>CM047807.1:115418564-118290031 GCA_026214975.1 Gentiana macrophylla
TTTATCGATTTCAACTATTTTCGGTTTTCGTTAGTTGATGACCGTAAAGAGTAAGGCCCCACTTACTCCTTATAAGCCCGACATAGATACTTACGAAAGCGCGCTTAAGAGCGTAAAGGAAACAAGGTACATCGGTCGTGAAATCTCGACGGAGAATCATCATCAAATCAAAATACTAAAATGGTCAAAACAAGATGATGAAACACCGAACAAGCGGCTAGATCATGCTCTGGCGGCATGGCCAAAATCTTAATCAGATCTACCCATACCAAATAACCGTAATAGAAATAATCAAAATCGGAACCGTAACAATCGTAATAATAACCCACCAAATCCGAGACCTATTTGTGATCGACTTAAGAATAAACCGCACTAATAATCCATTCGTTTACCCAATGAAGGAGCAAATAATTTTGAAATAAAATCTCATCTTTTGGTCTAATTGACGCAAGAGCCCAATTTCTAGAGAGGATGATGAGGATCCACATCACCATCTCTATCTTTTCAAGAATTGTGCAATACAACTAAAAGTCAAGGTGCTCATCGTGAATTAACAAGTGATGTCTATGTTTTTTTTTCTTTAAAAGGAAGAGCACGAGATTGGTTTATGTCACTCCCACATCATTCATTGACTAGTTGGGAGGAAATTCAAACCGAAGTTTTTAAAGCAGATTTTACTCCGGGTAGAAATTTGGAATTAAAAGTTAAATTGCCAACTTTAGACAAGGATCTCAAAAACGCTTGGGAATGCGTGGGAGAGATTTAAAAGTTGCTAAGATCTTGTCCCGATCATGGTTATTCCTTAGAAATGCAAATCCAACTTTTCTCGTCAGAATTAAGGAAAGATTCACGTGCAGATGATGTAGATCATGCATGTGGTGGTTCATTAATGATGAGTGAAGCCCAAATAGTTTACGATGCTATAGAAAAGATTTCAAAAATAATGAATGTGGGAAACCGGTTCTAGCACTAGAAAGTAGCATTTGCAGGAGAATACACATCGAATACGGAAGTTCTAGCACACTTGGAGAATTTGGGTAGGAAGTTTGACAACCTGCTGTGCTAGTAGGATCAGAAAATCGAAACTATCATACCAAATGACTACTCAAATCATGATAATGTGTCATTAGGGTGAGAAGAACCAAGGATACTCAAGGGAAGAGGTGAGTTTTTTACAACAAAGATAGGAATTTGAACAACGCGTGATTCAAACTCCTTTAATGCTATTGTAAGAGAGCACCCAACTTTTAGATGGTCTAAAACCCTAATAAGCCAGGACAACCGCCATATCCAAATTCAAGATAAGAATCCATATAGTAATCAAGTTCATCAAGGAAATACATCAAATCGTAACCTACAATCGTTACTCAAATCTTATCCACAACATACTACTCAAACTATACCAACCACCCAAAGTTCAACCCAACCTCAAGGAGTTGATAAATGGGATAAATTAATGGAAAAATGACGGGTGTAGTATCTACTCAAGCTCGTAATATAGAAACTATGATAACTTCTATAGTTCGCCTCTAAGGATATGACTATGTTGAAAACGCTCATGGGTGGACATGATACGAGAATGAGAACTATAGAAGCATCATATGAATATGGAAGATCATTTGAGTAGAGAAGGAGAACGTAATAAATGAGAGACCTCCGTGAGGATTACCAAGTAACACCGAAAAGAAACCGAGAGAGGTAAAAGTCGTGATTACAAGAAGTAGGAAATATTGTGAAGATACTTCAGAGCGTAAAACGCAGAAACAATGAGGTAGAAAAAGATTTAAATGGTAATATCGTAAAGGAAAAGGACGAACTTGAATTCACCGATGAAGAGGAAGAAATTATCGAAGAATTCTTAAAAGCAGTAATAATGTTGAACTCAAATTGAAGCGAAAAATGGGTAAAGTCCCTAGAATTGGAAGATCCTATGGATAAGGACTCGAGAATCCTATTTAAGGAACATGTCGAGAAAATCGTGGAGAAAAACAGAAGATTTAAAAGTAATCGAGAAGGATAAAGTTGATACAGGGGGATGTTTTAAAGGAAAAATCTCAAGATAATGAAACTTGGCGATCAAGTAATGCTCAAAGATTCAAGGAGAAAGGAAAGAGAAAATGACTCGTAACCAAAGGCTATAGATTTAGAATATTTGCCTTATCCACCGAAAGATCAAATTAAAAAGATAAAACCGATAAGAAATATGCTCGCTTCTTGACACTTTTCGTCATATTCATGTCAATATCCCTCGTTATGAAGCTTTTAGTCAACATGCCCGCCTATGGAAAGTTTCTTAAAGATATCCTATCTAATAAAAAAGCGATTAGAAGAATATGAGAATATATGCCTTAATGAAGAATGTTCTCGCAATACTTAAAGATCGACTACCTCCTAAACTTAAAGATCCTGGTAGTTTCACTATCCCATGTGAAATTGGAGGATTTTGCTTAAGAAAGTTGTGTGATCTAGAGCAAGTATCAATCTCATGTCTTATGAGGATTATAAGAAACTAGGAATAGGAGAGTTTACGAACACCGAAATGACCCTTCAGATGGCAGATAGATCAATTAAACATCCTAAGGGAATAATCGAGACGTGTTGGTTAAAATTGATAAATTTTACTTCCCAAAGAGACTTTGTAATAATGGAAATGGAAGAAGGATATTCAAGCGCCAATTATTCTAGTCTCCACCATTTCTAGCTACAGTGAAGAACTTTGATAGATGTTCAAAAAGGTGAACTAATACCGAGAGTTAATGAGGATAAAGTTTCATTCAATATCTTCAAAGCTATAAACCATCCATACAAAGAACCAGTAATCATGTTCTTTATAGATGAATATTCTACTATCTGGGATGCCAAATCTAAAGATTATGAAAATACATTAGAAGAATGTTTGGCATTTTCTATCTATAAAGAAGATGAAAATGATACTGAAATGAAAGAAGTAATCCTTTATTTAGATAAAGGAGGGTTTGTTAAACATCCATGGCATCAAAATTTGAAATTGGAAATGGAAGGACCAGTTTTAAAACCATCAGTAGAAGATCCACCAAGGAATCTGGAGTTGAAACCACTTCCTTCGAATTTGAAATATGCTTTTCTTAAAAATGATAATCATTACCTATTATCATTTCATCAACCTTAACAAAAGAACAAGAGGATCAATTACTAAGAATGTTAAGAGAACATAAGAAAGCATTTGGATGGACAAAGGCGTATATCAAAGGAATTAGCCCCAAATTTGTGTTCACAAGATTATTTTGAATGAAGAAGCTAAACCTTGTATTCAGCCACAACGCCGCCTCAACCCAAATTTGCAAACAATCGTTAAGAAAGAGGTCATTAAGCTATTAGAAATGGGAATAATCTTTCCCATATCGAGGATAGTGAATGGGTAAGTCCGACTCAAGTAGTTCCAAAGAAAGGAGGTTTCACGGTAAAAGAAAATGATAAAATGAATGGATTCCGACAAGGAAATTACAGGATATCGAATGTGTATTGATTTTCGAAATCGAATGATCATACTAAAAGGATCATCATCCACTTCCATTCATCGTGCGGATGTTGGAAAGATTGAGTGGACATAAGTATTATCGCTTTTTAGATGGTTATTCGTGTTATTACATGATATTCATTGCAAAGCAGGAGATAGAGAAAAACTACTTTCACTTGTCCCTATGGAACTTTTGCTTATAAAAGAATGCCGCTTTGATTATGTAATGCACTGCTACATTTCAAATGATGTATGATGGCAATATTTTTCGATATGGTTGAGAAATTCTTAGAAATCTTTATGGATGACTTTAGTGTTTATGGAGATTCTTTTGATAAATGCTTATCACACTTAGAAAGCGCTTACAACGCCGAAGATACCAACTTGGTTCTAAATCGGGAAAAATGTCATTTGATGGTATCTCAAGGAATTGTACTAGGTCATAGAATCTCTCAAGGTGAATTGAAGTTGATAAAGCTAAAGTCGAAGTAATTGAAAAATTACCTCCACCAATTAATTTGAAAACGTTAAGAGGATTTCTTGGACATGCAGGATTTTATAGAAGGTTTATTGCAGATTTTCAAAAATAGCAAACCCCCGAGTCATTTGCTAGAAAAGAAGTACCTTTTAACTTTGATGATAAATGTATGGAAGCCTTTAAGACCCTAAAAGCTTAAATTAACTATCGTGACCAAAGATTTAGTAGCACAGATTGGGATTTGCCGCTTGAAATTATGTGTGATGCAAGTGATTTAATTGTAGGAGTCGCTTTTAGGTCAACGGTATAACAAAATTCTCAAAGCTATCTACTATGCTTCTCACATTAAACGCAATTTAAATTTAATTATGCAACTACCGAGAAAGAATCATATCGTAATATTTGCCTTAGATAAGTTTCGATCATATATTGTTGGTTCTAAGGTAATAATCTACATGCACCATTCAAATTCAAGTATCTTTTAAGTAAGAAAGATGCCAAACCGCGCCTTCTTAGGTGGATTCACATTTCAGAATTGATATTGAAATTAAGGATAAAAAAGGAAGTGAAAATGTAGTAGCGTATCATCTAAAGGGATGGATAATGATGAAGGAAAAGGAAAAGAAATTCGTGATTCGTTTTCGGATGAGAAACTGCTTAAGATAGATACTCCTTCAACCATGCGATTATTAAAAACTAGAATACCATCAAGGAAGATTCGCCATGGTTTGGGGATATTGTTAACTACATTACCTGTAGGTACATCCCACCTCATTGGACTTGGCAAATGTAAAAGAAGTTCTTTTACGACTTAAAGTTTTATTATTGGGATAAACCGGATCTTTTCCGAAGATGCTCGGGATGGAATAATTAGGAAATGTATTCTGATAGTGAAATTTTAAGTGTATTATCATTTTGTCATGATCGTGAGGCAGAGGTCATCATGGAGGATGGAAAATCGCTTTCAAAGTTTTACAATGTGGTTTCTATTGGCCTACATCAGATAGAGATGCATATAAATATGCAAAATCTTGTGAATCATGTCAAAAATGGGGAATATATCGAAAAAACATGAAATGCCTATGCAACCGATTTTAGAATGTGAACTATTTGATGTGTAGGGGCATAGATTTCATGGGACCTTTCCTATATCTTTTGGAAAAGATTTATTCTAGTAATGGTTGATTATGTTTCTAAATGGGGAAGGTTTCAAGCTCTCCCTACTAATGATACCAGAGTAGTGCTAAGGTTCCTTAAAAGAATATATTCACACGATATGGCATTCCGAGGGCTATCATTAGTGATGAGGTTCACATTTTTGTAACCGACCATTTACTAAGATAATTGAGAAATATGGTGTAACTCATAAACTTGAACACCCTATCATCCACAAACTAGTGGACAGTAGAGTGTCTAATAGAGAAATTAAAAGAATCGTGGAGAAGACAGTGGACTCGAATCGTAAAATCAAGCGTAAAGACTTGATGATGCATACATGGGCATACTGTAATGTGCCTTTAAAACACCGGGACACGTTCTCCTTACAAATTAGTATTCGAAAATCTTGTCATCTCCTCGTTGAATTAGAACACCGAGTTTTATGGGCTATTAAATTTCTAAACTTTGATCCTAAAGTCGCCGGTGATCATAGATTACTTCGATTAATGTAACTAGAAGAATTTCGACTGATTCTTATGAAAATGCTCGATCTACAAGAACGCACTAAAGCTTTTCATGATAAGAAAATCTATAGTCGTGAGTTCCATATAGGTGATCGAGTACTTTTATATAATTCACGTTTGAAGTTGTTTCCGTGAAAGCTTAAATCTAGATGGACAGTCCATATGACGTAACAAAAATCTATAAGTCCTGAGTCGTTGAACTAATCGATGGAAAACAACTTTTATAGCCAATGGACAGGTGGTGAAATTGTTCGTGGAAAGTGAAGGATACCTCAAATGTAAGAAGTATTATTACTTATCGACCCTCCAACGAATCGAGGAAGCGTAATTTTAAACTCACCGATTATGTACTATCTTTCTAATTTACCTTTTAATATGCATTTTAAAGTAGTTTCGTCTTTTACCGGATGATTTAAAAGAACTGGATGCCTTTCATAGATAGAATAAAAGTTTTTATTTTACTTTTAAGATTAGGTCTAATTAAGGATGTCGCTTTAAGATAGAAGCCTTAGTTTCTAAATTAAATAAAGAATTATTAATCAAGTCGAGAAAGAGAACTTTGTAATGGAAATTCAAGGAGTGCAATAAAAAGAAGAGCAAGGTTTTTAATGAAGTGTAGAATCTGTGGAAAAATGGAACATGTCTTGGATGTTGTGGAAGAAATACAACCATATCCCGTGATGAGTGTTTGAATGTTATTAAGAAGGAACGACATTGGTGGTTATCCTAAAATCCCGAGGAATACAAAGAGATAATTCAAACGCATCACTCCTAGGAGAAAGGTTATGGACCGTTATGATAACAATCTTGAGGATCCGAGATTGAGGGAATTAGCAAAAATCCTAAGAATTTCAAGTGTGTGTTTTTAATTTTTCAAATTTTAATTAAATTTCAGATTTTTAAAGTTATTTTTCTAAACTTAAAAGAAAAATATTTTTATGAAAATTTATAATAAACCTATTTTATCATGTAAAGTAGGTATATTATATCAAAAATATGTGATTTCAATATTATATTAGTTTTTATATTTTATCAAGTTTATATATAAAAATCAGATAAACTTAGATTATATAACATAAATCATAGGATTAACATCAAATGATTTTTATGTGATATAATTAGAGCTTATTACACAAAAATGACAAAATTCCGCTTTTTTGGGGACTATGTGATCGCACGCGCGGTGTGTACGCACTTAACCCTAAAAATGCGCCTCTTTCCTCATTTCTCATACCTCAATTCGAATTGAAGAACACTCTTGACTTCTCCTCTCTTCTCCTCAAAAATCAACAATTTTCCATCAATTTTCTTCACTCAAACATCACATAAGTGTTAATCTCTCTTCTTCTCTTCAACTTAATCATAAAAAAGATACCCATTGAAAAAGTTGAAGCTTGGCAAGCTCAAGGCTCTCTTTTCTCTCATTCCGCTAACCCCATTAATTCAAGCACCTAGCTTTTCATTCTAGCTTCTTAAGGTAATAATATATATATATTTCAAATATTTCAAATTTTAGTTAATTTTCTGAATTTATTTTGAATTTATTTTGAATTTATAGCCTAAGTAATTGTTTGTTCTTGTTGTTGGTGTTGTTTGTTTGTGTTGTTGTTTTGTCATACCACTATCGTAGATGGCCTCATCATCTAGAAGTAATCCTAAGAGGAAAAAGATCAAGTACCAATCGTAGTACCGGTAGTTCAAACTAGACCTTTAACCAAAAAGGAGAAAAGTTTAACTTTGAGAAAACCGCTAGTGAAGAAGCTAAGCGGGCACATGATGAGTACTTTAGTAAAAGTAAGATTTGGTTAGAACGAGGATTGATTTTTCAAGATTGGGAAAGAAGTGAAAGAAATTTTCAAGGATAGAGGATGGTTGGATGTGTAGCTATGGATAGGAAAGATAAGATTAACGTTTCTATGGTATCGAGTTTTATTCAAGATTATCTACTTATGATCTTGATACGGTTGAGGAGATGACCTATATCTCTAAGAAGTGTTAATGTTACTTTTACCCTCGCTATGATTAATGTATTCTATGGCTTAACCGATATACTGTAAGAGGAGGATTATCACAATGTGTGGGGTTTAGAACATCCTATGGCTCTACAAACCAAAGCTTATGAAGCCCAACAAGCCTTTGACCCACTCTCTTTGAATGGATAGAAAATAGGTTTGCTTATGGGAATTGTATTAGGGACATACGGGCAATAAAAACAGCTTCTTAGGCCATAATGTATGTCCTTCCACACATGTTTGTGCATTTGGTCGAGAGGAAGTAGTTATTGCTTGGGCCATGGTTAATGATATTCCTATAAACTGGGAAATTGATCTTTTCTAAGGCATGTGAGTTTGCAAGGACTCGTTATCGAGGGGACGCCTCCCGCTCCCTAGTCTCATTTCGCCTTGTGTGAGCTCGCGTAAGTCCCTGCCTTACCTCGGATAGAACTCGTGTGTCTCCTACATTCCTCCCATTGGTCTTAAACTCGAGAGCCTTACCTACCTGGAGTAATAAATTACAATAATCCTAATCGCCAAAGAACAACAACCTCCACCTCCTATTCACACTCAAGTACCTAGACCACCTAGACAAACCACATCACCACACAGCAGAGTCAAGTTGAGGCTATGTTTCAAAGATTTAGTTCAAGCTCAAAGCTAGAACTGATGCTAATATAGCTTTAGCCTGTGAAGAGAATAGACATTCAATGAGGACATTAGAGTTGGTCGAGAGGATTTCGAGATGCTATGAGTGAGTTTGATCCTCAGATTTTGCCGAGATTTTCGCTAGACACCCCTATAGTCACCTTACCCGTATACTATGCCGATTAGATTCCGCCGATTCCGCCAATTGTTATTTATCAGGACTATACGCCGTCATCCATAGGACAGGGTGGTATGTTTACAGTACACACAGGGACATCCTTGGGCATGGGAGGAGTGACTTCTGAGCGTATGTGATGACAGCAGGATTGGGTTCATTTGGACTTGAGGATCGGCTTCTATGTCGACGATGAGGATCGAAGTCATCATTTCGAACTTCAGATCGGATCCACAAGTAGATTCGCTTATGGTATTCATACGACACGATCGCGCAGCGAGTCGATTTTACTTCGTTTCTATCTACATTTGATCATCATCATCTCAAGACGACCTACCGGTGACATCGATCTTAACTATGATGAGGACGAGTGATTTTGTCTCTGTTATTTAACTATCTACTTTTGGTTTGACTTAGTTTTTGTTATGTTTGTTTTGTACGTTAAACGTTTGATGCACTCTCGGGGTAGTGCACATTGTTATTTTGTATCTTTTTTGTAGTTTTCGGATGTTTTTAGATCTTTTCCCCACATTTTAGAAATTTGCAGAATCATTTGTCAGAAAATAAATCCTGGATCAAGCTAGAAATTGAAATATCTCTCGATCGAAAGACTATTTGACCGCACGCGCCGGTTGGTGTCCGGCACGCGCCGGTGTAGTAGGCTGCAGGATCTTCTCAGGATATTTCCATTTCAGTCCAAGCTTTGTCTATAAAAGGAAACAGATGCAGCATTCCTAAAATGCTCATTCCCTTCCTTTGCCTTTAATTCTCTTGCTATAAAAAGTTTAAAATGTCCGATCGCTCATCCAGAACAAGTTATTCACCTCCACATACACCAAATTTTGTCATTCCAAATCCATTTTTTCATCAAGTCCCTTACGAGCCTATGTATGCTTCGGTTCACAACCCTTATATAAGTAATTTCAATCAATCACCGGTGTTGATTGAGAGAGGTTTAAATTTTAGAAAGGTTGACAACTGGGCATTTACGAGGATGGATATAGATGGGTGGGACTACTTTTGTCGTATGCCGAGAGGTAGGATTAATGTTACTGTGGTAAGAGAATTCTATTCAAGATCGTCGAAGCTAATACCGTGTCGTTAACACAACTCACATCGTGAGAGAGTTGTTGTTCCTTTCACTTCCACCAACATAAATCAAATTTTCTTGATTCCACCAAATCCAAACTTCACCCATCATTTTGAGTACCAATGGAGATTGGATACCGCTAACGGTTTTATTACAAAATATTCGGAAGCTTGTCCACTCTTGTTCTACAATTATGATATTGATCAAAATGTCTCTACGACTGCTTTGCTTCCCCATCTTAGAACGTGGAAGCGATTCATCAATTCACGTGTTTATCCAACTGTTAATTTCTCGGAAGTTAGTGATGATGAATTGATGCTTCTATATGCGATTACACCGGAGTCGTTATAGATTGGGGTGCCGATTCGTAAATCACCGTGAGTTTTGCGCTCGGGAGAAGACCGAATTATCATCCTTTACCATTTGGATGGTTGATTTCTAGGTTATGTGTTCGCTTTGGCAAGGGTCCGGAAAGAACGACAGATGAATATTTTCCATTTCGTATTCCTCGTGTTGGGCTTTTACCATCGATATTCGGGAGGATCGTCAAGTGGTGAAAATTAGATAACTTTGTTGGTAGAAAGAAGGAATAAAAATTAATAAGAGTAGTACGGTACGTTAGTATAAGTCACAATAAATTAAAATAACTTAGTTTAAAAATTTTAGTTTAAATAAGTTTAACTTAATTTATGGTTTTCTAGTTTAACACTCCTAGTAGTTTTAAGTTGTGTTTTAGTATTGTAATATATTTGCATGTTTTTAATTTATGTTTTTAAATGTTTTTCTTTTATATTATATAAACGCTCGTCTATTTGACACCTAAAATAATCTAACCATGATAGAATTCATTTTATTTTCTAATCCAAATTTTTACTACTCATTAGCCATCGGGACGATGCCAATTCGTAAGTGGGGAGTAGAGATTGGTTAGTAAATAAATTGAATTTAATACATCAAATACTTATACACTTAGTTTAATAAGCAATAATATATAATTATTTGATAAAAATGATATATTTGGATAGAATAAATTTTTAATTAAGTAAAGTAATCTTGATATATTATTCTTATATTAATTATGTCTATTTTAGATTTTTAATAAGATTTTAAGTATATATATCTTGATAAATATTATGAAATATTTTTTTTATGAAATTAGACAAAAGTTACTTATAATTATAATGAAATTTTAGAATAATTTTCTTTTCAAGACAAAGTATGAAATTGGAATCGGATTAGGGATGATGAGATTTTTGGCATAACTTTGATAAACCAGAGCCAAATAAGCTTCACCGAACATAATTTCCAATTTTGTCCCCACCTCACTTGTAGAGTGATCAAGACTCACTGAAAATAGCCATTATTATTAACTAGAAATTACCAACCCTAACTTAATAATGGTCTACATTTCTTTGAAAATCCCGCAAGTTTGGTATGTATTTATGGATAGCGGTGATGACATCGAAATTTGGTATATGCTGAGATTGAAATGAATGTTATTCGGAAGGCAATTTATTATCAAATATGGTTATTCTCGAAAAAAAAAAAAAAAAATCTAAGAACAGAGTATTATAGGTATCTTTTCTGTTTTTGATCGACAACCCAAAAATAAAATATCAGATAAAGCTGCCTGATGATAGTAGTCCAAATTAGGTATTATCATTTAAATGTCCTATCTTTGGGAATGAAGGTATATGCTATAAATCGATGAAAAGAAAAAGTCGAATTAAAACTATCAAGAATTATCACGAGTTTAAGGAAACCGGATTCGTGATTTTCGATCGAAAGAGTAGTACTCCGATCAATCTTGATAAAGCAATGCCTATGTTCTTAAGTTCTTATTTATGTTATCTTAAAAAAATTAAAATAAAAAAAAAATTAAAAAAAAAAGAGAAAAAAGAAAACCATATTTTGGAAGTTATTAAAGTTAAAAATTGAAAACAGTGTCAGGAGTGTTACTGATTGAGAAATTTTTGATCGTAAGAAGATGAAGGTGTAAAGACGCATTTACTTGCTTTATTTTCTTTTGATTTCCCTTTGTTATCCTTTTCGATTAGCCAACTACCCTGAGCACGAACGTTACAAGCCAATTTGCCAACTACTTGACTTAGTCATTGATTCCGATAAATCATACAATTGGAGATTAAAAGTTGTTCTAAATATTTTATTTATACTTATAAAGTGATTCATGAAAAATTCATTTAAATAATATTTTATAACTAGTTTATTAAGTTATATACACTTTTATCTTCTAAAATATCTTAGATAGATGAAATTAATATAATTATAATGTTGACAAAGATACGTTACTAAGTTAGGAATTTAATCAGAAGAATTATATTATCGCTTATTTTGCTCGAGGACGATCAAAAGCTAAGTGGGGAGTTGTGATGTATGAAAAATATATGATCAAATTATAAGACTTTTTATTATTATATTTATGATATTTTAGTATAATTTCATATAAATGCATTAAAAACTTATAAAAATCATAGTTAGTTATAATTAGATGCATAAGTTATAAAAACGATAAAAATGATAGTTTTTTGTCAGATTTACGTTTGGTGTTTCGTTGAGTTTGTTGCAGGATCAGATGTTTACCAAGATCCCAAAATATGACATACTTTGAAGTATAAATCATGAGTTTTTGTGGGATAAAAGATTATGCCAAAATCTAACAACTTTGAACAGATCAATCAGATCTTAATGTTTCTACCGTGAACTCATCTTCAACGGACATTTGATCTAACTTAGAGGCATTTTCAGAGAAAAAGTCCTTGATGAAAGTTGTAGGCCTTCAAAAGAGCTTTCCAACGAATATCAAATCATGTCAACTGAGGTCTACAGCTCGAGATAGGTTTTTACAAACATCGATATGTTGTATGTCCGCACGCGCACGAGAAGGCGAATATTGCGAGAAAAATCTCTCAAACCGGGCCCACAAATCTCTCGACAAGGGAATATATATCGTGTAGCCGCACGCGCGCGCGGTGGTGGTCCGCACACGCCCGCCTTGTGATATGGTCTATAAATAGACCTCAAATGCAACCATTTTGAAGGGTACCAATGCATATATCTCTTCTATATCTATATATAGTTTCGTTTTGTTGTTTTTAGTTAAATAAAAGTCATGTAAACGGCACTCTGCCGGAATAATCTTTGTAGTATAAAGTATCGTTATAATGCTTAGAAGATGTATCAAGGCTCATTGATGTAAAGGAGTTGCTATTTCGGAGGATACAACTCAAGCTTCGATTGTAATCTGCAACTTTTCTAATGTATTTATGTTGTTATTAGTATCTTACTTATAATGATATTAGGCTAACTTAGTATCTAGCCAAGATATGAAATTGGATTAGTATTATCTTTTTAGGAAATGGATGATGACTATACTAAAATTGGATAAAAATCGGTTATAATGAATCTCTTTCTATATTCGTATTGAATTAGCTACTTGATATGAAAGAATTCATAATCTAATTATGAATTGACGCCTCGTAGTTAGGTTATGAACTCGTTAATAGAAAGACCGGAGGGTAAAATTGGCCGAGTGAAAACGTGACAACGGAATCCGATTTCCTAAACCGGGGGTAGAATTGTTTCGGGAGAAACAAACTCTTATTGAAATATGTACTCGAGAGATTATTACGTTTAATTCATTTGTTTAATTGACATACCTTAAAATTGGCCGAATGACAAAACGGGAGTGACCCATGCTTGAGGATGACCTTGGACAAATGATTGGACATATGACAATTTTGGATGCTCGTGTGAGAATGAATTGTTTAGTTTTAGAGTGCACCGTTTCAGTATAATTGATTTAACTTAAAATAAAGATCAAGCACATCCAATTTCACTAAAAGATATAAGGATTCAATAACATATTCTTGGCTAGTCTATAATTATAATATCTATCTCCTCCTTAGATATTGTTTTGGTACCTATATATACTTATATCTATATATATATATGTATTGCTATATATCTATATATATATTTATATACTTATATATATCTGTTTTAGTTTTATGCTTTGTTAGTTTAGAGTTTGGTTGGATGATAAAATTGCGACTTAGATTGAGATAATAACAGCTTTCTTGGTGTTTAATCACACGGTGAATTACCAAGTTTTCCTCGAGGATCGACACGACTCATCACTCTATCACTACAATTTGACCCGGTACACTGCCGGTAAGGATTGATAGCATAGAAAAGGTCCGTCAATATTCCACGATGTTTTTCCCTCTATATTGTATAAGTTGCATAATAATTGGTCCTTTTATTAGAATATCGAGCAAACGATATTTTCATAGACTTAATCGCAAAGTTGGTATAATTATGTGATTCTATGGTTGAAATATAAATATTTGAATATTACTACAGTATGCGATGTGTTCCATGTGTTATAGGTATGTTTATTGTGCTCAAATGATGATCAAAAGGGATAGAACTCGAGCTATAAAGATTTAAGAACGAGATAATGATCAAGTGGAGTGAGGAAAAGAGATAAATAGGAGAAAATCGCATCAACAAATTGAACGAAGCGTCGAGTCCCGTCCAGATGGGACGGGCGTTTGATCAAATGGACGGGCGCCCAGGAGGATAGGTTACATTTCGTGAAGTTTGGGACGCAAGGTGGTGACGCCGGGATGAACGGGCGTCTCAAGAAGACTCGCCCGACTCGAAGTTCAAAGCGAGACAGACGAGCGTCGGAAGGGTAGACAGCGCCCAGGCCGTGTACAAGCAGAACCGACTTAAAACCCTACCAGATCGGCGCGCCCCAACCCTAATTTTTCCTGTTTTATATAAATAGTCGATTGTAAAACCTAGCAGAGGGGTAGAGATACACATATAGAGATTGAGAGAGTTTAAATTCATCTTAAAACAAAGCAGTTAGATTTGTCCTTTCTTTTTGTTTTCTTTTATTATGCAATCAAAACGATTTGTTGATTTCAAGACTATTATGAGTAACTAAACTCCCGGGTTGGACGAACGGGTGAAGCAATTCAGGAGGTGTTTGGTTTTTGTGTTTCTGCGCTTTGCAATCAATAAAGGTCAGATTTTTATTGCGTTTATTTCGTGCTTCATATCGATAGATAAAGCCTGTGATATTTGTTTGACGATAGTTGAATGAATTCTAGATCACCACAATAGTAATCAGTTTAAACGATTTGTCTAAAAACGAAAGTTATCAAATTGTTAACCTAGATAATAGATTCGAAAGAATTTGTGCCTATCGTGCTTAAATAATCAATCTTTGATAAAAGTTGATAAACGGATTATCTAAGAAATTAGTAATCTCGCTTTGGGTATAAAGTTAATCTTGGCCTTTAGTAATTTGCATGCGTAGGGAGTTAGAATCTTTTACCGCTATCTTGAATTGTGGATCCTGTTAAATCGCTTTCTCCCATTATTTGATAAACCTTAAATTGTTAATTCATGACACGCTTAGCTTAAACTTAAAAACACATTCAACCTCACGTTCTCGTAGGATCGACCCGGAAGAACCGCTTTACTACAAGCTTTGCACTTGGAGCGACTAACCGGATTTTTTTATTACTTGTCTTTTTTGTTTCGTTTACAAAAATCCACCACAAGTTTTTGGGGAGGGATAGTTCGATTTGTGCCTATGTGTAAACGTTGTTTAAGACGTTAGATTGTGTTTATTATGCGAAATGAGCGTAAATTTTTCAAAACTTTCCGACACCCTTGTTTTTGTTTTGTGTCGAGTAGGCAATTCAATTTGAAGTTCGTTGTTTTTATAGTCATCTATGCGATATATCATATGTTTGGTAAGTTAGTTGTTTCACGACACTATTTTTCACGAGCCATAGTGAATGATGAGCTATTTCATAAAGCTATACCCGTTTTGGATTAGTAGTTTTGATTTTCTTATAAGTCATGTGCTTAGTGCTACGTATATATCTTGAGATTTATGATAGTCTCAGTATTTAGCTCCGAGCACGATGTAATTGTGAATATCTAGAAGTTTGAATGTGATAAGTAACACGGGGCTAATGTCAATTAAAAGGATAAGTTAATAGTTGATTAAAAGGGTGTGTCGAAAGCTAGTCGATGATTTGAGTGAGGTAGGGTATACCACGTATGTCCTATTCCACTATGATGACTAAGAGCTCACGACGATTAGGAAAAGTCGCCTTATGATTGGAGTAAGGTAGGTGTTATCTCGAAATGTCCTATTCTGCTATGAGGGCAATAGCTTCTTCTAATGTGTGTTTAAAGTGAAATGGTTAGATCAACTTAACAATTGATGTGAAATGAATATAAGGCTTAGTTTTCGTTAATCTTATCCCCAGTATAAACTGATAGATATCTTTGTAGGATTATCCTCTCGAGCATTTTAAAAGGCCCTAGATTCATTCGATCATCCTTTTCGGATATGTCACGTTGGTAGGGTACATCTTATGAGTGTCATTTATTACTATTCTGCGAGGGGGTATTAGCTAGTTTTGCTTTGAGTTATTCAAGTTTGGATTTAGTGGAAGTTTTCTATGGCTATGCACACTCACGTGGGTGAACATCTAATTTATTTGAATGTGGTATATGTGTTAAGATGTCTATACTCTTCCGAGCCTTTCTTTTTTTTTGTTTTGCTCGGGACGAGCAAAAGATAAGTGTGGGGAGTTGTTAAGTAATAAAATCTATGAATTATAAGGCGATATTCCACGATGTTTTTCCTCTATATTGTATAAGTTGCATAATAATTGGTCCTTTTATTAGAATATCGAGCAAACGATATTTTCATAGACTTAATCGCAAAGTTGGTATAATTATGTGATTCTATGGTTGAAATATAAATATTTGAATATTACTACAGTTTGCGATGTGTTCCATGTGTTATAGGTATGTTTATTGTGCTCAAATGATGATCAAAAGGGATAGAACTCGAGCTATAAAGATTTAAGAACGAGATAATGATCAAGTGGAGTGAGGAAAAGAGATAAATAGGAGAAAATCGTGACTCGAACAAAGCAACGAGCAGCGTCGTGTCCCGCCCAGATGGGACGGGCGTTTGATCAAATGGGACGGGCGCCCGGAGGATAGGTTACATTCAGGAAGTTTGGACGCAAGGTGGACGCGGGATGAACGGGCGCTCAAGAAGACTCGCCCGACTCGAAGTTCAAAGCGCACTGCACGCAGCGTCCGGAAGGGTAGACGAGCGTCCAGGGCCGTGTACAGCAGAACCGACTTAAAACCCTAGCTGTATCGGCCGCGCCCCAACCCTAATTTTTCCTGTTTTCTATAAATAGTCAGATTGTAAAACCTAGCAGAGGGGTAGAGATACACATATAGAGATTGAGAGAGTCGAAATTCATCTTAAAAACAGCAGCAGTTTGTCCTTTCTTTTTGTTTTCTTTTATTATGCAATCAAAACGATTTGTTGATTTCAAGACTATTATGAGTAACTAAACTCCCGGGTTGGACGAACGGGTGAAGCAATTCAGGAGGTGTTTGGTTTTCTTGTTTTCTGCGTTTTGCAATCAATAAAGGTCAGATTTTTATTGCGTTTATTTCGTGCTTCATATCGATAGATAAAGCCTGTGATATTTGTTTGACGATAGTTGAATGAATTCTAGATCACCACAATAGTAATCAGTTTAAACGATTTGTCTAAAAACGAAAGTTATCAAATTGTTAACCTAGATAATAGATTCGAAAGAATTTGTGCCTATCGTGCTTAAATAATCAATCTTTGATAAAAGTTGATAAACGGATTATCTAAGAAATTAGTAATCTGCTTTGGGTATAGGTTAATCTTGGCCTTTAGTAATTTGCATGCGTAGGGAGTTAGAATCTTTTACCGCTATCTTGAATTGTGGATCCTGTCATTCGCTTTTCTCCATTATTTGATAAACCTTAAATTGTTAATTCGTGACACGTTTAGCTTAAACTTAAAAACACATTCAACCTCACGCTCGTAGGATCGACCCGGAAGAACCGCTTTACTACAAGCTTTGCACTTGGAGCGACTAACCGGATTTTTTTTATTACTTGTCTTTTTGTTTCGTTTACAAAAATCCACCACACCCTACAATCTCATGAATGAACAAGACACACAAACGATTCCGGAGGGTAAAAGTGCTCGGAATGAGGTTAATATTAATAAAAAGAGGTAGTAAACCATCAAAGTGACGGAATTACTCCTCGTGCTATAAACTCACGATATTACCTCAAAATAGGGTCTAAACTCACCCGAAACATGCCGTAAATGTGATAATCGTAAATTGAACTGCATGTAAATATCTTTGTAAAGTTGGTTCCTATCAGTCACTGCAGTGACACTCATGTCACTGCATCTGGTTTCATTACAATTAGCCCTTTCTTTTTTGTTTGTTTGCAAGGAAATGATTAATTATCCATTTCAATATGATGTGACATGTTCCAATGCATTTATTTCCAATTTAAGAACTATTGTTAGGTTGAAAACAAAATATAGAAAGAAAAAAAATGCAAATTTCAGTCATTAAATAAAGCAAAATAATCAATAAGTGATCATTGATGATATGTATCATACATATAAACCATTGAACTATTAAAACAGTCACTGCATGATAAAAAAGATATATTCAAGATAATAACAACACACTCATTGTCTCATAACAGACTCTTAGGCCAAACAACTAGAGTCTACCAAAATAACCATTCCATGGAAAAGTCAAATTACACTATCTTTCATATTGCCATTTGTGTAACTTGTTAAGAACTAATGAATTCACAACCTTCCCTTTCCACTCATGTACTTGTTCATCTTCTAGTACTGGTGGAATCACCCGATCTTGTGCTAGTTTGTAGATGTAATATGCTACGTACAAAGCACAGTTCCTGCATTACGTTTATAAAATGTTGTTAGTTCATACATTCTGTTTTGTTTAGTTTCTTATGTAATGGAATTTAGACTTACGTTTGATTGTCTTGTAAGGGAAGGTTTGCAATCTTTTCAACTTCTGCTGCTAATGTTTCTTTGTTAATTGGTTGTTGCATCTGATATTGATTCAATGCTTTTCAAGAAAATCTGCACCTGTAAGTACATGTAGAATTTTTTTAGTAATATTTACTAGAACACAGAGTTAAATTAATGCATTTGTTTTCTTTGATAACTTACTGTTCTTTTGCACTCTTCGATGAATATGTCGACTTTCTTTCGTTGTACAGGTGCAGAATTATACAGTTTCCACGAATTATCTCCTAACTTGTATGTTAGGAGTACCCAGTGGTATGGTCTTGATTCTTTTCCCGAACAGCATAACGGTAGCAATACCTTCTTTCCTTTGAGGATTGTTCGTACAATGTTCGTGATTCCTTCATTTGTGAATGTTTCGCAACGTACAGTCTCCTCAATAACAGCCTGCAGATTCAATGTCAATTAAATTGTAAATTTAAATTTCACATATTGCAAATAAGTATATTTGTATACATTTATCTTTGTAGAGAATATGTAGATTGAATCCTTCAATATGCTGTCTCGATTTATCAATTCAATGACTCCTTCAAGAACCTGTTTGACATTGCATTCAATGAAGTTAGTTCATGAATTCAGGCATTTTGGAACATTAAAATGTATTTTTATGCTTTTGAATAATTTTTCGATGTGCAAATGACATGATGCAGTGACATGGAATAGCGATAATAGTTACCGCTTCATCTACGTAGAGGTCATTCAAAATGTACATTATTGAGTCCACATTCACAAATGGATAATCACCGAGTGTCTTTGCCTGGACTAGTTGCCTGCATTTGTTAATTTGTTGTTAGTGTAGAATATATAAATAATCTAAATAATTTTGGATGATTAGTTCGGAATGCTTACTCTTTGCCTTCCTTTGCATTTAGTTCTTGAATTGCAGCGTATACTTCTGGAAGCATGTGTGGTCCACAAGCATATTAATCTTTTTCTTTGTGCACAATGAGTTTGCCTTCTTCATCACATGGATTTTCATCAGGTAAGAAATATGGTTGCTTTTTTACCGACTTCTGAATTCTCTTCTTCTTCTTCTGTGCTGAGTAGTGAAAGTCGTCATCTCTGTGCATTTGCCTCTTTCTTGGTTCATGCTTCACCCTCTTTTCGATTGAGAACACATTGGTTGCTTGATCTGTACCTTCCTTCTTCTGTTCACCTGCATAAGTGGCAGGGATGGATGCACGAGTACTATCATCTAATTGTTTCCCTTCTTCCAGATTTTGGGACACCTTATGAGTTGCCAGAGAATCATATTCATCTTCCAATTGTTGGATTTTGCTATTGAGCTCTTGAATTTAACTTTCTTGCCTTTTCATCTTTTCTATCAGCTCATTATCTCTTTGGTTCTTCTCCACAAGTTCAGCTTTCAAAGAGCCAATTGTTGTGTCTTTTTCATACACATTATTCTCGAGTTTTTTGACTTCTTCATTTAGGGCCTCAGTTGATTTCTTGCTTTTCTCTAGCTCTTCCAATAGACCGGCAATCTTTTGCTGTTGGTCTGATTCTTTTTTGGTAGCTTCCATCAGTTCTCCAATATAAGCATTTTTCTTTCTTTCATTGTTTTGTTGCAGCTGAATGGTGGCCATGGCATTTTCAAGCTTCTTGTTCAACTCCTTAATCTCAACTGTAAGTTCTGCTTTTTCCAGAACTCTCTCCTATAATTCATCAGTGAGTTGTTTACTTTGTTCCTCTAGTTTTTCATTCTTTGTTTGCATATCAGCTGCTTTTTCCTTCAAATCTTTCAGACTGGATTCGAGGATTGCATTTTCAGCTTCTAGTTCTCCCACTCTTTTAGACATAATCTCTAAGCTAGCTTGAGAAGTTTTGCTTTCTGCCTGCAATATATTCTTGTTAATTAATAAATTTGGATAATGAAACTATCATCAGTCATCTTGTGTAATGCAGTGACTTGATGCAGTGACATCAGGGTATGTATTTGCATAAAATAATGTAGTGTGAATTGCAATATAAACAACATACATACCAGTTCTTGCTTGAGTTGTTGAATGTTTTTGTTGGCATCTTCCAATGCTTTTGATAGTGTGCTGTTTTGGTCTTTCAATTTCTCCATCTCATTGTCTTCTTCCTGCATGTGTTCTAGATAATGTCAATTCAAATTTTATGTATTCATAGTACTATGTATTTTATTGCAGTCATTTTTTTTACCTCTGCTGTTGTATGCTCAGGACCATCTGGTGATGATGGTGTCAGTAGTTCGAATGATGGAAGAGGTCCTAATTTCGGTCTGTGTTCCTTTTGAGTTTGATGAGGCTGCTGTTGTCGAACTGCTTCATTTTTTGGTTCTGGTTGCACATTGCTTTCACTATCTTCCTTGCTCTCTTCAGCCCCTGCATCTTCCTCTCCAATATGTTCTTCATTGTCCTTCATCTTCCATGTTGTGGCATTGATCTTCCATATCCTCATTTTCATAATATGCCTCTTCATTTTCAGACTCTGCTTCACATTCTTCTCCAGATTCTCCATCAGATCCTCTTCCAGATTCTTCTTCTTCTCCTTCAGAATGTTCTTCTGATTCTCCTTTAGATTCTTCTTCTGATTTTCCTTTAGATTCTTCTTCTGATTCTCCTTTAGATTCTCCTTCAGATTCATCTTCTTCGTCACATTCTTCACTATTTGCTCCCAGACTTTGTATCATGAGTAGCTCATTCATTGTTGGAGTCAATTCTACTGCATTGAACTGTTTGATATTGCATTGGAAAAGTTTAAAATTAGTTTAGAATTAGAGTTGCAAGCCATAGGAATGCAGTGACATGATATTGTAATGCAGTGACATAGAATTGTAATCAGTTTAGTATGAACTATCAACTACATTATGAATTTTGTTTTTATTACTTACCTCATCTTCTGCCATTTTTTGTAGCTTGCTCTTTGTTAGATTGCCTTGAAGGTCTTTCAAATTCCATTTTGTTATCCTTGGAATTCCTCTCCTTGATATACTCTTCGTCCCCTCTTCTTTTTCTGCTTTTTTTCCAGTTTGAAAACATCTTCTATAATCTGTGTGTGCTCACAGAACCAGTACTGTAACAATATAATATAGTATTGTTAAATAGTATACATTTTTCAATATAATTCAAGTTGCAACAATAATGAAATAGAGTTCTTACAAGGAGGAAGACAAAGATTGCATCCATTAGCGTATCTTGGATGTGACCATTGTCGATTAAGTCCATCTTGCAGTTCTTTTAATATATGAGAGGACCAATCATATGCACGTAATCTTTTGAGCTTGTCCACAAAGTATAGATACGACCAAGCAATGTTTTGGCCTGAGGTGGCAAAGAATACCGTACCAAGTAAGAGAAGGCATAGTAGCTTGACTGTGTCTTCAATTGACGTTTTGTCAATTCCCTTCACCGTCTCTTTTATTGTTTCTTTCAGAGCACTAACTTTTATTCTTCCAACATCAAAGAACAACCTTGTTTACAATGAAGTTTCTTCCGTTGAGTGCTTGCTCATGTCTCCAACTACTTTTTTGCCATCTTCTATGGCAAAAATTAGCTTGACATCACTCCTAGTTGGCATGTGATAATGCTTTCCAATCTTGAATGCTTGCTCTGATCTGTTGTATGTATTTATAAGCTCATCTAGTATGTCATTCTTCTTTTTCTCCAAAATGACCTTCTCATCTTCAAATGCCTTGAATATATGTTTAAAAGGAGTTTTGTCCATCAATTCATGATGCTTTGGTTTGATATGAGCCCTTATACTTTTAAATATCTGATGCATGTTGTTTAACGTAGATCTGTACTGTTCGCTTGTACTGTGGATAAAAACAGTATGTTAGTGACATGGTGCAGTGACATGGTGCAGTGACATGGTGCAGTGACATGGAATTATATTTTCTACTACAGTTTGAGAGACCCTAGAAACCAAAAAACACAGACATTGTACTGATATCATACTGATTACTTTAAAACAATATATCAGTTACAAAGTTACTTCAACTTCACAGACTTTATATAAACAACAACACAGATATGTAATGTAATGCAGTTGAGCAGTTTAATAACATCATAACAATTATACAGTGACTTGATATTCTGTACTAAATTCATTTCAAAACTTATGTACATGAAAATGCAGTGACTACAACCTCTTTTTATATGTATGCAGATGGTTTTTAGTCATCTAGAACACCTTGTACAGTGACTTCACCAATTTCTACAATTTTATGTAAAAATAGTACAGTTTTTGCAGTGCATCTGCTATTACCATATCAATTTCATCTAAATATTTGTTCTAGACAACATGCAGTTGCTTTATGTTCTTCAAAAATGTATTTATATATATATGATCTGGAACACATTTTCGAAGAAGTTTCAGTACAATTTCAATAATTTCTGAACTACAAGTGACCTAATTTGAAATTAAACAAAATAAATTCATTTTTGTCAAAATTGCTCATTGTAATTAAGGTAAATGATTTCTTACTCGGATTTCTTTGGTGCTTCTTTTGTTCTCCTACTTCGTACTTGTTTCTGATGTTTTCTAACCACATGCTTCTGTCTCACCATGTTCCTCGATTATCCACTGATTTTATCAAAGTTTTTCTTCAATTGTTCTTCCTTTATGAAGAAACACAGATTTGCGGTTTGATTTTGAAGCCTGGTTATGAATTCCGGCTGTTAATCCTCTTAATTGTTGTTGAAGGGGACTTGAATGCAAATTTGAGCAGTTTTTTTTCACTGATGCGGGGGAGTTATTTTCAGTTTTTCGGCGCAAAAACAACGGAAAGAACATTTATGACGTGGGTTTACTTTATTTTATTAGATTAGGGGTATTTTGGTACATGTAGATATATTATGTCCTTATAAGTCCGATAGATTCCTTTATGTCCTTATGAGGCTAATAAGTATAAAAAACTGTACTTTTAAGTAATAAACCCTAAAAATTATTAAATAAATTGCGCCACGTTGTAATTAATTTAGGAGAAGAAATTTTTCTAGATTATGTTACATGTGTAATTAACTAATTATCTATTTGTTGGATAATTAATGGAAAAATTAAAAGATTGTTTTTTTGGGAATTATCTCTTATTTTGTAGCAAAAATATCTTTTCCTTATGGGAATAAGTTTTTGTGGTGTGAAAATGATAACTCTCTTGACTAGTTATTTTCCTATATAAAGAGAGTTCCTCCTAGCACAATATGAATCACAAATTGCGCCACAAATAAATCAAAAGGAAGAAAAATTAGTTTCTTGCCTTAGTCATTTAGAGAAGAAAAACCTAGGGTTTTTCTTGTGCATATTCGATGAGGTTCTACGGCGAGGATCGACGTCCACCAGTCGTCGCTAGGAGACACAATCCGGGAGATCACGGCATCTTCCTTTGATCGATTATCTCTTCCTCTCCGATAAGGTAAATCTTTGACCTTCTCGTAGGAATAATTAGTTATGTCTCATATCGTAAATCGTATAAACTTCCGTTGTGCTAAAATTGAGTGTCTCGATCGGTGCTACTACTCCTAGCATGTGGTATCGAAGCCAAGGTTAAATTTTTCGATATCGAGAGCATAATTAATTAAATTAGAAGTGGAATTGCATATTATGTTGCATCTTTTATTTTGTTGAATGATTGAATGTTGTGGTTGACGAGATGGATTGGAGTTGGTACTTGTTTATCGTTAGATCTATTGTAAGCTCGTATAATTAGTATTATACGAGTATAGGATATATGTAATTTATTTTGTAATTTAGTTTTACAATTTAAATTTCATAGTAGTATTATTATTATTTTTTGGATCCGCCGGCAAACAAGAAAAGAGGCGCTGAAAAGTCTTCGATGCAAAAGGAATCCAGGCGCTGATCAAGTGCTGCAAAAAAAAAAAAAAAAAAAAAAAAAAAAAACAAACAGGCGGCTGTACGAGAGGAGTTGTTAAGGAAAAGGCTTCAAAATTTCTTATCAATTATCCAAGTTGAAGATGGAATTGACGAAGACCTTTTTTTTCGCTTTTCCTAGTTTAAATAGGTTAAATACGAGATACCAACGGTCCATCTCAGTGGTTTAATTTTACGTATTTATTTTCATGTTCGATAATTTATGTGAAATAACGGCGGCGTAGCGTGCATAATAATATTTAATGAATTTCACTCTAAAGATACGACACGTGTAGAAAATTAATATTGACATTAATTAGACATGTAGGAACACGATAATTAATCTAGGTAATTGATTAAATTAATTAAAACGAACGGAATTTTATCGGGATATAAAATTCACATGGTAAAATAAAATTTACTCAGTAAATTTATTTTGGGATCTAAAATTCATTCGTGGATTTTAATTATGTAGTGACTACATAAAAGAATTGTAATAATTGAAAATTTGGAAAATCCGGAAAAGTTGGACACCAACTGACCAAAAAGGTTCGAAAATTGGTTCGGGCAGTCAACAGGGCTTCGGCTCGACTCGACTTGTCCGTCCAAGTACGGGGTTAGCCACGGGGGTCCGGTAAGGTCAAGCTATCCGCGCATTTGAGGCTCGATGGGGCAACCTTAGCCGATTTTAAACCAGCAAGACTCACACACGTCATTGACGTTAGCGTCGTATATGAACCAACGAAGAGGACAGGTCGGCTTAGCCAATCCCGACACCATTCGGTGAACTCGGTTAAAGCTCAGCCAGGGCTTAATACCGATAAGTTGGTGATTGCTTTTCAAGATTTATTGTTTTCAAATTATTGAGATAAAATTCTAAGATCCTAAATTTTTATCATGACAATATTAGGATTATAAAATTCATTGGTGAATTTTAATTGTGTAGTGTCTACGCAAGAGATTTTCTAAATAATCAATAAATTGGAAGATCATGAATATAGTGTCACTAGTTAGACGTTATATGGAACCGATAAACTAGTGGGAGCTTTAAATTTGTGATTTATTGTTTTTCGATTTGATGGGAAATTCATAATTCCTAATATATTAGGATTATAAAATTCATGGTGAATTTTAATTGTGTAGTGTCTACACAAAGATTTTATAAATCCGAAAAGTTGGAAAGTCGTGAATAAGTGACACTAGTTAGACAACTAGTGGGAGGATTAATTTGAATATTCATGATTTATTGTTTTTTGGATTGTAAATAAATTCTGAAATCCTAAAAGACTACCTAATTTTCAAAATAACGAGTGGGAGCGGGGAAGGTGACAACCGACCCTTCGGCCTCTACAGTTTACACAAACACCGTGAGAGAATGGTGACGCCTCGTGCCGCTTTGATTTCGGCCCCCTTCGGACGGCCTTCACCGATATCAAAATTCAAGGCTTGGTTTCCGAAAGGATAGGATTTTGAGTACTCGTCGGGTCACCGACCTACCCCTTCAAGCGGCATACTCGGGTCTACTTAAAAATCAAACAGATGGGTCACACTCAAAAGGTATTTTTGGAAATATCTTGACTGAAAAAGGAAGGTAATCAACAATTAAATCGGGATGTCAGATTCTCAGTTAATTGTTGAGAGAGATTGTCTCAATTTAATCGTCACCTCTTTGACCTACCCGTCGGCGGCACTGTAGGTGTGAGATTAAATCCTTGGAATGGTAGGATAAACTGTATGCATGACATCACGTTTATTATTCCTAAAATTATTATATGTTGTGGTGTATGATTTGATTTATATTTCTGTCATGATTTATTTTCTACAACTGCATATTATCTCATGGTATCTAAACTGCTAAACATGATAAATTGACTGATGATGACTTTGTAAAAGTGGAAAAGTAACAAGAACGTTGAACTCAATAATCAAGAATGCAAATTAATTCTTCGGAAGAGGATGTTCCTCTTGAGCCTACAAACTTAAGTGACATTGATGTGACTGAAGTCACTCGTGCTGAGCGAGAGGCAAAACAAAATTAGTTCAAAGATGACGAGAATGATTTGGTATCAATCTCACCAGACATCCCACAGTTTATGAATAGTGTCTACTCTTATAAACTGCTAGTTCAAGGTCATTTCCTTTAAAGAAAGCCAATAATGGGAAGGTAAATGTCTACAAGTGTAAGTCATCTAAACTAAATAAGTTAAAGGCTAAACCGAAACATTAATAAAAGAAAGTATAGGATAAGGAAAGTGATTTCGGATCACTAACCTATGAATCCTTAGAGACTTTCTTACACGAGTAATTTGACTCGGAAGCTAAAGTTCTTTTGTAAGAAAAAGGTAGCTGGGCATTCATGATGAGCAGTAGACAACGGACAGTTATTTCAGCTAAGATAGTGTGAGTGATATAAGGAAATAAATTTCGGATTTAATCCTTGAATATCGAAGATATAAAATTTCTGTTTTCAGATACGTTGGAACAAATGGATTCACTTTCACATCGATAATATAGTTGCCTTAAAGAAAGTGAATATGACATTTGTATACGATTCTGAGACTCGGACTTTTGTCTGATAAAGTCAAAAACCACTAAGTAATGCTGAAAAGGTATATGTAACACATCATAAACTATTAAGACAAATGGTTTTCGTATTTAGATAAACGATTCTTCAGCATTTATTAATTATTGCATATATCCTAAAGATAAGATCTTAAGACTGGATAAGGGTGATTCCTATCTCCCAGTCTAAGAACACTATCTCTGAGGAAAAATGACTAAGCACCCTTTCAATAAGGAAAAGGTAATAGAGCTGTAGAAGTATCATAACTTGTTCATATTGACCTTCGGGGTCTTATGAAGGATACAAACTAGTGCGAGCTTTTTGAGTAATAGACATTTTGTCTAATGACTACTCGAAACACGGATTAGTTTATCTAAATATTTGGAGGAATCTCTGATATTACCAGAGAAACGAGTATTCAATGCTCAGATATAAGCTATGGCATGGTTTTGTCACCGATGCTTGGCCTACCTCCGAGTGAAATAATTTAACTGAATGGATAAACTATAGATTGCCTTATATAGTTATTGATATGTTATGATACACTTCTTAACTCAATTAAGATATTGATTGCAAAATAATGGTTTACATTTTTATGTAATACCGAGAAGTCTACCTAGAAGATGCTTATGAATTTGTGGAAAAAGAGTGAAGTACATCTACTCCGCTTCCGCAAATAGAGGCATTTAGCACTGGTGCTTGAAGGTCGGACTGGAAATTTTGCATACACGTTCGGATGGTGACTGATCGTGAAATATCTTAATAGAATGAGTGAAGGTTGGAAAGTGACGGTTGTACTGTCACAGCCTTTCTGAAAGGATGTTTAAATAACAACCTTAGACCTTGAAGTACAGTTACTCAAGGAGTTACTGTATGATTTAATCAGACCACATCCAACATTGGTTGTTGGGGATTACGCTGATTAATACTACTGAACTAAATCAGAATATTAATCCACCCAAATGCAGTGGGAGTATGGTTTAAACATTGACCCGCTGTGATCATGCAGACTTTACAGTCTACTGGGGGTGATACATATGGTCTTTTAGGGAAGACTGTATTGGATTATGACAATAGGAGGTTGGTTTAAAGCCATAAACCTGTATATGGAGTTTTTGTACTCCAGTTCTGTTCATACTCTTGTAGAACCACCTGAGTGTCTCAGTATGATCTTGTGTGTGCATATTGTCAACAAAATGATATGTATGTTCATGGAATGTAACATCTCTTGATACAGAGATGTTCATGGTTTCAATATTCAAAACCTTATATCCTTTCATATTATCTTCAAAACCTAAGTAGACAGATTTGCTGCTCCTTTCATCAAACTTGCCTATTCCCTGTGAATATGTAGAAACAAAGCAAAGACAACAAAAGACCTTTAGATTGTCATAAGTGGGATTTTTGCTATACAACACCTGATAAGGTGTGACATCACCAATGAGTGGTGTGGGAGTGATATTGATCAAATAAACAGCATGTAAAACACAGAATCCCCAGTAAGGTATAGGCACATAGGACTGTATCCTTAGAGCCCTAGCTACATTCAAAATGTGTTGATGTTTTCTTTCTATTAAACCATTTTGTTGTGGAGTCCTAACACAGGCTTTCTGGTGTACTATGCCCTTGGTTCTATAAAACAATTTCATGTTAAACTCACCACCATAATCTGACCTAATTACTTTTATGCACTTGTCAAACTGTGTCTGTACCATATTACAAAATTGTTGCAATAACTGACTAGCCTCAGATTTAGCATGCATCAAGAAAAGCCAAGTAAATCTACTATGATCATCCATAATAGACAAGAAATAATATTCACCATCAATTGTAGGAATCCTATTTGGTCCCCATATATCCATATGTATTAAATCAAAACAGGATTGTGAAACAGAATTACTTATTGGAAATTTTGGCTTTTTTGTTTTGCCAAAGGACATATAGTACAAGAATGAGTAGGCACTTTAATGCTACTATCAATCATATTCAAACACTTCATTCTTTCTAGAGAAGGATGCCCTAGTCTAGTATGCCATAACAAAGTATCAAACTTATTACAAGTTTGGCAAACATTATTAGACACTGAAACATAAGCTTTCTATGAACTGGTATGAGGATCTGCCACTAGAATGTATAATCCCTTTTTCAATTCAGCTGTACCAATCCTCTTCAAAGGTAGTTGGTCCTGCACAAGGCAAATGTTAGAAGAAAAACTGACCAACAAACCATTGTCAAACACTAACTTCCTGACAGAGAGTAAATTATACTTAAAAGCAGGTATGCAAAATACATTTTGCAACACAATGGAAGGATTAATTCTGACTTTCCCTATATGTGTGACCACAATAGATGTTCCATTAGGCAATCTGACAGATAAGTCATGCACATGGCTTATATCAAACATGTGTTGTAAGGAAAAGGTTATATGATCAGTAGCTCATGAATCCATGATCCACTGGAGACTACTGTCAACAATACCTGGCCCTTGTGAGACATTGTTTGCAGCTGAAACTACAGAATTGCAATGGCTAGTGTTAGACTGCAAACCATGGATAAGAAACAACAAATGTTCATACTGAGAGTGTGAAATTCCATCAGTGGAGCTTGAGTTTGACACTTCCTGACCAGAAAATTCAGTATCATGCTCTTCAATATTATCTTCAAAATTTACATTGTTAGCCATAGAATCTCCTGCACCTCTGCCACTGCCAAACTTTAAAGGAAATCCATTCTTTCTGTAACATTTATCCACCATAACCTCTACCTTGCCCTCTTCCTTGGCCTTGAAACCTAGGTTGCATAACAGCATTGGAAGTACCAGAAAACTGAGGGTTGTTATCAGATTGTGTAGCAAGAACCACAGAATCAACAGAAGTAGAATTATAATCCAACTGCTGTTCATGGTTAAGAGCCATGACAAAAGCTGTTTTAACATTCGGCAAAGGAATAGTCATCAACACTTGTGATTTAATCGCACTGAAATTGCCATTCAAACCTTTTACAAATCTGGTTGTATAGGCATTATCATAATATTCCCTGATTATTTGTAAGGCAGGACAAACACAGGGCGGAATTGGCTTCAAGATAAGATACTGATCCCAAAGTGACTTGAGTTTTGTGTAGTAATCCGTAACATATAATGTTCCTTGCTTAGTTTTCTCTATTTCTTCCTCAAGATTTGAGATTCTATAAGCATTACCTCGACCAAACCTTTCTTGAAGATCAGTCCAAATTTCCCTTGTTGTATCGAAGTACATAACGCATTCAGCAACAACAGGAACCATAGAATTGATAAGCCACGAATGCACAAGATCGTTAACTTGCAGCCAAGCCGGATAACCTGCATCTGTTACCTCTGGCATAGTTGAAGAACCATCAACAAGATTCAATCTACCACGAGAAGACAAAACCTTTGTCATTGCTCTTTTTCAATGGTTGTAGTTATCAGCTCCTTTCAATAAAGGACGAACAATCACCAAACTCGGATTATCAAGACTGGAATTAGAATTGTCAGCCATTGATGAATCGAATTAAACTTCAAGAAAACGAAGTAGAAATGGAAATTTTCAGGAATCAAAAATGAAAACAATCAGCGGATAGCTTGTGTCGCTCTGATACCATGTTGAATTTCAAGTTTGAAACTAAAACCGACTCAGCAATTACAGAAAAAAGATGAAGAAGATGAAGTTCATCTTCATAGAATTTGAATCCAGAAAAAGGCGGGAAAATTAAACCAACTTAATCTTGATTACAATGAACTTGGAAAGATGATTCAGCTTTCTAATCACTAAGGGTATTAGCATCAGATACCCTATCTCTATTTTTATCCCTAGACTAGGGATGAAAAATAGGGAAGAAGCAAAAACTCTCTCTGCATCGATTCGTATCCCCACCCTACAATGGGGTGGATGAACAACAATCACCCCAAACTGGGGGTGTGCAGTAACAATCCTCACATAATTTTTTTTTTTTTTTTTTTTTGAAACGATTTTATTATTTTTTTCTCTTCCCTCTGTTGAAATATAGCCGTTGAAATATAGCCATTGGAGTAAAATTTGAATTTAAAAAGTAAGTTTTGAAAAATGTGTGTGTTCAAATATAGCCGTTGGAGTAAAATTTTGAATTTTAAAAATAATTTTGGAAAAATGTGTGTGTTCGAATATAGCCGTTGGAGTAAAATTTGAATTTAAAAGTTAGTTGACAAGTTACCTTTGACAAAATTGTTTATAGTTAAAAAATGAATATTTTAATGTTGTAAGGATAGAGATAGGGATGCTGATGTAGAGTATTGTGAATTTAGTTACTGTAAAGTAGGGATATGTATTTTTTAATAGTATATGTGAGGATAGAGATATGGATTCTAATAAGAATACCCTAATGACTATCCTAATCACACTTTATATAAGTGTAGAAGCTCCAACTTGCTGCAACTAACTTGTGGCGGTTGTAACAAATTAAAACTTCTTAATTAACCATGTGACAAAATTCCAATCCTCTTGTGTTGTTTTGAGCATTAACATGCCCCGTTAAACTTTCCCTTGTTTACCGCAACATCTTTGATGCATCAGCCGATTTAGTTTTCCGAATCCACCGTTGTACAGGTCGTAAAACCATAACATTATTAGATTTTTTTTTTCCCTTTTTCGGGGGCGGGGGGAAGTTTTATTCAAGAATGGAAGTCGAACGATATTTTCACCAGTACAATGTCTTGTATCATTAAACCGTATTTGATTCCCGACTTGTTTCTCTTTTTAAGTGTATCTTTAAAAGGATTATGTTTCAACAAGTATTTATGGATATTGAAACTTTTGGCGTTTGGTGGATGATATGTTGCACGATTAATTTGCCACTACTAATGATATATGTCTAGGCACGATTAATTTTCCACTACTAATGATATATGTCTAGGAACAGGAAGAAACATATGTTTTATTTAAGGGGGAATTTAAAATATATATCATTGGGTAAAAATAGTTTTTGTTATATACCCTTATTTTTGTTTCTTACGACCATAACCCCGTCAAAATCTCGAGAGGGATATTTTTTTTTTTCAAAGGACGGGTTATTTTTAATGAGGACGGGCTATTTTTTGTTGGCGGATTAAAATAACACGTCCTGAGCAATTTTTTTCATCCGGACGGGCTAAAAACTCATGTCCTGGATATCACTTTTTTTTCAAATTAAACAAAACAGCGAAATCCCATATCTTTTATTTATGTATTTTTTATGAACCGATGATTAGCTGTGGACGGGTTTCAATCGATCAATTGGGATTGTACATTGTGATATCATGGGTCAAAATATTTTAACAGGCAAAAGTGGATGCAAAATTGCAGATTTTGGATGTTCCAAATGGCTACATAGTACTCCTCCCGTGTCCGGAGTGGGAGTTCCGATCGCCGAAATGCTGTTGTTTATGGCTCCGGAGGTGGCGCGTGGGGAAGAACAGGAGTGGCTGCAGATATGGCTCCAGGTTGTTTACCATGGCCTAATGCTACAAACGCATCATCATTGCTTTACAAAATCGCATTTCGTATAGATTGTTTCCCAGAAATCTCATAAAATCTTTCCGATCAAGAACATGATTTCTTAAGCAAATGTCTAAAAAGAAACCCGAAAGATCGATGGACAACTAAGGAACTTCTTAAGCATCAATTTATTGATGAACAAATCAATCGACTATTGAAAACAGAAAATCAAGAGATATGCACAACAACATCTCCTACATGGGTTTGCAATCTGTTATATTAAAAAAAATTATGGGATTTTGCTGTTTTGGTATATTAAAAATAAAAAATTGATATGCACGACGTGAATTTAAGCCCGGTCGGATGAAAAAAATTTGCTCAAGACGTCTTATTTTAGTCCGGCCACATGAAAAAAATAACCCGTCCCTTTGAAAAAATAATTGGTCCCTTGAGTATTTTAACGGGTTATGATTATAAGAAAAGAAAATATGGGTATACAACAAAAACTATTTTTAGCCAAAGGTATATATATTGTATTTCCGTCTTTATTTAAACAAAATATATGCTACTATTGGTATTCAGAAATGATCCCGCTTCATATTTACCCCACAATTTTATAGTATAGCCATAATAATTTGTGAGAAAAAGTCATGTTCAACTAGCATAGTACTCCATCCGTTTCATAATAACTGAGGCAGTTACCGAAAACACGTTTATTAAAAATTTGATTTAATACTATGACATACATGACTAAAAAATTTCTATGATACGATTAATGAAATTTTCTTTTTAACTTCTTAAATATTAAATAAGGATAAAATAGGAAAATTAGCAATAAATGCTGTTTTAGAAAATGTTATGCCTCAGTTATTCTTGAACAAATGTTTTTGGCAACTGTTCGGTTATTTTGGAACAGACGGAGTATTTGTGTAATTTATTAAAATGATGGGAATTATATACCAATATCGTAAAAAAATTGTGAAAAAAAAGTAAGGTACAGATTGTAGATGACTGATTTTAATCTAAAATGAGGAAAAAATATAGTGGTTGAGAAGGACAAAACGCGCGTATTACTACGTGTGTTCTTACACGTATTCTTCTGAAGAATACGTGTAAGAATATATATAATGAATAAACGCGTTATTCTTCTCAACCACTATCTTTTTTCCTTATCATTTTTTCTTATTACATATTTTATTTTATCTTTCTAACCCCGGAAAGTAATCCATAAGTTTTTCTGGTTTTTGGAGAATTCAACGTAAAAAACCACGGGAATAATGGCTTGGTTGGTTAGTTTTATGGCGTGTTTTAATGGTGTGGGCCATTGATTGACTTTTCATAGGGTGCTTTGACTCTTCTTCCTTTTTGAAAATTAAACAAACTTCACGTTACACACTAGGGAAACTATTACCATCCCTTCAACTTGCATGTAGTGTTTCGTGTTCGATATATTTCTGACATGATGCGTTTAGATACGTGTCCGATACGTATCGGTTGATTAAAATAATATTATTTTAAATTTTAATATTCGACACATCCAATATGGCACCGACACTCTTGAATCCAAGTTTTTAAATTTTGTTTTTTTCCCCTTATTTAAATTTTCTTCAATGAAAATATAAAAGTACACGATTTTTATTTCTATAATAATTTAATAAATAACATGTCGTATTAAGTTTATATGTTTCTTGTTGAAAAACAATCATTTTTACAATTTGTAATATTTTGAAAGTCAATCATAATTTATTTTGGCTCCGTATAAATATCGAATATCTATTTTAGATATTCATAGAGTTTACGTATTACCTATATTATTTTGTCTAGTTTTTTAGATTTTTATGATTTTTTTTTTGATAAATTGAATCTTATATATGTTAAACCCGTAGTATCGTATAGGAAATAAAATAAACAATCAGAAAGAAGAAGAACAATTTCTTTATAATCTGAAAGAAAATCACAAGTAAGGTAATGAGAAAATGAAATTACAAAACAGAAAGGATATCTCTAAAAGACAGAGGCGAGACGAACTATGTCCTTAAGACAAATTTGCTCCGGCATGTACCCACGGATTATGCAATTGCCTCACATGATTACTCAGTTTACCTGTTCAAGAGGGAGATACTTCAACTCCTGAACAACTTCAAACTCTGACAGTGCTTCAGAAAAACTCTTCAACTATTTTTGCAGGAATATGAGTATTTGTGTTGTAGTTCTGTGTACATTTCCATTGCAATAGAGGATCTTTTTAGAGGGAGGGACAACCTTAAGTGTATTGAAGAAGGGGTCAATTGAAGGAGCTCTCCACTAACTCAATTAACTCCATCAGTCGAAACTCCACTAATAACTCAGCATTGAACATCGGCAATAATGCAGCTATTAGCAGATGAAGAGACTCAGCTTTGAGTCGAATTGAATCAGACTCTCAGCTCGAATTATTCATCAGAATGTTGATTAATTCATTTGACAAAATCCAATCTAACTTTGTCCAAAAAGTTAATACTTGCCTCAGGCCCACGAAGGCCCAAGCCAATGGTCAACGGGCACAGGCGGCGGCAATTTTAGTAGAACATCGTATAACTAAAATCATTCTAAACTTTCTCCCTTTCTTTAGAGCTTATACCATTGATTAAACTTCTCCCACTTAAATATTGAGAAAATTTTAGCACAATTCCCAATGTGGGATTAAGGAAGTTAACTCTTCAACTTCCAAACCTTCAACTTGTTCAACTAACCAACTTCAAGTCTTAATTTCTCATTCATCCGATATCCGAATTGAATTATTCAAAGACCTGCATTTATCTACATTACATGTAGACTTCTAAGTCATCATAAACTCTTGATAAACTATACATGAGTCTAATCGAAACCGGCTCTCAAAGTGGTTGTAAAAAATGATTAAAAATGTTTTTAACATGATTAAAAAATCATTTCCCTTTTATTCAAATTTTCTCCATATATATATATATATATATATAACGTGTCGGGTCCTTAGCCGTATCGCCGTGTCTGAGGCATATCATGCGGTGGTCTGTGTCCGTGTCTGTGCTACATAGAAGGAAAGTAGCATGTTACTACCTTATTAGTATCCAATATCATTTTCTCTTTCAAAATATATATAAAAAAATTAATTAATTAATTAAAATAAAAAAAAAAAGCTAATCACAACACTAAATAATAAAATCAGATGATTTAGATAAATATTTTAAATAATTATGATAATAAATTTATAAATCCCAAAATCAATTAAAAATTTATAAGGATAAGAATTTTGTTTTTGTTTTATCGATATGAAATTTACACACACTCTTTTGTTTTCATTGAGACTGAAGCAAAACTTTCGGATTAATAACCATAAAAGTTACCGTTGGACTAATGCATTATTGGCGAGAAATAGTTATATACATATATTGGAAATTGTGTATCCAACTAGTTCAATCGGTGTTTAGTTGAGGCCATATGACCAAGATGTCTAAGTTTGAGTTTCACCATGTACATGTATATGAGTAATAGTTCTCTAAATGAGTTAATTTCAAAATTAGTTCAATCGGTCACCCGTTTTTCTGATTACGATTAGTCTATCGCTTAAGTCGGTTGAACCAGATAATCCGGTCAGATCCCAAACACTAATAAATACGTGTACTAGTAATTCCTCCCTTGAGAGCAGAGCCTTTTTTTTTTATCCCCTCTTATAGCTGACTTCAATGAAGGCTATATGCATGCCGTGATTTAGAGTTAGGTAAATTAATTCCGAATTTCTCTGTAATGGCGTGAAGCAGCCATGGATTATGTTTGCAGTGACGTTATCCTCTAAATTCCAATGTGAAATCGTTCTGATTTGTTGATAGTTTGAAATTTGCAGGATTTAAAAGTTGACTTTCGAAGAACTTGTGGAGTTATTTTGAAGTCGATTGGTTTTGTGGTTGTTAGCGTGAAGTAATGGCGTCGAATGCAACTGTAAAATGTCCGCCGCCAATGAAGGCGACCTCCAATGGAGCTTTCCAGGGAGATGATCCTCTCCATTTTGCACTTCCTTTGGTGATAATACAGATTATCCTCGTGGTTACACTTACTCGGTTTCTCGCTTATCTTCTCAAGCCGTTGAGGCAGCCGCGCGTCATTGCTGAGATCATTGTAAGTTTTTGTGCGGTGCTTTTTTGTTTGATTAAATTAAATATCTAGGATAAGTTCACACACTGCACAACATGATTTGGATCGGAATCCGTTGTTAGAATTCGTCTCAACTTGATTTTTTCTATTTTTTTGGTAACTTTTAAGTGACTGTCGATTATTAGGTGAATGCTACCCTGTTATTTGGTTTATTAATCCTGCTGTCACTTCTTCTTCGAGGATTGATGCCGATGGTGTGTAGATTATTCTAACTTTTGCGTTGTTGAGCTCTGAAGATGCTTTTACCTTCAAATTTCATTTTAATTAATTACCTACAAACCTTGTTAATTGTTAGCTTAAAGAAAATTCTCTGGTTTTCTGATAATTTTGGCATTTTGTGTATAAATACAAATATTTATACGCACATACACATACATATATGTTAGTCTGTATATGCGTGTATGTATTTCTTTTAATATCGTTTATTAAAGATTACCTGAAAAAAAAGAATTTGGACGAATTTTGGTTTAGAGCTAGAATCTGTATACAGTAATCGATTGTCAAAGGACATAGTGAAAATAGTATTTGTCAATTACATACATATAAGATTGGTATTATGTTTTGCTCATTCTGTCTTTTGCTGGAAATTCCAATGCACTCTGTTTACATGTAGTATGATGAGTAAATACTAGGGAATATGACTAATAGTTGGTACTGTAAAGATCCATGTACTCTTGTTTTGAGATATCTTATTTCTCTGCAATAATTTCATGGTTGTCCTGGAACAACTTTTGGACTACCAAGTCATCACTTCTAGCCAACGAAAGATTTCAAAAGGGAAGTTTTTTTTTAGAAACAAGGGTCCATCAAATCTTTTCTTCATTTTTATTGGTTGAGGGCCACCAACTAGGATTTGGTCCATGACCAACCTAAAATTTGTGTTTTCTCTGTGGTTCTGTAGTGAAGGCTTCCATTAGACCATCAGTTTTGTATGCAGAGTTGTACTTAACATCATTTCTTGTAGTAATTTGTTTTCTGTTGTTATGTCTTCTGCAGGGAGGTGTCTTACTTGGTCCTTCCGCTTTGGGACGTAATACTAACTATCTGCATGCCGTGTTTCCTGCGAGAAGCCTGCCAGTGTTGGACACACTTGCCAATTTGGGATTACTGTTCTTTTTGTTTCTTGTTGGCCTTGAACTCGATATCAAGGCTCTCCGACGAACTGGAAAGCAAGCTTTGTGCATTGCCCTTGCAGGGATAAGTCTTCCTTTTGTGCTAGGCGTTGGAATTTCAGTTGTTTTACGATCCACAGTTTCTAAAGGAGTCGGTGAAGGACCGTTTTTGGTGTTTATGGGGGTCGCTCTTTCTATCACTGCTTTCCCTGTATTGGCTCGCATTCTTGCGGAACTGAAGTTGTTAACCACAGATATTGGTCGGATGGCGATGTCAGCTGCAGCAGTTAATGACGTGGCAGCATGGATTCTGCTTGCTCTGGCTATTGCCTTGTCCGGTGTAAACCGTTCTCCTCTCGTATCATTATGGGTTCTCTTATGTGGAGTAGGTTTCATTGTTGTGTGTGCCTTTGTTGCGCCTCCAATATTTAAATGGATGGCTAAGCGATGTCCCGAGGGTGAGCCTGTTGACGAGATGTATGTGTGTGCCTCCTTAGCTGCTGTTTTAGGCGCAGCGTTTGTTACAGATGCTATTGGAATCCATGCACTATTTGGGGCATTTGTGATGGGAATCCTAGTCCCAAAAGAAGGTCCATTTGCAAGTGCTCTAGTGGAAAAAGTTGAAGATCTTGTCTCTGGCTTATTCCTTCCATTATACTTCGTTTCCAGTGGACTAAAGACGAACGTAGCATCCATTCACGGCGCACAATCATGGGGTCTTCTTGTTATGGTCATATGCACAGCATGTTTTGGTAAGATCGTTGGCACGGTCTTGGTCTCCCTTGCTTGCAAGATGCCTTTTCGGGAGGCTTTAACTCTTGGATTCTTGATGAATACCAAAGGCCTTGTGGAACTCATTGTCCTAAATATTGGAAAAGACAGAGGGGTACTATTACTATTTTTGTGTATGTCAATTATCTGAAGCTAATAGCTTTCGCAATTATTGATGTTTTTGATTGTTTAAACTTGCAGGTGTTAAATGACCAAGCTTTTGCCATATTGGTTTTAATGGCACTATTCACAACATTCATTACAACACCTATAGTTGTAACCATATACAAGCCCGCCCGGAAAGCTAAATCTGACTACAAGCACAGAACAATTCAGAGAAAAGGAGGGAACGCTCAACTTCGACTATTGACTGGTTTCTACTGCACGAAAAACATTCCCTCACTTCTCAATCTCATTGAGGCTTCACGAGGTATAGATAATCGAGAAAGCCTTCGTGTCTACGCAATGCATCTAATGGAGCTTTCAGAAAGACCTTCTGCAATTCGGATGGTACAAAAAGCTAGGAAAAACGGTATGCCCTTCTGGAACAAGGTGCAAGATTCTGATTCAAACCAAGTAGTTGTTGCTTTTGAGGCTTTCCGTCAACTTAGCAAAGTGTCGATTCATCCTACTACAACAATATCCGCGATGTCTAGCATGCATGAGGATATTTGTTCTAGTGCCGAAAGTAAGAAAGTGGCTATGATCATTCTACCATTTCATAAACACTTAAAACTTGATGGACAATTGGAGACAACCCGAGCTGATTTTAGGCATGTGAATAGGAGGGTTCTTCAGAACGCAACATGCTCGGTTGGTATTCTGGTAGACCGTGGGCTCGGTGGAGCACACCATGTATCTGCAAGCAATGTGAACTACACAATCACAGCATTATTCTTTGGAGGCCCTGATGATCGTGAAGCAGTATCTTACGGTTCACGTATGGCTGAACACCCTGGAATCACCTTAATCGTTGTTCGGTTCACGGTTGATCCACAGGTTGTTGGTGAAATTGTCAGTGTCGACATGAATGACAATACAAGGCCCGAAACAAGATCCGAAGACGAAGTATTCCTCGCCGATTTCCAGCAGAGATTCCCTGAAGATGGATCTATTAAGTTTGAAGAAAAGACAGTGAAAGATGGTGCTGATACAATCGAAACAATCCGTGGGTATAACCGGTGTAACTTGTTCGTGGTGGGACGAATGGCGGAAGGACAACTAGCTGGAGCTCTTCAGAAGGGGACTGATTGCCCGGAGTTGGGGCCGGTCGGAAGTTTGTTGGCTAGCTCAGATTACTCAACAAGTGCATCTGTTCTGGTAGTCCAACAGTACCGGAGGGAATTGCCGGTGGAATCATTGGAATCTCTCAAGGAGGGGGATTCTTCAATGGACATGCAATAATAATTGGTCAGCATATATACTCAAGATATTTACAGAAGGGGATTGTGAAAAGCTGGAACAAAATAAGGCTTAGATTCTTCCTTGTATACTTAATTGTGAATTACAATATATTTACTATTCTGCTTTAGTTATCAGCATTTTTTTTTTTAAATACAGTTTGTAAATGTAGCTGAATTATAATACTGGATGTCTTCAGCAATCAGAACATTGATTAAACTTTATTATGCCACTCCATTTAAATCTGTGTGATACATCAGAAGTGAAAACACGCAGTAACCCAATCTCTGTGTGTAAAAGCACAAAAAAAAAAAAAAAAAAAAAAAAGTTCGCACATTAAACAAGGCACACCAAAACATAATACAAGGCGCGCCACCTAAAATCGCGAAGAACATGCATAATGTACCTTCAAACACCATACAAACTTCCAGAAATTACAACGGTCTTTCGACGTATGCCTCATATTCAAATATTTCTAAAATGTAAATCCCCTCGTTTAATAGAATACTTTTAATTACAACGGTCTTTCGACTCGTATACCTTAATATGTCCTGAAGTCATTCAGGTGGTATGTTAAGATTAATTTGGAACCATTATTAGATACTTTGTGATTATTACATGCCAATACTATATACTTCATTCAAACTGGTCGAATCGAATTGTATGAATTCATTAACCGTTTTTATTTTATGAATTCATTAACCATAAAGTTGGCCGTGAGTCAATTGCGTCAACAATAAGACGGTTCTATTTCGGGTAGGAAAACTTGAGTTTTCCTAAAACACAAGTCACCTTTTTTTTTGTGGCCTCACCTAGTTCTGCTGCCTACACACCACTATTTTACGACTTAGACTTCACGATAAAGTAAAGTCAACTTTATTCTAAGCCAAATCAAAATAATAATGAAAAAATTAAGCCATACAGTTCATGCATGACATTATGGATCCGATGATGCACCAATATTTCTGTCTGATACGTAATTATGGCCGAAAACACCGTTTCAACTTAGAGATTTTATTGTGCAACGTTTGTACGAAGGTTGCATCAAATAATATTAGAGTCTTTCATTTTTATTTTATTTTACATAATACATTTTTTTCATGTGTGAAAAATTAGAGATGAATGATTGTAGCGTATATCACTTGATACAACCATCATACAACAGTTGTATTATAAAATTTTCCATTCCAACTCTAGTGATGGCCGCCTACGTAAATTCTCATGAATTAAATTAGTTTGGAAAAATAAACATGTGGCACTAATAAAAAATAGGGTTTATTGTCGAAAATGACAATTTGAACATAAAAATATGTAATGAGGACAATGGAATATTTTTCTGGGTAAAAAGGACATATCATTATTCCACTGTGAGGGTGAAGCATTAGATTTGGAGTCAGTTCCGCTGCAGCAAATAGTAGATTTGGGATTATGAACAGTAGATTTGTCATTATCACCCAATTTATATTTCCACTATCCTAATTCACATTCCCCCCATCTTTTTTTGTCTTTTAAACCACTCCCCTAAAAAATAATTAAACCTGATTGGTTCAGGACCATCAAATTATATTTATGGTCGGACTACTAGCAACTACAATCTACGTTTCTATTTAACTGTCGCAGTTGTAAAAACACATATTAAGAAGAATAATTAATGATTTGACTTAATATTAAATTGACAATAGCACCCCTTAAATAATTAATGCAATATTGTTTTTAATCTCTCAAAGGTTCAAAAATGAATTTTTTATTTTTAACAAATGCGACAATTAAATAGGAACGGAAGGAAGGAAGAGTAGCAACTAACCTCCCAAAATCTTTATATAAATGGCATCACCATTCCTTGGAAACTCAAAATCCAAAACAAATTAATAAAAAGGTTGAAGAATAATAAAAATGGCTCTAAAATGCATGATTTTGATAACCCTCTTCTGTTTTTCATTACTTAGCACCTCCTCTGCATTTTCTTCAAGTAAGAAAACCAGCCTGACACCTCATCCCCGCCGGCAGCCATGCAAAACCTTGGCATTCTACTTCCACGACATAATATTCAACGGCTACAACTCAAAAAACGCAACAGCAGCCATCGTCGGAGCTCCGGCATGGGGTAACAAAACCATCTTAGCCACACAGAACCATTTCGGCAACATCGTAGTCTTCGACGACCCCATTACTCTCGACAACAACCTGCATTCAACTCCGGTGGGTCGAGCACAAGGGTTTTATATTTACGATAAGAAAGATGTGTTTACGGCTTGGCTTGGGTTTTCGTTTGTATTTAATTCGACTGAACATAAAGGGAGCCTTAACTTCGCCGGAGCAGATCCGTTGATGAACAAGACTAGAGTGATATCGGTGATTGGTGGCACCGGCGATTTCTTCATGACGAGAGGGATGGCGACTTTGATGACGGATGCTTTTGAAGGTGAAGTTTATTTTAGGCTTCGTGTTGATATTGATTTGTATGAGTGTTGGTAGCCATGCCTATTTTTGTGGAACTCACCTTTAACAACGTTTCATTTTCTTCTAAACATCCTTTTTTCTTTTTTTTTTAATTTATCATTTCATTGAATGTGAGTGGAGGAAAAGATATATTACGTATTTTTACGTCATTGATTATATTGAATCTTATTAATTGATTGATTTAATACGAGCTAGTATGCTATTTAGATCTAGAAATGTCTCAAAAATTACATTTGTTTCTCTAAAACCAAACACTTGCAATGGTGTTCCGGGATGTGATAGATTGAAATCAATCTACGACTTTAAGTGTCGATTCTTGTAAAGCCAAAAAAACGATATTACAAGGGCAGGGCGTCGTGAGGGGCTGTCGGCGCGCTGGCGGCCTGGCTCCCGCAAATACTCAATTTTAAGGGCCCCTGAAATCAGTAGTCCAGTATGTATAGTTTGTTTTAGGGCAGTATGTATAGTTTGTATATTATTTGTGAATGTAAAGTATAACTTCGGGCTTGTAAGCTACATTTGAAAATCGGCCCACAATAGCTTTTCACCGAGTTCACCCATAAACTTATCTTTACTTAATAAAACAAAAGGCCCTTTCCATGATTTGATCAAATCTATTACCTCCATCCTAAAATATAAGTCACTTTGGTGTTTTCACACAGATTAAAGAAGTGTTTGTGTGACATAAATTTAAGGAAGAAATGACTATAATGCCTTTTGACTATCATTAATGCAATACTTATAAAGTGGTTGGATTGTTAATAAATTATGGGTAAGATAGAGAAAAGAGTAATAAATGCTTCATTGATAATGTAAAATGACTTATATTATGAGACAAACAAAAAGAGACAAAATGACTTATATTTTGGGACGGAGGTTGTATATCTATTGTGGAATATATGGTTTTGGCTTCTTTAAATTTTACAAATTTAAGGGCCCTGGCATGTAAATTTGGCTTAGGGCCCCCAAAACGACATGGACGGCCCTGTTGCCGTGTATCCAAAATAAGCATCGTCCATACCGTGTTAATCCAATCACAATCTCTAACGGCGTGAATATATACTCGTCTCTACGGGTGCACCTCAAATAGGACAAGAGGGGCACACATCCGGAATGCGAGAAGCAATCAAACCATTAGTTTTGAGGCAGTTTCTATGTGCCTTTTTCAAAATAACATCAACCAAACGTGCAATCAAAACGGGAATGCAAGGTACCCCTGCCGCTTGCATGATATTATAGGCTCCATTGAAGAGAAAAAAATTCTCATTTGTGTAATGCTTCCTTGTCCAAACGTTTGAAAAAGCTATCTATCACAAATCAACCCATTGCATAAGATATTCTTCACCCAGGCAGGTGAGGGGATCGAATGCTGTCTATTGTCATCCAACAAATTACCCTACTTGCTCTTGAGAAATTTTACACAAAAGAGCATTGGGTTCATTAATATATCTCCACCCCAATTTACATACACACACAAAAAAAAAAAAAAAACAACAACAACAAAAGCAAACCTGATTAACATAACCGTTCTGACAATAAGAACATTAATGTGATAGCGGTTGGCTGTGTAATTAGCAGAACCATTCTGGCAATAATCATGACGGAGTTGAGCCAAATCTAAGAGCAATTCTACTAATTCAAGACTCATAAACACAGTGCATTGAAGTAGTCCATATACATATATATATATATATATATATATATATATTACTACTAACATCCCATCGAACTTCACATAGAAAAACATTAACACAAGAAAAGAAAAAAAAAAACAGATAATAAGAACAGCATCATAAATTATGAACTACCAACAAATGTAGGAGAGATAATCATAATGAAACAAGTTCACACATCACGCGCTTAATCCTTCTTCTTATCTTTCAATGGCCCTCTGGGAATTTTGCTCAAAACCTTTGCATCAAAAACTGCATACTGTTTCTTGATCTCAGCTAATGCTTTTTCCACAAAGTGGTCTACTTGGTCCTCATACTTATCATATAGCACTGGCAATGTATGGAGTAGAACCACAGCTGCATCCAAAACCGTGTACACGGTCATCAAATATCAGAATCTAGCAATCAAATACTATCTAACATATACATACAAACCAGCAAAGCATTCAGAGAAAGGAGCTTACCTATATATATCAGAGTCAAGAAATCGCATACACTGCCCAGAACGGAGACAATCCACAAGCCAACCATCACCTTAACATCAGAAAGTCAAGAAAAACGACGTTCAAGTCTAACTAGGAATTAGACGAACCAAATGCAATATTTTCCTTCCATATTAACGCCCACAAATCGCTTTTTATACCAAATAGAAAACACCAACACTAAGATAAAGCAAATTGGTGCAGTGTCCCTGCAATTATGACAATGTCCCACTATACACACTATATTACATGAACCAAATGCTATAATGGCCATGTACTTATGCTCAATTGTAATTAGTCATGCTATAAATCCTTTCTAAACAAGGAAAAATGTGAACTCATTAGATCAAAATTGGAAGAAACATACAGATAGGAATGTTTTCAAATCCCTTCCTGAAGCAATATCCCTGAGAACTGAAAAGCCATGGTTGATTGTTATCCTCAGATCAGAAGCAAGCTGCAAAACAGGTTTCTCAGGAATGATAACTTCCGGGATGCGCGGAGGAGACCTGGAGATGAGGGCAAAATCTCAAATACAATGACTGTATTCTATGGACATTTTTTTCCGGCAAGATAAAGGTCTCACTACTTACTTCTTGATAATGGTGTTAGCTTTGAACCATAAAAATGACCCAAGCAGAGCAATAATCAAAACATGGCAAATCAAAGTGAGGAAATGATACTCCAAAACTTCAAATAGAAGCCAGACAGCAGTGGCACCGCCGAGAACGCCAGCTGATATTTTCTTGTTCTTCCATAACAGAACATCAGCAGCTACAACAATTCAACCAAAACATACTTTATATTGGAATTTTCATCCATCTATACACACATATACCCTGTTTTCTAACAAACAAAACTAGAAAACTGAAAATTGAGGAATACTATCAGAAAGGCTATTGAACATAGATAAATAAAGCAAAGGGAATAGTAATTTTGATTCTTTTGAAACCTGAGAGAAGCAAAAATGGTTCAAAAGGCAAAAAGGGTCGAACTTTATTTTGGGGTTCATTCTTATCACACAATAAAATTATGCCTTTTAGAAAAGATATATCTGCTTTTTGAGCTGCTTTATGAAGTCTTCGACCGATTTGTAAGAATATACAGAACCACAACAAATTCAGCAAGCCAATATAGTCCAGGACAAACAATTTAACCAAAGATGTTTCTATTAATTAATTTGATATATGCTCGTTATCTTTAAAATCGTTCAACAAAACACAAGAATGAAAAAGGTAACCAAGTAAAATAGGCAAATCCACTTAATCGCTTCATTTCAAGAGCATACTATTCCTTTTTTTTTATCGAAAATAAATAAATCGTACGCACTACTGCAATCAAGAAGCTTAGTATGGTAGGGACAGAAAAGGCAAACTATTAAGTAAAAAGGACCAAAATAGAAGGAGAAAAAGTACGTTTTCCACCGCCGAGGAGTTTGTGAACAGATTTTTCCCGGCCAAAAAGGCGAGAAACCTTATTCTTAATCGAAGAAGATTTGTCATCGTCGGAATCAGAAGAAGACGAGGAACCATCATGATGACCGTGGATTTTCTCGGTGATTTTCTCAATCAAAGTCTCCCCTTCATGATCCGCCATCCTAAAGCAAGAAACCCTTCAAACAGATAATAAAGAAATCCCAAAATATTCAAGATTTTTCGGTGAAGAATTACAGAGAGCAAATGGGTCACTCAAAGGAAATGAATGAAGATTCGGGTAGATAACATTGTTTTTATTTATACGTGTAAAAATTTGGGAGGCTTATAGACTTGGCGATTAAGTTTTGCATTTAATACCCCTCTGATTCCACAATAGAATAAAAAACAAAAAAACAAAATTATAGATAATCAATTCACAACCGTCGATGATATAGAGATGCTTAGGTTTATCATTTCCTTTGTAGGGGTATGAAGTTTCCCTTTTATTCAAAACCCTTTTGCTTAGTTAGATGCTTAGGTTTATCATTTCCTTTGTAAGGTCTTGTGTTTTGGGTGATGTTAAGGAACCAGGAATTGATGGTCAAGCAGGCAAATCAACTATATTTATATGATTGGATGATCTGAATTAAAACAATTAACTTTGTTTATCGAAATTAGAAACCACGTGCGTTAGCCAAGTTCTACTTCCGTTCCTCGTGATGGTTTGAAGGTGAAAAGTTATTCTACAATACTTATTTGTTGGTCGTAATAAATTGATAGATGTGATGGTACGTGTGATAATTAATCACATGACATCCCCTATTTAATATAACTCACCGATATTTACTATATAATAAATTTACTCGTTTTGAACAGGAATTTATTCCAGAAAAATGATATTGTTGATATTATTGCAATATTTGATATTCAATACTTACGTTACACTACTTGAATTACACTTCTTAAATTAACAATATGGTGCATAAGTGAAGTGATTGACATGAATGAAATATTGTCAAATAATTCTGTAATATTACGTCTTTATATAGTCCACAAATGGAGAACATTAATTGAATGATTGTTGATCTTAGACCCGTAGGTAGGGACATATGATCGGCTCAACATCCACCTGAAATTCTATGACCCTCATGCGTGGGTCGTTAGTATACACATGTTGAGGATTCTCGATAATTAATAAAATGAGAGTAACAATATCAATACCTAACCAAGAACTAGGTCACATGCATAATGAAATGAACCTAAAATACTTCTAACCAATTCTACATTCCAAAATCAATAAAATAAATAAACAATTAACATTATGGAAAATAAATTGCTTCATAAAATTGCCTAAGTGATTATGGACCGTGGTTGGAAGATTGCAGGAGCAACATGGTTCAACCCTGCCGCATCGCTCGCAGTGGCGGATGCAAGAAGTTTTTTCAATAGGGTCAACGGACCGTAAAATTATATTTTTTATCATAAAATTTGTTTCAGTATAGTTATCGGAGTCTAAAGCTACACTTTTTTTACTAGCAAAACGAAATTTTTTAACAACAAAACTATATCGTTTTAATACTAAAAAAAAATCTCGAATCTCAGTGGAGTCACGTGACCCTCTAAGTGTATGTACCTCCGCTCCTGATCGCTGGTGGAAAGCGACCATAGTGCCTACAACCCTAAAGCCTAGATTTGATGGAAATTTCCTCAGACTTCTCCTAGTGAAGTAATCGACTTGAAGTCGTAATCAACAGTAAACAATTACGGATGAAATAAATTATTAAAATTCATAAAGACGAATCTCTAACTTTTCGATTGTATAATCTTTAATTCTAACACTAAAATTATGAGGTGTTGAATCAAGATTGAGTGCGAAAAACGAAGGATCTTTTATCGGATAACGAAAAGCTATGATTAAATTGAGAAAGATTCAATACTTATACGACAAAAAAAACAATTAAAACATGAAACCCTAGTTACTGATCATAGAAATTCGAAAACACGAAAATTTCTTACCAAGAGTCGTTGCTACTTGCAATGATTGATGTTATGGGTCGTCTCTATTTGCTTGGGATTGACTATCTACAATTAGAAAGATATTAGAACGAGTTTTGATGAGGGTTTTTTTATGATAAAAGACTGGTGACGCTCATTTAGGATTCAAAATTTGATATATTATGTGCAGTTTTGATATACTATGTGCAGTTCATGTAATTTGTGTCTTGAAATAGTTCATGGACTGTGGAACCCATCGCAACCTCAGTGGTATCCCACCGTGGAGCCGGTGACTCTCTTCCATTGAATTTCTAGTTATACCCTTATTACGTTTTTGGGTTATTACAAATATAGTGACGATATTGCATGTCTTTGAATTAAAATACAAGAGTGATTCCGTAAAGCGTAAATAATCGTGTTGCATGCAATGAGAGGTGTACAACAACTCAGATTCCGTAAATGATCGTGTTGTATGCAATGAGAGGTGTACAACACGCTTAACCATTGGGGGCTATACTCATTAATTTCATCATTTACGAACATCTAAAAGACTAAAACAAAGCTGAGAAGGAATGATAGTATCACACCTAGTATTTCCTTTAAAGTTGTATTATGAGTGAGAATATATCCACTAAAGTTGTATTATGAGTAGTGATATATCAACTACTCATTTTACCACTACATCATATAGCATCACATAAAATTTCTCCTTGGAAGCAGGTAGAGGAGTCGGTCAGATCAGGTCAGGTGTGAAAATGATGCACCGACAATGCCATATATGTGACGTTGTGAAGATTTGTTTAGTCATAAATATTGTTTTTGTTTTTTTTTTTGTTTTTTTTTGTTTTTTTTGTGTGTGGTTGAGAGAATGCACAGGTGTGCTTAAAAATAAGAAATAAAATGAGAAGGAAATATAGATATATACTACTATTATTATATGATGTAATACTTCTTTATAAATAAATAAAAAATCATCAGGAAACAAAAACACTAATGCACTAACAAAAATACTACTAGTTAAAAGGTTTTGTACTATAATATAAATTTATATTTAGAAAACCAATAAATGATTTATTGTATTTTTTTCTAATCATCCCTTATTTATTATATAGTCATCCAGATTTTTTACTATTTTATATTAATAACAGTTAAATGTCGTATTAGAATTTCTTTTCATCAAAATTATAATCAATTCGTCCCTTCGAAGACATCCGATAAAATTGAAACGATACAAAAAAGATTAACATAGCCTCTGCTCAAGGATAACAATCACAAATCGAGAAATTATAACCAATTCAACTAATTTTTCCAATATGTGTGAATTTTTTTTAAAAGGAATTTATATTTTAAAGCATAGTGGTGAATTTCAACTTGAATTGTCTTCCACGAATTATATTACTTACTAGTTGTGATATCCCACATCGATAAAGTAAATAAATGTTCACCTCCATATAAGTGTGAGACATAAAGACCTTGTCAACTCGGGTTAGTCATTTTAGATCAAGCGAGGACGGCGGTTCAAGATTGGCCGGACCATTTATGACTATTTAAGCGCTACTGAGACCGGGAGTGCAGGCGTTCTGAATGGTATCGAGACGACTATCGAGGAACCAGGCTATCGACTGTGGCCGTCTGAAGACACGTGTAAGGATGGCTCTCTAATTTCTCTGGTAGGGACGATCCGGGACAATCTTTCTTCCGTCGTCCCGACGAGCGACGCCAGTCCCTTATGGGGAGAATGTGATATCCCACGTCAGAAAGTAAATGAATCGCCACCCCATATAAGTGTGAGAGCATAAATGTCTTGTCAAGCAGGTTAGTCATTTTAGACCAAACGGCGACGGAAAGCGATTGGCCGGATCATTTACGCTAATTTTAGCATACTTCTGGAGGCGCGAGAGTGCAGGGGCGTTACACTAGTAGTACTATTAAAATTGAATCTCCACAGAATCTATTTGTTGGGACACATTCTCATTCCTCTAAAAATAATTGAAAGAAACAACGAATGGTTTTTAACGGGTCATTAGTCATTTTTAATTATGTCCCACAGCATATTTCATAAAAAGAAAATTATGTGCTCCTTCTTCAAACTTCATTTTAGAAAGAAAGAAAAAAAAATAAAATTTAAACATCTGACTTTGAAAAATTAAAAATGTGATGTTGACAAAAAAAAAAATTGTGTTAATAACATTTATACTTCTCACTTTTAAATCATACTTACCTTTTCACAGTTCTTACTGAAGCAATATTTGTTTGAATGCCTCCGTCAGCAATCCGTTTTTAAAATCTGAATGTTGAAATCTATAAAATACAATTTAGAAATTATTTACGGTATCTACCGACTACTAAATCAGCAATGCAAGACATAGACATACAATGAAGTTATGAGCAAGTGAATAGCTTTATATTTACATTTTTAAGGGAAAACAATTTGTAATTAGCATACAAAACAGTAGTTGATATTTTGATAATATACCATTGTACACAAGCAGGGTAATGAATTGATAAGCTTCTTATAAAGAATGATAAAACCGGACTGGACTTGGATCTTGGACCCTGAAAATACTCGTGCGTGCAGTTATGATTGTGTTGCACCATGAAAGCATGAACCTCAATTTGGGCTTAGACAAGGTCCATGGAGCAACCTTGGGTCTAATCATCTAGTCCAAATCAGATCCAACAACAAACAGATCTTCTGAAAACAAAATGCATAGACAATTTTTTGCAATACAACTAACGTAAATTCTACCATATCATATGTGTTTTTAGTATTTTTTCCATACTATAAATCATTTTAGAAAGGTTGGACTCTATCGGTGTGGCACCGAATACGGCACTTAGAGAAAAAGTAGATTGCTATATTAATCAAATATATTCATTGTTTGTTGACAGAAAATACTGCAGTACCATACATACATATACTACTACTATCTTGGATAAGAATCTAGTGATAAACCTTATGTTGGACAATCTTGTTCATAAACGAAATAAAATACAACTAAAACGAAATACAAGAAAATCGAATTACAATTGCAAAGAAATGAAAAAAAAAAAAAAGGATATATGATCCGAGCCCTGTTGCACATTACGCTTCTTAAGACTAATTCGCCCCTCACCTTCATGTGCCGTGAGCTTCAATGGGACGTTAATCTCCAGGATAGAACGGATAGCAATGACAGGGAAGCACAACGCCTTCAATTGCTTAAGAACCTTGTAGTTTGAACTCTCGGTTTTCATGTGCAAAAGAAGAAAAGAAGTTAAGCAGATTCTTTGGTGTATTCGGTATTAAGAATCGAACAAGAAGTGCATTTATATAGGCTTTATCATGAAGAGAAGAGCTAGAAGCGATGGAATATGAAGTGGAACGACCTTCACTCGTATTGAATGTCATTACTGAGAAGAAATGGAACAGAGCACAAGAAGAGCTTGGATGCCATAAGTGTTGTCAGCTGGAAGGTCTCTGAATTATCAGTATTCAGCTCGAAAATAAAGGTTCAGGTTGCAAAACCGAACCTTCACTGGGAGCCTTTGAATCAAGTTGCATTCGTGTCCGCAGGACGCGCGCACACAAGTTCAAGCTGAAATCCGGATGGATTTGCACCCCCCCTGCGCCCGTGCGTAGAGAACGGTGTATAAAGTTGGTAAATTCTTACCACTACACTAATACAACATCATATATATGTTGGCTCTTTTCCTTCCTTCCAATGTGGGAGAAATTGGTTTCTCCAATTTTCCCTTTATTACTAACACTTTTCATTCACCACTTAGGCCCAATATGACATATCATTTAAAATATCCATTTTAACCATCATTTTCCAACAATCCCCCACATGAATGGAATAGTGTTTAGACCCTAGCAAAGGCTCTAAGAATGAAATTGAGAGTTCGGCGGTAGATCAATGCATAGGATAGGTAGGTGTGACCCTTTGAACCTTCCCTTGATTAAATATGTTTACTTTCTTGGCCGACTAGTAGACGCGATGTCCTTGAACTATTCTCGCCGTTGATGTAAATGATGACATATCAACCACATCGCATCTACCTATCAACATAGGTTCTTGTGGTTATGTCCATTTTGGCCATGGACATCCGCCTGGTTCAAAGAAGAGTTTTAAGAATTGCGCCTCACAATTCCTTTGAAGCGGCCCTCTCCTCTCTTACATAGGTGATTACGTAATTGAATTTTCTCAAAATATTCTTCTTACAATCATTAAAAGCTCTTCGTGAGCTTATCCTCGCTCAATCTCACTGTTTCTTCATCTTAAGAATGAGCTTGAGGTTACCCCCACAGTTGACTTTACTTCGGCAATTAGGTTTTCCCATTGAACCAAGATCTTGGGATCTCCAATCTACAAGGTTGGGTTTTCCTTCACAAAAGTTTTATTCCATGGGCTTTAATCCCATTCCTCTTGATGATTTAGCAACTACTCTCTATTTAACCCTTTGGTTAGCGGATCCGCAAGATTATCCTCTCGACTTAACATAGTACAAGGTAATCGTATTCGGTTTGAGAGTAGTTGTCTAATGGAATTATGTCTTCGGCGATGTGCTCTAGACTTACCATTATACATTATATTATGTGCTCTTCCAATCGCCGATTGATCGTCATCACAGTGAATACATATTCTGGCAGCGGCTTCGCCATTGAGGAATATCCTCTCAGAATTGATGCAACCATTCTCGCCTCTTCCCACATTTATCCAATGCCACAAACTCATTCCATTGTGGATCCGGTTATCACGGTTTGTTTGGAAGATTTCCAAGACACGGCTCCACCGCCTAACGTGAATACAAAGCCACTTGTGGATTTTGAATCCTTTGAATCAAATCCAATTTGCATCAAGATATCCTTCTATAACAATTGGTTCTCTTGTATAGTGAAGGCCATACTTACGAGTATATCTTAAGTATCTCAGTAACCTCACTATAGCTTTCCAATGTTCACGACTCGGATTACTAGTATATCTACTCAGCTTGCCAATAGCGTAAGCGATATCTGGTCTAGTACAACTCATTAAGTACATTAGACTTCCAATGATCCTTGCGTACTCTAATTGAGATACACCCTCACCTTTATTTTTGAACAAAGGTTGACTTTGATCTATTGGAGTTCTAGCTTCATTTGAGTCATCTTTATTGAATTTTTCCAGGATTTTATCAATATAATTAGATTGACTCAAAATGAGACCATTAGAATTTCTTTTAATTATAATTCCCAATATCATCTCTGCTAAACCCATATCTTTCATTTCAAATCTGGCGTTTAACATATCTTTGGTAGATTTGATCATCTTATTATTACTACCAACTATCAGAATGTCATCCACATAAAGACATAAGATGACATAGCCATCTTTTGTTTCTTTCACGTAAATACATTTATCACATTCATTGGTTTTGAACCCTTTTTCAAGCATAACATGATCAAAATTTTGATGCCATTGTTTTGGTGCTTGTTTTAAGCCATATAATGACTTAACCAATTTACACACTTTCTTATCTTGTCTGGACTAGAAAAACCTCGAGTTGTTCCATGTAGATTTCTTCTTCTAAATCTCCATTTAAGAAAGCGGTTTTCACATCCATTTGATGTACTTCTAAATTACGCAAAGCGGCTATAGCAAGTACCATCCTAATGGAAGTTATTCTAAATCCTTTGGAGAATATGTGTCAAAATAATCAAGACCTTCTTTTGACTATAACCTTTTATTACTAGTCCGGCCTTATATTTATTAATAGATCCATCGGAGTTTCATTTTCCTCTTAAAGATCCATTTTGATCTAGTGGCTTACATCCTGGAGGTAGATCAACTAACTCCCAAGTATGATTTTGCAATATAGAGTCTATTTCACTATTTATTGCTTCTTTCCACATTGGACCTTGAGGAAGAAGTTGTTGCTTCTTTAAAGCTTTGAGGATCTGTATCTATCATATAAATGATAAAATCTTCACCAAAAGATTTTTGATCCTCAACCTTTGCTTCTTCTTGGCTCAACCTCGGTTGGCTCTTCTTCATTTACTTGTTCGGAAGGGTGATCCCGAACATGAACACGCTTTAATGAACTAGGTTCATTTGTTTTAGCCGGAAATACATTCTCAAAGAATGATGCATTTTCGATTCCATTATCGTATTTTTATGTATTTCGTGATTATCGACTTATACACAAGAAATCGATAAGCACTATTGTTGTGTGCATATCCAATGAATATACAATCAACAGCTTTTGATCCTATCTTCACTACTTTGGGTGTAGTATGCGAGCACCTTTGCAAGGCACCCCACACTTTCAAGTATTTGTAAGAAGGTGGTTTACCTTTCCACAGATTCATAAGGAGTTTTCTCTTGTTTTCTTTCGGGTATCTTATTTAAAAGATAATTGCTAGAAAGGATAGCTTCCCCACAAGTTTTGTGATACTCTGAACTCAACAACATTGAATTCATCATTTCTTTCAATGTTCGATTTTTCTTTCAAAGAACTCCGTTCGATTGTGGTGACCATGCGCGGTTATTTCATGAATAATCCCATGTTCGGCACAAAATCACTTAGTGGTGCCAAATATTCACCACCTCTATCGCTCGGAGTATTTTGATCTTTTTCCATGTTGATTCTCAACTTCTTTACGAATAGAATAAATTTATCTATCGCTTCATATTTTCTTTTTAACAAGTATACATAGCAATATTTAGTGCAGTCATCGATAAAGGTAATAAAATAATTATTTCCGCCTCTCGATTGCACAATTTTAAGATCACACACGTCGCTATGTATTAATTCGAGTGGTTGCGTATTTCTTTCAACATTTTGAAAGGACGCTCTTGTTAATTTCGCTTCAACACAAGTTTCACACTTATGTTCTTTATCAATTTTAATTTGGGGATATATTTTAGACTTATTAATCTACGCAGGAATCGTAATTAACATGTCCTAGTCTACAATGCCATAAGGAAGGTGACTCAACCAAGTAAGCGAGAACCAAAGCAATATTATTATTGATATTGTTTGGCCTAATGACCATTACATTCAAACTTTGACCATGTCATTACATGCATACCCTTTACCGACATACATACCACTCTTAGTTAAAGTAAACTTGTCGGACTCTAAAACAAGACGGAAGCCATTCTTATTCAACAAAGACTCTCGGACACCGATTTTTACGCATATCCGGGACATATAGCACATTCTTTGAGTTAGATGCTTGCCGAAGTCATCTTCGTAATCACTTCTCCTTTCCAAACTATAGCGAAGTAGCCGAGTTCCCATGAACAAAGCCTCATTACATTGAACTGACTCGAACTTAGTAAACACTTCCCTGTCAGAGCATATGTGCCTTGTAGCTCCTGTGTCTACCCACCATTCTCTAGGATTTGAATCCATCATGTTCACTTCTGACACAACGGCACAAAGATCACTATCTTCCATGCCTTGAATAATATTTCTTTCAACAATATTATTCTTTGGTAGCTTTTCAACGAAACATGCAATTATAAAAGCCTTACTAAGCTGTATATTTTCAGCTTGAACATCCTGAAGAATCATCCCTAATTCTTCGATTTGTTCGATGAGTGGTCTTGAATCCACCATCTTGTATTCCAACAACCGTCGAGCTACACATTTCTTTGATTCCGTATTGGTAGCCATTTCTGAAATTTAACACAAAAGATTAAATTTCTTTTCAACAATTTATAGAACAATCTTTAATTGAACTATACTCAAATCAACAAAAGATTCGTTTAGAACTCGTTTTATTGAACCACTGTCGTTTTAAACACAAAACAGCTTGGTTTTAATGAAACAGCTCGTTTAATCAAACAGCTCGCATTAACTGAAACAGCTCGTTTTTAATAATCAGCTCATTTTTCAATAAAACAGCTCGTTTAATAATAAAACAGCTCGTTTTTAAGCAGGTCGTTTAAAATAGCTCGTTTAAAATTCAGCTTGATTAAAATCAGCTCGTTTTAAACAGTCAGCTCGTTTTAAAATAAAAAACAGCTCGTTAAAATAGCTCTTTATAGTCAAATCAGCTCGTTTTAAAACGCAGCTTGATTCAACCAAAAACACACCTCGATTCGCTTTCTTCAATTACAGAAAACTGAATCTTTTCAAACTCGTTTCAAACACAGAATGTAGGAATTCAGTTTGATGAATCTCGAAACTGTTCACAAGAAGAACTTGTTCGATCCGACACGATTATCTGAATCTATTTCGTTCTTAATTTCCTCTCGTTAATGAACAAGAAATATCAGAGTTAGTCTTAAGATTGTTGGACAATCTTGTTCATAAACGAAATAAAATACAACTAAAACGAAATACAAGAAAATCGAATTACAATTGCAAAGAAATGAAAAAAAAAGGATATATGATCCGAGCCCTGTGTTGCACACAGTTTCCTTAAGACTAATTCGTCCCCTCACCTTCGTGTGCCGTGAGCTTCAGCGGGACGTTAATCTCCCAGGATAGAACGGATAGCAATGACAGGAAGCACAACGCCTTCAATTGCTTAAGAACCTTGTAGTTTGAACTCTCAGTTTTCATGTAGAAAAGAAGTAAGAAAAGCGATTCTTTGGTGTATTCAGTATTAAGAATCGAACAAGAAGTCTGTTTTATATAGGCTTTATCATGCAGAGAAGAGCTGGAGGCGATGGAATATGAAAGTGAAGCACCTCGATTCGTATTGAATGTCATTACAAAGCAGAAATGGAGCAGCACAACAAAGAAGCTTGGATGCCATAAGTGTTGTCAGTTGGAAGGTCTCTGAATTATCAGTATTCAGCTCGAAAAATAAAGGTTCAGGTTGCAAAACCGAACCTTCACTGGGAGCCTTTGAATCAAGTTGCATTCGTGTCCGCAGGACGCGCGCTTGCACACAAGTTCAAGCTGAAATTCGGATGGATTTGCACCCCCCTACGCCCGCGCTTAGAGAACGGTGTATAAAGTTGGTAAATTCTTACCACTACACTAATACAACATCATATATATGTTGGCTCTTTTCCTTCCTTCCTTCCAATGTGGGAGAAATTGGTTTCTCCAATTTTCCCTTTATTACTAACACTTTCCATTCACCACTTAGGCCCAATAGGCCCAATATGACATATCATTTAAAATATCCATTTTAACCATCATTTTCGAACACCTTATCCTAACAAACTCTCTAGGTGGCACTCATATCTAGATGCCAAGTGGCACAAACACAAATATATCTTTCTATTTCTTTTCAGCCCCTCTCAAACCAATGTGAGGCATAGTCACATTGAGTTTTTCTCTAAAACAAGTGAATGAGCTGACTGGTAGAGCCTTGGTGAAACAGTCTGCTATCTGATCTCCTGTAGGTATATAGCAGACATCAACCTCCTTACTCAGAACTTGATTCCTTATGTAATGGACATCAACCTCTATATGTTTTGTTCTTGCATGGTACACATGATTCTGTGCAAGAGAGTTTGCCCCTGTGTTGTCACACCATAATGTTGGAACAGTGTCTAACTTCAGCTTCATTTCACTGAGTAATTGCTTGATCCACTTAATATCTGAAGCTAAATTTGCTAAGGCCCTGTATTCAGATTCACAGCTTGACCTAGCAACTACATCCTGCTTCTTTGAGCTCCAAGAGACTAAGGAATTGCCCAAGTACACACAATAACCCCCAGTAGACTATCTATCTATGGGGCACACTGCCCAGTTAGCATCAGAAAAGCCATGTAATTCCAGTGAACTAGATGGTCTGAATAACAATCCCAAATCAAATGTTCCTGCCACATACCTGAATAATCTTTTTTGGGACTGCCAATGTACTATATGAGGTTCTTGCATGAATTGGCTCAGAGTGTTGACAAGAAAAAGCAATGTCTGGCCTAGTTAATGTAAGATGTTGTAGGCCACCAATAGGACTTCTGTAGATGCTTGGATTTGACATAGGCTCTCCCTGTTTGTGCAACAATAACTTCACAGTTACCATAGGTGTGGGACATGGCTTCAAGTGATCAAGCCCCAATGTGTGTAATAGCTGAGTTGCATAGTGTGACTGTGTCAAGTGCAGCCCATCTTTGTTCCTTGTAACGTGCATACCCAAAAAATGTGACACAGGACCAAGATCCTTCAAGGAAAACTTGGAGTTCAGCATATTAATGAACTTCTGAAGCAGTTCTGAGGAGTTTCCTGTTAATAGGATATCATCAATGATAGGTCTAAATCGTAATTCAGTCCACGGATCTTTATTCGGGTCCGTCCGGCCACCAAAATAGTGGATGAGGCCACCGGCCATTATTGTCCGCGAATTCACAAGTCAAATAGGGTCGTGAGCCTTTGGATCCGCTCCAAGCCCTTATCCCCATGAGGCGCCAAGAAAGACTAAGGGGCCGGCACGCGAATCCCTTCGGTTATCGGGTCCGCCAGCGACCTCACATGCAATATCTAGCCCCGCTACGAGCTCGCTAGTATAGATAAATATATATTTGTACTATGTCCTTATTTGTAAATAAACCGAACTTTAGTCGGTAACTTCCCTATAAATAGGGCCACCTGTAACCCATTCAAGGGACACAATTTAATCAATAAGAGAAAAGGCTAAGCCAATTTCCCCATCTCTCTCTTTCATATTAGCACCACCGCCGGAATCCATTGCTGCCACCAGGCACCACCGGCAAACACCACTTTTATACATTTTTATAGCCAGATATCCACCACCCAACAACCGCTAATTCACCCGAGATAATTTCGACTTAACAGTTGGATCCGTTACCGGGAAATCGACATTTTCGTCACTTTTCCGGTCAGATCTAGAATTTCCGGCGGCCTAAAACCACTCATTTTTTGTTTTCCGGCAGAGATCTTCATCAATAGCTTTTAGCTTTTAGTCTTCCCGTATAGATCTACAATATCATGTAGAAAAGATGCTGAATTTAAAATAATAATAAAAAATGGCAGCTGAGGCCAGGTCCTTAGATGACCAAAAGAAGGATTGATGAACTTGAAGCACAGCTTGACGGAGCATAGGGCTGGGTCAGAATGATCCAGAAAGCTCTTGAGGAAAGCAGGAGAGAAACAAAGTCGGGTCCTTGCTGATTCAGCCTCCGGTCGATTCCCGTTTCATCTTATCGGAGAAGATGACCGGAGCCGGAGAAGCAGCGCTAGTGAAACTTGGGAGCTGGAATTGAATTAGAGGGCTACTAAGAAGAGAGGATGCATGTGTCGGTCTCGATTTCGAAGGCCCACTTGAAATCGAAGTTGAATCAGGCCTTTAAACCATGAATTCCGGCGAGCGTCTAGCTCAGGGAAGTTCTATTTTCTCATTTTCAATTTAAAAAAAAAAGGGGCTATGGTAGTCTTCATCAATATGCTTAATAGATATACACCTTCTGCATACTTTATATCTTGTGAGAATGGTAAATTCGAGACTGTTTGGAGTTTGGGTGAAAAATGAGAAAAGGAAAGGATGGCGCTTCCATGGTGACTCAGGCATTGTTGATTATTATCAGAAAGTATTGATTATTATACTTTGGTTCAGAATTTGTTCCCAGCAAGCTCGTTACGTCATAGCTCCGATCTTACTAAAAACAATGGGCCGCATACTGGGAATTTTTCGATTCAGTCATCAAGCAGCCAAAAACAAAGGGCCGAGAGTGGAAAATTTTCACACGGACATATGTGTGCGCAGACTCAAAACTTATTTCAACCAAGATCGTCCTCAATCTTGATTGAAACAAGGGGACCGGAGGTGGAATTTTTCAAACATACGGGAATGACCCGAATTCGACATTTATTTCAACCAAGCCCGCAACGACCTTGCTTAAAACAAGGGGGCCACGCATCGGATTTTTTGATTCAATCATCGACCTCAACCGAAACAAGTAAGGCTTTTAGCTCAATTATTTTTAGCAAGTTCGATGCTTTAATTTCCTCGACCTCGCCAAAAACAAGGGGGCCATATATATATATATATACGGATACAGCGAACCCAAACTACGGACTCGAAAGATGGGAATATTTCGAGCAAAAATAAATATACAAATTCAAAAACACTTGGAAAAATCATTGCATGAAGCAAAGCAACTATGCAAGTTACGAGCTCTCAAGATATCAGCTCCCATCGGGTTTTATTTCTACAACGTAAATGATTGGACTTCTTATTGGAACTCTCCCGTCCAAAAATGGAGGGACAAGCCTTCTTACATAGGTCAACTCGTCACCGAAATGGGATTTCTCTTCACCAACAACAAGTCCGTCCGCTTAATAGCGCGGCATCAATCGGCTAGGCTAAAAGCCCAAGATGCCAAATCTTCAGAAGCTTAGGCTACTCGCCCAATTACAGCTTCGAATCGGCTAGGCTAAAAGCCCAAGATGCCAAATCAAATAAAGTCAAGGCTATCCGCCCAAGTACGACTTTGAATCGGCTAAGGCTATACGCCCATTAAAGCCACTAAAAGGCTCAGGTTAATTGCCACTTAAAGCCTCCGATAAGACCGACCTTCAGTTCGGCAACATATTTGGAATTCGCCTTCGAGCGAATGTTTTATAAGATCGACCTTCAGTTAGGCATCATATTTGGAATTCGTCTTCGAGCGAATGTTTTATAAGACCGACCTTCAGTTCGGCAATATATTGGGAATTCGCCTTCGAGCGAATGTTTTATAAGACCGACCTTCAGGTCGGCAACATATTTAGAACTCGCCTTCGAGCGAGCATTCTGCAAGACCAAAGGCTCTCAAGCCACCAAAAGCAGTCTCAATTCATGGCACAAGACACAAGAGGCGAAGTCAATCAACAACACACAAACAACAAAAAGACCTACTCTGAGTACGGCATTTGGGCAAAGCTAACAGGCGATCTGCCACAATAGCGAGCCGTCACAGTATCTCAAGGAAACAGATTCACGAGCAGTTTTTACTACCCGCCTAACATTTTTAGAAAATGTTTGAGGCACGGAGTAGGGGGCCATTGATAGGTCTAAATCGTAATTCGGTCCGCGGATCCTTACGCGGGTCCGTCCGGCCACCAAAATAGTGGATGAGGCCACCGGCCATTATTGTCCGTGAATTCGCAAGTCAAATAGGGTCGCGAGTCTTTGGATCCGCTCCAAGCCCTTATCCCCATGAGGTGCCAAGAAAGACTAGGGGGCCGGCACGCGAATCCCTTCGGTTATCGGGTCCACTAGCGACCTCACATGCAATATCTAGCTCCGCTACGAGCTTGCTAGTATAGATAAATATATATTTATACTATGTCCTTATTTGTAAATCAACCGAACTTTAGTCGGTAACTTCCCTATAAATAGGGCCACCTGTAACCCATTCAAGGGACATAATTTAATCAATAAGAGAAAAGGCTAAGCCAATTTCCCCCATCTCTCTCTTTCATATTAGCACCACCACCGGAATCCATTGCCGCCACCAGGCACCACCGGCAAACACCACTTTTATACATCTTTATAGCCAGATATCCACCACCCAACAACCGCTAATTCAGCCGAGATAATTTCGACGTTATCAATCAACATATACTAAAGCAAACAATACTGCATCATTTTGTTGAAGCATGAATAAAGAAGTATCAGACACTGTTTGAGTGAAACCCCAACTGGTCATCTGGTTACTAAGGGCTTCAAACCATGCCCTAGGGGCCTGCTTTATACCATATAGGGCCTTTTTAAGTCTGCATATATATCCTGGCTTACTTGGATCTTTGAATCCCTCTAGCTGCTCCATAAACACTGGTTCCTGTAAAGGACCATTCAGAAAAGCATTATTTATATCAATTTGATGTATAGGCCAGTTCATTGGCACTGCAATGGCTAGGACAACTTCTAATGGTGGAGGATTTTGCTACAGGACTGAATGTCTCTGTAAAATCAATCCCATAATGCTGACTATAACCTTTAGCAACCAATCTTGCTTTGCGTTTTAAGATTGTCCCATCTGGTTTGACCTTTAGCTTGAACACCCACCTGCTTCCAACTATATTCTGTCCAGGACGTCGCTTGACCAGGTCCCATGTCTGATTATTCATGAGAGCTTTATATTCCTCTACCATTGCCTCTCTCCATTCTGAGCTCCTCAATGCCTCTGATACATTTGTTGGTTCAGTAGGAAGGGGTGCAAAGTTAGTGACTGCAGCTGAGTAGGTTTTGGGTTTGAAGATACCACTTTTAGACCTAGTTTGCATACGGTGAGGCTGTGGTTGAGGAGGTTGTGGTGGTGGTGATGGTGATGGAGATAAAGTGTGTGGGGACAAAGGTTGTGATGGTGGTGATGATGAAGGTGAGTTGTGACTTCCAGATGGTGATGATGTATATGACATGGTTGTGTTTGATGAATTTTGTAACAAAGGTGATGCATTATGAGACAAAGGTGTACGATGTGACAAAGGTGATGCATTATGAGACAATGGTGTACTTGAGACATCATTGAGACCTTCAGCAGGGGAACTTACCTGATTTGCAGGATCCACAGGAACATCAATAGTTCTTCTTGAGTTAGGATCTGGCTCATACTGATCATCGGATTGCCCCTCTGGATGAGACAGAGTAAAAGGTAGGAGGTTAGGAGGTGGTGAGGCAACAAGGGTTTGTCTAGAAGGACCTTGATTAAAACCTTCAGAAAAAGGGAACTGAAGTTCATTAAACACAACACTGTTAGAGATGTAGATTTTGCCAGTAGAATCCAGGCATTTATAGCCTTTCTGAACAGGACTAAGGCCTAGATTAACACATTTGGTGGTATAGTATTGAAATTTAGTGGTTTGAAAAGGTCTAAGATAAGGATAGGCAGCACAACCAAAAGTTTTGAATCTGGAATAGTCAGGTTTTCTATGATGCAGACATTCATAGGGTGATTTCATCTTAAGGACAGGAGTGGGAAGAGCATTTATAAGGGAAACTGATGCTTGAAAACCGTGCCACCAAAAAGATAGGGGCATAGAGTCTTGTGCTAAAAGAGTGAGGCCAAGTTCCACTATGTGTCTGTGCTTTCTTTCTGCTCTTCCTTGTTGAGCATGTTCATGAGGACATGAGTGTCTAAATTGGATGCCCTGTTGATCTAGGTAAGGTTGGAAGACCCTATATTCACCTCCCCAGTCAGACTGGAGACATTTAATTTTGGAATCAAACTGAGTAGCAATCATAGTAGAAAATTGGATAAAAGCAGATAGGGCTTCAGACTTAGATTTTGGGCATAAATCTAGGTGAACCTGGTATGGTCATCAAGGAATGAATATAGTAGAGGTGTCCCTCTGTGTATTTTGTGGGAGAAGGTCCCCATAGGTCACTGTGAACAAGTTCAAAAGGTGTAGCAGCATGTGAAGTGGAAGCAGAATGAGGTAAAAAATGAGATTTGCCAAATTGGCAAGCATCACAAAAAACAAGATTTTCATTAATATTCAAGAGGTGATTACTTTCCTTCAAAATCTGACTCAAAATAACACTTGAAGGGTGGCCAAGTCTCCTATGCCACACATTAGGATCACTATCTAGACTGACAGACTTAAGAGACTGAGTTTGAGCTTGACTAAGATGCACAACTTTATTGTTGGAGTGAAGGGAGGTCTGACATGTCTCAGCAGCCAGATTGGCTATCTGATAGAGCCCATCCTTGAGTTGTCCCTTGAGAAGAACTGTCCATGTTACCTTGTACTTAACCAAACAAACAGTGGAATTAAACTCAACAATAACATTATTATCAGAAACCAGTTTAGAAAGACTAAAGAGATTTCTAGTAATCTGAGGGACATGAAGGATTTCAGTAAGGAAAAGTGATGCAGTTGGTGTGTGCAGAGTGTTGTGTCCAGTGTGTGCAATCACTAAGTTTTCACCACTTCCTACTAGGGCTGTAAACGAGCCGAACCCTACCGAATCCTGGTAGGGTTCGAGCTCGGCTCGAATTTTTCGAACCTAAGGTTCGGCTCGGCTCGAACTGATCGAACCTTAATTTAGCAAGGTTCGGCTCGGGTTCGAACTGGAATATTAGGAAACATGTTCGGTCCGTTCGCTCGAACATGCTCGAACCGCTCGAACATGTTCGCTCGAACCGCTCGAACATGTTAAACTTTCGAACATGTTCGAACATGCTTGATTTTATATATATATATATATATATATATATATATATATATATATATATATATATATATATTATATAGTTTTTTTAAATATAAAATAGTTCGAGCGAACGTGTTCGATCTGGTTCGGCTCGATAGAGACGAATATCAAATACCTAACGCTCGCTCGACGCTCGAAGGTTCGAATCGAACTCGAATCGAGCTTTTTTCGAGCCGAATACAGCGAATCGAATCGAATACTGACGTTCATTTACAGCCCTACTTCCTACTGTCAATGTTTCATTGCCATTATAAGGAGTGCTCATACTGAGATTGGCCAGATCTGAGGTGACATGATTAGTAGCACCACTATCCAAATACCAGGCATGATCAGAAACTGAGCTTAGTGTGGCAATGAAGGCTGAATTCTGTCTAGGTCTAGCTTGTTGCTGCACATCTACATGTTGAAAATCAGTTTCAACCTATGTCAACATATTCCAACTGTGGGTCCACCCTTTCCACATAGTTGACACACCACTCTAAGACCATTCTGAATATTGGTAGGACTGCCTGATCTTCCACCACTTCTTCCTCTACCTCTACCAGTTCTACCACCTCTGCCTCTGAAACAGTTTGAACCAGGATTGGGTGGCCTCGGACCTGATCTTTGGCCACTAGGATAGGAAGCAACATTTAGCACTGATATTTTGCTGAGACAGATGCATTTGAGCAGTGGGATTAAACCTGGCTAAAAGTCTCTCATGTGTAATCAACTTAGACTAGAACTCATGCCAATTCAGTGATCCAATTCTTGCTGTAATGTTCACAATTACAACTTCATAGTCCTTGTCAAGCCCACCAAGAGTAGCTAAAATGAGCTCAGATTTAGAAATAGGATATCCGGCTGCAGTCGGTTGTCACTATATGATTTCATCATAGCAAGATAATATGCATTGTCTTACTTCCTTTTTCAGCTTTAGTCAAGGCACTCTTATACTCTAACATGCGAGCTTCTGATTGATTATTAAACAGCAATTCAAGAGTAGACCAAACCTCATGAGATGTAGATTAACCAATTACCTCAGTGACTGCTTGTTCAGTCATGGAGCCAAGCAACCACCCCATCAGCAGTGAGTCATTCAAATCCCATTCATCCACAGCAGCTCTGTTTAATGTTCCAAACTTAGTAGGTCTTGGAGTTGTACCCAGAAGATATCCATCCAGCTTATATCCTTTGATCATCGGCAGAATAGTATATCTCCACAACAAGTAGTTATCTCTGGTGAGTTTGACAGTAGTGGATTGATCTAGATGGCTATGAAACGGAGAGGGTGATAATATGTTGAAGAGTAACATAGATCCTGGGGATCAAGTTTGAAGAGCTCCAGATCTAGCTGGAAGACTTGTGATGGCCGGAGGTGTAGGAAACAGAGAGTATTCCGGCAGCGAGCTCAGAGAGCTGAGAAACGGCAAGGTAGAAGTGAAGGGTAAGCTCTGGTTAGTAAATGATGGAAAATGAGAAAGAGGTATCCCTATGACTATTTAGGAAGAGCTCAAAACATCTGTTGTTGAAGGTGGTATAGAGATTGAAGAAGTAATGGTAGAAGACGGTGGTGATGTGGTGGAAGACGGTAGTGATGGAGGATCATCCGCCATAGCTCCGGTGAGGAGGCTCTGATACCAAGAGAAAAAGTATATTGCTATTTTAATCAAATATATTCATTGTTTGTTGACAGAAAGTACTGCAGTACTATACATACATATACTACTACTATCTTGGATAAGAATCTAGTGATAAACCTTATCCTAACAAACTCTCTAGGTGGCACTCATATCTAGATGCCAAGTGGCACAATACACAAATATATCTTTCTATTTCTTTTCACACTTCTATGGCAATGTATTCATGAACGTCTTACGACAGGGGAATCCTTCCGGAGGCGTTCTATGGGCAATGATATCAGTTAGCTCTATGTGCGTGTTTGGGGGAGGGGGGGAGGGGGTGGGGGATGATCTTAAGCATGTTTTATTTCCTTGCGATATACTATAATCCGATACATGTTTAGACCATCGTTTACGACATAAATGGCTTGGTTTGGGTGCATTTAGACCCATATTATGGTGTTTTCACTCGAGCACTATGAGGTATTCCGTCACATAGACAAATTTTTTTGTCATTTTGAGTGATAATACCCTTGTTTGAGCCATAGTTATCTTGATGAATTATGCTCGGTATGTGTTTGGATGTTGTGATGCAGAATCTAGGTGACTTATGATTCCGGAACGTGAATCATGGAGCTTAGATAGGCATAACCGAAGCCCGGGAATGGAAACCGATAAAAAATAATTGGTGTATTCACCCTACATTCACTTCATCTATGATTTTATCCACGATACAGGATTTTTGGACTTGTAGTCCTCATGAAAGTTGTAGATAATTAAATAAGGTTTCCAATGCAATTTAAGTCACTCAAACCGGAGTTCTACGCTCAAAGATATCACTGAATTACTGAAGTTGTATCACTGCTGTCAAGTTCCTAGACTTTTGGCGCACTCTCGCGACGTTTTTTAGCATCGTGTCCGTTTTTTACACTTTCGGCGCAAGCCAAAAGATTCCCGGAGTGCGCCACGACTTTTGCAGGCCTATTTTTGACATTTTTAAGCCTTCTAATCGATTTTGGATGAGGGGCATTCCATTCTTAAACTTCCTTAAGCCGATTTTCTCCAATCATTCACCTTAGGTTAGCTCATTCTTCCATTTCCCTTAGATTCCACTCATTTTAGTCTTAGATTTTACTTTTTGCTCAAGCTTGGATGTTGTCTTCTTCAACTCGACATTGGGTTAATGGATTCAAGCAATTACAATTTTTCTTCAGTTTGGTAATCAGATTACTCTACTTTTCAATTTCATGGCTTTAATTCCTTGTGTATATTGTGTTTTGCTTTTTATTATGAATATCTAAACTAGGTCAAAGCCAAATTATGTGAAAATTGATGAAATCAAGCCTTTAATTGATGAAATCGGGTATGATTAGTTCTCGAAGTTGAATCTTTTGATGGGTTTGTGTTATAATACCCGTGCTCAGTGTTGGAATAGATTTGATCACTTGATTCATTATTTCACACATTGTCTTTATATATATATATACAAGAGGTTTTGGAATCGCCATGTAAACCGACTGGGTTGTTTAGATTCGGCTTATTGGGTGATGTTTTCAACGTGAGTTGAGCTTCTCTATAGCGTTACTCATGCTTTGGTCAGTTAAATCCCTTAAGGCAAATGGTTGAACTGCGCATAGGGTGATAGGCTGTTGCATTGGCGTCTACACACCACCATGGGAGATTGAACCTACAAACAACGAGAGATGATTGGTTGGTAGGTTGGTTATGCTAATTCCAATGAGTCGATTAGAAGAGCGAAACTAATCATTTGAATCATGATTTGGATATACCTTCTTCCTTATTTTATTTAGTTTATATTACGTTTTAGGGTTAATCATCACGTGTTTCATTCTTGGTTGACCGAAGTTAAGTATGAAAACGACTTTTGGTATTCGATTGATTCTTCGTGGGGTCCACATTGCTCGTCACTATACTGCATCTGACTCGGTACACCGCCGATTAAAGTTGAATGTAACTATTTTGGCCATCACTCTCAGAGCTCACTTTAACGTAATGTTATCTCTATTTTTTTTTTAATAATGTGCTATGTCTAATACGGGATGCGATCACCTGTCTAAGTTGTGTGTTTAATTTCAGTGTCTAAGGAAAAACAACGTCGTTTAATGTGTATTTGATTTTTATGTTTTGTTTTTTCTTATTTCTTCGAAAATTCAAATACACATAAAACAACGTAGCTTTTACTTAGACACCGAAATTAGACACACAACTTAGACAAGTGATCTCGTCCCGTCTTATACGACAATCAATAGTATAGATGATAAAAGTTTATTGTTGAAAGTCACAAAATTGATACTAGAGATAATTATGAGAAGAGACTTCTCTTAGAATGAATCGTCGGATAATTGATATCTATAGGCATAACATTCATCCGCCAATTCTGATTCAAAGTCCCTCCATCAAATTTTTTCATAATAATACTAGTATCACTATTTACAAAAATCACCCCTATGAGTAGTGCTGTTAACGAGTCGAGTAGCTGATGTTCAAGCTCGAGCTCGTTTGTAATCGGGTAGGCTCGGCTCAGCTCGTTAACACAAACGAGCCTAAAAGCCTGTTCGACCTCGGCTCGATAAGTATAAAAAATGTTCGAGCTCGAGTTTGAGCTCGATATGAAGTTCGCGAACAGGCTTGAACTCGAGCTCGGTGCGTTCAATAGTATTTTTTTTAAAGGGAATGATTTGCTTATATCCAATATATCCATTATTCAACCCAAAATACTCGTTTAATTCACAAAATATTTGTTATTTGTTAAATTATTTATGTGTATATACTCTCTCCAAAAAAAAAATATCTGTATATATGATTTATATTTATTATTTATATTATATATTATATAAGTTCGCGAACTACGAGCGTTCACGAGCAGGCTCGTGTTCACTCGTTTAGTAAACGAGCAGAAAACCCGATCGAGCTCGGTTCAATAACATAAATGAACGAGTTTAAACGAGTCGAGTTCGAACCTTATTCGTAAACGCTTGGTTCGTTTAACAGCCCTACAGAGCTGCTATTATTCAATACTAAACAGTACACGTCACACGTGTATCAGTACTGTTAACTTCTGCTACACCACCATTCACTCTCTGCAACTCTTCGGTCCATAGTACTGTACCCTCTTGTCCAACTACCCCCATCCCCTCTCCCTTCCTTTTTGAAAAACACAATATCTCTTATCAAAATCTTTTGCCTTTATACTTGTTACCATCATAATTCATTCATATATGTTGTTGTTGTTGTTCTGACAACATTTTCAACTTGTATACTGGCTTTTCCTACTATGGACTCTTTCAGCTTTCTCAAATATTGGCGCCGTAGTAGCAGCGACACTGATGCTGCCGCCGCCGCCGTGTTCACCAAAGACACTTCCCCTGACTCTTCTTCTTCCACCACCACCACCACCACCACCTCAGCTTCTTCTTCAGATTCAAACGAAAAGCACCAGGACCAAGACAATGTCGTTGACGGTGACCTGCAGGATGATGATGGGTCTTTCTTTGATTTAGAATTCACTCTCCCAGATGATGTTGCGGCGGATAAGAGCGGCGAAATCTCTGAAAACGCATCTTCTGAAAATGAAAGCCAGGGGGGACAGCAAGACATTGTCATCAATGAAGATGGGTTCAGAGCTGACAGTACTTCCGATACGGTGGAAACTATTGAGCAGGCTGACACCAAGTTTAATGCGTCTGGTGTTTTGAAATCGGCGACTAAATTAGGTGTTCTGATGTTCAAATTGAAGAAATGCAAGTCAAATGTCAATGAAAAATCCATTAAATCAGAGGCTGAAGAGGAAAACACCAACATTGAAAAACCGGAACAGAAGAAAAGCAAGGAAAAAAGTACCAACCATGAAAAACACAAGTTTTTCACGGTGAATTTGAAGGCTGAAGAAATCCCTGTTCTCTCTCTATTCACTAGAGATTTCAGTTCAAAAGGGGAAAGTAAAAAGAACAATGCGCACGTTGACTGTGTTGATTCAAATCACTGTTCAAGCCCAGATAAGAAAATCGGCAAAGACGTTTTGAATAAGTATCTGAAAAAGGTTAAGCCATTGTACATTCGAGTTTCCAAAAGGTACGGCGAGAAACTGGGATTTTCACTGCAGTTGACGGAGCCGGATAAGACTGTTTCTCCGAAAGCCGCCGGTGAAACAGTTGCTGCCGGAGTGGAACAGAGTAATAATGTAAAGAGTCTGAAGCAGGTGAATTTACAGGCGGGGTTGCGACTTGTGTATAAACAATTGGGGAAAAGCCAGTCTGCTTCGTCGGCGACTGTATCCGCTATTCCGGCGGCTCCGGCAGCCTTGAGCCGTCGAGATGATTCGCTGTTGCAGCATGAGGATGGAATTCAAAGCGCCATTTTACACTGCAAAAGATCCTTCAATGCCTCCCAGAGGTAAATACTTCATTTTTTTTTTTTTTTTTTTGTTGCTATTACAATACTACTACTAAATTATATTATTTTATTAATTATAAATGGTAAAAATTGATATTGCTTTTGGGATATCATCTTTTTTATTTTTCACCACTATTTTAATTGGCTTTTGTATATCATCTTCATTGTCTAAAGACTCTAAACAAACACTTGCTTTTATTATTGTCATTTAATTAACAACACTGTTTTTCCCTCAAAATAAAAACAACACTGTTTAAATTACTTTTTTTTTTTAAACTTTAATATTTATTGATATGAGTAACATTATTGCAATGATTTTTAAGTGTATGTAATTTATTGTTACAATTTTAATATGGTTTAATCCCTTGTTTGTAAGATAATTTATGACAAATTAATTTAATGAGGATGTAATTGTTTTTAATGAATGCGTTGTGATTGGTCAGATACGAAGGCACCCATCTTCAAGAGTAGAGACAGGTTCAGTCACATGAGGAATCCGTGAATATATTCCGTCAGAAGAAATTTGTCGTCTTCAGTGAAAAGACAAAAAAGGACATGGAAAATATGTTGCAGATCCATGCGGAGAGTAATTAATTAGATTATAATATTATTAGGATTAAGATTAAGATTAGCAAATAGAATAACTTTTTTTTTTTTTTTTTTAAGTACTAAAACCGATGCAAGTCGAAGAGCACGAGGTAGTGTGGTGGTCGTCTTCTTTACTCTTTTTTTTTTTTTTTTGAAAATCTTTACTTTCTTTTTAGTTTATTATTATAACTACTGTTAAGAGAGCTCTAGCCTTTGGGGCCCTATGTTTTGTAAATTATTTACTACTAATATATCTACTATCTTTTAAACTTAATTTGGATGTCTATCTAAATTAAGATATTGTATGAGACTTTTTTTTTTTTTTTTTTGTTTTGTTTTAAGCCAGCGGTATTCCGAACAAACCGATCTGAGTATCCAACTAATGTATAATTCAACCCGAACAAAGTTTTTATCAAAGTGTTAAAATAATTGTAAGTGGTTTTTTGAAATTATGGAATCTATTATATGGTCGGAACCACCACATATATTGTGAATGATATATATACTCATATATTATCAAAACACTATACATTTATTAAGTTTCTGCATATATGAAAAACAAAATAGTGACATTTTTTTAAATAACAGAGGGCCTTATTAGTGAGAAAAAATTGTTTAATCTTGTAAAAAAAATCGTCTAGTCTATATCTTGATGTCTAATACTGTTATAAAACTGTGCTAATCCTGTTTAAAGCGTTACATACAGGAAAAAAAAGGAATAATATTTGGGTTGTGGGGTGCAAACTAATTGTTTGTCACATCAACCATAGGTAAACATGATCATCATCACCCACTTAAATCTAAACATTGTGATTAACAGAGTTGATTACGGAATAGCATTAATTTAGTAGTTGAGAGAAACTTTATCTAGAAATGATGCAATGGAATTTCTTGTCTGCTATCTCTATATGTATCGAAGTGATCCGTGGGTTGATCGAAACCACACAGTTTTTATTCTGGATATAAACTGTGTGGTTCGATCAACCCACGGATCATATCGAGGTATATTCTCTCACCACACAAGAACTTTCCTGATGCAATAGCATTTAGAGAATGACAAAATAACCGTCCTTTTTAACTCGTAACAATTCTCAAGGTGAGAGATATGCAACACTATCTTCGGTCATAAACTTCTTGCAATATTTGTCATCATGCATATTATATGTTTATAAATATTTTCTTCATCATGTATAAATTTTGTCAAGTTTATAACATAAACTAACTCAAAATAGAGTTTTTCTCCACAATACTTAAATTTTTATTTGCAACTACACATAATCTTGAAAACAAATCTACATCATGAATCAATTCTCAAGGTGAGAGATATGCAACACTATCTTCGGTCATAAACTTCTTACAATATTTGTCATCATGTCATATTATATGCTTATAAATATTTTCTTCATCATGTATAAATTTTATCAAGTTTATAACATAAACTAACTCAAAATAGAGTTTTTCTCCACAATACTTAAATTATTAATAGCAACTACACATAATCTTGAAAACAAATCTACATCATGAATCCATCAAGCGATACAACCAAGATTTGTCCCAGTAGAGTTGTCTCAGTTCTTCCCTACAATAGGATTCTAGAGGTGGCCCCCAGCACCTCTAATGGTGTGACATTTAGTTCCGTATGATAGTCGGCTCTGATACCATTCGGGTCTAAGGGCGTTACATGAGTCATAAATGGTCCGGTCAACTGCTTAGACCGCCGCCATCGCTTGGTCTAAAAGGGCTAAACCGAGTTGACAAAACCTTTATGTCTCACACTTAAATGGGGGTGAGCATGACTTTACTTTACCGATGTGGGATTTTACACAAGATTCCCGTAGCTAGGCATCGTAAGCCTTCATACAGACACTAGCATCGATACATCGAGTCCGTACCTATGTGGATTCGTTCAGCCGTAGACTATTGGCCTCAGAGGCATGTCAAAGTTTTCACACCACGATACAACACATTTGTATAACATGATATGATGAAGACAGTCTCATTTGCTGAATATCGCCGTTATATATACCACCTTTCTCAATCCTCACAAGGCTTCAACCTAATAATGAAGACGAAACTCTAGTTTGAGGATAAGCATGAAGAAACTTTAATGACTCGTTTGATTGATGGAATTTAATGGATGTTGGTAATAAGTGTCGTGTGTGGAGTGATTTACGGAACAGATCCGTAATTCACGGATATAATTATGGAAATTAAATGCAGAAAATAACAACTCAAAATAAAATCTAATTTTATTATTCAGATCTATCTAGCAAATAAAAGCGATTATGGTACAGATCTAATAAATTAACAGAACTATATGATAGATCTAATGAAACACAGCTACTATGATATAGATCTAACAAAATATGCAATTAACGTACAGATCATTCTTAAGGAAAGAGTTTCATAACTCGCCTCGGTTTGTCTTTATTTATGCATTGTATTTTAGTTTTCGTGATTTACATCCGTAATTCATGGATGAAACTACGAAAAATTAAATGCAGGAAATAACTAACTCGTAATAAAATCTTAGTATATTGTGTAGATCGAAGAGATGAATGCAATTATGATGTAGATCTAATAAATTAACAAAGCTATATGATAGATCTAATAAAACACAGCTATTACAATATAGATCTAACAAAATAAGCGATTAAAATACAGATCTGACTTTGAGCAATATAAAATTGAAGTGCAGTGCAGAAATAAAGACAAACCGATGCGAGTTATGAAACTCTTTCCTCAAGACAAATTGCTCCGGTATGGTGCCCACGGTAGTAGCAACTGTCTCCCAAGATACAACGGCTTACGTCCTGGATTGAGAGGCACTTCAACAATCCAAGCTCCGGCGAACTTACAACGTGCTCCGACTTCTCTTCGACTCAAGAACTAACTAGATGCTATGCTCGACCCTTTTAGTAGCGGAAGACACAAGAGAAAAACGAATGTTCTAACCTTCATCATTGGGGTTTTTTATATAGTGGAGAGGAGGAGCCAATGCTTGAATGTGATTGACCAGAACACATCATCAGACTTTTCCTATTGGAAAAGAAATAGGGCCGAAAATCCTTAATTAATTTCCACATTATTCTGGAACCATCCAACCGCCTCACGATTAACTAATTAATTTTCTGGTTAAATTCAAACGAACTTTTGTCCAAAAAATTAATAGTAACATTTTCAACCAACTTTAGGCATTAATTTCTCATTCACCCGATATCAGGATCGAGTGATTCCAAAGCCAAACATTATCTACTCCGTGAGTAGAATATTTAGACGTAATAAGCTCCCGGTGAATCTCACCGGAGCATATCCGAAATTCGCGCTAAAGTTGACCATTTCATTTCATGGATATCTCCAACAATGGAATGGAATGATTCTGTTGGAATGGAATGCAATGGAATGAACGATATCATTCAATTACTGCGTTTGGTAGACAGTGGAATGGAATCGGTTCATATTGCATGATTTATTTTTTCATTCCATTCCGGCAATTCCATTGAATTTTGGATGGAATGAAAACATATTCCATTCTTCTGTCGCCAAACACGTCAAATTGATGAAATGGAATGAAGAAAACATTCCATTCCATTTCATTACGGCAATCCAAACGTACCATAAGTATTGATTTTACTTTGTTTTAATTTTTTTTTACTACTACTATTATTGTGCTTGAATTGTATATGTATTGAATTAATAATGGACATGGCTTGACAAATAATTCTATGTTCCTTATTTTTAGACTTGAGTTATCTGTTTATGTTACGACTTGGTCATCCTTATGATTCGAAATTGCGATACTTAGTTGTGAATAAAATCAGATATTCATGTGTATCTATTTTTTATTATTTTTTTGTTCGTCCAATGAAATTATTTTTCTACCTAACACAACCACTTATTGACCCAAATGTAAATCATTTTACATTTATATCATTAATCATAACAGCCTTCCCTGATTAATCGATGAATTTATATATAATTATTAATATGTTATTAAATTTTTACAAAGAGATGGTACAGATCATTGTATGAGGGTGACGATGTTGGATCTCGTCTGTGATCAAATACGGGCTGCAATAACCTAGTGGCAATCTATTCGAGACCAAAAACTCTAGAAAAAAGATAAAACGGGGTGGTGTTTGAGTGTTTTAGACTGAGCCTGTGATTATGTATCCTAAGTTGCTTACATATTTTGTAATTGTTCAGGAATCAAGTCTTTTCGTAGTTTTGAGATTGTTTATATAGAGGACCTTTTGTCCTAGGCATGCATTTGCCTTGTCCATTGTGGACTATATTTCATGTCCCTCAAGGATTGGATTTGTCCGTGCTAATCCCTTTGATTTTAGAAAATAATCACGGTGCTTGAATAATAGGATCAAAGCCTTTATGTTGATGATTCTTTCCATAGTTATCCTTTATATTACACACATGGGCTATTTACCGGGGATAGCTCTGGCTGACCTGCATCGAGCTCCCGGGGCTGTTAGAGCCTGAAATGCTCTAACCCAACTCCGTTGCGTCCTGACCGACTTATGGTGGACTGAGGAGTGAGTCAGGTTAAACTCCCACCTGGGTTCTGCCCTTAGACCTAAAGTATGGCTCCTGGCCCTTAACGATGTAGTTTCATTTAATGCTTTGCCACTATATGGTTGACATGTGGCGAGGCTTAGTCCGACTTCCGTCAGAGGACTACATAGTTGACTCCTTGACCGTAATATCTTGAATAATTAGAGCAATTGAAATAATTGAAACATTATCTATTGTTGTATCATGACTCGCTCCACCTGCACACTTTAGAATAAACTACACTTTCATATCAGTCCTTAGATCTTATGATTTGTTTATTTATTCAGTTATTTTTTTCAATTTTTGATATCGATGTTTTATTTTGACATATTTTATGTTTCTCTATATGAATTAATATATTATTAACGTATCATGTTACCTGTGGATATTTTATTTATTAAAAGTTTTGAAAACTCTCGAATTTGAGACCTAAAAACGTGGAACAAGTAACAACATGTATCTCAAATTTAAATTTAATAATAATTTCTTAAAGATTAATGAATTATAAAGGACCGTGCATTTAGCAATATAAAAAATAGTAGTATTTTTGTTTTAAAAAAAAGTTTTAGAAATGAAGCTCGTCGTTGGTGGTAACATATGATATTTCAGTATTAAGAATCCATAGATGCAAGTCTCATCAATCTATTTAGATTCTTGTTTTGCATAGATACACATGGCGAGATTACACGCCGCATCTATTAACGATACTTTATTGACTTTTCAAAATTTAAGGACATGATATGTTATATATATATATATATATATATAAAATTCAGTTTATCAAAAGAAATCGTAAACAACTAAAAAAACTAGACAAAATAAATATGTATCAATAAACTTTTTGAATATCTAAAATAGACATTCGACATTTATACGGTATGAAGAGAAATTGTGATTGACCTTCAAAATATATAAATCGTAAAAATAATTGTTTGTCAACAAAACACATATAAACTTGATACAACGTATTATTTATTTAATTATTATAGAAATGCAAAATTGTGTATTTTAACATTTTCATGGAAGAAAACTTAAATAAAGAAAAAAAAATTAAAAAATTGGGTTCAGGAGTGTCGGTGCCGTGTCGGGGAGTGTCAACAGTGTGTCGAAAGCGTGATATTTAAATTTTAAATAATATTAATTTAATCAGCCGACACGTGTCGGATACGGTGTCGGAGCGTGTCGTGTCATGTCTTGTGTCGAACATGACGCACGACGATCAGATTGAAATGTTGGGTGCATCATAGTTTAGATTCATTTTTTTTATTAGCATAGTTTAGATTAATTATGTCTAATTACAGATGTTAAAATTTTAATTAAATAAATATTCATACCGAATGCAGACAGACCTTTAAAAGTTAAAACAGTAGTTCTATTATAGAGAAAGCGTGGAAAGGCGTGGGAAAAGGGGAAAATTCTTACGAGCTCACTCAATTTACACTATAGGTCTATGTGGTTAAATTTGGATCATACAGTTTGAATTTAATTTAAAATTTTATGGTCCAGATTTAACCACGTAGACCTACGGTGCAGATTGGATGAACAGGGAAAAATTACCCGGAAAAGGGTTAGAGTTACCACAGTGGTGGTATATACAGGGCCTCTAAAATTGATATAGGGTGAACCGTATCAATTTATCTCCACAGTAGACCCTCTTTCCTAGCCCCAATCTCTTATTATAGTTAAGACACTCCCCTATTTATAGGAAGAATGTTGGGATGAATAATAATCATTTTTAACCACACAATCCACTTTTCTCTCTCCACTTATTTATCCTCATTTTCTCCAACTACACTAAACTCAATCTTGACAACTCCGATAATAATCTCCTCTAATAAAAATGATACGACATTTATTAGAGGACATTTAATAATCTCCTATACGACATTTTTTTGACAAGAATACGACATTAAAATCTCAATTTGCAGGTACAAAATATTTCATTCCGATTTTTGTATAAAAAAAAGAGGAAAAATGTGTTGGTAATTAAATTAGTTAGTTGAGATGTGAAAAAAAAGTAAATTTGAGAAATCGTAATAGGGGGTGTTATTGGAGTTGTTGTTTTATAGAAAGTTGAAAAAATGAACTTGAAACAGAAAATAAAATAAATAAAGAGTGTAATGAGGAGTACCATTGTGGTCAGTCTTAATAAGCGTAGTAAATGGGAAGTTGTTGTGTGGTGTCTTCACACAGTGCGGAGACACCGTGTGGAACCATACAAACCACACAGTTTAATTATGTATTTAAACTGTGTAGTTCTGATCGTTTCATCCATCACTTCACCTCAAATTACTTCACCACACAATAACTTCCAGTAGTAAATAGGGGGAGGAGGAGTTAATGTTGCATCTTTTTTAGTGCATGATGGGTACTTGTGTGTGGGAGACTATTCTGCTTTCTTGGGAGATTTTATTCGCACCACACCTGATCTACAGCTGCACCACTCTACCATTTTTACCACACCCAAAAAAACAGAATCTAACTTTGCATCACATTAAATTTCAAACATTTTTCAATATTTATTTTCATCACATTTCTACCTTTACACCACACTTTTATATTATTTCCACTCCAATTTTTTATTACAAATTAGTCCTTTAATTTTACATACCTTAAACAATCCAATCAACTCCACTTCTTCTTCATCCATTTCCTATTCTCCTCCAACACCACCACTTATTTTCAGCATCTGCGAACAACTCATGGTTGCCAGTTTTTATTTTATTTTTTTATTTTTTATTTTTGGAAAAACTAAACCTCAGCCAGCAAAACTGCTTATAAAGAGAAAAGAAATAAAATTAAAAAGATCTCCAATTGCAGCCAAATTAAAGCAAAAGCAGAGGAGGTTTGTTGGACATCCTCATCACACCACGTCCAAAATAAAGGTTGATCTGCAAGGGAAAGAAGGCATCACAGCACCAGCAGATCCGACCAGATTGAGCCCATCAATTTCTCGAACAGGAGGTAGCTGAACAGCTTGCTTCGTCAGCCGTGGTGCAGGCGGAGGATGGATGGAGGTTGATTTCGATGGACAGAGAAAGAAACAAAGAGCAAGGGCAATGGCAACGGCGGCGGATGATTTGGCCGGAAACCTGGTTTTGATCGATCAGCGATGGGATTTTTTTTTTTACGGCTAAGAACAGGATGAGGGAGGAAGGGAGAGAGGGGGACGGTTTGTAAATTGGGAGTGTTTTGTAAATTGAAAGAATTTGAGTGTGTATATGATGATATAACAATTTGGTTATAGTAAAAAAAAATCGGCTATATTGATTTTTTTTTTTAATTTAACATGAGAATGTGGTGTAAAGGTAGGTTGAAGTAATAGTTGTGGTGTAAAAAGTATGACATGTTTTTCTATTTTAGTACGGTAGATTTGCTGTGATGCGAATAAATGTACCTTTCTTTTTCCCTTTTTCTTTTCGGTATATATAAAGCTTTTTTGTGTTTGTGTTCTAAAAACTGTGTTGTATAATAAAGTAAATAAAAAAAAATTTAAAAAAAAAAAAAAAAAAAAGAATGAGTCACAATTCTGCTATTCATTCACCCGATCTTAGTTATAAAATGGTGTTTTAGCTTGTAAGAGGCTTTTTATACATTTCTTGTTGGAAATATAGATACAGTGCATCAAACTCCAATACACAGCACAAGGGCAAAAATATTTTTACATCGCCACGTTATTTTACTAATAGTACTTAACAATACCTTAATATTTTTCCAAGTGTATATATACGGGATACGACCTGAATATCCAAAAGAACGACTAGATTCTGATTGTTCGTCCATGATCTGAGAGTAAATTATGTTTTTTTTTTCATGAATCATGAAACCTAGCTCGTAGGTTGTGTTAGAAAAATTAACTCTCAGAAATATGATCAGACAAAGAAGAACTCCAGACACGGAAAAATACGTTATCTTTAAAGAGATGTTCTGTCTTGTTTACGTTAGTCACTTAGGTAACTATTGAAAATATCTCTCCGGATATGATAGAGGTATTTGATTCAAATAGTGACTTGTTTGAATCAAATTCGAAGACACTCCGAAAAAATATGATGATGCTTTCAAACTTATGAATGATTTTGTTTGCATGATGATGCTTTTTATAGGCCAAATGTATGTACCCTATACACGAAATGAGGTACTCTTACGGGAATAAGTAAAGGTCATCTCCGTTCGGCCAAAAAAATTACAACTCTTAGTTTTGTGAGGTGCATCTCTTTAAATATGAATGAATCCGAATTGTATTACTTCACTGATGCATTTATCTGGAATGCACGCGTCAATTCAAATTTTATAGGTGGATCCGTTTTGCTAAGGTTGTTTAGCTTTAAAATACGTCATGTTAAGACTAACAAGATTATTTTTTTACGTGTGAACAGATTTTAACTCGTTATATCTCTTCTAATCCCACAACTATCTCCATTATAAAATTGTTTCTGATCCCACACTAGGCACCATGTAGATGTGCTACGGTTTCACCTTCGGGATTTTCAATTCATTGATGTGCTATCAATATTTAATTAATTTTATTATTTAGAATGTGCAATGAATGAATGTCCACATTATTATAAATATAATCATGTAATGAGTAAATAGTGAAACAAATAAAGGATGCTACGAAGAAGATAAAGGTATGAGATTGGAATTCACGGCGGGTCAAAAGGCACTTTGTCTTTTTGCATGCATATTGGAGGAGGAGAAAAAAAGTTATCATGTTTTGCAAAAGGTTCATGTATGGACGGACAGTGGGCACATATGCAGCAGCAGCAGCAGCAGCAGCTCCATAATAAAATAAACAGATTTGAAGTGTTGATGGAGATGCATGAACTCGACAGCGTCGATCGACGACGTATTCTTTTACATTTATCAACACTTTTGTATTGTATAATTATAATATATAATTTCGTGTTTTTAATTGGATGTTAAGAAGTTTTCTAGACTCACTGATCGTAAGAAATGCAAATTTTAAAATGATTATTATTGACCATTCTAGTGAAATTCTCAAATATGCTTAAAAAAAGACTACCCTTTTTGATCAGTTAAAACTGATGACTTGATTGTATTTTGTTGCTCCTAATCACAATCAATTATAAAATGGATGAAGAAGACGTGTGTCCTTAATCACAATTAATCATTGTGTTTCCCTAGTAGTCATAACCAAATAGGGCAACAGTGTACGGATTCAATGAAAATTAGTACTAACTAAACCAATGGATATTGAATTAGTTCATGAACTCATATGAGTGGAAATCCATAATAGAGGTATGTAGTTGATATTTTACTTCGGATTGATAAACAAATTTAGTTTAAATTCGGCATCAATGCTGAAAAATCAGCCGAAAGGTTCCAGGTCTCAAAAGGATACAAATATTTTAGATCTGCAAGATTCAAAACAACATGAAAATGCGAAGCTGAGATGAAATTGGGTTTAACATTGTCGCATGTTTTTCACATTAGAACAGTGCAATGGTCTGTTGGAACCGGTCGCTGTAAAAACATCGCCGGTGAGGATTGATATGAATCGCAATTCGATCTCCCGTTGTAACTGATGTTGTCAACCTATAAATGTTGGATCTAACCATCTTTGATTAATCACTCTGATCCAGGATTGTTTATGCTAAACTATCAAGAATCTGAATCAAATATAAAACGGAAGCGTACATGAATCCGTAGTGCTGCAGATCTCCCGTAAGATCTGGTCTTCTAGATCTACACATTCCCCAAAGCTTTTCAGAGAACCCTTTAGAACTTCTTTGTAATCTCTCTGATGATGGGAGACATAAGAGTTTGGAATGATGTGTGACCTAGGGACCATGACCCCTTTATATAACGAATTATATTTTAGGTATTTCCGATTCTACCCATCAACGAAACGGAAATTACCCCTTAGTCTCCACACATAAAAGACCCACACCCTAATGATACATCATAGCCCAACAACCGTAATCCAAATTAGATCACTTTTACATCAGGCTAATATTTATCGACAGTCCATAATAAATAATTATTTCACATATAAGCCCAACGTTGGATTAGTGATCCAACAATCTCCCATTTGGGCTATATATGTGACCTTATAATTATTTATCACCAGACAACCGAATGAGCGCTCAACTTTGTTGTCGTCATAAAAATGTATCAATAACAATCCCGTCCATCAACCCCATCAACATAGGACCAAAGCGGCCTTCGTCACATCTATCGTAACGGGACCCATAAATGATCACATATGCTAACAAAACTAAATGACATGGATCATGATGTGGATGCGTAGCATGGAAATAACATGTATATTTCCAACTGGTCTACCTTAAACTTTAACGATATCAAACCATATATCGAGATCAAAGTGTGAAATGACAAAACTTTAATTTCTGCAGAAATAACCGTAACTGTAACTTTAACTTTAATCTTAACTTTGACCTTAAACCGAAACAACTGAAAAATGTGTCTATGTCGAAACAAACGTTATCAGTTACAAACTCCCACTAAGCCTAAGTATCCTTCACTGACATTACACCCATACGAGCAATATGCTCAAGAACATTTTGGGTGGTTCTCCCTTAGTGAGTGGATCCACAATAATTGAGTTTGTCATGATAATTTCAAAAGACACCCTTCCACTTTGAACTCTATCTTTAACAACTAGGAACCTTATGTCAATGTTCTCGGACATTGATGAACTCATGTTGCTATTGGGATAAAACACTGCGGAATTATTATCACAAGAAAACCTCAATGGTCATTCAATGACCAAAGTCGCAGCCGTGAAATATATTCCCACATCCATATCCCATCACTAGTGGCTTCAAAAGCCCCGAATTTTGTCTTCAAAGTCGAAGAAGCCATAAGTGTATGCTTAGCACTTTTCAGAAAAACAACTTCTTTTGACAAAATGAAGACATAACCTTATGTGGATTTAAATGTAACTTTACATCCACCAAAATCAAAGTCAGTATACCAAACGATCTCTAACTTTTATGACTCCAGATATGTGAGCATCCTATATGTTGTTTTATGTATGTACTTTTATAACCTTATAGGCTGTGACCAAATGATCCTTTCCAGGATCTTTTAAGAATCTGCTCAACCTAACTGAAATGTACACAATAACCTTACACGCACAAACCTAAGCACACATTAGATTCCCAACAACCGAATCAAAGGGAATCTTCTGCATTTCCTCCTACTTAATATCATTGGAAAAGGCACAGTTTGAGACTAAACTTGTTTCACTTAGACACAGGGGTACCATTGGTTTACAATCCATCATGTCGAATCTCTTAAGAAAACTTTATCGATATAGTCTATTTGTAATGATTCAATAACACCTCAGGAATAATCCTAATATACATGGATCCCGAAAAACTAAAATTAGCGTCACCTAAATATTTCAACTCAAAACCGCACAAGATAAATGATTTAGTTTAACACTCAAAATCTGTATCGTTACTAGTTATCATCGACATGTCAAACCAAGAGTATGAACCTGCTCCCACTATACTTATGGTAGATACATTCATCAACCGAATTCGACTCAAAACTAAACGAGACAATGATTTTATGAAATTAACATACTATTGGCGGGAAAACTATTTGAGTCCATAGATGGGTTTCTTTAGTTTGCAAACCATATTCTTTGCGTTACCAAATGCAAAGTTTCCTGGCAGCACCAAATCAATGTCACCACTGATAAACGTTGTCTTTACATCCATCTAATGTAACTCATAATCCGTATGAGCAAGTAGAGCCATAATTATCCTGAAAGGGCCAGAGCTTTCCATGGCTAGGGGAACGGAAACCGGATCGTTCTCTATGATTCCATGATCTTTATGCTCAATGAGATAAACAATATAGTCATCCTGAATTGTTGATCTCAGCTATCTAGTGGAGTGCCTAAGTTGTGGTGCCACTGATTTCTCATGTGGTACCTCATATGCTCATGTTGCTCCTGTATGTTAATGAGGATGTTGAGGTTGCCTAATTGAAGGTTCAAAAATGTTTTCATAAACCGTATATGGCAATAGTATACATCCCATTTGGGAAAACAAATTGTTACCAACTGCCACTGTAGAGAGTCATGGTAGGCTCTTCTTCAAAGACAATATTCCATACCTTATCTACCCTCCAAACTCAATATCCTCAAAGAACGTTGCAGATCCCGTCTAATAAAAATATTTGGAGGTAGGACCATAGAACTTAAAACCCCTAGATCTCTTAAAACACCATGTAATAGTTGACCATTCTTAAGTCCAATTTTCATTCATTTGGTTTATAAGGCCTAACCTTAGTTGGACAACCTCCAATGTGATTACACTGAATACTAGGTTTTCTAGTCCATATTTCATATTGGGTTTTGGTTACTGCTGTAATGGTATTTATTTAGTATGAAAGCTGCCAACTTTAATTTCCGTAGTGACTACCATTAGATATAGGTAATTAAAACCGAATAATCGTCTACGAATGTGATACTTTATTGCTGACCATTCCAACATACCGTAGGGAATAGACATCAAGTGACCATATGTATCAATTCTAAGACGTACTTAGAGAAATAAAATATCTAATCTCCTATGTTGGTTTGTTACCCCTTAATACAACATGCTCACACAAAATCCATCAAACATATCAATGGGACCAAATGTTCCATCTGACACAAGCCTTTACATTCTCTTTCGAGAAAATTTCCAAAAATGCTAATGTCAAACCATATAGGAACCATCATTAGTTAACTTTGATTTGTGCCATGAAAGCTAAATGTAGAGTGTTATTAAAGATACAATGGTATCTACCAAATCAAGATTATCACTGAAAGCCAAATGATTAGAACATATTTGATCTGAATCCTGGAAAGACTAAATGTATCATCCTTAATTGAACAATAATGTCCTAATTTGTCCAATCAAGAAATGAAAAACCGAATTCCGTCATAAAGACGGCCTGATAAGTCTTTTCCAAGTCTAGAAAATGTTCAATCTTCGGTAACAATCTAGTTTCTGAATAGCCTTAAACTTTATTGCATCACCATCACTCACAAAGATGTATCTTTCAACATCAACTAGTGATCTGTAATGCTAACAACTCCGCATAAACACACTTAAGTAAATAGCAACACCGTAATCTATCCACCAAGTGTGTTGAGGCACAAACGTCAAATGAACTCCTAAACAAACCAATAAAGGAAAAAACTTAACTTTATTTGCTCAGGAAGCATGACACATCAAGCAATTTTCATTGTGTTCCTACCTATTGACATAAGAAACAACCAATATTCTTATTTTTTCACTTTTGCCCCTATTGATGAATACCAGCAGTTTCCTTAAACTTTATTGTGCTCTTACCTTTAATGGTGACCATATTTAGCGCTTTCTGGTTGCCCAAATTTAAATCATTCGACTTCTTGCACTCAGTAAGAAATCGATTTCTTCAACTCCTACCATTCCTTATGTGAGTTATAACTGACATTTAATTTACCATATTGTGCTTGAAGATAAAGAATGATAAATTGCACCAGTAGTCCATCACAGATATCCAAATCAAATATCCGAAGTTTGGAAATCAAATGAGCTAATTTTAGATTGTGCTCTTATGTTGCATTAGTCCTTGTACCTTATAGAGACTAGCTTAGACAAGACAAGGCATGTCTCGTCTTTCTCTTCGTAAACATGGTGCAACTTCATTAATCACAAAAAATTCCTTATTGGTCACCACAATCCTTAGCAAAATTTAAGAGTATCTGGAATGACTTCTTATATGATCACTAGACTCAACCTGTTTGATCACTCTCACTTCTCAAAGTACAAATGTGCTTGTCTAGACTATCTTAACTGAGACGTTCAAGAGGATCATACTTAAATGTCAAGTCTAGATCCATAATGTGAAGGGCAAATTCAAGCCATCCTTTCCAACTCTTTAAATTATATGCAATTTGGAGGAATATAATGCTTAAATGAGCATATATACTTTAAAGCAAAAATTATAATTGAACACAGAAACAACTTAATTAATGACCTTAGGCTCACATATATAAGATCCGAAAAATATCCAAACAAAACAAATTTATGATATATTTTCCATCACAAAATGCCGGCACGACATTAATATCTCATCTTTGGATGATAATACTAACTTGTAATTGACATCTTGGCGTAGTGATCAAACACTGACAATAAATCTTGTCAAATAATATACCAGTCTTTGGACCGAATCTATTATCCACATGAAAACCGAATAATTGTCACGTATTTATCACCATATGTGTATTTATAATTCTGCCAAATAATATCCTTCCTTTGGGCCGAATACTATTCGCATGAATTTATAAAAACACAAATCATTTTACATCTCACCATGAATCAATTTCCACGTAGACGTCACTTTGGCGACATCATCGCTACAACAAATCCAATTAGAGGCATAATAAATGCAAATACCGTAATATATCAATATTTGAATTTATCGTAATGACTCTTAAAACAAGTTTATCAGATTTGGGTTACTTATTTCTTCAGATTAGTACCTTATATAGATGAATTATTAAATAATTGATCTAAGTGAATTAAGGCTAACTGTAAAATAATTTGATAGCCGTAACCAAATTTACATAATAGACTGAACATTAAAAAAAAAAAATATTGTCCAACTAAATAACTAAGGGGTCGTTTGTTAAAACTGAAGTCTGAAATCTGAAATTTGAGTTCTGAAATCTGAAATCTGAATACTGAATCACTTAAGTGCTAAAAGCGATTAGAGTGTTTGATAACAATATTGATCTGAAGTCTGAAAACAATTAATTATTTCCAATTGTATATATATATATATATATATATATATATATATATATATATATATATATGTGTGTGTGTGTGTGTGTGTGTGTGTGTGTGTGTGTGTGTGTGTGTATATATATATATGTCTGTATATCTATTTGTATATATATACATATGCGTATAATTTTTTTTTTTGAAAAAGATACGTATGCATATATAGTTAATGTTTAATAACACCTAAAATAAAAAATAAATATATAAGCAATTAACCCCCTAAAGTTTTGAAGAGAACCCCCTAAAGTTAACAAATATTAGAAACGACTTGTATATTATCATCATTATACTAGTAATGTGATTTATATATAATAGATTCATTTTTTTTATTTTTGAACAGTATATATAATAGATTCATAAATGGTAATTTAAGAAATAATAATAATAATAATAATAATTGAGCAACCCTCTGGATAAAGGAAACGTAAGTGTGCGGTTACCAACTTACCATAAACGGATTGGTACGTGGGTGATTTTCCGGCTATTGACCAATTTAGCGCTTAAGCAATTCAGTGATAAGTATCTTTTTTTGGCTTAAAATTTATTAAAGGATATTCAGATATGCTTAATTAATTAAGAGAGAGTAAAAATATTATCAAACACTTTTATTCATAACTACCACTTATCATTTTCAGAATAAGTGCTGAATTGAGTTAACAAACAGGCCCTTAAGTCTGAAAACAAAAAACACAACACGACTATCCGAATTGGGCCTTAACTTATTTATCCGATCAAATTAATACAATACCGTACAAAACAAAACAAAACAAAATCGTCGGACCATCAATATACCCTATGCATTACATGCCATGCACAAATAATGATAACTGAATAATAATAATAATAATAACAAACGTTACAAACCCCAAACGAAAGGCAACCTCAATTCCTGATTATAATTTTAGTTAAAGGTTGTGGATGACTGTTTTTAATCTAAAATGAGAAAAAAAGACAAGAAAAAAAAAATAAACTAGTAAATAATAGGACAAACCCTAATATACTATAGACGATTATGCTGGCCGCTGCAACATACTGAACGCCAAAAGGAAAAGGATGAAAACGACCCTTCTTCTTACTAATGAAGATCACTAAAAAAATACAACATCATTGTTCCGAAACACAAAAAAAAAAGCACATGAAGGTATGCAATCTGCAGCGAATCATCTAACAGGAAGAATGATAAAGGCATAAAGCTGTGGTATATTCTTTATTGTAATATGTAGGACGGTAAGCCAAAGGTGATTGGTTATTCAATCACTTCAAATTCTGAATTCGTAATCACAAATTCAAAAAACGAAAAAGACTAAATCGATTCTTGATAGTTCAACACAGTCTGCTCCGATACCACTTATTGGATCTAACCGTATGTGATTAATCACTTTGATCCAGGATCGTTTATGCTAAACTATCAAGAATCTGAATCAAAGATAAAACGGAAGCGTACCTGAATCCGTAGTGCTGCAGACCTCCCGTAGGATCTGGTTTTCTAGATCTACACATTCCCCAAAACTTTTCAGAGAACCCTTTAAAACTTCTCTGTAATCTATCTCTCTGATGATGCTATACAGATCCTAACCGGCAGTGTACCGGGTCAAATTGTAGCTCTAGTCTGGTGAGTCAGGTCGTATTCCTCAGGGAAAACATGGTAATTCTTTTAAGTGGGGTTAAACACCAAGAAGCTATTATTAACTCGATCTAAGTCGCAGTTTTTATCATATCCCCAAAGTTAGATCGTTAGATTAGTTAGTAATGTTAGAGTTAGATGTTAGATTGTTAGATGTTAGTAAAACAAGTAAATAAATAAATATAACACATATATATAATTAATATATATAAATACATAGATATATATATATATATAAACATAAATATATATATAAGATATAGATATATAAATAATTATATAAATATAGATATACTAATATATAATATATGTAAACTAGCCAAGAATATGTTCTTGAATTACGATCTCTTTTTAGTAGAAATAAATGAGATGAAATTTCTTCCTTTATTCAAGGTCCAATCAATTATATACTAAACGGTATACTCTAAGCTAGGCAATTTCTCCTCACACGAAGCGTATGAAATTGTCATATGTCTTGTCCTCTGTCCAATGTCATCCTCAAGCATGGGTCACTCCCGTTTTGTCATTCGGCCAATTTTAAGGTATGTCAATTAAACAGGTGATTTCAACGTAATAATATCTCGAGTATAAATTTCAATAAGAGTTTGTTTCTCCCGAAACAAATCTACCCCCGGTTTAGGAAATCGGATTCCGTTGTCACGTTTTCACTCGGCCAATTTTACCCTCCGGTCTTTCTATTAATGAGTTCATAACTTAACTACGAGGCGTCAATTCATAATTAGATTATGAATTCTTTCATATCGATTAGCTACGTCAATACAAACATAGAAAGAGATTCATTATAACTGATTTTAATCAATTTTAACATAGTCGTTATCTATTTCCCTAAAAAGATAAAACTAATCCAATTTCATATCTTGGCTAGATATTAAGTTAGCCTAATATCATTATACCTAATATATAGATATAAAAACAAACAAACATAATAACATTAGAAAATTACCGATTATAATCATTTGAATTGGAGCCTAATCCTCGTGAAAGTAACACAAAATTTTCAGAGACAACAATCCTCGATAATCTTCTCCATCATTACAACATTACTACGTTTATTCATACATATAAGCATATATACATACATACATAGACATATATATGTATACATGGGCCCAAACATAAAAGAAATAGAAAGAAAACGATAGAGGAAAGTATATATATAGATATATACATAAATTCCAGGGCCGCTGATCAAATGAGCTTGAGAGGAGTATTTATAGACCACATTACGGGCGCGTGCGGAGCCTCACCGGCACGTGCCGGCTACACAAATGCATTTTTAATCATTAGGATCTTGTGGGCCCAGATTCGAGGATTTTCCTGCCATATTCGGCCTTCTCCGGCGCGTGCCGGCCATACAACATATCCTATGTTCGTAAAAACCGATCTCGAGCTGTAGACCTCAGATTGACATGATTTAATATTCGTTGGAAAGCTCTCTTGAAGGTCTACAACTTTCATCAAGGACTTTTTCTATGAAAATGCCTCTAAGTTAGGTCAAATGTCCGTTGAAGATGAGTTACGGTAGAAACATTAAGGACAGTTGATATGTTCGAACTTGTTAACTTATGGCATAATCTTTTATCCCACAAAAACTTATGATTTATGCTTCAAAACATGTCGTTTACTTGGGATCTTGGTAAACGATAATCCCGCAATGAAGTACCAAAACACCAAACGTAAATCCGACACAATACTCCGGTTACTAAACGGTACAAAACTTAGTAAAACTTATAAAAACACGATATTTTACATAATAACTACTACTAACATAATTAGATAAATATAAGGGATAATTGACTTGAATTGGTACAATAATGCTCAAAATGGTATCAAAAGTGGGGCGAAATGTCATAATAATGATCATAAATTTATCTCTCATCACAACCCCTACTTAGCTTTTGGTCGCCCTCGAGCAAAACAAGCGATAAAACAAAATGAATAAGAGATGAAGGTATAAGATATAAGGGACAACCGGATAATACAACCATTAGAATTACAACCAGCGTTAACCTTAATATAAATGTATATGCAGTGTGTGTGTGTCAAGCCTTTTCAATTTCCACTATCCTCTCTTGAATAAATCAAGCAAAACACACAAATATCCATTCAGACAAATTTCTAATGACTTTCCTAGGTATAAGCGAGAGCAGTTCCACACAAAGTTCTTCCGAGTACTTATTAGGATAATCCCTAAAGCATATCATTCGGGTTTATCTTTGGGATAGTCAGAAGATAGCTAAATTTTCAACCATGCTTAAATTTTTTATTTTTTTTTTCTTTTTTTTTTCTTTTTTCTTTTGATGAACTTAATTTCACATGTGTAGCATATGCCCTCATTCCCAGCAATAGGACGTTTCGTGATAACACCCTAGCTGGACTACTATCATCAGGCAGTCGGGAGCTTTTAAACCTCATAGTGATATAGGACGTTTCGTGATAACGCCCTACTGCACTCAAATCATTGGTAGCTACAACCGACAAATATATAGTTCATTTCTTTTTTTCTTTTTCTTTTTTTTTATTATAAACTTAACTTATATCCTTTCTATCACATTCAAACCTTCAGATATTCACAGTACACGTTCAAAACTTAGGTACTAAGTTACTGTTATTATCTAGAATAACCACTAGGATACTGAATGGATACAGTTTAAAATTTTCGTTTCAATATCAAAGGCTTTACGTGAAGGAATTCATGTTACACAAATATATTTGGAATTACAATGCACTTACGGTTCACATTGGTTATATACATCCAAATTGATCATTACATCTTCAAATCCATGAAATTATGCCTTATACAATTTATTTTAATCAACTAAATAATGCTCGAAAAAAAATCAAAAACTAAGAGATGTATTGATACAAAATAAACATTAACACCATTGCTAGACCAACGACTCCACTCCCACTTACGAACTTACATTGTCCCCAATGTAAATGTAAAGTAAGTGTAAATAAGTTGTTGGGAAAGCAATGGAGCACTAAAACAAGTCAAAACAAATACTTTGGGATGATATTAAAGGGTGGGTGGGTGGGATTAAAATATGATACTTATCATCACCACTCCCCACTTAGCTTTTTCTCATTCTTGAGCAATCAAAGCAAGAAATATAAGGATACAAAGGAGATAATGTAATTATCCAGCTTTAAGATTCTAATGCGTTGATGTATGCATTCAAAGATTAAGATCATATGATGATTATGTTTTTCTAAGAGATTAATAGAGGAAAGTAGGTATAACTATCAAATTAATTATCATACATTATCTAAATGAAATTCTACATGCATTACTTACTAGATAGTTAAAATTTACAAATACTTTCAATCGCCACTAATGAAGATCCGGAATCAAAGACTAGGTCAAGTAGTTGGCAAAATGGCTTATAACGTTTCAAAGCTCAGGGTGTTGGCTAATCAAAAAGGATAAATAAAGGATATTTAAAGAAGAAAGAAACAAGTTGTACATACTCATACTTTCATCTCAAAAACACTTTTGATTAATAACAACCCCGATATTTATTCTGAAAACATAAACTTTCTTTTTTTTTTTCTGTTTTTTCTTTTTCTTTTCTTTTCTTTCTTTCTTTTTTTTTTTTTTTTTTTTTTTCATAGGATATTAACATATCCGAACTCATTGCCAAAATCGACTTATATTTTCAAGTGTCATGAGGTGAGATTGAATACATCAATACCTATCTAACTTTTCCAATCTCAGCATATACCATTCTTCTGAATATCGATACTTAGCTCTTTTATGTCATCATCTCCTTTCATAAGCACGTACAAACTCGAGGGATTTCAAGGAAATGTAGACCAAAATAGGCTAAGGGTCGGTTATTTCTAGTTAATCATAATGGCTATTTCGAGTGAGGTCTTGATCACTCTAACAAGGCTGAGGTGGGGTCAAAAATTGGAAATTTTTATTCAGGTAGGCTATTTGGCTATAATTTATCAAAGTTATGCCAAAAATCTCATCATCCCTAATCCGATTCCATATTCATATTCGTCTTGACAGAAAACTTTTCTAAAAATTAACTATAAATGCAAGTATACTTGTCTAATTCCATAAATAAAATATTTGATAACAATTATCTAATTATACATACTCAAAAATAATATTAAAATCAAAGATAGACAAATATTATATTATCATAATGCTTCGTGTTACTCACATTATTAAAAACTTATTCTTTCAAATACACTACATCAAGTGTGTCAATTATATTTTATCACATTTGAAATACCTAAAAATAATTAAAAACTAAGTGTTTCTCAAACATTTTAGTCTTCTATCCCTGATTCTCAATAGCAACCTAAGTCTAAGAAATGACGTATTTGAACTTTTTCTTTAATTTCCATCGGGATTTTCGGATAACCACCTAATCTTTTCCTTTTAATGATATTCAAACATTCATCTTGAAACTTAGTTGTGCTTTACTACTAACAGGAAAAATAAAAAAAACATCCAGTTCTTTAATGTCTGTCCGGTAAAAGACTAAATTATGATTTTTATATTTTTACGGGCTACCTCCCAGTAGCGCTTTTGGTTAACGTCGTTTGCTTGATAAAATTAAATGCCTAAAACGAAAATATAAAATACTAAACATAATAGGATACTTCTATCATTTACTCACCAAAGCACGTAACAATTAAGCACATGAATCAACGAGAAATAAATGCTTAATGAGTAAATAGGAAGGATAGTACCGTGATAGTTCTAAATTTATAGTTTATAGCTAGACTTTATCTTGCTTCAACTTTTAATGCACTTGGTGGTGGGTCATCCTCACGCACCGCATCCTTCTTCAATACCGGTCTCCAACATAGAAAGCGAGACAAATTCCGTCGAATCCAACGATTCTTGACCTTTTCCTCTCGATTTTTGAGCTTTCGTTTTGTGAGCTTCCACATTGTTCTTTGAGTCATCTTCTTCAATTACTGCGTGTTAGTACGATCCACAAAAAGAGAACACAAAGGGTCTACACGAGAATAAGATTCTAGTGGATATTTCAATAGATTGTAAATGTTAAAGACAACGCGCTCATCATTCACTCCCAAACTAAGCTCTCCTTACGAACATTGATCACAGCTCCCACCGTTGCTAAAAATGGTCTACCGAGGATAAGGGGTGCACTCCCTACCTCCATATCCATAACAACAAAATCGACGGGGAAGTAGAATTTATCTACCTTAACCAACACGTCTTCGATGACTCCTTTAGGATGTTTAATAGATCTATATGCCAGTTGAAGAGTCATCTCTGTACGCTTAAGCTTACATATGCCAAGTTTCATGAAATCATTGTAGGACATGAGGTTTATGCTTGAACCGAGATCACATATTGAATTCTCAAACAAAAGCCCCCCAATATCACATGGGATAGTAAAACTACCCGGATCTTTAAGTTTAGGAGGAAGCTTATGTTGAAGCACTGCGGAACACTCCTCACTTAGACACACCATTTTATATTCTTCCACTTTTTCTTTCGGGATAGTATGTCTTTAAGAAACTTACCATATTCCGGCATATTGATTAGAGCTTCAATGAAAGGGATATTAATAGTTAAGTGCCGAAAAGTGTCAAGAAAACGTGCATACTTCTTATCCAACTTCATCTTTTTCGGAGAATAGGAAAGTAATTCAAGATCAATTAAAGCAGTGTTAGAATGTATACTTCCTTACCCTTGTCGTTAGATGAATATGGTAAAGCTTCCTCGAATGATTGTGCCTTTTGAGGACTTTGTGGGTCATCATTCTGTACCTTTTCTTCAAAATATGCTTTGGATGTGGTGCTGCCCTTTCGAGTTGAAGCGAGGTGAATTTGGGGTGAGTGGATAAGGTTCGATTTGAATTGGCCCTTTCAAACTTGATTCCATTCTATCTCGCTCATTGAACAAGGTTCTTAAGTCATTCGATCTTGAATTTTTCAATATTCTATGAACCTTGACCCATTCCTCATTCTCCTTTCAGTTCAATTTGTCTTAGGAAATCTTCAATAATGTCCTCTTCCTCTTTAGTGAATTCGGTTTATTTTCCATATCCTTTTCAAATTTACCATCTAAATCATTCTCTACTTCATTATATCCGAAGTTTTCTAATCCATTACTTCCACAGATACTTTCACTTCTAGTAATAATGACTTTTACCTTTCTCGGGTTCCTTTCGGTATTACTTGATAATCCTCCCGGAGGTCTACTGCTTTTTACGTTCTACCTCTCTACTCAAGTGATATTCCAAATTCGTAATGAAGCTTCTACAATTCTCATTCGGTATCATGTCCACTTATAGATGTTTTCAACGTACTCATATCCTTAGTGACTGTACTATAGAAGTCATCATGGTTTCTATATTTCGAGCTTGAGAAGATATCACACCCAACATATTTTCCATTAATTTCTTCCATTTATTAACTCCTTCAAAGTTGAGTTGAACTTTGGGTGACTGGTATGCTTTGAGTGGTATATTGTGGATATGGTCTCAAGTAATGATCTGTAGATTCTCGATTCGAGGTATCTCTTGATAAACTTGATATGGATTCTTATACTGGATTGGATACGGTGGTTGTCCTTGCTTACTAGGGATTTCATACCAACGAAAAATAAGGTGATCTCTTCTAATAGCATTAAACGAGTTTGAATACGCGTTGTTCAAATTCCTATGCTGTAAAAAATTCACCTTTTCCCTTGAATATCCTTTTGGTTCTTCCATCCCTAATGACACATTATCATGATTTGAGTAGTAATTCGGTATGATATTTTCTGAGTTTACATTTTTACTGGCTAAAAAGCCGTCAAATTTCCTACTCAAATTCTCCAAGTGTGCTAGGACTTCTGTATTCGGTGTACATTCTCCTGCAAAAGCTACTTTTCTTGTGCTAGAGCCGGTTTCCCACATTCTGTTATTTTTGGAAATCTTTTCTATAGCATCGTAAACTATTTGGGCTTCACTCATCATTAACGAACCACCACATGCATGATCTACATCTGCACGTGAGTCTTTCCTTAATTTACGACAGAAAAGTTGGATTTGCATTTCTAAGGAATAACCATGATCGGGACAAGCTCGTAATAACTTTTTAAATCTTTCCCAAGCATTCCCGAGTGTTTCTTCAGATCCTTGTTTAAAATTAGCAATTTCGACTATTAATTCCAATTTTTTTCCAGGAGTAAAATATTGCTTTAAGAACTCGGTTTGAATCTCCTCCCAACTTGTCAATGAATGATGTGGAAGTGACAGAAACCAATCTCGTGCTCTTCCTTTTAAAGAAAAAGGAAACATAGACATCCTCGTTAGTTCTCGATGAGCACCTTGACTTTTGGCTGTATTACACAATTCTTCGAAAAGATAGAGGTGATGATGTGGGTCTTCATCATCTTCTCCTAGAAATTGGGCTCGTGTGTCAATTAAACCAAAAAGATGAGATTTTATTTCGAAATTATTTGCTCCTTTATTGGGTAAACGAATTGGATTATTAATCGATTCCTTCTACGATATGATCACAGATCGAGTCTCGGGTTTGGTGGGTGATTATTACGATTATTACGATTCCGATTACGATTATTTCCATTCCTCGGGCATGATCAAGCCCTCGTCCGGTGTTTCATCATTGAATTCGGCCATTTCCGATATTTCGATTCGAAGATGATCGGTCATCACTAACGAACGAACACGAAAATAACTTCAAAAAAAGATAGTAGTAACAAAATTGATAACTTACCTATAAGGTAAGTATCAACGAAAAAAAGAAAATAGAATTGAGATAAAGAAGAGAGTTGACTTATTCTCGAGAATTTTGAGCTAATACAAGTAGTAACCCTAGACACAAAGAAAGAAATTAGCGACGTTTTCCCGGCAACGGCGCCAAAATCTCGACGGACCTTTCTAGGCTATCTGATCCTAACCGGCAGTGTACCGGGTCAAATTGTAGCTCTAGTCTGGTGAGTCAGGTCGTATTCCTCAGGGAAAATATGGTAATTCTTTTAAGTGGGGTTAAACACCAAGAAGCTATTATTAACTCGATCTAAGTCGCAGTTTTTATCATATCCCCAAAGTTAGATCGTTAGATTAGTTAGTAATGTTAGAGTTAGATGTTAGATTGTTAGATGTTAGTAAAACAAGTAAATAAATAAATATAACACATATATATAATTAATATATATAAATACATAGATATATATATATATATAAACATAAATATATATATAAGATATAGATATATAAATAATTATATAAATATAGATATACTAATATATAATATATGTAAACTAGCCAAGAATATATTCTTGAATTACGATCTCTTTTAGTAGAAATAAATGAGACATTTCTTCCTTTATTCAAGGTCCAATCAATTATATACTAAACGGTATACTCTAAGCTAGGCAATTTCTCCTCACACGAAAGCGTATGAAATTGTCATATGTCTTAATCCTCTGTCCAATGTCATCCTCAAGCATGGGTCACTCCGTTTTGTCATTCGGCCAATTTTAAGGTATGTCAATTAAGCAGTGATTTCAACGTAATAATATCTCGAGTATAAATTTCAATAAGAGTTTGTTTCTCCCGAAACAAATCTACCCCGGTTTAGGAAATCGGATTCCGTTGTCACGTTTTCACTCGCCAATTTTACCTCCGGTCTTTCTATTAATGAGTTCATAACTTAACTACGAGGCGTCAATTCATAATTAGATTATGAATTCTTTCATATCGATTAGCTACGTCAATACAAACATAGAAAGAGATTCATTATAACTGATTTTAATCAATTTTAACATAGTCGTTATCTATTTCCCTAAAAAGATAAAACTAATCCAATTTCATATCTTGGCTAGATATTAAGTTAGCCTAATATCATTATACCTAATATATAGATATAAAAACAAACAAACATAATAACATTAGAAAATTACCGATTATAACTGCTGAATTGGAGCCTAATCCTCGTGAAAGTAACAACAGCTTCAGAGACAACAATCCTCGATAATCTTCTCCATCATTACAACATTACTACGTTTATTCATACATATAAGCATATATACATACATACATAGACATATATATGTATACATGGGCCCAAACATAAAAGAAATAGAAAGAAAACGATAGAGGAAAGTATATATATAGATATATACATAAATTCGAGGCGGTGATCAAATGAGCTTGAGAGAGAGTATTTATAGACCACATTACGGCGCGTGCGCGAGCCTCTCACCGACACGTGCCGGCTACACAAATGCATTTTTAATCATTAGGATCTTGTGGGCCCAGATTCGTAGAGATTTTCCCGCCATATTCGGCCTTCTCCGCGCGTGCGTGCCGCCATACAACATATCCTATGTTCAAAAACCAATCTCGAGTGTAGACCTCAGATTGACATGATTTAATATTCGTTGGAAAGCTCTCTTGAAGGTCTACAACTTTCATCAAGGACTTTTTCTATGAAAATGCCTCTAAGTTAGGTCAAATGTCCGTTGAAGATGAGTTACTGGTAGAAACATTAAGGACGATTGATATGTTCGAACTTGTTAACTTATGGCATAATCTTTTATCCCACAAAAACTTATGATTTATGCTTCAAAACATGTCGCGTTTACTTGGGATCTTGGTAAACGTATAATCCCGCAATGAAGTACCAAAACACCAAACGTAAATCCGACTGACACAATACTCCGGTTACTAAAACGGTACAAAACTTAGTAAAAACTTATAAAAACACGATATTTTACATAATAACTACTACTAACATAATTAGATAAATATAAGGGATAATTGACTTGAATTGGTACAATAATGCTCAAAATGGTATCAAAAGTGGGGCGAAATGTCATAATAATGATCATAAATTTATCTCTCATCAGGGAGACATGATAAGGATATTCATCCTTGTATCTCCGGCATGAATTCAAGGGATTTGAAATCACAAGATATTGATCCAAATCCTCATTCAAATTCAGAGAATCATGCGACACAAAAAGATAAAGCAGAAGCAGATAATGATCAGGTTCAAAGCAAGATTACCTGCAATTCGAAGAGAAGCGGCAGCAAGAAGAACTCAGCACAATAAGGAGTCCGAATGCATTAGGGTTTGAATATAGGATAATTGTGATTATCTGTTTTATGTTTATTTTGAATAAACAATAGGTTTATCTTAATTAATTAATATTATTATTTTAAGGCTACCTATACACTATAAATATGGTAGGCCGTGCATTGTATTTTCTGAAGTATTGGTGAATACATTTTTATCACTTTCTCAATTTCGTTATGGTATCAGAGACTCTGTGAATTGTGTTTAGCTTTTTCTCAACCAAATCATGGCCAAAGAACCAGCTCTCACAATTCAGCAATTTCACCAATGATCAAGTTTAATCTCTATAAAACTCACACTAAAAAATTATCTGCTATGGCGTTCACAGGTTATCCCCTTGATTAAAAGTCTTGGTGTACACCATCACCTTACATCATCTGTGAAACCTGCTGAAAAGATCGAAAATGCAGAAAAAGAAGAAGTTGATAATCCTGACTATGCTGTCTGGATTGTCAATGACGGGCTCTTAGTGTCTTGGCTATTAGGCACCATGAAGGAAGAAGTTGTGAGCATGATCTATGAAGAAGATGCCACAGCACACCAGATCTGGACTGCCTTGGATGAACAGCTTCTACCCCATACGGCTGAAAAGGAAGGAAATCTCAAAAATCTATTGATGGGACTGAAAAAGGGCAACAAAACTGTGGATGAATATCTTAAGGACTTTAAATCCATCTGTGACAATTTGGCTGCAATTAAGAAGCCTGTGTCAGATTTGGATAAAGTATTTCAGTTCTGTCATGGATTAGGCAATGAGTATATGAATTTTAGAACAACTATGCTCACAAAGGCACCATACCCCTCCTTTGCACAGCTAATTACTTCTTTGCAGGGATATGAGCAAACCATCAAAACGCAGCAGGCTGAGACAAAGCTGCTGATTGATCAGCAACAAGCCTTCCTCTCTCAAAGAGGTAGAGGAAGGGGCAGAAGAGGTGGCAGAGGATCTTTTAACTCCAGGGGCAGGGGATTTGCACCTGCAGGGAGAACTGAAGGTACAGATCCGAAACAACCAGATCAAGGTGTACAAGGAACTAATTCAAAATCTGGAGTGCAAATAAATGAAGCCAAACCAACCTGTCAAATCTGTGGTAAGGTCAATCACACAGCACTAGAGTGCTGGCATAGATTTGACTATACCTACCAATCTGAGGAGGTGCCAAAAGCTTTAGCAGCTATGAATCTGTCTGAGAACCATGACCCTTTCTATGCAGATCTGGGGCCACAGCTCACATGACAAATGATGAAGGTAAACTTTATTTAAAAAGAAAATATGTTGGTAAAGATAAAATCTTTGTAGGTGATGGAACATGACTAGACATTACTCATACAGGTGATGCTCTTGTGGGCAACCTAAAACTCAAAGATGTTTTAGTTGTTCCATCCTTAACAAAAAATTTAATGTCTGTTGGAAAGTATGCTGCTGACAATCAATGTGTCTTTGAATTTACTGACACTGGGTTCGTTATTAAGGACAAAGATCTGCAGATCATAGCTAAAGGACACAACAGAGGCAAGTTATATGCAGTGGATGATGAATTGGAGAAAGCTTTGAGTGCAGTCAGAATAGGGAAAGCTCCTTCAACAATCTGGCATGAGAGGCTTGGTCACCCCCACACCAAATTAGTTTCTATTTTGAATAAAAACTCTTTTATTGATGTTAGTTCATGGACACATCAACCTAGGATTTGTGCCTCTTGCCAATTAGGCAAGAGTTGTAACCTTCCTTTCAATAAAAATGAAAAAAAACTACTTTTCCTTTGGAAAAGTTCACTGTGATTTATGGGGACCTGCTCCCATTGCTTCAAATCAAGGATACCGTTATTATGTTGTTTTTATTGATGATTTCTCACGTTTCACCTGGCTGTATCCATTAAGGAAGAAATCAGATTTTTATGACTGTTTTCTAAAATTTCAAAGACAGTCAGAAAATCAACTGAATCAGAAAATAAAGGTTTTCCAATGTGATGGGGGTGGAGAGTTTAAATTGACTGATTTCCTGGATCATTTATCACAATGTGGGATAAAGTTGCAGGTCTCTTGCCCTCATACTCCAGAACAGAATGGAGTAGCTGAACGCAAACATAGGCATGTGGTGGAAACAGGTTTAACCATGATGTTTCATGCCCATGTGCCTCAACATCTTTGGGTTGAAGCATTCTTGACAGCAGTATATTTGATTAACAGGCTCCCTTCCTCAAGCCTAAAATTTGAGACACCTTACTCAAAATTGTTTCAGATACATCCAGAATATGATGGCTTAAGGGTGTTTGGCTGTCAGTGCTTTCCCACTTTGAGACACTATGGGCAAGATAGGTTTGCCAAAAGAAGTGTACCCTGTGTATTTCTTGGTTATAGCCCAATACACAAAGGGTATAGGTGTCTGGATCCACAGACAAAAAGGGTTTACCTATCTAGACACGTTGTTTTTAATGAAGATGTTTTTCCTTTCAAACCCATACTTTCACAGGTTACAGGGACTCAGCCAGAGCTGGTAAATTATCCTACAGCTGATGAATGGAAGAAGGCAAGTCAATATGATATCGCCGCTTTGATCCCGCTTAATGATCATGAGCTCGCTATAGCGATTCTGATTCTTTGTCACTCACCTGAAGAAAGTCAAGTGGAAGGAACTGATACTCAGGCTCCACAAAATGAGCCTACAACATCAACTACAGATGATGAAATGCAAAGTTTAGAAGAAAATTTGCCATCTACAGCACCATCTGATACAGAAATTAGTGAAGAACAGAACACTTATCAACAAGACATACCAGTCAGAGACATGAGGCCACCTACTTATTTGCAGGACTATGCCTTGGACACTACACATCAGGACATTATTCCTGAGCCAAAGACAATCAAAACAGCTTTGAAACACCCTCAATGGGTGCAAGCAATGAATGATGAATTAACAGCTCTACACAACAATAACACATGGGAACTGGTGCCTAGACCTCCTAACACTAAATAGTGGGGTCAAAGTGGGTGTACAGAATAAAAACCAAGGAAAATGGAAGTCTGGAAAGGTACAAGGCAAGGCTTGTGGCACAGGGTTTTACCCAACAGCCTGGAGTGGACTTTGAAGAAACTTTCAGCCCAGTCATCAAGCCTACAACAATCAGACTGGTACTTGCCTTAGCAGTTTCTTTTGGCTGGAAAATGAGACAACTAGATGTCAAGAATGCCTTTTTACATGGGCATCTCAAGGAACTGGTGTATATGGAACAGCCACCAGGATTTAAAAGCACTGAAAAACCTAATCATGTGTGCTTATTAAAAAGGTCTCTTTATGGGCTTAAACAAGCCCCTAGGGCCTGGTTTGATAGGCTATCTCAGTTTCTGATGCAGCTCAATTTTGTCTGTAGTAAGGCAGACTCCTCCATGTTTGTGTTAAGGCACCAGGGTGTTTGTATTATTATGCTAATATATGTGGATGACATTATTGTGATAGGCAATAACCCTCAATTCATGTCTCAGTTAATTGCTCAACTTGGACTGGAGTTCTCTCTTAAGGATTTGGGCACTCCGAGTTACTTTCTGGGAATAGAGATTAAGCAAACATCAGAAGGCATATTTCTCACTCAACAGAAATATATCAACTCATTGTTGGCAAAAAGTCAAATGCTAACTTGTAGTGCCATTGCCACTCCTATGGCACTCAAGGTTCAAGCTAAGTCCACAGATACTGAGGTGGTTGATGCATTCACCTACAGAAGCATTGTTGGTGCATTGCAATATCTAACCTTTACCAGGCCAGACATCACTCATGCAGTCAACAAGGTGTGTCAACATTTTGCTAACCCTACTGTAGGGAGTTTCAAGGATGTAAAAAGGCTTCTCAGATTTCTAAAGGGCACTGCTACTACTGGCCTGTTATACCAAAAGCAAAGCCCTCCTGTGCTTTATGCCTATAGTGATGCTGATTGGGCCGGCTGCCCTGTTACTCGAAGAAGTACAAGTGGTTACTGTGTGTTTCTTGGGGCAAATTGTGTTTCTTGGAGCTCCAAGAAACAGCCCACAGTAGCTAGATCAAGCTCTGAAGCAGAATACCGCTCAATGGCTTCTACTACAGCAGAACTTGTGTGGATTGTTCATTTACTACGAGATATTGGGTTTCCATTGACCACACCGCCTCAGTTACTTTGTGACAATATCAGTGCACTACATATGACCGTTAATCCTATGTTCCATTCTCGTTCTAAACATTTTGAATTAGACTATCACTTTGTTAGAGAAAAAGTGGCTGTTCGACAACTTGTTACTCGCTATGTTCCTTCAGAGAAGCAATTAGCGGACGTGTTTACCAAACCGTTATCCAAGGCTCGTTTTTTGACCCTTAGCAGCAATCTGCGTGTAACCCCTGTTACCCACGCTAGATTGAGGGGGGATGATAAGGATATTCATCCTTGTATCTCCGACATGAATTCAAGGGATTTGAAATCACAGGATATTGATCCAAATCCTCATTCAAATTCAGAGAATCATGCGACACAAAAAGATAAAGCAGAAGCAGATAATGATCAGGTTCAAAGCAAGATTACCTGCAATTCGAAGAGAAGCGGCAGCAAGAAGAACTCAGCACAATAAGGAGTCCGAATGCATTAGGGTTTGAATATAGGATAATTGTGATTATCTGTTTTATGTTTATTTTGAATAAACAATAGGTTTATCTTAATTAATTAATATTATTATTTTAAGGCTACCTATACACTATAAATATGGTAGGCCGTGCATTGTATTTTCTGAAGTATTGGTGAATACATTTTTATCACTTTCTCAATTTCTTTAAGACAGAGTTTGGAATGATGTGTGACCTAGGGACCATGACCCCTTTATATAGCGAATTATATTATAGGTATTTCCGATTCTACCCATCAACGAAACAGAAATTACCACTTAGTCTCTACACATAAAAGGCTCACACCCTAATGATACATCATAGCCCAACAACCGTAAACCGAATTACATCATTTTTACATCAAGCTAATATTTATCGACAGTTCATAATAAATAATTATTTCACATATAAGCCCAACGTTGGATTAATGATCCAACAAGAAACGCAAACGTCAAAACTTTAAGAATCCATTTATTACAATAAAAACACATTTTAAAACCCATCAATAAGAATAATCAAGATCGAAACTTTACTCTTACAATCATTTCAAAAACAGCAAAACGGTCCATACCGGGAGGGAATCAACGTAGAACGTCGAAGGCCCAAAACAACGGAGTTGATATCCCCGTTGATGTGTTTTTGGAGACCGGTGTCGAAGGAACAAAGATGTGGATCAGCTGCTTCGTTGGAGCTCAGATCAGATATTATATTATCAATGATATAAAATTAAAATAGAACTTCAAGACGGAATTTATATGCATGACATATAAAGCTGGAATTCAATGCCAAAATAATACTAATTTTTATTTGACTGTTTATTCTTAGCTTATTTATCTTCTTACTAAGCATCAACGTCATTCTAAACCTTTCAAGAGAAACAAAAAGTTGTTAAAACATGAATTATAGCATAGAGATTCAGAAAGGTTCCATTAGAAAAACGATTAAATCGCATCGGAAAGAGAGCAAAAATAAAAACGGCACCACACATTATGATGAATGTCATTGTACATGATGATACGGAACCTGACACGGTCCCATTATCCCCGGTCAACTCGTCTGAGGACATAAGTCAAACTCTTTCCCTGAGCATAAGTGCGTGACGTCGCCAACTTCTTGGCCATCCCGCCATCATCATAAGCATAAGAGGGCCGCCCCGCAGCACTGCGGGCCCATTCCTATGAGAAACTCTCAGTTAATGGAAAGTTCATAAGCTTAGATAGAACGCGGGGCCAACTGCCATCTGTCGGGCATCGGCGCCGCTAGCACGAGTAGTCTTTACTGACTTTATCCTTTCCCTATAAATACCCCCCACTATGACATTAATGAAGATATAGAACAACTTTTGTGCATTTATTTCTATCAAGATTGTTTCTCTCTCTCTCGTATTTATTGTTCTCATATTACCACCGCGAGCTCATCACCAACATCGATAAACGCCACCGTCCGACGGCGATAAACTCATTGATCGGAGCTCCACGAAGAGGCCGATATCCCACGCCCAAGTCTTCCTTCCAAACTACCCGACGGAAGCAGACCGTCAATTGGCTCCGTTACCGGGAACCGTTTTCTTCAAAGGATTCAACACCTTCGTGGACTCCATAGTTGCTCGGCTTGTACCGATCTCCGTCTCCTTGTATATAGCAGTTTGTTATTCCGATTTATCATCATCAAATCGGTTATCTTTGTCTTCACGATCCGTTGAAAAATAGCTCATGTGTTTATGTAGACTATCCCAATCTTGCGTTTGAAGATTCACCACTATTGGGATAATCTTATATGAACCGCTAAGAAAGCGGCCGTGGTTAGCGTTTTTCCGATTTGCATGTTGATCGGGACGATGTGAACGCCATAAAAATCAACTTGTAGCATATCTGTGTTGGGATCGACTGCTTGTAGGAGGTTAAAAGGTTCATCGGATGTTGCGTACATAAAATCGACATCGAGATCACGCCACGTCACGTCACATCAACTACTTTTGAAAAGGATACTAGAGTTGGCTTGTGTCGAGGCAATAATCCCACTTGCTACCTTGGAAAGCTTGTTGTCGAGGCTTGCATCGACCTCCCATCATGGCTAACCCTCGCCTAACCCGTCACACCCAACCCAAGCCATAAAGCGATCGCCCAACGAGGTCTCACGAGAGCGACCCGCCCGCATACAACCGTCGATTACGCGAGTTCTTAGAGTTAAGAAAGAAAACACTCGCCAGAGGCAGAGCTCGCCGAAGACAGATTAACACCGAGGCCCTGATAAAGAGGCCCCCGCCGGCCTGGTTTCTAGCGAGGCCGATCCGGCAAGAATAAAGAGTTATGGTGAATACTGGCGCGAAAATGAAGGCAAACCAACGAGATCTTAATCTCCGCCCGGCCAGCCCGCTAGCAATTGATCCTCCCCAACCGTAGAGGCATGAACGCGGGACTAACGCCATCGCCCCTCCGTGGAAAGTGGCCAAACATGGGGAAACAACGCGAGCTCGGCGCCACGAGCATCGAGGGAAAGCGTATCCTCCTCTCGGCACGGTGAATACAAACCAAACTAGAATATCGGCGCACGACCGCCTGGGAAAACGTAGAGCTTTACCATCACCACCGAGGGTTGAAGATAAAGGAACGCGAGGCAACGCGACGGAGATCGGGTCCCTTATTGAAAATCCCGGGACATCATCCCGAGAAGAAGAGCACGGGCCGAAGCAGAAGGCTTTCAAGGTGACGCGAGGACGACGCCCCACTCTCGGGCGCACCTCGAACCCAGACCAACCAGCGATTTGAAGATCTGAGGCTGATGGTTCTGGAGATGAAAAAGAATAAACGAGAAGAGGATAAGGAACCTAGCGCTGCTATGGATGCACTTTCAGACTCGCTTATAGCGAGCCTCCCGCGACGCCGAGTCTCCAACATCAACATAACATATTATCAGGGTAAGTCAGACCCATACGAATGGATAGCCTCGTTCGAGAGCAAAATGATGCTCGCTACTCACCATAGCGCGGCCTGGTGCGTGGCTATGGTGGGTTGCATGAAAGATAGAGCATCTACATGGCTTCGCAAATTGCCAGCCAGATCAGTTAACAGCTGGGAGGATATGCGGACAAAGTTCTGACAGAATTCAAGACGGCGCATAGACCTCGCAAGACCACAACCGATCTGTTTTTGATAAAGCAGACACCTGGGGAGTCCGCCGGTCGATACGAGAAATTCGCCCAAGTTTACGATCAAACACGGGACGAGCCCGAACCCACGGTCATGATGGCATTCTTAACTCTGGACTGGTGGGCGGCGAACTTAAGACACACTTAACGATGCACGCTCCGACCAACTTGAGGGACATGTTGGAGCAGGCCCGGAAGTTTACTACCGTCGAGGTCATCCCCGCCAGAAACCGGGGCCTTCAATCTGATCCCACGGCCCCGTCCAATAGTACTCGAGGCCGATCCCCAAAGAAAGGAGGAGGCCGTCAATCCGGCGAAAGAACGGACGACCGTGATTTCAAAAGGCCGCAAAAGTTCGACGTAAAAGATTACATTCCATTTGAATGCCCGACCGTCGGCGATCTGAACGAAATTTGAACACATCCGAAGCCCCGCGACAATCGTAGCAAGACAGGGTTCAAAAGCGGACACAAGCAAATTCTGTGAGTTTCATAATTATCACGGCCATAACACGGATGATTGTTTTTCCCTGATAAGGATCCTAGACAAAATGGCCCGGGAGGGAAAGTTAGATCGATTCAAATTGGCAGGCGGTGCCAACCAGAGACTCGTCGCGGCCCAGTATGAGCGCGAGCTTAATGTCATCCACGAAAGCCCGCCTAGCAACAGGCAGATAAAAGAACAGATCAACTCGATCAACGAATTTGGACGTGAGCGGCCTAGAACTCTGCGACCAGATGAAGAGGCCTTGACTTTCACAAAGAGCGAGCTTAGCTTTGTTACGGGAGCAATGGAGATGCCCCTCATAATCAAAATCGGGATCGGCAAGTGCGGGTTAACAGAGTCTGGTGGATACAGGTGCCGCCAGAGACATCATCTATCTTGACTGCCTCAAAGGTTTGAATTTCACCGAGGCCAATCTGAAACCGTACCTGGGCTCGCTAGAGGGTTTTACCAACCATGAGGTAAAAGTTAAAGGAATGATTGACCTGGAGGTCCGCATCGGAGACTTCGAGCCCTTCCGGATCGAAAAAATAGCATTTCTGGTGGTCGATCTTCCAGCTCGCTACCACATGATCCTGGGCATACCTGCGATGCGCAAATTTCAGATGGTGTCTTCCATTCCGCATCAGAGGGTCAAATTTTATACAGAAAATGGCAAGATAGGCCAGGCGATTAGCCGACCACAGACTTATCTTGACCACTTGGCAAAATCAAAGGCGGGGTTGAAAAGGGCACGGGAGCCCGAAGTCCAAGGTGTGCTAGGACAAGCTCATGCTACACCTCCCGTCGCACCAGCAGGGACTAACCCCATCATGAATTCAATAAATCTGTTGGAAGAAGCTTTAGTGATAATCGATACAGCTGAGAGCCCAAGTACCGCCGAGCGACTCAACCCCCGGATAAGTGAGTCCATGGCGAGAGTTAGAGGCAAGCGCTAAGAAAAGAGCTGGAAGCCCATATTGAGCGGGGACAAGACACGAACGACCCTCCGCCGCTTAAGAAACAACAAAAGGAAATTGTATGCGACACATTGCAGATACGAGATGATCCAAGCATTGAAGCAGAGGGGGAGCTCGTCGAGGTAGTCATCAATGAGAGATACCCCGACCAAAAGATCAAAATCGGGGCGCACCTCAGCGAGGCCGATATGTCCGCACTGATCAACGTGCTGAAAGAAAACCTGGAGGCCTTTGCTTGGGAGGTCACTGACATGCGAGGCGTCGACCCGAGTCGTCGCACTCGCCCGTCTTAACGTGAATCCCCACTTCAAGCCAATTCGGCAAAGCTGGGCTCGCCAATTTTCAACCGCAAAGGAAGAGGTCAGAAAAATTGAGATCGCAAAAGCGCTTGCGGCGGATATCATTGAAGAACTACAATATCCTACTTGGCTAGCCAACGTCGTTATGGTTTTGAAGCACAACGGCAAGTGGCGAATGTGCGCGAGATTTCACCGACTTGAACAAAGCCTGGCCCCGAGGATCCCTATGAGCTACCCCCGCATAGGCGAGAATGGTAGATCGGATAGCGGGCTTTGAAATCCTCGCCGTCGACGCCTATTCGGATACCATCAGTCCGTATGGCCGGGACGAAAGACAACTTATCGCTTTGTTTTGGAGGTGGCATGTATTATTACAAAATGATGCCCTTTGGCACGAAGAATGCGGGTTCAACATTCCAGAGGATGGTCAACCGGGTCTTCCACACTCAAATCGGCCGCAACATGGAAGCTTACATAGATGACATGGTCATCAAATCCAGCAGATGCGACTTCATAGCAGATTTGAGGGAAACTTTCGCGAACGTGCGAAAAAACAACATGAAGTTAAACCCAGTCAAATGCACGTTTGGGGTCAAAGCTGGAAAAATTTTAGGCTTCATGGTCACTGGTAGCGGCATCGAAGCAAATCCTGAGAAAATCAGAGCCATTCTGGACATGGCGCCTCCCACGACTGTGAAAGAGGTTCAGAGGTTGAATGGAAGGATAACCGCTCTGGGGCGGTTCATTTCGAAATCGGCAGACATGTGCCTTCCTTTTTATAAAATTTTGAAAGCGGCAACGGGTTTGAATGGGTGGAGAATGCATGAAGCCTTTGAAGAGCTCAAGCAATACCTGGTCAGCCCGCCTCTTTTAGTAAGTCCTATCATAGGCGACCAGCTTTATTTATATTTGGCGGCCTCAGATAGAGCTATCGCCGCGGTTCTTATAAAGGAAGAGGGGACTCCTGAGAAGCCCGTTCAAAAGCCCATTTACTATGTTTCTAAGGCTCTCAGTCCTGTAGAAGGTCGATATTTTAATGCAGAGAAATTGGCTTACTCTCTTGTTATAGCAGCTAGAAAGCTCCGTGCATATTTTTCGTCACATACGATCATTGTACTATCGGATAGTCCGGCTGCGTCGAGTTTTACATAAGCGACCTCGCCGGTCGTCTCGAGAAATGGGCAATTGAGCTCACCGAATTCGACATCAAGCACGCCTCTCGGCGGCAATCAAGGCACAGGCCCTGGCCGAGTTCATTCTTGAAGCAAGCTTCCGAGAGCCTCGACAACACAACCCACTTCCTTCGACCAACTCGCCGACAAACGGCTCTAGCGGCCCCACGAGGCCCACCCAGCGTTGGCGATTGTTCGTTGACGGCGCTAGTGGAATTGGAGCTTATGGGGCGGTATCGTCTTGCTCGAGCCGAACGTCCGAAGAAATTGAGAAAGCGCGCCGCTTCGATTTCACGGCGTCAAACAACCAAAAGCTGAATATGGCGCGATCATCGCAGCCTTGAGCTCGCCCTCGCAATGAGAGTTGAGAACATACACGCTCTTTGCGACTCACAACCTGGTTGTCAATCAAGTGAATGGAGGTTATAAGATTTATTGTTCAAATCGCAAAGAAGACATTGATCGGTCCAGAAATTACGTCGTCAATTCGGATATTGCGAGCTCTCTTATATACCACGCACTCAGAATTTGAGGGCAGACTATTTATCCAAGTTATCCGACGCTGACGCGGCGCTCGCTCCTGACATCCCTTTGGAATACCTCGAGGAACCTTCTATCAACAGATGCGAGGTCATGGATATTCAACCCTCCTCGCGCTTGGATCGATGAGGTCAAGGATTATATTGAGCATGGAGTTTTGCCTTTAGACAAGATAGAGGCGAGAACCTTGGCTCGCCGAGCGCAGCAAGATATGTCGTGCAAAATGGGATACTTTACAGCTCTTTCTCCAAACCTCTGCTCCGCTGTGTCAGGCCGGAGCAAGTAGAGGGTATCCTCCATGAGCTTCATCAAGGAGTGTGCGGCGGGCATCCAGCCTGTCGAACCCTCACACAGAGGGCGATCACCGCAGGATACTACTCGCCTACCTTGTTGAGGGATGCGGATATATTCGTTAGGGAATGCGACCCGCCAGCGTACGCAGATGTACCCAGGTTACCCTCAGTAAAGCGAGCATCGTCACCGCTTCCATGGCCTTTCGAAATGTGGGGCATCGACCTCGCCGGTCCAATGCCTAAAGGCGCGCGGAGGATGCGAGCACGTAGTAGTAGTGGTGATTATTACACCAAATGGACAGAGGCGAAGCCCTCGGAGAGATCGCCACCACCCAGGTCATCTATTTTTAATGGATCAAGTGTGGACTCGCTTTCGGGTACCTCGCATCATCATATCTGACCATGGACCGCAGTTCAGAACGGAATTCAACGAGTTTTGTAAAGAGCATGGCGTCATACATGCGACGTCTTGGTCACTATCCTCAAAGTAATGGTCGAGCAGAGAACGCAAACAAACAAGTGCTCGAGGCCTGAAACGCACTCTATCGCGGAAAGAAAGGCGGTGGGTAGATGAGTCGCCCGAGATCTTATGGTCGCTCGGACCGCCAAAAGTCCACCACAGGAGAAACCCCATTCTCCCTGACTTATGGTTCGGAGGCAATGACACCAGTGGAGATGTCTCTACCTAGCATCAGAGTGTCGCATTTCAACGAGGACACCAACGAACGATCGCGTGAGTTTGAGCTTGACATGCTCGAAGAAAAAAGGCGCAGCGGCGACCCGTCTGGCTAACTTCAAGATGGCCGCTAAGCGACATCACGATAAGAAGGTACGCCACCATTTTTTCAAGGCAGGAGATTTCGTATTAATTAAATGTGAGGCCGCCGGACGCAAACCCAAAAAGTTAGACAGCAATTGGGAGGGACCCCTTCAGATCTCTCGCGAGCTAAAGAAGGGGACATATTATCTCAAAGACAGGAATGGCCGTGAATATGAGAATACTTGGCACGCCGACAACCTCAAGAGATATTACATGTAGTCCTCTCGTTTTTTGGAAGTTTTTGTTCCTTGTGTATATATTTTTCTTCCTTTTTGCAAAAAAAAAAAAAAAAAAAAAAAAAAAAAAAAAAGGAGTTGGGGATCGTGTGCCCAGCGCCTTGATCGAGCGCAAGACAAAGCTTGTGTATTTTTGGGTTAGCAAAAACAAAAACAACTCAAAATACCAAAGCAGAGAACAAAGGCATAAAACGAAATGGCCATGCAGCGGCCCCAATGTGCATAGAAGGAAAAGGATCAAAGTTAACAGGGTGGCGAGCCCCACATCAGCCGGAAACAAAAGTTAATATTACAAATCAACAACAGTAGTTTTTATCAATAGCAAAAGGAGAATCAAACGCTTCCGGAATCAAGGCCAGCTTGCGAATCTCCCGGCTGCGCCCCCTCCTCACCACCTGGAGCTGCCTGATCCCCCTATGTGTTGGCCCCATCCAAGATCGCCTGCACGAGTGATCGCATGTTCTCTTTTGCTGCCGCTGGAAATACCGCCGCCTGTAAACCATCAACCCTACATCGCTCGCGGTATTCCGCGATCTCCTCCTCGGAGTATGGAACCACGGGATGATATTGAATGAGCTCGGCACTGAAGGAATTCTCCTGAGTCCACGCCGCCATATCATGTAAGTTGGGGACCTCTCTTTGGTGCATCGACCTACTGAGACACACCTCGCCATATGATAGCAAACCTTGGTCATAATTATCACCAGATCCTTCCAATATTCGGCGCCGTCCTTATATTCAGCAAGTGGCGGCCTCAATTTTGGCCTGGACATCCGAGGCAAGGTCCACGGCCCTTTGATAGCATCCCTCGTTTTCTTAGCAAAGATCGGCGGCGACATCCTCAAGATTTTCAACTTTTGCTCACAGCACCTGTGGCGGCTTCGACTTCTTCTACGATGATTCTTCGTGAGTAACTTGGCGCCCAACTCCGCTTATCTTTTCCGCCTGTGTGTCTTTTCTTTAGCGGTATATAGAGCCTTGGCATCGCCAACTTTGCCCTCCAGGTCCTTCATCGTCCGCGCCAACTCCTGGTTCTCTGCGCGCTTCTTCGCGGCTAACTCATCGTTAGATTCATTTGTTCGCTCTCCACCAACTTCTCAACGAAGATCTAAAGCGGCGAGCATGCAACGCGAGACCTAAGAAAGACACACAGAAGCACTTGGAAAATAAAAAATTCGTGCGAGGAAACATATTTACCTTATGCGCCGACATCCCGCACTCGCGACGGCGGCAATTTCATAGCCTCGCGGATCAATAGAGTCATTGCCGATGTTGGCGGGAGCAATCCTTTTATCGATCCGGTCCCCACGGATAAGCGAGCCTCGGCGCTCCATTTTACGGTAAGTAGAGGAAGAGGAGGAACGGCCGACAGAGCCGACTACATCATCACACCCCGCCAGGCGATGATTGATCGGGCGCAGAAAGCCTCGTCAAAGTATAAAGGAATGTCGGCCGCCGCCGAAGCTTCTTGCCGTGGCGCTCTCTCGCACGCGAAATCATAAACAGTGCAAGGTTGAGAGGAGAGTCGGGACCCTCTCAGGTCGACAACCTCGGATGGCGCATCCACTCTTGGTCTTTTCCGGAAAAGGGGCGTCTTCAAGAACATCTTCAAACTCTATGGGTCGCTTACTGGGCGGTGCTCAGAGCCTTCACCAGGCGGGGCGGACTTCTTCAGAATCGCTTTGGCGATCGCAACACCGGAGGAAGTCCCCGCCAGACAACAGGTGCCCGCGAAGAACGGCCACTCACGATTGATCCCCACATGAGCAAATCGGTATGATCACGGGATTCGCCTCGCTAACTCTTTTTCCTCGCGTCTTCCTCGCGGCATTAGCAGAGGCAACATTAGCGCTCTGCGAAGACCGGATGCCGACATCATCGAAAAAAAAAACAAAAGAGGAAGCAATCAGAAATGTACAAGTCAAAAAAAAAAAAAAAAAAAGGGAGTAGGAAATTTGTGCGGCGCCGCGCTCGATCCCCGCATGACAAAGCTTGTGTATTTTGGGTTAGCAAAAACAAAATAGAGAAGAAATGGTTTTACCTCGACGGCTCGACCAATCACCGCCACACTCTTCAGATTGCGTCGGAAAGTTCCTACCCAAATGGCACTCGCCGACCCGGTCAGATCACTAAGCTCCACAGATGGCGGGGAATGTTCACGACAGCAAAATCCCGACTCCAAACAGCCCGGGATCCTCGCCATCCTCGCTACTACCAACTTTACGTTCGTCAACATCCGACGCCGATCATGCGGACTGTGCAGATCGTCGCAGAGCTTATCAAGGCCACAATCGCCTCTACTTCTTCAGGACTTGCGAGAGGAGCCACTCTGGCTTTGAGCCACTTGGAGTCTAGTCCGCGTGCGGCCCGACTCCCAAAATGCGGGAATGGTCATCCGACCCTGGATTGCACCCGCATCACTCTTTGGCTCATTGTAGATTTTGTTGTCGGCGGGTAAAAGGGCTAGCCTCCTCACGCGCCTCACGCCACCGACCGGAGTTTGGGTGCCGACGAAATCATGGAACTCCCTAAACAGCCCAAGGAGGCTCAATTCCATTAAGACGGCACGTCGCAATAAACGCCGCTGTGGTCCTAAAAAGATTAGGGTGAAAGTCCGCGGCAAGGCTTCCAAAGAAATACATCACCTCTGACCAAAAAAGGATCGAAAGGGCCTCGAACCCCGCCAGAAATTGTCGAAAGGAACATACAATCGGTCCCTGGTAGGCGCCCACAAGTATAATCATATCGCCGGCCGTCCATGCACGGACAAAAATGATAGTCGTCGGAAAGCCGGTATCGGGCGCGGATAGCGGTGTTAAAGTCAGCGCCGCGTCAACAAAGATCTCCATTCTACATCGCAGCGCGATGCATGGCCTTGACTTGCCACCCTCTTCCAAAGACTCATGATCTCCAAGCCGATCTCGATTTTCCCTCAAGGGGCGGAGCTAGAGTTTGGATGCCCTCACGGCTGTCCCCTTCGCCTTTGCGGCAGGCGGACGCCGTCTGAATCCTTTCACCGGCGGTCTTAGAAATTCGCTCTCTGGGAGCTAAGTCTTTGCAAGGACTCGTAAAGCGGTGAGTGCCCTCGTTATAAGTAGCCTTTGGGCCTCGCCGATCGCGGGACGCGAGTCCTTCTTCGCCGAATGGGAAGGTGAAACCTCGCCGCCAGCCACTTTCTCGGCCCCGCCATCCCCATAACTAAATTCCTCTTTATCATCGCTGTCGTCCCTGCATGCGACATGCCGCAAAATGAAGAGAGGTGGATCAACGCTTGTTTCAGTCGACACCGCCCCATTTTCGCGCAAGCCAACAAAGACTGAGGGGCAACGGGGTCATAAAGAAATACTACGCTGAAAAATTGAAAATTGCACCCTAATCCTGAAGGCCTCAAATTCACAAAAGAAGGGCTTAGGCATACGGATTCTATCACCGGTTAGAAAACCTCAAAAATCCGAATATCTACGGGACAAAAGCATACTTGTGATCTATACAGGCAAGAATCAACCACAAAAAGAGCGATCAACAAAGAAAAACCCGGTGTTAGGTCGGATGAAGATGGTACCTTTATGATCCTGGATGGCGTAAAATTGGGAAGACAAGGATGATCGCTCCGATCATCAGAAAAGACTACTCCGATGAAGTTCAAACACACACCTCACTTCGAGTGGAAACTTGGTTACAAACCACCACAGATGCTCTTGATTTCTTGCTTGATCACTGTGAATTTTGGAGAAGGTTTTTGAAAAAGTGGCAAAAGGAGGGCAACACCCCTTAAATAGACCGGCGATCAACCAACCAACGGCCGTGATTATCTTCATCCAACGGTTCGGTTTACGCGAAAGCGAAAAGTTTCGAATCCGACACGACGCTTTGAAATTTGAAATTTGCGAGAAAACTAAACGCCATCATTACCAGCCGTCACGTCCTACGGCGAACGTCACCTTGACAGAAACGAAAGGACGCCATATTTAATGGGCACGCAGCGTTCTGCAGGCCCATTTGCATTGCTCCACGTGGCACGCCACCTGTAAATAGCTCGCTTGTACAGTTGTCGCTCTCGCCAACACAAATGACTTCGCCATCTCGCCTGGGATCGCAGAAAATGATTAAATCCCAGAAACTCAACATGTCGACCTCGGTCAGACCAACGGGCACGGACGATTTACATCGCAAGCTCTCAAGCGCGATCGCGCGCGCTCGCAATCACTCCTCGCGCATATCTCGGATCGCTACGCTGTGTGCACCTCAACATGTCGACCTCGGTCGACCGACGGGCACGGACGATTTACATCGCAAGCTCTCGCCGCAGATCGCGCGACGGAACGCAACTCACTCTCGGCATATCTCGGATCGCTTATCGTCCACCTCAACATGTCGACCTCGGTCGACCGACGGACACGGACGATTTACATCGCAAGCTCTCGCCGCGCGATCGCGGCGACGACGTAATGACTCCTCGCGGCATATCTGGATCGCTCTATGCTGTGCACCTCAACATGTCGACCTCGGTCAGACCGACGGGCACGGACGATTTACATCGCAAGCTCTCAAGCCGCAGCGGCGCGTAACGACTCAGCCTCGCGCATATCTGGATCGCTACATGTTGTGCACTCAACATGTCGACCTCGGTCGAGACCAACGGGCACGGACGATTTACATCGCAAGCTCTCAAGCGCGATCGCGCGCGACTGCACTGACTCTCGCGGCATATCCGGATCGCTACATGTTGTGCACCTCAAATCGCGATCCGCGCAGTGTCATCACATCTCCCATTGCGTCCACACAAATGTCGTATCCCAACGGATGGAACGGTTCAAAAGCCATCATTGGTGGTCTTCCCGAGTTTTAGCCGTGTTTAATAGGCTACTTTGACTAGGGTCTATTCTCGACGAAAAATAGCCCATGATTACCCACCATAAATAACCGCCCTTCGAATGCTCATAATGACGGTAAACTTCTCGAGATAACCATCATTACGCCGGTCATTATGATCGTCTCTTGAGATAGCCGCTCGCTCGTCTGGCCCACCATTATGGTAATCCATGCCAAACACGCTACCTCCTCTATAAAAGCCCGGCCATTTCACGCGCTCCTCCACAGATGCTTCTTCTCCCATTCGAATCACTCGTTTCTTCCTTACAAAATCCCAGAAAAACAAGAATGTCTCAGTCGGATAATGTTGAATACGAATTTATGGAGGATTACAAAGGCAACGAGCATCTGGAATCCAGCTTGCACTTCCTCCATAACCCTTTAGGGGAAGGACAACCCCCAATTTCAATACCACGAGTGGAAATGGAGCAGAATCTTGATACACGCCGCGCTTCTTGCTTCGCCTCGAGATTGCGGAGTTAGAGCGTGAGGAGGAAGCCGAGATAAGTGAATCCGAGTCCGCGAGCTCGCAGGAGGATCGAGGTATTCATCGGCGATCGGATCCACAGACCGCACAAAGCAAATCTGCTCAAAAAGTTTGTGCGCCTAGTCGAGAATGGAAACCGCCAGGGGCCATGGTCGACGCCTGCCTGGGAAGAATGGCAAAGCGTCTTTCACGAGGTGGGCCTCTTACAATCACCGAGTCCGCAAGCCGAGGTCCAGATGAGAGAGGATCGCTTCTATATGAGGGGAAGACGACTGGTAGCCGCCGGATGAGAGAAGATCGCTTCCTATATCTGAAAAGGGGCGGCCTGGTAGGTCAGATCCCTTGTTGCTTGCGACTGACTGCGAACTACCGAGCGCGACGACGACTCCAGATCACCACTAACGTGTACTAGGAGGAGGAAACCCGCTTGTAGTGATTGGCAAGCCTTTCGTATAGCTTCAACTTTACGAAGCGCTCGCGGGATATGTTGCATCAACTTCATGTCGCAACCCGCCCGCCGCCTCGAAGGAGCGGTCTTGAGATTTCTGATACAAACAGAGAGTACTCTTTTCCCTTGCTTAAGATTTTTTCCCACTGGGTTTTTCTTAAGAAAGGTTTTGATGAGGCTCTACGAGTTTGTATCCCTAATCCTGAGTCCGCTCAACTTTTGTCTTCCAAGAGTGTTCGACAACGGAGACTCCTCGACCAGTATACTACTCTACGCCGCAACAAATTTCCGCCGCAGAGTAGGGGGCCATTGATGATACGGAACCTGACACGGTCCCATTATCCCCGGTCAACTCGTCTGAGGACATAAGTCAAACTCTTTCCCTGAGCATAAGCGCGCGACGTCGCCAACTTCTTGGCCATCCCGCCATCATCATAAGCATAAGGGGGCCGCCCCGCAGCACTGCGGGCCCATTCCTATGAGAAACTCTCAGTTAATGGAAAGTTCATAAGCTTAGATAGAACGCGGGGCCAACTGCCATCTGTCGGGCATCGGCGCCGCTAGCACGAGTAGTCTTTACTGACTTTATCCTTTCCATATAAATACCCCTACTATGACATTAATGAAGATATAGAACAACTTTTGTGCATTTATTTCTATCAAGATCGTTTTCTCTCTCTCGTATTTATTGTTCTCATATTACCACCGCGAGCTCATCACCAACATCGATAAACGCCACCGTCCGACGGCGATAAACTCATTGATCGGAGCTCCACGAAGAGGCCAGATATCCCACGTCCAAGTCTTCCTTCCAAACTACCCGACGGAAACAGACCCGTCAGTACACATCACAGAAACATAATCAAACCCCTTCAAAAAAAGAAACATAATCAAACCGGGGTTCTATTTATATGAAAACATAACACATGGAAAACATACGCTCGAAAATGCGACGTCAGCGAGAGGGAAAAATGAGGAAGAGGAGGGAATCACCATTCTCTAAACGCTTCTCTTCGAATGGACCGAAAAATCGAAATGATGAAAGGCTTTGTGCGTGATTAGGAAGTTTTTTTTTTTTTTTTGTTTGTATTTGTGATTAGGAAGTTTACCTTTGAATTTGAATTGCTACTGTAATTGAGAAATATATTAGGTTAGGGTTGGTTTGGTGATATGATTGATATTCGCCATAAATGCTGATAGTTCGGAGATTTGAGAGTAGTACATGAGAAAAGATTTGGATGTTTAGCAACATATTACGGGCATGAGCCGGGTCATTAGTTGTGCGTTATTAATTAGAACTTTTTTCACTCGAAAATTAGTGAATGTATACTAAAATAGAGTTATGGATGAGAGATAATAGGAAGAGGTTAATGCTCACAAAAATGCATTTCTTTCACGTGTTTATTTTTCATGGGTTTGGAGGTCTAATTGGATTTAATGCATTTCTGTCACGTGATATAAGGAAATATAGTTGCATATTTACTAACACCAATTGGTTATAGTACAACGGTAAGCCCTTGATCCTAATATGTTATCGGAGCAGAAGATCCTGGAGTTCAAGCCCGCTTCTAGCACAATTTAAAAGGAAAAAAAAACAAGTGTTGGGCCCGACTCTCTTCTTATGGGCCCACTCTTCCCAAACAAAAAAAAAACAAGTCAAGTGTTGGGCCTCTCTCTCTTCTTATAGGCCCACACTTGAGGGGATGATATAAGAAAATATAGTAGCACATTTACTAAACCAATTGGTTTTAGTACAACGGTAAGCGTTTGATCCTAATATCACGTGTCTATATTTTTAATTGGTCTAATTGGGTTTTTTTTTTCGGGTTTGGGTTGAAATTAATTTTATTTCTCTTCCTTAATATGTATATGGTATAGACAATATAAATTTGAAAATAAGGATATGTATTATTTTAGGGATAAATTTTAAAGCCTACGCTACAAATGTCCTTTAAGAAACCATATATTTAACCTTTACAATAAACAATGTGTATATTTTGTAATATATATATATATATATATATATATATATATATATATTGTTTTTACGGAAACGAAAGAAACACACGTACGCACGTCCCTACTGGGATTCGAACCCGAAACACACACACACACACACACACACATATATATATATATATATGTAATAATTTATTACTATTAACTGGTGAATTTGATACCGAACCAACTCATAGTTTAAATTTAAATCCTTGTTTATTGTCAGACCAAGGAGGAGTAAAAACAGATTTTGAAAAAGAAAGAGAATTTTTCAATTTTTTTTTTAAGACCGTTCGAAACCACCCTAATCTCAAAAAAATTACAAAAGAATCTAGTGGACTAAAAGAAATCAGTAAAAGATATATATATATATATATATATATATATATATATATATATATATATATATATATATATATATATATATATATATTGCTTAAAGCCCAGGGTATCTCAACCACTCATCCGATTAATTAGGAGTTTAGCGGATAAATGCATGCAAAGTTTGACATTTTACTGCAGGGTAAGGTATGGCTAAAAGTTCTTTCAACGTGGCGCGATCGTAAGAGAATCGAAGCAGAGTGGCTCTCTCTAAGATTCTCAAGTCACTTACCACCATTCGAAGCAAACTTTGGTTAATATTGTTTTTAGTATGTGGATCAGTGGATTGTTTGTTTTGAGGGGAAGTTATTGTGTAGTATATCCATTTACACCGAAGTAACGGATAAACAAATATGAAGCACACAGTTTGAGTTCAGTTTAAAAATAAAAAAATTATATCGTGTTATATGAATGCACTCCGCATATGGCGGGTGACCATCGTGGGCCAGAAAATTTTTCAGTGAAGCCGAAAAAAAAAAAAGGTGAAAACATGCATCACCCAAGATTCAAACCAGTGACCTTAGGGTGTAAAATAAAGCTTTTAACCAGTTGAACTAAACACATAATTACACTGAAAAGTGTCTGAAAATGTATACATACATATTTTTAATATTATTAGAGGGGTATACTAGTAATTTCGCCCGGAATATTGAGTGGGGTCCATACACCCCACCTCTCCCGTGCACCTAATAACTCCCCTCCCTGTGTTGAGGGGATACTCTAGCTATTGTATTTACCTGCTTTTCCTTTCCCGCCTGATTTTTTCACAGATTGTTTAATTTTTTTTTAGTGGTCAGATTTTCTTTTTTTTTTTTTTTCTTTCGAAAAAGTAATATTTTTGTTTTAGGGGTTAAAAAGTTAGATTTTTAACACGAAGGCCTTATTTTGCAAAAAGAAAACAAAGCCCTTTGCCAGTAAAAAAGAAATAGATAGTGCTTCCGCCTTCCAGTAACATTCGTCACTCTTGCAAGCCCTAACAACCGGGAGACGGAAGAGCACACGCAGGGCAGGCGATGGCCGAGACGGCAGCAACTCCCCCGCATTTAGTAGCCGGTAAAGATACTTCCACTTACAATGTTTTGAAGGCTTCGCGGATTAATGAAGTGCGTATAGATAGTGTCATTGAAAGGTTGAGGAATCGGTTGCACGATGCCGCTCATTTTAATCCCCTCGAATGCGCTGATCTTTGTCTCTCCCTCGCCAGGTGCTTTTTAACTGCCCCCCTTTTTTTCTGCAACTTCTTTCTTCCCTCTACATTTAGGCTATTTGCTGGAGACTTATTTTTGTTCCTACCCTTTTTCCGAGACTTGTTTAAGGGAGACCATCGTTTAAAATAATAAGGTAATGGAAATCCTGGAAATCTCTCACTTGGGGTTGCCTTTTTTTTGCTAGTTGCAACTATTAGGGCTTTATTTACATGTTTGCAAAATGCAGAATATATTGTGGATTTGGATTGAATAGACAGGATTAAAGGATGAGCGATGTCATATGAGTTCAAAGTTTGTTATTTATTTCGATTTGGTTGCATATATAAGTCCATTTGTCTTAATCTTGTTATTTTATAATTCCTCTTTCATGCAGTGTTTTTGTGATGGTCAGAGTTGAGGAAAATGTGTTGTCCTTTTTGTTCTTAGCTGACCCTGGTAGAGTAGGCTTTGCTCTGTAAACCTCGATTATTTTCTGCTATTATTTGTTCCCTCTGTATGTACGAGGTAGAGTTTATTTTTATTAAGCGGCAAACATTTGATACTTCATAGCTATGAATCCCCCCTCCCTATAATCATTGAACCGTTCCAGCATGCCCCCTTTTTATAAGTAATACACTATTCAAAACATTCTTGGATCTCATTTAGCAGTTAACCTTTGTAGATTGCTGATTATAGTAGATATTATGCATAGTCTGAAGCTTAGTTTGATACCCTGATTGTTGTTTCCTTCACTTCTGCCTTGTGGAGCTGGTTAAGGATATTGTGGAATAAGTCCCAAATATAATTGCAGCAGCGGAGGTAGGATGGTTCCAGAATTTGGCTGATCTCTTGGAATATGTGAACTACCTTTGAAATTTGCCGATGACTTGGTGTCTATGTTTCTTGGGTAACATTAGAGTTTTGGTTATATGTAAACAATACAACTTCCATTCATATATATATATATATATATATATATATATATATATATATATATATATATATATATATTTGTGTTCCTTTATTCCTTTCTTTGATCCTCTTATCAATCGATGTCTATATTATCAATGTCAAATATTTAACTTAGGTCCTAGAAGCTCTTGGGTCTTAAAAAACTTCTTAGTTATCTGAAAAAAAAACTTCTTAAATTTGCATATGAGGAATGATACCGATTTGAGGTCATCTGAGGAATACCAGTACGTACTGTGACCCTCTTAAACTTGTCAGTCCAGTAATTTTTGTTGTTATTATGGGACCAGTCATGAGTCAAGTTCTCTTGCATATATTATACTGTCCTGCAACAGCAGGGGGCCCAAAAACAAGGAAACACAACAATGACAACATTCGTTAGAGAGGGAGAGGTTTTTTCTGGTTTAATAGGTGGGGATGGTGTGGTCATGAACTCCACTGATGCTACCTTTGGACATGTAGTTTGGCATTTCTTATTGTTTTTGTTGCTGGTATTCACGTCTTCATTAAGAACTTGCTTTATGGCCTTTGCAGGACTCTTTTCCCTTATGTATTTCAACCTCCCTCCTCCCGCCGCACACATTCATTTATGTCAAATATTATTTTATATCTTTGACTACTGCATGTTCACATTGTTAGTTAGGCATTTCATATTGTTTCTGTTCCTGTTCTCTCACATGGTTAGTTATGCATTTCATATTGTTTTTTTTCCTGTTCTCTAACTCTATATAATAAACATGCCTTTTTGTTACCTAGGACGTGAGCTTTGTAGGGCACCTTTCAATATACATTTAGTTAGAGTTTTCTTATATTTATATTAGTTATTCTTATCATTTGGGGTGGTTTCTGAATTCTTCTGTACCACTACCTGCCTTTTCCTCTACCCGTGTTACACGTCCTTTTATATTTTTTTAATTACACTGACTGCTGCATTTTCACGTGGTTTTGTTTATTGGATGCTATTTTGGCAAATGCAGAGGGATTGATTTTTGCGTATCAAACCAACAGCCCCCAGTGCACGCCCAACAGTTGCCTTTGCTGTTGAAGCAGGTTTCTTTTGTCAAACTGCATTGTTGCCTGTATTCCTATTCACTTAATTAGTTCTTATTTAGATATACAATTGGATGCAAAAGAATAAGTTGGTGTGTTCAGTAACTATCTCTGTGTATATCTTTATGCATGTGTGTCATGTATGTATGTATGTACATACATACACACACCCTTTTCTATGCTTAGATATGCATATTGTCTTGTTTTACTTTACCCATGTTGAACTTCTTACATTTCTTTAGTTTTGAAATGGTGTATGGTCGTGTAATTGTACCTTTATATGGCGGGAACCTTGTATTTTATTTAATTTCCCCTTTTATTTCAGTATTTGTCCTTTTATTTACTTTTACTATTCCAAATTTATTTAATTTTCCCATTTTAGCAGTTGTATGATGGTAGTAATCCTACATTCTTTGTCAAATATCATATTACACACCTAATGACCACGTGGGGTTGTTGCTTCTGGTTTAGAGTATAAGGTTACTATTTTTGTACTAGAGTGGTTGGCTAAGCAAGTTGTTGCCTAGCCTGTTTTTGCAGTTTTTGTTCTTCTTGTATATGTTAGACCGATTGACCAAACTTATGGATGATTATTACATGATTTTTCTTTATAACATGCCATCTTTGTTGGTGGTGATGGCTTGCCTTGGTTTTTTGAAAATTTTTCTCTGTTATCATGTTGAACCAGCTTTAAGGTGCCAATTTGAAGCCTTAATTTTTGTCACTATTGCTTGACTTGCAGATTTTCCAGCCTAAACATGATGCCTTACTGCTCGCTGCCATCATGGTTCTCATGATTTCGATTAAGGTAAATTCTCTATCCCTGCTGCCTTGCTGTTATTCTTGTTACAGCAAAAGCTTTTTGGCTTCAACACTGGGAAAGATGATGCTTCTACTTTGTAGAAAACATAGGCCCAAGCCCATATAAGAGGAGGGGCCTCATCCCCAAAACCTAGGTTGTGAGGTGAGGGAAGTCCATCTCTTAATATGGTGGGTGAAACAACCACAAATTCCCAATGTGGGACACTTTAACACGCCCCCTCAAGTGTGGGCCGGGCAACACAAGGCCAACAAATAGGCCCAACACTTGCACAATAAAGGGTGGCTCTGATACCATGTAGAAAACATAGGCCCAAGCCCATATAAGAGGAGGGGCCTCATCCCCAAAACCTAGGTTGTGAGGTGAGAGAAGTCCATCTCTTAATATGGTGGGTGAAACAACCACAAATTCCCAATGTGGGACACTTTAACATACCTTTTCTTATCATCTTAGTTATCCTTTATTTCGAATGATTTGCTCAAAGGAGGTGATTTACATCAGAAAGTATCTTCTTTATTCTTCATTGGTAGCCGTGTGTTGGCAGTCTCGCTGTTATAACTCACTTGAGGCTGTCTAAGAGTGAAAGAGAAATGCAATGTTGCGTGAATGAACTCTTAAGTTGTTTATCAAGACTGGAAGCCAATGAGGGGCGTATCATGGATTTGATAATGGAGTATCCTGGTATAGTGATAGACATGATCCATTGCATTCTTGTGTCCTATTTTTCTCAAGGCAAATGTTTAATGATAACTTTTCAGCATACGGAGTATGTGGCATCAGTGTGGAAAAATGATGACTCCTAATGTCATTGTGCCTAAAGGCAAGTCAAAATGTCATCTGATTCATATGTCTATACGAAGGATGACACCTGTTTGTTATTGCGTTACTAGTAGTACCCTTAGAAGAGATTGCACCTGCTGTTGCATTTGTTCAGAAGTTCTGTTCCTAGCACCTTGCGGTTCTGAAACGTTGGATGTTATGTGTTGGGCAAGGATAACTTTTTGCTAATTCATGGTAGTTAGTGGGATGCACATTGTTTTCCTCCTTTGATATTCTTCAGGTTCCTCATTTTCTTACTATATAAAAACTCATTCATGGGTAGCAAGATTCTAGAGAGCAAACAACTAGGTAAAATGCCATCAAAGCTTTCTAATATTTTTACCAGCATTAGGCTCTGAGTGTGTGTGTGTGTGTGTGTGTGTGTGTGTGTGTGTGTGTGTTGCAGCACAACGTGCATGTATTGATGTATGTATGTATAAAAATCTCAAACTATTTTGCCAAGATTTCAATGGTTCGGGCATTTTTATTTATTTAGCAATTTCTTTTGCTGTTAGAGCGCGAGCCAGTGCAATTGGTTTTCAGAAAAAGATGCCGAAGAGCTTCGTATTCTTACGAACGAGGTTAGTATGGATCGCTTGCATGACTTTTTCCTCACCGTTTTTTGGTGTTTAGCGGAACTTGTATTCAAAGAGTTTTTTGAAGTCTTTCTATATGTGTGAAGATTGGGAAGCACTTCTGCAGTTCAAGGGATATTAATAGCGAACCAAGCACTTCTCAACCCATCATATCAACAATCATGTCAAGGTAGATAAATCTTTCTGGTTTTATATGTACTTTGACATGTCATTTTATGTGAAGCATTTACAATATTTTGAGTTGTTAATGTTTTGCTAGCTCAGATTGAACTCTTCAATTCACTTTTCACTGGCTCTAAGGAATTCTCTATATACCCCCCATTTTTCGTTCCTTGTTCTTCCAATCTTCTTTTATGTTATGTGAGTTAAGTTTTGAATCTGTGACACTTATTTCTACCCATGATGACACCGAAGACATGCCTTTTTCTAAAAGTCTATATCTAGGGGACTAATATGGTGAAAGTATTGAGTTTTGAATTTAGTAATGCATTCAAGAAGTTAGAGGTATTAGTGGTCTTTCTGTACAGATCTTGGCCAGCTGTGTTTTTCCTGTTCTATGTCGGAAAATTTAACTTCCCCTCTCCCTGAAAAATATTGATCTTCTTTGTTGCTTGATGCTATTCATCTTGGACTGGTGCCGAAATCTGAAACACTGAGGGTGATTTTCATTCAGTTTCATTTTCGTTTCTGAAGTCATTTTATACAGGTTCAGGTAGCATGCTTTCCTAAAATCATTTGATATTAGGTAAATGAAGACTTTGGCTCTTCCATATACCTGTTCTTGCGTGATGTTTTCTTGTACTTGGGTGCCTTTTTATTTTGTATTTGGTATTAGTCATGTAGGTAGATGTATGTGTAGTAGTGCAGTAGGGGCATGTGGTTTCAATGAATTGATTTTTTTAATAGTAGGCATTTTTAATTACAATGCTAATTACTTGGCTTTACATGTCCAATACATTTTCAGTATCAGATGTACTCCCCTAATTTTATAAGAATTCACTTGAGAGATCGTTTAATAATTCACATGTACTGTATTTTTTTTAAATGTAAGGAAAAAACTCGTATTTTGTCTCCTTTATTATAATTTTTGGATGGTATTATTTCTATTATGGTGCATTTCATTTTATCTGTTGAGAGTTAAACCCGTGATTCCAATACTTGCAATTTTTATGACACAATATATTTGACATTTGTTCAGCTGAGTAAATCTACCATTAATTTACAGCTGTACTTACAAACTATCACCGTATAGTATTGTACTAAAACTTTTTTGGGGGTGTGGGTGGTGCACGCAGGTTCTTTCCAAAGATGAGAATGGGGCAGATACTTTTTGTTCTTGAAGCTAAGGTTCTGATACTGCTCTTCCTTGAACATTTTATTGCATGCTGTCCTCTAAGTTGGAAGTATGGAAACACCTGGTCCAATACTTTATAGCAGTAACTCAACCTTTTTTTGTTTCTTGTAGCCTGGATTTGGGGCTTACGTGAAGGACTTCAGAATTTCAAAGGAGCTGAGACGTTCTGCAGATGAATCTGTTGTGAGTCTAGAGACTCGTACCTTTTGTTTCAACTGATAAATATATTGACGATGTGCTGTTTCTGTCTTTTTTTTTCCTTCCCCCTCACTCTCCATCCTTTTACTCAACAAAAGCAACACTAACGGTAACTGGAAGGTTTTACTGCTCTTGTCAAACTTAATGCATCACTTCTCTTTAACTTGGCTTGAGCTCAGCTAGTTCAGGAGACCCAATTTATCAGGAGTTGGTTTCTTTTATGTTCATTGGCTATGGTCATCATCATCATCATCATCATCATCATCATCAGTATCTTTCTTATTTTCAATGAAATCATCATCATCATCATAATGCTATTAACATCATTATTACGTCACCATTATATTGTTGTGCTTATTTCTTCAACTTCAATTACTTCCAACGTTCTGCTGTCCATCTCTCTCTTCAGCTTGGTGCAGTGTAGTTGTTCTCAGATATCATGTACTGTTTTTCTCTCATTGCTCCTCTAGTTTTGCAGGACTGACAAGCAGACTATTTTTTCCCTTGTGGTATTAATAATTATAGTTGTAGAGAAGCACGCATGAGACTGTTTTGTAGGTTATGCTTGCTCTTTTGAGCTTTATTAGAAGTATGCTTACAGTATTAGATTAGTGGATCACATGAAAAGATTCTTGAGAATTTTATTCTGTATATTCTTTCTTTTATTTGTACTAAACCTAAAACCTTTACCTATATCAGAAAAATCTAAATCGTTACTCAAACTAAAAAGTTATAATTTTGGAAGAATTTCATTTAGTATTTCACAGGGGGATGCATCCCCATATTTTGATGTTCACTCACCAGTATGTTGGCTTGCTGGCTTCTTTTCTTGTTGTACACATCCGCAGTTTGTACTAGAAAGCCTAAACATGGTACTAAGGGTTCTCTGATTTTTTCCCCTCTAATTTATGCATCTTTGTAAATGCTTTTTTTGCGTTTGTATTAATAAGATTGGACATGAATATCTTTGTAATAATTTATTGTCTGCAGAGATTACTTGTTGCTCGAACAGACAATGCTGAGACATCCGCCTGTCTTGTAAGCCCCCCGCAAGTAAAGTATGATCAGCTTTTCATCTCCATCTGGATTTGATATTCATCTAGTGTGTTACTGTTTCTGGCATTTAAATCATTCAACTACTTCACTTTGTGTTTTGCCTCTTGTAGCTTTCTGCTAAATGGTAAGGGAGTAGACAGGAGAGTCAATATTTCCATGGTATGCAATATAATGTCATATTTGCATAGTAGTTTTGCAACTTTAGGTTGCTTGTTTCTAAACTGTTTTTCTTTTCTAGGATGCTGGACCTCAGATGCCAACTAATGTCACATTATTGCTTAAATTTGGATGTAATCTTCTCCAAGCCATTGGAGATTTTAATGGTGTGTATGAACTCTCGATTTCCATTACATCCTTCTTTTAGTCTTCTTCATTTAAGATAATTAGTTGTTTGTGTATAATATTTAAGGGAGCTATATAATAGTGATGGCTCTGGTGTCTGAGACGTCTACCTTGAGCAATTTGGAAATTGAAGACTATGTACAGCCGGCTACTGCTTTGGTAGATCCAGGTACTCCTGTGGGTGACTATGAACATGAAATCCCCCTCCCCCCTTCCCTCCAAAGACAAGATGTTTTTTTTGTTTGTTTGTTTGTATATTCACGTATGAATAGTTTTATTATTATTATTTATGTAGTATATATTGTTCATCCTGAACAATGGGGTTGCTAACTTGTATATAGAATGCTTGTTCCATCTGTTGAATTACTGGAAACCAGTAGGGGACGCTTACATACTTTCATAAGTTTTTTGTGTAGATTTTTAAGAAAAAGTTATCCTCGACTTTTTAGCTGTCTCTGGCATTTAATGTTTTTCTTCACCTTGTGGTGGTCACGAGTGCACAAGCTCACACATTAGCCATTTGTCTAAAATGAAGTCTGAGGATTTAATTGATGAAATCTCTGAAAAGTTTAACTGTTGAATCCATAATAATAATAATGTTTGAATGTGATTGTTGAAAATGAAAAGATGCAAAAAAATATAAGGAGGCTGAATATGGTGGTTTTGACATGGAACATATATATAATATAATGTTACAGTTGATTTATAGGATGTCACCAACAAAAGGTACATTTGGTTATGAAATTAAGTTCTCACTACTAATAAGGAATTCCAAATCTACTTATTTAACTTGGTGGTTCTCGAAAACAGTTAACAAACACATCTGAATCGAAGTGCCTGCTCTTAAAAAATTTCAATTATGGGATAAGTGGTGGTAGAAATATATGTATGGGTGTGTGGTCATGTGTATGACAATACATATGTATGTAAATAATTGTGTAGCAACAATGGTTAAATGCTGTTCCTTCAATTTATTATTATGTCCCTAATAGTCACATACTTCATTGTATTAATTTTAAAATCGATTTGATGTAGATTCCGATTTAATTGAGGGGCCATCAAGAATATCCCTGAATTGTCCTATCAGGTATTCTGTTTTATTTGTTACGAATTTAGTTTGGACTTTTCATAAAATTGTTATTTGGGCTTAATGTATGTATAGAAAAGAGAGGAAGATAAAGAGAAATATAACTCTTCTTATTAAACTTAACCTCTTAAGGTTAGTATATATAGGAGAATACAAAAGTGCTAAGCATGCTAAAAGTAAAAGCATAAAGCATAAAGCATAAAGTAACTACATTAACTACCTAGATACCTTTTAGGGTGGTTACATTGATAAGTAGAAAAGTAGAATCGTTCATCCGCTTCGTGTGCGTAATTAATAATAAAGCTAACTATAACATTAATTTATAAGTATCATTCAAACAGGTGTCGACTGACATCGACCGCCGACTCACGACGACGGCCGACCGGGATGAAGCTCATTGATATAATTCTGGCGATGTAAACTATCAAAGATACTAACTCTTTCAATACTCCTCCTCAAGTTGATAGGTAGATGTCAAGTAATCCCGGTTTCTCTGCACACATTTGAAAATCCTTTTAGGAAGACCTTTGGTGAAGATGTCACCACCGAAGCTTGGACTTGATGTATGATAGGTTGATATCGCCATTCGTGACCTTTTCTCTCGATGAAGTGCCTATCAACTTCAATGTGTTTAGTCCTATCATGTTGAATCTGGATTATTAGATATGTCAATAAGCGACCTTTGTTGCCATCAGATATGTACACGTAGCTCGGACACTGTATTCTTAGTTCGGACATGATTTTCTTAATCCATAAGAGCTCACATATGCCAAGAGCAATCGCTCTAAATTCAATTTTCAATTGCATTACCGACACCATCGATTGTTTCTTGCTCCTCCAAGAGACCAGGTTTCCAAAAACATAAATACACCAACCAGAAGTGGATTTTCCTTCCACTTTATCACCCGCCAATCAAGATCTACATATCCTTCAATTCTGGAGTTTCCTTGAGCTCTAAACATGACACACCCTTCCTGGACATCCTTTTAGGAACCTCGGTAATCTTAAGGCAAAGATTGTAGTGAATAACTTTAGGGCATGCATAAAGCGACTCGGGGCAGTTGGCTTACAAGAATGAGAGATATCAGTCTTGTATGATGAGAGGTAGATCAATCTCCTACTAGCCTCGATATTGTTCAAGGTCATAATCACCACCATCTTCATTCTTTCCAAATTTCACAAAGACAATCCACGGGGTTTCAAAGAGGTTTGCACCCCAAGAGTCCATAATCGAAAGTAGGTCCAGAGTATATTTTCTCCGAGTGAGTAGGATACCCTTGAAGACCTTGTAATTTCAATACCTGTGAAGTATTTAAGAGAGCCAAGGTCTTTTACATCAAACTGTTGCTGTGCAGGAATCCTTTAGGTTATTGATTTTAATCGAACTACTGTAATAACAATGTCATCAACATATACTATGAGAATGGTAATATCCCCTTTGTCAGAATGTTTATAGAACATTGTGTGATCTCCATGCCCTTGGGTATATGATGCAAGTTTCATGGCCTGGGTGAACCTGCTGAACCATGCCCTAGGGGACTGTTTTAGTCCATAGATGGATTTATTCAGTTTTAGGACATGGTTTGGTTTTGGAGCAAATCCAGGTGGGAATTGCATATACACATCCTCCTGTAGTTCCCCATTCAAGAATGCATTCTTGATGTCAAGTTGGTGAAGAGGCCAATTCCTGGCTGCTGCAATAGAGACCAATATTCTAACAGAATTGAGCTTTGCAACTGGTGCAAAGGTCTCATTATAATCAATTCCCATAGATTGAGTATATCCCTTTGCCACAAGTCTTGCCTTATACCTGTTGACAGTGCCATCAGCATTGTGTTTGATATTAAACAACCATCTACACCTACAAAGTTTAGCCCCTTTGTGTGTAGGAATGTGGTCCCATGTGTGATTTCTCTCCAGAGCATTCAATTCCTCCATAACAGCCTGTTTCCATTGAGGGTGACTTAGAGCCTGTTGGACAGTGGTAGGTGTTTTTGTGGCATCTAAGTTGGTCTGAAAGATCCTAAGTTGGTAGGACACTTTCCCATAGGACATATATCTGCTGATGGGATGTTTAGTGCACTCTCAGGTTTTTTTCGCAGGCAATGGGTAAGACAGTGGAGGTTTCAATTTCGGAGGTATAACCACTTGATTTAGTAGGCGGTTTGTTCAAGATTATCTTGAGTTGTTGTACAGATGAGATAGGTTTAGCCGGGATTGGACACTGGTTTTCTTCATCTGGTATAAATAATGGGAGGAGGAATGGTGGAGATGGTAGGCTCCTCCTGGCTAGTTGTTGGAGGAGTGGTTGAGGTGGAATACTCCTCCTGGTTTAGAGGGGCCGTAGGATCCTCTTCTGTGTTAGATTGATGGATAGGTATTTCGGAGTAGGAGTGAAAGGCAAAGTTGAAATTAGATATGGGAAGAGTTGGTCCACTTTCAGAATTGGTATGATTCGAGTTTTGGTCTTTGTTTTTGTTATAGAAAGGTGATCTTCAAAAAGGTGATATCATTAGTCACATAGAATTTGTGAGTGATAGGATCAAAGCATTTGTATCCTTTCTCGAAGTGGCGTAATAACCAAGAAAAATGGTTTTGATGGCCCTAGGATCAAGTTTTGCTTTATTAGAGAGTGATTGTGCACAAAGGCTAGGCACCCAAAGATTTTTAAAGGTAAGGAGTTTGTGAGTTTAGAATCGGGAAGGAGTTGTTGAAGACATCAATAGGAGTTTTAAACTTGAGTCTGGATGGCATTCTGCTTATCAAGAAAGTGGGTGTGAGAGGACACCTCACCTTTGAAGAGATTGTTGGAACATTATAGGCATACAAAATGGTTCTCGCTACTTTAGTGAGGTGTCTGCTTTTTTTTCTTTCGCAATTCCATTCACTGAGGGGTGTTGGTACAAGTTGTTTGGTGAATAATCCCTTTTTGGTTACAAAAGGATTGAGTGAAGTATTGAGGTACTCAAGTGCCTTTGTCGACCTTCAGACTTGAATCTTGGTTTTAAATTGAGTTTCAATCATATTGTAAAAGCTTTCAAATAGTAAGGTGTACTTCGATTTTTGTTTCATAAGGTATACCCAAGTCAGTCTAGTATGATCATCAATGAAAGATACAAACCAAGGTTTATGTGTGAGATTGGGGGTTAGAAGGTCCCCAAACATCGAGTGTATAAGAGTAAAAGGCATAGAAGCTTTATAAGGAATGGATTTGAACACATTTCTAGTTTGCTTTCCCAAAATGCAATGTTCACATTTCAAATTGTCAATACAAATTTCGAGGAAAATAGAGAGGGTACATCCTTTTAAATAGGGAAAATTGGGATGACCTAATCTAAAATGTAACATCATAATCCTATTACATTTAGAATCTAAGCAGATGCAAACAAGACTTTCTTCACTCTTAAAATTGTTGCTATGGATGAGATACAGACCACCCTCCTTTCTAGCACTGCCAATCTTCATCAGTGATCCCATTTCCTGAAACTCACAATGAGTGGAATCAAAGTTAGCAATACATTTCCTATCCTTACAGAATTGGCTGACAGAGAATAGGTTGCACTCAAGCTTAGGGACATATAAGGCATGATTTAGTGGTAAGGTTTGGTAGGATATTAACAGACCCTAGACCAGCCACCTTGGAAACAGAGCCATCTGCAATAGTAACATAATGGTTTGCATTACTATTATGGAAAGATTGAAATAGAGAGTAGTTACCAGTCATGTGGCTAGAGGCTCCTGAGTCTACAATCCAAGTAGCATTCTTACTCTGCAAAGAGTTCCACCAAGAGTCACGCACTGAGAGGTGGATGGCATCCTCTTGTCAAACAGATGGTTAAGAGTATCCATTTGTTCTTTAGTGAACCCACATGGCTGTTCAGTTACATTGTATGCCTTCTTCTGTTCACCCCAGTTACCATCATTCCTGTTTTGTTGGTTTGTTTGGAAGTGGGGTGGTTTCCCATGTAGTTTCCAGCAGTGTTCTTTAATGTGCCCCTTTTCTTGCAAAGAGTCACACACACCACACCGAGCCTCTGCTCATTCTTCTTGTTGTTTCCCTTATTGTAGGCAGCATTTGCCATCTTAGTGGCAATAAAGGCTGAATTCTCAGCAATAGGGGTAGGAAGAAGTCCTCCATTCATCACCCCTTTCCTACTTTCTTCTTTCCTGATTGCCTGGAAAGCTTCTTGAATGGTAGGGAAAGGATCTTGGGCTAAAACTCTTTCTCTGGCAGCATCAAAGTTAGAATTGAGGCCACTGAGAAAGTCAAAAACTCTTTCCTGCTGGATCCATTCGAGATGTTTGGCAGCATCATCAGTGCAGGTCCATTTAATGAGGGTGAGTTGGTCATATTCTTGCCAAATTTTGTTGAGGCTGTTGAGATACCTAGTGACATCTAGGTTTCCCTGTTTTGTGTCCCTCAAAGTATTTCGAAGACCAAAAGCCTGAATAAAGTTGCCTTTATCAGAAAAAGACTTGGCAACATTTTCCCAGATTTCATGGGCTGATTTTGCAAACATGTGTACTTGGCTTATATCATCAATCATGGAATTGATGAGCCAAGACATAACTGTAGCATTTTCAGTCCTCCATGTGTTGTAGGCTTTAGATTTTTTATCGGCAGGGTTGGGTTTCTCAGGTGAGATAACCAAGTTTATCTCTCCTCGTGATGTACATAAACAGCATTGGGCCCATTGCATGTAGTTGTGTCCAAAGTGAGTTTTTAGATGTAATTTGGAGTGAAGGATTGTCAAGAGTCACAGGAGTTGAGTCTTGATTAAAATCGCCATTCGAGTAAAAGCAGAATACAGGAAGAGAGAAAAAGATGGAGAAAAAAAGAAGCAGGAAAAAAAAATCTGAATAAAGATTCAGAGCTCTGCTACCATATAGAAAAGAGAGGAAGATAAAGAGAAATATAACTCTTCTTATTAAACTTAACCTCTTAAGGTTAGTATATATAGGAGAATACAAAAGTGCTAAGCATGCTAAAAGTAAAAGCATAAAGCATAAAGCATAAAGTAACTACATTAACTACCTAGATACCTTTTAGGGTGGTTACATTGATAAGTAGAAAAGTAGAACTGTTCATCTGCCTACTGTGTACAGAATTAATAATAAAGCTAACTATAACATTAATTTATAAGCATCATTCAGCAGGTGTCGACTACTCGACCTCGCCGACCCTCTGACCGGGATGAAGCTCTCGCTTTGATATAAGTCTCATTGATGTAAACTATCAGCATACTAACTCTTTCAATAGTATGATACAAATCTTAAGCTATATTGTAAGGAGAATGTGGTCACCGGAAATTTTTTTATCAGCTGGTGTCTTATTATGCCATATGATTATTTAGTTAAACATATCTATTAAATAGTTGGCCGATCGAAGTTATCTGTATGATATTAGTAACTTATATATTTTACCTTGTGTAACTTCACCTCTAAAGAAGGTCTTAGTCAATATTCCCTTTGCAAGGAGGATAACATATAATAATCTCATAAATCCGAGTGTATGAAAAAGGAAGCATTAAGAACATTTATGCTGCAATTCAAACCCCTTTGCCATCAGCATTTCTTGATAACCGACATACTCTAGATATTCAGTAATGTCTATTTATGTCTAACAGCTTCAAGCGTATCAAAACTCCAGCTAAAGGACAATCTTGCAAACATCATCAGGTCAGTGTTTTTACTGTTTATATCAATGTTGTGTCACAACTGTAGGTCTTGAGCATGTACAAGCGTTGCATGGGTCTCCAGCATATGTGTGGTTACATAACACCATTGTTGCTGCACAAAGTTGCATCTTTTATTCTCTGTTTCTGAGAGATCCAATTCAATTGGATCTTTGGTGTTCGTATTTCCTGTTCTGCTGCTAGTATATTTAAAGCAGGTTCTGAAGTTTTCAGTTTTCTGCAAAGCTGAAGAAGACTTGGACAAGTATTAGTGCATAATTTAGTCTTCAAAATGGAAAATTAGTTCACACCTAACATCTTTTACTTTTTCTTCTTTAGTGTTTCGACCTGGACAATTACTTAGGTATAAACTCAAAAAAGCCATCCTGGCGATGTCCGATCTGCAATACGTATGTGTCGTTCACTGACATCCGACTCGATAAGAATATGGCTAAGGCAAGTGGCTAGCTCCTGTGTTGAACTTACAGTATTTCTTCCCTGCTTTGTTGTTACCAGTTCTTATTCCTTGCAGGTATTGAGCGACATTGGAGAGAATGTGAATGATGTCATCATCTCATCTGACGGATCTTGGAAGGCTATTATGGAAGGTGATGACCATAAGGAGAAGCAAAGAGAGAAAATCTCTGGGGAAGATGCGGAAATGTCTGAACAACTAGATACTGCTCAATTCTTAAATGATTCTCCAGACCTTTTGGATCTAACGGGGCTTGATGATGAAATGGAATCAGTCAAAAACATTGATTCTGTTGACAGAAAAGTTCCTCGTAAGAATTGTGAAATTGAATCTGGTGCTGATATTGCATTCATCAATCTTCATCTGAACAATAATACCAATGGCATTGACCCAAATTTGTCTACAGATAATCAGGATGATTTTTGGTCGGGAATGTATCTATCTACGTTTCCATCACAAACACCGAACAATGTGTCAGATACACGAGAAGGTATTACCCCTGACCCCTCACCAACCAATGCTGTGCTGCCTCCATTGTCTGCTGATTCCAACCCCATGGGGAATGCTCTTGTTCCGGTTTCTGGGGCACAAAATGAACTGTCTTCCCCAACTGGTTGGCAAATGCAACAATACCCATTTGGAGATGTAACTAATAACAGCAATGAATATGGGAGGTCACATCTACCCATGTCCCGGAATGTTACTCGAACGCCTAGTGCTATTCAGGCACTGCCAGCACAACATGCCTCTGCTGCCCCTGATTTTCATAGACAAAGGAATAGTGGAATGCCATGGGTTCAAACCGGGCCTCCGGCTAATGCTGCACCAGTCATTGGAGACGGTTTCCATGGCAACCCTCGTAGCATGGAAGGGATGACCACTCAGCTCCCTAGATCTCATCCTAGTTCCATGCGAGCTCCACATATGGCGGGATCTTCATTGCAGCAACCGCCGCACCTGAATTCTAATGTAAGCAGAACTTGATCCCATCTTTTTGTTCTTTTTAACTCCCAGATTTATTCGTTTTTGTTTTGAAATAGGGACTTTATAAGAGGCCTTTCAATTCAATTTCCCAATCTCAACCAATCACTGGGGGCCTTCTAGTCCCGAATCAGCGGCCTTCTGGCGGTCAATTTCAGTCTGCTTCTCAGCCATTCTCACAGGCCCAAGGTGGTGTTGTTCAGGGAGGTGCAAGAGGTGTGACTAGTCCCAGAATGGGCCAACAAATACAGGGCTTGACTGCTGCTCAACGAACTGCCCAGGGGTCAATGGGATATCAGGCATCAAGAACAACAGGGACTCCTCCCATGGAGGGTGGTGCTAGAATGCCTCGAGCCGGAGGAAGCACGGTTACTGGAGTAGCAGTGGCAGCTGCTTTTGAAGATTTGACAGGTGGCGGTGAGCAAAACTGGAGACCAACTGGACGAATGCGTGGAAGCTTACAAGGACAAGCTTATTCTGAAGCTCTTAACCTGTATGCCCAACCAACACAGCCTATGAGGCCATCACCGCCTTCTCTTCCACCATTCGTGGCTTCATCACGGATTCAGATGGCCAATAGGACTGCTCTCCATGAAGCCAGCTGTCCTACTGGTTTAAGCAGCATGTCCAGTCCTTCGGGTGTGCTTCCGCAAAAGTGACCCAGATTGAATTAAGGGTTAATTTTACTTGCTAGTGGGCCCTAAACAAGGTCATATATTCGAGCCTGGCCCGGGTTGGGGGTTGGCCTTTGTTGACTGCCTACATTCCTTGTGACTGTAAATAAAACTTAGTAGTATATATACGTTATCAGTTATCAGTTAGGATTTGGCTGACACTACCGACCTTTGATCTCGAAAGTGTTCATTAAAAATCATCGACTGGTATTTTCTTAGCGGGTTGGTTGCCCAGCAGATCTTACGTTCCTTGAAACAAAAATGATACATGCACAACTTTAAAGATGCAAATTGGATATAAGTGCCATAAAATGCATTTGATTAATGAAACTAATTAACCGATCAACGTCTGTTGTTAATGGTTTTGTCAAAGTTGTACATGCACAGTAGAGTAGTAAGAGAAGTGTACTTTATATATAATCTTCACTTTGATTGTATTGTATGTGTATACACAACATCATGTATGCATGCATGCACTTTATAAAAAAAAGGAAAGGTAGAGCTAGATGCAAATGTTGAACTATGTGTACAACATGGGACTAACAAATTGGATTGGAATGGAGGGCAACTAATTAATTAATTAATTGCATGCATGCATGCAAAATGTGAAATCTGTTTTTGCACTTGTACCTCTAATATACTTGATTAATGGTTCTGCCTTTCACACCTAACATCTTTACTCTGTGGATCCAAATCAAAAACAGCATCATGAACTTCTTCTATAGTAACCTGCTGTATTAGTCTTTGATTTTGCTCCTCTGTAACCATATCATGGAGGATAAAGTCCAGAAAACAGTCCATGTCTGCTGCGTTTTTCTCTTCCTCAGCCTTCAAAAGAGTAGAGCAAAAAAAATCTGTGGCAGCTGCTTCTATGGATACTCTATCAGCACACCACTGCTTTTTGACAGTTTTTTTGGATTTTACATATTTGCATACGCTTCTGTTTTTCCCTAGCTGTGGCATGGAAAAATGCTGTGTTCCTATCACCATCAGCGAACCATTTAAAACGAGACTTCTGTCTCCAAAATTCTTCCTGCTTTTGTCCAAACATAAGGAATAAGTGTCCATAGCAGCTTGCCATTCATTCTTATTGGCATGGGTAGGATTTTGGTCATACAACTCTTCCTTATGCAGAACATTTGTCTCTCGGTCCACAACTTTTTGAAGAATATTACCAAAGCAACATTTATCCAGGCCTTCAAAACTTGCTTAAGATGTTGTAATTTGCACATAAAATTAACCATCCCTGTTCCGGCTTCAACCTTTTTCCACAACTTGCATAAAAGAAGGGTGAGTAATCCACACATTCTGAAATCGAAAAACAGATGGACCTCTAGGAATAGAAAGCTGCATATAAAGGATAGGCTTATGATCTGATCCCAATCTGTTTAGAGCCTGAACCTGACCATCCTCTACAACAGAGGTCCAGAGATGATTGCATAAAACCCTGTCCAATTTTTCTTGGGCATAGAAATTGTTTCTCCAACCAACCCAAGTATAGGGACTTCCTTGCATTGTGAATTCATGTAGACGCAATAATTGTTTCAAAATCTTCCATGGCACCCCCCTATTAGGTTGAGAAGAACCATTATACTCTTCTAAGGATCTGATAACGTTGAAATCCCCCCCCAATCATCCAAGGCAAGTCCAATTCTGAAATTTCCTTCATTGATTCCCAAAGAGGGACTCTAAGAAGTCTGTTACATTTAGCATATACACCAGAAATGATAAATGGAGACGGACCACATTGAACTTTGCATGGATAAAGTGGTCATCTATTTTAGTTATTTCCACATTACCTTGAAAATTCCAAAAAAAAACCCAAAGCTTACCTCCTGGCGCAGCAATGGCAGTTTCAAAACCAAGTTTTCTTCTATATTCCTCCAAGTTTTGAGCATCAATCATTGGTTCAGAGATTGCAAGATAGTTTACTTTAAGTAATTTCACTAGTTTTTTAAGTCTTCTGAAGGAGGTTCTACCTCTGATGCCCCTGATATTCCAAAAAAGACTACTGATCATCTTAAACGATTTGGTTTGGATTTTTTCCTTTTTTTTTTTTTATCTCCTCTGAGGAGAGAGCTCCTTTTTACGATTTTTACTCATAACCAGACTGAAAGCTTCATCATTTTCCAGGTCTGCCGTATGTTGTATATATACCTTCTTCATGATCTTCCTCTGATTGGAATAGTGTCTGATTATCATTTTTTTTTTTTTTTTATTATGGTTTTTGCTCATAGCAAGACAGAATGCTTCATCGTTTTCCAGATCAACCATTTGCTGCACGTCTTCTTCATCCTCTGATTGGACCTGTGTTTGATTTCGTATACGACTATAAGTGCACGCAGCCACTATGTGAGGATTCTGTATTTGCAGATAAATATCAATCATCTTTTAATTCTGATGCCTATAAAAGAAGTCCTATTCCAACATCATCTGTCGGAAGGTTGGTAATAGGATTTATATGCGTCATTCTGCTTGTCTGCCCTTCATTTGCATTAATAGCAGGCTGCTGGTATAATAGTATTGGAGACTACCCCACCTCTTTTCCTGGTCTTTGCTTTATCTGCTCAGTATTTTGAGAAACTTTCAGCTCTTTAGTTGTGGTGAACCTGTTCAGTTACTAAGTTCATTGGACGCTGCAAAATCTGATATCGTGGTACCTGTAATTCTTCTTGTGGTGACTTTTTAACTTAAAAAACCAATGAATGAATAATAATAATAATAATCTATATAGTCAAATTTTTTTTTTTTTTTTTTTTTGAGGAAAATGATATTTTAAATTAACTACAGTAATATATAAGCCATTATATTTATCCACTTTATTAATGGAAGTAGAAGAATAACTTTAATGTCCACTTTATTAACGTCTGCTGGTCGCTCCCCCTTTTCGAATCCATCTCAGGAGATGCAACCTAAACCATCATCGGAACTGCAAATCTTCAAATAGTTTAGGATGCAAATCTTCAAATGCATTCAAACCTGCTTTTCTTCCGGTGATGATGCATTATATTTGTTTATGATACTTGTACTCCCCACTAATTAAGAAGATAATTAATGATCACCTCATAGCCTATTTCCCTGTACGGAGGTTTTGCCGGGGAAAGAAATTTATGAAGACAGGATTACAGGAACAAGAGTGTGGAGATTTAGTCCAGTTCTAATATGAAATTTCTGATTGTCAGTTTTGGTGACTTGATCTCTGAACTGATGAATAAACTGGTGGAACTAATCTGGGAAACTGAGACTGAGAATGATGGTCAGTTTTAGTTAAGTATATTCAGTTATGTGAAAGTCAGTTTGATGAAGTGCAACTGAGTTTCTTCTGAAGTCAACAATCATTTTTGGTCTGCGAGTATAGCTGAGTTCTACATCTGAGCAGTTGATTACAAGTCTGGTAGAGTCAGTTTTGAACTGAGTTTCATCTGGTGGATAACAGCTGGAGCTGGGGTCCACGTCTGGGGTATTTACTTTATGACAATTCCGACAAAGATCTTATGGCGGTTAGGGTTGGGGAATTGTGCATATAAATACCAATGTTGTAATCAATGCTATGTGTGTCTTTCAAGAGTGTTTTTTCACAAGTGTGTGAAATACCTTGTAACTTTATGCACAGTAAAATATCTCATTTTCTGTCTGTGGAGTAGTCGGCACAACGCCGGAAACCACGTTAAATCACTGTGTTCTCTTTGTTTCTGTGTTTTATCAATTCCGCCAAACTTTATGTTTGCATTGCTACTGTTATAATCTTTCTTAAACTGCAAGTTTCTCGTCTGTGTTTCAACAAACTGGTATCAGAGAGTCAGGTTCAAGATTCAGAGAGTTGCAGGTTGAATAGAGTTGATCTTCATCAAGACCGGTGCTAGGATTCTGTGACCAAAGGTCTATTTTTTAATTAGAAGGATGTCAGCAATGAACGTAAAGATTGATAAATTTACAGGGAGGAACAGTTCCAGTTTGTGGCAAATCAAGATGCGGGCCTTGTTAAAGCAACAAGGATTGTGGACTCCTTTATCTGATAAAAGGGATGCCAGTTCTGCAGATTATGCCAGTCTGGAGGAGAAAGCACATTCAACCATCATGATGTGCTTGTCTGATAATGTTATCACATATGTTGCTGAGGAAGACACCACTGCCAAGTTATGGTTGAAGCTTGAAAGCCTGTATATGACTAAGTCATTGGCCAACAAGTTGCTGCTGAAGCAGAGGCTATTCAGCCTGAGGATGCATGAGGGAACTCAGTTGAGAGATCATCTTGATCAGCTGAACACAATATTACTTGATCTCAGGAATATTGATGTGAAGATTGAGGACGAGGATGCTGCTTTGATTTTGCTGGTTTCATTACCAGCTTTCTATGAGAACTTTGTGCAGTTCTTCATAGTTGGGAAGGATACAGTTGCTTTAGAGGATGTAAGGTCAGATTTATGATGTGAGTCAACTAGATGATACATTTCATGATGTTTTACCCCAATTTCTCATACACTTATTAATGTTTCTTGTATCAATTCAAGTCATTATTTGCTTAGTTTCATCCAAATGTGTGGATAGTAATTATTATATAAAATATCATAGTTTGATAGTTTTGTACCGGTTATAGTAACCGGAGCGTCGTGTCGGGTTTACGCTTGGTATTTTTGGTGTTGTATTGTAGGATTATAGGTTGACCAAGACCCCGAGTGACACCACGTGTTGTGTATAAACACGTCTTTTGAGGGCTAAGAGAGTGTGTCGGAAGCTAACAAGTCAAACGGATCAACTGTCCTTAGTATTTCTACCGTAGTCTATCTTCAACGGACATTTGAACCAGCGCAAATGCATTTTCTAGAGAAGACTTATGAATGAGAGTTGTAGATGAAGAAACAAGCTTTCCAACGCAATTTGAATCACATCAATCAGAGCTCTACAGCTCAACTTATGGCGATTTGCTGAGCTGCTGTGAAATCAGCGCACTCCAACTTATTGTGGCGCGCACCGAACGTCACTGTAACTACCAGAGAGTTTCAGACCTTTAGCGACGCACACCAGACTTTTAGTGGCGCACGCCATGTGCTGCAGATAGCAGTTTTCAGCAGAGATATAGTTTTCGATGAAAATTCTATGCTCGGTTCATCTGTGGGGAGGATAACTGAATCTGAAACTAGTACTGAAACTGAGAAAACTGACCGTAAGGTGGAGCTTCAGGTGGAGTCAGTTGAAATGCAACAATCAACTGATCCAAGTCAGTTTTCATCGATCCGTTCTTGAACCGAATCGAATCAAGCCGGACAAGCGAGGAAATGTCAGTTGAGCGTCAAACTGAGAAAAAGGGTCAGCCGAGTATAGCTGTCAGCAGAGCTAGAATCCAATGTTGGGGTACCTCCCAAGAGGTATGGGTTTGATAATATGGTTGGATACGCACTTCAAGTTGTAGAAGAAGTGGATGGTTTTGAACCTTCTACTTACAGGGAAGCTATTGGTCCCAGAGAAGGGTGAAACTATAGTCAGAGGGGGGGGGGGGGGGTGAATGACTATAGTGGAGTTTCAAAAACTTTTCTTTTATTTAAAATCTTTTGGGCAGCGGATAAGTCCCTTCTTACTATGTTGTTTTCAAATCAGTTTAGGCAATCACAGATATAAGTTATGATGTAGGCAAATTAAATAAATGCTGTAAAGTAAATTGCAGAAATTAAATTGACACAAGGCTTATAGTGGTTCAGGGTGGTGTAATCCCTTAATCCACTCTTCTCCTGTGATGATCGGAGGAATTCACTATTGTTTTTACAGATACAATAGTATGATTGTCCTTGGCTTCCCAAGCTTCACAATCTACAAGACTATCACTCCTTGATCGCAATGCGGCTTGATGATTCGATCTTCCTTGTCGCTCCTTGAGATCAAAATCCTTCAACAAACTATCACAGATTCAACTCCTTCTCAGATTGCCTCCGATTGATTTGCTTGATTTGATGTGAATGTGATTCACACACTTGGTTGATCAATCTCGGCAGACAAGTATGACTTTGTAGCTCGATATCCGAGTTGATCACTAGATGTTTCCTTGTAAGTTCGAGAGAAGGCTTTTCAAATTGTGAGTTTTCACTTGATTTTTCTTTTTAGTTCGTCACAATCTCTGTCTGTCAATGCCTTCTATTTATAGCCTTGAATAACCTTGATTTTGAAATTCCGTCCGTTGGCTATATTAATGAGGGAATAATCCTTGATTTTATTCTTGATTCCCCCTTAATTGCATTCTCCTTGATTTCAGTGATCGGATTCTTTCTTCAAACGTATAGCAGAAAATCCGTCCTTGATTGATCCTCTATTGATTGTGCATTTAATGCATGATCTTCTGAATCTTCAACGTATATTAAATCTGATCTGGTAAGTGTTACTTCGCCGTTTTTAGAACGATCGAGTGATCCTTCTGACTTAGCCGTTTTAGCTTTTCCTTCACCGTTTTGTCTTTACTCATCCGAAAGTGAGTCTGCTTTGCCGATTCACTGTTTTCTTCTTTGTTTCTGTTTGAGGAGAATCTTTTTACTTCACTGATCTTTGATTGGGGTGAGATCAGTGTACACCATATTCGAATATTAATGTGCATCGCTTGTAGTATAACTTAGACTTATCCAAGGTCATCACAGATTTCCTTGGTTACAAGTCAGACCTTTAATGTCTGCATTGCTTCTCTGCTGGTGCTTGGCTGGCTTCACTCTGCCGAATATCTATTTTTTTGCTTTGCCGTCCTACCAACTAGTACAATACTTGTCTGACTCAACTTATACAACATGTCAGACTCTAAGTAAAGACTTATACAGAGAATTCTAACTTATTTCAGGCTTGCTATAACAGCTAGTATGGCCATCATCAAAACATAATAAAATGTTCCTAACAGAAGCAGTGACATGTTCTAAAGCATCTCAATGGCTTGCTGCCGTGGGAGATGAAATATAGTCATTACTGAAGAATCAGACTTGGGATCTAGTTAAACATCCAGCTGATAGGAGAGTTGTTACTTGCAAATGGATCTTTAAGAAGAATGAATGGATAACTGAGGCAGAAGGAGTTAAGTATAAGGCACGTTTGGTTGCAAGAGGGTTCAGTCAGAAATAAGGGGTGGACTTTGATGAGATATTCTCACCAGTAGTCAGACATACTTCAATCATAGTGTTACTAGCAATGGTGGCACAACAGAGCTTAGAACTTGAGCAGTTAGATGTGAAGTCAACTTTTCTACATGGTGAGGTAGATAAAGAGATATACATGACTCAGCAGAGGGTTTCCAAGTTCATGGCAAAGAAGATTTTGTGTGTAAGTTAAAGAAGTCATTGTATGGATTGAAGCAAGTGGTATAAAATGTTTGACAGTTACATGATTTAGTTGGGTTACAACATAAGTCATTATGATTGACGTGTTTACAACATACAGTTGGAAGATGGATCATACATCTATCTTGTGTTATATGTGGATGACATGCTGATAGCTGCAAGAAAGAAGTCAGATGATCATTATCTGAAAGACCTTCTCAGTGCTGAGTTTGAAATGAAGGATTTGGGTGCAGCCAAGAAAATTTTGGGGATGGAGATCTAGAGATATAGAAATCAGAAGAAACTGTTTTTATCTCAGCAGGGATATATACAGAAGATTTTGTCAAAGTATGGCAGTCAGCTCTAAGCCAATAGATACTCCAATGGCATCAAATGTTCATTTGTCAGTTTTTGCTTCACAATCAGCAAAGGAGAAGGAGTACATGTCAAGAGTTTCCTCTGCTAGTGCAGTTGGCAGTCTGATGTATGCCATGGTGTGCACTAGGCCTGATTTGGCTCAGGCAATCAGTGTTGTCAGCAGGTTTATGGCTCAACCCGGAAAGGAACACTGGAAAGCTGTAAAAAGAATGTTCAGGTACCTTAGAGGTATAGATGATGTTGGTCTCATTTATGGAGGTGATACTCAAGAACTGATCACATGGTACTGTGATGCTGATTATGCAGGTTATGTGGACAGTAGAAAATCAATGACTGGTTATGTTTTCACATTGGGGAATTCAGTTGTCAACTGGAAATCAACTCTTCAGGCAACAATGGATTTATCAACTACTGAAGCTGAGTATATGGCTCTTACTAAAGCAGCCAAGGAGGGTATCTGGTTGAAGGGACTAGTCAGTGATTTGGGGCTACATCAAGATCAAGCTGAGATTTATTATGACAATTTGAGTGCAATTTGTCTAGCTAAGGATCAGGTTCATCATGAGAGAACCAAGCATATTGATGTGAGATATCATTTTCTGAGAAATGAGAAGAGGGTTGTAGTGAAGAAGATCAGCACCAAGGAGAATTCTGCTGATATGTTCACTAAACCAATTCAGCAGAGTAAGTTTCAGTTGTGTCTGGATTTGCTGAATATTCAAAGCTTGTAAACATAAATCTGGATACTCAGTTGAGGACATATCAATTGAGTGGATTCCGTGGAGAAGTCTGGTACAAGTACATCCTGGCATTGACGAATGCATCTGGTACAAGTACATCTGATTATGCAATCTGGTTGACTGTGAATGAGAGTTCAAATCAAGGTGGAGATTTGTCAGTTTTGGTGACAAATCAGAGCAATCTGGTGCTCTGATTTTGTAGGATGGAATATCTTGTGAGCTGATAGACCTAATGACCCTAATACCATAGGACAAAGATAATGTAGAAGCCTCCGCTAGAAAAACTGGAAGGCTTCTTGTTAGTATTTAGATCTAATCCTAGATCTCCTATGTTAGTTGAACTACAGTCCTTATGAACTAAAATGTTTTTGACTTGTAGGTCAGCCTTGAAGCTCTTCTAACAGGTGGATTTGGTGTTGAAATTTCATCTTCTATTCTTGAATGGTGCTTCTTGAGAGTAAGTTTTTAGTTGCTGATATTTCCGAACCTATTATTGAATGTCATGATTCAATAATAAGATTGTGAGACATGATTTTCTTCAATAGTGAGACATGATCTGAAAATTTGGATTTTGCTCCTACATGCAGCTTGAAACAAGTAGGAGGAGAGATTTTTAGTTGTGGTTCTCTTCTAGGAGATGCTTGAAGTGATCAGGCACCTACTTCAATTTCTCCTTACAAAATGTATGCTTGTAGTGGCCCACATTTACTCTCCTTACAAATGTATGCTTGTAGCTTGAAAATATTATGATATCACTTTAATGCTTCTCCTCAAGACCTTAGTTTTGATATCTCTTGTGCAACTTGGACAAGTAGTTTTAACAGGAAATGCTATTGATTGTGTGAATTTCTTGTTTCCATGCATATTTTCAAGCTAACAAAACTATTATGAGCATTGCTCCTGAATTTGATGAATTTGCAAAGCATTCTCTGATATTTCACAAATAGCCTTTTTTTAGGACCACAATCAGTTCAATACAATCCTTTTTGGAGTGATCATATGAATATTTTTACCGTGCAGATCGAGACTGAAAGACTTCCGGTTCCTTTGGTGGAATCAGAACTGAACAGGCAGCTGGTAAGCATATTAGGCATATCTAACTGAACTTATATGCTTCTTAATGAGGATGGAGATATGGACTTTTCCAGTTTTTGTGTAAATTTTAGACTTTGAAATGCTTTTCATTCATTATATTCAGTTCATATGTAAAGCTCTGTCATAACAACTAATGGTTCAATTCATCATCAACATGTAAGTTTCTATTTTTCAACTACTCAACATTTCAAGATGGTACTTCATGTTAGTTTTTAATGGGTAGTTTTGTTGATAGTTTTCTTGGTTGGTGGTACTTCATGTTGTTGTTTCTATAGTATTCAAGACGGATAAGGCACCTGTTAGTCTGGTCTCTTGCGACAGGTTGATTATATCAAAGAAATGGGACCAAAAAAAGTTTCAGATGGAAGAATGTCGTCGACGCACGTACGTGCAATGACATCAGATGGGATTGCACCTTCACCCCGGAAGATATTTGGTTGCCATAATGGTAATGGTCGACATGAGCTCTAACCCTTTTAGTTTATTATTAGTTCCTTTGTTCTATTTCCTACATAACCACGCTTCATTCGTAACATGATGCCTCGTAGGATTGAAATACAGACCTGGAGCATCGGCATACTGCTAAAAAAGTTTTAGGTAATGAAAACCTATATATTATTAACATACTGACATGGACATCTTTTTCTTGATCTTTCAGAAAATCCTTGGTTATAAAATGCCAAACATGTTTCAGCAATGAACAAGTTGAAGAAACGAGCTTTGAGGGCAACTATTTGGTATGAACACGATTAACTTGAATGTGAAATTGTTATGTGTCAGTTTGTGTCTCAGTTTGTTCTCTGTAGCATGAAACCAAGTTTTGTTTCAAGGTCTTGAATCGTGATCAGTAACCTATTAGAAATTTTGTATGCTAGCTGAATCTTATAGTCTTTGTTTGGTCCTAGTTCAATTTGGATTGCTTGTTTAAATTTTGTAATTTTTTTAGTGTGGATTTGTATACATAATTTTTTTTAAATGCTTTATTGTGTGTGTTATTTAATTGTTTATTCTTGTTTAGGATTTGTGTATGTTTTTATATGGTATCTGTAATTATTAATATTATTATTAAATTTAAAGTTATTATTTAATCAAAATTTTCAATGAAAATAATAATAATAATAATAATATTATTATTTTTATTAGTATATTATTATTATTATTATTATTATTATTATTATATTTTTCTGTTTTTCTATTATTCGAATATTTATTATTATTATTATTATTAAAATATGACTTCTTGTGACAAAGCCTTTGTCAATATTAACCATTAATGTAAAAATGTGTTTATACCTTTTGGTGACAACCATACTGAATTAGTGATAAAATGTTCATTATTTTGTGACCAAAATTTTGTCGCATGAAAAACTTCTGGTGAGAATTCTAGAGGTTTGTCATGAAAAGTTTTGGTGACAAAAATACGAGATTCGTCGCGACTGAACTATTTTAATGGTTAATACTCTGATCATCACAATAGACACCTTTAGCGTCGCTGCTTACACAACAAACGCCGTGACAAATTTTTTTTTTTCACGAAAACTTTTACTGACGGAAATAAGCACTTTTAGTGACGAATATTTTTGTCACGAAAAGGCCTTTTTCTTGTAGTGAATGCTATGGATGCAGGGCTAACAAGTAAATTATAACTACAACGGATTGACCGAATGATGTGGGGTGATATAGGATAGCTAAGACCATCCACAGTGGTGGATTTATCCACTCCCTATATTATATTTAGGGACTTGCTACAACATTTAACTTCACAGTGCATTCTCTATCTAGTTCCTTTTCTCTAATTTTTTGAACAAACTCCCCAATTTCAGGGGATGAGATCACCTGTCTAATTTGTGTGTCTAATTTGATTATGCTCAAGTAAAACGACGTCGTTTCATGTGTGTTTCATTTTTGGTTTGGGTTTATCGTTTTATTTTATTTTCTTGAGAAATAAAACACACATAAAAACGACGTCGCTTTTTTCTTGATAATCAGCAAATTGTATACACAAATTAGACAGGTGATCTAATCCCCAATTTCAGGGAATGACTTAGAGGTGAATAGGAAACTAATTTGAGTAAAATCAATATCTTGCAAGTTGCGATACTAAAAACGAGAGGGAAAAAAAACTGAAAAGATAGACACCGATTAAACATTATTAAAAAAAAAACAAACTTTAAGCTTAAATTGATGTAACATACAAAATACGAGAGACAAAAATAAAAATAAGTTACATGTATTAAAAATATAAAGTATGGTAATACTGAAATATTTTTAGATAAAAGTGATTCAAAAGTAAAAATCATTTTTTTGGGTACATAATCAACATACGTCATTATTTTATATACACATATGGTGTATTAAAATAATCACTTTGTAAATATATAATAATAAATTACGATTTCAATGCAAGAAAATAGAAAGAAAAGAGTGGAAAAAAACTTTTAGAGAAATGTATAAGGAATATTATTGGAATGAGTTGTTTTATAGGGTGTTGAAAAAATTAACATATAACAGAAAACGAAGCAGATAGAGAGTGTTATAAGGAGCCATTGTTGTGGTTAGTCTAAGAGTGCAAGTAATACGGGGTAGAAAACTTTATTCCTAGTATGCTGATGATGGATTTTGCTGCTTAGGCTGCTGTTGGTGCTGCAGCTATCATTGACCAATGACCAGTGATGTCTCGATAATCTAAGAGCAGCCCTAATGAGGGTTGTATAGCCATACTCTTTCTTCAAAATGTCAGAATAGAGTATGAAATAAATTAAGATGTGGAATAATGGTGCAAAAATGGAGGGTTTTTATTGGATATTATCTACTCAATTCTCTGCTTTTGGAGAATGACAGAGAATATATTCTCTCACCAAAAACAATTCACGGCAAGGATTATCCTTTGAATCCAGCCTTTGAATTCAGTCTTCAATAGCTTTGTTCTAATTTTAACCATTACATGCATTTCTCAGCCAAACAACTTGCATAAAAGGTACCCACAAAATTAACCCATTAAAAATATGCCATGTGGAAAATTTTGTCAGAATCCAGCCTTCAATAGCTTTGTTCTAATTTTAACTATTAGGACAGCTCTAAAAGGACTTGAACTGTGCTAAAAGCGACAGAGATATATTGAAACTGAGGGAGTAGTTTCGCTTTTGTGATCTTCACCAGACATTAATTAGTTGTAGGAATTGTATGATGTATTATTATGCTTTTCTTACTGAGATTAGTTTGAGATTTTTGATAAATAGCAAGTCTATGGTTCATTTGAATAATAACCAACTTTTTGTGGTTCGTGTATAGTTTATTGGTGTATTTACTTATTTTATATTTTTAGCATAGATGAAAATCATGAAATACAACTTTCAGAATGTTAACTTCAGGCCAGACTTTTGAAATAAACTTGAACTAAGCCTTAAGATTTGGAGTGCACAGGTCAAGATGAGGTGTGCGTGACATGCGACATATGACATATGTCGAAGCTGAACTATTGTTATGGCTTAATTTGGAGATTTATTTATTTATTTCCCTATTTTATTAACAGTAACACTAATATTAATGCAGCTGTTTGTCTGTTTTTAAGGAAAAAAAATGTCATTTTCTTTATGGAAATTAATATACAGGTATATAACCGAAACTGGACTATATTGGTCCAGTTTAGTTCAGCAAATTGCCAGTTCGGTCCAATTCAAAAAATAAAAATAAAAATAAAAACCGTCACTACAGTTCAGTTTAGAAAATTGGCAAAAAATGACCGGTCTTCTCAAGTGTGAGGGTAAAGTGCTCTCTCAAGTGCTATTGTTTTTAGAGTTTTTTTTATCAAAACGACGTAGTTTTGAAAAATAAATAAATCTACGACTATATCATATTCACGTTATGAGTATCTGGTTAAATTATCGACACTTGAAAGAACATCCTGATACTTGAGAGGATCCTTGCTCGGATTGGACCATGTACACCCTGATTTTAAGTTGTATTCCTTAAAAAAAAAAAAAAAAAAGTAATATTTTCTCAAGCTCCTTTCAAAAAAAAAAAAAAAAAAAAAAATTTCTCAAGCAAAAATACTTTGAATATTCAAAGGCGCCACTAACCGCATTCCTACCCATTGGTTGGTGAAAAAGATAAAAGGAACGGTAAAGTCCTCCAAATTGAGAGGGTTTAAGAGATCTTGCTGTCTCTATTTGAAGATTTGCAGTTCCTATGATTGTTTAGGTTGCATCTCCCGGGGTGGATTCGAAAATGGGGAGTGACCAGACGTTAATTTGCACGCCATTGATGGCAGACTCGGTGGATCAGATGTTGAGCTTAATGCAGAAGGCTAAGTTTGTTGGTGCGGATCTCGTAGAGCTCAGGCTGGATCACTTGAAAAGTTTTAATCCATTAAGTGATCTTGAAATCCTTATTAAGCAGTGCCCTTTGCCCACCCTCATCACTTACAGGTTTCATTTATTAACTGAATTGGAGGATCAATTGTGTGTTTGTTTAGTTGTTTACATGTAATTGACTTGCCATTTATTTCTCAGTGAGATGAAATCCATAGAGATTGGTTTCTTTTGAGAAATCACTTCAAAATAAATGGATAAGCTATCAGACTTAAGGAGCTTGTTTTTTGTTTTTTCCTGAATATTTTGCGTAATTGAATGGAAAATAGATTTGGTGCTGGAAAAAATGGCGAGGGGAACCTAAAGTTTTAATTTTCAGAATGATTGTGTTACAAATTCGAAAGATTTTCTTGTCATGTAAAACGGATAAAGTTGATAAAAGTGGAGTTTCTGATACTGCTGCTTGTTATGAATTATTTCACTATCACCAGAATTGTTCAATGTGAAAAATAACCTGAATAAGTATGACAGAGAAGATGAAAAAGAACAATATGTTCCTCTCTGATTTGAGCAGATTGTTTTGTTATGGTTGCATATGATGTCATTCTTTGCTTAAAGTAGAAACAATGTGGAAAGCACACATTTGCTATCCCTGTGGATTTGTCACATTAGTAAAACACTGTAAATGCTTAGTTGGTTTGTTGCTGATTATGGAGTTTGTCCGATTGTGCTTGAAAAGAGCTTAAAGCTTTCCCTCATCTTCTTTTCATATATGTTGTAGGCCTACTTGGGAAGGTGGTCAGTATGAAGGTGATGAAAAGAGCCGATTGAATGCCCTTATTTTGGCAATAGAGCTGGGAGCTGACTACATTGATGTTGAACTTCAGGTTGCCTTCCCTTCCCCCTTTGGCATATTTCAGATGGCTGGCCTCTTTCCTTTTTGGCATTGTATCATGTTTGGTGTTATTCATTCACTTAGGAGGACGTGTGCAAAATATAAGAACATAAAAGACAATTTTCCCTGGTACCTTTAAAGGATAAAATTTAGTGGAGCTGGCAAAAAGGACTCCTTTGTACATTTCTCCTTCTATACATATGCATAGTACACACAAACACAAACATATAAATATATGTTTTTAACGGGGTGGGGGGAGGGTGTTAGGCTTCATTCAACTTTTGGTGAAACCTTTTTTTTTCTCCTGGAAATGACGCTTCACTTGTTTTTCAAGACTGGGTCAATTTTGAATTCTGCACTCTAAATTTTCTGTAAAACTTAAATGAGCTTTATTAATTTTCTTTTGTTTTTGTGTGTGTTTGAAGGTCATTCATGAGTTCAACAATTATAGGAATGCAACACAGTCTTCAAAATGCAAGGTCATTGTTTCTTCTCACAACTATCAAAGCACCCCATCCGCTGAAGATCTTGGCAACCTTGTGGCTAGAATACAAGCGAGTGGAGCAGATATTGTTAAAATTGCAACAACTGCTGTGGATATTACTGACATTGCCAGAGTTTTCCAAATAACTGTACATTGTCAGGTAAGTTGTGTGAGCAGCTAAGTTCCTTAGTTGCCTTCTATCATTAAAAGTATCCTTCTATTTATGAAGTTAATGCTGCTATGATCTTTTTTTGTTACAAAAGCCACATACTTAGTCCTGGAAGTCTTGTTTTAGTGATTCACATGTGTTTGGTGATTTTGAACTTCTCACTTCAGTTGATGGTTTTATTGTGTTTTCTTCCGTGAAGTCATGTTAATTTTTTGGGGAATGGCATTTCTTATTTGTATGTGTGTTATCATTTTGAAATTCTCAACTTTTGTCTATGATTATAGGCATATGAATGCAACGTGTGTCCTTGTAATTGATTATATGATGGTTTTCCTTGTCTGTTCATTGCTCGTTGTGTTAGTCTAACTGCTATTCTCTCGATCACATACATCGAGTTTTGGCTTATTCATGTAGTAAACTACAAGTTCCTTTGGTGTCCCTTTACAAATTCAGTAATATGTTCATGATAACTATCCGATTTTCAGGTTCCGATTATTGCGTTGGTTATGGGAGAAAGAGGGTTAATGTCTCGAATACTTTGCCCGAAATTCGGTGGGTATTTAACTTTTGGTACTCTTGAACCTGGAAAAGTGTCAGCACCAGGGCAACCTACAGTTGAAGATTTGGTCAATTTGTATAATTTCAGACATATAGGGCCTGATACAAAGATATATGGGATTATTGGAAAGCCAGTTAGCCACAGCAAATCGCCTAGATTATTTAATGAAGCATTTAAATCAGATCACTTCAATGGAGTTTATGTACATTTGCTAGTGGATGATATTCAAAAGTTTTTCCAGACATATTCATCTGCTGATTTTGCTGGCTTCAGGTCAAGTTCTAATGTATAACATCATACACTTCTAGATGTTGCACTTCTTGCTAATAGCATTATTGAGTGCTTTTGTTTGCCCTTATTTTTCTCATTCTCATAACATCATTTTTTTTTTTTTGTTGTCGTGAATATGAATCAATTTCACGAGGTTATCTGTTTGACTTACAGCAATCAGCTACTTCAAAGTATGGTTTCAAGCCATGGATAACATAATACTTGTTATTTTTTGCGCAGTTGCACCATCCCTCATAAAGAAGATGCACTCAAGTGCTGTGATGAAATAGATCCTGTTGCAAAGGTATTGGTCAAAGTGAACTTTCTTATGCTCTAACTGAAGTATGGAAATCGTTGTTCTTGATTTCACCAGTTTTCTTAAATGTTTGTTAGTCTATAGGGGCAGTAAATTGCATCGTGAGAAGGCCATCAGATGGGAAACTATTTGGTTGCAATACAGACTATGTTGGTGCAATTTCTGCCATAGAGGATGGATTGCGAGGTCTTCAGTGTTTTTCTTTCGTTATTTTTTTTATGGCAGTCGATACATACCAGTTTCAGCGTTCATTATGTTAATTAAATCATGACTCCTAGATCTTCTTTACTTTTATAGGTTCGCAAGACGTCACTAGTGCAAATGAATCACCGTTGGCTAATAAATTGTTTGTGGTCATTGGTGCTGGTGGTGCTGGCAAGGCTCTTGCCTATGGTGCAAAGGAAAAAGGAGCAAGAGTAGTGATAGCTAATAGAACCTATGGTTAGTCCTTGTTGAGCTCAATAAAATTTTAAATTACTCACTTCCCCAACAACTTGATCTTTTTGGAAAGATGGTTCATATTTAAACACTACATACTTCAATTGTTATCAGAGCACTTTGTTTGTGGGTTCAAATATCTCCGCCAACATTGGCTCCTTATTTGTATTGTTCACATTGGTCTTCTTTATTTGGCTTTGTGTGCTCAATATTGGGCCAGCCCTTCATATGTCTTTGTATCCTTTGTTGATCACACTGTTTCCATTAGCCACACACATGATGGGGCGTGTTGAAATCAATAAATGTCAAAATTACTCACCTCCCCAACAACTTAATCTTTTGAAAGAGATGGTACATATTTAAACACTGCACACTTCAAAAGCCCTTACCAAGAACGGTTTTAAGAAAAGCCCTTCAGTAGTGTTTTATTTTTTGGTTTTATTTTTTTTTGGTTTTTTTTAACAATCTTCCCTGTCTTCAACATCTTGTATTGGCTTACTTTTCTAGTTATATGGATCATATAAAAATTTATGTATCATGGTGATGTTGGTTACCTTATTATTCTAAATTCTTTTTTCATGTATCTTTTTAGTTTTTATTTGTTTGGGATCATTTTTTAATGCTCCTTCCCTTTCTAAAAGACCGGGCTAGGGAACTTGCTGATGCTGTGGGAGCGCAAGCATTGTCTCTTATAGAGTTAAATAATTTCCGACCGGAGGATGATATGATCCTTGCAAACACTACTTCAATTGGGATGCAGCCAAAGATAGACGAGACACCGATTTCTAAGGTTAGCCTTGTCTACTCATCTTTTACAACATGCAGTTGTCTATTCAAGTCTTACTGTAAAGTGTAACAATTATGTTATGATTTTCATCAATACGGGGTTACCTATTGTTCAGCACCACAACACATGCTATCTTGGCCCAACATAAGTCAGAATGTGGTGATTATTCTGACTTAATTTCAGTCAGTGTTTTCTAGACCCAATACCGGTCAGAAAGCCTATTTCATACATTCTGACCCACATTCGGGCAGGAAAAAAATTCAACTTTCAGCCTAAATTTGGGTCAGAATAAATAAGAACGAAAATTTGAAGGTTAAAATTAATGCAAGTGTTCTAAGATATTTGGATCTTTAGATCGTTTAATGTGTTGATTGGCTATTGCTTGGCAGGAAGCTCTCAGACATTACTCGTTGGTTTTTGATGTTGTATATACTCCAAAAATTACGAAATTGTTAAGGGAAGCTGAAGAGTCCGGAGCCAAAATTGTAACGGGAGTTGAAATGTTCATCGCGCAGGCATATGGCCAGTATGAAAGGTTCACCGGGTTGCCAGGTAATCCATGGTTTTTTTCTTTTCTTTTATCTTCGTTTGAGGTCATTTTATCTGGTTATTCTCTCCATAACTGATTAAATTCTTTTTTCAAATTGCAGCACCAAAAGAACTATTTAAGAAACTAGCTGGTTAATATGGATGGCATTATTGCTGAGGTTGCTGACTTACTCTTACCTAAATAAGAAACAATTTTTTTGGTGGCTGCAGTTTTAAATTACTATTTACTGCATAAGTGGATGCTTCCATGCACCAGATAGACTCTCTTCTTGTTGTCATGTATATCCTGTCATTCATCTTTGAGGTTTGGCAATAATGGCTGCGAAATGACTGATATTGTTTTATGTGTATGTTGTAATTTTAGTGTGCCCTTGAAGAAATTCATTTCCACATGCGTTGCTCTCGACCAGTATCTATCTTTAGGGAAGGCTGAGTTTTAGAGACCACTCTTTGTAATGTAACTGTAATTTTGTACCAATGGCTATACTTTGTATAATACGATAAAGATTTGTTTGTTCTTTAAACTGCACAGTTTTGGTTAAAAGTTATCTTATTGCTCAGCATATAAGCCACAGATGGAGGTCAATTTATGTGCGAGGTATGCCCGTTAAGTTTAATAGCAAAAGTGCTTAGACTTATGTATATGAGAGGATATGTGGACATGTATACATGAATATATATGGGGGGTATATGAATTGCTGTGAGGGTTTGGAATAAAAATTGAGGATAATCAAAACAGATGGTCACTCAGCTTCTTAGGTCTCATCCTAGTTCCATGCGAGCTCCACATATGGCGGGATCTTCATTGCATCAACCGCCGCACCTGAATTCTAATGTAAGCAGAACTTGATCCCACCTTTTTCTTCTTTCTACCTCCCATATTTATTCAAATTTTTTTGTTTTTGTTTTGTTTGTGTTTTGAAATAGGGACTTTATAAGAGGCTATTCAATTCAATTCCCCAATCTCAACCAATCACTGGCGGCGTTCGAGTCCCGAATGAGCGGCCCAGGGGTCAATGGGATTTCAGGCATCATTCTCGCCGCCTTTCTCTTCCACCATTTGTGGCTTCATCACAGATTCAGATGGCTCTCCACGAAGTAGTGTGTCCAGTCCTTGGGGTGTGCTTCCGCAAAAGTCACCCAGAATGAATCAAGGGTTTATGACCGTTTAATTTTACTTGCTAGCAGTCCCTAAACAAGGTCATATATTCGAGCCTCGAGCCTGGCCTGGGTTAGGGGCTGGCCTTTGTTGACTGCCTACTTTCCTTTTTGACTGTTCATAAAAACTAGTAGTATATATTATCAGTTATCAGTTATGTATATTTTAGGATTTGGCTGACACTAGTGACCTTTGATCTCGAAAGTGTTAATTAAAAATTATCGACTGTGGTATTTTCTCAGCGAGTCGGTTGCCCGGCAGATGTTACGTCTCTTAGAACAAAAATGATACTAAAGATGCAATTTGGATATAAGTGTCATCTAGATTATTAATGAAACTATAATTAATTGATCAACGTCTCTATTGATATAATAGTTTTGTCAAAGTTGTACGTACATATATACACACAGTAAGGAGGTGTAAGAGAAGTGTACGTTATATAATCTTCACACTGATTGTATTGTGTGACTGTGTGTGTGTATATATATATACACACATGTACAACATCATGTATTCATGCATGTAATTTATAAAAAGGAAAAGGAAAGGTATAGTTAGATGCAAATGTTGAACTATATATATGTACAACATGGGACTAACAAATTGGATTGGATTGGATTGGAATGGAGGGCCACTAATTAATTAATTAATTAATTAATTAATTAATGCAAATTAGAATCTTGAAAGGAATTGAAGCTGTTTGAGAAGAGGGCTTAATGTCTCCATTAGTTTCTCACATGGATGGTTGTGTATGCCTTCGTAGGTTGTCACTACAACACCCGTGTCCTTTGAGAGCCGTTGGATCTGTTTTTTGACGTTGCATGTATGATGCGTGCACCGGTAGTAACTCCTTTGCCATCATCATCATCATCATTGCCAAAATTAAGAATAAGAAGAACACAACAACAACAATTGACACTGTTAGACGTACATATATAAATATTCACCTCCTCCCCAATATTTACTATAATAATAACTATATATACACACAAGAATAATAGTCAAAAATGATGTTTTTAGATTTGTTGACTTTTTAGTGGAATTATAAACTGTAACCCCCCTCATTTTAATTTCCCGTATTTTATTTCTAGCTACAGATCTATTATCAGTCTGTTGACTTTTTAAACTTAAAAACCAACGAGTAATGATATTCAAATTTGATATTTTAAATATTATAAACTGCTACTTTATTAGAGAAAAATATAACAATAACCTTAATGTTCCGGAACTCCGGCCTAACCAGGCTTTTTGATTCATATAATGAATCCAATATCAACTTAATCTTATTGCCCCGTTTAATCTAAAATAATTAATCAAAATTATAAAAATTAATTGTGTAAGCTTATATTTTAAATTTTTAATGTTGTTTATATCTCCTATTTTTCGGGCGTGAGATATATTACATAAAAATATGGATGAACGTACGGGTATGGTTAGAAAATTCTTACTTATATCTACTCCTCCTAACTCCTCTTGCCTTAAGATTTGTTAGTAGAAAAAAAAAAAAATACTATATCCGTTCTGTTTTAAAATATAAGTCATCTTAGTGTTTTCACATAGATTAAGAAAATGGTTGAATGTCATAAATTTGATGGTTATTGTCTAAAATGCCCATTGATTATCATTAATGCAATAGTTAAGTAATAAAAAGTGGTTGGATAGATAATAAATTGGGGTAAGATAGAGAAAAAAATAATAAATGTTGCATTGGTAATATTAAATGACTTATATTGTGAAACAAAACAAAAAGTGTAGGATGAGTTATATTTTGGAACGGAGTTAGTATAACTTTATACCACCTTTTGGTTTTCCAGATTTCTCCCAATCACTTGAAGGAATGAATATGCAGAAAGGATAATGATTTCTTGATTAATTCTGTGGTAGAGATAGTACACCTTATATCACTAACAAGATAATCTTATCTATCCATCTTGGGATTCTACAAACATAATCTAATTGTTCAAAATGTAACACATATCAAACAGAAAATATAACACTTGTCACTCTCACATTCACTTATCAAACTAGTATAAGTGAATCTACTTATTAGCTATATCTTTAGCATCCCCCCTCACACGAAACTTGGTATCAACTCAGTTGAGTTTGGCTCGTGCAGCAGTAAAAACAGTAGTCCCAAGAGGTTTAGTCAGTGTGTCAGCCAACTGAGAGTGAGAAGGCACATATCTAACATGAAGTTGCTTGGCTAGAACCTGATTTCGGACAAAATGAACATCCACTTCAATATGTTTACTCCTAGCATGAAACATAGGATTGTGAGCTAGGAAGGTAGCACTGGTGTTGTCACACCCGCAGGTGGAACACGAGACATAGAGCGGCCAGTTCGGCCCGACAAAAACTTCAACCAGGTGACTTACAGTAGCGGCTGAGCCGGAGATCTATACTCAAACACACACTAGAGATCTGCCACTACATGCTGTTTCTTGGATGTCCAAGAAACAAGAGAGGATCCAGGTAGATGCAAAAGCCAGATACATATTTCCTATCATGAGGAGAAGTAGCCCAATCAGCATCAGAATATCCCTATACATGTAAATCAGGGGAGTGTTTGAACTGTAAGCCTAGATGCAATGTGCCTTTTACATATCGGAGGAGTCTCTTAACACCCTGCCAGTGGAGTTCTGTAGGAGCAGCCATGAATTGACTGAGAGTGTTAACACTGAAGGCAAGGTCAGGCCTGGTAAGTGTGAGGTATTGTAAAGCCCCAATAGTGCTCCTGTACATAGTAGGATCCTGCATCAGAGGGCCAGAATTGGGGATGAGCTATTTGTGAGACACCATAGGAGTACTGCAGGGTTTGATATTATCCATCCCAAGTCTGTGCAACAGTTGTGTAGCATAATGGGCTTGAGTAAGGTACAAGCCAGACACATCCCTGTAGGCCTCAATGCCCAAAAAATGACTGACAGATCCCAATGACTTGAGTGCAAATTTCTGATCCAGTTTGTGAATGAACTTGGTAATAGCTCCATTTGAGTTACCTGTGACTAGAATATCATCTACATAGATGAGAACAAACATAGTAACTTTAGAGTCTTTAAAAATAAACAAGGAAGTGTCTGAAGCAGATTGTTTGAATGTCTGACTTAGCAGATATGTCTTGAGAGCATCAAACCATGCTCTAGGAGCCTGTTTTAAGCCATATAAGGCTTTCTTCAAGTGACACACATAATGTGGCTTGTCAGGATCTGTAAATCCAGCTGGCTGAGGCATGAAAATATCCTCTTGCACTTGGCCATTGAGAAAGGCATTATTCACAACAATATGCTGTATATCCCAGTGAAACTGAACAGCTATAGCCAAGACAACTCTAATGGTTGTTGGTTTGATCACAGGGCTGAAGGTATCATGAAAGTCAATACCATAACTTTGACTGAAGCCTTGTGCAACAAGTCTAGCCTTATGCTTGTTGATTGTACAATCAGGGTTCAACTTCAATTTAAAAATCCACTTGTTGCCAATAAGTTTCTGGTGTGTAGAAGGAGGGACCAGATCCCATGTCTGATTGTCCTCAAGAGCTTTATACTCAGCCTTCATAGCATCCAACCACTGAGGTTGATTCAATGCTTCAGTCACTGTGGTAGGTTTAGGTTTGGATGAAGAAGATGCAGAGGCTAGATAAGAGAAGGTCTTTGGTTTGAAAATACCACTTTTGGATCTAGTTTGCATAGGTGATGGTGAAGAGGATACAAGAGATGCATAGGGACTAGTTGTGGAGTCAGTAGATTGCAGATGAGACAGATGATTGCTTTCTGTACTATGTGCAGGAGACATAGGTGTAGGAACAGACTCAGAGGGAGAAGACATATGCAAAGGTGTATGAAGATCAGGACTGGAAGTAGGTGAAGGTGGTAAGGACAAGGATGGATCAGGGGTATGAGGAGATGTAGCAGGTTGTTCAGAAGGATTTAAGAATTCAGCATGCACAGTGGAGTCAAGAGAAACATAGTGACTAGGTGATGTAGGCTGGACAACAGTAACTGCTGATACAAACCCCAACTGAAAAGGGAATTCTTCCTCATTAAAGACAACATGCCTAGAGATATAAACTCTTCCAGAAGGATCTAAACACTTAAACCCCTTGTGACAGTCACTGAACCTTATAAAGACACTTTCTAGTGTGAAAATCAAATTTGTGCTTGTTATATGGCCTAAGAAGAGGAAAGCAAGCACAACCAAACACTTTGAGGTTTGTATAAACAGGTTTGACCCCAAACAGTTTTTCAAAATGAGACAACTGATTTAAAACTGGTGTAGGCATATAGTTAATAAGAAAAACAGCATGCTGAAAGCTTTCCCACCAAAATTTAAGGGGTAATTTGGCTTGTGCCATTAAAGTGAGCCCTAGTTCAGTGATGTGCCTATATTTTCTCTCAGCTTTACCATTTTGCTCATGGATATGAGGGCATGGGTGCCTAAAGTGAATTCCACATTCTTTCAACACAGGAACAAAAGACATGTACTCTCCTCCCCAATTAGACTGTACAGCTTTAATTTTTAGAGAGAACTGATTTCTACAAGTTTTTTGAAGTGCAAGAAGGCTTGTAAGGCATCTGATTTAATTTTTAAGGGATAAATCCAAGTAAAACGAGTGCAATCATCCACAAAGTGTATATAGTATGTGAAACCAGACACTGATTGAACAGGTGCAGGTCCCCATAGGTCTGTGTGTATGAGTTCAAGAGGAGACATAGTTACAGTTTCAGAATTATTAAAGGGCAAAGCATGGTGTTTACCATACTGGCAAGCATCACAAAAATTTATCTCATTACTGAAAGGAAGATTACAACTCTTCATAACTTGACTCAAAACTTTGACAGACGGATGACCTAGCCTCCTATGCCATATAACATCATTCTTAGGTCTACCAACACTATTAACAAAGGACTTAGGTTTCCAAACACCAAGCTGCTGTGAAGAAGAAGACTGATTACTGGAATTTGAGAAGACTTTTCTGGATTGAAGGGAGTTCTGATGTTGAAGAGGTAGCTGATACAAACAATTGACAACTTTACCTTGAAGCAGGACCTGTCCTGTGACCTTGTCCTGGACAAAACAACCAAGATTAGTAAATTCTACACAGACAGGATTATCAGAAGTTAACTTAGAGATACTAACAAGATCTTTAATGATAGAAGGAACATGTAAGATGTGGTTAAAGTGTATTGTGGAGTTAGGAACAGGAAAGACAGTGGAACCAAGGTGAGCAATCTTAAGTTGAGAACCATTACCTACACCCACAGTTTCTGAGCTATTGTACTCACTCCCCAATTGAAGTTTGCCAAGGTCTAAAGTGATGTGGTTTGTAGCCCCACTATCTGCATACCAGTTGGGATCATTCAGAGTTTCTGGACCAGCCAAATATGCAGCAGGGGCTTGATAACTGCCTTAATTGCCTTGACTTGGTGGAGTAGGAGGATTGAAATTAGTATCAAACCTGTACCAACATTCCACAACATTATGACCAGCTTTGTTGCACAGTTGACAGGTAGGCCTAGCTCCATTATTATTATACCCTGCTCTACCTCTTCCTCTAGACCTTCCTCCTTTTTGATTTGAACCACCTCTACCTCTGCTTTGTCCCTGATAATTTTTGTTGTGGTTTCTGCCTCTACCCTGATAGCCATCTCCTCCTTGTGTTCTGATTGCAGCATTGGCAGATGCCTGGGACAGATCAAGGTTAGTAGCAGGATTAAACCTAGCTATGAGCCTTTCATGAGTGATCAGTTGAGCTTGTACTTCTGGCCATGACAGAGCTCCTATTCTAGCAGTCAAATTGACAATCACAAACTCATATTCCTTGCCTAGACCTCCCAGAGTAGAGAGAATAAGTTCAGATCTAGTAATAGGATAACCAGCTGCACTCAACTTGTCCGAGTAAGTCTTCATTTGGGCCAGATAGTTGGACATGCTCTTAGATCCTTTTTGTGCTTTAGTTAAAGCATCCTTGTACTCAAGCATCTGGGCTTCACACTGATTATTGAACAGTAGCTCCAAAGTTTGCCAGATTTCATGGGCAGTGGTACACCCTACTACTTCAATCAGGGCCTCTTCTGTCATAGAGGCTAACAGCCAACCAGTCAGCAAGGCATCCTTGGAAATCCATTCATCATAAGCAGGATTGATAGGAAGAACGATGGATGAGGTAACATTAGGTACACCTAAGTACTTAGACGGACAGGGATGAGTACCAAACAAGAATCCTTCTAATTTATGACCTCTGATAACAGGAAGCACAGTGAATTTCCACAGCAGGTAGTTGTTTCTATCCAATTTGACAGAGCAACTTTGATTCAAATTACCTCCAAGAGTCTGCATGGGCACCAAGGAAGAGGAAACCGGTCTGACCGTGAGTGGAGAGATCTGTGAGCTTGGATTCATGGAGTATCCAACAGAATAAGATCCAAAACCCATAGTTTGCTGCTGTAAGCCACCTGATAATCCAAACGGAAAGAACGTTGAGCTTGCAAACGGCACAGTCATGGCAGAGTTTGGTGGCGTTGTCGTTTGTAGCGGTGAAGCTGTCATTTGAATGGTGGCTGTTGCAGAAGCAAGTTGGGTAGAGGAAGGAGGTGTATTCATGGTGGAGGTGTAACTTGTTTGGCCGGTGTCTTGGCCGGAAGTTGATGACGGTGGTGGCTCCATAGGCCCGAGCACCGTTGGCTCTGCTACCAACTTGAAGGAATGAATATGCAGAAAGGATAATGATTTCTTGATTAATTCTGTGGTAGAGATAGTACACCTTATATCACCAACAAGATAATCTTATCTATCCACCTTGGGATTCTACAAACAGAATCTAATGGTTCAAAATGTAACATATAGCAAACAGAAAGTATAATACTTGTCACTCTCACATTCACTTATCAAACTAGTATAAGTGAATCTACTTATTAGCTACTACCTTCGGTCCAAAATATAAGTCATCCTAGCTTTTTTCCTTTGTTCCCACAATATAAGTCATTCACAATATCAAGAGAGCATTAATGAACATTTTCCTTATCTTACCCCTAATTTATATCAATCCAACCACTTTTATTTACTCCACAATTGTTGTATTTATGATAGTCAAGGGGTGTATTAGACATTTTATCCCTACATTAATTACATTTAACTACTTTCTTAATCAATGTGAAAATTCTAAGATGACTTATAATTTAGACCGGAGGTAGTATATCTTTATCACAATCTGAGAACTAAATAATCCGCAAAAAAACGAGTACAACAAAGAACAAATTAAACTACAGTTAGTTATGTTGAGAGTCGTATCAATCAATGTTTTCATACCATTATCAATGTAAAAGCGTTTTATAGTCGTTTATCGTGATACTTTGTTGTGGAAGTAAAATAAAAATATAAATAATTATCAGTAAGTATATATGCTAGCTACAAACATACATAATTATAACCTTATGGTAATTAATAAATAGAATTAATGAGAATAAAATGGAAAACTAATTACCTTGGATGTGCATTGTTCTTGACAGCTTTCTGACCATATTTCCTCCATTTATATCCATCATCAAGTATATCCTCTGCACTCCTTGTATGAAATGCAACCCTTGGCGGAACCTGCTTTTTCGACGTTAATCTGTTACCGTTTTTTCCTAATTTCTGCTTATTATGATTATTATTTACCACATTCATGTTACGATGATGATGATCTATCATATTCATCGATGATGATGATGATGGTACATGATGATGATGATCATGAGATGATGGTGATATAGTACTAGGTGTTGTTGTTCTTTGTACAACTTGCTGATGAATAGTACTATCACCATTATTATTTAGAAGAAATGCAGCTGCAGCCCAATCGAAATCGGATGATGATAATTGCAATTGGTTTTGATCATTAAGAAGATGCATTAGTATTTGATCATCATTTGATGATGATAAAAAACAGTTGAGGTTGTTTTCATGTGGTTGATCTTCCATGCATGCAATTTTGATAGAAGAATTAGAAGGTAAGAATGTTGAAAGATATTATGTATTTATGGGTTTTGGGGTGGGGGTAGAGGGGAGGGTTGAAGTTAGGTGGGGTAGGCGTTGTGCAACGTGAGAGACATAGATAGGACATTCTTTGGGAAGCTGCATGAAAACGTACGTTGGATATTAATTAAGCTGATATAGGTAAAAGCCAACTACATATTACCTACTAATATTCGTTCAACTGCCCTACCACAAGGGATCATGGTTTACATTTAAAATACCTACACATGCATGTCCTTAAGTACGTACACTCCTCGATCTATCCGTCTCATAATATAAATTACTCTACTTTTTTTTATTTGTCTCAGAATATAAATCATTCTATATTACCAGTGAAGCATTTATTACCATTTTCACCGTCTTCCTCTTAATTTATTTACAATCTAACTATTTTTCAAAACTCTAAAACAAATTTCTTTTCCGAGAACAACATTTCTTCTTAAAATTTATGGTATTCAATTACTTTCTTAATCTTTGTGAAAACAATAAAAAAATGACCTATATTTTGGGACGGACGAAATACTATAAATTAGAATGATACTCCAATCACTCATACACAACGATTAACAATAAATGTGTATTTTTACATATATAATGACACTATTGATAATGATTTAGTGATCATTGATCATAAACTTTTTTTTTTGTAGAGAAAATTGATCACAAAACTTGACGTACTCTATCATAATCAAGAGAGCAAAAATATGTTGTGTCATCTGAATAGTTTTGGTATATATATATTTTAACTCTTCAGCTTTATTAGATAATATAAGTCTTTTTTAGAATATTAATATAACATTTTATTTCATGGTACCCTTAATTTATTATTCATTCCAATAACTTTTTAAAAAAAAAATTACTTTACACCTATTGCATGAATAATAGTCAAGAGTATTATAGTTTCTTAGTTTTTTTTTTTTATGACATTCATTCAATTTCTTAATATGTGTGAAAATAAACTATTAAAAGACTTTTGTTTTGGGATGGAAGTAATAAAAAAAACTCTCTTTAAACGGTATGGAACATCTAAAAATACCTTCATTACATGACGATGATATTATATATATTCAGTTATATACAGTACATGCAACTGTTATATCATTCATGCATATAAATATACTAGGTTTAACATAAAAGGGAAATATCACGTGGTACAACAATTAATAAGAGGAATATAAATGATGATTATGGGGATACAAGGTTGCTTAATTTAAGGTAAGAAGTAGTGAGGGGCTTAATATATAATTAAAGTAATTAAGGGTATATATATATATATATATATATATATATTGTTGTTAAACGACTGCTACTACTTTGAGTATCGTGCGGTTAAAGCCAATCTAAAGACGTTGGGGGTTGTTTGGAAAAATACTGTAGCCAATTAACCTTTTTTTTTTTTTTTTTTTGGACAATGTGTCCTCCTAAATGGAATACCAGAGGAAACTAGGTTAACTATCGAGCTAGTCTAGCATTTACGAGTAGTTCGTGATTGGCTTGATCTAGTGTTAAAGGCCCACATTTACGTTTGATAGGGTTTGTTAAAGCTGACTCACATTAAAAACTTGTTGCTAATAATGCACCCATTGTAGTAAGATATGAATAGCTAATAACTTGGGTTTTGATGATGATTGATGCCCTTCATGTTATATGCTGTTGAGTTAGCTTTCTACGTGATATACTCGACTCGATTTTCAGCACAATTCAGTTTAAAAATGAGTTTGATTCTACCTACCTGTTTATATAAAATAATTAAAAATATTGTATTTTGAGAGATGCATGCCTATATATATTTTTGTAGATATAATATATATATCTTTATATACCATCATGTGTTCCGGTCCATATATTCCGCTTTGTTAATACACATGGATATTGTAAGTGAATAAACTTAAAGCCTCAACCTTAACAACGAATACCGAAGAATTGAAGACAAAGAAGAACTCAAACGAGACGTTAAATTTGCGTGGTTCGTTCACACTAAGAGTTTATCTTAAATTATAACACATCCCTTTCAAAATACAAATCCATTATTGATCTTTTTGATTTTATCCTATAATATATATATATATATCAATTTAGAGTATCAATGAAACACTTATTATACCTTTTTTTTCTCTTACCCCATATTTATTATATATCCACTCACTTTTTCATTTCTTTACAATTACTGTATTAATGACGGTCAAATTTTATTTTAGATATTTATCATGAAAATTAATGACATAAAACCAATTTAACAAATTTTTTAAACCATATGAAAATTCCAAATAGATTTATATTTTAGGACGAATTTAATTAGTATATCCCAACCTAAACGCCAAAGTATATCGCCACATTTGCACATAAAGTCTCACTTCCAAAAACAACAATATAATTCCACCTCCGTATGATCCTTGAAATTAGCAACTAAATGAGGTTGTCTCTAGTATTGAAAGTCTAAATAGATACTTGTCTCATGGAAATCGTTTTTTTGGAATTCTTCTCCTTCTAATGCAAGACATCATTGACGCTCCCATGTTCAGCTGCCACATCTAATGTTGATATTGCAGTCTATTGCACTATGACTGTTACAATGGATGGTAATATCATTTCGATGTAAGCTACGCTCACCATACAAATTCTCCAACCACAATGCTTCTTTGACAGTCTCGGTCATTGTCATGTATTCTGCTTTAGTGGTAGACAAAGCAACAACATGTTGTAATGTAGCTTTCCAGCTTACAGCACAACCACCAATACAAAATATATAGCCATTGATAGACCCATGAGAGATATTAGACCGCCATGCACATAAGTATAATGATTATGTTGCTTATGCTCTTTTTATTGCACATGAAACCAATGAAGGTGGAGAGCCTTCTACAAATTCAAAGGCAGATTCGGGTGCTGATTCATCTAGGTGGTTGGTTGCGATGAATGATGAAATTGAATCTCTGCAGAAAAATAAGACCGGGGTTCTAATGAAGCTGCTAAGGGAAGGAAAATCGTTGATTGTAAATGAGTCTTCAAGAAGAAAGAATGCATACCAAGGATTGAAGATGCAAGATACAAGGCACAATTAGTTGCCAGAGGATTCACTCAGGTACAAGGTGTTGATTAATATAATGAATTTTTTTCACATGTTGTTAAACATAGTTCGATTCGTGTCTTGCTTGCTATGGTGGCCATGTATGATTTGGAGTTGGAGCAACAGGATGTTAAGACAACTTTTTTACATGGTGAGTTTGATGAAACGATCCTCATGAGGCAGCCCTAGGGTTTTGAGAATTGAAGGTAAAGAAGACCATGTTTGTTTGTTGAAGAAATCCGTGTATGGACTGAGCAGTCCCTATAAGAAATTTGATTCCTTTATGTTGAGTCATGGGTACTCAAGGAGCGTGTGTGACAATTGTGTCTATTTTCGGAAGTTAGATGATGTATCGTTTATTTATTTGTTGCTTTATGTTGATGACATGCTCATTGCCGCCAACAATCAGTTACACGTTCACTATTTGAAAGCCTTGTTTAGTAGTGAATTCGAGATGAAAGATCTAGGAGCAGCTAAGAAACAACTAATGTGGGCTTTGGCCCATCAACTAATATTAAGATCCAATGTAAGCATAAGCATGGAATCTAGCTACTTGATAAGATAATGAATTTGCTGCATATAAAAATTATCCACAGGCTGATTCTATATCAAATGCACAATAGAAAGCCATAAAAATTCCATATTCATCTATTTTGATGAAAAAAACTAAAAAACTGAAAAATATATTTTACTTGAAACCTGTACACACTACACACTACAAAATAATGAAAATCACTATGAAATCGCTCAACATACAACCTGCAGCAGATATCTCCCACCGGGAGAGACAGAAAACATATGCATGCAAACATGTTTTATGGCATGAATCCATAATGTTTTGACATTTTTTTTTCCAGGTCATCCGTTGATATTTTCTACGTGAAATATGCTTCCATCAATAATATTAGTGGCGGACTCAGGAATTTTTTTTCTGAACCAATAACCATAGAGTCATTAATAATGTGTCTCATCAATTGAACTAAATGGATAATCACACTAAAAGTTGTCTAAAATAATATACATACATATTTTTTAAAATTAATTATTAGAGGGATATATTAATAAATTCGTACGGAAATTTGAGTGGGGTCCGTCCGCCCCTGAATAATATCGAGAGGTAGAACTCACCCATGAATGTGATTTTATGGTGGTCTAGGACCACCATGTCATCACTTTTTCTTAGGGATGATCATGGATTGGTTTGGGTTGGTTTGAAAAGCTTGGGGTCAATTTGGGGGTTATAACTTGTACCCAAACCAAACCAAAATGATTTTGAACCCAATGGTTTGGTTTAATTTGGTTTTGGTTTTAGCATGTCAATTTGTTTAAGAAACTATTTTTATGACACAACGGTTTTTTCCGATTTACATAAACAATTTAATGTAAAGTGGAACACGAATCACGATTGGAAGAAGAGATGGCTATACCCAGAGAGAAAGCGTGATGGATTGATGGAGACAGTGTTTGAGTGTCGAATTATATGGGTGATGGAAATTGAAGAGTGATTTTAGGTTTTTGGTTGTATAGTTAGCTTTTATATATATACATTATATTGTGAAGCTATGTTATTTTGTAGAATAATTAATTCGGGTTGGTTAAAAATAAAAATAACCAAACTCAACCAATTCAATTGGTTTGGTTATTTCAGTTTGGTTTGGACCGGTTAATAGTTTTGTTTGGTTTTTCGGTTTTTTTTCTCAACCCTACGGCTTTTCCACCAATCATAAATCATAAAATTGATGTTTTTTTATATTATAAATAGATGGGACCAGCTTGAAATAAATAAAGATTTCCAGACCACCAAGTCGATCATACTCCGAACGAGGATAAAATTTCCTCACCCCATATAGATATTCAAAACCATTATCATTGGGGTGAAAGCGGCTTGCCCCTAGGATAATTATCTGAGGAAACAAGCGCAGTGTGGATAATTTCGTATGGAAAGATGCGTCCTGAAGGCTGAAGGATAACATGGGATTGAAAGAGATACATACCCTATGAATAATATCGAAAATAAAGAGTCTCGTCCGATGGATATATAGTATTATTGGATCCCGCCACTTAAATATGAAAATAGATTGTGGCACAACAAAATTGCACAACAAATGTCACAACAAACTTTTTAACCCATTGATTTTTTTAGAGCAATGATAAAGCCACAACCAAAATTACACAACGTAATCTCCCACCCTTGATTTTGGTGGTTCCAAGGACGGAGTCAGGATTTTAAATCGGGGTGGGCTATTAGACTATATCGAGTTCGTCGGGTGGGCTGGATTAAGAATATTTTATGGATCCGACTAGACTACATATATTTTTTAGTGTAATATTTTTTTACCCGGGTGGGCTTAGCCCCCCTCAATTTATACACACCTCCGTCCTTGGGTGGTTCTACATCATAATTAATTAACACTCATTAAAATCAAGGGTGAGAGATTACGTTGTGTCATCCGTTGTGTAACTTTGGTTGTGCCTCTATCATTACTCTTTTTTCTGGGTCCATATAATTCAATACGTCCCATATCATAATCAATGGTCCCAAAGTGTGTTGTGTATGATGTTGTGACTATTTTGTTGTGGTATTATCCTTAAATATTTCTATGTAATCAACATATATATATATATATATATATATATATATATATATATATATATATATATATGTGTGTGTGTGTGTGTGGAAATCCCATTGATACATTTTCGTCACAAGCGTGGGATGTGCAAGTGGGATATTAAGAGCTATAAATACTTTCTTCTTTGCTAGTTGATTGACCTTGTAGCTAAATTAATGTATACTATTATTTAAGAATTATATAAATATATATATATGTAGCTTTGAAATTGTCTTTATGCCTTACGTGTTTGCTAGGATGATTAGGACATTCAAACTGATAAAAATATAATCGTTGCAGTGATCAGAATATCTCTACTATATGTATTAGTAAGATACATGATGATGGAGACACAATAATATCTAAATAAAACACATGACAAACACTTATATATTCAATCATTTTTTATGATGAGATATAATTTTTCACTGAAAAGGTTAAGGCAAAATTTGAATTATTAGTCATCTGAGAGCGTTTGTTTTAATTGTTACGTTCATTGGTTAACGAGAAATTTTATTATGAGAATATTATGTTTTAGTCCACTTTTCGTTCTATATATAAATTTTAATTCAGTTTGTATTTTTTTTTTTTTGATTTAAGGACAAAACATTTTCTTTCGGACTATTTTGCCTTTTCTTTTAATCCCTAATATTCTCTTCTACAATACTCTGTTCATTAAATCAAACTCATCCAAAAAGCCGCCATAGCTCCACCGGCGATATTGACGGCAAGTTTCAAATCCGGTTTTAAAAAAAATGGATCCAGAAGCCGCACGGGCCGCAAGAGAAGGGACGTATCTTACAGGTTTTGATCTGTATTTTCGCTGCTATTTCATATATCTTTCTAGTTTTTTTTGTCGGAGGAAAATTAATTTACAGTATTGAATTGGAGTGTTCGTGAAGTCCATTCAGCTTTTCCTGTTGATTTTGAAGCTGCATAATCATTTGGAAGAAAAATACATGTCGATCCTTATTAAACAAATAGCTTACAGATTTTGTTGAAATTGCAATGCTTGCATATTCAGTTGTTTAAATTTGTAGTATACACGGCTCTTGCAAATTTCCTTAATGATAAAAAATGTTTATGCCTAATTTGGAAATGAAAATATTGTCAGTCTGTTGTTAAATTGTAGATGGTCATGGTATCAATAGGACTATTCATAATCAGTGAATTGTCCAGAGTAATGGAAGATTCTTTAATGTCTACGTGTGCGTGTCGTTAATGTTACATTCTTGCAAATTCGACTAATTCGAAGGTATCTACTTCTGCTAATGTTACTGTTCCAAGCATTTCAAGTTCTGAAAATTCTAGAAATTTGTGTATTGAGTATGGGATTGTTCCTCTGGCAACTGGGTTGAGAGGAATCACAATGCAGGTATTGAAACTATCATGGTAGATATTGAAGCTACCATCGTCAACTCTTTTGATAACCATGGAGCTGAAACTAATAGTTCTGTTGAGAACACAAATAATGGTAAGCCTGTTGTGGTTGATAATATTGGTGATCCCACAGTTTAAGGGTTGGTTTAAGGATGCATCTATGATGTTTTAAAGAAGATTGATTGTGTTGTTCAGTTGGTTCATATCATTAAGCTTTATAATACACTAGTTTTGGGGGGTGTTACTGTGTTACTGTTAATATCACTATGTGTTATGAGATTTTCAGCCATATATACGCCAAGAATAAGGCTGAAAATCAGATTTTGGAGCAGAAAACCAAGTGTTTTAGGGTTGAAAAACTTCAAATACTTTTATTGACTTCATGTTGTTGCCTTCTTCTACTTTGTCCAAATATACAGAAAGATGCAATGTTTTTTTTTCAAAAAAGAATCGTTTGTAGTGTGCTTCAAACCCCCTTCCTTACATTGGGAAGCATACTAATGATGATATTTCTGTCATTAATGGATAATAAATGCAATGTATATTTGTTTTCTGTGGTTATTAGTATTGAAAAGTGTTTTGAGAAGTTGAAGAGGAAAACATAATTGGTTGTGTTACTGTGATGATAAGGTGTTACTGTGTTACTGTTAATATCCGCTATGCATTCTTTGTAAAAGGTGTTATTGCAGGCAGGTGTCTTTATTTGGTTTTAATCTTTCCTTGCATTCCACTATTGTTGTGGTGTGGTTTTGGCCTAGGTGATTGAAAGTTGTTGATTCAAATGGTGAGGCAATGTTGGTGTTTTTTTGTCTTTAGAAAAATGGAGATGCCTATATTCTCTATTGATGAGGTTGAGCTGCTGCTATTTAATGCATTTTTTTGCTGCATACGTCTTTCATGAAGTTTGATGTGGTGCGGGTTTGAAGGATAAATGTGCTTAGATGGTAAAACATACTGCTTTGGTCTTCAAAACTTGAAGAATGTTTTAGTTCCCCTGATAGGATTTTTGATTATATCCAATATTATTAGGCTTTTATTCTCGTTGCTTCCCCGAGAGTTGCATTTCCATAATGCTTTGATAGATTGTTTCATTACGATATGAAGCATTTTTTGATAGATTGTTGTATTACACAATGTTAATGGTGATATTTTGTCTGTTACTATTACTGTGTTACTGTTACTGTGTTAGTGTAAATGCTGCGATTATATTTAGCTTTCAAATACTACATTGAAAGGGTATCAAATGAAGATAAAAAAAAATATGAACTTTGGTGAAACAATTTTGATGATCGGTGTTCTAAATCAAAAGTTACGGTCGTTTATAAGAAAAACGCTACGGTTAATGCAAATATTTTTTCGGCTTTCAAAATTTACGTCGGAAGGGTATTGTATGAGAGCTCAAATTAAAGAGCAAAAAAAATATGAATTTTGGTGAAAACATTTCGATGATCGGAGTTTTAATTCAAAAGTTACGGTTGTTTAAAAAAAACAAACAAACAAAACATTACACCTGAAACAAGAGGCGCGCCGCTTTTACTCAATTTCCGGACGGCGCTGTTCTAATAAGAGTAATTTTGTCCGTCTGAATTTTCTTAATCCTTTATACAACTAAAAAAAGAGTGTGTCATATTTATTAATTTTGTAATTAAAAATGGACTTTTCCCTCGATCCCCTTTTATTTTACCTTATTCCTTTAGGAAAAAAACTTAGTAAATCCCCCCCCCGCGCGCTTGCGCAAAAATTTTACATCACATAATGATTAGAGGCCTTGGTATATTTATAGCATAAAAAGCTCATTTACTTCTCTCTAACTTAAAACATAAATAAAGAGGGTTCTAATGGCAGCATGATTTTTGCTTTCGACAATCTCTCTCTCAACACCATAAACTATTACTTTTGTCACAATGTAATTCATCACAATATTAAAAATCGTGGTGCCATTAGAACCCCTACATAAAAACCATTGACTATTATATTATGACGTTCACTTTAACATCATCTCCACTCCCTAGCTATCAGAAAACTCGTCTACGAGAACTGAATCCATTCACAATGGCACCATCATGAAAAAAATCAAAATGCGTGCAGGAACGAAAAAGACTCTGAAACTGATGTTTTATTGATTGATAAAATGTTACACTGATACTCCTTTATATAGGAGAGAAAGTGATTATTCAAACTATAATAAAATAAAGATAAACTCCTATCAAAATCTAATATGAATTTAAAACCAATTATAATTCTTTTATTTAAACTAAATTTTATCTATAACAGTTTTATCTTCATTTTGACATTCATCCATATCTCTTCAGATTTTGTCTTCTATCACCCTCCCTCAAACGATGTCGGGTTTGGAGGCTGAGTTTGTAATGTCATAATATGGAGGGCATCTCCACTCCGGTGGGTCTTCCGGAGTCCCGGAGTCCGTAGTATTGATGTTTTGGAGGGCATCTCCATCCCAGTGATTCTTTCGGAGTCTATAGTTGTGGTATTTTTGGAGGGCATCTCCACTCCGGCGGGTCTATCTTCCGGAGTCCATTGTATTGATGTTTCGGAGGGCATCTCCACCCCGGTGATTTTCTTCCGGAGTCCATAGTATTGATGTTTCGGAGGGCATCTCCACCTCAGTGATTTTCTTCCGGAGTCCATAGTTGTGGTATTCTTAGAGGGCATCTTCACTTAGGAGCGCGTCTTTTTCAGTGGCTCTTTCGAAGTCCTTTTGTTTGTGTGGGATTTGGTGGTGTACAATGGCTTTCGATTATTGAAAGATGGCGCGTGTCTCGGCTCTTCCAATAGTCTAACCATCTTGGATTTTTTTTTTGATGACATCAGCCCTCAATTGCGATTGCTACCGTGGATCTGCATTCTTTAATCACATATACAAAATAGGCATGTAGAATGGATGTCAAAAGAGATACGATTGATGCAATATTTAAGATTATTTATTTAGAAAAAAATCAACTTAATTAAACTGGAAAGAAAATTACGGACTCTTAAAATCTGTATTCAACATAATAAAAAAAATAAAATAATAAAGACTCAGTTTATGGTGATGAAGACGTTGAAGGCATGGGAAAATATTTATTTGTGCGGATGAATTTTGTTGGAATGTGGATCAACTTTCTGGATGCAATGAACGACAAACTTTTTTTTTCCCGTCTAAAAAACAAAACAGAGTAATTTGATGCACAAAATGAATGACGCTTATATGCTGGGATGTTGATCATTATTTTTTTCTTTTTACCATGAACCAAAAAACTAAAAACTAAAAATAAAAGCGGCGTAAAATATGAGGTGTGAATGGGAACGGGATGGTGGTTTAAAAGCGGAAGATGATCGGGCGAGGGTCAGAAAAAGTTGTAGTTTGAATAAAATATTGTTTAATGTGTTTAAATTTAATTTAAGATAAGAGTTTATCTGTTGGGATAGATTGCCACACTCTTGAATGCCTAAAGAAATAAAGTTGTGTATTTGCTGACACCAAATTGTTTTTAAGATAATCGTAAGTCATTGATCTTAACATTTAGATCGTGAGCAGAGAGGTCATGAGATCGAACCCTGGTTGGAACATTATTTAAAATGAAATTGTGCAAGTGTTGGGACAGATTGCCCACACTCCTGAATGAAAATTGTGCCAATGTTGGACAGATTGTCAACACTTGAGGGGGGTTGTTGGGATAGATTGCCCACACTCTTGAATGCCTAAAGAAATAAAGTTGCGCTTTTACTGACACCAATTGGTTTTAGTACTCTAAAGAAATAAAGTTGCGCCTTTACTGACACCAATTGATTTTAGTACAGCGGTAAGCGCTTGATCTTAACATTATCTTAAATAATGTTTTATCTTGTTTATTTCTCTCCTATATAAAGGAGAATGCGTTGTATTATTTTATCACTTCAATAAAAAAACAACAATTTAGAGTTTAACGTTTCCGCTACGTCTCTGATTTTCTCCATGGTATCAGAGCCAGTGGTGGAGGTTCGAGTGTCTTAATATTGGTTGCCTTCCTAGGTCTCTCCGGTGTTGCCTGTAGGTCGTGTTGCCTTGAGATGGCCGTCTCCTGTCCTCCTGCCGGTGGGGAATCCGCTCCAGGGTCGTCGCTCTGCTGTGTCTGGCCCGATCGACTATTATATGGTGTGGTTGGATTGGCTAGCATACCAAACAGTTAACGATTCACGGGTTCAATATGGGTTTGTTCACAAGAGATCTTCGATCATCTGAACCCTCGTCCGATCCTCTTTCGCTATTCCATCAGATCCCATGTAGCGAAAGCAAAAAAAAAAAAAAATCAATTTGATCCATGACTTTTTTTTACATCGGCTATGTTTCACTATATCCTCCAGATTATTTCTTTCCCCAAATAAAGAAGGACTACGTACGTCCAGATTATTTTTTCTCGAATAAAAGATTGAAAAATTTCCATGATTCCACCCTTTGTCTATTCTTTGATTTTTTTTATCATTAATAAATAACACTCTTGCATATAAATATTATAATTTTCATTTTGAAATCCATTCTGTATCTATATTTTTGTTGTGATTATAAAAATACAGATCAAATTCAACAATAATAATGAAGACAGATCCCTTCGTCGGACGATGTAAATGGTATGAATAGTAGAGCATGTTTGCAGTAATCAATGAAAATTGAAAAGATTTTTTGACAAAAAAAAAAAAAAAAAAAAAAAAAACCACAGATTAAAAGCCAAGAGTCAGGAGCCAAAGAGCTGAGGGCCGAGAGCTAAGAGTCGTGGGTGTCAAAAAGCTATCATATTCTTTGTTGGCTAAGACAAACGTTCCCTCAACGCTTTAGAAGATAAAGTCACAGAAGAAAGAATGGATTTCAGAAAAAGTTGTAGTTTGAATAAAAGAATGTTTATATAATGTTTTTAAATTTAATTTAAGATAAGAGTTTGACGATACATGATTTCACCCCTCCACGTGTCGTCTTCTAGTTGGTCTCCATGATGTGAATAAGAGCCAATGTCTGCATGTCGATGCTAGGACTCGGGGCTACGACGATCGACTTCCAAGCAGTGTAGGGAGAGAGTTCCATGTCGATCACCATAAGTCGGTTAGGTCGGTTTAGAGGACAGAGTCTTCACCAGCTACGAAGGCCCATTATCAGCATGATAATTTGAGCAAGGGGCAAGGCCCATTAAGGTTAAATGTGACGATAGCCTAAGCCGACCCAATATTAGGGTTAGGGCATGCATTGTCATTATATATACCACGTTCCAGGAACTACGTAAGGCTTGATTCCTGGACAACTACAGGATACGTAGGCAATCTAAGACAAGCTCTTAGACTCAGCCGCAAATCATAAAACCTACAACTCGTTCTTAAGGCATTAGGGTTTTGGGTGTTCATCATTAGATTCATTCAGACCCGGTTTAATTAAGTGATATAATTTGTCATCGTCAGAGTTTATATCTAAAAAAGAAGATTGTTTAATGTGTTTAAATTTCATTTAAGATAAGAGTTTATGGAAAAAAAAAGTTTTATCTTGTTTATTTCTCTCCTATATAAAGGAGAATGCATTGTATTATTTTATCACTTCAATAAAAAAACAACAATTCAGAGTTTAACGTATCGGAGTCAGATGTCACGAGATCGAACCCTGGTTGGAACTTTATTTTTAAAAAAAAATTGTGCAAGTGTGGGGAGAGATAGCCCACACTCTTGACTGAAAAATTGTGACAGTGTTGGGAGAGATTCTCACACTCTTTGAATGCTTAAGGAAATATAGTAGCACTTTTACCAACACCAATTGGTTTTAGTAGAATGGTAAGAGGCTTACTAACACCAATTGGTGGATCGAACCCTGCAGGTTGGAATATTATTAAAAAAATTGTGCAAGTGTTGGAGATATTGTCCACACTTAAGGAGGGTATTGAAAAAAATTGCCTACATTCTTGAATGAAAAATTGTACAAGTGTTGGGAAAGATTGTCGTCTCCATAAATTGACCATTCATGCATACTATGATCAAACAATCGCAACAACACTTGGCTTAATCGAGATGAAGCTCCCTTCCGTGTTGAAGCTCTTCTCATCATTCCAACATTTTCATGGAACGTCGGTATTTATTTGATACTCCGCACTTCAACGAATAAATGGCTACGAAGAATCTCCAGGGGCACGATTAATGGATCTTGGTTTAGATCTGAATACACCATGCCGTGGAATTAAGCTGCATAATATATATTAGTCTAAACAAATTAAAAGCAAAATGTGAGTGCGCGCAAGCGCAAATTAAAGCTATATCCATTTCGACATGAATTAAGTTATTTTCATTCTAATTTGAATAAGTTTTGATAATCAAGTCTGGATACAAATTATCATGTCTGACTAAAATAGGTTAGAATATTATGAATAAAAAAAGTAAAAGATTGTTATTTATATAGTCATTAAAATAAATAAAGTAGTAATTTTAGTCAATCCAAATAATCAACAAATAAGGGCAATTCAAACAATCTTTTAGTCCTTACCTACTTGTGCAATAATTTTCTATTTTACAAGCTACCTGAAAATTGTTTAACCACAACATATATATCATAATTAATATACATCATATATTATCGATCATGATATATGATTGATTAAATTATGTATATCACAATATAATACATTTTTATTATTTTAAGTTGTGACGGTAGAATTATTTTCAGAAGCAAACTATGACCAAGCATTTCCATTCTTCTGTTCCAAAAGAAGAAGAAAATGAAAAGAAAGAAAAAAAAAAAGAAAAGAAAAGAAACAATATATCCATATAATAATTAATTAGCTGTAGAAGTTCATGGAGAACATTTTACTAGAATATTGCTGTTGACCACTAGCTAATTCTGAGATCAAACCATCAAGATCTTCTAAACCCGCAAAAAACTCCTCTTCCATTTTCATATTCTTTTCCTGCAATTCTTGTTTGATTGAACAACATCCATCTTTAAATGCACTAGTACTTATTGGGCTTGGCGACCAGTTTGAATGACTCGTCGAATTTTCTTTGTATTCTGATATTAATGTAGTAGCGTTGTTGTTGTTACTGTTACTGGTGGTCCATGGCGGAGGAGTTAATTGGGTAGCAGCAGGAAACTTTTGACGGGTGGTGCCGGCGAGGGCGTTCTTTCTAATGGGCTGAGCATGGTTGTGCTCCGCCGCGTAGCTAATGAGGAAGACACCTGGTTCTGTGCAGCTTTGCTCCACTTGCTTCCTTGCTAAACACACTTTTGAGCTGCTGCATCTATAGTAGCTCCTGTACGTTCGTTTTCGTCAATTAATTTTGTGGCCAAATCAATCAATCCATTAAATGACTTCCATGTTTCACGATTTTGTCATCCTTTAAAAAATATGGGATATATATAAATAAAAAAAAAAAAATAGAAATGCTCACCTGGGAAAAGGGGAGCCTTTAATGGGTTTCTGGCCATATTTACGCCATGCCCACATATCTGAAGGAAGCCCTTCTGCCCCTCCTGCTGCTGCTTGTACCTGCACTACTCTTTTGTTTTGGTTTTTCCTGCAATGCATACATGCATGCGCCCACTTTCATTATTACACATATTTAAATTTCGCCGTCAGAAAATATAAATTTCCTGAAATTGATGTGTGTTTTTTTATATCAAAATTACGAGACTAAAATTGATAATTGCAAAGACAGTAGCATATGTAGCAGAAGGAATCATGAGGACTAACCTTTTTCTGTATTTAGGCGTTTGAGCATTATTAATACTTGCTGCAGTAGTGGTATCAGAACTACAGCAGGCAGCATCCGGCGGACTCGGCTGATAAACAAAGTTGGCAGTTTGTTGTGGCTTCTCGTCTTTGTTTTCACTCTTAACAAACGGATTATAAATACTATCATCTCGAATTGCAGCAGCAGCAGGAGGAGGAGGAGGACACGAAGATGAAGAATCCGAAACCGGATTATAAAACGGTTTATAAAACTCTTGCAAGTCATCATCATTTAACATAGCTACATAATTACTCTGAAAAGGATTATGTTCATCTTCTGGAATACCGAAAAAGAATCCGCCATTAATATTAATATCATCCTCCAAAAAACAAGAATCTGCTGGGCTAGTGGAAAAACCACTACTAGCACTAGTACTCCCTCTGACAATTGCATGAAGACCCCAATTATCTTCAAATCCACCACCGAAATCAGCCATCAAATTAATTGAATGAATGAAACCTATTTTTAAATTTGTGGGATTAATTGATCAACACACGGAAAATCTGTATATATATATATCAGTAGTACGTAGGTGCTGACTTGAGAGTTGAGACTTTAATTTTGGGGGAAATTAATTAAGGAGGAGGAGGAGGAGGAGGAGGAGAGGTTTATTGTATATATGTATAAAGGTACTAGCTAGCTAGATAGCAAAGATAATTAATGGAAAGGCAAGTTTTATATACCAGTTTTGAATGGGGGTTGTGGGGTTTGGGGTTACGTACGGTACACACTTTTTTTACACGGATGATATATATGATTTTATTTATTTGATGGGGAGTTGACTATACGCAAATGTCAAAGGGAGGAGCCTAATTAATTGGAGGCCAACACGCTTTTAATTTAGAATCGCTGTTATTTACTAACTATATATTTGGGTTCTCATTGCTGACATTATATCGAGGTGGACTATAGATCTTGGACCAGTAGTATAGTAGGTGGTCTCTTTTTTCCACATATCCTTTATTAATATAACTCCATTATTATTTATTATTATTGATGACAATAAAATACAAGTCCATGAGGTCATCAAGCCATGACTAATTGAGCATATTAAGTTGAGGTCTAATTAACACCAAAATTTACATACTTCATGTCTTACTTACGACACTAACGTTTTTCGTTGCTTTAAAAAGAATATATATATTTTTCATCCAAAAAATATATACATATACATATACACATCCCAACTCAAATGTTCGGGCGTACGTACCGTCTTTAGAACTTTGATAAAAATGTAATCAAGAGATGTATCTCAGTACGTCGTTGAGTATGCAAAAGTGGAATATATATATACATCACCTATTATTCACTTTTCTTTGGTTAAAATACTCGTCAATTCAAGAAATCGAACATTCACACCCTATAATATTCAAATCTACAACTCTATTTTAAACTGAGTTATTCCCCTTGGGAATCACATAGGTGTCCATTCATATATGGTCGGCTCCATTGATCTTATGTTGAGGTAATACAACTCATCAGCTATGGATATATGTGAAATTGACCTGATAATTTGTATACAAATATTGCTCAAACTCTCACTTTATTTTGTTGACTTATAAAGGGTTATATAATATGCAAAGCAACACTATGACATATTTCCGAAGTTGTATTCAAACAGTGCGGCACTATTTTTTTCATGGTTTAATTTTGTTGTTGGTTATCAAAATATATATATTATTTCAAAACTTGGTTCACGAAGTGAAATAGCTTGTACGTGCGTGGTACGTACCCAGTAACGTCATGCTTCAAGGAGCAAGATTTGAAAGTCATTCCGGGAAAATCAGGCGAAATTTATACCTAATTTCCAGGTAATAAGGTATGTAATATGTTAGACTGTTCTTTGCGCACTCCTATATAGTGGATGTTGGCTGTTGAAATCTTCACGTCCCCCCTGGATATATAATGCCTATCGAACATCAAAAGAATTATAGGCATGCATGTTCAATGCTGAGGAAATAAAATTATAATATATATATGGTGAAATAGTTTTAATTTTTTTTTTAGGTTTTAAATGAATGTATATTACTATTTAAATGTTGTTAATGGTATGGGAAAGATGCAATAGTGATGTTTGAGGTATTGATAAAGACATAAATATGAGTCATGTTGAAAAGGGTTAATATCTATCCCTTTAGATTGAGGGTGTCTTTAGCCTTAAACCACAACGCACATTATGTCCTGGGTTTGTGATTTTATGGTGTTTCTCCCTTCCTCATCTTTCTATCTGAAACTAAGCTATCTTCCTACGCAATGAACTCTGTTAGAATACAACTTGGGTTTGCCTCTGGTTACCATGTCAGTAGTATTGGGACTAGAGGAGGACTCTCCCTCCTGTGGAATGACTCCACGTCTGTACAGATCATAAACTCCTCTCAAGGTCACATTGATGCTCTCGTTACTTACCTTAACCTCTCTTTTCGCTTTACGGGGTTCTACGGCAATCCTCACCATTCTAAACGTCATGAATCTTGGACACTCCTAAAAAGAATCCACTCAACAGTTTCACAACCTTGGCTCTGTGCTGGAGATTTCAATGAAATTCTCCAGCCTTCAGAAAAGACAGGCAAGTTCATCAAGCCTAGATACCTCATGGATAACTTCAGGAATGCTCTTATGGAATGTGAACTTTTTTATCTTGGCTACAATGGTGCACCGTACACTTGGAATAATAGAAGACCTAGGAAGCTAGTCAGGGCAAGATTGGACAGAGCTCTTGCCAACTCTGATTGGATTGATCTTTTTCCTACTTATACAGTCTCCCACCTCTCATCTTCCAGGAGTGATCATATCCCCATCCTCATCTCCCAAAAATCCTCCCTTATTTGCCAAAACCGTAAAAATCGATCCATACCAAGATTTGATCCCTTTTGGCTCCAAGACCCTAAATCCCAAACTATCACAGCTGAGATTTGGAATCAAAATCGCCATTCCACGGACAAAGATTTTGCGAAAGGAATCAAGGATGTCAAGCTTGGCCTTTGTTCCTGGAGTAAGCTTAAATATGGCAATCTAGTTCAAAAAATCACCCATAAGCAGGACAAACTTTCTGCCCTTCAACAGGGAGATTGTTTTGATGTCCATAAAGAAAAGGAATTAATGCAAGAAATTGAGGTTCTTTTGAGCATGGAAGATGACTACTGGAAACAACGAGGGAGATGTAATTGGCTTGTCTCTGGTGATAAAAATACCTCCTTCTTCCATAAACAAGCTTCTAGAAGAAAAGAGAAAAACAATGTCACTGAGCTTCTCACTGACTCTGGAAACATTATCACAGATCAAGATGATATGTTGACTCACGCAAAGGAATTCTATACTAACCTTTTTTCTTCTACAGGTACTCAAGATCAGAACTCAATTGCTCTTTTCTTGAACCAGTTACCCTTTTCTCAAATCAAACCTGCTGACTATTCCTTCCTTTGTGAACCTTTCACAGAAGGGGAAATCCTTACTGCCCTAAGACAAACTCCTGGAAGGAAGAGTCCAGGCCCTGATGGTATGCAAGCCATCTTTCTTAAGAAGCATTGGCCTGTTTACCACCCTGATCTCATCCCTTTTATCCTCAGAATTCTCAATGAAGGAGTCAGCTTTTCAGCCTTAAACGATACCCATATTGCCCTAATTCCCAAAATCCAAAAAGCCAATCACCTTAAGGATTTCAGACCCATCTCCCTCAGTAACACCATCTACAAGATCATAGCCAAAACTATAGCCAACAGACTCAAAAAAACCCTTGAACCCTTGATTGACAAATCCCAAAGTGCCTTTCTTCAAGGCAGACTCATCACTGATAATGCCTTAATTGCCTTTGAAGCATTCCATACCCTAAACCTCAGCACAAACCTCAGCAAAAACCTTATGGCCATCAAGCTTGACATGATGAAAGCCTTTGACCGTATTGAATGGAACTATCTAGAAGGCTTACTGAATAGAATGGGATACCCTTCCCATTTTATCAAGCTCATTATGGACTGTGTCACTTCAGTCTCTTACAAAGTCCTCCTCAATGGCCAGCCTTCCCCTGCTTTCATACCTACTAGAGGAATTCGTCAATGTGACCCCTTATCCCCTTTTCTATTCATTATATGTTCTGAAGGTCTCTCTGCTCTCATAAACCATGCCATCCTTTCTGGCACCATCCAACCCTTTAGATTTGGTAAAGTGGGTCCCCATCTCTCACATCTTCTGTTTGCGGATGATTGCATCCTCTTTGCCCAAGCCAGCCAGGACAATGCTACAGAAATTGCTAAGATTCTACATGCCTTTGAAGGACTCTCTGGTCAGAAAGTGAACCTTCAAAAGTCTAATGCTTACTTCAACAAGCATATTGATCATGACCTGCAACAATCTATCCTTCATGAGCTCTCTATTCCAATAGGCACTCCTAATGGTAAGTATCTTGGCCTACCTTTCCCTGTTGGCAGATCCAAATATGATATCTTCAAATACTTAAAAGATGGAATTTGGAAAAAGCTTAATGGTTGGAAGACTATGTACCTTACTGATGCTGGTAAGGAAATTTTGATCAAGGCTGTAATCCAAGCAATCTCTACTTATGTTATGCAATGCTTCCTATTGCCTAAAAAGCTTTTAAATGAAATCCTTGGCATGGTTAGGAAATTCTGGTGGAGTCACAATCCAGATAAACAGTCTGTTGCTTGGATTTCTTGGGAAAAGATTTGCAAACCCAAAGATATGGGTGGACTTGGCTTTAAGGATCTGAATCTCTTCAACATATCCCTCTTAGCCGAACAATCCTGGAGAGTTGTCTCCAACTCTCACTCTCTGTTAGCAACCATTCTACAATTCAAATACCACAAAAAAATCCCCTGTCTGGAAGCCACCCCCAAACCCTCATCCTCTTATGTTTGGAAAAGCATCAATGCCGGAAAGACTCTCCTAAACAGTGGGCTTAGATGGAGAGTTGGGACAGGTTCTGACATCAACATTTGGAAGGATCCTTGGATTCCCACCAAGTCTAATTTTAGAATCACCACTCACAACCCTACTGATCTAGCACAAACCTTTACTACTGTTGACCAAATCATTGTTAACAACACTTGGCATCTTCCCACCCTCGAATCCCTTTTCTCTTCCCTGGACATTGAACACATCCTAAAAATCCCCATTGACCCAAACCCCACCAAAGACACTCTCCTCTGGCATTTTAATCCCAAAGGGACTTACACTGTCAAAACCGGATACACTATGGCGCTCAAAACCCAATTGCAAGCATCTTCATTAGGCGAAACTTCTAATCCTAAAAAGCAAAAACAAGTTTGGAATTACCTTTGGCATCTCCCGATTCCTCCAAAAGTCAGATCCTTCATCTGGAGATTGGCCTCAAATTCTCTACCTATTGGAGCAAACCTCAAGATCAGAAAGATAACCAACGGCCTCTGTCCAATATGCCATAACTCCATAGAAACATGGTCCCATTGCTTCTTCTCCTGCCCTTGGGTCCATAACTTTTGGATCACTCATAAAGATCTCTCCCCCCTTGGCATTCTAAACCATACATCCTTCTTGGATTTCTGCTCGATTATTAAGGACGACTGGTCGGAATTTGAAGACTCTATCTGCATGTGCCTTTGGTTTATTTGGTTAACTCGGAACGGTGCTTTTTTTTATGGGAAACCACCCATAACAGATCGTATTTCCATTCAGGCGGAAACCCTCCTCTCCGCATATCAAAATACTCAAACAACTGAAGCTGACCCTTGTTTCTTCAACCTTTCCCTACCTGCTGGTCTCCTCCAGGCCTCGACGTTCTAAAGATTAACGTGGATGCAAGCATTAAATTTGACTCAGGATCGGCAGGGATCATCTTGAGGAATCATCATGGAGCCATCATCTCAGCCCTTTCATTCTACCTGGGACCGATCAATTCTATTGAGTATGCATAAATGAAGGCAATTTCTTTGGGTTTATCTGAATCTTCAAAAATCTGGAATGGCAGCGTCGTTTTGGAATCAGATAGTCTCAATTGTATCTCAAGATTGAATGCAAGACCCGATCCTTTTGATCTCTCTCCTATTGAATCGCTGGCAAAATTCATCAAAAGCTTTAGGAAGAATTTCACTACTTGCACTTTTGTCTTCATTAATCGTGAATGTAATAGGGTGGCAGATCACTTGGCTGATCTAGCTTTTTCTTTATGCTCTGATTCTCTTAACCGTTGTAACTGGGGTAATTCCCCTCCTAACTCTGTTCTCTCAGCTTGTTTAGCTGATTTGGAATGAATGAAAGTCTCTTTTACCCCTCAAAAAAAAAGCGACTAAAGAATGATATATCATCATTCCCCTATCAATCACAAATTTTTGAGTGGCTAGTTTTTCTTTTCTAAACATGTGAAACCAACAAAAAAATACTTACACTTGATTGGTCCAGGACCACCAAATCATATTTGTAACCGGATCACCGTAAATTAAAATTTTGTGAGGTCTTCGGTGGTTAGCGTGGAGCCTCAACCGTAGTTGGCCTATATATCAACCACTTTAATGCATCCCTTACCGCCTTGTGCGGCTGCCAAATTATCCACCTCTATATATCTAGGGATCAGGTCGGGACCCGCCCTGTAACCCTCGTACCCGATCCCGACCTGACTGTGAATCGGGAATTTATTTTTCATCCCGACCCCATACCCGACAAGTGTCGGGATCTGACGATCGAGATATTCGGGATCCCGTCGGGTCGGGAGAAGATATCCCGAAAAAATATTATGATAGATTTTTAAGGAAAAGGTTGTGAAGTACCACTTTTAATCTAAAATGACAAGAAAAAAAGATTATGGTTGAGAAGGACAAAAACACGCATATTACTACATGTGTTACTACATGTGGTTGTAGCAACACGTAGTAACACACATGTAAGAATGCATGACACGCGTTTTGTCTTCTCAACCAAAAGATTTTTTTCTTGTCCTTTTTCCCATTTTGTATCTTATTTTGTCCTTCTAGCCCGCGACCCCTAGATTTTTCACAACTTTTTTTTGTTGTAATTATGAGTGAAGTTAGGAAAATTGTTACTTTCGCTAGTAGCATCCATACTCACCTAACTCAGAACAAAAGACTTATATAAATAAAAACAATACACCATTTTTAACTCCTAAATCATAATTGACCGTTTGTTGAATCTCATTGCGACATCTCCAACAGTCCGTCGCGCAAGCAAACATTTATCATGTACTGATACAAGGTGATGAAGTGAATTGAGAAGTGATAAAATATGAAGAAAGAAATTAATGAATGTTATATTATTGTGATTGAAAAATGGACAACTCGAAGACGAAGAAAGAAAGAATTTTTTAGAAGAAACTCTATTTCATTTTTGTCGATGATTTTTTTCTTTTTGGTCGATGATTTATTCAATTTCTATGAAGTAAAATATTTTCCCCTTTTTTTGAGTGGACAAATATTTTCCTCCTAAAAAATAAAATAATTTTTTTTCTAAAAACATGTATTTCACCCTACAAAATAAGAAAAATTATAAAAATAATCATAATATATAATACTCGGGTCAGGATTGGGATCCCGTCAGGTGTGAGCATATGCCCGAAACCCATCCCGAAGTAAATCGGGTCGAGAAGTTTCCCGAATAGTACAGGTCGGGAAGCAATTCGGTCGGCAAAACTCAGGTCAGCTTCGGGTGGGGATTCAGGAAGGGTCGGGAATATGAGATTTTTTTGCCAGCCCTATTATATCAAATGTCATATTATATCGTGTAAATTCATTCATTCCATTACATGTCTTCTTAGTCAGGTCCATTTTCTTTAGGCTCAGTTCCGAATTAGATCATTTGTTTGTGAATCTGGGAATCAAACATGGAGATTTATAGTTACGGTGGCTGAAATCCACACACCGGATCTACTAGAATCGGCCGCCCAATCTTCCCCTTAAAACCAAAATATATAATGAGGAAGATGGCATCCCATATTCCACACATCCAATAAGATAAATTCTTTCTCTAGCTAAGAGGCGACATGAACGTTTCCTTGCTTTTTAACATAAGATAAAGAAACCAAAACAAACACCGACACCCAGGGGCGGGCAGATGTACATGTTTAATAGTGGGTCACCTGACTCTACTAAGATCGAGACTCCTTTTTAAGTATAAAAACGATATAGTTTTGTTGTTAAAAAATATTATTTTATTAATAAAAAATATTAATTTAAAATTCGGTGTTGTTTTTAGATAAAAAATATTTTAAAATCCGGTGATACTACTAGTTTCTCTTTATTGTTTAGAGCTATAAAAGCAACTTGCTAGGCTCGACACGACTCGCATTTTGGCCATGCAGGCTGCAGCTATGGATAATAACAAAAGAATATGAAACATAATAATAACAATAACAATAATTGTATCAATAATAAAAATAAAAATAAAAACACACACATACACATCCATAGAATGGTACGGGGTAAATGATTCGCTACTGAATCGCTTCTGGCGATATTTTTCAAAAGTTATCTTTCAAGCATACCACACAAATATTTATCTTTTTAAGCATATTTTTTCAAGTTTCCCTAATAACAATAACAATAATTGTATCAATAATAAAAATAAAAATAAAAACACACACATACACATCCGGTGGTTTAAATGATTTCTAAACTGACGTTTGTTGATAGTGATTTGTAAAAGAATATTGATTTTTTTCCTTTCTAAACTGACGTTTGTTGATAATTTGTAAAAGATATTGTACCTGATAGATAACTTAATGCTAGTATTTGAGAAAATCTTTGTTCGGGAGTAAATGCCCGCTTCATGTTCTTCCAAGGGGAAAAAAAAAAAGTGTTTTGCTCACGAATTACTTTCCATAGCAAATTCATATGGAAATAACCTGATCCGGTCGTCTTTAAATTTACCAATTTACTTTCAAAACAAAAAAAAACCAAAAAAAAAAACAAAACAAAACAAATTTTGGTAGATTTCTGAAACCGTGGTGCATAGCATAAATGGAAAATATTATTATGATTTTATACTTTTCCTTCCAAATGGGCACTAATGCGTTGTGAGTGGGAAAATTGAAGAAGTACGTTTTTTACACAAAAATAATAGAGAGGAATAGAGAAAATTTAAAAAAAAAAAAACCCGGATAAAGCTATAGATAAGTATATAATAAGTATATAATGATAAGTGAGTAGTTAATGTGTTGGTAAAATGTAGCAGTGACATGTGTCACTTTTCTGTTTTATATGTGGACATTTATAAGCCATAGGATGATGTGGTGTGTATCTTTAGGTGGATAAGATTTGTTACACTCTTGGGAATATAAGGTGTACAATTCTGTTGAATGTTCATCAATGAAAATACTGGTCACTGCAAATGTTCTGGCTGCTATATTTCATTAAGTTGGTATCGGAGCCACCACCATCGGCCTGATGGAACCACCACCATCTTCAGCTTCCGGTCAAGAAACCGGACAGAGTAGTGTCACCTCCTTACCCGTTTCATCTGTTATCTCCTCTACACCAGCTGCAGCTACTACATCCATGGCGGTTTCATCGTTTCCAACTTCACCGATGATGTCCATGCCGAATTCCTTTGGATTCACAGGTGGCTTATCTACATCTTCAATGTCTGGATTCATGCAGAGCCCATTTGCAGCTAGATATCTGGGAAATCCAACTTTTCAAACCTCACCTCTTGCTCAGATCAGAACCGGGTCTGGATCTCCGATGACTCTTCCCACACAAACTCTCGGAGGTAATCTTAATCAAACTTGTTCAGTCAAATTAGATAGAAACAACTACCTATTGTGGAAATTCACTGTTCTGCCTGTGATTAGAGGTCACAAGTTAGAAGGATTTCTATTTGGAACTTTACCATATCCTCCTAAGTACTAAGGATCTCCACATGTGACCTCAGCTGTTATTATGCCTGTGAATCCTGCATATGATGAATGGATGGCAAAAGATGCCTTGTTAACCGGTTAGCTGTTGGCTTCTATGACTGAACAAACCCTTGTTGAAGTTGTTGGATGTACTACATCTCATGAGATATGGTAAACTCTTGAGCTGCTGTTTAATAACCAATGTGAGGCTCAAATGCTGGAATACAAATATACTTTAACTAAGGCAGAAAAAGGATCTAAGACTATGGCTGATTACCTAGCTCAAATAAAGACTTATTCTGACAAATTAAGTGCGGCTGGTTATCCAATTACTCGGTCAGAACTTATCTTAGCTATTCTTGGAGGGTTAAGTAAAGAGTATGAGTCTGTGATTGTCAACTTGACCTCTAGAATATGAGCCTTGTCCTGGCCTGAGGTTCAAGCTCAACTGATTACATATGAGAGACTGCTGGCTAGGTTCAATCCCACTATGAATCTGGATTTGTCTCATGCTTCTGCAAATGCTGCAGTTAGGACCAATGGATCAGATTATTACCAAGGTAGTGGAAGAGGAAACAACAATTATCAAGGTCAAAATAGAGGTAGAGGTGGATCTAATCAAAGAGGAAGGTCTAGAGGAAGAGGCAGGTATGGATACAACAACAATAATGCAAGACCTACATGTCAATTGTGCAGCAAGTCAGGACACACTGTGGTTGAATGTTGGTACAGGTTTGATACAAACTTCAATCCTACTCAGAATCAGGGTAATCAAGGTAATGGTCAATCTCATGCTACTGCATATTTAGTTGGACCAGAAAATTTGGCAGATCCTAACTGGTATGCTGATAGTGGTGCCACAAACCATATCACATCATACTTAGCAAAATTCAACCGGGGAATGAGTACAATGGTTCAGAAACTGTTGGTATAGGTAATGGTTCCCAACTATAAATTGCTCACTCTGGTTCTAGTATATTTCATGTTTCCAATTCCACACTGCACCTCAAACACATACTGCATGTTCCCTCTATCACCAAAGATCTTGTTAGCATTTCTAAACTAACCTCTGATAATTCTGTTTCTGTTGAATTTATTGATCTTGGTTGTGTTGTTAAGGACAAAACAACAGGTCAAACTCTTCTCAGAGGTAAAGTGATGAATGATCTCTATCAGTTGCCTCTACCTCAGCTCCAGAACTCCCTTCAATCCAGTCACACTCTCTTCAATTCCAGCTACAAGACTGTCTTAAGTCAGCAGATTGGTTTATGGAAACCTGGGTCTTATGTCAGTAGTGTAACTAGGCCTAATAATGATGTCCTAAGGCATAGGAGGCTAGGACATCCCTCTGTTAAAATTCTGAGTCATGTTTTGAAGGATTGTAATTTTTCTTTTGGTAATGAAATCAACTTTTGTGATGCCTGTCAATATGGTAAGAATCATGCATTGCCTTTTTCAAATTCTGAAACTGTTACTACTTCTCCTCTTGAACTTATACATACAGATTTATGGGGGCCAGCACCAATTCAATCTGTGACTGGTTTCACCTATTATGTTCACTTTGTGGATGACTATACCAAATTCACCTGGATTTACCCTCCAAAACTCAAATCAGATGCCTTACAGGTTTTCTTACATTTCAAAAAACTTGTAGAAAATCAGTTTTCTTCTAAAATTAAAATTGTGCAATCTGATTGGGGAGGGGAATATAGGTCCTTTGTTCCAGTTTTAAAAGATCGTGGAATTCATTTTAGACATCCTTGTCCACATGTGCATGAACAGAATGGCAAAGTAGAAAGGAAACATAGGCATATTACTGAGTTAGGGCTTACTTTAATGGCACAAGCTAAAATGCCTCTTAAGTTTTGGTGGGAGAGTTTTCAACATGCAGTCCTTCTTATTAATTACATGCCAACACCAGTGTTGAATCACTAGTCTCCTTTTGAGAAGTTATATAGCATTAAACCTCCTTACAGAAATCTTAAAGTCTTTGGATGTGCTTGTTTTCCGTTTCTTAGACCTTACAACAGACATAAGTTTGATTTTCACACCAGAAAGTGTGTCTTTATTGGATTCAGTAATAGTCATAAGGGTTTCAGGTGTCTTGATCCAACTGGAAGGGTGTATGTATCTAGGTATGTTGTTTTCAATGAGAATGAATTTCCCTATCAACTAGGGTTTCCACAATCTGCTGATATCTTTTGTCCTGCTGATATATCTTCAGTTGTTTCCCTTAATCTTCCAATATATTCTCAGTTCCTAAATCCTTTCCAGTCTCAAAACTCCACTCTTATGCCTATTTCACATATGTTATCTACATCTGGCACATCTGTATCTGGTGCTCCTAGTGATAGTTCTCATTCCAATCCTGATCCTGTTTTATCTTTTTCTCCACAACCTAGTCATGAGTTATCTCCATCTCCTCAACCTAATTATGAGTCATCCCCATCTCATTCACCTAACCCTGAGCCATCTCCATCTCCACCACCTAATCCTGAGCCTCCTACTCATGGTCATCCTATGCAAACCAGATTCAAAAGTGGAATCTATAAACCTAAAACCTATTCTTATCTTGCTACTGCTTCATCTGTTTCAAAACCAGAACCTACCACAGTGACTGAGGCATTGAATCAACCCAGTGGTTAGATGCTATGAGGTCTGAGTTACAGGACCTTCAACATAACAAGACATGGGAGCTTGTTCCCCTGCTAAAGACCAGAAATTGATTGGCAACAGGTGGATTTTCAAACTCAAATTGAATCCAGATGGGACCATTAATAAGCACAAGGCTAAACTTGTTGCTCAAGGTTTTAGCCAAAACTATGGTGATGATTTTCACCATACTTTCAGCCTTGTTATTAAACCTGCTATTATCAGGGTCATCATGGCTATAGCAGTCCATATGAATTGGGATATTAAACACATTGATGTCAACAATGCCTTCTTAAATGGTCAGCTTCAAGAAGATTTGCCCCTGACAAGCCACATCGTATTTGTCATCTTAAAAAGGCCCTGTATGGATTAAAATTGGCCCCAAGAGCATGGTTTGATGCTCTCAAAACCTATATATTCTCTCTGTGTTTCCAACAGGCACCTTCTGATACATCCTTGTTTGTATTTAAAGATTCTAATATTGTGTTATATGTTCTTGTCTATGTGGATGATATCTTGGTTACAGGGAACTCAAATTCTGCTATTGCTACTTTTATTCACAAACTGGATCAAAAGTTGCCCTGAAATCTCTTGGTTCAGTTAGCCATTTTCTGGGGATTGAAGCTTATAGAGATGCATCTAGTATGTACCTTACTCAAGCTCACTATGCAGCACAACTCTTGCACAGACTGGGCATGGATAACATTAAACCTTGCAGCACTTCTATGGTCTCACACAAGCAGCTCATTCCTGGTTTTGGGCCCTTAATGGAAAATCCTACCTTATATAGAAGTACCATTGGAGCACTCGCAGAGACTTTACACACAACGGACTGATTTGGCATATAGTGTGAACACTCTTAGTCAATTTATGGCTTCTCCTACAGAGGTTCAGTGGCAGTGGGTCAAAAGGCTCCTCAGATATATCAAGGGCACCCTTCATATAGGGTTGCAGTTCAAACCCTCTGTTGATCTTCAGGTACAAGGATATTCAGATGCTGACTGGGCCACTTCACCTCATGATAGGAAGTCTGTTAGTGGCTATTGTATCTATTTGGGCAACTCACTTATCTCCTGGACATCCAAGAAGCAGCATGTTGTTGCTAGATCAAGCACTGAAGCTGAATATAGATCCTTGGCTCAAGCTGCTGTTGAAATTACTTGGTTAAAGATTATGTTGCATGATTTACATCTGCCTATGTCTCAGATCCCTATTCTGTGGTGTGATAATACTGGTGCTATTTTTCTTGCTCATAATCCTATGTTCCATGCTAGGACAAAGCACATTGAGGTGGATGTGCATTTTGTCAGAAATCAGGTTCTAGCAAAACAGTTATATGTCAGATATGTGCCTTCTCACTCTCAGCTGGTTGATACCTTAACCAAGCCACTTGCTGCTACACCTTTTACTTCTGCCAGAAGCAAACTCAACCTGATAGACACCAAGTTTCGTTTGAGGGGGGATGATAAAGCTATAGATAAGTAGAGTGTCTTATAATGATAATTGAGTAGTTAATGTGTTGGTAAAATGTAGCAGTGACATGTGTCACTTTTCTGTTTTATATGTGGACATTTATGAGCCATAGGATGATGTGGTGTGTATCTCTAGGTGGATAAGATTTGTTACACTCTTGGGGATATAAGGTGTACAATTCTGCTGAATGTTCATCAATGAAAATACTGGTCACTGCAAATGTTCTAGCTGCTATATTTCTTTAAGTCCCCCAAAAATTAAACCTCCCAAAAAAAGAAAAAAAGAAAAGAAATGGAGGACTATGACATTAGTAAAAAATCCGTCGCTCTCGACAGAATTTCATCACGGGTTTTAATAATTTTATTCCTCACTCTCGATAATATGTTCGTCGTGTTAAGGTTTAATACAACGATTTCTTTGGGAGGAAACTTTACGCAGAGTTCTGTTACTATTAATGGATGGCTTCACAATTTCTTATAGACATATATAAGGCATCATCCCAGATCGATCCGTAAACTATGCCTTCAAAGTACACCCTCAAAAGTCCTTCGGTTGTTTTCCTCCCATTCAAGTAGTATTACTTCAAACCTAAAAAAAAATTGCATTTCCATACTTATTTTGATCATGTCATTCTCCTCTCCTCTACGTAATCTCATTCCTAAATTGAAATCAAAAGATAAAATATACGTGACAAGATATAAACATAGCTTTCATAACTAATTAAATTCGAAACAAACAGATTAATACATGAAAAGAACGAGTGTCAATAACCCTGAAAGATTTCATTCTATCATACTTCATATAATAGACTCTAGAAACATGTCACAATACCACACTCCAGGGCCGTCCGCCCGTTCCTGAGTTCTTATAAGCCCTACGTTAAATAATCTGTTAAAACACCGACGAGAAACTTGCAGTTTAAAAAAGATTATAACAGTAACAATGCAAACATAAAGTATAGCAGAAATTGATAAAACACAGAAACAAAGAGAACACGGTGATTTAACGTGGTTTCTGGCATTGTGCCGACTACTCCACGAACAGAAAATGAGATAATTTATTATACACAAAGTTACAGGGTATGTCACACACTTGTGAAATTAACACACATTGCATTGATTCCAACATGGGTATTTATAGGCACAATTCCCTAACCCTAACCGCTAAAGATCTTTGTCGGGATTGTCATAAATACCCCAGATGTGGACCTCAGCACCAGCTGTTATCCACCAGATGAAAAATCAGCTCAAAACTGACTCTTTTAGACTTGTAATCAATCGCTCGGGATGTAGAACTCAAGTTATATTTCAAAGAACTCGCCAGACCAAATCGATCACGACTTTAAGAAACTCAGTTGCACTTCATCAAATTGGCTTTCACAGAACTGAATACACTTTACTGAACTGACCATCATTCTCAGTCTCAGTTTCACAGATTAGTTCCATCAGTTTAGAGATCAAGTCACCGAAACTGACATAATCAAAGCGGGTGTCTTCAAAAGAAACCAACGGTTTTTAAACAATATGTCACATGCATATAAACAGACTAATAAACTTATTGGACCAAAATAAAAATCAAGCAACCAAGTAGCTTGCATCAAGTGGTAAGTGACTTGAGAATGGATAGGGAGGTCACCGGTTTGATTCTCCTCTGAAGCGCCATGTTGAAAGAGCTCTTGGTCAGGCCTTACCGTTGAGTAGACGTCATGTTGAAAGACCTCTTGGTCGCGCTTATCTCGAATAAGAGTGATGACTGGCTGGGTAGACTTGAATGTTGAAAGAACTCTTGTCGGGCGCCTTACCCCGAAAAGGCGCCAGTGTTGAAAGAGCTCTTCTTGAGTGAGGCCCTACGCAGTATGAGTGATGATGTATCATGTTGAAAGAGTTTTTTGCCAGACCTTACATTTGATTAAGAAATGATTTACTGCAAAGACGACTGATGAAACTTGGATTAGAAATGAGGCTACAAACACGACTCAAACAACATCATCCTCTACTCATCATTAGCTCTCTTAATTAGATTGATAAGCAACATCTCAAATTGATTGAATCAACATAATTGGTATTAGAAAAAGATATATATATATATATATATATATATATATATATATATATATATATAAGTTGGCCTTTTCCTCCATAGGCTAAGGCTACTATAGAGTGAATTGGATATGTGATAAGAAAATAACGCATGCGAGGGAGGTAAATAGATTGGTCCCCCACATGGATGGGATCGAGCTACTTTAAAAGTCTAAAAGTCTGCCAAGTTGCTGTGCCTCCTACCCCCCGCCCCCCCTGTGGCAGTATGTATTAGTAAGCAAGACCACCACGTATTTACGACTTATTCTTCGACGGTGCTTCATTTATTTACGATGGACTTTCCTGAAAACGATTTACAAGAATATTTGGACTAATGACATTTTCTAAAACAAGTTAAATCTTGAATATATATATATATATATATATATATATATATATATATGATATTGTCGGAAATATCACGGTGGCGGTAACGGTGTTTATGCGTGGATATCTGACTATTTATGTGTGATTTCTCCGGTGAGAGGTGGTAATGGATATGAATTTACGAAAATCTGAATTTCCGATGGCGGGCACAATGTATAAGACGGCGAGCACAATAGTCGATAAATTGACAGAGTAGCTCTGCTTGTATTAATCTTCGGATCCTTTATGATTTGCAGGGTGTCCCTATTTATAGGCGGATCACTAATGGCGATTAGGCTAACTATGACAAGACATAATTAAGTACGATGTGATATAATTAAATACAATCAGGACGATAATCAGCTAGAAGAGTCAGACACGTGAGGTCGTTGGTCGCAGTGTTGCCCTTCTAACCGCATGGTAGTCTTGTCCTTGCTAATGCCAAGTATGAATCTTGTTCGCCTAAAGTTGCGGGCACGGTCCGGTTGATCGGACAACGGGATAGGAGGTTGTGTGTTTGGCCCTCGGCCTTGATTGTGCGCAGGGCATGCTAGTTGAATGACTTGTTGCTGGGCTTACGGCCAGGTAAGTTGGCGGCCATGGAGGTCAAGAGCTGAGATGTGATCACTGGATCGGGTCTGCTTGCGGGTCCGATGGACCGTATTCAGGTTTGATATATCAATATATATAAATCGTTAATCTTTATTTAAAACTTGGTCCAACAACATATACGAGAGAAATGACATCAACCTTTGAAGTTATAATGTAAGAGAAGTACGTCTCTTATAATGCCATTAGTAAAACAATAGCAAGTTATCAAATGGATATCTCTGACACTATGTTGAAAACACTGTCCACCAACACATACAAGGAAGAAGTTCATTCTCAAAATCTATGTCATAAGATGATGAAAGTTCATCTGCAATGTCAGGCTTAAAACTCAAACAAAATAAATGATTGATTCTGACACCATGTTGAAAACATGACTCATCACTAACTCACAGAAGGAGGAAGCTCATCCTCAATACCTAGGTTGTATGTAAGGTGATGAAAGTATATCTCTTAATACGGCATGAAACAATTGAAAACTCAACGTAAACAAAGAAATTTAAAAAAAAAGAATGATAATATAGACTTGCTCGTATCTTCTTTTTTAAAAGTTTGTTTGTTAGACCTACTCATGTATCTTTAAAATACATAATCTTTAACTAGTGAACGTGAGCCGTGCAAGGCACGGCGGACCCAACATAAATCGTTACCAATGATAATATTAAATAATAGATCCTCAATGTGAAACAAATCGCGTAAGCTTAAACCGTAACAAATTCAAGGCACAAGACAAAGAGAGCAAGAGAAATATATCACATTCTCTCCAAGAGGTAGCTCTTTCTTAGAGACGTGAAGATTGTGAATCACCTCTCTTCCAGGCCTATCAGGAGTTTTCATCTACAAAATAAACTACAATATGACGTATCGGAGAACAATGTTATAAAGTCGATCACTTTAGCTTTGAGTTTTCGCAATGAAACATTATAGAAAAACAATAAACGGACCATAACTACACGGTCAAATCTCCCGTGACGCCTTAGCTTGCAGATTATTAATATGCTTGAAAATGTGTTTCACTCATTTTCTATACGACATTTCTCTTTTTTATCATTAATGAATACGTCATTGATCTCGTGTTTATTCATTTGGTGAAAAAAAACACGTGTCAAACGGTCTGAAGAATATAAAAAGTTATTTGGTATTCCAACGTCAATTTTGGTGACGTCCGTACTGCAAACGGTCGTCGGTTCCACCGACGTTATGTTGTTCAAAATAATAAAAATATTTAATGTGGTGTCCACTTGGTCACATGTGGGCACACCTTCTTGGTGCGGATATTTGTTTGCCCATATTTTTTTGTTGTATTTTATAGCTAAACTTAACTCATCTTTCATCGTACACTACACAGCAGATTTGGTATATATTAACAATTTGATGATATACGATTTGTTTTATGAGTCATCAAATTGTTAATATATACAATCTGTTTTCCATCGTAACAATTTGGTTTATGTGTATACAATTTGGTATATATTAACAATTTGGTTTATGTGTATATTAACAATTGTTCATGAATACTAAAAATAAACCGTATCGAAATATACACTTTGGTTCGGTTTATGTAACGGATAGTCGAACAAAAAAATTCGGTTTTATACAACGCTAACCGAAATTCCGGTTTTACCGAAGGGAAAAAAAAACCGTTGTTAAAAAGGAAAAAAAAAAATTTGAATCGTATCGAAATTTATTAAAAAAAAAAATACACGTCTTATTCAATTGTTGTGCCGAAATCGAATCGAAAATTTTCGGTTGATTGAAATTTAAAGCTGAATCCGCACTATCTGTTGGAGGTACTAAAAATGATGTAATGTCCCACATAGGAAAAATAGTAGAATGATCACCCCATATAAGTGTGAGACATAAAGGTCTTGTCAACTCGGGTTAGCCCTTTTAGACCAAGAGAGGACGGCGATCTAAGCAGTTGACCGGACCATTTATGACTCATTTAGCGTTACAGGCCCGGGTCCAGGCGTTCTGAGAATGGTATCGAGCCGACTATCGAGGCGGAACTATGCGCATTTGCACCGTACAAGAAGCTAACGGTGTAAGGATGGCCTCTAGTTACCTCTGGTAAGGACGATCCGGGAACGATCTCGCCCGTCTGGCGAGGCGCTTGATCCTTATAAGAGGGAGAATGTAATGTCCCAAATAGGAAAAATAGTAGAATGATCACCTGTATATAAGTGTGAGACATAAATGTCTCATCAACTCGGGTTAGCCCTTTTAGACCAAGCGAGACGGCGGTCTCAAGCAGGTTGACCGGACCATTTATGACTATTTTACACTTCTGAGGCCGAGGCCTGAGGCGTTACAAATAAACCGTATCGAAATATATACACTTTGGTTCGGTTTATGTAAAACAGAGTCGAACAAAAAAATTCGGTTTCTATACAACGCTAACTGAAGCGGAAAAAAAAACCGTTGTTAAAAAAGGAAAAAAATTTGAATCGTATCGAAATTTTAAAAAAAATACATTGCTTTATTCAATTGGTCGAATCGAAAATTTTCGGTTGATTGCAATTTAAAACTGAATCCGCACTGTCTGTTGGAGGTACTAAAAATGAACCGTATCGAAATATATATACACTTTAGTTCGATTTATGTAACGGAGAGTTAAACAAAAAAATTTGGTTTCTATACAACGCTAACCGAAATTCTGATTTTACGTAAGAGAAAAAAATCAAAAAAAATAAAAAGTTAAAGAGGCTGTCACGTGGCCAATTTGTGTCTCACCCTCTTAATACTTTATAGATATAAGATAGAATAAGATAAGCTATGTATATTATGCTGTACAATATATTTATTCCAAGTATACGTTATAGTTATGATTATGATGTATTGAGGAAATTTGCGTAGGAAAAGTGATGTACTATAAAAATGTAAATAGAGTTCTTCAAAAAAAAAAAAAATGTAAATAGAAAATATGTTTAGAAAAAAACCTAATGGGAAGTGTTCGTACTTGACGTTTTGGACTCCCAAAGGGGGTTTGGACCTTTTGTACTATCTTTGTTGTTTTATTTTATAATTAATAGTTTATATGTCATGCAATGGGCGATATTAGTTTTTTAAAATATAGGCCAAGAGCCCAAGAGTCACGATGTCCATAGTTTTAAAATGTTTATATTCAGTTAAACGGTCAATTAGTAGAACAGTTCTTCTAGTCAAATCATTACCTTAACCAAAGGATCAATCAGAACTTGTGCATGTGCTTACTTTTAAGGACATGAAGCATATAAAGTAAGGTTGGAAAATCTTACACGCCTTAAGTGAAATGGTGGATGGTGGAGGGTTGATGGACGGCAAAAGTGTAATTTTCCCAGTTCACCTCCGACTCGACCGTGTGCATCATAAAGACCACACAGTTTTATTTTGTATTTAAACTGTGTGGTTATGATCGTTTCACCCGTCACTCCACCTCAAATTTCCTCACCACACAATAATTTCCCTTAACACATCATATCTTTCTCTTCGTTTTATGCAAAATGCGATTTCCCCACCCACATTACCTTTCATTCCGAATTGACAGAATGATGAGAAAGTTAATCATGGTAATTCGACGGCCCCTTAGTTAGGAGGATAAAGACTCTGTTCATAATAAGTCATCATGTATTCAGAGTTAACTCTCAAACTACGGCTGTTAGCATTCTTTGGTGCCCGGAAACAAACTGATCTACCTATGCGGGTATCATACCCCCTCTTTTTATGATGATTTATATAGGTCAGAGACAAACGGTCTAAAGTCTCCATTAAATCCACATTTTGTTAAAAAAATTAGTCGTCTGATTTTCGTTTATAATAATCTGTTTATTACTTATTATGGAAACTTTCCAAAATAAAATATGCAATATTCAACAACGGGGATGAAAAACAATTGTGCTGAACATTTTATTCATATTCATACAACACAAACATCACAACTTTATGCATAGAAAATTGAATGACGAAAAGCACAAATAAATACGAAAACTTATTATTTGACTGAGACGCGTACAAAGTTGTCCTTAATACTTTAATGCCCCGACTATGTGTCCTCACGGTGATGACATAGGTCTCCCAAGATACAACAGTCTTCATTTTCCTGATTGTAGCACTTCAATGCGGAAAAGCAGACGAATTGATTAGGCTATGTTATCTCCAACTTTTTGTATGCAGAAAATGTGTTTTAATTTTTGCAGAATTTCGGTATGTATGCAAATGATTTTCCTTCTCTATTTTCATTCAGGATTGTTACTTTTATAGGCATAAAAATGGTAGAGTAGTATCCGTTGAGAGATGGAAGATGGTGTTAAGAAATCTAAGCGGGAACGCAGCGAAATTTAAATTTTATTTCCTTTTTACCATGATCGACTTCGTTTAAGCAACAAATATATAAGTAGTAAACGAGAAAGTTACATTGGATGATCTAAAAGATCGAAGCTTTATCGTTTAAGGTTGATGATCCAAGCACCGAGTCGTCCAAGTGTCCGGCCTCTAGAGGTAATCCACACGAACAACGGCCGGAATCCTCGAAGGACTGCTATCGGAAAAAATCGACTGCTAGGTCGCCTTTTTCTTCTTCCCATAAAAACTCTCTCAAAAACTCTCTCTTTCTTTTACTAGAATATTATGATACAAAAGAACTTGACATCCCTTCCTATAAATAGGTGAATGGGGCGCCTATTCTGACTTGAGTGTAGTAGGGAATAGAAAACTATTTTCTCAATAGAATAAGGATTTAATAAATCAATTAGATAATTGATTAATTAATTTACAAAATACATGTGTATCATATACACCCATACATGCGCCCCATACATATTAAATATGTATATTTAACTAATCAACATAATTAATATCTTGTATTTAATTTATTCATAATAAATAAATACCACTATATTAATTTATTAATATAACACTTTATAGTAGGCAGAAACAAATCATCATCCGGTTATCGTTATAACCACAAATTCATTCCGGCTAGTTATTCATATGTGTGTGACCCGATAGGTTTTGCGAATGTGTTGTCCATAGGCACAAAGTGCATTTACTAAAATACCCCTCATACCTAACGATCATGGATAGCGTCTAGCAACACGTCCACGACCCTCAATCATAAGAAAGAGTCAAGTGCTATGACTACAACCTTTTATGTGAAACGGTTACCGTGTAAATACAATTCTATCACTGTAATAATATCCATACGGTCGTATATCGAGTGTCAATACATTAACAACCATATCTTATAATCTGGATACCATGCTCTCTCGAAGTAACTCATTTATTCCCACTTTGCAAAGATTCACGAGAGCTAGACATTCCTTATAAAAAGGTCATTTCGGATATTTACTCCTACTATTAGGATACGCGATTTACGGACGAGCGACATGAATCCTACGCATGCTTCAGTATCACACCAATCACTACCATATTATCGCCTCATGGCTAGGGGAAACCTCAATAGTGTCAAAGTATGACAATCCACACCGTGATGCCATGAAGACTCCGGTCTTAGGATAATTACACAACCGCCACATAGTGCGACACTTAGCAAAGTAAGTAGGTCGGTCTAACGTACGCATTCTCCAATGCACGTCCACGTACAGTCCTAGTGTCACTACACTTAGATAGACGAGATCTATCCATTTCTTCAATAAGACAGAAGACATTTAATGCGTGATAGTTTAATCGTACTATTAATGTCATGTTTAATAGTACATACGACTAATGACATTTAAGTATCAAACCATTAAAGTGATTTGAGATCTCATCAACCATAATTACTATCATGGTATCTCTATCACAGTTTAATACTAAGAACGTTATTATATAACAATATCGTAATTGGTCCGTTAAACAAACAAATATATAATAACAAAAAAGTCATTTAATATATGTATAAACATAAAGAAATAATGTAAATGATCCGACCCGGTCGGATCCGGTCCAACCCGATTGGGTTTAGGACACTTTCAACAGATGGGAAGTTAAAGAACTGAATTTCGAGTTCAATTCATGATCATTTATGTGAACTGATGGCAATGGCAACATGTGCCTATCTGCCGAACTGGTGCCATTTGGATAGAAGCATTTTTTCAAACAGATGCTTTTCATGTTGCATTGATTCAGAATTAATCTTGTTGAGATTGTCCAAAAAGACTAATACCGGGCTGGCCCCAAGTCCGACGGACGGCGGCACGTGCACGTGTGGGGTTCTGAATCAACAAGCATCTACGTCGCCACAAGCCACAAGCCCGAGCCGGACGGCGGCGGCGCGTGTGAGGTTCTGAATCAACAAACATCTACGTCTTTCCTCCTTCACAAAAATTGCTTACCCCTTTGAGGTTTGCCTCTAAGTGCTACACTGCTCCTTAGGTAGTGATTTCATTTGAGTCATACTTTCAATGGGGGACAAACGAATACACATTATTTATTAACACTCCACACATTTTACTCTATCTTTAGATATTAATTTCTCATTCCCCCGATTTCGGAATCGATTGATTCAAAACCCTAAAATCAACTACTATTTTAGTAGTTTCCAAAACCGTTTTTAGCTCCCGGAAATTTATTCCGTATCATCATCAAAATCGAGTCTAAAGTAGATTTTTCGCCACTTGTTCCAAGACTCAATTTTAGCTAAAAACTCCAACACATTTTAGGATCCTTGTTTTAAATGTTTGTAATGTATTTTAGGTATATATTTTTTTATTGAAATCAAACAAATTTATAAGACTTAAATCACAACATATATTCGGTTAAGAAAAAATCTAACCAAGTTATATACGTTTTTTTTACACATGTTCACCTAGCATACCTTAAACTAATTGTTACTCCGTAATTTTTTTTTATAGAATCAAGGCCTCTAGAACAAAAATTGGATGCCTCCGATTATACTTGTACCAGACGTGTGACTATTTGATTTAAGACATTTGTAGGTTCAATTATAAGGATCTTTATCAATTGTTTTCGATGAGTTAAAAAAAACTTGGCTTTGAAGCAAAAAAAAACACTTGGCTAGCTAGATCAAAGATGAAAAATGGCTAACTCCTTGTCGATGACTCCACGACCCAATCATCCAAGATTTCGGGCATATCCCAAACTCATAATTAACGCGCTTGGTAATGGCCTAACGGGACATGAGACTAGGTTACAAGTCTCAACCTCGTCTTGCATCTGATATACATTATAGACAAAGCATTGAAACCACGAACAAGGCTCTAGCTCAAGGCGGACAATCGTTTGATACATGAGGACTTAACAGTTTCCTTTAAGGAAATGGTCTAAGGATCCTACCACACGATTCTGGCATATTTTCTGACGTAAATAGACTATATAAACCTCAAATATTCAACAGGTACGCTCTCTTGTACATAATAGAAACACTTTGATTGTTTATTGACATAAGATAAAAAGACTTCAGATCAAATGTCTCGAATAAGTCTCTATTTTCTGACTCCAACATCATTTCTGAGAATCTCTACACATAGTCCTCTGCATACGAATCTCTATGAAGATCTACAATAATAAAAATCAGTAAACCAAAATAATTATGACATATTTACAAAAATAAATACACATATAAATAATTTATTGTCTATTATTATAGTGATAAATATTACCTTGTATGGATATTCAAAATATGTATAGAAGATCTTATTAATGAAATATTTGTAGAAAACATTTTTTGTGGCTCGAAATATATATATATATATATATAATGTTAGAAATAGCAAAAACTTGAATCTGTAAAAAAATTCAGATTGCGATAGATATAGAGTATGATGTCCAATTTTATCCAGAATATGTTCAATAGAGATCATGTATACAGATTCTAATGCAGCACATTTTAGTTGGATCTGAAGCTGTATATACATATTTACCAATTTTTACAGATTCTAATGCAAGTGCTCTAAGATGGATAGAGATAATCTGGTGTAATGTTTGCATCACATGGTTATAGTCTTGTAGATGGCCTAATGAGTAAAAAATTATGGAAACTAGAAAAATAAATAAAATACTATGATTTAGGAATAGTCTTATGTTACCTCCAGAAATTAATATTATTTCACTCAACTGTTGGTTGTAATTGTAAAACTATAGTAGTAAAAGATTATTATTATTATGTGCCGTACTTTTCAAACCGTACAGCTTGAAATCAATTTATATTAACAAGTTGAAATTCCCAGTCATGGCCTACCACCAAACTAATATTTTATTTTATTAAAAAATATATTATAATATAAAAAAAAAGTCTATAATCTCCGTTCATAGTCTACCAAACTTTGGAGACTAATTGCATGCTTCATTCGCCCACAATTTTAATTTTGTAGGCAGAAATTCTCATAACAATTGGGTCAAAAAGCTTCATTGTTAAATTGTTGACCCAATCGCAGATATACCAGTGAAATTAATCACTCTTCAATACGGAGTCTCAAACGGTATAACTTTACCGTAACTACAGATTTGTGTTGCTCGAAATTGCCCCTACAGTACTGCATACACATACACAATGGTATTTGCTTGCTGCTTTCCAGCCTAAGCAATAATTGCTATTATCAAACTAGTCACATATATGGGGAAAAACTGCCCCTACAGTACCACATACACATACACAATGGTATTTGCTGCTTCTATTCATGCCCTCCGGGATTGCGTGTGGCCCAGGGCGATATAGGAAATATTCCTAAAACCTGCTCGTAGAAGAGACTTTTTCGCTGCCGAATCACCCAAGGATTGTGCTCGTGCTTTCATGAAGACTCCCAAGTGCAAGTATCTTTGGAGGGAGATTGTCAACGGTATTTTACGCAATAAACGCATATTTGGGAAAGAGACTTCTTACCCACCGCCTCACGTCTTTATTGGCCAAATGGTGGAAATGACTGGAAAAATTATATTACTGTGGGAACTACAGGAACAATAATTAGTTTCTGGTTTTGTTTTTTTGCCTCGTGCTTGGACTTTTGTAAATGTTTGATACCTGAGTTTATTGAATAAACAAAATCGTTTTTCCGACCAAAGTGTACTACAGTACTTACGGATACAATAATAAGGTGTGTTTAATTTAATCATGGGAAAATAAACAAGGATAAATGATGTTCAATCTTTTGATAAGTAAACAATAAATTGCTATCAATATAGACCTGAACTCACCAGCAATTTGTTACATTATGTGTGTTACAAAACCATACCAAAAATTCTTGTCTTTTAACCAGATATTATTCATGTGTCCTTAGCGAAACTCTTTTCCCCTCTACAACAAATTTATCACTGCCTTGAAGCTGCACCACCAAACAACATACAAAACTTTGGTCAGCATTTGTAAGCATCATGAAGCGTATATCTCTAATGATATACAGACCGATATTGGTCTGTTTAGCTTCTCCGTTTTTGCATTAACATATGTTTCATCTTGAAACTTTTGCCCCTCGTTTATGCATTTTCTTTTCTTTTTTTTACCCTTTTGAGTCCTTTTTGCCATGTGCCAAGTTTTCATAGGTTGGTTCGGGTCGTACCTTCAACATTAGATTTTTGACAAGTGGCATTTTGGACTTTAAATGTAATTAACAAAAATTGCATAAGAATAGATGAAGGGTAAAAGTGGCAGGATGAAATAAAGGGATGTTAAATGCAAAAATTATGAAACAGAAGGGACCAAGAGGTGTCTTTATCCCTTTCACTAAATTATTGCATGCTACTATACCTTGCGCTTTAAAAATGCATGAGCTTCTTTCTTTGAAGATAACTCAGAAAAAATATTTGAACTTTGTTCCTCGATAAGAGCTTTAAGCTGCTTAAGCTTTAGTGATTCTCCAGGTGCCTGATGAAATGAATGAGTAACAATTATAGTATGCATATTGTATAATCATGGAGACTAGTCGCTACTAAAAATGCGCACCTCTCGAAGGATCTTTCTGCACAATTTTCTAAGCTTTACTTTTGAGAGAGACTTTTCTTCTGCCGCCACCAATTCACTATGTTTCCTTTTCACAGAAGAATGGGGTTCGGTCGAGTTCTCATCATCACTGTCACTGAAAGATGTCTTTTTTCCTTTGAAATAGACACCGGCTACTTTCTTGGTACGGTCTTTGATACCAAGCCCCTGTTTTCCTGTTGTTGCTTTATCCTGCAAACAAAGATTATCAGTTTCTTTATTTTTCATCAAATTATGACTGCAAAAATAATGGATAGTATCTCCTTGCTTAAGAAAACTAATCAGTAAATATCATGCCTTTTCTGACCCCTTGTGGGCTACCGAAATGGGCTTGGCTTGTAGGAGGTAAAAGAAACACAGAAAGCAGAAATTAGGCACCTGAACGAGATTGTAAAGGTTTTCCTGGTCCTGTTCATGGAAAGCTTTCCTTTGGTTACAATTATCTCCAGTTTCCAGTTGACTAGATTTCCTTCTCCGAGCTTCAGCCCCAAGAAAGCCACCAGAAATAAACCCAGACTTGAAACCCCACCAATCAGGTGAGACAACTTGACAATATTCTTCTGATTCTTCAGCAACTAAGAAAAACCGAAAAAACTATACTGAAATATTCAAACCCAAGAAAAGAAAGCTAGTAACAGGATACAAGAACAAGTAGGTGGGCAGTGGGAAATACAAAATCACACAACATAACACAGTTGCTCAACCAAGCAAGTTTACTGATCAATCATGTTACACAAAACAGCTAACGGTGCTCAAAGATGCATAAATCAGTGAACAGTAACTTCGCGAGATAATGTGTGAAGAAAAAGTACTTGTACATCTGGCAGCATAACTGGCTAATGGCTATACATATAGCGACAATGACAAATCTGTGAATTCAAACCATGCTAAATAGGAAAAAGAAACAACAAATCAATACCAAAAGCTGTTGGACGTAATATATGATGAGTCCAAAGTTGAGCACAGGGATTACTTAATAAATCTAGCAAAGTTGAATTTCTTTTCAAAAAAAAAAAGGAATTTCTTATACACAGCTTAAGGTGCCTCACAGTTGCACTTTAAGTACTGTATGGTCCAAGCCTAATACAGGCTATGTAACACGAGCACAAATTCAACTAGTAAACTGTTGTTCAATGCAATGGAAATTGACTGAAAGAGCTCTAATGGAGTACAGAACACGAAAAGACTTGTTCCTTACGCTCAATAACAGAGACATGAGCCTCTCTTCTGTCCATTGCCTCAGTTACATTATGATCACTATCTGTCCTGGAGGGAACCGGCTTTGAGACCTACACAGAACATACAAAGCTCAGTATAACTTGGCCAAACAAATTCAAAATATAGATGTACAAAAACAGCTGATTCATATGCCCCTAAAAACAAAAAATCATTCTGTCAGTTGAGCCAACTATACGCGCGGCCCAATAGTAGTAAGTTCACATGGAAAAGAAACTTCTGCATACTTATGCACACTTAGGACAGCACGTTTCTGATCGAATACGGATTATCTAAAGTTAATATACCATACGACATCGACAAGAAAGTACAATCTTTTACGATGAAAAAAGAAAATCACTCGCTTCTTTAACAACGCAGAGCTAAAACAAAGGAAGAAAAGATGGCATAAGGCAGCAGAAAGATCCATAAAACTTTAGGATCTTATAAGCACATAACCATGAAGACAAAAGGTCAAGCAGTGCAAAATATAATTGCAGAAGGAAGCCTCTCTTTGTCAAAAGCTCCAAAACAGATGATCACCACTTGGATCAGAAAAAAGATTCATTGAGTTAAAAAATCTAACTCATATTGTTTCAGCTCTCAGTTAAAAAAGGACGAGAAAAAAGCACAAACAACCTGTTGCACAAGGCATATGTAAAAATTGCTCAGTCAGGCCAACTACATTAGAAATATATCATCATATAATCTAAGTTACCAGCAGGAGAAGCTATTACTCACAAGAATCCCCTCAAGATCTTGTGAAGAATAAGTCTGGACAAGCTTTCCCCTTTCTCTCTTCTTATATCTGAAAATGATGCAAGGAAATACAATGGGAAAATATAGTTTCCACATATATTATGGCCAAAATAAAAAAAGATAAGTCATTTGAAATCACAATGAAAGCTTGTAAGAAGTAGTCATTAACCTTCCTTGTGGCCGAGTAAGCTTGACAACTTCCTCTTGTTTGTCAGCACGGATCTTAGAAACCGCATCTGCATCAGCCTTGTCCTCCTTGTCCTCTGTTATTGCACCCATAAGCCCAAAAAAAAAAAAAAAAACTCCAAGCTCATTAACAAAATAAGAAAAACAAGCTATGGTCAGTGCACATACCTTCATCTTTCTTGACATCAGCTGATTGCTGGTATTGACAAAATTTATGAACAATCAGCAAGGACAATGAAATAAAACAAAATTAATAAGACAGAACATTCCATTCTAAATATAAAAAAAACAAGACAGAACATCCGTAAAATTACCACTTTCAATCTTTTGAGAATACTATCAAATTGAGAGGTATCAAATGCCCATTCGTTTGCCTTTTCTGTACCAATACCTATAACAACCTCAACTATATATTAGCATTGAACCCAGCGGCATTTCCATACTAGTAGCACGAGCTATTGTTACTTGTTTGAGCATTCAGAAGGAAATTACATGAAATGGTCCCATATATTAACACACAAGTGTTCATTAATAAAAAAGGGAAAAGAAATACCGGTTGTGTCCTGCTTGTTCTGAACTCTGATGTATCCTTTGATTCCTTGTTTATCCTTGCCCAATCCTTCTCCTTCTTCCCATCCCTACAAAAATAAGTCCATTTTCCACTAAACAACAAAATAAAAGAGCTAAAAAATGCTCAAAAAATATGCGAAAATAAGCCCATTTCCATACTAAAAACAAAACAAAAGAGCTTTAAAAAAAAAAGCTAGAACAATATGGAAAAGTAAACTAGTGAAGCAGCTACGAAAGCTTTCTGATCGAGTGAAAAGCGGATTCGCTTACCATATAGAATCAAACAGATAAGCTTTCGCTCAACATGAGGTAAGATGGTGATTAAACTGAAGAAATTAAAAGTACCATTTGTTTCATGAGGCGAAAAGCAGCGGACTTCCGGGCGATTCCGACATAGTTAACAGGAGCTTCAGGCGCCGACATAGCTACGATTAGATTGATTAGCTGAAATCAAAACGCCTTCCACCTCTCTTCCTCCTATGTAGGAGTACTGTTCATAACTCCCTCCTCTCGACGGCCGCGCGCGGGAGAGGAACGGGGAAGAGAGAGGTGAAAACACGGGTAGGGTTTTAGAGAAGAGGTAGCCGTAGCACAAGTTTCACGCAGCTCACCTAGTCTTACGAGCGGTTCGTGAACAAAATCGAGTTTAATTCTTACTACAAAAGATATTTACTTTTTTTTTTCTTATGAAAATGAAGATATTATTCAGGTAATCGGCCTAACGATTAGCTAGACTATAACCTGACATGACGATCTGGGTTCGAACCCCATTTAGGACATATTTAGTGTGTGCTTCCTTTCGTTTTCGGGAAGAAAAAAAAATGAAAACGAAGATATTCAGTTGTTTGTTTAAATAATAAGTCGTTTTTTTAGGTATTAAATCGATATTAATCGTATAATTATTTTATGTTTATTAAGCAATGAAACACAAATTAGCTCGCGAAGTTTCGTATAGAGTCACCATACAAAGACTCATACACATGTATGTGTCAGTATACGCATTAACGTTAATCTCTAATGTTATCTTAATGTTGTCACACATTATATCCATTCATCTTCTTATTGTTGCAAAGTATCGGTGATAGTCGTAAAGAGCAAGGTGAGCTTATTGTGCTCGACTCGAGTTCGAGTAATAAATTAACACACACACACACATATATATATATATATATATACACACACATATATATATCTTAAGTATTAAATTTGCTTTTTTGTCAGGGGCTCGCCCATTTACTAAATAAACACAAAATCAAACATATAATATTTGGCTCGACTCGATATGTGTACATCTTCAAGATCAGGTTTCGTGTGAGCAAAATGATACGCCACTAACCATCAAGGCTTTCTCTTGTCTTATAAAGAAAGAAATGAAAAATGAAAAGTTAATTCTTCTTTGATACAAATGAAATTATCACATAGTTAGTTAGCATATTTAACTCGCGTATGCATATAGAGACTTGAACTCATTACCCGAAAATCACATATGCTACTCGTCTTGACTTGATTCGTGTACATTTCCAAGCTCTGAGTTCATGTAGGCAGAATGATACGTCATCAACCATCTGGCTTTCTCTTACAAAGAAAAGAAGAAAGACGAAAAGTTTGTATTTTTCATCGAAACGAAATTAACAGATAGTTAATAGACTTATAGACATGTATAAGTGACACATGTACACATGAATTATGTCATGTTTGATCATGAAGTCTCAACTTAGTTGTTTGGGTAAATCTCGTTGAGAATCGAAAAGTAAATTAGTCTCGTCAAATTCAATATAGAGATGCGAAAACTAAAACACCGTGGCTTGTGTTTGTTTTGTCTTATAGTTTTTTTTTTGGAAGTTTTTTTAACATCACATCACCAATCATTTCTTACAATTCTCTCACCAATCAAATCTTCAACTACAAATAAAAAAATATTAAATCATCTCTATCATTTCACTTTATCAACTTTATTATTTTTTTTACCATTATTTTATTCATTATTCTATTTTATTTCATCAATCATTTCATAATCCACACCAATCATTATTCTACTTTATTTTACCCATCAACTGTCTAATAATTACTTCAATCACTTTATCTAAGAAAAACTCCACCCCAAAACAAACGGAGCCACGTGTGATTCACCGCACGAAGAGAGACATATTTCCCCAAAACATAATGTATGTGAACATTTCATTTTCGGTGAGGACAACTCAATAGTGATTAAAGACGGGCCAACAGCCAGAAATTGGAAAATCAGGTTGTGTCAGACGCGACATCAGAATCAATCACGCTCTTTTCGGCGTGGAAAATCAGTAAACGTAAAGATCTTTACGTTCAAACGTAGCGATCCTTACGCCCAAACGTAAGAAATTCAAACCAAATCTCATACAAAAATCACTCAACACGCATTCTTTACGTTTAAGCGTAGAGATCTTCACGCTTAAGCGTAGAGAATCCTTACGTTTAAGCGTAGCGATCTCTACGCTTAAACGCAGTAAATTCTTGTCCATTCAAATTTTTTTTTTTATTATATTTTATTGAATTTTATCTTCTCTTTCTTCACCCTTCTTCTCCAAATTTACTGTGTTTATGAAGATGATGGATTAAAAAAATTCTTTGAGAATCTATTACCGGAAACATGTGAATCTTGAGGCAACAAGGATGACATACGTGTGATTTTTTTCTTTCCTCGGTGTTAGCTATGAGAATGCCATTTTTCTTCACTGGGAGATTAGAAATACTATAATTTCAGCTTTAATGTTCAAATTTTTTTTTTAAATTCAATAAAATATAATTAAAAAAAAAAAAATTTGAATGGACAAAAATTTCTACGTTTAAGCGTAGAGATCGCTACGCTTAAACGTAAGGGATTATCTACGCTTAAACGTAGAGATCTCTACGTTTAAGCGTAAGGAATGCGTGTTGAGTGATTTTTGTATGAGATTTGGTTTGAATTTCTACGTTTGACGTAAGGATCGCTACGTTGAACGTAAAGATCTTTACGTTACTGCGATTTTTAAATGTCGGAAAAGCGTGACGCGATTTCTAAACGCCGTACCGACACAACCTGATTTTCCAATTTCTGGCCAACAGCCCACTCGCCTAAGTTGTACTCGGCTCAATTAAACATTGGCAGTTGAGTAAAACATCAGTCTATTGACAAGCTTAGAACAAAACAGTGGATGATAAACACCGGCATTGTTCTCTGAATCTTTTCATCCGCAAAACATCATCATTCAGGAGAAAAAGGATGCGATCGGTGCTTGGAAACTGGCCTTCTTTTGATCCTCACAACTTCAGCCAGCTCCGTCCCTCCTCTGATCCTTCCAATCCTTCTGTAAGCTTCTTTCTACTCTTAACACTTTGGGGTGAACACCCATCCAAACAAGTAGAGTCAATAGTTTAGCATTTAGGCCATAACATTTAGCAAAATCTTTAACCCAACAAGTGCTCATAAACCCTTTCTTTCATTCATCAATAGGGCCCTGGTCGGTCACTTTTCTGGGCCGGGATCGATAAGTGGAAGTCATAAAAAAGAGATATTTCTCTTCGAAATGCCAACTCTGTCATTAATTTTCTGATTTTTTTTTTTTTGTGCTGTTGTTTCATCTTTAATTTTAAGTAATGTTACTTGCTTTACGGTCTGTAGAGTGGAGAGTCGTTGTGTGGATTGTAGAGGAGCTTGATTTTTGTCCTTAATTTTGATTTTTATTTGAAATTCAAGCGTTATAGCATAGTATAAAAATCAGTCATGATAGTGTGGAGATGGATACTCACGAAGGAGGTTCACACATACTTTCTCTAGAGAGCTGTTTCACACCTTCAAAGAGCAATTACATGTTTTTTTAAATTTTATTTCTGAGGAATCAGTTACATGTTTTTTACATGAGCACAATAGACCTTAACTTGGGGGCATTTGCTATGGAAAGCCTGTCACTACATCAGGCTTAGCCTGAGATCGATCTCCGGGGGCAATTGTTCGAAAAAGCCGGTCTCTTTGGCAGGCCCGGCATTATTAGGTATTAGCTCGATCTTGGAGCATGGCCTCATTATAACTTATCATCATACTATATGACAAATGATTTTTTTCAACCCTAAAAGAACTAAAGTTCATGCCTTTACTTCGAAATGTTTTTTCCGTTATCCCAAATACCAGGAGTTTTGCTACTTGATTTTGGTCCAAATGAAGTATGTTTTGTGTGATTCTATTGCACATTGAACTTTGGATTCCAAAAGATACTTTATTGACGTAATGCGCATGTCGTGCTCTTTTAAAGTTCGTTTTTACCATTTAAAGATCAAGAATACCAAAGGAAGTCAACAGATTTTTCTAACATAAACAAGCTTGCTTATCAAGTTTCCTTTACTGCTTGAATCATAACCTTCCTCAGCTCAAAAGACCGTCAATCTCCGCATATGAAAGAGCGCAGAAGTAAATGGACTTAGTAAATCACATATTTCTTTTTGTCATATCATTATAATCCAAACTGAAGGTAGGGAACGCAATCACGTTCTTTTCTTCTCTTTTACTTAAATCTGCCTTTTTGAATATCTTCTAAATTAGTAAACTAGGTCTTACTCAAGGAGTAATACTTCATTTGGAGATTCCTAGCATAGATGGACATTTCAGGTGATCATGTACGGGTCTTTGACGTGTCAACCATGAGAGCAGAATTAATTCTTGCTTTGTTTTCACCTTGTAGTCAATATTCCATAGCAAGTCGAAAATTCTCCTGTTAGGTTGCCCTTGTTTTACTGAAACCATGTCAGGGTTCCTTGTATTGTTGCTTTGTTTGTGCCTCTTTATACTCTGGCTACATTCCAAACTTGATATCTCTGTAGAGAATCATTAAGAATTGTATCTTTTAATCTGCTAATTCCGTTATGTTTTGTATCCTAGTTGTTAGGAGGAAATGATTGAATATGGCTTATGGGTTGTAATTAGTTGGCTGCTTAGTTGTCATCAACTATGTAACGGCCAGCTGCTAGTATCAAATCTGTAGTATCTTGTTTACTCAATGTTCTGAAATACGATACTGTGTCTGTTAGGGGCCAATGTTTATGGTGCCTGCTGTTTCATAGCATGTCCTAGTGTTCATGCATTTTTTTGGATCTAGGTTTCTGGTATTGTCATAGCATGTCCTAGTGTTCATGCATTTCTTTGGATCTAGGTTTCTGGTATTGTCATAGAATGATCTTGCTGAGTTACAGTATACGCGTCTCTATTTGCATTCGCATCAAGACTGTTACCCTTCGGTGCTAACCGGCATCATAAAGTATGAAAAAGGAACCCAGGATATCAAAATAATTCTTGTTTTTATTTCTTTCCAATTTCTGAAATTTTGTTGTGTTATTAATGGTTCTTTCAGAAAACGACGCCTGTCACTTATCGGCCAACTCATGAGAGAACAATGCCACCACCAGATCAAGGTAATTCATATAAGGATCTTACATATGCAGTAAGCTAAATTATACATGGCTAATTTTGAAACTGAATCTCTGTGTAGTGATATCAACCGAACCCACCAATATATTGCTGAGGCACATGTATCAGCCCACAGCTAACAAGGTTGGTTAGTTTATCCCTCTTTTTTATGTGTTTTTCGGTGGAACAAACAAACTTAGTAGCTTTAGAGCCACAGCGTACTACTATTACATTATTATCATGGTGGCAACCCACATCAATCAGTGAACCCCACATCATAGTGTGATTTATTTCTCTGAAGAAACGGGGTTGACTAATATTGACTTGTGAAATAGCAGTTGAGAGCGAAGAGACCAGCAACCGACAGTCTGACACCAGATCATGGAAGCAAGCTTCCTAGGTCTGCTTCTGCTACCTCCTCCTGAGATTATTTTTTTTGGATGTCACTCTTTTGTACAAGCTTATTTGTGCAGATTAGTTTTCCGGTTTCATCAGTTAAATGAAAGATTTTGAAAATTTAACAATGGCCAGGATGGGTGTAGTGCAATGTTATGGAGTGAAATAAAAGGAGTGTGTTGTAATATGGAGTCATTATATGTGTTTGGCATGCGGTAAAATGAAATAAATTCCATAATAGACGACACGGTGGGCGAGGATGAACGGTGGAGGTAGAGGAATGGGGAAATATGGTGGTGGGAGTGGGGTGGGATAATGTGACTGTGAATGTTGGGCGGGGTGAGTGCGGGGTGATTTAAAGGTAATGGTGTAAGAGTGATAGGTGGGGTGGTGAGGGCAGTAGGGGCGGTAGTGGTGGGTGAAAGGGGTGAGTTGGAGTGGTTAAGGTAAGTCAGGGTGAGGGTTATGGGTATTGGGATGGATGAATGGGGCCGTAGGGTGGGGCACCGACGGCTCCATGTGCAATGATATGGGTCAATTGACCCACTAAATAAAAAATAAAAAATCTATGTATTTTTTACTCTATTTAAAAAAAAATTATACATTAATATCTATTAATTGATCCGTTATTTTTTTTAAAATATTGATCTTTGACCCGTTAGTAGACTTGGAATTTTTAAATTAATGCTTATAAACTTGTAATACGATATGTCGTTCTCGATTCCTGACCCGTGTTTCAGAATTCCTGCGGCCTTCCATGACGTGGGGTTGGATATTGAGACCCACCCAATCTATTCCATTTCTTAGAAACAATAACAAAAAGATTTTTGGGGCATGGGTGAGATGAGCATGAGGGTATGGTGGGGTGAATCGGGGTTAGTGTAAGGTGGTAGGCATGAGTAAGATGGAATAAGGTAGGTAGATTGGGATTGTATTGAGAGTAAGGGCAGAGTAATTATGGTGACTAAGAATAAGAGTAGTAGCATCAAAGTTTATATCCCTATCTTCAAAAGTACTATTAAAAATATATATCCATACTATACAACAAGTAAATTCCGAGTACTCTACATCAGTATCCATATATTTATCTTTACACCATAAAAATATTCATTTTTTATCTATAAATAATTTTTTCGAAATTATTTTTTGTGAGAAAAAGGGAGAAAGAATGAATAAAAAATATGTATGGTGAACTACACTACCACCCTATATTTGGGGTCACTGTTCATGGTCTCTATTGTAGGGAAAGGATGAGGAGGTTGATTGAGTGTATTTTTTGTTGTATCCTTACATTTTAACCCTGTTGTGGAGATAAAATATGGTGTATGGATTTTGATGCTAATACTCTAAGGTGTGTGGTTGGACAGTTGCAGTGGAGGCGAACGGGTTTTGGTAATTTGTATTTGTATTATCTCTTGTTCAATTCATTTTTTTCCCCACCTTTTTTTTTTTTATATTTAAGAAAATGGCATTTTATTAATAATCAACAGCAGGCTGTCAAAAGGCTTACATGAAAAATTCAAACAAAAATATAATATAAGACTATCACAATCAATCGAAGTCCTGCCAGGCAAGCCGCAAGTTCTTCGCACGTTCCACCACATGCGATAGGAAAATAGAGGCCGGAGGCCTATCTTTAGTGTGACCGTGTCTTAACCTATTTCTCCACATCCATATCCGAGAAAGAGCTTCCCTCCAAGTATATTTCCAGGACTTGGAGCCAAGGGGGTAATTCTCCTGTCGCGTGAAGTTCAACCGTAGCCAATTCTCAACCGTCCTCATACCCAAAAAACCGCGCCAACTATCCCGTGGTAAACTGAATTGCTAGAGAGTGCTTACCCACAGACAATCTCTGAAGACATGTAATATCGTTTCATCCTCTTCCTCATAGATAGCACAAACCGGGGAAGGGATGATGTGCCGCTTAGCCAGAAGGTCTCCCGCAGGAAGAGTCTCGTGAGAAATATTCCAAAGCAAAAAATTACATCGGAGGCCTTTGAGCTCCCAAATGATATTTCAATTCATTCTTAAAGGTAATGAAAATAGACTTTTTACAACCTAGGCTGTAATACAATTTTCATTACAACGAAACGATTTCGTTACGACCCGTACAAAATCATTGTAGGCTTATAGGACAAAAGAATACTCTATTTCCATGTTACGTACACAAAGGAATATTCCCAACACTTCAAAGGCTAATGTCAAAAAAAAACAAAAAAAAAAAAAACAACAACACTTCAAAGGCTTATTTGAAATCGAGACTGAATTATAAATCCCGGCTCGTTCAGGAAAAATCCAAAAGGAGGAACTTCGTGCAGCACGAGTATCTGTCTAATTCACCATTAGAGGGCATCTTCTAACAAATTCAATATAATTTAAATGGGTATTATGTTATAAATAAGTTTCAATATAGAGACAAATTGAATAAAAAGTTTGCCTTTGGATTATATTTAAAAAATTATGCTTCAAAAATACACATTTGAAAAATATGATCTAAAATCCTTTTGGTGCATATACGCCGTGAAATCTCTACGAAATCCTTTTGGAGCATATTTTTTAAATGTTTTGTTTTCCTTAAGCATTTTTAAAATATTAACCTTTTAAGCTATTTTTTCAAGTTTCCTCTTTTTCTTTTTACTATATGAATGTTTATTGTTATATCATGAGAAAAATTATGATGCAACGAGTATTTTTAGGTTATGCCAAGTAGAGGGTCATTATTAATCCAACTCACACCTACATAATCCAACTCACACCTACATACTCCTAGTGTATGCGAGAGAGGGAATAAGAAATTAATCATGGCCGTCTACCATAAATTTTCACTTATATCATAGATTCTCATTAATGTTTCAAATTTCACGCACAACCATGATACCAAATGAATCATGGTAGTGAAATGTAACGTGGATGCCGCAGTACGAGAAGATAGGGCGGGAGTCGGACTTGTTTTTCGGGATTCGGCAGGGGCAGTCATGCACTCGATGAGCTACCCCTTTGACGGGGGAGGTCAGCCGGATTATATGGAGCTTCGGGCTATTTATCTGGCACTGGGGAAGGCGCAACGATTGAATGTGTTCCGATTGGAGGTGGAAAGTGATTGCTTGGCATGCGTGCAGCGGCTTCGACAGTCTATGGAAGACATTACTGCTCATTGCGGGATTGTTTGGCTTTACTCCTTATTTTTACTTCTATTTCTTTTTCATTTGTCTGCCGGACTGACAATGTACCTGCGCACCTTCTAGCGCGACATGCTTTGCATTTAGATTCTACGACTTCTTAAGGCAACTCGCCTCCTGAAGATATTTTGACCGCATGTTTTGATGATGTTGATTAATAAAATTCTTTGGTTTCTCGAAAAAAAATCATTGTATAAAGATTTTAAGATAAACATTCATAATATTTCCTCAAAAAAAAAAAAAAAACAAAACATTCACTATATTTTTTCATTTAGATTAACTTCACAAATCAATAACGTTTATTGTAAAGGATAATATAAATAAAAATACTATATATTTCATTTAATGAAAAAAAAACTTAATAAGAAAATGATTTATGGTAGACCAACAGTAAAAGATTGTATCATATATATATATATATAGTAGTGGGGCCACTGCATGCGATGCACTATGTGCTTCTCAATTTTTATGCAGGTTATAGTTTTTTTATGCTCTGCAATAAATTTACTTTAAGAAAAATAAAGAAGATATCAACCTACTTCAACGCTTAGAAAATCATTTAAACCATCCTCTAAAGCGACAATACGCATGCGTCTTTGCAGAAGAAAGGTTACATGTGGGGAAAAATCGAAGATCAAAATGCACCTTCGTGCAAAAAAATCAAACTGTAGTTTTCTCGTGAACCAATAAAAACTACATAATAACAAAATTAAAATTTCCCAAACTAGAATAAATGAATTGTTAGTCGTAGAATATTATTCATGTCAGACTTAACCCTAACTAATACTAATAAAAGGAAATAAAAAAGAAAAGGTTCGGAAGATTTTCATTTTCTTATCTTTAATTATCGAAGTAAATTAACCGAAGAATAAGTAAGATAAATGGGAGTTGGATCTCGTTTTTTATTTTCATGTATCTTTTATGTATCATAGATCGAATAAACATTCTCATTCCTTATCTAATTTTTACAATATTTTATTTTCTAGTAGTTTCTGTGGCACCGTACCAAATCATACGACTTCGTTTTACTTAACCAAAAAATTCTGAAGATCGAAATGCACCTTCGTGCACAAAAAGTCAAACCAGAGTTTCCCAATTAAAAAATTTCCGAAACTCGAATCAGAGAATTGAATGCTTCAAATAAAAACCCTAGTGATAAACACGTTGATGTGATAACAATGTACCAAATCATACGACTTCGTTTTACCTAAAAAAAAATATTAAAAAAAACTCCTGCGATCAAAACGACGTCGTTTTACTTTCCCTCCCAAAAAAAAAAAAAAAAAAAAAAAAAAAAAAGACAAAATGATAGTACAAGGATGCAAAATTAATAGTCTACTAGCGGGGGTGTTCCGTGCTTTGCACGGTGTTTGCCCTTTCATCTAGTGTTCGTGGCTATTTTACGTGGTAGTTTGGAAGTTGTGTGTGTTATCTTACTTTTCGTTTGGTAGATGGATAGTTATTAAAGTAGTTTCTATCCGTTGAATTCAATGGGAAGTATAGTTCAGAATTTAAGAGAATCGGGATGAACAAACTTAAAATTTATTTGGAAACACATATTGTATATATTACATATCGAACGTAGGGCGGTCCATGTTTTAGTACGAATATTTACAAAGCTGTTTGCTTGGTTATTTATTCTACAACATTGCTACAGCATGCAGGCGAACCTGGGTTTTTCCTTATTGTTAAGCTGAATTTAAAGCTTTTGCATACATAAGTTATTACACATCTCACTTTTGGTACTGTTGATGGCCTTTAGTTGGTTTTCAATTTTAACTTCTTCAGGGGGCTTACAGCTGCATCGGTGGGCGACATTGCTTCTTTGTTGGTAGTTTCGAAGTCCATCGGGTCGGTGTTGAGGAAGTTACTTTTTCTGGTGGAAGCCTTGGTTTCTGTCATTGTTGTTGGAGTTGCTGAAGAGCTACTGCCGTGTGTTTCAGACTCTGTTAAATAGAGAAGATAGGAAATTAAGGAAGTTACTGGTTGTGTATAGTTTGGAGATGATATGTTCAAAAGTGTAGTTTGTTTTTTTCCTTGTTGTTATTTTTTTACCTTGTGATGTGCTGTTGGTGAGACGTTTGGGACTGGGTGTTGTGTTTTCTGAGCTTTTCTCATTAAACTCCTTTGGAGACCATTTTTGAACAGTGAATCGAGTTTTGTGATCGGTAAACTTACTTTGTTGAGCCTTTATTTCTGCTATTATCTTGCGGTTTTTGAGCCATTCTTCTGTTTCGTCAAGTAATTGTGTAAATCCCTGTTAATTTATAAAGAATAGGAAAATGTTAGTACTGAAGTATGTATTGTTGGTTTATGCATTTGTTCTTAGTGTGCTTGTTACCTGATCTTGCATTGCATGCAGTTCAAGTGCGGTGCGGTGGAGCAAAGCTTCTGCACTGCGGTCAAAGAAAGTTGCTCTTATCGTACCTGATTCGTCGGTCAGCCGTGCAGCAACCTTGCAGCTGTTTGATGTTACGTGTTAGTTCCTGGTTTTGTTGCTGTGATTGTATAAATGGATGGCAAGTATTGTAGTATGTGTGTTTGTCAATGTGTATGTTATGTCAATAGAGTGGAGTGAAGTTGCTTTACCGTGGGACAGCAATGTGTTCGCGTTCGCATGTGGTGCATGGGAAAACCTCATTAGGAGAGCTATCAGGCGGTGATGCATGTGCATTGTGGACATGCCATGTAGCATAAATCTTGTCGCATGTTTGCAATGCTGATTGTTACCTCCACCCATGCATTCTGTTCAAATTAATAGACATATGTATATGCTTTAGTACAGAAATAGTATAACGTAAATTGTTGCTGTGTAATTTATGTGGCATGAGCAAACCTTTGAATCAGGCTCTATGTAGGAAACTGGGATTATGTCCACGTTCTCGTTGTATGAGAGGAGTAAATCTGTGGGTTCACCGAGTCCCTCTGCTTGTGCATGGCGAATTGTTTCAACATTATTGTCAGCCCTGAATGTTATTATGTATCAAATATTTGAATTTTGTCCATTTGAAATTATTATTACACCCTATGGTTAATAAGTGGTAGGAAAATTAAGAATGTACCAGTTGTGCAATTCTTTTGCTTGAGGGATGTTTGGGTTGATTGCAATGTAGGTGTATCCTGTAGTGGTAAGGGAAAGTCCTGCCAGAAAGCAAATGAATGTTAAAATTATAATGGTAAGATGAGTTGTTTGATGGGAAATAAAGTAGATGTATACCTGAGAACGTAGAGGCTCTAATCCTTTTGCAGAGAATTATGGGCATAGTTTTTTGAAGCCTGAATAGTTCTGTACCTTGTTTGCGTGCGTCGATTGCACCCCACAACGTCGATGAGTAGGGGTTTATCATCGTGGAAAGGTGGTTGTTAGTTTTGTAATAATGGGATGTAATAATACATACGAAAGTGTTAGTGTGGGTAAACATACTCTTGCTGGATTATAGTACATTCCTGCAGCGGTGTGAGCCTGCCATGCACTTCACGTTGCCTAGGCGGTTGGACAAGCAGGACAACAGCCAATATATCTTTTTTTTTGCAGGGAGTTGAACACGGTGTTAATTTTTTCCTGAAAGTTGGGGGGGTTGGAAATTTGGGTTGAGGACATTAATGACCGAGTGAGGAACGTACCTAGATAGGTTCCGTGGGATATATGAGCTGGGAGATCAGTGTATGGAAGAAGCTCGATTGGAGGGTATGTGAGTGCTTCTTGTTTGTCTGTAACAGACCTTATGAAAGTTGCTCGTGTTAATCGCCATTCTATTGTTGCCCCATCTGCGGCGCGCAAATGCTCTTCCTTTATGTCTGCTACTTCTGCATTTCCAATGATATATGTTGTAAATGGTTGTAAGGTGTTTTGTAGCAGTTCAATGTTTGTGTTCCATATGATTCCTTGAACCCTGTTGCCCTGTCAGATTAAAAGTGTACATGATGAGTATAAGAAGTGTATGAATGTGTTGTCCAGCAAGAGAAGTACTCAAAGCTGTGATATGCTATTAGGTGTTTATTGTAATAATAAATAAAGTAAGTGTGTTCACTCGAAGGGAAATAATAAAGTAAATTTGGAAGCGTACGTACAAGTTGATCAGCTAAGAATAGTTTCTGAATTTGTCGGCCATCGTCTGTTTTGTAAGTGTTGTTCTTTTCAAGTACGATTACTTTGGCTCTCCAGTTTGGTGTTTGTCTGGTGATCAGATGGATGTTTTGATGGCTTGTCATATTTGAAGCTTGTGTGCCTGCCAAATGTTTCTGTGATTAGTCAGGTCCATGTTTATTTATTTTTAATGTGTACTGTCTAGTGGGCATTTTCATGTTTAAATGAGCATATGTGTATATTGAGGGTGGGAGGAAAATGTCTTTAGTAATGTTCAGGTTGTGTTTGATGAGTGTAGTTTTAGTAGACCATTGTTATCGTTTGTGGTGAGCGGTGGAATGTAATGTTTTATAGGTGCTGTTGATTTTCCTGGGGGTCAGAAGGAGCAGCATTGTCTAAGATTTCATGGTAGACTATATTCTTAGTTTCTTTGCGGGCAATTGGATCACTGAACGTGGGAGGTGCTACTAATATTTTAATGTCATCAGATTTCTTTGCACGTGAGAGTGCGACGTAAAGTTGTCCATGGGAGAACACTGGTTCTCTCAAGTATATACCTACGCGGTCAAGAGTTTGGCCTTGTGCTTTGTTTATCGTCATCATGGCTAAGTACCTGATCGAATAGGAATTGGTATCTTTCGAATGGAATACCTGACGTATCATTGTTTGAAGATTGTAGCGGTATTTTATGGAGGATAGTTGATTTGCCTTGGAATGTACCGCTACCAATTTCTGCCAGGATTGTATGCGATTGGAGTTCGCGGCATATGAGCCGAGTTCCATTGCAGAAACCGTCAGTAGGATTAAGGTTGCGTAGTAGTAACACTGGACAATAAGGTTTTAGGACTAATTCATGTGGTGGAAGGCTGCTAGGGTGTAGAGAATGGAGAAAGTCTTCGTAATCGCCTTGTTGTTGTGGATCAATGGTAATATCAGTGCTAGTGTACACGACTTTATTACCAGGCATTTGTTGTAGCATGTAATCGTTGATGTCATCTACACAGTCGTTAGTTGGTGCTAATAAAGCTCTGTTCATTACTTCAGAGGGATTTGACTGAAAGTATGTAATGTCTGGGTAAACAAAATTCATTAACTGCTTCAGAGAATTTAGCTTGTCAGTATATGGAATATGCATGTTGTATGGTATTGAAATATTGCCTTCGTCGTCTTCGTGAGTTTACATACCATTTCCGATTCGATAAATATTTCGGTGAAGTAAGGATCTGCTAGAGCGCGCATGTTCTCAGTTAATGCAATTCTGGTGAACGTTGGCCACAAAGGAGAGTATATTAGACAAGAATCTAGTTGTTGATTTCGAGTTGCCCGTTGGACCACTGGGAGAACCTGTCGGAAATCTCCGCCGAAGACCACGACTTTATTTCCGAACGGTCTCTCTGTTTCGGTTATGTCTTTCAGCATGTTTGAAAATGCTTCGACTGATTGCCGGTGTGCCATGGGAGCTTCATCCCATATTATCACCTTGGCTTCAAGTATAAGTTTTGCTAAGCTAGATTGTTTGCTTATGTTTGCGATTTGGATCGGTTCATCATGCAAGGAGCTTAAAGCGAGAATGTCTTTGCCGCTCGCGCGCGGGTAAAATGGATCGCGGCTACTCCTGCAGGTGGCAAATGGCTAGAGCAATATATCCTTGAGATCCGAGAGTTGCTAATATAGCTTTGTACAAGTATGTTTTACCGGTTCCACCAGGCCGTCAATAAAGAACGCAGCAGCCTTCATTTGCTAAGGCTTTTTCTAAGATACGGTCATATGCATTTTTCTCATTGTGGGTTAAGTTTGTTTACACTCAAGAAATCATTGTCATCGACTATAATATTTCGTTCGAATGTTACTTCTTTCGTGAGAGTCATATCTTTTGAAACTATATAGGCTTCGGGACCTAGGTGGTAGTCGGCTAACTTTTTCCCATATTAGTCAAGAAAAGAGAAAGGTCTTCTAAAGCTTTTATTCAGTATTGTGTAACGTATTTATTGAGGTTAAGTGTTGGGCATGTATGTAATCTTCTGTCAATGAGCTGAAGTATTTTTCCCAAAGTTGTTTCGGATTATTTGGGAGACAGTAGACCAATATAGATGCAAACAGGTGACGAAATTGTCTTGGCATTTGGTATAGAGAAGCTTCTTCTAAGCATTTGTCAATATCGTAGTCTGAAGCCAACAAGTTACGAGTTAGAGCTGATTCTCGGAAAGTAATATGTCTATGGCCGTTAACAGTTAGTAGGTCGTCGAAAGATGTAGGTGCTCTAACATGGTTAAGGAGCAAGCGTAGGTAATATCTTTCACCTTCAGTTGGACTAACCGTGACTACACGGCCGATAACTTTACCTTTTTTCCGTTCAGTCCATGTACGTTTGCTACTATCCCAAACGAAATATTGTGGGAAATTTTTATACAAACACTGCAGCTGTTTGGCATGCTCATTAGTTCTGTTCATGAAAAAAAACTGTGACAGCATGGTCTGTGAAAGAAAAGTGTTGGTTACAATTGAGTGAAGGTCTTGAGTTGAAGAGAATGAAACTTGGTAGTTGTTAGGTAGGTGTATCTCAGTAGTGGGACAACAAAGCAGGCGTATTTCAAAGAGTAAAAATGAGTAGAGCCGCCATGTTGCTTCAGGTGGCGAGATCCAACGGCCTTTTGGTATTCCTCGATCTCGTCATTTGTATTGCTCGTGGCAATTTGGAAAGCAATTTTATCGGGCCTTTGTAAATATATTTGTACATATATTTGACAAGTTTCCTTTGTCGAGCACACCTCAATGTTAATGTGGCAATCGATTTCTTGAGTAAGTAGGGATTATGGGGACAACCCAACGGTTGTCGAGTATATGACGGCGAACTTTCGCCGTGATTCCAGTAGTCCGGCGTTTATAATGTGGGTAACTATCAGCTCCATGAGTGGTGTAGTTGAGGAAATCCTTAGGATATTTATTTTTACATTGTCCGTCTCGCATGCATGGACAATTTTCATTCAGTGAGCCACATGGACCGTGCATCATGTGCCTGCACACAAGAGCGTATAGTTCAAAGTCTATGTCAGGGTCTGGTAGTTCAGCACTAATGAAGCGGTCGTAGGCTTCAGGATTTAAAGGTTTGTATTCTTTTCTCATTATAAGAAGCATGTGAGCGTGAGGCAATCCTCGTTTCTGAAATTCGATGGAGTAAACACATGCATGTGCTGTACCGAGAACATGATCTTTTAAAAGATCCTTTTTAAGCATCTCAAGTTTTGCACGGAACACGCGTGCAAGGAGATCTGGGCGATTCTGTGGTAGCTCAGTTGGAAGCAAATGATCTGTCACCTCAGGCCAAGAGGAGTTGCAGGTTACCGTGAGGAAAAAGTCAGGTTTCCCAAATTGTTGAACTAAAGACATTGCGTCTAGATAACGTTTTCTCATGTCTCTGGGACCACCCATAAAAGAAGGTGGTAGTATTACTTTGCGGCCTACTGATGAACCCAAACTGTTACCAGAAGCAATGCTATCGACTATTCCTTGTAGGCATTCTGTTCGAATTTCTTTTTGTTGTTTCCTCAGGTATTCAAGTCTAGATGTTTCTATTTTTACGAACATGTCGACAATGTACTGCTGTAGTAATCTACCGGTGTGCAAGATCATTGAGGTAGCAGAGTCGCGCATTTGTAGTCTATAGCAATAATATTGTCTGCACGATACAATATTATGTTTACGAAGGCCTGTACGAAGAACTGCACAATCGGAAGTCTGTATTAGCAAGGGATTTTACCCCGGGGGAGAGGGGGGGAACCACTGAGCAAGGGATCGACTATGTTGAATTAGATGGGAGTGAACCTTGTTCTTCAGTGTGCAGAAGTTGCTCCGCTGTGCGGATGTTGCCATCGGCATTTTCAAGCGGAGTATGACAAGTGTAGCCGCGCTTCTGCATGTTTTTGGGTAGTTTCTCAATTCCACAATGCCACCCTGGATCTCCATGTGGGAACAGTAAAGGGTATTGTAGAGGGTCATAACATGCGTAGATGTGAGAAATTCTTTGTGGTAGTGCGGCTTTTGTGTATATCTGAATGTGACACTGGGGGTTGTATTCAGTTTCATCATCAATTGATATGATAGCGGCTACATCATCACTGGTGGGATGATTGTATATACGCTGGTCTAATTTAGGAGAGTTAATTAGGCAGAGCATGTGTTCTTCAAGGTTTTCCAGTTGTCTAGCCTGTTTCAGAAACAAAGTGTATGGATTGGTGGTTAAAATGTCCATTAATTGTCTGGTAATGGATTCATTTAACCGTGAAGATGTTCTTAAACGGTGGACGAGCTCTGAATCATTGTCGTAAAAGTAGAGCTGGATTCCGCAGGGAGAGTCGATGTTTGGGTACAAGCCCTGCAAATAATGATAGACTTTTCCTTGTACTTTGAAGGTGTAAACGCCTTTACTGTTTTTTAGCAGGTCAGGATCAGTTTTGCCAGAGAAAGTAGTGAAGGCAAAGCTGTTATTGTAAGTTCGAATGTATCGCCTGAATTCTTCACGTCCAGGAGAATCATCAGTGTACAATGACACCAGAGAAGCTGGCATTACTGGCAGGTTTAATTGGATTTCACCTTGACAGCAGCAGAACGATGGAGGCTCTAGGTGGAAGCGTTCCGCGCTACAGTATTCACATTTAGGGACTAATGGTAAGATACCAGGGACGCTCACAGATTTGATTCTAGATAGTATAGAAGAGGAAAGAATGTAGTCTTTCATTTTAGCTACAGGGTAGACAGAGTGATTTATATATGCACGCTGAGATATCGTAATGGTATTTTGTGTGTTAGGCGTGGTACAATTAGTTGTTGCTCCACTGTATTCTACTGAATCAAAGAAAATTGGTGTCTCGCCTATTTCAATGTCAGAAATGTTAGTAGTTACTGGGGAATTCTGAGCAGTTGTACATTTGTTGTTTTTCCGAATACTGTATTGTGAACGTCTGCGTTTAAGGAGAGCTGCTTTTGCAGCTGGATCCATTTGAGCATAAGCTAAACGTCGCTTACTGTTCTTGTCTTTTCTAACGATATTTTCCATGTGCAGGGTGAGTGAGGGGCAACAGTGTGGGGGGAAGAAGGAAGTTTACAAGTAATTAACCTGTGCAAAGTGAAGAAGGAATTAAAAGGCTGAAAGTAATAAAGTAGTACCTGGTCGGACAGAGTTCTGAGTGAGTTGCTGTATCTTTTCCAATTGTAAAGTAGTAGTACCGAAGCACGTAACGTTCACTGTGCATGATTATTGAATGGCTGTTAATTTGTGAGTAATAGGTGCTTTTTTGTTACAGAGGTGTGTGAAACCAAGAACATCACGTAAATTCAATGTGTCTATTGAGTGTGTTGGCGTGGAACTATTTAAGGATTGCATAAATACTGAACTATGCAGGCTTTAAGGCCTTGTGTTATTTGCAGTTTAACTACTATTGTTTATAAATACTGAACTATGCAGGCTTTTGGGTATGTTAGTATTCCATTGTTTGGTATTCTACATAACCATGCATTGTGTAACAGAGGTTGTAAAATATAGGAACAAACCTAGGAGTGGTACCGGTGAAATTATCCTACGATGCTGTCTTTGGGAAATCTACACATCTGCAGTCAAAGATATGAAACTGAAGTTAAAAACGCAAGACATTTAGGGTAATATCTTATGTGAAGCGTAGAAATATGTGTAGTAAGCATAGTAATTATTTAAGGGAATATGAAGTACTATTATTTGTAAGAAACTTAGGTTACTACTGTACTTCACCTGACACTTTGCATTCATTTGTGAAAGAGTTATAATATATGATTTGTAATATACATTTAACAAAATATATGATAGTGTAAGATTTATTTCAGTTTTTTTTGTAACCCAAGTATGTACAATGCATTTCGCAAGTTATTTGAGCAGGTAAATATACTTAGGTATAATGTGAGGATAAGACCAAAAGACTGAATGTTCGTTTGGAGTAGTAAAATATTTATAATAACTTTAATAATTATTTAGGTAAAGGCATATTGTAAAGAAAGTAATAAAGATGAGAAACTTGTCGCATATGCATGCAGAGTAAAGGAAACTGGGGAGGTGTACATGGTCGTTGTTTATTGGACCATCGGAGGTAGGAAATGTGTGGAAGCAACTTTTTTTTCCAGCATTGGGAAGGAGAGAGATAAAGCACTAAAGACTGGGGTAAAGCATGCATGCAGATAGCGTAACCACACGAGCAAAATTGCTTTTTTCTCTCACCAGTTACGAGGCAGGGGATAATGATCATGGGAATCTAGCCTTAGAAACCAGTGTAAAGACAATCATTCTCTATTCTTAGGCCGGAGAAAGAGGTAGCTAACCTCTTGCGTACAGTCATGGAGATAAATCGGTGCAGCGCGTATTTCCAAAGAAGAGTCGATGTATAAATAGCAGTGTAGATGGAATTTAAATGCTCCCACACCAAAACCTAGGCTTAAGTATTCTGCTGGCTTAGCAAAGCACCATTAAATCCAAAAAAAAATGGCACAGAAGGAGAAGCAATTCATGGCAGTGTATCCAACTGTGATACACCGCACGATCCAGGGGACAGAGGAAATGTATTCACCTCCTATTCCAGTAAAAGGAGCTGGGGAGAATATAACTGGCCAAGATGTCATAAAAGTAGGTGCATACCCAGATGAAGTAGTCATGAATCTTGTTCATGAAAGAAATCAGTTAGAAATAGCAGCAGAAGAGGCTGTGAGCGAGAAAACAATGTATAAGGGCTTGTACCAAGATCAGCTTCGTCTGACTCAAGCACTTACTGAGAAACTGAATGCCTATGAAGACGGTGGAGTGGATCAACTGGTGTACCCGGGCCAGAGTTCCAGTGCAGGGTGCAAAAGGTTCAGGCAAGCAGAGTTCTAGCGCGGGGTGCAGGTATTTAGTCGTATGTATGGCTTTTTGGCCTGGGGTAGATGTGAGCATAGCCTGTGTTTTGAAGTGGACCTGAACTAATGATGCTAAATGTATGTAAATTATTCTAAGTGTGTGTGCATGTAGCAGAAATGCATTTGCAGATACTATGTATGTGCATGCATGTTCTTTTAACTTTTGTGTTGTGCAATATGTGAAAATAACAAGTGGTTGTAATATGTATTTGCTAGAAAAGTATGTAATGCAGCCTGCACTTTGGCAATAAGTGAATGGAAAATCCCCAGGTCTTCTAACCACTTTCGTCTTGCTAAGAAACAAAAAAAACGACAGAAAATTTGTGCATAATAAGACAAACTGAAAATAGTCTGAGTAACAGATTTTTGGGGGCCAAAGTTACAGGCTACATGACACACAACAGAAGCTTCAATTATGAAAAAGCTCAATACATACGCAAAAACTTGAGGCTCATCCCCAGGATTAACTAAAATCAACAGAAACAGATTAATACAACTAACCCAAACGAAAGCAACAACTAATCGAAGGCAAGAAACGGATGAAGAGCACTAACCCAATGGAGAACCACAATTAATGGAAATCAAACAAATACGCAGCACATAACGGAGCCAGAAAAAAAAAAATTTGTACATAAAAACGGTAGGGAAGGACCTCACACCTGCATCTTTATCCACATCTGCACATACCTTGTAAAACAGCTCTATCAAACCCACCGCCCTCAATTATGTATCCCCACTGCTCGTTCACAGTCATCGCATAGAGCATCCCAGCATATGCCACGTACGTCAAAGATTGGGAAGAGGAGATGACGGAGAAGCCCACGACGAACACGTAGCTGGTACAAGAACAGCTAGGGCGTGGGGAACCTAGAACAATGATTGAAAACCTCCACGTAGCAGATCCACATGATGACCTGGTCAACTGACAAATCCGGCGGAGTTTCATAATCAGGCGACGTCGTCCAATGCCTAAAATGGAGCAAGAGTATTGGAGCAAGCAGGAGAAGAAGCACAGAGGAGAATGGAGGCCAAACGGTAAATAGAAGAAAAGCTGAGCACTTTAAGAGAAAGAGAAGAAGATAAGACAAAGAGGGAAAAACAAAAGAAGAGAGCGACGAACATCAACAAATAAAACTAAACTACTACTATACTGACTACTAAGTATGATATATGGGGTTCCCATAACAGCAACAAGGACTAATGACGAATAACGTCATGGATTTCAATTTTCTACAAACAACTAGGGTTAATATGAGAACTCAAAAATGAACAAATTTTATTAAGCGCTATTGGATACACAGGAGAGGAGAACAAAATCCCTGGGAATAAGAACATGAGTCTACACAATAAAGAAATTACAGACCTTTTTTTAAGCAAAAAAAATAGGCAGGGAAAATCCCCTTCCTGTTAAATAGAACCTGTTAAATAGAAGAAAAACAACAGCCAAGGGGAGAAAAGTCTTCCAGCACCACTTGAAGATTCTGGAAAAAGCCCCAGAAAATAGCCATAGCCAAAAGCCCAAGCTTGATACATAGCCGAAGCTTCTCCAGGTGCAACATCACCCACAGCCCAGCAACAAGGAAATACTTGTATATTTCACAAATTGGTACAGTATAAAGGATAAAAACAATGATGCCAACCCTGGCTTTGAATGAATAAAACCCCATGTATTAAAACCCAGATCTACATTCACAAAATCTCGCAGCTTTAATGCATCAAGCTGTTGTTTTTAATGCAACTTTGTATCACCATAAGTAGAATAGATCATGACGTAATATCCAGTACGTATCATCCTTCCCTCTTACAAAAACTCGGAATGCTCTGCAAAAAATTTGTCCTAAGTGCAGGGTTGGAAGAAAATTGTCCCAAAACAGCAAAAGTGGCGGTATTACTCCCAAACTTCTCAATACCCCTAGATATCATGCAAGTATGCTCAGCTTCTACCACTACCATCACATCTTTACCTAAAAGTGATGACACCGTCTCAGCAACTTGCTTTGTTAGCCTTTCTTGTACTTGGAGCTTGAAACCGTAAAAATGAACTATCGAATGAAGGACAGATCTTCCAATTGAATTGACTCCCTTGCAAGAGAGATACCCTATGTGGACTACTCCATAGAAAGGGAGCAAATGATGCTCACATTGGGACAAAAATGATAAGTTAAGCTCAGAACATATATGCTCTTCACCATGGCTGACTGTCCCATTAAGTACCAACCCTCCATTCAACTTCATCTCCAGATTGCACTTTTTGAAGTTCATTAACCATGTTACGAAACCAGCAGGTGTTCCTATAAGTTCTTCCCTCAAGGGGTCTTCACCGAGAGATCGAATGATTGAAACTACAGCAGTCATCATTGTTGGATCTACTGGATTTGTTTTGGATGAAGATTTCAATGGGCACCAACACTTGTCAAGAGATCCATTTAAGCCGGCATCATTAGCCAGGTTTTTGGTTTTGAACTTTAGAAGACTTAGAAAATCAGACCAATCATCTGCTTTCTTATCTTCAAACAAGCCTGAACCTGAAGTAATCAGTGTTTTTGTCCATCCATGATCATTCACATCAAGAAAAGTATAACCGATTTTCGGAGAATGAATGTGGAAACACTGGAGAACGACGGCAACACCTGCGGGCTTGATACCATCATGCAATGATTTACAGACTTCATCTGCTAAGCGATGTGGATCTTGAAGTCGTTTTGCAAAGGTATCAACAACCCTCGAAAGCTTGCTAAGACCAACGACTACTTGTCCACAAGGGATGTAGCCCACATGACACTTAACCTGGAAAGGAAGCAAGCAGGCTTCACAATAGGAAAAGAAGTCTAGATCACGAACAATTACTAGACCACCCATTCCTCCAGCATGGCCAACTCCATTTTCCAATCCAGCCTCAGGAAATAGTGCATCGTGGACAATATCCTGTGCCTTCATTCTGTAGCCTAGACACAGCAGGGATATAATTAAGTTCAAGCTAGGTAACATTTCAAATAGTGAAAAAAAATGCCAGAGAGGCAAAGAATTAACTTGTCAACAATGGTCATAACCAAGAACACTCTGTGACTCCTATTAACTATTAACTTGAACCACAATCAAAAAACAGTTCTCCCTAGCTCTTAAAAATGTCATGCAGCAGAATCAAAAGTTCAATCATTGATGAATCTCCAATTTCATCCTAGTCTCTTAGCCCACTCAGTTTAAAAGAACTCAAATGAAGCACCAAAAGATTTAAAGCAAAAATTTGGTATTAGAAAATTAATCGAAAAGTGCCACATGGCAAAAGTTTATAGCAGGAAGCAAAGATATGACCTTTAATCAATGTAAACATGATTAATGAATATCAAGTGTAAGATTCTCTGCCTATTGTTGGGCATATCCTCACCAAGTGCACAAAAAGCAGCATCCTTGTCCTCAAGATCTTACCAGTTATCTCTTTGTAACAAAAATTCCAAATTCACCAATCAAACTTCCATTACAACTTACAGGAAAAGGAAAAAAAAGGAGCACACCCCCCCTGTGAATGCCATGAACCAATGTCATCAACCAACAATTATGCATTAGCTAAAAGTGAAAAGTAATTGGGAAGCATTTCTATAAGAAATGATTTTTCCAAGATTACCATTAATTTAAAGGATGCCAAAAGATAGAAAGAGTGTATACAGTGAAGCGGCTACCACAGTAAGATCCATAGAAATACTAGGATAGTAACAAAAAAATGGGATATTAACATCCCATTGGAGTGTATTGTCCATTACTAAACTACATAGTTAAACATGACTGAATACAAACTTATTACACTCTCCTCTGTTCCTGATTATTTGAATAGTTATTAAAATCACGAAGATTTAAAAAAGTGAAACACAGGTTTGACATGAACAATAAAATGACTAATATAGTCTTGATTACAACGAATGCAATCTTACTTTTAATCTCTCTCTAATACTTAAGGGTGGAATAAGAAAAAGACAATAATAGCCGCTTTTTACTTGTACAAGTAAAAAAAAACTGGAGGGAGTACCCAACTACCAATTCCTGCATAAGATGCCATCAAAGTTGAATAAAAGCATAAAACTATTCATATTTTCAATGATAGCACTATGGTCAGTCAACAGGAACCTAAAGACAAAAACAGGACAACAAAAAAACAAGCATGGTCCGACTTTCCACTCAATAAACAACATAAAGGTATTTAGACAAACATAAAGAACTAGAAACAAAATTAAAAAAAAGGATATTCTAGCAAAGGAATATAGCACCGCGGACCATATCCTAGCAACTTTTAAAGACTAGAAATAAAACAAAAGGGCTAGCAAATTCTGTTTTTTTTTTTAGTGGACGGGCTAGCAAATTCTAAAGACTAGAAATAAAACAAATGGGGAAAGAGCTGACCTAGAACTCACATGGTGCATGTTACACCACTAACGTCACACATGTAAACATAAGTAGTTTTATTAATAATAATAAAATTAAAAAAGGATCACCTTTAGTCCCTTCTCGAAGAGCTTTAGCCACCCGGAGAGGAGTTTTCCGGATACCTTCACGATTAACATCTTCACCCAAACCCTGCAAAAGGACCTTCACAGCATTTTCTATGGCCAAAATTTCAGGTTCCTTCCCAAAACCAAGATCTAGGCCGCATTCATCCTCAAGCTACACACAAAAATGATCATCGATTAAAGCTCCCATTCCACAAAGAGCAATCTACAATGCCGCCCAATCACAAAACAATTTCACACCAATGGCAAACTTCAAACATAAAACCACAAACCCAGATGCAAGAAAAAATCCAAAAAGAAGAAATGTTTCTTAAATTAGAGAGAAAGGATCCGGGTGATGGTAGACAAAATAAATGAGGGTACAGTTGCTATTCAGAGTATATGTGGTGAGAACCAATGAAAAGCAAGTCTGATTCTATAGGCAATAATCACCTATAATCAAGCCCCATTTCATTGTGTATCATTTAAGTCCACCTATACACACACTCACACACTTCTACAAAAGCTACTCAGAAATCAAGTCGAATAGCAAGGTATTCGATTGTGTTTAACTTACTGGAACTGCTCAAAAGAAAGTAATATTATCGTCTAAGTTAATTATGATGAGAATAACTTCAGATTTTTTTTCTATCAATGAAGTTTCTGGGCATATGTTTACTGTATGCATGATGATGTTCGATTTGTGACAATGGGGAATCTGCTCTGTACTGAATATAACATTCACAGATGCTTTGACTTGAAAGGATCTTCAATTGGTTTATAATAGCCTTTCTTTCTTAGTAACTTGAAATGTACAAGCCTTGTACTCAAACATGAATCGAAATACCTATGCTAATTTTAAGTAAGACTTGTGATAATCAGTCAGCAATAAGTTTTACCAACAACCCACTATACGATGATCAAACAAAACATGTAGCAATTGATCAACATGTTGTCAAAGAAAAGCTGGATTATAGCACCATCCCAATAGAAGATGTTCCAACTGCTCAACAAACAATGAAGTCCTCAGAAAGGCACTGCCTAAAAAAATGAGAATTTTATTTCCAAGCTAGTATTGTCGTCAAACATCTAAAATCCAGTGTGTAGAGGATCATTGAAAATCAAGGCTAGTTCTATAGATTCCGATTATATACAATATAATTCTCTTGCCTAAAATCAAAAGGATCCGGTTATAGGGAATCATCACCTGTAAAAGTCTCATTCGAAATCTGTCAAATAATAATTTTGATCAAATCACACATCTCATTATGATTTAAGTTGATTGTATTTCCTTCCTGTACATTGGGGCTACTCAGAAATCAAGTAAAGTAGTTTATCAGTCACAATATTTCCACAAAAACAGATAAAAGCTCAGAACATAAAACAGAACGCACCTCAAGTGCTTTTTCAACGGCAATTGGCACCTCGAATTCCACAAAACCGAAACAAAATCCCTGTTGCTGTAATTAGAAAGTAAACGAATTATTAGGGCGGTTTCTAAATGAGATCATATTCAGGAGAGAAAGTACGAGCATACTCTGATGCTTCGGACTTGAATACCCCCACTCCTAATTTGCCCAAACTTCTTGAACGCGTTCTCGAGCATTGACACGGTAGCAGTCATTGGCAAGTCCTTTACGTACATTGAGTAGCCAGCTGTACCATGGTACCCAAGAAAAGGCTATTAGGAAACTGCTAAATAAAATCATATGAATTATTTTTTCCAGTTTAAAGATTCAGAACATCATGCCTTCACCCTCTTGGATATTTCCATTATCAGAAGCACCAGAAGATGGAATTTGTCCATCAGTTTCTGAGGCAGGAGGTGAGACTGATTGCTGTTCCTGGCTCTTTTGAGGAGATTTCTTTGGGGCTGGTGCCGGAGATGAAAATGGAACCATTTTTTCCTTTAAATGCATCACTTGAGACATTAATATCAAAGCATTTAAAATGACATGAGTTGACACAGTAAAGAAAATTATTGCTATCTGAATTTGGAAGTAGGGATGCGTTGGCGACAAATAGGCAGCGGTGCACACTCCGTTTTCACATTCAAGAACATGAAGTACAACCGAAGCATTGGTTACAGGGGTCTATATGAGCAACCGCAAAGGTTATAGTGTCTCTAATGTAAAAGGTAATTAACCTTTTTTTTTAGGGATGGGGATGGGGATGGGGATGGGGGTGGGGGTGGGGGTGGGGTGGGGGTGGGGTGGGGTGGGGGTGGGGGTGGGGGGAGGATATTTTTTTATTCAGGGTGGGGATGGGAATCGAACCCTGGTTCTCACCAGGAAGTGCAATGGCATGTACCACTAGGCCGGATTCGATTCCCATGTAATTAACTTATATTGAGAAACTTACAATAGAAGCATAAGACTTCTTTTGCACTTCTTCAACTTTGCTGTCAGATTCAACCACCGGTTGTGAATCATCCTGAACTGCATCAACAACCTCAGGAACTTTCACTTCCTCCTCAACAGTCGGAACATCTCCCTTCTCTGGCGGGTTAAACACTTCACCCTCGGTAACCTCATCCGCATGATTACTTTCATCAGAAGCATGATTTTCCTGAACTGCAGGAGGTACAGGACCTGTAATTCACCAATAAATCCATGAATTTGTCAGAGTAATTAAGCATACATCACAATTGTAAATGACATGTGACTTGCTTTGTTCCTGGGTAACAGGGTCCACCACATCATCAACTAAAACCTGCTTTTCATCTGGCTGATTGCTGCTTTCTACGTAGCGAAAGATGTCATTCAAGACAAAGTAGCCTCGATCCTGGGGCGCAAGGAAGAAGCACTGGGAGAAATTGCGAATCATGTTGTCTATCCCTGTCAGGTAACCAGTTACAAGTACTTGTACACCTCCATTGAAAGACTCCTGTGCATCCACAGACTTGATTTCGGCTCTAAAGTCACCATAGTTAAGAGACAGTATCTTTTCATTTATAGCCTGTGAATTCAAACCACGAGAGTACATTTTCAGCAACGCTGTGATTGCAGTGCAAATTTAAAAGTCTTTTAGAAACCAGTCTTGCAGAAAGTGGTCTCAACCATATCTCCTAAAATCATTTCACTGTCTTCCAAGTTCATTTTTATGCCTTAAGTATATCATTAGCCTTTCCTTCACAGACAGGTTCCAATAGTCAACTACTTGCCTTCTTCACACCCAAAGTTGAAAAAATCATCATGGTAACTTTGAAAAAAAAAAAAAAAAAAACCACGTTTACACAAATTTAAGAACACAGATGCCAGGAGCACAAGAAAGAAAAGGTAATTTTCAGAGATCTATTATCATTTTTCAAAACCTCGAAATTCAGAGTAACCGATTACTCGTACTGGGAAACTCGAATTTAATCATGTGATACTAATGATGGAAAACGTTAGACAAGAAATAACATTGTTTGTCTATCCATCTATCATTCTATCTTTGACATTAGATCTGGAAAAAGCATAACAGACTGCATAAGATATTCTCACACATAACAAAGACCTAGCTTTCTCAAATCTAGTCACCTGGCTAATACAATTCTAATACAAAAACAGAATTTGGAAAAACTCACAAGAGATTTAGAATTTTAGAGTAAAATTAAAAGCTTACAATCATAGTGGTGGTGACAGACAGGGATCCGTCATCCTCGGGGCGTCCAAGCTTGCTTACGTCTTGATAAAATCTGTGTACAAGCGCTGGCGAGTGATGCAGTATATGGTAATATTGTTGCACAAAGGCATTCCCAACCTATTCGGAAGAAAATAGAGGTAAATCAAAGCTAAAACTAAGGCTGAAAGCAGACAATATAGCTAGCCGACAAAACAAAGGAACCTTGATCTCGATAACAAACGAAAAAATAACGTACAACTTGAGCAGACACTGGTTGAGGAGCCACTGCTGCAGCTGCTTTCGCCATATTCGATAGATCACCCTCACGAGCGACGAAAACACCTACTAAAATTTTGTAACAAAAACAAAAACAAATCAGTGTAGCTCATAACAAGCTTAGTTCACGAGAATCTTCCACAGATAGATAGCTACTTATCGCGAAAAAAAAAAAACAACTTTCCGGTGATGGAGTGCACATAAAAGCGTGCTTGATCTAGTGGTTTACCTGGATTTGAATGGATCGAAATAGAAACAGGTACGCACCAAGGGTGAGAGAGAAGCTCTAATTGCTTCAACCCCCTCTCTCTCCACTCTTTTGGTCGGAGTTGGATAAATCACTAAGATAATGCGAAAAATTGAACCTAACCACGTGTAAGATAGAGAAAAACATTCATTAAGGGCCAGAACCTTCAGTACCTGAGCTGCAAGAGCTCGGTCACCATCCTCCGACCCCTTCAGGTCGGCCTGCACTTGTGATCAAACCTGCCTCTGCCCGACCCTATAGGTCGGCTCAAGTCCCTCTCGAACCAAACCGCTTATGCACAGCTTGGCTATCTTCCCTGACCTCCGTAGGTCGGCCCAAACACATAAGGGTTCAGCCTGTTCAGCTCGGGCCATCTAAGTCGGCCATAGTCGATCATCAATCGTATTTCCCACGAGTGTGATAATCAGATAAATATAGGAATAATCCCTCATATTTAATACTCTGATTCTGACAGTCAAATATGTCTATAATTATCTCCTAAAATTAAGGATATTAAATCGTAGTTATCTTTTCCTTAGGGAACACGAAACCCAAGCCCAACAAGGACAAGGCTCAAGGCGCCTTAGGACATAACTCTCCTCTATATAAATCAGCCCTAAGGAACTACGAAAACTTGATTCCAAATTCCAATACAGGCATTGGATACGTAGGCAGTTTGAGATACAGTTTCTCAAGTCCAGCCTAAACCACCACCAAAACACCCCATCTTTCATCGTTTTTATTGTTCTTGAAGCCTTTTGCAGGTTGTCGTGAGGAGAACAGCCCCGTGTTTATCATCGACAATTTCCAGCATCGTCAAATGGCGCTAGAAGGAGGGCCTCCTACTGACAAATTTGTTCAAAATCCAATAGAAAAAATGCAGTCAGATCTACGGCTAATTTCCAAAGATTGAGCCGTCAAAACAAAATTTCCACCGTTCAGATTGAAGAATAAGGTGGAAGGAACAAGCCCTCCAAATTTCATGCCGACCGGAGTCCGTTTCGATACCCGATCGTCGCCGGAAAGTGCTGTTGTATCACCAAAACACAGCAGTCAGATCGGTGGCCAATTTCCGGAGATTGAGCCGTCAAAACAAAATTTCCACCGTTCATATTGAATAATAAGGATGGGCGAATAAGCCCTCCAAATTTCATGTCGATCGGAGTCCGTTTCAATGCCCAATCGTCTCCGCAAAGTTGCTGTTGTATCACCAAAATGCAGCAGTCAGATTGGCAGATTGCCAGAGATGGAGCCGTTGAAACAAAATTTCCACCGTTCAGGTTGAAGAAGAAGGCGGGAGGAACGAGGCCTCCAAATTTCATGCTGATCGGAGTCCGTTTCGATACCCGATTATCGCCAGAAACATGCTGCTATAACACCAAAATAAGCTGCGAGCTTTCTCCCTTATTTTCCAAGATCTGGGCCGAGCTCCCCAGCTCTCCAAATCTGAGCTCTCAAGATACAAGCTCTTACCAGGTTTTTCTACAACTTAAATGATCACACTACTTATTTTTAGAACTCTCCCGACCTAAAGAGTCGGGACGAGCTTTCTCATATTTGGAACTCGCCTTCGGGCGAGCCTTCTGTAAGTCTTATTTTAGGTCGGCACCATATTTGGAACTCTCCTTCGGGCGAGCCTTCTGTAAGTACGACTTCAGGTGGACACCATATTTGGAACTCACATTCGGGCGAGCCTTCTGTAAGTCCGGCTTCAGGTCAGCATCATATTTGGAACTCGCCTTCGGGCGAGCCTTTTGTAAGTCCGGCTTCAGGTCGGCATCATATGTGGAACTCGCCTTCGAGTGAGCCTTCTGTAAGACTGACTTTAGTTCGGCACCAACAGATTACTCGGCTAAGCAAACGGTACGTTGATTTACTATTATTTTATTTTACATTACGCATGGTTTTTATTGATTTTACAAGACAAACACATGTGCAACACTTTCACGCGAGAAGTCAGACTAACCTGGCCCTGCTCGCCGTGCTTTTAAACGAGAAGTCAGCACTAGCCTGGCCCTGCTCGTCCTAAACTTTCACGCGAGAAGTCAGTCCAACCTGGCCCTGCTCGACGTGCTTTTACACGAGAAGTCAGCACTAGCATGGCCCTACTCGTCCTAAACTTTCACGCGTGAAGTCAGTCCAACCTGGCCCTGCTCGCCGTGCTTTTAAAAATGAGAAGTCAGCACTAGCCTGGCCCTGCTCGTCCAATGCTTTTACGCGAGAAGTCAGTCCAAACTGGCCCAGCTCGTCCAACAATATACAGAGCAGTCGGCCGCCCTAAATCCCACAATTCTAAACTATCCTACCAGGAATAAACCACCACTTATGCAGTCATTCAAGATAGTGAATAAACAGTTGTGGTATCAAGTGGTGATGCATGTATATTTTAGTTGTACACACATTTCACCTACTGTTCTCTTCTGCTGTATTGAATGCGATGTTGAACTTAGTACAGTTTTACTCAATGTATTCCGGTTTTTTCTTTTCTACTTTTCTTGATTTCATTTTTGTGGGAAGCTGCTGACTGAGCTCATCTGCAGACGAATATGCTACGACTTCTGGCCTGTATATTGCTGCTAGGAATTGGCTACATTATTACTTCCTTGCAGGGTAATTTTATTCACCACACCCCTCCACATTCAGTTCATTCAGATGTGTACAAACCTCTAGATCCTACTCTTTCAGGTATGAACAAGCATTCTCCTTCAGATGTGAATAGCCCTCCAGATCATGCTCCCTTAGGTGTAGACAAACGTGCTCCATTGGATGTGAACAGACCTTCAGATCCTTCTCCAACAGTTGTGAAGATACCTGCTCCATCAGGCGTGAACAAAAATGCTCCATCAGACGTGAACAAACCTTCAGATCCTGCTCTTTCAGGCACGATCAACCTCCTAGATGCTGCTCCATTGGGTGTGAACAATCATGTTCCCGCTTCTTCAAGCATCAACAAACGTCTAAATCATGCTCTTTCAAGTGTGAACAAACCTTAAGATCCTACTTATTCTGGCGTGAACAAACGTGCTCCTTCTGATGTGAAAAAACCTGCCCAATAGGGTGTGAAAAAATCTGCTCCTTCAAGTGTGAAAAAACATTCAGATCCTGCATCTTCAGATGTTGGCATCAATTGGTATGAAATTCGGCACTTGTCGCTTGACGAGGATTAATTAAGCACCTCGCGCATCAGATTCCATCTTTTGATGATAGTAAATAACGTCCCAACAAGTTGTTGTATGTAATATAACTTTCAAACCTTCTGTGTATACATACATATATGTGTGTATTGTAAATAAAGTAATTATAACAGGCTTCATTAAATGATCATTGTTATGTGCTTTGTTTTCTCAAATGTTAAGTTTGCCTCCGATTGAAGATAACCTTCGTTGATGGTATAATTGGAATGAAGGCATTTTTCTTGTGATTGTGCATATGATGTGGCTTTCTGGTGCCAATATATATATATATATATAAATATGGGTTGCACATAATAGGAACAAGGACTAATGACGAATAGCGCCATGGAGTTCAATTTTCTACAAACAACCAGGGTTAATATGAGAAATAAAAAATGAACAAATTTTATTAAGCGCTATTGGATACACAGGAGACGAGAAAAAAATCCCTGGGAATAAGAACTCGGAATGCTCTGTAAAAATTTGTCCTAAGTGCAGGGTTGGAAGAGAATTGTCCCAAAACTGCAAAAGTGGCAGTATAACTCCCAAACTTCTCAATACCTCTAGATATCATGTAAGTATGCCCAGCTTCTACCACTACCATCACATCTTTATCTAAAAGTGATGACACCTTCTCAGCAACTTGCTTTGTTAGCCTTTCTTGTACTTGGAGCTTGAAACCGTAAAAATGAACTATCGAATGAAGGACAAATCTTCCAATTGGATTGACTCCTTTGCTAGAGAGATACCCTATGTGGACTACTCCATAGAAAGGGAGCTAATGATGCTCACATTGGGACAAGAATGATAAGTTAAGCTCAGAACAAATATCCTCTTCACCATGGCTGACTGTCCCATTAAGTACCAACCCTCCATTCAACTTCATCTCCAGATTGCACTTTTTGAAGTTCATTACCCATCTTATGAAATGAGCAGGTGTTCCAATAAGTTCTTCCCTCAAGGGGTCATTACCGAGTGATCGAATGATTGAAACTACAGCAGTCATCATTGCTGGATCTACTGGATTTGTTTTAGATGAAGATTTCAATATGCACCAACACTTGTCAAGAGATCCGTTTAAACCGGCATCATTAGCCAGGTTTTTGGTTTTGAACTTTAGAAGACTTAGAAAATCAGACCAGTCATCTGCTTTCTTATCTTCAAACAAGCCTGAACCTGAAGTAATCAGTGTTTTTGTCCATCCATGATCATTCACATCAAGAAAAGTAGAACCGATTTTTGGAGAATGAATGTGGAAACACTGGAGAACGACGGCAACACCTGCGGGCTTGATACCATCCTGCAATGATTTAGAGACTTCATCTGCTAAGTGATGTGGATCTTGAAGTCGTTTTGCAAAGGTGTCAACAACCCTCGAAAGCTTGCTAAGACCAACGACTACTTGTCCACAAGAGACGTGCAAGGCGATGGCACTTATACTTATTTTTGGCGGTGTGCAGTTGGAAGCACTGAGGCCAATAATTACTCAAATCATCCAACAAGAGCTGGAAAAAACTAACTCCCAGTTAAGTGTTGCGAAGACTGAGTTAGAAAAAACCAACTCCAAGTTAAGAGATGCAAAGACCGAGTTACAAAAGACTAATTCCGAGTTAGGAGATGCGAAGGCTCGGTTAAGTGAAACGATGTCTGGGTTAGCTCAAGTTAATGCTGAAGTGGGACGCATGAGAGGTGAAAATGAAAATATCAAGACTGAATTGGGATTCTTTAAAGGTGAACATGCAAAATTTGTCAAATGGTTAGCAAACCAGATCAATAGACAGGTATGAATTATCTTGCACATATGAATTTGGCAGCCGTATTTATATTGTTAACACACGAATTTGAATTATCAATAGACTGGTAATCCGTCATCACAGTCCCATGCTGGCACACAGCCACGAGTCTCTCAGGGTGCTGAGTCAATTCCACAAGGCAGCCACGAGACTGATACACCTCGAGGCCATGATACAGAACCTGCTCAGAATTAGGTATGAATGAGCTTGTAAATACGAACTTTATTGAGTTGTTTTGTTACCATAAATTTAAATTTATATCATTCCGTTTAATTTTTAGGCGACTCTTAGTAATGTTGAGCAGTCATCACCGTCCCGGGGTGGGACACATACATGATGCTCTCAGACCAAGGTCGAGCCAATCACACCCACACCTCTTGGCCCAGGTGCAATGAGTGATGACACGTCGTTGTCGTGTGAAGAACTAGAACTGCCTGGTCGAGAATTCGATCTTGGTAGCTATCCTGAGACTAGTCGGTTAAGTGAAGTGAATGTTGATGTGAATCCAGAGATCCTAAGCACGGGCACTTGCACGCCTTTGGGCCAACAAGAAATGCCAGGTATAAGGAGGGGGTGGAAGGGGAGATAAGAGACCTATGGAAAGAGAGGCAAGGCGTACAAGGATGAGACCGACTGCACAGCGTTCTTCTTTGCTGAGAAATGAAGGCGGCATGTGGGAAATTCCTAAGAAATTAACATAGCTACAAGAATCAAGGGATACTCCGAGTAGGATGGTTGACACCGACAAGCTTAAAGAGTTTGAAGTTTGGGTCGCTAACAAGATGATAATATATGAAAAGATTAAGAAGGCGAAAGAAGAAGCGAAGCAACGGGGGGAACCGTGTTGTGAATAAGATGCGAAAGGGTGTGCTCTAAAAACAATCGTTGCTTGTCATTTCGTGCAAGTGGGAGATTGTTAGGTGTAGTGCCCGAAAGACAATTTGTGTAATTGTTTTTGATAATGGATAACAGAATTTATCTCACCTTATTACTTGCTTTGTGCTTGTAAGTAATACACTGTTGCAAACCTGTTCACGGATTTTATCTAAGAAAAACAACAAGTAATAAATATTTATAAATCCGGTATTCCCCAAGTGCAGGGATCGTAATATAGAGGCTGATACCGGGTCGATCTTACGGGGAACTGGTGATTGTTAATCCTAGTTTTTGTCTAACTAAACTATGTCACGAAAACTAACCTAAACAGCAAATAAAACTAAACGAGACTGAAAGTAAAGATAACACTAATGTAAAGCTCGACATGAAGAATGAATCCAAAGCCAGGGAAGATACGGGTTGCGAACAATTTAAACTACAACTAAACCTAAGATGCAATAAGAAGATTTGACTAAACTAAACAACTCAAGTTTTAAGGGATTAAATTCAAATTATAACGAACAAACGAGCGATTGATCCACCTATCCTAACAAGTATCAACTCCTATCTCGATTATATTGTGTTTTCTAACCAAGTTGTGATTTCACCATGTCTAAAACATGAACCCTAATTTCTTAGATAGTACCTATTAATCTATATTTTTCGATTTAAAGATTAACGACTTTACTAATTAAAGGTGTAAATTTTAACGTTTGTAACCTAGAAATCTAACCTAATAACTCTCGTTATTTAGATTAAACATCTATTCCTTATCACGATGATCTAATGTTTATATGACTTTCATCAACATAAAACAATCAAACATGCACATCTTTCAATATAATTGCAATGAACAATATAAAACATGATAAAGGAAACAACTTTAGATAAAATCTCACAATATAATCGAAGAAACGGAATCAAAACGTGTTGTATAGGCTTCACAATGCTCGTTTGATGAAGGCTTAGCCTCTAAACATCCTCTTGCAACTTGAAATTGTAGAAGAAAAGTACATAAAAACTACTAATTTTAATCTAGAATTTGAATCATAAAACTGGAATAAAAGTGTAAAACGCAGCCTAAAGCCGCCTTTAGGTTTAGGGTTTTGAGTAATGAGTATATGGTATCATTCATGTGGAAAAACAACAAGTATTTATAGGAAACAAAGTCGGGTTGGGCAAAGTCGGCGTATGGACGCCCGTCTGGAATTGTGAACGCCCGTCCAGATGGGCTTGAAACTCTCTGTATTGAAATTCGACATCTGGACGCTCGTTTGAATGCCTTGGACGCTCGTTCACTAAACTTGGAAAAACTCTGTATTGATTTCATCAGGCCGGACGCCCGTTTGATCTTCAGACGCCCGTCCACTATGGACGGGACTTGGGACGCCGTCCGTGATTGACTTAATCTTGATTTTCCCATACTTATCTCTTTTTCTTCAATCCAAATCATCATTATCTCTTCTATCATCAATGTAATTCGACACTTAACTCTTTTTGATCATCATTTGAGCATCAAACATGTACCTATAACACATTAAAACATCGCAAAACGTAATATCATCCAAATAATCATAAAATCAAAATTAAAACACCAAAATTAACCTATTTTGCGAATAACTCATTAAAAACCTCATTTACTCAATAATTCCATTAAACACTCATTTCTTATGCAAATTATACAAATATGAGGGAAATTATCATAAAATATAGCAATATAAATCGTATAAATTCACCCTTAACAACTCCCACACACTTAGCTTTTGCTCGTCCTGAGCAAAACAAAACAGAATAAAGGCTCGAGACAAGATAGACATCTCAGCACATATACCACATATGCAATAACTTAGAGGTTCACCCCGGTGTGTGTGCAGAGCCATAACAAACTTCCACTAAGGCCAAACTTGAAAACGTCAATCAAACTAGCTAATACCCCCTTCAAACTAGAGATAAATGATACTTATAAGGTGTACCCTACAAAACGTGACATATCCCGAAAAAGATGATAGAATACATTTAGGACCTTTCTGACATACTCAGAGGATAATCCCTACAACATATCTGTCGGTTTATACTAGGGATAAGGTATACGATAACTAAGTCTTTCATTCATTTCATACCACTTCCTTATGTAAGTTGATTTAACTATTTCACTTTTGAACACACATCAGAATGAGCTATTGCCCTGTCATAGCAGAATAGGATATTCGAGATATACCCTACCTTACTCAAATCATAAGGCAGCTTTTTCTGACTGTCGTGAGCTTTTAGTCATCATAGTGGTATAGGACATACGGGTATACCCTACCGCACTCAAATCATCGACCAGCTTTCGACACACCCAATTAATTCATTTATAAATCCAACTTTTTCATTTGACAATAAGTTACGTGTTACTTATCACATTCAAACCTTAGATATTCACAGTATAACATACTTCGGATCTAAATACAAACTATCATAAATCTCAAGATATATACGTAGCACTAAGCACATGACTTATAAGAAAATCAGAAATCACTCGTCAAAAGGGGTATAACTTTATATTATAGCTCATCGTTCAATATGGCTCGTGAAAAATATATCGGGTGAAACAACTAACTTACTGAACAAACAGTATATATCATCAATGACTATAGCAATAACGAACAAAGATTATGCATTGCTTACTCGGGACAAAACAAAAACAAAAACTTGAAAATTTTAGCCTCATTTTGCATAGACTCGTAACGAATTAAGCAAATGTATAGATACATATCAAATCATTCCCCTCCCCCACACTTAAACCACAACATGTCCTCAGGTTGTGCAGAATTTAAAAAGAAATAAAGTACTTAGCTGATTGTAGTTCAAAGGTGGCAATTCTAGAAGTGGTCATGATCCAGATCCGGAAATGCTTGAAGAAATCAGTAGATTGTGGACCATCCACCGGAAAACTGATATCATCTAAAGGCTCACAATCGCTATTGAAAATATCCTGCACACTTGAACAAACATGGCAACATCTCGGGGAACATAGGGGGATATAACATGGCAAAATAAAGATAAAGAGAAGGATAAAGTGAAATTGAATCAACCGACAAGGCAGAGTCAACAATTACCCTAATTAGACTTAAACGAAACAAATAAATCAAAGAAAAGAACAAAAACGAAAGTAACCAAAACAGAAATGGATATCTAGGATGCCTCCTAGTGGCGTTTTTGGTTAATGTCGTTAGCTCGACACTCTTTTAGCTCAGCTTGGATCAGGCCATTTAACTTTTCTGCCAGCCACTACCTCGTAAAGGTTTTGATCAGTAGTGTGGCTGCAGAAACATCATCTAACACATGGGGCTAATTCCTTAATTGCCTTCCATACTTGTTTAAACCTCCTCATGGTTGATTTCTTCTTCTTCTGACGACGTTTCAATTTTTGCTCCCTTTCAAACTCTTCCATGTCCCAACTACTTGCTAGAACTTCTTTTGATTGACCACTACCGTCATCTTCAGAAAATAAATCAGGCGAAAACGCGTCAAATTCATTGACTTCTGAAGTACCACACCCGAGGATATCGAGGAATCGAACAATCAAAGGCTTTTCCTTTGCTTGACCAATGTAATGCTTGCACCTTTGACCATTCACTCGGAACGGTTGATCACCATAACCGCGTAGTTCTAGAACGCCTCCAGGAATAATTTGGAGAATCTCAAAGGGACCGGACCATCGTGTCCTCAGCTTACCAGGGAACAGATGTAACCTGGAATTGTATAACAAAACTTGTTCCCCAACATGGAATTCTCGCTTCTTGATCTTGGCATCGTGAATGAGTTTCGTCTTTTCCTTACTTATCTTGGCACTTTCGTAAGCCTGAAGTCTAAATTCGTCTAACTCATGCAACTGTTGCAATCGATGTTTTCCACAAGATTGGGTATCGAAGTTTAAAAACTCCGTGGCCCAATACGCTCTATGCTCTAACTCGACTGGTAAGTGGCATGGTTTACCATAAACCATTTGATAGGGTGATGTACCCATGGGGGTCTTATAGGCAGTTCGATACGCCCACAGTACATCATCCAACTTTAGACTCCAGTCTTTTCTATGACTGTTAACCGTTTTCTCCAGGATCTTCTTTAAACTTTGGTTGCTTCTTTCAACCTGACCACTAGTCATAGGATGATATGGTGTACCAGTTTTATGCCGGACACCATATTTCTCAAGCACTTTCTCCAGAGGTCGGTTGCAAAAGTGCGTTCCTTCATCGCTGATCAAGGCTCGAGGACATCCAAATCTCACGAAAATATTTTTCTTTAAGAACTTCATGACCGTCTTATGATCATTGTGAGTCGTGGCCTGAGCCTCCACCCATTTGGACACGTAATCTACGCAGACTAAGATGTATTTGTTACCACAAGATGATGGGAATGGTCCCATAAAATCGATGCCCATACATCAAAAACTTCGCATTCTAAGATGGGTGTCAAAGGCATGTCAAAACGCCTTGTCAGAGTACCGGTTCTTTGGCATCTATCACACGCTTTACAGAAAGCTTCTGTATCTTTAAAGATCGTAGGCCAATAGAAACCGGATTGGAAGATCTTAGCAACGGTTTTCCAAAGACCAAAGTGACCTCAGGTGGGTCCACCGTGGCACCGCGCTCAATAATATCATCACGCTCGGATTTCGGAACACATCTTCTAAGCGGACCATCTTTACTGAGATCTTAAGCAGATAAGGTTCATCCCAAACGAAGATTTCAAATCGAGAAGAACTTTTCTTCTCCCGATAAAGAGAATTCTGGATCAAGATATCGGGAATGAAGGTAATTGACAATGGAAGAATACCATGGAACATCTGGAGCGCAGCCATCGATAAGCATAATGTTTTCTAGAGGAAAGTAAAGATCTATATCTTTTGGATCATCCTTTTCCTCACTTAACATTCTCGAAACATGATCCGCCACGACGTTTTCACTGCCCTTTTTGTCTTTAATTTGAACGTCAAACTCTTGTAGGGTCAGTATCCAATGCAGTAGGCGCGGTTTGGCCTCTTTCTTCATCATCAGATATCGCAAAGCAGCGTGATTAGTCCACACAATCACTTGAGCTCCTAACAAGTAACTACGAAACTTGTCCATAGCAAAGACTACGGCCAATAATTCCTTTTCAGTAGTAGTATAGTTAACTTGAGAAGTATCCAATGTGTGACTGGCGTAATAGATTGGCTGGAATTTCCCTTTGATTCTTTGTCCTGAAACAGCACCAACTGCATAGTTTGATGCGTCGCACATAAGCTCGAAAGGTAGATTCCAGTCAGGCGATATAAGAATTGGAGCAGAGATTAAACGGTTTTTAAGCTCCCTAAACGCCTACTTGCAGTTTTCATCAAAATCGAACTCAACGTCTTCCTTAAGTAAAGTAGACAGTGGCTTGGCTATCTTGGAGAAGTCTTGAATGAATCTTCTGTAGAAACCGACATGTCCAAGAAAGCCTCTCACTTCACGCACATTCTTCGGATGACTCATCTTTTCGATGGCTTCTACTTTTTCCCTGTCAATTTCTATACCTTTGGCACTAATCATGTGGCCAAGAACTATTCCCTCATCAACCATGAAATGGCATTTTTCCCAATTGAGTACCAAGTTCTTTTCCACACATCTGGATAACACTTGATCTAGATTGTCAAGAAAGTCGTCGAAGGACTGACCAAAGACCGAAAAATCGTCCATAAAGATTTCCATACACTTTTCTACTAGCCCGTCAAAGATAGCCGCATACATCTTTGAAATGTAGCTGGGCATTGCGAGAGACCAAATGGCATTTCTGTAAGCGAATGTACCGTAAGGCGGTGAAAGTGGTCTTTTCTTGGTCAGCTGGATCAATGGGTATCTGAAAATATCCTGAATATCCATCAAGGAAGCAGTAGAATGCGTGCCCTGCCAGACGCTCAAGCATCTGGTCAATGAATGGAAGGGGAAAGAGATCTTTCATGGTTACTTCATTGAGCTTTCTATAATCGATGCAAACTCTGTAACCAGTGACAAGTCTCAACGCTATTTCCTCTCCCTTCTCATTCTTCTCAATCGTAATCCCACCTTTCTTGGGAACTATTTGAGTCGGGGAAACCCATTCACTATCAGCGATGGCATAAATGATTCCCATGTCCAGAAGTTTGATGATTTCTTTCTTAACTACTTCTTGCATATGAGGTTGAGCCTCCTCCTGGTTGTCTAACACATTTCGCACCCTCATTTGTCTTGATCTTGTGCATACAGATGTCCGGAGATATCCTCTCGATATATCCTACTTGCCATCCAAAGGCTTTTTCATTTTTCCTCAAGACGTTGATTAATTTCATTTCCTCTAAACGAGACAACTTGGAGATATAATCAAAGGAAGCTTGTCACCTTCTCTTAGAAACACATACTTCAGATGTTTAGGCAACGGCTTCAACACCAAATCTGCAGGGGGTCTTCTAAACTTGATTTAAGATCTCCACCTTTCAACTCAACATCACTGAGTTTACTTAGTGGTCCCACCGCCAAAGCTTCTCCTTCCAAAGAACTCATCCTCAAATTCGACTTTCTAATCGCTCTAGACTCACCACACCATGATTATTCAAATTATCAACCAATCGCTCATATTCGAGCCAGTAACAACCATGACTTGCTTTTCCATGAAATCATCAGACATATCCTCAATGGAAAAGCCGGTTGGAGGACCATAGGGTACTTGAATGGATCTGGAGACATTATAGCTTACTTCTTGATCACCAACTCGTATCGTCACTCGCCCACCATCGCAGTCAATGAGGGCTCTAAATTCAGAGACAGAAAAGGTCTTCCAAGTATCAGGGGGACATTTTCATCCTTTTCAATGTCCAGGACGTACCAGTCAACGGGAAAGGTAAATCTATCAATTTGAACTATTACGTCTTTTAAGATTCCCGCTGCTTTCTTAGAAGATCTATCAGCGAATTGCAAATTCATGGTAGTGGGTTCTAGAAGATCAATTAAACCCAGCTGTTTGCACACAGACAATGGCATGAGGCTTATAAATGCACCCAGGTCACACAAAGAGTTAGGGAAGACCAGGCCTCCCATTAACACTGTAAGCACAAACTTTCCAGGGTCACCTCTCTTGGTTGGTAAGTCTTCATCATTGATCATTGAACAATCCTCACCAATCAGCCTCTCCATGTCTGACAACTTCCTTTTGGAAGAAACAACATCCTTGATGAATTTTGTATACTTAGGCATTTCAACCAAGACCTCTCGATAATGGAAGATTCACCCGAGTATTTTTCAAGAGATTCAAAGACCTTTTCATACTTCTTATCTTCACTCAAAGGATGTTGCTCTTTCTTGGTGGAAACGAAAACTTTTTGAGATCACTCGTAAAAGACTTTCTTCAAGATGCACTAATGACTTTGTCTTCGAGATCTTTCCACCGAACAGCTTTTTCAATCTTTTTATTAGTCGTGGATCACCTCCCGACTTCCACTTGATTCTTCACTCCTCGAGGATCAGCCACCGAGGACTTCCATTTTTTTCACCTCTCGAGGATCACCACCTGAGTTTTCTCTCTGCAACAGAGGGGTGTAGGTGTCACTTCCCCTCCCGCCCTATCTCTGGCAGAGGGGCTAGTGGTTTCCCGGTGGGAAGGACCACTAAACGAGTACCACCACTTAAATTCATTGTACCGGCTCTCTCTCTACCGTATGGAATTGATGGTACGAGGTCAAGACATTGGCCATTGTTCAAGTCGGCAGAGCAACGTGACCGCCTTTGGATTTTTCTCGGTGAACCGGGCGCTTGCCCAGGGTCTTGAAGCTAATCGCTTCACCACCGGTTGCCCAATTTGTCTCTCAAGGTTCTTATTTGTACTCATCAGAGTTGGATACTTTTATTGTGCTCTTCCAATTTAGCTTCAAGATTGTTAGATTGGGAGGGGCCTTGAGAGTTTTGGAAATTTTGAGAATAGAGCTGGTTGGGCCGACTTTGGACAGCAGGATTAGAATTGGCGGGCCAATTCTGATTGAACCTTTGATTGGAAAAATTATTATTTTGGTTCTGAGGAAAACCAGGGTTTCGATTTTGATTCTGATTGAAACTTGAAGATTGATTGAACCCTTGGTTTTGGAGATTATTCTGGCCAGAAAATTGATTAAACCTTTGATTGTTCTGGCCATAGAATGCATTTACTTCAGCATTCTGTCCGTTCATAGGACAGAATCTAGATGTGTCCCCCATATTGGCACAGTTTTGACATGTGACCTGATTATACTGTCCATAATCATGAACAACATTCACTTGATAAGGTGCAGGGGGATTGAATTGACACTGGCCAATCATATGGCCACCGGACGTTAGCTCTCACAATACAGAACCTGAGGGTTCTGTGGAAAGGAAGAAGTTTGATTCATCTGATTCGAAACTTGAGAAGTTGCCATCTGCTTCTGCAGCATGGCGATCAAACTTTGCATGTTTACCTCTTCGACCTTGGGAAGCGGAGGAGGTGCTTGAATTGCTTAATAAGAGGGGGCGTAGTTATATTTGGCAATGTCCTCGAACAGTGCCCACCCCTCATCAGGCGTTTTCTTCAAAAACGCCCCACCAGATGAACTATTGACCATGCCTTTTGTAAGCTCGGTCAATCCACTAAAGAAAGTGTTGACTTGCCTTTCCAGTGGCAAGCCATGGTGGGGACACTTTCTAAGCAGAGACTTGAATCTTTTCCAACACTCGAAAAATGATTCATTCTCTTTCTGGTAGAAAGTGAATATCTCATTTAAACATTGGGCCGTTTTTTAAGGTGGGAAGTATTGACTCAAGAACTCTTTTTCGAGTTCAAACCCAAGTATTTATAGATTCGGCAGGAGAGAGCTATACCACTTCTTAGCTTCTCCTTCAATGAAAATGGAAAGAGTTTCGTTTAATGGCGTCCTCACTTACTCATTGGATGCGTGTGGTGCCGCATATCTCCAAGAATGTATGCAAGTGAGTGTGTGGATTTTCGGATTGAAACCGTGGAAAATTGATGCATCGCCGCATCATCCGAATGAGGTCGCTTTAGCTCGAAGGTTCGAGCATTAATGGCGGCAGGATGATAGCCGGGTTGACTGTGACTGCGCCAGGCATGGCGTAGTCTGCCAACGTACGTCTATCATTAGCAGCCATTATTATAAATATCTGTGATTTCCTTGGCTAACTGATCCTCGAGATCTTGCTCGGCTCTGTCTGCCAGAACCGCAGAACGGAAAATCCGCCTGTTTGGCCGGACTACGGTTCGCTCGGGGTCGTGGGTGTATAATAACGGTCCTTTTGACTCCGAGTTTGCATAAACCGGACCAACAACAAGCTTAAAGAAAACTAAAACTAAGAAATTAAAAGCCTAAACTAAAAATTAAAGCCTAATAAAAGAAAAGAAAAGAAAAGAAAAGAAGAAAAAGAAACAAAATTATTGAAGAAAAGAGGGACCAGACGGACGTCCAAAGGTTTGGACGGGCGTCCGGATGGAATTTAGACTGGACGAGCGTTTGGCGGTCCAAACGCTCATCTGTAGGGCAGAAGACTTGGACATGCGTCCGAAACCTATGGACGCTCGTCTAAGTGAGCAAAAACGGTTCAGGATTGAAAGTTTCCCAGCAAACGGGCGTCCAAATGTCCAGCGCCCGTTTGGAAAGCGGAAAACAAGAACGAGAGCAGTAAAAGATAGCGAGAAAGAAGGGAAAGAAGAAAGACGTAAAAGCAAAAGGAAGCAGATAGAAAGGAAAAACTAATCACAAGGGAACTACAAAGGGAAGACCTTAAACCCTAAACTAAAACCCTAATTACCTAATTAAAAATCTACCTAAAACATGAACAAAAACGATTAACCACAAAAAAAAAACAAAAACTAGGCAACCGTCCGGTTCCCCGGCAACGGCGCCAAAAACTTGTTCACGGATTTTATCTAAGAAAAACAACAAGTAATAAATATTTATAAATCCGGTATTCCCAAGTGTGCAGGATCGTAATATGAGGCGATACCGGGTCGATCTTACAGGAATCGGCGATTGTTAATCCTAGTTTTTGTCTAACTAAACTATGTCACGAAAACTAACCTAAACAGCAAATAAAACTAAACGAGACTGAAAGTAAAGATAACACGAATGTAAAACTGGACAGAAGAATGAATCCAAATCCAGGGAAGATACGGGTTGCGAACAATTTAAACTACAACTAAACCTAAGATGCAATAAGAAGATTTGACTAAACTAAACAACTCAAGTTTTAAGGGATTAAATTCAAATTATAACGAACAAACGAGCGATTGATCCACCTATCCTAACAAGTATCAACTCCTATCTCGATTATATTGTGTTTTCTAACCAAGTTGTGATTTCACCTTGTCTAAAATATGAACCCTAATTTCTTAGATAGTTCACCTATTAATCTATATCTTTCGATTTAAAGATTAACGACTTTACTAATTAAAGGTGTAAATTTTAATGTTTGTAACCTAGAAATCTAACCTATTAACTCTCGTTATTTAGATTAAACATCTATTCCTTATCACGGTGATCTAATGTTTATATGACTTTCATCAACATAAAACAATCAAACATGCACATCTTTCGATATAATTGCAATGAACAATATAAAACATGATAAAGGAAACAACTTTAGATAAAAACTCACAATATAATCGAAGAAACAGAATCAAAACGTGTTGGATAGGCTTCACAATGCTCGTTTGATGAAGGCTTAGCCTCTAAACATCCTCTTGCAACTTGAAATTGTAGAAGAAAAGTACATAAAAACTACTAATTTTAATCTAGAATTTGAATCATAAAAACTGGAATAAAAAGTGTAAAAACGCAGCCTAAAGCCGCCCCTAGGTTTAAGGTTTTGAGTAATGAGTATATGGTATCATTCATGTGGAAAAACAACAAGTATTTATAGGAAACAAAGTCGGTTTGGGCAAAGTCGGCGTATGGACGCCCGTCTGGAATTGTGAACGCCCGTCCAGATGGGCTTGAAACTCTCTGTATTGAAATTCGACATCTGGACGCTCGTTTGAATGCCTTGGACGCTTGTTCACTAAACTTGGAAAAACTCTGTATTGATTTCATCAGGCCGGACGCCCGTTTGATCTTCAGACGCCCGTCCACTATGGACGGGACTTGGACGCTCGTCCAGGATTGACTTAATCTTGATTTTCCCATACTTATCTCTTTTTCTTCAATCCAAATCATCATTATCTCTTCTATCATCAATGTAATTCGACTCTTATCTCTTTTTGATCATCATTTGAGCATCAAACATGTACCTATAACACATTAAAACATCGCAAAATGTAATATCATCCAAATAATCATAAAATCAAAATTAAAACACCAAAATTAACCTATTTTGCGAATAACTCATTAAAAACCTCATTTACTCAATAATTCCATTAAACACTCGTTTCTTATGCAAATTATACAAATATGAGGGAAATTATCATAAAATATATCAATATAAATCGTATAAATTCACCCTTAACAAAACCCTAAGTATATCAGTATGTAACTGCTTAACTCAGTGTATGGCATGCACGTGAGGATTGAGTTAGTGGTGATATACTGAAACTTTTAGTCCGTGGTGAACTTAATCAGAGTTTAAGGTCTCATGATTAAAACACCAATAATGCGCCCAGAACACCTTAGGGTGTGATAGTCTTATCCGGACTGTCGGTAGAGGGTACCTAAGTGGGGAATTTATATATGATGGCATTCATATAGGACTGGACCGATTTAATCTGGGTTTCTTGATATAATTCCGTAATCGAGAAAACTTATTAAATCATTAGATGATCATATATGGATTGACCTTAATCTTGAGGTGATCACAGGGTACTGCTTGTCTCGGGGTAGTGTTTTATGTGTTAGTTAATGATCACTTTGATATGTGATCTGAATCACTTCTCGTTGGCACTATTCCCTGATGAGTGAGTAGTTCTGTGTTTCACAGACACGGGATCCATTCCTTCCTACGGGAAGTATAGAGACAGTCCCCTTATTTTTTAGCCCTAAGAAAATGATCGATCCCGGGAGTTCATATTAGACTAATTAGCATCTAGTCCGGTATGTGAACTAATTGATCACTAGGGGTTAATGGTAAATAATGATAAGATATTTTGAGTCGGGTTTACGGAGACTTCCCACTGAATGGACGATAACATGGAGAGGTTAGTCCGTATGTAATGATTATATCAATGGACGCTTATTTACTCATAGGATTGAGTGTAAGTATATATCTATAATTGGTAGAGTTCAGTTTCGGGTTTTTATGGTGGCGTAATCCCGGAATTAATAATTTAAGTGTAAATATTATGTTTGATGAATATTTTACTTAATTTATTGGAAATTACTTGGTTATAGGTCGTAGTCCGGCAACGCGCTCCTATAATACGAGTATTTTCTTGTTATTGGGCCTCAGTGATAATTAATTGGCTGGGCCAATTGATATGCGAAATATTATTTAGTTGGGCTAAAATATAATACACAGAAAAGACATTTTCTGTGGACCTAAAACCCTAAGTAGGGCTGTAAATGAACCTAAGTATTCGATTCGATCCGGAGTATTCGGCTCGAAAAATATCGATTCGGGCTATGTTCGAACGGTTCGACATGTTCGAGCCGAACCGAGCCGAGCTTTTTTCCCCAAATACCAGACCGAACCCGAGCCGAATAATGAAAATATAAGGCTCGGCCATTTCGAGCCGAGCCGAGCCGAGCGTAAGGTTCGAACATACCGAGCCGAGCCGAACCCTGCCAGGGTTCGGTAGGGTTCGGCTCGTTTACAGGCCTAACCCTAAGGTGTGGCGCCTCCCTCTCATAAAATGCAAGAATTGATTTTCTTGGGTGATTAATTATTTACTTGGTAAGTAATTAATTAATAAAAGATAATTGATTTGTAATTGATTGATTGATTAATCACAATCTTTTATAAATGGAATTATCTTTTATTGTGATTTCTTTTTAATTATTTATTTAATTAATTAGAAACTTGGAGGCCAAGGATTTACTCTCCTGTATAAAGAGAGTTCTTCCAAGACATATGAGAGATGAAATTTTCGACATACACACATAAAATAGAGAGAAAAACTTGTTTCTTGTCTTGGTTTCTGGTTGAAGAAAAACTTAGGTTTTTTCTTGATGCATATCAAGAAGGTTTCAATTCCAAGGATCGGTGTCCACCAACCGCCGTTTGGAGAACACGTTGGAAGATTGTGGCTACTCATCCAACTATTGGTAAGTAGATCTAAACCCCCTTGTAGGAAGTTTAGATCCTTTATTTATGATATGTAGTTTATAGATCGTGATCCATCCGCTGCCCAAAGATCTGTTTTGCACAGATCTGAGCTCCTACATCCATCAAACCGGTGCCCAAAGATTTGCCTAAACTAGCGACTAAATCAATACCATGTGGAATTGATGTTGTTGCAGCCGCCCCTCTCGAGTACCCAACTGATGTTTCGTTTTGTTATACATTGAGGACCCCACTACAATCACTGTTGACAGATGTAAGCGACTATAATTTTACATATTGTTTTTCATACCTTACTGTTAGTATACAAATCGTTTATGACTAATTCATATATTTTCACGTGTAGCATGTCGATGCCCTTATAGATCTATTGAAGCGTCGTATGTTGTACGTCAGGATTTTTATAAAAGAATATGGAGGTGGCTTATACCGCTTGCACTCAAATATTTTGGCATGTTATATTTGAATGGATACAAAATCCGAGTTGTACTCTGACGGTGCCTGAAGGTCTAAAGGATCTTACCAGTTCTTGGACACCACAAACGACAGTACTTTTACCATGGCATATTGCCAGGGCAAATCATTATTTTCTCTTGTAAATTAACATTCCCGCATGGAAGATAACAACGATCGATTGTCTCTATGGAACTAGCAACGAAGACATTGTTGCTGACATTATAAGACACTTGGCAAGGTTTCGGCCGATGGTGTTGTCTGAGAACCCTAAATGTCGTGGCCACCCAATGGTGAAAAAGGCCAACACGTCTTCATTTCAAGTTAAAAGGACGGACCAAAAGTACGTTCCATAGATGCTAGTCAGGTAGGTTAACGTTGCGATTAATTAAACATTTCATTATTTTATCTTTTTACTATATACATATATTTAAGTACTATTATGTATTTTGTCTTGCAGAGGCGATTGCGGGGTGTACATGTTGAAGCACATCGAGTTCTCTGTGCTGATCTCTGGCAACTTGAAAGACGTGGTCCCTGAGCGGATTGAGGAGTTTAGGAAGAAAATGTGTGTAAATTTATTTTATCAGAATGTATAAGCACTTGGTATTTTGGCGCAGTTGGTGTGAATCTTGCGTTTCTTGTTCCGTCGTCTTCTCGATCCACTTATTGTATATTACTTTCATTACTGTTCCATTTTTCTATTTGTTGTTTCTAATTATTTCATTAATTCGGACCCGATTTAACAAAATGAAACGAAAGCAGTAAAAAGAAAGACTAAAAGCAAACATATTTTGGCATAAAGTTTGTGTCTTTTTAAAAACGAACTCAATGTGAAAAGCAAACATATGTTTTGACATCGACTACGCACTGCGACAAGTCAACAAACGCTTTTGATTGAAAAGACGGGGCTTTCAAACATAAAAAGAAGCATACGAGTAATGATAAATTTAGATAACAATAAGACAACGCTTAAATAAACCAAAGGATCGTTAAACACGATAGGTGGAGTTTGACAAACAATGTCATCTGTGTCATACTCCGGTACCCCAAAACTTCTGGCCATAGCCGTGATAAGAAAAGGGTAGAATATATAACAATAAAAAAATGAGGTTGTGAATTATCCGAGTTAGACATTTCGACGGAAGCCAAAAAAAACGACACTGTGCATTCACAATACGGACCTCTATGACCTTGATTGATTGAAAAGACATGACCCTGACTCAATTACCGAGTAATGGATTCACGAGTAATGCAGTGTGATTTCACCTTTCACACGAAATCGGGGAAATTTAAACGAACTCGTTCCACTATTAAACGAACTCGTTGAAATTAAATACGAGTTAAGTGAAAGTAAGGCAAATCCTAACTGTATGGATTGAAAAGACCTTCCATTGACTCAATTACCGAGTAATGAATTCACGAGTACTAAAGTTTCTTGTCTAGTCTGGTCTCTATCCTCTAGTCTCTAGCTATGTCTAGTCCGTCAACAGAAGCATTGATACATATGCAAGACATGACCCTGACTTGGAATTTAAATTACATGCATTCAAACGAAATTTATCACTCATGTTGAAATTTAAAAGAACTAACTCATTGAAATTTATCATTCAAACAAAATTTATCACTCTTGCAGAGCTGACTTATAGCAGCGCAAGAATGTACGCAAGGTAACTCAAGTCCCTGAAACTGCCCGCAAAAACATTTCTTTGTAAGAATATTTACATTCTCACTAGTATCAATGTCCCCAACTTGAAACTAGTCCTGGTCGATCCTGTGCAGTGTGAAACTCCTTCTGGCACATGAAACATCATTCAATAAATCTTCAGGTACAGGGGCTAACATGGTGCAACACGAGTCCGCAAGTTCTCTCATCTCATAATACCAACGCCGCAACACTCTCTTGATGTGTTCAAAGAGATTCACAATACTCATCTTACGCGCATCCCTGATGACGTTGTTAAAGCTTTCAGCATAGTTGCTTGTCATTATTGCGTAACGTGTACTCGGAAATTGTGATCGTGCCCATTTGTCAATTCCAATCTCCTCTAGGTAATGCGAAACTGGCTTGTTTGGGTTTCTATCCTTCTCTATTATCTTTTGAAATAATATTTTGAATCACGTTTCCGAAAATGTATACGCGGCTTCCCAGAAAGTGTATGGACAATATCCCGTGCTCCCGAATTTTCTATTCAAGTTCTTGACAATGTGGTAGTAGCAGTAACCATGGTAAGCGTCTGGAAATACATCCCTAACGGCTCCAATGATTCATGGCCCTCTGTCTGATATGAAAACCAACTCACTACGTTCTCCGATTATTGACTTCACGCGTCCCATGAAGTACGTCCATGCATCAAGGCTCTCTCCGTCGGTCACGGCAAACGCTAACGGAAATATATGGTCGCCCGCGTCTACACCGACAGCTACTAACAATGTCCCCTCGCATTTTGTTTTCAGATGTGTATCATCCACAACTAAGATAGGCCGACAGTACTTAAACCCCTTAATACTAGAACCCAAATCCATGAAACAATACTTGAACCTGCCAAGCGCATCAGGAACAATGTCTATGATGGTTCCAGGATGTTCTTGCTTCAACATGTAAAAGTAGGCGGGTAATTTAGAATATGACATTGTTACGTTTCCGCCGATTAATTCCAAGGCTTTCTGTCTACATTGATAATTAAGGTCTATGTTGAATGTTTTTTTGACCTCAGCTTGTAAAACTTTTGTCGTGAAATCGCTGCCGATTTTTATGAGGCTATCCCTTAAAAAACAACATATATGTCCGGTCCTGGCTTGCAACGATTGTCAGTTAATCGCTCCAATCCACAAGTGTGAGTTTCAGTGTATGCGGTTATCTCAAAGTTCATGCAACGTTGTTCGTCCCTGGCGTCCACATTCGAATCAACAACCTTCCTACCGACAACCTTCCATTCGCATTTTTCCGAAGTATTACATCGTAGTTTAACTTATCCTTGTCTGACGTAACGAGTTTCCACATGTAGTCATATTTCGATGCGTGGTAACTCATTTTGTCCTTCATATCCTCCTTGTCTCTATACTTTTTACCAATAAATAATACTTCTGGATTATCGGTCTGAAACGTCCCAGCACGTGGACATGGAGGAATTTGGGAAGACTCCATTAGAGACCCGAAATGAGCACCTCTATTGCGATTAATACTTGCCATACTAAATGTGTGACCAGTGTCAGGGTTCTGTTCCAAAGGTGCTGTCAGATAACTCATCAAAGATCCACCGATAGTGAGGCCCGCTTGCATCGGTGCTTGCGTCGCTGTTTGCGTAAATGGAGGTGGACAGTCAAACTGTTGGCTTGTTCCATCTATGTGGAAATTATGACTAGTCTGACCAAAATTATTCCAACGTGTCCCAGCTTCAGTCACTGGTTCACGCCTCCTACCACTAGGTTGCTGGCTGTACGGTGTGTGCGTCGTTTGAACTACATTATGCCGAGACGTTCCAGCTTTATTCATAAATGCACACATTCTAGCCATAGGTTGTTCACTGTAAGGTATGTGCAATGGCTGACTAATCATATTTGCAATAAATCCCCAATGGTAGCCACGTTCACTTGACAAGTCAATGACTTGATCACCTAAAGTTGTATTCGGTTGGATGGCAATTTCATGAGGGGCTGAGACTGATGGAGTACGTACAACATGCTCTCGGGAATTCCGATTACAATAAAGTTCGGGTGTAAAATCCTCAATCCCTCTATCATTTTCTCGAACTATCGGTTGTTCATTTAAGTCAAATGCGTTGTTATTCATGTCTTCCAAGTGATCATCAGCAATAACGTTAACACGTAGTTTGACGGTTTCTAGTCTAAGCAGATCATCAATGTACCCTAGGCATGTCTCATCTTCCAAAACATCAATCGGCCCCTCGAACTTATCGTACAAAAATTTCATGACCAATGTGTTTTTTGATACATCAATTCATACTTTCCCACACACATAAATTCATACTTTCCCACACACATCAATTCATACTTTCCAAAACATCAATCGGCCACTTTCTGCTTCATTTCATCCAATGTCATATCGGTTTTCACACGAATCAAATAAAATTTTCCTTTTCTATAAGACCATCTGCCGCTTCCTTCGTTGTATATCCACTCTCCACGGAATTCAAACTTAACGGACACTATGTTGTTATCTGTGAAAGAATTATGAATTTACATCAGTATACAGCGGACATATGAATATAGAATAATATATAAACAATGAATATATAATATGTTTATATATATGTCATCATATGTCTGTGTGATACGCATATATGTAATAAGTACAAGTGTATATATATATATATTAAGAAGTGTGTGTCTGTGTGTGTTTGCAATGTTTATGCAATACATATATATACACACACACACACACACACACACACACACACACACACACACACACACACACACACACATATATATATATATATATATATATATATCAATTATAACCGGAATGTCGTTGTTTTGTGTTGTGTTGTGTTGTAACGTTAGAGGGGGGGTAAGAGACGAAGACAATAGTGTTTTTACCAACGTCATAGAATACTTGATGATGACGAGGGAGAATAGATGCCGGACGAAACCGGTAGAACATAACTTATATTTTCAATCTAACGGGTGCCTCACTTCAGGCTGAGGATTTACCAGGCTGCTGGGGACAGGAAAAGGTGCTCTATTGAGCAGACCTAATGAAATTTTCTACGAGCTACCTACCAGGAACCCCAATACAAAGCCTGGGGATTAGGCATGACACATCGGATCAGAAGGAATCGAAAACACCCTAGGGAAATCATGCAATTCTAAGAACCTCATCAGGCCGAGGCTTACCATGAAATTCAGTTCGAGATTTTTGTTATTGTAATTTCAAACAACATTAATTTGTCGTTTGTTTCAATTTTATAAATCACATACTTGTTACCGATAATTTCAAGGGATGTTCTCATACTATCACAAAATACGTAATAAAAAACAAATACATTTGAATTTTCATCTTCCACTACAACAACATAATCAACTTATAACCAAACCAGTAAAACACATTCGGTACACAAGTTTCATTTATTACTACGAGCAATCACATTGACATCAACCAAAATAAGAATGTATCGTTATCCAAATATATCATCAAAATATATCAACCAAAATAAGAATGGATCATTGACTACCCTAATTATCCAACGAATGTCAATTCTATTATCGAAATATATCATCAAAATTAATCATTTCTCTACCCTAAAAATGCACATACTACGCTAAAAATCGAAATTTTATAACTTTAACATACTCTATTGATGTGTACAAATAATAATAAAAACAAACACGATAAATAAATTTATTCAAACTAAAATATAATCTTAAGTAAATGCTTACCCATTTGTTTAAAAATACAATACCGGTGAAATAAAATCAACGCAGCTCAAAACCCGTTTTTTTTTTTTTTTTTTTTTTTTTGGTATCAATGGTGAATTTTTTGGTGTGGTAATGGTGATTTTTTTAGTAGCAATGGTGATTTTTTTAATGTGATAAAAGGTGAAAAAAGTGAAGAAGACAAGATAAGAGTTTCAAATTTGACGGATCCGTCAAAATTTGGACGAGACGTCCTCCATTTTGACGAGACTATCAAATGGATCCGTCAAAATTTGGACGGATTCACTAACGTAGCCAAAACGAATGGAATCCGTCTAAAATTTGGGCGAGACACGCAACGTACAAATTTTGGACGGATTCCGTCCTTTTTGGTCAGCGAGTGAATTTTGACAGAAAAGAATGAATATTGTGACGTTTTATCTATATTTGGACATAATCATCCAAATTTAGATGCAAAACCTGAAAAAAAAAAATATATCAAAAAAAATTTGATCTGAAACTAAATATCACACCTTACAGTGGTCTGATTTACCAATTTCTCATAAAAAGCAACACTCTCTATTTCCAAGCTACTACGTCTACGGTACACAAAGGAATATTCCCAACACTTCAAGGGAAATTTATTATTTAAGAGCTTCCTGTGAGAAGTCGGCGCGTGGATGATTTAGACCACGTGATTTTATTACTGAATAAAAGCGTATTGGCCCGTAATCATCCACGCATGACTTTCTACAATGGAAAGCCTCTACTGTAGAACTTCCCACACTTCAAAGGCTTTAATTATAGAGAGCCGGTCCAAAAGGAGGAACCTCGTGCAGCACGAGTATCTATCTTAAATCATCATTACAGCATCTTCTAACAAATACACTACTGTACTCTATATAGAATACTATAGTAGTAATAAAATGGAGATCATGCTTTATGTGTTATAAATTTAAGTTTGAATTTATTTTTGAATTTATTTCGCCTAAAGACTTTTTCCTTTTTACAATATAAATGTCTACCATCCTTAGTTATATCACAGATTTACATTAATGTTTACATCATATTCTTACTCAAATTTTACCCACAACCATGATACCAAGTGAATGAATATATTTGACAAAACGGCTAAGAAACGATCATACCACATTTTCGTATACAAAAATGAAATATCTTATAATATGTTAATTGTATAAAGAACTTAATATTTCAAAAAAAAAAAAAAAAGAACTTAACAATAAACTCCAAAAAACAAAAACAAAAACTTAAAAACGTTTATGGCAAAAGATACTAAAAAAATAATAATACGATACATTTGTTTTAATGAAAATAAGTAATATATAATTTCTTTTGGTAAAAAATAAAAATTGTTTTATGGTAAAACAAATGTAAAAAGATTCTATCAAATAATATGTGTTATACTTTTATATATACCTTTACATATTCAGTATCTTGCGTCATTTACAATTATACATCAGTAAACGTAAAAATCAAATTGTGAATACTTTTCAAAGAAATGAAAAAAAAGTTGTCAATACTTTTTTAAAAAAAATGTGATTTTTTCCCTAAAAGTAGTACTTCCTATCCATCCGTTTCGAAATATCTAAAACAATTGTTAAAAAGATTTATGAGACGGTTATATTTTAAATGTAGCATTTATTAAGAAAATAAATACAATATTACGTTAGTTACTGACTAAGAGTTTTTAATCATTTTGATATTTAAATTAAAATATTAAGTAACGTCCTCAGCAATTTTGGAACGAGTATTTTTAATCATTTTGATATTTAAATTAAAATATTAAATAGCGTCCTCAGCAATTTTGGAACGTATATAATTTATCGTTTGTATGGGAACGGATCCCTAGTGTACATATGGTGATGTGCAAGGTGTTGTGTATCATTTCCGTCGAAATTTTCGATTCGTCCAAATTTGGACGGATCCCTCGAAATATTTTTTTTTTAATTTGCTTCATTCCGTCCAAATTTAGACGGATCCGTAAAAAATTTAGACAGAAATAATACACATCACCTTACACCTCATCATATGTACCGTAGGCTTCCGCGTTCCGTTTGTATGTAGACTTAGCTGAAGTCAGTTCCTCAAGGCGCCAACCAACACAGTCCACAGCATCCATCCTCCCGTCGTCAACTACCCTCCCCACCACCCACGGCGAACTTTTTCCACTGAACTCTAACTTAGCACCACCACCACCCACCACTTCCAAACAAGTTATGGCTATGGCAGCTTCCCTTTACTACTCTACTCCGGTTCCGAATATAACCGCTACAAAGGATTCCTTTTTGTCTCCATCTCCTGCGTTTTTCTCTACCTGTTCTCAGACGACATCGTTTCCTCTCCGAATTTCAAGTAAACAAGGTCTTAAATCGTTTCCGGCAGTACCGGCGGCTGCAGCTGCGCCTGCCACGACTTTGGTGACTGAGCCGCAATCGATCTCCGTAACTCCTTCCAAGTCTCTGCCATTCCGAGTTGGTCACGGATTCGATCTCCATCGCTTGGAACCTGGATATCCTTTAATCATTGGCGGTATCAATATACCTCATGAGAAAGGCTGCGAAGCTCACTCCGATGGTACATTGCAAACTTTAGTTCTTTGTCAATAATCGATTTCAAGATACTGTTTCATAAACGTGCAAACAAACTGCAAATTTCCTTATACGGTAGAGAAAACGAAATTATACACCATTGATGATCATGGTGTAAAATTGTGGTGTTATGAACATTTTGTTTTTGTCGTAGCAGTAGCACTAATCTCTTCAAATTCACACCGATTTACGGTGTAAAATTGTGTTGTGTCACTTTTATGACCATTTTGTCATGTCACTAGCACTAATCTCTTCAATTTCACAGCGATTTTCAGTGTACAATTGTGTTGCCTTTAATAACAATCTTCTTGTGTCATTAGCACTATACTCTTCAAATTCACACCGATTTGCAGTTTTATTTGGTTGGTGTTTATATATGTTGAATATAGGTGATGTTTTGCTGCATTGTGTTGTGGATGCTATATTGGGGGCGTTGGGACTACCAGATATTGGACAAATCTTTCCGGATACAGATCCTAAGTGGAAAGGAGCTGCTTCTTCCGTCTTCATTAAAGAAGCTGTAAGTTTTCTTTTTGTCCAAATTCGTATATTGAGAATGCCATTTCTCTTGGCTTATTATGATTTAACTTTATTGCCTATGCTGCTATTTCTTGCTCTGTCACCTAGCATTTCATTTGTTCTGTGAGAATGCATCATAAAGCTGATCATTCATTGGGAAGGTAATCTGATAGACGGCTCCGTTTTCGTTGATTTGATTTGATCTGAGTCAGGATTTGTTTTTCAGAAAGATTGAATCATGGTAGAAGTTACACATTGTCTGGTGAGTTGTGTCCGGTGTTCTGCATATATTACAATAATTTAACTAGTTATTGTGTGCTTCACTGATCCATTGAGCTTGAGCTTAACCATGCAATGTTACAACTGAATAGTTTGATATGATCACATATATATTGGAGAAAAAAGAGAGATCGGTGTTTTAGAATATTCTTAGTAGACTAAATACTTTGTTCTTCATACCACCTTCACATGTGAAAACTCCATTTTTGTCCCCTTTGAGAACACTCTTGCTTATGCTTACGAGAGGGAGATGATAGATAGTAGACATGGAAATTTTTGGATAAAGTTTCTGTTCTATGTTCAACTACTTAGAGGGAAAGGAAAACACCAATTCTTGATGGGAAACATCCTACAAGTTAGATGTAAGGTAGTTGATCATTGCATCGATGATTATTGTCCCAACAAAGATTACAGAAGTTCTTGTGAACCTTTTTTCCCCCTTTGCCGGAATATAATGAAACGTCAAACCTACTTGTTATTGTTTACTTTATTGGATTAACCCCACATAAAGTGAACCGTTTTCCTGCATAAGACTAGATTTGAACATGTGACCTCTTGATCCTAGAGTGATCAAAACTAGTTGGCTGTTTCTTGACTTAGTTATATGTGTGTGTCCATTATCAGGTGAGGTTAATGCATGAGGCTGGTTATGAACTAGGAAACTTGGATGCCACTTTGATCTTACAGAGGCCAAAATTGAGTCCTCACAAAGAAGCTATCAGGGCCAATCTATGCCAGCTGCTCGGGGCTGACCCTACGGCTGTTAATCTGAAAGCAAAAACACATGAAAAAGTTGACAGCCTCGGGGAGAATCGAAGCATTGCAGCACATACCGTTGTACTTCTTATGAAGAAATAGATATTGAAACAAGGCACTGTAACAATTACTGGATAAATTATATATACACTGCTGAAAGTTACAAACATTGGATTGCTAAGCCCTTAGATATACATTTGGCTATGAATGATGGTTACATCAGCATTTCTTCTTATTATTGTTTGTTATTAATGGCACACCAGGATATCTACGTAGGCACCTCGAATCAGGTGGCATCACACCACCTCCGATGAAGTCCACCGTGACACCACACTTTTAATCGAGACATTTATAAACTTTATTGGCACCACACTTTTAGTTACATTCTTACTTTCGGCACCACACATTTTTTTTTCTTTAAACTATATTTACTCCAACATAAAACCAAAGGTTCAACCTTCAGAAAGTAGAATGTAGCACCAAAGGTTTGTGTTATAGGGTTTTTTTTTTTTTTTTTGGTTGTTGTTGTTGTTGAAGGGTTTGTGTTATAGGTTTGAAACCACGATTTCCTTTGGTTTGAAGTGAGATTGAATCCGTGAGCCCCACACATTACAATGGAAGAATTAATGTATTACGAACGTGTTTTGGCATGTATAAGTTGTATAACCACAACTTGTGATGGAAAAAAAAAACGCACACGCAAAAACATAAAGGTATAACCACAACTTGTGATGGAAAAAAAAAAACGCACACGCAAAAACATAAAGGTTTCAACTTTCGTAAAGTCGAATAATTTGGAGTCGTTTTTTTGTTGTTGTTGTTTTTAATAAATTAAAGTGTACTATATGCAATCTGTATAAAATAAATGAATATGCGACTAGTATATATGCTAAGTAAACAACCTGTGTAAAAAGATACTTATCAGATGTAAAAGTTAATGTAATTTGCATTCATGTTCATTTCATACTCCCTCAGTCCCTCATCGGCCCTTTAGGACAGAATTTCCCTAACCATATAGTGTGCGTTACTAAGGGATGGATAGCTTCAGGAGGTGTGGGGCTGGTATGCACATGGAAATTTTGAACCCTAAACCGCGTCCTGTTATTAGGAGAAATTTACATTTGGGGTAGGTTTATTCCGGCGTTTTCCCCTGGGTCTGTGTGAAAAAGAAACGCCGAGAGCCCTACATGTTGCATACTTCAGAGTTGAAAACCCCACGTGAATCTTTGTAGGGGGTGACTGCTGTCGTGTTAGTCAGCATGTCTCGCGGTTGCCGATTATTCCTCGGGTTCACGGGCACCTCCATTTTATATTTTTGCTCTATTTTCCGACAGTAACATACAAAACTAGTGGTTGCCAACTATTCCTCATGTTCACGGGCGCCTTTATTTTGTATTTCTGCTCCATTTCTCACCACTTTATCATAAAAGGTAGTAGTGATTACCAGGTGAGGTTAATGCAGGAAATTTTGAATGCCACCGTGATCTTACAGAGGAAAAATGCTATGTCCACACCAAAATGCCGTGGACTTACAGAGGCCGAAATTGAGTCCCACAACAAATTTTTGAGATCTTCACTGATACATGTAAACTATTATCTTAAGGGTACATACAGATGCAGACAAATATAGCAGAGCAAACCCCAAGGATTGCATGAAGCTTATCGATAAACTCAGAAGAATCTACGGCCTCAAATATAGTTTATTTCTCTTCTCATTAATCAACAGACAAGTTAGTTGATATTAACTGAGGAAAGCAGCTTTAATTCTTTAAGGAAGCTCGAGCAACATCTAGAGCATCTTCAACTGAAGATGCATTTCGAAGTTTAGTCGTGTCAATTGAAGGCTGGGTTCTTGCTAGTATTGGTAGCAGCTCGAATTCCTATATTCGTTCAAATAATTTGAGTGTTAATACGAATTTACGTTAACTATGCTATTGATATTGAAAGCCCAATAATGCTTTTGACATATTTCAAAGGAAACTTTACCTCAGAACTTCCACTTTCAAGAAGAACGCCCTTCAGCTTACCTACAGGACGCAATGGAAAACAATCTCAATGATCATCATAATCAAGTTAAAACGGGGGGGGGGGGGGGGGATAGATGTTAATCATGTTATAATAGCCAACAGAACACATACATTCATACAAAGACATGACAGAGAGAATGAAGAAAAAGAGTACCAGAATCAACCCAGAAAACTGCAACTTTTGGATCAAAGTTTCCGATTTCAATTGCCTCTCCAACTGCATATTGCGAGTACATTTAGTATAACTAAAAAATTATTTGATAAAAAAACCAATTACCAGACGGTGCTTTACCATTGTCCCCAAAAAATTGCCACCAGACTTTCCTAGGGCAACCTTCATATTCAAAAACTCTTGAGTAGAAGTATGGCAGGTAATCATATCTGCAAATATAGTGGTTTTGGATCAACAAGAAGCTCAATTTTGAGAACTGAATCAGCAGATCATGTTATATTCAGAAGAAAGGGATTCAACTTACGGCTGAGTTTTTGCAGTTAGTAGTGATTCAATGCAATGCCGAGCAGATTTTCTAGCATGATCGACATGCTCCACCCGTGCCACCCGGTTGTACATCTATCACACATTAAATCAGATCTATTTTCATCTGACTAATAGACAGAAAAAAAAGCAGTAGAGTTGGACTCAATACGAATACCTTTAACGGGAATGCCGCTACATCGCCTATAGCAAAAACTCCTGGTATACTTGTTCTGAACTGCCCATCTACCTGAGATTTTTGTTTTATTTTTAAGGGGAGCAATAAGTTTCAACCTCAAAACACACGCACACGCACACACACAAAAAGTAATGCATATCTTTATCAGAATGAGGTGTGATGATCATATCGAACCTGTATTCCACCAACTTCTTTATTTAAGCCAACTTCATCAAAGGGACTGACGGCAGGTTTTGCTCCAATACCAACTACTACCTGGACAAGAATGAACTATGTCAATGCAATCCTATTCACCAGACACTAGGACTTCTGTTTTGGGTGAATTCTACCGTTCTTCACCAGATAAGTGTATCGGGATTAACTCTATCTTGAATGACCTAAACAAAAGCAAATCTTGTGAACAGTAAAGATGTGTTTATACATTACCATGTCAGTATCTATGACTGATCCATTTTCCAGTCGGACAGCAGCAACATGTCCGTTAGAATCAGCTTCCAATTTTGCTACAGAAGCCCCCTGATGGAGTGGAAATTACTTCGTAATTAATTCTACTCGGCTTGAAGGACTTCAAGAAAAAGATAATACCGACACTTTGGAAAAAGCTCTATTTTCAGAGGAATAATTTTCATTGAGTTTGGGGGAGGTGGGGAGGGATGTGCAATGGAAGAAAAAAGACTTACCTTGATAATGTTGACTCCGTTTGCTTGGTAGAGCTTCTCATATTTATTAGCAAGAGAAGAAGTAAACAACCTGGGTAAAAGATGTTCACCTGGGAAAATCATCTACGAACCCAAGAAATATCATGCGTCAGATGCTTGCGTTAGAGTAATACATTAAGAGAACATAAGACATTTATCAATGATATGCTCAAACAAAATGATGGTTGAGATTTTGAATTGCCAAATAGACCAAATATCTTATGAAGGCCTAGAACGCAATTGGAGGGTAAAAGTTTAGAGTCATCATTCGCTATTCACATTATATGGCATATGCCATCCATTGTAAACATATTCTGCTATCATAAATGTCTGAGTAAGAAATCTTAGATGACCAGACAAAAACTAACAACTTACAGTTGTATCAAGTTTCCAGCCAACAGCTGCTGCCGCAACTTCCATGCCAATATAACCACCACCAATAATTACAACTTTTCTTGCTTTCTCCTTCACATTGGAAGACAAAATGTTACAAGCTTCCACTTGGAAACTGGATTTAATAAAATGATTACCATTGATGATATCAGAGAATTTGCATCAGCCACATCCCGAATGTAGTGTACACCGTTCAAATTTCCACCAATTTTATCTGGAAATCTTCAGCCAAAAGAAACTTTATTTCAAGACGTGGCAAGATTTTTTTTCCGAAGGATAGTTAAGCTATTAAGCTCACAAAATATGTAATGGGCTCAGATAATCTATCACCTTAGTAGGCTAAAAATGTATTATTGTATTCACATTGGGATATCTTTCTTCCATAGTCAATTTTAGTAACATATATGCAGAAATGTGTGCTTAAAAACAACCCAATGCATAAATGACCTCAGAGAAATGCGTGCTCAAAAAACAACCCAATGCATAAATGACCTCAGAGAAATGCGTGCTAAAAAATGGCAGGTGCTAAAAAATGGCAGGCAGGTTTACAGAGGTCTAAGTGCTGTGAAAACAATCGCCATACAAATTTCCACATTTTCTAGGATAAATAAGCATAAACATGTTGATGGAGTAACTACTATGTGATTCTCAAACCCCTCACCTCCATTGAAATCCATCCTCCCTATTCCCTTTTTTCACCAAACCCTTGAAACAAATTGAGTACATTGTCTTCTGAGAAGCCTTGTCCCCAAAAGAAATCAAATAGCAACCAATTTAATCCAGTTATTGTAAAGGACTCTTAGTAACAAAGCGCACATATTAGCATATAGAAGTCGAATTAAAACAACAGCTAGAAGTAATGAAAGAAGCAGAACAGAATCCACCAGCCAATTAATAAAAGATATTGGCAAGATAGCAGAAAAGTCTTTCATCGTCTGTTGGCTACATTGGTAATCATGCAGAGCTGAACAAACTTGTACAAGTGTTTGTCTTTATGCATGAGTTCACCTTCATTGAAGTGGTTAAATTTAGAAATTGCACTTCTTTTTATAACAGCTTTAAAGTATTTCATAATATGGTGGTGGTGTTAGACCAATTCTTATGCGGACATGTTGAAGCATTTATATGCATATAGATAGATATATTACACTTATCAGTGCAATCTTATGCTTTCAAGTAAAACAGTAATATATCAACATTTCGAAAGTTAGAAAGGCACGAGTCAAGAGTTCAGTCACATCGGTGTCATATTGTCAATTATATGCCAGCCTATGTTTAGTTTTCTTTTTTTACTTTTTTTTTATGGAGGGGGGAGAGGGGGAGAGGGGAAGGGTGAGCAGCAAAAAAAATAATAGACGGGTAATGCAGATCCAGATTAATCATCTTTTCATTTTTTGAAAGGTAGTGAAGAAGGACTGATCCAGGGGGGAGATAGAGCAGAAGCTTTACAACCAAAAAAAAAAAAAAAAACTATTGTTCACCAGAAAAAAAATAAAGCTCTGAATGATGACAGAACATTACTCCTAAACAAGTTCCACATCATTAGTCTGCATCTCAAGGGCAAAAGGAAGACAATATTGCTTCATAATTCAAATAAAACTGTCACTGAGAAGAGAAAACAAAGGGAAAACACTAAAGTTACCTGGTGGAAGCACATCCCGTGGCAATTATAAGGGAGCCATATTTGAGCAACTTTCCTGAGTTTGTAGTTAACATTTGCTTTTCAATATCAATGCCTGTTACAGGATCCTCATAAAACATCTGCATAAAAATATAAGCCACAAAAATGAATACTTAGACATGCATAGACCACGGGAGATAAGATTTCTGTGCTTTCAAAAGGGAATTGCAAGATGGTAATGCTTTTGATAAAAATACGTAAGTAATGATCAGAAATATTAGCACAACGGAACAAACCAGATACAAAAAACATTCAGTCGATGATGAAATATACCTCTATTCCTTGCTCCTTGTACCAATCTGGTGTCTGCTTTTCCCCACCGGAGCCGACACAAGTGTGGAATCCCTGAAGAAGTAGAAAACATCTAAATTGCTTGCAACGTTTACCAGATTAAGAACTGAAAGACATTTGCAATATAGAAGGTGGTATATAAAAACCATTAGAGACTACAACAAAATCAGAATCCAAACACATAAATAGTTCCAAATATTAGAGAACAGCTTATGTTGACAAACTTAAATTGATCATGACAGCATATTCTTACAGGTAAACGTGCTGGCTTTTTGTCTGATGGGTGTAGATATGCTTTTGTGAGAGCTGGACGTTCATATGGTGCGAATGCCTGCCTTTTCAAAACAAAACAACATAAATCATACAAAATCCACACTGGTCACCAATCCAACATGAAAAGAAGGATTGCATAAATGTATGTATCTGCCAAGTCTCATGCTTTATAGATAACCATATAAGCTGCCACCCAAACTTCATAAGCAAGAAAATTTGCTTCAGGAAACTATTAATTACCTCTTTAGATACAATACACAGCTTTCCATCCGCCATCCCATGATCAACAAATGTCCTAGCAGCATAACCAGCTGCGTTTCCACCTCCCACTATCACAAACCTATCATTATCAATTGTTTATTGGTTAAGTTTAACAATGAGCCCTACATCATGATCAATTGTGGCCGTATTGTTACTCTAAAAGCAATTCATAATACAATTTTGTATCATCATAAAAGGGGAAGAAAAAAAAAAGTATTAACAAGACATTAAAAACAAGGATCCGATCCTTTAACTAGTAGAATTCTTTACTAAGTCATGATTATTTCTCACTGAGTATCGAAATGCTCTTTCACTAAGATCACTGATTTACAATGTAAAATATATCTTACTCGCGATTGTCATTGGCAAAAGAGGACGATGAAGATGAAGCAATAAAGTTCCGCCGGAAGCTCCTAGCGAAAGCAACAGAAGACTGGGGATTCCGATACAGAGGCGACTGCAGCTGCGGATTCAATATTGAAAGTCCATGCTTTAACAACGTCGGATTTGATAATACAGCGGCCATGCTTTCTACGAAGGACTGGTTAAGCAAAACAGCAGTTGGACATGATCGACTAGTTTTCAATTGTACAATAATGTTAAATATAATAGTAAGTAGTACACTTGTCACCTCAAGAAAGAAAGAATAGTAGTAGTACATTTGTAGCTAGACTAGATATTTTACTAAAAGGTAGTAAGATATTTTATCTTAAAGAAGAGATATAATACTAGTACTTCGAATCTCTCCACATTTAATACCCGACAGTAACTCAAACGATTAGTTTAGACGGATTTTACACCATGATTGGATTTGGTCTTTGACCAAAATAAAAAAATCACGATAGAACATTGATGGTTTCTTTCTTTCTCTCTCGTTTTTTCTCTCTGTTTCTTTTGATTATAGACTACAGTTTAGGCCGTTGTTGCTCGAAGGCAATATGGTCAAAGGGTAATGCTTCGAACCCTGATTGGTAGAACCGGTGAGTCAAATAAATGTAATGAAAAAAATTTCAAGGAACATTTATCGAACCCGTCTTGAACGACAAAAATACACTAATTTTCTTCTATACACAGCAAATCGTTGACATAATCAATAAATCAACCTAATTTTACATCATTGATCATTATTTGGACTTAAATCAATCAATATATATATATATATATATATATATATATATATATATATATATATATAGTAGTAGGGAGGCAAAGTCACGCATTTTATAACGTTTATTTTGAAAAGTCGATATGTGTATGTAGAAATTTGTAGATAGTGTATTAATTTAAGAGCTATTTAAGTGAAAACAGTAAGTTAAAAATGGCAGAATCGAGTATAGGAATAAGAAAATCAGCCATGTCATTAGAATCTTGCTCATTGAACTCATATTTCTCCATTGAGACTTTATTAAGATGCCAGAATCGTAATCTACGTATGTGCCTCAAATCCCCGTATCTGGTAAAGAATTCACGTGAGTAACGGCCACCTAAAGCGATCTGCAAAACATCTCGTGAAACTAAGGAACATCGTGATAGAAGGGTAACTCAAAATCCGAGTTCATGTTCAAGAAATGCATAATAATCATACATAACAAAGAAAAAAAAGTTGCAACGACGATGAATTCTCTCACCTTACGTGGCATCATACCGAGAAGTTATATATATATATATATATATATATATATATATATATATATCGTACACCATTGTCAATGAGGTAAAAGTAGGTAACGCCAATTTTGTTTTAGTAGTAGCATTGGCAAATGGTTTTATTCAATTAATTTTCCTGGGCAATATCTAAATGGATTTGTCTACCTTACCAAGTTTGATCAATCATATGTCTATGAATCATATTGAGAGTCTGATATATGTTTTCACTTCCAGCATTCTTAGTACCTCCTGCAATAAACTTATATTCACACCCTTTCACATTCAAGAAGCTCCATCCTCCACCTTTGTTTATATCTTTTGATCTTTGGATTTCTCCTCTCAACTTTGCTACTTCACTCCACCTACCAACTTTTGCATACACATTTGATAATGCAATCCTCCATATACAACTGTTTGGCTCCAGAATTGCAAGTTCTTTTGCTGCTTTCTCAGCTATTTTGATGTTGTCAAACACCTGACAAACACCCAATAGAGTGCCCCACACGTCTGGATTTGGACACGATGATGGCATCTTCGACACGAATGCAGTGGCTTCATAGATTCTACCTGACCTTCCTAGTAAATCCACAATGCAGGCATAGTGTTCTGGACTTGGTTCTAAACGGTATTCTTTTTTGATCCGATTGAAAATCTCGAGTCCTTCCTTCACTAGTCCGGCATGAGCACATGCTGAAAGAATATTAGACAACGTAATTGCATTCGGTTGATGATTCAGTTCTGCAAAAAGTTCCAAAGCAGAAGTCCCATGACCATGTGAGCCATGTGCTGCTATTATCGAATTCCAGGAGCCCAAGTCTCTGTCTTTCATGTCCTTGAAAATTCTGTCTGCAAAATCTAGTTCACCTGATTTACTATACATATCAATCAAGGAGTTCTGGATGAATATGTCGCTAAGAAACCCTGTTTTAGTAATGTAACCGTGAATCACTTGACCCTGTAACAACGCTGCCATGTCCGAACAGGCTCCAAGAGATGCAAGCATTGTAACAAAATCGGGAAGTATCATATCTTTGGCACCAGTAATGTGGATCTCACTGAGAAGAGACAAAGCTTTGCTTGGTTGTCCATTCTTCACAAGGCATTTGATCATAGTGTTCCATGAAATTATGTCCTTGGTGCTCATTTTCATGAATACTAGGAATGCAGAACTATCCTTCTCATTAACTGCGTAAACGTCTATTAGAGAATTTTCTATAATCATACAAGGGAAATATCCATTCTTTATCAAATATCCATGGACTTCTTCTACAAGCCTCAGTGAACCTGAATGCCCACATACTTGGATGAAGTTTGCCATGGTCTTTGAATTAAGATACAGCCCTTCTTCACCTGTGAAGCAGAATTCGCAAAACAATTTGGTAGCTTCTCCGAAGCAATCATTCGTAGAGTACGTTTCAACCAATGAATTAAAGATGCTAGCATACTTCTGCCATTCAGCTTTTAAGATTACTCCATGGACCGAACGAACCAGCCGTGAATTCCTGTAGTAAGAAGAACATGCTTTTAATACACTGAGAATGGTTATCTCATTTGGCACCACACCATCTTCTTGCATCCTGAAAAACAAGGCAATTGCTCTCTCCACCATCCCCATTGCCACACAACCAGAAATTAAACAAGTCCAAGATACTACATCCCTGTCATGCCACCTTTCTAACAACCTTTCTCCATCTTCTAACATCCCGTGTTTCGCGTATTCATCAATCAAACAATTCTGTAAGAAACCATTTTCCAGAAACCCACACTTAATTGCATAACCATGAACACCTTGGAATAATCTACCGCCACCAGCACTTTGAGCACAAGCTTGCATAAGCACCGCCAAGGTATGCTCATTAGGCTGAAGAAACTCCACCATATTCCGATATAAGAGCATCGATTGCTCGGCTAAACCCCTCTGACAGTAACCCCACATCATACATGTCCAAGACACAACAGTTCTGTAAGGCATTTCTTCAAACAACATCTCGGCATCTTCTATACGCCCACATTTCACATACATGTCAAGAATAGAGTTGGCTACGAAAACATCAGTACCCAGCCCTACCTTCATTGTTTTGGCATGTATACACGAACCCAATTTTATATCTTTCTTGTAAATTGCTTTCCTCAAGCAGCTCAATGCATTTCCTATTTCGTCTTCGCCACTGCATTGAAGTTGGATTGACTTTATTGGTGTTCTTCTGTGTCGGGCATTGGAAGTCTGATGGTGAAATTGGTTCACTGGACGCAGGCTCGGGAAATGCAACTGGATAGAATCCATTACCATCATCTGCCACGAAATTGAGCCAATCTTTCTGTTGCCTTCTGCAAATTACTACAGCATCCCACCTTCTAATAGTACGACGTGCGTGCAGGCAACCCCTCCAATTCGAACCAGAATAAGCTCGAATTTGTCCCCAGAAAATGGGCTTGTGGTAAAGATTTTGGGTGACCAAAGAGTTGGAGTGTGAAGGTTCGAATCTCATAAAAGACGTCTCTCCCAGTTTCTTGGTATAAATACAGCCTATAACTCTGAGCCACTTGATTGACCTCTCCGGTTATCCCGTAGGACAGGGGAAATGAGGACACTCAAGGTTAAGATTTAACCTTTAGAATAAGCTCGAATTTAAAGTGCGAAGGTCAATTAAGACGTGTAAAAGTAAAGTATAGACGTAGAATCAATTTTAGCCAGTTCCATACCATATGGCATAGGACTTGATGCATTGCCGGATCTAAGTGCATCAAGGGGGTCATGTGACCCTAATGAGATTCTGAGAAATTTTTTTAATATTAAAATAATATAGTTTGTTGTTAAAAATATATGGGAGGATGAGAGGAAGGAGATCAAGAACTGTATTGAATCAGTCATGGATGTTGATGGAATTGGCATTGAGTTGGAAGAAAATGCAAGGAAATTTATGTATTTAAAAGCAATATAAATGCAAACGTTGTATTGGCAAAAGAAGGGACGAGGGGGAAAAAGTATCAAGTTATCATTTTCCCCTTTTCAAACTTGACTTGCACTTGTGTTTTATGAACATTCTTTTAATTGTTTGGCAATTTTTCTGAGATTAAAAGAAATATAAATCAACATAATTTGATTTTGAATAATTCTTTGCCATTTATGTTGCCTGATTTCTTTGTATTTATATGCATTTATAAGCTCAAATTTATTTATAAGATAGTTACAGTGATAAATGATAGGTAATATTTAGTGTGATATTCGTTACTATTGTTGGTATCAATTGTGTTTGTTAAACCAACCGACTCAATGCCATTGGTGGTATTTTCTGTATCATTTGGATAGTCGTTCAGAGACTGAGGCTTTTGTTGGTATCAATTGCTTCATAATGAAAAATACGGATATTTCATTTCATATGGCATATGGAATGTTGCCCAATTTGTTGAATATTTCGCAACTTTGACTTCATTTTTATGACACGTGCGTTGGTCTTAATAAATTATCATTGGAGATATGTAACGACACTAGATTTCCCTTCATAATGAAAAATACACGGATATTTCATTTCATATGGCATATGGACTTCCTACTGTGGTAACTTGGCCTTTTGTGTATTGAGAGATTTGTTTTAATATTTTGCTTTTAGATGCACTTTTGGGATTTTGTTTGGATGCACTCATTGTTGCACATGTATTGTCATTCATAAAGTTGTGCAACTCTTGTTGTGATGTCACTCTTGATGCTGTGTCATCTTTGTTGTAGTGATAATACACAATATCACTCTTGGATAATGACATTGTATGGTGGATTCATGAATTTATTCCAGTGGTGTCATCTGAGTCTAAAACTACGTCTTTTATCCCAAAAAAAATTCAGTGGGGTCACCGGGGTCTAAAACATCATTTTTTGTCGACAAAATGACACTTTTTAACAACAAAACTATATAGTTTTAATATTAATTTTTGTAAAGGGGTCACGTGAACCCCCCCCCCCCCTTGGGGCACGTGGATCCGCCCTGATTGTATATGTGAATGTTGATGTCACTGCATAAAATTTTGTTGTCATTGGGTGTCACTGCATAAGGTGTCGCTTCATTTAATTTTGGTGTCATTGGATGTAACTGAATAATGTGTCAATTCATAAAATGTTGTTGTCATTGAGTGTCATTGCATAGAGTGTCACTTCATAAAATGTTGTTGTCATTGGATGTCATTTACAATTACAGAATTGATGCAGTGACATTGATGTCACTGCATATACAATTTGATACACAAATTTGGTAACTTTTTAAAATAAGTGTAGTGTTATTCTTGGTATTGTGTCATTGTCGGTATAATGTTGATGTCAATGAATATACAATTGTTATTTCATTGACAATGTCATTGCATATACAAATTTTACTTCATTGATAATTGTTACTGCATTTGATATTTGTTATTGTATCTTCAATTGACTCTAAATGTGCAGTTACACCTGATGTGTCGTTCATAAAGTATAAGTGCCCGTGATTCATATGTCCTGGTACGTGTTACCTTTTTTCTGGCCGGTCTTACTCTCACTTTTCCTGGATACGAATTGTGAATCATGTGTAATAAGTTTCTTGTTTTTGGTGATGCATGAAATGTAGATTTTGGCTCCATTGCTTGTTGTGTTTGATGTTTTCATGATGCATTTGGCTACCATACCCATTATGGAACAAGCATTGTCAGTTTATTAAAGAATTCATGCAGCGACATTGATGTCACTTCATTTACAATTAGAGATTTGATGCAGTGACATCAATGTCACTACATATACAATTTGATACACAATTTTAGTAACTTTGTAAAATAAATGTAGCGTCATTCACATTAGAGGTGTAACCAAGCCGAATTGAGTTGATACTCCCTAGGGCTCGAGCTCGACTAAAAAACTTTGGGCTCGTTCGAGCCATAAAAGGCAAGATCAAACTCGACTCGTTAAGTAGTCGATATAGCTCGACTCGACTCGTAAGCTCAATTATTTTCTTAGAATTCATTTAATTTTTAATAAAATATAAGAAGATCGAACTCGACTCGTCTAATACTCGACTCATAATTCTTTTTGAATCATAAAAAACAAAAAATTTATAATAACTATAATTATTTAATGAAGCTCGATTAGCTGTGATGTACTTGATTACTATATTTTAAAACTCGAGATCGGCTCGTGAGGTGGGTGTCGCGCATAAATCGTTGCATAAGATGTCACTGCATAAATTGTTGTTAATGTTGTTGTCACTGCATAAATCGTTGCATAAGGTGTCACTACATAAAATATTGTATAAGGTGGGTGGTGGATGGATCAGGGTGGTGAATGGATCGAGGTGGTCAATGTAGCGGGATGGTCATTGCATCGCGGTGGTCTATACGTCACGGTGGTCACTGTCATCGCGGTGTCGCTTCATCAAATGTCACTGCATCCCGATAGTCACTGCATCGCGGTGGTCATAGCATCGGGGTGGCCTATGCATCGCAGTGATAAATGCATCGTGATGGTCACTGCATCGAGGTGGTCAATGCATTGGAGTGGTCACTGCATCGCGATGGTAAATGCATCATGATGGCCACTGCATCGCGGTGTCACTTCATCGTGGTGTCTTTGCATCGCGGCGTCTCTGCATCGGGGGTGGCCAGTGCATTGCGGTGGTCAATGGATCGGGGGTGGTCAATGCATCGCGGTGTCAATGCATCGCGGTGTCACTGCATCGCGGTGGTCAATGCATCTCGGTGGTCAATGAATCACGGTGGTGAATGTATTGGGGGGGGTCACTGCATCGTGGTTGTGAATGCATCGCGATGGCCACTGCATCACGGTGTCAATGTATCGGGGGTGGTCGACGCATCGCGGTTGTCATTGGATCACGGTGTCACTTCATCAAGGTGTCTCTGCTTCGCGGCGTCTCTACATCTCGGTGTCTTTGCATCGGGGGTGGCCACTGCATCGAGGTGGTCAATGGATCAGGAGTGGTCAATATATCACGGTGATCAATGCATCGCGGTGGTCAATAAAAAATAGAAAAAATAAACTTTCACCGTCCAAAAAAAAACCCTTTAACGTCCAAGAAATAAAAAAAAAAATAAATAAAAAAACACTTTTAACGTCCAGGAAATAATAAATAAAATAAAAAATAAAAAGCAAAACACACCAACAGCCGTGCCTGTTTCCATCATCATCCTGTCAACCGCCTTCTCGGGGTGGGAACAAAATAGAGAAGAGGTGTAAGTACTTACGTACTTAGTAAGGGCCGGGGTAGAAGAAACGGTTACACAATACATTTATATAAGACACACCAAGATAAAGTCTACAAACATTACCACATAGGTTGTAATTGAGATCACACTCTCCCTCTACTAGATCACATAGTACATCCTTGCACAAGTAAGTTTGTTACATCAATATCAAATGACACTGTGCATGGTGAGAATGCACCGAAACATATTAAGCACCTCTCAAGGGGGCATGGACTTAGGTCTCCATGTGGGAAGTTACACGTTGTCCCTTGACACATAACTCAAAAAGGGTTGTAAGATTCCCATGCTTCGATTTAGAAACATGCCTTACCAATGATATTGACGTTTTAGCTTTTAGACAACCACATATGTATTTACGAGTTAAGTACTAACCACATCATTCATTCACGTATAAGGCTCCTTAGAGACTTCTAGTCCTAGACAACTAATTACACTACCTAGCACGTTGTAAAGAGATCATTGACTACTAAGTCAATGTCCCACAAGGCCTAAACAACGCCTTCCGGTGCTCCCACCTTCTCCCCGCAGAAGGTGTCAGTTGTGGTGCGATTTGATACCAAGGCTACCAGAAGTCGATGTTAGACATTGTCAATAAACATATAATGTTCCATAAGAACATACAAACCACATCGTATCGTGTAATACACATAAAGGCACAACATTAATTTATTACTCTTCAACTATAATATATACCACCGTACATAATACGTGTTAATTCAACTATACATGCCTAATCCTTTTTTTTTTCTCTATCCTGAAAATATAAAACATATGCAATACTTTTATTTTCTTTCTTTCTTTTTTTTTTTTCCCTTTTTTTTCCATGGAAAACACCTGCAAAGTTTCCTTCAATTGTTTTTCATATATATATACTAGGAAAATAAACAATCGTGCTCCGCACGAGCGTTGCCTCGGTTTATATTTAATTAGCTCTGATACATTACGATGGCATGTCCGGCACGTGTCGGTTGATGAAATGAATATCCGACACATCTTCGACACCTCCCGACATCGTATGAATACTTTTCGACACTACTGAACAATTTTTTTATCAATTAATACTTAAATCTATTTTAACCGAAAAAATGAAGCTATCTTCGACATTATTTGCAACAACACGTGTTCTACCAAAAACACGACACGACACGCTTCGATACACCCCGACGCCATATCCAACAGGTGTCGGTTGATGAAATGAATATTAATTAAAATCTAACACACTGTCAACACTCCACGACACAAAATCGACACCTTTCGACACTACCGAACCCTTTTTTTGTATTCTCAGATCTAGGCTAATTTTAACGGCCATGGTAAAATACATAATTCGAATTTCCATAGAAATTAAATCAACAATACACTATAGCCAGTTTAACAATATTTGTGGCTGAAATAATTTTTTTCAGGATATTTAATATTTTATATAAACGATATGTTTTTTTACAAAAAAAAATTTCATTTCAAGAATTTTAATATTTCATGTAATCGTCAAACCAAATATTTTTAAACATGATATAAAGATCGCAGAAAGAATGTGTCGTACTTATATATTGAAAATAGTCATATCGCCAGCAAACAAACGATATTTTTTTAAGAAATGAATTTATTTTAAGAAATCTATAAGATTTCATGTTAACGTCAACACAATTTTTGGTGTGATATAAAGATGCATTTAAGAACAAATCGTGGCCTTATATTTTGAAAATAGTCATACCTTTGCTACATATATTCGCACATTAAAAGGTGATACAATTGAGTCCTCCAAAATGGAACTATTTAACTCAAATCCTTCTTCTAAAAAAAAGTAATTTTTTTTTCTGGACCGGGCCATAAACAGTAAAATAAAAATAAAAATAAAAAAATATTGTGGGCCAGGCCTATGAACAGTAATAAGAAAAAAGACTAATAAAAAAATTACATGTGTTACCAATTGACAAAAAACTTCTTCTTATTAATATAGAAGGAATATATATTTTTTCCTACGGCAACAGCAATAGCAAGTATATTAACAATAGCAACTAATATACTTGCAATCACCTGCAACTATATTAACAATCGCAATAGCTAGGGATCATGCTAGACTTTCTTTCGGCATCAGTAATAATAAAAAAAACCATAATAACGGAACATACCTATAACAGTCAAAAGGAGTCACAATAATAAACAAATAAAATCCGTTTAAAAACACCCTCTTACCTTTGATCTTTTGCGTGCAAAAACAAAATCAAAGGATTGTAAAAAGCTTGAAATCCTCAACACCAAACCCTTTTACGATTCACCTACGATATTTAACCATTACTATGATTAGGCAACTTTTCTAATCCATAAAAATGCAGGTATATCTCAAGAGCACAAACGGATCTAGATTTAGGGCTAAAAAAGAAAACTTACCGAAAAAAAAGAACGGCTAGTATCGAAACGATCGTCTCCTCACGGTGATCAATTTCTTCTACTATGGTCTGCCCCGAAAATCAACCGTTAAATCCGAATTTGAAAAACAGCGTCCGACCTTCTTTTTTTCCTTTGTACATCGTCCCCTCCAATTTTGCTTGCAGAAAGAATTGCCGTGTACAAAACTAATAGTAATTTAGGTAATGGTCCCTTTTATACCCGTTAATTAAAATCAATAAAAATAAATAACTAAATCCTTTTAATTAAATCCTTTTTAATTAAATAAATAGGTTAAATAATAATTAGGTCATAGTACACATACCCAATTACCATTTTACCCTTTCTGAAAATTCGGGGTGTTACAGTCGTTCTACCCATTGCACATCACCTATCGGTGTACCATACCGTTTTACAAAATCAACATTATAAAAATTGATTCTAGAGTTGAAAATTGACTTGAATCTAGAATCGACTTTCACATTATTGATTCTATTGTAGTGCACCGAAATTATTGTGATGCAAATAAAGATCACATTGTCTATACAATGAAAAAGAAACTCAAGACGTATATTGATTAAATTACAACATTATGTGAATTTATGTTGAGTATGCGAACTAAAACGAAAACAATAAAAGAACTATCCACCTGATATGCTTAAACTGTAAATCAGCCCGCGGATTCTCATTCGGGTCCATCCAGCAACCCAAAAGGTGGATAAGGCCTCCAGCCAATATAATCCGCAGATATGCTGGCCAAATCGGGACCGCGGGCTATCGGCCCCGCCTCAAGCCTTCTGACCACTTTCACGGCGCGAAGAGAGGCTAGGGGGCCGGCCAGCCTATCCTTCAGGCCGCTAGGTCCGCCAACGGATCGAGCCCGGTGTATTAAGGTGAGCAAGCTACTATAAAGGGACGGCAAGGCAGACATGAGAAACGGCTAAGTTATTGGGTCCGCATTTTATCGGCCCACCGGATAGCCGTTAGCTTAATTAGTATCTCATTGTACTTAATTATGCTTTATTGTCATTAGTTAAAGCCTAATCAGTAGCTCACCTATAAATAGAGACTCAATGTAATCACAAGAGATATACGCATTATTATAAAACACATGCAAACTTTGCCAAGTTGATTACTCTTGCTTTATGTGCTTTAGCACCACCATCTCTCTTTTATGAACACCGTGCACCACCGGCTTCCACATAAACAAACAGCCATATATCTACCACAACCCACTGCTATTTACACTGTGATAATTTCGACATTATCAGGACCGAAATCACAATTTCCATATCAGCTAAGTTGTGGAATTACAAACATATACGATCAAGGATTGAAGCTTTTTTACTTATCGTTTTCGTTTTGAAATTGCTAAAAGGTAAGGGGGTGTTCTTAAACGAGTTTTTGGTATGTGATTACTGCTGTTTTTCTGATGAAAATTGCATGTTTTGAGGTTGGAATAAGGTTGGAAACGCTTGGGATAGAAAAATTAGAAAAATCTTAACAGCTTTGTTGAATCAGTCAAACAGAGAAGGTGTAGAATATTATTTAATAAATACCTTTGATCAAGTCAAAATATATGTTTGAAACATATATGATTTAATAATAAATATCACACATGTCTAAAATAATTGTTAACTCATAACAAAATATTTGTTTTATAATAAACTCAAAATACAACTTTTGAAATAACTTCAAAATATTTCCAAAGGAATAAGGTTGGAAACGTTTGGGATAAGTTACGGATCGAATCGGGGTCGAAACGGACTGATTTCAATATTCAGACCGTTAATGCGCGCACATGCATGCGATGTAATGCGCACGGATTGACAGTTCAGAAGCTTGGGGTCTGGTCCTGTCCGACCAATGCATGCGTATAGGAAGGTAATGCGCGCGCATAACCGAGCAGAACTGGAACAGGATGATACAGAATGCCCGGTGCGTGCGCATTAGGGCGCGGTGCGCTTGCATTGGGGAAACAGAATGTGAAATCGGGCTCCAGGCATGGTGTGCGCGCGCATTGTAGGGTTATGCATGCGCATAACCCCCCAACTTTCCCTTTTTGATGATTTTTTAATGTCTTGAATGTTGTGCATGCCTTTGAGGGAATTCCATGTTACTTTACAATGTCTAACATCGACTTCTGATAGTCTTGACTCAGCACCACAACTGAGACCCTCTGCGGGGAGAAGGTGGGAGCACCGGAAGGCTTTGTTTAGGCCTTGTAGGACATTGGCTTAGTAGTCATTGATCCATTTACAACGTGCTAGGTAGTATAACTAAATGTCTAGGACTAAAAGTCCTTAGGAAGCCTCTTATGTGAATGAAACATGTGGTTAGAACTTAACTCGTAAATACATATATGGTTGTCTAAAGGCTAAAATGTCTATATCATTGGTAAAACATGTTTCTAAATCGAAGAATGAGACACTTACCGCACCAGTTGGCTTTGAGGCCAGTGGACGACGTGTAACTCCCACATGGAACATGAGTCCATGCCCCTTTGAGATGTGCTTAATATGTCTCGGTGCATTCTCACCATGCACGGTGTCCTTTGGTATTGATGTAACAAACATTATTTGTGCGAGGATATACTACGGAGCTAGTAGATGGTGAGAGAGCTCTACTATTACAATCTATATAGTAGTGATTGTAGACGATGTCATGTTGTATGTATATATGCCTTTATTGTTATTTATTGTACCGTTGTACCCCTTACTAAGTACATATGTACTTACCCCCTCTTTTCTCTTGTCCCACCCCGAGAAGGTGGTGTTTTTGTAGGTCGTTTTTTAGGCCATTGAGGAGTGTCTTTACTTTCAGTATATCTTGGGTATAGACTCTCTTATCCTTGTAATGTTAGAAATCGATGGGTTGAGTTTATGGTTATCATGATGTAATGGATTACTTGTATTTTAATGGTTATAGTTAATCATTTGATGATGTAATAGATGCAGCATGTATCACTTGCGATCGATTTATTAGTTGTTTTAAGTATCCGGGTCAGCCGTTTTACCTTCCGCTTGTTCCTTGATATCTGTTTACGTAAGACTTACGTGTATAATAAGATTAAATTTTAATTATATGCGTGCCAGACGTTCTTTTTCTGGATAGGGACTCGGTATCCAGGACATGGACGTCATATTTATTCCTATATATTGATCCGTATTGACCCAACATAGATGACTAAGTTTAGTTTATAAAATATGATAACTTTTTGATCCGTATAACTTCCTGGTGCCTCCCCTGGGTACTTGTGATGAATTTTTTCTTTTGTCTAAGGGTCCTGGTATCTGGAACCAACTGTTCGCGCTAATCTGGTGTTCTATCCGGATCGTGTCTGCAGAGTCAGACTCTTACTCAGGGTTAAAGGCTGATCAAGAGCTTTTTGAAAGTGACGTCTCAGAAAAGAATCGAATTTTTAAGTCAATTAACATTTGAGCCAAACTACTTGGTTGTACTTGTGATGAATTTGTTTTCACTTCATTCTCGTTTCTATGTATCCTGGGGGAAGATTCTGATTAACATTCAAAAGCCGACGAAATAGTAATTTGTACAGAAAACCCTACTCCCGGCCGGCGTTCCGGTCTTTGCCGTAAAGTGACTACTATGTATTTCCAAAAATCCAAACAACTAATTACGTATATCACTAGGTGTCCTGTCCCCTGCCGGCTTAATTTGCGTGCATCATGAGTTACAATCCTCTACGGTGCAATGTTGCTAGTGGTGTGTAGATTCAACCACTCATTTATACAATATGAAAATGATCTGACGGTAAGATCTTATTTTTTAAGTAAACATAAATAATTAAAAAAAACACCCTACATCATCGCTGCACGCTTGCTTTGACACGGCATGAGATCTGAAGCCGTCCATTATTGACAGATTTATGCAGACTTAATTGCTCTTTATTATCCTTTCGGCAAATCATTTTACTATAAATTGGTAAACTAAGTAGGTAAGGAAAATGCATCACAGTCCCTTTATTATTAGTATTATTACATTAAAGCTTCCTTTTTTTCTTCTTCTCAACAATGGCGAAATTTCTTTTGATGATAATGGCAATCTTGCTAATAGCAAATGGGGTACTGTATGCACGCATTCCTCCTAACGAAAACGCGCAACGGCGTATTGAGCGTTATGAATCAATTATGAATGGAGGAGATCATGTTCTTGGTGGAATCACTGGCCAAAGAATGCTTCTCTGGTGGGGTTGTTGTGTTGATGATACATGCGTCTGCCCTATATGCTGGTGTTTAGTTTGATGGATAATGCAATTTTTACACGATACATTTTTTCATCATTCATATCATTATACGAGTCATACATGATCAATTGTGTGAAATTGTATTGTGTTATTTTTATTGTGAAACTAGCGTTACTCTCGGTTTGATGGCCCGGGAAATCTATATCAATCAATGAGTCTGCACCATGATAAATGATGTGATATGTTTTATTATATAGTTTTGATACATCGTTAAGCAATTAGTTTTGTTAACTCATGTGTTCCTTCCGGTTTTATACTTTATGCATCATCAATTCGCAATTAGTTTTGTTAACTCATACGTTCCTTCCATATTTATACTTTATGTATCATCAATTCTTGCACGAGAAAAATTATAGTGCAATGGTGGAGAATATACTTCATTCATTTCTTTTTATCTATCATATTTTAGATTTTACTCTGTTTTCATTTATCTGTCATTTTACTTTTACAATGCATCATTTACCTCAAAAAAAAATGCATCATTTATTATTATTTTTCCTCCTTTACCAATAAAGTATTTACATCTCCAATAAAAAAAATATACTTACAATACTAAAAACTTATTTACCAATAAAGTATTTACATTTCCAATAAAAAATTACATTTTCAATACTATAATTCAGACACATTAACTACTTTCTTAATATGTGTAAATCGTCTCTCAACTACATCTACCTATTCTATTATTGGCCAAGGAGTAAGGCTTGGGGGACTAGCCACGTTAGTCTCTTTTTCTACAAATTGAGTTTTGGGTGCATATGGAATGGGTGCCACGTTGCTACTTTGTTGCCACATAGGAAAGTCTGCTATTTTTTATTTTTTTTCCCTCTTGCAATTTGTTCCAGATATTTCATATCATATTTGTTTGGTTTGTTTGTTTTTTTTTTTTTTTAAATTCTCATATCATATTTGTTATTTACCGAAAAATAGAAATCTTTTTTTTTAGGGAAGAAACTATTTTTTCGTTATAAAAAATAGCAAAAAAACCTAGAGCTGGTCGATGGGATCGCCGGGGATTTACACGGCGCTCCATTACCCGGCAGTTCTACGCTTCATCCTCTGGAAATTTGGGGTATTTGGTGGTAAACACAGTTGTATGGCCCTATATTGTCATTCCGACTTTGAGAAAGAAGACGTGGCATGTTTCTTCCAATAAAGGCGCCCCAGGAGGGTTTTCAAGTCGCCTTCTGTCTTTTCGTGGAGTTTATTGGAAGATGTGGTGGTGTCATTGCTCTGCCGATGAGATACACAGACCGGTGGTCCGACTGGTTAACCGGGTAAAGGAGTTTGCGTGATGCATACTTACCGTGTTTATTCAGAGAAATTGACTTGCCTGCGCCTACGACCTAAGCATGTAGGTATTATTACCAAATTTCAATCTATTATCTGTTGGGTAAGGATGATATAGTCTAATGGGTTTTGGACCTGTTTTTCAGATCTACAATTGCTTAAAACCCCCTCCCCTTTGGTGCTCACAGCTCCTCACAAATGCTCTGCAATTTCAGGTGCTATTCTCTCTCCTCTTTATTGTCATGGAAATTTTCTGTATGCATGCCTTCTTCATCCGTTCAGTTTGTTAATGCATGTTCATTTATTTGCATGGAATATACAAAATTTAGAGGTGGTGATCATTTGTTGTTGTTTGTCCTTAGCCCTTTATTGCTTCTGCTGTACCTCCAACAAACATCCTAACTATTGGTTTGTACCTTGTTGTCTGGTAGTATTTTTTTCCTTTTAAACTATGATATAGAAATCACCTACATTATTTTGGGTGTTACTTTGTCTACAATAAAATTGTGTTATTTATGGCCATCTCTGCAATAAATGTTGTTTATGTTCAGCTCATTGATATTGAGTTTATAAACCTTAAGCTGATAGTTATGTGTTTTCTACATGCTTTCTGTCATGTGGTTGCCTGAGCTATGAGTATTCAAACAGCATTCTCAGTCCTTAGAACCAATTCAAGAGTTTCAGTTACAATTTCCTTCTATGAGATTATATGCTTAGTTCTGCAAAGCTCTATTCATGGTACTTTAGTGTTCATAGTTTGTTTTCTTATGTTCCGGTTTAAACATGAATTGCTTTGGGATACCATGTGTGCTCTGTAACCTTTTTTTTGGGTAGCTGTGTAGTGCTGAGGCTGATGCAATCACCTGCTTTAGTTTTTCTTCTTCCTGACTGCTTCTGCGATTATGTTGGTGGTTTTTTACTCCACTTTTCATCCTCATGTCAAAACTCTGCTGCATTATAGCATCAGCTTCCTTGCTTATGCATATGTTCCCTGAGCTCATGGTTGCTAACAAAAAATCTCCATATGTAGTTTGTAGTTGCATTGTGTTGAAATTACTTATGTGGAAGTAAAGTGTATGAATGTATTAATTGAAAATGTTTTCTTTCAGTTCTTAAGCTTTCTGTTTACTAATAAAGGTACAATCTTGTGTTTGGTTTTGTTGTTTCCTCTTGTGGTTTGGATCATGCAAGAACAAACAAAACAGACAAACGTGATACCGGAACGCTGTTTGGGATCTAATGGCTGCTGCTCAGGTGTGTTGATTTATCTCCTTCTGCTTGTTGTGCCTGCTTTTGTCCCAAATTGTGTTGTTCTTTGAGTGTTCAATAGTAAGGTCATTGGGTGCGTTTTTGTCAGGCTTCTGTTATTTAGTATTGACACGGTTTAAAAAATGCCTAACAAAAAGACATTAGTGTCTCCAAAGGTGTGTCCTTTTCCTGTATTTAAAGAAACGCTTGCAACGATAAAATACAGAGCGTACACTATTTCACGGTGGAAGGCAAAGAAGAATAAAAAAGAAACATCAAACCAAACAAATTGTAACTTTGAAGTAGATAGGGCTGATGTTCACATTTGATTGTTCTGACAAGACTGCCTCTGATGCACCTTCCGATATTTCGCAACCAAGTGCTGATGAAACTTCCTGCTCCACTGGAAAAGAAATTATGTAGAGTCCAGGCAAGAAAGTGGAAGGCAAGGAGGATGAATAGTAAGGCATAAGAACGTACTAATGATCCAGTCGTGCTAAACCTTGGATGTAGTTATTAGAATCTAAGTTTTTGTTGTATGCTTTCTTTTAATGAACAGTCTGCATATTGGAACCATTAGTTTCAAGGTCCAACAAAACTAATGCCGTGATAATATGCAGAACTGTTCTTGCTTGACGTACTTACTCCCGTCTTTTGTTTTGGCCCAGTATCTAGCATGTTTGACCTTCTCTTCTGGGCATCTTGTGCTTCAGACAAGCATGTATTTTGCTTTGTATGTTGTAAGATATTTTGGGGTAAACTCCAAGGCGATATCTAAATAAATTGGCTGGTTATGTGACTGTTCCAGTGATTCTTTCGCTATTGTTTAGATGCTGACATTGATAAATTCACTGCAACATTGTTATCATACATGTATCATGCCGAGAACAAGATAACAGTCCATCTGCTCTGTCATCACAATGTGTATGTTGCTTCGATGGGCAGCCGTGCCTTGCACGGCATTCATAACACTAGTATAAAAAGAAACGGAGGGAGTACTAGCTAGTAGCTAGTGGCAATGTGTGTTGAATTATTTATCATTGTCTTACATACAATAGCGATGTGTAAAGATGGTATAACCTCCACATCAGCGTTGTATGATAATTTTTTTCACCATACACTTTTATCATCGTTGTTTTATTTGTAGAATTCATTGTTTAATATGAATCACACAATTATTACTGTTGATACAAATATAGAGCCGTGCATCAAATGAAATGAAAATATATCGTTCCCAAATAAATTTCGTTGGGTAAAGAGGATTTGTGATTGTTTATGACTTCTCCCATAAAACTCTTTTTAGTTATCGATGTATGAAATATCTTTTTCTCTTTAAAAAATGGGCCAATTGTTTATGTAGTCTTGCCACCAAAGATGTTTGTCTTGCCTAAATAGATTTTCGCAAAAGATTTTTGTTTAAATAGATTCCCCCACACATATCTGCCCAAAAATAATCTGAACTGCCCAAACTGCCTTTAAATTTAATACAACAAAACAACCTTTTTCATCAGCTCTCTCCCCTAAAATTGACCGGCTTTTCCCTCCTGAAAAACGGGAAATTCGACTCTAAAGACTCCAACATAGGGACTCCAACATGTGAAATAATCATGGCAGATAATATGACCATGGCATTTTCATTCTGAGAATGAAATTGTTTTTGCGCTAAATCATGTCGCCACACGGCCACTCTCCATATTGGAGTCTCCGTGTTAGAACCTCCCCTGAAAAACCAACCCATCGGCGTCGGCAATTTGACTGACAAATGGCTTGTTTCATTCACCTGTGATTCATCCCGTTTTTCCGATGGCCATTTCCTCGTTCATCCCTTTAGGACATCAAAAACAATCAGCCATGTCCTTGTTCATCCTGTTTTTCCGGCGACTATTCCTTCTTTCCTACTCCGATCTCCTCCCATCTTCTCCCTTTATTTTTTCATTGCCTAGTTTAGATGATGGAGGAGTTCCAGGTATTCCATTTTTTTCTATCTTGTTGATAGATTAAAATGATGATCAAAGTTTTTTCTTTTCTTTTATTTTGCAGTAAGAATATGGTGGCGAAGATGAAGTGGGATATTTTATTTTATTTTTTTTTGGGGGGGAAGAAGTGGTAATCTTAAAGGGAACACACATTTAAGAATGGTGTTGATGCAAATCCTATTTGGTGCACCATAACCAATAGAAATTTTTTTACTAATTAAAATGGGTCACTACTTTGAAAAATAAATCATCATTAATTTTTTTACTAATTAAAATGGGTCACTACTTTGAAAAATAAATCATCAATTAATGATGTTGAAATTGATGATTTGATGGTCCAAAATTTGCATCTAGACCACCCTAAAATTAGTGGGTGTCATTGGAGCAATAATATATTTTTTATTTTTTTTATATAGTAGAAGTAACATAATCTTAACACTAATTTTATGGTGGTCCAGGTGAAAGTATTGGACCACCAAGTCATCAATTTTATGATTTATTATTGGTGGTTTTTTTTACATGTTGAAGTCCATTATAAAGATAAAATATCCCATTGGTTATGGTGCACCAAGTAGGATTTGCATTATGACCATTCTAAAAATTGTGTAATCTTAAATATTCGAGTTTTTTTTTTCCAGAAGAAGCAACATGATATTTATTAATTTTGATGTAATTGTCAATGATGATTTTTAGTGGTTGTATTACCATGTTCAATGATTATTATGAGTTTTTGAAAAAAACGATAATTATGGCTAACTAATTCAGCATCAACATCAAATTTACTGGTTATTGTATTGTATATAGTATTTAAAGATGATTATAACTGACTGAAAACCACATTAAACTTCATTTAATGATGTTGATATATAAGTGGCTGAACATCAAATTAAAGTTAGTACACTTAAATTAACTTCTTTTTTCCTCTCCTAATGTTTAGTAAACTCTAGAACTTGTGAGTTTAAAACGCTCTTATGAAAAATAAAACATTTACATTAAAAAAAGTTAATTTAAGTGTATTATAGGATTTTATGATAATTATAAGTGAACATCAAATTCTTTTTTATTTAAGATTATTATAAGTAATCGAACATCAAAATAAAGTTCGTTTAATGTTATTATAGTGTTTAATGATTATTGTAAGTGATTGCGTTTAAACTTATTATAGTGTTTAATGATGATTATAAGCGATTGAACATCAAATTGAAGTCCGTTTAAGCTTATTATAGTGTTTACTGATGATTATAAGAGATTGAATATCAAATTGAAATTCATTATACTGTTTTATAATGATTATAAGTGATTCAAATCAATGTTCACTTTAGGTTATTATAGTGCTTAATGATTATTATAAATGATTGAGATCAAATTGAAGTTCGTTTAATCTTATTATATTGTTTAATGATGATTATAAATGATTGAACATTAAATTGAAGTTCATTTGAGTTTATTATAGTGTTTTCTGCTAATTCTAAGTAATCGAACATCAAATTAAAGTTCTTTTAAGGTTATTATAGTGTTTAATGATTATAAGAGATTGAACATCAAATTGAAGTTCATTATAGTGTTTTATGTTGATTATAAGTGATTAAACATCAAATCAATGTTCACTTAAGGTTATTGTAGTGTTTAATGATTATTATAAGTGATTGGAATCAAATAGAAGTTCGTTTAATCTTATTATAGTATTTAATGATAGTTATAAGTGAATGAACATTAAATTGAAGTTCATTTAAGTTTATCATAGTTTTTTATGATGATTATAATTGATCAAACATCAAATCAAAGTTCGTTTAATGTTATTATAGTGTTTAATGATTATTATTAGTGATTGAACATCAAATTAAAGTTCGTTTAAGCTTATTATTGTGTTTAATGATGATTATAAGATTTCTTGGTGATCTTTGATTTGTTGAAGGACTCTGAATATAGCGGAAGTCCTTCGATTGTTGATGAAGAACTCCAAATATGTCGGAAGACCTTTGATGGTTGTTGAAAAACTCTGGATATGGCGGACGAGCTTCGAATGTTGGTGAAGAACCCCGGATTTGGCGGATGATCCTCGAATGTTGTTGAAGAACTTGAAGACTTCTTCGTTGCTTCTTAGATCTTCTCTTTGTTGAAGAACTCCACATATGGCAGATGATCCTCGAATGTTGGTGAAGAACTCCGAATGTGGCGGACGATCCTCGAATGTTGAAGAACTTCGAATATGGCGGAAGACCTTCGATTGTTGGTTAAGAACTCCGGATATGGCGGACGAGCTTCGAATGTTGGTGAAGAACACCGGATGTGGCGGATGATCCTCGAATGTTGTTGAAGAACTTGCAGACCTCTTTGTTGCTTCTTAGATCTTCTCTTTGGTGAAGAACTCTGAATTTGGCGGACGATCTTCGGTTATTGGGAGATGACTTGGAGGCTTCTTTGTTACTCCTTCAATATTCTCCGCGGGTGTTGAGTAGAGGGCTTTATGTTTTGTCCCCACCTTTTTCACCAACTGTTGTTGTGTTGATGAACTCCCGGATATGTCGAAAGAACTTTGACTTTGACAAAGACTTGAAGGAATACTTTGTATTACCCTCAATCTCCTAGTTGAAGTGCTTCTACTTTGAAAAAGATCTTCGATGTTGCAGACGATCATTCATGGTGCTTTGAAGCTTTGATGTTCTTCATCTTCTTGAAGAACTTTGAAGACGACTTCTTCCGGCGTTGCTGACGCTGTTCGATCTTCTCACGTTTCTTGACTTTGGGTTGGTCTTCAAGTGTTGAAGACGCCTTGTCGAAGAACTCTGTATGTGTTGATCTTCAAGTGTGTAAGACGCCTTGTTGAAGAGCTTCGCCTTTGTGTTGATCTTCAAGTGTTGAAGACGCCTTGTTGAAGAGCTCCGCCTTTGTGTTGATTTTCGAGTATTGAAGACGCTCCTCGATCTTCTTGGCTTTCCTGAAGTACTTTGAGGAATTCTTGGGAGATCTTCGAGGCTTGAAGACGCTCTTTGATATTCTTTCTTTCTTGAAGAACTTCGAGGATTTCTTGACTGGGACTTCTCACCAGCTTCTATGATCTTCCTTGTGCTTGTTCTTCTTCTGTGTGTCTTCTGTGTGTTTTTTGCAAATGACCAATGCCTCCTATTTATAGTGATAGATGAGAGTCTTTGAATTGATTTGCACATAATGCGTTCACACTCATTTAATGCATCCACGCTCTTGATTGATGTGCATTTAATGCGTCGAGACTCCTGATTGATTTGCATTTAATGCTTCCAGACTATTGATTGATTTGCAGTTCAGACTCTTGATTGATTTGCATTTAATGCGTCCAGACTCTTAATTGATTCCAACCATATTTAGAAGACTGACATTTATTACAAATCAATCAAATTACTTACTAATTTATTTCAGCGATTTGATTTGAATAATCGTATATTATCTATGTAACATCCCGACTTTTCATAAAAGGGTAAAATAGTCATTGGGTGTATTTACTACGACCTAATTATTATTTATCCTATTTATTTGATTAAGAAGGATTTAATTAAAAGGATTTAGTTATTATTTAAAATGAATTTAATTAATAACTATACAAAAAGGAAATTATCCCAAAATATCTTATTTTGGTGTTACACGCTATTCTGAAAAAAAAAAAGGGGATGGAACGGCAATCTGAAGGAACCAACGCAAAAGAAAAACGAAATAAAAGGGAGAACCGTGTGATCAATCCATTCATCTGTTCAAGATGCCGCAGGAGAGAAAAGTGATCAGCGCGAAGAGACGCAACTTTGGAAAATAACATCTCTCAATTTCGTAAGTTTTCGATTTAAATTTCAGTTTTGGTATTCGTAGAGAGTTCGATTCTTCAAAAATTCGTATCTTTCAATCCGTAGCTCTGTTTCGCAGACATGAGTAGTCGAAACGATCGTCTTGGAGCGTAGAATAATCTAAAAATAGTTTCGCAGCAATTAATCCAGGTAATCTGTAGTTGTATGCACTTTTTCAGTTTCGTTTTTTGCCAGAAAATAGGATTTTAGGGTTTCTTGTTGATCAAATAGGTTTTGGGGTTGAGGATCAACAGTTGTTGCAGTTGCTTGGTGTTTTGCTTTCAGTTTTTTTGGAAATTAAGGTAAGAGGCTCTTCCTAATGAGTAATTATAATTTTATAATGATAGGTTGAGTTTTGGTGAGTTTTGGTGTTGTTTGGTGATAGAATTCATGCTAAGTTGTACTTAATAAGATGTGATATGTTTTGGTATATTTGTGTTGTGTTTTAAATTTCTATTTTTTTGATCTAATAACATTAAATGAAAATGAACAAGCCCCGATTGAGTTTCTGATTCGTTCAGTTAAAACACCGAATGTACTCTTAAAGGGAGTTGAAGTTCGGATCCGTCGGAAGAGCATGAAAGGGCTTGTGCTTTGATGGATTAGTATTCATCAATGTATGTGTAATTGCTAGGCCTTGTCCGTGCCTAATGGTCTAGGAAATAGAGTAGTATGTGTGAGGGAGATTACTTGAAAACACTTAGGTGGCTAGTTAACAAACAGATAATAATTACATATGTGTAGTAAAAGATAAAACGTCACTTATTCTCGTTGTTAGGCACTCTTTCATATCGGCGATGTGATACGTTCATAAAAGGTGAACAACGCCGCCGCCTATAAACGGGTGAATTTGAATGGTGGAGGAAATTCATCGGACGATACGCATACCGGGAGACCCGAAGCTAATCGGTGCTAATCACCGTTAGTTAGCAAGTATATCTTCAGGCTGATGAACGCCATGCGTAGTGTCCTTGAGTAATGATGTAACAAAGATAAGCTAAGCTAGAAATGTTTAGTCATGACATGTCGATGGGCATGGATTGAACCCTAGATTGAGTCGGTTTCATAAAGATAATTAATAGTCATAATAATACACTTTCGTTGTATAACTTAGTTATTCATTAGCTTCTCACTTTTACTAAGTACTTTGTACTTACCTCCTTTGCATTTTCTTTTGTATGCATTTTTGGGGTGAGAAGGCGAGCGCAGTTGATCGTGTAGATGACGACTTTTGAAGGCTTTGAGGTCTTGACGAAGTTTCTAGTTCCTTTTCCTTGTAAAGGTTGTCAGACTAACTAGTTGTATTTATTTTCTTAGACTCATTTAGACTTACTTTTAAGACCTCGTATTGTATAAGTCTTTGGGTTTTTCATCGTTGTAATTTAACTATCCATCTTTAGTATGGTTAATTTCTATTCTTAGTAGCATTTATGTTTTACCGAGTCTTTTTAGCTTCCGTTTGCTTTTATTTGATACGACGACGTAGAGGCTGCGTATAATATTAGATTTATTTAATGCTATACGCGGCATGAACGCTTCTCTTTAGGATAAGCGCCAGATCCAGGGAGAATGCTGCGTTACAATCTACTAATATTTGTTGTAGGAAATAATATAAAATATTTGGATTTAATGGCATATGTAGTATGTGACAGATATAAAATTTCATATTTATACTTATATAGCCATTTATTACAAATTAGCTAAACCTCTAATTTTTTAAAGAGATTTTAATTATTATTTTATTATATTACTTCCTAGTATTTTATATAGGAAATAATAATAAAATAAATTTAATTTTAGGACATATATAGTACGTGACATATATAATATGTCACATAAAATTTTTATACCTACACCAGCGACAAAGAATTTCAGATTGGAAGCAATATTTGTGCCTTGATAAATGGAATGCTCCATGATAACAAGTTTAAGAACACAAGTACAACGTCGAAAGTTCGACGTAGTATATATATACCCTTTGGTTTATTAGATTTATAATGTTAATTATCTATCTCCCTAAAAGCTTAAACTTTTAGGGAGATAGATAATTAACATTATATATCTAATATGGTTCCATGACTGTATTTTCTGTTGCTGGATTGTTTCATAGCTCACCGTACCACATGACAGTGCAGTTAACACTAGATTTCTCATGTACCGCCATGCCAAACAAATTATTTAAGAATATAATATGAAGAATCGAACAAAAATCATATTGCAACATCATTTACCAAGATCAAACATATAATGATGAACATGTTAACACATCTTTCTCTTTAAGCTTTTACATGGTTAATATATATATATACAAGCTAGCATACATTTTTTGCAAACCACCAAAAAGATAATATTATTAAGAAACAATCTTGCAAGACACTCGATTAAAGCCTGCAGTAGTTGAAAACCAAATAGTAAAACAGGAGCTAACAACAAAAGCCTATAAACTCATGAAGCTATTGTGGAAATTCACTGTGTTACCAGTTATTAGAGGTCATAAACTAGATGAATTCTTGTTTGGAACTCATCCCTGCCCACCTAAATACTTGAGAGTTCCAAATGTAACCTCATCTGTTATACTACCTGCGAATCCAGCTTATGATGATTGGATGGCCAATGATTCATTACTGACTGGATGGTTACTAGCCTCTATGACTGAACATGCTCTTGTTGAAGTAGTTGGATGTACCACATCTCATGAGATTTGGCAAACTCTGGAATTACTGTTTAATAACCAATGTGAGGTTCAGATGCTGGAATACAAAGATGCCTTGACTAAGGCTGAGAAAGGATCTAAGACCATGTCAGACTATCTGGCTCAAATGAAAACTTATTCTCATAAATTGAGTGATGCAGGTTACCCCATTACCAGATCAGAACTCATTTTGGCTACTCTTGGGGGCTTGAGCAAGGAATATGAATCTGTCATTGTTAACTTAACAGCTAGAATGGGAGCCTTGTCATGGCCAAAAGTGCAAGCACATTTGATCACACATGAAAGATTGATAGCTTGTGATAGCTAGGCTGTGAATCTTGATATGTCCCAAGCCTCTACAAATGCAGCAATTCGATCTAAAATAAAATAAAAATCTAAGCCTCTTCATTTTTCCATTATTTCCTTTTGAAACCTTAATGGCTTTAAAATAAAATAAAAATCTAACACTAAACTCACTCCATCACTGGTTATTACGCACATATTGGCTCTTTTAACAAAAAAATAAAAAATCCCATTTCGAAAGAACTAAGATTTCCATTGGAAGGAAGAATCCTTTTCTTCACTCTCACATCCACCACCAACGAATATATAATTTGGTGGGATAATGCCGGAGAAGAAGTGGGCGGTGTAAAAATAGGAATATGGCAGGGTCATGTGTTGAGATTATTTGATATAATTCATCTTCTTTGCTCCTTATTCTTCTTCTTCACCGTGAGAATGAATCAAAGAAATTTAGATAGTATAGAAGTGTTGAGATATTAATTAAGTATTATTTTTATCTGCTGAGATATTAAAGGAGGATCAATGGATCATGATCACGGCGGGCCAAGAGGAAAGAAGAGCATGGCGGCGGAGAGACGTCCAAATTCCGTCCAAATTTGGGCGGAATTCGTCACAATTCGGACGTTGCGTCTGAATTTTGGACGGCCATCCAAATTTGGTCGGTGAATGGATTGGGACGAAAACGAATCCAAATTTGGACGGTTTGACTGTATTTGGATGAAATCGTCCAAATTTGGACGAGAACCTGAAAAAAAATGTCGACATTACAGTGGTCTGATTTACCAATTTTCCTAATGGTGTGTACTGTTTTGTTCAACAAAAAAGAACAATCACTAGAAATGATTTCCCTCTTTTAATTCTTCAAGTCAAACAAAAGAAACAAAAGTCCCCAAAATCAAAACACAAACAACTATTTGTGCCAATTTAGTATAACAATTGCATCGACTACAGGTCGTGAGAAATAAATTATGTTTGTTTTTGACATTCTTGTACTTGGTTCCTATGTAGTAAGATTTTGCTAGTTTTGGTGTTTGTTTATTAGTCGTAGTTGCTTTTTGTGTGCTACTTACTAATAGTCGTTGCATTTTGTCCCTTTTTTTTTTTTTTTTTTTGAATTTTTCTATCGATCATTAGCAGCATTCTGATTGTTGTGGCATGTTTTGAATTTAAATGTATGTGCCACAACAATCGGGCACGCACCGGGCATGAACCGGACAAAATGCAACGACCAAAATTTTTCTATCGATCATTGGCAGCAGTCTGATTGTTGTGGCACACACCTTTATTAGGGTTTTCAGAATGACTGAAGCAATTTCAATCTTTATGGGAAACCCGTGAATACATAGATGAGCAGATAATCTGTAGCATCAATGAAGAACTCAAATTGAAGAATGATGTTGTGGATTTTTTCAGACTTGTGGCGTGAAGATGAGGAAGAGAAGTGATACCTGTATAAATTTTTTTTATTTTTTAAAGCAAACCAGATTTTAGCGATTAGAAAACATGGAAATGAAAATTTGACACAAAACTACGCCGTTTTAACTTGGACATGGAAGTTGGACACTAAAATTAGATGGAGGATCCCTGCAATACCTTTCAAAAAAAAAAAAAAAAAAAATCCCAGTAATTGTAATGCTAATTTGTCATTTTCATTTTACTGTCTTCGTGAACTTGAGTAATCATTTTATGTAACTTGAATGTGTAATTTGTCATATACGTGGGGGAAAAATATGGTAATTAGAAGAGAAAAATCTTGGATTTGGAAAATTTAAAATCATCAACCCAGTTTTAGGTGAAGGATCTGTTTATCCCTGGAACTCGGCGGTGGAATGCTCCGTTGGTGAGAGCTCAATTTAGAGAGACGCATTCTTTGTACTTCGATTACGCAAGGTAGGCATTCGGATAGACACATTTGGCATTACGAGCGGCGAGGGATTTATACAGTTAAGTCTGGCTACCGGCTAGCATTATCTTTGTACAGACCGGGTCTGACGGGAGGAGAGGCGTCAGGATCCCGTGGAGTGGACGCAGTGTGGCGACAATGTTGGGGTGTCGGAGTCTAGCCTCGTATCCAACATTTTATGTGGAGGTGTCTACATGAGTGTCTACTTGTGGCTTGTAATCTGGCTAAATGACGGACGTTTTTAGTCTTTATATAATCCTTACCGGCATTGCATGCGGGTCAAATCATAGTCTTTAGTTTGGTGAGTCGAGTGTCGAATCCTCGTGAAACGTGGTAATTCTTTTAAGTGTGGTTAAACACCAAAGAAAAATTTAATTATTAACTCGATCTAAACCGCAATTTTATAACATGACATTACTATTCTACTTAACATAAAATAAATGCGTAATTTAATTAAAAGTTATTCTTATATAATATATATAGATATATAAATATATATAAATGTACATGGATTGCAAAATATATATATATATATATATATATATATATATATATATATATATATATATATATATATATATAGATACCAATATATAGTTTATAATAATAGACTAGACAGATAATTTTATGTAACTAAAGCCAAAGTTTTTATATAATTGATTTATACGATCTTTTTCAATAAACGGAATGTGCTTCGATATTTCCTTTTATATTAGGTCCAATTGAAAGAAATGAAAGCACAGACTTCACTTAGGTTAATAATTCCTCCTCACACGAAGCGTATTAAATTGTTATATGTCAAATTGTCATCGATTTAATCTCCACAATCGCCCCATGCTAATCTCGAGTTAGTCGAGCACAGCATCGAGTACAAATCTACCCCGGATAAAAGAGGTTATTCCGTTTGTCGACGGCCGATGTTATTCAAAAGGCTCCGGTTGTCGGCGGATCGATTTAACTTTCCGGTGTTAGTTTCAATTAAACCGTTGATTTTAACATTATTACGATCTTGAGCACAAATTTAATAAGATTCATCTTTCCCAAGACAAATCGCTTCCGGTAGAAATAGGATTCCGTTGTCACGCCAAGACGGCCAATTTTACCCTCCGTTTTCTATCTTTTATCTCATATCCTAACTTCTCCGGTCGGTTCATCGTTTAGGTTATATGTTGCGATTCATCTTGGTTAATTACGTCAATCCGAATATTATCAATACGTTGCAAAATGAAAAAGATTCAATTAACTCAATTTTAGTAAAATTTTACTTAGACAAAGATTCCTTTACCAAAAGATCGAAATAAAACGATTACATAACTTTGGCTAGTTATTAGATTTAACCTAAAAACATTATAACAACTAAAAAGATGAAAACAAACATAACAAACATAAATACTTTTAGAAATTTTACCCGATTATAAATCTTTGAATCAGAGGTCGATTCTTCCCGGATATTACAACGACTTCAACAACACCGAACTTCGATAATTTAAAGCATTACAACAACACCACGGTATTATTATTTTTGGCGTAAAGCCTATTTACAACTACTAACTAAAAATAAAATAAGAAGGAGGAATATATATATATATATATATATATATATATATATATATATATATATATATATATATATATATATATATATTGGTACCTCCCTGCTTGCTCTGCACTGATGCTCTTTATATAGAATTTTGGTGAAGGCCGGACCGGGCCGGGTCATAGCCGGACTGGGCCGGTGTAATCATCACATGCATCCCCCTTAATTATCCAAATTTTCCGGATATAATTATAATTTTGGAATAAAATTTCTAAAATTCATATCTCGAGTTCTAGATCTCCAAACAACATGATTCAAGAGGCATCAGAAAGCTCTCGGAAAAATCTACAACTTTCATGAAGGACTCTTCTTCAGAAAATGTCGTTTTGATGAGCCATTCGTTTGTCGAAGATATTTCTCGATTACCACTAAATCAAATCAATTAGCCACTTGACCACTTCGATTGACCACTTGACCACTTAAGCTCGTGACCTTCTCTATATCCTTTCAGAGATATGATTATACTTAAAAATGTCGATTCTCGGGGTCTTGGCTTATACATCTGCAATAAAATACCACAAATACCCACGTAAATCGACATTTACATTCGATTTACTAAAATCGATACAAAATGATAACTTTTTACTATTATTACTAAGTTTTACTACTAACTACTCTAAATTATAAAGATTAATATTTCATATCATTTATATCATAATTTCATATATTTTATATAGAATTCGTTGATAAAACATAATAATATAACGTATATTTAATCATATAAAAGTAGTATATCACTAAACGTAACTTAAGAGACGGTCACTGTCCGGTGTGTGAGGCTGCAAACGAGATCTTAGCACATGCATTGTTTGAATGCAATCTGGCATGGAGAAATCACCTTACGGTCACTTAGAAATGCCGGGGAGAGCTCCGGACTTCCGGGGCTACTTTATGTTTCTCTTAGATCGAATGTCGCATGAAGAATCGGCAGAGCTTGTGTGGGTGATGTGGCACATTTGGAAGGCGCGCTGTAACGCAGATTATGACAATCAGGAAGTGTATGTGTCTCGTGTTTGCTCATCCGCTCTTAGTGCTGCACGGGAGTTTCTACAGGCCAATTAGGTACTCTGCCCAGTACAACATCACGAGTTGAGAGATCATGGGGAAAAGCCACCAGCTGGAATGATTAAATGTAATGTTGATGCTTCTGTTATGACACATGCGTCGGGGATAGGTCTCATCTTCCGAGATCACGAGGGTTCTATTTTGGCAGCTTACTCCTTGCGCATGGACCAAGCAGGAGCGTCCCTGTCCAAATTTAGGCTCGGGGCAAAAAAAAAAAAAAAATTTAGGCCTCGCCTTGAAAAAAAAAAAAGAACTAAAATATATATAAAAACCTACTTATTTTGGCTCCTAGTCACCAGTTTAAAAAAACAAAAATTATTATAGCTTACAAGATTCAAACCACGCCTCATATCTAAGTATCTTGAAAGATCTTAACCATTAAGGTAATACATTCCTTGTTTATATAAATACAATATATATATATATATAATATTATGTCAAAATTTCGTGGTGCCCTTAAATCCATTAATTTTCGGGGGCTCCGCCATGGCCCCTTGGTAGGTCAGAACGAGCAGGCGAACCCTACCGAACATGTGGAGGTTCGAGTTCGGCTCGAAAGGTTCGAACCTAAGGTTCGGCTCGGCTCGAATCGATCGAACCTTAGTTTAGCAAGGTTCGCTCGGGTTCGAAAGTTCGAACATGTTCGACATGTTCGAACATGTTGAACGGTTCGAACATGTTCGAACCTTATATATATAGTTTTTTTTTTAAATATACAATAGTTCGAGCGAACGTGTTCGATCTGGTTCGGCTCGATAGAGCGAATATCAAATACCTAACGTTCGGCTCGACGTTCGAAGGTTCGAATCGAACTCGAATCGAGCTTTTTTCGAGCCGAATACAGCGAATCGAATCGACATCGACGCTCATTTACTTACCCTGGCCTTGGCTACGTGGCGCCCTGGGACCAAGGTATTGAGATTATGATGCTTGAAGTGAGAGCAATTTTTATGGCCTTGGTGGAGGGTCGGCGGATGGGTTTATCTACTTTGACAGTGGAGAGAGATAGTTTGGTTTGTGTTCAACGACTGACCTGTCAGGAGGACGGTTTCTCATCTTTCAGCAGCTTATTGCAGAATTATGTTGTGGAGGCAGCCGCTTTCTCTTCAGCCCACTTTTCTTTTGTTAATTAGACGTACTGGTAATGTACCGGCTCATTTACTAGTTCGACTAGGAATTAATTAATTGAGTGTCGTTGACTGGGGAGCACAACCCCGAACAATGTAACTTCTGATGTTTTAGCGGATTTGGTTTGATTAATAAAATTTTTGGGTTTTCCAAAAATAATAAAAAATCATCAACCCTGAAGTGATAGGATAATATTCAGGAGATAAATGCATTAGATTTGAAACAGTTACAAGTGCTAATAGGTTGTCAAAAATAAATAATGTTATCACAAAATTATCCTACAATGTGTATCTGCAGTTACTTGTGATTTTGAATGTAATTAGGCAAGCATATCAAGATATATTTATGTAGCTGGTGAAATATCAACATTCATAATCCTTTTTTCTAGATTAGGTTGAATATTTTTATAAATAATTGATATACAGATGAGATCAAAAAAGAATTAACTAAATAAAGGTTAAAGGTTGTGGAGGACAGTTTTTGATCTAAAATGAGGAAAAAGGACAAGAAAAAAAGATAGTGGTTGAGTGGAAGAAAAAGCCGCGATTACTACATGTGTTCATTACATATTCTTACAACCACACGTGTAATGTAACGTATAATGAATACGCGTTTTATATTCTTCTCAACCATTATTTATATATATATATATATATATATATTCATTAATCATGGCCAATATTTTAGTGGAATACACATGTTTAATGTTATGACAATAACCTTTTTTTATACAACTTAATTTGAATTTAGGATGTTCATATATTTTGTTTAGGTTGCTGCATGTATATAAACCGGAAATGGTATATCCTACGATATAATCATTCAATAATTTTATGATATCATGTGTCATCAGATCATTCTTGTGCAAGAAATATAATTTTTATAAAGGAAAGTTTAATGCTATCGGCGGTCTAATCTGGGACAATAGAAATAACATATAGTGGTAACATACTCCAATCATTTTCAAGGAAGTTAGAAGGAAATTTTGAAGTGCACGTAGAAGAAGCTCTTGCGGTACATACAATGGTAACATACTCCAATCATTTTCAAAGAAGTTAGAAGGAAATTTTGAAGTGCACGTAGAAGAACTCTTGTGGTATATCATGCAATTTTTCTGTCTATCCAATGATGGCTAAAATCATTTTTGAAATGGATTCTCTTACGGTCTGCCAGAAGTTAAATGCCGAAGCTCTAGACATGTCCGACTTAGGCAGTCTTGTGAAAGATTGTCGTATTTTTTTAGCTTGTTTTTCTTTCTTCAAATTCTCATTTGTTAAGTAGGGAGAAAAGAGTAATGATAATGCCACAACAAAGTGCACAACAAACTTTTAGACCATTGATTATGATGTGAGACCTATTGATTCAAATGAGTCCAAAAAGAATCAATGATGAAAAGAGTTGTTGTGGTACTTTATTGTGCACATTTTGTTGTGGCACAAACATTTCTCGGGAGGAAATACCCCAGCTCATTTGCTTGCAAAAAAGATGTTAGAGTTAGTGGGAAGTGTCTTTTAGGAACCCCTTACCTTGAATGACCATTACACTTGCTTTGAGAGCACTCGTGTTTGATTCTCTTAACAAATTCTATATTTTAAAAAATCAAACACCATTTTTTCCAATTTAACAAACTCTATGTCCATAGCGAAATGAATCAAAATATTTACTATATATTTCACAGATACAAATGATACTAAACCCAATGACACAATGCAACATGTAATGAGATGAGAAACAAACAAAAAGCGACAAACTAAACCACGTGTATGTGTGAGAAATGTAAAATAAAAGACACGGAGGGTAAGCCTCAAGTGATGTTCGATTCAATGTTAAGTAATGTGTTGAGTCTGTTGACCATGAAGACTGACATGTGGATAGACCGCGTCACACATGTCTGATAGCCGGTCACGTGGTAGCTTCGTAGGTGGAACATAGCACTATTTCCATGTATTACTCCCTCATTTCTCTCATCCTACCATATCACTCCATGTAGTTATGTTAGATTTACGCATTTATGTCATTATGTTAGAATTAATATCGTGTGTTCTTTATTTAATTTCAGTCTTTACAACCATATATGAAAATAAACATAATTTTAACATCATTTTTTGCTTTGTTTTCAAACTAGTGCGTCTCGATCAGCTAGTGCTGTTAAACGAACAGAGCAGTTCACGAACAAACTTGTGTTCGGCTCATTAGTATTTGTGATCGTTTGATTGTTTAGCTTAATGAACCAAACTTGAACAAAATTATAAGCTCGTTTCCTAAAATCGCGAATACAAGCAAACTCACGAACGTTCGATATGTTCATGAATCAGCTTATATAGATAAACCAATGTACAACATAACTCAAATAGAAAAAACGATAAGCTATGTATTACTCTGATAGATACTCTAGAGTAATTTATAAAATATTTCTAGAGTTCTCCTAATGTTGTTATTACTATGATGTTTGAATATTGTTTTGTATTTTGTCATTAATTCATTTGGACTTGATTAATGATACCATAACGAGTCAAACTCGATCCAAGCTTGAGCTAGAAGGCAAAAATAAGTGTAGTAACTCAAACTAGAACACGAGCATGAACATATTTTCTTAATAAACGAGCTGAGCTTGAACATAATTCGTTTATTAAACAAACGTTTGTGATCTTAACGAACCAAGATTACACATATTTTTTTGTTCATTTGTTAAACGAACGAACACGGACAACCTCATGACTTAAACGAACACAATCTTCAACAACTGATACTTGGTTCGCTCAGCTCGTTAACAACACTAGCTTATCTATGACAACGCTACTACTTAGACTCATTGTCATCATTTGATATAATGATTAAATCAATTATTATATCCATTATAAACATTACATCTGATTAATTTTTTTCATTTTTTCAACGAAAATATTACAACGCAATAATCCAATTCTTGACTTATCTATTTGTATTCATGTTTAAATTGACAATATCATTTAGATATGAAAGTCATCAAAATTAATGCATTTGATTGTCTTATGGACGAGAAAAACTAGAAAAGGGCAAGCCTCAACGACCCCATTTTATCATACATATTCTATTGAATCAAATATTGAGTTTTTAAAAATATTAAAGATCTTGGAACATCTTGTACATGTTGACTTTTATTGAGAAATAAATATTAAAGATCGTTGTTTAAAAAAAAAGAATATATTAACATTTTAAAAATCGATTCTTATCATGAAATAATCAATTTTTAAAATATGGATTCAGTTTTATCAACAACCAGAAAAAAGAAAGAAAAAAAAACCAAAAAACGTGAATTCGAATGTGATGCTCCGGTGACATGTCGGTGTAACCGTGTAGGGGCTTAAAACAAAGAGCACTGCTATACTGTTATGCATAGTGTAATATCATCGCATTATCGGCTGCGTCGATTGCTGATCGGCAAGATTGATCTATATTGTTAGATGTATCTAACAATATAGAATCAATTAGCAGATCACCCGACGACATCACGCCGATGACTGATGCATTACATACCAATGTAAGACTATCATTTCCGTAAAACAAAAACCTCAACTTAATTTTGTTCGTTTGTTTAAGATTACGGTTTTAGGAGTACGATAAAAGACGAGTAGTGTAAGCAATAACTGCAGCTTAATTCAATGCTACCTGGCACTGTTCCCACTTATTTACTCCCACTTTTTTCTTCCATCTCTATCTTTTCAAGAAGAAGCTGCAGCAATTACAATACCCCTCTTTATCAATTCTCTCTCCCCCTCCATCCTCTACCTAAATCTACGTTTCAAAATTTCTTGTAGATTCCATTTCTCTGCAGAGATTTAGCTTCCTCTGCATGTAATTCCCGCCAGTTTCCTTCCATATTTGCTCCATTTTTCTGGATCTGTATCTACAATTTCCTGTCAGAATCTTTTGGGGGAAAGTTTTTCACCCATTTTTGCTCTTCCACGGAATTATATCATGGAATTATGATAAAAAAAGGAAGATCTTTACACATATTATCCAATCCCTTCACTGCATTGGGCATGTGATTAGCTATTCATCGTTTATCGAGTACAATTTCCCCTTTTTTTTTTTTTTTTTGTTTCCCCTGTTTTTTCATGAAAGAAAAGCAGGAAGACCCAGAAATAATCATCTGGGATCAGATGAGACCCTCTTCAGGAGGCACTGTGTCTCCAAATCGAGTCCTCACTAGTAGGATAATGGTGTGGCTAATCTTATTTGTTTCAGCCACTTACGTAATTTACAATCTCAAACTCTTCACCGCCTCAAAATCTTGTGAATTAGATCTCCTCCCTGCTTCCACCGCCACCCGCCACCACATTGACCTGACATACTCCGCCCTGTCTAATTCTTCCTCATTAAAAACAGAGGAAAAAGCATCTCCACCTCCGCCACCACCAAGAACTGGATTAGAACACGTGGTTTTCGGAATCGGGGCGTCGGCGAAGCTATGGGAACAGAGGAAAGAGTATATAAAGCTATGGTGGAGAAATGAACAAAACATGAGGGGTGTTGTTTGGCTTGATAAGCAAGTGAAATTAAGGGCCGACGAGAAAAGCTCTTTACCGGAGATACGGATTTCCGGGGATACGTCGCGATTCGCTTATAAAAACCGGCAAGGTCACCGATCAGCCATTAGGATTTCAAGGATTGTGTCCGAGACATTGAAATTGGGAATGGAGAATGTGAGATGGTTTGTAATGGGGGATGATGATACTTTCTTTATTACTGATAATCTAGTGAGGATTTTGAATAAGTATGATCATAATCAATTTTATTATATTGGGAGTTCTAGTGAAAGCCATTTGCAGAATATCTATTTTTCGTATTCGATGGCTTATGGTGGTGGGGGTTTTGCAATTAGTTATCCATTGGCTAAAGCTCTTGAGAAGATGCAAGATAAATGTATACAGAGGTACCCTGGTTTGTATGGTTCTGATGATAGAATGCAGGCTTGTATGGCTGAACTCGGCGTTCCACTCACTAAAGAACTCGGCTTTCACCAGGTGAGTTTGTATTTTTTAGCTTCAGTTTTTGTCTAGATTTAAGTTTTTAATGAAACCTTAAAAAATGGGGGTTGTTGCCGACAATGCATGTGGAGTATTTTGGGTTTTAATGCAATTAAATTTGGGTTCTTTATCAATGTACCATGTGTTTCTATTTACTTTGTCTCTGAGGTAATATGTTTTGTCAAATGAAGTGGTCCAAAGTTCATCAAAAGCTTGTGTTTTAATGTTGGTAGTTGTTCAAAAATATTTTCCACTCCAATTTTTACTTTTTACTTTGTTCTGATACCTGTCGATGGGTATATTTGAATCTTGATTTTTCATTTCCTAATTCCTAGTCTGAAGGTTTTGGCACACAACTTAAGAGGCTGGTGGAAAGAGAAAAACTTGAATGCTTGTTCACTATCATTCATTGATATAGTGGTTGAAAATGGTGGTTCACTCTAAATCACAATAATTTTGGGGTGTCTGCATGAATTGGTTGTGGAAAATTATTACTAATGTTTTGACAAAAACAATGTACTTTCTGTCTGATGTTTAACCTGTTCAATTACAGTGCTGTTATCTTTTGAATGCACCACATTGAATTCAACTTGTTAAGATAGATGAACATAATTTATTTATTTTCTTCCCTCTTTTTTCTGGGAGGTAAAAAGAAAGAAATGCACAATTGTTTTGCTGAACCTTTTTGCTATTGAGTTAAGTGTATTTGATAGTGATTAGTGAGGTTACCTGACAACCTGTGTTTCAATGTATGCCAAAGGTTAAAAGCGTCTTAACAGATTACCGCAATTAGACACATGCTCTGCTTCTGATTCTAAATTGATGGTGTGTAGTGTTTTTGTCTTGTCGGCATTGTAGTTTGTCTGTCAAGAGTGTTTAAGCGTATAATCGTGTATTTGAGTGTAAAGATTTCTGCTTTATGGTTTTTTTTGTTAGAACATGTTTGTCAAATGATTTTAACTTAAAGATCTTTCTTTTTTGGCGCGATGATTCAGTATGATGTATATGGGAACCTGTTCGGTCTACTAGCAGCACATCCGGTTACTCCATTAGTGACATTACACCATCTCGATGTCGTGGAACCAATTTTCCCGAATGTAACTCGTGTTCAAGCTCTTCAGCACCTTATGGTTCCCATGAAGCTCGATTCAGCAGGTCTGATTCAACAATCTATCTGCTACGACAAGGCTCGGCATTGGACCGTCTCTGTGTCTTGGGGATTTGCAGTTCAAGTATTTCGTGGGATGCTATCACCACGAGAAGTGGAAATGCCGTCAAGAACATTCTTGAACTGGTACAAGAGAGCAGATTACACTGCATATGCTTTCAACACGAGGGCTGTCATGAGACAGCCGTGTCAGAAAGCGTTTGTTTTCTACATGTCAAACGCAAGAATGGATAACATCACGAATCAAACTGTTAGTGAGTATGTAAAGCATCGCGTTCCTCATCCTGCTTGCAAATGGAAGATGGCGAATCCGAATCAAATTGATAGAGTGCAGGTTTATAAAAAGCCTGATCCACATTTATGGGACAGGGTAAGCTCTTTTATTTATAATAATGCAGAGTTCAATTTTACATACATACATACAACTGTTATATATAATGGTATCAAAGTCTTATACTTATCATGCTATTTTTGTTAAACAAGCCGAGTTGAATCGAGTAATGCACTAAACGAGTCGAAATTGTCTTGAGTTGAAGCACAAGAATTTGGATCTTGAGCTTATGGAAAGTGGTTTAATGTATAAAACTAACAGAGTTGAATTTGTATTGTGGCAGTCACCAAGGAGAAAATGTTGCAGGATTTTGGACAATAAAAGGAGAAGTATGACGATTGATGTCGGAATATGTAGGGAAGGAGAGATAAGTGAGATGTAGTAGAGTAGCTCTATAAAAATATAGCCAAGATTTTTTTTGGAGGAAAATTTTGGTCTTCTTCTTCTATCCTCTTTTTATTTACCCCTTGTATTATTATCAGCCATTTTTGTCTTCATTATTTGTTTTGATCCACTGGTTCACATTCCTCCTAATCGTTTTTGTGCATAAATTATTATTAAAATTATTTAAAGCAAGATTATTGGCTGGAAATGGTAGAGGTGGAATGGAAAGAGGGATTGATGTTAAAAATGTTTTTAGTTTTGTTCAAGTTTTCTTTATCTATTTATTTTTTATTTGATTCAGCTGTAATTTTTTTATGAGCCGCTCAGGTTGTTTATAATATATATGGTAAAGCTGTTCTTTTTTCTTTTCCTTTTTCTTTTAGTTCTGATAACATACTTTTTTTTTTTTTTTTTTTTTTTCCGATACGAAAGGAGGGAATGGGGGAAGGGGGATTCGAACCCCTGGTCCCATCGGCGCCAGCAGAAAGTTCTAAGCAAGACTAACCACACTGGGATGAAGTCAGTATGCTTTCATCTGATAACATACTTGCAGTTTGAGTTTGACTTCTGGGAAATTACACATCAATTTTAAAATAAAGATACAAATCATTTAAGATTTATTGAAAAACATTTGCATCATAATCCATGTACAAATTTAGCATTAAGAATCTATAACATTCAATAAAAATTACCAGTGCAAGAGAATTTATTAGTCTTCGAGTAGGTGGAAAGTTACATTATTTTTAATTATTAAAAAAAGTAGCACAATGTTTCGAGATTGCCCACAAAGTAAAGTAATATTGGGTAGGTAGATGTGATTTGTCTAACAATTTTTTATTACCACTTTTGGCTCAATTATTTATGGTCTCATGTGTGCAATATTATATTTTTCTTTAATATATAAAACTTGGTGAGGTTACAATATTTATTAACAATTGCCCCACTATCTGAGCAATAATAATTTAATTCAGATCAATAAACAATATTAAATCAGTGGGGTAGCTTTTAGAATGGGAGAAAATGGTGCCAGAATATTAAGGTCACTCATTTTATTGGTGGGGCAGTTTTCAAAATGTTGAGACTTGTGTTTCTGTCCTGTAAAGGGGAAGTTATTTTGTTCCGAGAGAATTTGAGATGAAGTGACAGGTAAAACGATCATAACAACACAATTTAAATATACAGAATAAAACTGTATGGTTTAGAAAGTGCCATACAATTTTTCCACACCATGTAAAGACACCACATAATAACTTCCCCCGTATAAGGGCACATGCCCATGTTGCTGATAAATGGCTTTCTTAAATATCTTGTGGAATCTTAGCAAAAAAATATCTGGGAACAATAATAGTATGAAAATTAATCTAAACAAAAAAAAAAAAGTTGAATATTTATGGTGTAGCAATATTTTCACGGGTGATTCTATGGTGGGGAGAATTTAATGCGGAGATGTCTGGCGCCGATAACATCCTGACCACACAATTTCATCTGTGTGGGGAATTCCTATTGATCCAAATCTGTGTTGTCAGGATGTTGCTTGCGTATGCAACTCTATTATTGCGCCTTCCTGCATCAGAATCACCCTATTTTCACGTCCCTAAGTTCACTCCATCCACCCTTGTCACCATTGATCATGGAAGGACATAATGATTCCGTTTGTTTTGAATTGGAATTTATTTTGGAGTGTTCTATATGTTAGTGGATAATAAAATATAATAAAAATAAATGAAGTAATGATTAGAAAGTTAAAATATCTTTTTAAAATTTGTGTAGATAAATAAATGATTGATGAAAGAAATTGAAATAAAATAGTATAATAAAAAAATAATAAAGTAGATAAATTGAAAAGGTGAAAGAAAATTTAATATTTTTTATTTATAGTTGAAGAAGTGATTGGTGAGAGAATTGTAAGATGATTGATAAGGTGATGTAAAAAAACTCAAAAAAATAAAAAAATTAAAAAAAATAAAAAAAATTCAACAAAAACATACACAAGCAATGAGTCCTACACTCCTACGTGATAAGAGGTGGAGTGAATATATCCGTTTCCATATTTAAGCTATCTGAAAGAAGTGAAAGAGTGGAGTTGAAATAGTGTTATATACAATTGAGTTGCCAACATTTTAAAATATAGGGGTTGAAATCTGAAGTTGCTCTAACCATTTAACTTAGAGAAAAGAATTGGTGTCTTTATTGGCACCACACATACCCTACTTTCAGGGCACTGCACCACAACAATGGGGGGTTCAAACCTCTGGAAAGTTGAACCTGTACCACGATAAATAGATAGATGTGTGCTGCCACTTTAGACTCCAAAGGAAAAATAGACTCCAAAGGAAAAAAAATCAAAGTGTGTATAGTACACGGTGTGTATCTCAATCTCAGTCTTCGTTTTCTTCATCGTCTTCAGGAAGTCCCGTGTCATCACCGATGCCTTCAAGCAACTTATCTACATCCTCTCCCAACTCTAACAACCTAGCAGAAAGTCTCTCTACCTTGCTTTGTTCTTGACCAAGACATACGAGCAAGTCGTTTAATTCTGCTTCACTTTCCTTTTGAGCTTCTTCTCTAGCTTCTGCTTTCAAAGCTTCAATGTCTGGCATCGATACCGATACGTCTCCTCCACCGTTTCTCAGAGCTTTTATTTCTTTTTCTAGATAATAATTCGCTTGCTCCAGACTGTTGTACGCATCAGACAAGCTTTGTAAATCAGATTCCATTTTAGCAGCTAAGTTTTGATACATTGCAGCTTCTGACTCAATCTTGGCCTTCTCTGTCCTCAGCATTTCTAGCCGTTGAGAAGCTTCTTGAATGTCTCTCTTAAGTGTCTCTACTTGCAACTTTTCTAATCCCGAACTCTGTCTTCGTTCAAGCTGGGACGGATCACTTGAGCCGGTTCTTGACAGTTCCTCAGCTAGAGTTGCATTGCGACTCAATAGGTCCTTACAATTGACAATCAAAAACACGTAAGCAAAAAAGAACACGTAAGATATAATAAGATCATGCAAGTACACTAATCAAATATCGCACATACCTGTAACTCAAGACATTGCTTCTCTATAAATGGCTTCAGCCGCTGAATATAGTCACTATCCCTTTCCCCATGTCTCTGTTCAAGTTCTGCAGGGACCACTGCCACCTGGCTTTTGGGACGACTATATATTTCAACCGTTTTCTCCCTTATATCCGACACTAAATTATTCACAAATTTAACAAAATCTGAATCGAATATAGAAGCGAGTATGGGATGGTCAGTCTTCTCGTCAGTTGCTGTATCTTCATCAACATCTTCAGCCTCTGCCATACTGGCAGAAGTAGACCTGGTCAGCTGTTTACGCAGAATAGAGGGCTTCAAAGACGAAGAAAGATAGTTCTTTTGCATCTCGTCAAACTTTAGAAAAAATGACGTTAAACCAACTTTTTGGCTTATAGCATCGGCTATGCTAAATGCATCCGTTCCACTTTCTTGAGACGTATTGTATACTACACATACTCCTAAGAGCAAGGCAGTCAGTCCCTTTACACATACACTGGTGGTTGGATTTGAAACCAATTCAAGCAAATATGTTAAATGAGGTCGCGAGTCGAGGAAACACTGCACCGCACTTGGGCAATCAGATAGCCAAATAACGAGTAGCTTCAGAATATTCGGTTGGACAAAGGTATCCCCAGCTGTGCTTGATTTTCCATCCTTACCATTCATAGAAGAGGAAAGAGCCAAATACTTGACCATACGATGCATTAAAGGCTCTGGACCTCCCAATGATGGCATCGGAGCTTCAAGTTCAATGCGTAACACCTGAAGCACAATGCAAGTCAGTAAGAAATAAACCCGATGCCAGGAAAATATAATTCGCTAACTACACAAAATACAGTTAAAAATTTACTTCCTATAACATAAAAGTAACACAAATGTGATGAGAACTGAGTGACGCACCTTTTCTTTGCACTGTGTATTATCTTCAAGTATATGAGAAAGAACACTAGCAGCTCTACAGCAAGTCTGCATTCACAGAATTAAAGGACATTCACGAAAAGCATCTCAAATAAAAGTGCTGGTTATAAAAAATTTACAGTTCATAAAAAAATAGCAAGTTGATTCATGCCAAATTAGCCTGCTGACTAGCAGAAATGAGCTGGATGAAAAAACTGGAGGAAACGGATATATTTGAAGCAAATTGTGATGTTTTATAAATCGACCTCCAACCATGACAATTACATTAATAATTATGAGTTGACTTAACAGTGGAAACATACCTCAAGATCACCATCATTTTCGGTCACAGTTAGACCATGTAAAAGCAAACTGCAAAGACACATGATCAGAATGTCAGTTCTCCTCAACAAGAGCTTTTTAACTGGGTCGTTTCCTGTATCCACCCCCTACACTCAACCACAAATGTACTTGTAAATGTATATGACTTCTTTTCTCCCCCTTTTCAACAAATTTTAGATCTTTAGAAGCGTAATGAACTCAGCCTTATCACAAGCCCGTATAAAGGTAGATTGATAAACTCGGTCACTCAAGTATGATTACTGACGGAATGAGAAATGAGGGGAATAAAGAGTATTTTGGTACCATTGTATGAAGAATCAAGGATGAGATTACCAGCTCACGAAAAAGTTAAAGTTGTTATAGAGAAGTGTAATTTATCATTTACAGTAACACGCCTTCTCAAATGTGGTATGGAAAACACTTATTCTTTCCAAGCAGAAGTTGTAATCATTATTAGCAGTAATTTAAAAATAAGAAAACGGGGCAACATGATTTGATCCCTGCTCTAATCCATAACAAATTACGTTCATACAGAAAAAACTTAAGAAATGCAATTCATTGTTTATACACTATAACAAAGGAGAGAAAAATTTCAAGTTGTTGAGCAGTTAAGAAGCCTAGCTTAAAATTTTAGCAGAGAATGTATATTGTGTTAAGAAATGCAATTCATTGTTAATACACTATAACAAAGGAGAGACACGAAGTTTTCAAGTGGTTGAGCTTTTAAGAAACCTAGCCGAAGAATTTAGCAGAGAATGTATATCGTGTTACGAAAAAATTGGATCTGGTATTCATGTATGATAGGGTTCCTTGAGAAATTCTGAGGAGTGTCATGAATAAAATGTGATACGCAACATGTACCGAAGCTATTAATAAAGCTGCATATAAGTATGATATACCAAATGTAATGAAATCGTGAGAACTGATCCAATTCCCTATCACAGTTTGAACAAAGGACCAGCTCTGTGTCATTATCTCTTTAAAGGGGGCACAATGAGTTAAATACATTGAAGAGAGAGTTGCATAATGTACGTAGTTTGCACGTGATGTAGTGATGACTGATGATGGATGAGACAGGGAGAAGACTTAATGCACAACATGATGTTGGCAAGATTTATTGGAAACGAAAGGCATTACGCTGAGTAGACAGGGTATATGGAACTCCAATAAGAGAATCATGAGTGAACTTTGTCTCGTGATTAGTGTATTGAGAGGTACTTACAAGCACGAGCTTTAGGAATCAATATTACAAAGGACGTAGAAAATGATTCATCGGATTCAGGTAAGATGATTAAAGTGAATATGCCCATTACATCTTTTATATGATCATTCTTATAAATATTAAAGGTAAATTTCATTGAGTAGTCATAAGGCCAGGAAAGCTTTACGTTTTAGAATGTTGGACACTAAATTAATAACATGAGCAAAAGATAAAGGTAGCTGAATATGAATGGCTATCAATAATGGATAGGATCAGAAATGGAGTATTGGAAAGAAATTTGGAGCAACACTTACCAGTGAGAAGTTAAAGGAATCGCGTAAAGACATTTGCAAGGACAGCATTGGATGCACATGTCAGGCATTATAGAGTGCAGGAAGACAAACATGTTAACTACAGAAAAGACTAGAGAGAGGGATTAAAGAAGACACGGGGATAGCTTTGAAAGGCTATGATATACTTGAACATTAGGGATGGCATGACCTTTAATAGAACGCAATGGTCCATATAACCAACCCACCTAGTGAGAATATAGTTTGTGCAAGAAAAACGTGCTGTTGTAGCATAATTCAATTCTTTGTCGTCAGTTTGTGGTACTTGTGGCTGAAAAACATGATTCTCTTACACAAGAAACCCTGAGAAAAGTTAATATACTTACACCAACCACCCCTGAAGGAAAACATTTGATTAAACACTTAAACGAGAAGCAGATAAGTATGATGCTTGAGTAGGTCTACCTTCCAAATGACATGTCAGCATCCTCCTCAAAGGGACCACGAGTGTTTAATTTTGGCTGAGGGTCCAATGTGGATAATAGCATTGTCTGACCATTAGAATTTTTCTGTGCTTACAACAAAGAGAACCACATTAAAAATTATTTTGAAGTTCAAACGGAGTAAAAATTAAACTTCTTTAGTGTCAAGCCAGTACGTAATGGTAGGCATTTTCAAAGGACTACTACAAGGATGTGACTGATACAAACCTCACAAAATCTCTTGAAAACATAGTCAGCTGATATAAATTCTTGAATGGTAGAACCGCGTAAAACAATTCTGAGGATAGAATTCAAAGCTGGCTCGCTGTGTGGTTCTTCACCAAGCACCTTATTAGCAAGGGAGTCACGATTCTGGGGGTGATTGCCGATAAGGTCTCCAATGCATTGAAGTACCTGATGAGAATGATATCAATTGAACCCACAAGAATTTAAAAAGCATTACACGATAGATGGAACTATTCCGGTTTCTTTCCTATGTGGCCTGATATACAGCACACATCCGAATCAGCACCGTTCTCTCTGTTGAATAATCAACAACTCTCCATTGTCGTTGCCCGCCTCCCCCCAAGAGGGGAAAAAGGGTGAAAAGACAAAACAGATGCATAAAACACATAGCTCTCTTACCGCACAACGTACAGCAATAGGAGCCCACTGGCTTTCAACTCCCAGCATCAGTAGATGATCCAGAACTTTCTTCTACACTTAACAAGAAACAGAGTTAGGGAAAACATGATAAGGTGTAGAATAAATTAAAAACAAAACAGAAAATTGTGAACCAAACCTGAACAAGGACTGTTTTGTTTGTCAACCTAACAGTATCTTTCCCGGAATCAGCCTCTGAACCTCCCGCTATTAAAAAATGAATCGTCGCCAACACACTGAGTATATTTATCGTCTGCCAGAAATCATTTTCATTTGAATAAGAATGATCATATAAGCAAGATCCATACAGTCAGGCGTTCACAAGCAAAACATAGTAGTTGCGTGAGCAGCGTCAACATGAAACAACTTAACACGAAAGACGAGTATCTCGTTATGTGGAAACATCTCGCCTATGGAAGGTCTGAGCTGGGCCATATAAGCCATGACCTCTGGTCACAAAACGATTGTTATACCGTTGTGCCAAGGTTTTCCCGTAAGGAAGGAGAGTTTTATTTCACACACACACACACACCCAAAAAAGTTACAGGTGAGCCTCAAACCTTTTGTTGCGTAAACTTGTATGCACTTCCTCTTAGCCTGAGAATTGATATTAAATGGTCAAATCCAATGGTCTCCCTAAGCAATACCTACACCAAATACATAATGCTAAGAGGAATTGTAATGACTACAATACTGATAAACACCAGCATACTTTCCCAAAACACCCTATCAGAGAGAGAGCGAGAGAGAGACCTGGTTTGACGCATTATTGCATAGCAGATTGTTCAATAATTCAAGGGAGTCCTGTAAATAGAAACAAAAAGGATCACTTACGTTTATATTCTATGATCATATGATAATTGAATTTCTTTTCTCACAAGTTTTACAGATATCTGCAAACTTTGGATGAGAAAAACACTTGAGAACGTACCAGAGTATCACATCTTACATTGCATCATCAATATATATATATATATATAGAGAGAGAGAGAGAGAGGGAGAGAGAGAGAGAGAGAGATTTATTTATTATTATACAATAACCAGCTTATAATCCTAATAAACCAACAATATTTAGCATAGGAAGAGTAAATGTTTATGGGAAGTCCATCTTGGTCTACAAAAATAGAATTATTTTAGGCCATTAACTAGTCAAAATGAAAATAATAATGAACAGCTCACAACTCCATAGTATTAATCGTTCAGTAAAAGCAATGTCTTAGGCATTATGATATACTGATCAATATTCATAACCCATGGTGAGTGAGTGAGTGGGAGGGGAGGGGGAGGCTAAGATGCATTTGGAACAGCAGCTATGTAATGCACAAGCAGAGTAGATTACATGCAATACAAAAAAAGGAATGGAGTTGAAGATCAGGCATGTGACATGTGACCAACCATTGGCATTAATAGAACCAGACTTTAGGATGTAATACTACCTGCACGACAACACCACCATCAGATCCTCCTTCCTCTTTGATGATGCTAAAAATCTTCTCAAAAGCACCTTCAAAAACCACTATTTTTTGAATTTCCTGAATTATTTTGCAATTGATGAGGATGACAAACAGTAAACATGGTCTTCATAAATAAACAACATACAAAGCCTTATCCCACTTACAAGGTAATTGTATTTTCATAAAAATGAGTTCTTTGTACTTGGAGGATTATGAAACGGAAAAGAAAAGAAGTGAACTCACCTCAGCCTCACGAGTCAAATAAGTAAGAAGCAGTAATGCCTCATTGCGTATAACCTTCAAACAACCGAAAACCACCAATAACAGGAACTGTTCATTCCATTTAAACAACGTAAGAAATTTAATACGTTCACTCAGTTCTTACCTCACGATCTACAAGCATATCCATAAGCCGTGTAATACCTTGAGGAGTGGTTAAAATTGCTTCCTGCAACCTGGAGGAAAATGGTGACAGAAGTTTCAAGATTTATTTGAACAGTTTTATAGAGTCACAGAAAAGAATAAACATAAACACAACAATTAGTTACCTATTTGGAAAATGAGTTAGAAGGGCAGTCAAGAGTTGAAGAGTATAATACCGCACATAGAAATCCTCCTCAGACTGTCATGACGTAAATTAAAAGCAGCAGTGAAATAATAACAAGAAACAAGCAGATTCTGAGAATTTAACCCCAGAGGAACACTTACAAGTAAACTTAGAAGAAGAGAAATGCTGCCAACTTCTCCAGAAAGCAAATCACTGTTCATTAAAGCTGGCTGTAGATCATTCTTTGGCCCTTTAAAATGATCAAGTGGAGTTAATGCAGATACAAGAGTTTCCAGAGCTCCACGAACCTTCAAAATAAAGAAAGGAATTAACATCCTAAAAAGCGAGTGTTTCAGAAGTGATGGAAAACCAGCTGTCAGATTCAAAGGATTAGATCACATGGCAAAATCAGTGTTGATGTGAAAGTAATAAAAAGAGTGGGCTAGGCAAACTCAAGCATCTTCTACACACAGGATATAGGGAGAACTCACCCACTTTAGGTATAAAGTATACAGTCTTAACCTAAATTCTATATAGGTTGTTTTGGTGACGAAAAAATCATGACCTTAAGACACAGTGGAAGCAAGTTATTACAAGTGATTGAAATAAAAATATGAATAAGTGCATCACAACTTCTAATACTCTCTTTATCACCAAAAGGACAAAACATAAAATAAAAAAGGCACTCGCTCCTGCCAAAATCGAATGCCCAACAATGTTTAGTGATTTACTTATCCACACTGTAAAAAAATCAAGGTTATCATGTTAGTCCATTAATTTCATGCAGGTAAAGAAGCCTCAAAGTATACTCTGCAATAGAAAAGTTAAGAAAATGGTATCCATAGAAACTATAGCTAAGGGCAGGATATCATGCTACTTGGGCAAGGAACAGCTTTAATAAATACAGAGAGATGCAAATGGCACAAAGAAAATAAGAACTAGTATCATTAAAATCTATAAATGAAGGATTCACCTAATCCATACTACTCCCTCCGTTCCTTATTATCTGTCGCATTTGCGAAAAACACACAAATTAAGAAAATGAGTAATTGCATTGACTTTCATTATAAAATACTAAAAAAATCTTGAAAAGTGTAGTGGTGTATTGAATATGAAAGATTGATTGGTTGAATGAGCCTAGAAAGTTGAAAAGTAATATTGAAAAGCGGGAAGAGTATTAAAATATGCATTGGAAATGTAACTACGACAGATAAAAAGGATTTTTTTATTTTGGCAACTGCGGAACGGAGGGAGTATTATAAAATCAGAAACTAAGAAAAACAATGCTTAGAAAAATAAATAATACAAGCCATGCAGCAATTGGTATACCATGTGCTGAAGTGCATTAAGAAGAATGCCAACAATTCAGCACTAAACCAGACGGTGGTGGCTCAGAGTTGAGTTGCTAATTGTAGTCCAGACCAAGAATTTTAAGCATATAAGGTCATAGATTCCAATGATAAAATACGTGTATATTCTAACATTTATAGGACGAAGCAAAAGAGCAATCTACTAATGATGACATCTTCATTCCACCATACGACGTAACAAACATCTAACTACACCAAACAGAACATCCCTACTCCTACATTAAAAAAGCCACAACTCGAAAATATTTCAAAATAATGCTTCAGCATTACTGATCACTGGTATCAAATCCTTTCGCATAAATGATTTTCAATCATAAACATTCATTCAAGACTGTTAACTAAGTCGCTTTATGCAGGAAAGCTGAAAAAGATAATTTTGAACAATAAGGTACAGGAAACAACATAGATGAGGTGAGAGAAAGACTCAAACCATTTCAACATCATCTCGCTCCTCCTTTAACACCCTCAAAAGAACTTGCAAGCCTACAAAATAAAAGTATGCTCGTAATAAATTACAAAACAAGAAGAAACCACTCCAGGTACCTTTGAAGAGAGAGAGAGAGAGAGAGAGAGAGAGAGATACCCCTTGTTCCAAATGCCAACTGTGCAGCACGGCTTTCAGATACAACAGACTGAAGTTCAGTAATTGCATTCCGTCTGTCCTCAGCCAGCGCACCATCATTTATGCGATCAAGCAAGCGTTCAACATAACTGTAGATAGAAAACTATGAACTTAGCTGCCTACATCCAATGACTAAACTTGTAATTTAGCATTACACAACACCAATTGAAGTAAGTAGTAACGTGATCGTATGTTTGGTGCAAGAGAGAAATGATCCCGATCATAATTCTACAATGATGCTGTATGCAGTGATTCCTTAAACCAATGAATGAGGAACTTCATTGCTTTCATAAGTAAAACGGGCCTTAACTGAATTAAGAATACCGTCTCACAGAGTGCACATACGATTTCAAAAATGGTGAAAAGAGGAATATTTAACACAGCAGCTTGGTGGTTAGTGCCTTCACAATGCATAAGGAGGTCACAAGTTCGATTTTTCCTGAGCCATCACGTTGAAGAGCTATGGAGTCAGAACTACCCGGGCCGAACCCGGAACTAGTTTGGCCAGTTAAAAAAACATGAATGACTTTGAAAGAGAATGCACACAAATATGACATCCGCCGGCATTAAAGCAAAAGCAATTACCTATCATCACTTGAATCATAATCGTCATTCCGAAGCACACGTCCCATATACCCCTGCAAAAGAACAGTGATTATCAGCTACCAAGTTCAACGAAGTGAGTTCTCAGAACAAAATTCAAAATCTCGGCAAAAGAAATCCACTAAGCTCCCAAAAATAAAAACAATAAACTGAGAGATGCAACACACTAAAATCATCAATGTTAACAAGAAATTGATGCATGAGAGAGTAGAGACCAATAATGTATAACCTGGTATTTGGAAACTAAATCCATGTTGCCGTCCTTCGATCCAAAAACCTAAATTGATACCAAATATTTTAGAGTTTGTTAATCAGAAAGTTAACTGTAACGTGGTCTAAATCATGAAGCAATGGAGATCATCAAATAGGAGGAGGATGTGATCAGGATGATTCTTTGTTGAAGACGTATATTTTAGAGAGTCCGGAAAGTCCGAAACTGAGAACGGGTTTCAAGAAAAAAAAAAGGTCCGGGTCAAAAAAGCGGATACTTGATGCTAATTGGATAGTTGGACTGTCCAGCTCTATTTCGCTTTTCCTTGGGTTAGACTGACACGTGGTCTATAACAACTTTTTAAAAAAAAAAAAGAGTCATTTGCTAAGAGTGACCCCAACGGTGGTTACTTTTAATCTCCTCATTTATCTTATTTTTCGTTTTAGCTTCATTTTTTTAAAATCTTATAAAACAATCAACTCCAATAACACTCCATATACCATTTTTCAAAATTATTTTTCTCTCACATTTTCCCTTCATATTTTTACTTGTTTACAAAAATCGGAATGAATTCTAAAAAAAAAACAAAAATCAGACTGAAATGTCATATTTATAAAGTTTTTTTTTTTTCTTTTGAACCAATAAAGTGAGATTTCTTTTTAAAAAAATGCCGTATGTTTGTTAAAAAAATATCGTATTTTGTAGTAAAAATTAGTATCTTTTGTAATTTCGTGTATTTTTGTCTAAAATTATATCAACCTGAAAGATAAATTTTCGTGTAATTGTGTTGTCGGTATTGTTTCGGGCAAGACGGGTATACTCAATAAATCGAAATAAATGTCAGAATGCAAAATCTTGATGAGAAAAGATGAATCAATTCACTTAGCAAAAGATATATATATATATATGAAACTGATCTCAATCCTACATAAAAAAAGCACAATTAATTTCACTTGCACGCTTTAATTTCGTCTGCCTTTTGTTATTTGGGGAAGGAAAGCTTTCTTTTTGGCGCAAGTGGATAGATAAATGAGGTACTATTCATATTATCAGACACTTCATATTTAAAGGGAAGATTAATTTAATTTAGAGAAAGGGAAATAGATAGAGTGTTGTTGTGGAGTTGAGGTTTTGATATTCTCCCTATGTTAGATTTGGGAAGAAATTTTCTAACCATTGTGGACACCCTTATATGTTTAGAAACAATCAATTATTGATGGTTGAAATAGTAATACTCCATGCCGATGAGGCCTAACTCACTGGTTAGCGCTGAGGCCATGAGACTCTGAGGTCTTAAGTTCGAATCTTTCTGGAGGCGAAAATTGTCTTTCAGCCTAGTTTTCCTCTTTAGGAAAAGTTATTCCCACAATATGTAGTGTTAGTCCACAATTGTTGTTGTAAATAATTATAGTTCTTCCTTTCAATTGTAATAAAAAAAATTGTAAAAGTTATTCCCACAATATGTGGGTGTTAGTCCACAATTGTGGTTGTAAATAATTATAGTTTCTTCCTTTCAATTGTAATTAAAAAAAATAGTAATACTTCAGGTCGAACCCAGGTTGCCTTGTATAGTCTAGCTAATCGCTACGTCGATGTATTAATAGCAGGTTTGGATTGTGGTGATAGGATGGAATGTTCATTCCATTCCATCAAAGCTAATCGCTACGCCGATGTATTGTTATTCCCACAATATATGGATGTTAGTCTGAGCAAAAAAATCGAAAAACCAATCCGAACCGTAAACAAATCCAAACCGAACCGAAATAAACTAAACCAAGAAAAAACCGATCAAATCGGTTTGGATTGCAAGCGAACCGAATTTAAATGGTCTGGTTCGGATTACCCTAATTAGAAACCACCCAAACCGAAACCGAACCGAATTGCCTACCCTATATAAAAGATCCATTATTACTAACCCTAATTAAACATCCGGGGTATGAAAATTCTATGAGTTTCTTTGAATTTTTGTAAGTTTTAATGATGTTTCCCTTGAATTTTAGTAAGTTCTAATGATGTTTCCTTTGAATTTTAGTAAGTTCCTTGTAATTTGCTGATGTAGAAGACCAGTAGTAGTACATTAGATGTTGTACTATTTAGGCACATGAGTTGCCACTTTTGTACATTTTTGTTGTATGCATTAGGGCCAACAATGAATTGATGATGTACGTTTACTGTTATAATATGTAATAACAACTAACTAGTAATTAGCCCTGATGTACATTTGCTATATCTTATTAAATGTCTTTTGAATATGTTGTGTGCACTGATGTTATTAAGTAATTAGCCCCGTTGTACCTTTAATCTGTTTTTACTTTATATTAGTTACTTGAAAATTATGAGTTATAATAATGTGTAGTTTAGACTTGTGAAACCGAAACCAAACCGGATCCAAACCGAAACCAACCCAAACCAAACCATTGGGTTCGGCATTGTTTTGGTTTGGTTTGAGTGGTAAAATATGCCAACCAAACCGAATAACTATATGTAAAATCCGAACCGGAAACCACCTAAACCGAACCATGCTCAGGCCTAGATGTTAGTCCACAATTGTGGTTTCTTTCTTTCAATTGTAATTAAAAAAAAATAGTAATACTCCAGGTCGAACCCAGGTTGCCTTGTATAGTCTAGCTAATCGCTACGCCGATATATTAATAGCACGTTGGATTGTGGTTCCATTCCATCAAAGCTAATCGCTACGCCGATGTATTAATAGCACGTTTGGATTGTGGTAATAGGATAGAATGTTCAATCCATTCCATCAAAATTTGGCGTGTTTGACAACGGAAGAATGAAATATGTTTTCATTCCAACGGAATGAAAATTGATGATTTTTATTCCATAAAAAATCCAATAGAATGGTCGGAATGGAATGAAAAAATAAATCCTGCAATAAGAAACAATTTCATTTGATTACCTATCAAACACAATAATGGAATGATATCATTTCATTCCATTCTAACAGATTCATTTTATTCCATTTTGCATAACTATCAACTCAAATAGAATTTTACATTCCTTTTATAATTAAATATTTGGTAGTGTGAATATTGTTATAGCAACCCCTATATAGCTTGACCAAGAAATGTACACTACAGTCTACATCCCATTCACTTAAAAACAATGCGCATATAAATATATGGTCAACAAAATATAAACTTACAACCATATAATGCTCATCATGTATATTCACTCTGCATTAGTTGGGGGAGAAAATACAAGATATTCCTTCAATAATTGTAAAATTGTAATATATATATATATATAGATATATATCATGTATAACACACAACCTCAAACTAATGATTATTCGTTATACCACACAAAATATTATTTTGCTTAACTTATAATATTAAACTACGGCTTATATGACAAATTACATATATAAACATGTCAGTCTTACTAGCATGCATGAACATAGTCAAAACATTGATTTGACTACACTTCCATTTTGAAAATGTATGTAGAAAACGAGTCTAAATCTCAAAATCTAGTCAATAACACGAGGAAAAACCGTCTTTACAAGTGGAAGAAATATTGATGAATGCTTAATGCATGTTGCACACATCACTAATTCTAACACATCGTTTTGTTATTATTCAGTAATTCGTAGTGAAATTTGATCATTTTATGGTATATATATACCATCTTTTCCCAAAATATAATATAAGTAATGTTAGTTTTTGTTTTTGTTCATAATTTATTATTATAATATCATCTATCTTGTTCCTAATTTATTATTACAATATCAATAATGTGTAAATTAGTTATAAGGCCGTCGTTAGAGAATTAATGATCATTTAGGACACTCCGAAATCTTATTTAGTTATAAGGACATTCTAATTTTAAGAAGGAAACTTATTTAGTTATAAGGACATTCTAATTTCAAGTGGATAAAGAAGAAAAAGGAAGGAAGAAAAAAAAAGATGAAGCGCTAGAAAAAAAAAAAAAAAATTTGGGAAAGAAAAAAAAAAAACACTGGGAAGAAAAAAAAAAAAGCATTGGAAGAAAAAAAAAAAAAAAAAAAGAAAAAGCGATGAGCGATTTGGTTTGTTTGTTTTTTTTTTTTAAGATGCTGATGACATTGATGTCTCAAGCGATGGCATTGATGATTTTAAGCGGTGGCATTGATGACTTATGCGGTGGCATTGATGACTTATGCGGTGGCATTGATGTACGATACAAGGACATTGATGACTTATGCGGTGACATTGATGTTTGATGCATGGACATTGATGAATGATGCAGGGACATTAAGCTAAACAAGATCGTCAAATGATTTAAGATCGTGTTAAAGAATTGAGGGATTCCACAATGAATCCAATTATCAGGAGGGCATAAACAACGTGTGGCCATTACAAGAGTCATAGTGAAGAGTCTTTGTAGTTTCACCAAACTTGTAATTTTATCCATATTAAAAGCTCCACATTTGGAGAAATGCAAAACAAAAGCAGAAATGATCGATGCAATTGTTAGGTTTTATCGCGATGACATTGATTTGACTTATATAGTGACATTGGCGACTTATGCGGTGGACATGATGCCTCGATGCAGGGGACATTGATGACTTTTGCAGTGACATTGATGACTGTATTTACAATTAGATAATTGATGCAATGATATTGATGTCACCGCATATACAACTTGATACACACATTTGATAACTTTGTAAAGTAACTTTATTTCTTTGTTATCTTTAAATATTTGATTGATGTTGGTTTATTTGATTAGTGTTGGTTTAAATTTTCGATAACTTTGTAAAATTACTGTATTTCTTTTGTTTTTTTTTTGGTTTAAATGCATATTTTTACAACCAAAGGTATGCATAAATTGTTACAATAACACGTCACTGCATAAATCGTTACAATAACACGTCGGTGCATAATTCGATACAATAAGACATTGCGTAGATCGCTACTGATAAAAAGTTGCATGATAAATCGCTGATGAGGCGTCATTGCATAAATCGCTTCTGATGAGATGTCATCGATCAAGGTTGTCAATGGATCGCGCGGTCAATACATCATGGTAGCCAATGAATCGCGGCGGTGAATGCATCGGGGTGGTTAATGGATCCCGGTGGCCAATGCATCCGTGTAGGTGGTCAATGCATGACGGTGATCAATACGTCACGTCGATTTTTATGAAGAAAAAAATTGATTTTATGAAATTTATTCGGAAAAATATCAAATTTAATTTTAAAATAAAGAAGACGAAAAATTATGAATTTTAATGAAAAAAGTATGATCATCCGAGTTTTAGATCAAAATATATGACCTTTAGAAATATGGTGAATTATAAATTAAAAAAACAAAAAAACAAAAAAACAAAAAAAAAATCCCACGCACAGTAATTTTTTTTTTGTTTTGTTATGTTTTTTTTTTAAAATTACTTTGAAAGCTTTTTTTTTTCCTTCTTCCTCTTTATCCACTTGAAATTAGAATGTCCTTATAACTTAATAAGATTTCTGAGTGTCCTATTACCCCTAATAAGTTGAAAATCAGTCCTTTTAAATAATTGGCCCATCAATAATTTTAATGGGTGTTTGTTTATAATGACTTATTTGAAGACTTAATTAGACACTCAGGACACACAAAAGCATCATCCTTAATAAGGACATATTTTATTTCAGTTTCCTAAATTGCCCTTTTATTAATCGTTCTCAAGTGAGAAAAAAAAAGCAGCAAAGAGAGATTATTGTGTGGTGTCTCCACACGGTGCGGAGACACCGTGTGATACACCACACACCGCACACCTTCATTCTGTATTAAAACTGTGTGGTTCTGATCGTTTCATCCGTCACTTCACCACAAATTCCCTCGCCACACAATAACTTCCCAGCCGCAAAGCTCCTGTAAGTCCCATGGCCGGCTGACGTCCTTTCCGTCATCATCACCGGAAACAGCCAGAAAGATTGAGCACGCCATATCCACAGATATGATCCCTCGATTTTCAAGTTTCAACAACTTAGATAATTTTGGATTATATTTCGGCTTCTATTTCAGATCGAGGACTAAACCTTCACCACCTCTAATTTATCTCGGTGGATGATTTCTTAGGTATGACGATTACGATTTCTATAATCGAAGTGTGGTAACGTATCTGAGTATAATATCAACGATTATGGCGCCAGTCATGTTGGTAGATTTCTTCGTAGCATATGAATCTTTGGTAAAATTTCCATTTTTTTGGGATCTAAATTGGATCAGTTCAAAAAGTGTATAGAGCCAGTTGAAAAGTGTTCGAAGGATGCTAAAAGGATAAAGGTAATGTCCATGATGTCCTCCTTGTTGGAGGATCAACAAGAATCCCAAAAGTGCAGCAATTGCTACAAGAATTCTTCAATGGTAATGAGCTCTGCAAGAGCATTAACCCCGATGAGTCCGTTGTGTACGGGCGAACTGCCGTTCAAGCTGGAATCTTGAGTGGAGAAGGCAATGAGAAAGTTCAAGGCTTGCTGCTTTGAAATGTTACCCCATTATCTCTTGGTTTAGAAACAACTGGTGGTGTGATGACAATTTTGATTCCAAGAAACACAACCATCTCAACCAAGAAAGAGCAAATCTTTTCATTTTGTTCGGATAGCCAACGCGGTGTCTTGATTCAAGTGTTTGAAGGTGTGAAAGAGCAAAAACAGAGGACAACAATTTATTGGGCAAGTTTGAATTATCTGGCATCCCACCTACACCTGGGGGTGTGCCTCAAATCGATCACTGTGTGCTTTGATATAGATGCATTTTAGTTTGATTCACTTAAGCTACCAGGTTGTTTATTCAATGAGATGTGCACATTGTACCTGCTAAAGTCTTGTTATTGAAGTTTGAACTTTATTTCTTTTACATCAATAGCAGTATTTTGTTTCTGGAGCAAAACCATTTATTTACATTTTTAAATTCTAGTGAAGGAAGCACAGTGTATTGATATGCAGTGACATTATCAAGTTGTTGGATTTCATTTTGATGGTGAATACATCTGAAACGAGGTTGTTACTTTAATTATCAAGATTAAGCATTTGATCCCCTAATTTGGAATTTGCTGGATTTGTCAAAAAAAAAGTGGAAGAAGAGAAATTCCATCAAGTTGTATAGTGTTCAGCTTTGATGTTAAGTCGTCTTTGCTAATATGGATGATAATAAACACCCCTTTTGAAATGTCACTCCATCGTCAAATGTCACTTCATCTTCATATGTCACTGCATCACGCCGAATTTTTATGAAGAAAGTTTCGATTTCCAGAAATTAAGTCGAACAAATATCAAATTAGATATCATAATCAAGAGGACGAAAAATATGAATTATGATGAAAAAATTACGATGATCGGAGTTTTAATCAAAAAATATAACCGTTTAAAATTTTGAGTATGAGAGAGAAAATTAAATCATTTTTTTCACAAAAAACTCAATTTTCACAAATTAAGCCAGAAATATTTTATTTTTGTGGTGACAATAGTTGGGTGTCACTGCATAAACCGTTGTAAATGTTGTTGTCACTGCATAAATCGTTGCATAAGGTATCACTGCATAAATCGCTGCATAAGGCGGGTGTCAATGCATAAATCGTTGCATAAGGTGTCACTGAATAAATCACTGCATAAAGTGGGTGTCACCGCATAAATCGTTGCATAAGGTTTCACTGTTGTATAAATCGCTGAATTATGGTGAAAGAATTCTGTTGTTCGTAGTTTTATATCAAAAGATATAGTCGTTTGAAGTCGGTTTTAAGAAGAAAAGAAATCGATTTTCGGAAATTAAGTCGGAAAAATATCAAATGTCATTGCGGTGTCGCTTCATCAAATGTCACTGCATCGCGATGTACACTGCATCCCTATGGTCACTGCATCTCGGTGGTCACTACATCTCGGTGGTCACTACATCGGGGTGGCCACTGCATCGCGGTGGTGAATGCATCGTGTGTTGAAATATTGTCCTAAACCCAATCGGGTTGGACTGGATCCGACCGGGTCGGATCATTCCTACTATTTCTTTATGTTTATATATATATCAAATGGCTTTTCTGTTGCCATGTATTTGTTCTTTAAAAGAACCAATTATGAATTGTTATATGATAACATCCTTAGTATTAAACTATGATAGAGAAACCATGATAGACGATTATGGTTGATGAGATCTCTAATCACTTTAATAAGTTTGATACTTAAATGTCTCTAGGCTGATGTACTATTAAACATGGCATTGATAGTACAAACAAACTAGCATGTATTAAATGTCTTCTGTCTTTAAGAGCAGGGATATATCTCGTCTATCGAAGTGTAGAGACACTTGGACTGTACGTGGACGTGTATTAGAGAATGCATACATTAGACTGACCCACTTACATTGTTAAGTGTCACACTATATGACAGTTGTGTAATTATCCTTAGGACCGGAGTCTACATGGCATCACGGTGTGGATTGTCATGCTTTGACACTATTGAGGTTTCCCCTAGCCATGGGGCAATCATACGGTAGTGATTGGGTGAGTATACATGTATGGTCGTCCGGAAATCGCATACCCTATCAGTAGGAGTGAATATCCGAAAGGGCCTTCTTATAAGGAATGTCTTACTCTCGTGAATCATTGCAAAGTGGAAGTAAATGAGTTACTTCGAGAGAGCATGATATCCAGATTATAAGATATGGTCGTTGATGTTTAACACTCGACGTATGACAATATGGATATTATTACAGCGATAAGATTCTATTTACACGGCAACTATTTCACATGAAAGGTAGTAGTCATTGCATTTGACTCTTCCGATGATTGGGGGTCACGGTGTGTTGCTAGACGCTATCCCGTGATCGTTAGGCATGAAGGGCATTTTCGTAATTTGCACTTTGTATCTACGGCCAACATATTCGGAAGCCTATCGGGTCACACACATATGAACATCAAGTCGGATTAAAATGTGGTTATGGTTGATAACCAAATAAGGAAAGAATTTGTCTCAAGACTATAAAGGTTATAGTGGTAAATTAATAAAGTGGTATTTATTTATTATGAATAAATTAAATAAGATATTAATTATGTTGATTAATTAAATATACACATAATGTATGTGTATGTCGAAAATATATATGTATATGATACACATGTATTTTGTAAATTAATTAATCATAGCATTATATTAATAAAAGAATATTCCGGATGCCAATTTATGGCTAAATGTGGCGCCAATAGTAGTGTACAAGATACACTTAGATTATGCAATTTAATTAATAAGATTACCATAATATTAATACTATTAGATATTAATTGAATTTTGGAAAAATAGATTTATGGTAATAAGATAAAGATATATTCAATATAAGATATTGTCACTATATATATATATGTCTTGGAAATATATTTAATATAAGATATTGAATATTAATGAGATAAATCAATCAAAGAGATTTTCCTTATTTTATTAGGAAAATATTTTTTTTCTCATCAATCTACTCGAAGCTAATCCCAATCAGATTGGGAAGTGCATGGGGCGCATGTCATCCTATTTAAAGGAGGCTTGGCTAGCTCTTTTGTATCACAATTCCAAGAGCTAATAGTTCTTGTGAAAAATAGAGAGCTTTTTAGAGAGAGATTAGAGAGAGAGAAAAGACCGGTCTAGCAACCGGATTTTTCTAGTAGCAATCTATGATGGGATTCCGGCGGGCTGTTCGTGTGGATCACCGGTAGAGAACGAACACTTGGGCGGCTCCGTGCATCGCTACTCTCCTTAGACGGTCAAAGCGCCGATCTTTTAGATCAACCAAGGTAACCATCGTCTATTAGCTTATTTGTTTATTGCTTAAACGAATTCAATCCTGGTTAAAAGGAAATAAAATTTTGAATTCCGCTGCGTTCCCGCATAGATTTCTTAACATCGTGATGGTCAGTGCATCGATGTGTCAGTGCATTGCGGTTGTCAGTGAATCGCGACGATTTTTATGAAGAAAAAAATCGATTTTCTGAAATTAAGTCGGAAAAATATCATCCGTGATATAAGAATAAAAAGTTTTAGATCAAAAGATATAATGAAAACATTACGATGATCGGAGTTTTAGATCAAAAGATAAGAGAAAGAAATACCCTTTTTTTTTTTTTTTTTTTTTTTTTAAGTGGAAAAACCATTTTTTTCTGAAAAAAAGGTGTCGCCTTTTTCTTTTCCAGCGCATTCTTTTTCTTTTTTTTATCCATGGAAGCACCTGTTCAGCTGTCCTAATCCCAGAAAAAACGCGCATGTTTTAGGCCAAAAAAAGAGCGCCTGTTATTTTATTTTTTTAAGCCTTCGTTGTTTTTGTCTATACATATAATTTGTGTCTTTATAAACAATGAAATGTTTAGCATATTATATTTGTCTATTTAAATTTATTTTGTGTCTTTTTGGACTCTTAACCCTTATTTTAATTACTTTACGGTTATTATATTGATGATATATGGTCAAAGAAGTTTATACTTAGCTTTTGTTTTTAAAAGTTATAACAATCACTTGTTTTTTCTAATCGGTGTAAAAACCGTTATAGTTTATATTGGTGTACTAATATCGCATCAGTTGTGATCGATGAGCCTACATCATATTCAATAATGTAATCGGTTGTGAGACTCGTTGTATTACAATAATTATGCTAATAGTGTTTTACGATTTATATTGGGGAAATTCGAATAATACACATTTTTTGAAAATATATCTGAAATCTACACCTTTTGAAATTCAAAATCCCCATCTATCCCCCGCCTTATAGTGAGTGAATCCGCCCATTTTTAGCCGAATCCCCCACTCTCCGACAATTTACCCGCCCACCCGCTGTCGGTACCGCCCAGAAACCCGCCCATGATGGGAGGATCCGCCCTTTTTCACCCATTTTCCCGCCCACCCGCTGTCAATACCGCCCATTCACACAAGCGCCGATTTAATAATTGATAAACCTCATATTTAGAAAGGACAAGAAATGCCAATTGAAACCTTTAAATTAAACATTGGGCTGGTGAAAGCATGCGGTAAGCGGTTTCTCCGTCTTGTTTTATTCTTTTTTGACAGAAGAATAATGAAGGGATTTTAGTGTTTGTAATATCCCGACCTTTCGTAAAATGGCAGACGTGTCTTTTTACGGAACGGAATATTATATTTAAATATTTGTGTATTAAAGTCTTGGTAAAAGAAATATTAGTTTTGGAAAAATTAGTATTTGTAGGGTTTTAATGGAATTAAAAGAGAATTAAAGGACTTTCTTGCAATAACTCATTGGAAGTTTATTTTGTAGAAATTAACTTCCCTTACTTGGAAGTTTTCAGGGTTGAGGGAAAAGAAAATCCCACTTTTGTTCACACTTGGCAGAGGAGAGTAGAAAAAAGAAACAGAAAAGCAAGGAAGAAGACTTCTTTAAAATTCTCACAAGTCTGAATCCGTTTTCAGAATCGATGAAAGATTTGGAATCAGCGTGATCATCAAGTTTGGAATAAGGTTAGTGTTGCCTCCGTTTTGGATTCATCAAGAGATGATCAAGTTTTGTTGGTTTGAAAAGTTGATTTCATAGTTCCTTTTGTTTAAAAGCTTTGATCACAATTGTTTCTTGTTCAATTTGTTGATCAAATAGGTTTCTTGGAGAAGTCTTAGAAGTGCTACAGATGTTCTTGATGTTTTGCTTTGGTTTTGCTTGCTAAAAGGTAAGAGGCTCTTTCTAATGTTTAATTAAGGTTTTATGATGATAGGGTTGAGTTTTGACATGTTTTGATGTTAGAAATTGTGTTTAAATGTTGTAATTAAAGTGTGAAGTGCTATGGTATGATATAGTACTGTTTTGATGCTGTTTTTCTATGTAAATTGTTGTTAAATTGATTGGAAAAGGGTTAGAGATAGTGCATAATCGAAAAATGCAGAAAAGTGCTCCCAAGTTTCAGTAAGCCGTGGCTTTATGATTTCTGAGCCGTGGCCTATCCGATTCGAGAGAGTTTGAGAGAATTCTTACATGTCATGGCGCGGCCTATGATTTCTGTGCCGTGGCCTATGGCCCAGAAATGCTGTTTTGACCGTTTTTGCGTATTATCGAGCACTACAAAATATCAGCAGTTTTGCGACGGAGTTTTTGCGACGGACCTTATTTCCGTCGCAAATATACGTTTGCGACGGATGTTTTAATGTTTGCGACGGGACACTTGGCGGGACCGATTTTTCCACTTGGCGGGCAATTTTGCGACGGACTTTTTATTATTTTGCGACGGACCATTCAATAAAATTTTATAAAATTATTTTATTATTCTGAATTTAGATAAAATTTGCGACGGAAATTAAATTCCGTCGCAAAATGCCTTTTTGCGACGGCATTTTTATTATTTTGCAACGGAATATTTAATACATTTTTATTAATTATTTTATTATTCTGAATTTACATGTTTGCGACGGAATTAGGTTTATTTTGCGACGGACATTAAATTCCGTCGCAAAACGGCGGATATCAATGTGATAATCCTTTTCTTCCTCATTTCTCTTCTTCTCTCCTCTTCTCTCCCCGCCCCCCTGCTGAACCTGTTTCCGGCGCCACCTCCTTCCACCACCGCCGCACCACTCACAAGGTAACCTCTTCCCTCCTCCCACCCCCCGTCCTTGAATCCTTTTGCATTTTTATTTGATGATTTGCATTTTTTTTTCTGTTTTATGAGAAGGGCATTTGTCCATTTACAAGTCATGTGTTTTAGAGGGCACGGTATGATATGAAACAGCTATGTGATGTTTGCTCGGTTGGTGCTTGGTGATGGGTGGTTTGGGGTTTTGATTGTTTTGTGTTAGATTTTGGATGAAAGTTCATTTTTTTGATGAAATTTTGACCTATGTTTATCTCACTTTATTACTATCAAAACGAACTCAAAATCAGTTGGTCTAAGAAGATAAAATGCTCATAATATTCTGAATTATAATCCCTTAAATTTTCAGCTCGTTTGGGCTTCAACCCGACATTCAAAAACACCACATGACCTAATTAGCTCCAGGCACTGACAGTTTTGACTAAGCAGTTTGTGACCAACATTTAACTATTATACAGGCCTCAAACCAGAATGGTTTCTCAATGAAAAATGTACCCCTATATGCAATATATAACACATCAAAAATTCAGCTCATTCCAAGTAGTATAGGGTACTCAAAGTTCGACACAAAACCACATCGAAAGCTGTAAAGCAGATTTTCAATATCGATGCGTTTTTGTTTGACATGGTGTGTGATGTGTGATGGATGAAAATGAGATCTGAAATATGCGTTTTGTAGCTTGCATTACGAGCTTTCCAACCATATAAAGAAAGCGCAATTTGGTGCAATTGTGTTTCGAGGAGAGGTCTTTAATCGTTTGGATCACATTTACGAATGATAGATTGATGTATTTTACTTGTTGTTTTAAGTTAATAATGTCTAGAGGCTTACATGCTTTGAGGTGGAACAACAATGTAGTCAATCATAAGACTACGGGATTTATGATCATCATTTTGGTATCACTTTATCTTAGCTTAGTTTCACCTTTGGAATCTCAAGTGCATCTACTTTATCTTAGCTTAGTTTCACCTTTAGATTCTCGCCACCTTTGTTTGATTGACATATGATACTCGGTGTGCGGCTATACTTACCTAACTTATTTTTTGGCGAGTCCACTTACTTTGCTGCACTTTTTACAGTTTCGAAGAAGGTGTTGTAGTTACTCGGCTTAGCAAACAAAGAAATTGCTTGAGGTCGGTGTAGTTAGAGGTGCTCTTGCAAATCTCAATAGTTGGGGATCTATTGCAAACCCGTGAGTTACTGAGATCTACAAAAATCTCGCTTTCCTTGCACATATTATTAATTAGTATAAACGCCTTTTTATTATAATTGCATTTAGATTAGTATAAACGTCATTTTACGTGTCAAATAGATGTCGAGGTAGAGGTAGAGGTAGAGGTAGGCGCGGTAGGGGTAGTTCCTTGCACCTTGGATTGCCGGTTTTATAGTTATTTTTTTAATATTTTTTATATAGTGTATCATATGTAGTATATATTTATAGATATATATGTGTTGTAATTATAAGTTAGGAAAATGCTTACTTATGTGTATTAGTTAGATAAGTTAGGAAAATGCTTAAGTATGTGCAAAGCCGGATGTTGGTTGAATTGGTTGAATTGGTTTGTTGAATGCTTAAGTATGTGCAAAGCCGGATGTTGGTTGAAAATGCTTAGTTTAGAAACCGGATGTTGGTTGAATTGGTTTGTTGAATTTGGATTGAAATGATGATAAGTATGTGGTTGAATTGGTTTGTTGAAAAGGGTCTTTATTCTACCCGTTTGGAAAATGGTACTTTGGGGTACTTTGTTATCCGGCAAAGCCTCCGAATTATTTTGACGTCGAACCTTTGACCATGAATTAAAAATTTAGGTTAAAGTGTTGTTAGTTTCATAGTAAGTTGAGTAAAACACTGAGTTTGCAAAAGTGTTGAGACAACCTTCAAAGACTATTGTTAGTCTCATTTTTTGTATGATATGATGTGTAGGATTGAAAATGAAGAGAATAGAACGTAGTTGGATGTACGAGAGGTTGGATGCTAACAAGAAATTTAACCCGGTATTTGTGAATGGTGTGGAGGAATTCATAAAACATGCAAAGCAGTTAGATTCGTTTCGGGCAAATAATGGAATGATGAAGTGTCCATGTAGTAAGTGTAAGAACACTAAATTTTCGATCGAACATGACGTTAGATTACATTTAACTAAATATGGGTTTTGCGCAAACTACTATGATTGGGTGTGTCATGGTGAAGAGTTTCCCATTCCGATGAGCGTCAAAGAAAGGCGGAATGTGAACCCTTATCAGGACATGGTTAATGGACGCATTACGTGATAGGATTGATCACGTAAGAGAAGAATTGCTTAACCAAGAGGAGAACAATGAGACACCAAACCCCTGAAGTTGCATCATTTTTTGAAATCTTTGAAAAACAGAGAGGAACTGTATGTGATGGAAGTAGTGTCTCCGTCATCGCAGCGCGCTTCAGGTTGCTCACTTTGAAATGTGATCACAACCTCTCTCACAAATGCGTTGACGGGGTTACGGTTTGATAGGAGATATTCTTCCGAAGAATAACTTAATGACCTCGAACTTCTATCAAACCAAAAAGTTGTTAAAGGCATTAGAGCTACCCCGTGAGAAAATACACGTGTGTCCCGCGGGGTGTATGTTATTTTGGGAGGAGGGGCGCGAATACGGACAAGTGTCGGAAGTGTGACCATGATCGATATAAACCGAAAACGAACGCAAGAGGTCAACGTGTGCCTAACAAAGTGATGACTTATTTCCCGATTGGACCTAGACTCTTAACATTGTCCACCAAGATCTTGATGTCGATGTTGACTCCGATGTTGGGGATAATGACTTGGATGATGATGAGATGGCGGATTTCATTCAACAAGAAGATGGAGAGGAAGAAGAATCGGTTGATGATCTAGATACTGATGAAGAGGAGGAAGAACTCTTCCATTCTAGTAGTGATAGTGAATAATAATGTATTAAATATTTTATTTTGTCATCATTCTTTGAATAATAATGTATTAAACATTGTAATTTATTATTAATTAGTATAATTGCATTTAGATTAGTATAAACGTCATTTTTCGTGTCAAATAGATGTCGGGTAGAGGTAGAGGTAGAGGTAGAGCGGTAGGGTAGTTCCCCCTCCCCGGAGCGTCTTCCTCCACACTGACTCACGGTTTGGATGATGAGATACACCGGATGACCGAGGAGGATTTGGGTGTCATTGTCAATGGTGACCTTGGATTGCCGTTTTGGATCGAGGGAGATGGTAAGTTAATACATATCTTGCTTTAATTTGTTTGTATTTTTATTTATATTTTGATTAACCAAATATATTAACAACTTATTGTTTTCAATATGACATGTTTACCGACAACTATGTCAAGAAAATGGCCAAGACCTCCATAATCAGCGGCTTCAACACTTTTGCCACCACGTGGCATAATGCCAGCCAGGAGCAGCAGGAAAGGTGGTGGCACGCATTTAGGGTACGTCGTTCGTATAAATATAACTATATATAAATATAACTATAATTATAACTATACATATAACATATATATAACTATGTTGCAGGCTCATTTCAGCTTCGAGTTACGCCACGAGCGCCTGGTTAGGGAAGCTTTTGAGCGGTATGCTATCAACAGGGTCCGTGATTATATGTATCGGGCTCAAACAAACCCCCGTGCTCGGCTTTGGATGACCCGGATATTCTCCGTCAGTTCGAGGAGTGGATTGGGAGTCCCGTAAGCAATTATTCAATATTTAATTAATAATACTTGTGTTTTATATATATATGTATGTACTAACTTGTTTATCTTATGTCGGAATAGGCATTCAAGGAAACATCTGCGAAAAAGAAGATAAACCGAGCTTCTGGATCCGGTGAGGAAGGGAAGATCCCTGGGACACATGCTATATGGCGCGGCGCGGCGTTATCGATTTCGCTCGGGCCATGGAGGACAATAGAGAAGTGCCCCTATCGATCGGAGATCTCGGTGACTAGTTCGAAGAAAGAAGAAGTCGGGCAACCGTCTCGAGGAAATTTGAGAAAATCTTGGTACGTTATGTATTCTAAATATTATATATACATTATATATATATCATGTGTAATTATTGTTACTAACAAATTTATATCATACTTTACAGGATGTCTTCACCTCGAAGAAAGCGAAAGCCCGGAGACTTGACTGACACCCGCAGTCGACGAGTCGCGTCTTTATTCTGGAAGCCGGTGGTTACGACAAGAAGGGAGAGTTTTGGCATGGGGTGTTTGCTCCATGTACTACGACAGCTCTGCATTGCTCGACACTCATCCGCCGAGACATACTCTCCGGGCATACTCACCCGTCTCACCTGGGAGATGGCGCGAGAAAAACAGATTAATCGTAAACACAAAGGCGAGGTTGGAGGAGCTAGAGAGACGAAAGCGTCGGGGAAGACAGACTAGCGCCGATGGAGGAGTGGATTACCAATGGTTAAGCAAAGATCCTCCGGAGGATGCAACCCGGTCTGAGGCAAAGACAGAGATGACCGATCCGATCACGGACCTGGAGGAAGTGACATGGGTTTAGGTAGTACACGGTCCGATTGGGTGACATATTGCTTTATACATTTTATTTATTTTGGCTTATCGTATCCCTTTGACATATCGTTTTATCCCTTTGACATATCCCTTTGACATATCCCTATTGACATATCGTTTTATTTATTTTGGTATCGTATCCCTTTTATATTGTTATCGTTGATAGCGGTAGCAATTGTAATGCTACCGGGAAAATTATGGCTGTTTTGCGGCGGTGGTTTGGCGAGGCTGCTGAAAAGCGACCATAATTTTCGATTAATTTAACTTTTGCGACGGAAATATTCCGTCGCAAAGTTGCATTTGCGACGGAAAAATGTATTTGCGACGGATATGTAAGGATCTAAAAATAAAAAAATTATTTAATAAAAAATATTTGCGACGGATTATACAATATTTGCGACGGATTATACAATTTTTGCGACGGTTTATAAAATTTTTTGCGACGGATTATATATTTTTGCGACGGATTATACAATTGTTTGCGACGGAGTTTACATTGTTTTGCGACGGAAATTATATTTTTTTAAAAAAATTAAATACGTTATTATCCGTCGCAACATTCGTCGCAAAATAATTTGCGACGGATAAACCGTCGCAAAAACTCGGTTTTGCGACTAAAAATTGCGACTAATAAAAACCGTCGCAAAACCGTCGCAAATTAGTATTTGCGACGGAAAAAGCCTAGTTTGCGACGATAACCTTCCGTCGCAAAAAGCCCAGTTTTTTGTAGTGGAGTGTAGTTAGTTGGGATTGGTTCCTAACCTTATATTAATGATATAAACAAGTTAAATGAACATGAACAAGCCTTGATTAAGCTTCTGATGCGTTTAGTTCCGGCACCGGATGTACTCTTCCATAGAGTTGAAGTTCGGGACCGTCGGAAGGGTATGAATGACTTGTGCTTTGTGGAATTAGCATTCCTCGATGTCTGTGTATGTGCTAGGCCTTGTCCGTGTCTAGGGGTCTAAGTAAGAGATTAGGAGTTGTGAGGGAGCTTATTTGAAAATACTTAGGTGGCTAGTTAACAACATAATAACAAACATATTTGTGTAGTAAAAGGATTAAACATCAATCCTAGGGCTGAGCAGAAAACCCAATGAATCCAGTCCAACCCAAAACCCAAACCGAACCAACCCGAAAACCCAAACCAATTGAAACCCAAAATTTTTTGGGTTGGGTTTTGACCCGAACCGAAAACATTTTGGGTTGGTTTGGTGTTTTTTATTTTGTATTCGGGTTGACCCAACCCGACTCGATTTCGATATATATATATATATATATATATATATATATATATATATATATATATATATATATATATATATATATATATATGTATTCAATCCAAAGTAAAAGGGAGTTATCATATTGCTGTTATTACTTTATTTTCGGTTTCCGTCTACGATCTTTGACCTTTCATCGGAAAAAAAAATTTGGGTATGTTTTTTTATACATGACTATTGGTTTTTAATTATTATCTCTAGATGTTGTTGATTTGTTATATGTTGTTGGGCTCCTAATTATCAAAATTTAATGTTTCTTTCCTAAAAAAATGTTTTCTTTAACGTTTATAGTTATGAACATATTGTATGGAACTCGAATTTTGATGTATACATGTGTGTGGATTTTATAGCATAAAAGTTTTATGACCGATGCATGTTTTATGGATGAAAAGCCGAAACCCAACCCAGACCAACCCGAAATCAACCCGAACCAACCCATTGGGTTTTATAGTCGTTCGGTTTGGTTTGGGTTAGTTTTTTCTTGAACCAACCCGACTTATATTATGGAAAAAGCCAACCCAAATCGACTAAACCCAACCCAAGCTCAACCCTAATCAATCCATTCTTGGTAAGGCACAAGTCTATATCGCGATGTGTGGGCGTTCAGATAAAGTGGATAACTTCGTAAGTCTTTGGACCCTACGTACGGAGGAACACCACCCCGTAAGTCCGAGACCCTACGTACGGAGGGACTCCGCCGAGCGTGTACACTATTGGGCTTTCCCCCGTGGATATTGGTGTGATCCGCCAATATGTTGCACCCAGATACTTCGTGGTGAGTAGCACCATGCGTAGTGCCCTTGAATGCTGATGTAACAAAGATAAATTAAGTTAGAAACCAATAGTCACGACATGTTGATGAGCTTGAAGTGAACCCTAGAGTTGAGTCTGTCTCACAAAGATAACTTAATAATAACTAATGAACCTTTCGTTGTAAGACTTAATTATACATTAGCTTATTCCTCTTGCTAAGTACTTTGTACTTACCTCATTTGCATTTTGTTTTGTATGCATTGTGGGGTGAGAAGACGAACATGTTGATCTTGAGCCCAATGAGGAGTTTGATAATGATACGTGATGATGATGCCTTGTTGACGCTGGATGATGTTTTAGTTTCTTTTAGCATGTGATGTATTAGACTAAGTTGTACATTGTTTCAAAGAATATGTTGTACTTTTATTTCAAGTTTGTAAGACAAGTGTTGTATCTTTCTTTTGGAACATCATATGTTATAAGCTTTATAACGTTGTTGTAAGCTTCCCTTTTAACCATAGTTGGTTTGTAATCTAATCATAGTAGCTTGTTTGGTTTTACCCGAGCCTTTTGGGCTTCCATTGCTTTATTTTGATACGACGACGTAGAGACTGGTGTATAATATTAGATTTATTTAATGTTATACGCACCGAATGTTCTCTTCCGGATAAGAACTCGGTATCCGGGAGCGGGGCGTTACAGTGTTAATTTCATATTAACCCTACGGAGAGTGGGGTGGTGCAACGTCAAAAATGTATTCAAACACACTACAATCTATTCGCTGGGATAAAGCTTTTCCTCTGCAGGGGCCTTGTGCAGTAAACCCCCTACGGGCGGTCGTCTGTCGTCGTAAAGTAGTCCCCGCGAAGAGGAAGTTAATTCAAAAAAAAGAAAAAAGGGGAATCAAGGCGGATCCACCCACTTTGGGCGGAATCAAGGCGGATTCGGTCATTCTAGAGGACGTATCCGAGCATCATTGGCGGTTTTCGGGCAGTACCGACAGCGGGTGGGCGGGTAAATTGGTGGAGAGTGGGCGGATTCAGCTAAAAATGGACGGATTGGATTCACTCACTATAAGGCGGGGGATAGATGAATGAATTTCAAAGGATGTAGATTTCAGATATATTTTTCAAAAAATGTGTATTATTCGAATTTTCCCATTTATATTTTGGAACGAAGAATACTATATATAAATAACAAAAATGATTTCATATAATAACCACACAAAATATAATTAAATCACGACACCACATATATAGAGCATTTTTTTTTCCTGAAAAGTGGCACCACACAAACATCCAAGAGGATGAAAAATAAAAAAAATCACAACGTGTTCTTGACGATTTCAGATTGATGCAATAATGATTCTTTCCGGCAACAAATATGTATCATCTTTTGTTGGGGAATTTTAGGACCACTTTTATCATATTGGCCATTATATTTTGTTAGTTTTACATATATGTATGTGGATGAATGGTCTCAATCTTGAATTGAAAGAAACATGTTTCGTCGGCTAACTTAATTGGAGGCTTTTATATATCAAAACAAAACAAAACAAAACCCACAAAAATATCTTTCCCTTTGCCCCCATCAAATTCGGAGGCTTTAATATAAATTTTATGAGAACCACAACTTATTCATCCAATATTGCCGTGTTCAAAAAAAATAATATTTATTGCCCTTTTCATTAAATAATAATAATAATAATAATAATAATAATAATAATAATAATAATAATAATAATAATAATAATAATAATAATAATAATACTCCTATAAAGTTCTCTGCTTCGTTGTAATTTAATTATTTTTTACTTAAATTCTAGAAAAAATAATGTTAACGTCATAGTTATTAAAAACCCCAAATGGAGTAACTTAACAGGATGCCCGGTTCGTTAAATCTGAAAAATATTAAATGCTAGTTACATTTTTTTATAGAGGAAAATGCTGGTTGCATTTCAAGATTAGTGTTTCACACAATCATTTAATATATTTGAATTTTCTTAAGTTAATACATTTTGAGCGATTAAAGTATGATATAATGAAAAAGTGATAATATTTTATGTTTTTTTATTATCAGAGATTTTGAAATTTAATGTATTCGGGACGGATAAGGCGGCGGTTGGAGGGCTGATACGCAACTCGCAAGGTAAAGCTCTTAATTGCTTGTCTATACGGCTTGGTGGAGGATATGATGTCCTGAAGCATTAACTATGTATAATGCTTTGTTTTATGCATTATACTATGGCTATTTTCGAATGGAGTTTAAAGGCGATTCCCTTACTATTTTTCAAAAAAATCAATCGCGAGTAGAAGATCTCTCTCTCCTGTGGATGACATAATAAAGGATTGTCATCGGTTAATACCAGCTCTTGTCGCAATCTCTTTCTCCTTTGTTAAAAACGAGACAAATATCTATACTTATTTATTAACGAAGGAAGGCCGGTCTTAATCTTGTTGGATGTAAAGTTTGGGGCTTCTACCCTCCTTCTTATGTGAATCTGGCTTCTGCAATGGATTGTGATTAATAAGTTGTGTTTCGTCTCCCTAAAAAGAAATACAAAAAAATATATCTTATATATATTAAACTTTAAAAATTATTATCCGGTCATATATATTACATTTTAGTTATCATTATAACCATACAGTGGCGGACGCAGGATCTTGGGTAAGGGGTAGTAAACTTTTTAAAGAGACAAATAATAAAATTAAGAGAGAGAGGGGGGGGAACAAGATGCATACTACATATGTCAGTAGATATTTTTCGGATTGGGAGGAGGGCAGGTGTCTCCCTTAGCTGTATGTAGGTCTGCATTACATACATCATTCACACATGTTTGAACGTTGAATGAATCATTTTATTAAAATAAAAAAAACAATGGTTCAATTAAGTTTACAAGTTTTAAAGACTTCATTTCAACAAACTGCCGTCCCACTCTTTTGCCATATTCCCAATCAGTGGAGTGTGGATTTAGGGGGAAAGTTTCAGCTTTTGCATATAACTTCTCAAACATAAAATTAAACAAACATTTAAACATATATAATAAAGATTTAACAAAAGATAATAAACATGCATGTTTGCATGATCAGTTTTCCATGTCAATTCTAACTTAAGCTTATATATTACATAAATATAGAAACCAGTTGCTAATATTGCTAATTATTACTATGTGCTTGACATTTCATTGTTTAATACACAATTCTCAGCTCAATAAATATATATAGTCAGCCATGTACAATTCTTACTAATAAAAGAAAAAAAAAAATCTTAATCCAATGGCCCCTCACTAACTTGTCTCTAGAGTTTCGTGAATAATATAAAATAAAATGTTATACTTGAATAGTTCAATATCTAAATGATTGTTTGTATACTTCTTATTCAAGGGCAATCCACCTTTCCTTTCAAATCATAAAGCAAATACGGAGTACTACTATAATCAACGTCCTTAAAACAACACACCTCCCAATATTAACCTCTTAATTAATCCAGACACAAATTAATATAGTGTTGTTCCGATAAAATTGAAACAATACATAAAGTGATAGCCGTTTTTTTCTTTCACTGATAATGTTATATATTGTCATAACCGTTTTAACAGTATAAATGTCATAACATGATGTGACGGTGCGGTTTTCCATTATGTAACAAGATACTTCTCATCATATATCATTAGAGGTCTCAATACAATTGTATGTTATGACATTTATTTTGTTGAGTAATTGTGACAACGATATTACTTATTTTCCAAAAGTCGAATAGGACTTTTTCAGTACTAGGACAAATGTACATTAAACTAGCTAGGTCTATCCAACAATCATACAATTGTACTAAGCAAAATCACATGAACATGCTTAAATAGTACCCCATGTTTTCTTCTTACCTCCACTCCAAAAAGAGAGGAAAAAAAAAACGAAAAAAAAATTACATAAAAAACATGAAAGAGACATCGTCATTTTCTTAAAAACTCTCATGGACCAAATGATTGCTAGCTATCTAAGGTTTCATGAACCATTAGATCATTCAAATTACTTTTATTACACCCCCTTGATCTAACGATTCTCAACATAATTAATTACCATGCATGAATATTCAAGACAACCTAGAAAGATACGTAGTATTGTTTTCACAATCTTCCATTATCTACGACGTGAAGTGACATTCACGGTTACAACAACAACACAACCGTAACAGTAACATAATCTTCTAGTGTTTACGATGTGACATTCTCTGTAATATAACAGTAAGAATACACACTGATAACACGGAATCTTCGGTTATATACGATGTGATATTCAGTAAGAATACACATGCACCACACCGGTAGTACGTCGATCCCACGAATGCGACATAAGTAACCTGGGAGAGAAACATCATCATCCAGCCAGATCATGAAGCAATTGTGCACCCATCAAGTTCCTGTAGGGCAAATTTTGGCTTTCACTATCCAATAATGATGAGTACTGCACTGCTGCTGCACCTGGTGGGCAGTTTTCAATATGTTCCCTTGTATAAAATACCGAATTCTGATGATGATTCGTCGACGGAGAGAAAGCCAAACTCACCCCACCACCACCACCACCACCACCGCCGCCGCCAGCACCACCACCGTCGCCATGCTGCTGTAATCCAAGTGTCAACGATACACCACCACCACCACCAACAGCACCGCCACCTCCGTAAGCATGATTGTAGGATGACGAAAAATCGACATCCACCGCGCCAAACGTATAGCTATTCATATTATTATGATGCTGCATGATCTGCTGATTATGATGATCAACATGTTCATCATCATCGTCGTCGGCGTGAATCTTATCAGCAGGGTTGTTGTGAATAATTGAGGAGAGGCACTCGGAATCAATTCGAACAAGTTGTTCATGGGTAGGCTTTAGATCTTCGTCCATTTTAGAAATAATATTCGGCCGGCCAGTACCACCGACGACGGCGACGGCCCCTCCAATATTTTTGTCCGTAGTATCTGAAGTGGACCCCATATTCTCTTGCTCTTTTGTTTCTTCTACATACATTTCTTCCACCATGGGTTTCCACAACCTTACTCTTGCATTAATAAACCAATTAGACACCTAAAATAAAAATAAATATATAAATCAATCAAACATTAATTAGTCAAACAAGAGAAGTACGAAGAAAACAAAAATACATACCGGCCTGGAATTTTATTATTATAAAAATTGTTATATACATTTTTATTACAGATTTGTGGTTGGATTCTAAAAAGATATTGTCCCATTTGTAATAAAATTAAAGGAATTATTATGTATAAATAATTGAAGAGTGAAAATGACTTGCCTGACTTCTTGAGAGACCCGTTTGGCGAGCTAAAATGTGCTTATCCACCTCACTTGGATATCTGTAATTATAAAACATCACCGTATAATTAACAAGCTACCACTTCACTGCATACTATATATATATATATATATATATATTATATATGTATGAAATTGACAAATTAAAATTTCTGTGACTGACATGCATGCAATATAACCTGGAGTTTCCCCATCTCTCTCTGTTACATTATTTTGGTAAATTTGCAGGCAAATAATAAAATAAATAAATAAACAAAAAATAGAGAATTATGAGAAGCTGGAAGAGAAGAAGTGTATATAATTAAGCTGCAAATGATTAAACCAAGATATATATATATATATATATATATATATATATCACTAATTAAGCTTAAACGCATATGTGATATGTTGAGTATGTGAAACGAATGTGTCACAGAATAACATCATAGACTATTGTTCAATGAACATAATATATATTCATCGATCGATTGATTACACTATAATTAATAATTTATAAATATATAATGTTATAGTGTTATAACCCAATATATATAATGATCGGATTATCAAGCTATGTGGAGCATCTCGTTCTAATTATAAACAACAAAAAAATTAAGGACCATTATGGAAAGTGAACATACTAGAAATCAGGATTCCCTAGTTTTGTGTTCAAATATATATCTTGAGAAGATATATATATTCCATTATACTTAAACAGCGTAGGATCTGAAATGTGTATATATATGGGTACAGAACATTTTAACACCGTATTACTGACACAATGAAATGAAATATCACAATAAATATATATAGCAAATTATAAAAGGGTATTGTGCAAGTGTTGCAAAACATAACGGACAAAGACGAAGGTATATGTGTATGTTGTAGTGGGGCTAAGCCACTCTACACTTTTTTTTGGGGCCAAAATTTATATATATATATATATATAATGTAGTACAATCTACTAAGTCACAAAAACATATTGTATAATCTATTACGTCATCTTAATCTAACTCATCCAGTTATTGAAACAAAGTCGATTAACCAATCGGAGTATACAATCCTGACTCCATCTTTGATACCAGATGATAACAAAAACATAGCAAATAATAACAAACAACGAGAGACATAGCAAATTAAGTATAGAAAATGTGTAGCAAAAACATTAATTTGTAAGTGTACTTACGGGTGTAGAAAGTGCTCAAAAAGCCAAGCCCGGAGAACAGAAACAGCTCTCTCCGGCAAACCACGTTGAGGACGCCATGGATGAGTTTCCATCATGCTCATCTGTTGGAAAGCCCTTTGTTGTCTTAAACTTTGATCAAGAAGCCTTAATCTTGGTGTCTCACCTCTTGTTCCACCAGGTGATATTGCATCTTTCTCTCCTAATGCCTTCTTTGTTGCTTTTATCTCATTTATTATACCATCTCTTAGTGACCTAAAATGCCTTGACATTGCCTTTGATGCTAAGCTTGAATACACCGTCGCCGCACCGTTTCCGGCCACTGCTTCAAATGATGATACCACTGCTTTCATTTGATCACAGTAGTGTTTGTACCTCCTATCAACCTATATTTATAATTGAGTGTACAAGAAATATATATATATTATTACGTTTACAAACAAAAATGGAGGCTTCAAAAGTGAAATTAAATTGTTGCCATGTGTGAGCATTTATGAAAGGAGGCCCTCCCAGTCGCTTAATTAGCTAAGGGGTAAATCAAGATGGATTCTTTTGAATATTTTTAACAAGTGGGATTTTAATTTTGAGAGGATTGAAATGAACAGTTAAATCAAAACTAGGGAATAATTAATTAAAGGGGGTTTGAGAGAGAGAGAGAGATAAACAATTAAGTGATTACAAGGTGTTTGTAAAATTACCTCTTCAAGCATTTGAAGCAGTTTTGCTTTTCTTTTCTGTAATTCCAAAAGATCAGTAGAATAGAGGGATTGCATCCTGGAAGAAGTGTTTGATGCATTTTCTTGATCCTCTGATTGATTGGTTTTATGAATCTTCAACCTTGGTGTAGATGAATCAGCCATATGCTTAGTACCCAAATTGCAGAACTCGTTTAAAAGCTCTTGAGCTGGATTCAAATACTTTGAGCTTCTTATCTGAAACTGGTTTTGATGAAAATGGAGATTCCCAACTTTCCCCAAAATCCCACGGTCTTGCATCAAGTTCTGTTGTTGTTGATGTTGAATATTCATGGTAGATTTACCAAAAAACCCTTCTCCTCTTGGACCAAATCTTATATCATGATCAGGTTGCCTTAACTCAAAAGACTGCAAACCAATTCTTGAAGGATGATCAGATGAGCCCAAAGAAAGAGAAAGCCCTTGACTTGGCCTTTCATTTCCTTCACAAGGAAAAACACATGATGATCTCATAGCCGTTGGATCATGATCAAGTAGCTGCACCCTGTTATCCTGATGATGATTATGCCAAGCTACTGCAGACTCATCATCATCTTGATTACCACTCCCCATCAAGGTCCCATGTGAAAAATCTTGATGATAAAATTGATCTTGATCATCATTAATAGCCTTAGAAGTTGATGCACCACCACCACCACCTACAGATTTCCCAAACAACTCTTTCCACATAACTGAGTTGCTGTCATGATGATGTGTAGTAACTTCTTGCTGCATATTCTTTGGTGGAAACCCTAAAAGCTCCATGCCAGATGTCAAACCATAGATCTCTGCAGGGTTGAAATCAAATCCTTGATGAAACTGATTCACCACTTGTGACTGTAAGCTTTGGTTTCCACCACCTGAAACATCAGTAAAACAGTTATAACCAGCTGCACTTGTCACCATAGTTTTCGTCGTATCTTCACCGCCCGCCGGAGCCATAAGTGCCATCAAATATAAATGAATTTGATGATTCTCAAGACTATGGATTTAATTACTCCTCTTGCTCTTAACTAATCTTTGTTCAGCTTGTGTATCTCCATGATTTTAGCCAAGTCTAAGCTCCTAGCTAGCTAGCTAGATGAACAGAAAGTTCACAAAAAAAGTGTAATCAATCAAGGTAGAAAAAGATTGAATTTTTACAATGTTTTAGGATTCAAAGTAAAGAGGGTAATATATAAGGGTAAAGACAGATTTTTGATAAGCTTTTTTGGACTGTAAGAAACTAAGAATGTTAGCTAGCTAATAAGATGAAGAGTGGTTGGTTGGTAAAAACACGTCTGAGCAATTTTTGGTTTTTTCTTCTGCAATAAAGAACACACAACATAGGATGTGGTGTAAAGAAACCTAAAACCTAGGAGCTATGAAAAAGAAACCAGAAATCTTTGCAGAAACAGAAGAACAGAAAAAGGGAGAGAGAGAGAGAGAGCAATATATTGATTTGATGATGATAAAGCTGTGAGCTTTATTATTTCTTTCTCTCTCTCAAAACAAAAACACAGTAGAGAGTAGTAGTAGTAGTAGAGAGTGGGTCAATTAAGCCAATAAGATATATGATATAAATGCACATACAGCAGCACCACCAAGCAATCCCAAAATATTCCCTCCAATTATTTTTCTTGGTCCCTTTTCCATTAAATAAATAGTTTCAACTGTTTAGAAATCTAAATAGTAAAATAATAACAAAATTCCATAATATATTTGGGAATTCAATGCAATGATATTACTTTCAAATTATATTATAGTCATCAGGGTCCAAAATTGTTGGGCTCCTTGTTATGCAAAATACTCCAAACAAAGAGTCCAGGTTGAATCATTATCATAAAAAATGAAAAAAAAAAAATAAACAAATAATTTATAGCTAGCCGCCACATACAAATATTTTTATCTTTTCCTCAACCCCCTTTGATACCCTTCCCATAGCTAATTATAGCTCAAGCTTTCACATACATCAAACTCAGTTTCATAGATATTATCTCCCAAAAAACTATGGCTTTATTTTATTCTTCTTCTATTACAAGTTTGCAACTTCATTATTGAATATTGTATGAATATGTCATATCCAATACGCGTCTTTTATTGCATTATTATTATTAAGGATATTTAAAAGGTATTTTTACTAGTATTACTTTATAGAATTTATTACATTCATCTGTTTTTCTTAATCCAAATAATATCTTAATTTTCAAAATACTTCTTCTTTCCTTTCTCTTTGAATTACAAGTTTCGAGACATCTGTAATGATTCTGCACTTTTCTGGTGAATTAGTACTTGGAAATTAAGACCAAGTGGTAAAAAACAGGAATACATGTGATATATATGGACATAAATACATAGGGTAAGAAAAAGTGTCTACAAAGGATGACTGGCTAATAGTGAATATAATATATAAAATATAAATATAAAAGTACAAAACCCTAGAATTAATGAACTGGAGTAAGGTGAGTTGTATGCACAGGCTTTTTCAGATGGGTTTTTTTTTTTTTACTATGTTTGTGTTCTGAAGATTATCTCCATGAAAAGAATCAAAATGGTCACAGAGTGTGAAATGTGCTTAATTGAGAGAGAAATTATGGAAAAAAGAGAGAGAATTGGATGCCTATGTTTGTCAAGTGTAAAATGTTCCCCAAATAAGACTATGGGGGTGGAGACCAATGAGAGAAGATGAGGTGGTGGTCCAATTTTTCCAACTAATTTTAATTAAATCACCTCTTTTTTTTTTTTTTTTTCCTTTATTATTTATTAATTAAAAAGAAGTTCTTCCACCAATCCCCATTCCTTTCTCCTTATCCTAAATTGGGACCATTTATTAAATTCTTTTTTTTCTTCTTTCATTTTTCCCACACAAAAAAAAAAAAAAAACAGAGTCGGCCCAAATGTGCCAAGAGTCTTCCTTTCCTTACCTACTTTTACACGCAGGAATGAAGTAGTTATACACTTCTTTTTTATTGAAGGGAGTTTATACACTTTTTAATGGCATGAAAAATAAATATCAAACTAATGGGATAAAAGGTTGGTTTCGACTTGTTAAGGGACAAAATTGACTACTATTTTTTTACTAAGACGAAATTCACACACACATTTTGTTTTAAAGGGGCAACATTTAGGCTTCATAACCGCTAGGCCATATTCGTAAATTTGGCAAATATAAGATATTGTTGTGACGCTAAGTGTTAAATTGGGCTCTTAGACTGTAGAAAAAACTTCTACTGATTACAGACATACTTCTTTCTGTCACACACATCTATGCATACATTGCTCAATCACTAATATGACTCATTTTACACAATACAACAACATTTGGCATACAATGACTATTTATAGTTTGAGTTCTCAACATGTGTATCATATACCTTTCAAAAAAAAAACCATGTATATCATATACCTAATCCTTAAAACATGATACCTACAATATTATAACATTTAAGATTTCTATATTTTTTTTTTCTTAAAACAACATTTTTAATGACAGATTCACATTTTGACTAATCTAAGCATAAGTTGGCACAACATTCATCATGTAGGTAGGGGTAGCCTCTTCGAGTTTGGCTTCCCGTCTTTGGTCGGCAATAGTTGGAATTACTTCTTAGGTGATTTGAAATAAAAGAAACAAAATTGTGTTTAACTCTCTAGTTATAAACTCGGAGAGTATGTTTAGAGATGTGCATAGACTTTCTTTAATTTACTTGGCTTTCAAATGCTAAATGTCTCAAGAAACTCGATTGGGAAGAATTGAAGGCGAATCCGATGAATACGGCTTCTTGATCATTGAAGTAGGTTGTTATTGGAACCACTAATGGGGGTAATAGCAGCTGGAAATGTTGTGGTTTCAAAGCCTCTAGAATTAGATCCTATTAGCTTTGCACTTTCGTTACTACAATTCCCTCTTATTTGGATACAAATTCATTAAAAGTCAATCAAGGTGATTCTTTTATGGCTTCAGAACAAATGGGGGACAAGTGTGAGATTTTGGCTTTTGTTTAATTTAATGAAGTTTTTAGCACAATGAATCATAATTACGATGCAACAAAAGAAGTTAAATGATATAAGGTATGAAATCAAACTCGATCATTACGCATACCTACTTAAAAAAAAGACTTATATACTAATCAGTACGATGGTTTATAGTATTAACGATATAATTTATTATCATTACTAATTCTTCTTATAATTGATTCACATATAAGATTACTTTATTACTTGACACAGTGAGCGTAAAATATGAACAAATTTAAAATCAACATAATCGAATCGAATAGTTTGTCTCGGCTCAATTGAATCATAATAATCTTCAAATTTTCAATCACGCGCAATGCACGTGTGTGGACCTATAAATAAAACTTTTGTAATGAAATTCCCCATTGCACTTTACTAATGCCTAATAAAGACAAGTGGTCCTAAATTGAAAAGCTTTGGATGCTGCTTGCCATTTATTTTGCATATTTTCTTATTTCAACTTTGTGTTATACTGTATGCTACGTCACAAATGCATGATATATATAAATATCAACCTTTCATTCAATTTTATAAGTATAAGTTGTATAAAAAACACTATTTTACGATGGGAAAATTCAAATTCAATAATGTACCAAATAATAATCGAATAAATTTTTTTATTTAGAAAACAACATGAACGATACGTGTAAATGAATGAAAGTGTATAAATGATACCATTACTATTTATTTTTATTTTGGATAACGATACTACATATTACTATTGTTGATCATTGAGGATGGGACTCAATCCAATTTAGTTTGGTGTTGTCCTTTCATTATTGTATAAATAAGACATTTTTTGCTTTTTTTCTTTCAAAAATGATGTATACATATGATAAATCGACACAATGTGTACACATAATCAATCCAAACCACACAATAGGCTGTACTAATAAAATAAAAAAGAAAAAAACATCTCAACAATTAGATGAGAATTCTGGGGATGAGTCGGGGATGGGATTCGGCAGGGGCGTATGCACATGTTGAAGGGTGGGGTCACGTGACCCTTCTGAGATCAGGGGAAAAAGAATTTAGTATTAAAATGATACATTTTTGTTGTTAAAAAATATCATTTTATTGTTAAAAATGTCATTTTATGCTCCGGTGACCCCACTAGAACAAATTTATAGACAAAAAATATAGTTTTAGACTCCAGTGATACCAATAAAACAAATTTCTGGATCCGTCACTGGGATTCGGTGCCCCATCACCTTCTTTTTTTTGTTAGATGTTATTATGACATGCATCATTTTAGATAAATTATAGTGTCTGGGTTATTATAATCTGGGCTGAAATGGAGTTTTATTATCCACTATAATGATATTGTTGCTTTTTATGTGTGAATGTATGTCAACTGATCAAACCACATAAACTTGATTTATGTTCAATTATTTGTCTGCTATGGTCTTTAAGGGGTATAGCTTGTGTTTGTTTTCCTAACAAATTCGATTTATATTTTTCTCTCCTCATATTATTTTCTGTTATTGCCGTTAGTAGTTATAGCTTGGTTTTCGATATATCCTTACCAAACTAGTCTATGACAACTTAAAATTGAGACTTTGATGACGTTTTGCTTGGGAAGGAGAAAAAATAATTAAGAGAGGCGATTGTCAAAAGAAGTATTTTTGGTTAATGAACTAACCAAAGACAATATCATATGATATTGAGAGTTTGTGGAGAAAGTGAACGATTATAACCATTTCTAAATGTGGGGATTTTGTCTCAAGATGGAGATTTGTTACGGAGGCGGGACTCAATCCCACATCACTAATTTAGTTTGGTGTTGGCCTTTGATTCTTATATACATAAGATCTTTAGTTTTTTTTTTTTTTTTTTTGTATAAGTTGCACTAGTGAGATGTATTATTTCAGATAAACAATGTTGCCTTTAATCTAATATTTGGACTATTGTTATTTGGGCTTCAACGTATTTTCTTATTCATATTCGCTACTATAATGATATTGTTCTCTTTTTGTAGATTGGTTGACCGAACCGGACCACATAAATTTACCGGACAACATAAATTTAGTGTCTTCGTCTCGGTTTATTTTTCTCTTTTCATATTATTTTCTATTATTGTAATTAATAAGGGGTATTGCTCGGATTTTGATCTTTTACGTACAATGATTAACATCATTTACGCTTTGATCCACATTTTATTTCCACGGTGAGACAATTCTAATTCATTTTATTGTATTGCATGTCAAGTATGCGATTCTTGTGTATTATCACTATCTTGTAAGGAAATAACATTCATTATTGTTTATGTAATTTTGTGTCCGGTTTGGATGTAGATATAATGCAATATAATAAAATAGAACGAAAAGAATTTATTAATGTAATATAATTAAGATAATTTATTACTCTGTTTGACATGCGATTGAATAAAGCGAGGAAAAAACCCGTAATAGGTGATACGGAAGGTGACGAGGCAGTTGGACTTGGAAGTGGAATAATAGGGTGGTAGGGTGGGATAGGGTAGAATAAGTGTATGGGTGACATAGGATACGGTGAGTAGGGTGGAAAGATTTATGGGTGGTGTGAGATTTGAATGGTGTGTGGGATGGTACAGATGAGGTGAACTGGGTTAAAGTGGTTAGGGTAAGTCGGGTGGGGTTGAGGTCGTTTATGGTAAGGTGGGGCATGTAGGGCTAGGGTGGGGGTGGTGGAGTGGTAAGAGTGGTGTGAACATGTGGGGGTTAGACGGTAGATGTGAAAATAGGTGGTTGGGTTAGTAAGGGTGGAGGTTGGGGTGCGGATATGTAATTTGGTAGGGGTAATGTTAAGATCAAAAGTTTACCGTTTTACTAAAACCAATTGGTGGTAGTAAAGATGCTACCTTATTTCCTTATACATTAAGAGTGTGGCAATCTGTCCCAACACCCCCCTCAAGTGTTGGTAATATGTCCAACACTTGCACAATTTTTTTATTATTCTTTTTAAATAATGTTCCAACCAGGGTTCGATCCCGTGACCTCTGGCTCCGATACCATGTTAGGATCAAGCGCTTACCATTTTACAAAAACCAATTGGTGGTAATAAAAGTGCTACTGTATTTCCTTATACATTAAGAGTGTGGACAATCTGTCCCAACAGGTAAGGATGAGCTGGGTGGTGGTGTAAGGGCAGAGTGGTCCGGGTGGGTAGACGTGGATAATAGGGGTAAGGGTCATATAATAGGGTGGTCAGGGGTAGGTTAAAGTAGCATGAGAGTTGTGAGTGGGGTTAATTAAGGTGGATGGGTCGGGTAGGGAGGCGAGGCGGGATAAGGGTAATAACAATGGGTGGAATGGTTGCGGTGGTAAGGGTAGAGGTGGGGTGGACGGGGTTGGGGAAGTAATGTTTCAAGCGGGTCTCATCAATTTTATTTACATTTACATTTCATTCCATCGATTTTTTTTAGATAATAAAAATGATTTTCTTTTCATTTCGTTGCAATAAAACTTTATTCCACTATGTTACCCCATCCCCGGCAAGAAAACTAAAGCGCTAACGCGCAACGGCTTTCGCGCTAGGACGCTCATCCGTTGCTTGTTGGCTCCAACATAACAAGACATATAGTCTCAGGCAAAGGAACACTAATCTACAGCTCAATGTGAAGTGCAGAGAGCAAGACGGAAGCCATTTCCTTCTCCCTCTTCTTACGATCCAACGCTATCGTGATGAGCTTCTTTAAAAATATCGGGTTAAACTGAGGCGCACCGATATCTTCTAGAAAACTGGCCATTAAAGGCAGCGTGCGTAACCCAGAATCACACATATAAGAAACTAAAGATTAAATAAGTCATCAAAACTCTGCATGTTGTACATAAACCATATCAAAACATCTAGCTAGGCCATTTCTATGATCACTTTATTTAAATAGCAACATGAACATAGACCGTAATTGATAATTTACGGTCTGAAACTAAGATAATGCCAGGTTTGACCCTCAAATTTAATGACCATAGAAGAACTACCATATATTTGAAACTGTAGCGCCTCCAGACCCCGGGCCTGATGGCGCTAAATAAGTCATAAATGGTCCGGTCAACTGCTTAAACCGCCGTCCTCGTTTGCTTTAAAATGACTAACCCGAGTTGACAAGACATTTATGTCTCACACTCACACTCCCAGTTTCGTCCCTATCAGAGGTAATTAACTAGAGGCCATCCTTACACCGTCTCTAACGGTGTCCTAATATTCGGCTCTGATACTATTCAGTAACGCCCCCTGACCCCAGGTCTGGTATAACTAAATGAGTCATAAATGGCCCGGTCAACTGCTTAGATCACCATCCTCATTTGGTCTAAAAAAAAGGCTAACCCGAGTTAACAGGACATATATGTCTCACATTTATATGGAGGTGAGCATTCTACTACTAGACCGATATACGTGAGACTTTTACACAAACCCATAGTACACGATTGTGTGTTTTATTATCTAAGAGTATCTTAATTAACTCCTGCAAATAAAGCTTGTCATTAACATGAGACAGTTGGTAGATCTCAAATTTAAATATGATAATCAAAGCCACATAATTAGACTTTAGTGAATTCAAATTCTCTATGGTCTCCTCCCAATCCGGATCCTCAGCTTTTAGAACCCCAGCTTTTGCCTACGTGGTCGCAGCTGATTGGCTGAAAAACTGAGTGGCGAGCTGATCGAGTCTCAGTTTTCATGGGCCGAACTCAGTTTTTTGAGTCAATCAGCTGCCTCCACGTCACCAAAGCTGAGAAAAGCTGGGGTTCCAAAAGCAGAGGATCCGGATTGGTCTCCTCCATGTTCTTCTTACTATATGCATTCTCATTTCTCATATATTATATTAGGAATTTGTGTAAAGGATGCATCGATCAATTCTCATCAGATAGACATGCAATATTTGGAGATTTCATTGAAATTAGTACTTAAAATGATAAGAGATTATCTAAATTAGGATGAAATATGATTTGCATAATTTAAGATTACAGGGCATGCATTATTATCCGATACAACACTAACAATGGAACATTAAATTCTGATACAGATATAGATAGATTTTTAAGGATGTTTAAGGAGTACTATAATGCAAAGGTTAATTAAGATGAAGAAGTTGAAGTAATTAGTATTAATGGACAGGGAAATAATTAATAGCACCCATAAAAAGGGGAGGGTAAAAGAACTGTAGTAGGAGAAAAAAAGACACAGATTTTGGGAAATTAATTAAGCTCTTTGAAACTTGTAATTGCAGCAGAGGCAGGCAGCAGTCTTCTTCTTCTTATTTTTTTATTTAAATAGATGCTCAGCTCAGGGGGATACCTACCCTATAAAATCAAAGTACATACATTGTAGTAGGAGTCTCAATTGCTAATAATGAGGGGGTAATGAGACACAAAAAAATGTATAGGGTGGTCCAAACCCTGGCTCCTCTTCACCCACAGACCCTTTTTTGATCATCATCATCATGAATATATGGTTTAATTTTCTTATATATATGGACCATCCTATATATATATATATTTTATATTAGAACAGTTCTTAAACTGTAGTCAGTGGCGCCTCGCGCTCCAGATTCCGCATGAAGTCACGAGAGAGGTTAATCATGGGATCTAGCAATTTCATAGTTAATCATGAGATCTAACAATTTCGAGGATGAGAGGCCAGATTAGATATCTCTTACTGAGAAGAAGTAGGCCTTTACAGTGACTCGAACCCCCACCTCCGGCTTTTAGAGATATAGAAGCACTACACCATCTCCCCGCCACATGCTGCCATATATCAGGGATTATATATATATATATTTTATATTTTCCTTTTATTACTTGCCTCAACCCAAAGTTCGCCTGCACTGTTCCGTCTCTATAGTTTTGTAAAAGGGATAAATCGAAGGTTATGCTTGGATGGTTGAGCGTGTAAATAGCTATTTATACGGTTTTTTTTTTTTTTATATTTTGGATGAGAAGTTGATTCGCTACGAAATCAAACACATCACTTTTTTTTTTTTTTTATAATCGTTGAGATATGGCTCTGGAGCACTTAATTAGCTAGCTTTTGACAAATACACATAAGGAAAGAAGGAAGGGAGTTGATATGAGATTTATTAGAGGTATTAAATTGGTAGAATCGACACTCTAGAATCAAGCGACATTTATGTGATGTTATTGTTATTTTAATCGGATTTGAATGATTTTATATAATCTCATCCAACACTTTTACGGTGTTTCTGTTACACCATTTAATACATATATTCAACCAATAGAATTTTTTTAAAGAAGGGTAAATTTGTAAATAAAAGGACATGTACTTCTTGCGTTCTAGAATATAAGTAACTCTACACCTTTTTGTTTGTAAGTCGTTTTACATTATGAATGAAGAATTTATTACTATTTCATCAATCTTACACCTAATATATTAACAATTCAACCACTTTTCAATATTTTATAATTATTTCCTTTCACTAATGATAGTCAAATGATATTTTAGACATTTCTTCTTCAAATTTATGGCATTCGATCAACCATTTTCTTAATCTTTGTGAAAACACTCTAAAAAACTTATATTTTGAGACGGAGGGAGTATTTGGGACGGAGGGATTATTTTACAAAATCTATTTATCCAAATTTTTATTAGTCCTGATACTGTAGAAAATCTAGGCTCAAACTCATATAAAATGAGGGGCTTCATCCCTAAAACCGATAGGCTCAAACTCATATAAGATGATGGGCTTCATCTCCAAAACTTAGGCAATGTGAGACACTTTAATATGCCCCTTCAAGATTTATTCAATTTTTTATTAGTCCTGATACTGTAGATTTGGCAATGTGAGACACTTTAACACGTCCCTCAAGATTTATTCAATTTTTTAAGGGATTATTTTACAAAATCTATTTATCCAATTTTTTATTAGTCATGATGCTGTAGAAAATCTAGGCTCAAACTCATATAAGATGAGGGGCTTCATCTCCAAAACCTATAGGCTCAAACTCATATAAGATGAGGGGTTTCATCCCAAAACCTAGGCAATGTGAGACACTTTAACACACCCTCTCAAGATTTATTCAATTTTTTATTAGTCCTGATACTGTAGATTTGGCAATGTGAGACACTTTAACACGCCCCCTCAATATTTATTCAATTTTTTATTAGTCCTAATACTGTATCTAGACTCAAACCCATATAAGATGATGGACTTCATCCCCAAAACCTAGCCCAAACTCATATAAGATGATGGACATCATCCCCAACACCTAGGTTGTGAGGTGAGAGAAATTCATCTTTTAATATAGGGACACAATAAATATTAATCACAAGTTCCCAATGTGGGACACTTTAACAGATTCACATTACGTAATCTCCTTCAAGTGCATGTAACATTATACCATGGTCAATATATATCCCACTTTAAACTTATATTAATTTTAGATTTGTTTCGAATTTCTTAAAAATTCATAAATTAGTTTTGTAGACTAAGTAGCTAAGCCTTTTGTGGTTGCTGCCAGGCCCATCAAAGAAGCCAGAGACACAAAAAGGGATTGCTTCGTTGGTGGTACGTTTACAAATCTTAAAAATTGTACGTACTCCATTTAAAAATAGTGTATATATATATAGACTAATTGAAAGCTTTAAAATATTCTTATTGGACAAATTTGCATGACGGCTTAGTATGAAAAGAGGTATATTGTCTACATCCTCAACCATCTTTATACTTAAAAATTCAATTTAATTGACCCCATAAGAAATTCAATCTACTAATACCCAGGCCTCTATAATTCTTTTTTAATGGATACGAAATTTAAACATTTACGCACACTTTTCTCTCCATTGATATTCGAATCAGAAATTTTTGAATTAAGAACCACAACACTTAACGCTAGGTGCCTAGGTCTATGTCATATCATATTGGCCACAGGGACGGACACAGGATTTCGGGTAAGGGGGACAATAAAATTTTTAAAGACAAATAAAAAATTTATGGAGAGTTTGATAGATATATTAGTGTAATTTTTCCGGTTCAAGAAGGGTAGTTGGTTGTATATAGGTCTGCCACTGATTGGCCCTCTACATTTATATACACATACATCTTCTCAAAACAAGTACATCTGTGTGTGTGTATATATATATATATATATATATCAGGTCTATCTAGCTCATAAAATGTTTTGAGGTTCAATATTCTGTCTGAAAGTCATGTATTATCACTTATTGTATTGTACATACATACGTGCATACGTGTGTATATATATGTGATGAAATCGCGTGCCTAAGTTCAATAATGCCTAATTTGATTGTTTAAGTAAAAGCTATGTCGTTTACGCAGATTTGAATTTTCAAGAAAAACAAAAAAACAAAAATAAAAATTAAATACACTGCGTAAACGCAGCGTAGCTTTTATTTGCATGTAGATGATCTCAACCCGTATATATATAAGTTAAATATTTTAAGTTTTAATTAAAGTGACAAATAATATTTTCCCCATCAAAGAAAAAAAAAAGACAAATAATATTTTCCACATAATTAATGCATGCATCTGTCTCAGCATCTTGTTAATTTTTATTTACAACAAATTTAACTTGTTTCAAACACAAAAAAACAAGAAAACAAAAAAAGCATGCTAATTAGTTTCAATATATGCATAATAAAACACAGGCGACGTGTGATGACATCTAATTAATGCCAATTTTCAAGAAGATGGACATATTAGTAGTAGTGTGAAAATGATAAGAGCTGATGATGCACGGTTTTATGTATAGCGACATGAAGGAGAATTTTAATCCTGTACAGTTTATTAAAACATTCTTATAAATTAATTTTTATTTATATATATATATACAGTACATTTGTATATATAAATTGTAATTGACATTGTTCCATGTCTGCTGGAACTTTTTTATAATGAATGGAATAGTGACAACCTGAAGTGGACGTGCACGTGAATTTTTCTCCCGTCCATTTCTCTTCTTCCCTTTGTTCTTTTTTCAAATGTAGATGATTCTTAGTTTTACAGTTTTTTATTGTTTCAAATTTTAGAAGTATCAAGCCATAATAGCTCGGTTGTTAAAGAGTTTGGGTATTGTATTAACATTGTAGTCTAACTGAAGTTTGAGTGGTCCGATCCCCGTATGAGAAGCCCTCTTTCAGAAGCAAAAAAAAAAAAAAACCATTCAAATGGAGTATGAGCATACTGAACCATTTAGATACATCATTCAATTTACATTCCCCGTGAAAAATTAAATAGGAGGTTTGGTGGGTACCCTTTGGATTCTGGTTAACTTTTCCTTTTTTCACAAGTACCAAGACTTTGTATGAGTAAATTATTTGCCTTTTTCTTTCTTCTTTCTTTTACGAAAACGTAATATAACTCACACTTGCCCTAATTACGTCGGGCTAGAATTAACCCTGGACTGATTATATGTGATGATAGCAGCGTGACTTAAGGTTCTTGACTGTGGCGGATCCATGATGCTGGCTTATAGTTCTAGATGGTAAGGTAAAATGACGTTAAGCTTATAGTTCATAATGCTTAATGGCATGAATTCCTTTCAATTGCCGACATTCCTGGCTGGCTCGACTTTTGTCTTGGTGTCAACATGCTTAAGCACGATACAATTGAGTTTTGGAGATTTCTTTTTCAGAAACTTGTCTCTAGCATTTGGTACTAGCAAAACAAAGATTCCCCCACGGCAATTTTTATTGCGAATGCGATACGCAAAGCACGCGAGCTTAGATTAGCCTGGCCCTGAGTTTGTTTGTTTGTTTGTTTTATTTTTTATTTTATTTTAATGCAATTGATTTAAACTCAAGTTTTGACCTGTTTGTACAGTTTCATAATTTAATAAAATATCCGGTTTATACCAAAATGTGCAGTAAGATAGTTTGGAGTGGGTGTGGGGTGAGATGTGGTAGGGTTATAAGATGGTATGGTTCAAGTGAGGTAAGGTGTTTTTACATTTTATATATACACCTAACCCTATCCCCACCACATACCCATCCTACCCTACCTTATTCATCATACCTTATCCCACCACTCTAGTCTCTACCCTATCTCAACCTATCATATCCAAATATTTTTTGCTTTCGCAAGATATCCAGACAATAATCTGAAACTTAACTTTCGATGTACTGTTGGGCTCTAGAGGTAGAGACATCTCCCAACAATGTTTGCTGCATCCATAAGGGCTCGAACCCGAGACATCTTGCTTAATTCCGACTAACCTTTATTGGTACCCTATCCAAATATTTAAGTTTTGCACAATATTGATATATTTTAGTAAAACTTCTTACGTAGATATTTTTTTGTTGTTGAATGTAAATTATTTAAATTTATATTTTATAGATTTATCTTGTTGTTTTATATATATGTTCTCAAATGGTATTAACTATGAGATTATTTGGCAATGGCATAAATATATAGGGAGATAAAAGAAAGTAAATAAACCAAATAAGGTAATCTCAATGACATAAAGAGAGGGAGATAAGAAAAGATAATAGTAAAAAAATAGAGTATAATCTTATATATAGATAAGATTAGAATGACATCATTTGAACCCTTACATTCTTTTGTTTGCACCTCCAAATTTAACTTGTATAGCCGATAGTGTTGTTGCAGGCCCTTTTGCCATTATTTTAACCTAAGTTTACACCTTCCATTTCCCTTTTATTTATTTACTATTTGTCACAATATAAAAATTATATAAAAAAAATGACTAATTGACCCCGAGAATAATCAGGCAAGCCATATTTATTTTACCTAAATAATATTTATTTCAAAATTAATGCAAGCACAAGTACTTTAAAAAAAGACAACGAATTAACAACATATTGAACAAAAGTTTACATCAAAAGAAATCATAGGAAAATGGTACTAAAAATTATTTAAAAACAGCCATCATAATTCAATTCTATCCAGATAAAAAAAAATTTAAAAAAATCTTCCTGATACGGTTGATTTCCTACGTAGGTATTAGTACATTAATATTAAAAAAAGATTATAATAACGGTCAACTACAATGGCCTTATTGTTAAATATTGCATGATTGAAGTGGCATTTGTGTCTTATTATTTGACCTTGATCAATCAGACGGATCTATCTTTTACAAGACAATTAAAGATGAGTCACTGTTTTTGGATTCTTTGACACCTTATTTTATTCATTTTGTTGTTAATTATATAAAATAATTAATTATTGCACAAAGGTTTTTTTTTTTTTTTTTTTTTTTTTTTTTGTTGAGAAAACAACACTTTATTAATTAATATCCGCCAAACAAGCGGCCAAAACGTCGCCAGAGGGCGAGGAACCCCAAGATGTCACAGAAATAATCACAAAGCGTTTCTAGCTAAAAGATGTCTTGGGACATCGCTTCACACGCCGAATAAATAAAAAGAAATCAAGAGAAGTTTGGATAAAAAGGTCAAACAATCTCGCATCAAACAACCCCGAGGCGTAAGATCCTCTTTTGGCCGTCGGAGGCAAAGCGACGCCAAACAATCGCTCTCACCTCTGATCGTTGAATTCCCAAATGCCTCGCCTCTTCCATAGCCAAGGAAATGGCCTTAAGCTCCATGTATTCCACTGAGTCACCTGGGTCAAAATGATACGCAAAGGTGTGAAGAACTGCCCCGTGAGAGTCTCGGAAAATAATTCCCACCCCTGCGCCTGTCTCTGTGACTGACGCATCCACATTGCCTTTAATCACCCCTTCCGAAGGCTTCACCCATGTATCCGGCAAGTGTTGGACTGAGCCCTGCGCCCTATAGGTCTCCAAAGCCGCCACATACTCGGCCGACGCTGTAAGAGATCGCATACACACCGCTGAAACATAAACAGCCTGATCATCGAACACTGCAGAACAACGCGCCTTCCAAATCCCCCACATAAGCCATACAAATCTCACAGTATCCTGAGCACCCTGATCCTCGAGCAACCTCATAAAGAAATCTGCAAAGGTGGCGGCGAAGACGCCTAACACCCCATGTAGAATGGTGACACTCGCCAAATTCGATCGCCAACTCGCACTCAAAAAGTACATGCCGCAGCTGGCGTTTCCAAAGTTTCCCCACAAGCCAAAGCAGACACCTTCCCCATATTCCTCTTGTGCAATCCCTGGCCGATAGCAAGGCAATCAGTGAGGCAACGCCACAAGAAGTGCTGAATACGCGGCTGCACAGGAAGCTGCCAACAGTTCCTCCAAATCCTGCTCCCCTCCCCCACCGAAGTACCCGGACCAACCACAGATGCGATGGTCGGTAAAGTGATAAAGCCAGAAAGTACCCTGAACGAACAGTATAAACGCCCTTACGATCATAATGCCAAATCCGCCGATCCGGGTGCTCACCTGGGGCAATAGTGGTGCCCAAAATAGCATCGACTCCCATGGGCGAAACAATTCTTTGGACCCGTTGTACATCCCACACCCCAGAGTTGGGAATAAGTAAATCGAGACCTTAGAATCCATTTGGAATGTCATGTCCTGCAAAAGGAATACGGAACGAAGGCTGGCGACTAGTCCATGCATCATGAAAAACGTAAACCGATTCACCGTCTCCCACCCTCCATCTCAGCCCACTTAGTAAAAGATCTCGCCCCTTTAAAATACTGCGCCAGAGAAATGACGGTCGAGTCCCCAATCTTGCTGCGAGAATAGTGGTGTCCTCAAAGTACTGCGCATGCAAAACTTGTGCCGCCAGCGAGCCCGGGCTGCGAAAAATCCTCCATGATTGCTTCGCCAATAAAGCCAGGTTGAAACATTCCAAATCACGAAACCCCAGACCCCCCAGATTCTTAGGTAAACAACAAGCCTCCCAGTTCTTCCAATGAATCCGACGCTTAGTCTCAGTGTCTCCCCAAAAGAAACCACGAATCAACTGCTCAAGTTCCCGAATCATAGTAGTAGGAACTTTAAAACACTGCATAATAAAGGTAGGGATAGCCTGGAGGGCCGACTTAATAAACACTTCCTTGCCTGCAGGCGAGAGCAACTTGTCTTTCCAACCAGCCACTTTTTTCCAAATTTTATCTCTCAAGAATGCAAACACCCGACGTTTATTTCTCCCAATCTTATACGGTAGCCCCAAATACTTACCAGAGCCGTCACCCAAGGGAATTTGCAGCAAATCCGACACCGCCTCACGCACCTCTACCAGGACTCCTTCGGAGAAGTACAGACTAAATTTATGAAAGTTGATAGCCTGCCCAGATAAAGCACCATACCTATCAAACAACTCCACCAAAGCCTCCACAGCCCCGTCCAGCAATTCAAAGAACACCATACAATCATCTGCAAATAACAAATGAGAAATAGAAACCAATGCCTCTCTGCCAAAGCGGATTCCCCGAAGCGCACCTCTGTGTACATAGTCATTAAGCAAAGCCGTGAATCCCTCAGCACAAATGATAAAGAGAAAAGGCGACAATGGATCTCCTTGCCGAATCCCACGAGTAGGGACAATTCTACGACTCGGCTTCCCATTAATCAAAACCCGATAACTTACAGACGTCACACATCTCCGCACCAGATCAATGAAGGGCACCGGAAACGCCATACGCTCCATAACTCCCCAAAGATACCGCCATTCAACCCGATCAAAAGCCTTGGCCATATCCAACTTCAACGCAGCATGACCATCATCACATCCCTGAGCACCTTCTGCTTGCAAAGAATGAAAAGCTTCAAAGGCAACAATTGCATTATCCGTAATGAGACGGCCCTGAGACAAACGCACTCGAGTCTCCAAATCACATCACCAATCACCTCTTTAGGCGATTAATTATCACCGGGAAATTAGCTTGTAGATCGAATTACATAACGCAATCGGCGAAACTCGGTCATAGCGAGTGGAGAAGTAACCTTTGGGATCAATGAAATATATGTATCATTCAGTAAACCTAGGGGGGCACCATTATTCAAAACATCCAACACCACCCGTAGAACATCTTCCCCCACAATCCCCCAGAATTTATGCAGAAAAATCACGTGCATGCCATCAGGTCCCGGTGACTTTCTCCCTAGCAACTGTTTTAAAGCGACACTAACCTCCTCCCGAGTAAAAGCGGCCAGCCGCCAGTGCTGCTGCCGGCGACTTCAATCTCAAGAAATCAGAGCCCATCAAGATCAATAAGCGGTGCCATTCGGCGAATAAATTGCCTCGAAAGTAATCCACCACCACACGCGCCCATATCTGTTTGGCTCATCACACACAACCCCTGCGTATCAAACAACAAATGAATTGTATTGCGCTTCCGATTTTTGCCGCTTTATGATGAAAATACCGAGTATTCTATCTCATGCATTACTGACCATTCACTTCTACCTCTCTCGCCAATAATACTCTTCTTCCATAGATGCCATGCGATCTATTTGTTGCGATAAGAGCATGTTCTCGTTTGATTGAGTAACTAGGCGATTCCCGGAGCTTCCGTAGGTCCTCCTCTTTCTCCATTATACGTTTCCCGAGATTCCCATGCCGTTGGGAACTCCAACACACCGCAACTCTCACGAACTCGTGTCACCTTTCCTACGAGAGAAGAGGAACCTTGAATAGTACCATGCCGCCACGACGCTCAAACGTTCCCAAACTCCTGGTCCCTAATCCGAATGGGTCATATCGAGGCACCGGAGTCCACTTGACCAAGCCCCTATCAAAAGGATTAAGCGATGAAATTAAAATAGGGACATGATCGACTAGAATCGGATAAGTGATACACCACGTGATGCGAGAAGAGAGCGCGCCACTCCAAGTTAGCCACGCCTCTATCCAACCGAACTCGAGTCGCCATCCGATCAGCTCGTTTATACCAAGTGAATGGTGCCCCAACATAGCCAAAATCCGCTAAGTCGCAATCAGTGAGAGCATTTTGAAAAGATACAATCTGCGGGTAAGGACGTAGATTTGGACCATCCTGCTCAATACGTGAAAGAACCTCATTAAAATCCCCTGCCACCAACCACGGTAAGGACATCCGCTCATGCAGGCGGCGCAACAAAGCCCAAGAATGCTCCCTATCTCGAACAACCGGGTTCCCATAGAACCCCGTGAAACGCCAATGTGGGGCCAAAGTACTACGAATGATAGCATCTATATGGCCAGAATTATACGTAGAAATGAAAACATCCGTATCGTCATTCCATAAAAGAGCCAAACCACCGCTCGCTCCCACGCTCCCCACAACAAGTGCACAAGAATATCCAAGCAAACAACGGACATATTCAAAACGATTTTCACTGAGCTTAGTTTCCGACAAAAATAAAGGTTAATTGGTTCGTAATAATCATAGTTAATGTAATTTTTTTCTTAAAACCTTCTATATCCGAAACCAACTGGTTCGATTAATCATAGTTAATGTAATTTAGATACGAGTGATACAAAGTGGATATTAACTTCTCTAAGAATATATATTGTCTGGTGTCTACTATTCAATGATGGAATATAATATACAAGAAATTTTAGCTTATACGGATTTTGGATATCAAAAAGGAATATTTTTTCACAACAAAAATTATTGTGACTTAGGTAATATGGTCGATTATTCTGAGTTAATTTGAGTCTGAAGTTGAGTGTTTTATAGACTCAATAACGGTTAGAAAGCTTATTTCATATATTCTGAGCCAAATTTGGACATAAAAAATTCAACATTCTGTCTAAATTTGAATCAGAGTAAATAAGCGTGAAATTTTGAAGGATAAAATTAAACAAATAGTATGTAATAAGACATTTTGCTGTATGAAAAAGACATTTACTATCAAAATCAACCGACATTGACAAAACACCATTGATGATACAATGTGGATATATCCTCAATATGTGATAAAGTGTTGTGGGGGCGTCACTTGCTTACCCAAGCTTCATACACATGTAAAAACTCTGACAATTAATACATGATAGAAGACAATATTATTCAAATAAATAATATTACCAATATACATACATTAATTATAGAATATATAATTATTCTGTAATTAATACGTAATATCTACAACTAATATGTATATATTGCTAATAAATAATATTAACAATATACACACATTAATTACAAAATATATAATTATTCTGTAATTAATACGTAATATCTACAATTAATGTGTGTATATTGTTAATAAATTACTTTTATTAGTATTATGATTTCTCTCCTATATAAAGGAGCATTACTGTATCAATTCATCAATTAGAAAAACAGTTTCAGTCTTTTATTATTTCTTGAAGAGTATTGATTTTCTTTATGGTATCAGAGATAGGAACGAGGGTTCAAATATCTTAATATTGATGAACCCTCGCCCGATCTTCTTCCGCGATAAACCATTTCTTAAATACATAGCAAACCCATTTCTCAAATTCATAAACCAGCACTTACATCTCCAAACCCCCACGGCAATATGATAGACCTTTGCATTTTCATTTATCTTATATTTTAAACATTGACTTTATGCTCCAATCATGCATTGACGTCATGCCCAAATCCAGCTACAACCTTTCTTATAAAAATAAAAATAAAATTACTCATCCTAGGCATAATGTCCTTATGCGTATCAGCCCCACAATAAAACATCTCAACATGTTCAATTCATTCTCCCAGTTTTTAGTCCAAATTCTTTTTTTTATTTTTCTTTTTATTTATTACTTAAAAAAAAGGTCTAACATATAGAATCAATTATATTCTTTTGGAATCTATTATCCATCTATCATCCAGGGTTGATTCAAGAATGCAGATATTATAGCAGTCACCATTGGAGGTAGCAACAACAAAATCCAAAAACACAACAAGACTTTCGGAAGGGCCGAAAGACATACAAATTACTAATGGACTTGTAAGAAATTAAAGAAATCAGTCGGAGTGGAGACTCGCCTCCAACACATCACAACTATGACTCAGAAAGAACCGTTGAGCGGAGACGCCTCCAAAATCACACCACTAATGGACTTCGGAAGAACCGCCGGAGTGGAGATGCCCTCCAAAACATCACAACTATGGACGGAGTGGAGATGTCCTCCAAAACATCACAACTATGGACTCCGGAAAAGTCACCGGAGTGGAGATGCCCTCCAAATTATGTCAATACAAACTCATTTCTCCAACCCGCGCCTGCGTTTGAGGAGGTGATAGAAGACAATATTACTCAAATAAATAATATTAACAATATACACACATTAATTACAGAATATATAATTATTCTGTAATTAATACGTAATATCTAACAACTAATGTGTATATATTGCTAATAAATAATATTAACAATATACACACATTAATTACAGAATATACAATTATTCTGTAATTAATATATAATATCTGCAATTAATGTGTGTATATTGTTAATAAAGCCTAAAGCCTGAATGGTCGATCAGGTCGTAGTCCTTATAGTATGATCAAGAACGCCATCTTCTTATCGCGTCAGGTGTGTGCTTGGCGGTGATCTTCACTGTTGATGCATGCAGATCTAGATGATCATCTAGATCTCAAGATGCATCAACGCCAAGATCACCAGTTCATGGCGATAATGACGTGGCAGTAGCACCACTCTAGTATGATAGGGATTTGAGCCTTACCCCCGACCTTGGAGAAGAGTACTGGACTTGTACGTGATTGAGGTTTTACCTAATACCTCGTGGATAATATGTAATGTCCGTAGATCTACTTGTAAAGATGTTGGACGGTAACGATGTAATATGTACAACTTTTATCCATGCCTCAAAAGGGACGTATAGTTAACATGCTTCATGCTTGTGCTATAGCCCAAAATATCTTCATATATGCCACTAGTATGACTCTGATTAATGATTAATATGCATAAGGTAGGATATGGTGAAAATAATAGGGTTATGTGGGGTAGGGTGGGATAGCTTTTCCCCATCACCCACTTTACCCTACCCGCCCTATCCTACTCTATCCCAGGTTCATTATCTACCATGTACACACTTTACCAATCACCCCACCGCTCCTTATCTCTCTACCCCCTCTATCCTTATCTTACCTTATAACATTATAATGATTTTTAGAATAGCAACAACACGTTTATGTATATTTCTTCATCTTATCTTTAATTCTTTATTTTTTGTTATCTTTAATTCATTTCCAATTCAATTTTTTTTATATTACTTTATATTCACTCCGTTTTTTTATCTGTCACATTCGGAATTTGCTCTGTTTTATTTATTTGTCATTTTACATTTTCAATGCATCATTTATTATTTTATTTTTTTTCATTTACCAATAAATTATTTACATCTCCAAAAAAATACATTTCCAATACTAAAAACTCATTTACCAACAAAATATTTAAATCTCCAATAAAAAAATACATTTCCAATATTGTATTTTAGACATCATTTTCTTAATCTGTGTGATTCTTCTCTCTGGACAGATTAAAAAAAACGGAGGGTAACCATTATTTAATAACAATCAAAAGATAAATCAAACATTTTCATTTAATATTTACATCATTTTTAGTTATAGAAAAACCATCATTTTTTATTTTTTTGAAAAACGATCTACATTTATTCAATAAATGGAAAACCACCATCCCGATACAACAAAGTATTTAGCAGCAAATCTATACTAAAGCGATAAAGGCAAACAAAGAAAAACCATCATTTTTAATGAGACAAAACACTTTTTAAAGAAAAAAGTTATATCATGAGACCAAGGTAGTATGACTAAAATATAAAACACATACACATATGCGTGCACACTTGAACCATGACACACAAATATATACTAGTACTATATGTATTTTTGTATGTATATACCGACAATTTTTTTGGGTAATATATACCGACATTAAAACTTTGGAAAGGCACAGGTGGCATTTTGTCGATTGTTTTTGTATTTTTCTTTAAAATTGTTAAATCCTAACCATAACGGTCCTCACTTATCCCGTCTCAGAAGATTAGTGGAGATGTTAATCAGGTAACCTAATGGTTCATAGTTATGGGGTTGCTATTACACCAAATAACTGAAAAAGTCTCTCATTTATGGGGTTTGAACCTACACACTCCTGCTTAAGATCCAGATGTCCTTTTAAAGCACTCAAGTCTTTTATCACTAGGCCATTTCCTGAGACTTTTGTACCCTTTTCTTAATTCATTGTCTGAAAATTACTACTCACTCCGTCCTAAAATATAAGTCATTTATAGGTTTTTACACGGATTAATTAAATGGTTGAATGCAATAAATTAAACGTCTAAAATATTTATTGATTATCATTAATACAATAGATGTTAAGTAATTAAAAGTTGATGAATTGATAATAAATTAGGGGTAAGATAGAGAAAAATAATAAATGTTTCATTGGTAATGCAAAATGACTTATATTGTGAGACAAATCTAAAGAGTTAAAATGACTTATATTTTAGTACAAAGGGATTAGCTTACTACTACTACTTATGTCCCAAAATATAAATTCATTTTGATTTTTCACACAGTTTACAAAAATTGATTAAATTAGTTATATGTCATTAATTTTAATAAAAAAGTCTAAGATAACCTTTGACTGAAATTAATGCAGTAGTTTATTCTGTAGCACTTAATTAATGCAATAGTTGTCCGTAAGTAATGAAAAATAAATGAATATATAATTAATCAGGGCCGTCCCTGTGAATTTCCAGTCTCTAAGCCAAAATATATTTATCGGGCCCTTGACAATTTTTTTTTGTAGGCTAATATTTTTTAAGATTTAAATGAAGCATCTATTTCAAGAAAAAAAAAAACATGTAAAGTCAACTAATCATAGTATAAATAATGCAAAAGAAATGTTTTTGTCAAACATTTTCAACAAAAGTATCACTTAAACACTTATCGTTTAGCATTTTTAGATGCAAAAATACTAATATATGTAATCAATGTCATCAACCAATGTTTTTCAATCGACAACATGGCCAAACCATTCAACCTTTCTTGTGTGTGTGTGTGTTTTTTTTTTTTTTTTTTTTTTTTTTTTTTACAATTCTGTTTGCACTGCTAGTCTTTACCGTAGATGTAATCACTCACATAGAAGAGAGTGAGCCGTGATTGAGGGGAGGGCAAAAGTCGCTGCAGTAAAGAAGGGGATGTTTATTGTTTACAATTTCTTTTTTTGAGTGGATATTGTTTACAAATATTAAAGTACTACTAATTTAAGGCTTTTCCTAATTTCCTTGATATAAAAAAAAGAGTACTAATTTTATTTTTTATTTTTTATTTTGCTTAAAGTCCCCGATATTCGGAACCCACTGGTCCGACTAATCCGGAGTTAATTTCAGTCGTCTTGCAGGCTGACTTTTACTTTACGAGGGCGGTAAGGTTTGGTCAAAGCTTTCTTTCAACATTGGCGCTACCGGAGGAGAATCGAACCCAGAACTTTCTCAAGATTCTCAAATCACTTATTTTGGATTTTCCTTTTTTTTTAATATGCGAAAGGCTTTTCCTAATGCTGAAACATGGGCTTTTTTTTATATAAAAAAAGAAGAAGAAGTACAATTAGGCTACTGAACATGAGCTTGTAGTTCTATAATCCAATACCTCTTATAATAACTTTCCATAACGCGTTTTACGATTCTTTATTTATTTAGAATACCATATAGATTGACCCACAAAAAAAAAATTACTATATAGGTTTATTCAAAAAAATAATACTATATATTTATATGATGATATGGTCAAAATTAGTTTGTATTAATTTACAAAAAACATTGTGTATGTCGCTGATTAAATATGAAGTAATACACGTATCAAACTGCAAACTATTATTATTTTAGATAATCTCAAAGGCCACACAGTTATGTAAAGTTTTCTGAATACACTATGAATTTATAAATATATAGCCGGTTCAGTATTTGTTTGGAATTTTTAAATGGTGTTGAGTAGATCTGGGTCCTCTGTTTCTTGCGTATGCGTCCTCTAGCTAGCTCTGTACATCTACGAGCTCTCATTAAGAGAGAATATAGGATTATTCTATGGTAGAGACTCCCTACGTATGGAGTCTCTATGTAAGAATTTTCTGAGAATATATAATGGCTTCGGGCTGAGCTCGAGGCTAACTACTCGAGGGATCGACTAGTTAAGAACCGTATGTCCTCTGAAGATTGATTAGGTCTTACACAAAGAGAAAATGGTTTAAACCGAAAGGGTCAGACTAACCACAGTAGTGGCTCCTTATAGCACTTTTAATTTTTCGTTTCAGGTTGACTTTTTCAAAACCACATACAACAACCAACTCCAATAAGCACTCCATATACAATTCCTCAAAAATATTTTTTTCTAACAATCTCAACTAACCAATTTAACTAACAACATATTTTCCCATTTTTTTTCTTTTTATTTTACAATAAAATTAAAATGAAATATTTTATAGTTGCAAAATGATATTTTAATATGTCGTATTCCTTTATGAAACATGTGTATGTTATTTTTGAAAAAATATAGTATATTTTGAAAGTCCTTGTATTTTTATCAACAGTTGAGTCACAACGAGTAACACAACTTTTCATCCTTGATTATGATATAGTACATATTAAATGTGATGTAGACTCATTATAATTAACGATACAAAATTTTGTTGTGTTCATCGTTGTGACACAACCGTTATACATGTATCATCATTCCATCTGGAAATATCCCAACTCATATGGTGATATTTATTGTTGGAAATATGTTGCAAGAAATGCCGTTCACCTTCAACAAAAAAAGAGAGTAAGAAGACATATTGTTCACCTTAAGTGGCTCTCCATAATAAGAGAGTCAATTAGTTTTAATTGGAGAAGAAGGACTGTTAGGGGAATCCACTGTGGCTTTTAATGTATGAACTTCCTCCCTATAGTCTATTTAGGGAATACATCAAGAGACCAATGTGGTTACTCTTATATCCAGGCCCAAAGTTGAGTAGTAGATAGTAGGAGCTCATGATTGTGACTTATCATCAGTTATCTTTGGACATTATCGGACGTGGGATCTACCCACGTCTGTAAACAGTTGAGCCGTTACTGACTTGGTCTTCGTCATGTATAGCCGATTTTTACGTCGGATACTCTTCCTGGCCGTAGCGTGGTAGAAGTCTGCTCCTTCGACTATTCTCGCCCGAAGCACGATCCGTCAGCGTTTGGTGCAGTCCTGCATTTCCGACCCGTTTATCTTTATACTGGGCCCGGCCCAATTATGAATAATCCGACTCAGTGGGCCTACATATCATCATAAGTCCCCCCAGACTGGGGTGGACTGCTTCGCAGCTGCCCTAGTCTGAAATGCTTTAGCTTCCGTCATTAATATATCGTGAAACGAGGCCAAGTCATACTCGCTTATTATCATAACTGTGAGTTGAACCATCACGTCGCTTCACTTCTTGTCTCATAATTACACCTCTTGTCAAACAACTCCTCTATTTCAAACATTTGGAGTCTCATCCCTGCAATTACAAGTAAGTCTCTATTTGTATATTATTCTTCTGCTTCTTTTGAATCTTTATTTCTTTCATGAGTTTGAGAGCCGATACTGCCTCTAGCGATTCTGTAGAAAAATTGTTCTAATCGCCGGAAAAGATTTCAATCGCTATAGAGAGTGAAGAAGTGAGTTCCTCTAACCCTATTCCCTGTCCTGAAAGTGTAATAAACACCGATCATCCCTCCTCTCTTATTGATTTAGGAAATACCTCTACTTTTGGGGATAATCCCTTGTGTCTTTTGCCTTCTCATCTTCTTCCCCCTGGGATTTTTACCCCTACTTCGATTGTCCATCAATATCCAGAAGACCATTCTGCCTTTTTGAATACTCTTAAAAGGGAAATCAATCGATTTGATAAAACTAAAACCATAATGGCTTGCCATGGCGTTTCTAGCAAGATGACTAAAACCGAATTGGCCGGATTGCTGAAGACTTACAAGATTCGTACCGATCCGTTTGAAGTTGTTCTCCCAAAAGCTACTGAGTATGCTTATAATCCACCTCCTGGTTTCTGTACAGTATATGCTGGTCAGCTACATAGCGGTCTCCGGTTTCCTCTTCCTCCTGGGATTGTTGAGGTAATGCGGTACTATAAGCTGGGAGTTGAACAAATACACCCGAACATCATCAAATTCCTTGTAGGTTTTATGATTTGGTGTCGATTGAACACCACTCCGTTCTCTGTACCATTATTTAGGAATTTCTACCAATGTAATTTGACACAAGGTAGTGGGGGATGGTACCATTTTTGTCGTAGATCTGGCAAATTAAGTCATATCATTCCCCTGTCCAGTAAAGATAAAACCAAGAAGAAATGGCAAGAACATTTCTTCTTTGTGAAGCATAACACGGAGGTGAACCTTGGGCGATGGAATACTTCTTCCATGAAAGACAAGTTAGAAGACTTCATTGATGCTGCTCTAGCCGGATACCTTGCTAGTAATAAGATTTCTCTAACCTTAGACTTCATAAGTTCTGCCTTGATAAATGATGCTCAACTCCACACCGCAGGTCCTACTGGTTATGTGGAGTTCTCCAAGGAAGAATACAGAAAACGTATGTCTGAATTTGTTTTTTGCCCTTGTTTTTGAACATACTTTGATTACCTTTGTTTATGCAGTGGCCAATGTGGATGACTTGATCAACATTGATGTCGACGAGGAAGAGGAGACAGAGCAGATGCAGGAGGATTCTGAACAGACCTTATCTGTTATTCCTGAGGGTGGTGAAGCTTCTGGCCAGAAGGAAGCTGCGGACGTAGGCGTTGATTCTGGCGATGCTGCTCAGAACACCATCTCCAATACACAGCCTTCTGCTCAGAATACTTTGAGCACAATTAACCTGGTGGAATTGCCTATTGAAGAGGATCCCCCCAATGATAGACCTATTGGTTTGGATGATGTGCCTTTAAGGACCATTTCCTAGAGACAGAAGAAAAGGCACAGGTCAACCTCCTCTGGTAGTTTTGCGAGTGATTCCTCCTTTAACTTTGAGGATATGTCTGCTGAAGACTTTGCTGATTCTGTAAGTAGCTTTTTATAGGGTTTTGTATTTCCTCTTTAATTTCTGTCTTCTAAAAATTGGCTTTTTGCAGTGCTACCGCCTGGGTAAGTCATTACATAAGAAAACCTCTAGCATGGCTAGGGAGATTGCTGCCCTGCAACAGAAAGTGGAACCAACCGTTCGTTGATGTCTTCAGAGGCAGCTGCTCGTCTGGAAGTTGAGCAATTGAAGGCCAATCTTGCCAAAACTGAGGGTTTATTGTTCACCTAAGAGGAGCAATTGAAACTTAGAGATGAGCAGCTGAAGAAGATGAGAGAGGAGAATCTACAGCACCTGGCCACAGCAGAGAAAATGAAAGCAGATTTTGATGAAACTTTAAGGCAGATGGAGGAAACTCCTGCCCAGAACATTATTCACAAAGTCGTTGCCGGGTATAAGGCTTCTCCTCAAACCTATGAGGAAATTCAGATCATTCTAGCTCCAGCTCTGCGCAGAGGATATACCCTTGGTGTCGATAAAGCTAAGCCAGCTGACTTAGTGATTAGCACTCTGCCTAATCACAAGCTTTATGATAAGAAGGCCGGCAAAATCTTCACAAAACGGTATGACGAATACAAGAGTGGGGAAGATATTATTCGCAAGTATGCGAAGAAAAAATCTGCACAGCCTTCTGCTTCACAGTCTTCTGCTCCTTCTTCATCTTAATTTCATGTATTTTGTTTTTGAAACTTTGATACATGACTTGTGGTTTTGCTGCAATTTCTGGGCAGCTTTTATGTAACTTTGTCTTCGATGTATAATATACTTTGAATAGCCCTTTGAGTCGGCTTTTTGTTTTCATATTCTTCAATTTATAACTTATTTCCTCATTGCGCTGCAAAGAAGTTAGGACTATTTATCCTTAGCTTCTTTATATATAATGTATACGCTGCACAGAAGTGCTTCGTTAGTTTAAGACTTAAGACTTTAGTGATCCTCTACCCAGAATTTTGTAGTGGGTCTTCTGCCCAGAATTATCTTGCGCTGCAAGTTTAACACTTGTGTTTTTTAATTGAGACCTCTGTCCAGAATGCCCTTGCGTTGCAAGTCTGACATTTAGATTTTTTAATTGGGTCCTCTGCCCAGAATTATCTTGCACTGTAAGTTTAACACTTGTGTTTTTTAATTGGGACCTCTGTCTAGAATGTCCTTGCGCTGCAAGTCTGACATTTAGATTTTTTAATTTGGGTCCTCTGCCCAGAATGTCCTTGCACTGCAAGTTTGATGCTTGATTTTCAGGCATCCTGTCTTTAATTCCGTGTTTCAACACAAGTTAAAATATTCACATATACAATCACAAAATTAAAAAAGATATATATTCAAGGTAGCATCACTCAAGAAAATAAAACTATCTTAAGGAAATTTTTTCCTTAAATGAATAGCATTTCAGCTTCTAGGAATGGTTTTTCCGGATGCATCAGCTAGTTGATAAGATCTTTTTCCATGTACTTTGATAATTTTATAAGGACCTTCCCAATTTGGGTCTAACTTTACAGTAGGACCTTGCTTGCTGGCATCATTTCGCCTCAGAACTAAATCGCCTTCTTTAAAATACGTACCTCTAACCCTGGAGTTGTAGTACTGAGCAATCCTTTGCTTGTATTTGGCCATTTGTATCAATGTTATGTCCCTTTTGTGCTCCAACTCATCCTTGGCATGTAGCATATCTACCTCCTGTGTTTCTGGGCAGTATAATTCCGTCCTGGGAGATTTGTGCCCAATCTCTGCTGGTATCACTGCTTCGCATCCATATGCTAAGGAATATGGAGTTTCCTACGTGGCAGCATTCGGGGTAGTTCTGTATGCCCATATGATGTTTGGAAGGTGATCCACCCAATGAGATCCTTCATGTTCCAACCTTTTCTTCAACCCTTGCTTTATTTGCCTGTTGGTCTGCTCAACCTGTCCATTGGCTTGGGGATGGGCCACTGAAGTGAAATGTTAGGATATTCCTAGTTTGGTGCACCAGGTCTGCACTCATTGATTTTCAAATTGTGTGCCGTTGTCAGAGATTAGGACTTTAGGAATACCCTATCTGCACAGAATATTTCTCCACAGGAATTTCTGTATTTGGTTGGCTGTGATGGTTGTTAACGTTTCTGCTTCCACCCATTTGGTGAAGTAATCTACTGCCACTACCAGGAATTTGAAGTTTCCTGGTGCTCTGGGTAATGGACCCACAAGATCAACTCCCCATTGATCAAAGGCCCATGGAGATACAATTGGTGTCATCTCTTGTACAGGATTATGGGATAAGTTGCTATGCACCTGGCATGTTTTGCAAGTTCTGACCAGCTTCTCTGCGTCTTCTTGCATTTCTGGCCAGTAATACCCGAAAAGTGTACACTTTCTGGCTAGAGCTCTTGCTCCCAAGTGATTTCCACAGATTCCGAGATGGATTTCTCTCAGTACATAATCTCCTTCATCTGGGGTGACGCACTTCAGCCAGGGGGCTGTATAAGATTTTTGTACAGAACCTCGTTGAACAGAGCATACCTGGCCGAGAGTCTTATCAGTTTTCTGGCACGTATCTTATCTTCAGGTAGCCTGCCGTCCCTCAAATACATTACAATTGGATCCATCCAAGTTTCTTCCTACGTTATCGGTTGCACTTCAATATCATCACAGCTCTTCTGTTTTAACTGTTCAACCAACACCTTTTTGTTGGAGAGAAAATTTGATCCTAGCTTAGATAATGCGTCTGCTTTGGTGTTTTGGGCTCTAGTTATCTGTTCCACCTCCACCATTAAAAAGTTTTGCAATTTTCTTTACGCAAGCGCTAGGTATTTCTTCATGGGGCCTTCATTTGCCTCATATTCTCCCTTGATGTGATTCGTTACAAGTTGTGAGTCTGTGTATACTTTCAGATTTTGCACACCTAGCTTCTGTGCTAGATTTAAACCGGTTATCAAAGCTTCATATTCTGCCTCATTGTTAGTGGCTTGAAATTCAAAATGAAGAGCGTATGGGAATTCTTCGCCTTTTGGGCTAATGAGTAGGAGGCCTGCTCCTGCTCCCTCTTTGTTTGACGCTCCATCTACATATAGTTGCCACTATTCAGCCCTCTTTTGCTCTGCCTTTTGCTCTACAGCCAAAGCTTTTTCTTCTATTAAGAAATTGGCTAATGCTTGAGCTTTAACTGCCGTTCTTGGTTTGTATTCGATGTCAAAACCTGCTAACTCGACTACCCACTTTGCCAATCTCCCAGACTTGTTTGGTTTATCCAAAATTTGCTTTAAGGGTTGATTTGTCAACACAATCACTGGATGACTTTGGAAGTATGGTCTCAGTTTCCTTATAGCATGCACTAGGGCAAGAACTAACTTTTCCACCTTTGAATACCTAATCTCAGGACCTTGTAGGGCTTTACTCACAAAGTAGACAGGCTTCTGTAACATACCGTGTTGTTTAACCAACACAGCACTTACTGCCTCATTACAAAATGATAAGTACAAGAATAATACCTCACCTTCCTGAGGAGGGGTTAAAGTTGGTAGGTGACTGATGTGATCCTTTAGATCTTGAAAAGCTTGTTGACACTCTGCATTCCACTCGAATGGGCTAGCCTTCCTTAGGATTTTAAAGAAAGGCAGTGACTTTTATGCAGATTTGGACAAGAAACGATTAAGCGCTGCCAGTCTCCTTGTCAATCGTTGAACTTCTTTAATATTCTTTGGTTCTGGCATGGTTCTCAAAGCTTCCAATTTATCAGGGTTGGCCTTGACACCTTCTTTGGATATCATATAACCAAGGAATTTTCCTGATCTCACACCAAAGGTACACTTTTTTGAGTTCAACTTCATTCTTGTTTGTCTTAACACTTGACAAACTTCTGCTACATCTTTTAAATATTGTTCAAGAGTCCTGCTCTTGATCAATAGATCATCCACATATACCTCCATAGATTTGCCAATTTGTTGGCTGAAAATAGTATTGACCGCCCTTTGGTAGGTAGCCCCTGCATTCTTTAATCCAAAAGGCATAGACACGTAGTAGTAAGAACCAAATTCAGTTATAAAAGCAGTTTTTACAGCATCCACAGGGTCCATCATAATCTGATGATATCCCTTATAAGCATCTAAGAAAGCAAAAATCTCATATCCAACTGTAGAATCTACTAGCCTGTCAATTCTAGGGGAAGTATAACTATCTTTAGGGCATGCCTTATTCAGATCTGTGAAATCCACACGCATTCTCCAGCTGCCATCTGACTTCTTGACCAGTACTGGGTTTGCTAGCCATTCTGGATATATAACCTCTCTAATCATGTTGGCTCGCACGCCTTCTCTCCTCTTTTGGGACAAAGATGTATCCTTTTCTCGGGGCGAAGGATCTCTTCTTTTGCTTCACAGGTTTTCTGGTTGGGTCGATGTTGAGCTTGTGGACAGCCAACTCTGTTGACAGTCCAGGCATGTCACTTGCTTTCCATGCAAACACATCTTTGTAATCTTTCAATATCCTGGCCAGCATCTATTTCTGTTCATCAGGTATCCATTATCCTACACTGACCGTGGATTCAGGGTCCAGTTCATTTAGCATTATTGATTCCACAGGATCATTGGATTGCCAACTCTTTTCTTCATCTGGAACAAGATCTTCCAGCGTTACCTGCTGCACCTTCAACTTTCCACTGATTGTGGCTGTGTAGCAGTTCTTCGCAGCATCCACATCCCCTTTAACGGTAGCTTCTCCTTCAAAAGTTGGGAATTTCATACTGTTATGTGCTAGTGATACCACTGCCCTGAGATCGATTAATGCCGGTCTTCCCAAAATCACATTATAAGCTGACGGAGCTTTTACTACCACATAATTGACCATCAAAACCCTGCTCTGTGATCCTTGTCCAAAAGTTGTCAATAACTTTAGCATACTGTCACGGATTTTATCTATGCAAAACAACAAGTAATAAATTTATAAATCCGGTATTTCCCCAAGTGTAGGGATCGTAGTATAGCGATTAATACCGGAGTCGATCTCAGGGAATCGGGGTATCTAGTTCAATTAATTCTTCTAAAATTGTCACTACTATTTATTACTAACCCTAAAACTAAAACGGAAAATAAACTGGACAGAGGATTGTCAGTCCAAAGCCATGAAATATAATTTCGAACACGTATTAACTAATTATATTCTAAAAACTAAAACGAATATAAAATTCTAACTAAGCAACGAAGAACAAGGCACAAAGGTTTCCAATTAATTTAACGAAGAACAAGCTATGATCCATCTTTCTCACAACTCTCAATTTCTACCCTAGATCGTTTAGTGAAGATTTAATAAAGGTTGTGGTTCACCTACCAAAGGTATGAACTTCTACTCTCGTAGATAATCCGCCTATCAATCTCTCATCTCTCGATCTATAAGATTGATGCTATCAAAACAAGGTGTAAGATTTCTCAATCTAGCAACCTGAGATTCAACCTATCAACTCTCGTTATTTTTAGGTTAAAAGTCCAAACTTTATTATGGTGATCTAAGGTTTAACATGACTTTCATCAAAATAAACATCAATAAGCAACAATCTATCGATATAATTGCATAATCTATATAAAAGCATAATAAAGATACAAGCTTTAATAAAACTCACAAAACAAATCCAAAGTCTAAAACGAACGCCGCAGAGAGGCTTCACATGCTTGTTCTAGGCTTAGCCTTAGCTCATCGTTGGAATAGAAATAACATAATTGAAAAGAAATTAAAAAGATGTTTATTGCGTAGTGGAAAACGCAGCAGAAAAGTCGCCCCAAAGGGGCTTGTGGCGCCTAGTAGGGTCGAAATATGGTCCTTAGGGTTTGAGAAATCGCGCTATTTATAGGTTTTTAGGTCGGTTTCATTGAGTCGGTGCCGTGGGACGCCCGTCCACTATCTTGGACGCTTCGTCCAACCTCTCTCGAACGGAGCATGAACGCTGGTGCGAGTAGCGTCTAAACTCTCTCAGATCAAAATCTCCTCTCGACGCCTTGATTTACTTTTATGGGACGCCCGCCCACTCTTTGGACGGGACATAGACGCCGTCCGGTATGTCCGGACTAGATATCTTCATCTTTATCTCATTCTTCTCATCTCTATCTCTTCTCTTCTTCATATAACACTTCCTTATCTCTTATATGTCAAATAAATCCGACTCGTATCATCTTTTGATCCCCTTTTCAGCTCGAAATATGCATATCTACAAACATCAAAACCATTGCAAAGTGTAACATCATCCAAATAATCATAAAACCACCAAGTAAACACATAATTTAATCACTTTTGCAATTAGACCCTTAAAAACATCACTTGCTTAATATTTCAATATAAAGGCCAATTCTTATGCAAATAATATAAATATGGGGAAAATCATCGTAAAATATATCGTTATAAAACGCATAAAATCACCTCCTTAACAACTCCCCCACACTTATCTTTTGCTCGTCCCGAGCAAAGCAAAACAAAAGAAAGGCTCGGAAAGAATATAGACACCTCAACACATATACCACATAGTCAATAAATTAGAAGTTCACCATCGTGTGTGTGCATAGCCATAGAAAACTTCCACTAAATCCAAACTTGAAAAACTCAAAGCAAAACTAGCTAATACCCCCTCGTGGACTAGCAATAAATGACACTCATAAGATGCACCCTACAAACGTGACATATCCCGAAAAATATGATCGAATGAATCTAGGGCCTTTCTGAAATACTCAGAGGATAATCCCTACATCATATCTTTCAGTTTATACTGGGGATAAGATTAGCGAAAACTAAGCCTTATATTCAATTCATAACAATATCTTAGTTGATTCGACTTATTCACTTTAAACACACATTAGAAGAAGCTATTGCCCTCATAGCGTAATAGGACATTTCGAGATAATACCCTACCTTACTCCAATCATAAGGTGAATTTTTTCCTAAGCGCCGTGAGCTTTTAGTCATCATAGTGGAATAGGACATACGTGGTACACCCTACCTCACTCAAATCATCGACCAGCTTCCGACACACACAATTACAATTATGTTTACTTAGAGATTTTCATTTGGCAAGTGGAAAAGATTATTTTCTAGTAGCAGCACCAATTGAGCATAACACCTCAAGTAAACAATTTATTACTATTGCAAAGACTTAATCACGTTTCACTTATCACATTCAAACTTACAGATATTCACAGTATAACATACTCCGGATCTAAATACAACCTATCATAAATCTCACGATATATACGTAGCACTAAGCACATGACTTATAAGATAATCAAAAACTACTAATCCAAAACGGGGTATAACTTTATAAATTAGCTCATCATTCACTATGGCACGTGAAAAATAAAGTAGGTGAAACAACTAACTCACTAAAAATATGGTATACAGCATCAATGACTATAACAAACCGAACAAAAACGTGTATTGCCTACTCGGGACAAAACAAAATTTTTGAAAATTTAGCATCATTTTAGCATAACTAACGTATTAAGCAAATGGTAGATACATAGTCGACCATTCCCCTCCCCCACACTTAAATTACAACATGTCCTCATGTTGTGCAGAATGAAAAATAAAAAGAACACTTAGCTGATTGTAGTTCGAATGGGGCAATGCTGGAAGTGGCGTACGTCCAATCCAAAAATGCTCGAAGAAATCAGTAGATTGTGGACCATCCACCGGAAAACTGACACCGTCTGAAACTCACAAACGCTATCAAGACTATCCTGCACACTTGACAAACATGAAAAGTATCTCGGGGACAGGGGGAATCATACCATATGAAACACAAGAGATAATCGTTTAGATGGAAAAATCACCGTCCAAGGAAAAGTGCAGAGCATCCAACCGTCAACCACAAATACGGAGCAGATTCACGCAATACCCAATCTAGACCAAAACTAAACTAAGACACACAAAAGAAAATAAACAAAATAAAAACAGATATCTAGGGTGCCCCCTAGTAGCGCTTTTGGTTTATGTCGTTAGCTCGACACCATTAAAGCTCACTGGATCAAGCCATTTGACTTTTTCTACCACCCACTACCTCGTTTAAGCTCCGGTCCGTAGTGTGGCTGCAGCGAAACAAAGACTTAACACATGGGGTCGTTCTTTACCGCTTTCCAAGCATTCTTAATTTTTCCCATTTGCAGACCTCTTCTTCTTCTTCTTCTCTCAGAATCCGTGCCTCCCTTTAAGCTCTTCCATATCCCAACTCCGAGCCGTAACTTCCTCTACTAGACCACCTTCCTCTACTAGACCAACGCCATCACCCTCGTAAAACAAATCGGGCTTAAAACTCGTCAAAACCGGTTGACTTCAGGGGTACCACACCCGAGGATGTCGAGGAAATGAACAATCAAAGGTTTCTCTTTGGGTTGACCAATATAATGCTTGCACCTTTGACCATTCACTCGAACGGCCTGGTCACCATGACCTCTTAACTCCAAAACACCTCCAGGAATGATTTGCAGAATTTCAAAGGGGCCGGACCATCGTGTCCTCAATTTTCCAGGAAACAGATGTAACCTAGAATTGTACAGTAAAACTTGCTCCCCGACTTGAAATTCTCGCTGCTTGATCTTTTCATCATGAAGGAGTTTCATTCTGTCCTTACTGATCCTGGCACTCTCGTAGGCTTGGAGTCTAAACTCATCTAACTCATGCAACTGTTGCAATCGATGTTTTCCACAAGATTGGGTATCGAAGTTTAAGAATTTAATGGCCCAATACGCTCTATGCTCTAATTCGATTGGCAAGTGGCATGACTTTCCATAAACCATCTGATAGGGTGATGTACCCATGGGGGTCTTATAGGCCGTTCTGTATGCCCATAGCACATCATCCAACTTTAGACTCCAGTCCTTTCTATGACTGTTAACTGTTTTTTCCAGGATCTTCTTCAAGCTCTGGTTGCTTCGCTCAACCTGACCACTAGTCATCGGATGATATGGTGTGCCAGTTTTGTGACGAACACCATACTTTTCAAGAACTTTCTCTAGGGGTCGGTTGCAGAAATGCGTCCCTTCATCACTGATCAAGGCACGTGGACATCCAAACCTCACGAAGATGTTTTTCTTTAGAAATTTCATGACCGTCTTATGATCATTGTGAGGAGTGGCTTGAGCCTCTACCCATTTAGACACGTAGTCTACGCAGACTAAGATGTATTTATTACCACAAGAAGATGGGAATGGACCCATAAAATCGATGCCCCATACATCAAAGACTTCGCGATTCAAGAATGGGTTTCAATGGCATGTCAAACGCCTTGTCGAGTACCGGTTCTTTGACACCTATCACAAGCTTTACTGAAAGCTTCAGATCCTTAAAGATCGTGGGCCAATAAAACCGGATTGGAAGATCTTAGCAACGGTTTTCCAAGGACCAAAGTGACCACCGGTGGGTCCACTGTGGCATTGCTCAATAATATCGCGTTGCTCAGATTCTGGAACACATCTTCTCAGCAAACCATCTTTACCAATCTTGAAGAGGTAAGGTTCATCCCAAACAAAGTATTTCATATCAGAGAAGAACTTCTTCTTCTCCTGATAAGACATTTTTGGATCAAGATATTGGGAATGAAGGTAGTTTACGATGGAAGCATACCAAGGAATCTTAGGAGTGCGCTTGTCTAGATGCATAACATTCTTGAGAGGAGAGGAAAGGTCTAATTCTTCAGGTTCTTCCTCTTCTTCATCCTTCATTCTCTTATCCACAATCACCTCAACACTCTGCGGCTTCAACGGCTCCTCTAATGTGACTTCCTCCGGGTGATTTATCTCTAATTCAGGCACAGTGTCCTTTATATCCTCCAACACCGGGTGATTAACATCTTCAACCATCTCTAATGTCGGCTCTTTCCTAGGACAACCGTCTTTATCATCACACCTGCGCAGGGGGAAGGAAGTCTCTAACCTTTGTAACTTAAGCCGATCCACATCGAGTTCTAGCTCATCAATCGTCCCTTGTTGCCAATGGCTTCGATCTTGACCCAACGGAGAACAAGGATAGTTACTACTCCCACCATTGTATGCTGGTGCATAGTTGTGGTCATATTGGAATTGATTCTCATGACTTGCACCATCATTGTTGTAAGCATCTTCTCCACCATAAGGGAGTGTGGGAGTTAGGTCAATGCCTTGGTCTTGAGCCATTTGCCTAATATCCGCAAGCCTACCAAAAAGGCGTTGGATAGTATCCTTTTGCTCCTTCTGAAAGGATTGGAGCTCCTCCAATTTAGCTTCAAGATCGTTAGACTGAGAGTTATGGAAGTGTTGTGGAAAAGAGTGGCCAGACCAACTTTGATTGGAAAAATTGATATCTTGGTCTGGTCTGAAATTCGGGTTTTGATTGAAATTTGGATTCTGAAAATTGAAACCCTGATTTTGAAAATTGCTGTGGCCAGAGAACTGATTATCAAATGTCTGATTGTTCTGGCCAATGAAAGCGTGTTGTCCACTATTAGGACAGAAACGAGCAAAGATGTCCCACGTTGTCACAATTCGACGACATGTGATCGGGTGAAATTTCCCGATTATGGAAAGAATTGACTTGATATCCAAAGCAGGGGAAGAGATCGACATCGCCAACAAAGATGGCCAGTCGACAACATCTTCCACGAGCGAACATGAGAGTTACGTGGAAAAAGACGGGTCGGATTCATAGGATTAGCGACATTTGAAGAGATGCCATCTGCTTTGTTTGCCATGGCGATCTTACTTTGCTCATCCATGTCCTCAATCCTAGATGGAAGATTGTATGAAATAAAAACAGAAACCTAAACTATGAAAAATTTAAAACAGAAAAACAGGAAACACTAAAAACGTGTTGAAATCTTCTGAGCCCAAAATGGAAGGGAAACAGTGGATTTTGACCTCGAAAACGGTTTCAGACGGCCTTTGGCCGTCTGCCACGTCGTCGGCGTCGGAACGAGCTTTCCGAATTGGGGTCCTGCGCGCCAATCCGACACTCGAGCCGAAAGTTATGGCCAAAATACTAAAGAGTGCTAAAACGATCCCTTTTATCCAAAAATTTGATCGTTAAAAACGTGGGGTCAGATAATTCAACCTCAGATGTCCCCGAATTAATGTAGAAACTAGAAAAGATAAAAACAAAAACCCTACCTACGAAAAGACACTGAAACAGGAGGACAGACGGGCGTTTGGAAATCCGAACGCTCGTCCGGAAGGCTGAAGAACAGTTGAAGAGAAGATTGAAGAACAGGACGGGCGTCCAAATTTGATGGACGTTCGTCTGACTTGGTAAAAACGATACAGAGTTGAAAATTTTAAAACGGACGGGCGTTTGATTGTTCGAGACGCCCGTGCTGGGGACAGAAAAAAGCGAAGCAGAGGTAAAAACAAAGCAGGAAAACGGGGATAGAAAGGACGAAAAACGAAAAACAGATAGGAAAATAAAAACGAGATAAAGTGGGAGAAACCTAATAGAATACTACAAAACCTAAACGATTAAAAACCCTAATAACCTAACTAAAGTCTACCTAAAAACAAGAAATATAAAGAAATTAAAACAAGAAAAGCGGAACGACTTAGAAAAACTAATAAAACTAGACAACCGTGATCGATTCCCGCAACGGCGCCAAAAACTTGTCACGGATTTTATCTATGCAAAACAACAAGTAATAAATTTATAAATCCGTATTTCCCAAGTGTAGGGATCGTAGTATAGCGATTAATACCGAGTCGATCTCGGGAATCGGGGTATCTAGTTCAATTAATTCTTCTAAAATTGTCACTACTATTTATTACTAACCCTAAAACTAAAACGGAAAATAAATTGGACAGAGGATTGTCAGTCCAAAGCCAGGAAAGATAATTTCGAACACGTATTAACTAATTATATTCTAAAAACTAAAACGAATATAAAATTCTAACTAAGCAACGAAGAACAAGGCACAAAGGTTTCCAATTAATTTAACGAAGAACAAGCTATGATCCATCTTTCTCACAACTCTCAATTTCTACCCTAGATCGTTTAGTGAAGATTTAATAAAGGTTGTGGTTCACCTACCAAAGGTATGAACTTCTACTCTCGTAGATAATCCGCCTATCAATCTCTCATCTCTCGATCTATAAGATTGATGCTATCAAAACAAGGTGTAAGATTTCTCAATCTAGCAACCTAGAGATTCAACCTATCAACTCTCGTTATTTTTAGGTTAAAAGTCCAAACTTTATTATGGTGATCTAAGGTTTAACATGACTTTCATCAAAATAAACATCAATAAGCAACAATCTATCGATATAATTGCATAATCTATATAAAAGCATAATAAAGATACAAGCTTTAATAAAACTCACAAAACAAATCCAAAGTCGAAAACGAAACGCTGCAGAGAGGCTTCACATGCTTGTTCTAGGCTTAGCCTTAGCTCATCGTTGGAATAGAAATAACATAATTGAAAAGAAATTAAAAGATGTTTATTGCAAAGTGAAAACGCAGCAAAGTCGCCCGAAAAGGGCTTGTGGCCACCTAGGGTCGAAATATGGTCCTTAGGGTTTGAGAAATCGCGCTATTTATAGGTTTTTAGGTCGGTTTCATTTGAGTCGGTGCCGTGGACGCCCGTCCACTATCTTGGACCTTTCGTCCAACCTCTCTGAACGGATAATGAACGCTGGTGCGAGTAGCGTCTAAACTCTCGCATTGAAAATCTCCTCTGGACGCCTTGATTTACTTTTATGGACGCCCGCCCACTCACCTGGACGGGACATGGACGCCGTCCGGTATGTCGGACTAGATATCTTCATCTTTATCTCATTCTTCTCATCTCTATCTCTTCTCTTCTTCATATAACACTTCCTTATATCTTATATGTCAAATAAATCCGACTCGTATCATCTTTTGATCCCCTTTTCAGCTCGAAATATGCATATCTACAAACATCAAAACCATTGCAAAGTGTAACATCATCCAAATAATCATAAAACCACCAAGTAAACACATAATTTAATCACTTTTGCAATTAGACCCTTAAAAACACCACTTGCTTAATATTTCAATATAAAGGCCAATTCTTATGCAAATAATATAAATATGGGGAAAATCATCGTAAAATATATCGTTATAAAACGTACAAAATCACCCTTAACACATACCCACAGGATGTATAGGGGGTCCTGTGAATCCAAAAAGAGGAGTTGACACAGGAGTCAGTCCGTTAACTTCATTGCCTGGAACGCACTATAATACAAGACATTCACTGCACTGCCGGTGTCTACGCAGATCCTTCTGACCAGGTTTCTCTGTATAACCGCTTCTATTACCAGTCCTTCGTTGCTCATGATGGCTGGTAATGCATCTTTTGGACCGTACTGAACGGTTCCCATCACCTTTTGTTTCCTTTAATCTCCTTCTTTTTCTGTGCTGCCGCTTTTTTCTTGTTGAGCAGCCTTGTTAACACCTGCTGGCCCCCCAACGATCATATTTACCGTGTTGATTGGGGCGTTTCCTCTGTTGCCATCTGCATCAGGAGACGGATCCCTGTGTCTTCTTTGATTATATCTGTCTTGGTTGTTTTTAGGTTTTTTAAATTCTCTCCTTCCTCTGGGGTTATCACCCTGCGTTCGATCAATGCATACATCAATCTTTCCCTCCATAGCTGCCGCATCTATATCTCTAATCAGGTCCCTGCACTGTTCAGAGTCATGTCCAATGTCTTTATGATACTTGCACCATCTGGTGTGGTCTCTCTTCTCCCTTGGACCTTTCAGGGGAGGAGGTGTCCTAGCAATTCCTTTTTTCTCCATTATTGCCAGAACTTGATCATGGGGTCTGTTTAGAGGAATAAGGTCCTTGTCCTGCAAAGCACCTTTCTTCCCTAACCTATCAGAAATGGGAGCGGTTACCCTGTCCCATACTGATTTTCTTTTTTTGTCCGATTTATCATCGGCTTTTCCTCTTTTAGAATCCCTGTGGGATTCCTCTCTCTTGGCTCTGTTGGCCTCTTCACCTTGACAATGTCTGTAGGCAATTTCCAGACATTCCTCCACCGTGCTTGGATTTTTACTGCTTAATTTGACGTGTAACCGCCCTTCCCTCAGACCTGCCACGAAGGACGCTACCAGGAATTTATCATCCAGATCCGCTATCTGGGATGATTCTCCATTGAATCTTTTGATGAACTGCAATACTGTTTCATCACTTTTCTGTCTGATGGTCAACAAATATGTTTGATTTCTCTGGAAAGTCCTTGCAGCAATAAACGCGTGCATGAATTTTCTGGTAAGAGTGGGAAAGTCTGTTATGGATCTGGGGCTCAACTTGTTGAACCAATCTCTTGCCTTTCATGTGAGAAGAGTTGCAAATGCCCTGCATTTCATCTCTTCCGGTGCATCGTATAAATTCATATGCTGGATATACTGATGCATATGATCATATGGATCCTTTGCACCATCATATGCCTGGATCTTGGGAATCTTAAATCCCAGAGGACAAGGGAATGCATCGATGTCCTCAGTGAAAGGAGATATCAGCCTAAATTCATCTTGTTTAGGCTTCAGGATAGCATCCAATTCTGCCTTGGCGTTGTCACCACCTGGATGTGTAACGACCACCCTTACACTGGATTCGGCTTCATGCTTTTCTATCTTTGCTACGTGATGAAAAGAAGGTGTTTCTGAAATGTCAGTGTCCTGATTTCTGGATTTTAATTCCTCCTCAAAAATAGCTTTTATCTCTTCACCTTTGAGGTTCGCAAGATTTTCCACCAACATCTGTTTAATTGCATTGGGAGTGCTGGTTTGTCCCTCTTCCAGAATCTTCTTTCCGGTTTCCTGGTCCTTTCTTTCTGGGCTCTTTTCTCTGGTTTGATTTTCCTTATCTTGTTGATTTTTTTTGTTTTTTGAATTTCCTTGATTTCGTGCCATTTTACAGCAAGAATCTCTCACTAACTAGAATCTACCCTCCTTCTAGCGCCAAATGATGTCTTTCAAATATGAAATCGGGTAATTGGATGATTCGAGTTAGGAAAATAATACAAGAACAATGAGATTTATGTATAAGTTTGGACTGAACTCCTTGAGAGAGCTGCCTGATGTATAACATTTATATGATAAAAATTACGATGTTTTATATACGTTATCGACTATTTTTATATAAAATATAAGTAATTATAACAGATAATCTTATAAAATATTAATAGCTATGAATAAATCTAAATATTATAAAAATCTAGTAAAAATGATAAAAAGTTATAAATTTTGTACCGGGTTAATAACCGAGTGTCGTGTCGATTCACGTGGGTATTTTTGGTATTTTACTGAGACCTTAGGTAAACCAAGACCCCGAGTGGCGACATTTTGTGGAGTAAAATCATATCTTTTGAAGGAATAAAGGAAGTGCCACGAGATTTAAAGTTCAAGTGGATCAATGGTTCGTGACGCCGTATCAAGTTATATTTTCGACGAACAAATGGCCCAGCAAAAGGCATTTTCTGAAAAAGAAGTCTTCATGGAAGTTATAGATCTCCTCAAGAGCTTTCCAACGATCTTGAATTATGTCATTTGGAGATCCAGAGCTCAACTTATGATTTTATTAAGTTTCGGATTAAGATTGAAAAAATCTATCCGGATCGATCGGATTTACCTCGGATCGATCCGAGGAAACATCATGATTAGACCAAAGCATGTGGCCTGCAGAGAATATCCTGGGATAATATTTTTATTCCCGGATCGATCCGCCCTTTCTCGGATCAATCGGCTTGGGAAAAATCGCCTATAAATAGAAGCGGCATTGCAGAGCACATAAAGGGGTACCAAATATATTTTCTTCACTTCTTTTAGTAGTAGTAGTATGTATATATATAGGCCTTAAGCCATAAATAAAGTAGTATCGTTATAATGCTCGAGAAATTATCAGAAGATCAATGTTGTTGAAGTTGTTGTAGCATCCGGAAGAATACAGCTTCTGATTCAATCGTTGTAATCGGGTAAAATTTCTAAAGTATTTATGTTTGTTTTGTCTGTTTTATTTTCGTATAATGTTAGTAGGCTAAATCTAATAACTAGCCAAAGTTATGTAATCGTTTTATTTCGATCTTTTCGGTAAAGGAATGTTGTCTAAGTAAAATTGAATAAAATTGAGTTAATTGAATCTTTTCTATTGATAAAGTTTGACTTGAAAGAATTCATAATCTAATTATGAATTGACACCTCGTAATTAAGTTATGAACTCGTTAATAGAAAAACCGGAGGGTAAAATTGGCCGAGTGAAAACGTGACAACGGAACCCGCTTTCTACCCGAAGCGATTTGTCCTAAAAGATGAATCTTATTAAAATTTGTACTCAAGATCGTAATAATGTTAAATTCATCGTTTAATTGAAACTTAAACCGAAAGTTGAATCGCCGGCCTTGACAACCGGAGCCTTTAAATAAAATTGACCGTTTGACGAACGGAATGACTCCTTTTATTCAAAGGTAGAATCGCACTCGGGACTCGTTCGAAAAACCGTAATAGATTGTGGACTTTGGGTGATGACAATGGACATATGACAATTTCACACGCTAATGTGAGGAGGAATTGTTAACCTTAGGAGTGCACCGTTTCATTTACTCAATTGAACCTAAAGATCGAGCACATTCCATTCATTTGAAAAGATCGTATAAATCAATTATATAAACTTTGGCTAGTTCTTTAATTATATATCAGTATCTCAGTATATTTATATCTATATATATATTTTGCAACTTATGCATATCTATATATATTTATATATCTATATATATTATATTAGAATAAATTTTAAATTACGCATTTATTTTATGTTAAGTAAAATAGTAGTTATATGTGCTATAAAACCGAGATTTAGATTGAGTTAATAATGACTCTTTGGTGTTTAACCACACTTAGAAGAATTACAAAGTTCCTCGAGGATACGATACTCGACTCACCATACTAGCACTACTGAGTTTGACCCGATACAATCGTCGGTTAAGGACTGTAGTATTAGCACTAGAAAAGGCCACGTCGACTTTTCAGGCGCCGTTGCCGGGAACGACGCTAATTTCTTTTTTTGTGTCTATGGTTACTACTTATATTAGCTCAAAATTTCGAGAATAAGTCAACACTTTTCTTATCTCATTTCTATTTTTATTTTCGCCGGTACTTACCTTATAGGTAAGTTACCATTTTTACTACTATCAATTTCGTGTTATTTTCTATTTTAGTTAGTTGATGACCTGAAGTAGTAAGGCCCCACTCACTCCTTATAAGCCCGACATAAACACTTACGAAAGGCGTTAAGAGTAGAGAGAAACCGTGGTCATACTAGTCGGGGAAATCTCGACGAATCATCTTCAAACAAATACGAGAATGGTGAAATCGGTGATGAAACACCGAACAAGTGGTGGAACATGCTACAGGGCATGGACAAAACCCCGTTAACCTTAATAATCAAAATAATAATAATAATAGAAATAATCGAATCGGAAACGAATAATCAGAACAACCCAAGAAACCCAAGGCCTATCTCGTGACCAAACCATAAGAAGAAATCGGACTAATAATCCCATACTTTTACCTAATGAAGGAGCGAATAATTTGAGATTAAATCTCATCTTTTGGTTTAATTGACGAAGAGCCCAATTCTAGGAGAAGATGATGAAGATCCGCATCATCATCTCTATCTTTTGAAGAACTATGCAATACTGACCAAAAGTCAAAGTGTGCTCACAAGGAATTAACAAGGATGACTATGTTTCCTTTTTCTCTAAAAGGACGAGCCCGAGATTGGTTTATGTCTCCTCCACATCATTCACTTACAAGTTGGGAGGAGATTCAAACTGAATTTTCAAACAATACTTCACTCTGGACGGAATTTGGAATTAAAAGTCGAGGTTGCTAACTTTAGACAAGGATCTCAAGAAAGCGCTGGGAATGCGTGGGAAAGATTTAAAAATTGTTAAGAGCGTGTCCCGACCATGGTTATTCCTTAGACATGCAAATTCAACTTTTCTGTCGTAAATTAAGAAAAGATTCACGTGCTGATGTAGACCATGCATGTGGTGGTTCTTTAATGATGAGTGAGGCTCAATTAGTTTACGATGCCATAGAAAAGATTTCCAAAAATAACAGAATGTGGGAAACCGGTTCTAGCACCAGAAAAGTAGCTTTTGCAGGAGAATGTACGTCTAATACTGAAGTTCTAGCACATTTAGAAAATTTAAGTAGGAAATTTGATGGCCTACAATCAAACAAAAATCAAAGTTCAGAAAATAGTACACCAACTGAATACTCAAATCAGGATAAAATACCACTAGGGATTGAAGAACCGACAGGATACTCAAGAGAGGAGGTGAGTTTTCTTCAGCAGCATAGAAATTTAAACAATGCTTACTCAAACTCGTTCAATGCTATTAGAAGAGATCACCCTACTTATCGATGGTCTGAAAACCCTAGCAAGCAAAGGACAACCGCCGTATTCAGTTTCATATAGAACTTGAATAATAATCAAGTTTATCAAGAAAACACATCTAATCAGAATTTACCTAGATCCTATCCTCAACATACCACTCAAAGTATACCAGTAACTCAAAGTTCAACTCAACCTGCAGAAGGAGTTGAAAAATGGGAAAAACTAATGGAAAATATGATGGGTGTATTATCTACTCAAGCTAAAAATATAGAAACGATGGTGACTTCTATTGGTACAAAGTACTAAGGATATGAGTTCAATGAAAACATCTATGAGTGGACATGATACCGAATGAGAACGATAGAAGCCTCATTAAGGAATATGGAAGATCATTTGAGTAGGAAGGTGAACGTAATAACAAAGCAGACCCAGGAGGATTACCAAGTAACACCGAAAGGAACCCAAGAGAGGTAAATGTTGTAGTTACGAGAAGTAGGAAGCTCGATGGAAGTAATGGAGTTGAAAACTTTGGGAATAATGAAGTAGAAGATGACTTAGATGGTAAGAATGATAAAACTAAAGATGAACTTGAATTTACTGAGATGATGAAGAAGAAATTATAGACAATTTCTTGAAAAGAAATAAAAGTTCGAACCTGAAAGTGAAAGGAAAAATTGGGTAAAAATCCCAAGGATTCTCGAAAGATCCCATGGATAAAGATTTAAGGACTTTATTTAAGGAACACATTAGAATGGAAGATAATGAAAACAAGGATGAAAAACAGGAAGAAAAGAAGGAATCAAGTAGAGATTGATTCAGGAACAATTTAAAAGAAAGAATTCAAGAACACGAAACATGGCGATCGAGTAATACTCAAAGGTTTAAGGAAAAAGGAAAGAGAAACTCGACAAAGGAGCCAAAGGTCATAGATCTAGAATCTTTACCTTACCCTCCTAAAGATCAAATCAAAAAAGGCAAAAGCGATAAGAAGTATGCTCGCTTCTTGACACTTTTCGTCATATTCAAGTTAATATCCCCTGTTATCGAAGCTCGATTAATATACTCCGCCTATGGAAAATTTTCTGAATGAAATTTCACAAACAAGAAAAATTAGAGGAATATGAGAATATATGCCTAAATGAAGAATGTTCCGCACTTCAAAGATAAGTTACCACCTAAACTGAAAGATCTGGTAGTTTTACCATTCCGTGTGAAATTGGAGGATTTGCATTTAAGAAGGTCTTATGTGATCTAGAGCAAGTATAAATCTCATGTCTTATGAGGATTATAGAAAGTTAGGCATAGGAAAGCTTACTAAGATCGAAATGACTGCAAATGGCGAGATAGATCGATTAAGTACCCTAAAGGAATTATAAAGGACATATTGGTTAAAGTAGACAAATTCTATTTTCCAAGAGACTTTGTAGTTATGGAAATGGAAGACGGTTATTCAAAGACCTCTTATTCTAGGTCGTCCATTTCTAGCTACAGGGAAGAACTTTAATCGATGTTCGTAAAGGAGAATTAATCTTAAGAGTCAATGAAGACGAAGTTACTTTCAATATTTTCAAAGCTATGAATCATGCATCATCGTAATCACGTTCTTTTATAGAAGATATTCATTCTCGTCTATGATAATCGCTACCAACTTTTGAAGACAGATTAGAAGAATGCTTAACTCGTCTATCTATAAAGAAGATGAGGAAGACATTGAAATGAAAGAGATAATTCTTTCTTTAGATCTGTAAAGTTTTACCTTTAAACCACCATGGCATAAGTACTTGGAATTAGAACTAGAAGGACCGGTTCTTAAATCGTCAATAAGATCCGCCAAAGAATCGGAATTGAAACCATTACCTTTAAATCAAATATGCTTTTCTTGAAATCGATAATCTATTACCGATTATTATTTCATCAACTTTAATCGAGCAACAAGAAGATCAATTACTTAGAATGTTGAAAAAGCATAAGAAAGCTTTTGGATGGACGATTCTTCGATATTCGAGGTATTAGCCACGAGATTTGCGCTCATAAGATAATTCGAAGGAAGATGCTAAGCCTTGTATTCAACCGCAACGCCGCCTCAACCCAAATTTGCGTTAATTGTTAAGAAAGAGGTCATTAAGCTATTAGAGATGGGAATAATTTTTCCCATATCAGATAGTGAATGGGTAAGTCCAACTCAAGTGGTACCAAAGAAAGGAGGTTTCACAGTGAAAGAAAATGATAGGAATGAATGGATTCCAACAAGAGAAATTACAAAGTTATCGAATGTGCATTGATTTTAGGAAACTAAATGATCATACTAAGAAAGATCATCATCCACTTCCATTCATAGTTCAAATGTTGGAACGGTTAAGTGGTCATAAATATTATGTTGCTTAGATGGTTATTCAAAGTTATTTCTGATTTTCATTGCAAAGCAGGAGATAGGAGAAGACTACTTTCACTTGTCCTTATGGAACTTTTGCGTATAAAAGAATGCCGTTTGGTTTATGTAATGCTCCACCACGTTTCAAAGATGCATGATGGCTATATTTTCCGATATGGTTGAGAAATTCTTGGAAATTTTTATGGACGACTTTAGTGTTTACGGAGATTCTTTTGGTAAATGTTTATCGCACTTAGAAAGAGTGTTACAACGCTCGCGAGGATACCAATTTAATTTTAAATCGGGAAAAATGTCATTTAATGGTATCGGAAGGAATTGTCCTAGGCCATAGAATCTACGAAATAGAATTGAAGTTGATAAAGCCAAGGTGGAAGTGATTGAAAATTACCACCACCGGTTAATCTAAGGACTCTAAGAGGATTTCTTGGACACGCAGGATTTTATAGGAGATTTATTGCAGATTTTTCAAAGATAGCAAAGCCTCTAAGTCATTTGCTTGAAAAGGAAGTACCTTTTAACTTCGATAGTAAATGTAAAAAGCTTTTCGGACCTTAAAAGCGAGATTAACTCTTGCACAGTGATAATAGCACCGCATTGGAATTTGCCGTTTGAGATTATGTGTGATGCAAGTGATTTAGTTTGTAGGAGCGGTTTTAGGACAAAGATATAACAAAATTCTCAAAGCTATTTACTATGCATCATCTCATACGTTAAATGCGACTCAACCGAACTATACAACTCTGAAAAAAGAAATGTTGTTTGTAATTTTTGCCTTAGATAAGTTTAGATCGTATATTGTTGGTTCTAAGGTAATAATTTATACTGAGACCATTCGACTTTGAAGTATTTCTTGAGTAAGAAAGATGCGAAACCACGCCTTCTTAGATGGATTCTCTTACTTCAGGAGTTTGATATTGAAATTAAAGATAAAAAGGGAAGTGAGAATGTAGTAGCAGATCATCTAAGTAGAATGGAAAATGATGAAGAAAAAGGGAATAGAAATTAAAGATTCATTTCGATGAACAACTTTTAGAATAGATACTCCTTCAACCATGCAAGTTATTAAAGAATAGAATTCCTTCTAAGGAAATGTCACCTGGTTTGGAGATATCATTAATTACTTAACTCGTGATTATATTCCGTCTCATTGGACTTGGCAGCGTAGAAGAAGAAATTCTTTTATGACTTAAAATTTTATTCTTGGGAGGAACGGACCTTTTCCGTAAATGTTCGGATGGGATAATCGAAAGTGTGTGCCTGATAATGAAATTTTAAGTATTTTATCATTTTGTCATGATCGTGAGGCGAGGAGGTCATCATGGAGGTTGGAAAACCGCTTTTAAAGTTTTACAATGTGGTTTTTATTGGCCTACGCTATATAGAGATGCTTATAAGTATGTCAAATCTTGTGAATCTTGTCAAAAATGGGAAATGTATCTAAAAACATGAAATGCCTATGCAACCTATTTTAGAATGTGAGTTATTTGATGTTTGGGGTATAGATTTCATGGGACCATTTCCTATATCTTTTGGAAAAAGATTTATTCTAGTAATGGTAGATTATGTTTGAAATGGGTAGAAAGTGAAGCTCTTCCCATCGATGATACCAGAGTTGTCATACGATTTCTTAAAAGAATATATTTACACGTTATGGCATTCCAAGGGCTATCATTAGTGATAGAGGTTCACACTTTTGTAATAAACCATTTACCAAGATAATTGAAAAATATGGTGTAACGCATAAGTTAGGAACGCCCTATCATCCGCAAACTAGTGGTCAGGTAGAGGTGTCTATAGAGAGATCCAAAGAATTGTAGAAAAGACAAGTGGATTCAAATCGAACAAACTGGGCGGTTAAACTAGACGATGCATTATGGGCATATAGAACGGCTTTTAAAACACCAATTGGTTGTTCTCCCTATAAGTTAGTTTTTGGCAAGTCTTGTCATCTCCCAGTTGAGTTAGAACACCGAGCCTTCTGGGCTATTAAATTTTTGAATTTCGATCCTAAGACTGTCGGTGATCATAGATTGCTTCAATTGACTGAACTAGAAGAATTCCGTCTCGATTCTTATGAAACATTTCGAATCTACACAAGAACGCACAAAATCCTTTCACGATAAGAGAATCTATAGTCGTGAGTTCCATGTAGGTGATCGAGTGCTCTTGTACAATTCACGTTTAAAGTTATTTCCGTGAAAGCTTAAATCAAGATGGGACAGTCCATTTAAAGTAACGAGTTTACAAATCCTGAGTCGTTGAACTAATGATGGAGATACAACTTTTATAGCCAATGGCCATAGAGTAAAGTTATTTGTGGAAGGAGAAGGAACCGCATTGAAAGAAGAAATAATGCTACTAAGCGATCCTCCGACAAAGTAAAAGCAGAGAAATCAAGAAGCGAAAAGCGAGAGGAGTTAAACTCACCGAATACCAGTGCTATCTATCTTTACTCTACTTTTATGTGTTTTATTTATGTTTAAAGTAGTTTCGTCTTTTACCGGATAGGCGTAAAAGAACCTGGATGTCTTTTTAGATAGAATAGGAATTTTTTTGTTGCTTTTGAAATTAGGCTTGGATAAAGATGTCGCGTTTAAAATAGAAGCTTGAGCTTTTGAGAAAAACAAGCAATTGTTGAGAGAGATCGATTGAAAGAACTATGTAATGGAAAATCGAGAAGTTCGATAAAGAGAAGGCAAAGTTTTTAAGAAGGTGTAGAAAGGTGTGGAAAAAGTGAGCATGAAGGGAAATGTAGGAAAGCACAACCAAATCACAGGATGAGTGTTTGAATGTTGTTAGAAGGAACGATTAGGTGGTTATCCTAAAATCCCGATGGAGATCAAAGAGAAAATTCGAACGCCTCATTTCTTAAGATTAGGTTAAAGGACCGTTATTATAGAAATCTTGAAGATTTAAGAATGGTGGGAGTAGAATTAGATTAAGTTTATGTTTATTTTAATTTTAAGACTTCAAAAATTTTTATGATAAAACTTATTTTTATCATATATATGATTTATATGATATAATTGAGGATTATCATACCAAAAATATTTTTTTAAGTAGAAAAAAAAAAAAAAAAAAAAAAAAAAAAAAAAAAAAAAAAAAGTGGTCGGATCGATCCGACCTAACCCCGGATCGATCCGGTACCTAAAAAAACCTAAAAAAGGGACGGGGTCCCTCTTTCTTCTTCTTCTTCCACTTTTCTAAAAACAGCCGCCCCTCCCCTTTTCCCCTCAATTCGAATTTTTTTCTTCAAATCATCACACAACATTACTATTAAACTACCCCAATCCTTACACTCTTCTCATTTTCCTCTCTTCTCTTCAATTTTCAATTTTATTGAAGTAATTTTCAAGGGAAAGTTTCAACTTTCATTCCGGCGACTTTTCATCTTTTCCGGCCAACTTTTCAACCTTTTAAGCATTATAAGGTAATATTGTAGTCATTTATTTTGTTAATTTCGTTTTTATGCAATTTTTTATTTTCAACTGTTTTGTCACTCACATTTGTACTGTTGTTTTGTGTTGTTTTGTTGTTTTGTGTTGTTTTGTTATTGTGTCATTATCATAGAATGGCCGAATCATCAAAAGCTAGTAAAAAACGTAAGCCGCATATCCCTACCCAAATTCCAGTCATAGAAACTAGGCCTTTAACAGAAGAAGAATTGGCAGTTAGTTTTGAAAGAACGCGTCTCTGCTGCTAAGAAAGCATTGAAAAATAAATTTGGACAAAGTGTTTAGTTGCAATAGAGAGGGCTTAGACTTCAAAGATTTGGGAAAGGAGGTAAAAGAGATTTTTGAAAGCGACGATGGATGGAATTAGCTTGATTTAAGGTCGGGAGAAATTAACACAACCTTAGTAGCTGAATTTTATTCTTTGGTAGCAACTCACAATGCTACGGAAGATGGTGAGTTAACCTCTGTCAACCTGAGAACTAGGACAGTGCCGTTTACTCCTCACATTATAAATGCTATTTATGGTATTCCTGATATACCAGAGAGTGAGGATTATTATACTGTATGGAATTTGGATGAACCAGCAGACTTTGATTATATTGTTTCACTAGCCCAGAATGAGTTAGATCCCACTGCCGTCTGGCATGAAAACAGGTTTTCTTATGGAAAATGTATCCGGGATATGAGAGCCATTAAACGTTTTATTAGTCACACTCTTTACCCTACTCGACATTTTACATCTTTTGGTAAAGAGGATTTGTGTATTGCTTGGGCTATAGTTAATAATATACCTGTGGATGTAGGCAGAGTAATGTGTAGAAGGGCCAAGGAATTTGCTCTGACTGCTAGACCAGGCAGTCACATGCCTTTTCCGTGTTTTATTTCTTCCTTGTGTCGTCGACAGAGTCCCCGAGCTCCCAAGTGATAATTTGATGATGGTGGATGACACACTTATAGGTCCTAGTTTACCACTTAGGCGGCGGGAAGAATAAACTTTTGGACCCTAACCGTCAACGACCTCTTACTTACTCCATCCACTGCTGTCCCTCCTTCATCCAGTCAAACTCAAACTCATCTTCCAAATACCATCACTTACAATATGTTCCAATCCTTGGCCTATGATGTTCATCGTGCTAATGCCAATATGGCTGTTTTTGCGGAAAGGAATAGATTATGGTCTGAAGATTTACGTCAAGGCATGCGAGGTATATATCAAATGAATATACTACGTAACCCCCGCCTATGCCGAGATGGATATTCGCGATTGCGGACTCACCTTATACCTTGCCCGATTTCATTCCACCAATGCCACCACCCTCAGATTTCCAACAAATGCCACATTCTTTTGGGTTTCAAACTAGTGGTGTAGGGGATTTTTCGACAGGTACTACGGCAGCTGCGACATCAGATTGGACTGGATCTGGATCATTTGGCCATACCACGACGGGATGGGGAAGCACTTTTTCTGATATCACGAGAGAGATGAGCTCGATGGGACTAGATAGTTCGGTGCGGATGTCAACTTATTTTCAAGATCCATCCCAAGAATCGACCCGTTCTCAAGCTATGCCAAGTTCAAGCCACGTCGAGCTGAGTGATGAAGAGGAGTGATTTTTAAACATTCTATGATTTTTGACATTGAAACATTTTACTTTAAGTTATTTTGATTTTCGAAGGATTTTATTTTAATACGATTTTCATGTTTTCATTGCATGTTATGGTATTACGATCGTGTAGTAAAATTTATCGTTATAATAAAATGAAAATGAACCAAAAATAGGAAGAAAACTTGTCCCTAGAAAAACTAGGCATTTTTTCAAGCAAAATCAACTCTGTCCGTGAACAGTAATGTTCCGGATCGATCCGGCTTTTCACCGGATCGATCCGATGTGAGTATACCGACCTGACAGCATTACTAGTTCAGAGGCCGGATCGATCCGGCCCTTTCTCGGATCGATCCGGCAAGTAAAACGCGCAGAAAGAGATCTTTTCTACTTTTGCTTGATAGATATATTTCTATAAAAGGAAAGAGCAAATGACCATAAACTTTGCTTATTCTTCCCTTCCTTCTATTTTTAGTCTCAGATCGTAAATGTCTAACCGATCCTCTCCTCGGTTAATAGTTATGAACCACATACGCTGATGGTGTGGTTCCCGAAGCGGCATGCCTCTTGCTTTCATACTAACGTCCCGAGACATCTAAATTTCGTCCGTTCTCCTATTACGATGGAGAAAGGCTTAAACATGAAAAAATTGATCGGTGGGGACGTAATCTAATCCGAGGTTGCGGGTGGAAAAAGTTGATAAGGACTCAGGAGGTCGAATAAACATTTCGATTGTTAGAGATTTCTTTGCGTCTCTCACTCAGATAACGACATGAGCCTCGTCTCAACTTATTACGATTAGGGGAATCGTTATTTCATTTTCACGGTCATCATAAATCAAATCTATCAAATCCCACCATGTACTTTTGATCGAAACCCACACTTCGAGTTTCTTTGGGAACTTGGGGATGCGTATAATGTTGTAAATCGTACTGCAGAAGCCTTTCAGTTCGTATTTCCGTTGTTTGATCATAACTATGATTCCTCAACTCTGGCTTTACCCCCTCATTTAAGGGCGTGGAAACGCTTCATTAATTCTCGGATCTATCCAACTAGAGATTTTTATGGGGTTACGGATGATGAGATGCTGCTGTTGTATGCATTAAGCGTAGGAGCATACATTGATTGGGGAGTTTTGATTTTTAAGGCGCAATTAATTTTGCGGTAGAAAGGCGTAATAGGGGAAGACCGCTACCATTTGCCTGGTTATCTCTCACCTTTGTATCCAAGCCCGATCACGTGCTCGAGTTTGCTCTCGGCGAGATTTTTCCATCTCGTGATTCTCGATTAGGATTACTTCCGTGGATACTCCCGGATGTTCATCTACGGTTTGATAATCAGTTAGAAGTTATGTTGTTAAGTTGGTAGTTGTTTAAATTAGTTGTTTAATCGTTTTTTTTTGTTTGTTACTTTTATTTATAGTTTGTAATAGTGTTTAATGTATATGTCATTTTCTTTAATCAAAATAATATATGGTTGCTAAAAATAATAAATAATAATCAAAATCATATAAAATTTTAATTTTATTTACAAACTACTTTTTATTTACTCACTGAACATCGGGACGATGTCATTTCATAAGTGGGGAGTGGAAGTAAGTTGGTAAATAAAAATTAAAATTTTCTTATATAAATTTATACTTAATTGCTCAATACTTAGTTTAATTTTTCTTGGAACAAAATAATTAGATAATATATAATTAGTATGAATAAAAACAATATAAATTGGTAAGAACAGATTTTAATTAAGTAAAGTAAATTAGATATATTATAAGTATATTATATATGTCAATTTTAGATCTTTATAAGATTTTAAGTATATGTAACTATACATAAATATTATCAAGTAAGTTTCATATGAAATTTTAGCAAATATACTTATATTTATAATGAATTTTTTAGAATAATTTTCTTTGTAAAACGAAATATGAATATGGAATCAGATTAGGAATGATGAGATTTTTGACACCACAAAAATTACCTCAACCTTGATTAGAGTGATCAAGACCTCACTCGAAATAGCCATTTTTGATCATAACCGACCCTTGGCTTATTTTGGTCTACATTTCCTAAAAATCCCACGAGTTTGTACGTACTTATGAAAGGAGATGATAGCACAGAAGCTAAGGATGATGTATGCTGAGGTGAAAAAAAAAAAAAAAAAAAAAAGAAAAAAAGAACGAAGCACCATATTTACAGAGAATTAATCGAATACCAGGTATCTTCCTTATCTTTGATCGACAGATATCGGTAGTAGCTTCCAATGATTTGAGTGCAGTAGGGTGTTATCTAGAAACGTCCTATATCACTATGAGGTATAAAGCTCCCGATAAAAATTCGAATCATAAGATCTCAAGAATGATTACGAGTTTAAGGAAACCGGACTCGTAATTTTAGATCGAAAGAGTATTACTCCGATCAATCTTGATGAAGCAATGCTTGTAAATTTGATTTTCTACACACACTCACGCTTTTAGTTCTTAATATTGAAAAAGAAGAGAGAAAATCTGAAAAATAGTTGGAAAAGGAGATATTAATAATCGAAACTGTTTTTGATCAAACGTGAAGGTGTAAGTACGTACGACTTGCCTCTTTCTCTTTTTGATTTCTTTTTCTATCTTTTCGATTAACCAATGTCCTATCCTAAAAAGTATTAGCCATCTTGTCAATTACTTGACTTAGTCTTTGATTCCAAATATTTCATATAAGTTGAGATAGGAAAATAATTCTAGAATTTTAATTATATTTATTGAGTAGATATTGTGAAATTTCATTTGAATAATAGTTGATAAATAATTTATCAAAGTTATCTACACTTTTTATCTTATTAATTTCTAAGAAAGATATAATTAATATGTTTATAATATTGAATGATATTTTACTAATTTAAAAATTTTATCTACCACTTATATTATTTTTATCGTAATTTTTATATATTATCGCTTATTTTGCTTTATGACGATCAAAGAAATAAAGGGGGGAGTAGTTGATGTATAACATTTATATGATAAAAATTACGATGTTTTATATACGTTATCGACTATTTTTATATAAAATATAAGTAATTATAACAGATAATCTTATAAAATATTAATAGCTATGAATAAATCTAAATATTATAAAAATCTAGTAAAAATGATAAAAGTTATAAATTTTGTACCGGGTTAATAACCTGAGTGTCGTGTCGATTCACGTGGGTATTTTTGGTATTTTCTGGACCTTAGGTAAACCAAGACCCCGAGTGGCGACATTTTGTGGAGTAAAATCATATCTTTTGAAGGAATAAAAGGAAGTGCCACGAGATTTAAAGTTCAAGTGGATCAAATGGTTCGTGACGCCAGACGTATTATATTTTCGATTTAACAAATGGCCCAGCAAAAGGCATTTTCTGAAAAAGAAGTCTTCATGGAAGTTATAGATCTCCTCAAGAGCTTTCCAACGATCTTGAATTATGTCATTTGGAGATCCAGAGCTCAAGTTATGATTTTATTAAGTTTCGGATTAAGATTGGAAAAAATCTATCCGGATCGATCCGGATTTACCTCGGATCGATCCGAGGAAACATCATGATTAGACTAGCATGTGGCCCTGCAGAGAATATCCTGGGATAATATTTTTTATTCCCGGATCGATCCGCCCTTTCTCGGATCGATCCGGCTGGGAAAATCGCTTATAAATAGAAGCAGCATTGCAGGCACATAAAGGGGGTACCAAATATATTTTCTTCACTTCTTTTTAGTAGTAGTAGTATGTATATATATAGGCCTTAAGCCATAAATAAAGTAGTATCGTTATAATGCTCGAGAAATTATCAGAAGATCAATGTTGTTGAAGTTGTTGTAGCATCCGGAAGAATACAGCTTCTGATTCAATCGTTGTAATCGGGTAAAATTTCTAAAGTATTTATGTTTATTTTGTCTGTTTCTATTTTCGTATAATGTTAGTAGGCTAAATCTAATAACTAGCCAAAGTTATGTAATCGTTTTATTTCGATCTTTTCGGTAAAGGAATGTTGTCTAAGTAAAATTGAATAAAATTGAGTTAATTGAATCTTTTTCTATTGATAAAGTTTGACTTGAAAGAATTCATAATCTAATTATGAATTGACACCTCGTAATTAAGTTATGAACTCGTTAATAGAAAAACCGAGGGTAAAATTGGCGAGTGAAAGCGTGACAACGGAACCCGTTTCTACCCGGGGCGATTTGTCCTAAAAGATGAATCTTATTAAAATTTGTACTCAAGATCGTAATAATGTTAAATTCATCAGTTTAATTGAAACTTAAACCGGAAAGTTGAATCGCCTGCCTTGACAACCGGAGCCTTTAAATAAAATTGACCGTTTGTGAACGGAATGACTCCTTTTATTCAAAGGTAGAATCGTACTCGGGGACCGTTCGAAAAACCGTATGTGATTGTGGACTTTGGGTGATGACAATGGACATATGACAATTTCACACGCTAATGTGAGGAGGAATTGTTAACCTTAGGAGTGCACCGTTTCATTTACTCAATTGAACCTAAAGATCGAGCACATTCCATTCATTTGAAAAGATCATTATAAATCAATTATATAAACTTTGGCTAGTTCTTTAATTATATCTCAGTATCTCAGTATATTTATATCTATATATATATTTTGCAACTTATGCATATCTATATATATTTATATATCTATATATATTATATTAGAATAAATTTTAAATTACGCATTTATTTTATGTTAAGTAAAATAGTAGTTATATGTGCTATAAAACTGAGATTTAGATTGAGTTAATAACAGCTCTTTGGTGTTTAACCACACTTAGAAGAATTACAAAGTTCCCTGAGGATACGATACTCTGACTCACCATACTAGCACTACAGTTTGACCCGATACACTGTCGGTTAAGGACTGGTATTAGCACTAGAAACGGCCACGTCACTGCCTACGTATCCAATTCAAGTGTAGAATCGGAATCAAGTCCCCCTCGTAGTTTAGAGTGTTCCTTTTATATCTGTAGATCATGATTCTCTTCCCTTATGTAATGGGAGGTTATCATCAGTTATCTTTGGACATTATCGGACGTGGGATCTACCCACGTCTGTAAGCAGTTGAGCCGTTACTGACTTGGTCTTCGTCATGTATAGCCGATTTTTCTGTCCAGATTCTCTTCTGGCCAGAACGTTGTAGAGTCCTGCTCCTCTGACTATTCTGTCCAGAAGCACGATCTGGTCAGCGTTTGGTGCAGTCCTGCATTACCGACCCGTTTATCTTTATACTGGGCCCGGCCCAATTATGAATAACCTGACTCAGTGGGCCTACATATCATCAAAGCTTATCCCAAATCTTGACGGCAAACGGGCACATTACGAGAACAAGTGTTTTTCATCCTCTATAGCCGAAGAGCATGTAGGGCAGAAGAGAGTGTTGATATATATACCACATTTCGCAAGATTATGCAAAGTGGGAAGTCCACCATGCTTTCCAGCATCATATGCATGCTCATCTTGGTTGGGATAAGATAATTCCATCAGAAAGGAACGAGATTAGCCATAGATCAAGGATTTCTTCAAACTCACAACGGAGAAACCCTGTGGGTATTGTGACTCCAAAGAGTAGTGTCAAGTTGACATGCCAAGAGAAAAATGTTCTGGAGAGAAGTCAATAGATTCACAAGTTCATATGTTTCCCTCCTCCTTATCTCCCTCATCTTGTCCCATTTCCAATCCCAACCCTCCTCTCGTAATTTCTACGGTCATTAATCAAGCAGCTTTTATCAGTAGCAAGGGGAAAAATGTCTCGAAAAATTATTCATGAGGCCAGGGCTTCTTCCCCTATCCATGTATCCTTCCAAATTTTAACGATAGCTCTATTTTTCTCCATTCATCTAAGAGATGCTAAAATATTCACTCATTTATTCTATGAATATTTATAATTAAATTGCACCACACTTTCCTATTCCTACCCATCCCATAAACCTACTTAAACACCACACCCCCCTCATCTCCATACAACAAGTGTCTGAAACTCCTCCAAAGGCAATCCTTCGATCTCCACATTAGACATCCACCATTATTTGCCCTATAAAGCAATGTTTTGCAGTCCCAATCCCCCACCCTTGACCACATTTGGGATTTATGTTTAAGGATAGTTGTACAAGATATCTAAGAAATTTTTTGCTCATCCCCAACCACACTCATTTGTTTTAAGGTGTGGATCACAGTAATAAGATGAAGAAACAATGCGAAGTAGTATAGAGAAAGACTTTTTAGTACAAATTGAAAAAGGGCAAGTTGATCTTTCACCTACTGAAAGAATTCTGATTTTCCATCATGTCAACTTGGATCTAAATCTGTCAATCACCGACTTCCAAGAACGTATACGATTCATGTTTTTACCAGCTCGTAAGCCAAGATGCGTAAATGGGAGATCAACCGCACTACAACTCACAAAGCTAGCATAAAGATTCTAAGTTCATGACATTAACATGTAGATAACATGATATCAACAAGATGAATTTTATTTTTGTTGTCCCCATATGCGAATAAATAAATATTCAGTAAAAATGAAGAACAATTTTATTTCCAATTCAGAATATAATTACAATATATATGTAAAATAAAACATGAAATGATATGCAAAACTGAGACGAGTTGCATTCTGTCCTTGAGACAAATTTGCACCGGCTTGTACCCACGGTTGTTGCAATTGTCTCCCAGGATAACTCAGTTTACTTGTTCAGATGGAGAGATACTTCAACTCTGAACTTCGTCGAACTCTGACAATGCCCAGAAACTCTTCAACTATGAATGCAGAAAAATATTCATGAGGGCTTTCTTCCCCTATCCAGGTATCCTTCCAAATTTTAACGATAGCTCTATTTTTCACCATTCATCTAAGAGATGCTAAAATATTCACTCATTTATTCTATGTATATTTATAATTAAATTGCATCACACTTTCCTATTCCTAACCATCCCATAAACCAACTTAACACCAACCCCCCCCATCTCCATACAACAAGTGTCTGAAACTCCTCCAAAGGCAATCCTTCGATCTCCACATTAGACACCCACCATTATTCGCCCTATAAAGCAATGTTTTGCAGTCCCAATCCCCCACCCTTGACCGCCTTTGGGATTTATGTTTAAGGATAGTTGTACAAGATATCTAAGAAATTTTTTGCTCATCCCCAACCACACCCAAAAGAAACGAGCTCTCATTTGTTTTAAGGTGTGGATCACAGTAATAAGATGATGAAACAACGTGAAGTAGTATAGAGAAAGACTTTTTAGTACAAATTGAAAAAGGGCAAGTCGATCTTTCACCTACTGAAAGAATTCTGATTTTCCATCATGTCAACTTGGATCTAAATCTGTCAATCACCGACTACCACAAACATATACGATTCATGTTTTTACCAGCTCGTAAGCTAAGATGCGTAAATAGGAGATCAACCGCACTACAACTCACAAAGCTAGCATCAAGATTTTAAGTTCATGACATTAACATGTAGATAACATGATATCAACAAGATGAATTTTCTTTTAAGTAGAAAGCCCAAATGATTATCATAAAAATATATTGTCAGTTTTTGTGACTTGATCTCTAAACTGATTAATAATCTAGTCGAACTAATCTGGAAAACTGAGACTGATAATGATGGTTCAGTTAAGTATATTCAGTACTGTGAAAATCAGTTTGATGAAGTGCAACTGAGTTTCTTCTGAAGTCAGCAGTCAGTTCTGGTTTGTTGAGTATAACTGAGTTCTACATCTGAGCAGTTGATTACAAGTCTGGAAAGTCAGTTTGAAGCTGAGTTTCGTCTGGTGGATAACAGCTGGAGCTGGGGTCCACATTTGGTATTTATGACAATTCCGACAAAGATATTTGGCGGTTAGGGTTTGGGATTTATGCCTATAAATATCAATGTTGTAATCAATACAAGAGTGTGTCTTTCAAGAGTGTGTCTTTCATTTTGTGAGGAATACCTTGTAACTTTGTGCATAATAATATATCTCCTTTTCTGTTCGTGGAGTAGTCGGCACAATGCCGGAAACCACGTTAAATCACTGTGTTCTCTTTGTTTTTATGTTTTATCAATTTCCGCCATTTTTACGTTTGCATTGCTTCTGTTTTATCTTTCTTAAACTGTAAGCTTCTCTTCTATGTGTTTTAACAAACTGGTATCAGAGCGTCAGGTTCAAGATTCAGAGAGTTGCAGGTTGAACAAAGTTGATCTTCACCAAGACCGGTGACCGGTGCTAGGATTTTGTGATCAAATGTTTGTTCTTTAATTAGAAGGATGTCAGCAATGAACGTGAAGATTGATAAATTTACAGGGGTCAGTTTGTGGCAAATCAAGATGCGGGCCTTGTTAAAGCAACAAGGATTGTGGACTCCTTTATCTGATAGGGGGGATGCCAGTTCTGCAAATTATGTCAGTCTGGAGGAGAAAGCACATTCTACCATCATGTTGTGCTTGACTGATTATGTTATCACAGAAGTTGTTAAGGAAGACACCGCTGCCAAGTTATGGTTAAATCTTGAAAGCCTGTATATGACTAAGTCATTGACCAACAAGTTGCTGCTGAAGCAGAGGCTATTCAGCCTGAGGATGCATGAGGGGACTCGGTTGAGAGATCAGTTGAACACAATATTACTTGATCTCAGGAATATTGATGTTAAGATTGAGGATGAAGATGCTGCTTTGATTTTCTTTGGTTTCATTACCGACTTCCTATGAGAACTTTGTGCAAATCCTTCATAGTTGGGAAGGATCTGATTTTTTTAGAGGATGTAAGGTCACTTTACATGCCAGGGAGCGAGAGACATAAGGCGGTGAGGCGCATAATCATCTTTGGAGGGTGATAGTCGAGAGTGGCAGTGGAAAAGAGCATAGTCGGTCTAGGAAGAAAAATTCCAAGAAGACAAGGTCCAAAGGCCCTAAATCCACAGATGTTTGCAATTATTATAAGGAGCAGGGACATTGGAAGTCCAATTGTCCAAAGAGAAAGCAAAGCGGGAGAAGAGAACAACTGCACAATTTTTGTGGCGGTGAGCATAATTCAGATGAGGACATGGTTCTAGTGGTAGGAGAGACAGCACATTAAACTGATGTGTGGATTCTGGACTCTGGAGCATCCTTTCATATTTGCCCTCACAGAGAGTGGTTCTCAAGTTATCAACAGATAGATGGTGGTCATATATCCATGGCAAACAGTAAGGTCTACAAGGTAGTTGGGATTGGCTCAGTTCAGTTGAGGACAAAGGATGGAAGATTCTGTAAACTGAGTGAAGTTAGACATGTTCCACAAATGACCAAAAACTTGGTATCTCTCAGTTCTTTGGACAGCAGGGGATTCGGTTTTAAAGGGGAAAGTGGTGTGCTGAGTGTCTATTGATGTATGTCAACCGGATGATAAAATTCCACGATGTTTTATCCTATTTCTTTAGTATACAATGATATTTTGCATCGATTATAGTGAATTTTGTTATAAATCAAATCACTTTTATTTTGTGTAGACACAACCAATATCCAACGTTTTATCAATTTTTAGAGCTTATCGGTTATGATCATTATCAGAATCACTCATGGTATATTCGTATTGATGTTTTGCAGTAATGGCGGACGCGTGGAGTGAAAATATAAAAGCTAGATCCAGCTTCGTGGCATCATTTGGAGCAATTAAGGAAGTTTGGGACAAAACAGGTTATTTCATCCGATTGGAAATGAAATTTGATGACATGGCGCACACCGGGACTACTTCGGCGCAAACCGAGACATGATCGTGGCGCACACCGGGACATCAGAATGGTTACATGCGCATTAAATGTAGAAGTCATTTCTCAACTACTCTGTCAGACTGCGGCGCACACCGAGACATCTTCAGCGTGCACCGGTATGTTCACGGCGCACGCCGAATTCCAAAAAAGTTGTCGGATTAATTTGGTTTTGAAGCTTTCTGCAAGGAATATCAATATACATTATCAGAGAAAAAAAGAACCAGCATCGTCTTGCAGGCACCTCCACCTCATGGGCTTTTCCTTCGCAAAAAATTCCACCCTTTAACATTTAAATCCATTGCAAACATTTTAGAATTATCATTTTGACGTCAAAGCTCTCCGTGGATGTAAGAAGCAACTAGTTGGTGTTCTATCTTCATCAATACTATGAAGGTAGATGAACCTCCATTCCGAGTTCATCACTCAAATTTGGTATTCTATTAAGCTTTGCATTGATCTAATTGTTCTTATCATTATGAATACTAGATTTAAATTGTTAGTAGTTGTAATCATGAGTGGTTAGCTCTTCTACTAACTAAGATGATATAGTAATGATAGTTAATCCCTTTGATTGTTTGGAATTGATGTTTATGTTTTTAGCTTCTATTGTGTTGAATATCCTCTTACTTGCATTGATTGGTATTGTGTACTTTGGAGTAATTAACCAACGTATGCACCTTCACAACTAGTAGATACCGAATGGAGAAGTTAGTTGTGAGAAGATGGTAAGAGGAACGGAAGGTAGAATCGACCCTAGCGGAATTCGGTTCCTTATCCGAGGAGTTTTGCATTCAAGTGTTTATCTTGTCAATTCATCAGGTTTAAGGTACTTAGACCAAGGAGGAGACAAGTGTGGTTTCATTCACTCGTATGAGGGGAAATCACTAGTTTAGGAATGCACCATTCACTCAATAGAACACCAATGGAAGGCGGTAGGTTGATCAATTCCAAATAATCTAGGGGAGATAACTTGAACTATAAATCATCTTGGTTAGTTTCTTTTATCATTTGAACAACCTTTTGTAGTTAATCATTATCTTCTTAACAAACTTGCGATTCGGATCAAGATAATAATAACTAATTAGTATTTAACCCCACTTTCCCTTAGGAGACGACCTTGACCACCGTACTAGACTACAATTGACCCGGTACACTGCCGGTTAGATTGGAACCCTAGGAAAGTTTGCATCATCTATAAAAACTCAGTTGAGGTTCTCAAGGGAGTCAAGAAAGGGACTCTATATATATTACAAGGGTCAGTTGTTGTTGGTTCTGCTGTTGTGGCATCTGCTAAGATTCATCAGTCACACCTTACAAAACTGTGGCACATGACACTTGGTCATATGGGTGAAAATAGGATGCAGTTTTTTTCTCAGAAAGATCTTCATGGGGGATGTAAGGTCAAGAATCTGGACTTTTGTGAGCATTGTGTGTTTGGGAAGCTTCACAGGAGCAAGTTCTCAAAAGGGGTACACAACACAAAGTCATCACTTGATTACATGCATTCTGATTGTTGGGGGCCATCAAAGGTGACGTCATTAGGTGGTCACAGATATTTCATGTCCTTTATTGATGACTATTCAAGGATGACTTGGGTGGTGATGATGAAACACAAAAGCGAGACATTCAAGAGCTTCATGCAATGGAAGTGTCTAGTTGAAAATCATATGGGGAAGAAGATCAAGAGGCTTCATACAGATAATGGTCTGGAATTCTGCTAGACTGAGTTTGATGAGTTGTGCAGAAATGAAGGTATTTCCAGACATCGCACAGTCAGGAATACTCCTTAGCAGAACGGGGTAGCTGAAAGGCTAAATCAAACTATTCTGGAGAGAGCAAGATGTATGCTTTCCCTGTCAAGAAGATTTTGGGCAGAGGCTGTAACCACAACTTGCTACTTAATCAACAGGAGTCAGACATACTTCAATCGGAGTGTTACTAGCAATGGTGGCACGGCAGGACTTAGAACTTGAGCAGTTAGATGTGAAGACAGCTTTTCTACATGGTGAGGTAGATAAAGAGATATACATGACTCAGCTAGATGGTTTTCAAGTTCCTGGTAAGGAAGACCTTGTGTGTAAGTTGAAGAAGTCCCTGTATGAACTGAAACAAGCTCCTTGGCAGTGGTATAAAAGGTTTGACAGTTACATGATCCAGTTGGGTTATAGCAGAAGTCCTTATGATTGCTGTGTTTACAACAGTCAGTTAGAAGATGGATCATACATATATCTTGTGTTATATGTGGATGACATATAGCTGCAAGAAAATGTCTGATGTTTAGTATCTGAAAGACCTTCTCAGTTCTGAGTTTGAAATGAAGGATTTGGGTACAACCAAGAAAATTTTGGGGATGGAGATCTTGAGAGATAGAAGTCAGAAAAAACTGTTTTTATCTCAGCAGGGCTATATACATAAGATTTTGTCAAAGTTTGGCATGTCAGCTGCTAAGCCAATAGATACTCCTATGATATCAAATGTTCATTTGTCATTTTTTTGCTTCACAGTCAGCAGAGGAGAAGGAATACATGTCAAAAGTTCCCTATGCTAGTGCAGTTTGCAGTATGATGTATGCCATGGTGTGCACTAGGCCTGATCTGGCTCAGGCAGTCAGTGTTGTCAGCAGGTTTATGGAAAAGAATGTTCAGGTACCTTAGAGGTACAACTAATGCTGGTCTCGTTTATGGAGGTGATACTCAAGAACTGATCACAGGATACTGTGATGCTGATTATGCAGGTGATTTGGACAGTAGAAAATCTATGCCTGGTTATGTTTTCATATTGGGGAATTCAGTTGTCAGCTGGAAAACAACTCTTCAAGCAACAATGGCTTTATCAACTATTGAAGCTGAGTTTATGGCTCTTACTGAAGCAGCCAATGAGGGTATCTGGTTGAAGGGACTAGTCAGTGATTTAGTGCTACATCAGGATCAAGCTGAGATTTATTATGACAGTTTGAGTGCAATTTGTCTAGCTAAGGATCAGGTTCATCATGAGAGAACCAAGCATATTGATGTGAGGTATCATTTTCTAAGAAATGAGAAGAGGGTTGTAATGAAGAATATCAGCACCAAGGATAATCTTGCTAATATGTTCACTAAACCAGTTCATCAGAGCAAGTTTCAGTTGTGTCTGGACTTGCTGAATATTCAAAGCTTGTAAACTGAAATCTGGATACTCAGTTGAGGGTAGATCAACTGAGTGGATTCTAAGGAGAAGTCTGGTACTGTACATCCTGGCATTGACAAATGCATCTGGTACAAGTACATCTGGTTATACAATCTGGTTGATTGTGAATAAGAGTTCAAGTCTAGGTGGAGATTTGTCAGTTTTGGTGACTTGATCTCTAAACTGATGAATAATCTAGTGAAACTAATCTGGAAAACTGAGTCTGAGAATGATGGTCAGTTCAGTTAAGTATATTCAGTTCTGTGAAAATCAGTTTGATGAAGTACAACTGAGTTTTCTTACGAAATCAGTGATCGATTAGTCTCTTTGAGTTTTCTTGAAAGTATAGCTAAGTTCTACAACTGAGCAGTTGATTACAAGTCTGGAAAGTCAGTTTGAAGCTGAGTTTCTTCTGGTGAATAACAGCTGAAGCTGTGGTCCACATGTGGGGTATTTACAACAATTCCGACAAAGATCTTTGGCGGTTAGGGTTTGAGATTTGTGTCTATAAATACCAATGTTGTAATCAATACAAGAGTGTGTCTTTCACTTTGTGAGGAATACCTTGTAACTTTGTACATAATAATATATCTCCTTTTCTGTCCGTGGAGTAGTCGGCATAACGCCGGAAACCACGTTAAATCACTGTGTTCTCTTCGTTTTCATGTTTTATCAATTTCCGCCATTTTTATGTTTGCATTGCTTCTGTTTTATCTTTCTTAAACTGTAAGTTTCTCTTCCGTGTGTTTTAACAATATTGACTAATGATCATTCAATTTATAATTATTTTTTTCATGACAACCAAAAAACCCCATTCTATCATTCTTTTTTGGTTCGTGAATGAATGTAATATGGATAAAGCTACATGCACCGAAAGCAATTCCCGATTGTTTCCCTCGAATGAATCAGCACCATAGATCCAGCATTTTTCTCAATCATGATGTCTTATCATAAAAAAATAAAGGGACAGGATCATTTTTCGGGGGCTTTTCTGTAAGCTAAATCGGGGGATGTAGCTTTATCGATGTAATATAAGCCCATCACATTCACATGTCGGTTCAACAAATACTTTACTGCCCACACATGATAGATGATTCATGCATTTTCTATCACAAACCAAATGAACAGCCTTTTCTCAACCTCAGCCTCCACCACTTCTTCAATTATCCACCAAAAAAGAAGACCCTTATACTTTCTCCCTTCAATCCAATGTTCTGACGACGTCGACAAAGTCAACCTCCAACATCTTCAAGGCAATGATAATGGTCTAGCAAGCTTTCCAGAAAAGTACCTTATCCTAAACCCACCATTAATAAAGCCTCCAAGACCAAAAAGAATCATTCTTGTCAGACATGGACAAAGCTTAGGCAACGTTGATGAAAGTGTTTATACGAAAATCGCAGACCCAAAAGTAATGTTAACTGAAGAAGGGGTTGATGAGGCTGAAGAATGTGGGAGGAAAATAAGGGAAATGATTGAGAAAGATGGAGGTGATGATTGGAAAGTGTATTTTTATGTGTCACCATATAGAAGAGGGCTTGAAACTTTGAGGAATCTGGCTCAGGCTTTTGAACGTGATAGAATTGCTGGTGTTAGAGAAGAGCCTCGTTTAAGAGAGCAAGATTTTGGTACCTCTGTTTTTGGGAATTATTATATCTGATGAATACTTGATCAATTAATCATTTTCACTAACATGTGATGCAACATTAATTGTGAAGATAATGTTTTCTTGTGTGATTTATGGCAAGGTAATTTCCAGGATAAAGAACAAATGAAAATAGAGAAAGCTGTTCGTGCCCGGTATGGCAGGTTCTTTTACCGCTTTCCTAATGGTGAATCAGCTGCAGACGTTTATGATCGAATTACGGGTCTGTCTGTGATGCTCATGCATGCTCTTCTTAATAGTAATAGATTTATCTGTTAAAGAATTGTGCTTGTTTAAACTTTAAAAAGGGCAGGTTTCAGGGAAACACTTAGAACTGATATTGATATTGGGAGATTTCAGCCACCTGGTAAACAGAGCCCGGATATGAACCTGGTGATCGTATCGCATGGACTTACATTGAGAGTGTTTTTAATGAGGTGGTATAAATGGACTGTTGAGCAGTTTGAAGGACTACATAACATGGGCAATGGGAACATGATTGTTATGGAACAAGGCTATGGCGGAAGGTAACGAACAAAACACCCTTTGTAAATTGTAATGTATGCAACAAACACACCTTCATGATGAGATTTAATTGCAGGTACTGCTTGTTAATGCAACACACAGAAGAAGAACTGAGGAAGTTTGGATTAACAGATGAAATGTTGATTGATCAAGAATGGTATATATGCATGCAACAATTAAGCACCCTGGCCTTGTGTATTTGTATGGCAATCCTTTGTTTTCTTTATGATCGATCCCCTAACCAAAACTAACAAAAGGTTTGTTCTTTTGGGCATAATAATAAAAAATGAAGGCAAAAAAGAGCAAAACCAGGGGAACTGAACTATGATTGTCTGATAACTGGACCATCTTACTTCACTCACTTTGATGACAAGGGCATATAGCAAGAAGTCCATGGAATGGAGTTTTTAAGATCATCAAGGATTGGATTGCTGCTATTAGTTGTGAAACTTTTTTGCCACAGTACAGTAATTTGTGGAAAGAAAGCATCTATCTTGATTTACTCTCCTATTCCAGGGAATTTCATTCTGGTGTATTTCCGTTCAATTATACCTAAATCATGGAACCAAGCCTGTAGCTATTAATTAATGTGCGTTTTGGATACTTACAATTACAATGTATAATGTAAAAAAGGTGAAAATATATTTGTTTTGTTGGGCGATTGTTGAATCAAAATTGAAAATGTAACATCATGCCGCTCCGCTTTTATTTCATCCGACACCAAATACAGTAATGGAATTTCGATCGTCTCTTGTCATTACATTTCATTACCATAATTCCAATCGGTCGTATAAACCCTTATATTGATGTAAGTTTTAAGTTATTTAGAAAAGAAAAAAGGGGTCAGAGTCCATAAGGACAGGTTTTAAACTTAAACCAGACATTTCATTTTAAATAAGATCAAACCAATATTAGTTTATTTGATTTGATTATGTTCGGTTTATTGATTTACATCGTAATGCTTACGACAAATTAAATTAAACATAGTATAACACATTTCAAAGTCCCAAACACGTCATCACCTTATACTTCCTCAACTTGTTTTTAAATTGCTATGTAAGTTTTATTAAAAACAAAGCAACAAACTTTAAGAAATAAACAGAGAACCCACTCATTAGGTTAACCTATCATGTTCCAGATATCGAGTCTTTATTCGGAAAATAACATCCGACACGCATAATTAAAAATTAATCCAATTATATACGTAAGAAGACATCTGAGAACAAGCGGAAGACAAAACGACAGACTCGGATACTTAAAACCACTAATAAAAGATCGAAAGTAACACAAGATGCAACTATTACATCATCAAGACTATCTTTAACCATTAAATACAATATGTCCATTACAACTTGATAACCATAAACTCAAATCATCAGTTTCTATCAACACAAGGATGAGAGGATCTATACACAAATTGAAATACTGAAAGTAAATAACAGTAGACGTCATCGGCATCATCTCCGGGTCACACCTCGGTGGCCTCGAGAACGACCTACAAAAACACCACCTTCTCGGGGTGGGGACAAGAGAGAAGGGGATAAATATATACGTACTTAGTAAGGGGTAGAAGAAACGGTACAATAAATAGCATTAAAGGCATATACATATAACATGGCATCATCTACAACCACTACCACATAAGTTGTAATAGTATAGCTCACTCACCATGTACTAGATCCGTAGTACATCCTCGCACAAGTAAGTTTGTTACATCAATATCAAAGGACACTGTGCATGGTAAGAATGCACCGAGACATAATAAGCACCTCTTAAGGGGGCATGGACTCATTTCAATGTGGGAGTTACACGTCGTCCACTGGCCTCAAAGCCAACTGGTGTGGTAAATGTCCCATGCTCCGATATAGAAATGTGACTTACCAATGATATTAACGTTTTAGCTTTTAGACAACCACATATGCATTTACGAGTTAAGTTCTAACCGCCTACTTCATCCACATAAAATGCTTCTTAAGGACTTCTAGTCCTAGACAGTTAGTTATGCTACCTAGCACATTGTAAAAGGATCAATGATTACTAAGTCAATGTCCCACAAGGCCTAAACAACGTCTTCCAGTGCTCCCACTTTCTCACCGCAGAGGATCTCAGTTGTGGTGCTGAGCCACAGCTACCATAAGTCGATGTTAGACATTGTAAAGTGACATGGAATGCCCTCTAAGGCACGCATACCAATCAAACACTTCAAAAATCATCAAAAAAGGGAAAACTGGGGCTAATGCGCACGCATTACCCTCCCTGGAACCCAACTTAGCATTATGCTGCCCCAATGCGCACGCATTGCTCCTTAATGCGCATTGATGAGAGAAAAATACACCCACTAAAATATTGGTCCCCGGCAACGGCGCCAATTTTTTATGAGAGAAAAATACACCCACTAAAATATTGGTCCCCGGCAACGACGCCAATTTTTTGATGAGCGAAAAATTCACCCACTAAAAATACATTTATAAAAGCTCGCAAAACTGTGGGTAAACTAACTCTCTAGTTGGCAGAGTACCAGGTCGATTGTTAGGATAGCTACAGGAGTACGAGGTCGTCCCAAGAGAAATGTGGTTGTGAGTACCAAAGCAAACGTAAAACTTAGTCTAGGCGGTCAAAGTTTAGGTGGAGTGTTATACTAAAAAATAGAAAAGAAAGAAAATTAAACTACTTGGTTTTAAAAGACATAGCCCGAACCATGATCAAAATAGTTAATTTCAACCCCACGGATAGACAAAACTGGAAGTGTGCAAATGAACTCTCACACTCAATCTCACGGGTGCGTGCTTCCTAATTCGATGCTAAAATCAACAACTCTCCTTCAACATCCTATGTGAGGTTAACTAATTCTCCCTTTAGAAAACCGATTAATCTAACATGATTAAGTCTTTGTGAGACGCTCTGTTTCCACGAAAAACCTCGTTAAGGAAACAAGTCCGAAATTACTCGGTCGACGCGTTACTACCCCCGATACTCATCAACGTATTACACCGAACATCTTAGCGAGAATGTGTCAAAGCGAAGAAACCAAGCTTTACCTAATCCATGGTCTTCCGAAATACTCCGTGAAACAACTTGTCATCGTTGGCTCAAGAACCACCCGGCACTTCATAGTTCAACCCGGGGTCTAACACTAAACTACACTAATCTAAACTACCACATTCGAATTATTATGTTGATAATAATACATCGATGAGCAGCTGGCCTGAATTCACGACCTAAAACACGGTATGTTTTACCTCCCGATTTTAGAACCCCTTTTCCCACACCACTCTATCTCGAACAACTCTTCAAGAGTGATGTGTGTGATATTTGACCTAGGTTGTCAATCTAGCCCAAATCTGTTATAACAAGTTCTAAGACGTGAAATATGTGAGATATAACAATAAAAAGACTACACACTCTCCTATTTCATTTTCCAAGGGTTGATTTCACCAAATTTTACATGATTCGACTATGTGACTTACTTTATTTATTCATAACAACGGAAATAACAACGAAAAAAATATATATATCTAAATACATACATATATATATAAATACTAGTATATAGATATATATATATGTATATATAGATATATATAAATATATATATAAAAGAAACAAAACTAAAGAAAACAAAACAGAAATAAAATAACTACAAATTTATATATAGATATATATATATAGATATATATATAGATATATATAGATATAGATATATATATAGTATACGTATATATATATATATATTTATACTAATTGCATAAAATAAAAGAAAGCAATAAAAAGCGGAAACGAAATTATATTAAAACTATAACTAGTCGGGTTATACACATGACATTATAACAACATATATATTACATATAGGTGCCACAACCAACATAAAAAAGAAAGAAAGGAAGAAGAAGAAAGAGAAGAGGCAAAGGTTTCATCCGCTAAAACTCTGTATATATAGGCAAATGTTGAGGCCGGACCGGTCCTTGAAGAGCCGGACCGGTCCGGTGTAATCATTACTCATCATTACCTCTAACTAACTGCATGTGCTCGTATGTATATATAATTATATAATTATATATTAAACTTCTAAAATTCATATCTCGAGTTGTAGACCTCCAAATGACGTGATCCAAATGTCATAATTAAGCTCTCGGAAAACTCTACAACTTTTATGAAGGACTCTTCTTCAGAAAATGTCGTTTTGATTAGCCATTCGTAAGTCGTGTCGTTTTGGGATTTCTACCGATATGAACCGATTAGCCACTTGACCACCATTTGAGTTGTAGAAGTCAATTGACTTGATTCAAAATGCGTTGGAAAGCTTATTTGAAGATCTACAACTTTCATTAAGAAGTCATCCCCTGAAAATGCCTCTAAGCTGGGTCAAATCTTCGTCGAAAATATGTAACGATTAAGTACTTAAGAAAAATTTGATCCATTTTAACTCGTGTAGTTTTGTGGCGACCTTTCTTCTAACCCTCTAAACACCTCTTTTAGGGCTCAAAACATGTAATTACGTAGGATCTTGGTCCACTTATGATTACGCAATGAACCACCAAAATACCAAACGTAAATCCGACACAACACACGGTTACTAAACCAGTAGTATAAAACTTATAAAAACTTATAAAAACACGATAGTTTACATAATAGTTACTACTTATATATTTTTATGAAACTAAGGAATTAAAGACTCAAACGATATAAAAATACTCAAAATGATATCGAAATGGGGTAAATTGTTATCAAAATAATAATGAATTTTTCCGTTATCACAACCCCCCACTTAGCTTTTGGTCGTCCCTCGAACAAAATAAGCGATAAAAGAAAATGAATGAGGAAAAATTCATGAAGATAAGATATGAATGACAATCGGATGGTGCAACCATTCGAATCATAACTACACGTTAACCTTAATATAAATGTATAACAGAGTGAGTATGTGATGGCGATTCCTTTTCAATTTCCACTATCCTCTCTTGAATAATTCAAGCAAACGCACAAATATCCATTCAGGCAAATTCTAATGACTTCCTGTAGGTATAAAGCGATGATGATTCCACACAACGTCCTCCCGTGTACTTATTAGGATAATCCCTAATGCATATCATTTAGTTTATACTGGGGATAGTCAGAAGTTAACTAGGTTGTTATTATTATTATTATTATTTTTTTTTATTTTTTATTTTATTGCTTATGCCCTCATTCCCCAAGCAATAGGATGTTTCGTGATAACACCCTAATTTGGACTACTATCATCAGGCAGTCGGGAGCTTTTAAGCCTCATAGTGATATAGGACGTTTCGTGATAACACCCTACTGCACTCAAATCATTGGTCAGCTACAACCGACATATAGATAGCTCACTTATTTTGATATTCTTTCTATCACATTCAAACCTTGGATATTCACAAAGACACGTTCGAAATTAGGTACTAAGTTACTACTATTTCTAGAATAAACCACTAGAATACTGAATGGATACAGTTTTAAAAATTTCGCTTCAATATCAAAGGCTTACGTGAAGGAATTCATGTTACACAAATAAATTTAGGCTAAAATGCACTTACGGTTCAAATTTGTTATACATATCCAAATTGATCATTACAGCTTTAAATCCATGAAATTTATACCTTATACAGATTATTTTAATCAACTAAATAATGCTCGAAAAAGATCAAAAACTAAGGGTTTAAACACTTACTGCCATTTCTAGACCAACCACGACTCTACCCCCCACTTACGATTTTTCATTATTCTCAGAGTGTAAATGAGATAGAGAGGAAGACTTAGCTTATAAACCAGGCAGAAAGGTGCTATCGAATCCCGTAATGACCATGAAAGCACATCCGAAATCCTGTACCAAAACAACCAAAACAAAGCCAACACGGGACATGGTCCTCGTACCAAAATATGCAATAGGGATATGGGAATAATAAGATAATGGCACTGTCACGTCAGAAAATTCGATAGGCTATATAATAGCTTTAGATGGAAAAATCACCCACACGGGTAAAAGCAGAACATCTAAGCATATACATATCATAGAGAGTATCACATGAGCATATATCATAATCAAGTCAGCTATTCATAGATTCATTTTTATTACACACAGTTTTATTAAGGTGGGAATACTCACCACTATACTACAACTACTAGAAATTTGAAAAGCAGACTAGATCATAAAATGAAATGTAGTGAGTCTTTTATACCCGAGATCCTCGAGGTTCTACAACCTAAGTCCAAGAAATGATGTATTTGAATGTTTTCTTTAAATTCCTCGGGATTTTCGGATAACCACCTAATCATTCCCTCTTAATGACATTCAAACATTCATCCCGAGACTTGGTTGTGCTTTGTGTTCATCTTTCATACAAATTCTACATTTCATTCAGACTAGTCTTATCCAAATTATTATTATTATTATTATTTCACACAATTTTATTAAAGCGGGGTTGCCTCCCCAAGCGCCTTTGTTTTACGTCTTTGGCTCGACTAATTACAAATTATCAACCAAAATCGAACTTAAGAAGATCAATAGCTTAAGAAAAATTAACAATGCGAGAACCAAAGAAATTAAATTGTCTAGAAACGTACCTCGTTTGGCCCTCGATGTTATCTCCTCCCAGCCAGAGAATCTTCTTTTATCAGCCTGTCGAACCATCTTCTTTGCTATTCCATATAGTTCATCCATCGAGGAGTATACAAAGCTGGACCGTAGAAAATTCATCCTCACAGAGTGGACGAATGTAATAATCCGGGACCGATATATCGGCTATTACCAACTCTCCCGGTGTGGCTTTACTAAAGATGGCCAATCAATCTCCCGCTCCTACAGCTCTCAGATCGGCTCGAAATCTTAGCATAGCAAATCTGAATCATCAACCTTTTCTCGACCTGAACTTCTTCGGTGATAACATCATCATCCTTAACCACCTCACATGTCTCTCGCTCTTTCACATACCTCACTAATTCAATCAATTCCCCACCTTGTCTTGAAGATTTCTTATGGCGGAGTCAAGATTTACCTTGAACTCCTGCGTGTGTCAACGATCGCTCTTCCAAGATCTGGTTCAATCGTTCTAGTTGCTCTATTTTGGTATCGGTGAATTCTTCTTGTGGCATGGGGAAAACTGATCGTATTGACTTTGATATATTGGAGGTGAGTAGCAGTCTTCTTGCCATTCCAGACACTTATCGGGTGGCTGAATCTGGTTGAAGCTATCAACACATTGAGCATGAACACTGTAATCCTGATAAGCACCAGGGTTAGGACAACCCTCGTAACATGGTGGCTCATTGCTCGAATAACCATAATTCTGGTCCTGGTATGTACTAGGGCAATTATAGGACCAAGAACCTTGATTATTCTGCTGTTGATATTGAGGCTGAGGCACGAACTGTTGTTGATAACATTGTTCAGGTGCCTGTGGTTGGTAGGAGTATTGTTGTTCAGGTGAGTAGTATTGATTGAAAAATCCATCCATTTAAGCTCAAACTGCAAGATCTCAGCAAACAACAAGAAAACAATAATATTTTTTTTTTTTTTTTTTTTCGTTTTTTTATTTTTATTTTTATAAAACCTAGGCCCAAGCCTTCGGTTCACTTTACAAGATATCACAACAATATCACACATTTCCCGGCAACGGCGCCAATTTTGATGAGAGAAAAATACACCCACTAAAATATTGGTCCCGGCAACGGCGCCAATTTTTGATGAGAGAAAAATACACCCACTAAAATATTGGTCCCGACAACGGCGCCAATTTTTTTTGATGAGCGAAAAATTCACCCACTAAAAATACATTTATAAAAGCTCGCAAAACTGTGGGTAAACTAACTCTCTAGTTGGCAGAGTACCAGGTCGATTGTTAGGATAGCTACAGGAGTACGAGGTCGTCCCAAGAGAAATGTGGTTGTGAGTACCAAAGCAAACGTAAAACTTAGTCTAGGCGGTCAAAGTTTAGGTGGAGTGTTATACTAAAAAATAGAAAAGAAAGAAAATTAAACTACTTGGTTTTAAAAGACATAGCCGAACCATGATCAAAATAGTTAATTTCAACCCCACGGATAGACAAACCTGGAAGTGTGCAAATGAACTCTCACACTCAATCTCACGGGTGCGTGCTCCAATTCGATGCTAAAATCGAACAACTCTCCTTCAACATCCTATGTGAGGTTAACTAATTCTCCCTTTAGAAAACCGATTAATCTAACATGATTAAGTCTTTGTGAGACGCTCTGTTTCCACAGAAAAACCTCGTTAAGGAAACAAGTCCGAAATTACTCGGTCGACGTTACTACCCCCGATACTCATCAACGTACTACACCGAACATCTTAGCGAGAATGTGTCAAAGCAGTAAAACCGAAGCTTTACCTAATCCATGGTCTTCCCGAAATACTCCGTGAAACAACTTGTCATCGTTGGCTCAAGAACCACCCGGCACTTCATAGTTCAACCCCGGGGTCTAACACTAAACTACACTAATCTAAACTACCACATTCGAATTATTATGTTGATAATAATACATCGATGAGCGTGGCCTGAATTCACGACCTAAAACACGGTATGTTTTACCTCCCGATTTTAGAACCCTTTTTCCCACACCACTCTATCTCGAACAACTCTTCAAGAGTGATGTGTGTGATATTTGACCTAGGTTGTCAATCTCAGCCCAAATCTGTTATAACAAGTTACAAGGCGTGAAATATGTGAGATATAATGATAAAAAGACTACACACTCCTATTTCATTTTCCAAGGGTTGATTTCACCAAATTTTACATGATTCGACTATATGTGACTTACTTTATTTATTCATAACAAATGGAAATAATAACGAAAAAAAATATATATATCTAAATACATACATATATATATAAATACTAGTATATAGATATATATATGCGTATATATAGATATATATAAATATATATATAAAAAGAAACAAAACGAAAGAAAACAAAACAGAAATAAAATAACTACAGCTATATAGATATACGTATAGATATATATATAGATATATATAGATATAGATATATATATAGTATACGTATATATATATATATATTTATACTAATTGCATAAAATAAAAGAAAGCAATAAAAAGCGGAAACGAAATTATATTAAAACTATAACTAGTCGGGTTATTATAACCGACATTATAACGACATATATATTACATATATTATTTCAACATAAAATAAAGAAGATGGAAGAAGAAGAAGAAGAGAAAAGCAAAGGTTTCATCTGCTTTAAAACCTGATATATATATAGGCAAATGTTGAGGCCGGACCGGTCCTTGAAGGAGCCGGACCGGTCCGGTGTAATCATTACTCATCATTACCTCTAACTAACTGCATGTGCTCGTATGTATATATAATTATATAATTATATATTAAACACTAAAATTCATATCTCGAGTTGTAGACCTCCAAATGACGTGATCCAAATGTCATAATTAAGCTCTCGGAAAACTCTACAACTTTTATGAAGGACTCTTCTTCAGAAAATGTCGTTTTGATTAGCCATTCGTAAGTCGTGTATCGCTTTTTGATTTTACCGATATGAACCGATTAGCCACTTGACCACCATTTGAGTTGTAGAAGTCCAATTGACTTGATTCAAAATGCGTTGGAAAGCTTATTTGAAGATCTACAACTTTCATTAAGAAGTCATCCCCTGAAAATGCCTCTAAGCTGGGTCAAATCTTCGTCGAAAATATGTAACGATAAAGACTTAAGAAAAATTTGATCCATTTCAACTCGTAGAGCATGTGGCGACCTTCTTCTAACCCTCTAAACACCTCTTTTAGGGCTCAAAACATGTCGTTACGTAGGATCTTGGTCCACTTATGATTCTCGCAATGAACCACCAAAATACCAAACGAATCCGACAACACAACACAAGCATTAAACCCAGTACAAAAACTTATAAAAACTTATAAAAACACGATAGTTTACATAATAGTTACTACTTATATATTTTTATGAAACTAAGGAATTAAAGACTCGAAACGATATAAAAATACTCAAAATGATATCAGAAATGGGGTAAATTGTTATCAAAATAACAGTGAATTTTTCCGTTATCACGCATGCATCAAACATTATGGAGCAACATGTTCCTGTTCTGGTGTACAATGCGCACGCATTAACCTTCAATGAGCACACATTGATTGAACAAAACCAAATCCAAAGTTTATGGTCTGTCAATGCGCACGCATTGCATCGGATGTGTGTGCATTGACGGGCTGATTATTGAAATCAGTCTGTTTCGACCCCATATCTCATTTTAATGAATCCAACCTTATACCATCCGTAAACTGCAATTTTATCAGCATTACACAACATCAAACACACACACAAACACCGTTTAGAACACCCCTTTATCTTTTAGCAAATCCAAAGCGAAAACGAAAACGAAAACGAAAGCAAAATGATAAGTAAAATGCTTCAATCCTTGATCTCAATCACTTTTATGAATCAGTTACGATAATTAACCATTATACACTACGATTAGGCAACCTTCTAATTAACCAAAACTCGGATTTTTCTCAAAAACGTAAACGAATCTAGATTTAGGGTTCAAAAGGAAAACTTACTGTTTCGCAAACGGTTATTACCCAAACGATCGTTTTCTCGCGGTGATCACTTTCTTCTACTGTGGTCTTCACAAATTCCTGACGGACTAGTCGCACGATTGAAGATTCTCTTCCTCCGCTTCCTTGTATTGATATTATGAGGAATTATGGGATATTTTCCTTAAATAAATTTAATTAAATCCATTAATTAAACCCCTTACTTTAATAATTAATTCCTTTAATTATTAATTAAATCTTTTTAATTATTATTTTTAGGTTAACATAAAATAGAAAAATAACTAATTAAATTATGTTTTACGTTTATACCATTCTTAAATTTTCGGGTGTTACAGCCAAAGATTTGATTTGCGTTTTTTTATATACACCGTAAATCTGTTTTTGTTTTTGCCATCATCTTTGAAAGCATAACAATAAAGTGATCTTTCTTAAAATAAAAATACTCCTTCCGTCCCGTATTATAAGTCTTTTTGGAATTTTCACATAGATTAAGAAAAATCATAAATGAGTTACTTTTTAATATTTCAAGGCAAAATATTGTATTGTTTTTTAGGAGTGACTTATAATATTGCATTGTTTAGTGTGAAAATGAAAACATTGCATTAATTTTGCATTGAAATGTGAGAATGACTTATATTTTAAGACACCAAAAAAAAGTTAAAATGACTTATATTACGGGACGGAGGGAGTAATAAATAAGGCAAAGTAATAAATTGTTTTTCCTTACAAAAAAATATTTAAAACGGTACCTATTGCGTTAATTGTCTTTTGAAATGTTTACACCCATTTACAAAAAAAAAAAAATGTTTACACCCAAATTAAATGAATATATATAGGTATATTATTAGGTGTAGACTGTAATGAAAAATAAATAAAACAAATAATAAAAAAGAAGAAGCTGATTCTTATCGATTGAGCCGGCCGGACGGGCACCGGTAAGCCGTTCTGCATCCTCTGCACAGCATTAATGTTTCTGTTATTGCTACCTGAGCAACTCATTACTCAAATAGTTCATCGAACAATATTTCTCTTTGATTCTAAAGAAGCCATGAGCTTTCAATTTTAAGAGCTCAATGAGTTGTTTTAGTGGCAAAGCTCTTAGCTTTGGTATGTGAATTTCACTTTCTTGCTGAGTTCCAGGGATTATATGATTATTGTGAATTGGGAAAAGTGGATGAAGCCGAGTTATAATTTACTTATAAAATGTAATTCGGAGAAATTTCCTACTCATTTGTAGCAACTGCAGTGATTGAGTCGCTCAATTTTGATTTCAAGATATAGACTTTGAGCTTTGAGGGATGATTTTATTTTCTCTCATCAGTACTAACTTCAACCTACTTAGATTCTTTGTTTAATTCATAGGGGTTCTGGGATAAGTGGCTGATTGCTGTTTTTTCTTTTCCTTTTGATTCGCTTTGTTTTGATTTTTTTTTTTTTGGCTCATTATTGCAGGGTTTAAATCAGCATATGCTGCAAAGTTTATTCACTTAAGCACTTGGTGCTTACCAGATAGCAAATAACATCAAGCAGAAAAAGGGATGGAGTTTGAAGTGAGAGTGGTGGGAGGACTTGAGAGCTGCTTTATATCTCTCCCTATTTCTCTTATTCATACTCTTCAGTCAACCTCTTCTTATGGATTCCTTCCTCCTATTCTTCCTCTTGAACTTCGAAATGGTAATAGCATATGGCGTGTTTCATGGTCAGGGTCTGCCTCCTCATCTTTAGCCATTGAGGTAACTTAAATATGCCTTTTTTGTTTGATTTATGCAGCGTCATCTTCCTGTTGCAATCCTTTAATGGTGTTTAATTTTTGGAAAATTTGTGAATTTCATGTTTTATCTTTTGTGCATGTTTAGTGGCACCACACTACATCCACCTTTTTTTGTCATCATAGTAGAATCGACTTATCAGAGTTGATTCTAGAGCTGAGAATCAACTTTCCGTTGGTCGATTGTGATAATCAACCATGTAAAATCAATTCCTAGCTCTAGAGTCGACTTTCCGCCACTTGATTGTTTCCGATGTGTTAAGTTAAAAGCACTTTTGTGCCACTAAAGGTACCCTTATGTTTTTGGTTTCTGGGTATCTTTTGGTAATGCAACAAATGCATTTTCCATGTTAACCTTTTTTTTTTTTTGGTTCTGTTTCTGAGTGTGCTTAAGACATTGAATTTGTAAAGAGTATCATTTCTGTTCGGGATTTCGGGAGTTTAGACTGGTCAGCAGTATGCCAAGTCTGTTTCTGTGTCTGCTTGTGAGAACAATTTTGTTATGATTATTCCTTTTCTGTTCGGGATTTCGGGAATATAGATAGGTCAGTGGTATGCTAAGATTGTTTCTGTGTCTACTTGTGAGAAAGAAATTGTTAAGATTACTCATTTTTTGTTCCTGGATTGGAGAATTCAGATTGGTCAGCAGTATGCCAAGTGCATTGGGTTGTCAGACAGTGTCTCTGTGCAAGTGAAAGTGATTCAAAATGTGCCAAAAGCCCAGTTTGTGGCTGTTGAACCCCAAACCGAGGATGATTGGGAGACTTTGGAGCTTAATTCTGAGCTTGCCAAGGATGAAATATTGAAACAGGTAATACTGAGCTGTGAATATTTATTCCCTGTGTCTATTCACCGATGTATTTAATTTTGCAGTTCCTTTCAAATGTTTCCTCTTTGTATTTGCTGCTGGATTTTCTTCTTCCACATTCATGAATCATGTTGTTGGGAATCGTTATAAGTGCTGGAATTGATAGTTTTAGGTATACTTGTTGGATCTGTTAGATTAATGTAGTACTTTGTGCTCTGTATATCAGTATATGGAGGCTCGATTTGGTGTCCGGATTCAGTGAAGTTTCAGATGTGAGAAAAGTGACTGATATGGATGCTAATATGAATACATGCAGTTATTTGCCCTTCAGGCACCAGTTTGTGTTTTAAATTTGCACTTTTGTTCTTTAGTGGCTAAGAGATTTTTTTTAGCATTCTGACTGTAAAACTGGAAACTTAGATGTAAAGCCGAGTTTAAGGATACATATAAAGTAGGGTTATCAGATTTGTAGAATCAAACTATGAGTCAAACCTTGCTGTGAACTCAGGAGACCAAGTTTCATTAGGCATGAAACTACTGGACCAAAAAGCTTGGAATTTCAGAAATCAGATTTGTCTTGGTTGGGTTTGAGATTTGTATGCTTTCTCTTTCTTGGGTTTGCAAGAAACTTTGAACAGATGGAGCCATTTAAGTTTCTGGATACTTTATATAATATTGTTGTTCATTATCAATTTGTTTGGGGATGAAGTAAAAGTTGGTATTCATGTATAGCATATACTGAAACATTTTTACAGCCAGCATATTGGCCTAAAATGCCTTGTGGTACTTGATGCAGGTGGGAATTGTTCACGAGGCTATGGTATTCCCTGTGTGGTTGCATGGACAATTTGTTACATTTATTGTTGTCTCGACCTTCCCGAAAACAACGGGTAGGTAAGCACGTTTCTTGTTTCCAGCAACGCGCTTCATTTAGGCCAGTTTTTGTCTTATTAATGTTTTTTTTCCGAGCTTCCAGCACTTCCATTTTAGAATAATTTTTATTTCTCGAGTTGAGTGTTTAGTTCGGTTAATGTTGATACATGAACTTGTTTCCAGTACAACTCGTCCCAGGAACTGATGTTTCTGTTGCGCCAAAGGTACGTAAGAAAACCCCTGATTCTCTGGAGAGTGAGAAATTTACAAAGGCGTTGCTGCGTGTTCAAGACACGGAGACTAAATTTACCGGCAACTACAAGATTAATGGTGCAGAGATAGGAGTTTCTCTCACTTCTGTTATTTTCATTCATCCAGAATCAGCTTCTCAGCATTCACTGAACCACCTTCAGATTGTTAAAATACTTCCGAGATCTCTTCACCAAGAGCCCAAAACCAACAATGAAGCGGATACTTTGAGAAGAAAAGGTAGTAAAACAAGAAAGGAAGTTTCTATGATGGATAAACCAGAAGAAAATCAAGCTGTTGTCCGTCTTCTGTTTTCAGAATCAGTGGCTAGAGGGCACGTAATGATTTCTCAGTCTCTTCGCCTTTATTTGAGGGCAGGCTTACACTCATGTAGGTTTGTTCTTTCAAGAATTTAATGATTTTGGCACTTGCTGCATTCAAGATTTGAATAGCTTAAGTAGTTATTGTTCTTGCTCGTTTAATAGCCATATTATGCATGAATTAAAATTTTCGAAGTAGAAGAAACTAAAATAGGGTTTTTCTTAGGGGTCTAAAAATAGGGTTTTAATTTTGATCGTTTAATACAGTTTTACTTAGAAACTTTGTTGATCACAGGGGTCTATTTGAAGGGAGGGGATGTTACTTCAAGTAAAGAGTTTTCTGTGTTAAAGATATCACCGTGTCAGTTCAAGAATTTCGAGAAGAATGAGGATTCTGGGACCAATGGTCTCGAGGTTGCAAATGGTCGGATGAGTTCTAAAACTGAAAACACGCTTTTCTGGACCAATCCTGATTCGGACATGAGTATGACAGATTGGCCAACCCATGAGAGGATATTTTCTGCTCTATCCAGTGAATCTTCTAAGAATGACTACAAAGAAGCCGGAGTTGACTCGGTTGTTAAAAAGGTGATGCCAATGTTATTGCATACATGGTGTCTTGCTCAACTTACGTCGATTACTTCAGACACGGGTCTGGAAGTTAATTCCTTGATCTTGGGCAGCAAAACCATACTTCATTTTGTAGTGAAAGGCAATCTAAATCTTCAGGGACTTAAAGGAGGTTCCTTTAAAACCCGAAATCAAAATGAAGAACCGTCTCTTGAGATCCTATATGTTATGTCTATTTCGGAGGAGTCTATGCATGGTAAAAGGAAGGATGTCTATGAACTTGCTTTTGATGGATGCAGGGAAGATTATATAATGTCAAAAATTCGCAAAGGTTTGCTTCCTAAGTTGCAATACAGCGATGGTATATGTATGAACACTTTCCTTGAAAAAGCACTTGATACGAGCCTCGGTGTCAGAATACAATCAGTAAATTGGATGGAGACAGTTATATCTGATGTTGTTAAAAGGTTGTCAACTTTGCTATCTCCTATGTTTGTTCAAATGATAGCTAAATATGATCTTCCTTTGCCTGGTCATGTTCTTATTCATGGGCCTCCGGGTTCTGGGAAAACGTTATTGGCAAAAGTAGCTGCAAACAGTGTTCAAGTGGATAAAGAAATTCTTGCCCATGTGGTATTTATAAGTTGCTCCAAACTTGCTTCAGAGAAGCAGTCGAACATTCGTCAAGCAATTTCAGGATACGTATCTGAAGCCGTAGATCGTGCACCTTCCGTTGTCATATTTGATGATATTGATAGCATCATTGCATCTTCCTCGAATCCTGAAGGGCAAGTGTCGTTTTCTACGACAGCACTCACGCAGTTCTTTGTGGATATTTTGGATGAATACGAAGAGAAAAGAGTGCGTATGTGCGGTGTAGGCCCTATTGCATTCATAGCTACAGCTCAGCAGCTCACCAATGTGCCACAGACCTTAAGCTCTTCTGGAAGATTCGACTTTCATGTTAAATTGCCGGCTCCAGCTGCTGCAGAACGTGTAGCATTGTTAAAACAGGAAGTCCAGAGACGCGGCTTAGAATGCTCTGATGAGGTCATTTTGGATGTGGCGTCTAAGTGTGAAGGATATGATGCATATGATCTGGAAATACTTGTTGATAGGTCCATACATGCATCTGCAGGTCGTTTTTTGTCAAACGATCCAATTCTAAACGAACATCAGAAGCCTAAACTAGTTAATGACGACTTTTTGCATGGCATGCAAGATTTTCTTCCGGTTGCAATGCGTGACATCACAAAGCCGTCATCTGAAGGAAGTCGTGCTGGTTGGGAAGATGTCGGTGGTCTTGACGACATTCAAAGTGCGATTAAAGAAATGCTCGAGTTGCCCTCAAAGTTCCCAGCCATTTTTTCACAAGCTCCTTTACGTATGCGATCCAACGTTCTCTTGTACGGTCCTCCAGGTTGTGGTAAAACACACATTGTTGGTGCTGCTGCTGCTTCATGTTCATTACGGTTCATCTCCGTAAAAGGACCCGAGTTGCTGAATAAATACATTGGTGCTTCAGAGCAAGGTGTTAGAGACATTTTCTCTAAAGCTGCTGCAGCGGCACCATGTTTACTCTTTTTTGATGAGTTTGACTCAATTGCTCCAAAACGAGGACACGATAACACCGGTGTGACTGACCGTGTTGTAAACCAGTTTCTTACGGAATTAGATGGTGTTGAAGTCTTGACAGGTGTCTTCGTTTTTGCTGCCACAAGTAGACCAGATCTTCTTGATGCAGCTCTTTTAAGACCTGGAAGGCTAGATCGCCTTCTTTTCTGCGATTTTCCATCTGAACACGAGAGGCTAGATATTCTTAGGGTTCTTTCAAAGAAGCTACCTTTAGCCAGTGATGTTAATTTGGGTGCTATAGCGCGTGTCACGGAAGGGTTTAGCGGAGCAGATCTTCAGGCTTTACTCTCTGATGCACAGCTTGAGGCGGTGCATGATCTGCTTGGGAAAGATGATTACGAAGAAGAAGAAGACGATAAACATAGGAAGATGCCGGTGATATCTGATTCTTTGTTAAAGTCAATTGCATCAAAAGCAAAGCCATCACTTTCTGAAAAGGAGAAACACAGATTGTATGACATATACAGACAGTTTTTAGATTCAAAGAGATCTGTAGCTGTGCAGGTGGTCTCTCTCTCTCTCTCTCTCTCTCTCTATTTAATGATTTATATTAAGTTCTATCTAGGGTGCCTTAAGTAGCACCACATCAACGTATGAAGTTCGACTTTCTAGAGGTTGAATGTGGACAGACAATCTACCTCTGGAAAGTCTAGCACTTTCACATCCTAGAATCGAGTTTTCAGAGGTTAACGTCACTGTGGTGCCCCGTGTGCGACTAAATATGTCATTTATGTATATAAATTTCATGTATGTGATATTGATGTATCTCTCTGCTTTATCTCATTATGTTACAGTCGCGGGAAGCGAAAGGCAAAAGGTCAACATTGGCTTAACATACATTACAAGCAAGAAGAGGCGGTCAAAGTGGGGAGGCTTTGTTGCATGACACTAAAAGCCTTTTTTTATTTTATTTTATGTTCATCACTTTGTAAAAGTCCAGTTGTATTGTATTCCACAACTTAGACATTGTTCAATCAAGTAACAGGCATTAATGATGCTTATGTCACGAAAATTAGCCAGAGGCCATTCTTCCTGAGATTCTTTTAATCGGATTAACAACCATTAATGATGATTTTCTGGCAGATTTTGTCTCCACTAAATAATAGCAGAAATTATTCTGCATTTCAAGAATCCATTCATCCTTTGTAGTCGACATATTCAGGCATTGCCTCCAAGAGCAAGAGTTACTTAGGTTCATTGTGTAATAATATTTGGTTGTAGCATTATTATGCTATAAAATGTCGGGCTGAGCCGAACCCTGTCTTGTAACCGGAATCATTAGCTGCAGGTGGCTTCAAACGTTTCAAACGCGCGCACAGAACACATAGTACAACCACCTCAAACATTACTATGATCTGTATGACAGCTAACAGATCAATATCAAGTTGTAATAGTGAAGATGAGGCAGCTACATGTATAAATTCCTAACAATTATATGTCTGGCATATATATATGTATATTCTGTAACATATATTCTCTAATTTTCTGCAAAAAGAAGTAGAGGGCTCAGACAAAGCGTTTCTTGAATAAATGGTGTCTCTTGGCAGGATCCTTTGGCTTGCCCTTCATCTGCCCATGCTTCTTCTGACCAGTACTGTTGGTGTATCACAAGTTTAAAAAAAGAATTAGTATGCACCACCTAACAAATTGAGGCCAAAAACACAACAAACAGAAAACAAGAAACGAAAATAAAAGCACACTTGAACACCAAATTTCTTCATGACCAAATCGTAAACAAGCAGCAAAACTATAAAAATGCATTTGACACCCCATTCTGCATGACCAAACAAATGATAGGTCTTGATGTCTACAAACAAACAGTACGCACAGAAAAGCAGTTGTTAAAGGCACCACAACTAATCTACTTTCGGGGCACCCAATGACATTCAACCTCTAGAAAGTTGAATCTAAGCTCAACATTCGACTTTGCTGAGGTAAATCAAGCCTGAAGTGCCGCGGTAAATCAGTTGTGGTGGCTTTAAAAAACACCCAAAAAAATATCTTTATTCAAAGCTTCAAATGGGTATGCATGGCCATATACAGATTTCCCAAAGATAATTTTGGATCTGAATATACTCGGAACACACGAAAAACAAGAGTTTGCAGGAAATGAAAAAAAGATCCCCAACTAGTATAGTTATTAAAAAACATAAGGCATTAAAAACAGTAAAATAATCATACTTGTATTCCATATACACCCTCCCATTTGCGCCTGACAAATCACTCATAGATCCGGGAGCTCGGCGGGCTTTTTGTAGGGCCATGCCATCTGCATCTTCTTCTAATTGCTCCAAGCCAACCGCATCATCACCTGCGCTCAATACCTTCACAGACAAACAGAGAATGAATACTAACATTTCATGTGACATATTAATCCTACATAGGGAAAGAGTAAAGGAAATTTCTGTATTAGAAGGAAAAGAAAAAAACATGCAAAATAACCTTTCCAAGAAGGGCAAGTTGATCGTCCAGACGATGATAACTCAACTCAGGCCCTGAATCTGCTGGTGGCAAGCCAGTGATCACCTGCAATAAAACTTTATTTTCGTACACTAAAAACCAGAAAACTATAAAAAGAACTATTACTTGGGTAAACGTAATATACCTGCTTCCCCCTTCCAAAAAAAAAACAAAAAAAAAAAACACGACCATAAAGAAAGAGCCACTCTTCAACATAAATACACAACCTAGGAAACTAATATGTACCACACATACACCACCAAGAACATAGTTTACTTTTGGACAACAAAACTCAGTACCTTGAAGCTATAACCTTGATCAATCAAAAACTGCTGTCGTTTTGTGGAGTAGTACATTTCCTGAATTTGGACAAATCATATATAAATATTTGTGGAGTTTAACAAAGACTACACTAGAAAAGTAAAACAGAATCAAACATTTTTAATCTTTGGAAAGTACAAGAATTGGGGAATTGTTTGGAAGAGCTTTTAAAAGGTGCATTAAGAGTTCACCTGTGTATCTGTGGAAACAAGGGAGTAAAAAAATGCGTTATACTCTTCTTTGCCCCCTGCCATCCTATCCTGATGCTTTCCCTGTCACCAACGTAAGAAAATTGCATGAGAAACACCATACTGTACACTAAACTAAAGTTCTTTAACATCATGACCCAACCCAAACATGTAATCCGACCGTAAGTACAAAATCAACCTAAAGAATGGAGATAGACCACCTTTAATTTACAAATTAAATTAGTAAAGAAAATAAAATTCAGTGATTGTAGTCCCATTTTGGTAGAAAGAAAGAGTTCCGCTTCAAGCAAGCCATCACATAAAAACCATAACTGAGAACTCAATAAATCATGGACTCTGCACAAAATTTTAAATGTCATTCATCATAATGCACGTGATCCCATGCTGTGACTTAAGAATTCACCTTAGCCCTAAGAATACGCCCAAGTCGTTGTGCTTCCTGACGCCTTGAACCAGCATGTGATGATATTTGAATAATAACATTTGCCTCAGGAATATCGATAGAGTTATCACCCACCTGTGAAAATAATCAACCTTTCAATAAATAAATTCCAAGACAATGGAGAATGGTTCTGTACATAGCTTACACACAAATAAAAAATGTCAGCAACAACATAAAATGGAATTACTTCTGTGATCCCCTTGTAGCAAGAAACGTTCCACCCTGGTGTCACAACTTTATTTGTCATTCGGACGGCGAGAGTCATAACCCCCCCCCCCCCCCCCAACCAGGGAAGAGAGAGAACAATTTTATCTCCCCTTCCCCCCCTTCCTCCTCTCACACTAAATTTCCCATATTAATCCATTTGTTCAAGGATAGAACCAAAAGCAATATTGCGTAAGAAATACAAGCACCAACAATGATAGTTGAGCTGGCTGTAACATTAGTCAGTTGTGAGCAAGCTGGAAACTTTAATTAGTTGAGAGTAGTTTCTTGAGTTTTCTTGTAATTAAGAACGCTGTCTAGAAATATATTTGACTTGGAGAAATTTTCTAAAATACTCCAGCAAATGCAAGCATCCTTAAATACATCAGTAAATATATAATCCTATTTGTTTGAGACTATTTGTAGTCTACATAACATACATATCTATAATAACAAATTATCCCAACAAGTTCCGAATTAATCTAATCAATCATGTACAATAGAATAACAATAAAATACAAAACTTCAATGTCATATCATTTTACAGTATGTTTTTGAGTCTGTTTGTACACCCACTGGATGCATAGTTTGTATATCTGTATTCATAAATTTTGCTGATTTTCCACACATAAAAACTAACAACAACAATAACTGAGCCCAAACAAAGACGGCTGCGTGTTAGGAATTCACACTGCATGCCCTAGTTGGAGAATAAACAAAAAACAATGCATGTATACTTGGAATGTAGTCATCAAGAAAACAGCTTTACTATGAATTGCAGAATATGTTTACAGTTTCTAACCTGCAAGGCAACGGTTAAATCACTTTTTACGAATTAGGAAGAGGACCAGGAAGACCACAGATTTGATTCAAAACGTAAGACTCACGGTCACGGGCCTGCATAAGGGTGATTTTGAAGGTCCAAGCTGTAGTAGACTAGTTTTGGAGGTTGGAATATGCAAAATCAGAATATGATGGCAGAAATAATGATAGCTGATTCTCACCATGAGAACCAATAAATGTTAGGTAAGTTGACAGGAGGGGCATTTTACGTACATTGGACAAAAACTTTGCATAAACTTTGTGGATGGTGGCACATAACAGGAGAGGTATCAGAGACCTTATGCTGGATTTGACTCAATTCTAGAGAAGAGAGAAGAAAAAAGAACAAGCAGTTGGGGCCTGCACAGACTATACGCAATGCTATTGACTGGTTTGCAGATCTATTTCATCCAAATATAGTAACTAAAGCGAAATTCATCCTGCTAACAAGCACTTTGTTGGAACAAGAATCTAGAGTTAATGTAGTCTAAAGATTTTCCCTATATAAATCATCAGCTTATTAAAAGACATCCTGTATCCTATCTTTAATTAGTAAGACCATCCATTATCAACCAACCACATAAAGCAAATCTATCGTCTGAGAAAGCAATTTACGATGAGAGACAATTTAACAACTAGCCGTCTTAACTGTCAGCATTTCAAGTCAGATGTCAGCATTATTATATATACAAGGGCCGATATTACATGGGATTACACCAAAAAAAAAAAAAAAAAAAAAAAAAAACTCACAAATTCTACTTATAATGCCCATAACAAATATTTACCTTTGAAAGGAATACGGTGTTCACATCTTTACTAAGCTTGAATGCCTCCAGAATCTTAGTCCTCTCAACATGGCTGCATGTGAAGAAGATACTGACATGTTGATATACATTACTGGAGCGTAAATGCATTAAAAGAATAAAAATAAAAAATAAAAAAGAGAGGACCTGGTAGCACCATAGATCATAGGCCTTCTAAGCTTCATTGCATACTCCGTGAGTGCAAAAAGATTGTCAGCAAAGACAATTATTTTATCACCACGCTGCTGCTCATGGAACCTGATTAGAAACTCACATGCTCTGAACTTATTTGGGTTCATCACATAGAGTGCCTGGAGACATGTTAAAAATTAATTTTATCTTAGAGGAACTATAGATGCCAACAGGAGTAAACACGGCCCTATCTTTTTGGACAGATATAAGCTACATAATTTTTAACACCAAAGAACACAAACAACTCCTCATAATCCTTGTAGAAAAATATGTTTTAATTTCTTGCCAACAGATTCTCAATGACTAGTTTAAATCACCTTTTCTTTTATAAGCAGAAATAATCAACTTCTGTGTTTTATATGAAGGGGAAAAATCATATTAATTAGACACAAAAAAGGACAAAAGTGTGCGGGGTCAGCAAAACTCAATCACCTCACAAATAAGGGAAAATATTAGGAGTCATGATGTCCATTTCCAGATCCAACATGAGGGCCAGTTACCCTTATAACCACAAGACTACATTCATTTGCCCTTTACAATCCTTAACATCTTTCTATCCCCCCATTGTTATTTGAGAAAGGTAAAAAACGACTTCAATAATATAGTTGAAAAGGGCGAGAAGGAAGAGAATAACGTGTAGATACTTTTACTGGTTATTACCAGTATACATAATACAAATATTATCCTGCTAACAACCCTTTACTTCAAAGTTGTTCAATTATTCCTTATTTAAAGACAAGTCATTTTAATTGCTGATGATTGAACATCACATCAAGGAGGCGCCTCAATTTCATAAGCAAATGAATCTCTAAATGAAAGTATACTTCTATACAATTGATCATCTGATTAAAATATTCTCCTATGTAAGATCGATGCAATTAAGTCTAGAAGTGGAAAGATATCCTTGACCAACCTGCTTCTTCTTGGAATTTTCTCTCTTCAAATATTCAGCAAAGAACTCTTTTGTCATTGGACACCATACTTCAGCGCATTGCACATTTGCAATGAATCCGCCTTTCACTAGATCAAGCCAATTTGCCTCGTACAATTTTGGTCCAATCAGGAAGTTCAAATCCGTAATCCTCTCGTCCTCTCTCACAAGTGTTGCTGCAGATTAAAATGGCATACAATTTCCCTTAGCATGTAAACCGGCTGAATGTTCCCTAACATGCAAACAATCAGATTCTCTCATACCGGTTAGTCCAAGCTTGCAGTGGGATTTTGTAATGCTGATCACCTTACGAAACATGTGAGCAGGGACCACGTGCACCTGGACGATACAAAATGACATAAGCAGTCAAACTAAGGCAACATAAAAATGATTTCCATGAGCATATCTAAAAATTCAACATTGACCTTCGACGCCGCTGCATACCTCATCCATAAGAAGCAACCCCCACTCCCGATTTCTTATTTCTTCAATAATCTTCTCAGATTCTTCAGAACGTTTCCCACCAAAAGCAACCATGTTATATGTAGTCACTACCACCCCAGCATTGCCACGGAATCGTTCTTTACTATCAGAGGTAAACCGACAAATATTCTCATCGGGTAAAGTCGACCATAACTTAAATTGGAATGCCCATTGATCCACAGATACAGCATTTGTGGCCAAGCACAGACAGCTCTTTTTTATTCTGCAGGCAGCAGAAACACCCACTAAAGACTTCCCGGCACCGCATGGTAACACAATGATACCAGACCTTGCCCTCCCTGGTGGGATATTAATAAAAAAATGATTAGTAACTGTTAGAAAGTATTTCCTTTAGATGACTGAAGTACTGCAAACCAAACCAACAAGTCCAAAATAGCAAACTACATTTCGACTTTGAAATGGCTAAAGCCACCCACAAGAGCATGCAGCAAATTCCGATTCACCCAGAAACTAAAAAGACTATGCAAATACAACTAAATGACTCCCATGACAAGGGAATATGAATTGTTCACTGCCAGAATTCAGCTAGATACTCTTTTGTTGGATATCATATTCTGTATGCAATCTTTTGTTGCTGCAGCCTAAGCTTCACAAATTTCCATGTTAAACTTGAAATGGTTTCATTTAAAACCCAGAGCTTAACCATGCTAGCTAACTTGTTACTTTAAAACTTATAAACATCTAAGAAATAGAAATATAAAAAATAAACTTGGTAATTGAAACTGCCTGATACTGACGCCAAAAACATTATGCCCTCAATTTAATGTTTGTTTTACTCTATTCACCTTCTTTGCTCAGACGAATTGCTACGATGCATACAAATATTTCAACAAGTAAATTAAAGCAAAAACATTAGCTCCTGACCATTTCCAAACATTTTACTCAAACTCTTCTCTTGGTAAGGCCGTGGTTGTGCCTGAGGCTTCAACTCCATGGCAAGATTAGGATTGACCTGTTGAGCCATTGCAGTGTTGATCAGTAGGGCCTTCTGATAACAGAAAAAACACTTCACTACAGATCAAACGCCCACTTACAGTATCATTCCTGAAGTCATACTCCTCCAGCATGGGGTAGTTTAAAGCATTTGGCAAGCATCGTTGCTTCACATTTTCAACCTGACAATGCGAAAGCATATCAATTTAATTGATGGGAGGTACACAGGCTACGTGTGAAGTAAGCCAAAAACCTAAAATAACATCCCAAATCACTAAAGGCGGTTATCATCTTAATGTACATGTGGCTTTTAACTATTTCAAATGCAGAATTTTCTCTTATTGTGTAAGATTTTTCTGAAATATTATCATATTATTGTGCTTGCAGCTTTCAAGGGGTAAAAGGGCTAATAAAACTACCACCATTCTTTTCTTAAAAAATAAGTGAAAAGGAGAACAAGACCAAAATATCCCAGGAGAATTAATAAGTTGATAGTTTTGCAGGAAGATTTTTCAGGTATACCTAAGCATCAAGTTCCTGAATTTAAACAAATTACCTGAGAAGGATCAACTTCAAATGCGTGGGTTTCTTTTTCTTCAGCTGCAGCTGCCAACTCAGCTTCATTTAGTAACTCATCGTGTCGTCCTTCTATCTCTCCCATCGAGGTACTCACAGTAAAACAATCACCATCACGCGCACCCTATACCACCACGAAGATTGCAATGTAAACAAAACAGGATGGAAACAAACACAATCTACATATATACTCGTTGAGTCTTAGATACAGTTATGCTAAAAGACCGCAGAATACAATATACAATGATGACCTCATTTGAGATTCTTGCCCGAGCAATAACTTCATCCTTGAGCAACGTCTTCAATACCTGCAAATAAAGTTGGCCATAGAACCTCGTGAATCCACTTTATACTTAAGCAACACTTCCACAGTTAGAAAGCATCAAGAAAAGTAGTCCACTCACCTCTGGAAAAGGAGACTCGACAAAATACCGATTCTTCTTCAGGACAAGCTTTACTTTACCGTAGTTGGCAGTAGAAGCATTAATGAAATCAATCATCTCTTTAGGTAACTTGGTCTTTGACAATTTATTTAACACAGCTATAATAGTTTCAGTCTCAAGTCCGACAGACACTGCTGCATACAATGAGTGAGGGGTCAAATTGTACTCGTGCATAGACTCCGGCCTGCAAACCACAATATTATTGACATTTTTAAATGCAAATATATGTTTAAAACAGAAAACACCCCCCATGTCCAAACGGATTATAACCCTCCGATAACAATCACTAATCTATACAACCAATCCTACCTGCGTTAGGTGGTAAAGGAAAATCATTGTTAGCTGTTGAAATAAGCAATAGCCCCAAGTCCATCAAAAGCAAGTGTGTTGGACTTGGATTAGAAAAACTAAAATAACTAAGTCCCATTCGTGAAAATGCACACAAGCAGCACATTGATAATAAATTGTATGCTGATATAGAAAATGGTACCGGCAGACAGGCTCCGCAATGGCGATGAGGAAATCATAAGCTTGTTTGTAAAGTGGAGAGAAAGTCTCAAGAAAAATCCGACCATCACCACAAGCCCATAGTGGTCTATTCTCGTGATCAGGTTTGAGTTCCAACTTGGTGAAATCTCTCTTTTTCCCCTCACCTTTTTTCACCAAAAATGTGGAGTTAAATCAGACCATTAATTCAGATCAACACAGCTACAGTTATTCATAAATCAAAATACATAAGATATTGCATCAATAACTGTGTAATTGAATATAAGAACAGTACCATCGCGATAATCATCATCATCGTCTTCAGGGTAGTAAGACTCGGTGTCTTCCAGTGCAGGACCTTTCTGCACATCCTGACCAAAAATAAAAAATAAATAAAGAGGAATTACAAGATTGATAAGAAAACAATGAACAAGAAGTAAAATAACAAAATAAATTGAAATCCTTTAAGGAAATCGACAAACCTTGCCACCGAACTTGAACTTTTTGTTTGGGCGACCTTTATCGCCTGTGAAATCCAGCATATTGATCAATTCGGAGAACAACAGTAAGAAATATGAGAATCAGGAGAATTTATCAATCAATCCGAAGCTTATTCTTTATAATTGTGAAGCTTGTTCTTATTTTATATTCGTTTATTAACGCAAACAAAACAATAACAAATATATAAATAAATAAATTATCGCAACCAAGATTTTTCTAGTTGATTAAGGTCCGTCGGATAAAGTACCGTTTCCCATTGTGAACGACAGTTGAGGGGTTAAAATCCAAATACTAGTCCTTTCGGTTTCATGGACGCCAAGGTCAGGGGCCTCAGTATATATATAGTTGCAAAGGGACAGGTAGGTTTGAGCAAAATAACCGGTAAATCAATTCAAACCGTAAATCGATTTAAACCAATCCAAATAAACCAAATCAATAACAAATCAAATGAATTGGTTTGGTTTGGAACCAAACCGAATCGCATTGGGTTGGTTTCGGATATTTTTAATTACACGCAATCCAATCCAAACCAAACCAAAATTTTTATACATCAATTATATATATTATACTCATTACCCAACATAACCCCCTTTTTTTTTTATCATTTTGCTATGTTGTTTTGGTTGAAAGATACTCATGATGTTTTGATCATTTAATCGTGTCAACATTCAGCATTTTGCTCTTTTGATGTAACTATATAAATCACTAAATGCATGTATGTAAGTATGCAACTATGGAGGATTGATTGCAGCTGAATTCTATTGTAATGTGTTGTTACTTGTTAGTTGTTTTAAGTTTTTTTACTCATTTTGGGTTGTAATTTATTTTAGTTTGGACGTAGGTATATAGAGTTTATGTAAAAAAGATTGGTTTTGTCATAATTTTTTTTTAAAGATTAGGCTTGAAAAAACCGAAACCAATCCAATCCAAACCAAAACCAATTCGAACCAAACCATTGGAGTTGACTTCCTTTTGGTTTGGTTTGGGGAATGAATTATGGCGCCCCAAACCGACCCGAGTCTTTCAAAACAACCAAAACTCACCCAACCCAATCCAAGCTCACCCTTGGGGGTAAGGATCCTCTCGAAGAGAATAGTTTTTTTTTTCCTTGAAAGGTCGAGGAAAATAGTTATTTTTTTTGTAAACCCCCCGACCTGCATGACAGAGCTAAATGAGTCATAAATCGTCCATCGACAGCTTAGTCTGTTGTCCTCACTTGGTCTAAAAGGGTTAACCCGAGTTGACAAGACATTTATTTCTCACACTTATATGAGGGGTGAGAATTCTACAACTTCACCTATGGAACTTTACACTTTTCTTAAATGCTGCAAGTGTTTTTAGACATTATTATAAAAAGACACGTAGATTTGAACAAAGAAAAAAATGAGCGGTTAGATCAGTTTTATACTATAAATATGTAGTTAGATCACGTGCACTTACACTGTGAGTGTGTAGTTAGATGAGGCACACTTAAGAAAACGCTTAACACTTGAGAGGATCCTAGCTCGTTGCGAAGAGTGAAACAAAGAAGGTTCATTTTTTTGTGTGTGTGCGTTTTTTTTTTCTTCTAAACCGATTCCCACCGGGGATATCTTCAAGATTTGTGCTATTATATTTCAGCTTAGATTTGATTTTACCAACTTAAAAATAGACATTTCACCCTTATGAAATCTAATGTTGAATTTACTTACGGCGAATAGTTTGATAGAATTTCAATTTGATTCGAATATGGAATCTGACATTTTTTAAGTCACCGTAATGAATATCAATAGTATGCTTGGTGTCAGACCCGGCCCGTTCGTTGACCCGGAAAACTCACTGGATCACCGGGTCATTGGTTCAACCGTTCTGTCACTGGTTCAATGAGAAATATTTATGTAGTTGTAAATAATATATAATATCATGAAAAATATATCTTTTAATAATTCATATTCAAGTAAATAATGACATGAAACTATGTATCACCTTATGAGTTACCATTTAAAGATTTAAAGTATAAGTTTGTGTGAGTAGAAAAATACAAAGGTAAAATATATTATCAACTTTTAACTACTTTTTCGATACATATAGGTATATTTTCTATTTCGATGGTATGCACTCATTGTTAATATTAGAAAAACTAAATGTATTTTATGTTGGAAAAATATGACTTGAATTATTTAGCAACACGTTAAGTAAAATGTTGTAAGAAATTTATAAGTATTTTAAGTAAAAAAAGAAAAACGATTTTGATGTAGATATATAACAAATAATGAGTACACATAAAGATTAAATAACGATTTGCATCATATTAGAGATATTTGAGTATTTTTGCTATATAAACCGGTTCGATATCTATTTTATATGTTTTTTTTATTAAATTTACTTGACCCGCTCGTACAACAAGTGCCTACCGGGCCGGGCCGTGTTTCATAACTAATGCATAAGTTGTATTTAGCTGGATTAGCTCGATTTTTCAAACGTTTATCAAATCATACTTGATCTTATGTTCGATACGGTCGAAGTCATATTTGTTACAACTTGATATTACTACTTTACACCCTCAAGAGGCTCGTTAATGGCACCAATTACCAAATTTGAGTTATCAAAAGACCTCAAGAGGCTCGTTAATGGCACCAAATTTGGCTCGATTTACGGTTACATCACACCAAGGACTTAAGTTCGACATTCTAAAGAATGAATGTCGACTTCTTAAGAGTTAAATCTTAACTGTATATCTGACTTTTCAAAGATCCAATATTATTGTGGTATCCTGAAAATAGCTTAGCCGTTTAGGATTAGTGTAGTGCCGTTAAAGAAAAAGGTTCAATATTACTGTAGTACCCTGAAAATAGGTTTAGCCGTACATGTTTAGTGTAGTGCCGTTAAAAAAGCCTGAATCTTAACGTAGATACAAACCAATACAAAAGCAGAAAATGCAAATCTGAGGTTTTGAATTCCAGTATCATGAAAGTATACTTACTGCTATTTCACAATGATGATTTAAAAAATAAAAATAAAAAATAAAAGTGGAATTTTGTAATCCATCAAGCTATTAATTACAAAGAAGAAGAGAAAACAAAAAACCATACAAATCTGCAGCTACAACTTGGCTACAATACATAATGAGTTACTTAGCACTAATTTACACAAAATCAAAATCCCTTCCCTGATGAGCTCTGCCAAACCTCAACACATTGCTGTCCTTTTCTAGTTACAAACATTTTGTTACCACCAAAACCAAAGTGTGTTATTCTGCTTCCATCCATATCTTTTGCTCTTCCCATAAAGCTCTTCTTGAAAACTCTTTCTTCCTCCTTGATGGAAGAACCCATTGAAATCTCTGACCAAAACTCCATATTCCCTCCTTTACTGCAAAAGATTTGGTTTCCATGGCTCTCTATACGACAACCAGAACCTTCCTTCTTTCCATTAATCGATTTTCTGTTATCGCCTAAACAAACCCACGAATGCTCACCTCCGAAATTCCTTAAATCAGCAAAGAACACCTCACCCGAACTCACACCGACCTTAAACAGAGCTGAAAGGTTGTCTGAGACTGTGACATCAGCAAAGCAATCAACTTTCTCATGTATTTCACTAACTACATTTCCTGACCTTATATCCCAAAACTTAACATATCCTAAAACACCTGAAGGATCACTATGAGAACCTGAAGCCATCAACAGATTATGGCTCGAAACCCATTGCAACTTTGTTGCTGGAATAGCTGAATTTAGTTCAGCACCGAAGATTTCGCAGTGACCTATCTCGGTAACAGGACGAAGACCATCATGAATATCGTAAACCATGATACAATTCGAGTTCCTCCTACTAGACTCAAAACTAGTAAACAGACAATCAGGCGATGACGCGATCGCCTGCACTGTTGAACCAGACCTGGTTACATTTTCCCAATTCAAAGTCTCTTTTACAGTCCCTTTATCAAGATCAAGTATCTGTAACCCCGAAAAATCTGTGGCACCAGCAGCCACAGTTTTCGAAGACAGAGCCAATAGAGAGTCAATGGCTGTAAAGTGGGTTAATATGGTGGATTTCCTCTGCAATGACCAATCAAAGGAAGTAATTTTACTGCTATGGGCAACATGAACTGACCCATTCGCAGTTGTTGCTATAGCTGAAGGTGAGTCTCTTCCGATTAAAGGCAAAATCATTGATCTTTCTAGGTTAAAAGCTTGAAATTCAGATGGGTTTGACTGGGCATTAATCAGTAAATTCTCAATACCATAAAATCTCGATTCAAAAACAAGGTCTTCAATATCAAAAGCTTTAGCCTGTGAAGGAAGCTTACCTTTTCTTAACAGGGAGAGAAAGATTACGAATAGCTCAGGATCCCTATCTATAAAAGGGATTGTATTGTAATCATTAGATAATCTAGACAAAAGAGATTTTGGTCCAGCCAAAGCTAGGGTCTGTTTGGTGGTTTGGAATCTCTGACCACCAACATTAATAGTGATTATCTCGTTTTTGGATTCGGTGGAGCTTTGAAAGAACAAATCGGAAGCCGACTTGGGCCCAGCAAAAGGTGGCATCTTTGGGAGGTCTCAGCAAACCCTAAATCTCAAAATCCTCAAGTTGAAGAAACCTGAAAGACAATTCTTGAAAACACTAGAAAGTTTCTTGATCAACAACTCGAAAAATTGTTTAAATTGGGCAGCCCAGAAAGCAAATTATGGATTCAGGTTGTAAACGTTAAACAATACAGAGATAAAAATCGTGGCTTCTTTCTTTCTTTCTGTTTCTGAACAAGAAAAGGTTCAAGGATGAAGAAGGAAGATGGGAAATTGAATATGAAGGCAAAGGGCCTTTTGAAGAGATCAATTTTAGGGTGGGGGATTCAAAGGGTGAGTGTTGACGTAGCTAATCTCTCTAGAAGGTCAAATTTGTGTTCAGAAGAGGTGGACGGAGAAATTCTTACCCTACAAAATTGGCTTCTTCTTCTCCCATTTAATAATAATAATAATAATAATAATAATGTTGTATTTTGGGGTTTACTCTTTTACATGTTGACATTCATTATTTGAGTTGTTTATAGATTTACATCACAGCAGTCCAACCTGGACTAAATTTCTGTAAAGCAGCTACTCCTATTTTATTTCTTTTTTTGATAGCACGCCTATTAGCCTATTAGGATTGGAATTGGGGTTATTACGATGCGAGGAGAGCGATAATAGAAAGGCTGTATACGTGCAACATCCTGGACCACACGCTTTTAAATGCTGGCGTAATCAATTCCCTATTGAGGATTAAAGCTGTGTGGTCAGGATGTTCTTGCGTATGCATTTCTCTATTGAGGCCTCCTGCGTCGAATAACTAACCCGGAATTGGACCACGCCCACTCTCCGAATATTAGATTAAGCCGACTATTATTTAGAGCAAAATTTGACCCAGTTTGACATGAATTTTTTAGGTACTGTTTTGACTGTTTCACAACTTTTTTTAACTTGTCTTCGAGACTATAGCTCAGTGGTTAAGGAGTTTAAGTGATGTAATGACAATTAGTTTAGCTGGAGTATGTGGTTCAAATTATGTATTAATGAACAACGTCATCTTTCAACTAAAAAATTTAAAAGTATTTTGAATATACGGAAACATTAACCTCATCTCTTAATTTACATCATCCACTAATCATATTGATGAGGTGGTGATGGTCTCTGTAGATTGAGGTTCAATCATTTTGAATTTTTTTTAAATATCTAAAAAAAAAAAAAATAGTTTAGCCACCACAAGAGGAACAGTAGTATTTCAATTACATAATTTTGAGTCACTACAACCTAGAGGGGAAAGGATCCCCGACGGTGCAAACATGTACAGCTCCTCGAGCTGTGCATCAAAACGACACCGTTTTGTTCCGATGTAAAAAATAAAAAAAACAAAAAAAAAAACATCAAAACGGTGTCGTTTTAGCCGATCTGATGCCGTTGATGTAAATTTATGCATCGTATCATGTTTGCACCGTCGGGATCCTTTCCCCAACCTAGAGTTGTATTTCAGACATTATGGTTGGATATACTTTGAATAGGAAGGGATTGTTGTTACATTCTCGAGTTGCATGGAAAGTATGAAGTTTAGAAGGGGGGTTGAATAAACTTGTCACCAAAACTAATCTGAGCTAGAAAAGTCCCAGAATCGAGTTTCTTGAAACTTAAAGCGATCTTTGATTCGCTTTTTGTTCTTGTCCCTTAACTTAGCGGAGTTCGGGATCCTTTCCCAACCTAGAGTTGTATTAGTAACTATAGTTTCGATATGAAAACATTATGGTTGGATATACTTTGAATAGGAAGGATTGTATGGAAACAATTACGAAAATATATATATCACACTTACGCTTTCTATCACACTTATTGAAAAACTAAGATAAGTTATATTAATCAATCTCATTTTTAAAATGTGACTTAATTGATATAATTTTATCATCACGATTATTGAAAACCGAGATAAATTATATGAATAAACTTGCGAATAAATGATATGATATTTGTCACCAAAAAACGAGATAATCGATATAGAAAAGTAAATCATAAATGATATGATATTTTTATCACAGATTATTGAAAAACGAGATAAATTATACCAAACTATCACACTTTTAATCATGACTAAATTAGTATGAAACTTAAAGCGAGATAAATTATATCAATTAATCTCATTTTTAAATCGCGATCAATATGATATTTTTGTCACAATTATAGAGTGAGACAAATTATATCCACTAATTAGAAAGAGATATAGATCACACTTATCTAAAGATAAGGATGACACTTTTAAGAGAACAGAGACAAGTAAAATGTTTATATATTTGTTCTTGATCACACTTTTTAGGTGTGATTGAAATAATAATAACTACTAAAATAGATCGGAGTTTTTAAATGTGTTGAAATTATAATCGATCTCGGGTTTTAAGTGTGATAACAACTATAAATATAAGATAACAACTAAAATAAATCATGCAGTTTTTAAATGTGTTGAATTCGAGTGTGATAACAACTTATATTTAGAACATCTTGATTAAAATATGATATTTTATAATCATATCTTAGATTAGTGTGGTCTGAAAATGATAATATAGTAGGCATCAACCCGGTGATAATTAGTGTGGTTCCTTAATCCGGAGTATCGGGTAAAATACAAAAGATAGCCTTTAACAACTAGTAACTATAGTTTCGATATGAAAACCACTATAATGAAATAAAAATGAATAACTACTAAAATAGATCACAACTTTTAAAATTATAATAGATCTTGGTTTTTAAGTGTGATAATAACTATAATAGATCAAATAGACAATGTGTTGAAATTATAGTAGATCTCGGTTTTAAGTGTGATAACAACTAAAATATATCACAATTTTTATTATCACGGTTTTTAGGAAAAATGAGACAAAAACAATCAATCACGATTTTTGATTGTGATTAAAATAATATGGTATTTTATAATGAGATTTTAGTTTAGTGTGGTGAAAATTAGAAGAAAGGAAACATCGGTCTAGTGGTAATAAGTGTGGCTCGTTAATCCGGAGCATCCGGTTCGATTCCCAACAAAGACAAAAAATATGTGTGCTTATATATTGTTTTTGAAAAAAAGAACACTCTTATTGGTGTGATTTAAATTATAATAGATCACGGTTTTAAGTGAGATAACAACTAAAATAGATCACAGTTTTTAAATGTGTTTTAATTGTAATAGATCTCGGTTTTTAAGTATGATAACAACTATAATAGATCACCGTTTTTAACTATGATAACAAACTATAATAGATCACGATTTTTAAATGTGATAAAATTATAATAGATTCACGGTTTTTAAGTGTGATACCAACTATAATAGATCACGGGTTTTAAGTGTGATAATTATTATAATAGACCACGATTTATAGCGTGATTGAGTTAAAGTACTTTATGTCACACCTCAATATGCCACACTTTGAAAGCCGTGACTAATGTAAATATATCACACTTAGTGAAAGTAAATAGACAAGAATTATAGAGGTTAGAGGTGGTGTAATCCCTGCACGTCCTCTCTTCCCCGTGATGCGGAGGAAAATTCCACTAGAACTTCTTTGAGATGGCCCGATTACAAAAAGTCCTAAGGCGATAGTCTTGGCTGGCTAATCCCAGCTTCACTATCTAAACACTTGTAGAGCAGGTAGGATTCCGCTCTTCAATTGTTTGAACCCTTTGGTCTTTGGAGGGTAGAATTGCCTCTTCACCACTCATCACAAACACAGTCTTCCCTGGTCGCACTCAATCATCCTTCACACCTTCTTGGTGTTTCTGATCTAAACCTTTGATAAAATCAAAGTTGAGACTTTGAATCAATGACTATGATTCAACCGTGATTTGAGCTTTTCTTACGGATGATTAATTTAAGCACGGCTCTGTATTTCTTCAAATACTGGATCTTGAATCTGTTTGAATATGCTTGAACACTTTGAAGAAATTTCTTGATCTAGCAATACTTAGCAGGTATTCTTTTGAATTTGGTTTTCCCCCTCAATTTGATCTTCCTTGACTATATAGATTCCTTTTAATTTTCTTGCTTTAATATCATATACCTGCTATCTCTGATGTTGTAGAGATAATCTATTTATAGGGGTTCATTCAACATTCATCCTGCTTGTAACGGCTATATTTTCCGATCGTTTCATTTGTGCGATAACTTTCATCCAATGAAATTGTTTTCTTTACAACGTTCGATTTGTACTTTTGATTTGTTGGATGACTAACTTATAAAAGCGAGTTTCCTTATCGGTTTTATATCGAGTTTATTACTTGTCGGGTTTCTAATCGACTTGGAGCATTAATCGAGATTTTATTCTTCTTAAAAAATCGAGACTCAGTTTTCATCGATTATAATTGACTTAATCAGTACACCATGATACATTTATCATCTAAGAATTCATTGTCCTTATGATTCTTAGGTCTTCATACAAGATCCATAAAGTCGATTCAGTCACCACAATCTTGCACGAAGTCTAACTTACTGATCTCGACTTGGTCTTCATAATCGAGTTTGAGCCTCGGTTCTTCATTCTTCAATAATCGAGTCTGTCCTCTCGAACTTATCTTCTTCAATCTTACATTGGTGTGCTCTATTGTCGTTTCTTGTAGAATCTCAATTTGGATTAAATGTCGGTTTCTTCATTTCTCGATTCCGGCCAAGAACTATTACAGATCTTTGTCTGATTTAACTTATACAAATATCGACTTTAATAAATCCTATACATTGGTATCTAGACTTTTTGCTTTTAGACTATAACAAATTAGTTTATGACACTTCATCAATAGGGTTAAGAACAACTAACAAATAAGTGATGAATCATCATCAAAACATAAATTTTATTTCCAACACATTCCCACTCTTACCCTACTACTAATATTTTTTTTAGGGACCCTACTACTACTATTGGCTTAATTTTGCAAATATGATAGAAATTTTTTTGGTTTTTGTTTTTAATATGATAGAATTTTTTTTTATTTTTTTAGGAGATAGAAAGTTATTCGCTTAATATTGTTGTAGTTGTTTAAACCCTGACGCATGGCATGAGATATCTCTCTTAGGAAAATTGAATTTCTAAAAAAGAATTCTATCATATGTGAGTCATAATTGAGTAATGCGTATGTACTCGTAAGTGTCAAGTTGCTATTATTGTACATTTCCCAAAAAAAAAAAAAAAAAAAAAAAAAAAAAACAGTTGTTATGATTGTTGTATGACTCGGTTGTGGAATCTAATAATTTGTTCAACGTGGTTTAATATCTCTTTTTTTAAGAGCGAATTGGGGACATAAATTCAGGTAAAATCTAACATTTTTTTCTTTAAGCGAGCCCACGAGGTCCGTGCACCCGGTGGCTCCGTCACTCGTACGACTAGGAGAGACGAGAACATTTTGAATTATTCCTAGCATCTTGATGAAGACACTCGTCATTTTGCATTGTTGATGATATTCATCAATCAACTTAGCTAAAGTTTTATACTTATGATCTATTTTATATCATTTGTAAACTTGGTATTAGAGCCAAAATGGTTAATGCCACCACCACTAGAGCGCCACATCCGGCAGCCATGAATTCGGCTTCAACTCATATTACTTCTACTCAACTTTGATTGGGTTTGAAGAATTCAAACCCAATTGCTACAATGCAACGTTGTCAGCCAAATTCATATGTGTCCTTGTTTGTGTTCAACCAAGAATCTATCGTGGTCTATATTTTGGTGTATGTGGATGCTGACGGAGGTCGGATTAGCATCTCGCCACATGTCACCCCCACCGTAATTCAACAATGAATGAAGACAGAGAAAGTTCGTTTTAAGGGCCAGAAGCCCTAAGAATCCGAGCTGAGCCCAGCTCGGCCATCCTCCCCGACCTCTGCAGGTCGGCCAAATCATAAGAGATCAAGACTCGGATAAGACCCCACAGGTCGGCATAAGTCCTCCTCGGACTAAGGTCCCACGTGTATGATTAATCAGATAAATATGGAAAGAATCCTGAGTCATAAAGACTCTGATTCTGACATTCAAATATGTCCATAATTATCTCCTAAAATGAAGGAGATAAACCGTGCTTATCTATTCCTTAGGGAACACGAAACCACATTCCACCAAGGACACGGCTCACGCAGGCCTAGGGCACAAGCCCCTCTATATAAACAATCCCTAAGGAAATACGATGACTTGATTCCTGATTAACAAACAAGATACGTAGGCAGCTTGAGGTACAACATCTTAAGTGCAGTCTAAACCACCCTCCGTTTCACATCTTTTCTAGGGTTCAACCTTGAACAAGTTGTCACTAGTATAAATAGGCCCCAGATTTACTACCCGACGATTTCTAGCATCGTCAATTGGTGCTAGAAGGAGGGCATCCTACCGACAAGTTGTTCAAGAGCCATCGTACCCCTGCCACAAAAGCATACCGAAAATAAAGGCCAAGGGGGAAACCATCCAGGATGGCGGTAAAAAACGGTGGAAACGGGACGACAATAGATCCCGCCACCAACCAGAATCAAAAACAGTTTTCCGGTTGAACATTTATCAAGATCTATATCCTGATCTTCAAGTCTTCATTAAGATCTTCATCCAGGTCTCCAACTTTGTAGGTCTACAAGATCTTTCCCCAGATCTACAAGATCTCCAAGATCTTCATCCAACGGTCTCCATCATGACCTTCATCAAGTTCACCACGGATTTACCAGGTACGGGATGAGCTCGCCAGATATAAGATCACCATATATAAGCTCGCCAGATATGAGTTCGCTCGAAAGAGCTCCCAACTACGAGCTCTTAAGCTCTCCACTACGAGCCCGCCGGATACAAGATCTCAAGCTCTCCAGATACGAGATCTCCAAGCCTTCTTATTTTTTGAACTCACCAGAGGTCAGCTCGAAATGGGGTTTCTCTTCATCAAACGACAAGTCTGTCCGCTTCATAGTGCGGCATTATAAGCCCGTCCGCTTTACAGCTCGACACCATAAGACCGACTCCAGCTCGGCATCATATTTGGAGCTCGCACTCGAGCAAATCTTACATATGTCAGCTCTTTATCTAAGCGCAGCACCAACAGACTACGCCAAATGAGCCTTATGTTGTCTCAACAGCTCACTCTGCAACAGTCATCTCGGCAAACGTTACATTAATTTAATATTATTTTTTCCGTTACGCATGGTTTTTATTGAGTTTGCAGGACAAACGCATGCGCACTAAGTCTGCAAGACAGACAAGCTGAGCCCCGCATGACAGACTCCACTAATCGTTAAAACATGTCATCTGAGCTCCGACACGTCGGACTTGGCAAAAAATTAATGCGGGAAGTCAATGAAATTTGGCCCAGCTCACTCAATAAATTCCACGAAGTCAGACAAGTCTGGCCCTGCTCGGCAAAAAAATTAATGCGGGAAGTCAATGAAATCTGGCCCAGCTCGCTCAACACTTACACGGGAAGTCAGTCTAATCTGGCCCAGGTCACCCAACACCTACGCGGGAAGTCAGTCTAATCTGGCCCAGATCGCTCAACACATACGCGGGAAGTCAGTCTAATCTGGCCCGGCTCGCTCAACACCTACGCGGGAAGTCAGTCTAATATGGCCCAAATCGCTCAACATGTACGAGGGAAGTCAATATAATCTGGCCCAACTCGCCTAACACCTACACGGGAAGTCAGTCTAATCTGGCCCAGCTCGTCCAATACTTAACGCGGGAAGTAAGTCTAATCTGGCCCAGCTCGCCCATACTTAACGTGGGGAGTCAGTCTAATCTGGCCCATTAATGCGGGAAGTCAGTCTAATCTGGCACAGCTCGCCCAATACTTAACGCGGGAAGTCAGTCTAATCTGGCCCAACTCGCCCAACACTTAACACGGGAAGTCAGTCTAATCTGGACTAGCTCGTCGTAAATCAACGAGGTTAATAAACCCTTGCTAAGAACAAATATCCGAACTCTGGGAGGTCAGATCTGGACAATCAAATGTCCGAGCCTTTTATGTTGGGCTTGGCCACATGTAAAATAAACACAAACATAAGTATGCCATCCAAAACCATCAATTAATGCATGGCACACTGGGGGCAACATACCCCATCAATAATAAAGTCACAAAAGTTACTTAAAAGAAATGCATCGACAAAAAGTGTTTCCATTATCAAAATAGAAAATTACAATACTCTTGAAATTTTGAAACAAAAAGAAAAAGAAAAATCCCTAAACTCTATTGATCTAAGAGTCTGGGGTCGGATTTTTCTGCTGATCGGAATGAGGAGTCAAGCTAGAGGCAGTAACAGGCTTGCTGGAGTATTTGGACACAATGTCCACTCCCGCCGCGAACTCTTTCAAGTGCTCGTCATAAACCTTGCTTATCCCCTGTTTGTAGTAGATCCTCTTGGGAAGATCGTCTATGACCAGGCCGGGAAACTGACCTCTGGCCTCATCCACTCCCTGAGTATATCCATGGTTCAGGACGGGAATGAGCAACACCTTCAAAGCACTGGAAAAGTCCTTTGAAGCCTTGCATGCCTGGACTGCTTCAGCAGCCCGAGATGGAGCGCCAGCCTCCAGTTCGGCTTGCTTCGCTTGATGGTCGGCTGCAGCCCGCATCCTCTCTTTCATCTCCTCTATGAGGTCATCGGCCAGATTCTTCACCTCGGCCTCTCTAGCCTATAGATGCTTATGCAGATCCTCAATCTCCTTATCTTTGGACTCAATAGTCCCCCTCGGTTTAGCCCGACCAGCCTTTGAATCGGCAATCTGCTTCGTGAGGTCGGCGGAGTTAGCATAATCTCTCCCCAGTCGTCGGAGTACTTCCTGCCCAACCAGAGTTCCCTAAACAGAACATACATATCAGGAGTAACAATGATAAGTTGAACTTAGTCACAAGACATGAGATAAACTTACAAATTCCATCGACTTGAAGCCGACCACAGACAGCTCCTCGTCTGACATTTGGCGGAGATGCTCCTGATCAGAAGCAACACCTTCTGGGCCTTCTCGCCCCTGAGCTCCCTCGCAGAGCCCGCTTAATCGGCCCTTCTTAGCAGGCCTCTCTTGTGGATTGCCACCAACTCTTGGTCGGCCCTTGTTTGAAGATGCAGTCCGTCTCCGCTCTTCTCCCCCGGGTCAGATGCATCATAGGTAGTCGGATCGGCTTCCAAGACCGAGTAGGAGGATGGAGGCACTGTTGAGGCAGTGTCATTGTCTGCCCTTAAAGACTAAATAGGAGACTCCACGCTCACCGTCCTCTCGAAGCTCTGCCCAGCCTGGTCGACCTCAGCCTCAGCACCAGCCATCAACTCAGCAAAGTCAGCCACTGCAAATAACAAGGACAAGCTGTTAGTTATCTAGACAAATCAATGTAAGAACAAAGTGTTAGATGTAGTACCCGAAAGACAATTTATGTAATTGTTTTTATTTAATAAATGGCAAATTTTATTTCATCTTATTATTTGTTTTGTGCTTATATTTAATACACTGCTGAAAACCCTAAGTCGTATCTTATGTAGCCATATAACTTAGTGTGTCACACATGAGGATAAAGTTTATGGTGATACACTTAAACTGTTAGTCTGTGGTGAACTTAATCAAGTATGGGGTCTATTGATTAAACCACCATTAATGCGTCCAGAACACTTATGGTGTGACCGTCTTATCCGGACCGTCGATATTGGTTATCTAAGTGGGGCATTTATATATGATGTTGTCATATAGGACTGGACCGATTTAATCTGCGATTCTCATATAATTCCATGATTGAGAAATCTTATTAAATCACAAGATGATCATATATAGATTAACCTTAATCCTAAAGTGATTACATACTCCTACTTGTTTCGTGATAGGGTTTGTGTTCGTTAAGGGTCGCTAAGAGGCGCAGTCCGAATCACTTTCACGTTGACACTATTCTGGAATGAGTGAGAAGTGTGTGTCACACAGATATGGAATCCATTCCTTCCTGCGGGAAGTAGAAAGACAATCCCCTTATTTGTTAATCCTAGAAACTGATCGATCCGCGGAGTTTGTATTGGTTATGAACTAATTGATAACAAGTGGGTTGATGGTAAATAAGGATAAGATGTATTGAAGAAGGTTTACGGAAATAATCCCGCTTCATTACGGATAGTCTATGGAGGGTTAGTCTATATGTAATGCTTATATCAATGGACACTTATCGACTCGACGTTTTGAGAATAAATTATATCTATAATCAATAGAGTTCAGTTTCGGATTTATGGTGGCGTAATTCCGGAATTAATACGTTGAGTAGAAATATTATGTTCGATGAATATTTTATTCATTTTATTGTAGCTACTGGTTATAGGTCCATGGTCCCCGAGTTGGCTCCTAACACGCGAGTGTTTTCTCGCTTTGTGGAACCTCGAGAATAAATTAAATAGTTGGTCTATTTAATGAATATGCAATATTATTTAATTAGTAAATAATATGTAAAATATAAAATACATTTTCTATTAAAAATAATGACAATTGTGGTGCCATATTTGGTGATAAAGTTGGGAAAAGAAATTTTCCTAGATTATGTCACATGTGTAATTAATTATTTGCTAGATAATAGATGGAAAAGAGATAAGAGATTGATTTTTTGGGAATTATCTCTTATCTTATGGCAAATATCTTTCCTTATTTGAATAGGTAATTGTGGTGTGAAAATGATAACTCTCTTGACTAGTTATTTTCCTATATAAAGAGAGTTCTTCCCAACACAATAATACACACAATCTGCGCCACTTATACGAAAATAGAAAAGAAAAATTAGTTTCTTGTTTAGTCATTAAGAGAAGAAAAACCTAGGGTTTTTCTTGGGCATATTCGAGGAGGTTCTATGGCGAGGATCGACGTCCACCAGTCGTCGCTTGGAGATACAATCCGGAAGACTGCGGCTTTTTCCTCTTTGTCGATTTACTATTCCTCTTCAATTAGGTAAATCTTCAACATTCTCATAGTTATATTAATTATTTATGTGAATCATATCGTGGTAAAATCGCATGCGAATTTATTCGTAGCTTCCGCTGTGCATGATCGAGCGTCTCGATCGGTGCTGTGAATCAGATCTGACGATCCAATTATGGATCGGATCCGGATTCAGGTTTCTGTATATCCAGCACAAAGCACACGATGAAAAAGGAAAGACACCTTACAAGAATGCCACCATGCTTTACTAAGGGCTTTGTGAGGACTAGGCCTTGCGTCTTCTAGTCGAGCCACCGTGATCAGATCGTCATATAGATCTTTCCACTCAATGGAATATCCGGATTCGTGGATCTTCTCCACCAACTTGTCGTCAAGATCGGGGCATTCATCCTTATCCAGCTCCTCCGAGTTCCATCGACTTAACTCAAGATGACCTTCGTGCCGAACAAAAAAGAATCGCTCATTCCATCATTTGTGAGACGAGTCCCCATTCGGAATGATAGGGACGTTGCTCGAACTCCCGGTCCTCCAGGAGAGATAGTAGCAGTTTGGGTGGTCCTTCACCCCCACACAGTGGTGAAAGTACCTAAACCTCCTCACTGAAAACTTAATATTAATTAACCGGCACCAAATAGAAAACCCAATGATGGCCCTGACACCATTGAGGGCTATCTGGGTAAGCCTTAACTATAATAACGAAGCACGGTGATGAGAGCCGGGCAGAATGGGAGCCTGAGACCAACCTCGAAGTACTCTTTGTGTACAACACAGAACCCCTCCGGCGGGTCATGTGCGTAAAGATGAGGCTCAGAAGGCAGCCTAGGTTCATACCTTTCCCTGTTGATCCCGTATAACTCGCAAATTTCATCCAAATCTCCCTGAGAGAGAATGGATTTGACATCCACACTACCGGCAACGCCCATCTTGGTATCTAGGGTTCCGGTGAAGGTCGATTACGTTGACTAAGGAGACCAATAACAGGAAATAGACTCAAACATAGCAAGAATGCAAATAAGAATAACGAATGGATTACTTGTCAAATTAGGAGATTAGGTAAGTTGTAAGGAAGAGCAATCAACAGCGGGGCCCCAATGATATACTACTTTTATATGATTAAATATACGTTATATTATTATGTTTTATCAACGAATTCTATATAAAATATATGAAATTATGATATAAATAGTATGAAATGTTAATCTTTATAATTTAGAGTAGTTAGTAGTAAAACTTAGTAATAATAGTAAAAAGTTATCATTTTGTACCGATTTTAGTAAATCAGAGTAAAGTGTCGATTTACGTGGGTATTTGTGGTATTTTATTGCGATTTATAAACCGAGACCCGAGAATCGACATTTTGAAGTATAATCATATCTCTGAAAGGATTTAGAGAGTGTCACGAGCTTAAATGGTCAATCGAATTGCTTAAGTGGTCAAGTGGTCAATCGAAGTGGTCAAGTGGCTAATCGATTCGATTAAGTGGTAATCGAGAAATATCTTCGACAAACGAATGGCTCATTAAAACGACATCATCTGAAGAAGAGTCCTTCACGAAAGTTGTAGATTTTCCCGAGAGCTTTCCGATGCCTCTTGAATCATGATTTTTGGAGATCCAGAACTTGAGATATGAATTTTATAAGTTATATATAATTATAATTATAATTATAACGCTGCACATGCTGAGTAATAAAGGGGGATGGAAGTAATCATTAGGCCGGACCAGTCCGGCCTCATCAAGGACTGGTCCGGCCTCCATCTCCATTTCTATATAAGGAGCTCAGATGCAGAGGCGTGAGAGTGTACCATCAATATATATATATATATATATATATATATATATATATATATATATATATATATATATATATATATATATATATATCTTCTTTTCTTTTTTTTTATTTAGTAGTTTGTAAATAGGCGCTTATGCCAAAAATAATAATCTCGTAATCTTGTTGTAATGCTTCAAGGAAATTATCGGAAGTTCGGTGTTGTTGAAGTCGTTGTAATGTCCGGAAGAATACGACTACGATTCAAAGATTTGTAATCGGGTAAATTTTCTAAAGTATTTATGTTTGTTATGTTTATTTTTATCTTTTAGTTGTTATAATGTTTTTAGCTAAGTCTAAATAACTAGCCAAAGTTATGTAATCGTTTTATTTCGATCTTTTCGGTAAAGGAATGCTGTCTAAATAAAATTTACTAAAATTGAGTTAATTGAATCTTTTTCTATTTTGTAACGTATTGATAATATTCGGATTGACGTAATTAACCAAGATGAATCGCAACATATAACCTAACGATGAACTGACCATAGAAGTTAGGATATGAGATAAAAGATAGAAAAACCGGAGGGTAAAATTGGCCGTGCGTAAAGCGTGACAACAGAATCCTATTTCCTACCCGGGGGCAGATTTGTCTTGAGAAAGATTAATTTTATTAAATTTGTGCTCAAGATCGTAATAATGTTAAAATCAACGGTTTAATTGAAACTAACACCGGAAAGTTAAATCGATCCGCGCGACAACCGGAGCCTTTTGAATAACATCGGCCGTCTCAACAAAGCGGAATAACCTCTTTTATCCGGGGTAGATTTGTACTGTACTGTTCGCACTAACTAAGATTAGCATGGGGCGGTTTGTGGAGATTGAAGCGATGACAATGACATATGACAATTTCATATGCTTTCGTGTGAGAGGAATTGTTAACGCCGAGAAAGTACACCGTTTCATTTACTCAATTGGACCTAATATAAAAGGAAAGATCGAGCACATTCCGTTTCTTTGAAAAGATCGTATAAATCAATTATGTAAACTTTGGCATTTAGATTACATAAAATTATCTGTCTAGTTATATAAATATATTGGTATCTATATATTTATATCTATATATATATTTTGCAATCTATGTACATCTATATATATTTTTATATCTATATATATTATATTAGAATAACTTTTAAATTACGCATTTATTTTATGTTAAGTAGAATAGTAGTCATCCGTGTTATAAAATTGCGGTTTAGATCGAGTTAATACTAAATTTCTTTGGTGTTTAACCACACTTAGAAGAATTGCCAAGTTTCCCGAGGATCGACACTGACTGACTCACCACACTAGCACTACTTCTGATTTGACCCTCTGCTGGCTGTCGGTTAAGACCAGATAAGACTAGAAAAGGCCACGTCACCCAACCTTCTGATTTGATAAGCAACGATAATGAGAAATGATTGATATAATGGGGTTATAACCCTTAACACGCCTTAGTGGGTAACGACGCCTCGAATACCGGGAGTGTTATGACAACGTCATACGGCAGTCCTGCCACCTGGCATACGAAGTTAAAAAATCTACAAGTCTAGATGACCGAACCGAGCTGCAATCTAGACAGATCCGAGCTCACCCTCAGTAGTTCAGCTGGATCTGGAGGGCTTATGACGGAGGTCGGATTAACACCTCGCCACGTGTCACCCCCACCGTAATTCAACAATGCATGAAGACAGAGAAAGTCCGCTTTAATGGCTAGAACCCCCAAGAATCCAAGCTGAGCCCAGCTCGGCCATCCTCCCCAACCTCTGTAGGTCGGCCAAATCATAAGAGATCAGGACTCGGATAAGACCCCACAAGTCGGCATAAGTCCTCATCGGACTAAGGTCCCACGTGCATGATTAATCAGATAAATATGGAAAGAATCTCAAGTTATAAAGACTCTGATTCCGACATTCAAACATGTCTATAATTATCCCATAAAATCAAGGAGATAAAACCGTGCTTATCTATTCCTTAGGGAACACGAAACCACAATCCACCAAGGACACGGCCCACGCAGGCCTAATGCACAAGTCCCTATATATAAACAATCCCTAAGGAACTACAATGACATGATTAATGATTAACGAACATGGTACGTAAACAGTTTGAAATACAACATCTCAAATGCAGTCTAAACCACCTCCGTTTTACATATTTTTTAGGGTTCAAACTTAAACAAATTGTCACTAGAATAAACAGGCTCGACAATCTGTTAGCTTTAAAAGACCTTGGCAATTTGAGTCATTATTTAGGAATACACGCATCCAGAGATGGGTGACATGGGTCTTATTTCGATATATATACATGAGGACGCCAGGTCCCCAGGAATGGCAAAATCCCTGGAATTCTCGAAATCCCTAGAATCTCGCTAGCCCCAAATCAATGGGGATTTTTGCAATCAATCTCCTCAATGGCTGCGGTTTCCACCAGAATCCGCTCAGATCGACCTTCCACCAACCACAAATCAACGGCGCGTCATTCCTCTCTCTATGCAAGCTCTAATTCCATCGTATTTCATCCATGGAACCTTCAAAGGGGAGCTATCGATCACCATTCCAAAGGAAACTGTGGCTTCTCTTGCTGCTCGATTTGAGAATACTCTAATCAGTAAGTTCTCTCAAGGAAACCCGACTATGGACATGATCCGAAAGTTTCTATCTGTTTAGAGTTTTGCAGGAGTTGTTCTAGAAGGTGTTTTGGATAGAAAACGTGTTGTTTTTCGATTTGAATTGTTCAATGATTATGTGCGGTTTTTCTATTAAGCAATTTGGAACGTGTATGGCAAATCAATTGAGGATGTTAGAGTGGACTCCAGATTTTCATGAGAACCTTCAATTGTTCGAATTTGGATATGTTTGCCTAGACTAGCAATTCATCTGGTAAATCAGGATTTCATTTTCTTCTTGGTTTCTTCCTTTAGCAAGCCTTTAATAATTGATACTGCCATTGAACACCTTAGAAGGCCCTCAGTTGCAAGGGTACAAGTGGAATTCAATCTGCTTGAAATGATATCGTCTCGAGTATGGATCCAAAATGAAGTTGGGAGAGGTTTTTGGCAGTCAGTTCTTGTAGTTGTAGAGGATCAATTACTACCATACTGTAGATTTTTTGTTGGCACATAGGACGTGAAGAACATTCTTGTATAGTTAAATACCCTAAGATTCAACATGCTTTTACACACAAACATGATACATACATACACAAAGAATTTAGGCCTAAGCAAAAAGCTGAGGAAAACAGTGAACATATAGCCCAGCATGACAGTACGTACAGACAGTGTTTTTGTTAAAGAGAACATCATACTTGATAAGGAGCGCAATCCTGAAGTTTTATTTTTGCAGATGGACAAAACTCAGCAACAAAAAGACCAAGCTGCAACTGTTGAAAGAGGTGTGCAAATGCTTTCGATTGCAAGACACAGCAGCAAAAATGGTGCAACTGGGCGATCATCGATGCCTAGGCTCAGCTCTAACTGTAGGGAAGGATTCTGGCCTAGAAATCAACCAATTTAATACTGCAACAGATCATGCGAATGACTTCTATGGCTCTGATAGGAGTCAAATGATGATGCACACAACTCCTGCCTAGTGCCCACCAGCAGCAACAGGATGCAGTTACGGTTGGGACGATTCTAACTCATTTTAAAGGACATGAGCATGTCCAAGAAGAAGGCAAGGTTGAGGAAAAGTATGTTGCACCCTTTCTAGTTTGTAAAGGAATTGAAGTTGCTGATGATTTAACTACAAGGAATTCCTTTGAGATGCTTTCTATGCCGGGTACAGAACAATTGAATCCGTTGGGCATAGAAAGCATCCAAGCTGAACTTCAATTTTTGAATCTAGACTGCCAACATGCTAGGTTGTCTGGTTATTCTTCTGATAAAAACTCTAAAGTGAAACTTACTCCATTTCAAAATAAACCGTAGGAAAAAGAAAGTTTTTGATCTATAGGTTTTTGTTTTTCAATAAAAGCTAGGAACTCGGCTTGTGAATTCCATCCTTTCTTCTTATGGAATAAAACATCTTTAAAAATTTAAAAACAAAAAATAAAAAAACATGAAGATATCCCTAACAATTCAATGAGCAAATCTATGAGCTCCCTAATGCTCTAGTGTTAGGGTTGTTATATAACTGGAGATAGAAGAATCTTTTACATCATCCTTGGCATCTGGATGTAGATGTTTGACATCTTTTCATTGTTGTTTTTGGATGGGGTCTTTTCGTTGTTGATGATGTAACAACTACTTATATTCTCCCCAAAGCATAGTCCAATTCAAAACTGTTAAAAATAAAAAAGCATTTACAGATATTATTACTTTTCACCATTCTCACGCCACCACCATCATCATCAACTCCTCTGCTCTACCATTGTTCTATAAGTTATTTATCTTACAACAGTACAAAGATACAACAAGAACCTAACTTTGTCACAGTTTACATATCTGCTGCTAGCTAGTTGAGTTTCATTCTTCCTCAAGCTAAGAAATTGCTAAAAGAAGAAAAAGGAAAAAAGGATTTTTCTTGAGTATTGTAACCATATGTAAATCTCTATCACTTTTTGCTGATGCTAACTGAGTTCAGACAGACTTCAGGGGCTCATTTGAAATGTTCGTTGCTATATTCACACCAGAAATCCACAAATACAGTGATACAAATTAGCTGACACCTGGCTGCATTACAGGAAAGAAAGACCAGCTCTTATCATCTCCGCCTTCATCCCCGACAACTTTCTCGTTAGCCCACCAGTCAGAAACCTCGTTAGACCTTTCGGAATTCACTCCATCAAAGTTGAATTCTTTACCGGATCCCAGAGTTGGTGACCGCTGCCTATGCAGTGCATCTATGTTATTAGATGCACTGCATGATGCTTCACTGGAACAGCATGTTTGATGCCCATTTGCTAAATCCATCATGTTATTATCTTTCCTATCAACAACACGTACTCCATTCGCCATAGACGGCAGAACAGGTTTAGGCATTGCTGCTGGTTTCTTTTCCGTGCATCTGATGACTTCAGCAGTTACCTCAAAAGACACTCTGTGGTCTACTACAACAGTTTCATCGAAAGGAGCATGAGAATTCTGATCAACCTGTAGAAGCTCAGGGGTTCCGGGAGTTGTAGGTTCTGGTGTCAGTGTACCAGATCCTTTCTGTGAAGCCCATCCACGTGGATCCATCTTCTCAAGCTTAGAAAATTTTGAGCTTCCATAGCTTCTGATATCAAGGAAGTGGAGGCGTCCAGGGAAAAACTCATCAGGCAGAGGAGATGAGGTACCAGAACCAGAGATGCCTGAGCTAGGAGAGATCAAATGGCTGACAGGACTTCCGGGTTGAAGGAAATACGATTGGAACTCGTACTGCGAAAGAGGAAATCTTTGACTGTCTACACTGTTTTTATTATACGGATCGAGAAGCTTGGCAAACGGCACCTCAGGTGAGGAAGGAGTGGTCATGTGGACAGATTCTGGAGGAGGAGTAAAAGGAGCAGTAGATGGTTCAGTGGTGAAGGTTGAGAATGTAGGTGGTGTAACTAACTGCGTCTCATGAGCATAGGGGCCAATAACAAACCCCGAGGCTGGCCCGCTAGGAGAATACATGCTAGCAGAATTGGCATTTAAAGATAGTCCGCTAGCTGGCGAATGGGTTGAAGAAGGAGGTTCAGAATTAAAGAAAGAAACAGGAGAAGACGGAGGTGCAACAAAAGGAAATACAATAGAAGGTGCTTGAATTGGATTTTGCACAGAAAGAGCATCTGCTCGTGCAGCTACTGGTTCAGGAACAAGAACAGCATGCACAATGCGTTTATGATTTTTAGGCGATCCAAAACACCTCCACAGGCTCCAGCAGCAGCTCCATCTTCTTTTCTGTACCTTGAAACAAATTAAACAAATTTAAATGCAACTCAGAAGCCCAACATGATTTCTTTGCATGTAAGGAAAAACTGTAATATAGGGAAAAGCAATCACTATTATATCAATTCTGTTCCCTTTCAAAAACTAAATCCATAAGGAATATGCATTTAATAATAAGTACACGACAAAGGCTGGAGTTTAAACGAACTGTTACAAAATCTGGAGTACGTAAGCTGGACTTGACGAAATTCTAGGGACTAATTTCTTCACTGGTCCAAAGACAAAAGTTCACCGGCAACGTGTCAACTTAACAGTGCTCTAAATGTTGCCTGACTCAACCAATTCCAGTATAGGACAAAATGTGTTGTATATATATGCTCAATGACATCAATGAACGAGGACAAGATATACGAAGGAATATCAACTATCAGAATCAGATAAAACTAAAGGCAATAACAGCATCATGTTGGCAGCAAGCCTGTATCATATGTAGTTAATAAAATATTAAGTAATTTTACTGGAGATTGAAGCAACTGCAAAGACTTCAGGAGTGGTCATGAAATTTACAGTAGAGCTATTAGTTTAAATTTCTCAAGTGATTACAACTGCTGGCAGCCGCACCAGTACAACACAAAGACCATCTACTCTACAAAAAAATTAAATCTTTTTCAAGCATAAATGTCATAGCACATGACCAAAAACTCAAACACGAGCTAGAAATGAATGTATATAATAACATGAAAGAGGCGACAAAATGTTACTATATTCTGCACAAACATCATTCCAGCCACTCATCGACTTTGTCACTTCAATTACTGTTATGCAAACCATATCACCAAATCCAATGGGTGATCATTGGTAATAGATGCTACACAAGCAAGTTGAATTTTTTTTTCTTTTTTCTTTTAACAGACAAACACAGAAAATTGAAATTCCTAACAGCAGCATTAAGAAATTAAACTAATGTATGACTCTTCATTCTTCAAGCCATGAGATCCATCTTAAACCAACACACAAAAGTAAGCTCAAATGGAGCTCCAGCTATCATTACAACACAAATCCACTCAAAACAAGAGTGATCCAGTTCTCCTTTTCCATAACAGAAGAGTTAGACCAATCAGAACATCATGAAACTACAATAGATTCACAATCACTCTAAACTCATCAAAAATCAAAACGAATGGATCTCGAATTCCATCACGGAATTCACTGGAAGAATCATACAGAAAAACACCGAACTTATCAAAAACAAAATTCTCTGTTTTTGTTCTACCTGTAGAGTAGCATGAGGATCCCGATTCTCAGCTGCAGCGATCGCCGTCGCAGCTGCGCTTATAGTTTCAAAAGTATTATCAACTCCTCCATCTCCACCGATTCTGCTCATTTTCTTCACTTTCCGGCGATCAATCAACAAGCAAATTCCAGATTAAAAAAAGAACGAAAAATCAACAAGCAAATTTCAATAACACTCCATCGAAAACAAAAGCAACTCTAAGCACAATATATATATATCTTGTCATTGTTTATTCTTCATATATTTAAAAAAAAAAAAAAAAAATTAAAATGCAATGATATAGATTTAGGACTGAAATTACAAAAATGGACTTGGGGGAAAAGAATTAAATGAATTGCACCTGAAGATTTACATGACTGATAAGTAATAACATATTTAATGCTACATGCTGTATAGATGTAAAGTTCACAGCAAACGCATGTTCTCTTTATTACTATAAGATTCCAGATCATGTGACTCCACATTCAAAAAATTAAATTAAGAAAAAAAAATCATGTGAGACTGATGTGTTTGTATAATTATATATGATATAAGTTTCCTTATTTTACAGAATATAATAATAATAATAATAAATGGATGACTATTAGGAGGAATTTCTTCTTCTTTTTTTTTTTTTTTCTTGAGGGTATTTTTCTTTATTCTCACCTGCTACTTACCAACCAATTATATACATACGTGTCAAGAAAAAAAATAAGGGCAAGATGGTAAATGCGTGTTTGCGGCTATTGATAATTACTTGACTTAATCATTATTCCTTTACATTGACATTGTAAAAGTGGAGCAGTTTGAGGGGGACTTTAGGATTAAATATAGATTAGAAGAAATTGATTACCAGAATATATTTGTGCTTTGATTTTACCGATAAAAGCTTCTTTTGGGTTGTTGTCAAACAGGCCCACGTGCGGGGTGTGTGTGGTCCCCACTGTGGAATTTTCTATTTTCTCATCTCGATTGCAACGATTGATTTTTACGTGTTAGATAGTTATTGAAGGTACCTTATTGCTATTATACGAACACAACCGATTACGAATAAGCTCGTGTTTGATTTGTTAGTATTTTTAATCGTTTATTAGTTTAGTTTAACGAATTAAGGTTGAACAAAATTATAGACTTGTTTCTGATACAAACAACTATGAATAAACTCACAAACGTTTGATTTTCTCGTGAACGTTTTTATATATATAAATCAATTTACAATATAACTCTAACAGACGTATGATGATAAACCATGTATGTATTATATTCTAATAGATTCCCAAGAATTTTTTTAATAGAATATTTATAGAGTTTCTTAATGTTGTTGTTATTATGATGTTTAAATATTGCTTTGAACTTCATTATTTATTCATTTGGACGTGATTATTGATACATTAGCGATCCAAACTCGACCCGAGATCGTACTGGAAGGTAAAAATACATGTAGCAAGTCAAATTGGAGCACGGCCATAAATAATTTTTCTTTATATATGAGCTGAGTTTGAACATAATTTTTTGTTCGTGTATTAAACAAACATTCGCGAACATACTCGTGATCTTAACGAACAAGACATGAACATATTTTTTGTTATTTTGTTAAGCGAACGAAAACAAATAAACTCACGACTTCAACGAATCCAAGTTTTAAACTGATATTTAGTCCAACTCGATTCGTTAACAGCACTAAAGATAACAAACCAAATATCATTGATGGTTAATGATGGGGGTAATACAACAACATTCAATTTCTGAAAAATCAGAGTTATGATTTTCGATTCGAGTTACCTTAAAAACATATTTAAAAAAAACGAATCTAATTCACAAAGCACTTTAAACTATGCTTTGCACGAATGGGTTATCTATCTAGTGTAGTATATCATTATTATATCCCCTTTTTAACATGAAAAAGGGAGTACATAATGAAAATAACTTTTTGCATTGGTGAATACAATATGATTGAAAGATACTAGAGCATGAATGATAGAGCTTTAAAAAGCTTTTTAATTTGCTTAAAATAAAAATAAAAAAACTTTTTAAGTTAGTGAAAAGGAATACCATTTTTTTTCCAATAGGAATCTATAATCCCAATTCCCCATATACCTAACTTTTTCGTGTATGGTGTCTTTCTAACGAAATTTTTAGGTGGTATCTTCGTAATAATACGATGAATTATCCGATTACTCGGCTACTCATTTCACTCTATATGGCTATGAGGTACACCAAAAAATATCCCGTCTTTGTTACTTCCCTTGTCCGAGTATAAAAGAAAAGATGTATACATCACTTATTAAGATTGATTACGATTTTATATATTATTATTACTACTATCTTAATCTACTTTTAAATAACCATTTTGAGTCATTTTCATTAACAATCAAGATATGTCTTGTACATGTTTATATTTCATATATTTGTAATATATCAATGATCCATCGTGTATGTTTCATATCATTAACATACACTTTTTTGTGAACCTTTGAACCTACACATCTTTAATATTCTGTTCACTTAAAAAACGGACATAATTCATTTCATTACTCACGACCTGTAATTCTCTCTCTCTTTTTTTTTTTTTTTTCCTTTCTGTTTACTCGGCATTAATATTTTAAATCCGTGGATACTAATTTGCATGGTAAACTTCTTCTATTGGTTAAGATTAACTTTATCAAAAAATATTTTTCCGAAGAGTTCACATTCGAGGTTGACATCTCATCTAAATAAATGCACATATATAATTACTTTTATTTATGTTCGTCGGACAATAATATTGTTGAGGTAATCAAAACGGATTCATATTTTGGTAATCATAAAACCACAAATCTATTCTAAATAGATGTTGACAAACCCATATCATTCTTTCTTTTGTTAAATATGTGAAAAATTAGCTATTTTTTACTTATGAAAAGTAATACGTTCATCTTTCTCCTATGATGTCGTTCAAATACAATTTTGTCTTAAATGTGTTGTGATTTATCTAAACTATTCAATGTTGTTGCCGTTAGTTCAATATAATAATAATTTGTAGGGTTGAATTTTCATTGGTTGCACTCAAAAAAAAAAATTCATTGATAGATTGAAATGAGTTTGATACGATTCATTTATCATCTTGTTTATGCTAGAAAGTTCGATTACAAGTGTCACGTTTGTTGTTTTGAATTATAATGGAAGGGGGTAGATTTTGCAAAATTATTTTAGTATAGGGTGACATTAGTTCAATTTATATAAATAAAATTCACTCCTTAACAATTAAATAATCCCGCAAAAAAAAAAAAAAAAACAAAAAAACAACAGAGAGATTGAGGGAAAATGATAGAAAATATTACAAAATGAATAAATATGACAAACTCATTTTTCTAGTTTTAAAAAAGACAAACAATTTCAGACGGATAAGAATACCCTTTTAAAAGGGAGCGCGCATGTCTTCAGTTTATTCCGCTTCCTTCAGGTTTGATGTTGTTTGTTTGTTTTGTTTTTGTTTTCAAACATCCGTAACTTTTGATTTATAACTCCGATCATCGAAATTTTTTCACCAAAATTCATATTTTTTTTGTCTCTTTAATTTGAGCCCAAATACGATACCCTTCCGACGTACATTTTGAAAGCCGAAAAAATATTTGCATTAACCGGAGCGTTTTTCTTATAAACGACTGAAACTTTTGATTTAGAACACCGATCATCAAAATTGTTTCACCAAAGTTCATATTTTTTTATCTTCATTTTGAGACCTCATTTGATACTTTTTCGACGTAGTATTTGAAACCCAAATTTAATCGCAAAGATTTACACTAATCTGATGTCGAATAAATAGCGTAACAAATGATGTCGCGCTCATTTAAGGCTTAATTCAAGTGACTACTTCAAGGCACACATATCTGGCTCATTTAAGGCTTAATTCAAGGGACACAATATCATATCTGGTTCACATAAGGCTCATATAAGGCATACAATATCATTAACAATATCATATAAGGCATACAGTATTATCAATAAACACCATCAGTATCAGTATCAGTAAACAATATCAGGCTTAATTCAACTGACTACTTCAAGGCACACATATCTGGCTCATATAAGGCTCATACAAGGCATACAATATCACTAACAGTATCATATAAGGCACACAATATCAGTAAATAGTATCAGCAAACAGTATCATCCCAATTTAAGGCTTAATTCAAGTGACTACTTCAAGGCACACATATTTGGCTCATATAAGGCTCATTCAAGGCTTAATTCAAAGGACTCAATATCATATCTGGCTCATATAAGGCTCATATAAGGCACACAATATAAGCAACAATATCATATAAGGTACACAGTATCAGTAACACAGTATCAGCCTCATATAAGGCTCATTTACGGCTCAATACCAAGTACAAAACCAACTCAATGAAACTACTATGTCAACTCTGTTTAGAATACATGATACCACCATAAGCTCAGGCCCCAAACACTTACCTATTTGTCATCTAACTGTATTCTAATTTTTTTCCATGATCGGAATGTTCCATGTTTCCAACATTTGGCTTTCTTCCATCTTTTTGAAATTTTCGCCCTATGTCTTCTTGCATCAAAGCAGTATTGTGGTTGCAATTGTCGCCTGTAATTGTTTTCTTCTTCTTCTTCGTATTCAAAGACTTTTGACTCATTGAAATTCTGTATTCCCTATTTTTTTTCCAACTTATAACTTGGCTTGGTACCATGCTATTATGCTATAATATCTGAGAGCAGTACTATTAATCCAAACATCTGATCGGCAATCAATCTCTATCAGACAGATTCAAATCAATAAGTGATCATCATCATTATAAAGAAGATAATTTTTATGAGCAATGAAGTCAAGACAAATTAAGAAGAAATATACACATGCTTTCCTAGACAACTCTTACAACTAATCTGCTATCATTTTAGAAGCTATGGAAATGGTTTACCAAAAATTGATGTACCGACGGCGACTCCTCCGCAAGGGAAACTGGTTGCTGCTTCACTTTTAGAATCCCTCGTACTCGATTGACAGATTAAATTGATGTCAAATCTGACTTTGATTTGAGGAAACAAATCAAATCTTCACAAATCTAACCTTAACAGATGATAAGACGATCGGCAAAGAGAAGAAGGACAACACAAGTTGAAATTCATGGAAGAATATGCTGAGAAATTGGACTTCCGGCGAAATATATAATCAAAAGATGACCCGGGTTCTTCATAAAATAGTCTTCTTATATGAAAAAGATTTAATCTTTCATCAGGGATTTCTTGTTAATCTTGCTTTTAGGATGTGGTCTTTTGATTTTTAGTCCAACGAAACTCTGCTGCTGCTATTATTGGTCAATGGAAAAATATGGTGAAGTAATTGAGGAGAGTGTCGGAGAGCACATGAATGAAAGGAACGCTTAAGCTCATATAAAGGTATATTCATTCGGTAGAATTTATTTATTCTTAATGCAACTAAAAAATTAAAGTTGGATTAACATTTAATTAAGAAGAAAAAAAGTGAAGTAGAAACTAATTTTTTCAAAAGAGAATCCTTTCGGAAATTTTTTTGTTAAATAATGTAACACCCTGCCCCTAAAAAAAATAAAAAAAATAAGGGGGAATGAGGGAGAAGGACAAAAATATTTCATCAATTGAGTAGAAGGACAGTCTTTTGAAACTTTTGCATAAAGGACAAAACTATTTATTCATTTCGTCGAAATTCACTTGTGTTCAAATTCATTTATTTAAATTCATTGCCGAAATTCATCGTCGAAATTCACTAATTTTCAAAATTCATTGTTAAATTCACTAATTTTCGGGATTCATCGTTTAAATTCATTGTCAAAATTCACCGATTTGGGATTATTCAGCGAGATTCATCGATTTTAAGGATTCACCGTTTGTTCTTCCATTATAAAATTACGCGATTGTCTTCTCTCCTATAAAAATAGGGAATGAGAGAAGAGGGCAGAAATATTTCATCAATTGAGTAGAAGGACGAGTTTTGAAACTTTTGCATAAAGACAAAACTATTTATTCATCGTCGAAATTCACTTGTGTTCGAAATTCATTTATTTAAATTCATCGTCGAAATTAATCGTCGAAATTCACTAATTTTAAAATTAATTTATCGAGATTCATTGATTTTGGGATTCATCGTCAAAATTCATCGTCGAAATTATCGATTTTGGGATTATTTAGGAAGATTCATCGATTTTAAGGATTATTTGTTTGTTCTTACCATTATAAAAATTATGCAATGTTCTTCTTCCTATATAAAAATATGTAGTTGTCGCATTCTTAAAAATATTCCAGATTTTGTCCTTATCCCTAATTTTCCATAAAAAATATGGAAATTTGGGATGGGATACAACAATAATCTGGAATATTAAAGAACAATGACAACTACATATTTTTTTATAGGGAAGTATGACAACCGCATAATTTTTATAAGCGAGAATGACAAACAACGAATCCCTTAAAATCGATGAATCTTCCTAATAATCCCAAATCGATGAATTTCGACGAAATAATTTTGACGATGAATCCGAAAATCGATGAATCCCGACAATGAATTTTGAAAATTAGTGAATTTGACGATAAATAATTTCGGCGATAATTTAAACAATGAATTCGAACACATGTGAATTTCGATAATGATAAATAGTTTTATCTTTATCAAAAGTTTCAAAAGATCGTTCTTCTACTCAATTGATAAATATTTTGTCCTTCTCCCTCATTCCCCCTAAAAAATATGTAGTTGTCCTGTTACTTAAAAATATTCCAGATTGTGTCCTTATCCCTAATTTTCCATAAAAATAATGTAACACCCAGCTGGCTCGTGAGAGCCCTAAAATCGGAAATGTCCTGTAATCAGCTTTCTCTCTTGATTGATCAAGTTCCAAATCTTGAATCCCATGGAGAAACACGTACAGATCTTCCTCAACAAACTATCCTTCGCCTGCATCGCCATAGCCACCTTCACCCTCCTCCTCGTATTCCTCCAGATCCCCACCGCCTGCCTGCTCTCCTCCACCCCTTCCCACCTCGACCCAAAAAGGGGCCACCAAAAAGCATTTCCGGCGTCCACCTGTGACTACAACAACCGCGTCCATACCCCTATTGAGAAGCGCAACAAACGCCTCTGGTCTACCAAAACTTGGGTCCACAATGTCCAATCCTACATTTCCCTATTCTCATCTTTCCAAGCGTTAGCCCGAGCCCGGCCCGAATTCGACAATTTTCTAGCTAACCACTCTCGGGCATTAGTCGTCTCCGCCGGTGGTGGCCAGCCAGTGATGGCTTTGATGAACATGGGAGTCCATGATGTTACTGGTGTGGAGATGGTAGAATCTTTGCCTTTGGTCAGCCGGGCTGATCCTCACAATTTACCGTTTTTTGATCATGTGTTTGATTTCGGGTTTAGCGGGTTTTTCGATCGGGCATTGTTTCCAGTCCGGTACGCAAGAGAGATGGAGAGGAGTGTGAGGGTTGGAGGGGTGTGTGTTGTATGTGTTGAAGAGTGTGGTGATGCAGAAGTGAAAGAGATTGTACAGTTGTTTAGGCAATCACAGTTTGTTGATTCTAGTAATGTGAGCATTGCTGGGGAAAGAAGGACCAGAATTTTGTTGAGAAAAAGAGAAATGACTTCTTCTTGAGTGTGTCTGTAATCGTCTTTGTTGATAATTCTTTACTGCGTTTTGTGCAAATTTGCTGGGATATTGAAAGTTTGATCCTTGATTCTCTTTACTGTCTTTGTTGATAATTCTTTACTGCTGTTTTGTGTGAATTTGCTGGGATATTGATAGTTTGATCCTTGGTTCTTAAATCTCCTTTAAATGCCATATTTTGTGTAGACAATTTGCTGCTTGAATTTGCTACTGCAAGTGACATTTAGACAATTGTCCAGTTTATGCTCGTGGGTGGGATGTGTACTTGGAAGATTTGTTCCGTAAGTAAACATAAAAACACGCACTAGTTTTTTGTTTTTTCTTGAGGGTAATGCACTAGTTTCAAACACATCATTTTATGGTAGAACCGTCGTAGCAATGATAGTAGGTGGATGGATATAATAACATCCAAACCCACCTAACACACACTTAACATGTAAAAGAGAGTAAACAAAACATAGTTATGTCCATTTGATATAACGGTTATACCTTAAAAAGATTTCCTTGATATGGGTTTTTCAAGTTTAATCAATTTCTCAAAGGCTACACAACAAAGGTAGAAAACACACTACTACACATATTTCAATAAAAAGAAAAAAAAAACCCCAGAGAATTTGCCATTCAAAACCTTTCATATCATGCATGCATGCACCAATCTGTTTGCTTTATTGACCAAAAGAAAAGGAAAGATCATTCTAATTTATGAAACAAGATGTGCATCAACATCATCAAGGTATAAATAAAAAAAGAGAGATCCCAGAAACAAAAAGATAAAAACTCAGGCAGCCAAGCTCTTTGATGCAATCTCGTATACGTTCTCTGAGAGCCCATTAGCAGATAGGATCATCTCCAACTGTGCCTGCAACCAAGTTCAACCCACATAGAGTTTCTCAATAAACAGCATTTTCTTTGAAATTCATTGCCAACATTATTATACAGATATACGCTGATTTGATGGTGTTATTCCAGATAAATGTGCCAAGGAGTTTTTTTGGTAGGGGAAGAATACAATTGTAAAGAGTGGCGAGCGGAACTGGAAACCCACAAACACATTATTATGTTAGAGCAGTCACATAAGATTTTTAACATCCCCCGCCCCTCTTCTATCCTCTATTTTGCAGGTTTGAGTAGAGATTCTGCTACAAATGGTTTTTTATTTTATTTTATGGATTGGCATTGTTTTACAAGATCTACTGCAAATGCTCAATTTAAAACTAGTACCTTGGCAAGAGATTGGCGGGTTTCATCATAGCGTTTCCATCTAGACAAGGCTGACACCATGCGTGAAGCCACCTGCAAATCAACCCCCCAAAAAAATTATTTAACTGAAATGTACGTAACGAGGGGGGGGGGGGGCTTCTTGGGTGGGCTGACTGACCTGAGGATTCAATTTATCAAGCTGAACCACCATTTCCCCCAAGAACTTGTAGCCTGATCCATCTTTTGCATGGTAGTTCACACGTGATCCACAAAATCCTCCAATCAATGAATACACCTGCATACATTTTGACTTGATTAGTATTTCGGAGAATAAAGTTTGGTTTATATCAGGTCTCGTGTCCAATAAAGTGAATGTAATGTACTGCAAAGAGAAAAATAAGAGAGAAAATTACTTATTTCATTTCAATAAAGTGGTGTCAATAAAAAAGAATAAAATTAATGTCTGCCTTACCTTGTTTGGATTGCGTAGGTCAAAGGCCGGATGGTCTAGAAGCTTCCTCACATTTTCAACATTCCCAGGAATGTCTGACATTGCTTGAAGCGAAAACCATTTATTTACAACCTGTGTGTTAGTTAGACACTGAGTATCAGAAATGGAAATCTAATAATTCCTTCTTCTTTTTTTAAAATCATATATACAAATCTTGCATTTCATCATCAGTTCATTATGACATCAACTAACAAAGAACTTTCCCTTCTTGAAAGGCATTGTCTTAAAGAAGAGGACAACGATAACGATAAGGCGGCACTGGAGAAATCAGTGAATAGTGAAAAAATGATTTGAATAGATGGGTGCCAAAGAGAGTCTTGGACATACCAAGAAGTCATGCTGCCACTTGCTATAAAAATCAGCCAGAACTTCTTCACGGAGTTTACCAGGTTGCTGTTCAATAGCTATAAGAGCCGCAAACTGATCGGTCATATTGGTAGCAGTTTTATACTCATTCAAGACAAGTTCAGTGACATCTGGACCTTCAAGTGACCCAAGATATGCTGTGTAGACGAGGACAAGGGTTGTGGTTTATTAGCTCAAAACAATCCATTCAAAAAACGGGCACCAAAAAAGATGTTGAGCGTCTTTAATGGCACCACAGTCGATTCTAGATCTGAGGATCGACTCTCATAGTCAACCGGGTGAAAGTCGATTCTCAAGTCTAGATTCAACTTTGAAAAAGTAGATTGATTCCGGTGTGTTGCCACAGTAAAAACACCGTGGTGACACTAAAGACGCTCAAGATGTTCAGTTGTAAGTAAAAGGGAGAAAATGGTGTCACCAAGAGCAATATTTTTCAATGCACGCTTAGCCATATGTTGATGGTTAAATTGATACGACTCAGAGCTCTTGTTATTTTTAACCTGAGGAAATAAACACACACAGCAACAACCTAGTTATAAGCAACAACTGCCAAACGGAGTAAAATATCATGAAGCAACAACAAATAACTGCTTAAAGATGTTTACTGTGGTTAGAAGCTCTTCTTTTAACTCAGAAGCAAGCTGCTTTCTGATGAAAGATCGAACGGCGTGGACTGCATCAGGGTCAGCAATTTCCATGAGGTCCATGATCTCTCCCTCACCAGGCAAAGTTATTGCCTTTGCAATGAACTCCTATAATGACCAAGATTTAAAAAAGAAAGATTAATGAATTGTAACCAACTTTCGTAACTCAATAGCTTGGCTCAGATGGTAAGTGGCTTGAGAAATATCCGAGAGGTTCAGGGTTCAAATCATCCTAGGAGGACAAATGCTAGATTTCCAGGGGGCTCCAGTTAACGAGCTCTAGGCCAGATCGAACCTTGGAGTAGGAGTCAAACTCTGCAGGCACTCAGAGTTCAACACCGGATTTAGTCAGGCCATTGGGGGGGGGCACAGGGCCTACGAAAATATAATAACTAAATTTCCTTCTTTCACATAGGACATAGGAGTGTCACCTTATCCAACTTTGAATCGCTGAGTATACTTCTGATTCCATGTACAAACTGTGGATTAAGGGTCAAAGGTTTGTTCTTTTGAAAATCAGCCACTAAGCTAAGCATCAGTTTCCTGGACAATGTCTGCCCTGCCTCCCAACTATTCAATCAACAAAAAGCGTTCTGATTAATTATTTAATAAGGTCTGAAATAATCACAAATATACGCAGTAATTACATACCGATTGAACTCATCTGAGTCCTGAGCAAGGAGGAAATATAGATCCAAGTCGGTGAGATCTGAGTCAAGCCGTACAGGGGCACTGAAACCTCGTAAGATAGAGGGTATAGGACGTTCTTGTACGTCATTGAATACGAATTCTTCTTCTTTCTGTTCACAGAGTTATTTAAATGAAGCAACTTGAATTGCATATCAGACTAAACTATGCACGCAAACAAAAGTCATTAATAACACATTATTTTGATGATTAATGGTTAAGAGCGCCAAAACATATCCCTAATCCAAACTCACATGTATCAAAAATCAAGATTATGAGTGCATTTCCCGGGAATATAGTGAATGCAGATAAGTACCATAACCAAGACTCTCCACACTGAATCAGAAGGAAACTTCTCATTATTCCCAGAGAATGTTCATAAAACGATTTCCCAAAATGTTCATATGGAAACTTTTTACCGCTGCACCAAGACTCCCCTCGTTCCATTGCAACTGTTTATAGAAATAGTTTCTGAACTTAATTTTTTTGAATTGCATTCTCGTTACTTTTAAGTCCCTGTCTTAAATTCTACATTCATAGAAACAAATGAAAAATCAAGCGGGTACAATCAGAATAAAACAATAAACTAACCTTTGTTACTTTTAGGATTGTTGAGTAGGTTGGTTGAACAGAGCTACCAATATGCTCCAACTTGCCATCATGATTCACCGAAAACAGAGGCATGTCCTTTCCACTTGAGTCTAGTAGACCAAGTGCCACAGGAATAAACATGGGCTCTTTCACAGGCTGCCCCGGAGTTGCAGGGACTTCTTGGCTGAAATTTTGTATGTTAAATTCATTATTCATAGCATGACCGATCAAACCACAAAAACAGGAACCTAATATATAATGAAAAATGAAAACATGAGCAGGAGAACGAGTACCTAAACTTCAGAGAATATGTTTTAGCATCTTCGTTGTATGCAGAAACAACCTTCAGAGACGGAGTCCCAGCCTGTGAATACCTGCATTTTAAATTCTGTTTAAATGATGGAGCACTAATGTGCCAAGTATATTTTGGCAGGTAATTCTTCACAGAGGGAGGATATGCAACCAACCATAACAAGAAATTGGAAAAATCAACATCATTTGCATCTCGCATAGCGGCGAAAAAATCTTCGCATGTTACAGCTTGACCATCATGCCTCTTGAAATAGAGATCCATTCCCTGTTATAAAACAGTGAATACTGATGAATTCCGGCGTTCTGAGCTGAAATGCACATGTTATGGAATATAATGCATTCAGAGGTATTGGAAAAAATCAATTCTTACTTTTCTGAAACCTTGACTACCCAACAAAGTTTTGTACATCCTCACAACTTCAGCTCCCTGATAAAGCACGTTGAAAAAAAAGGATCGTTCAGGATAACAAGAACATGTTCAGAGTCCCATTGAAGAAAAATACATATATATAGAGAGAGAGACAGAGAAAGGGAGAAAAAGAGAATACCTTCTCATAAACCTGCACCAAAAAGAGAATGGAAGACAAAGGAAAGGATAACACATTAACAGTCAGCCTTGAAAAAATAACTAGAGGATCACTAAATCAAAGAAATGAGATGGGTAAGGGCGAAGTTGTTGAAGTGTACCGTTACTGCAAGTGGAAGTCATTCAGTAGGAGAATCATCCATTATCCAAATGCATCGAGAAACGAGTGCCAATTACATCAAAATGGATTAATAAGACAACAATGTAAAAACTCGGATCATATTAAATGTAGGATGAGCAGCAAGACTGAACAAAGATACAAAACTTTTACACCATATCTACACGAAAGAAATCTTGCCTGTGTAGAAGTTATCCATCTGTTGAGGAAACAAAAAGATCGATCATGTTAGCACGGATGTTTCTAGAAATACCCAACTCAACCACTAAAGAAACAACAAGAAAGAGGTGATTACAACCTTGATGTAAGAATGAGGACGCACGGGATGAGCCATGGGACTAGCATCCTGATAAATAAGTAATTTGTGAGTGAAAAGCACCAGTAAAAACCGTCACGTTTCAGAACACATGTATCATTTGTGCTGGATTTGCTTTAATGTAAAGAAAGAATATCCAATACTAATGTCAAGCATTATCATAACAAAATTAATGCAGAGACCTGAGGATATTGATAGCTTCGAAGTTTAGAAACATCAGCTATACGCTTCACCGTCCTGCTTCCCATATCAGATGAAAACTCCTGGCATTTCCAATCAATTTAATTTAGCGAACCACGGCATTGAAATTATTAAAATAAAATCCGTGCATGACTCGAGTACTACCTGATCACGGAACACCGTCAGCCCTTCCTTTAAGCTAAGCTGAAACCAGTCACGACATGTAACTCTGCAAATGGATCAGCATCAATCTCAGTCTTCACATTCCAGAAGTTAAAGTATAAGTATCATAAATATGCAAAAAAACAAAGTTAATATCTTCAGAAGTTTGGAGTTGGAAATACTACAGAAGGGAGATATGTAGGCATATTTTTGTAGATTCGTATAATCGTATAGAGATCAAACACTAACAAACTATAGCTTGTAAGAACTTATAAACCATAAGAGAAGAAATAAGCTAACCTGTTACCAGTCCAATTGTGAAAATACTGCAATCACGAAAGCATTGACCATGTTAACTAATCTGGAAAAATTGCATTTACGAAATTCAGGTAGCTCTGTGGCGACATACCTCATGTCCGATCACACCCAAAATCGCAGCATAATCAGCGTCCGTTGCAGTCTCTGGAGATGCCAAGACAAGCTTTGAATTGAAGATCTGTCCAGCAGGAAAAAAAAATTAGGCAATTCAATGTTACAACAGGATTACGGATAAAATATGCTAGAAACCATACATTCAGGCTCTTGTTTTCCATGGCTCCCCTGAACAAGAAGAAAAGAGGAAAATTAGTTAAAGAACTTTGAAAGAAAAAAAATACAGGAGAATGTAACGCAGAAACAAATGGGGTAGAACTAACATATTGAAGTCTGGAACAGCGACAATATTGAAAAGATCCAGATCATACTCAAGACCAAACACCTGTTAACTCGAACATAGAAAATAAGGTTTAAACCCTTTCGGCAAAGAAATAAAAGAGGGAGAAAAGAACAAGCATCCACAAGAGAAAAATATACATCTTCATCCCACTTCATGGCAGCTTTTAGAGAATACATGGCATGAGCAGTCTTAGGTAGATCCTCTTCTGGTGTCCAAATTCTAAGAACGACTTGACGCCCTGAACGAGTGGTAAAAGTGTCTTCATTGCTTTTCAATTGTCCAGCAACTAGTGCAAAAAGATAACAAGGTTTCACAAAGGGATCTTTCCAAAGAGTATAATGTCTGCCTCCCTGCACGTAGCGATAGCGTTTAAACCACCATTTAAGATCAAAGATTGTTTTCAGACTATACCAATAACTGTACCTCTATATCTCCTTGCTCAAGGAGATTGCCATTGGATAACAGAACGGGATACAATGTCTTGTCAGCTTCTATACGACAAGTGTACTTTGCCATTACATCAGGCCGATCCTAATGATGAAAATAGTCGTCAATGAAAGTTAAATCCTGCAAAACAAATGATTCGTACTGAAAAAGTATTACCTGGTAGAAGGTAATTTTTCGAAAGCCCTCGGCCTCACATTGCGTACAGAAATTCCCTGAAGATTTGTAAAGTCCCTGCATGCATAACCAACAAGGTCACGAACAAAATGAGAGACAAAAAGAAAAACTTACGGCTACACTTCATTGCATAACATACTTCCCAAAAGAACTTTCTAAGAATTTCATATAATGCATGACAAGAAAGCCCGATTTGCTACATTACGTATTCCGCAAAACATCAAACTTTCACCAAATTGCTCCTTTCATTATGCATCACCCATCAGAAACCCTCATGGTTTTGCATCACTAGACTATCACCAGCCATGATCACATCCACATTCTTCATTTTTAGAGGCACATTCATAATGCTGACACTATTATTGCATTGAGTAAGATGCTACCGATTCTAACAATCTAAATAAGATTCACTGAATAGATAAAAACAACCCATTCCATATTTTCCTCAAACTAAGAAATATAAAGATTCATGTAAAAAAAAAACTTTTTGGAGGAACAGTATAAATCTATGACAGTCAAAAACCTCAAGTGGAGAGGGTTTGATTCACAAAAACTAAATTGAAATCGGTGCATATGTATTCTAAACAAAATTGCAAAACTGTTCACCTCCAATGAAGTGTTCTTCTGCGGATATATTTCAGTAACAATTTCCAGAACAAAAGATTCACCAGGAGGCGATACAAGGGTCAAGTGGCGTGAATTTAAATGATAGTCTTCATCCTGAAACAAGGGTATAGTTTATTCACAAGTAAGATAACAGTATAATGAGGATGCAATTTGGTATCTACAATGGTTTGGACATACCAAATTGCATATTCTGGATAAAAGAGAACATAAAACATTAGAACTCTGCAGAAAATGCAACATGCATACCTTCAATGCTTTGCCGTTGACATTTACAGAGATCAGCTTGAGATCATGGCCATCCAGGACTAATGGAGCGGAAGAACCTGTTTGATTGGGAAAGGAATCAGTTACTCTCATCTCTGAAATCTGAAAAACCTCTCATAATCAAATTCCATGTAGCATTTGAGTTTGGCCACAATTTTTACGGTTACAAGCCACTGTACTAGACCCTTAAGAAGAGCAAAACCTCTGTTACCTTCAACTCTGGGGTAGACATTTATTTTGGAAGTGACCATGGTTTTCTCCTCGCCCAGGGAAAAATTCAAATCCACCTATAAAGTAAACCTGCTTGTCAGTGCAAGTATTTGACCAATTTATTTTATCTAGATTCAACAACATTCTAAAATACCGTATCGAAGTAATAATCAGGCTGTTTATAGTCCTTCAAGAAAATTTCTTTTGGAGCTTCCATTTCAGATTCTTCTATTTGCTTTGGTAATGGTTCTGTAGCAACTGAGCAGACACACTTCTGATTCAATTTCCTAAAACCCTTTAACAGGTTTGAGAAAAAACGTAATAACAAAGGGAAAGATGTAAAGTACCACTCAAAAACTGGAAGGAAAGAAAAAAATATATATATCCAGAAAAAGTGAGATATTTAAAACAGCTTGGCTTACAGGTAATAAAGATGAAGTATGCTGATAGTTCCCCCAATGAAAAACCTAGTTAATCAGTCAATCAAAACAGAAACATGATGAAATACTTCAAGTGACAAATAATGACAATGGAAAAGAAAGGTATACACGTACAAGAAGGAAGAATATCAGGCATATAAATATGTACAGACCTCAGATGTACTAAACAGTCTACACCTCTGGCTATTTTTCAGTAAATGCCCAGCAAAACTAACCCGACTAGATGCTTTAACCTGAGAAGCAATATATATATATAAACAATAAAAATATCATCAATGCCGAAAAGACTACTAACACTTAAAAAAGAGAAAAACCGAAAGAAAGTCCGAGCAACTAATGAGACAGTAACAAATAACTACCCTCAAAAAAAAAAAACAAATAACAGATTCATTAAATCAAAAAAACAAATGAGGCAACAAACATAAAAACACATAAAGACACCAATTAAAAGACTGTCACAAGGAATATTGCAATCAAATTTTAAAGCTTTTTCCAAAAATGAATCAAAGCACGTCTCGTAAGGTGCCAGACTTGAGCCTTGTGAATAGGAAAATGAGCGTTGGAGACCTTGAACATTGGTTGGAGTCTGAGCTCCACAGGGTATAATCAGCCATCATACTTATTTTACCCAAGGAAGAAAAAACAGCTAAATGAAATAAACAACAGGGATTAGGTAATCACGGGAGCAGAAGATATCAAACCGAAAAGACAAGCCTTGGACAAAGTTGAACTCTTGCAAGGCAGTACCAAACGGGCCATCATCCAATCTCCCAATTCCTACAGTCCTATATCAGTGCTATGTGGGACTGTAAACTAAAAAATAAGTAATCGTCTAAAAAGCTCAAAGCCCTTCAAAAAAAGATACAAGCTTTGTCAAACTAAATCAAAAGAAAGCCAGCCCAGATCGCCATAAGACGGCTATTAGAAATTATATTCCAGAATGCAAAATCCCAAATGAGAAAAAATCTAAAATCAAGAATGCGGGGGAAGAGCTCGGCAGAGGATTTATAAGAGTAGATAAGGATAATTAAAATTATGGACAAGAAAAATCACCGCAATTTTGAAAAAGAATTAACTTTACACGGATCGGGAAATAGAATTCATTTTTGTTTTCCCTTTATCTTTAGTGAATGAATACCTTTGCCCTGGGAAATTAGCTGAAAGCAAAGACGTTCCAGAAATGAATGAAGGCGATTGATGAAAGCTGTGCAAATATTCCTATAACTGTTTCCGTATGACATACAAAGTGTGTGTGTTAAATTTTTAATTTTATTTATTTTTCTAGTTGTTTATTCATTACAAATTTGTATTTTATATATTACAAGTCACATTTATTAATAGACTTTTTATAGATCTGAATATAGTTATTTTTTCCTCAAAAAAAAAAAAGAATATAGTTACTATTTTATTATAATTTTCTTGTGAATTTAAATGGGTTTAAGTGTTGTGTTTATATATTTACTTAATTTTTCGTCAAAAAAAAAAAAAAAAAAAAATACTTATTTTATTGCATGTGCAAAAGTAAAAAAAAAAAAAAAAGAATTTACACTTTCAAACGTTTGACACTCATGTAATCTTTATTAAAGAGTTTTTATGTAGAAATTTTCCTATACAAATTTCTTGTGTCATTACTCTATAATGTTACACGTTATTGGATTGATGTCAAATATGTAGAAGGGACGCCCATACTGTATGATTCATTCGTTTTTGTTTGAATCAATTTTGAAAATTCGATTATCATCATCCACATTTTAAAAAATGATCAAATATCATCATATAGTTGATTTTATATATATATATATGATATATGTTGTCAAGATAAGCTTGGGGCAGAGTAATTTTTTCCATTCATCCATATCTCATTTTTATTTTATAAATATGAACAAGTATCATAATCTCCCCTAAAAGTTATATTTGTCTTTATGTTTAAATGTTATAGAGGATTGATTCTCTTCTTCTTTCTTGTTTTTGGGGTAATTCTCATTTTTAAGTTGTGCAAGAATGACAGCATATTATATTAAATCTAAAGGGAGTAAATAACAAATTATTTTTTGTCTTTACTCACCGACTTACCACAGACTTTCACAATAGGTTTTTTTTTTTTTTTTGACGAAAAAGTTTTTTAGCTCAAAATATCCAAAGCGCAAGAGGATCCCATTCTACTAGGGGCGGGGACAGGGACCCTAGAGAAGCAACCAAGTATGCGGGGATATTCCCGATGCGCTTTACAAAAGAGAATGCAACATTTTCGAACAGGGAAGTAAGAGATTTGCAATCAGAAATAATATTACCGACAACCACTTTGTTGAGCTTTTGAACTATGTTAAGGCAGTCCCCGTCAACAATAATATTATAGTAGCCGTAACCCAACGCGAAAGGGAGACCGTGGTAAAAAGCAAAAGCTATTAACGGTCAAGTATGATTCAAAGTTAAAATTCAAACAAAACAGAAACTCTGTGGCAGAATTATCCCCAAAACATTCAAATATATTTGAATAAATCCAACTTACATGTGATCAAAGGAGAGATAAGGGGCAGGAGAGATAAGGCTGTTTGATCACAATCATCCTCTTTCAAATTATGGCAGTTCGGCTGGTGTGCATCAGTGATGAAGAGTCCAAGGCTACTGACTCTCTAATCTATTGCATAGTTCGGTTAGATGTGATTGTTATCAACAAATATGTTTGAAATTCAAAGTTTATATTCTGATGTATTTTATCTATAGAAATGCCTTTATGACTATAAATATAAGCCCTTCAACAGGCAAATGTAATCAATCGAAAATTGTTGAATAAAAGTTTACCTATTTGTTTCTTGTTTTTCACATGGTATCAGAGATTATTGGTGCTTGATCACCACACATATCACAAATATTAACCATGACAACTCTATCCCTAAATGTCACCAGCTTCATATCGCTCAAACTGACTTCGAAAAATTACCCTTTATGGCGAGAACAGGCCCTTGCACTAGCAGAAAGTCAGGATCTAGTAGGCCACCTCACAAATGAGACTCATGCACCAGAAAAATATATCACAAACAACACAAACACAACAGATGCCACATCTACAACTCAGACTCCAAATCCTGAATTTCAGAAATGGAAAAGGGCAGACAAATTGCTAAGGGGGTGGATCATTGGGTCACTTTCTGAAGAGTCCTTTGGACTGGTTATAGGGCTTGACTCTGCACAGGCAGTATGGAATGCACTCAAGAGTGCATATGCACAAGATTCCCAGGAGAGGGAATTCAATCTAAAGCAACAGATTACCTATCTTAGGAAGGATGAGGACAAAGGAGTCAATGAACACATCCAGTACTTTAAAGGATTGTGTGACAGTCTAGCTGCAATAGGGAAACCTATCCCTGATGAAGAAAAAGTGTATTTCCTACTCACCAGCTTAGGACCTCAATATGAAACATTTACTACCACCATGTCTTTGAAACCTCCAGGGCCCTCCTACATTGGTGGTGTCTCGATTCTGAATCTGGACCAAAGGCGGACATGGTTTGCAGCAAAAGGATCAGACAGTCAGAATTTCACTCAAATGGCCTTTTATGGACAGAAACCACAACAAAGGATGGAAAACACACCTAGGTTTAACTCAGCAGGAAGAGGGTTCCAGGCACAACAAACTAGAGGAAGCTCTGGAGCAGCAGATCAGTCAAGGAAAGTCTTTAAGAGAATGTCCAAATCAAAAAGGGATGAGTACAAAAATGAGACCTGTCAGTTTTGTGGAGTAACTGGCCATGTTGCCAAAATCTGCTGGTGGAACACAAAGGCACAAGAAGAAGTCATTCCCCAGGCTCTATCTGCTCTAACATTGGACAACTCCATTTGCGAGATAATCGAGTGGATAGTAGACCTTTGGAGCAACAAGTCATATGATGAGTAATTCCACACTTCTGCACAATATACACAAATACACAGGACCAGAATATGTAATTATAGGAAATGGGACTGCATTAAAAATACACAGTACTGGAGACTTACACATTCATCATAATTCCAAGACACTCATTGTTAAAAATGTACTCTTAGTTCCACACATGAGGAAGAATCTAATCTCTGTAAGTCAACTTACTCAACAGTTTTCTGCTATTTCCATATTTACTAACCATGAATTCATTCTTAAGGAAAGGACAACAGGGCAAATACTTCTGAAAGGGGAATCTAGAGGGGATCTCTATGTTGTCTCAAGCAATGTTGAAGCTCACCTTTCACAAATCATCAAACCATGCACTGCTGAACATTGGCACCAGAGATTGGGGCACATCCAATTTCCCACTGTTTTTCTGTTAAAAAATAAAGGCCTGATTCAGTTTGTAGGACAAAATAAACAAGACCATTTGTGTGAAAGCTGCCAACTTGGCAAGTTTCATAAACTTCCTTTCAGTCAGTCTGAACACACTAGTTCTGGTATTTTTGAATTATTGCACTGTGACTTATGGGGCCCTGCTCCAGTTGAATCTTTGAATAAATTTCAGTATTATGTTAGTATTGTTGATGATTACAGCAAATATGTGTGGTTGGTTCCTTTAAAACACAAATCTGAATTTTTTGATGTTTTTATCAACTTTGAGAATTATGTGTTAAAACAGTTTAACAAGCATATCCAGAAACTCCATTCAGATGGTGGAGGGGAATTTGTCAATAACAAACTCACAAATCACCTCCTAAAACAAGGAATTGTGCATTTAATATCTTGCCCACACACACCCCAGCAAAATGGGATAGTTGAAAGAAGGCACAGAACTATTAGGGAATTAGGCCTCACCATGCTCTTCCATAGCAGGGCACCTCTCTTTTTGTGGGTAGAAGCTTTTTCCACAGCTGTTTACATCATGAATAGAGTACCCTCATCCTCACTTCAATCTGAATCCCCATATTTTGTCCTTCACACTCAGCATCCTGACTATACCAACCTTAAAATCTTTGGCTCTAAATGTTACCCTTACACTTGGGATTCCAGGAGGCACAAATTTGATCCAAAAACTTTGCCCTGTATCTTTGTAGGATATAGCAATCAGCATAAAGGCTACAAATGTTATCACCCCCCATCTAGGAAATTCTTCCTTTCCAGGCATGTCACTTTTGATGAAACCATCTTTCCTTATAAAACAAGTGCTGCTGTTAATAGGCCCTATGTCCTTAATATCTTTGATTCCTGGCTACCAGCAACAATATCTCAAACCACTCCTTCCTCAAGCAATGATTCAAATTTAGCATGCAGTCCTCCTATGACACCACCAGATCCTATACATGATTCTTCCACACCTCAGGATGAACCTTTAAACTTCCCACCTTCTGCTAGTAATCCCCTTGACACATCCTCTCAGTCTCCTGACCCCTCTGTCACAGATTCCTTCTCTTCCTCACCAACACATACACACATATCTCAGGATGACCCTGTGAGTTCACCAGATCAGTTACCTCCTAGTTCACCTGATACTCCTCAAGAGCCTGATCAACACACAACTCATCCTATGATTACCAGAGCTCAGCATGGGATCATAAAACCAAACCCTAAGTATGCTCTTACTGTTTCCTACCAAACCATTCCCAAAGAACCAAAAACTATCAAGTCAGCTCTCCAACATGAAGGCTGGAAACATGCTATGCATGAGGAACTAGATGCTCTATCCAAAAACCAAACTTGGCACTTAGTGCCTAGGACTCCCTCCATGCATGTCATAGGGTCAAAATGGGTCTTCAAAGCCAAACTCAAACCAGAAGGAACCCTGGATAGACTGAAGGCCAGGTTAGTAGCCAAGGGCTACAGTCAAGTTGATGGTCTAGATTATACAGAAACCTACTCTCCTGTTGTAAAGCCCAGCACTATCAGACTAGTCCTCACTCTTGCCCTAGCCAAAGGCTGGGCCATCAAACAGCTGGATGTCAAAAATGCCTTCCTACATGGGCACATTTCTGAAAGCATCTACATGGAACAACCCCCATGTATGGCTCATCCCCACTATCCTAATCATGTTTGTAAACTGGATAAAGCACTATATGGTCTCAAACAAGCTCCTAGAGCTTGGTTTGATAGGTTCAGTGCCTTTCTCCTGAAATTTGGTTTTACATGCAGCTTATCAGATCCATCATTGTTTCACTACAACACTAACAAAGGCACACTAGTGCTTCTATTGTATGTGGATGATATGCTTATTGCAGGTTCTGATTCTGGACTACTAAAATCACTCATTCACCTCCTCAGTATGGAGTTTGCCATGAAAGACCTTGGATCAGTCCATCACTTCCTAGGTGTCCAAGTTCAGCATACTTCTATAGGCCTATATATGCATCAGGCCCATTATGCCACTACTATCCTTGACAAAGCAGGCATGACAGACTGCAAACCAGTCAGTACACCCATGGCTACTAAGGTTCAAGAATATGCCAATTCCCCACCTCTTGCAGATGCATCATACTACAGAAGCCTCATTGGTGCTCTACAGTACCTGACCTTCACTCGGCCAGACATCTCTTTCACAGTCAATCATCTATCCCAGTTCCTACACGCTCCTACACAGGCACATCTACAGCTGGTTCACAGACTCTTCAGATACATCAAGGGCACCCTTACCCTGGGCATTTCACTCAAAGCCTCTCAAAATTATACCCTCTTTGCATTCTCAGATGCAGATTGGGCCGGCTGTCCTATCACCAGAAGATCAGTCACTGGCTATTGCACCTTTCTGGGCTCTAATCTCATATCCTGGTGTGCTAAGAAACAACCTCTGATCTCAGGTCAAATCTTGATCAAGGAATATCGAGCAATGGCTTATACAGCTGCATAACTCACTTGGCTTACATACATACTCAAAGAATTGCAAATTCCACTCACTTCTACACCTACAATCTACTGTGACAACTTAAGTGCACTATACATGACTATTAATCCTGTGTTCCATGCTAGAAGCAAGCACATTGAACTGGATTATCACTATGTTAGAGAGCAAGTGGCCCGCAAGCTTCTCATCACTAAACACATACCAGCTGAAGGCCAATTGGCGGATTTGTTTACTAAACCACTGCCCAAGTTCAGTTTCAGACAACTCAGACCCAAACTCGGACTAGTTCCTAACCCTAGCCTCGTTTGAGGGGGGGTATTAACGGTCAAGTATGATTCAAAGTTAAAATTCAAACAAAACAGAAACTCTGTGGCAGAATTATCCCCAAAACATTCAAATATATTTGAATAAATCCAACTTACCTGTGATCAAAGGAGAGATAAGGGGCAGGAGAGATAAGGCTGTTTGATCACAATCATCCTCTTTCAAATTATGACAGTTCGGCTGGTGTGCATCAGTGATGAAGAGTCCAAGGCTACTGACTCTCTAATCTATTGCATAGTTCGGTTAGATGTGATTGTTATCAACAAATATGTTTGAAATTCAAAGTTTATATTCTGATGTATTTTATCTACAGAAATGCCTTTATGACTATAAATATAAGCCCTTCAACAGGCAAATGTAATCAATCGAAAATTGTTGAATAAAAGTTGGGGCAATTGTCCAAAAGGACACATATTAGACTTAATAAGGCAAATAGGACACACTTAAATCTTATTTGGTTATAAGGACATAAAATTAGTATACGGACCAATTTACCCTCATTTAACATATACTACTGAAATAGGCGCCGAATTCTCAGCTTTATAAAACAAGTGCAGCAGGTTGTTGTATTGGCTTTTTTTTTGTTTTTATTATTTTTTGAATTTTCTGAATGCTATTTTTTTTTTTTTTTTTTCTGTATGGTAAAAGATTTGTTTTCTTCTTCTTTTTTTTTTTTTTTTTTTTTTTTTGATACCACCGCGATACATTGACTACCGCATTTCATTGACCCTGATGCAATAACCACCGCGATGCATTGACCATCCGGATGCATTGACCACCGCGATGCATTGACAATCACGATACAATGACCATCGCGATATAATGACCACCACGATGCATTGACCACCGCAACGCATTGACCACCCCGATACATTGACCATCCCGATGCATTGATCACCGCGACGCACGACGCATTGACCACCGCGACGCACGACTCATTGATCACCGTGATGCATTGAACACCGTGATGCAGTGACCACCGCGATGCAGAGACATCACGATGAAGTGACACCGCGATGCAGAGACAGCACGATGAAGTGACACCGCAATGCAGGGACACCGCGATGAAGTGACACCGCATTGTAAAGACACCGCGATGAAGTAAAACCGCGATGCAGAGACAACGCGATGAAGTGACACCGCGATGCAGAGACAACTCGATGCAGAGACACCTCGATGCAGAGACACCGCGATGCAATGACCACCTCGACGCCTGCAGACACGCGCTGATGCGAGACATCATGATGGTATAACATTTGGCGATCTGCAGAGACACCGTGATGTAGAGACATCGCGATCTGAGAGACACCGCGATGCAATGACCCCCCCCACCGCATGACATCACATGGTATAACATTTGTGATGCAAAGACACGCGATGAAGCGGCACCACGACGCGAGAGACACGCGATGAAGTGACACCGCAATGCAGGGACACCGCGATGAAGTGACACCGCATTGCAGAGACACCGCAATGAAGTGAAACCGTGATGCAGAGACAGTGCGATGAAGTGACACCGCGATGCAGAGACACCTTTGATGTAGAGACACGCGATCACGAGAGACACCTCGATCGCGAGAGACACCGTGATGCAATGACCACCCCCAATGCATAGACACCGCGATGCAGAGACATCACGATAGTATAACATTTGACGATGCAGAGACACCGCGATGCAGAGACACCGTGATGTAGAGACACCGCGATACAGAGACACCGCGATGAAGTGGCACCGCGATGTAGAGACCACCGCGATGCACTGACAACCGTGATGCAGAGACACCGTGATGCAAAGACATCGTGATGAAGAGACACCGTGATGCAGTGACCACCCCCGATGTAGAGACACATGATGCAGAGACACAGGATGCAGTGACCACCCCGATCTGAGACACCGGATCGGTGACCACCCCGATCACGAGAGACACCGCGATTAAGTGACACCGTGATGCACTAACAACCGCGATGCGCGGTGACCACCCCGATCGCGAGACACCACGATTAAGTGACACCGTGATGCACTAACAACGCGATCGCGATGACACGCAATGCATTGACCACTATTAACAAGTCGAGCTCGATATTGTTATATTTTATTAAAAATTAAATGAATTCTAAGAAAATAATCGACCTTACGCGCCGAGTCGAGCTATATCGAGTACTTAGCGAGTCGAGTTCGATCTTGCCTTTTTATGGCTTCATCGAGCCCAAACTTTATCAACATTTTATGCAGTGACAATGTCAATCATATATGTGTGACATCAACAATTTATGCAGTGACATCGGTAATCATGTATGCGTGACATCAACAATTTATGCAGTGACATTGGCAATCAAATATGCAGTGACATCAATTCTCAAATGATCGTAAATTTTGGATGTTAAAATACATGGGCATAATTATTCAAATCCTTCAAAATTCATTTTATCTTTCAAGTTCTCAATCTAAAAAATGTCACTGCATTGGATGCAAAAAAAAAAAAATGTCATTGCATTTTTGTACACAAGCAGAATCATAGCTCATGGATGCAAAAAAAATAGTCAAAGATTTGATATTTTTCCCAGAAAATCGATTTTTTTTCCTTCATAAAATCGACTTCAAATGGTATATCTCTTGATATAAAATTACAATCAACATAATTCTTTCACCCTAATTTATATTTTTTCGTCTTCTTTATTCTGATATCTCATTTTATGAAGTGACACTTTATGCAGTGACACTCAATAACACCAACATTTATAAAGTGACACCCAATGATAACATTTTATGAAGTGACACCCTATACAATGACACTCAATGACACCAACATTTTATTCCAAATTATACTCACACCACCATCAAATTCATGTCACTGCACCAATTTTCTTCCAAATCGTAGAAACAAGATCCAATTTTGAATCATTTTTATCGGAAAAACAAGTCCAGTTCTTTTTTAAGAAACAATATCAAAATAACCTAAAGAAAATAAAAGCTTTGAGTCAAAACAATTCAAGCTCAGATCGAAAATGGCACTGCGAGAGTTGCCTTCAAAAAAGAATGTGTTATTCACATTATAAGCTATCCAATTACCGTTTGATCTGGGTTTCCAAAACTGAAGCAGAAGATGTATATATATATATATATATATATATAGTCGAAGACTGTAAATGTCATCCAAACCATTCTATCCCAATTCCTACATACAAAACAAAATGAATACCAAATCACTAAATACATGAGCCCATTACAGAGTAAAAAATGTTGGTAGTAATTCATTTCCTTGTCAGGCAAACCATACTAATACGGTGATACCCAATCTGGGTACAAAAGGCATAACATTGTCAAGAATAATAATGCCTTGTGTGTTGTCAAGAATGAGTCCACCGAATAATGCATCGACAGTGTGTTTTCTGTGCACAATCAGTGCAATTTTCAATGGCTAGGCATAATAATAGTCTTTGGAAACGACACTGTTCCGTTATTGGGAGCACCTTCAATGCTGAGAATGGTAGTAACCAAGATGTATATCTGAATGTTCTCAAAAGAGGGTACTTTACGCCCCATACTAAACTGAGGTCGATGAGCAATGAAGATTGTTCTCATTGAGAAATCTTCATTATCATACCCATGTGATCCTCCACACTCTTGCCTTCTTGTGTTTGTTTGTTCTATTGTATAACATTCATCAAATAGCCCAATAATGGGCGGAATTCGATCACCATACGAATAATGCAAACGATTAGGCAGGTCCTCTTTGAGATAAACTGAGTTTTTCCCCATTTGTAACTTTGTCTGACGCCAATCCCTCATTCATTTTAGTCACAACTTCTCTTAACGAAAATCCGGGCGGTGGGCGAATAGCAATAAGGGGTGTATATGATTGAACCCATTCTTTTGGAACTTTAATCCAAGAAGATAAATCATCTAAAAAGATTAGCTTTTTATCACAAGTATCAAACATACCATGATCACCTACCATAATAATACTAACATCTTCAAAACACCTCTTTTTTCTAAGCAATTAATCAATCTCCCAATCATTCTATCAATTCCAAAGAATCGCTTGTTGATTTCGTGGTCATCGAGTCCAACCTGATGACCTTGATGATCCAGATTCTCGAAATACAATGTTATAAAATCAGGAATTTCACTAACATGCAAATCGAAATAGGTCAGAACAATATCAACCCTTTCTTCAAAAGGCACAGAACCATCATACTGCTTCCAAAAATTGGCAGAACAATGCCAAGAACCTTTAATTACCTCAGAACCAAGCCGGAAATATGTTGCAGCTTTCAAACCATGGTTGACCACTGTCTCCCATAACAGCTTTCGAACCTTCACATTCAAGTTCAAAGTTGTCTTGGATTCCCTTTTACTGTTGCTTTATGAAGGTGAGAAAAGGAATTCTATCAAAATGTGCATAAAGAAAATCCGAGGAAAAATCATTGTCAATTAATATGAGAATGAGAGCAAAAACAAACAGAAAGAAAGATCTGGAAGAACGAAAAGAAGAAGATAAAAAAGAGTAACGTGAACAGTCTCCCATCCACATTGCCATCCAATTGATTCACCTCGTGAGTTCTAAGGTCATTGTGCTTTTCCTCAATGTTGATCAATAATCCCTCTACTCTTGGAACCAACACAAGAAGCAGCAAACTTGGATAATTAAGCAGCAGGAAAATGAAGGAAACAATCGATCGAACAAAGCAGAGAGATTATCGTAAACTTGGAGGCGGACAAACCAATAGAAGATTCGCCAAAGCCTCCGGAAACTGAATCAGTGTGGAATCGAAGAGGAGGTGTCGACCTCCTCCGCTCTCAGGCATCGGAGGGCTCATATCGGCGAGAGTTGTTTGAAACCAGCCGGAATCGAAAAAGCTGGAAAGCCATAGCCGGACGGAGGAAAAGCTTAAAGCCATAGGAGAGTTGCAGATCAGCCTTATTGTATTGTAGGGGTAAAATAGGAAAGTTGCCTAAAATATGTCCTTATAACCAATTATGTTTTAAGTGTGTCCTAAGTGCCTAATTAAGTCTCCAAATCAGTCCTTATAAACAAATACCCAATAAAAGTTTACCTATTTGTTTCTTGTTTTTCACAAAAGCTTCGCCAAAAATGGCCTCCGGAATGGAATCAATAAAGAAGGCGAAGGAGTGGAGAACCTGGCCGTTAGAATCCCGAAAAATGCCACCGACAGAACAAGAATTATTGCGCATGGAGGCATCAACATTCACTTTGTGACTCCCTTCAGGGGGCGCTGTCCAAGCGTCCTTCCATGCTGGGATTTGCAGTTGCTGAGAGGAGTAGCTCCAAGCTTCAGAATAGTCGTCAGCCACCGAATAAGCATGAGAAATGATTGAGCCAATATTTGCTCCTATCCGGTCGAAAATCCAATCGCATCTCGCTTTCCAAATAGTCCAGAAAAGGCAGCAGATCCTGTAGGCCTTTGATTCGTCCTCTAAATTAATTCAGCAGAATGTCAAGGAAAGTCTGGCGTTTGAGAGCTGTCCAGGCTTTACATTCGGCAACTCTTTGCCACACGGAGCTGGGAATGACACAATGGAACAGACAACGGGCAAGATCTTCCGGTGCATCTCCACAAAGAGTACAAACGCTGGGGCAGATTTTTCAAATCGCAAGATTCGTTGCTGTGGGGAGGTAATTTTGTGCACAATAGGTTGTTATATCAAACAAATCATGATCCTTATATTTATCCTGCCAAAACAATTCAACCAAAAAATAAACAAATCAACCAAAATATATTTACATTTGAAATATTGTTGTCATGTTTACAAAAATTTCAGCTCAACTACGTACCCTCATCTACTTAAATGTAGAATGATTATAGTATGGATTAGGTTTGTCTATATTTGTATGTATTCTAATTTCTAGCCCTGAGCAAAATATTGAAAACCAAAAGAAAAAAAAGGCTATTACTCTCCAGGACATTTGATTTTCAACAGAAAGCTAATTAGAATAAATCAATAGACACGTACGTACATGACTATTTTGAATCACAAATGAAGGCGGTATATTTCAACACGTACCAAAGCATATAAAAAATACTGCATACCTTAGATATGGTCACAGCAGCCAGCCATGCAAGTGTATACCTAAACCTGAAAGTAATATAGACATACAAAGAAAACCCTTACACCAATGAAATCAAAATTATTTGAAAACATGAAATCATTACATTGTTAGTTTATCTTCAGAAAAGAAAAAAAAAAATTAACAATAAAAGGATAAACACTCATAAGGTAGATTTCAATCAAATTATAATACAGTAAAAGCATTGTGTAATAGTACCACCATGGAAACCTAAAAATCCAAGGGAAACAAACAATGTCGAGAATGAAAAACAATAAATGATTAAGTACTCACCTAACACCTTGGGTCATGTGGAATGAGCTCGTTTAACATCTGTAGAAAAAAACCATAAGAAGGAAGAATATGAAAACACATTTGAGCAACATTCAATTGAAAAGCAGCGAAATCCGACAACATCAATAACAAAGAGTTGCATTGTAATTTTTTCACGTGCAAAGAAAACGAAGAAAAGCAGCGATTATCTGAAGAAAATGGGCAAAATCACAGAAGAATAGTGGCGATCAAAAGCATAAAGCTGGAAGGATGGTAAAAACAAAATTATGAAGAAGAAATGAGCATTTATCAGGATTTTCTAGCTAGCCATTCTCGGGCATTAGTCGTCTCCGCAGGTGGTGGACAGCCAGTGATGGCTTTGATCGACGAACATGGGAGTGCATGATGTTACTGGTGTGGAGGTGGTAGAATCTTTGCCTTTGGTCAGCCGGGCTGATCCTCACAATTTACCCTTTTTTGATCATGTGTTTGATTTCGGGTTTAGCTGGTTTTTTGATCGGGCATTGTTTCCAGGCCGGTACGCAAGAGAGATGGAGAGGAGTGTGAGGGTTGGAGGGGGTGTGTGTTGTATGTGTTGAAGAGTGTGGAGATGCAGAAGTGAAAGAGATTGTACATGCAGTTGTTTAGGCAATCACAGTTTGTTGATTCTAGTAATGTGAGCATTGCTGGGGAGAGAAGAACTAGAATCTTGTTGAGAAAAAGATAAACAAGCTCTTCTTGATTGTTTTGTTCGTCTCTACTATTTATTTCTTTATCATAGTTTGTCTACTCTAGGATGATGATTACTATATTTGTTGATAATTCTTTACGGCGGAATTTTCTGGGAGAATGAAAGTTTGATCCTTGATTCAGAAATCTCACATTGCCTTCAAAATCGGATTATTGTATGAGTACCTGTGCTGCCATTTGTTGTATTTCAACAATGTTTTGGACATTTCGTTCCTGTAGTATAATGTGTAGACGATTTGCTGCTTGAATTTGCTACTTCATGTGACATTTAGACAGCTGCTGTAATTAGACGGCTCCGGTTTTTGCTTGTGGGATATGTTGTATACTTGATTTGTTTCATAAGTAAACATAAAAGAATGCACTAGTTTCAAACACATCATTTTATGGTACAACCATCAAAGCAAATGATAGTAAGGGGATGTCGTCCATTTGATATAACAATTATACCTTAAAAAGATTTCCTTGATATGGATTTTTCAAGTTTAATCAATTTCTGAAGGGCTACAAGTAACAAGCCTACAACAAAAGGTAGAAAACACACTAAACGTATTTCAAAAAAAAGCAGAGAATTTGCCATTAAAAACACATTCATATCATGCATGCATGCATCCAATCTGTTTGCTTTATTGACGCAAAAAGAAAAAGGAAAGATCATTCTAATTTATTAAACAAGATGAGAATCAACATCATCAAGGTATAAATAAAAAAAGAGAGATCCCAGAAACAAAAAGATAAAAACTCAGGCAGCCAAGCTCTTTGATGCAATCTCGTATACGTTCTCTGAGAGCCCATTAGCAGATAGGATCATCTCCAACTGTGCCTGCAACCAAGTTCAACCCACATACAGTTTCTCAATACACAGCATTTTCTTTGAAATTCATTGCCAACATTGTTATGCAGGTATACGCTGATTTGATGGTGTTATTCCAGATAAATGTGCCAAGGAGTTTTTTTGGTAGGGGAAGAATACAATTGTATAGAGGGGCGAGCGGAACTGGAAACCCACAAACACATTATTATGTTAGAGCAGTCACATAAGATTTTTAACATCCCCCTCTCTTCTATTCTGTATTTTGCATATTTGAGTAGAGATTCTGCTACAAATGGTTTTTATGGATTGGCATTGTTTTACAAGATCCACTGCAAATGCTCAATTTAAAACTAGTACCTTGGCAAGAGATTGGCGGGTTTCATCATAGCGTTTCCATTTAGACAAGGCTGACACCATGCGTGAAGCCACCTGCAAATCAACCCCCCAAAGAATATTATTCAACTGAAACACACCTAACGGTGGGGGGGGTGGGGGGGAGGGGGGTGGGGATGTTCTTGGGTGGAGCTGACTGACCTGAGGATTCAATTTATCAAGCCGAACCACCATTTCTCCCAAGAACTTGTAGCCTGATCCATCTTTTGCATGGTAGTTCACACATGATCCACAAAATCCTCCAATCAATGAATGCACCTGCATAGATTTCGACCTGATTAGTATTTCGGAGAATAAAGTTTGGTTTACATCAGGTCTCGTGTCCAATAAAGTGAATGTAATGTACTGCAAGGAGAAAAATACGAGAGAAAATTACTTAATTCATTTGTATAAAGTGGTGTCAATAAAAGAATAAAATAAATGTCTGCCTTACCTTGTTCGGATTGCGTAGGTCAAAGGCCGGATGGTCTAGAAGCTTCCTCACATTTTCAACATTCCCAGGAATGTCTGACATTGCTTGAAGTGAAAACCATTTATTTACAACCTGTGTGTTAGTTAGCCACTGAGTATCAGAAATGGAAATCTAATAATTCCTTCTTTTTGTTATCATAAATACAAAGTTTGCATTTCATCATAAGTTCATTATGACATGAAATAACAAATAACTTCCCCTTCTAGAAAGGCATAGTCTTTAAAGAAGAGGACAACGATAAGACGGCATTGGAGAAATCAGTGAATAGTGAAAACAAGGATTTGAATAGATGGGTGCCAAAGAGAGTCTTGGACATACCAAGAAGTCATGCTGCCACTTGCTATAAAAATCAGCCAGAACTTCTTCACGGAGTTTACCAGGTTGCTGTTCAATAGCTATAAGAGCCGCAAACTGATCGGTCATATTGGTAGCAGTTTTATACTCATTCAAGACAAGTTCAGTGACATCTGGACCTTCAAGTGACCCAAGATATGCTGTGTAGACGAGGACAAGGGTTGTGGTTTATTAGCTCAAAACAATCCATTCAAAAAACGGGCACCAAAAAAGATGTTGAGCGTCTTTAATGGCACCACAGTCGATTCTAGATCTGAGGATCGACTCTCATAGTCAACCGGGTGAAAGTCGATTCTCAAGTCTAGATTCAACTTTGAAAAAGTCGATTGATTCCGGTGTGTTGCCACAGTAAAAACACTGTGGTGACACTAAAGACGCTCAAGATGTTCAGTTGTAAGTAAAAGGGAGAAAATGGTGTCACCAAGAGCAATATTTTTCAATGCACGCTTAGCCATATGTTGATGGTTAAATTGATAAGCCTCGGAGCTCTTGTTATTTTTAACCTGAGGAAATAAACACACACAGCAGCAACCTAGTTATAAGCAACAACTGCCAAACGGAGTAAAATATCATGAAGCAACAACAAATAACTGCTTAAAGATGTTTACTGTGGTTAGAAGCTCTTCTTTTAACTCAGAAGCAAGCTGCTTTCTGATGAAAGATCGTACGGCGTGGACTGCATCAGGGTCAGCAATTTCCATGAGGTCCATGATCTCTCCCTCACCAGGCAAAGTTATTGCCTTTGCAATGAACTCCTATAATGACCAAGATTTAAAAAAAAGATTAATGAATTATAACTAACTTTCGTAACTCAATAGCTTGGCTCAAATGGTAAGGGGTTTGAGAAATATCCGAGAGGTTCAGGGTAGGGTTCGAATCCTCCTAGGACGAATGCTAGATTTTCAGGGGCCTCCAGTTAACGAGCTCTAGGCCAGATCGAACCTTGGAGTAGGAGTCAAACTCTGCAGGCACTCAGAGATCGACAACGGATTAAGTCAGGCCCGGGGAAGGGGGGAGGGGGGGAGGGGGGGGGGGGGTGCACAGGACCTACCAAAATATAATAACTAAATTTCCTTCTTTCACAGAGGACTAACACATAGGACTGTCACCTTATCCAACTTTGAATCGCTGAGTATACTTCTGATTCCATGTACAAACTGAGGATTAAGGGTCAAAGGCTTGTTCTTTTGAAAATCAGCCACTAAGCTAAGCATCAGTTTCCTGGACAATGTCTGCCCTGCCTCCCAACTATTCGATCAACAAAAAGCGTTCTGATTAATTATTTAATAAGGTCTGAAATAATCACAAATATACGCAGTAATTACATTACATACCGATTGAACTCATCTGAGTCATGAGCAAGGAGGAAATATAGATCAGCGTCGGTGAGATCTGAGTCAAGCCGTACAGGGGCACTGAAACCTCGTAAGATAGAGGGTATAGGACGTTCTTGTACGTCATTGAATACGAATTCTTCTTCTTTCTGTTCACAGAGTTATTTAAATGAAGCAACTTGAATTTTATATCAGACTAATCTATGTACGCAAACAAAAGTCATTAATAACGCATTATTTTGATGGTTAACGGTTAAGAGTTTCTGAGGCGCCAAAACATATCCCACAATTCAAACTCACATGTATCAAAAATCAAGATTATGAGTGTGCATTTCCCGGGAATATAGTGATGTCGCAGTAATGCAGATAAGTACCATAACCAAGACTCTCCACACTGAATCAGAAGGAAACTTCTCATTATTCCCAGTGAATGTTCAAAACACGATTTCCCAAAAAGTTCATATGGAAACTTTTTACCGCTGCACCAAGACTCCCCTCCTTCCATTGTAACTGTTTATAGAGATAGTTTCTACATTTTTTTTGAATTGCATTCTCATTATTTTTAAGTCCCTGTTTTAAATTCTACATTCATAGAATCAAATGAAACATCAAACATCAAGCAGGTACAATCAGAATAAAACAATAAACTAACCTTTGTTACTTTTAGGATTGTTGAGTAGGTTGGTTGAACAGAGCTACCAATATGCTCCAACTTGCCATCATGATTCACCGAAAACAGAGGCATGTCTTTTCCACTTGAGTCTAGTAGACCAAGTGCCACAGGAATAAACATGGGCTCTTTCACAGGTTGCCCCGGTGTTGCGGGGACTTCTTGGCTGAAATTTTGTATGTTAAATTCATTGTTCATAGCATGACCGATCAAACGACAAAACAGGAACCTAATATAATGAAAAATGAAAACATGAGCAAGAGAATGAGTACATAAATTTCAGAGAATATGTTTTAGCATCTACGTTGTACGCAGAAACAACCTTCAGAGACGGCGTCCCAGCCTGCGAGTACCTGCATTTTGAATTCCGTTTAAATGATGGAGCACTAATGGGCCAAGTATATTTTGGCAGGTCAATTCTTCACAGAGGGAGGATATGCAACCAACCATAACAAAAAATTGGAAAAATCAACATCATTTGCATCTTGCATGGCGGCGAAAAAATCTTCGCATGTTACAGCTTGACCATCATGCCTCTTGAAATAGAGATCCATTCCCTGTTATAAAGCAGTGAATACTGATGAATCCCGGCATCTGAGCTGAAATGCACATGTTATGGAATATACTGCATTCAGAGGTATTGCATAAAGTCGATTCTTACTTTTCTGAAACCTTGACTACCCAACAAAGTTTTGTACATTCTCACAACTTCAGCTCCCTGATAAACCACGTTCAATAAAAAGGTTGAATAAAAAGGATCGTTCAGGATAACAAGAACATGTTCAGATTCCCATTGAAGAAAAATACATATATACGTATAGAGAGAGAGAGAGGGAGGGAGAAAAAGAGAATACCTTCTCATAAACCTGCACCAAAAAGAGAAGGGAAGACAACGGATAACACATTAACAGTCAGCCTTGAAAAAAATAACTAGAGGATCACTAAATCAAAGAAACGAGATGGGTAAGGGCGAAGTTGTTGAAGTGTACCGTTACTGCAAGTGGAAGTCATTCAGTAGGAGAATCATCCATTATCCAAATGCATCAAGAAACGAGTGCCAATTACATCAAAATGGATTAATAAGACAACAATGTAAACACTTGGATCATATTAAATGTAGGATGAGCAGTAAGAATGAACAAAGATACAAAACTTTTACACCATATCTACACGAAAGAAATCTTGCCTGTGTAGAAGTTATCCATCTGTTGAGGAAACAAAAAGATCGATCATGTTAGCACGGATGTTTCTAGAAATACCCAACTCAACCACTAAAGAAACAACAAGAAAGAGGTGATTACAACCTTGATGTAAGAATGAGGACGCACGGGATGAGCCATGGGACTAGCATCCTGATAAATAAGTAATTTGTGAGTGAAAAGCACCAAGTAAAAAACGTCACGTTCAGAACACATGTATCATTTGTGCTGGATTTGCTTTAATGTAAAGAAAGAATATCCAATACTAATGTCAAGCATTATCATAACAAAATTAATGCAGAGACCTGAGGATATTGATAGCTTCGAAGTTTTGAAACATCAGCTATACGCTTCACCGTCCGGCTTCCCATATCAGATGAAAACTCCTGGCATTTCCAATCAATTTCATTTAGCGAACCATGGCATTGAAATTATTAAATCCATGCATGACTCGAGTACTACCTGATCACGGAACACTGTCAGCCCTTCCTTTAAACTAAGCTGAAACCAGTCACGACATGTAACTCTGCAAATGGATCAGCATCAATCTCAGTCTTCTCATTCCAGAAGTTAAAGTATAAGTATCTTAAACATGCAAAGAAACAAAGCTAATATCTTCAGAAGTTTGGTGTTGGAAATACTACAGAAGGGAGATATATAGTCATATTTTTGTAGCTTCGTATAATCGTATAGAGATCAAACACTAACAAACTATAGCTTGTAAGAACTTATAAACCATAAGAGAAAAGAAATAAGCTAACCTGTTACCAGTCCAATTGTGAAAATACTGCAATCACGAAAGCACTGACCATGTTAACCAATATGGAAAAATGCATTTACGAAATTCAGGTAGCTCTGTGGCGACATACCTCATGTCCGATCCCACCCAAAATCGCAGCATAATCAGCGTCCGTTGCAGTCTCTGGAGATGCCAAGAGAAGCTTTGAATTGAAGATCTGTCCAGCAGGAAAAAAAATTAGGCAATTCAATGTTACAACAGGATTACGGAAAAAATATGCTAGAAACCATACATTCAGGCTCTTGTTTTCCATGGCTCCCCTGAACAAGAAGAAAAGAGAAAACCAACAATTAGTTAGAGAACTTTGAAAGAAAAAAAAAATACAGGAGAATGTAACGCAGAAACAAATGGGGGAAGAACTAACAAATTGAAGTCTGGAACAGCGACGATATTGAAAAGATCCAGATCATACTCAAGACCAAACACCTGTTAACTCGAACATAGAAAATAGGGTTTAAACCCTTTCGACAAAGAAATAGAAGACAGAGAAAAGAACGAGCATCCACAAGAGAAAAATATACATCTTCATCCCACTTCATGGCAGCTTTTAGAGAATACATGGCATGAGCAGTCTTAGGTAGATCCTCTTCTGGTGTCCAAATTCTAAGAACGACTTGACGCCCTGAACGAGTGGTAAAAGTGTCTTCATTGATTTTCAATTGTCCAGCAACTAGTGCAAAAAGATAACAAGGTTTCACAAAGGGATCTTTCCAAAGAGTATAATGTCTGCCTCCCTGCACGTAGCGATAGCATTTAAACCACCATTTAAGATCAAAGATTATTTTCAGACTATACCAATAACTCTACCTCTATATCTCCTTGCTCAAGGAGATTGCCATTGGATAACAGAACGGGATACAATGCCTTGTCAGCTTCTATACGACAAGTGTACTTTGCCATTACATCAGGCCGATCCTAATGATGAAAATAGTCGTCAATGAAAGTTAAATCCTGTAAAGAAAAAATGATTCGTACTGAAAAAAGTGTTACCTGGTAGAAGGTAATTTTTCGAAAGCCCTCGGCCTCACATTGCGTACAGAAATTCCCTGAAGATTTGTAAAGTCCCTGCATGCATAACCAACAAGGTCACGAACAAAATGGGAGACAAAAAGAAAAACTTATGGCTACACTTCATTGCATAACATACTTCCCAAAAGAACTTTCTAAGAATTTCATATCAAAATGCATGACAAGAAAGCCCGATTTGCTACTTTACGTTTTCCGCCAAGCATCAAACTTCACCAAATTGCTCCTTTCATTATGCATCACCCATCAGAAACCCGAGACCGTTTGGTTTCGGACTAGACTGGATCCATTTGAGTCATGAGAGAGAAAATAAAATAAAATAATGTAAAGTAATGATTATAAGGTTGAAATGTTGTATTAAAGTTTGTGTTGATGAAGAAATGATTGGTGAAATGATTGGTGAGAGAAATATTATATTGATAAAGTAATGGTTGAATAGTGTAGGTGGTGAATAAAATGAATTGATTAATATTATTTTATTTGTTGATGGTGGAATGATTGGTGAGAGAAATATTAAAATAATAATAAATAAGATAGTGGATGAATAAAATATTAAGTTGGATCCAAATGGATCCAGTCCAGTCCGAAACCAAACGGATGGTTTTGCATCACTAGACTATCACCAGCCATGATCACATCCACATTCTTAACTTTTAGAGGCACATTCATATTGCTGACACAATTATTGCATTGAGTAAGATGCTACCGATTCTAACAATCTAAATAAGATTCACTGAGTAAATAAAAACAACCCATTCCATATTTTCCTCAAACCATGAAATATAAAGATTCATGTAAAAAAAAAAAACTTCTCAGAGGAACACTATAAATTTATGACAGTCGAAAACCTCAAGTGGAGAGGGTTTGATTCACAAAAACTAAATTGAAATCGGTGCATATGTATTCTAAACAAAACTGCAAAACTGTTCACCTCCAATGAAGTGTTCTTCTGCGGATATATTTCAGTAACAATTTCCAGAACAAAAGATTCACCAGGAGACGATACAAGGGTTAAGTGGCGTGAATTTAAATGATAGTCTTCCTCCTGAAACAAGGGATATAGTTTATTCACAAGTAAGATAACAGATAGCATATTCTGGATAAAAGAGAACATAAAACATTAGAACTATGCAGAAAATGCAACATGCATACCTTCAATGCTTTGCCATTGACATTTACAGAGATCAGCTTGAGATCATGGCCATCCAGGACTAATGGAGCGGAAGAACCTGTTTGATTGGAAAAGGAATCAGTTACTCTCATCTCTGAAATCTGAAAAACCTCTCATAATCAAATTCCATGTAGCATTTGAGTTTGACCACAATTTTTACGGTTACAAGCCACTGTATTAGACCCTTAAGAAGAGCAAAACCTCTGTTACCTTCAACTCTGGGGTAGACATTTATTTTGGAAGTGACTATGGTTTTCTCCTCGCCCAGGGAAAAAATCAAATCCACCTATAAAGTAAACCTGCTTGTCAGTGCAAGTATTTGACCAATTTATTTTATCTAGATTCAACAACGTTCTAAAATACCGTATCGAAGTAATAATCAGGCTGTTTATAGTCCTTCAAGAAAATTTCTTTTGGAGCTTCCATTTCAGGTTCTTCTATTTGCTTTGGTAATGGTTCTGTAGCAACTGAGCAGACACACTTCTGATTCAATTTCCTAAAACCCTTTAACAGGTTTGAGAAAAAACGTAATAACAAAGGGAAGATGTAAAGTACCACTCAAAAACTGGAAGGAAAGAAAAAAATATATATATCTACCTACTCATAAAATGAATGAGCAAGAAGCTCCTATAGTGAGCCACGTCTCCCATTTGCATAAGTTGAGAAGAATTGCAAGGATGCCACGTCTACATTTTAAATGACAAAGCAAATATTCTTTTTAGTTTTTTTTTACTGTTTCAAAGTTGTGGTATCAAGCACAAACCTTCTTTATACCTACAATAATTTTACCTATATCTCTATCTAATAAGAAGAGGCGATTGATTGATTCTGTTCGCGTCACGCGCCAGAGAGCTCGAAGCTTACACACAGCAAAAAAAAAAAAAAAAAAAAAAAAGGAATTGTGCTTCTCTTAACCAAAGGGGAAAAAAATTGTATTGGAAAAAAAAAAAAAAAAAGGTTTCGGCAGGAATAAAAGAAAAGAAAAAAAAAGTGCTTCTCTTCAACCAAAGGGGTAAAAATTTAGGAAATTGTATTATATTAGGGTAAAAAAAAAAAAAAAACATATGGAAGATTCATGTATCCATTTTTTCATTGTACCATATCGTATCATATATGATATATCCAATGTGTATGTATATTTATGTGATATATATATATCTATCTCTATCTATATCTAATAAGAAGAGAGAATGATTGATTCTCGTGTGTGCAGTGTGAGCGCGACACGACAGCGTGTCAGCAAAAAAAAAAAAAAGGAATTGTGCTTCTCTTAACCAAAGGGGAAAATATGAAATTGTATTGGAAAAAAAAAAAAAAAGGTGTCGGCAGGAATAAAAGAAAAAAAAAAAAAGTGCTTCTCTTCAACCAAAGGGGCAAAAAAATTTAGGAAATTGTATTATATTAGGGTTAAAAAAAAAAACATATGGAAGATTCATGTATCCATTTTTTCATTATCATATATGATGTATCCAATGTGTATGTATATTTATGTGATATATCATATATGATGTATACGTGATGTATCCAATGTGTATATATATTTATGTGATATGATGTATGTATATACACATCTAGAATAGAAAATAGTGCCGTTCTATTCAACAACAAAAAAAAAAAAATTAGAATTTGTATTCAAAAAATAAAAATAAAAAATCTAAGGGAGATTCATGTATCCATTTCTTGATATCATCATATGATATATGATATATATATCATGTATCCAATGTGCATGTATATTTATGTGATATGATGTATCTATATACACATCTAGAATAGAAAATAGTGCCGTTGTATTCAACAACAAAAAAAATTAGAAATTGTATTAAAAATATAAAAATAAAAATCTAAGGGAGATTTATGTATCCATTTCTTGGTATCAATGTTCAGTATCATGACATGTGTTTATTCATACCGATGTCACATATTCAAATGGATTATTGTGATATAATGTAGAGATTATTGTGTTCGTACGGATTAATGTTGAGATTATGAACATATCATATTCATACGGATTATTGTTTGTGATATAATGTAGAGTAGAGAAAAATTTATGAAGTCGGATATGAGTATGAATAGATATATTAAGTAGTATATGGTTAGTTATATACTTTTCCTTTCCCGTATTTTATGAAACACAATGAGAAAAATACAGAATCGATATATGGTTAGTTATATAGAAATATATAGAATCGATATATGGTTAGTTATATACTTTTCTTTGTTCCGATATATGTTAGATCAATGCGTATGATGAAGTAAAATATTGAATCGATTTAGTGAAAATTAACATATGCATTTAACATTAGTTAAATACATATTAAAAAAAAATGTTGCTTATATTACATACCATGATGTTTATATGGTAGTTTATGATATAACTTATGTTGTACCGTACATATATCCTATTAAATCATGTAATCTTCTCTTTTTTTGGCATTTCATGATATATTTTATGCGATATGAATGAGAATCTTTATCTCATCATGTTATGTAAATGTGTATATAATTATAATGTATTACTATTTATTGATTTTTTTTCCGTTATAATGGCGAAACATAGTTAGTATATTATCACCATTAGCTTTTAACATAGCTAAAGTTTAATGGTGTAATAATATACATAACTATTAGAGTTTGCAATCATCATATTCCACTATCTTTTGTAACTTATGGTAGCTAAACCTATGTATCTTTTGAACTATATGGCTTAGTATAAATAAAAATGTCATTCAGAATTGTTTTGGTTTATGTGAATGCTTCATCTTTTAAACTATATGGTTTTCATATTTCTTCAACTTCTACGTTTATATCCTCATGGGCACGCCGTGCCTTGCACGGCGTAGTGTTCACCACTAGTATACTTATAAAATGAATGAGCAAGAAGCTCCTGTAGTGAGCCACGTCCCCCATTTGCATAAGTTGAGAAGAATTGCAAGGCTGCCACGTCTACCATTTAAATGACAGAGCAAGTATTTTCTTTTAGTTCCTTTTATTGTTCCAAGGCTGACAACTGTCAAAGCTTCTTTATACCTACAATAATTTTTCGTTTGTCTTATTATACCTTTCAGTCAAAATATCCAGTATCTGTTCAACCATACTTTTCATTTACTTCTCCCCACCTTCCTAAATCTAATCTACCTACTTATAAAATGAATGAGCAAGAAGCTCCTCTAGTGAGCCACGCCCCCGTTTGCATAAGTTGAGAAGAATTGCAAGGCTGCCACGTCTACCTTTTAAATGACAGAGCAAGTATTTTCTTTTAGTTCCTTTTATTGTTCCAAGGCTGGCATCTGTCAAAGCTTCTTTATACCTACAATGATTTTTCGTTTGTCTTATTATACCTTTTAGTCAAAATATCCAGCATGTGTTCCACCATCCTTTTAATCTACTTCTCTCCACCTTCCTAAATCTAAATCAAACAGTCATTTTGCCGTGTCTTCCTCTCTCCTTCCCATCAGCCCTTCTATTATCCCACACCACACATTTCTTCTTCTTATTAGCCAAACATTTTTCCTCCTCATCTGAAAATTATTGTAATCCTTGTATGGATTAAATTTTTGGTTTCGGTCATGGACTGCTTCTCTTTTGTTGTTTGTCAACGGAGATCTAAGCTTAGAATAATGGCTATTTAAAGAAGATTTAACAAGTGATTTTCTTGCTTGTGGTTGTTTTTTTTTAAGGTAATTTAATTTAATTTAAATTGCTCATTTAATTTACGATATCTCACGGAGTTTTCAACCGTTTTCAGATCCGCGAGAAGCGTTGGAATCGTCGTGAAAGGAGCGTCGTTTCAACACTCAAAGATCGGAGCTTTGCTAAGGTTTGTAATTCGAACTATCTGATGTTCTTGGTTGAGTTTTGAAGATCAAAACTCATACCTTTCGTAGTTCGTTGTATGAAAACGCGTGATCGATTTTAATGCGAATTCGGATTGGTCATATAGGTTTCTCTGCAAAAAGTGTTCAAGTTGCTGCTGTTTTTCCTGAGTTTTGAGTTTGGAATAGCTTGCTAAAGGTAAGAAGGTCTTCCAACACGTTAATTACGGTTTATAGGAGCTAAGTTATGATTTTGTTGATGTTTTGATGGTTAGAATTCATGCTACAGGTTGTTTACGAATCATAGGATGGTATGGCTCTGTAAAGGTCAAGTTTTTCTGAGTATATTGATGTTGAATAAGTTTGGGAACGATTAGGGATCGATTAGGGTTGAGTTTTTGGGGAGTGGCCGGGCTTGGTTGGGCGCACCAGGCCGAGTGTGGACGCACTGAAGGTCCAGAAACTGAAATTTACAATCAGAGAGTTGGTGCGGGTGCCTTTGGAGCACGATCTTGGGCGCGACTAAACCTAATCTTGGGAGCACTTTGGTCGGCTTGATTTTCAAATTTTGCATACAGAGGCTCAGTGCGGGCACACTGAACCCCAGTACTGGCGCACTGGACCCTGTTTTGAGGAAAAATGTGGTTTTAAGTTTTGTAATGAGTTTTAAATGTTAACTATTGATCTTATAGCATTAATTAAACGTAAACAAGCATCGATTGAGTTTCTGATGCATTTGGTTCCGGCACCGGACGTACTCTTAAAGGGAGTTGAAGTTTGGGACCGTCGGAAAGGCATGAAAGGGCTTGTGCTTTGGTGATCTAGAGCTCACCAATGTCTATGTACTTGATAGGACGTGATGTCTAGCTGTCTAAGTGAGGGAGTAGAGTTGATAAGATGAGTTTTACTTTGAAAGCACTTAGGTGGCTAGTAATACACAATAATAATTACATAAGTGTAGTAAAAGCTAAAACGTCACTTATTCTCGGTTAGGCACTATTTCATATCGGCGATGCGATACGTCCATAAAAGGTGAACAACGCTACTGGCTCAAAAGGCTGAAAGGTAATGGAGGAAATTAATCGGATGTATATGCATACCGGGGAGATCCCGGGACTATCGGTGCTAATCGCCGTAGTTGGCAAGTATATCTCGTGATGGATATTCATCATGCATAGTGCCCTTGAGTAATGATGTAACCAAGATAAGCTAAGCTAGAAACGTATAGTCATGACATGTCGATGGGCATGAAGTGAACCTTAGATCGAGTCGGTCTCATAAGATTATCCTTATAATAAAACTTGTTATAAAGCCTTAATTAAATTGTAGTTTCTACTTCTTACTATGTACAATGTATTTATCTCAAATGCATGTTTATTTATGTGTTTGGGGAGAGAAGACGAACAGGTAAATCTGGAGTTCGATGAGGATTTTGATGAGGACGCCGGAATTGAAGAGATTTATTTATTCATGTTTTATTTATTATTTTTAGAGTTGGAGTTGGTTGGAATTTTGTATTTCTTTTAGATTACGTTTGGAAGTCTTCCGTACGTTTTTGGGTTTCGTTTGGCTTCTTTTCCTAATGTAATAAATGTTACATTTTTATCTTTAGATATTGAGTTTCTATTCCTGGATGTTTGAAAAAAAAATTACCCGAGTCATTCTACTTCCGTTTTGCTTAACTCGATACGACGTAGTAGAGGCTTACATATTAAGTGAAAGTTATTTTATTTTATACGTGCCGAACGTTCCTTTTCCAGATAAGGACTCGGTGTCCGGAAACGGGGCGTTACAGTTGGTATCAGAGAGAAGCATCTTTTAGGCTTCCTTTCTTTTAAGTAAGTATTCTTTAGACCTCTTAGTAACGTTTTGGTTTTCTTTTATCATCAGGATGGTGTTCACTAGAACCGGAGCGGGTGCAGAAGCTTCAGGAGTACGTCGTGAGAGTCTGACACCGGTAGTATGAGGCGGCTTTTTGAGCCAGAATCCTTCACCTCATCCGAGCTCCACTCCACCCCCTCATACTGCGACCCCCACACCACAATCTCAACGGAGCCTGTCATCACAACCACATCAGAATCCTACGCCACGACCTCAACCAAGGTACAACTACATCTATGGAGAACCTGGGGAATGTTGAAATAGTGTCCTAAACCCAATCGGGTTGGACCGGATCCGACCGGGTCGGATCATTTGTACTATTTCTTTATGTTTATGCATATATAAAATGGCTTATTCTGTTGTCATATATATGTTCTTTTATAGAACCAATTATGAATTGTTATATGATAACGTCCTTAGTATTAAACTGTGATAGAGAAACCATGATAGGCGATTATGGTTGATGAGATCTCTAATCACTTTAATGAGTTTGATACTTAAATGTCTCTAGGCTGACGTACTATCAAACATGGCATTGATAGTATAAGCAGACTAGCACGTATTAGATGTCTTCATCTTTAAGTAAGGAGGATAGATCTCGTCTATCGAAGTGTAGAGACACTTGGGTATGCGTGGGCGTGTATTAGAGAATCGCGACGTTAGGATCGACCCACTTACACAGATAAGTGTCACACTTTATGTGGCGGTTGTGTAATTATCCTTAGGACCGAGTCTTCATGGCATCACGGTGTGGATTGTCATGCTTTGACACTATTGAGGTTTCCACAGCCATGGGGCGATCATGCGGTAGTGATTGGGTGTGATATTGAAGCATCGCGGAGTATACATGATTGGTCGTCCGGGAATCGCGTACACTATCGGTGGGGTAAATATCCGAAAGGGCCTTCTTATAAGGAATGTCTTGTTCTCGTGAATCTTTGCAAAGTGGGAGTAAAGCGTGTTACCGAGAGAACTTGATATCCAGGTTTATAAGATACGGTTGTTAATGTTTGACACTCGATGTACGACCGTAAGGATATTGTTACAAATGATAGGATTGTAAGTTACACGGTAAGCTGTTTCACATGAAAGGTAGTAGTCATTGCATTTGACTCTTCCGATGATTGGGAGTCATGTGTGTTGCTGAGCGCTATCCCGTGATCGTTAGGCATGAAGGGCATTTTCGTAATTTGCACTTTGTGTCTACGGCCAACATATTCGGAAGCCTATCGGGTCACACACATATGAACATCGTGCCGGATTAAAATGTGGTTATAGATGATAGCCAAATAAGGAAAGTTTATCTCGAGACTATAAGGGTTATAGTGGTAAATTAATATGGTGGTATTTATTTATTATGAATAAATAAAATACAAGATATTATTTATATACAAATTATATTAATTAAAGAATTTTCCATAAGTCGTTTTATGGTAAGTTTGGGCGCCATTATGTAAGTGTGTATACACACTTGGATTATCTGAATTTAATTAATGGTATTACCATATATTAATATTAGATATTAATATTTATAAATATATATATATATATATACACGTTGGTGCATATATGATGTGCATGTGCATATATTGTTTCCAAAATATATATTTATATAGATTTATGTTTGTAATATATATAAGTGATATATATACACGTGTGTAAATTGATTTATGGTAATAAGATAAATATAGTCAATATAAGATATTGACAAAATATTGGATTCATTTAATATAAGATATTAAATTAAATGAGATAAATCAATCACATTAATTATGTTTCCTTATTTTATTGGAAAGAGATTTTCTTCTCCTCCTCTCCAAGTTATAGGCCACGCCCATCCCCTATTTAAGTGAGGATTGCCAAAAGCTCTTTTGTACACCATTCTTCCAAAAAGCAATTGTTCTTGTGAAAAATTGCAAGAACTCATAGTTCTTGTGTAAGAAAAGAGGGGGCTTCCTATAGTGAGTTTGTGAGGAAGAAAAGGTCGGTCTAGCAATCGGAACTTTTCAAGTAGCAATCCATGGTGGGATTCCGGGTTTGTTCGTGTGGATTGGCGGTAGAGGCCGAACACTTGGGCGGCTTCATCTTTGAACTACTCTCCAGGCGGTCAAAGCGTCGATCTTTTAGATCAACCAAGGTAACCGCCGTCTTTAGTTTATTCGTTTATTGCTTAAAGCGAAGTCGATCTTGGGTCAATAGGAAATAAATTTTTGAATTCGCTGCGTTCGCGTAGATTTCTTACGAGTGGTATCGAGAGAGAGCTTGAGCTTAAGCAATAAGCGTGTTTATTTGCGTAGTTAATTTTATCGTTTAAATCACGTAATTAAAAGATGATATATTTTGATTCGTAAAATGATACACTAAAAGAAATTATTTTGTTTTGTGTATTTTATGTTTCAATGTAGTTCATAGTTGTGATTTGTCGATAGATGCAAGATTCAAATCACGATACGTTAAGTCGAGGTTGAGTGATGGATTCTCGTGAACCCACTCTTCGTTAATTCGATGTGCTCGACTTTTTCGTCCCGTGATATTTATTGTGCATAGATATCTCGTTGTTTAGTTAAATGTCATGGTTTAGAAAACAACGACATCCCTTTGATTACGAATCAAAAGGAAAGAAACAAAGAGAGATTTAATTTTAATTTAATTTTAGAATAGTTCTAATTAATTAAAATTAAAATTAAAATCATTTAAAATTAATCGTTAATTTTATTTCGATTAAAATTGTTTAATTAATTAAATGTTAATTAGTTAATTGATTAGATAAAATTATTTAATGGATTAAATGTTAATTGATTAATTAAGACGCAAGTAGTTAAATTTTAATTTTATCTTTTCATAAGATTTAATTGTATGGATTAGATAGTGTAGATATAATATGATTATATGGACCCCGATTGATCGTGGACTCGGCCGATAGGATAGATGTGAATGATTTAATTTTCTGTTGGTTTAAAAGTTGTCTGTAGCCGTTATGAAAAACGTGACCTAGTTTATTTTTCTGCATTTATCCCATTTCCGTTGGCTCCCCGTGTGCGGCGGGTATATTAGATAGAATTGAATGTAACAAGAATGGAGCAGAAGATGGAGACCAAAGAAAGACGAAAATGAAGATCCCATTGGAGAATGGCGCATTGAAGATCCTATTGGCGGTTGCAGCTAACCTTAGATTGTGACCCGCGGTTTCGTCAGTTTGTATTCGAAACCGCACCTAGGAAAAGTCCATGATCATACCGGTTACTTTACGCATTTATTTATTTTGTGCTTGTATTTATTTTATATGATACGATAGATGCATGAATAGGCACGATCTAGATGAATGTGTAGGATGTATGTCTATAGAGATAGATATAAAATTGATGAGACCGAAATTAAATTAATTAAGTGAATTAATTTTTACATAAATACTTCCACCTCAAAAGAATCAAGTTGAAATTGCCTCCCCATATTATAATGACGGTGAAGAGCCCTTGTTCGGATCCAACTCATCAGCCAAAGCAGGGGGTTGACCTACCTCGGGTATATCGTCATTATCGAGATATGATCGTATGAGATCTCACGAATATTGGGGTTATGACTTGACTAAGAATTCTCTCGCCACCACCAAGCGGGTCGTTTGGATTTTTAGAGGCAAGGGTTTGACTACTTCATAAGATGAAAATTGTCAAAGAGTTGACTAGTCAAACAACAAGAGTCGTATAAGATACGATTGACAAAGAGTTGTCTACCTATTATGCTATTTTCGGCCCACCAGCCAAAGCGGGGGTCGGGGTAGTTTAGTGGGATCTTGTCCACTAAAGAAATTAATAATTCTTGAAAGTCAATTGGAAGTAGTTGACTAGTGGGAGCAAAATCATAAACCAAATGACCATTTTTGATTTTGCGTGTATAAACAACAACACTCATTTATTTTCATTTTTATGTTGTAGTTTTAGCAAACTTTATATTTATGTTTAATTCTCGATTAGTAAAACCAAACATGACTGTTACCTTTTGAGAATCGTTCTCAAATATGGTTAAGTAGTTTTAATCCTTTTAAAATAAGCAATGACACGAGCAATCCCGTTATAGTAGTTAGAGACAAGGAGACTACATAATTGATGTAGTACTTCAAGACTTTAATTATTAAGGGAAAGCGGAAGCTCATGATATTGGATACGATCCAAGATGATCATTGATCATATATACGATGACAAATAATTCAAGCGTTGAATGAGAATGACCATGTCTAATTTTGGAAAGGTTGTTTTCAAAATTAAAAGATTTAAGTATCGACTTAATTCTATCATTGCTTATAGGTTAATTAAATAGTTAATGTTTTGAATACGATTCAAAAGGTTAAATAAACTATTTAATAAATTTAGATTTTCTTTATGAAAGGAAATTGCAGACATGGTTCTTGTGATCTTTCTTAAAGTCTTATGAAGACTACAATAAGAAACATTTCTCAAGTGCTTAAAGGATTAAAAAGGAAAGTTAGGGCATGTGCTTAAATAAAGAACTTATTGAAGTTTCTATTCTAGGCAAGTGAGTTGAGATAAATCTATCTAAGTGAAAGTCAACTCTTAGATATATGATATCTTACGAGTGTGATTAAATTAGAAAGATTAAATCTGAGATATGGAAGGTTAAACAAATGTTGTAACACTTACCATATGCGGATCTAGTAAAGCGATAAAGGGAACTAAATAAATGTTATTATGTTCGGTTCTTATGAAGAACATACTTTCAGATTATTTGTTAGGATTTAGTAGACATATTCAATTGTAAAGAATAAATGTTATTCGATAAAGTTGGAAGGTCTTTGAATCTAACATACTAGATTGATGTCACTATATAGTTGATATATGTGATGACATCTCAACTAAATATTTGTATGGTTTGTTATCCTTGATTTGTGGTTGTTCTAGAAGCAGTCTACTGTGGAAGGAAGCGTGTAATCAAAGCGTTATTCTAATGATGTTGTACCATATGATTATGAATCATGTGGGTTATAAATATCTTATTCAAAAGGGACTAAAATACCCTTTTAAGAAAAGGTTATGAAACCTAGAAGTTTGACTAGAACCTAAACATACCGATGTTTGTTGGCTCATGATAGTCAATATCACAAATAAGCTGTTTATTAATCTCTTTGACTAATTTTAGAAATAGTTGAGCGTATATATTGATGTACGACAATTCGGAAAGCCGAAAAGTTCGAGCTAGTTCGAATAAGAGATTAATGAGCTTCTTAGGAATTAATCTTCAATTGGATTGAAGTGATTAATACTGAAGGGTGTTTGAAGTCGTCTGCGAAAAGGAATAAGATTCTCCTTGAAGGATACCATCTTTGAGATACGCAATTAGATTGTGTTCCCAAAATGGAAACAACACTTTATATGATAAAGGTGTGACACAAGCCATGCAAAGTATCCTTACCCGTTTCGGGATAGAGCCCTTTTACTTAACCAAGTTCCAAAGAATAAAGGTTGAATAAATTCCAAATTAGATAATGTCAAATCTATCTTAACCGATGATTTGTAGTTGTCATCGCAGAGTCGAAAGGCTTGGAGCCCAAGTCGACATATGCGACTTTGTGGAATATCTAAGCTAGTACGCTAGATATTATTTACTTGTCCATGAGCAAAATGTTTGTCTCAAACATGTCTGTCTTAGAGGAAGTGTTTCTTCCAAAAGAGGCAGTGGGAGCAAATAAGATCTCAAAAGAGTTTGAGAACCACATAGATATATTCAACCATTGGAACATGAAAGCGGACTAACGCCAAAGTGCACACTAAAGTTCTATAAGTCTGTGGATAACCTCATGTACGAAAGTTCTTTGGTATGTTCATCTTGAAGAATGAATTTCTCACGACTTATGAAGGAATGTTTAAAAGGCAAGATCGAGAGATATGGCCAGGAGCCATAATATCTGAATTAGATTTCATCAGTGACAACCAGGTTGTGAACCTAGTCTGTCTTACCTAGAGGGAATGTCCCTGCAAGGCTGAGTCCATTCTATTCAGATGATGCTTGTTACAACTTCGTATCATGGCTATATGATAGTGTTGAAAAATGTTGGGCAGACAGCTCGATGTTCGTAGACGATGACATGATATGTGAGCCCACGAGGTCCATTTATGGACTCAGACAAGTTTCTCTAGACGATTTCTTTGTTTGATAATCAAAGGAGTTTGATTTAGTCAAAATAAGGATATGCCCAATGTGCAAGAGGGATAGTGGGAGTGTATTACGATTTTTGAGTAAGGTATTAAATATCTTTCTCAGGAATCACCACCCCATGTCACAGTCAATTAATGTTTGGTAATTCAAGGTTTTTTCGAAAGCACTTGGATTAGCAGTTCTTATTTTTAGAAATAAGAATCTATAGCGATAGATTTAACTGCTGTTAGATTATAGTTTACCAATATAGATGTGATGCTAAAATAGTTTAGCATAGATCACGATAGAGACAACGCTAGCCCGTGTTCTCAAGATCTATCTATGTTAGGGCGTTAGTCCTAAAGATGAGGTGAAGGATGATACTTATGAAAGGTTTCCTTTGCTACGGCAATTGGAACCATCATAAAAGTAAGACCAGATGTTCATAGTTCATGAATAGTCATGAACAAGTATGAAGGTAAGCCTGGTGAGTGTCGAGAATATCCTTAAACAAGTTAAGGAAAGGTTCTAGTTTATTGAAACTTGGATTGAGATAAACGTAGATATACTGAGACATATATCCTAAGTCTTATAAAGCGAGTGGGAGCTAAAGCCTGGGTTTGCGATCACTTTGTTTAAGTGGTACGTTGAGCTAGAAATGTTCTAGCTTATGGGCCTTGTAAATTCTACAACTAGGCCAAAACAAGAAGTGCCTTGGAGGCGCGGTGAGGAGCGATACATGGATCTAGAAGGTTCATTCCTGAACTTTGTATGGTTCTTCCACTCTTTCTATATAGCTGATATAGTAAGTGGATTCATTGCTAGGAGCAAGGACCAGGGTCTCGTCGGAGATTCGTGTGTGTGTTGAGGCAGTTCCTTTGACTTGGTCATTTGGAACATGATATGAAGATTGTCTGAGTCCCCACGGATAGCGATCCGTTTATGGCTAGGGCCGGTTGCGAGTATTGCATGAGATTCTTGTGTTTCAACTTGGTCTTGTGTGTGCGAGTGATTGGTTTTAGGCCAAGTGGGAGATTGTTGAAATAGTGTCCTAAACCCAATCGGGTTGGACCGGATCCGACCGGTCGGATCATTTGTACTATTTCTTTATGTTTATGCATATATAAAATGGCTTATACATTTGTCATATATATGTTCTTTTATAGAACCAATTATGAATTGTTATATGATAACGTCCTTAGTATTAAAGCGTGATAGAGAAACCATGATAGCGATTATGGTTGATGAGATCTCTAATCACTTTAATGAGTTTGATACTTAAATGTCTCTAAAGGTGACGTCTTATCAAGCAGGGCATTGATAGTATAAGCAGACTAGCACGTATTAGATGTCTTACGTCTTTAAGAGGCGGGGATAGATCTCGTCTATCGAAGTGTAGAGACACTTGGGTATGACGTGGACGTGTATTGAGAATGCGCGACGTTAGATCGACCGACCCTTACACGAGATAAGTGTCACACTATGTGGCGGTTGTGTAATTATCCTTAGGACGGAGTCTTCATGGCATCACGGTGTGGATTGTCATGCTTTGACACTATTGAGGTTTCCCACAGCCATGGGGCGATCATGCGGTAGTGATTGGGTGTGATCTTGAAGCGTCGCGGAGTATACATGATTGGTCGTCCGGGAATCGCGTGCACCTATCGGTAGGGGTAAATATCCGAAAGGGCCTTCTTATAAGGAATGTCTTGTTCTCGTGAATCTTTGCAAAGTGGGAGTAAAGCGTGTTACTTGAGAGAACTTGATATCCAGTTTATAAGATACGGTTGTTAATGTTTGACACTCGATGTACGACCGTAAGGATATTGTTACAGCGATAGGATTGTAAGTTACACGGTAACTGTTTCACATGAAAGGTAGTAGTCATTGCATTTGACTCTTCCGATGATCGGGAAGTCACGGTGTGTTGCTACAGACGCTATCCCGTGATCGTTAGGCATGAAGGGCATTTTTCGTAATTTGCACTTTGTGTCTACGGCCAACATATTCGGCAGCCTATCGGGTCACACACATATGAACATCGTGCGGATTAAAATGTGGTTATAGATGATAGCCAAATAAGGAAAGTTTATCTCGAGACTATAAGGGTTATAGTGGTAAATTAATATGGTGGTATTTATTTATTATGAATAAATAAAATACAAGATATTATTTATATACAAATTATATTAATTAAAGAATTTTCCATAAGTCGTTTTATGGTAAGTTTGGGCGCCATTATGTAAGTGTGTATATGCACACACTTGGATTATCTAATTTAATTAATGGTATTACTATATATTAATATTAGATATTAATATTTATAAATATATATATATATATACACGTTGGTGCATATATGATGTGCATGTGCATATATTGTTTCCAAAATATATATTTATATAGATTTATGTTTGTAATATATATAAGTGATATATATATACACATGTGTAAATTGATTTATGGTAATAAGATAAATATAGTCAATATAAGATATTGACAAAATATTGGATTCATTTAATATAAGATATTAAATTAAATGAGATAAATCAATCACATTAATTATGTTTCCTTATTTTATTGGAAAGAGATTTTTCTTCTCTCCTCTCTCAAGTTATAGGCCACGCCCATCCCCTATTTAAGTGAGGATTGCAAGCTCTTTTGTACACCATTCTTCCAAGAGCAATTGTTCTTGTGAAAAATTGCAAGAACTCATAGTTCTTGTGTAAGAAAGAAGGGGCTTCTATAGTGAGTTTGTGAGGAAGAAAAGGTCCGGTCTAGCAATCGGAACTTTTCGGTAGCAATCCATGGTGGGATTCGCGGGTTGTTCGTGTGGGTGGCGGTAGAGGCCGAACACTTGGGCGGCTTCATGCTGAACTACTCTCCTTAGACGGTCAAAGCGTCGATCTTTTAGATCAACCAAGGTAACCGCCGTCTTTAGTTTATTCGTTTATTGCTTAAACGAAGTCGATCTTGGGTCAATAGGAAATAAATTTTTGAATTCCGATGCGTTCCCGCGTAGATTTCCTTACAGGGAAGCCCCCATCCGTGTCACTGTAGTAGGAGACATTCCACCAGTCAATGTGTGACGTGTCCCTACTGGGTGTTCAGTCTAACCGGCAGTGTACAGGGTCAACTGTAGCCTAGCTGGTGAGTCAAGGTCGTGTCCATGAGGATTTTTGAGGTTGAACACCGAAAAGCTATCATCATCTTGATCTAAGTCGCAAATAATACAAGAAGGTAAATGTATCTAAAAATCTACTACAACAAAGGGTGATAAAATTATAAAAAGCCTAGCCAAGACAATGCAATGATCAAGTATAACTCTACTAGTATCATGGGAATGAATTACCTACCAACCTTCCCTTGGAGTTCAAGTGTGTGTTACCGGTGCACTCATAAACTAGTAGTTTCCCCTCATACGAGTGAATGAAACTACACTATGTCTCCTCCTTGGTCTAAGAACCTGATGTGATAGATGGTGAGCTTTATGATGAGGAGCCAGATCCACTAGCACCTATAAAGAAGAGTGATCCATTGGTCATTAGAGATGGACCTTTGACAAGGCTCCAAAGGAAGAGAATGAGAGAATCCTTGAATACATTGCTAAAAGAAATCCATGAAGAGTATGTGCAGCCCAAAAGGAGTGATGAAGCTTCGATATTATACATTCACTACGCTTTTGGGCTTAAGGAAAACGCCTAGTTTAATCAGTCTTTTTATTTCAGTTTTGTGTCAATAAAGGCTAGTTGGACCTGAAGTGTGGTTTGGCGAAGCCCATCTAGTGGGCATTTTTCCTTAATGTTTGTTTAGGTTGTCATTAGTTTTCCGTCCCACATTGGAAGATGGAACATTGAGTCAGTTTTTGTAGCCTATATATAGGCCAACGTGATGTATTATTTTTATATGATTAAATATACGTTATATTATTATGTTTTATCAACGAATTCTATATAAAATATATGAAATTATGATATAAAATGTTAATCTTTATAATTTAGAGTATTTAGTAATAATAATAATAAAAAGTTGTAATTTTGTACCGATTTTAGTAAATCGGAGTGTCGTGTCAGATTTACGTGGGTATTTGTGGTATTTTATTGCAGATTTATAAACCAAGACCCCGAGAATCGACATATTGAAGTTTAATCATATCTCTGGAATGATTTAGAGAGTGCCACAAGTTTAAATGGTCAATTGAAAAGCTTAAGTGGATAAGTGGCCAACCAATCTGGATAAATAATAATAGAGAAATTTCTTCGACAAACGAATGGCTCATCAAAATGATATTTTCAGAAAAAGTGTTCTTCACGAAAGTTGTAGATTTTTCCGAGAGTTTTCCAATGCAATTTAAATTATGAAGATTGGAGTTCTACAACTTAAACAGTGATCAAGTGGCTAATCGATTTGGATTAATAAAAATCCCGTAAAAGCTTCGGAGGAACACGAGGTTATCAAGAAAGCATTATCTGGAGAAGAGTCCTTCATGAAAGTTGTAGAGTTTCTCGAGATCTTAATTTTGGCATTTCGTTTGCAATTTTTAGAGATCCAGAACTCGAGATATGAATTTTAGAAGTTTAATAATTATATATAAAAATAAATATCTCCAACGCACATCTTTGGAGTGATCAAGTTAGTGGGGATCATCATTAGTCGGACCGAGCCGCCTAATACCGGACAGTCCGGCCTTGAGACCTTTGCCTATATAAAAGCAAGCATTTGCAATCGATGGGAGTGTACCAATATATATACACAATATCATATATATATTCTCCTCTCTTCTCTTTTCTTTTTAATTTTTAGTAGTAGTTGTAAATAAGGCCTTACGCCGTAATAATGTAGCGTCGTTGTAATGCTCGGGAAAATCTCGGAAGTCGGTTTTGCTAAAGAAGTTGTAATGTCCGGAAGATACGATTTACGAATCAACTACCGTATTAGGGGTAACTTTTCTTAAGTATTTATGTTTGTTTTTATATTTTTCGTTGTTATAATGTTTCTAGGCTAAATATAATCTTGGCCAAAACTATGTAATCGGTTTTATTTCAATCTTTTAGTTAAAGAAATGTTGTTAAGTTAAAATGACTAAAATTGAGTTAATTGAATCTTTTTCTATTTTGATCGTATTCGTATTGACATATTTAATAGATCGAGGAATTCATAATCTAATTATGAATTGACGCCTAAAGTTAGGATACGAGATAAAAGATAGAAAACCGGAGGGTAAAATTGGCCGTGTGAATAACGTGATAACGGAATCCGATTTCTACCCGGGGTAGATTTGTTTTGGGAGAAATGAATCTTAGTATAATTTGTACTCGAGATCGTAATAATGTTAAATCATCAGTTTAATTGAAACTTAAACCGAAAGTTAAATCGTCCGGCTTTGACAACCGGAGCCTTTAAAATAAAATTGACCGTTTGTGAACGGAATGACTCCTTTTATCTAAAGGTAGATTTGTACTCGGGGACTGTTCAGATTAATTCGTTTACCGTAACGATTGTGGACCTTGGGTGATGCAATGGACATATGACAATTTCATAAGCTCGTGTGAGGAGGAATTGTTTACCTCGAGAGTGCACCGTTTCACTTACTCAATTGGACCTAAAATAAAAGGAGAGATCGAACACATTTCAATTAATCAAAAGATCGTATAAACCAATTATATAAGTTTTGGCGATTCTCTAAAATATACATTTAAAATATTGGTATCTATATATTTATATCTATATATATACTTTGCAATTTATGTACATTTATATATATTTATATATCTATATATATTATATTAGAATAACTTTCAAATTACATATTTATTTTATGTTAACTAGAATAGTAGTGATCTGTGTTATAAAATTGCGATTTAGATCGAGTTAATAACAGCTCTTTGGTGTTTAACCACACGTAAAAGAAATTACCAAGTTCCCTGTGGATACGATACTCTGATTCACCATACTAGCACTACAATTTGACCCGGTACACTTCCGGTTAGGATCGTTTAACCCAGGAAACGTAATGTCAGCTTTCTGGCGCCGTTTCCAAGGTAAGGTTTAGGCGGTATAAGCATTTTGGCGCCGTTGCCGGGGAACGTCGCTAATTTCTTTTTATGTGTCTATGGTTACTACTTGTATTAGCTTAAAATTCTCGAGAATAAGTCAACACTTTTCTTATCTCATTTCTATTTTATTTTTCGTTGGTTGTTACCTTTTAGGAAAATTACCAATTTTTACTACTATCAATTTCGTGTTATTTTCTATTTTTGTTAGTTGATGACCAGAAGTGGTAAGGCCCCTCTCACTCCTTATAAGCCTGACATAAACACTTACGAAAGGCAGTTAAGAGTAGAGAGTAAACGCGGTCATACTAGTCAGGGAAATCCTGACCAAGAATCATCTTCAAACAGAAATACGAGAATGCATTTGAAATCGATGATGAAACACGAACGAACAAGGGTGGAACATGCTCAGGGCATGGACAAAACCCCGTTAACCCTAATAATAATAATAATAATAATAATAGAAATAATCAAAATCGGAACCGAATAATCGTAATAATCCACCAAACCCAAGACCTATCTCGTGATCAAACCGTAGAAGAAACCGGACTAATAATCCCATACTTTTACCTAATGAAGGAGCGAATAATTTGAAATTAAGTCTCATCTTTTGGTTTAATTGACGCAAGAGCTCAATTCTAGGAGAGGATGATGAAGATCCACATCATCATCTCTATCTTTGAAGAAAGTGTGCAATACTGACCAAAAGTCAAAGGTGCTCATAAGGAATTAACGAGAATGACTATGTTTCCTTTTTTTCTTTAAAAGGACGAGCCGAGATTGGTTTATGTCTCTTCCACATCATTCACTTACTAGTTGGGAGGAGATTCAAACTGAATTTCAAACAATATTTCACTCTGGACGAAATTTGGAATTAAAAGTCGAGGTTGCTAACTTTAGGCAAGGATCCGAGGAAACTCTTGGGAATGCGTGGGAAAGGTTTAAAAATTGTTAAGAGCGTGTCCCGATCATGGTTATTCCTTAGATATGCAAATTCAACTCTTACGTCAGTAAATTGAGAAAAGACTCACGTGCGGATGTAGATCATGCATGTGGTGGTTCGTTAATGATGAGTGAAGCTCAAACAGCTTTCACGATGCTATAGAAAAGATTTCCAAAAATAATGAGAATGTGGGAAACCGGTTCTAGCACGGAAAAGTAGCTTTGCAGGAGAATGTACGTCTAATACGGAAGTTCTAGCACACTTGGAGAATTTGAGTAGGAAATTTGATGGTTTACAAATGAATAAGAACCAAAATTCAGAAAATAGTACACCAAATGAATACTCAAGTCATGATAATGTGTCATTAGGGATTGAAGAACCAACAGGATATTCAAGAGAGGAGGTGAGTTTTCTTCAGCAGCATAGGAATTTGAACAATGCATACTCAAACTCGTTTAATGCTATTAGAAGAGATCATCCTACTTATCGATGGTCCGAAAACCCTAGTAAGCCAGGACAACCGCCATATCCGGTCCATATAGAAATAATAACCAAGTTTATCAAGAAAGTACATCTAATCGAATTTACAATCATTACCAAGATCCTATCCTCAACATACCACTCAAAGTATACCGGTAACTTTCGAGTTCAACTCAACTGCAGAAGGAGTTGAAAAATGGGAAAAACTAATGGAAAATATGATGGGTGTAGTATCTACTCAAGCTAAGAATATGGAAACAATGATGACTTCTATTGGTACGATCCACTAAAGATATGAGTACAATAAAAACATCTATGAGTGGACATGATACCGAATGAGAACAATAGAAGCTTCATTGAGGAATATGGAAGATCATTTGAGTAGGGAAGGTGAACGTAACAACAAGTAGACCCCGGGAGGATTACCAAGCAACACCGACGTAAACCCAAGAGAGGTAAATGTTGTGGTTACGAGAAGTAGGAAGCTCGAGTGGAAGCAATTGAGTAGAAAACTTTGGGAATAATGAAGTAGAAAATGATTTAGATGGAAAGAATGATGAAACTAAAGATGAAATTGAATTCATCGACGAGGAAGAAGAAATTATAGATAATTTCTTGAAAAGGAATAAGTTTGGAACACGAAAATGAAGGTGAAAATTGGGTAAAAATCCCTAGGATTTTGAAAGACCCTATGGATAAAGATTTAAGGAATTTATTCAAGGAACATGTTAGAATAAATGAGAAGCAGGAAGAACCGAAAAAATCAAGTAGAGATTGATTCAGAGGAATAATTTAAAGGAAAAATTCAAGAACTCGAAACATGGCGACTAAGTAATACTCAAAGGTTTAAGGAAAAAGGAAAGAGAAATTGACTAAGGAGCCAAAGGTTATAGATTTAGAATCTTTACCTTACCCTCCTAAAGATCAAATCAAAAGGCAAAAGCGATAAGAAGTATGCTCGTTTCCTTGATACTTTTCGTCATCTTCATGTTAATATCCCATTATTGAAGCTCGATTAATATATACCGCCTATGGAAAGTTTTAGAAAGAAATACTATCAAATAAGAAAAATTAGAGGAATATGAGAATATATGCCTAAATGAAGAATGTTACGCAATTCTGCAAAGATAAGTTACCACCTAAACTGAAAGATCTCGGAAGTTTTACGATTCCATGTGAAATTGGAGGATTTCTGTTTAAGAAGGTCTTATGTGATCTTGGAGCTAGTATAAATCTCATGTCTTATGAGGATTATAAAAAGCTAGGCATAGGAAAGCTTACTAAGACTGAAATGACTCTGCAAATGGCAGATAGATCGATTAAGTACCCTAAAGGAATGATTAAGGATGTCTTTGGAAAAAGTAGACAAATTCTATTTTCCAAAGTAGATTTTGTAGTTATGGAAATGGAAGAAGGATATTGGCGCCTCTTATTCTAGGTCGTCCATTTCTAGCTACAGGAAGAACTTTAATCGATGTTCATAAAGGAGAGTTAATTTTGAGAGTCAATGAAGATGAAGTTGCTTTCAATATTTTCAAAGCTATGAACCATCAATATACATCACCAGAATCATGTTCTTTTATAGAAGATATTCATTCATCTATGATAATCAGTTACCAACTTTTGAAGACAGATTAGAAGAATGCTTAACTCTGTCTATCTATAAAGAAGATGAGGAAGACATTGAAATGAAAGAGATAATCCTTTCTCTAGATAAAGGAAGTTTTACTTTTAAGCCACCATGGCATAAGTATTTGGAGTTAGAACTAGAAGGACCAGTTCTTAAATCATCAATAGAAGATCCACCGAAGAATCTGGAATTGAAACCATTACCTTTAAATCTGAAATATGCTTTTCTAGAAACTGATAATCTATTACCGATTATTATTTCATCAACTTTAACTGAGCAGCAAGAAGATCAATTAATAAGAATGATAAGAAAGCATAAGAAAGCTTTTGGATGGACGATTGCCGATATTCGAGGTATTAACCACGAGATTTGTGTTCATAAGATAATTTTGAAAAAGATGCTAAACCTTGTATTCAACCGCAACGCCGCCTCAACCCGAATTCTGATTAATCGTTAAGAAAGAGGTCATTAAGCTATTAGAAATGGGAATAATCTTTCCTATATCGAGATAGTGAATGGGTGAGTCCAACTCAAGTTGTACCAAAGAAAGGAGGTTTCACAGTGAAAGAGAATGATAAGAATGAATGGATTCCAACAAGGGAAATTACAGGTTATCGAATGTGCATTGACTTTAGAAAACTAAATGATCATACTAAGAAAGATCATCATCCGCTTCCATTCATAGTTCAAATGTTGGAACGTTTAAGTGGTCATAAGTATTCTTGTTTCTTAGATGGTTATTCAGAGTTTTTTCTGATTTTCATTGCGGCAGGAGATAGGAAAAGACTACTTTCACTTGTCCTTATGGAACTTTTTGCGTATAAAAGAATGCCGTTTGGTTTATGTAATGCTCCGCCACGTTTCAAAGATGTATGATGTCTATATTTTACGATATGGTTGAGAAATTCTTAGAAATTTTTATGGACGACTTTAGTGTTTATGGAGATTCTTTTGGTAAATGTTTGTCGCACTTAGAAAAAGTTTTACAACGTTGTGAGGATACCAATTTAGTTCTAAACCGGGAAAAATGTCATTTAATGGTATCGGAAGGAATTGTTTTAGGTCATAGAATCTCGAAATAGGAATTGAAGTTGATAAAGCTAAAGTCGAGGTGATTGAAAAATTACCGCCACCGTTAATCTAAGGACTCTAAGAGGATTTCTTGGACATGCGAGGATTTTATAGAAGATTTATTGCAGATTTTTCAAAGATAGCAAAACCTCTAAGTCATTTGCTTGAAAAAGAAGTACCTTTTAACTTTGATAGTAAATGTATGGAAGCATTTAAGACCACGAAAGCGAAGTTGATTATGCACCGAGATTGGTAGCACCAGATCGAATTTACCTTTTGAGATTATGTGTGATGCTAGCGATTTATTGTAGGAGCTGTTTTAGGTCAAAGGTATAACAAAATTCTCAAAGCTATTTACTATGCATCCCATACATTAAATGCATTTCGACTTAATTATGCAACTACGTAAAAGGAAGCCATATTTGTAATTTTTGCTTTAGATAAGTTCGGATCTTATATTGTTGGTTCTAAGGTAATAGTCTACACTGGACCATTCGACTCTGAAGTATTTCTTGAGTAAGAAGGATGCGAAACCACGTCTTCTTAGATGGATTCTCCTACTTCAAGAATTTGATATTGAAATTAAAGAAAAAAGGAAGTGAAAATGTAGTAGCGAGATCATCTAAGTAGAATGGAGGCGAGGAAGAGATAGGGAATGAAATAAAAGATTCATTTCACGATGAACAACTATTTAGAATAGATACTCCTTCAACCATGCAATTATTAAAAATAGAATTCCTTCTAAGGAAATCTCACCTTGGTTTGGAGATATCATTAATTACTTAACTTTGTGATTATATTCCGTCTCATTGGACTTGGCAACAGAAAAAGAAATTCTTTTACGACTTGAAATTTTATTACTGGGAGGAACCAGACCTTTTCCGTAAATGTTCGGATGGGATAATCAGAAAATGTGTGCCTGATAATGAAATTTTAAGTATTTTATCGTTTTGTCATGATCGTGAGGCAGGAGGTCATCATGGAGGATGGAAAACTGCTTTTAAAGTTTTACAATGTGGTTTTTATTGGCCTACACTATATAAAGATGCTTATAAATATGTTAATTCTTGTGAATCTTGTCAAAAATGGGGAAATGTATCTAAAAAACATGAAATGCCTATGCAACCTATTTTAGAATGTGAGTTATTTGATGTTTGGGGTATAGATTTCATGGGACCTTTTCCTATATCGTTTGGAAAAAGATTTATTCTTGTAATGGTAGATTATGTTTCAAAATGGGTAGAAAAGTGAAGCTCTTCCCACTAATGATACTAAGGTTGTCATACGATTCCTTAAAAAGAACATATTCACTAGATATGGCATTCCGAGGGCGATCATTAGCGATAGAGGTTCACACTTTTGTAATAGACCATTTACTAAGTTAGTTGAGAAATATGGTGTAACACATAAACTAGGAACGCCCTATCATCCGCAAACCAGTGGTCAGGTAGAGGTGTCAAATAGAGAGATTAAAAGAATCGTAGAAAAAACAGTTGATTCAAATCGTAAAAACTGGGCAATTAAATTAGATGATGCGTTATGGGCATACATAACAGCTTTTAAAACACCAATTGGTTGTTCTCCCTATAAGCTAATCTTTGGTAAGTCATGTCATCTCCCAGTTGAGTTAGAACACCGAGCCTTACGGGCTATTAGATTTCTAAATTTCGATCCTAAGGTCAGTCGGTGATCATAGATTGCTTCAATTGATGTAACTAGAAGAATTTCGTCTCGATTCTTATGAAAGCTTTCGAATCTACAAGGAACGCACGAAGTCTTTCCATGATAAGAGAATCTTAAAGCGTGAGTTCCATGTAGGTGATCGAGTGCTTTTGTACAATTCACGTTTAAATTTGTTTCCAGGTAAGCTTAAATCAAGATGGACAGGTCCATTTAAAGTAACACGGTGTACAAAGCTCGAGTCATTGACTAACTAAGCGATGGAAATACAACTTTTATAGCCAATGGACACAGAGTAAAGTTATTTGTGGAGGAGAAGGAATCACTTTGAAAGAAGAAATAATGCTCTTGATTGATCCCCCGACAAACTGAAAAAGCAGAAAATCTGAAAAATTGAAAAACAGAGAAACTGGAATCAGCCAAATACCAGGTGCTATCTATCTTTACTTTATTTTTGTATTTTTATGTTTAAACTCTTTTCGTCTTTTACCGGATAGACGTAAAAGAACTGGATGTCTTTTTAGATAGAATATGAGTTTTATTTTACTTTTGAAATTAGGCCTTGATAAAGATGTCGCGTTTTCTATAGAAGCTTTAGTTTTGAACAAAACAAGAAATTGTTGAGAGAGATCAGATTGAGAGAAGTATGTAATGGAACATCAAGAAGTGCGATAAAAGAGGGGCAAAGTTTCTAATGAGATGCAGAACTGTGGAAAAAGTGAACATGTTGACGCCGTGGGAAAAACACAACCAAATCCAGGATGAGTGTTTGAATATTGTTAGGAAAGGAGCGATTAGGTGGTTATCCGAAAATCCCGATGGAATTCGAGAGATAATTCAAATGCCTCGTTTTTAGGAGTTAGGTTGATTGAGCGTTATATCGTAACTTTGGAAGATTTAGAAATCGAAGAAAGTGAGAACCCCTTAAGTTTGAGTCCTTTATTTTATTTTATAAAATTTTCAGATAACTTCCGAGAATTTTATAATTGGATCTTTATGAAAATTTGAGGAGTTTTATAAAATTTTATAAAAGTTTTTTATAGTTTTAATTTAAGCGTTTTATAAGAGTTGATATAAATTTATTAAATTTTTATAAGCTTTTTATTAAAGTGTTATAATGATTTTATTAAATTTTTAGAAATTGTTATAAAATTATAAAAGTTCCTTCAAATTTTATTTTAAGAAAATTTTATAAACTTATTTTAAGACTTTAATTAAGTTTTATTAGAATTTGTATAAGTTTTATTCAAAAATCATAAAAAAAAAAATCGAAAAATAGAAAAATTTGTTCACGGACCGATCCGCCTTAACCGGACCGGTCCGGGTCAAAAAAATCATAAAAAAGGCGGGGACCTCTTTTTCTTCTTCTTCTTCCCTAATTCTTCTAACAGCCGCACCCAACACACCAAACCCCACCATTACGAAATTTTTTCACTTTTCTTCAACAAAACTTCATCTCACACTACACCATTACTTAATTTCTTCTCATTATCATCTCTCTCTTCAACACAAATTGAAAAATTCAAAAGGGTCAAAAACAAGCTCCATTCATTCCGCGACTTTTCAACTTTTCCGGCCTACTTTTCAACGTTTTCTACACTATAAGGTATAATTTAGTTTATTTAGTTGTCAATTTAGTATTTTTCATAATTTTTAGATTAATTTCAACTGTTTTGATTTTTGAGTGTGTTGTGACATTTTTATTTTTTTGTTGTTTTTGTTGTTGCTTTTGTTGTTGATTGGCATTACCAATATCGTAGAATAGGTGAGTCGAGTACTAGAGTCTCTAAAAGAGAAAATCAAAATTCCAATTTCAACTCCGTCGTGAGGCACGATAATTTTATCACTGAGGAGGAAAGTGTAAGTTTTGAAAAACCGCATCACTGAAGCTAAGAAAGCGTATATCGAAAATTTATAGTAAGTGTGATGTTACGGTTGAAAAGGATTAGACTTGGATGACTTAGGTGATTAAGTTAAGAATATCTTTAGAAGGCGTCGGTGGTTAGATTTAGCGACCTGAAGGAAGGGAGATTAACACGACTATAGTAGTTGAGTTTTATTCGGTTTTATCTACTTTGTCGGAAGAACGACTTACTCGATCGGAAACTGCACTTTACGAGCCGTAAATATTCCTTTTAACCTGCCGTCATTAATGCAATCTTAGGAGTTGGGTTTTTCCGATGAGGAGGATTACGGGGGTAGTTTATAATTTAGATGATCCTGCTAGTTTTGAGCGGTATACGAGAGCCCAGATGCTTTTGACCCGACCGCGGTGTGGGTTGAAAATCGGTTTAATTACGGGAACTGCTTTTTTAGAGGTTTGAGGGCAATTAAAAGATTTATTAGCCATAATCTCTATCCTTCTAGTAAACATACTTGCTTTTGGAAAAGAAGATGTTTGTATTGCTTGGGCAATGGTAAGCGATGTTAGAGTGGATGTTGGAAAGGTCATGTTTAAAAGAATTTTTGAGAGTATTGTCATCGCCGGACCAGGGAGTCATCTATACTTCCCTTGTTTTATCTCTGATTTATGTCGTAGGTTGGGAGTACCATTCCCGCCTAATGACAAGTTATCTCTGGTGATGGAAATCTGATTGGACCTAGTTTGACTAGTCTTCCGGATGGTAGTATTAGCTCTTTGCTTAGAAGACGTCAAACTCAGCCAGCTCCACCAGTTTTTACATCTTCTTCTTTTCCATCTTTTTCTAGTCAGCCTCAACAAACTCCTTTCTCCAACACTATCACATATGACATGTTTCAATCTTTAGTGACAGATGTGGCACGTGGTCAAGCCAATGTGGCTTTATTTCTTTGAAGTACTAGCGGTGGTGTGATGATATTCGTAGAGGTTTAGAAGGAACGAGCGATTGTTGCCCGTAATCCTACTTTTGATGATCCCGCCTATCCACCTTGTCGACCGCTTCTTATACCTTACCCCCGATGGGAAACACCTATTCCACCACCGTCGAGCTTTCATCCATCGTCATATCCTTTTGGAAGCCAATCTAGTGGGACAGTGTATTTTAAACAGTGTTCGAGAGACCAGAGATGTCGAGTTGGGGAGGATTCACCGAGTTTGCAAATGTCACGACCGGCATGAGTTCAATGGGTCTTGATAGTTCGATCCAGGACCACGACTACGATTCGAGGCATCGACTTCTCGATCGTTTCGAGTTCGAGTTTTCAAGTTGATCCGGAGGAGGACTATGATGAAGATTGAATTTTAATGATTGATTAAACATGTTTACTACACATTTCATTGCATTCGACTTTTGTCATTTAACTATTGGTTTGTTTTCATTTTTTGTTTAGTTTGATTTTATCAGTCGTTTATTAAAATTTGGTTTGTATTTTAAATCGGTTTCATTTTCATAAAAACTATAAAAAACTTAAAAATAATTTTTGTATTAAGTCGTTTTCGAAAAATATAATGTGTCGTTTTATCCGTCGTAACAAAATCAATTAACCAAAATCAAGTTGCTTCAAAAGATCACCAAAATTTCACACGTGAAGTAAAAAAACAAAATTCAAGTTGTCTTTTACCTCTGTCCCCTCAGTAAAAGGAAGATGAGGCCGGACCGAGCCGGCAGTTTCCCGGACCGGGCCGTGAAGAACACAAGGCTGAGTCATTCTTGAGTCCGTCTAATGCACACACGTAAGTTTTTGTTTTTTTTATATAAGGAAGTAAAGGAGAGGCAAACAATTGCTCATCTTTTCAGTGCCTTCAACTTTCCTTCTTTTATTTTTATCAGTTTTAAAAATGTCGAACCACTCTTCACCGTCGGTTAATTCTTACGAGCCTAATACACCGGATCATCCGGAATCTCAAGCTTCTAATGAGAGTATCATTTTACACAATCGTTTTGCAAATTCTCCGATCCTAATGGAGAAAGGTTTAAATTTAGATAAGCTTGATCAATGGGGAAAAACTATCATTCGAAGTTTTGGTTGGAAAAAATTTGTCAGTACACCGAGAGGACGGGTAAATGTCTCAATAGTGCGAGAATTTTATTCTGCTCTTATGACGACACCTATGATTGATATCACTCAGATTGTTCTAGTAAGAGGAGTGGCTGTTCCCTTCTCTTCATCTGTTATCAACCAAATCTTTGAAATTCCACCAGTTACGATGCCACATTTTGAAATGCAATGGGGACTACAAAATCCTTCTAATCATTTGAATAAAGTACACGAGTCGTTCCAATGTCCATTCCCGCTTTTTGATACAAATCACGACATGTCAACACGAGCTCTACTTCGCATCTAAAGGCGTGGAAGCATTTTATAAATTCTCGAGTTTATCCCACCTGGGATTTTGGAAGTTTGACTGAGAATGAAATGCTTCTACTTTTTGCTTTGGCATTCGGTGTATTTGTTGATTGGGGTATATTGATTCAAAGGACGGTGTTGGAGTTTGCAATCACGAGAGGTAGTGGGAAACCTATGCCCAATTCATGGATGATCTCACGTTTGTGTATTCTTTTGAATGGAGTGGAAGAAATTTGGAGACGGATGAGATTTTTTCCGTCTAGAGATAGTCGGTTTGGTTTGCTACCGGTTGATACACCGGGTTGTTCGTCTACTATATAGAGAGTTGTTTGTTGGTGTTATTTAAGTTTTAATAAGTTAAGTTAAAATTAAGTTTGGAGTTAATTTAGTTAAGTTAAGTTTTTCTTTTAAGTTTATAATAATGTATCTTGTTTAATATATATGTCTTAGATTTTTTTGTTGTTTGTTTTTATTTAATGATTTAATTAAGTATACGCTAAAATAAAATCGAAAAATGGCGTTAATAGATAATTTTAAATTTTATTTTCGAACCTACTTCTTTACTACTTATTGAACATCGGGACGATGCCATTTTTCGTAAGTGGGGAGTAGAGTTAGGTTAGAAAATTCATTAAAATTTTAGAAAAAAAAAAAAAACAATAATTATATTATATGTCTAATTTAGATTTTAATAAGATTTTAAGTTTATATAATTGAGTAATTAATAGTAGATATTGTTTTATAAAATTATATAAGTATGTTGATATTTATAAGTAAAATTTTTAGAATCATTGTCAATATGAATTATGAGTTTGGAATTGGATTAAGTTTATTGATTTTGGCACCACAAAAATATAACTATATAGCCAAATAACCTACCTCACCTTGATTAGAGTGATCAAGACCTCACTCGAAATTGTCAATTGTGATTAAATAACCGAGCTTTAGCTATTTTGGTCTACATTTCCTTGAAATACCGCAAGTTTGTGCGTCTTATAAAAAAGAGATGGAGACATAAAAGCTAAATTTTGGTATATCTTTGAGATTGGAAAGATTAGATAAGTAGTAGTATATTCGATCTTACCTCATGACACTTGCAACATAGCCGATTTTGGTAATAAGTTCGGATATATTAATATTCTATAAAAGAATTAAGAACGAAGCACCATATTTACACTGAATTAATCAAATATCAGGTATCTTCCTTATCTGTGATTAACAACTTAAAAATAAAAATAACAAATCGGTTGTAGCTACCAATGATTGGAGTGAGTAGGGTATTATCACGAAATGTCCTATATCACTATGAGGTAATTAAGCTCGATTGCTCGATGATAAGTAGTCAAATTTAGGGTATTATCACGAAATGTCCTATTCTTTGGGAATGAAGGCACAAGATAAAATGAAAGAGGAAAAGTTGAATCATAAGATCTCGGGAATTATTACAAGTTTAAGGAAACCGGACTTGTAATTTTCGATCGAAAGAGTAGTAGTACTCGATCAATCTTGATGAAGCAATGCCTGTAAGTTTGATTTTCTACACACACTCACGCTTTTAGTTCTTAATCTTGAAAAAAAAAAAAAAAAAAAAAAAAAGAAGAAGAAGAAGAGAGAAAATCTGAAAAAAATTGTGTTATTAATCGATGATTATTTTTTATCAAGAATATGAAGATGTAGAGTGACGCATTTACTCGCTCTCTTTCTTTTGATTTTTTTCCGATTAACCAACATCTTGAACCTAAACTTTATAAGCTATTTTTGTCAACTACGACCGAGTTTCCAATTCCGAATTTCATAATAGTTGCGATTAAAAATAATTTCGAAATTTTATTTATACTTCTTAAGTATTACATATATAATTTTATCTAAATAATATTTAATGTTTAAGTTATTTCAGATTATATACTTTTCATCTTCTTAAGATTTTAAATTAAGATAGATAATATATTTATAATATTGACAATATAAAATATAATCTGAAAAATTATATTATCTTTTATTATCGCTTATTTTTGCTTCGAGGACGATCAAAAGCTAAGTGGGAAGTAATTGATGTATTATTTTATATGATTAAATATACGTTATATTATTATGTTTTATCAACTAATTCTATATAAAATATATGAAATTATGATATAAAATGTTAATCTTTATAATTTAGAGTATTTAGTAATAATAATAATAAAAGTTGTAATTTTGTACCGATTTTAGTAAATCGGAGTGTCGTGTCGATTTACGTGGGTATTTGTGGTATTTTATTGCAGATTTATAAACCAAGACCCGAGAATCGACATATTGAAGTTTAATCATATCTCCGGAATGATTTAGAGAGTGCCACAAGTTTAAATGGTCAATTGAAAAGCAAGTGGATAAGTGGTAAACCAATAACTGATAAATAATAATAGAAATTTCTTCGACAAACGAAATTTCATCAAAATGATATTTTCAGAAAAAGTGTTCTTCACGAAAGTTGTAGATTTTTCCGAGAGTTTTCCAATGCAATTTAAATTATGAAGATTGGAGGTCTACAACTTAAACAGTGATCAAGTGGCTAATCGATTTGGATTAATAAAAATCACGTAAAAGCTTCGGAGGAACACGAGGTTATCAAGAAAGCATTATCTGGAGAAGAGTCCTTCATGAAAGTTGTAGAGTTTCTCGAGATCTTAATTTTGGCATTTCGTTTGCAATTTTTAGAGATCCAGAACTCGAGATATGAATTTTAGAAGTTTAATAATTATATATAAAATAAATATCTCCAACGCTTACATCTTTGGAGTGATCAAGTTAGTGGGGATCATCATTAGTCCGGACCGAGCCGGCCTAATACCGGACCGGTCCGGCCTTGAGACCTTTGCCTATATAAAGAGCAGCATTTGCAATCGATGGGAGTGTACCAATATATATACACAATATCATATATATATTCTCCTCTCTTCTCTTTTCTTTTTAATTTTTAGTAGTAGTTGTAAATAAGGCCTTACGCCGTAATAATGTAGCGTCGTTGTAATGCTCGGGAAAATCTCGGAAGTCGGTTTTGCTAAAGAAGTTGTAATGTCCGGAAGATACGATTTCTGAATCAACTACCGTATTCGGGTAACTTTTCTTAAGTATTTATGTTTGTTTTTATATTTTTCGTTGTTATAATGTTTCTAGGCTAAATATAATACTGGCCAAAACTATGTAATCGGTTTTATTTCAATCTTTTCGTTAAAGAAATGTTGTTAAGTTAAAATGACTAAAATTGAGTTAATTGAATCTTTTTCTATTTTGATCGTATTCGTATTGACATATTTAATAGATCTGAGGAATTCATAATCTAATTATGAATTGACGCCTCGTAGTTAGGATACGAGATAAAAGATAGAAAAACCGGAGGGTAAAATTGGCCGTGTGAATAACGTGATAACGGAATCCGATTTCCTACCCGGGGGTAGATTTGTTTTGGGAGAAATGAATCTTATTATAATTTGTACTCGAGATCGTAATAATGTTAAATCATCAGTTTAATTGAAACTTAAACCGGAAAGTTAAATCGTCCGGCTTTGACAACCGGAGCCTTTAAAATAAAATTGACCGCTTGTGAACGGAATGACTCCTTTTATCTAAAGGTAGATTTGTACTCGGGACTGTTCGAGATTAATTCGTTTACCGTAATGGGATTGTGGACCTTGGGTCGATGCAATGGACATATGACAATTTCATAAGCTCGTGTGAGGAGGAATTGTTTACCTCAGAGTGCACCGTTTTCACTTACTCAATTGGACCTAAAATAAAAGGAGAGATCGAACACATTTCAATTAATCGAAAAGATCGTATAAACCAATTATATAAGTTTTGGTGATTTCTTCTAAAAATATCTCATTTAAAATATTGGTATCTATATATTTATATCTATATATATACTTTGCAATTTATGTACATTTATATATATTTATATATATATATATATTATATTAGAATAACTTTCAAATTACATATTTATTTTATGTTAACTAGAATAGTAGTGATCTGTGTTATAAAATTGCGATTTAGATCGAGTTAATAACAGCTCTTTGGTGTTTAACCACACGTAAAAGAAATTACCAAGTTCCCTGTGGATACGATACTCTGATTCACCATACTAGCACTACAATTTGACCCGGTACACTGCCGGTTAGGATCGTTTAACCCAGGAAACGTAATGTCAGCTTTCTGGCGCCGTTTCCAATGTAAGGTTTAGGCGGTATCACAATGCTATCTCTTTGATGAACAACATATATTGGAGTGAAATTTTATTGTTTGATTAAGCTTGTCTTAATTGTGCACGTTTATGTGTGAGATTCTCTTGGATTGGAGGATCGCCCCTTTGAGAACTTATCAGCGTAACCGAGCATTACGTTGTTGCGTTCCAACCGTAGTCTTAGATTAAGCTACGGATCATAGCTCTCATTGGTTACAATTCAGTGTCTTCCTGGGCAAAACAAAGGATTTGATTCGTAAGGATCACATCAGAACCCTAGACCTAATGATTCAACATGATATGAACTTGAATGCAATGACAATGTCAAAACCCCCGGATAAGAAATCGAATTCCAATTAAGGTCAATTTTACCTTTCGGTTCTCCTATTCCTTCTCCCACACCTAATATCTACTTTCGGTCTCAACTAAGTGTGCGTGTGTGCTAGTGCTAGGTGATCAATCCAACACCAACAAGCAATACGGTGCAAATAGGAAAATATAACAACAACACATAAAGCTATGAAATATAAATTAACATTCCCAATCAACTAATAGAGATAAAACTATCACAAAAACATAATCTTGGCTAGCAAAAGCTTAGCTTCCCATGGCTATGAAACCACAAATGTCACTTAGGGTTTCATAACTATGAAATCAGCACTAAAAGTAAATAAAAGAAGTACCCAACAAGATAGCAAACACCTCAAGGAAGAATAGTTGCATTAACTTCAAAAGCTTCTTCAATGGAGAAACCCACTCCAAGGAGATGAAATTCTTCCACAAAATTGACTCTAAAAGATCTAGATTGGATGTTTCACTGTTTACAAGTAGACTAATTGACTAAACTAATGCTCAAATTGGGCTAGAAAAGCCCTTGAAGGGTGTCTTCAAGTTTTAGGGTGTTGGGGAAAAAGATGGGAATGAAAAGTTAGGTAAAAATTCGATCCAAATTGGGTTTATATGGCTGAAAATTGCTTCTGTGGCATTTTGGCGTATGCCGCTAAAGGTCTGGCGTGCGCCACTAAAAGGTCTGAAACTCTCTAAATAGCTATAGTGACGTTCGGCGCGCGCCACAATAAGTTGGCGTGCGCCGATTTCACAGCAGCTCAGCAAAATCGCCATAACTTGAGTTATAGAGCTCCGGTTGATGTGATTCAAGATGCGTTGGAAAGCTCGTTTCTTGATCTACAACTCTCATTAAGAAGTATTCTCCAGAAAATGCCTCTAACATGGGTCAAACATCCGTTGAATGTATGCTACGGTAGAAACGCAAAAGACAAATGATCCGTTTGAACCCATAAGCTTCCGGCACACTCTTCTAGCAATCAAACTCAACACGTGGCGTCACTCAGGGTCTTAGTCAACCTATAATCCTATAATACAACACAAAAATACCAAGCGTAAACCCGACACGACGCTCCGGTTATTATAACCGATACAAAACTAATCAAAATATGATATTTTATATAATAATTACCATCTACACATTTACGTAAAACTAAGCAACTAATGACTCAAATTGATACAAGAACATCAATAAATGCATGAGAAATGAGGATAAAACATCGTGAAATACATCAACTAGTTGACTCACATCAGTGTGCCCCCTCCAGTAAGTGTATACCTTCCACCGGTCAGTGTTTATCCTCCACCAGTAAGCCACCCCTCTCCACCAGTTTTTCATCATCAGCAACAACAGACTTTTTACCCTCCACCAGTGGGTCACACCCCTCGACCTACCATACATCTTTCACCATGTTTTGATCACCAGTAAGGCTTTGGTTATCCACCCTACGGTTACTACCAACCACCACCATACCAGCAACAGCCTTACCAGCAGCAAATACCTTAATATACCCTCCAGTATACCCACCAGTCCCGTCAGTTAGACCAGCTTTAGAGCAAGCACCGTCTGTGGATTGGTATACGAGACTGAGAAGGAACTGAGTTCAAGACTTCTTTGGTAATGTGGAACACTCAAAGGCTGAGGAATGGTTAAGAAGTTTTGAGAAGGCTTGCAGGAACATAAATGCCCCTGAATCTGAGATGGAGCAATTGGCAGTTGGTTTTCTTCTGGGTGCAGCTGAATCTTGGATTGATGCTATAGAGAGTAGCAATGGGAAGGTAACAGATTAGGAAGGAAGGTTATGTTTTACAATGAGTATTTCCCAGTAACAGTGCAAGCAGACAAGGCGAGCCAGTTCTTGAAACTTAAGCAAGGTATTTATATGACGGTATCTCAGTACACCAACAAGTTCAACGAGTTGGGAAGGTTTTACCCTGAGCTTATGAAGGTTGAAGAGAGGAAAATGGCACTCTACAAAGAAGGTTTATCCCACGAGATACAATCTGGCATGTTGGGTTTCACAGCAAAGAACATGGCTGAACTTCTGAATAAAGCATAAGAGGTTGAGACTTTCAGGAAGAAGGCCACCGTCGTTATTGGGAACAAGAGAATTTTTGGAGCAAGTCAAGGCAATCACCGAGGAGCACCGCAGCAGAATGCTAAGAGGACGATGACCTCGTGGGCGTGTAAACCACCAACCGGAGCACCACTTTGCCCTAAGTGCAATAGGAATCACTCCGAGTTTATATGTATATATATTTAAGGAATCACTCAGAGCACCGCTTATTAATTTTTTATATATATATATATATATATATATATATATATATATATATATATATATATATATCGAGTTTATATGTATATATATTTAAGGAAAATCTGATTCTTTAAGGGTAATTAAGGAAATAGGTTATTTTTGGGAAAACTTATTTAAGAAAATAATCCCCATTATACATTAAACCTATTAGAAATCAGAATTTCTCTCCCACGTTCTTAAGAAAACGCGGCTGAGAGCAAGAGAGGAGACAGAGAGACTTTCTACGATATCTCACGGAGTTTTCAACCGTTTTCAAATCAGTGAGAAGCGTTGGAATCGTCGTGAAAGGAGCGTCGTTTCAACACTCAAAGATCGGAGCTTTGCTAAGGTTTGTAATTCGACCTATCTGCTGTTCTTGGTTGAGTTTTGAAGATAAAAACTCATACCTTTTGTAGTTCGTTGTATGAAAACGCATGATCGATTTTAATGCGAATTCGGATTGGTCATATAGGTTTCTCTGCAAAAGGTGTTCGAGTTGCTGCTGTTTTTCCTGAGTTTTAAGTTTGGAATAGCTTGCTAAAGGTAAGAAGGTCTTCCTACACGTTAATTACGGTTTATAGGATCTAAGTTATGATTTTGTTGATGTTTTGATGGTTAGAATTCATGCTACGGGTTGTTTACGAATCATAGGATGGTATGGCCCTGTAAAGGTCAAGTTTTTCTGCTATTTTCTGAGTATATTGATGTTGAATGAGTTTTGGAATGATTAGGGATCGATTAGGATTCAAAAACTGAGTTTTTGTGGAGTAGCGCGCTTTGTGTGGCGCACTGCACTCCAGATCTTGACGCACTTTTAAATCGAAATTTATATTCAGAGAGTTGGTGCGGGCGCACCAGAGCCCATTGCGGGCGCCCCAAACCCAGTGCGGGCACACTGGTCGAGCAGTTTTCAAATTTTGCATACAGAGGCTAAGTGCGGGCGCACTGGACCCTGTTTTGAGGAAAAATGTGGTTTTAAGCTTTGTAATGAGTTTTAAATGTTAACCTTTGATCTTATAACATTAATTAAACGTAAACAAGCCTCGATTGAGTTTCTGATGCGTTTGGTTCCGGCACCGGACGTACTCTTAAAGGGAGTTGAAGTTCGGGACCATTAGAAAGGCATGAAATGGCTTGTGCTTTGGTGATCTAGAGCTCATTAATGTCTGTGTACTTGATAGGACGTGATGTCTAGCTGTCTAAGTGAGGGAGTAGAGTTGATAATGTGAGTTTTGCTTTGAAAACACTTAGGTGGCTAGTAATACACAATAATAATTACGTACATAAGTGTAGTAAAAGCTAAAACGTCACTTATCTCGGTTAGGCACTATTTCATATCGGTGATGCGATACGTCCATAAAAGGTGAATAACGCTACTGGCTCAAAAGGCTGAAGGGTAGTGAAGGAAATTAATCGAATGTATATGCATACCGGGGAGATCCCGGGACTATCGGTGCTAATCGCCGTAGTTGGCAAGTATATCTGGTGATGGATATTCATCATGCATAGTGTGCCTTGAGTAATGATGTAACCAAGATGTTTAATTTAAACGTATAGTCATGACATGTCGATGGGCATGAAGTGAACCTTAGATCGAGTCGGTCTCATAAGATAATCCTTATAATAAAACTTGTTATAAAGCCTTAATTAAATTGTAGTTTCTACTTCTTACTATGTACAATGTATTTACCTCAAATGCATGTTTTTTTATGTGTTTTGGGGAGAGAAGACGAACAGGTAAATCTGGAGTTCGAGGAGGATTTTGATGACGACGTTTGAGGACGCCGGAATTGAAGAGCTTTATTTATTCATGTTTTATTTATTATTTTAGACTTGGAGTTGGTTGGAATTTTGTATCTCTTTTAGATTACGTTTGGAAGTCTTCCGTACGTTTTTGGGTTTTCGTTTGGCTTCTTTTCCCATGTAATAAATGTTATATTTCTATCTTTAGATATTAAGTTTCTATTCTTGGATGTTTGAAAAAAACCTGAGTCATTCTGCTTCCGTTTTGCTTAACTTGATACGACGTAGTAGAGACTTACGTATAAAGTGAAAGTTATTTTATTTTATACATGCCGAACGTTCTTTTTCCGAATAAGTACTAGGTGTCCGGGAACGGAGCATGTAAGTGCTATGTGGGAATGTAAACTAACAACTAAGTAATCGTCTGAGCAATAAAGAGTTCAAAGCTCTTCAAAAAAAAGACACAAACTTTGACAAACTAAATCAAAAGAATGCCAGCCCAGATCGCCAATCGACGGCTATTAGAAATTCTATTCCAGAATGCAAAATCCCAAATGAGAAAAAATCGAAAATCAAGAATTCGGGGAAAAGCTCGGCAAGGATTTATAAGAGTAGATAAGGATAACTAAAATTATGGACAAGAAAAATCACCGCAATTTTGAAAAAGAATTAACTGTACACGGATTGGGAAATAGAATTCATTTTTGTTTTCCCATTATCTTTAATGAATGAATACCTTTGCCCTGGGAAATTAGCTGAAGCAAAGACGTTCCAGAAATGAATGAAGGCGATATATGAAAGCTCTGCAAATATAACAGTTACTGTATGACAACATTTATACAAGTGTGCTCCTAAAAAAAAACATTTATACAAGTGTGTGTGTTAATTTTTTTTATTTTCTAGTAATTTATTCATTACAATTTTGTATATTTTATATATATTACAAGTCACATATGGTAATAGATTTATATGTTTTATAGATCTGAATTGTCGTTTTATTATAATTTTGTTGTGAATATAAATGGGTTTAAATGCTGATTTTATATATATACTTAATTTATTGCATGTGCAAGAATAAAATTTATTTTTTACATATTTTTTAGGGAGACACTCATGTAATCCTTATTAAAGAATTTTTATGTAGAAATTTTCCTATACAAATTTCTTGTGTAAATACTCTACAATGTTACACGTCATTGGATTGATGTAAAATGTGTAAAAGGGACGTCCATGAGGGCATGATACATTCGTTTCGTTCGAGTCAAGTTTATCAATTATGAAAAAATCGATTATCATCGACCACATTTAAAAAATGATGAAATATCATATAGTTGACTGTATACATATGATGTCATGATAAGCTTGGGGGTAGACTAATTTTTTCCATTCATCCGGCCCTAACTAATTTTTATTTTATAAATATAAACAACCTGAAAGTTATATTAATTTGTCTTTATGCAAAAATGTTATAGAGGATTGATTCGCATTTTTAATTTGTGCAAGAATGACAGCATATTATATTAAAGCTAAAGGGAGTAAATAACAAATTATTATTTGTCTTTAGTCACCGACTCACCATATAGACTTTCACAAGTGATAGGTTGTTATATCAAACAAATCATGATCCTTATATTTATCCTGCCAAAACAATTCAACAAAAAATTATTTAGTGGTAACAGAATATATTTACATTTAAAATTAAAATATTCTTGTCATGTTTACAAAAATTTCAGCTCAACCACCCTCATCTACTTAAATGTTATAATAGAATTGTGGAATGATTATAGTATGGAGTAGGTTTATCTATGTTTGTATTCTAATAAAATGTCTAATTTTATTGACATCACATCACATCAAACTTATCATTCTAGGCACCATAATACATACAGTCTCATTTCGAACAATAAATTTTTAAGCTAATTATTGACGGTCATTCTCACGATCGACCAGATAAAAACGAATACAAGAACTGATAATCGTGTAATGCAAGGGAAAAAAGAAAGTCATTATCGAAGATTGTTTTTGGTTATGTGTCAATCGTGTAAAAAAGAATGTTTTTGTATTTTCACATTTGACGTATGTCCAACGGTGCTCCTTGTTAAGGGGGGAACCACACTGAAAATTTATCACCAGATAAACCCCCCCCCCCCTGCTACCCTGCACTCCCTAATGCCAAAAACCCAAATTTCCATGCATTCATCCCTTGCAGTTACAGCAAAGAAAAATTTCATCACCCAACTAAAATACTTCAGCTGGATTATTGTCACTGCATGCATATTTTGCACTACAAACACAGGATCAACAAACTTACTTGTTGGAGATGCAACAAACACATCCTCCAACTTTCTTTCAACTCAAACACAATTAAGTACTTAAAAAAGCAGAAAGATAGAAGCAACGCGACCCCTCGAATTCCAAAAAACCAGTCAAAACTCCAACACCAACTATATGTATATATAAACAATGCATCAAAACAGCCAAAACTCAATGGGGAAATGTGCAGCCGAAACACATCATTCATCCCCTAACCCCAGTGCCACCCTAGTACCAATTCACACTTCAAGTCTTGAAAATAGTCTGAATATACAGAGAATTGTGAATTTACCAAATCTTGCACCTAAATATCCCCATCAACCCCCACCCACCCTTTCCTCCTTTCAAAGCCAAAGAATCTTTATACACATCTAGACTAACAAAATAAGAGCTGCGACTAAAGTCTTGGTTGTGATTGGACCAAAATTATAGGTGGCAATCCTCCTTCATTCTGTATTTTCAACTTCAATTTCAAGAGCTGAACTTTCATTGGCAGTGCTAAACACCATTTCCTGTAAATAGACAAATAAAGGTGTCTGAATACACTCAATGCCTAGATAAGATTAAAAAAAACAGGGTCCTTCCTCATTCGGAAATTTTCATTCAATAACAGTATTGAGGCTGCATACCTGATCACACACAGGGCACGTATCACTTCTTTCCTTCCATTCAAGAATGCATGCAAGATGAAAATGGTGTTCACATTTTGTTATAATTTTTGGGTTCTCGACGTCATATTCTGCATAAGGGAGACCTGGGTGTCAGAGCACAAGTCTCTTTATAAAAAATACAAGAAAAAGTAATTCACAAATATCACCTTCAAGACATGTTGGGCAAACATCCTCCTCTATGACAAAGGACTCGCATGGCTTCTTAGGGTCACCACATTTGTCAAGATCATAGGCCACTTCTTCCACAGACAGAAGGTCGATATTGCTTTGTGCATTTTCATCAGACTTTGTGTCCTTGACTGTAGCTTCTTGTGTTCTCACAGAATGCGTATCTGCAACAGCACTATCTGGTGTTTGAGGGCGTCTAACAGGAGTGTCATAAGGCACGGGTGCAGGAGGCGGCCTAAAGGTATCTGGAATCGTAGTATCTAAATTTGTATCTACTATTAGCCCACTGGAGTGCACAGAAACTGGGACATGGATTGCCCCTGATCTGATCGGATACTGTGACAAATGTCCAAATTCCAGAAAAATAATCACTTTACTTGTTTATTTAACAATAGAAACAAAACTATTGCGGCTTCAAGACAAGAAGGATATGAATGATAAAATCCGTATGCCTCCACAGAGAAGGTGATGTAAAACAAAGAAAGTATGTTACACATCTCTCCAGTTAAATTCCTCAACCATTACACTTTTTTCGCTACTTGGCCATGGGGTGGGCACTGACAAAGTGGACGACTATCAAACAACTAAACACAGTATTCCCTTATACAACAGACATCATGGATAAGGACATGGATCACTAATCTTGTAACAAAAAGGTTCGTCTTATTCCACCAAGCACTACATGCCACATGGCAACATGATATGTCAACACAAAGAACATGAACAATCAAAAGATCGGTGCTCCGCAATAACTATTTGAGAGGCTGTTTGATTTACTGTCATACAATTAGTTTTGATTGTACGAGACAGAAAGCATATAAGTCAGTTAACAACTTGCACAGCATAAAATTTGAAACACACCATTTTAGAGCATGAAATTACAGTTACGGAAGAGGGATAACATGCAACCAAATAAACTATCCCAAACGATCCCAAAATAGTAGGGACTCCACACACTGTCTGACAAGCCTAAACATGGGACTTCCAGCGTGGCAAAAATAGAATAAACCCATTGATTTTTAGAATAAGATAAACCGTTAGTCACCAAATGATATGCATTTATCATGTAAACCTACTTTAACCATGGATATGAGCATTGTGTGCTGCAAAAAAAAAATAAATAGATACACAACAATGAAACAAGTTTGTCTAACCAGCTAGCTGAAATTAAATAAAAAGACTATATGGTTGTCTTGTTTAAGACACAAGGCATTAAATAAGTAGTGCATCCAATGGAGATGCTAAAATATCAAGCACCTGATCTTAAACAAAAATCAACAACCACACACGGTGCAACAAACTTTTAGAGGCTGGCCTGAAAAACACCAATCTTGGACAGAAGTATCCCTTTCCTAGAGACACGATCTGCGCATTCAAATCCATTCAAATTGTTGATGGGCAAGGGTGCTGAAGCTACACCCTGGAGCTCCAGTAATAGGACCGTGGGTGCTTGATAGAAATCCAAAATTTGTTTCTCCTACTTGAGCAAAATACCTTGTCTAGAGGTTTCTCCCACTTGAGCAAAATACCTTGTCTAGAGCAATATAGAGGCTCAAGGGGGGGGGGGGGACAAACCTGAATACTCAAAAAGATCAGGCATGGAAAATTCTAGTGGCTGATGAAATATATAGGAAGAGCATGAAAGTCTAATGATAGAGCCAAAATCCATCCAATCATAGAGTTGGTTTTCATTTTCCATATCAGACACACCAAGAGACAAAATAGTGTAGTAGTAAAAGCAGTTCCAAAGTTCCAGATATTTTCTCAAGGATGCATTGCTCTCTACTCGAACTGCCCCCACCCCCCTTCTCCTCTCCCCCTTGTCAGGTAAAATCACATGGCTCAAGCCTCAATGTTCAAAATGTGAAACTATATTATAAGTACAAGTAGTGACTTTTGAAAAAAAAAATTGATGATCACCGTCTTATTTGCAGTGGGTAAGACAGGCATATGTTTGAGAATGAAGGCAGCAAAACTCACATGAGGAACGGGTGGCGGATAATAGAGTTCCACACTTTCTGATGCACAGCAACAACAACAGGCTCCCATATCTATTATTCACAAAACGTAGATGGCGTTTTGATCATGTTCGTCTTGTCTAGAAAATAAACAGAGCACACAATCAGCAAAATAGTGAATATCAAAGCATGCCGGGCACATAAACATATGCAGAGTATATAGTATTAAGAGGGGAAGAAACAGAGGACACACTAACTGAACTCTCCAATGGCAGGTAAGCAAAATCGCAATAAACAAGGTCAAACATCAAAAGAAAATCGATTACAAAAACCGAAGCTAGCAAGAAAAATGACGCCATGCAAGCTGGAAAGTAATCAAATTACATGTCCTTCATACTAACACTCAAAAAACCAGCTGTGAATCCGAGACAGCCAAAATCCAAATCAACAAAACAGCAAACGTTATTTCTCATCAATAATTCCATTAGAATCAAAGCAGCTAATCCAAATAAAAAAAATTCCAATATCAACTCCTCAAAAGCAAATCCCCCGCAAAAAAAGAAAAAAGAAAAGAAAAGAAAAAGAAAAATCCTGAAAGCCAAAACCAATAGAATCACTACCGCGAACTTTGACAATCAAAAAGCAATTCAAACAGCAAATCAAACTTCTGACTACTACTAACCCTAGAAGGCTAAACTACTCAAAACCGAGAATCGAGAGCATATAACAGTAGTAATCAAACAGAAAAAAGCATCAAAATCAAATCCAAAAAACGAAGAAGAAGAAGATCATACGTATATATCTAAAAAACCATCACCGAAGCAAGCAAACACTTGAGGACATACAGGAACAATTACTCATTGAAACACAATAATACTACTACTAGTATTTATTTATGGATGCATATAATAATTGTGACTATTTACATACTGAAGTTGAAGTGGCGTACTTTTCAGAGATTAGAAAGAAAGAAAAAAAGAAGAGTAAGCGGAAAGGAGGCGTTTGAGCTAAATTAGTAGTATTAAAAAAAGAAAAACAATTAAGAGAAGAAAAAAGAGCATTGTTTACGGGAAAGGGTAATTCTACACGCGGACTATGTTGTGCGGAGTCCGGCTTTTTTTTAAATTTTTTTTTTATTTACGTATTTCTACTATCTATTCTCTTTGTATTTATTATGATAATTTAAAGAATTGCACGTAAAAACTCTATTATTTTTAGTTGTTACTACCTCCGTCCCATAATATAAAAGTTATTTTGCCTCTTTTTGTTTGTCCAATAAATAATAATATAAGAATTTTACATTACCAATAAAACATTTATTACTCTTTTCTCTATCTTATCCCTAATTTATTAACAATCCAATCATTCTATAAGTATTGCATTAATGATAATCAAATGACATTATAGTCATTTCTTCTTTAAATTTATGTCGCACAACCGCTTCCTTAATCTGTATAAAAACACTTAAAATGACTTATATTTTGGGACGAAAGCAGTATATTAATTAAAAAAATTGAGGAATAAAGGAATTGTATTAATTTTTAAGCCAAATCCGCCAAACAAACTGAAAGAATATCATCCGAGGGTTGATTATACCAAGATATGACATTACTGGACATAAAGTCATGTCGAGTTAAAAGATGAGCCAGAACATTGTCAAGCCGCTTGACAAACGAAAAAAAATAACAGACGCGAACCATAGATATCTAGAATAACAGTCATAAGCCAAACATCCAAAAGCCTTAAAATCTTCAGGCGGATGCCAGAGCCGTTGAACACATAACAAGCAATCACTTTCCACAACCAATGTAGTGTAACCCCAAGTTCTCCGCTTCCACCAAAGCGAGATAGATTGCTCGCATCTACAAAAAAAGGTACCTCGATGGCCGGATGAAAGCGATAACAGGAACGACACAACAACCGATCCATGATGATCACGAAAGATAATACCAATGCCGAAAGATGCATCTGTTGCCGATGCATCCATGATGCATTTAATAACGCACACAACCGGTACTTCCCATTTGCTAGCATGTTCAAGCCTTGCAAAACCCGAATGGAACGTCGTTAATGCCAGAGCATATTCCTCCACCGCAGCCAATGACCTTACACAAATGCTACCAAGATACTCCGTCTGACCATAAAAACGGCGCTACATCAGGCCTTCCAGATATACCACAAAAGCAAGACAATTTGCGTCACCTCGCCTTCTTCCCTTCTTTCTATCAATCGCATGAATAGCTCCGAAAACGAGGATGAGCCAACATACTCCAATACATACTCTGACCGAGACGTATGCCAAACTTTGTAAAAGCCAAATCACATTCAAATAGAACATACCTCAAAGTCTCCCTTGCACCCCAACAAGCCAAGCAGATACCATCACCCATTTGCCGTCGAAGTAAGTTTTGACCAATGGAAAGACGATGTTGAAGACACGTACTGGAACATAAAATGTTGTATCCGCGGTTGCACATGCAACTTCCAGCACGCCTTCCACACACCATCCACCCCACTAGACGAGGATGGCCGGGAGGAAGAGATAGGAATGGTACAGTGACTACATCAATAAGCACCCTGACTTAAGTGCTAGTGTGTTAATTTAGGGGGGCTAAGCTCACCCGGACAAAAAAATATTACACTAAAAAATATGTGTAGTTTAGTCGGATCCATAAAATATTCTTAGTCCAGCCCACCCGACGAACTCGATATAGTCAATTAGTCCACTCCAAGTTAAAATCCTGACTCCGTCCTTGAGTGTATAGAATCCCTTACGATCATAATGCCACAATAACTTATCAAGATGATTACATGGGGCAACCGGAGTGCCTTCAATCGCATCGTACTCCCATGGCAATAAGTGCTCTCGGATAAAATCAACATTCCATAGTCTCGTATGAGGCAAGAACAACGCTAAGACCTTATTTCATGTATGAAGTGTATGTCTCGCATGAGGGATCCAAAAGGAATGTGGCAAGTGGCAACGTCGTCCGTGCATCATGTAAAATGAAAATCGAATCATCATCGCCAACTCTCCACCACAGCCCCCTCAGTAGTAGATCCATGCTGAAATATTTCGCCCGTAAGACTTCTGCCGCTGAAGAAGCAAGGGTGGTGAGGAGCCGTCGAGATTGCTAATATAATTAATAGTTAAAGCAGTTCTAAAAAATATAGGGAGATTTGTTAAAAAGGACAAAATTACTTACAAAATTAGTAAAAAGGACAGTAACAAAATTTATTTAGTAAATGGGACATTTTGTGGGTGTGAAAGACAAAAATGCCCCTAAATCTAATTTCTTAAAACTGAAAAGGCTCCTATAATTCAGCAACTTATTAACCGACGTTAATCAAAGTCCATCGCCACCAATGTAGTGCCGTAGATGACGGATACCTGAATACTTCCACCGATCGACATGTAAGAAGGTAGAGATAGAAGGAAGGTTCAGAAGAAATTGGGAAGAGAATAAGATTCAGAAAGAGTAGAGTCAAAAGGTAGATTCAAAAGAAAAACAACTGCGTCCGTGAAAACAGAGAAGAAGAACATGACAAACCAACAGCAACAATGGAAGAACTGATTGAAGAATTCGCAGGAATAGGGCAAGTTACTGCAATTTTGTAACTGTTAAAAAAAATAAAAACAAGGGTATTATGGTCCAGGGACAACATAATTTGTCCTTAATGACATAAATACAATGTCACTGGACTAAATCTCTAATACTACACCTAAATTGTCCTTTTTAACATTTTCCCCAAAAATATATTGATACAATTAAAGTAGGTTTAGAAAAAGATTTATAAAAAAAGTTGGCGAATTTAGGAAGGGGGAAAAAAAAAAAAAGAAAAGAAGAATCTAAATTAAGAAAAAAAGACATTATCTCGAAAGTTTTGCTTATAAGACAAAAATAGTTCTACAAACACAATTTATCTATCATACGTTCCGTTGTTGTTGTTTTTTTTTTTTTTTGAGGGAATGTTTTTAAGTGTTATATATCTCAGTCTATAACGCAAAAAACGAAATTTATTCATTATTTTTTATGTATTTTCATGCTATTTATTTTAAAACCACATCGACCACATTCCAACGCAACTAAAAGTGTAAATAGAAAATATCATGGATAAAAGATTTAAGTGAAAAATAAAACATTATAAACGAAAATAATAAAAAAAAATCATGAAACAAAAGAAGCCAAATATGTAATTATACCCTAAAGAAATGTAAATACCCCATTTTGACTACAATGTTTTTTAATACATAAAAAATAACTGCGAGAACATTCAGTTGTGAACGCGAAAGGTGGGTGATTTTTAAATACTCACACCACATGTGGTGAAGTGACCGGTAGAGTGTTAAGAACGACACATTTTATATCATAAATATCAAGTATGTGATTTTGATCACTCTACCGGTCATTTCACCTCATGTGGAGTGATAGAACTAAGATTTTTCCGACAAACAGGGGTTAGGTAAAATGAGGTTTCTTGATTGGTACAACCAAATATAATGTGTTGTGATTATATAGTCTAACTTTTTCATTATAAATATTTCTATTATGTGTAAAAAAATATGTATATATTGTATGTCACTTAATAATTGATATAAATTACGATAAATTTTTTTTTAAAGGAATTTCAGTTTTATTTTTAAAGTGGGTGTTTGTTAGAGGTGGATGACGTGGCTTATCAATGCTAGAAATTTCTGGGCCGACATGTAATATGACGTGTGATGGTTCCGTGTTAAATATGGAGCTACAAGGTATAAGTTAATAGATTTTATAATAAATCTTTTGCCTCATCACCATGGAATATGGCATCATGATTTACGTTTGAGTATTCCATCTCTAATGATTGTGTTGTGATGTAAACTTTTACCAAAATCTTACATGGCATATCACATATGGTTTATTTTATTTTTATAAATAAATTATATCGAAATATCACAATAAAACAAAACAAAAACCTTGAATAAGATAACTTTATTCCGTTTTCACAATATTAATGAGATGGAAATATGGACACAAGTTTAAATCCATGACATCTTGTTCTGATACAATGTTTGAATTATCATATCTCTCATATGATTAGGCTGATAAAGAGACAGATATAATCAACATTCTAAACACTTCAAGCACTTGAGTCGGTCAAATTCAAGCTGAAGTCCCATAGTTTCTTAGCCAACTCTGCGTCGCAACCGAAAGCATTTGGCTTGTCAATGTTCGAGTCGCAAAACTATTCACCGCTTACTCCCTCCACCTTTGGATTCAGAGCTACATAGCACTGCGTAGCCGCACCCTACAAGCAAGCATCGAAAATGGCAATTCAAAAAACATGATACTTGAGAGTTTATCCCAATTAACTTTTAATAGATTCTAACATACCTGTCCAACATCTTTAAGGAAATATTTCATAATGCTTTGACCAATGCCTGCAAGAAAAGCACAAGTAAGAATGGCAATAATTGCTAATTTTATCCTCAATATAAAGAGTTAGTCTTCGATAGTGTGTGCCCCGCCAACTCGATCGATTGCCTCAATCAATAACGCATAAGCAGATTCAAAGAAATGCTAAAAAGGCTTACTATGAATATAATTGGGTAAGAGATGACGTGAAAGATTTGTGATAACCATTCAAGGATGAACAGAATTAATGGTTATGTTCACCTCTTCTTCCTGCAGGACAGTAAAAACGCGTTTACCCCGTTCTGCTAAGAGCATGTTAAGTAAGGAAAAATACGAGAACCACCACCACCACCAACAATAAAAAAAAAATAATAATAATATAATTCAAACATTTACTTTTAAATGAAGCAGCCTTGCAGGAAGAAACATTAGTTGGATCCTCCTGAAGCATAGTATTCCAAGAATTTTACTTTTGCCTGGTGTAAGTAATGGCTAAAAGCTCATCGCCTAGTCGTAGTAGTAGTAGTTGTTGTACTAGGCTACATGTGTACTCTTCTCCGTGTTTTGACAAACTTGCACATGACATGAGCAGGCGTGTTAGAAATAAGTACAAATGACATCACTATAACCATTTACTCCATCTATTCATAGGTAGGCAGTTGCCAAAATCACACATATTAAGAAAGTGACTTAATGCTTTGACTTTAACGATGAAATGTCAAAAGAATCATTTGATATAATTGATGCAGTCCCATTTTTAATCTCTTATAGTAACAAATAAGGGAAAAGGAGGAAAAAGGACAGGTACAAGTATTTCTGGCAACTACGTCTCTTAAATAGTAACAAAGGAGTGACATTTTAGGTCAGATGACAATCTATCAACATGTACAATCAATTTGGTAAACGACAAATATCCCAGTAGAACTAAAGGCATGTAAGAACATAGATACACAAACATTTGTCAAATTTGCTATTACAATAAATAAAAAAAAAAAAGGGACAACCATGCAAGGTCCGAGGTCATTCGGGAGAAACAATAACAAATGGACATGAATAATTCTCGATTTACATGATTACCTTCAAGCGCCTTGCAAGCTCCTTGGCATGCAAAATATTTGCAAGCTTTGAAACTCCATAGGAATGGAAAGTGTTGTAGCTGAAAACAACAAAGGATTAGAAAGCATCTAGCTTTGGATAATAAATATACAATAATAATAATAAAAACACTTTTGTGATCAACTAATGAATCTTTCAATAAAGCATCTGCAACTGAAAATTCCAGTATTCTTACCAATGTAAGGCTAATTACTCATTAAAAAACACCAGCATAATGATTCCTGAAAAAACAAAAATCCAGCACTCACATCCCCTCCCCACCCCCCCAATCCCCCCTTACTCCTCCTGTTGGCTGCCCAATTTTGAGTAACCTCCTCTATCGAAAATGTTCATACACTGCCATTATTCACATGTGATTATTTGTCTAGATGGCACCTCATAAAAATTCCATGTGGATCACTTTATGTAAGTATTGTACTCCTTTGGACCGAAAGTGACACCTCAAAGTTCTGAAATTAAAATGGAAAGAATGGCGTATACCATCAACAAAGGAGCTGTCGGTGCCATTCCTCCACATGGCATTGTTCTTCTCTCGTCTCACACCAAAACCCAACACTTGCTTAATTCTTGAAACAAAATAAAGACTTTAGCAAAAGCAATAGAAAAGTTCCCTGCCTTTGTGGTATATTGTATTATCAACATCACGAATAAGAAATCATCTTCACTGAAAAGAGTCCAAGGCCAATAGATGCAGTAATAAAATAGGAAAAGCAAAAGGAATTCCCTAGACATTCATTTCATACCCATAAAAAGGCGAAATTTTCCTCTCAAAAAATAGGGAAAGGTGAAATGACAAAAAGAAAAAGAAAAAGAAAAAGAAAAACGACAAAAGGGAAGAATTACGGAGAAAATCACGGCCCGGTGTAGATGGGCGCAGAAGCGCAGAATCAGATTTGCTTCTTCCTTCAATGAATGTTGCTGCTACAGTCCAGTGGTTATGCAGTTCGATGGTAAAAGGGGAGAAAGAGGAACGGAGAATGAGAAATTTACACAAAATTTTCTTTTTTCCAAAATTATCGTTATAAAAGTTTATCGATAGCTCTGAAGAGTTGTCTATCGAATTCTTCAGGGAGGAAAAGCTCCTTCCTTTTGTCAGAGTCAAATGACCAATAAGACCCTCGCCATGAATTAACCTTGTTGAAATCAGCTAAAAGGGAATCCCATTTCTTCCTACATTGGTTAAGGCTTCTGTTGTTGACATGTAAAGCGTGGCAGTTCTCGACCACCAGCTGCCATATCTGAAAGGAAGCTAACGTGTGCTGCCACTCGCTTTCGACGGCGTTGATCTCGTTGACCAGAGTTATACATTCCTGTGGGCTCCAATTTGGAGCTGCCTCGACCTTCTTTCCATTTTCCCGACGAACTGCAGCAGGTGCAACTGTGCCGGAGATTATTTGCTTAAAAGTTTTCCCAAATTTGTAAGTAAATTTTAAAAAAAAAAATTCACACCTAAAGTTTTTCACTAATTAATTTTAGCCGAATTTCAGTTAAGAATTATTAATTGTGCTTTCTGAAACCGATTTTAGACACGATGTTGTTGATTAGTTTAGTTTCCGATATTGAATCTAGACAATATCCAACATCTTTGACTCAAATTTAGTTAAGATAAAAGTTATTTTCGAAAATGTTGGCCAAAATAATATACAGATGTCAAAAGATTTAAGTCTTATTTTAGGCGAAAGATAAAATGAACATAGTGAGGTGAGGTGTGCAAATAGATGTGAGGTTTGTGATGGTGAGTAGTGCTGAAGCAGGTTGCGGTTGTTTTTACGATCAAAGGCGGAACCAGAAATTTCCTTCAGCAAACAAAGTCTAAAAAAGCATAATATTCAGTGTAAAGTTGGATTTTAGATGACCTCCTGATGGGGCTTGGAAATAAAATGCTCTTTCTTGAAGAAAAAAAAAAAAAAAGGGCATAATATCCAAGAACACATAATATTTCATACATGTAGTATGTTAATGATTATATCAAACAAGTCTGAAAGCAACCTCGACTTAATTCAATCAGATTAAGTGATAAAGGGTTTAATTTGAAAATACAGCAGACTGATGACACCATAAATGAGAAAAATTGGAAGATTTACGAATCCCACCCGCTTATGTTAAAACTTTCCAAGGCCATCCTCACGACATCCAAGTTGAGAGAGATAAATTGAACAAATTTTTCTGAAGAATTCGCCATGATATACCCGATCCATGCATAATATCGTGAAAAATGAATACAAATTTTTGACTGCTACGCAGTTTTTGGATATCAAACGGACCTCCCCCGAAGGTAATTTTAATGTGGCCGATTTCCCCTTTTTTGCAATCAATTTTGCTACAGCACCCGCTGCTCTAGCCAATTGTCCAGAAGCTTCTCAAGCTCAAGCATTTACTTTTCTCGTTCGAGACCAGCGTCTTGGGGTTAATGTGAGATCCGCTCAAGGGCCTACTGGTTTAGGTAAATATCTAATGCGTTCCCCAACTGGAGAAGTCATTTTTTAAGGAGAAACGATGCATTTTTGGGACCTGCGTGCTCCCTGGTTAGGTCCAAATGGATTGGACTTTACAATGCAGGCTGTAATTAATAGAAATATCACTTGCATCTAATGAAAAGACGACATGTGGTCTCATTTAAGCATTTATGCCAATTTACTTTGTTTAAAAGCTTTGATTTTTTTTTTAATGCAAATTAATCCTCCCCCCTTAAAGACACCCTGCATCAGAATTTCCCGGTAGAAAACAAAGGAAACAAGAATGTACTGCTGGTAAATCTCAAGGAATTCGAAAAAGTAAAATCCCACAACAACAATAACAACAACAAATACTAAATTATACTATGAATGAACAGAAATGTCTGCAGGATCAAATCATTCAATTACCATGCAAAAAGCATGTATGACAAATCCCTCCAGTGTTTAAAATGTTAACTAAAAGCCCAGCCACTTCAAGACTCATGAAAATTCTGATGCAGTACCCTTTCGCATCGTATATCAATACGGTTAGATACGTGACATGTGTGCAACTGCACCGCGAAGTCCGATTTTTCTCCTGAATTGCACCCAAACGAACTAGCAGAGCAATCGGTGCTGCATTTCTTCAGTCATTCCTCAGGGAAACCCAAGAACCTATTAATAAGCTTAACAACAGGAGTTGCATCCCCAGGTTGATATGGATTAAGAGATTCTAAATCCATATCGACGATTGTCTGGTATAGTGTTTGAGGGCGAGCAAAGAACAAATGCTTTCTCTTTGCCAGTTCTTCTGCTAATTCTATTTGATGATTGTCCATTAATTCCTCATTTACTACCACTATCAATGGCTTTCCCAACTTTAACGTCTCAAATATGCTTCCTGAACCTGCCATTAGTATCACATATATAAATATAAAAAGAACAGCAGAAAATCAAAAGATTCTAGCAAGTTTACCTGCGTGACTGATGACAAGGGATGCCACCTTAAGATAATCCGCTATACTTGGTGAAAATGTGAAGTAGTCCACATCCAAACTCCCAGTTTCTCCAGCAGACTGGAAATATAAAGTTAAGACCACCACTGCGTTTAAGCAAAGAGAATCCATACAAACAAAAAAAATGAATGTCCCCTCCGGCTGACACAAACAAATAATGCTAGATCACTCAAGAATATGTATGAAAGGGTATCATCCAAGTATTATTCTAGATAATCCTGCCTACTAGATATTTTCCTAGCCATTTAACACACTTTTGTGTGTGTGTGTGTGTGATGAACATTGACATAATACTGGATTCTCTCATTTGTTGCCTAATAAGCAAGATAATTAAAAGTTCATGAGACTTGGTACATGCATAGTCCCGCATACTAGATTTATCTGCCAGTCATTTTTCATAATGGAACACTAATGAGAAATCGACATGCTTAAGAAAAAGTTTGAAATTGACATGCCCATTTTATGAAAAACCATCCACAACCTACCAACGTCTAAAAGATCATTAATGCACCAAAGTCAAAATGAGTGCTTTTATTCCACTCTTTTTTTCTCAGTCGTTCAATCTACAAGGATGATATTGTATGGTATAAAATTTCATGAATCATGCTTAAAACAGTTTCCTGATGCAACAGTTTCTACATGTATTTCCTGGCAGCAAAATACAAAACTTGCCACCTCAACATTTTAAAGACTTAATGTAATCCAATCCCTACTAGAAAATAAAGCAGATAATACATTTGTTCACATGATAACTCTAATCAGCATAATAACATTCATTTTTTTGGCTTTAATTACCAGCATACATAGGAAATGTGGTACGCAATGGAGAGAAATGGTTAAAACAGCTTAATATATCCAGGAAATGCAGGAAATGCGGCTCGACTATACTTTGAAACCACAATGTGCACTCATTCTTAGAATACAAAAGATAACCTTAAATTAGTAAAGACAAATTAACTGAAAATTTTGTTCTTTTACACCTAATTTAGGATAGCATGTTGTGTCCTCAGCATGCTATACTAAATTAGTTGTATCCAAAAATAACAGACTATTATATTTATCTTACAATTTAAAGGGGTAAACGGTGTTAAGTGTCTTTTCTTTTTCTTTTTTCAAAAGCTGTACACAGGTTATACCTCCATCGTTGTGTAATCCTTTCCAGTAACAGAAAATGCACTTAAAGAACTAGCTTCTCTTTCACGTGTCAACTTCTACAAGGCTATAAAGTGAATCAAGTTTCTGGTGATCAATGCAAGTCGTCACCGTAGGCAATATTGGAGGAGAAAAAAACTTAAATCCAATAATTACCTTTGTAGGAATGTAAGATCCCCGACCCATTTGAATTAGAAGATTCGTGTAACGTCTTCTGTACAATTCTTCTTTAACTTCATCAGTGTCGACAGCTCTAACTAGAGAATCAAACCGGGTCGTTCCAACCGTAACAAACACTGTTCTGGACCCTGGATCAATATTGGCCTCAGTCATCGAACAGACAAGCCCAAAAGCACCTGCAACTGAAAATTCCAGTATTCTTACCAATGTAAGGCCAATTACTCATTAAAAAACACCAGCATAATGATTCCTGAAAAAACAAAAATCCAGCACACCCATCCCCCTCCCTATCCCCCCTTACTCCTCCTGTTGTCTGCCCAACTTACCTTAAAAGCGTTTGAGCTGTTACAGAGAAGTGTAATTTATACAGTATTTTTGTCGAACAATTTATCTACAACTCTAGTTGAAACATCAGTATAAAGAAAGGACTAAATTTTACAAAAAGATAGCTTTATATATAGTTGCAAATAGAAAGATAATATCGATCCCTGTTCAGCGATTTCCCCAGCATTGATATAGGATTTTCGAACTCTAGCAAGAAGATCGAACTGTGCATAAGCATAAACACCACCAGATAAAGCAATGGGAGGCACAACGGACAATGTGACCAAAGTGATTTGCCATAATTATGGACCCAGGTAAACATTTTCTTGCAGAATGCGGAGACAACAACAAACTTTTTTTTTCTTCCCTTTTTTAAAAGGAGAAAACAGAGAGAATTTCCTTGAAACATTTAGGGATTTGAATAAAAAGCCCTAGCTTGTCCAAATGAAGATTCACGAAGCTTTATGAAGATTCATGAAGTTTACCTGGGTTTGGTTGATGAACGAGCGGGTGATTGACCGGTGATTCGTGAAGCGCGGCGGACGTGGTGGTGGCGGCTTTTAGGGCTCCGGCTGGAGAGAGATGGAGGCTGGAAGCATCGATTCACACATCGATTCAAGCATTGGAGTCGTTGTGTGGCTGAATTTCACGGCGAAGGCGAATATACGACGGCGAAGATAGCGGAAAACAATTTGGGAAGAAGGTGGCGCAGTAAACAGAGTTCTCACCTCGCGGCGCGGCTGTGGATGTAGGGATTTGGTAGAATGATTTTATGATTTATGAGAAAATTATTTTTTTCAAGGTCGAAAGATTTTTCTGGTTTAATTTTTTTTTTTTTTTTTTTTCCCTTAATAACTTAGAAGTGGGGACAACGCCATGTCACCTCCACCTCAGCGCCACCTCAGGTTGTGGAATTGGTTGTGGCTGTGGTGTTGTGCCTGTATCATTGTTGTTTTACTACTCTCAATTTTTTGTTGAATATTTTTTTTTTGAATAATGATACATGCACTATACTTTTATGTAGTGCATAAACCACTACACAAGTGGTAGTCATGGATTAAAGTGATGAATTATTTTTTGTGATGAGTCCCAACAAAATATGTAGTGTTGATTGTGTTCTGTAAGATGTTGTGGTTGAAAGAGTAGTAGATGTATCACTACTGTTTTTTTTTTTTACTTTAGACACCATGGTTTTACTTCATACATCATATAAAAACAAAAACTATGACATAACTACACTTTAATCCCTTGACTTTTTAAAACTCTAAAACAGCTACTATCTTTTCAAAAAAAAAAAAACCAGTTACTATCTTTGTCTCAAAATGTAAATCCGTTTTAGTTTTTCACGCATATTAAAAAAGTTGGTTAAATTGATTACGTGTCATTAATTTTGATGAAAAATACTAAAATGACATTTGACCGTTATTAATGCAAAATAATGAAAAGTAGTTGAGTATATAATAAATGAGAGGTAAAAGGACAAAAATGTAATAAATGTTTCATTGATTATCTCAATAGACTTAGATTTTGGGACAAATCCAAAATGCTAAAAAGACTTACATTTTGGGAGGGATGTAGTATTTATACGAAAATAAATTTCTCTCTTCATCCCAGAACCAAAAACCCTAATTCATCTTTCACCCTACTCCATCTTCCGGCCGTCGCCGCCCCCTTCTAGCCGCCGCCGCCGCAAATCGGCTCCCCCCTCCCCCATCCTCTACAACCCATAAATCACCACATCCCCTCTCTTCCCTACTGCTCCAATGGTGGAATCCGGCCAACCAACTCCTGCAAAATCAATTCATTCCTCCTCCACTTGTAAATCACAGCCCCTCCTCCTCCCCAGATCTGAAATTCGAGCAACCCACATTCCCAAATCTGAAAATCGCGACGGTTGCCTCCCACCCCACTTGAAAAACGCGAAATTGAAAGGTGATTTCGGGATGGTTTGATTTCGCCATTTTTTCCTTCATTTTGAAATGAAACTCCGACGTTTTTTTTTTTTGTTTTGGCTGAAGCTCAAAGTCGGGGTTGAAGGAAATGGACTGACCGGCGGTGGGAGGCTGGGGGAGATGGTAAATCGCCCCTCTCCCATCTCTCTCGCATCTCGCCGGGGAAAATTGTAGTTGGAGCTGTGATTTTTTAGGTTAAAGGTTGTAAATGACATGTTTTAATCTAAAATGGTTGAGAATGACAAACATGTAGTAACACATGTACAAAACTATAGTAACACATGTAGTGATTGTCCTCTCAAACATTTAAGTTTAAAACATGTTCTTATGGACTCTGACCCCATTTATTTTTGATATTTATATTAGGAGTTGTGATTCTTATAGTTGGGTTTGTAAGCACAAAATAATGGATTTTATGGAGCTTTAAAATGGTAAATAGGGTGGCGGGTTGATGGTGGAAAGAAGAAGATGATAGCTATTTATTGTTTTTTTTTTTAAGTACTGATTAAAAGAGAGTTTTTGAAAACGGTGGTGTAAGAAGTAATTGTTTAATTTTTGTGATGTGTGAAGTTAAAAAATAATAAAAATATTCTTGTGGTGCCTAAAGTTAACATTTTGAGTACTAATTCATGAAAAAATACAAAATAATATAGATTTTTAATATATTAAATAATAATTTGAACATAGGTTCACGGTGACAGCACATGTTTTGTCGATCTTTGTTGATTATTCAAAAGCTGACATGTTCCATCGAAGTACGTGTTTATGTGTTTAATGTGATGTTACTAAAAAAAAAAAGTATGATTTTCAAGACGAATCGTTACATTCAGTGTGTAATAGACTCTGAATCATGATAAAACAACAAGTTCATAAGCATATCAATCTTGTTTCAAAAAACACATACTCATCTGGATTTAGCCAAAAAAAAAAAACTAGTTGGGACCAGTCAAATTCAAGCTGAAGTCCCATAGTTTCTTAGACAACTCTGCGTCGCAACCAATAGCATTTGGCTTGGCAATGTTGGAGTCGCAAAAATATTCACCGCTTACTCCCTCCACTTTAGGATTCAGAGCTACATAGCACTGTGTAGCTGCACCCTAACATTGGATATACAAATTCAGAAAACACGCAGGAATGCCGAACAATACATGAAATTTATCGTAAATTTGCAGTTAACTTTGCTAGATCCCCTATGTACCTGTTCAGCATTTTTATGAAAATATTTCCCAATGATTTGATTAATACCTGCAAGAAAAAGTAAAAAAATAAAAATGGCAACATGACCCTCAAAATGGAGAGTTAGCCTTCGATAGATAGAGTGTTCCTCCTGTCAACTCGATTGCCTTCATTTATTTATATATAATGCAGAATAATCAGAATTCAGGAAATAGTAGAAAGACTTACTATGTACAAACTTGCGTTGACGTAAAATATTAGTGACAACCACTCCAGGATGAAGAGAATTAATTGTTATGTTCACCTTTTCTTCCTGTAACACAGTAAAAACACGTTTACCCCGTTCTGCTAAGCATGTGAACTATATAAGAATAACACCGAGACGGAGAAGATGGAGGAAGATTTTGACCAAAGCATGACCCTTTGACTATCATTTATGCATCAGCGCACCCAAAAACCAAGTTATGGAGGAGTTACCAGAACCATTCAAGTATTCAACCGGTGTTACTAAATATACATATAACTTAATTATACATCTTCTCAACATCTTAAGCTCTTTGGTGAAATAGCTAACAATTTACCATGGTACCACATCACGAGGTAATAAGATTAAACCTTACTACCACAGACATACATACAGATACATATTTTACTATTGTTTTTACTATGTTACAGCATGGCGTCTACTCTTCTCCGTGTTTTGACATATGAGCAAGCATGTTAGATATTTAGTACAAACGACACATCTCTATAACTAACATATTAGCTGAGATAAAAATCTGTCAACCGGTAAAATCTATAGGGTAAACCCCAGTAGAACTAAAGGCACTTGAGAACATATATAGTTACACAAACATTTATCGAAAATTTCTATTTGCAATAATAATAAAAAAAAAAAAAAAAAGGACAGTCCTGTGCACTGAACCATCCCACCCGTGCAAGGTCCGGAGTCATTTTGATAGAAACAACAACAAATGGACATGAATAATTATTGATTTACAGGAATATTACCTTCAAGCGCTTTGCAAGCTCCTTGGCATGCAATATATTTGCAAGTTTTGAAACTCCATAGGAATGTAAAATACTGTAGCTGAAAGAAAAGAAAAGAAAAGAAAAAAAAAAACACTAAGGATTAGTAATAAGAATTTCTACCCCGGGTTACATCTTTCGTTTTATGACCTTTGTTTATGTTAGTAATAAGAATTTCTCTTAAGTGATACATCTAAGAAGTGCATCTAATCGCAAAGGCTTAAGGTCTTATTTATATAATATGAACTAAAAGCCCGAAATCAGTAAGTCACCAATTGTGGGACTTTTATCCCGCCTTCTTAACCATTTATGAAAAACGTACCTTTGACGAAACCGTGACTCATCACACATATTAAACAGTTAAATAGCGTGGCTGAACATAATTGATTACCTTGACTTGTCACTTATCTGGTCAAAATCGATTCCTTGGTATACGAACTTGTGGGTTATTGATGAAACATTGACGATCCTCCCTTGTCTATTGCAATCTCGTGCAGTGTTTTTCATGTTGTCCAACAACATATTTGTCAGAAGGAAATGGCCTGCAAGGTAAATTTCTTATGTTGGTTTCACGGATTTATTGTCAGTAGTTCATTTGCTTTTTCTCTGAATTGCATGTTGAAAACAAACATTTTGCATTCTAAAACCTCACGTTTGAGTCCGATGTTAAAAAAGAAGACAGAAACATAAAGTAGGTTTTGTTGCATCTTGTTGTTTGGAGACATACTACAACAAGAGGAGACCGTTGTACCTTGAAAGATGTCTGCTATTCAACCATGTGTATCGTTGTTATCATCTCTCCCAAAAACATAAGGGTATCAGGGAGGGAAAGGTGGTTAAGACAGACATTCATCGACTTTACCAACCATAGCAGGTAATTAATTTGTCTTAAAGACAAAGAGTCTACTCTTGCCTCGGTCTACATTTCAACTTTCATTATTGCATTTAAACAGAATATAGTAGTGCTGAGTGCACGTGCACATATTTATCCAACATGGTCGACATGTATGAAGTTAAACAAAGGTTCTGAAGGCGGCTAGCTCTACAATTAACAATGTGAAAGAAGTCAATCTTGCAATCCCTAGATAGCTGTCTAAGACTGAGAGACGCATGAAAAGTATAGATTGCCATAACTCCAGAAACAGAGGATCGCAGCACCACATGAAAATCCAGGTATATATTGAAGAAAAAAAAGAGAATGTACCTACCTATATGGTTAGTTGCAAATTGCATTTCTATCCCATCTGCTGAAAGTGCAAAAGCCGTCCCCATGGCCATAATCCCTGCATTATTACTTCAAAAGCAAAAAGACATGCATGATCGATGTTTCACACCCCTGCAAGGAAATACATAATCCTAAAAGAAAAGACTGCAATATTTACTCTTCCAGGCAGAGGCAGGCAAGTGGACGATCAGATGAGAGCACTTAAAGAAGTCACGGTATACAAATAATAACAAGTCCAGAGTGTTACGATTGTCTTACATGAGGATGTTGAGAGGAAGACCCAAGGAGTTGAAATCAGACGCGAACTTCCTGACAGATGCAAAAGAGCTCAAGTCCAACTCCATTACATCTATCTTAGCATTATGTATCTGTTTGAGTATGTTCTCTTTTACTTTCGTACCGCTATCCACATTACGCACAGCTATAATTACATGAGCACCGTGCAGTGCTAGGACACGTGCTGTCTCTGCTCCAATACCACTGGATGACCCTGAAATAAGAAGAAAGAGCAAGCATAGCAATGAACAATGGTCTACAAATGTGTAGTGATCGACACAATAAAGTGGTCCTATCATTTTCCAAAGCAATCTGCCAAGCAAAATATAGTACAATTTATTACATATTTTCCTTATCTTCATTTCAGTTTAAGTTTTTATGTTAATCAAGCATCAAAGCAGAATCCTCACCAAAAGGGCCAAGTCTCAAGCAATCAGTAGTACCGAATGACCTACTCAGTCAGCTCAATCTAAATATTCATATATATCAACCACTTTTTTTTTAATACCCCAATAGTGCAAATACACAATGCATCTTCACAAAATTCAGTTATAGAATCTACAAACATGAAAATAAAAAAGAAAATGATAATACAAAAGCTACACTGAGTCGTTGACTTCTTTAGCAAACTGCACACTGTTTGAAATGGAGCTAATTTAATATGAAGAGAAAACAAACCAGTAACAATGGCAGTAAGGCCAGAGGCATCAATTCCTTGGGTAACATCCTCGGCTGTAGAATGAGCTGAGAAGCCGGACGGACCTCTTTGCCATGGAAACCACATGCTTATTTATTACACACACACAGGATTATTTCTTCAATTTTCTGATCAGATTAATAGGTAACAAATTAATTTAAAGACTACAACATGCACTGAGGTTTGACTTTGTATTAGTATATTGCACTGTTATATATTGCTTGTAGAATTGTGTATACTAATAAAAAAATAACATGCTGCAACATCTTCTCCATTTTCAAACATGCTCTTGAATGATTGTAGTTAGGACTCTTCATTATCTTATTCACCATTTCTTGTTCCTTTCTTTTGAGTTTTGAGCGATAAGGGAGGTGTGGTAGCCTCAATTGACAGAAAATCAATTATCAGCTTTAGAATTGATTTTCACAGGTCGATTGTGGCACTTGTCCAAGAAAAACATTAATTCTGGGGTGCAACATCGGTAGATATGTTATTAAAAAACATTCATGTATTTTCTTGTTTTAAAAATTTAAAAAAAAAAATAGCTTACGGTTAGTTAGTTAGTTACGGTGCTTAGTTTTTTAAATACTGTTACGTTTAATGATAGGGTAATGCTTCTGCCACAACCATTCAGACATAGCGAATGACATGCAGATAACATGTTCACCAAAATGTTAGACAGGAAGAGAATAAAAAGCAGCAAAAGGTGTTGAATTGATAAATAACATAAATTGAAGGATTCAAACCGAACTGAATCATGGTATAAAATATAGGAAAAAGATTATACACATCAGATTTGTTTTTTAAAAGAAAAAAAATCCAAGTCACCATTACTGACAGGATTAAACGCTTTACAGAAGACATGCATTCGATATAGTCTGGAGTCTGGACTTGCATAAGTTGGAAAAGAAAGAAACTGCAATCAAATATTCAGAAATTCACAATCAAAAGCAGCTACTTTGGATCTGTCAAAGTCAAGCTGAACTCCCATAGTTTCTTTGCCAATTCTGCATCACAACCAAAAGCATTTGGCTTGGCTATGTTCGAGTCGCAAAAATATTCACCGCTTACTCCCTCCACCTTTGGATTCAGAGCTACATAGCACTGCGTAGCCGCACCCTACAAGCAAGCAAGCATTGAAAATGGCAATTCAAAAAACATGATACATGAGATTTTATCCCAATTAACTTTTAATAGATTCTAACATACCTGTCCAACATTTTTAAGGAAATATTTCATAATGCTTTGACCAATGCCTGCAAGAAAAGCACAAGTAAAAATGGCTATAATTGCAAATTTGATCCTCAATATAAAGAGTTAGTCTTCGATAGTGTGTGCCCCGCCAACTCGATCGATTGCCTCAATCAATAACGCATAAGCAGATTCAAAGAAATGCTAAAAAGGCTTACTATGAATATAATTGGGTAAGAGATGACGTGAAATATTTGTGATAACCATTCCAGGATGAACAGAATTAATGGTTATGTTCACCTCTTCTTCCTGCCGGACAGTAAAAACGCGTTTACCCCGTTCTGCTAAGAGCACGTTAAGTAAGTAAAATACGAGAACCACCACCAACAATAATAATAATAGTAATATAATTCAACAATTTACTTTTAAATGAAGCAGTCTTGCAGGAAGAAACATTAGTTGGATCCTCCTAAAGCATAGTATTCCAAGAATATTACTTTTGCCTTCTGTAAGTAATGGCTAAAAGCTCATCGCCTAGTCGTAGTAGTAGTAGTTGTTGTACTAGGCTACATGTGTACTCTTCTCCGTGTTTTGACAAACTTGCACATGACATGAGCAGGCGTGTTAGAAATAAGTACAAATGACATCACTATAACCATTTACTCCATCCGTTCCTAGGTAGGTAGTTGCCAAAATCACACATATTAAGAAAGCGACTTAATGCTTTGACTTTAACGATGAAATGACAAAAGAATCATTTGATATAATTGATGCAGTCCCATTTTTAATCTCTTATAGTAACAAATAAGGGAAAAGGAGGAAAAAGGATAGGTACAAGTATTTCTGGCAACTACGTCTCTTAAATAGTAACAAAGGAGTGACCTTTTAGGTCAGATGACAATCTATCAACATGTACAATCAATTTGGTAAACATCAAATATCCCAGTAGAGTTAAAGGCATGTAAGAACATAGATTTACAAACATTTGTCAAATTTGCTATTACAATAAAAAAAAAGGGACAACCATGCAAGGTCCGACTTCCGAGGTCATTCGGGAGAAACAATAACAAATGGACATGAATAATTTTCGATTTACATGATTACCTTCAAGCGCCTTGCAAGCTCCTTGGCATGCAAAATATTTGCAAGCTTTGAAACTCCATAGGAATGGAAAGTGTTGTAGCTGAAAACAACAACGGATTAGAAAGCATCTAGCTTTGGATAATAAATATACAATAATAATAATAATAAAACTTTTGTGAACAACTAATGAATCTTTCAATAAAGTTAATTGGACCAAATGAAATGTTCAATAATCAATACATGAAAGGGTTATACGATTCATACTAAAAATACAAAAAGAGGGCAAGAATATCTAAGCAACTACAAACTTTTTGTCCCCTACATGTGTGAATCGATTTCCTAGAAGTTACCTTCATTCACATTCATCAGTCAAATCGTGAAAAAAGTTTAAGCACGCAAAACACCCAAAAACTACCACAGGTTACATTTTTGTTTATGAGCATTGTTTACGAAAAACACATCTTGATGAAACCATGATTCACAAAATAAACAGCTGAACTTAAGTACCTTGACTTGTCACTTATCTGGTTGAAATCAATTCCTTTGTATGCAAACTTGTGGCCTAATGATGAAACATTTACTATCCTCCCTTCTTTATTGCAATCTCGTGCAGTGTTTTTCATGTTGTCCAACAACAGATTTGTCAGAAGGAAATGGCCTGCAAGGAGAGAAAGGTAATTTCTTATGTTGGTTTCACAGATTTCTTGCATTTGAAGAGAAAATCTAGGCATTGACGAGAGAAAAAAAAACAAAAAGAGAATGTACCTACATGGTTAGTTGCAAAATGCATTTCTATCCCATCTGCTGAAAGTGAAAAAGCCGTTCCCACAATCCCTGCATTATTACTTCAGGAAGCAAAAGACATGTTTCTAACCGAAGGAAATATCTAATCCAGAAGGGAGCATGGGGAAGTTGAAGACCACATGAGCACTTAAAGAACTTATGGTATAAAAGTAATAACAAGTCCAGAGTTTTATCAATAACTTACACCAGGAGGTTTAGAGGAAGACCCAAGGAGTTGAAGTTAGATGTGAACTTCTTGACAGATGCCAAAGAGCTCAAGTCCAACTCCATTACATGTATCTTAGCATTAGGTATCTGTTTAAGTATGTCCTCTTTTACTTTCGTACCGCTATCCACATTACGGACGGCTATAATTACATGAACACCACACAGTGCTAGGACTCGGGCTGTCTCTGCTCCTATGCCACTGGATGACCCTGAAATAAGAATAAAGGGCAAATATGGCAATGAACAAGGGTAGACAAATGTGTAGTGACACAATATAGTGGTCCTATCATTTTGCTAAGCAAGATGTAACACTTCAAGTAATAGCTTAATGCTATTTATTCTTTGACCCCAAGTACTAGGCAGAAAAACCAATTACCAGGACACTGATAAGTATACCAAAATGCCAAATATATTTCAGCTGGAAAATACCCCAATGTATATGATGATATAGGAATAACAGATCTCTTAATTTCTTTTTTTATTCAGTATGATATTTAGCCGTAAAGATTTACCCAAGAATTAAACGGAAAAAGCTGATCAATACATGGAGAAACATACAGGTAGCCCATATATTATTCAAAGTTCACAAAGTAAGATTGTTCCTCTTTGGTTTCAAGGGCTTAACAATGAACAATGACAGGGAAAACTATCCAGTGGACAGTGTTTACATGGATTCTTGTTGAAGTAATAAAATATAGTATAAGTTATTACATATTTTCCTTATCTTCATTTCGGTTTAAGCTTTTATGTTAATCAAACATCAGCTGAAAATCCAGGGTTGAAATCTCACCGGTGGCAGCACCACTAGGCAATCAGTAGTAGTGAATGACCAATTCAATCAGCTCAATTTAAATAAACATATACATATCAAGCATTTTTTTTAAACCCCAATAGTGCAAATACACAATGAATCTTCACAAATTCAGTTATAGAATCTACAAATAAAAGGAAAAAGATAATAACAAGGAAAGTCGACTTCTTTAGCAAACTGCATACTGTTTGAAATGGAGCCAATTTTGGAGAGAAAACGAACCAGTAACAATGGCAGTGAGGTCAGAGGCATCAATTCCTTGAGTAACATCCTCGGCTGTGGAACGAGCTGAGAAGCCGGACGGACCTTTTTGCCATGGAAACCACATGTTTATGCACACACGGGATTATTTCTTCAATTTTCTGATCAGATTAAGTAAAAATGAGACTGCGACGACGGAAAATTGAGATATCCATAGGAGATGCTGCAGAGAAGAAGAAGTAGATGACCACGACTGCTATCACAAGCTTTTCACCATGGATATCCATGGAAAAACATGTTTGCAGGGATTTCTGTCTGCTGCACCAGCTCGGTCTCTTGGGAAATTCTTCCCTAGTATCTCTACATGCACCGAAGTGACCGGTGGGTTGATCAGGACCACACAGTTTACATCACACATTTAAACTGTGTGGTTCTGATCAACCCACCGGTCACTTCATTCTAAAATCCCTCACCACACAAGAATTTTCCCAGTCTCTTGGGTGATTTTTGTGTGGTGTCTCCACACGGTACGGAGACACGTGTGGAGACACACACCACACACTTTCATTATGTCTTTAAACTGTGTGGTTCTGATCGTTTCATCCGTCATTTCACTTCAAAATCCATCACCACACAAGTATTTTCCTCTTAGCATAGGATCTACTTTGCATTTACTTAGGGCAACTCCAATGGTAGTACTTGGAGATAGGGATCAAAATGCAAAATAAGACCCCTATGACCATGTTTAATATGATATCAAGTTACCATCTGTGGAAAACATAGGCCCAAGTTCATATAAGAGGAGAAACCTCATCCCCAAAACCTAGGTTGTGAGGTGAGGAAAATTCATCTCTTAATATGGTGAGTGAAACAATTACAAGTTTCCAATGTGAGACACCTTAACACGCCTCTCCGAGTGTGGGGCAGGCGCATGAGCGCCAAAAATAAATTTCAACACTGCACAATAAAGAGTATAGGGATCAAAATGTGGTATCAATTTTTTTTTTATTAGTTTATTATTACTTTATGAATATCAATAATTTAGGGTAATGACGGTTATTTTAATTAATATTTTTTTATTAATATAAAATTTATTGAAAAAATAATTGTTAACATTTAAAATCAAAATAAATAATAAATTAAAATTATTTCACACATGTCTCACGCACACACACACATATATATATATATATATTTATTTATTTATTATTGTAATACAATAATCCAAAAGTTTATCAATTTACCACATGTCGTTCAATGATTTGCTATTAGGATTTCCTGACCTAATATCTTATCCGATTGGCCCCAATAATTACCACCTTCATTATATCAAGAAATGCACAAACATTTCTCTTATAAAAAAGAACTCACGGTTAGGGTTTAACCGTTTTTAGTATTCCACTGAACAAGTTCAAGGGTTTTGTTCATTTTCTCCTATCAACCTTGTGTAATACATCAGTGGAATTGAAACTAAAATCTTGATGACTCTGTACAATTCATTGATTATACATCAGTAGATTCTTCAAGTGAATTTCACTGTTCATTCGATTCTTCACATAATTTTTTTCCTTGTGTCCTTTTTGACATTTTTGCCTTCTATTAATTACGTCCTTTAGACCCACTCCCCCAAATAAATATTACTCTTATATATTTTCTGTGGCTGAATTATTATAGGACCTGATCAGGTGAAATTTTAAAATACAACCGTTGTAAGAAGGTTTTACTAAGTGGCATGTATTACAACTACTCATTTTTAACCTCTCACACACGATAAAAATGTATTATGTGAAAGAGAGTGAAAATAAGAAGCTATAATGTATGCCACTTGGTATAACCTTCCTATAACCGTTGCACCATAAAATCTCTCCCTGATCAGAGAGGTTATGCGACTATATATATATGAGGTTGTTAAACATCTGCTTTGTGAGTGACAGAAGACACATGCATTCAATCTAGCACATATATATGCATGGAGTGTGGACTCTTGCATGCATAAGTGGGAAAAAAAGAAACAGCAAAACCAAAATTAATACAATAATACAGTATTTCTAATTCATCACAGCAAAAAAAAAAAAAACTACTTAGGATCAGTCAAATTCAAGCTGAAGTCCCATAGTTTGTTAGCCAACTTTGCGTCGCAACCGAAAGCATTTGGCTTGGCAATGTTCGAGTTGCAGAAATATTCACCACTTACTCCCTCTACCTTTGGATTCAGAGCTACATAGCAATGCGTAGCCGCACCCTACAAGCAGACATCGAAAATTAATGGCAGTACAAAATATATATATTTATGAATGTCAAGAAACATATCAGTATACATGAGCCCAATTAATAACATTTTGATGGATTCCAATATATATATATATACCTGTCCAACATTTTTAAGGAAACATCTGGCAATGCTTTGGCCAACACCTGCAAGAAAAGGCAGCATAAGAAAAAAAATGGCAATTAAAAGGAATTTGATCTTCAAGATGAAGAGTTAGTGCCTCAATTAATTAATAATTAATGCATAATTTTATCAGTTATAGTAAAGAAACGCTAATTAAAATGACTTACTATGAATAAACTTGGGAAAGTGTTGACGAACAATATCTGTGACAACCAATCCAGGATGAACAGAATTAATGGTTATGTTCACCTCTTCTTCCTGTAAATAACGCAGTAAGAGTATTCACATTAGATACTCTTAACGAATTCGCAACTTTACAGTCTTAAACATACATTTTTCTCGTTTACAGAATCTTTATCAAATATGAAATGAATCAGATTCTCTATTTTACATAATGCAATAGGCATAATGTAAAATTTACAGAATCTGTAAGAATGCGTTAGATGTAAAGGAAATTTTACAGAATCTGTAGTTTACAGTAAAAAAATAGAGTATATGCTGCAGTGTTATTTTTCATGTTGAAATCTCTAAAATAGAGTTTTTGAAGGATTTACATTATTTACTGCAAGTGCTCTAATAACATGTTTATATATCTATTCTGCTAATCATACCCCGTTTGGATTGAATGAATTATAGAAATTAAAAAAGGAAAGATAGTGGCAGAAAGAAAAAGAAAAAAAAGAGGGGAAGAAGGAATTGTGAAGTTTATTTTGAGTTTTTTAATATAACTAAGTAGAGATATAGAGATTGTCAATTAGATTATACCAAAAATGAATTGTTTCATTCCGTTTCTTAGATGTTTTAACTAGACCACCCAATTTGTAAAAAATCTTATCTCTCTTTCCCCCTTGTTCTCATTTCTTTTCTTTCAAACTAGAACAATCCAAACACCAAAATTTGAATCCATCCAAATCATATCATTTTTTTTCCCTTCAAATCTTTCAATCCAATTAGGGCTAGCTAGAGGAATATTGCAAAATTAGTCTCATAACTTCGGGTAGTATCAATTTTGGTCTCGTACACTTTCTTTGTTTATCGATTTTGGTCACATAATTTAAAAAAAAAACACATCAATTTTAGGACACTTACACGAGCAAGCGAGTACAAACGAGAGATCGCTTGCTATAACCTTACATGTGAGATGAAAATCTATCAATCAACAGGCCGGCAAAATTGAATTGGTAAACACTTCTAGAACTAAAGGCATATGTAAGAACATAGATACACAAACAATATTTGTAGAATTTGCTATTGCAATAAAATAAAATAAAATAAGACAGCCAGCCCTGTGCATTAATTAATGAGACATGATTTTTCCACCATTGATTTTTTTAGGCCTCATTTGAATCAATAGGTCCTACATCATAATCAATGATCCAAAAAAGTATTGTGAAACTTTGTTGTGCACATTTGTTCGTGGCATTATCCCTACTCTTAATTAATTGAAGGCTTTTAATAGTTTTAGAACCTTATGCTTTACCATTATGTCAAAATTGATCCTTATCTTTTAAAATGACAATTTTAGGACCTCATGTTTGTGGGTTTTTTTTTTTTTTTTTTTTTCAGTTTTAGGACAATTTCGTAATTTCCGTCTAAGTTAACGTCAAATTTGACGGAATAGTTGAAATTATCCTAAAACTGAAAAGAAAAAAAACCACAAACATAAGGTCCTAAAATTGTTATTTTAAAAGATAAGAGTCAATTTTGACAAAAAGTTAAAACATGAGGTGCTAAAAATGTCACTAGTTTTAGGACAATTTTAAATATTCCGTCCAACTTAACATGTTTTGCCGTTAACTTAGACGGAAATTTCGAAATTGTCCTAAAACTGAAGAGAAAAAAATAAAAAATAAACATGAGGTCTTAAAATTGTCATTTTAAAAGGTAAAGGTCAATTTTAACACAATGATAAATCATGTGGTCATAAAATTGTTAAAAAGCCCATAAAATTGTTAAGCAAACTCTATGTGGATGTCATTTTTTTTAAACTTTTTTTACGTTCAATTTTTTATAGGGAAAAATTCAGAAAACTCTATTTTAAATATCATAGGTTAAATTATAAGTTAAATTTTTCTAGTTTTTTTGTTTGCTTGTTTGGGTAATAAATAATGAAATACCAAATTATAAATTTACATCACTCATCTGTCTAAAGACATGAAAATAAACGCAAAGAATTTAAGGTTTAGGGGGGTGGATGAGGTTTTTGGGTTTAGTTCTTTGAACCGGTGGGAATAGGGAGAGGGGGGATAGGATAGGAATTTTGTTTTTACGATAGAATGGTCGTAAGAATGTTGTACCAAATTACATTTATATATATATATATATATATCATGTTATTGGGGTGGACAGGGAATGGAGATAGGGAATTGGGGACAGCAAAAACAATAACAAATGGACATAAATGAATAATAATGAATTAATTATTGATTTACAGGATTATATACCTTGAAGCGCTTGGCAAGCTCCTTGGCATGCAATATGTTTGCAAGTTTTGAAACTCCATAGGAATGTAAACTATTGTAGCTGAATATATATAATTAAAGACCAAGGATTAGAAAACATGTAGCTAGCTAGCTAGCTTAATTTGCTATGTATTATCATAATTAGAAGTCGTATTGTTGTTATTATTGTCATTATTTGTGTCGGCCCGTCCCGGCCCCATCCCGATCGTTAATTTGTTTAGCCGACTTAGTATATATCTTGGGGTAAGGGGGTAAGGGTTAAGTAAATGGCCCATCAGGGATCATGAGTTTGTATTTATCTTATGTAATTGTTTCTTTAGATGAAGTAATGAATACATGGATAAACTTGATTAATTAATTACCTTGATTTGTCACTTATCTGGTCAAAATCAATTCCTTTGTAAGCAAACTTGTGGCCTATTGATGAAACATTAACTATCCTCCCTTGTTTATTGCAATCCCTTGCAGTGTTTTTCATGTTGTCCAACAACAGATTTGTCAGAAGAAAATGGCCTGCATGCATGGAAATTAAAGAAAGGTAAATTAATTTCTTACGTTTTGGTTGCATAGATTTCTTGCAATATTAATTTGAAGAGAAAAAAAAAAAAGGGGAATATATGTATGTATGTACCTAACCTACCTAAATGGTTAGTTGCAAAATGCAGTTCTATCCCATCTGCAGAAAGTGTAAAAGGTGTTCCCACAATCCCTGCATTATTACTTCAAAAGCAAAAGACATGCATGATGTTTGACAGAGGTAGCACAACAACAAAATTGAGACAACGATTCACACAACCTAATCTCACACCTTTGATATATATATTTACGAGTCTCAATTGATTAATTATCATGAGATTATGTTATATATGTCCCTCGTTGTGTAATCCGAAAGCTTAAGGGATCGAACATATTAAAAAGAAAAGATCAGATTGCAAAAATTTACTCCTTCTTTAAGGCAATAATATATCATCAGATCTTACATGAGGATGTTGAGAGGAAGACCCAGGGAGTTGAAATCAGATGCGAACTTCCTGACAGCTGCAAAAGAGCTCAAGTCTAACTCCATTACATCTATCTTAGCATTAGGTATCTGTTTAATTATCTTCTCTTTTGCTTCCATACCACACTCCACACTAAGCATCGCTATTATTACATGAACACCACGCAGTGCCAGGACTCGTGCCGTCTCTGCCCCTATGCCACTGGATGACCCTGAAAATTTATTTATTCATTTAATTAACAATTGAGAAAGTGCTAGCTAAAAATATATACAAAACGAACCAGTAACAATGGCAGTGAGGTCAGAGGCATCAATTCCTTGAGTAACATCCTCGGCTGTGGAATGAGCTGAGAACCCGGACGGACCTTTTTGCCATGGAAGAAACCACCACATATTGTTTGTTGTATATATGCACACACTCACAGCAGGATTAATATTTATTTCTTCAAATCTTCTGATCACAACATCTATATTAGCTAGGTAATTAATAATGAGATCGACTACAAGCTTAAGGCCGGAACGATCGATGTTATATATATCCAAACGAGAAGAGAAGACCGCGTCATGCATGCCGGCATATAGAACCATTTTCTTTAATCTCACAATCAAACAACGTTCATATATATACTACTATTTTTTTAATACACTGTCGATCTGTCGTATTCCCAATTACAACCCTTCTCCTTTCAGATTCTCCAGCCGGCCGGTCGAGCCATGTCTGGCCGCCGGGAGGAGTAAGTGAGGAGCTGGTGTGGTTGGAGAAGAGAAGGGAGATGAGAGTAATCATATCGTTTATTGCAAATTTGCAATTAACTTTGCTAGATCCCCAACATATATACCTGTTCAGCATTTTTAGAAAAGTATTTCCCAATGATTTGATTTAATACCTGCAAGAAAAAGTACAAAAAAAAAAAACAAAAGAAAAACCTCAAATAAATGGCAATATATAGCTATATGATCCTCAAAATGGAGATCGATTGAGTGTACATTCCTGTCAACTTGATTGCCTTCATTTATAGGACAGTCCTGTGCATTGAACCATCCGACCCTTGCAAGGTCCGGAGTCATTTGATAGAAACAACAACAACAAATGGACATGAATAATTATTGATTTACAGGAATATTACTGTAATATTCCGATTTTCGGGAAATGGCAGACGTGTCATTTTGCAAAAACGAAATATTATTATTTCTTTTATTTTATTGGAGTTTAGTATTTTATTAATTAGTTATACACAATTTTCGAGTATATGTGTATATAATTAAAGGATTATTCTGAATTTTGGTAATTAAGGGTGTTTAAGGAAAAAGGGATTTAATTGGGAATTGGTATTTAAGGAAAATTAACACACTTTAATCCCATAACCTAAACACAAATCAGAATTTCAGTTTTCTCCTCCCTCTCTCTGTGCAACTTTGAGGAGAAAAACAAGGCTTGGATAGTTTTTGTGATTTCGAGGCAAAGCTTAACCGCTTTGGATCGATCGACGGAAGAATTGGAATCATTGTGAGAAGGGCAACGGTTGGATATCGTTTGTTGAAAGGATCGCAGATTTTCCGAGGTCGTTTGGATGCTTTTGAGCAAGCAAATAGGTAAGAAACTCTTCCTATGATTTCGGTTGTAATTCATAAAGTTTAGATTGTGATTTGGAGACTTGTAGATGTTAGAAAAGATGTGTTTTTATGTTGATCGAAGGATCATAGATACTACGGTTGATTAGATATAGTTTTCTACGTTTTTCTGTGTTTATTTCGATGCCAAATAGGTCAGAAACGGATTTGAAATCGAGTCTTGACGATGTTAGCGTTTTGGGAAAAGCCCAGGTGGACGAGCGTCTGGCCTCTTTGGACGGGCGTCTACTTGGGGCACGTTACGGACGAGCGTCTGGCTTTTTTGGACGGGCGTCCAATAAGGTTCGGACGGGCGTCCAGAGCCTTAGACGGGCGTCTAGCTTGTTTTGTCATTCTTCCTTTGTTGGTTGTTGTTCAGCCTTATAAGCATGATTTAGCTTTATGAATCCTTGATATATGATATATATTAAATAGTATAAGCTTAAACAAGCCTGAATTGAATTTCTGATTCGTTCAGTTAAAACACCGAATGTACTCTTAAAAGGAGTTGAAGTTCGGATCCGTCGGAAGGGCATGATAGGCTTGTGCTTTGATGAATTAGCATTCATCAATGGCTGTGTAATTAATTGCTAGGCCTTGTTAGTGTCTAGCGGTCTAGGAAGAGAGTAGTTAATGTGGGGGAGATTAATTGAAAACACTTAGGTGGTTAGTTAATCATCTTAATAAAATACGTACTTGACTAGTAAAAGATTAAACAACATGTCTCTCTTGGATAGGCACCAGTCTATATCGCGATGTGTGTGCTACCTTTGAAGGTGGAAGAACTCCGTAGGTCCAAAAAACCCTAAGTGCGGAGGACTCACCGAGGTGTGCGATCTATCGAGTCTACCTTTTTAGACTTCGTGGATATTGGTGTGATCCACTAATATGTTGCCAAGAATATCCCCAACTTGGATATGCGTAGTGGCCTTGAGTGCGGTTGTAACATAGATAAGTTAAGTAGAAACGGTTAGTCGGGATTCATGTTGATGGACATGAGATGAACCCCTAGATTGAGTCGGTCACACGTAATCAACTAAGCTTTTAATTAACTTTACTTTATAAATTATAATTGTTGTCATAAGCTTCTCTCTTCTTATTAAGACGTTGTATTTACCTCAAATGCATGTCTTTCTATGTGTTTGGGGATGAGAAGACGAACAGGTAGATAACGTTTACGAGGAGGAGTTCGATGATGACGTTTGAAGACGCTTCATGAAGAGTTTACATTTATTCTGTAACATCCCGATTTTCGCTATTTGTTTTTAAAGGGCTTTATAGGCATTTCTAAATAATTAAATGTCTAGATAATTTATTTTTTTTCAACTATTAAAATCTAGTGGTATATAGTGTCTTCATATTATTGATTAAGCTGCGAAAAGATTGGAGTGTAGTTTAACACAAAAATGATTTCGTTGTGACATTATTATTTTATAATGAAATCTTATTATTATTATTATTATTATTATTATTATTATTATTATTATTATTCATTTAAGTGATCGACGTTTCATTTTCTTTAAATTTGAGTAACCGACCCGCTGAATTAAACAATGCAATAAACGTAATTTTTGTAACGGAGCTGTTTTAGGTTGTTTTAATGTCACAATTGGAGTCAAATTGTAACATAACAATTAAAGCAGTGCAATTATTCTCCTTTCCCATCATTTTCGTTTCCTCACCATTATAATTGTCACCATGGTCACTTTTTGCTATATACATATGTATATACTCCTGTTAAGGGTCAATTTGTAGTGTTTTATAAGGATATATTTTATATCAATATTTCCCATATATGGATGTTTTTAGTAGAATTCGAGCTTTATAATCGATTAATCGAAAGAAACGACGTTGAATAGTTAAAATGCAAAATCGAGTAAATATCGTGGTTTTATTATCTATTTTGTATGGTTTTACGCTTTTTGCTCGGTTTTGTCATCTTTTAGGTGCACAAATGTGGAATGGAAGAGGTCTAAATGATGTTTGATTGAAGATTAAAGTGGAAAGAAAGAGATACAAGAGGATGAAGATGAAATAAAGCTTGGGAAAATCCCTAAAACGACTCGTAATACGACGGGCTAACTAATCAAAAAGCGCGTCGAAGAAGAGTCCTTAATGAAAGTTGTAGAGTTTTTCGAGAGCTTTTTATGACATTCGGATCATAATTTTTGAGGTCTACAACTCAAGATATGAATTTTAAGTTTCATTCCTAAATCCATAATATTCAATTTGACATACATAAATCCTAATTAAATAAGGATTTAATTTCAGCCGCAACCGCTTTATACTATTTATATATATGCGCATGCAATACCCTAATCCCATAATATTACAAAACAATTATTCAATGTAACTTCACAGCAGCAGCAGCTGCAGGAGAGAGTTTCATATCGGTCACCCGAGCCTTGTGCTCGGGTGATCCGGGTTAGATTAGGATCGCTTTTCTTCCGCTTGTTGATTCGTGGTGCTCAACCGCTGTGTAAACTATGTGAGTTTATTTTTAATTTATTCAATCCTTATTTATTTTTCATGATCTTTAATTGATTTTGTATCTTTCTTTGATTATGATGCTATTATGTGAATTAAATCGAGAGATCAGTTTGCTATTGATGTTTACAACATACGGAAGTTGCGTAGACTAGATCACCATAGAAAGATAGGATTTTTAATCATTAATGATGACAAGTTAATTGGTTAATTATCTAGGTTGTTAGGTTCTAAAATACGAGAGTTAACTCGAATCTACACCTTCGTTTTGTATGGAATATTGATCTCAACATTCGGAAGAGGAGAGATCGATAATTGAATTCACTAAGGAATTAGGGATTCATAGCTTGAGAAATAGATTCACTAAGGAATTAGGGATTTGTATCTCGTGTAAAGGTGAAACCACAATTTGAATTGAAATCATGAGATGAAATAGATTGAAATCACTTGGTTTGTACATTGTTTGAGCCCATGTATCGTTAGTTTAGTTTAGTTTTATTTCGTTTTAGCTTAGATTTAGTTTACTTGTTCTATGTGTTATTTGTTCGTTCTTTCGCTTATTTGTTTTCTTGAGTAACAATTGAGAGGATTAATAAAATTAGATTCAACATCCCAATTCCTCGAGGATCGATACCGCATTTTATCCAACTTTACTAGCAACTACCCGGTATTCGCCGGTTAGAGGTAGTTTTGCATGGTAGTATAGGTTTTATAAATTTTCTTTGTTTTAATGATGCAAAATCTCCCCAACAAAAGTGGCGCCGTTGCCGGGAATCGGTGTCATGTTGATCTGGTTTTGTTAATTTCTCGATTTTGTTACGTTTATTTTTCGTTTTAATAAAGTAGCGTTTACCAAATCGAGAGTTTTTATTTTGCCGTGTTTCGATGACCATAAGGTTAAGAATGTGCAAAAGTTTTTACTCGATTTGTTTAAACGTGAAGTATGTGTTTATGTGTTTTCCGATCTAACCTCTTTGTGCTTTAATTGGAAGTGGTCATTGTGATCTGTGTTAATATGTGTTTTAAGTTTTTAGGGTTTGTCTGCGTTTTCTCGCTCTCTCTGTGTATTCGTTGTATGGACGAAGCGTTCAAGTTAGTGAACGCCCGCCCAGCTTTTTAGCTGCTGTGTAAACGAAGCGTTTGAAAGTATTGGGACGCCGTCCGCTCAAATATTTTCGACTGCTTCGTTTAAAGGACCAGGCGAGCGCCTATGCTTTCGAACGTCCGTCGGTTGGTTTTCAAGTCAAACGAGCGCTTGTTTTTTTCAACGCCGCCCAAAGTCAGTATTTTGAGGTGAACGCCTGTCACAGTCAACGCTTGATTCAAGAGTCAGGTTTTTCTTGATCTCATTCCTAATGCTTTTATTTAGTATGGATTGCTTACATTCGAGCATCTGTGGGCCTATTTATTTTTTACATGATGTCCCGAATATGAATGTTATACCTTTCCATCTATGAATTCATGCTAAGTAAATGATCTTATTCTTATACCGATTCATCTATGCAAGTTATAGTTACCGCCGGTTCTCGTATGCTATAACCGGTCTTCGTGTTAATTAGTAGCTAATGTCGGTTTCGTGATGCTACATACCGCGTGATGAATCTTGTGAGCTTTGAGACTTATGTGCTTCCTTGTTATTTTTATAACTCATTTGGGTAGTAATCGCCGGTTTTCCGCTGCTACGATGGAAACCTTATGAGTTATATCCATTTAGTATAGCTAATCGTTGGTTTTCCATAATGCTATCACCTTTGACGAAGTCTTAAAGCGCGTCTACACATCGCATGTAATGAACAAGATCATCGTTTATCGTAACTCGTCATTATCTGGCAGACGTTTATTATATACATGTCATGTTGCAAATGAGTGGGCTAGTTTTATTTCTTTTATTTTCTTTTATTTTTGCATATCATTCAGATGCATATCATTTAGTTGCATGTCATCTAGTTGCATTGTTTTTCTATTTTTCTTTTATTTTTCTTGAGTGTAGTTAATCGTCGGGCTCGTAATACTACCTCGCTTTTATTTTAGTTTCTCGTGACAGGCCGTAGTCACCTGTAGAGTTGTCGTGGGTCAACTTGCTCAGCCTGAGCCTGTCAGAATTTATTTTTATTTATTTTATTTTTAGGATTGCATATCATGTAGATTGCATTGTAGTATACTTTCATGTAGTTGCACCTAGCCTACTACTTTGTAATATTTCATGTATATGTATTCCATCTTTATATGAGCTTAAATTTGAAATATCTCTATATCTCCTTTTCCATGTGCTTTATATATGTAATCTTTTTCTTTTCCCCGTAGACTCTTTTGCAATCGATCAAGTGGTGCAGGATATTTTTGATAGCTATTGTGCACTTTCACGATGAATTCTTTTCTCGTGATGCTCCACGCTTCATCGAGCTATGCAAACAATTTTGGTTTTTACCGATTTTTCCGGAATTGCCAAAGATCCAATCGCCTAAGTTCTCTAATTTATTATTTTCGCACAACTTGAGGACAAGTTGCAATCTAAGTGTGGGGGGGAGAGGATGGTTTATATGTATCTATGAGTCGCTTGCTCAATTTCGTTATATTTCTATGAAAAGTGCTTAATTTTAAAATTTGTGTTTTGTCCCGAGTGAGCATTGCATGTCTTTGTTCGATGTTTATAATCATTGATGTCGTATTCGCATATTTAGTAAATTTAGATGTCTCACCCGACACTATTTTTCACGTACATGGTAAATGATGAGCTATGTTTTAAAGCCATGCCCATTTGATTAGAGATTTTTATGATTATCGCATGATTCTTTGCTCCCATACTAATTTTGAAAATTTTAATAGTTTGTATTTAGAGTTAGAGTATGACATACCGTGAATATCCTGTAAGTTTGAATGTGATAAGTGAAACGTGATTAAGTCTTTGCAATAGTAATAAATTGTTTACTTGAGGTGTTATGCTCGATTGGTCTGTGCTACTAGAAAATAATCTTTTCCACCGCCAATGTAAATCTCTAAGTAAACATAATTGTAATTGTGTGTGTCGGAAGTTGGTTTATGATTTGGGTGAGGTAGGTGTACCACGATGTCCTATTCCACTATGATGACCAAAGCTCACGACAACCGCTTTATAGTTGCGCTTTATGATTGGAGTAAGGTAGGGATTATCTTGAAATGTCCTATTCGCATGAGGCAAAAGCTTATTCGATGTGTGTTAGAAAAGTGTGAAAAAGTGAAAATATTGAAATATATTATTATGAATAAGTAAGGACTTAGTTATCGTTAATCTTATACCCAAGATAAACCGAAGGATATGTTGTAGGATTATCCTCTCGAGTCCATCGTGAAATGTTTTAGATATTCTCTACTATTTCTTTTTGGGATATGTATGTTTTTTGTAAAGTGCTCGTTATAATTTTTGAATATTTCTAACTTAGATGGGAAACCGGGCTAGTTTTGGTTTGAATAACTTCCAAATTGTGGAACTTAGTGGAAGTTTATTATGGCTATGCACACACTACACGGGTGAACTTCTAAGTTATTGAATATACTTCATATTTGTATGGATGTTTATTTGTCTCGAGCTTGACTTTGTTTTGTTTTGCTCGGGACGAGCAAAAGATAAGTGTGGGGAGTTGTTAAGGGTCAATTTGTAGTGTTTTATAAGGATATATTTTATATCAATATTCCCCATATATGGATGTTTTTCATAGAATTGAGCTTATAATCGATTAATTGAGCAAATGACGTTTTGAATAGTTAAAATGCAAAATCGAGTAAATATCGTGGTTTTATTATCTATTTTGTATGGTTTTACGTTTTGCTCGGTTTTGTCATCTTTTAGGTGCACAAATGTGGAATGGAAGAGGTCTAAATGATGTTTGATTGAAGATTAAAGTGGAAAGAAAGAGATACAAGAGGATGAAGATGAAATAAAGCTTGGGAAAATCCCAAAACGACTGTAATACGACGGGCTAATCAAAAGGCGTCAAGAAGAGTCCTTAATGAAAGTTGTAGAGTTTTCCGAGAGCTTTTTTATGACATTCGGGTCATAATTTTTGGAGGTCTACAACTCAAGATATGAATTTTAGAAGTTTCATTCCTAAATCCATAATATTCAGCCGACATACATAAATCCTAATTAAATAAGGATTTAATTTCAGCCGCAGCCGCCTTATACTATTTATATATATGCGCATGCAATACCCTAATCCCATAATATTACAAAACAATTATTCAGCGGTAACTTCACAGCAAAGAAGCAGTGCTCGGGAGTTTCATCGAGGCGGTCCCGAGCCTTGTGCTCGGGTGATCCGGGGTTAGATTAGATCGTTTTTCTTCCGCTTGTTGATTCGTGGTGCTCAACCGTTGTGTAAACTATGTGAGTTTATTTTTAATTTATTCAATCCTTATTTATTTTTCATGATCTTTAATTGATTTTGTATCTTTCTTTGATTATGATGCTATTATGTGAATTAGATCGAGAGATCAGTTTTCTATTGATGTTTACAACATACGGAAGTTGCGTAGACTAGATCACCATAGAAAGATAGGATTTTTAATCATTAATGATGACAAGTTAATTGGTTAATTATCTAGGTTGTTAGGTTCTAAAATACGAGAGTTAACCTGAATCTACACCTTCGTTTTGTATGGAATATTGATCTCAACATTCGGAAGAGAGAGATCGATAATTGAATTCACTAAGGAATTAGGGATTCATAGCTTGAGAAATAGATTCACTAAGGAATTAGGGATTTGTATCTCGTGTAAAGGTGAAACCACAATTTGAATTGAAATCATGAGATGAAATAGGATTGAAATCACTTGGTTTGTACATTGTTTGAGCTCATGTATCGTTAGTTTAGTTTAGTTTTATTTCGTTTTAGCTTAGATTTAGTTTACTTGTTCTATGTGTTATTTGTTCGTTCTTTCGTTTATTTGTTTTCTTGAGTAACAATTGAGAGGATTAATAAAATTATATTCAACATCCCAATTCCCTGAGGATCGATACCCGTACTTATCCAACTTTACTAGCAACTACCCGGTATTCGGCCGTTTAGGAGGTAGTTTTGCATGGTAGTATAGGTTTTATAAATTTTCTTTTGTTTTAATGATGCAAAATTTCCCCAACAACTCCTGGACGTTGCCAGAAAAAAAAAGTCAGATTAATCAAGTCATGTTCTCTTTGTTTTCTTTGCCATAGAATCCACTTTCACTTCAAACCCAACTTATCTGCACAACAGCCCAGCCTTGTTCATGCTTCCTTCTCCTTCAAATCATGGATGGTTTGATAACCAAAACACCAACTTCTTCTGTTACTATACCCTTTTCTTGTGACTTTTCAGAGTGCCCAATTCCCTCATGATTTTCAAAGCTTCTTTGGTCGCTGACTAGCCTGCCTTTCGGTATCTATCTGATTTTGCCTAAGAGTATGAGGCTTGATCGGAGACACCACACACCAAATCGTTATCTAAAAGTAGATAACCATATCTGCACCTCCATTTTTTCCGTCACTAGTCAGTCTTCTAGATCGTCAATCCTTTCGTCGTTGTCAATTGGTGAATTTCTTTGGATAACGGTTGATGATAAAAAGGATATTGATGCTGGATGGTGTAGCTCAGGAGGTGGTTTTGAAGTTGGCGGTCTAAGCGGGCTGGGAAGCAACAGCGTTATATGAAATTAAAATTGAACAAATTAGAAAAATATATATTTGATAAAATAACTACAACACATGTGGAGTGAACGATCAATTGACCCAAAAAGAAATGAAGAGCAGGGATCAAAATTTGGGATTAAGTGTTGCATACCTGGAACAAATTGAGAAGGCATTTAATCAAAGCGACAAGTAACTTATACACGGACAATATGTGAGTTGTATTTTCATAAAAGCTATTGTGTGTTTCGTAATTTATTTTCGATATAATACTTATATAGATATAAATCTGTCATTTTTTGTGAGATCTTAACTTCGGTAATAACAAATATGTTATTATTAGGCTTTTCAAACAAAATGTGTTACTATTAATCATATGCGAGTTTTATTATTTCAGTACAAGTAAAAGTGTGTTTTCTTATCAATTTACTTTCAAAAGAATACTTATTTGATATTACTTGTCTTTTTGTCATAAGTAAATGGTAGGTTTTATTCTGGTGAAACCCAAAGAGTGACTTTCATCAATTTGTTTATTTCGAAAAAAGAATAGTTATATCCACATGTTATTTTAATTGAAAGGATATATATTTTAGTGCTGACGCATTTATCATTATCTTAAAGTTCTTCAAAATATTATTTATTATATTTTATAAGGTTTGATCTTGACATGAATGCCCGATCATTTCACGTTTAATGAAAGATAATGATATTCAACTCGTGGTCATGCTTGCTTGATTGCATTGCGTGTGCAAAGTGCGCGGAACTAAGCGACTAGTTGAGTTAGGGTTATCGCGACCATGAACGGCTAGTCACCGGTCTCGGGGCCTCTTGACTTTGGCTCATCGACAATCCTAGAGTAATGGTACCAAAATTCCCCAAAGTTCCATGTGCATGATCGGGAAAGCAAGGGCTGACGATTGTGTCATGGTTCGGAGGGCAGTGGGGTTGGCTGGAGCCCATTGGGAGGTTCATTGGGCGAAGGTCTGAATCCTTTCCCTGACAATCGGCCGGAGTTGTCAGGCAAGAGCTTGCTTGTTGGAGTGCGGTAGTAAATCGTGTTCACGTGTGGAGTTCGGTTGGTATTGACTCATCGACTAGGCCAAGTCGGTGTCAAGTAATCTGATGATAACCTCTCGTAAATTCAAGTAATGATTGTACAATAAAGACACGGCTAAAATTCAAATAATGATCGATTGGTTTATTCTTTGTTTCCATTATATATTATTATTGTACTTTTTCAGAACACTATCGCATTATGGCTCATACAATTTTTCTCGATTGACTTATTTTTCTTGTCTTTTCTTTCCATTTTTAAAAATATAAATACAAAGTTGTTGAATCAAAGCAAGAGATGGGAAAATAGGCACGACGATATTTATCAAGATCACTATGGTGGTTATGCATTAGAAAATTTGATGACATGGTTTGTGTTGAGGATTTTAATCAATTTGGGATTCTATTTGTTGTAATTATTGATGTAACCAGTTAGATGCTGCAAGTGTTTTGATGGATTTATATCAATATTTGAGAATTATGGTATCGTATGAACGTCTATGCGAAAGCCTCGCAACCTGCTCCTAGAATGACCCCAGTAGACCTAGGGGTCAGGAGTGGGTCGTTACATATTCATTTCTTATTCTTTAATAGATTGTTTTATACTTTTGGTCTTTCGAGACTTGTAGTACCGTTGCATTTCTTTTGGATTTCGTACTTCCTTGAATGTAATAAATTACATTTCCTTCTTTAGATTTCATTTCTATTCTTGGTTGTTGCAATTTTTATACCCGAGTCTTTTGCTTCCGTTTGCTTATTTTTGATACGACGTAGTAGAGGCTTACGTATAAGGTGAATTTATTTTTATTTTATACGTGCCGAGCGTTCCTTTTCTGGATAAGGACTCGGTGTCCGGGAACGGGGCGTTACAGTTGGTATCAGAGAGAAGCGTCTTTAGGCTTTCTTTCTTATAAGATAAGTGTCCTCTAGATCTTTTAGTGACGTTCTGGTTGTCTTTGATCATCAGGATGGTGTTCACGAGAACCGAGCGTAGCAGAGACTTCGAGAGTTGACGGTCAAGTCCAACGCCAACGCTGGATGGTAGGGGCGGTGCCCCGAGACAGATCCCACCACCCCAGCGGAGCTTATCGCCACCACCTCATACCGCGACACCCACACCTGTGTCTCAAAGATGGTTTGTCACCGAGGCCACATCAGGAGCAACCTCCACGATGGCACGTGGGGAGTTCGGGGCCTCGCTTTGGTGAGTGAAGTTCCAACAGGATTTGTACCGCCACCGGTAAGTTACCCTCCGCACCAGCAAACCTTTTATCCTCCACCATTGAGCCACCCCTCACCATTGGTGTTCCATCAACAACAACAGACTTTCTACCCGCCTCCTGCAGATCATACCCCTCGACCCACCGTACCACTTTCACCACAGTTTGACCATCAGCAAGGTGCTGGTTACCCACCCTTTGGTTTTCAACAAACCTCACCAATCCTCAAGACCACCGTAACTACTATCGTGATACTACCCTTTCGCCCCGAACCTCAAGCGATTCCACCTTACCCACAAAGAATAAAGAAGATCAGCTTTTCAGAAGCAAGTACCTTTTGGTTACCCTCCGGTTTACCCACCAGTTCCACCGGTTAGACCGCTTTTGAGCAAGCACCGGTCAGATTGGTACACAAGATTGAGAAGGAATCGGGTCAAAACTTCTATGGGAATGTAGAGCATTCAAAGGTCGAGGAATGGATAAGGAGTTTTGAGAAGGCATGCAGAACATACATGTTCTCATGATTAAACAGATGGCACAATGTCCAAAATAAAACAAAAACGAAAAGAGATGAAGAATGTTAGTTTTCTCTTGGGTGCAGCTGAAGCATGAATAGATGCCATACAGAGTAGCAATGGCAAAGTAACAGACTGGGAAGCTTTTAAGGCTTTATTTTATAATGAGTACTTCCCGGTAACGGTACAGACAGATAAGGCGAGCCAGTTCTTAAAGCTCAAGCAGGGTATTCATCTAACGGTATCTCAGTATACCAATAGGTTTAATGAGTTAGGAAGGTTCTATCCCGAACTCATGAAAGTGGAAGAGAGGAAGATGGCCCTCTATAAGGAAGGTTTAGCTCATGAGATACAAATGCATGTTGGGATTCACCGCAAAGAATATGGCGAGAGTTACACAATAAAGCCTTGGAGGTTGAGACCTTCGTAGAAGAAGGCTACAAATGTGATTGGAAACAAGAGGAATTTCGGGACTAGCAGGGGGCAATTATCGAGAGCGCCACAAATGTAACGCCAAGAAAATCTAGCAGCGCACGGGCAGCTAAGGCCCCAACCGGTGCACCTCTGTGTCCTAAGTGCAACAGAATCATTCAGCGAGTGCAAGCGTAATACAAATGGTTGCTACGCTCTGTCAGGGGAACCAGGACACTTTTCTAGAGCGTGTCCAAACAAAGGGAAACAAGGCGATTCGAGCCAAGGAGGTGGTAGGAACGGCCCGAGTCGATTGTGTTCGAAGTTTTTGCAAATGGATGCTAGAGATGCGTAACTGAGAGGATGAAGTTATCTCGTGTACCTTGTTGTTATTTTATTTTATTAAGATATTTTTATAGCACGCTTATTCATGTCAGAATTGTATTTAAATGAATGAATGTGCACCTTAGGTACGGTAATGTTAGGTAATCTAGTGGTCAGAGCTTTGTTCGATACGGGAGCGTCTAACACTTTTGTGTCGACCAAGGTAGCTAAGAAGTTGAGTTTACCCTCGGAACCTTTAAGGAATACGTTGGAGATTACAACACCGTTAGGGAAGGTAACAAAGGTAACTAGGATGATACCTCAAGTGGAAGTTCGAGTTGGATCTTATCTATGCAAGAGCGACTTCACGGTTTTAGACTTCTCAGATTTTGACGTGATTCTTGGGATAGATTGGCTATCCGAGAATTTTGTCCACTTGGATTGTAGAGAGAAGAAAGTGACTTTCAAAGTACCCGGGAAATCAGACAAGACTTATCAGGGAAACGTGTACAAGCCGAGTAAGAAGCGACATCCTATCATTTCAGCAGTCAAGGCAATTAAGGCTTGTCAGAAGGGTTGTGAAGGCTACTTGTTGTACGCAGTGGATGTGGAACAAGTGAAGCCTAAGCTAGAAGAAACTCCAAAGAGTGGAGGAGTACCCGAGGTATTTCGGAAGAATTACCGGAAACATGCCGGATAGGGAGATCGAGTTTGAGATCAAGTTGGTACCGGAGCGCACCAGCTGCCAAGGCACCCTATAGAATGGCACCGGCTGAGTTAAAAGAGTTGAAAGCACAGCTTAAGGATATGCTTTAAAGGAACATAATTCAGCCCAGTACTTCACCTTGGGGAGCCCCAGTGTTGTTTGTCAAGAAGAAAGATGGTAGCATGAGGATGTGCATCGACTACAGAGCATTGAATAACCTTACCATCAAGAATAAGTACCCCTTGCCAAGGATTGATGACTGCTTAATCGGTTGCAAGGCAAGAAAGTGTTCTCTAAGATTGATCTTAGGTCCGGTTATCATCGGCTGAAGATCGTGGTAGCAGATATACCAAGACGGCCTTTAGTACGAGATATGGACATTATGAGTTCTTAGTTATGCCTTTGGACTCACTAATGCTCCATCTGCATTCATGGATTTGATGCAATGAGTTTTTATGCCATACTTGGATAAGTTTGTGATAGTGTTTATAGACTACATCCTAGTATATTCTAAGGATGAGAAGGAACACGAGGAACACTTAAGGATAGTGTTGGATACGTTGAAAAAAAAGAACCGCTTGTTTGCTAAGTTTTCAAGTGTGACTTTTGGTTGAAACAGTCGTTTCTTGGGACATGTCATTTTAGAGATGGCATACAAGTTGACCCAAAGAAAGATCGAGGCGCTTGAGAATTGGCCCAAACCTACTCTGAGCTTAAGTAAGGAGCTTTCTTGGTTTGGTCTGGCTACTATAGGAAATTCAGACAGACTTTTTCGAAAATAGCTACTCCACTCACTAAACTTACATGTAAGAATGTGAAGTTTGAATGGACTAGCGAGTGTGATGCAGCTTTTCATACCTTGAAGGATAGGTTGACTACAGCCCCAGTTTTGGCAGTTCCGGAGATTTTTGATAACTACGATGTCTACACAGATGCTTCGGGACAGGGTTTAGGTTGTGTGTTGATGCAGGGAGGAAAAGTGATTGCTTATGCATCTAGGCAACTGAAGGTGCATGAGAAGAACTACCCGACACATGACTTAGAGTTGGCGTGCAGCAGAGTGTTTGCATTAAAGACTTGGAGGCACTACTTGTATGGAGTTAAGGCAAGGATCTTCACCGACCACAAAAGTTTAAAGTATTTCTTCACACAAGAGAATCTGAATATGAGACAGAGGAGATGGTTAGAGTTCGTGAAGGACTATGATTTGGATATTCAAGTACCATCCAGCAAAGCCAATGTAGTGGCAGATGCTTTAAGCAGGAAACCAGTATTTGCAGTTTTGAGTGTCGAAGATGTGGCAGAAAAGTTAGATGGACTGGAAATCAGCAGGTTTGATCAGATTGAGGAACGACAGTTCGTGGCGCCGTTGTTAGCATGATCGGAGTTGATGGATGACATTCGGGAAAAGCAAGATGACGACCCAGCTTTGGTTGATTTGAAGCGAGTTGCTAGGGAGAAGCCTACAGTGGGTTATGCGTTAGACAAGAATGGGAACCTTTGGTACCAGGATCGTTTGTGTGTACCTAATGTTGGCGACTTAAGACAGAGGGTTATAGAAGAAGCACATAGGATTGCTTTTGCAGTTCATCCAGGTGCTACTAAGATGTATCGAGACTTGAAGGAAAAGTTTTGGTGGCCTTCGATGAAGGTAGAGATAGCTAAGTTCGTAGCAGAGTGTGACATTTGTCAGAAAGTGAAGGCAGAGCATAGAAGACCAGGGGGAATGCTTAAGCCCTTGGATATCCCCGAATGGAAATGAGATAAGATCACGATGGACTTCATCACCGGTTTACCTAAGACGAGAGGCGGTCACGATGCAATTTGGGTAATCGTGGATAGATTGACCAAATCTGCCCATTTCTTACCATATAAGGTTGATATGCCCTTGAAGAAGATGACGACACTATATCTAGATAATATAGTGAAGTTACACGGAGTTCCTATCTCGATAGTTTCGGATCGTGACTCGAGGTTCGTCAGTTGATTTTGGAAGAGTTTACAAGAAGCCTTTGGAACCAAGTTAGATTTGAGCACGGCCTTTCATCCTCAGACAGATGGACAATCTGAGAGGACCATCCAAACACTCGAGGACATGCTAAGAGCTTGTGTTTTGGAAAGTAGTGGATCATGGGATGACTACTACCGCAGCGAATTTGCCTACAATAATAGTTATCATGCAAGTATAGGCATGCCGCCGTTTGAAGCGTTGTATGGGAGAAGATGTCTAACACGCCATTTGCTTTGGGATGAAGTCGGGAAAGACAGTCACAGGGCGGAAATGGTTGAACAAGCTAAGGAGAGGGTTCATTGGTTAAGAAGAATCAAGGCGACTCAAGACAGCAGAAAAGTTGGGCGACGCAGAGAAGACCGCTTGAGTTTGAAGTCGGTGATAGAGTGTATATACGAGCTTCACCGATGAAGGGAGTGAAACGTTTTGGACAAAAAGGAAAGCTAAGTCCAAGATATGTTGGACCTTTTGAAATTCTGGAAAGAATTGGACCGTTAGCTTACAAGCTTAAGTTACCGGAATCGATGTCAAGGGTCCATAGTGTGTTTCACGTTTCGATGTTGAAGAAGTGTCTGACGAGGAAGGATGTTGAAACTACAATTGATCCGGAAATTCTACAAGACAATCTTGCGTATGATGAGAGACCGATCAGGATTTCGGACAGGAAGGAAAAAATGATCAAGAGGCGGATGATTCCTTTGGTTTTGGTTCAGTGGAGTAATCATTCACCCGAGGAGGCAACTTGGGAAGTTGAAGATGACATGATCAATGAATTCCAAGAGTTCGTGAATTTACCAGGTATGTTCTAGTTTCGAGAACGAAACTCCTTTTAAGGGGGGAGGAATGTAATATTCTGATTTTCGGGAAAGGGCAGACGTGTCATTTTACGAAAACGAAATATTTTTATTTCTTTTCTTTTATTGGAGTTAAGTATTTTATTAATTAGTTATACACAATTTTCGAGTATATGTGTATATAATTAAAGGATTATTCTGAATTTTGGTAATTAAGGGTGTTTAAGGAAAAAGAGATTTAATTGGGAATTGGTATTTAAGGAAAATTAACACACTTTAATCCCATAACCTAAACACAAATCAGAATTTCAGTTTTCTCCTCCCTCTCTCTGTGCAACTTTGAGGAGAAAAACAAGGCTTGGATAGTTTTTGTGATTTCTGAGGCAAAGCTTAACCGTTTTCAGATCAGACGGAAGAATTGGAATCATTGTGAGAAGGGCAACGGTTGGATATCAGTTTGTTGAAAGGACTGCAGATTTTCTGAGGCTGTTTGGATCTGTTTTGGAGCAGCAAATAGGTAAGAAACTCTTCCTATGATTTTGGTTGTAATTCGTAAAGTTTAGATTGTGATTTGGAGACTTGTAGATGTTACAAAAGATGTGTTTTTATGTTGATCGAAGGATCATAGATACTACGGTTGATTAGATATAGTTTTCTACGTTTTTCTGTGTTTATTTCGATGCCAAATAGGTCAGAAACGGATTTGAAATCGAGTCTTGACGATGTTAGCGTTTTGGGAAAAGCCCAGGTGGACGAGCGTCTGGCCTCTCTGGACGGGCGTCTACTTGGGGCACGTTACGGACGAGCGTCTGGTTTTTTTGGACGGGCGTCCAGAGCCTTAGACGGGCGTCTAGCTTGTTTTGTCATTCTTCCTTTGTTGGTTGTTGTTCAGCCTTATAAGCATGATTTAGCTTTATGAATCCTTGATATATGATATATATTAAATAGTATAAGCTTAAACAAGCCTGAATTGAACTTCTGATTCGTTCAGTTAAAACACCGAATGTACTCTTAAAGGGAGTTGAAGTTCGGATCCGTCGGAAGGGCATGATAGGCTTGTGCTTTGATGAATTAGCATTCATCAATGGCTGTGTAATTGCTAGGCCTTGTTAGTGTCTAGCAGTCTAGGAAGAGAGTAGTTAATGTAGGGGAGATTAATTGAAAACACTTAGGTGGTTAGTTAATCATCTTAATAAAATACGTACTTGACTAGTAAAAGATTGGTGTGTCGTTAAACCACCAAAATTATATCCCTTCTCACTCTATAACTAGTACAGGGTAAGTCAGAGTCGATCCCACGAGGAACAGTTGATTATTTATTTTTCGGAAGGGTAATCAAGCAGATAGTGTAGATAACTTTAAAATTAAATATAAAATCACTAAGTATGTAGAAATAAATCTTGGCGTAAAATTTAGAATCGTAACGAAGCTAATAATAGAGGAAAAATCAATCTAAGAGGATTCCAACTAAAGCAATTATTTTCTCCTTAATCCTTATAATCGATCATTGATGCATGAATTACTCGTTGAACTCGTAATAAATTAGTTATAGCCGCCGACAATCGCCAAGCAACCGATTTATCCTAATTTCGATAAGCGGGACAATCGCCACTACTTACACTTTCTCTTGTGTAGCACACCTCTCAACAATCGCCAGAGGTTTGATGAGAAAACAATGATTAATTCTTGGACAAACCTAATTCTAGGTATTAACGCACATCGGGTTAACTTTAACCTAGATTACTTATTTCCACAACAGGGAATCCTACGGGCTACGAACCGGCAGGCAATGTGTTGTTTACCACTAAAAATCAAATCTTTGTTGACAATCGTCTCGATTAGATTTTTGGTATTCGATTAAACAATCAAACTAACAACTCTGCAGTAGTGATTAATTCAATTATTCAACCTTGATTCGTTAAGTACAGAAAACAAGTAAATACTACAAATTTAACGAGGATAGGAACCAATTCGATCTCACAATTGCATGATCAAGGGATTAATAACGCTTGAACTGGAAAAGAGAAAATTAGCTACTTATTGACATAATAAAAACACAAGAAATAATAATAATTTAGATACCTTACTCTATTGGAGAAGAACCAAAAGAATTTAGTTGTTAAGCCAAATAAAAACCCTAGAAAAACAAATGAGAGTCGCACAACATATGTTTCTCCGATGTCGACCAAAAAAAAAAACCCAATTCTCCAAAATAATGCGTCCCTCCTTTTTTGTAAAAAGGTTGCGCTACTTTTTTCTGTTTTCCCCAAATTTTTTTTTTTTTTTTTTTTTTTTTTTGGGATTTTTTTCCTAATAACTAATAATAATAATCCATAATAAAATAATATCCTAATAAATAAAATAATCCATCTAAAAATAAAAACCATGAAAATAGGAGAATAAATTCATTAAATCCAGCTCGTAAGTGGTGTCTTGACTTGGGTCTCGGTGGACTTTTATGTTCTCACAAAGAGTGGCGGGATCCCGACATCATCCGAAAGTGAAAATCGTCAAACTTTAATTCTCGAATTCTTCACTTCATCAAAATTTGACTCTTGCAGCCAATAAATCCACTATTTCATCAATTTCCTCTTCCAAGCTCCTCGAACACGAAAACCAACAAAACATACCCAAAAAGCGTATCTCCAGAGAAAGCAGCATAAACTACGCACCAAAACATCGTCAATTATTGACTTATCAAACTCCCCCACACTTAGACAATTGCTTGTCCTCAAGTAATGCACTCTCGTCCCAAAAATAACAAAAGAAAAATGCATGAACCTAAATCCTAAATGCATGACCTTAAACTACATGAATGCAATGCACCGAAAGAATACCAAAAATGACGCCCGTCCAACTGCCTCATCAACCCCATATTTTATAATGCAAACCAAAGGGTATTTAAGCAATACACACGACACACTAGTGTTCATACAACTAACCTTAACTCACTTGATCATAAACTTAAAGTGGTAAAATAAGAAGGTCCCAACATGTCCTCACGGGTGAAACTCTCAAAAAATGCATAGGGACGATTCACTCTCTCTCAAAAATCAACACACAACCAAGCATTACTATAGGTTTGCATATCAATCAAAACTCCACCACTATATATTTCAAATCCAATGCACAAATCATGAGGTCTTCGTCAGGGTTGTAACGGGGCCAGGGACAAGAAAACAAGGTGGGGAAAGGGTAAATATATGGGTAATACCATGTATCATCAAGGAATAAAAGCAACTATCCAAATGCCATAAATCACCACATGCTTCTCGGCACTTACGCTTCACATACTACTACAACTACTACTAATAATAATAATAATCAAAGCTCTTATTTCTTTATTTGTTCCTTAGCTGCTTTACTCCCCTTTTTTTTTTCCTTGATTGAATTGCAGCCTTTCTTCTTCTTCAATTTTTTTTTTTTTTTTTTTTTTTTTTCAAAACATACATAATGATCCACTGGATAATATATATATATATACAGCACAAGGACCAACCAACAGATATACTCCACCAAGAAAACAAACTCATCAAGGCAATTTACTTTTACCCTTAATGACACAAGTGGGCCAGAAAGAAGTAGGGGATCTCGTAAGAAAAAGGCTTATGGTTAAAATTTCTGGAGCTAATAAAAAAAAAGGGTCAGGCTAGATGGGGCTCACTAGGGGGTATATAGTACTGGTAGGCCAACAAAAGTGGGTCTAGAAAGGGTTAAATCCTAGGTGCCTCAATCATTTAAAGTCTGATGAACTTGAAAAAAGTGTGGTCTCGAAATGTATGTCAATGCAAATTCTAGAATGACATTGGACTGTGTGGATACCACTCAAAGGAAAATATGAGCGAGTGCGCTCTTTGGTTAAGTGAAATCCTCACTTTTAAGTGGCTTTTTGTTAGGGCTCGATTATTTTACCTTCAAAGCTCACAAACAAGTGATATAAGGTGAGTGTGTATCAACAAAAGTGTGTGTTTGCATTGATCAATTACCATTTGATTCTTATTGTCAAACATAAGATTTACATGAGAGAGTTGATAAAGTGTCATAAAGGGCATCCTCGGTGCTATGAGATCCTAATATGTCCTAAATATGCAATTCTAATATGCAATGCATGAGAAACCCCCCCACACGTAAATCATACATTGTCCCCAATGTATGTTAAAAGTGTGTGAGAACTAAAATAAAATAAAGTTAACAAAAATAAAAATAAAAATAAAAATATGATGTATGAAATGACTATAGGGCATGCACGAGATGTAATGAATATATAAAGGAAATGATATGCAAGTAAATGGAAAAATAAAAAATTAAAAAAAAAAAAAAAAAAAATGGGAAAGATACATTACTTAAGGAGCAGAGGGGTTCATGCATAGTGGAGGACCGCACTTTGAAGCTTGGAGAGAGTATTATTTTGGCGGAATAATGCGGTCGTGACCTCGCGTACTTCTTGCGTGTTGGCAATTAGTTTGGCCTCCATGTTGACTGTGGCATTACGTGCCTCCGCCGGTTAGACTATCATGATCTTCGCCTCTTTTAAACTAGCCACTTGTGCATGCGAGCTAGCTAGCTCGAACGCAAACCTTGAATTTCCATGATCAATGTCCGAACCGTGGTGGCATCAAAAGTCTTCTCGGGGTAGGATATTTGCCTTTAGAGAGGCGTGGGGACCATGTGGAGCCATCACGCAGAACACCATCTTCATCATCAACAAATTGGAGCACCTTTAGATATTTTAGGTCCATGGGTTTGGATTAAATGCGCAAGAGCAAAGTTGGTTTGATTCGTGTCAAAATCACATAAGGAGGTTGCCAACCTTGTGATTAAAGGGCCCATGACCAATGTTCTAGACTTGCTCTCATAGATCGACTTGGCCGCTGCGTTGAATTGTTCGGTCGCCCAATACCCAAAGTGCACTTTGACGCCTTGTTGCATATAATGTAGCAACATGATTTCATTATCGGAACACAAGTTTCTTTGAAGAAGTTCTTCGGTGAAAGCAAATGGAAAGGAAACGGCGTATCACTGCAAGGCGCAGGATCGACAATATAGAGTCGGCACACGAAGAATTCTTGTACCAAATGGCATAAGCGCATAATTGGTCCCAATAAGGAGCCTTGTTAAACTTCTTGAGCGAACATATGTAGTTGATATATTACGAAGAAGTAACCATATCATCCGTAAGAAATCCCAAATGCATACCAAAGCGAGTGATTGACAAATTAAATGATCTGCCGAACAAGCGAAACGAAACACACGGAGTAGTAACCATATCATCCGGAACCTCAAAACGAAAGGTGACATAAAATTCCAAAATAAGCTCAATATAGGCCGTCTCATTCATAGTCAAATAGGCACCCCAGCCAATGGACTCCAAATACTTTTTGACAGACTCGTAAAGATCAAGAGATTCCAATGTAGCCCGATCAAAAAACTTGCATTCAACAATTTCACGTTTAGATAAAATTTTGTACCTTTCTTGTTCCACGGGTCCTCAAAATTTAAGTGGCCTCGTAATTGTTCCGTGGAAGGAACGAAAGTCTCTCGTGGCTTTGACAACTTTCCTTCGCCTACTCGATTCCGGAAGTAGCGTCAATGCGTTTAATCGCTGGTGCCCGTTCTTTCCGTCACGTGGGATGATGTCGCCCTTTGTTCTCGACCGTGTTTAAGGGTTTGGCACCTGCCTAGGGCGTTGGGGCCTTCGCTTGGGTGGGTTCTTATCGCAGGCCATGGTGGGAGTCGAGATGGGTGGCTGCGTGGTAGAGGAGTGAGGTCAGAGGTGTTTCAGAAAGCAGTAGAGGTGGCCGGTTCTTTTGATTGCGTAAGGCTTCTCCTGCTTGATTTACAATTGCTGCAGAGGAGATAGGGAAAGAAAAAAAAGGAACAAAAAGAATGGGAAGAAAAAGAATTTTTATTTATTTATTTATTTTTTATTTTTTATTTTTTATTTTTTATTTTTTATTTTTTATTTTTTATTTTTTAAACTGAACGTGAATCCAATGTTATTTTCTTCTTCTTCTTTTTTTTTTCCCTTCTCCTAGGATCCCGACTTCTTGGAATTGTGAAAAACAACTTCCATTAAGAGCACATAGTGTGGATTGGACACGTCGGGATCCCGACTTCGCTAAAATTGGACATCCTCCATTCTTGACTACTATTACCAAGTCGCGCCTCCATACCGAAATGCGTGGCCACTCTCCTAGATCTTGATAAAAATCTGTCCGTCTAACCTGCAAGATAGACATCAAGAACTCCACCCACATGCAATTCTCTCCTTTTTCTCATGGTTAAACAAAGAAAACAAAAGAAAAACAAACACCAGACATTGGGTTGCCTCCCAAGAAGCGCCTTTGTTTTAAGTCGTTGGCTCGACGTAAAGATCGCTTCAACTAATCGAGATAGGTAGGCTCCACTAAGCCGACTTCTTCGACCTCTTGACTCGCAACGCCTCCAAAGTACGGTTTTAGTCTATGCCCGTTCACCTTGAAAGATTTGTTCGTCTTAAGGTCTTGAATCTCGATAACCCCTTGGGGTGATACATTAAGCACCTTATATGGGCCTTCCCATCTGGATTTCAACTTACGGCATGAGTTTCAACCGAGAGTTGAACAATAAAACCAAGCGGCCTTCTCGAAACTCTTTATGGCGGATCAATTTGTCGTGCTGCAGCTTCTCTCTTCCTTATACATCCGGGCGTTCTCATACGATTCCAATCTCTGCTCTTCTAACTCCTGGAGTTGCAATTTCCTCTCTAGTCCCGCCTCTTTCAAACTCATGTTGGCCTCTTTCACGGCCCAGTAGGATCGATGCTCTACCGCCACGGGTAAATGACAAAGCTTTCCAAAGACAAGTCTATATGGGGACATGCCAATGGGTGTCTTATACGCGGTGCGGTAAGCCCATAATGCGTCATCCAGTCTCGAACTCCAATCCTTTCTACCCGGATTCACCATCTTTTCTAAGATCGCCTTCACTTCCTTGTTCGACACTTCAGCTTGTCCATTGGTCTGCGGGTGGTACGTGGTAGCCACCCGATGGTGTACTCCATACTTTAGCATAAGTGCCTTCACACTTCTGTTGCAAAAATGGGTCCCTTGGTCACTTATGATGGCTCGGGGTAGTCCAAATCTGCTAAAAATGTGTGATCTGAGGAATGCACACACAACTTGGGAATCATTAGTCTTTGTGGCCTTCGCTTCTACCCACTTAGAGACGTAGTCCACCGCAAGTAAAATATATAAGTTCCCAAACGAACTAGGGAAAGGGACCATAAAATCCATACCCCACACATCAAAGATTTCACAAAATAATATGGGTTGTTGAGGCATTTCGTCCTTAGAGGAAATGTTACCAACTTTCTGGCATCGAATGCATGTCTTACAAAAATGGTAACAATCCTTAAATATACTCTCCCAATAAAAACCACTATCAAGCACCTTGCGTGCTGTTCTCTTCGGTCCAAAATGACCTCCACAAGCCAATTCATGACAATACGATATGATGGAGTGGACCTCATCCTCAGGAACGCATCGGCGGATTACTTGGTCGGAGCCAAGCCTCCACAGATGAGGCTCATCCCATATATAATACTTAGATTCACTTTTCAGTTTATTCTTCTTGGCTGCGGACATATCAGAGGGTAGGACACCAGAAACTAAGTAATTAACAATATCCGCATGGTTCCTTACCTATCTTACCTGTCGTGGCAAAGAGATGCTCATCAGGAAATGTTTCATTAATTGGCAGCTTTTCTTCTTCCTTTACAATCTCGCTCAAGTGATACGCCATGAATTTTCCACTCCTTCCGGTCTTTGATTTCCAAATCAAACTCTTGTAACAATAATATCCATCGATTAACCGCGGCTTCGATTCCTTCTTTGTAAGTAGATATTTGAGTGCGCGTGATCTCAGATATAGACCACCACCTTCGACCCAAGCAAGTAAGATCTGAAATTTTCAAATGCAAACACCACTGCTAGGAGCTCCTTTTCAGTTGTGGTGTAGTTGCATTGTGCTTGGTTCAAGGTCTTCGAGGCATAATATATAACATGGCTTGCTCTTCCCACACGTTGTCCTAGAACTGCCCCCACAGCGTAGTCACTTGCATCACACATTATCTCAAAAGGGAGTGACCAGTCAGGGGGTTGAATGATGGGTGCGGATGTGAGCTTTGCCTTCAGTTCATCATGCGCCTTCTTGCATTCCTCATCAAATTCAAAAGGAACGTCTTGTTGCAACAACTTGCATAGAGGTTGGGCTATCTTCGAGAAATCTTTAATAAACCTGCGATAAAACCCAGCATGGCCAAGGAAACTACGAATATCCTTCACATTAGCAGCATATGGTAATTTTGCAATTAAATCAACCTTGGCTTTATCTACCTCTATTCCTTTTTCAGACACAACATGCCCTAACACTATCCCATCTTTCACCATAAAGTGACATTTTTCATAATTGAGCACGAGATTAGTGTCAATACATCGTTTTAGCACATTAGACAAATTTCCTAAGCATTCATCAAATGCATCCCCATAGACAGTAAAATCATCCATAAATATTTCAATACACTTTTCAATCATGTCAGAAAATATACTCATCATGCACCTCTGAAACGTACCTGGGGCGTTACACAATCCAAGCGGCATACGCCTGAAAGCATATGTACCAAATGGACATGTGAATGTGGTCTTCTCACTGTCTTCGGGAGCGACTACTATTTGGTAGTACCCCGAATACCCATCAAGAAAGCAAAAGAATGACTTACCTGCGATCCTTTCCAACATTTGATCGATGTAAGGGAATGGAAAATGATCCTTGCGGGTGGCTGCGTTGAGTTTGCGAAAATCAATACACATTCTCCATCCCGTTTGTGGTCTCACTGCCACTTGCTCGTGCTTCTCATTCTCTTCGATAGTAAAACCAGCTTTCTTTGGTACCACGTGAATAGGGCTAACCCATTCACTGTCAGAAATGGGGAATATAATTCCCAACTCAAACAATTTTATGATCTCTTTCATTACTACCTCCTTCAGGGTAGGGTTCAGCTTGCGTTGTGGATCACGCACCGGTTTGGCATTTTCCTCGAGCAAAATTCGGTGCATGCAAATAGAGGGGCTTATTCTCTTGATGTCAGCCAATGTCCACCCAATGGCTTCTTTATGGTCCCTTAGAACTCTAATCAAGTTCTCTTCTTGCTCATTAGTCAAGTCTTTGGTAATTATAACAGGCAAGGTATCATTGTCACCCAAAAATGCATACTTCAGATGTTCTGGCAAAGGTTTGAGCTCCAACTTGGGTGCCTGCACAGATGACGGCAAAATCCTTTCGGACGAACCAGTTAGTGGCAATACCGGCGGTGTAAACTTGGAACTATATGAGGGTGTAGAGTATAGAGCCATAATGGCTTCATTGAGAGCCTCATCTAATTCTTCATTTACATCCCGGTCAGTTAAGCTATTAGATATAACATAGTCCGTCTCATCCTCACAAAGATAATCTCTCATACACCTCCTCCACACAAGAATCAATAACACTCACATAATAGACAGACTCCTCCTCACTCGGGTGCTTCATAGCCTCATAGATATTAAAAGTGACAATTTTTCCATCAAATTCAAATGTCAAAGTACCCTTATCTACATCGATTTTAGTTTTAGCTGTCTTCATAAATGGCCTCCCTAACAATATAAGTGAAGGATGTGGTGAATATGCATCATCCATATCAATTATATAAAAGTCTACAGGAAAGATTAGGTCATGAACTTTTACTAGAACATCTTCCACCACGCCTACGGATAAGAATTGACCTATCTCGCCAATTGGATTACCACTCGGGTATCCTTTAATGGTCCTAAATTCAAATCGTTGTAAACCGAGAGAGGCATGACGTTAATAGATGCGCCAGGTCAAGCATGGCCTTATCAACCCTCTTGTTCCCTATGATGCAAGGAATTGTGTACATACAGGTCTTTGCATTTTGGTGGCACCTTACGTTGTATGACCGCAGACACGTTCTCATCCGCCTCACTCTTGCATGGGCCTTAACTTCATCTTCTTGGTGCACAGATTCTTTTCAGAAATTTTGCGTATCTAGCACTTGTTTGATGGCCTCCAACAAAGGAAGATTGATTTCCACTTTCTTGAAAATATCCAACATAGCCTTTTCTTCCTCTTCTTTCTTCGCCTTTGCTAACCTGCCTGGAAAAGGTGGAGGGATAATAATCTTTGATTCTTTTTCCTTAGGCCTAGCCTCAGTCGGTTCATCAGAATTTGCTTCCTTGGAATTATCCTCCACTTGCATCTTTTCAACAACTTTCTCTCGAGTGGGCTCAAACAATTCTTTACCACTTCGCAAAACCACTGCATTAACATTCTCTCTTGGATTCACCACTTAGGAAGGAAGCTTCCCTTGATTGTCCTTCAATTGGTTCATATCAGCTGCCAACTGAGACATTTGAATCTCGAGATTCCTTACTCCCGCTCTCGACTCACTCTGAACCTGTTGAATTTCTTGACGAAAATCTTGACGAAGCTTCTGATTTTCCTGCTGAATAGTTTGTTGGAGGGTACTCGTCATAGTTTTCATCATATCCTCCATTGAGAAATTGGTAGGAGCTGGGGCTTTGGCCCTTTGTAAAATCTGTGGTTGGGCACCCTGTGTTCTATAGTTGTTCGGGTATGGATCATACCTTTTTTGTTGGTACTGCCCTTGATAACCACCCACAACATTAACTTGTTCAGTTCCCTCCTCTTGTAGGGTTGGACACATGTCAGTAGGGTGTCCAATCGTGTTGCAGATTCCACATGCCTGGACTTGTTGAACTTGCCCAGTCGCCATCTTTTCCACTATAGAGGTCAATGTATCCAACCTATGATCAATGGTAGACAAGCTAGCTTCATTCACTGGCCTAGGCGTATCCTGCCTAGTGCCATATTGTTGGGCGTTGGACGCCATATTCTCAATTAAAACGCGAGCCTGTTCAACCGTATGATTCACAAATGCTCCCCCACTTGCAGCATCGATAATTGTTCTTTCATTGTTCAATAATCCCTCAAAGAAATACTGAAGCAATAGTTGTTCGGGAATCGATCTTTGGGGACAAGCGGCACATAATTGCTTAAATCTTTCCCGATAATCAAAAAGTGTCTCACCCGGTACTGTCTAATCCCACAAATGTCTTTCCTTATGTTGGCGGCTCGGGATGCCGGAAAAATCTTTCCAAAATTTTGATCTCATGGCGTTCCATGTAGTGATTGATCTGAAGGTAATGAGTAGAACCAATCTCTAGCTCGCCTTATAGTGTCAATGCAAAGGTTCAGTAGCTTCATTTCATCTTCTGTCATACCTTGCATTCTTTGAGTGGTGCAAGACAAGCGATGATCTCTTAGATGTTTATAAGGGTCCTCGCCCATTTTTCCATGAAACTTAGGCAAGGAATGGATCATCAAGACTTGAGATCAAAAGGTTGATTGTTCTGCGGGAAAGCAATGCATAACGGGTTCTCGTCAACATCGAGGCGACCATTTCTCATGTTGTTCTTTCAGGCCTTAGTGCGGGAGTATCACGAACATTATTCTCGATTAACATTGTTCGATTTTGATTTTGCCTTGGATTTTCCGCCATTTCTTCTGATTCTGTTTCAGAAAGTGCCTCTTCTTCCGATGAACTTGCTAAATAATCAGCTCAAGCTAAATCTGGGGAAGAAGATGAAGCCTGAAGTTTCCTTTTAGCTTCTTTTGTCTGCTTAGTGAGCTTTTTTGTTGTCTTTTCTATCTCTGGATCAAATATCAGTTCACCTGTTCTTGAGGACCTTGGCATAAACTGAAACAGTCAGTGCAATAAGTTCCAAAAAGAAATAAATTCACCGTTCCCCGGCAACGGCGCCAAAATTTAGTGTGTCGTTAAACCACCAAAATTATATCCCTTCTCACTCTATAACTAGTACAGGGTAAGTCAGAGTCGATCCCACGAGGAACAGTTGATTATTTCTTTTCGGAAGGGTAATCAAACAGATAGTGTAAGATAACTTTAAAATTAAATATAAAATCACTAAGTATGTAGAAATAAATACTGGCAGAAAATTTAGAATCAGAACGAAGCTAATAATAGAGGAAAAATCAATCTAAGAGGATTCCAGCTAAAGCAATTATTTTCTCCCTTAATCCTTATAACTGATCATTGATGCATGAATTACTCGTTGAACTCGTAATAAATTAGTTATAGCTGCCGACAATCGCCAAGCAACCAGTTTATCCTAATTTCGATAAGCAGGACAATCGCCACTACTTACACTTCTCTTGTGTAGCACACCTCTCAACAATCGCCAGAGGTTTGGTGAGAAACGATAATTAATTCTTGGACAAACCTAATTCTAGGTATTAACGCACATCGGGTTAACTTTAACCTAGATTACTTATTTCCACAACGAGGGAATCCTACGGGCTACGAACGAATAAAGAATGTGTTGTTTACTTCTAAAATCAAATCTTTGTTGACAATCGCCTCGATTAGATTTTTGGTATTCGATTAAACAATCAAACTAACAACTCTGCAGTAGTGATTAATTCAATTATTCAACCTTGATTCGTTAAATACAGAAAAACAGTAAATACTACAAATTTAACGAGGATAGAACCAATTCGATCTCACAATTGCATGATCGAGGGATTAATAACGCTCAAACATTGGAAAAGAGAAAATTAGCTACTTATTGACATAATAAAAACACAAGAAATAATAATAATTTAGATACCTTACTCTATTGGAGAAGAACCAAAAGAATTTAGTTGTTAAGCCAAATAAAAACCTAGAAAAACAAATGAGAGTCGCACAGCATATGTTTCTTCGATGTCGAAAAAAAACCCAATTCTCCAAAATAATGCGTCCCTCCTTTTTGTAAAAAGGTTGCGCTACTTTTTTCTGTTTTCCCCAAATCCTTTTTTTTTTTTTTTTTTTTTTGGGATTTTTTTCCTAATAACTAATAATAATAATCCATAATAAAATAATATCCTAATAAATAAAATAATTCATCTAAAAATAAAAACCATGAAAATAGGAGAATAAATTCATTAAATCCAGCTCGTAAGTGGTGTCTTGACTTGGGTCTCGGTGGACTTTTTATGTTCTCACAGTAGCCGGGATCCCGACATCATTCGAAAGTGAAAATCGTCAAACTTTAATTCTCGAATTCTTCACTTCATCAAAATTTGACTCTTGCAGCCAATAAATCCACTATTTCATCAATTTCCTCTTCCAAGCTCCTCGAACCTGAAAACCAACAAAAACATACCCAAAAAGGCGTATCTCCAGAGAAAACAGGCATAAACTACGCACCAAAACATCGTCAATTATTGACTTATCAAAGATTAAACAACATGTCTCTCTTGGATAGGCACCAGTCTATATCGCGATGTGTGTGCTACCTCTGAAGGTGGAAGAACTCCGTAGGTCCAAAAAACCCTAAGTGCGGAGGGACTCCGCTGAGGTGTGCGTACTATCGGAGTCTACCTTTCTAGACTTCGTGGATATTGGTGTGATCCACTAATATGTTGCCAAGAATATCCCCAGCTTGGATATGCGTAGTGCCCTTGAGTGCGGTTGTAACATAGATAAGTTAAGTAGAAACGGTTAGTCAGTTCATGTTGATGGACATGAGATGAACCCTAGATTGAGTCGGTCACACGTAATCAACTAAGCTTTTAATTAACTTTACTTTATAAATTATAATTGTTGTCATAGCTTCTCTTTCTTATTAAATACGTTGTACTTACCTCAAATGCATGTCTTTCTATGTGTTTGGGGATGAGAAAACTAAAGCAGTAGATAACGTTTACGAGGAGGAGTTCGATGATGACGTTTGAAGACGCTTCATTGAAGAGTTTACATTTATTCATTTCTTATTCTTTAATAGATTGTTTTATACTTTTGGTCTTTCGAGACTTGTAGTACCGTTGCATTTCTTTTGGATTTCGTACTTCCTTGAATGTAATAAATTACATTTCCTTCTTTAGATTTCATTTCTATTCTTGGTTGTTGAAATTTTTATACCCGAGTCTTTTGCTTCCGTTTGCTTATTTTTGATACGACGTAGTAGAGGCTTACGTATAAGGTGAATTTATTTTTATTTTATACGTGCCGAGCGTTCCTTTTCCGGATAAGGACTCGGTGTCCGGGAACGGGACGTTACAATTACCTTCAAGCGCTTTGCAAGCTCCTTGGCATGCAACATATTTGAAAGTCCATAGGAATGTAAATTACTGTAGCTGAAGAAAGAAAGGAAAAAAAAAAAAACAAAAAACTAAGGATTAGTAATAAGAATTTCTACCCCAGGATGATGTTGAGAGGAAGAGCCAAGGAGTTGAAGTCAGATGCGAACTTGCTGACAGATTCAAAAGAGCTCAAGTCCAAAACAGCTAGCTTTCCATCCACAACAACGATTTCCTCTCGTGGTTCCATACGAATACAAATATCTAGGCTTAAGGTATATTCAGAGATTGTGGAAATATCTATGCTTAAGGTATATATTCGGAGGTTGTCCACAACTGCTCTGCATGATCTTCCAATCGCCATATAGTGATTTTGGTTGGAAAAACCAAGAGAAATGAGAGAATGCATTCCAATCGCCATATAGTGATTTTGGTTGGAAAAACCAAGAGAAATGAAAGAATGCCATCAATATTTAGCAGACGTGTTTGGAAGTACTTGCACTTGGTACTCATGGGGACAGGACAAGGTATAATTATGAATTCTTCGCTGATATCGTTATGGCCACTATATGTGAATTCTTGCAAAGACTCGAGCAACCAGTAAAGGTGATTGTTGATAAATAACGGACTTGCACCCAATAACATAAGCTTGTTACTAATCGGATTACTAATTGTTCTCAAGAATGGATTTGGAACCTAAATTAAGAATCTTAAACAGGATTTGTTTTGAAGATGATACCAGCAGTAGTCGTCTGATGCGTCTATCATCCAAAGGTGTTGAATTGATAAATAACAAAAATTGAAGGATTCAAAACGAACTGATAACGTCTCCCTTATGTCAACAACTCCATTTTGTTGAAGAGTGACTCGGGGAATTATACCATTCTATTGGAGAAAAGGACTAAAAAATCTATTGAAATAATCTTAAGAATTAGCGGGTCTCAGTCTCCTTATAGATGTTCAGAAATTTGTCTGAATCGTGTCATAAAATGTAGGAAAAAAGATTAGACACATCAGATTTGTTTCTTAAAAGAAAAATCCAAGTCACCATTACTGACAAGATTAAACGCTTTACAGAAGACATACATTCGATATAGTCTGGAGTCTGGACTTGCGTAAGTTGGAAAAGAAAGAAACTGCAATCAAAATATTCAGGATTTCAAATTCACAGTCTTAAGCAGCTACTTAGGATCTGTCAAAGTCAAGCTGAAGTCCCATAGTTTCTTTGCCAATTCTGCATCGCAACCGAAAGCATTTGGCTTGGCTATGTTCGAGTCGCAAAAATATTCACCGCTTACTCCCTCCACCTTTGGATTCAGAGCTACATAGCACTGCGTAGCTGCACCCTACAAGCAGACATTGAAAAATGGCAATTCAATGCCAGACTATACATGAGATTTTATCGTAATTAACTTTGATAGATCCCTTACATACCTGTTCCACGTTTTTAAGGAATAATTTCCCAATGCTTTGAACCAAACCTGCAAGAAGAAAAGTGTACTTTGACCCTTAAGACGGAGAAAGATATATAGACACTCGATTGCCTCAAAGCGTAGCAGATTCAACAAAGGCAAAAAAGACTCACCATATATAAACTTTTGGTGACGTATAAGATTTGTCACAATAGATCCGGGATGAAGTGAATTAACCGTTATGTTCACATCTTCTTCCTGTAGGACAGTAAAAAGATGCGGTCTAAGCATGTTAACTAAGAAAATACCAACTACCAAGACATATAAGATGGAGAAATATTCTGACCAAAACATGGCTCTTTAGAGGGGGGGAAAATATCAGCAAATACCATATTATGTAGGACTTATTAGAATCCAGAACTAACCATTACTTCAGAAAGTGTGTGGAGGACGCAGCAAATACCATATTATGTAGGACGCAGGAAGAAACATAGTTAGATACTCGAGCATACATTTTTTCCTTACATTGGCTATTAACTTTCATAATCATTGAAAATAAGATTTTTTTTCTCCTAGTGCAAGTGTGGAATAAAAGAGCATTGCAGATATACATATGATAAATAAAATAAAATAAAAAAGGTTCAAGTACATTATGGAGCTGAAGGCATGTCGGAGACGTAGGTACAATTATTTCTGGTCAAATTTGCAAATGCAATGGCAAGGCATTTTTTAAACAGACAAAAAGGGGGGCTTTTCTCAGTAGATAAATATAACGTGGAGTCAGGAATAATTAAATGGGTTACCTTCAAGCGCTTCGTAAGCTCCTTGGCATGCAATATGTTTGCAAGTTTTGAAATGCCATAGGCATATAAACTACTGTAGCTGGAAAGATACAAAGAGGCAAAGGGATAGAAGTCATTTTAGCTTTATATATATCATATGAAAGAAAGAACTTGGGTGATCAGACCAAATCTTCAATATAGTAATGTTAGGTCACATACGTGCAACTGTTTTCTCCATTATGATCAATTAAAGCAGGCATCTAATGACCAATAATTTTTTTTTAGGAAATGACCAATAATCAATGAACTGCAATGTACGTAAAATCTGATTTCCACAAAACGGATATAATGCTATGGGAAAATTGCAAAAGCAGCTATCTACTCCTTTTCTAGATGACGAGTAAATCCATCAACCTAACCAACGTCTTGAATTCAAGCCACCAGGTACACGAGAATTTTTAACAGTCCCTTGCACGACTATATGAAGATATTTCTATCTGTAAAATAAGTATTTAGCACCTTTTGTATGGACCAAATTATGACATGATTACTCCATATTGAAAAGATTACATTAGAGAAAAGAATATCCTACCCCTTGCAAGTGTGAATAAGTTTCCTAGTTACCGTGATAATTACCTTCAGTCGTTCATCCAAGACGAATGTTTATGCACATATAAACCCCAAAATCTTACCGCAGGTAACATATTTTTTTTTACGATCATCGCTTATTTTTTTATTTGTTTATGATTTTTGCTAAAAAACCATAAAAACCAAGATTCCCACAGTAAACAATAAATCAGTATGGCTGAACTTGATTACCTTGACTGGTCACTTATTAGGTCAAAATCAATTCCTTTGTAAGCGAACTTGTGACCTTCTGATGAAACATTAACTATCCGCCCTTCTTTATTGCTGTCCCGTGCAGTGTTTTTCATGTTGTCCAACAACAGATTTGTTAGAAGAAAATGGCCTGCACAGAGAGAGGTAATTTCTTATATTGGCTCACAGATTTCTTGCATATGAAGAGAAAACACATTTTGTGGTCCTTAAAAGAAATTGTTTAGTTAAATAATATGCAAATAAAGGAGCATGTCCAGAATATTTTAAAACGATTCAAAGACCTGTTTATCCATTTCCTAACTGCAAGTAGGCTCAAGGATAAGAAATAACCCCCAACTTGTAAGGCTCAAACTGCAGTAGTTGTTGAGCTTTGGGATGGTAATAATCTGCCATATTATACTAAATGGGCTAGGGCCTATAGCAGTATGTTCAATCTTCTTTCACCGCTTCTTGTTCTTCATTAAGTTAGGAAGCAATGCTTTCCTATATAGCTCGTGCTTTCAGGGGGTTTTCATCCTCATTAATCAGTATGCGCTACATGTTTGAGTAAAATGCCAGAAGCTAGTGAGTATATAAGCTTGCTTTGCCTGTTTGTCATGACTTGTGACACCAGAATATTCAGTCACTTATCAATGAATAGTTTTCCCTGTCATCTCATTTTGAAGCTTGCTATTCTAATTATGAACTTATGTCTTTACCTAAATTAAAAAAATGCTTTTGCCATTTTCAAATTTTCATCTTTTCTATTAGTCCCCATAAATGAATAGAACAAAAGGTCAAGGGTAGACTTACAAGGTCAACCACGTAAAGTCAACCCAACAAGACATCTTAACATATGGCTGTACAAGATATATACATATAAGACACTAGCTTGCCATAATTCCACAGATAGAGGATCACAGCACCATGAGACAATCCTGGTATGCAAGAACAAACAAAAAGAGAGTGTACCTATATGGTTAGTTGCAAATTGCATTTCTATCCCATCTTTTGAAAGTGCAAAAGGGGTTGCCATAATTCCTGCATTGTTACTTACAGAAGAAAGAGACATGTTTTATAATCTAAGAAACAATGAAAATTTTACTCTTCCAGGAAAGTGGAAGATCACATAATCACTTAAACAAATCATGGTATGCAAGTAATAACAAGTCCAGGGTTTTATGATTATCTTACACAAGGAGGTTGAGAGGAAGACCCAAGGAGTTGAAGTTAGATGCAAACTTCCTGACAGATGCCAAAGAAGTCAAGTCCAACTCGATAACGTCAATCTTAGCATCAGGTATCTGTTTAAGTATATTCTCTTTCACTTTTGTGCCACTATCCACATTACGCACAGCTATAATTACATGAGCACCACGCAGTGCTAGGACACGTGCTGTCTCTGTTCCAATGCCACTTGAAGCCCCTGAAATAAGAAGAAGGAGCAAACATAGCCATTGATGAAAAAGTAAAAACGGATTGAAAAGACAAGTGGAACATGATAGGGATGCAATAGAATGTATACACATTTCAATCACATATTTCCTTAACTATTTAAGCTTTTAGGTGAGATTATTTATTTAAATTATTCTATCATCATCCCCCAGGATTAGTTAGGCAGAAAAACACCAAATATTGCTAAAAGAGCTCTTGACTAAGTAACGTCTATAAAAGCAAAAATCTTTACACTGTTGAAACAGATATGGAAAATGACAAAAAAGAAGCAAGGTTCAAATTGACATTACAAACTACGCACCATCATCATCAAAACTCTACTGTCTGAGGTGCATGGGTTGAAGTCGGTAGCTGTTAAAGTGGTAGTCTGGTGGACGAAGAAGGTAATAAAACTCATTCCCTTATCCATGCCAAACATTGCAAACGCTATTCAACATACATAGATTCCCTATTATATCTTTCATTTATGAATATTGTTTCCTTAGTATGGACCCCATCAAAACATCTCCTAAGTATTTACATATGCACATATCATGAAATGGTGAAAGATCATTTTTTATTAAGCCAATAGAAGTAAAGCTATGCCATGCATACATGCATATATCATTCAACTATGAAGCTTAATGTCCCTTTTGCATCTTCTATACAATTATGTCTTCCATCTCCTACAGCAAAATTATTTGATTAAACACGTGATTTACCTTGCGTCTTGTACTGTGTCTCGTGATGGAAGCCTATCACATATACTACTCAATTCGGTAATAGAAAAACATTCGAAAAATCTCCATTTACTCATTCTGGGCACAAGATTACACTCCAGATAATGATTTTAAATTAGTATACCATAGTTCAAGTAAACATATGCTCACAGAATACTACAATGTAATGATTTAATTATAAAAGAGCCCTTCAAAGTTCACATTCAATATGATGTTCTGACCTCATATACTTACCCAAGAACTAAATAGACAAAGCTTAATACACAGACCAACATACAGGTCGCACAGATATAATAAGCTCAGAAAATAGACATGTATCCATTTTGCTTCGAGGTTTTAAGGTTTAACAACGATATATGTATATGCAAATGCTGTGAATTCTATAAGTAATGGACAGTGATTACCCGGTTTCCTGTGGAAGTCTTCAGATAAGTATATGATTAATATCAGACTCAAAAAAAAGCTAAATCATTAGAAGATCCAGTGTTGAAATCTCACCTCCCTAAAAGCAAACGCCTAAGTCTCATTTATCACTTATCAGCAGTACTAAATGACTCAATAAAAGAATTCTTAATCATCGCAGGCGTAGTTACTTATAAAGAGTGTAAAACTCTAGGGCCAAAACAAATTGCAACTCGACCGAAAAACAATCCAGGAAAGTTGACTTGTTAAGCAAAATTCTGCAATGCATACAGTTTGAAGGGGAACAACAACAACAAAAACAGTTGGAGGATTCGAAAAGAGTAAACAAACCAGTAACAATGGCAGTAAGGCCAGAAGCATCAATTCCTTGAGTAACATCTTCGGCTGTGGAGCGAGCTGAGAAGCCGGACGGACCTTTTTGCCATGGAAACCACATTTTTCTGCACACACAGGATTCCTTCAATTTTCTGATCAGATTATTAGGAAATATTGAGACTAGAGAGACGGAAAGTGGATAGACTCGAGCAAAATGATGAAGATTCAGAATGACGCCATTTTACAACTTTCGCTTTGGTGCTTTGTGAGAGTTGGCAGTCAACAGTATTCCATTATTTGTCCTCTCCGTTTTGGGAAATTTTATTATGGTACTGGTCCTCTTCTCTTCGTTTTTGTTTTCTTTTCCTCCCCTGTTAAAGTGCTTCACTTTTAACATAAAAAAAAAAAAAAAAATGCTTCAGCTGAATTAAATAGGAGTGTTCGTTAAAAAATAGAATTAAATAGGAATTGACTAAAAATTCTATATCTTCTATATCTATCTATATCTATATCTCTATATATACCTATCTGAGAGAAAGGAAGGGATTAACCTCTTCCTTACACGTGGCTGCACCAAATATAAGCAAAAGTGAATTTAATTTTGTGCTGCTGTGGTTTAATGCTAAGAAATAGGATTTGCAGCCCAGGTCTTAATCGAATGTGGTCCGGCCTATTTGAAATAAGAAGGCCCATCCACTTTATAAGTTGCTCGGGTCTGGTCTGGTTTGAAAAAGAAAATTGACCCTGTTAGCATACCCAATCCTTTTCTTTATCCTTAGGGCAACTCCAACAAGGGGATCAAACACATAATTTATAGCTTTCTCCCTTAGTTACTCATCTGCGCTCTCCAGTTTTCTGCATTGTTTTTTCCTTCTGTCAGTTAATCGCTGAATAAACTTTTACTTTCATGATTCTCTCGTTGATAATATGACCTCTGTACATTTGGTTGGCAGAAGAAAATGAAGAAAACTTAAAACATTGGTCGTCTCGATGATGGTCTTGTGCAAAAGGTACCATCTTTCCTTTCTTGTTTTGGTAGATCTTTGTATTACCTGGTTGCATGTTGTATACTTTGGCAAAGGTTGAACCTTTTTTTATGTATAGTTGGGTTTCATCTTTTTTACTTCATACTTTGATCGTTTTTATCCACAATGGAGGCGATGAAGGGTTAACCGAGGTCAATGATCATGTACAGATCCCTTTGGATCTTCTGACATTCTCCAAAATTCCACAATGTGAGTCATTGCCAGCAAAATCTTTTGCAATATTGTGAATCATTACAACCCAGTCCATTTATTGGCATATTAGCTTTTTAACTATGTGGACCATATGATGTTTTAGGTTGATTTTTGGAGGAGGCCACTACAGCTGTCCTTAGAAGAACTGCCCTTAGAAGAAGGAAAGTCTAAGACTGTCCACAATGGTCACTTGACCATCTACTTTAAAAGACTTTTGAAGTAATGTACATCTCCTTTATACCCACAGTAAGAACCTTTATCTACCCTCTACTTCTTAAATCCTCTACACAAGCCTTGAGATCTGGAGTGCATCTTGGAGTAAATAGTCCTCCCTTCAATTTCGTTTCTTCGCTCCTACCTGCAAAATCAATTAGCCAACCAACAAATGCTTGAATTGCAGAACCCAACAAATTATCTATTTGTGAAATCTGAAATTTCATTTCATTTTTTTTTTTGGGGGCACTTTAACAAATATGTTCAATCTCTTCTCAAAATTTAAAAGGAAATGAAGCATGAAAGTTCTCATTCTTCACATATTGTATGTGGCGGAAATTTGCGGCTTTTAGTTCATTTTTGTTGTTTTATTGAGTGTTTAAATTTCATTTTACAGATGCTTTGAGTTGATTTGTGCAGGGAATTTATTTGGTTTACAGAAAAAAAAAATGGTTTAAGAGGATTGTATAAAGGGTATTTATTGGAATAGATTTATTTATAAAATGTTCAAAAAGTTTAACTGAAACAGAAAACGATGTAGTAAGAGGGTGATATAAAGTGTTATTATTGGAGATAGTCGACTATCCACAATGGAGCTCTTGTACATTACTCCAAAATTCCACAATGTTTGTGGAATTTTTTTTTCCAGCCTGCAACCGGTGTTCCCGGTAATGCATTTTCAAGTATGAAAATAATTTTCATCTGAGCCTCAAAACGAAGTAATTCATAGTATCGCTTTAGTTTGCTTTTTTGTTTTGCTTTTATAGGAATCAAATTTCTGATCTCCTTTACTCTTGATTCTTTTAATACCCTTGTATGTGTGCTTCTAAATTATACAATCAAAGGATCCCAAAACAAGGGAAGCATGCATTTCCGTCGTTGTCAAAACCAAGAAGAACCCAGCTGCTACACATAGCTACGGAACTCGGTCGTCTAACGTCTAAGCTACCGGAGAGCCCAGTGGAAAAAAGGGAAACCAGACACGAATAAATAACTACAGCCAACAACTTGCTATGAGCAAGAATAATTTAAAGTTGTCTCGTGCATCTTTTGTTTTGGCCAAGTACTTTTCCATTGTTTTATATATGTAATTACATAGGTAACATTTTTTTGAAGGGCTGCTACGTAGGTTATTGTTAACCACAACATTTGTGTGCTATAAACATTAGATGTGGTACTGTCTACAACAAAACAGATTTCTAGACCAATAATATGTGGAACAATTTTTTTCCATGTGTGTGGCAATGTGAAGAACGCTTCTTCATGTTAGTTCCAAATACTCTGCTTTGTAATCTGTTTCTAACCTTTCATACATGTTTTAAACAAATATAATCACACTATTGCTACATCTAGGACTTTATGAGGGGCTTTGCGGTGCAAGGCCTAACCCACTCTGGTTATTGAAAGAAAAAGACATTATACTTGCTCCTTAGGGCAAGTTATTTTAACAAGGGGTCCACATATTCATATCAAATTATATTATACATGGTATATCAAATCAAATTTAATCGCTAACAAGACATCGCGCTAGTGGTTATCACTAGGATATAACCTGACAAACGATCAAGCTTCGAGCACCGTTTGGGGCAAATTAAGTGTGTGTTAACCTTTCGTTTCTGAAAATAAAAAAATAAAAAAACAAATTTAATTCTAGACCAAAAGTTTGATACATGTCTATCAAATTATTAGAACGTCACACCTACTAAATACTTTCACTATGTATTTTTTTTTAGAAGAACTATTTTGGTTATGAAGGGAAACGATCCAATTCATTCATTATTGATCTGCAAGCAAATGCAGAGAGAGAAGCGAGTGTTGGTCAATGTTACTGTTTCTGGCAATAGTAATGTGTTTGCATTTGTTGAATTTTTGGCTTGCAGTATATGTTGAAAATAGAGTGGGGTGAAAAGTTTCATTTGCAACTCCTTTTGTTGACAATTTTGCATATACATTAAATGCTATCACCCCATCTTTTAGTATAAATGAGGCATTTTGCTTCATGAAAAAAATGTAAGAGCTGAACGTGAATATTCAGCAAACATATAGCAACTGGCAGTATGTAAAAATAGAGTGAAAAGTGTGTATCAAAATATTGTCCAATAGTGAGTGATATTTTACGGTAATTGTTCGACGCTCCTTCTACTTCAATCTTGTTAGTTGGTTCGTACATCGGAGTGACAGATTGTACACGGTTCTTCACAGATTGGGCTGCGGTTATTTTGGTGACATCTTTCACAACTCTTATACTCTTGTATTTTTATTGGTACTTTGGAGTAGTTTGAGTTGATGTATGTGAACACTTGTATCTCTTATTTACTGATTAGTGGAAATTTTTGTGGACTCCGGTCTCATGGTTTTTACTCTCTCACGTTGACGGGGGTTTTCCACGTTAAAATTCTAGTGTTACTTTATTCCGCTTTATTTCACTATGTGGCTTTCTACTAGTATATTATTCCGTTGTGCTTACTAGTGGGAAAATATTTGTGGGTGTTTACGATAATTTTCTTGTTACCGCGTCTTTTTCCCAACAAGTGGTATCGGAGCCTAGTTAGTAGTGTTGTCGGATAAAGTAATTTTTGTGTATTTGATTTGTTTAAAATGGAAGCAAATCTAAACAGGATGATCACTTTAAATGGGTCCAATTATGTTTTATGGAAAGATAAAATGGAGGATTTATTATATGTGAAAAATTACTACAAGCCTTCGTTTGATGCGGAAAAACCCGAAGATAAAACTGATGTTGAATAGGATTTGTTACATAGGCAAGTATGTGGTTATATAAGACAATGGGTCGATGATAATGTTTTGAACCATATAAGTGGCGATAAAAATGCTAAAACTTTATGGCAAAAACTGGAAGATTTATATGCCCGGAAAACTGGAAATAAAAAGATGCTTTTGATTTATAAGTTGATGAATTTGAGATATCATGAAGGAACTGCTATGGCTGAACATTTGAATAATTTTGTTGGTATTCAAAATCAACTTATTGATATGGGTATCAAGTTTGATACTGAAGTGCAGGATGGATATTTCTCGGTTCTTTACCGGAGTCGTGGGAAAGCTTTAGAAGTTCTCTCTCTAAATCAACTCCAGATGGTATGATGACTATTGATCTTGCCAAGACGAATGCTTTGGAAGAGGAAACCAGAAGGAAAGCCCATGGTATTTCTGCACAGTCAGATGTTCTGGTTGCCGAGTCGAGGGGGAGAAGTCATAGTGCTCACCAAGCATAGAGGTCAGAGTAAAAGCAAATCCAAAGGCAAATACAAAGACCTTGAACAATCATTGCGGAAAGAAAGGACATATCCAGAGATACTGTTGGAAATTGAAAAAGAAAAATAAAAATAATGACAGCAGCGATAAGAAAAATGATGAAAAGCAAGAAGACAATATTAATACTGCTTCTGGTGATTTTCTTATTTTTCAGGAAGTTGATGATGTCATTTTTGCAGATGACGTGACCAGTTGGGTCGTTGATAGTGGTGCGTCAGTCCATGCTACTTCGAGAAGAGAATTCTTCACATCTTACACTGCAGGTGATTTTGGTGATGTGAGAATGGCACATGATTCTGTTATAAAGTGTGCAGGTGTTGGAGATATTAGTTTGGAGACGTCTAATGGTACCAAACTAATTCTCAGAAAATTTAAGCATATTCCAGATATCCGGTTGAATCTGATTTCGGTTGGAAGACTGTGTGATGATGGGTATGACAGTTTATTTTCACGTGATACGTGGAAACTCACAAAAGGTCTTCAGTTGTTGCTAGAGGTATGAAATCCTCTACACTTTTCTTGACTCAAGCAAAAGTTATTATTGATATGGCTAATGCAGTGGAGTCGCCTGATGAGACTGAGTTGTGGCATAAGAGGTTATGTCATATGAGTTTGAAAGGTATGACTGTCTTGTCCAAGAAAAATCTATTATCCTGTTCTAACAGTTCGCATGTGGAGAAGTGTGCACATTGTCTTGCAGGGAAGCAAAATAGAGTTTCTTTTAAAACTCATCCACTGTCAAGAAATTCAGAAGTACTTGAGTTGGTACATTCTGATGTTTGTGGTCATATGAAAAGAAGGACGCTTGGTGGTTCCCAGTATTTTATGACTTTTATTGATGATCAATCGAGGAAATTTTGGGTCTACACTTTGAAGACAAAAAATCAAGTGTTAGACGTTTTTAAGCAGTTTCAAGTCTCGGTTGAGAAGGAAACTGGAAAGAAGTTGAAGTGTATTCGGACAGACAATGGCGATGAATACACTGGTCCGTTTCATGTTTACTGCAAGCAGCAGGGTATCAGACATGAAAGGACTCCGCCTAAAACTCCGCAGTTGAATGGCTTGGCTGAGAGAATGAACAGAACATTAATAGAGATTAGAGAAAGTCAGATGTTTGCTTTCACAAGCTGGATTGCCTAAATCCTTTTAGGGAGAAGCTTTGAGTACAATGGTGCATGTAATTAATTTATCTCCATGTGTTCCTTTGAAGAATGAGGTTACTCAGAAGGTATGGTCAGGTAAAGATGTACCTTACCATTATTTGCGAGTTTTCGGTTGCAAAGCTTATGTTCATATTCCTAAATATGAGAGGTCTAAGCTTGATGCTAAGACTAAACAGTGTATTTTTCTGGGTTGTGGTCAAGATGAGTTTCCTACAAACTATATGATCCTGTTGATAAGAAAATAATCTGAAGTCGAGATGTTGTGTTTGCAGAGAATGAGACTTTGCAGGGTATTGACAAGAATAGTTCAACACCTCGATCTAATGATGGTGCATCTATGTCAGAGATAGTTCCTCCTACACCACTAGAGGAACAAGATGTAGTTGATATACAGGATAATCATCAAGGTGAGCCTGATGCAGTTGATATACAGGATAATCACCACTAACAGAGGAGGTTCAACCAGTTATTCCCTGAAGGTCTTCTAGAGAGAGGCGTTCCTCCACTAGATACCCAAAAAGTGAGTTTGTGTTGCTCACAGACAGTGGTGAGCCTGAGATCTTTGATGAAGCCTTGGATGATGAACATAAAGATAAGTGACTTGATGCTATAAAAGACGAGATGAAGTCTTTGCATGATAATCACACCTTTGAGTTGGTGAGACTGCCGAAAGGAAAGAAAGCTTTAAAGAATAAATGGGTCTTCAGAATTAATAATGAAGATAGTAATTCTACACCTCGGTATAAAGCGATATTAGTGGTCAAAGGTTTTGGTCAGAGAAAGGGCATTGATTTTGGTAAGATCTTCTCTCCGGTTGTGAATATGTCCTCTATCCGGACTATTCTTGGCTTGGCAGCTAGTCTTAATTTAGAGGTTGAGCAGATGGATGTAAAAACAGCTTTTCTTCATGGTGACCTTGAAGAAGATATCTACATGGAACAGCCAGAGGGTTTTCAAGTAAAAGGAAAGAATAACCTTGTGTGTAAGTTTAAGAAGAGTCTTTATGGGTTGAAGCAAGCGCCTAGACAGTGGTACAAAAAGTTTGAGTCTGTCATGGGGGAGCATGGCTACCGGAAGACTACTTCGATCACTGCGTGTTTATTAGCATATTTTCAGATGACGATTTTATCATTCTTTTACTCTATGTTGATGATATCTTGATTGTTGGCAGGAATGATCAAGGATTGATAGGCTGAAGCAGCAGTTAAGTAAGTCTTTTGCTATGCAAGACTTAGGCCATTGATGAGAGATAAATTAACACTCATTATTATAATATTTCACCCTATTTCTGATACCGTTTTGAGCATTTATGTATCAAATCAAGTCATAATTACTAAGTTTAATCTAAAGGTATAAGTAGTAATTATTATATAAATTATTGTATTTTACTAGGTTTTATACCGGTTTAGTGATATGTGATAAAAATATGATAAAAATTACTATATTTTATAAAGCGTTTTATTTTTCACTATTATGTTAAAACTAAAAATATCATAACTAAAGATCGTAATATTAACCTAAAAAGAGTGATAAAATTCAGCGCTTGGTTCACTGAACTTTTATTGTCAGATTTACTCGCGGCTCGTTTCTTTGTATTCAGGTAAGAAAGATAAGATTTATGCGGAGACAGAACTAAAGATTGGATAACGAGACGAGAGTTTTGCCTGACTGAAGAAGGATTACTTGGAGCCCAAGGCCATCAAAATATCCCACGTAACGACATGTTTTGAGGCCTAAAAAGATGTATTTTGATGGATGGAAGAATGTGCCACAAGCTAACGAGTTCAAACGGATCAATTGTCCTTAGTGCTTCTACCGTAAAATATCTTCGACGGACATTTGACCCAACGTAAAGGCATTTTCTGGGGAATATTTCTTCATGAAAGTTTTAGATCTTCAAATGAGCTTTCCAACGCATTTTGAATCACGTCAATCGGAGGTCTACAACTCATTTTACCAAACAACTGATATTTTGACAGTTCGGCACGAACCGGAAAAAAACGGCACGAACCGGAAAAAAACCGGCACGGGCCGGAATCTTCATCATTTCAAGCACATGGGAGTCTGACAAAGGAATATGCCTTTGTAGCACCGCACATAACGGGAAGGGCGGCGCCGGTGCACTACCCCTATAAATACTCTCTCAGTCCATTTGATCAAGGGCCCCAAAATATATATATATATCTCTATATATATTTTTCTCTACCTCTTTCTTTTTTATTTCTTTTATGTTTTGGGCCCATATATATACATATGTCTATGTATGTATATATATGTTTTTATATATAAATAAAGTAGTTATAATATCTGATTGTAATGGCGGAATAATTATCGAAAATTGTTAAAATCGAAGCTTTGTTATACTACATCCGGTGGAAACGATTCCGATTCAATGATTGTAATCGGTAATATATTCTAATATTATTATGTTTACTATTTCTATTTCTATTTATATATTATATATATTAATTATGTTAAGCTAAAAATATATCTAGCCAAGATATGAATCGAATTAGTTAATCTTTTTGGTAAAATGGATGATCGACTCAGTAATAATGATTAAAACCAATTATAATGAATCTCTTTCTATTTGCACTTAATGAAAGTAAAAATTGAATTAGCCACTCGATTTTTACTAGAAGCGTAATCTAATGAATTGACAACTCGCGATTAGAATACGAGATCGTAATAGAAAGACCGGAGGGTAAAATTGGCCGAGTGAAAATGTGACAACGGAATCCGATTTCCTACCCGAGGCGATTTGTCTTGGGAGAGATAAATCTTATTAAAATTGTGCTCACGATATTATTACGTTAAATCACTGTTTATTTGATATCTTAAAGCGGCCGTATGACAAAGCGGGAGTGACCCATGCTTAAGATGACATTGGATGAGAGGACTAGACAACAATGACAATTTCATACGCTCGTGTAAGGAGGAGTTGTCTAGCTTAGGAGTACACCGGTTCATACATAATTGACCTCATTGCATCAAGGAAAGATCTGTCTCATTCAATTTCACTACAAAAGATATTGATTCATAAAGTATTCTTGGCTAGATCCAAAAATATATATATTATCTATTTTTATATTTATATATTTATTTTCTTGCTTTACTAACAATCTAACTAATCTAACTATCTAACCCGAGGAAAATGGTAAAAGCTGCGACTTAGATCGAGTTAATAATAGCTTTTGGTGTTTAACCACACTTTGAATTATGCCTTCATTTCTTGAGGATACGACTGACTCACCTGGACTAGCACTACAATTTGACCCGGCACTTTGCCGGTAAGGATTGATAGCCTAGAAAGCGATCCGTCGACTTTAGGCGCCGTTGCGGGAAACGACGCTAATTCATTGTGTTCGAATGGTTTCTACTTGTATTAGCTCAAAATTCTCGAGGATAAGTCAACACTCTTCTTATCACATTTCTTTTTATTTTTCGTTGGTATCTACCTTATAAGTAAGTTACCAATTTTTTCACTACTATCAAAATTCGAGCATTTTCTATTTTAGATAGTTGATGACCGAAGTGGTAAGGCCCCACTCACTCCTTATAAGCGACATAAACACTTACGAAAGCGGTTAAGAGAGAGAGTAAGCGAGGTCATATCGATCAGGAAATCGACCAAGGATCATCTTCAAATCGAAATAAGAAAATGGCACGAGAGTAAGGATGAGGAATGGGTCAAGGTTCCTAAAATATTGAAAAATCCAAGAATGGGTAGGACCTTGTTCAATGTGCAGGTTAAAAAGGAATCAAGTTTGAAAGGGCCAATTCAAACCGAACCTTATCCGGCTCAACCCAAATTCACCTCGGTTCAATCTAATAGGGTAGCACCATATTCAGTGCATATTTTGAAGAAGAAGGTACTGAATGATGACACACTGTGTCCTCCACATGCACAAACATTCAAGGAAGCTTTACCATCTTCGTCTAACGATAAGGGTAAAGGAGGTATACATTCTAACCCCCGCTTTAATTGATCTTGAATTACTTCCCTATTCCCCGAAAAAGGAAATCAAAAAGATGAAGTTGGATAAGAAGTATGCACGTTTTCTTGACACTTTTCGGCACTTAACTATTAATATCTCTTTCATCGATGTTTGTAAGGGAGAGCTTAGTTTGGCAGTGAATAATGAGCGCGTTGTCTTCAACATTTACATTCCATTGAAATATCCATGCACTACACTAGAACCATGTTCTTGTATGGACACTTTGTGTCCCCTTGTTGTGGATCGTACTAACACGCAGGTAATTGAAGAAGATGACTTCAGCAATAATGTGAAAGCTCGCAAACCCAAAGCTCGAAAATCAAAGGAAAAGGTCAAGAATCGTTTGGATTGGTGGTAATTGTCTGCTCTATGTTGGAGACCGGTATTAAAGACGGATGCGGTGCGTGAGGATGACCCACCACCAGTGCATTAAAGACCTAAGCAAGGAAAAGTCTAGCTATAGACTATAAATTTAGTAAATCACGGGTACTATCCTTCCTATTTACTTCTTAAGCATTTATTTCTAGTTGGTTCGTGTGCTTAATTGTTACATGCTTTGGTGAGTAATTGTTAAAAGTATACCATTTTGTTTTGTATATTATATTAGTTAATCATCATCATTATGGTTGTTTAAGTGTCGAGCAAACGACGTTAACCAAAAGCGCTACCGGGAGGCAGCCCGTAAAAATGTTAAATATAATAATTACTCATACTTTGGATGATACTTTGCCAATACTTGGATTGATTTTCATTTTGTTTCACCAAGTCTCGGGATGAATGTTTGAATGTCATTAAAGCGGGAGCGATTAGGTGGTTATCCGAAAATCCCGAGAGAAAGCAAAGAGAAAATTCAAATGCATCATTTCTTGGACTAAGGTTGATAGAACGATTTGAAATAACCCTTGAGGATCTGGGTATAAAAGACTCAGAGTTAATACTTTGTCACATATTTCATATCATGATCTAGTCGGTTTTAAATTTCAAATAATGTGTGACATGTATTAGTTCAACTACTATGGAATATTGTGTGTTTTAAACCAATAAAAGTGTGTGGAGTGTGACAGTACAGTGTAGTAACAGAAGGTAAATACACACTTTTATTTTATTTGCACACACAACGGTCATAACTTTGACCCACCCACCCACCCTTTTTTTTATCATCCCAGTATTTTTTTTGACTTGTTTAAGTGCACCATTGCTTTCCCAACAACTTATTTACACTCACTTTACATTGGGGACAATGTAAGTTCGTAAGTGGGGAGTGGAGTCGTGGTTGGTCTAGCAATGACATTGATGCTTATTTTGTATCAATAAATCCCTTAGTTTTTGATTTTGTTCGAGCATTATTTAGTTGATTAAAATAAACTGTACAAGGCATATATTTCATGGATTTGAAGATGTAATGATCAATTTGGATGTGTATAACCAACGTGAACCGTAAGTGCATTTTAACCCCAAATTTATTTGTGTAACATGAATTCCTTCACGTAAAGCCTTTGATATTGAAGCGAAAATTTTAAACTGTACCCATTCAGTATCCTAGTGGTTTATCCTAGAGAGACTTGTGCTTAATAATAGCAGTAACTTAATACCTAACCACGAGCGTGTCTTGTGAATATCTGAAGGTTTGAATGTGATAGGAAGGATATAAGTTAAGTTTTTTGGGAAAGTGAAATGAAAGGAAGAATACCAAACTAAGATGAACTATTTATATGTCGGATGTAGCTACCAATGATTTGAGTGCGGTAGGGCGTTATCACGAAACGTCCTATACCACTATGAGGCTTAAAAGCTCCCGACTGCCTTATGATAGTAGTCCAGCTAGGGTGTTATCACGAAACATCCTATTGCTGGGAATGAAGACATATGCTACACATGTGAAATTATGTGAAACTAAGTAAAAATTGGCAAATGACAATGTGGAAAGTTGGTTAAGCATGGTTGAAATCTTAGTTATCTTCTGACTATCCCCAGTATAAACTGAATGATATGCATTAGGGATTATCCTAATAAGTACACGGGAGAACTTTGTGTGGAACTATTACTGCCTATTGATGGGAGTCAACTTTACGTGATTCCGGTGCATTTTCCACCCCCGTTTATCCCACTTTTAGCACATTCTCGGTGTTTTTAGACCGTTTTTGGGTAATATTGTGAGTTCCTAGCACGGGGTGTACTTCCGTCATTCTTGATAGTTTACCACCCCTTTTTGATGATATTGACCCCATTCCCGAGCATGTTTACCCTTTGGAATGTTTTGGTTGTTTTTGGTTATTATGATGATGTAGGGTATTGGTGTCTCGATGACCCGAAAGGCAATTGTTTACAATGAGAAACATGACCGAGGCAAGAAAAAAAGGTGGAAAAGGGAGAAAAAGTGAAGAATTGGTGGCACAGGGTCCAAACGCACGTTTGGAACTCTCAAACCGGCGTTCCAGGTCCTCAAACTGGCGTTCCAAGCCCAAACCAGCGTTCCAGAGTTGCCAGAGTCAAACAGAGTTCAGCCCCTTCAAACGCTGGTTTAGCAACTACCCCAGACGTGCGTTCCAGGCCACTTAAACGCACGTTCCTACCTTCAAAGCGTGCGTTCTGGGCCTCTCAAACGCACATTCCCTACCATCAAACCCGGCGTTACGCAAGACAAAAGCCCTAAGTCGCCTGAATTTCAAGCGAACGCACGTTCCACTCATCTCGAAACCAGCGTTGAACCAAAATCTGCAGGATTCTCCCTCCACCTATAAATACCCCCCTTAGCCCATTTTGGGATGATTATTCATCTTCTTAGCCAAACTCTACCCCCTTCATAGCTCGAATTTTGTAATAGCTTAGAACATGATAATTTTATGTAGATCAAACATATCTTAGCTTAATCTTTTCATTTCTTAGATTAGATTTTCATTCCAAACAACAAGTCTCCTACTTTTTGGTGATTCTCTATTTTGTACTTTCTAGCTCAAACTTGAATCTCTGCAAATTTATGGTATATAACTTCTCTTTTATGTTTGTTATGCTTCTTATTTGTTGTTTTCTTTACGTTTTAACTAGCATGATGTGTAGCTAAATCCTTAACATAGTCGAATCATGTGAAAATTGAAGAAATCACCCTCTAATTGATGAAATTGGGAATGGGTAGTGTTTAATTGTTGTTACATTGACGAATTCATGTCTTAAAACTTGTTCTTAATGCTTGAATTAGCTTGTACACCTAGTTCATGAACTCACACACCACTTTTATAAATGTATGTTGCGAAGGGGTGTGGGAAAAGGGGTTTTAAGATCGTTATTTACAATTGACTGAGTTGTTTAGATCGATTGGGTAACGAGGTTTGTCGGTGTAAATCGAGCGGCTCTCAGAGCGTTTATCTTGTTCGGTCGATTAAATCCTTAAAAGCGGATTGTTGAACCGGGCAAAGGGTGCTAGGTTGTTGCATGGCGTCTAGTACTATCTTAGGAGTTTGCACCATGAATGAGCAGTCGATATAAGCATTAGGATGGTTGGTTGGTAGTTTCCATTCCCAAATAATCGATTAGAGGGGCGAAAGTATTCAATTGGATCGTGGTTTGGCTATGTCTCTCTCTCTATCTTTATCTCTTGTTTAAACAGCGTTGTAGTATAATTACCATGAACAACCTTTGATTGACCTAAACTAAGTTGAGAAACGACTTTGGTACTCGATTGATTCCTCGAGGGATACGACCTTGCTCTCCACTATAGTACTTCCGACCCGGTACTCTGCCGGTTAAGGTTGGTCGTTACTATTTTGGTCATCACCTATACCTAGGAAAGTCATTAGGACTATCTGAATGGTTACTTGTGTGTTTGCTTGAACTATTCAAGAGAGGATAGTGGAAATTGAAAAGGCTTGTCACACATACACTCTGTTATACATTTATATTAAGGTTAAAGCCTGGTTGTAATTCTAATGGTTGTATTATCTGGTTGTCCCTTATATCTTATATCTTCATGAATTTATCTCTCATTCATTTTGTTTTATCGCTTGTTTTGCTCGAGGACGACCAAAAGCTAAGTGGGGGGTTGTGATGAGAGATAAATTAACACTCATTATTATAATATTTCACCCTATTTCTGATACCGTTTTGAGCATTTATGTATCAAATCAAGTCATAATTACTAAGTTTAATCTAAAGGTATAAGTAGTAATTATTATATAAATTATTGTATTTTACTAGGTTTTATACCGGTTTAGTGATATGTGATAAAAATATAATAAAAATTACTATATTTTATAAACGTTTTATTTTTCACTATTATGTTAAAACTAAAAATATCATAACTAAAGACTGTAATATTAACCTAAAAAAGAGTCAGTAAAATTCAACGCAGCTTCTGAACTTTTATTATCGATTTACTCATGGTTCGTTTCTTTGTATTCGAGGTAAGAAAGATAAGATTTATCATGAGAGACAGAACTAAAGACCGGATAACGAGGCGAGAGTTTTGCCTGACTGAAGAAGGATTACTTGGAGCCCAAGGCCATCAAAATATCCCACGTAACGACATGTTTTGAGGCCTAAAAAGATGTATTTTGATGGATGGAAGAATGTGCCACAAGCTAACGAGTTCAAACGGATCAATTGTCCTTAGTGCTTCTACCGTAAAATATCTTCGACGGACATTTGACCCAACTTAAAGGCATTTTCTGGGGAAGATTTCTTCATGAAAGTTTTAGATCTTCAAATGAGCTTTCCAACTCATTTTGAATCACGTCAATCGGAGGTCTACAACTCATTTTACCAAACAGCTGATATTTTGACAGTTCGGCACGAACCGGAAAAAAACCGGCACGGGCCGGAATCTTCATCATTTCAAGCACATGGGAGTCTGACAAAGGAATATGCACTGTAGCACCGGCACGCAACGGGAAGGGGCCGGCACGCGCCGGTGCACTACCCCTATAAATACTCTCCTCAGTCCATTTGATCAAAGGGCCCCAAAATATATATATATATCTCTATATATATTTTCCTCTACCTCTTTCTTTTTATTTCTTTTATGTTTTGGGCCCATATATATACATATGTCTATGTATGTACATATATGTTTTTATATATAAATAAAGTAGTTATAATATCGTTGTAATGGCGGAATAATTATCGAAGATTGTTAAAATCGAAGCTTTGTTATACTACATCCGGTGAAACGAACCCGATTCAAATGATTGTAATCGGTAATATATTCTAATATTATTATGTTTACTATTTCTATTTCTATTTATATATTATATATGTTAATTATGTTAAGCTAAAAATATATCTAGCCAAGATATGAATCAATTAGTTAATCTTTTTTGGTAAAATGGATGATCGACTCGGTAATAATGATTAAAACCAATTATAATGAATCTCTTTCTATTTGCACTTAATGAAAGTAAAAATTGAATTAGCCAATCGATTTTTACTAGAAACGTAATCTAATGAATTGACAACTCGCGATTAGAATACGAGATCGTAATAGAAAGACCGGAGGGTAAAATTGGCGAGTGAAAATGTGACAACGGAATCCGATTTCCTACCGAAGCGATTTGTCTTGGGAGAGATAAATCTTATTAAAATTGTGCTCACAATATTATTACGTTAAATCACTGTTTATTTGATATCTTAAAACTGGCCGTATGACAAAACGGGAGTGACCCATGCTTAAGATGACATTGGATAAGAGGACTAGACATATGACAATTTCATACGCTCGTGTAAGGAGGAGTTGTCTAGCTTAGGAGTACACCGGTTCATACATAATTGACCTCCTTGCATCAAGGAAAAGATCTGTCTCATTCAATTTCACTACAAAAAGATATTGATTCAGTAAAGTATTCTTGGCTAGATCCAAAAATATATATATTATCTATTTTTATATTTATATATTTATTTACTGCTTTACTAACAATCTAACTAATCTAACTATCTAACCCGAGGAAAATGGTAAAAACTGCGACTTAGATCGAGTTAATAATAGCTTCTTGGTGTTTAACCACACTTTGAATTATGCCTTCATTTCCTCGAGGATACGACGACTCACTAGACTAGCACTACAATTTGACCCGGCACATCGCGGTAAGGATTGATAGCCTAGAAACAGTCCGTCAGCTTTCTATGCAAAGCAGATTTTGGGGACGCAGATTACTCATGACAGAGCGTCCGGGGAAATTTATTTGTCACATGAGAAGTACATCAAGAAGGTGCTTAAGAGATTTGGCATGAATGATGCCAAACCGGTCACTAGTCCACTTGCATCTCATTTCAAGCTAAGTATCAAGTAGTGTCCGTCTACAGATGACGAAAAGGAAGGAATGAGAAAGGTTCCTTATGCTTCAGCAGTTGGAAGTTTGATGTATGCCATGGTTTGTAGTAGACCAGACATAGCTTATGCGGTTGGTAAGGTCAGTCGTTTTCTCTCTAATCCTGGCAGAGAGCATTGGAATGCTGTGAAATGGATTATGAGATACCTCAATGGTACTACTGATTTATGTCTTACTTTTGGTGGTGAAAAACCTGTGTTGGTTAGTTTCACTGATTCTGATATGGCAGGAGATGTTGATTCTCGCAAGTCTACTTCAGGATATTTGATTAAATTTGTAGGGGGAGCGGTGTCATGGCAATCGAGATTGAAAAAGTGTGTTTCTCTTTCAACTACAGAAGCCGAGTTTATTGCAGCAACTGGAGCATGCAAAGAGTTGTTGTGAATGAAGAAGTTTTTCCGAGAACTTGGTTTAAAGCAAGATCAGTATGTGTTGCTTTGTGATAACCAGAGTGCTATTCATCTTGGCAAGAATGCAGCCTTTCATTCGAGGTCCAAGCACATTGATGTTCGTTACCATTGGATTCGTGATGTGTTGGATTGTAAGCTACTGAAACTTGAGAATGTTCATATAGATGATAATGGCGCATATATGTTGACAAAAGTATTGACAAGAGAGAAGCTTGAGATATGTCATTCTATTGCGGGAATGGTGAATTCCCCCACAAAACAGTGAGAGGGAGATTTGTTGGTCAATGTCACTGTTTGTGACAATAGTAATGTGTCTGCATTTGTTAAATTTTTGGCTTGCAGTATATGTTGAAAATAAAAAGGGGTGAAAAGTCTTCATTTGCAACTCCTTTTATTGACAATTTTGTATATACATTAAATGCTACCCCCATCATTTAGTATAATTGAGGCATTTTGCTTCATGAAAAAAATGTAAGAGCTGAATGTGAATATTCAGCAAACATATATCAACTAGCAGTGTGTAAAAATAGAGTGAAAAGTGTGTGTCAAAATAATGTCCAATAGTGAGTGATATTTTTTTGTACTTGTTCGACGCTCCTTCTACTTCAATCTGGTTGGTTGGTTCGTACATCGGAGTGGCAGATTGTACACGGTTCTTCACAGATTGGGCTGCGGTTATTTTGGTGACATCTTTCACAACTCTTATACTCTTGTATTTTTATTGGTACTTTGGAGTAGTTTGAGTTGATGTACGTGGAACACTTGTATATCTTATTTACTGACTAGTGGAGATTTTTGTGGGCTCCAGCCTCATGGTTTTTACTCTCTCACGTTGAGATGAGTTTTCCATGTTAAAATTCTAGTGTTATTTTATTCCGCTTTATTTCACTACGTGGCTTTCTACTAGTATATTATTCTGTTGCGCTTACTAGTGGGAAAATATTTGTGGGTGTTTGCGATAATTTTCTTGTTACCGCGGCGTTTTTCCCAACAGCGAGGGGGAGGGGGTTGATTCCCCGGTTACAATAACTAGAAAGATAATCGCGTAAAGAAAACCCTAAATTGGCTAGAATATCTATAGATTTGTTACGACAACGATTTACAAAAGAGAAGCAACAAGATATGAAGAATCTACAATCAGATCTAATTTGATTGACCAAGAAGCCAAGAGTCGATAAGTCTTCATCGGAAAATTCTGATGCTGGGACTCTATTAAAACAGATCAACGGATGAGTGACATGTGTAGAAAAGACAAAACGGTTTTTGTTTGTTTGTATGTGGCGTAGCCCATATTCAGGCTAGCTATTCCACTGTGATGAGTAATTGATGACGGTCAAATTATACCCGTAAAAGTCATCAACATTGACCTTAAATCGAGATTAATAATATATATTTCATATTAAATCACATGTTTATATTTAATATTTAATGTTATGTGATTTATATTATGTAAATTGGTATTTAGCTGTTTTTATTATTTAAAGCCGATTTATTGTGCGATAAATGTTTATTTTGTAGATCACAACAAATCGGGAGGATAAATGTCATTCAATCAATTATATCAAGATAAAGAAGGAAGAAAATCGGAGCATTAATCAAGAGATAAATGAGAGATTAATCAGATCAACAACAGCGTCGCGATGGGGAACAAGATAGGCGAGAAAACGATTGACGCGTGAAAAGTTAGGTTCGGTCGACCGAGGCACGATGCTTGGTCGACCGAGTGTCACCTCTCGGTTGACCGAGCCTCGGGTTTGGGTCGGTTTTCGGCTTTAATCGTGCTTATCTTACAGAACCACCCTAAGTCGGCAAAAACCTCTATATAAGCAAGCGACTCACGAGAATTGTAATACACACAAAAATACACCAACATATCCCTTCACTCTTTCTTCAATTTTATAGCTTTGATACAATGTAGTTTATTGAAGGTTTCGACAATTTAAGATTTTGCAATATGTAAGCCTTTATTTTTACATTTCTTTCTTTCAAGTAATTAATCCTCCCAATTATGCTTTATCGTTTGAGTTAGTTAATTCATAGCTAGATGATGTAGATCTAGGTTATGTCGTTACGGATGTGGCGAAGCCTTGTCTATGAGGATCCCATAACCTACGCCATACACTTAGTATTTATTCATGAATGCATTGTTTAATTAATGTGTATCTATGTTAGTTTATATGAATACTTTACGAATTCATTGTTTTACTCATTCGTATGATGAAACGCTTATTTGAGAAATATATATTCGGGATTGAATCGGGGATGAAATCGTTCGGGTGACCGAATGGAATCATTCGGTCGACCGAAAGTGTCTATCTTTCGGTCGACCGAGCCTCTGCATTTTCATCCGTTAAATAGCCACGTCTTTATGGTTAAGTTAACTTAATAGAATTTATTATCTCAGTAGGTATGGCTATGGCTACGTTACTCGCTTAGTTTAATTGAAGCGTGTAAAAGGAAATACCGATATAAAACTCTTGGTAGGCTTATGAATTGATCTTGGACGTTCGCGTTATCTAGGTAGGTTTATATTTGGGAATTGCATGCACCGCTTATACGCACGTCGTAGATTAGCATGAGACTATAACTTGGTAAATGCTAGTTGGACGAGAGCTTGAGTAATCGCGTCAGAAATACGCCTAACCAAAGGAATGTTGCCCGGACGAGGTGTACGGTTAATATCGGCATCCCAGAGTCGTAGCGTGTGAGTTATATGAGATGGAGGCCTTAAAAAGCGAAGTCACGTAACAATAACACGGTGATCTAGTAACCTAACCGGTACTAAGTCAAGTTAAAGAGGATGACTCCGTAGCCCATCTAAGATAGATACAAAGCGGATTGACAAGGTTAATAAGTTCAGTTTATTATATAAATTATCTAGGTCCAAACGATAAAGACTATAATTGGGGAGGTTAATTACGTTGTGTCAAGTCGTGTCTTTACTTTTCTTGTTTTATGTTGGTCGTAGACCGCCTCTATGTCCTTGACATGTTTAATTAATTGTTTGTATATAAGATGATCCACAATTGGTTCCCTGTGGGATCGACCTTGATTCACTATAGCTATACTACGATGGGCCTAGTCCTCTTGCTAGTATTGGTTTATGGTGGTCGAGTATATTTTAACCTGATTGACCACGTAATCAGTAATGTCCTCCTCCACACTGATTGGGATAAGGGGTGGAGTTTTGTGAGATTGGAGAAGGGTTTTGAGGATAAACCCTATTTAATTTAGGGTAATTTGGTGGAGGCAAAGGGTTCCTTTGGTTATGCTGAAATGAGTTAGATTTGAGTGTGATTCTTAGGAGTAAGGTTTTATGTTTGTTTGTTTGTTTTCCCTTTAAATTACAGAAAATTCTTCCCTAGTTACTCTATTTGTGGAGTTAAACATGTGGATGAATCTAGACCTAACAGTTTCAATTCAAATTAAAAATGTGTGGTTCTGATTCATCCATACGGTTCAACTACACAAATGGAGTAACCACGTAAGAATCACCCATAAATTACCTCAACCTCAAGCAAAACAAGACCATGCTAATAATCAACAAAACTTGGTATAGAGTATGTTATCCCTCCTCATAAACACCAATTATCTGGCCGGAGAATCTCAAAGACTAACAACAAATGTTACTCCTCAATAATTAATACATGATGATAAAACAAAGATAACAATATGAGTAGCAAAGACAACAGACCAATAAGTGAAAGAGTCGGATGTTTTCTGACTAAGACTATACATTGATATGTTAATTAAAGTGTTTTAAAATAAAATATGTAAATGAAAATGAGCACCGGATGATGAATACAGATGAAGTTTTCATGGTGCATATGTTTTCTGCATTCTTCAACATAAAGACTTTTTTGGCCTTACAATATTGTATTTATTTTATTTTCATTTATAGCAACTCCAACCGTTGTCGGCAAATAATACACCAAATCATTAATTTGGTGTAGCTTTTACACCAAATTTTATCCATCAACTCCAATGGTTCTGCATCAAAAAGGAATATTCTTAAAATATTTCATCTTAAAATTCAATTATATATTAAAAATAAATGTATTATTATTTAGTTGTGCATTTTATTTTCATGACAAATTGTTTTTAGTAAAACCGGTAATTTTTATTTATTATTGCGTAACGTCTATTAATTATTGTTGTTTATGTATGACGTGTGGGTTTATTTTATTTCATGTAATTTCCTCTGCTTTTTAATATTATGTATTTTAATTGGGTTGTATTTCTGTTTTCAATGAAATAAATCTATGATTTGTGTCTTATATTAATTATTTGTATTATTATCTTCTCCACATTTTTCTTAATATTACACTTATATTATAACAGCTTTAATGATATAATTAACATATAAAAATTATTTCATACTTTGTCAAAAAATAAATTATTTCATACTTTTTTTTGAATTACAATTATATTTTTTTAGGGGTTAAATGAATTTTTTTAGAAGAGAATTATAATTTGATTAGGAAATTAAAAAAAAAGGGTGTCTTATCCTCCACAAAGAAAAAGAGGGGGAAAAAAGTGAATAGTAGTTGAGGGTATCACAATTTGCCCAGCAAATTTGATGGTGAATTCTCCCCCCCCCCCAACCCAAACCAATTTGATGTTGAAATTACATGTGCATTGGAGATGAGTTTTCCATCAAATTGTTGTTTTGGTGTTGAAAAACAACCACCTTGGAGTTGCTCTTAGAGTTATAAGGTCCAACACTATAGGAAATCTTTGCATTAATATGTAATATAACTTTATATATATATATATATATATATATTTATATATATATATATATATATATATATATAAAATCAATCAACCAACGGACATGATGATTTTGTATTGTGAGTCTTTATTTATATACTTTATAAACTAAGACATGTGATCAGGGGCAGACTCAACATGGACAAGGGGTTTATGGACCCCACTTAAATTTTCGGACGAATTTACTAATATAATATATAATAGCATGACATGTATGGTTAGGTTCTATTTAATTTGTATACTTGGCGGAATTTGGCATATCTTAACTAAACCCTTTGCGTTGGCTCGATGCGCAGTGGTATGGTCTGGAGAAGCTTACTTATCGTATAGTTTAGGGGCTTTAGCCGTCTTTGTCTATATTCTATTTGATTCGTTTAGTTTTTAGTTTATAAATAGATCTGGGGAAATGTCTTTCTCTTATTACATGTTATATATATGTGAGAATATATCAAAATGAACATCTTTGAAAAAAAAAAAACCATGCGTACTGTTAATTGACAGAGACCCCATCCTCTAACAAAATTAAGAATAAAATTAAGGATGCTGCATGGGACTGGTCGGGAAAGCTCAGCTGGTAATTATCAATTTAGTTCAACTGGTTAGAAGTTTTATTATTTATACATATGATTTCATGGGTCCGCCAATGCATGTACGTGATTTTCTATACATATGATATATAAAATAAAATTATGTATATGCATCATGTTTGTAAAGTATCTTTACAATATATAGCTCAACGAAAACCCGCATGATCCAAGTACCGGAAATATTAAATCATCCATATTAGACACAAGAATATTGGACTAATTCAGTTTGATATATTGGAAAACATTATGTCTTTCTCAAAAAATTAAAAGAAAACATTATGTCATCATATCATAGTATATATTAAATTCATAACAAGTTCTTTTGTTATGATAGAGCGATGTCTCACCATTCACCAAATCTTTCATCAAAATAAATACTTGAAACTGCAATAGGGTTAGTTTCTACCGTGCAATAGGGTTTCCACTTCCCATCTCCAGAAAATTTAAAAATCATCTTTCCAATGCAATAAGTCTTACATTTTATAAGGTCATACTTTTTCGATATTAGGAAAAGATACAAAATCTAAAATGATGAATTTTTTTAGATGAGACTCAAACCCGAGCCTCAGCACTACCGCCTGCAGCTTGAGTTACTTCAAAATGAATGAAGGGATAAAAAGGACTTCAATATATATTTTATTTTATTTTTATATATCTTTATTCTTTTGTATTATTATATATCAGGCAAATACCAAGTCAAAAAACCTTTTTTGATTTTTTCCCCCTCACAAACTGTTAAGAATAACACCAAAGAATGGATAATTGGCTAAGGTCAGACTTGGTCTATTTATAATTAAGGCATTTTATGGGCGAAAGCATTCAATTAATATACAGTTAAAGAGCATAATTATATAATTAGAGCCGGCCTTTTGTTCTCTTTATCCTGCTGAAATTAGTCATAGCATATGGTCCAAGTACTTGGAATATTTTTTCATCCTCCATGCTAATGAGTAGTGACCAATAGAATCTATCTGTATTTTATAAATTTCTAAAGTACAGTTTTAAAACATTTAGTGCAAGTGCTCTAATCCACACAACTTAATTGGTTTAATTAGTAATAAACTTTGAAATTAGCAGGCAATTAATTCAACTATAGTTTGAGGGACAAAGATTGCGTTTTGTAAAATCCTGTGACATTTTTATTTGTATCAGGCAATTAATTCAACTATAGTTTGAGGACAAAGATTTTTTTGTAAAATCCTGTGACATTTTTATTTTTTCGAATACTTTGTTTTTACTTATTTTTAAGAATTTGTTTTTTTACTTATTTATGTCTATCTAGATTACCAGTATATCATTTATTATTCTTTTCCATTTATACCCTCGTATTAATTACAAGTTTTAAACAAAGCTCGTTTGGATTGATGAAATGTAATGGAATAAAATGATTTTTTTATTCCATTCCATCATTTGGCATGTTTGAAAACGTAAGAATGAAATTTATTTATTTTGATTCCAATGGAATGAACATGAATGATTTTCATTCCATTAAAAAAGCTATGGAATGTTCTAAAAAAAAACTATGGAATGGCTGGAATGGAATAAAAATGAATCCATTTCACTGCCTACCAAACGCAGTAATGGAATGATATCATTCCATTCCATTGTATTTCATTACATCAGATTCCGTTCCATTACATCTCATCAATCCAAACGAGTCATTACACTTCAAATAATAAAAAATACATTTTCAATGCATCAAAAACATCAAATGTCATTTTGGAACTCCAATAGTACTAGTATGAATGTATATATTTACATTTCCAATATAGTGTATTTAATGATTGCAAATAGAAAGAAAACTAAAGTATATGAAATCTGTAATGCATTCTCATTAATTCAATCATCAAACAACGGATACAATATATAGTCATAGCAGTGCACACTAGTCTTGCAGAAAAGGAAATCTATCAGACTAACAAACTAGAAGATAAAATCTATCTCTAGATATAACACCTCACCACAGATACAAAAGACATAAATACCCTTATTCTTTAACTTTCCCCCTCAAACGAAAGGTAGTGTCAACAAAATTGAGTTTGTCTCTGTTGGGTAGAAACTTTTAACTGGCAAGAGGTTTGGTGAGGCAATCTGCTATTTGATCACAGGAAGGTATGTGTTGAACCTTCAGTTTGTGTTGAGGTCCCTGCCAAAATGCACATCAATTTCTATGTGCTTGGTTCTTGAATGAAACATAGGGTTGTGAGCTAGATGATTTGCACCAATATTTTCACACCAAGCCATAGGTACAGTGGTGACAGGGAGATGTAATTCAGCAAGTAGAGATTTCAGCCATAGTATTTCAGCAGCCAAGTTTTCTAAGGCTCTATATTCTGATTCAGTACTTGATTTTTATACAATAGGTTGTTTCTTTGAGCTCCAAGACACCAAAGTATGTCCCAAATAAACACAGTACCCTGCAACTGATCTTCTATCTTTGGTATCACATCCCCAATCTGCATCACTGAATCCTGTGATATGCAAGTTGGGGCTAGGTTTGAAATGAAGTCCATGCTGCAATGTGCCTTTGACGTATCTGAGCATTCTTTTGAGAGCATGCCAGTGTATAACTCTAGGACTTTGCATAAACTGACTGAGTTGATTCGCTCCAAATGACAAGTCTGGCCTGGTGTAAGTAAGGTATTGTAGTGCTCCCAATATGCTTCTGTACTGCTTAGGATTAGTCAAGAATTCAGATTGTTCATCATGAAGATCTACACCAATGGCCATTGGTGTATTGGTAGGTTTCAGATGCTCCAATTTCAACCTATTTATCAACTGAGAGGCATACATACTCTGATTTAGGTATAACCCAGTGCTGTCTCTATATGCCTAGATTCCCACAAAAGCCTTAATGTCCCCAGATCTTTTAAGGAAAACCTTGAGTTGAGAGATTTAATGAATTGTTTTATCAAGACATGAGAGTCTTCAGTAATGAGTATGTCATCAACATACACTAGGACATTGTTAGTAATACCATCCAACGTGCTATTAATTTTAGTTTACAATTCCTATAAAAAAAAAACATGTGTACAAAATATTTATTGGATAAATATTTATGGTAAGAAATAAAGATAAATATTATTCTAGATTTGTTCTAGAATATTATGGGATTATTTTTATTTATTGGATTTATTTATTTACAAAATAAAATCCTTGGAGGACAAGGATTACTCTCATATATAAAGAGAGTTCTCCCAAGCCTAATACACTAAGAATAATTTCAACTTCACCTCTTAGAGAGGAGAAGAAATATTTTTTCGTCCAAGGGGAGAATAGGGGAAATCTTGGAGGGTTTTCCGGGTAGCATATCGGAGGGATTCGAGACGAGAATTTCCTTCAACCGGGAGTTGCTTGGATCACACGTACGGAAGATCGTGGTGCTCTTCACACCTTCGTTCATTCTTTCTATTGCGGTTCTTCAACTTGGCTTTGAGATCCAAGAGGTATGTTCTACAACCCCCTTGTAGAGTAGATCTAGTTATTTTATTACGTGTAATTTATAGATCTAGATCCTTAAATCGCTTCCGTTGCGGATGGTATTACTAACAGACATATAGGACTGTGTTCTAAGTTTTGAATGCAAACAAAGAGATGTTTGACTTTTCCTGTTTAAATCCCCATTTTACCAGTTGTTGTCTCAACTCCTCAAACCAGGCCATAGGTGCTTGTTTGAGACCATACAGAGCCTTCCTCAAGTGGCACACATGAGAAGGGTTTTGCATATCTTCAAATCCTTCTGGTTGAGGTATGTAGACATCTTCAAACAAGGTTCCATTCAGAAAGGCATTGTTGATGTCTATCTGATGGATTGTCCAATTGAAAGTGACAGCAGCAGCAGCAAATACAACTCTGATTGTTGAAGCTTTCACAACAGGACTGAAGGTCTCTTCATAATCAAGTCCTGGAGTTTGTAGGAATCCCTTTGCAACAAGTCTTGCCTTGTGCTTAAGTATAGATCCATCTGGATTTAATTTGAGTTTAAATATCCATTTATTACCAATGATGTGTTGTCCAGGTGCTGCAGAGACCAAATTCCATGTGTGATTCCTCATTAGAGCACTATATTCTTCCTTCATGGCCTGGTACCATTGTGGTAGTGCCTTAGATTCATACACTGTATTAGGCTTAAATTGGCACTGAGTGGAGTCTTTTGTGGCTAGGTAGGAGAAGGTCTTTGGCTTTCTGTTGCCACATTTACTCCTTGTTTGCATAGAGTGTTGGTTGATGTTTGTAGCAGCAGAAACTGAAGAGACATCACTAGTTGAAGGAGAAGGGACATTTGATGATGAAGCATCAGACTAAGAGTGGGAAGGAGAAGTCAATGGAGATTCCTGTTATGAAATGGAGATTCTTGCAGTACACTTTGTGGAGTTGAAGGACTTCTGGGAGCAATTTGTATGTGCTCATCATTATGGCTTTCCAGTGAGGTGATAGCAGGATCCCCCCTATCAAATTGACCCCTTTGGTTATTTGCAGAAGTTGCAGTGCCCTCTGGAATGGCCGTGACAGGATTGGCAAGTATAGGCAAGGGATTAGTAGATATGGAAAAAAGATTGTGTAGAGTGGGAAGAATGAAGTGTTAGGAAATCACTAGTTTAACGCAGCGGAATTTAAAATTTTGATTTCCTTTTCCAAGATCGTCTTCGTTTAATACAATAAACACGTTAAGTAGTTTGACGGTATATACCTTGGATGATCTACAAGATTGAAGCTTTGACCGTTAACATAAACTAGTATTGTGCGCAAGCCGTCCACGATTCCGGCCTCTATCGATAATCCACACGAACTCCTCGCCGGAATCCTTCGTGGATTGCTATCAGAAAAATCCGGCTGCTAGACCGGCCTTTCTCTCTCTCTAACTCTCTATTGTAAGCTCTCTATTTTACTCAAGAACTATTAGCCTTGGAATTGTGATGATACAAAAGAGCTAGCCAACCCCTTTCTTATATAGGGTGAGTGGCGCCCCATATACCCCTAATCTGATTAGGAGAAGCTTCCTAGAAAATAGATGAAAGAGAAAAAAAAAACTAAATATTGTCAATATCTTATATTGAATATATTTATCTTATTACCATAAATCTATTTTTCAAAAATCAATTAATCCAATATTAATATTATGGTAATCTTATTAATTAAAGTGCACAATCCAAGTGTATCTTATACCCTTGTAAGTGGCACCCCAAATTGCCAATAATTGGCATCCGGAATATTCTTTAATGAATATAATTTATGTATAATTAATATCTTGTATTTTATTTATTCATAATAAATAAATACCACCATATTAATTTACCACTATAACCTTTATAGTCTTGAGATAAACTTTCCTTATTTGGTTATCAACTATAACCGTATTTTAACCCGACTCGATGTTCATATGTGTGTGACCCGATAGGCTTCCGAATATATTGGCCGTAGACACAAAGTGCAAATTACGAAAATGCCCTTCATACCGAACGATCACGGGATAACGTCTAGCAGCACACCGTGACCCCCAATCATCGGAGGAGTCAAATGCAATGACTACTACCTTTCATGTGAAACAGTTACCGTGTAAATTACAATCCTACCGCTGTAATAATATCCATACGATCGTATCTTGAGTGTCAATACATTGACGATCGTATCTTATAATCCGGATATCATGCTCTCTCGGAATAACACATTTACTCCCACTTTGCAAAGATTCTCGGGAGCTAGATTTTTCTTATAAGAAGACCATTTCGGATATTCACTCCCAATCATAGGATACGCGATTCCCGGACGACCAAACATGTATACTCCGCATGCTTCAGTATCACGCCCAATCACCACCGTATGATCGCCTCGTGGATAGGGGAAATCTCAATAGTGTCAAAGCATGACAATCCACACCGTGATGCCATGAAGACTCCGGTTTAAAGGATAATTACACAACTGCCACATAGTATGACACTTAATGTAAGTGGGTCAGTCTAACGTACACATTCTCTAACACACGTTCACGTACAGTCCAAGTGTCTCCACACTTCGATAGACGAGATCTATCCCTATCTTCAATAATATATAAGACATCAAATATGTACTAGTCAAATCATACTATCAATGTCCCATTTGACAGTACATACGACTAGAGACATTTAAATATCAAACTTATTAAAGCGACTAGAAATCTCATCGAACCATAATCACTATCATGGTTTCTCTATCACAGTTTGACACTAGGGACGTTACTATATATATACAAACAATAACATGAAGATAAACAATATATAATAACAAAAGTGCTTTTATTAATCATAATAAAGTTATTACATGAACTAAAATAGACTGTAAACGACCCGACCCGGTCGGATCCGGTCCAACCCAATTGGGTTTAGGACACCTATTCAACATGAAGTGCTTTATAAGGGAATTCTTTTTCATTGAAGATGACATCTCTTGACACATAGAATCTACCACTAGGATCTAGGCAAATGTAACCTTTGTGGGAAGGACTAGTACCTAGGAACACACATCTCTTTGTGTGGAACTCAAATTTATGTCTTTGAAATGGTCTGAGGTAGGGATAACAGCTACACCCAAACACCTTGACAAGGTTCAAATCAGGTGCATGATTGTAGAGGACTTTAATTGGAGATTGATTGTGTAGGACAGGTGTGGGAAGTCTGTTAATAAGATAGGTAGCATAATGAAAGCTTTCCCATTAGAATTTCAATGGCATGGAGGCTTGAGCAAGGAGAGTGAGGCCAACTTCTACAATATGCCTATGTTTTCTTTCAACTTTGCCATTTTGGCCATATGCATGGGGGCATGAATGTCTGAACAGTATACCTTGATCTTTAAGATAAGGCTCAAAACTTCTAAACTCCCCACCCCAATTAGATTGTAGGCACTTGATTTGGGTGTTTAGTTGTTTTTCAACTAGGCTTTTGAATTGTTGGAAAGCTGTAAAGGCATCAGACTTATGATGTAGAGGATAGGTCCAAACATATCTTGTCTTATCATCTACAAAACTGATATAATACTGATATCCATTAGTGGTAACTAAATTAATATTATTAGATTCGACGTCCGAGCAATTGGAGTAGGGCCTGAGGATAAATCAAATAAAGTATTTTGAGTTTTGGTTGTGGAATGGGGAATGAACAATTTCAAGAGTATTTTGAGTTTTGGTTGTGGAATGGGGATATGGGAGTGAGTGATATTTTCCAAGTTGGCATGCATCAAAGAAATCAAATTTTTCATTAACAAAAACATTACAATCATGTAAATACTATTGTCACATCGGTGATTATGAGAATAATAAATATGAATAATAATATCATTTCATTTATTAAATAAAACAATTACAAAATTGTCTTTCGGGCATTACACCTAACAATCTCCCACTTGCACGAAAGCATGTGATTAATTGTTTTAGAGAGCACACACTATTATTTAAAATACAACAAACTACATCTCCCACTTGCTCTAAAGCAATGGAGACCCATCCCGTATTTTAGTACCCATTAAGCATATCATAATCATTTCGATTCCAAAGTACACTCCGAGTATGCCGTCGTAGGATAGGTCGGTGACTCGGGAGCACCTACATCTAAATGTCATGGGTCTTAATGATTAGTCAGGTTGTCGGCTCGAGACGATCCGTAGAATCAAACGTTACGGTCCATCTAATCATGTGGTAATGAGTAAACATCGAGCCCGAGATCGACTTAACGATCATCCTCAATCGACTTAAAGTCAAAATCGATGTATCACACATATCCAAGTTCATACATGAATATGACCGCATATTGTTCCTCGTTCTCTTCAAGATACTAAAGGACATACTAAACTTGCTTTGTTAACCGCTTGAATCTAAGATTCGATCAAAGTTGACGCTCAATAACTGACCATCTCTTACTAGAAAGAGAATCTATCCCATTTCTCTTGATCCGAAGATTTAGAGAGTCATTCCGAGGCATGGGTAGAACTTCCTCGTTGAATGTTGCATACACGGATGCATCATCTTAACTAATAAGATGGACGGGAAACTAAAGGATGATTCTAATGAATTCGACCGAGTCGAACTCTTCGAATGTTGTCCAAATCTCTATTGAGAGAATTGTGGCATTGTCGATTCGACTTGGATAACACACCCATGTTGATTCCAAGTAGTGCAAAAGTGTTATCCTTCACAAACACTAATGTATATATTCACTCATCTTGTACTAAATTGATATCCAGTCTACAAAAGACTTATCAATATTCTCGGTCAAATCCACATATTGTAGAAATATATGACTTCCAATGACCGAGAGGTTTGCTTTTTATCCACAAAGGACATAAGCCTTGACAGTCATCCCGTCATAAGTTCATAAGTCAATACTCCGCTTGTTTGGCAAGAAAATCTCAGGGAATCACCCTTATGTTGCGCTTATGAATGAAATCATGCAATACTAAGTGGTAAGAGAGTTCAAGGTCCGATTAACTCTCTCTGCTTCTTAGGAATTACCCTTAGACCACTCAAGCTTTGCTCGAAAGATAAACTTTCCTATGCATTCTACTCTTTTCCGTGTAGATCCAATTACTCCCTTTGGGCCTCGAGACGCTCGTGTGGTCTACAAGAGTATGAAGCAGTAATCCGAGTACCAAACTCCATTCACTGGGTTATGGCTATTAAACCAACCTCTATTATCGTAATCCTATACGCTCACAAAAGAGCCATAGGTCATCAATCGATCCTCGGACTACAAAGTCCGCGCAGAACTCATAATGGGTAATGGATAAACCATACTCCCACTACATTCAGGTGGATCAAATTCGATCTAGTTTAGTAGTATTTAGTGTTATCACCAACAACCGATGTTGGATGTGGTCTTATTTTAATCGATTAGTAACTACCTTGAGTAAAGCGTACTTCAAGGTTCAAGGTTTTGTTGTTCATGGACTCTATCGGGAAGGATGCAACAAGTATAATCGCCCCTTCCCGATTTCAAGAATCTTATAACAAACCTTTTCTCAATGCTACAAGATATGAAACGATTGGTCATCGACCGAACGTGTTCGCGAAATTTCCGCATCTACCTTCAAGCACCGTGTGCTAAATGCTTATATTTATGGAAGTGGGGTGAACCGAATCCACACCTTATCCGTAAATTCCAAAGCATATTCTAGGTAGACTTCTCGGTCTTACATTTTCAATGTAAACCGTTATTTCGCCTTCAATATCTTTATTGAGTTAAGCGATGTATTGTAGCACATCTAAAATATATATAAGGCAATTTAACGGTTTCTCACTTAGTGAAAACATTTCACTATGAGGCAGCCGAGCATCGATCCCCAGGACTATGTGATGGCCCATTTCGAGTATAGAATACTCTATCTCTGTTGAAAACAGAGAAACCTCAAAATATTTTGGATAAACTTACCGGAGTGTTTGAATAGTTATCGGACAAGAAGTCACTGCTCGGAAGCTCCTACTAGCTTGTATCTTTCATCGGACTCGAAGGTCGTCATGAACAAGCTATGTTACTTCTTTATAACCATTATCCTTTCCCGATTGAAAAGGAAACTTAGTCATTGAACCTTTGAGACAATATAACCGGATAGGAGAAAGGAATCACCAGGCCGAGTCTTCGTGTCTTGTCTTTTTGGGACTATGCACTAACTATGGAATATGAAGAAGCGTTTATCTAAATATAGAAACCAATTGCTTTTAACAGCTTCTTAAGATGTGTTTTATATACATATTTCAGTGATTGTAAGTGGTTTTGACTTTATCAAACAAAAGTCCGAGTCTTGGATTCGTACTACAAATGGTATATTCACTTTATACGACAAACAAATTATCGAATGAAGGTAAATCCATTCGCTCCAACTAATCTTAAATGAAAATAAATTTTCCGCGATATCCAAGGATTGAACCCGAGATTCATTTCCTTATATCACTCCCACTTTTCTAGCTAAAATTAAGCGCCCGTTGTTTACTCCTTTAATCGTTAGATGCCTTTGCTACCTTGTTCTTCCAAAGAACCCAGCTCGAGAAAATCGCCAAGGATTCATAGGTTGGTGATCCAAAATCATCGCCCTTATCCTATGATTTTGATTTAATTAATTTTCGGTTCATCCTTAAAATTTTCTCGATTTAGATGACTAACACTTTTAGACATATTCTCCCATTCTTGACTTTCCGTGAATGGAAACAGTCTTGAACAGCCAGTTCGCTTTTGAGTAGACACTACTCTTGAACCGTAGGATGTCTATTTCGAGTGTTACTCGCGTCGGACTTCTCGGATTTTCTAATATACCGGAAAAACAACAAATCATATTAAAGCTCCCACTAGTTTATCGGTTCCAAATACCGCTCAAAGAGCAATGCTTTATGATTTTCCGATTTTTTCGATTTAGAAAAAATCTCATAGTTCCAATATTTCGAAAAAAACAACAAATCATAGAACTCCCACTAGTTCATCGATTCCAAATATCGTCCAACTAGCGACATTTCATGACTTTCCGTTTTTCAATTAGAACGCTACGTGTGTAGTCGATTACACTTTTCTAATGTTCTAGAAAAACAACAAATCATAAAGCTCCCACTAGTTCATCGATTCCAAATATCGTCCAACTAGTAACACTTCATGATTTTCCGATTTTTCAATTAGAAAATTACTCATGTAATTCACTACACACTCAAAATTCACTAGAAGAATTTCAAAGTCCGAAATCACCTTAGTTTGTCTCCCGTTTGTCACGAATGACACTAGTGACATACCTATATGTCACTCTGGTTTTTTTTTTTTAAAAGGCTTAAGAGAAAATATCTCTTTCGAAAAATAATTGCATTATCGATTAACAAGTTCAACGTCCTAGTTACTTTCCACTTTTTAACGAAGTCAATACTAGTCAATTATAAATTTTAAGCAATTTAGTAAGGGATATAATGCTGTAAATAAAATGGCATATATTAATTCAAGTTTAACACTACTATATTATTTTATTTTAGGAATTGTAAACTAAAATTAAGTCTACTCTACCATTCCAAGGTTTTAACCTCGCACCTCAGTGCCGCCGTAGGGTAGGTCAAAGAGATGACGGTTAAATCGAGACAATCTCATCAATGAATAACTTGTGAGAATCAAACATCCCACGAGAATCGAACATCCCTTTATTCATTGACTACCTTCCTTTTTTAGCCTAGATATTTTCAAAAAATATCCTTTATGAGTGTGACCTACTATATCGGATCTCTTAGGTACGCCCGAGTATGCCGTCGTAGGATAGGTCGGTGACCCGACGAGTAATTGTAAATTCTATCCTTTCGGAGACCAAGCCATGAATGTTGATAGGATGAACACCATCCGTAGGGGACGAAATCAAAGCGCCCATGAGGCGCCACCCTTCTCTCACTTACTTGTATCTATAGTAGAGAGGCCGTGGGGTTGGTTGTCGCCCCCGCTCCCACTCAATATTTTGGAAGTGGTGGTGGGTTAACTAACCACGTCTTTTTGATGTTAACATAAAAGCACATTAAATCAAGGATTCGAATGGTGTCGGTAACGTAGGCAAGCCTACCCGCCCTATTCGTTGGAACATATGTGTGGCCGGACGAAATCGGGTCAAGACAAACCCATTGAGATAAGAAGGAATCACCCTCCGCGCTTCTCAAAGTGTAGCTTAGTCTTGTCGGACCCCGTGCATACATCACACTAGGAGGGTTAAGTCGGTCGAGCGAAGCTCGATTGACCACCCAACCTATAGGCGAACCGCTTTTATCCAAGATTTATTGTTCTTTTACCATCATTCAATCTCGTAGACACTACGAATCGAAAACGTGATCTCGTTTGGGCTTTAAGGCGGTTCACCGAGAACACACACCGAAAGGCTTAACGATTTCATAACCCGTCCTCGGATCTTTAATTAGTTACTAAATTAATTAACTACCACGTATTAATTAAATTTCAACTAATTACACGAGTTTGTATACATGCCTATTTTAATTACCAAAATTAAAATTCTACATGTATGCAAGGAGTGGATTTATGACATGATGCATGTCATGGCAATTCCGATTTTATATCTATTTTATGATCAAACACATAAAAAATAAATTGCGGAAAATTTTAAACACCGAGATGGATTGTTGGCACCCCCGTATCCAATCTATTAGAAAATAAAAAAAACAAAACAAAACCCTAACTAGGGTTTACTACTTTCTAACAAAATCTGTAGCTGTTCGAACTCTTCGACGATCGGCATACCAAACGGACTCGGATCGGGACGAAACTTTCCAGATATGTTCTTCACCTCTCGATATTCAATATGGACGGTTGGATCGGTGCTTTGACTTACCAATTTTCTCCAGTTAGCCGCCCAACTTGATGCTGAATCTGACTTTGACTGCAGCGCATCAAAGACTTCCCGAGGTAGATCGGGAATCTACATGAATCCCGATCGACCTGAAATTTTTATCACAGGTCCAGAACTCCAATTTTATCAATCTGAACGGTCGGATTTTCGTTTCAAGGGTCCAAAATCTCCCAGAAAATCAGGAAGTCACAGGTAGAGTTTCTGTGAATCCTGCGTTTTTCTGTTACAGCAGCGTCTTCGCAGCAACGAACGGATATCGAAACGGACTCTGATCGATGCCAAAATTTGTGGAGTAAATCACCATCTTCTGATCTTGATTCTGACCAGAGGGATCTTCGTTTTAACGGCTCGATCAACGGGAAAAACTAAAATACTAAATAGCTACTAAATAGATCTATTTTCTGGAAATTAAAATTGCAATAAAGATAAATTACATAATTTCCTATACTCATATGAACGAATTTTCATCGTTTATACGAGTTTACAATAGATCTAACGGGTAAACAATGCCAACCCCAATCCATCTCTTCAAACCACAACAATCGCAACAACATAAATATATATAAACATGCATTGGCCAAATTAAAAAAAATTGGACAATAAAAGCTACATGTTTTCCACTCCTACATCTAATATTTTATACGTATAAATATAGATCACCATGGCTCCGATACCACTGTTAGTAATATCATCCGCAGCGGAAGCGATTTTAAGGATCTAGATCTATAAAATACACGTAATAAAATAACTAGATCTACATCTACAAGGGGGTTGTAGAACATACCTCTTGGATCTCAAAATCCAAGTTGGAGAACCGCAATGGAAAGAACGAAGATGTGAAGAGCACCACGATCTTCCGTGACGTGTGATCCAAAGAACTCAGGTGGAAGGAAATCCTCGCCTCAATCCTTCCGATATATGCTACCGGAAAATCTCCAAGATTTTCCTTTCTTACACACACTTGGCGAAAATTTCCTTCTTCCTCTCTAAGAGGAGAAGTCTAAAATTACAATGTGTGTCTGAGGCAGGAGAAGCTCTCTTTATATAGGAGAAGAAAACTTAGCCTCCAAAGATTAAATAATTAAGAGATAATTATTACATTAATCCTTTTTCCAAATAAAAGATAAATAAAATAATTATCCCAAACAAATTAAGATAAATCATATTATTATCTAATATTCCATTAATTATCATTTAACAAATAAAAGATAAATCATATCAAATAATTATCCAAGAAACTAATTTCAATAATTAAATAATAACACAAAAATGCGCCATATGCAAACCCCAAAAAAGGTTACACGCATTTTACTACATTTGACCAATTTGGTCAAAAAGTCAAACACACCAATTTAGTAGAAATTCATTTAAAATGTCTTTTCCGCAGTGTATTTAATTATTTAGTCCAACTAAACAATTAATTCACATATCGTTTTAATAAATTCCAACAAGAACTAAATTAATATTATTAGGATTCGACGTCCGAGAATAAGCTATGCTTATATATATTAGAGCGCACGTCGGGGACCAATGGACTAATAATCGTGACTCCGATAAATCAAATAAATAATTATCTTACGAATGCGAATAATTATATTCGATAAATCAATCACAGGAATATGCCACCATAATCCCGTGATCGCACTCCTCCGATTATGAGATTGTATTTATCTCTCACAAGAATAATAATAAGCGTCCATTGATATAATCATTACATATGGATTAATCCTTCATGATTGCTCATTCTAAATCGGAAGTTACCGTTAACCCTTTACAGAACCTCTTATCCTTATTTACCATTAACCCCTAGTGATCAATTAATTCATACAACTTACTTGGTAGCTAATCGGTGTAATATGAACTCCATGGATCGATCGGTTTCTAGGATTAACAAATAAGAGGCTGTCTATCTACTTCCAGAAATGGAAGGAATGGATTCCGATATGCTGACAACAACACATACTACTCACTCAATCCAAGACAATGCCAAGATGGGGTAATTCGGATCACAGACTCGGTGTAATCTTAACCGTCAAGTCAAACTTCATGCGATTCAAGCGGTTGATCGTGATCACCTCGAGATTAAGATATATCCATAAATATGATCATCCATTGATTCGATAAGACTTCTCGAACACGGAATTATATCGAACTCTAATCAAATCGGTCCAAATTACTATATGATATATCTATCATATATAAATGCCCCACTAGTTCTCTTAACCGAAAGTCGGATAAGACAATCACACCTATTGTGTTGAACATTAATAGCACGTTAAAGGAGGACGAGACCCGATACTACTCGATTAACTTCACTACGGGCTAATTGTATTTTAAGTACATCTTCACTAAACTCAATCCTCCCGTGTATATACCATTACATCTGAGTTAAGTGATTACATAAGCGATATACTTAGGGTTTTACAAGTGTAAATACTATTGTCACATCGGTGATTATGAGAATAATAAATATGAATAATAATATCATTTCATTTATTAAATAAAACAATTACAAAATTGTCTTTCGGGCATTACACCTAACACCTTCTATGCCACAATTGGCTACTTCTCTAGACTTATGACTCTCTACACTTGTCTCAGACATAAGATAGTTGAACTTATTACAGATGGACACGCTAGAGGACTGATTTCTTGAATCTTTGGATTGAAGGAAGTTTTGGGTAGGATGACTGGAGCACAACAGCTTGTACAAACCAAATGAGCTTTCCCAAAATTTTTCTGTACAACACAAAAGTTAGAATGAAATTCCATGAAAACAAGATTGTCATAGGTAAGTTTCGATACACTTACTAAATTCTTAGCAATTTTAGGTACATGTAAAACATTTTGCAGGTTCAATTTACAGTTATTAGTGGACATTTGTGTTTGGCCAATGTGTGTGATAGGGATAGGCCCACCATTACCAACTGTGAGGTTCTCAGTACCTTCATATACTTGGCTCAGCTGTAGGCTGTTCAAATAAAAGGTTATGTGGTTGGTGGCACCACTATCAGCATACCAGCTACCATCACTGACACTTTTTAATGAGGCAAAGTAGGCAACAGGTTGTGAGTTGTAGTTGAAGTTCTGATTGGAAGATGGCCTGGAGTTTTGCAGTTGACTAGGGTTACTTCCATTGTACCTTTCATCAAACCTGTAGTAACAAGCCACAACAATGTGTCCTACTCTACTACAAACTTGACAGGTAGGTCTTGGACCACCATTTCCTCTTCCTCCATTTCCTTGATAGCCTCCTCTATTTCCACGGGCTCGTCTGCCTCCCCTATAACCTCTGCCTGGATCATTTGAATCGGTATTAGATGGTCTGTAATTAGGGCATTGGTTTCTAAAATTGTTTACAGCAAGATTGGCAGACGGATTGGAGAGTTCTAGACCTAGTGTAGGATTGAATCGGGCAAGAAGGCGTTCATGTTTAACTGTGATTGGACCTCCTGCCAGGTTAAAATTCCAATTCGTGATGTGATATTCACGATTACCGATTCGTAGTCCTTGCCTAATCCACCCAGGGTTTCCAAAATGAGTTCGGCTTTACTAATAGGATATCCAGCAACAGTGAGGCCATCCGAGTAGGTCTTCATCAGTGCCAAGTAGTCAACCATAGTCTTTGCTCCTTTCTCAGTTTTGGTCAATGCTTCTTTGTATTCAAGCATCCGGGCTTCGGATTTTTTGTTGAAAAGAACTTCGAGAGTATGCCACACATCAAAGGAGGTCTCACATCCAATTAGCTCTACTAGAGCAGATTCAGTCATGGAGCTCCTGAGCCACCCATGAGGAGTTGGTCTGTTGTGACCCAGATGTCAAATGCAGGATTAGAGACTTCACTTACGCCGGAGATAGATAGGAGAAACTGGGGAGGAGTAGCTTTCATACCAGCGATGAAGCCTTCAAGCCTATGACCACGGATGATGGGGAGAACAATGGATCTCCATAGCAGATTATTGGATCGATCTAACTTGACATTGCAGGTTTGACCGAGACTTCCACCGAGAAAGGTGTTGGTTAGTTACGACAGAGGGGATACTTGGCGTAGAATGTAAAAGGGAGCTTAGAGAAGGGCCGCAACTGCTGAGAATTGACGGAATGGGTGGTAGAGAGCTGTGATATGGCAAGCTTAAGGTCGGAAATATGGTGCCGAAGGAGAAATCAACAACTGAGGGACTTGCCGGAGTTTGTGAGCTACTAGGCGCAACATTGGTGGTCTGTGCACCGGTGGAAGCTGTGGGATCGGAAAAATATTTCGGACCCCGTGAAAAAAAAATATTTACCTTAAAAAGATTTACGGATCCCGCTGAACTTAATTTCTGGATCCGCCACTGGTCATAACAATGCACACTAGTCTTGCAGCAAAGGAAATCTAATAGACTAACAAACTAGAAGACAAAATCTATCTCTAGATGTGACACCTCACCACAGATGCAAAAGACATAAATACCCTTATTCTTTAAAGAATGACAATCTATTCATTTCATACTATATTTCAGATACATGGATCATTTTTTTAGTGTGTATAATCGCTTTTTTAGTGTGTATGCCCACACAGAAAATGACTAATAAAAAAACCGGAGGGAGCAAGTAACATGAAAGTAATTAACCAAAATTTGACAACATCAAGAATTGCACTTGACAGATATGCCTAACGATTTTCAGGGAAGCCAAAACGTGCGATTTGACAATATCTTTCTTTCTTGGTTACATTAACATTTTATGAATTGCATATAATTTACAATCGTATACATCTAAATTTGACCATGCATGAAACAGCGATTTTCATTGGAATATATTATCTGTAAACTTATTATTTGACCAGCAAAACAGACAAGTGAAAAGAAATTAAATCATCATGATAACCGTTTAAGATGTACAGTTAGAACTCATCTGAACTTAGAACTAATCTACCCTGTTTATTTATGCAATTTTGATCTTTTTCATATTATTATGTTTGTATTTATATCTACGGTTGTTTAACGAATAAAACTGTTTACGAACAAGATTGGGCTTATTAGTATTCGAAATCGTTCGTTTGTTATTTATGCATATTCATTTCATGTTTAATGTATACTTTAATAAGCCATACTCCAACATGAATTAAGGCAGGAATATGTTTAACGAGTCAAGTTTAAACACACACATGCTCAAATAATGTATTTTGAACAAGACGATCATAAACATAATTTTTTTATAATCGTTAAACAAAACGATCATGAACAAACTTTAAAACCTAATTAAATGATTACAAGTTTACACGATAGATACTCCACTTGGCTCATTAACATTAACAGCTCTATTTAATTTTACGTTTACTTTCGAAATTTCCAAAACAAATTGGGCCAGAGGGGAGTAATATATACATTTATATTTACAGACTCCCGTCAGTCTGTGGAGCTCTCTATCTTTCTCTATTGCATATTAATCAACATTAGCATCTGGAGATTGTTTCCATTCTCTTCCATATCGCGTTTTACACTCAGAGAAAAAAAATATCAAAACCATCTACAGACTACAGGTAATTAATGGTATGATTTTCCACTATCTTTTTCATGGCCTCTAAAATTTGAATGTTGTAAGTCCACTTTTACTCCAGAAGGGATGCGGCAAAGCTGAGAATTTTGTTTTATTTAAGTAGAAATAGAAAACAGAGACCGGATATTGGGCTGAATTTCTTATTCTATTATCAATGCAGTGCTATTGTTGTGATCACATGTTTAGCCTGTAATTCGTTGTTGTTGTTGTTTTTTTGTGTGTTTCACAAGAAATTCTGCAGTCACGAATTTAATTTTTGAATTTTGCAGGTTTACGGTGGTGGTGGCCGGAGAAGTCTGAGAATTTTGAGTGATTGGTAAGGGATTTTTTTTTTTTTTGGCCGGCTGAGATCATGGAAAAGAGATCATCATTTAAATTTGGTGGGTTGAATAAAGAAAAGATTCAGTCGAGCTGTATGAGGAAATTAGCTGATGCACTTAACTGTAAGGATGATACCAGAAACAGTCAGAAGCTGCTTTCAAATGGGAAGGCATTTGGGAATAATAATGGTTCAGGTATATATGTTCATAGATTAGCTCTTAGAAATTGTTGATATATATTATTGTTATTAGGCATCCAAATTGAAAGAAATGATGCGTCGATGACAACATTTAGTTATTATTAATTACTGAAAGATTTGATGCATTATTTAAGAATGAAAGATTTAATCTAATCACTAACGTTGAGACCTTTTGATTTACCTTTGTCCAGAAGCAGATCAATCAAAACAGGCTATGAAGAAATCTATGAAGAAACAACATCAAAGTTCAGGTTTTGATCAGTTACAGAAGAATCATAAGAAGCCAAGCCAGACCTCTGAGAAAATGGACCAGAACTCGAAAAGCCAATGTGAAGATACAATTATCCCGGAGAATCAGCTTGCATTATGGTCTGATGAAATGTCTGCAGACAAACAAAAGCTGGCTGAAACATTGAATGAAATTTGCCATCAAATTTACCAAGATGGTAATGGTGAAAACTTACAGACAAACATTAGTCCCTCAAATTTCAATCAACTGGATGAAGCCAGTAGGCGGCGCCTTGAATTGAGAGCTAAGGCCTTCATTCATCAGATTTATATCAGTAGAATCTATAAAACTGGTTCACACAGCAAGTCCAAACAGTTTCTAGATGCTGCAGAAATTTTGAGGCTAAACATGGATGTATTCCTCAAATTTCTGCGCGATCCGTATACTCTTTTCTTGAAAAATATCAGAAGTTTACAGTTTCTTCCTAGGAGCAACAGTAGAAACAAATTATCTTTGGAATCCAAATCCTCAGAAAGTCGGACTTGTATCGTTGGCAATCATCAAGATCTTAAAGGCAAGGTGAAAACACATGAAAGTGATACAAACCGCATTGTGCAAAGGAAACTTAAGTATGAGAGTCTTACTTCAACACAGGGACTTGTCACTTCTCAGTTGTCAAACAAAACACTTGCCTTCATGTCAAAATTACGTGTGAAAAACAAGGCCGAAGATGTACCTTGTGATTATTCATCTGTGCAATCCCATCACAACTTAAAAAACAAGAATCAGACAACAAAAGCTACCAACTTGTCCTTCAAGGATGTCAAAAAAACAATCAAACAAGCAGTTGGAGAAAACAAGAAAAAGCTAAGAAGTTCATTGAATAGCAAGATGGCTCACATCAAGGCATCTTCCGATGATGTTGATGAAGGGATTAATGCCATGAGGAGAGAGAACAAACTTAAGCCTGTTGATTTAAAAGGAAACAATGAACCTCAACCTGCTCTCATTAGTAAGACCTTGTCTAAGAAAATGAAGTCGGTGTTTACTGGAAACCGCAAGAAGCAACAAGCTGATATGTCTGTAGAAACAAAACAGCAGCTTTCTGAAAGATTGAAGAATGCCCATTTAGATGAGGTATTACCCAAAAAAGAGTTGGCTTCCTCTAGTCCTAACCGGCATTACAACCATGTTTCACCACAAAAAGGATTTTATTACAGCAGCCATAACACGATTACTGGTAGGAATTTGGAGATTAGGGTGTCAAATGATCCAAAGAAAGTTGAGTTTAAGTCTAGTATATTAGACAAAACAAATGCTGGAACTAAAGAAGTTGTTCATATGTGCTCATCTACATCTGACAGCAAATCTTGTGGTATAAATTTTTTTGATGCTTTATGTTATTGCTATTAATTTACACATGAATCTGTTAAAGACTAAACATATTTTTCAGGTACTCTGGAGGCAAACTCGGTTGTACCACCGGGAAATACAAAAGTTCTAGCCATGTTATACGAACCAATGCGGGTTGATGTAACCAGCAATGAGCGATTTTCAGCCAAGATTGAGGCTGTTAAGGTAAATGAATATAAAGTGTGGTTAAAACTGCTAACTTTCCTTCTTTTGTTTGTCTTTCCCATTATATTTGCTTAATAAGACTATACTTTCAGGCTCGTGCTGAGAATCGTCTCTATAGATCCTTCTTAAAACCACCATCAAGCCCTTTACATATACGAAAGCTACAAATTGCTGACGGTATAGAAGATAAAGAGGAAAATACCAGTCCAATATCAGTCCTTGAGCTATTTTCCCCTGATGATGTCAGCAGTCCAACAAGTATTGTGTCTGAACCAGGTTGGTCTGTCTCAAACGCAATTTTGACCATCTACATTTCCTTATAAACCCATCTACTAAACAAACTGATGTATTTTGCAGCTGCGTCATCGTTGAAACAAAGTCGGTTTCATTTTGATAGAGCGAGTTCGGATACCTGCATGGATAGAAAGGACACTACTCTGTATCTTTACATAAGAAATATAATCCAGTTTTCGGGCATGAATTTTCAAGATCTTTTCGTGAAGAGGGCTTCACTCGAAAGAACGATGAAATCCTGTCCAGATGATGGAATTGCATCACTTGCAATCGAGTTAAAATGCGACTACAAACTCCTATTAGACTGCATCCATGAAGCGATTCGAGGAGTATATAGGAGATATTCTAGACGTATTCAAAGGCTACCAGTTCTTGAACAAGACAGAGTTATCTCCCTAGAAGAAAAATTCATTGATGAGGTTGTGAAACAAGTAGAATTCCGCCTTCTCGAGGAAACCGAGCAAATCCCAATAGATCAGCTTGTTGGAAAGGATCTTGCAATCTGTAGCTCCTCATGGTTTGATGTTGTTAATGATACAGAAGACATACTCATTAAAGTGGCAGAGGGTGTTCTGCTCGATTCGATAGTGGATACTATACTTGAAGTCCAATTTTGAAAAGTCCAATTTTCGCTTCATGCTTTAAACTTGTTTGCTACTTTGCTAATTATAACTGCTAAAACAAGTTTCTAGAGGTCAAGAATTGTTCTGCTTCAATTATCAATTGGCAGCTTGAGACTCTAATTTTCTTTTTTTCCCATTTCTTTTTTTTTTTTTATAGAGAAAGCTAACTTTTGATACATGTAAACAGTAACTGTATAATGCAACCGGATATTTTATTAAACGTAAAGATGTACAAACAGTGAACAAAATTCGTATTTACATCAACTAGCGACTAGAATTTTTTTTATGGTCAAGCTAGTCTAAGCTCACGCGCTTTGCGTATCGCATTGGAAATAAAAACCGTTGTTGGGGGTCGTTGAGTACCATTCTGATGGAAATCCTCTTGCGCCAGCACCAAATGCTAGAAATTAGCTCTCAAAAGAGGAATCTCCAAAAGTCGATTCTATCATATTTGAGCATGTTCACACTAAGGCAAAGATTGAGCCAACTCGGAATGTCAACGATTGAAGTGAACTCGTACGAATAAGCTTGGTGTATTAATTACCCCTCTCCAAACTTTTCTGATAACCGTGCAATCTCTCATAGCATGCATTACGGACTCAGTTTGGCTACCACAAATAGAACAAGTCTCGTCCTCGATGGTATGCCGTGAACATAGAACTCTATCCGTGGGGAGGGATTCCTTACGGATTTACCACAAAAGTAGATTATCTCGGAGTGGGCCCTTGATGTCCCAAATTAGCCTCCGACCATGGTTGTCCAGATTAGGCATAGTCGGCCGGGTTTGTAAAGCATGATAGGCTAAGCTAATCGTAAATTTTCCGGATGAGTGAGAACTCCATTTCAACCTGCCTTCGTCATTAATATCAAAGGCATCCCGTAAAGTCTCCGCAGCAAAACATATATAACGCCAAATAAACGAGCAGCCAGGTTCGGCTTATCAAAGGGAGAGCCATGTCATTTTCGCAAAATATGAACCCAAAGCTTATTGTTCTCAGTATAAAGCTGGCAGACTAATTTCAATAAGAAAGCAACATTCATATCACGAGCATTTATGATGCCCAGACCTCTGCGAAGCTTGGGTTTACATATCTCGTGCCAAGCCACGAGATGGATTCATCTTTTATCATCCAGTCATTCCAGAAAAAAAAAAAAGAGTGTGCAATTCTATCTTATTCATCCGTGATGGATACTGGAAGCTTCACAGTTTGCATATGGTAGAAGGGGACCGTCGTTAAGGCTGTCTGGGTTAAGAGTGCACGCCCTGCTTTAAAGAGGGTGGATGTCTTCCAATTTTACAGTTTGGCACGCATCCGATTAGCAAGGAAATTAAAATATTCTTTCTTCACTCGCCCGTGATGTAGAGGAACTCCCAAATATTATTCCAGATTCAAGGCATGTGACATCCCATGTGCTTGGTAGCAATGCACCTAGCAGCAATGCACCGAAAAAATGTTGATTTTCTGTCATGATATGGAACGTAAATTTGAGAGGACTTGTTCCGATTCGTGTGCTTGGTCTGCGGAGGCTTCCGAAAAAAAAAAGAGAGGAGGAAATCATCCGGAAAAATTAAACACCTACTTTTGGATCACTTTGTGATGTCACAAATTCTACACCAAAGTTAAAGTTAGAGCAGTAGTGGAAGCTTACTGGAGACGTTTTCCTCGTCACAATAGAGTAATCATTTAGGCAAATGTAATGTAGTGGAAGCAAAATAGATAAAAAAAAAAAAATTGGAGACTATCCAGACATTGTCTATTTTAGGAAAGACAATGAGATCATGTTCTGTCTAAAAAAAAGTGTCGAACCCCTTTTATCAATATTTAATAGTATTATTTTATGAATAAATTCAAAATATCTATCATCATTACAACATCTAATCACAAACAAATAATCTTTACAATCTTTTTATATTTACCATTATTACAACATTAAATCACACAAAATTTATTCCTGTCATCCTTCTATAGTTGTCTTCCACTTATCTTTCGCCACGACAGCCAAACATCAATAAGTAACAAGTTTCTCTCGATCACCACTAGGGTTGCACTTACAAGTTACAAGAAATGACGTGGCAAAAAAAGGCTCTTTGGAATATATTGGGAATGAAAGTTCAAACACTAGAATTAATTAATGCAATGGGGATGAATCAAAATTGTGGAATCTACACTCTTCCACACGATTCTTATATTGTTCCTCGTGGGCGCGTTTTGTTTTGGAACTACGTGCGCATGGCCAAATCTCCTACGCTATAGTAATAAGCAATTCATACAAAAAACAATTAGCAAAGATTCAAGTTATACTCCTCTTCTTCTTTTTTTTAATTTTTTCTTTTAGATTTTTTGGAATTAAGCGCTAACCGTAGTATTAAAACCAATTGATTCTAATAAAGCCACAACTTTATTTCTCTATACATTAAGAGTGTGGCAATCTGTCCAACAGTTTGTCTGCTTCATCTACAATGATTAAAAAGGCAAATTTTCTTAACTAACTTACACCTTAAGTTTTAAGGTTGATGAGATTTAATGAAGGATACAAAAACCAGAGTCCATAGAGACATCAGAGAAAACTGAAGGGAAACCATGTAATATATTACCTCCGTCTCAAAATATAAGTCTATTTGGGTGTTTTCACACACATTAAGAGAGTTGGTTAAATTGGGTATGTGACATTAATTTTGAAGAAAAAGTCAAAAATGCCCTTTGACTGTTATTAATGCAGAGTAGTAAAAAATGGGTGGATAGATAATAAATGAGGGATAAAAAAAGAAAAACGTAATCAATGCTTCATTAGTTATTTAAGAAAAAAAAACTAAATAAATTTATATTTTGGGACAGAAGTAGCATATGTTATTTTCTTAATAATAAAACTAGAATGTTTTGATATTATAAAAAACATTCCGAAATTGAGTGGGGACGTGCCTCATTTTCTGGGCCGTCCTCGTTTGATTAGGGGCACTAGGCCAAATTATTTTCTAAAGCCCTTGACTCTAGGGAAGATAATAATATAAGAGTTATTTTTGGGTATACGTCGCGAAAGGGTGTTAAAAGTATGTATAATTTTATTTATTTTTTGAGAAACAAAAAGTAAGGCCCTGTTTGGTAAGCAAAATAAGTACTTATTTTGAAAAAATTAAGTGACGGTTATATTTAGAGATGTTTAATAATTATTTTAACACATCTTAATTATTTAAGTGTCACTTAATTCCACATGTAAAAATAACAAAAGTTTTCAGCACTCAAATTGGTGCTTATCGCTGAAAAAAATTAACTGTCGCATGTTATCCACGTCTCTCATCATCAGTAGTGTAGCAAATATTTTATTTTTCCTTCTTATTTAGCTTTACCCCTTTGTTTTTCTTTTTACGTGTATTATTATTATTATTTTATCATATCAAACTCTTTTGCAATTGTGCATTTTGTGTCCAGTTATACAAAATACTATGACTAAAGTATTTTATTTATTAGTTCTTATGAATTTATTTTTTGTAACACAATTCTGTAAAATGGGTAACACGTTTTTGTTTTATTGTTATAAAATATTAACTTTAACACACTGTAGCATTATTATATATATATATATATATATATATATATATATATATACACACACACACACACACACACAAACACGTATATACACACATAAAATAATTAAAATAATGCTATCTATGATTTCAGATTATAGTGTTATCAAACAGTCTAAGTACTTAAATCATTCAGCTACTTAATGTTTTCAGATTTCAGACTTCAGATTTCAGACTTCAGATTTAACAAATGCCTCCTAAATATAATTTAAATAGACTTTTTTGTTAAAAGAATGTAAGTATAAACTTGAGTCCTCTAGATTTTTTAACGTAAAAACGGAAACGAATTTAAAATAAGAAAATAAACGAATTTAAAATACACAACTAACCAACAAAAATTGGATCCTTAAATCGTCGAATTTCCGGTGGCTCGATGGGCTTGCCCTCACGACGACTCTAACCCCTTCTTCCATTTGAGTCCACCTAAAATATCTTTTTTGTTTGGACCTAAAATAATATTTTGTTAGAATTCTATACATTTATCATGATATTAAGAACAATATTGCATTTTGCGGTTCATACAGACCATTTGTTGCTCCACCACTTGACATGAAATATAGATTCTAAGGTTAAGTGGAGGAGGCAAGTGTTATAATGACAATTGGATTCTGTTTCTGTGGAGGTCGTCGGTTCGATTCCATAAAAGGGTTGATTTCCGATTGATAACACCCTTCAGGTGATAGGAACCAGCAAGCCCCTCGACTCTAAGCTCTGTGTTCTCGATTAACCTCTCCCCACATTCTTGTGGGATCGGGGGTGGGGGGGCCCTCATGGTTAGGTTTTAACCATTTTTTTTAGATTCTAAGGTTAAAATTCATGGTTTTATATATTGTTGGATCTCTCTATACAAATTACATAATCATTCAAACAACAAGGGAGAATTATCTCAAAAGGTCAAAATTCCATGCCAGTCTAAGGTTACGAACACGTGTCTCGGATTTAGAGAGCATCACATGTAGGAGAGAATGAGCATCATGAATTCCCATGGTGGATCGAATTTCTCCAGTGCCAAATGTTATAAATCATGCCTCTGAACTGGTAGGACCACTTGTTGTGCCTTTCTTGACCAGTTAAGAATCTACGAATTCAATCTTAGGGGGTTGCCTGGGAGAAGAAATCACTCCGGTCCTGTTTAGGCACAAGGTTCTTCCAGTGTTGCTTTGAAATCCTGCAATCTCTAAGAGCATAAAGCTAGGCAAGTTTCATCATCATTGTTGCAAAGTTTACATCTTGCTGAAAAAAGACATGTTCTCTGAAGAGAAGTGACATAGTTGGCAAGGCATTGCGAGCAGCCTGCCAAACAAAAAAATTCAGCCGAGCAGGTGCCTTAAATTGCCAGAGTTTTTCCCAAAAATTGTCAGCATTACCATGAGTTGGGGAAGAGACGTATGCACCCTTCTATTACAGAATACTTCATGTTACTCGCGTGACTCCAGATAATGTTATCATCAACCACCCCAAAACCTTCTTTCACCGCAGATGCTGCAAGACAAATGCTTTTCCACACAGGGGAGTTGGCTACTTTGGGGGTCTCAAAGGGACTTCCATAATTCTGAACCAAGATTTTCACCCACAAAGAATGATCATCCGTAAGTGTTTGCCAGATCAATTTACCTAGGAGAGCAAGATTCATGATCTTTAAGTTCTTGAAACCCAATCCTCCACAATCCCACAAAGATTTCCAAGAGAGGATATGCATTTTGAGCTCACCATCCTCTTCTCCCCAAAAAAATGCGTCTGCAGATTTTCGCCATCTCATCAAGACAGGAATGAGGTAACTCAAAAAATTGTTGGATCTATATTAATATCATATTTTCATAACATATTCCTTATTTTTTTTTTTAAACAATTTATTAAAATTTTCCTAAAAAAAAAACAATTTATTAAAATTGAAAATATTGAAACAAAATAAATAAAGTTGGAAAAAGAAGAAAAATTGTTGTCCAAAGCATCACCATCCAATCCAATGAGAAATTTTACAAGTCACAAATTCTTTGTGAAGACGCAAATGCATACGTGTAATGCATGCTCTAGAATCGGAAGTAGGAATTACTCGGAGGGTTCCATTTCCATGTGCATCTCATTTCTCATTTCCTCTCTCGCATATTTTCCCCGTTCCTCTTCTTCACACGTCTTCCAAGTTCCAATAAATCCACCCCGTCTTTCTCTACGAATCTGTTTTCTTTGCTCATCTTTCAGATTTCCTTTTGTATCTAATTCTTGTATATATACCTGTTATATAATACTTTACTGTTACAAGATTTAGCCTTTTCAATACTTTCACCCTAAAAATTGATTTTTTAACTGGGTCAAACTTGTCGCCAGTTTGTATATATATTTTGAATAGTACTCGTGTTATACCTTTTTGTGTTGTTTTCTGATATCTTGATTTGGGTTGCGTTTGATTTGTATGGTATGGGAGTGATTTCAGTGGGTTATTAACAAAGTTGGAATCTTGGAGTGATTTAGTTGTTTATTTGCATCCTTTTGGTGTTTAATTAAGCATTAATCTGGGAATCTTTTGGTAGAGTTAATTGGGAACCTGTTGCAGAAAGTAGAACCAAGAATTAAAGAATCTCTCTTTTTTCTTTAGCTTCTCTCCAAATATATTCTAATTGGATTTAACTGGGTTGGAATATTGATAGAAGACCTTGGCTGCTAGGGTTGTGAAGTTTGATATAGAGAGAATTAACTGTGGTTTCTTCTGTTGATTGTTGTTGAAAATGGTGGTTGAATCAATTGCTGCATCCCCTTTATGTTATCTTCCCTTGTGTGGAGGATATGGTTCTCTTGGGACTTTCGTCAAACAGAGGAGGGTACATCGTCCCATGGTATTATCCAAGGATGTCTTTGGAAAAAGGTTTACTGAATCTTTTCCCCTGCTCAGGTTAAGAGCTGATAAGGGCATAAAGTGTCAAGCTATGGAATTGACCAAGGAGGCTTATGCATACAGAGATGATCGAATCCGTAGGGATTTAGAGCATAACATTGATACAGGAATTGAGTGGAAACCAAGTTCATGGCCACCGGAGAATAAGGCGGACAACCCTAGACTCCATAATCCATTGCTCCGTCAAGAACGTATGGGTTGTGGATGGCTAGCTGCTATATTTGAGTGGGAAGGTGTGCTTATTGATGAGAATCCTGATCTTGAAAAGCAAGCCTGGTTAGTTCTTTCTGAAGAAAATGGAAAGCCACCTCCTCCTGCCTTCATTCTTCATAGACTTGAAGGAATGAAGAACGAGCAAGCGATTTCAGAGGTTCTCTGTTGGTCTAGAGATCCTGTGCAGGTGAAAAGAATGGCGTCACGTAAGGAGGAAATCTACCAAGCTTTGCAGGGTGGGATTTACAGTTTTAGACCTGGTTCTAAAGAGTTCATAAACATTCTGATCCGATACAAGATACCGATGGCTTTAGTGTCCACTCAGTCTAGAAAAGCCATAGAAACCGCGATTCATGTCTCTGGGAATGAAGGGATCTTTACTGTTGTTGTAGCTGCAGAGGATGTCCATAGAGGGAAACCTGACCCGGACATGTTTGTGTATGCAGCACAACTTTTACAATATCTTCCTGAACGCTGTATCGTATTTGGGAACTCGAACAAAACAGTGGAGGCTGCACACGATGCACGAATGAAATGCGTAGCAGTTGCAAGCAAGCATCCACTCTTTGAACTTGGGGCTGCTGACTTGGTTGTTAAACGTCTCGATGAGCTATCTGTGGTTGATTTGAAGAACCTGGCAGCTGTTGAGCCAGCTGAATTCGGGGCAGACGAGCCGGAGTTAGAGATGGAGAAAGAGGAAGAAGAGGACACTTATCCGTCTGCATCAACATTCGATGATGATATATTCTGGTAATAATCAGCACTCAGCAATGTACAGTTCGTTTTGCCTCGTGCTTTATTTCATGTGTAATGATTTACATTATTCAAGTAGGAGATCAAAGAAAATTGAACAAGTAAGAAAGCACAGCACTTGAGATTTAACATGTAAAGGAAATAAATCCATAAAGCTAATCCGCATTGGACTGCTATTATATTCAATCACTATAGTGTATTTTTGTTTCTTGTTGGTATCATTTACTGTTTTTGTGCACTTTTTTATGTTGTTGGTTACACTACCTTAGTGTACAAGCGAAAGCCGAGAGAAATTGTGACAATATGGAAACTGTCCTACTCGAATGAATATACATGAACATCGCCATTAGTGGGTCATGAAAAGATTCGATCTTTATGGAAATCTGACATTACTTCCAAAATGTACATACTCAAAAGGACTAACCTTTGTGGTTGATCACAAATTTTATGTTGGACCTGGTGTAAATCCTAGTTGGTGCATCAAAACCAATAGGATTTCAACTTCCATCAATGGGCCCCTACCTGCAAAAACTTTCCACCAATATATCCCTTTGAAAGTGCTGACTTGGTGGTCCAAAACTTACACCTGGACCATCATCCTAAAATTAGTGGTGGTTGATAGCAATGACGAGTGATCGTATTGCTGTGGCTAGAGACAGAATTCTGCATGAGGATGAACTGATAAGGGATGCCATGCTGCTCTGCTTCAGAGTTCAGACTGCTTGTGTTTGCAAAACAAGCATGATCCATGGTTTTTTGCAGGTTGATATTGCATGGTATAATCATCATGTACCTTAAATCTTGTTGCTTATGGCAGATCAAACTTCGGTTATCATTCAGTTGACTTGTATGTTCGATTCACAAACATATAATGTTTACTATGATGAGAACAGAAGGGTCGAGAAACTTGAGAGACATGCATAGGGGTGGGGGGGTCGAAAGAGTGGAAAAGTTTTCGAGCTCAAACTCGAACATATGTTTTAGTTTAATAAATCAAGCCTAAACACATGATTTGATTCATTGTGTAAATAATGAATAAACTCGAGATTATTCATTTTGCCAGACATAATCAAATAGTACAATCATACATATTCGACTTGGTTCATAAAAAATAAAAATAAATAAATCTAACCTTATCTTGGAATAATGTTGGAAGTGAGAGCTAGTACTTGACATAAAAAGAAGCTTGATCCAATTGGTTTATTTCGAGTTCAAACTTGAGTCGAGCTATTCAAACAATCAACCAAGCTGACCACGAGTTTCAAAATACAATAATCGAGTAGCTCGTGAATTAGTCGAGCTATATTAAATATTAGTAGTATTTAATTTATTTTATATTTTTAAAATTTATTATATTTTATATAAATAATTTATTATATTTTATATAAATAATTTATCATTTGGTCGAGTTGAGTATTAGACGAGCCAAACTCGATCTTAAACGAGTTTACAAGTCAAAGTCGAGTTATATCGAGTACTAAACGAGTCAAACCCGATCTTGCTTCTATTATGACTCGATTGAACTTGAGCCAAATTTCAGGGCATGTTTGGTACGAAAAAAAGTTAAGAAAAGAAAAATACTGAGAATAAACATTAGAATAGAAAAGATGAGAAAAGAAAAAAAATATATTCTCACAATTTGTTTGGTATGCATAGAAAAGATGTTGAGAATAGAATTGATGGTCTTTTCTATTCTCACTCAACTTTTCTTCACCTTAGCCTGAGAATTAAAAAGGTAGAAAAGAATTCAGATTTGAGAAAAGTCTCTAACTTGATAAAAGACACCTATTCTCAATTAACCAAACATGTCCAACTTGAGAAAAGCAAAGTGTATTATGTGAAAGAGAGTTAAAATGAATGGGCTTAAAAAGATGTCGGCAGCACAACCTTCCTACAACCGATTGCTGCATAAATCATCTCTCTTGAAAAATTTTATGATGCAAATGTCAGTTGTATGAAGGTTGTCACTGAAACATACATCTTTAGCCCATTCATTTTAACTCTCTTTCACATAATACACTTTTTTAGCAGCGTGTGTGAGAGGTTAGAAATGAAAGGCAGAAAGATGCCACTTTGCATACAACCTTCATACATCAACGGTTCAGATCATAAAATTTTTCAAAGAGAAACTCTTTTCTTATTTATTTTCTCCCTACCAAACACACCCTCAAGTCTGAATTTTTTATTCAAATCAAACATGAACACTAGTAAGGACAAATCATCAATTCGATTCAGCTCGAATACATTTCACCAGGAGTAGAGCTTCTCCTCGTAAGAAAAAGTGAAAAACGTATCATGCAGGGGTAATTACCACAAAGGAAAGTTTTTCGGGTCAAATTGGAACGGAACTTTTGATGATTTCTACTTTCGCCTTCATTCTAATATTCCTTGCTTATCAGAAATTTATTGCTTAATTCATCCATTATATAGTGTTGGTCGGAGTGAGTTGGCCTGCTGTCGGCGCTCCTCTCTTGCCGGTATGTCTCAAGTGCTTTTTTACGTACCTGTTAATTTATTTTTTTGGCCACTTTCTTCGCTGTGCTATTGATTAAATTTGCTCTTTTGAAGTTGTTTTTGTTAGAATCGTGAGATTGGGATTTTGGGATGATGGAGCGGTGAAAATTAGATTAATAACACAATGACTTCTGCTTCTGCACAAGCTTAGTAGCTGCTCTGGTCTGGTATAATGAACATCAGTAGGAACTATTTCTACTTTTCCTGAGAAAAAAAAGTAAGAAATGCCGAATAAAATGTTATCTCTAATTCCTATTTGGAATCGAGACGGAAATTGCAGTTAAGTTGAAATTTTGCCCTTTTTTTTTAAACTCAAGGGTAACTTGTAGATTAATCATTGACGATGGGTAATTATTCAGTAGGCGGGAATAATGTTTAAGATTGGATTCATAATTGTTCCTTTTTTCTGTAGAACCTAAGATTAAGCACAAAGGCTCAAGAGATGGCCTTAGAAGAATCCAGAATATACCTTTTGGGGCTAAATAGGAGGCTGAATGGGTGGGCTTGTCATGGTTCACTTGACGTGTTGGGCTAATTTCTGATAAATAGTAAAAAGATTAGAGGCTTGATGAAGTATATATTTGGCTGAGAAACATGGGACATAAATATCTTAACATAAACTAAATATCTTTCTGTTTCAATTTTCCACCCAGACTACCCCTTGGCACCAATATCTTGTCTTCTTACTGTGTCGAGTTTTAGGTATGTAATATTGTGGCTATGTTTTTAACCATACCTGTCACAAACTTGATATACGGGTTACGTCTTATGGGTTCCAACTTTTGCTCCTTTGTGTTGATTTTTGAACTTGGCCCTGCTTGGCCAGAAAATGTTTCTTAAGGGCTGCATTCACATTTCAGGTGTAAACAATGGCACTTATGTCACAAGCAGGATCGTCATACTGCATTCAATCTGAAATATTAAGAAGTAAAGCTGGACAGAATACGGTAGCAGGCCTGCTAAGTCACGTGGAGGGATCCAAAGCGAAAGAAGTGTTGTTTGGTCTGCATTCTTCTTCATTGGTGTCGCCTAAAGCAATCCAAAGCTTGAATCTTGAGAGTCGCAGGAAACTACTTAGACATCGACATCAGGTGATTGTAGCTGCCAGCCCTCCTACAGAGGATGCTGTTGTTGCTGCAGAGCCACTGACAAAGGATGATCTTGTAGAATACTTGAAATCAGGTTGCAAACCTAAGGAACAATGGAGGTTCGTCAGTCATTTCTTCTATCTGTGAACAGTGCCATTCTTTGTTTTATGCTGCCAAAAAGCTTATGAATGTGCAGAATAAATATTCCACTGACAAGACATTTCATCTCGCCAAAATAGTCTTAGATGAACGTGGATTAATATAACCTTTACGTTCAACCTTTATTTGGTAGTATCCAAATGACCTACTTTGCTATACAACGTCCTATGTGTATGGGTATATTGCTTTTGAATTAGTGCACTCAAATATCCACAATTTGCCAGCTTTTTATTTTTTCTTATAGATAATATCTTTTTAATGATTTTTCATGCTTCTGTAGCCTGTAGTTATTTTTGTGTTAGCTATGATGTGAAATTATGCTCAGAGCTTCTTGTGCGTATTTAGCTTCCTGGAGCAATTCTCTTAGGTACTGCAGATGTGGTTGTATTTGTTGTCTCTTGATTAGGCGTGGAACCCAAAATAGTTTTCCTTTGATGGTTTAATTCTGTTTTATGTAAATATGTGTGTTCATTGTGGTTTAATCATATGCAAGATGGTAATATGCATTCCATGGTTCCTTGTATTTGACAGAATTGGAACTGAACATGAAAAGTTTGGGTTTGAGTTTGGTACCCTTCGTCCCATGAAGTATCAACAGATTTCAGAATTGCTCTACAGTATTTCTGAGAGATTTGATTGGGAAAAAGTAATGGAAGGCGATTATATAATTGGTCTCAAACAGGTAGCATGTCAACCATCTTGCTTTTAGACTATTGTCTCGGCCCTTGACTATTATGAATATTAGTGGCTTCTGTTTGAGACGCTGCATTGAATTTCATAGGGCAAACAAAGCATATCACTTGAGCCTGGTGGTCAATTTGAGCTGAGTGGTGCTCCACTCGAAACTCTCCATCAAACTTGTGCAGAGGTTAATTCGCACCTTTATCAGGTTTGTCTGGAACTTGGCCACTGAAATTAAACTAAAATGTTGTGCCGCAATCTCTTAAGAATTCCTTTTGCTTCTGCCATTTATATCATAACTGCAAATTGTGTGTTCTCTGTTTTCCCTGCGAAGTTGTGTACATCGCATGGCTTGTGTCTGCTTTTTTGTGGGCCTTCTACTGTTCCAACTCATTCTCAGATGATGTTTGACTTATGAAATTTAACTGGCATTCCAAATTTGTGATATCAAGCTGTTTAATCTTCTTTTAAGTAACTTATAGAGTGAGAGTTGATGGTATTCGGATTCTTGAAATTGGGTTGGTTGTTTGGATTAAGCCCTCTGTTACTTCTGAGTGTTGAGCAAATGAGAATCAAGCATATCAATAGTTGAAATATGCTGAGACTTTTGCAGGTTAAAGCTGTTGCAGAAGAAATGGGTATCGGGTTCTTGGGAATCGGTTTCCAGCCAAAGTGGAAGCTAGAAGACATACCTATAATGCCTAAGGTATTTGCATCAATTTAGTTCTTCTTGTCGCAAGTTGTGGGAACATCGCAGATCTGCACTGAAAATTCTTTGGTGTGAAGTTATGTGAGCTGTTACACATTGACTGTTTGATATGGCTCAGGGACGATATGAGATAATGAGGAATTACATGCCTAAGGTTGGCTCATTAGGACATGACATGATGTTCCGAACATGTACTGTTCAGGTGAGTAAAGTTCGTGAATTTATTGAATCGACTGCTCAAGTCTATAAATATGTGTGCTTAGCAGATCGAGCTTTCCACCTCTCCCTTTAAGCCATGATATTGCTTACCCTTGACCAACTGCTGCATTGTAAGCATGGGTAATTCACTTCTGACAGGTGAATCTGGATTTCGATTCTGAGGTGGATATGATAAGAAAATTTCGAGCAGGCCTTGCGTTGCAGCCTGTAAGATTTCTTGCTGATCTCTCTTTCAGATAGTGTATATTCTTTGTCTCTGAAATCTAATGAATGAGTGAAACAGATAGCAACAGCCTTGTTTGCAAATTCACCTTTCAAGGAGGGAAAACCCAACGGTTATCTCAGCATGCGAAGGTTTGACTAAAGATGTACCTCCCCCCCCAAAAAAAGTGAATTGTACTCTTTTTTTCTATAACTTAAAAACTTCATTCTACCAGCCGCATTTGGCTCGACACAGATGGAGATCGGACAGGCATGCTTCCATTTGTTTTTGACGACTCTTTTGGGTAAGTTTTTTTGTGTGTGTATGTGTGTGTGTGTGTGTGTGTGTGTGTGTGTGTGCGTGTGCGTGTGCGCGTGTGTGTTTTAAGGTAGAATAGATGAAAATCAGCGATTGTCTTAGTACCATGTCCCAAGATGATTAGATGAACAATTAAGGGCCATTAAGGCAATAAAACATGAGCCCTTTCCGCTGTTCATATAGTTCTGTGGTTTTGGAGCACTGGTTCCATGACAACTCCTGTTTGTCATCAACTAGAGGCACAAGAAGTTTAGTCAATTTTCACCAAGTCACTGTGGTCCTTTTTTTTAAAAAAAAATTTAATTTCTGCAGCTAATATCTTTGTAGGAATAAAAATCTTTTTGCAAATGTATAAGTCTAGTTCAGTCATTTAAACTTTGATTTCACTAATATTTTGGCACAGGTTTGAGCAGTATGTGGATTATGCTCTTGATGTCCCAATGTATTTTGTGTATCGGAAGAAGAAGTATATAGATTGTTCTGGAATGTCATTTCGGGTCTGTCTTTCAAGACTGTATTATCACATTTATTTAATTTTGCCTTTTTTATTTTCCAACGATGAGTATATTTATTTGATCATTCGCAGGATTTTATGGCTGGGAAGCTTCCACCTATTCCGGGTGAATATCCAACCTTAAATGATTGGGAAAATCATTTAACAACAATATTTCCTGAGGTATACTCCAATGAAATGAACTTTGTCTTAGATTATATGTTGTTTATTTTTCTACGTAATGATCTTTTTTTACTAACATATTGATAAGCGTGCATAATGAAGCTCACTACATTTCTCCAAAGAACTTTGGATCTGTCAGTTATCTTCATCTCCAAGGTGTAATAACTTGATCTTGTGTTGTATGTTGTTTTTAGGTGAGGCTTAAAAGATATTTAGAGATGAGAGGTGCTGATGGGGGACCTTGGAGAAGATTATGCGCGCTTCCTGCATTTTGGGTATACATCTTCTTTTTAATATGAGTTATTTTTTGTGTAATATCATCATTATGGTAATAGTGATAGGGAATTGTTGTGTGTAATTTCAGTTTTATTGACGGGCCTACTTTTTCTCAACTAGGCTTTTTCTCATTATAGTAGATACTTGGATTTACGACATATGATTGGAAACTTTACGAAGTGATTATTTTCAAGCATTTGTTGTTTTTGAGAATTTTATGTTGTACACTGATTCCTGCATCAAGACACATTTGCTGTTTATCTTTTGTGTTTCTAAGTTAGATTTTCATTATTGTTCTTATGATATCTGAATATTGCTCAAATTTCAGGTGGGTATACTATACGATGAAATTTCTCTTCAAAGTGTTCTCGATTTGGTAGGTGATTGGACATCAGCTGAACGAGAGATGCTCAGGAAGAAGGTAATCTATTCTTTGGCATCAATAACCAAAGTGCAGTTAGTCCATGCGTTAACTTCCTTTTTCTTTGCCCTGTGCTCAAAGCTATTGAGCTAGAAATGACCGGTTTTCTGTATTACCATAAAAGGTAGCTTACTGGATGGCTACAATGCCACAGCTATCTTTTACAATGCTGTTAAACTTCCGAGAACAATTCCCAGTTAGAATAATTCCATACACCTGTTTTTTTTTTTTTTTTCTTTAGTCTAAAGCTGCATGTTTCTTGCAGATGGTTTCAGACCTTTTTGTTTGTTTGTTTTGAAATCGTCTTTTTGAGATGCCGCGTGAATGATTTCATGTGTAATGGTGGGGATTTATATCAGTGTACAAATCATATGCATCTTTTGGAAAAATAGTATGTGTCCATTCAGTATAAATCAGCAATATAATATGGAACATCTTTAGTAGGTAGCACAAAGTGGTTTGAATACACCCTTTCGAGATGGATTGCTGAAGCATGTTGCTCAAGATGTTGTGAAGTTGGCAAAGGTCAGTTGCAAGTGATAAATGCAGATATGTATGAAGCGAGAATGGTTACTTACCACTAAATACATTATTCATGTGTAATTTTTTTACTTCACAGGATGGTTTAGAGAGAAGAGGCTTTAAAGAAACTGGATTTCTAAATGAAGTTACTGAAGTGGTCAAAACAGGTACACTGATATATCAACTCTATTCATCAGTCGAGTGATTAACTTCTCAAATTGGGTTCTCGGTATAGGACATAGTGTTCAATTTTCAGGTTTATAATTGCAACAAACTTTTCCGTATATATGGGACGAGGACTCCTTGCTTAGTTCTTCCCTCATGAGGCCACAAACATAAAAAAAGAAAATTTGTTCATCGGTTACAGAATCCATGTTTCTTTAATGTTGTTATTTTGATAGGTGTAACACCAGCAGAGAAATTGTTGGAATTGTACCATGGGAAGTGGGGAGGAAACGTCGATCCTGTTTTCGAAGAGCTACTATACTGAGGCTTAGGCACGGCTTCTTTTACTTTTTGTAACTTTGAGAATGGTGAGGTAAAGTTACCAAGACAAATGCATTTTATGCCTGATTTTAAGGTTTTGAGTATGTTGTAACTATATGATTGATGTTGTGGCTGTGTGTGATAGTACTTTTTTCTTTTGCTTTCCTGTTAGGAGCTGTCGAAATGGACTGCTCACTTTTGGGTGATTCTGTATCATGCCTTCGAATAAAAAAACAAAGCCACATATTTTTATTTCTACTTTACCATTGGTTTTCTCTCTTTTGTTAAGTTTTAAGGCATTGTTAACGGCACCACAGTGAATTTACTGTGGCACCGCACTTCGATCAAGGCTCGACCTTACAAAGGTTGAAAACGAACATTCAACATCTACAAGGTTGAATGTTGTGCTTATATATTCGACTTTCCATAGGCTGAATTTCAGTGTGTTGCCCCTGAAAGTGGATTCGATGTGATGCCATTAACATCTCCTTTTAAGTTTATTGGTACACATCTTCCATTAGTCTCTGACTCTTAGAAATAAGAATCTGCACAACTCTGTTGATCGTTAACAAACAAATGATCATAAATATTAGCACTTTGATCTGTTGTAAAATTAGTAGATGGGAGATTGATTGGTAACATTGAAAGTAGAATGGCAATGTTAGTGTAGCAAACCTTGGATTTGAAGGCCTGTTTATACTTTTTTAAATAGTTATATTCAATGGAAAATACTTGTGTGTAGAGGGATTTTGAGGTGAAGTGACGGGTGAAACGATCAGAACCACACAGTTTAAAGGCAGAATGAAACTGTGTGGTGTGTGTCTCCACATCGTATTGAGACACCACACAAGAACCACCCATATTCAACGTGCATCCCTAAAACTTCGTTCTTAATGCATATTCATCTGTGTTTCTTATGTCATTAGAAGTTTCTCACCCGTCGTATTGTCAACATATACCAAAATTGCAAATAGGGTAACCAATGTCATAATTTAAAATTAATATCTCATTAGTTACTAAAATTTCAAATATGATAATCAATGTACTAACCCTTACTAAAATTAATAACTTATTATTTTACCAAAATTGCAAATAAGATAACCAGTGTCATAATTTAAAATTAATATGATAATCAAGGTGATATTCAATCACACCGCTTTTTCTGGAGAAGCTTGCATGACATCTTTAAAATTAATATCTCATTATTTTACTAAAATTGCAAATAAGATAACTTTTTGCGTCACATCATTAAGATTAATATCTCATTATTTTACTAAAATTGCAAATAAGATAATCAATAATCTCCTTGCATATTTCACTAAAATTGATATTTCAGGAAACCCTATCCACGTATATTTCATTAAAATTGATATTTCATGATGCTTTGATCCATCGGTATTTCAAATTTCAGGAAACCCTATCCACGTATATTTCACTAAAATTGATATTTCATGATGCTTTGATCTGTATTGAGTTCAGAAGTATCAGTCAGAACCCTTGCGTCGCATCCTTTTGATATTTCTTGATGCTTTGATCTGTATTTGAAAGTTTAGAAAATCATTATATAAGAAGATATTAATATCCAGAAAGAAAGTCTAGAAAATCAGAATGATTTGATTGGTATTTGAAAGAAAGTGATTTGATTAGTATTTGAAATAATTTTAGAAAACGAGGTCTAGAAAATCATTATATCATAAGATATAGTCATCAAAGGTTAATATCTCATTTGCAAATAAGATAATCAGAAAGAAAATCTAGAAAACCAGAATGCTTTGATTGGTATTTTGTTTAGTATTTGAAAGAGGTTTAGAAAATCATTATATCGTCATTAAAGGATAATATCTCACTTGCAAATAAGATAATCACAAAGAAAGTCCAAAAAATCAGAATGCTTTGATTGGTATTTTGATTAATATTGAAATAATGTTTAGAAAAATCATTATATCCTCATCAAAGGATAATATCTCAATTGCAAATAAGATAATTAGAAAGAAAATCTAGAAAATCATAATGCTTTGATTAGTATTTGAAAGAAGTTCAAAAAATCATTATATCAGAAGATATAGTCATCAAAGGATAATATCTCACTTGCAAATAAGAGATAATCAGAAAGAAAGTGATTAGATAATCAGAAAATAAGATAATTAGAAAGAAAGTCTAGAAAATCATAATGCAGATAATCAGAAAGAAAGTCTAGAAAATCAGAATGCTTTGATTGGTATTTGAAAGAAAGTGATTTGATTAGTATTTGAAAGAAAGTTTAGAAAATCAGGTCTAGAAAATCATTATATTAGAAGATATAGTCATCAAAGATAACATCTCACTTACAACATAATAGTAGTCCATTTTCATCACCATTGTTCCTTGTGAAAAAAAGAAAAATAGAACCTGAAGATGTTGTGTGGATTACAAAAGGTTGAATGACTTGATTGTCAAAGATAGCTACCATAGTATTTTAATTGTTGGATGAATTAGGGAGTGCTAAAGCATTTTCAATAATAGACTTGAGGTTTGGATTCGATCAGATTCAATTACAGATGATGATGTCCATAAGACTGCCTTTCATCATGGCCGATTTGTATTCAAAGTGATGCCATTTGGGCTCACAAATGCCCCGGACACATTCCAGTGAAGTATGAATCTGATGCTGAGACCTTGATTTAGGAAGTTTGTGCTTGTATTGTTTTATGACATCTTAATCTTCATCCCTGACATGACTTCACACGTACATCTTAAAGTGGTTCTAGAAGTTTTGAAGAAGAACCAATGCTATGCTAAATTGTCCATAGGCTCTATTGGACAAACCAATGTGGAATACTTAGGCCGTATCATACATGAGAGTGAAGTGCATGCTAACCCAAGCACGATTTGAGCCACGTCGAATTGGCCCCAACCCTATAATGTGACTAATCCGAGAGGGTTTTTGGGCCTAACATGTTTCTATAGGAGATATGTACCCTATTATACAAATAACTAAGCCCTTGAATGCCCCACCCAAGAAAGACGAGTTTTGTTGGTCACAAAGTGCCTAAAAAAACATTCTAGAAACTCAAGGAGACCATCACTACTACAAAATATAGATATAAAGACACTAAATTAGGGGCTTTTTTTTTCGAACGCCCTTCAGGGCCTTAATGGGGCGTTCCCAGCTTTGTGACATTCTGCTACAGTAAATAGTAGACGGGCGTTCAGACACGCCTTATACTTTATTATTATTATTTTTCCAATTTTTTTTCCTTGCAAAACAAAAACAGCGGGTAAAGGCCCCATTTTTAGCATTTTCAGTTTCAGAAAATCGCCCTCAAAAAAAAAAAGTTTCAGAAAAACACCCCCGTCTCCACCTAGGTATTACTCAATTCTTCCAATTCCGTCTTCTACACCTCCATCTTCCGCCTCCGCGCGTTTTCCACCTCCATCGTCCAGAAAATCGGAGCCTTCATCTTCGATTACAGGTCCTCGATTCGCATCTATTGATTTCTCCTAAGGCTTACTCTCCGAGCTGTTCCCCTCTTCTTCTACTTCGATTCATCCACAAAATCGGGAACTTGTTTGTCCACTACAATCTTCAATTGTCGACACCAATCCTACAAGCAGCGTACAAGCATCGAGCTTCACAGGTACATGTTTTTTATTTTTATTTTTCTCTAGGAGCAGTCCGTAATTTGCAAATTTTTATTTGAATTTGTGTAAAATAGTTGTTAGCTTTGTCAATTTATGCGTTTGTTTTCCAGCTCTGTTTTGGCTTTGAGTTTAATTCTAAGTGCTGAGCCTATAGACTTTGTTTAGATTGAAGTTGAGTTTTGTTTTGCTATTATATAGTGGTATGTATAGTATCCTTTTCTAAGATCCTCCAATTTTTTTGATATTATCCGGAAGTTTTGTGTGGAACAAAGAAGAAAATGCTCACAAGAATCAAAATGAACTATTATATCATTTCACCTGCTCATTGGGTGGACCAATTTAAATTTTTGGCTGCAATTTTTTTTTAAATTGATTACGTTAATTGCTTATGTGTTAAGAGCTGAGCAAGTATTTCAGACAGTTATGTGCTAAAGAATTGGTTCCTGAAGAAGTGCTTCAACTAGAAAAAGACATTGCCATTGTTCTTTGTGAGCTAGAAACAGTATTTCCACCATCATTTTTTGATATCATGGTGCATTTGACGGTACATCTTGCAACAGAGGTTAGATTGGCCGGACCTGTTCATTATCGATGGATGTATCCAATTGAAAGGTACTCTTTCCAATTTATTCTTCTTCTTTAGTTAAACGTACGCAACCTGTGGAATTTAGTATTATATACGCAATGTATGATGTTTTGATGAACAAATGTAGGTATTTGAGCACATTGAAATCCTATGTTAGAAATAGAAACCATCCAGAGGGTTCTATTGCCGAGGGATACCTAGCAGAAGAGTGTTTGACATTTTGCTCTAAGTACTTGTCGGATTACGTGGAGGCAAAATCTGTAGATGGTGGTAGAAATGAAGATGTTGGGGGTGAACCTTATATTGGTCTGGCTGTTTTTTCGTATCCTGGAAATGCGTTAGGTCGACCTATTCCAACCATATTTGAGGTTGAAGCTGTGAAGAAAGCACACCAATATGTTTTGTTTAATTGTGAAGAAGTGCAGCCTTTTATTGAGTAAGGAAAATACTTCATAGCATTATCAACGTTTGCATATTTATTTAGTAAGAAACTCAAAATTAACATGCAGGGTGTGTATGTATGCAGGAAACATCTTACGTTGTTACAAAGAGAAAAACCTCATTTAAGAAGGCATGAACTTGAGCGTGTCCACAGTGAAAGTTTTGCGGACTGGTTTGTTGATCATGTAATTGCGAAGTTCTTAAACTATTTTTTTGACATTGTGATGACTCGTATTGTCGTATTGTCGTATAAATAATTTAATCGTTTTAGGTTGACGATTGGCCAATGACGGGAGAAGCTCGAGTACATGCTGATTTGAAGATGCTAGCTAAAAAACCTAACCATATAGGTTTGAAGTATGAGAAGTTCATTATAAATGGATTTCGATTTCACATAAGAGACGTTGAGCAGAGGAGGAAAACTCAGAATAGTGGAGTGATTGTCAATGCAAGCACAAGTAGTTTCTCGAGTACGAGAGATGACAATCCAATACAAAGCGAGGTGGCCTATTATGGAATTTTGAAATCTATAATTGAATTAGACTATCGAGGAGGTCGTAGAGTGGTCATGTTTGAATGTGATTGGGTTTCAACTGGTGGGAGGCTGAAAAAAGATGAGAACGGTTTCACATTGGTTAATTTTGCAAACATAAGGCCACATGATGAGCCTTACATTCTTGCATCACAAGCTTCCCAAGTGTTTTATGTGGAAGACCCAACTGAAAAGGATTGGAAAGTGGTTATAACCACATCCTCAAGATCTGCATATAAGATGTGTTCAGCACATGATGTTGATACATATCTACAAGGTGGAATTGATGACCCAACTAGCAATGATGGAGATGAAGGGTTTAGTGTAGTAACGCGAGGGTGTCCGTGGAGTTGAAATAAATGTTGAAGAAACTTGATATGCGATGGAGATATTACTTTCAGAGTCGAGTGTTATCACAACATATTACTTTCAGTGGACTACAAGCACAGTTGCAATTTTTCTTGCATGTCTTGGCTTAACTGTTTTACCAGTAAATATAGTGGTTGGCAGCTACATAAGCAACATGTTTGAAGACAGGTAACTTGTCTTCCGCCTATGGCTTCTTTGAATTTCTCTTCCTAAATACATCTTACTTCAAAAAACAAATATATAAGACAATTCCATGCAATAAATGTTTCCACACAAAAAAAATCAAGAATCTCCATGAATGAAGCTAGTATGCACTCACTTTGAAACTAATGCATATATATTGATTGTTGCACAGGTGTTTTCAATTGTCTTATTTATGTGTTGTTGAAATTTGAGAGCATATTTCGCGTCTTATTTATGGTTAGAGTTACTGGCATTTTCTTTCTTGTATTTGAGCTTCTTATTTACTTTGGATGGAGCCAAGCTCGTGGAATTGTCTACTGGCTGATGCTTTGTGAATATCATGCATAGAATTTTTTAATCAAGTTTTTGATGTGTTGCATTTTGTAGTCAAGACATTTCGATTATAAGCCTAAGACACAATTTGATTTTTGCTTCTTCCCATTATGATTATTTTCGCAATTCTAATTTAATCGCAATTTTGAATAAACAGGGACAGTGTTTCTTTGGATGAGTAAATCATGAATTCCACTCACCATGATGAGTCTGCACCACAAATTAGAAGTGAAAATGAGGCCAATGCTGCTAGGAGGATATTCAGAAATGTACCAAGACCTGGTGCAAAGTAAGTCACCTTAATATATTATATTTTTCGTATTTTTATCTGTACAATTTTGTAGATTTTGTGCCTTGTTTTGCTGCAACTCCAGCTGAGTTTATGTATCACAAGTTCTGTGTGCATAAATGGTCTCGTTTCTTGAATCGAATTCGGAACGAACAACGATATCTTTACATATTTGTTAGGCATTTATACAAGTGTGTAGACACTTTGATCGCATTTTTTTACTCCCGTTTTACAGTTTTGAATGGTTTTTTGTTTTTGAATGGCCATTTAATTGTTCCTCACTTCATATTAAGCAGGCATGATACTAAATCTCCTGAGGGTGGTATGTCATTGAGATTCAAGTTCCCTTTTTCTTGCACACTTATTCCCTTGTATGATTGACATTTATTCAGGTTAGCATGGAAAGTAATGGGAAATGTGTATCAATTGATGGGTTGCCTCTTCCTTATGCAACTGGGGAAATTGATTTTGGTGAACAGGGGACTTTAAGGCCAGCATAGCTTTTACCAATTGATTCATCAGGTAAGTTTGATGAATCCCCAAATCGTTATCCTGTGCTATCAAAGTTATGCTTGCAATTGCGAGAAGTAAAACGTAAAGCCTGAAAATGCTGTTTTATGTGCAAAGCTTGTGGTTATTATTATGACTGTATTATGTGTAATGAACGTCTAGTTCGTAATGGTGCTACATGTGAATAAGAACGTTGTCAACTTAAGTTTTGTATTTGCGCATTGTTTTAAATATTGATGGAGGAATTGAGTGGTTGGGCTTATAAGTGTCTGTTAAGCTTTCTTTAAGAATCGGTGTTATACATTTAGATTTATCCTTTTCATAATTGTTGTTACTCATTTTGTAGGTCATTGTTGAGGATGAATGATATTATTGACAATGGTGGGATAACAATCTAAAGAACCAACGATGCATGCTTGTTGAGGACGAATGAGGTTACTCATTCTGTAGGAGTAAAAAGTTCTAATGTATATTTCGATGCATGTTTTTTGACTACTTGATGTAGGGTAAGATCTCTCTTGATCTTCAACTATATGCATTTTGTTACTTGGTTTGACTAATCTTTTGACTACTTGATGTAAAATAAGATCTCTTGATGATCTTCAATTATATGCAATTATGATATATATATATATATGTATGTATGTCTAGTTAAGTCTTTCATGGTATGATTGTTGTTAGAGGTCACTAAAGTCAAAACGCCTATGTGAAAACGTTTCAGATTGTAAAATAGATAAACTTCAAAACGTCCCATTAGAGACTTTGTTGGGGCGTTTTGGATTGTAAAATACATGTTATAATGACTCAACGGAACGCCCTAATTTTTTCGTTAGATTTCGCACATGTTATGAATTCGGACTCGATAAGGGCGTTTGAAATTGCATTTTGCTTATTAAGAGAAGCGCAAATCACTATTCAGGGCGTTTGAAAACGCCCTAACACAGTCCTGATGAGGCGCTTTCATGGCATACTATAATGACATCCTAAAACGTCTTGAAAGCTATTGCAACGTAGGCGTTCAAGGAAACGCCCTTAGCTCTGAAACGCCCTAATTTATATAGGGCGTTTTAGCAAAACAAGCAAATCAAACTTTTTTTCTGTGATTTATCTACATGTGGCAAGACCTGTTTTATAGCAAAACAAGAAACTTGTGAGTCCAAGAAGATCCAAGAAGGGATTGTTTATCTACGAAAAGGAACTCCTGAATCTCTCCATGGAAAAAATTAAATATAAGCCATATATTCAAGGCAAGCCTTTTGTCATCAAAACCGATCAATGAAGTCTCAAGTTCATTCTGGATAAGAGGGTCACCACTACACTACAACAAAAAGAAGTGGCCAAGTTACTTGGGTTGGATTTCACTATCGTGTACAAAAAGAGAAGTGAAAGTGTAGTGGTTGATGCCTTGTCCAAGCAAAGTCATGTTCTAAGACAACTGTGTGTTGTGAGCACAATATCCCCTTCTTGGATGCAATAAGTAACATCCAACTACAATGGTGACCTAGCCGTGGAGGAAAATTTTTGGCACCGATGATTAGTACTACCTTAAATCCCCAACTACACTATGCACCATGGATTCTTTAAGTACAAAAAGAGGACATACGTAGAAACCCCGTGGAGGTTTGAGATCCAAATTGATAGGGCAGTTGCACTCAAGTCCAATAGAGGGCCATTCAGGGGTCATGGCATGTTATAACAGGATTCAGAGACTTTTTATTGACCTCAACTTAAGAAGGATGTTCATGAAATGACCCAAAGGAGTATTACTTCAGCAGTGCGGAGTCTATAACTAAAAGAGCTTATCATATTTAAGAGAATGAAAATGTAACATGACTAGTTTGATTCAATGCCTATCAGTAAGAGAAATGAAATAATTCTACCAAGTATAAAGTCATTGTATAACGAATATCATTATTTAACATATAATTATTTTATAAATTAAGTTCATAATCAACAATATAGATAAAATATTAAGAAAAAAAGTTAACCGAACACGTGCGAGGCACGTGCATTTTGCTAGTAACATAAAAATACTACAAATTGGCCGATGAGACTTCCCACAATGATTAAGTTGAGCTCCTAAACCAATTGGTCCTAGGTTTAAGTCTCATCTTGTGTGAGTATATACGTCCACCGTGGTAAATTTGATTCTACCTATATTAATACTAGTATGAAACCCGTGCGATGCACGGAAAACGTTACAATATTCCCACTGCAGGAGATCGAGGAAAATTTGGGAATTGAGTTGGGGGTATGCGATGCATGGAAAATATCATCAAAAACAAAATGAAGTAAATACTAAACATTTCAATAGATTTCTCATAAGCAAAAGACAAATGCATTAAGAGACTTCTTAAAGAAATAAACCTCAAAAGAATGAATGACGCAAAAAGTGTTCGATAAAAAATAAAATAAAATTAAAAAAAAAAAGGAGTTATCGAGTTGTCATCGTGCAATCCAAAAATGCATACACTTCAAGAATCTGAATTTTTTATTTCGAATAATAAATAAAAAAAGAAATTTTTTGAATGAAAACTTTCAAGTTTCCCTTTATGTCAAACCTTTATAGTTTATACTATGAAAAAAGTGTACTATATGTCAAACCTTTATTTGCCATAGCCTTTCTGCCACAATCCTTTCTTTCAAGTTTCCCTTTATGAATATAAATTTTATAGCTATTTTAGACGAAAAAAAACAAAAAAAGAAATCTGAGCCAAACACATCAGATAGTACTAATCAATTTCTCAAACATCCGATAATGAAATAAACATCAAAACAATAATTTAAAATAAAAGAATGAAGGTTTCGAACGAAATTTGGAGCAAATTTACAAATCTAGATTATCAATCAGCAAATCAAATAAATTAAAAAAAATTACAATTAGTTGGATCAAACGATTCAGCGGAACAAAAAAAAAAAAAAAAGTAAAAAAAGGGGGAACCGAGTGTGTAAGCATTGACCCGAAGATTGCAATCTATGTTCAATGGGATAAAAGGCACCAACAATTGTTTTCATATCCTTGTCATTGCTGCTATTCAAGATCTTGCATGAAGGAAGGTTGCAATTCTCTTCCCATGATGATAGTGATTCTGTGCACCATCCAGAGCTCTCAAGTGTCATTACAATTTTCCCCTAAACCGAGGCTGTGATTCTCTCCTCAATTGTCATCTTCGACTCTCATTACCATTCCTGCCCAAAATCTGCAGGAAGGTCTCTTCTAAGCTCTTCCTCAAGGAAGGTCTCTTTATAATCTAAGCAATGTATTCTTTCTTATTGAAATTAATCAAAATTTGAATTTGAAAAAGTAGTCGAATTCATAACATTACCTGTTATGGCCACCGGCTACAAACTCTAATCCGGGAAGAGTTGAGATAGTGATACCAATGTCACCACAAATTCTACTCATCTACCTCTACCGGCACTTTCAAGACTTAAAACTTTCAACAGTGAAAGAATGCGACGGAAAACAAAAATACAAATGCCATGTGTCGGAAAGCATGAAAGCGGAAGAAACATATGCAAATAGAATGAAAAAACTAAATGTTAAGTTGAAGAAAAGAATATGGTACAAATGCGACGGAAAACATGAACAATGACCAATTTATTTGTCATTTCTTATGGCCATGGCCAACACGATACTGGATCGGACTAAAAATGAAAGTTCAAAGGATAATCACCCAATATAAAAAGCCAACATTAGTCTCCGTTTACAACAACAAACAACATCCAAACCAATCCAAAAACTGCTTAAGAACTAAAATATCTAAAGTCATAAATCTTGGATAAACCTGGGGAATTATAGCAGAGAGTCCAATTGCTACATCATCTAGGCACACTTGCTGCTGCTCCCTGGCTTCGTCAATCAGGCAACTGATATGGCTAATAATAATGGATAACCTTTAAAATAAAATCAGGCTTTAGAAAATTTGTAGGAACCTAATATGGAGGTAGCATCACATGATTAAACCAACACAATAATTCATGAATGAGAAAAGAAATAAATAGGAATTAAACATGTCACCAATTTTTGTGCTAGCAACCACATAGCAATTAACACACCATCACAAAGATGTGCAATAACATCAAGTGCAGTACACCATATTAGTATCGTTGTCATAAATATGTTCAATACATGCAACGTAAAGTTAGAGAAGAGAAGTAACAGTATACTATACCAAAGGAGAAGTAACAGTATACTATATCACGCATAATAAAACATTAGGTCGAACAAAGAAAATACTGTAACCTCTAAGATAGTGTCTACTTCGAGCCATCAATTCAGTCCATGGAAATGCATAACACCAGATAGGTCTTCAAAGAAGCATCAGTAGACTAAAAAAAGCATCAAAACATCCACATAAAGCATCAATAAAGTCTATATGTATCAAAAGATTCTAAGCACAGTTGTTATGGAAAGGAGGTAGCATACACTAAACCATAAAGTAAACCTAAAAATAAATAATAGAAAAGAAAAAAATGTAAAACAAAAACTGACCTCATGTAGTAAGAATAGTGCTGGACACAAATCACACATTGTCTACATTCTCGAATTAGTGCCGAAAGGGCATTCAAGCGCTCTGGAGACCAACCGAATTCAGTAATAATCCATAATCACAGTACATAAAGAGCTTCAGAACACATGATAACTATTATTTATCAATATGTACTTTAAAATAACATAAGAGAAAGTCTGAATTAAAAATTGAAAGCTTTGAAACTAAACATGACATTCACATAATTGGTGACTTTCTCGTTCTTGGATTTCTCCAGCAATTTTTGGCGCTGAATTTACTCTTGCTGCTCAAATTCATTCATCAACATCTCAGCTCGTTCTGCTTGCTTCATGATTTCCCTTTCCTGCTTCTCTCTATCTGCCATATCAACTCTAGTCCTCTTCAATTTCATCTTCTCCTTGAAAATCGTCTCCGAATCACGATCAATATAAGTAATAACCCATCCTTTAAACGTCTCCTCAACTTTACACTTACCTGTTCTCCCTAATTAACAAAATCAGTTAACGTAGCCCACTGAGTCGCGCTCATATGAATATGGTGTCGATCAAATATATGCTCGTTATACACAACCGTAGCGGAAAACGGCTGAATCGATGACTCCTCTTCAGATGCTATTTAAAAGCGGTTCTTTGGAATAACCATCGATGACTCGATTAGGGTTTCAAAATGGGAACCTATACAAATATCTGAAATTTGTGCAGACTAAAAGAACAAACAATGGAATAACAACATCGTTGGTTATGCGATTTAAAGAAACAACATCAACTTTATTACCTGAAATCATCAAGCCCATATCCCGATCTGAAGCATAATAACTTGAATCGTTGAATGATATGTGCAAGGATGGTACCTGAAATTACCAATCAAATTCAGATCAGCACGATAATAAGCAATCCCCTTGTTTGAAAACTACTGCAGTGATATTGGCTTTTGAGTGATGCTTAAAAATGACCTTAATGTGTTAGTATTAATCAAGGCACATCTTGTAGTCAAGTGTGCTGCCATCTTGTAGTCAAGTGTACCTGTCCCAAAGATTCACAACAGATGATCAACAACAACAACAACAAACAAAAACCCGCAAAAGAAGGCGCGGAAGAATATTGAGCAGAACAATGGTGTACCCTTCTGTGTTCCACATACAAAGCAAGAATCTTTAGGGTATCCGGTACCTTAAACATATCGCCATTTGAGACGTGAAAAGCTATTCTCTTGAGTTAGTTGTTCTCAATAGTCACACTTACTGATCCACTTTTCATCAAATTCAAGCTAAGATTATTGAATCGTTCTCTCGAGTATTGCCTCGATGCCTTTCTCCAGTCTGTATTGCCTTTCTCCAGTCTGTACCTGCATCCAGAAGAAAGAAAAACAAAAAAAATAAATAAATAGGAAATTGCTATTTTTACAAGGCACAAGCCATTACAGCAATGGTATGACATCAGAGGATTCAAAGTCTATTGTGTAGTAGTTTGTAAATAATAATGTAGGACTAAAACATTAAGGTATATGTTATGTATCAATTTTACAAAAAGTCCAGATCACAAACTAAAAGTAGCTTCTACAGTTTATGACACTTCAATTATACTTATGTTACGTTACTTATGTGCATAAACACCTTTATAATTTAAAAACCAACATGCAATATTCACATCATTATTAAAAAAAAATTAAGAAATAGATTTTTTTTCGGAACTATTAATTTATTAGATTTACATAGAATATTCAACGCTTAAAATTTTAAATGTTATGCTATGTTTGTTGCTTAGTCATTTCAGCATATACTTATTTGTTTTTTATCCTAAGATTTATTTGAAGGTGAGAATGAAGAAGACCTGAGTTATATACTGAATGATGTTTGTAATGTACCATTGACATCATTCGTGTTTGATGCAGAATAATTTTGTTTTTCCGTTGACTCCATAACATTCCGAGTGTTATCATGTTCTAACTCGTTAGCTTCAAGGAACTTTGATTTTATATTTTTCAGATTATGATCATCATCAATGGATTCATTCCTTCGTTTACATATGTGTTCAAAAATGTTATTTCACTAAAGAAATAATCAAAACTATATATGATATAAACTTTAGGGTGTAAATGACCTCAAATCGAACTTCCTTTTTTCCTCGATTCTTTTAACTTTTTGGATCCTATGGCGACGTTGCTGCTTTGTCATATTAGCATATTTTTATTTCTTTACCTTTCAAACAAATCGAAACAACCAAAAATTATGAAAATTTGATAATTCGGTTCGATTTTTTTGTCGTCCATCCCAATTTCTAACTTAAACCTAATTCATATACCATTGCTATTCACAACATTTCTTTCATCACCTTTCCGTTTTCTCTTGGCTCCCATAACACTTTTTATCTTGTTGCGCCGTTTTTTTTTTGTTGCTCATTTTGGATATTGTGTTTTTTTAACTTCCTTTTGTACAACATTTTGGACAACTTCTCCTTAGATTCAATTAGTATAAAACTATAAATCTCTTGATTTAGTAAGATAATGAGGCAGTAGGTAAACATGTATATAGTATAAAGAGTCATGTACCCTTCTATTTAAATTTTGGGTGAAACAACAGAAAAATGACAATGATAGTTCCACAACAAACTGACAAAGTCAAAATATTTTTATATCATTGATAATGGCGTGCGATCTAGTGATTCTTATGACTTATAATAATCAATGGTTTAGGTGTGTATTTGTGACACTTTGTTGTTGAACAAACATTTTCCTTAGTATAGCACCCTAACATATTGATTTTGTTTTCCACAACAAAGTCAAAAAAAATTTACACAATTGATAACGACGTGAGACCTATTGTTTCTTATTACTTATAATAATCATTGGTGTAAAAATGCATTTGTGACACTTTGTTGATCAAACATTTTCCTTACTACAACACCCTAACATATAGATTTTGTTTTTTCTTTTGTTAAAAGTATCTTTTGACACTTTCATTAAATATTAAAGATTAAAGATCAAAGATAGAGGTATTACAATAATATTTAACCAAATTAGTATATTTATTGAGATATATTTACAATAATAAGTTTTATATACGCCAACAATAATCAAAAGAATATACATTATACATCCGATGAATCTCGATATACTAAGAATCAAAATAAAAAATAAAATTAAAAAGGATAAAATCCTCTTTTTAATTTATACTTATCTTAAAGGACAGAATCCACTTTTTAACTTATTATGCTTTTTTTAAAGGTTTTAACGTGTTTCCTCTTTTTAACTTATAATACTTATCTTCTTTTTTTTTTGGTTTTGTTTTAAGGGTAATGATAGAGTTACTCCCTAAATTCTACACCATGTTTACACCCAAGATAATCTTGTGGTTGTGATTTACTCAAGTTTTTTCAATTTTTTTTACAAGTGAAAAATATGTGGTGAGATGATGATGGTGTATAAATGGTGTAGACTTAAGGGAGTAAACCTATCACTCCCCTTGTTTTAACGTGCTTTTTAATATCTGTTTGATATCTTCCCCCCTTTTTTTGAGCTGCGTTATATTGTTTTCTAACGTTATTAATATATATTATCAAAATAAATTAATTACGGAAAAAGACATTTTGGAAAACACTCGAGAGAGAAACACTTACGTGGAAAACAACTGGCTCTTTTAATATAGTTATACTAGCCATTAACCCGTGCATAATGCACGGGTGATATAAAATTAAGAGGCAACTTGTAAACTAAAATACTTAATTGAAAAATAACTCAACAAACTTGATATTATAACAAATTCAAAATATCATCAAGCTATTAGTTGCAAAATTCCTGCAGCACCAACATACCGTAATGAACATGTAATCATTTCTTCTCCAAGCATATATGAAGTAGTATGATGATATTAGTAGGTGAAAACAAAACCCAACAGTGCGTTATACACTAAGCATGCATAACTCATTAATTGTCTCATATAAATCTCAAACTTCACATTTATTAATTAATAAACACCCAACATGTTATTAGCTTCACAATAACACTGTAACTTGATTAATGATTGATACAATGGTTCAAATGTAAAGTCCCACATCGGTAAAATAAGAGAATCTTCACCCCCATATTAGTGTGAGACATAAATGTCTTGTCAACTCGGGTTAGCCCTTTTAGACCAAGCGAGGACGACGGTCTAAGCAGTTGGCCGGACAATTTATGGCTCATGTAGCGCTACAGCACCGGCGCCAGTCTGGGGCGTTCTGAGAATGGTATCGAGCCGACTATCGAGGCGGAACTATGCGCCGTGCACCGTACAAGAAGGCGGTGTAAGGATGGCCTCTAGTTACCTCCGGTAGGGACGATCCGAAACGATCTCGGCCGTCCTGGCGAGGCGCTTGATCCTTTATAAGGGGAGAATGTAAAGTCCCACATCGGTAAAATAAGAGAATGTTCACCCCATATAAGTGTGAGACATAAAGGTCTTGTCAACTCGGGTTAGCCCTTTTAGACAAGCGAGCGACGGCGGTCTAAGCGATTGACCGGACATTTATGACTATTTAAGCGCTACCAGCCTGGTGCGGAGGCGTTACATCAAACTTGAATCAAAATTATAGAGTTTAATTATTTCACTTTGATATTTTCACTACAGAAGGAAAAAACACTTCAACACTTGACAGATTCTCCTCAGAACGTATACACGAAGTGATGCTTCACTTTTCTTTGGCTAAATATTTTTTGCCGTCATGGAAACATACACAATTTAACTATCTTATTAGTTGGGCCCATGAGGAGGGAGGGTTGGGTACAGATAGGGATATAAAAACTGAATGAGCTAAAAATATTTCTCACATTCTTAACGGTATAGAACTTTACACTTACAATTCAGATGCACATTTTTCTCATAATTTACTAAATTACACTCACAACAATCGGTGCATTACATCTAAAAAACAATCAGTGCAAAAGTTTCAAATGTAATTTTGCGGCTTGGCCTCTATTTTTTTTAGTCTGTTGTTATTCGTAGCTTGTTGGATTCTTTCTAATCAGCCCTTGTGCCATAATGTGATACCGTGATATCTGCATCTAAGGAATAAAATATTGTCATATCTAAATGCAAGACTATAAAGAAACAAATCATCAAATATTTAAATTTTCAACAACGTATGAATGTTGTAACAATGACTCACATTACAACCTTTTATTTTTAACTTGTCACACATAATAAAAGTGTATTATGTAAAAGAGAGTAAAAATGAAAGACATTGATTTATGTTTTTTGATAAACCTTTCATAGAACCGTCGTACCATAAAATCTCTCTTAAATCTTACTCTAGTGCCCATCATATGGTGCAATTATAAAATAATGTGCACTGTTGCCTAAGCCAGATTTAAAAAAATGATTTGGAAGACCAATTGTTGCTTCTACTTTCCACAATAACATGCGCGTCATCCTTAATCTAACTTTAAACTAAAACTGAGCAAAATCCAATAGCCTTCAGGTCAACAATAACTTTATGCCACAAAAATTGAAAACACCCCACACACCCAACAACATCACTTATATTTCTCTAACACCAAAATTACTACGATAGGAAAAAACATATTAAGATTAATTGAATGTTGCAATTTACGAACACATAACTGTAAATTGAAAGAAAATAGAACTTGGTTCATACCTAAATTCGTTGCTTTCGGATCAATTCCATTCTTACTCAACTATTCTTCAATCTAAGTAACGTTTCCCACAGTTTGCCGAGTCTCCTCATCAGAATATCTCCCATCATGCTTCTACAACATACTTAAAGTTGAAAGATCGTTTATTGACAGTTGGTGGAATTGTTTAATTTGAATGCTCAATAATATGTTTCAAATGCAATCTTTTTTTGCATCAATAAAGTCTTGAGAAATATGCGTAACATCTATTTAAAATAAAATAAAAAAAATCCTAGAACAACTTAAGAATACCAGCTACCAGTACAATGAAATCCAACCACCTACAATCGGGACTGCAATAAGCTTTAACACACCCAGATTTGCAACAAACATTATGAATACATTTCACTATCTTGTAACATCAAATAACACAAACAACTGATGCAGAAAAATCAAAGACAACAAAATATGTACGAAAAGTTAACACATCAAAGTAAACAAATTAATTCTTGCAAATTATATATACATAATGAGAATTATATATTGTGAACAATTTGGAAGATGACACAATAATAGGAATAAACGTATAATTGAAATACTCATTATTCAAAATAGTATTAACCAAATACTTTGTATTACAAATTCCTCAACCCAATATTCAACGCCAAATTTTATGGTGGTCAATAACCACCAAACTCAATCTTGAATTCATTGGTTGTGAATTAATACACATGATCACAATCACCCATGTGGTGACATGTGATTGAGTTTGATGGTCATTGACCATCATTAAATTTCCCGTATGATAATAAGTATTGTACAGTACACTTTTCATTATGTATATATAATTTGTTCGCAGCCGGCTTTTAATTTGTTTAACAAACGTTTCTTATGTATATATAATTCACAATTGTTATACAGTTGATAAAAGCAGTTTTATCTTCATAAACGATTTGAGAACTTGACGGGATTGGTTTGTTAGGATTTGGATTGTTTGTTTCATATGATCAGATGCAGTGGTTTTGCGGAAGAGGTCGATGACTATTGTTAAGAAAAGACGAATTTGTTTGTTAAGCGTTTTCCGAAAATAAAATGCTCAGGATTCGCGTATTGTTAAAAATAAAATAAAAAAATCATGTGTTTGTCTTCGGGTCGGATAAGTGAGAACTACGGGTAATCGGGTTAAATCTTCCTTTCAAATATATATAGATATAGATTATATTATATTATATTATATTATATTATATTATTATTATTATTATTATTATTATTATTATTAATTATTAATATAGTTATGATTATGATTATGAGGAAGAAACACTTACGTGGGAAAAAATTGGCTCTTTTAATATAGTTATGATTATGATTATGATTATGACTAGGTTGAATTGAAGGAATTTGTTTGATTGTTGCTATAGTTTCTTTATAGTCTAAGTCTGCTTCATTTCTTGTTCTGACAATTAGATCAGCATGCATTCAACAGAGTGATATTCTTTTTTGTTTACTTAAGCTATCCCCTATTCAAGTTGCAACTTGCAAGGTCTACTTAAGCGTACATTCTGCATTAAATAATTCTAACTGTGATCCCAGGATGGGTTTGTAATATTCATAAGTTAACCATTTAGCTTTTTATTTGCAGGATGATGATGCAATTAATGCAAAGCATTTATTAACAAAGCTTTGTGAATTTGCAGGACAAGGTATTTGACAACTGAGGTAGTGTTAGAGGTTCTAAATGAGTGTTTGATATGAATCTGTGTCTTCTTGATTGTAACAGGTTTGTTATGCTAGAATTCTAGACTCGAGGAGAAAGTTTCTAGAAGCTGCTCTACGTTATTATGACATTTCTCAAATCGAAAAACGGCAAACTGGAGGGTAAGTTTGCATAAAAATAATTTACAGTGGTGATATTTAATTTTCTCAGTTTTACAGTGTATTCTGCATCATCTTGTATGCCACAGGGAGATTGATGAAGATGCATTGGCACAAGCATTAGCTGCTGCCTTGTCGTGCACAATTTTGGCACCTGCTGGCCCCCAACGGTCTCATGTTCTGGCTACGTTGTACGAGGTGTTCTTTCCCTCAAACTTCTGTCACTGTGTTTTTTTTTATTATGGTTCACAAATAGTACTCCAAATAGTGAGCTTCAACTTCTGCATTCTCTTTACCTAAAGTTTGGGCATTTCAGCCTTCTCTTAAAAGTTTGAGCTGCTATGTGTATGTGCTCTTATGCATCATCGTATTATCTCCTCTTTCCGTCCCATTGAGTAATTGCTAGTTTATTTGTTAATTGTGTTTTGCTGCACAACAAGGTTTGTTTATCGGAGGCTAATTTGGCTTATATGTTTACCGAGTTTTGCATTGCTTACATAACTGTTCTTTTCCTTTGTCTAATTTTATTGCTGGTTCTGGTAGTCAGTCAACTATGGATTGAGGAATTTAGAACTTTTAACTTCTTGAGGTGTAGCAATCAGTGTACCATTTTGCTGAATTGAAATCCACATATGATGTCAGAAGGTTAAAAGTAATGCACGTCTGAACCTGCCCAGAGGTCTGTAAACTGGGGTAGGGATTCGCAAAAGATGTTGAGTTGGGGTGTAATGGCCTATTATCATTGCCTGTAATTTTAAAATGGGAGATGGCTATGGACAAATATAAAAAAATCTTTAAGGTGCGACCCACGGTATTCATGGCATGGAGTGATATTGCACTGCATAGTCTACAAGTTAAAGCGCGGCTTCGTGAGAAAAAGTCGCAGCTTCACGAGCACGGCTTCTGATATCCATGTTCTTGCAAATACAGTAGCCGATCTTATCAACGACACACTTTATAAATTGGATCGGAAGACGAAGAAAACAATGTCGTTCGTGCTTGTTGGTTTTGTAGGGGAATCAAAAGACAAGTTTCTTATTACATGGGACGTGGACGTGGAGCGGTTTTTAGCTAACCGATCACCGCTAAGGTTATTATTGGATGGGTCAGGTTTGACCGGTATGGAAGAGTATGAAGTGAAGAAGCCGGTACCTAATACATTTTCTGATTCAAAACTAGCAGTATCCTGCTATGTAAAATGTATGGAATATAACATCATCAAAAAGAAGGATGAATGCAGTGGAGGCAACATAAAGGTACTCATCTCAAACGATGGCAAGGTTCGACATTTGACCTACGGTAAGCGTAAGCGGAAGCGGGGCAAGAAAAACAAAGAAAAGTATTTCTTCAAGTATTGAATCAAAAGATCCTTTTGATGACTCATAGTTGAAAGATTGTAAAAGTAATTGAAGTCCTATTAATGGCTGTTATGAAGGCAAGTTAATGATGTTGAGTGCTGACGTTTACAGATTCCTTAAAAATTAAAAGTATGGTGCTTTTTTGTGTCTTTTTGAAGTACTACCATTCCATTGTTTGTGTCTTCGTTCTATGCGGGTTTCATTCTTACCATGTGCTGGTGTTTTGTATGTATATGTATTCTTACCTATGAACAAGCACACCAAAAAACTTTGGGTTTAGTGTTCGGCAATGATATATAAAAAGCCTTAATGTTTCTATCCTGGTTTAGTGTTCTGGTAATCTATTGATCTTGGCCTGGTTATGTCTTGAGTGGTGTAAATTTTATTCCGGGTTCTTCACTCAGAAGTACCAGTGCTTAATGGTGAAAGAAAGGAAAACGCCGAACTATCATCTCTGGTTGAGTCCGCGGCAAATCAGAAAGAAAGTCTAGAAAATCAGAATTGGTATTTGAAAGAAAGTGATTTGAATAAGATAATCAGAAAGAAATTCTAGAAAATCAGAATGCTTTGATTGGTATTTGAAAGAAAGTGATTTAATTTGATTAGTATTTGAAAGAAAGTTTAGAAATCAGTATATCAGAAGATAACAGATTTGAAAGAAAGTGGTTTAATTTGATTAGTATTTGAAAGAAAGTTTAGAAAATCAGATACAGTAAAGGTTAATCATTTGGTATATAAGTTCATTTGGTATATATAGGTTAATCGTTTGGTATATATGACAATCAAAGGTTAATCATTTGGTATATATGACAAAGCTTGGAAAATGAAGTTTGGAAGTCTAGAAAACCAGTATATCACAAGCCCACACGATGTAAAGCCCTGAAAAAAAAAATACTAAAGCGCTGGGGGTTGGAGTATATCAGATATATCATATAATTAATCAAATAACATGTTTATTCTTTCAAGATCTTTAGTAAGGAATGTTTGTTCTTTCAAGATCTTTAGTAAGGTGGTGTATGTTGGAAATTGAAAGGGAAGGGAACGTTTACTAGTGTAACAAACCTTTGATTTTGAAAGCTTATTTATACCGTAGCCTACACAATTTCATTAAATGAAGATCCACCATTCATGTATACCTTTGTAATCTGCCATCTGCTATACAAAAAATATAATACAAATATGACTTTCTTCTAACATTTCTGCTTTCTATAGAATATTTGAGAAATTCTATATCTTCCCATTTGCTACTTTTAAAAAATAGAGATTATTAAGCTAGTACATGCTAATATCATCAAATGGATATCAGTATTTAAAAAATCCAAGAAGCTCTGTAACCAACCATAAGCAGCTATATATATATATTATATTTCTTTTCTAAGAAGAAAATACGGACAAGTCTTTAGTGACACAAGAATTTTCATAGTTTACCATACAGCTAGAATCGACTTTCTGTCGGTCAACCCGGTGAAATACGATTCTAAGGCTGATAATCGACTTTCCGCAGGTTGATTGTTTTATGTGTAGTGTCACGATAAAAAATACTGTGCTGCCACTAAAGACGCCCAAAATACATGTCTGACTGATGACACACTAATTATGAAGAAATGGCATTTTCTCTTTCAAGAACAGAGCCCTTTCTGAGAGCTGTTTGGGCCTCATTATCCTTCCCTAAAGCAAAAAGAGCAACAGCTTCTAAGTAAGAGGCAATGTGCCAATTAGGAAATATCTCCTGTGCTTTATTGGCATCGTTAAGCGCTTTTTCGGGTGAATCACTCATAAGATATGAAAGACTACGACGAGCATGTATTGTTGGGGAGATCATAGTAGCTGCATCTATAAACTGTATACACAGTTAACAAACATTTCAAGATTTCCCAAGAAGCAAAATGAAGAAATTATCTGCTTTAATGATGATGATACATACAAGTGATGGACATGTTTGATTTGCCTTGTATCTGCTTACCTTTGTATAGCTGTTAATCGCAGCATTGAAATCTTTATTGCAAAAAGCAACATCTCCAATTTTCTTAGAGTCAATTGTATCCTGCATTTGATTTGCCCATATTTCGAAGGAAAGCTGCATCAATTTGCAGTAAAGGAAACCAGTAAACAAAGGCCATCATTATACTAAAGTGACGGATTAAACGGGACACAGGTAGTATTAGTAATTAGCAGAAGGAATAAGTAAAACCTCGGTTGTTGCTCCTTCATCATCTTTGTATCCAAGGTTTTCCAATATCTCATGAATGGCTGTCAAATCCTTTCTTTTGCATGCATCAGCAAGCGGAGATAAACAAGTTTCTAAACCAATCAAAACAGAAGAAGGAACCTGCAAACAAACTTTTATATTTTACCAAGACCGAACATACAAATTTTAGAACATCACAGTTATGAATGTAAAACTGTAATCTTTATCCTTCATTTCTTCTTCAAGTATAAGAAACATACAATATGTCAATATGCCTTGCAATTCAAAAATGTTTAGCAATGTGAACTATAGGCAAACACATACATTACGAGAAACTTCAAGGTTTAGACATAATGAACTTGGTAAACTGGGTTAACCATATTAGGCCAAACAAGGACAATGGGCCTAAGTAGTTACTGGCCTAAGTTCTGGGGCGTTACACATGCACCCATACCTCATTTTCCTTTTGGAGAGGAATCAAAATAGAAACCAATGTCTTGGGTATTGGTCTGGCTTTCTTGTCTTTTTGAAGACATAGTGTTGCTAAGCTTGCCACCTCAGTGACATCACTGCTGGACAACTGACTGTCCAAACGTGAATCGGTTAGCGTATGAATTTTTCCATTCCTTATCATATCAAGGCCCTGAGAAAGATTGAAACCAATATATAGAAGGCAAGTTATATATATATTTCCAAAAGAGAAAGATGATGCAAAGCTGAGAAAGCATACGCGTAAGCAACTGATAAAAGAAGGGTAGTATATAACTATATATGGTACCTCTGACGGTGCAATCTCCCTTCCGCTTAGCAGGACTAGCAAAATACAACCAAAGCTATACACTGCAGATTCTGGCACATATATTCCTAATATACAGGTCCAAGGAATAAAAAAATTGAAACTGCAACAATGCAACAAAGCCATAAAAACAATGCTATTTTAAAGATAAAAGCAACAATTATTCGTAGGTTAGATTTTCTCAGTTTCAAACATACTACGTCTCTTCACGCATAAAGGAAAACGAGAACAAGGACTTCACACAGCATCCAGGGTTCAAAATTATCCGACTTTTTAACCGTTTTATAGTTGTTATTTGTCTCATATTGGGGACTTGCTATATATTGTTTTACCATCACATTAAGAGATGGACTTCTTAAGCTCAGAGCCTAGGTTTTGAGCTATCCTATTGGGCCCATATTTTCATCATGGTATCCGAGCCAAGCCACTCCTCATTCAACTTCTTGTTGAATACATTATATAACATAGATTTTCTGATATAACAGATTCACTGTTAATGAAATGTAGGGTATAAAAGTCTTTTACTATATGAACAAAACATCATCAAAAGAGGAGATACCTATCTCGCGGCATTCATGAGCCTCATACACCGTGTCTGGCGAGTAGACCACCCGCCCCAATTCAACTCTCTGCATCAAGGCAAAGCTTGATAGCCTGGGATTACAATCCTGAAAATTAGGGTAAAAAGACAAAGGATATGCTGATCAAGATAATAACTTTGTACCCTAAATATGTGCATGCTGTTATAACAAGAGAATATAAAGATATAGCTGCAAATAAAAAAGCAACTCTTACTATACCTCATCAAAGAATATGTTGTGAGGGTTCAGATTATAAACGATAACCCGTTTGCTTGTAAAATATTCTAGGGTTTGAGCAACAAACAAGGCCACTCTTAACCGCATCGCCCACTTCATGGGTGGTGTTTCCCCTGTGTTAACATCATCAAAGTGAAGTCAAAGCATAACATGACAAAACCAACACGAGTATTAACCAAAACTCACTTAATAATTTGGTGCATTAATCCGTACAATGGCCTAACACAACGTCACATGTGTATTTTGCATTTCCAATGTAAAAGAACGTGTATATTTCCGCTAATAACACAAGTTAGAACACTTGTAATAAGTCACTGGAGGATCACTGCACCAAATTCATCCGAATTCCTTTACCTACATAGCCCTCCAAAAGAGGCTGGAAAAAAAAAAAAAAAAAAACAAAAGAAAAAGAAAGAAGAAAGGAATCTTACGATCAAAAAGATGTTTTGCAAGTGTCCCGTTGGGCATAAATTCTGCAATAAGTATTCTTTCATCACCTCCATTACAACAACCGAGCAAATTCATCAATCGCCGGTCTCTGAATTGACCAACAACTCTTGCATCTTTCTGTTAGGATAAGCTCCAAATTATATGTCTAAAAGCTTTTTCAAAAGGAGGAAGGGTTGATGGTGGGGGGGGGTGAAACCAAAGTTCTACTACAATTTGTACATGTACAATTTGGATGCAAGAAATTGAACTCTTAGGAGCAATACTTGTTCTAGATAGCGTAAAACAAAGTAAATCTGTAAAATAAAGATTCAAATCCACTAAAAATAATTTACAACATTGCAGAATCTCTACCTAACATAACAACAACATAAAGAACAATTTAATTACCAAGAATGCTTGTGCATCCATCCTGTTATGATAGTAAAGGCGGGCAACAGAAACCGGTCTCTGATCCTCTAGTGTCCCATTATACAAAGTACCTGATGCTTTATGCCATTCAACAACTTTGTTCACTGTTGCAAAATTCGATGTGGCTGTTTTTACTTGTTCTATAGTGTATACTCTGAATGTAGGCAAATCTCTTCCTTCATTTTCTGCTCCAATACATTTCAACAAAAAAAGAAGTGAAAAATGTACAATTTCCTTCCTCTCGATAATGAGCCCTAGCCGAATACGTTGGTCTAGTGTTGAAGTTTTGGAAAAAGAGATCCTATGTTCAATTCTTTACGGAGGCATATATTTCAGACTCAATTCTTATATTTAAGAACATGTGTTCTACATTATGTGATTGCATGTTTGTCCACTAAACATGTGAGTGTAAATGCTTGGAGATATATATACCTGTAATAGTATCGACGTGGATTGGCACATCATCATCTTTCACCAAATGAACATTACTCTTAGAACAACTACAGCCCATCTGATCAATGCCGATTTCCTTCAATGAAAATACAGCTCAACAACTTGTAGTCCTTTGAGAAGAAAATGAAGTTGAAATTTCAGCAGCTTAAGGCTCAAGATATATGTGGAATAATATTCTACTCTATTACAAAAGAGTTTACTATAATATATCATTATCACACTGTACAACTTGGTATACTATAGAAGATGATGAAAATACCATTTGCCCGTCAATTTTTTTTTTAAATCACAAATCATCTTAACACCGTAAGATTATTTATATCTGGACTTTTCGAACGATATCCTATAACGCAATAGTTGACAAGACACATTTAGTAGGAACCTAACCTGATCACCAGAAAGTCGAAAAAATGAAACAACTAGCATATATGCATGGAATCAATCCTAAATAATACAAGTGCCAAATGAAACTTAATTAAGACCATAGCATGAGCATCCATAGGTTATATTCATGGAAGTGATTCTAATTTCTAAGGGTTGATTTCATAAACAGGTGTTTGGCACCACATAACATCTACCACGAACCTTGTATGTAAGGTTCGACGTGGTTAAACGTGGTGTGGTGCCCCGAAAGTAAGCATAGTGTGGTGTGGTGCCGCTAAAGACTTCCTTTTAAAAATTCCTCATTTATTTCTACTTGGTTCTCTCTTTCTCTGTTCGTAGATTTCCTGTTCTGTTTGAAACATAACATTTTGCATCCTACATTTATTTCTCGTAGAATAAAAAATACATTCCATTCTCATGTTTAAACACAAAAATCGCAAATTAGATGAATATATTCATCGAATTCATGACCGCCTTAATTCTCAGACATGAATTAAAAACCACGTTGTAAAAGAATTCGACTCCCTCCACAGAAAAATAAAATAAAAATTCCGACATGCATTTCAATAAGCAATGATCACAATTCATGCCGAAAGCTACTAGATTAACACAACCAAAATCATTGACATACCTTTGCATATTACTAAATCACAGAGTGCAGAAGAAGAGTAAGATCGAAAGGTGATGCAGCTGAAAGATTTCATCTAAATTCTAAAACATAGAAATGCACGTAAATATATTGTGTTTATTAGGTTTGTTCTTTGTCACATCAGTAGAGACGTTCTGATTTTTTCAGAACTATGAAAGGAGTTGATTTTGGTGACCATGATCTATAATCTCATAGATAAATGTCTTGTATTAATTTAATTTTTTTAAAAGGACGTCGAACCCGGACCTCTTGATTCTGGAGTCTCAGCTTAAATACATACATAGTGGATGAATGTATTAAAATTAATATAATATAAATTTAGTCCATAGATAAATGTCTCTTGTATTAATTTTAATTTCTTTGTCAAATAATGTATCAGACATGACATTGTAGTCCAAAATTCCCCAGTCGATGGGATGGGATAATGGTGATCAATAGGGTCATACACCGCGCCATGTTTAATAATAACAATGATAAAATGTGTAGTAAACACAAATATTGTAATTAACAACTCAATGACCCTTTTCTTTGCATATATACTTAGCATTTAAAACTTAAAAGTGTAATGTGTTGTTTCCAAGTTCCCAATCTACTTCTTCCATGCCATCCTTTCTGTCTGTTTTATGTTGTTGTTTCCATTCCAAGTTCCCAAAAGACACTTGAAGGACTGCTGTATGTAAAGCACTAACTAAATAACATCCCTTCTCATACTACTTACATTTGCTGCTTAAGGCATAAATAACCACTGCAGCAATTAAAAATCTGATCATCATACAAGAACAACTGTTGCCGGGATGAAGATCATACACTTCATCATACCACAAACCCACCCGTAATTCATACAAAAAAATTACTTAATCAACAACAGAGTTGCCTTAAGGCAGATGAAGCAAATTTATGAATATATCATATCATATCAAAACAGATAATTAAACATAACAAATCAAATCATCAAAGTTGAAATTGAATATAAGAAGCTAGTATAATTCAGTGACAATTACATGCCTAAAAACAAACGACTACATTGCTTCTTATTATAACAAAGACGACTCCAAGAACCACTTCATTCAGTTGGGCATCCAAAAAAACCATCCATTAATCCAAGTCAAATTTCCAGTTCCATATTACACTCTACCAACTCTTTACTATAAGTCATGAAAAAGAGAGCAAAGATGCAAAATTTAATCAGCAAATACCAATTCACTGAAACCAACCTCCCAGACAACGGTGACTACTAAAACCGCTCAGCCAACCGTGATGTAACGGCCCTAAGCTTGGAGTAAACCTTGCCAGCAGGAGACCCCAAAATGAGACTACAAAGCGAATCTCTAGCAATCTTAATATTGGCAAATGAACCAAGTATATGAATCCTAGTATCAGCGATTACAATCCTGGTTTTTGTTGAATTCTCAATCGCAAACTTGGTCTTCCCTCCTTTACCAGACAATCTACCAATAGCTCTAGACAAATGTTCTCCCCTAAGGGTTTTCACGTCCTTGATCTCAAAAGAGTCCACATACAATTCATCCAACCGAAGCAATGCGACAGCATCACAGACATCGAACCCCAGCATAAATGCATGGACAAAATCTGCGCTTTTCTGAAGATTACTGACGTCGGGCGTGTCGGATCGGGTTTTGAGCTCAACTTTTCTGCCTTTCAAATTCATTCGGATGTCGATTTTCATCTGTTCGTATATGGGAGTGTAGATTTCCATCCAAGCCTTCTTCAGAGGTGTGTAGCGGTGGGGTGGAACAGGGACTTTGCGGAATTGAACTTGACCGGAGGAGATTTCATGAGCTTTCAAAGGTTGGAAATTTGGTTTAGGAGGAAGGGTTATTGATGCCTGCGGTTGTGGTCTTTCGTTATCCACCTCCATCACGACGGTAGCAGCTCTATTGGCGTGGCGGCGGTGAAGGGGAGACTATATCTCAGACAACTATATCTCTCCCCTATTAATTGGTACTCTAGGGTTTAGGTTCGAATGACCGGTTTAAAGGACACAATTCACTGATTTTAGATGGTCATACTGCAAATCCTACCTTTTGTATATAACCAATTTTTTTCGCTTGTAAAAGAAATATATATATATATTTTAAAAATGAATTGAATCCGATTAATATGATGGATCCGTTGTTGCTATACCAAATTTACCATTACGTTAGTCAGGCAACTTGAAAATGTCTACAGAGGTTAACGGTTTCATTTTTTTTTTTTTGAGACGTCATATTGACGTCATGTTGAATTCTTTGAGAGGTTAACAATTTCATTTTTCTTTGAGACGTCATATTGACGTCATGTTGAAAAAGCTATTGACCAAATCTTACCATTGAGTAAAAAGGTTAACGGTTTCATTTTTCTTTGAGACGTCATGTTGAATTCTTTGAGAGGTTAACGGTTTCATTTTTCTTTGAGACGTCATATTGACGTAATGTTGAAAAAGCTATTGACCAAATCTTACCCTTGAGTAAAAATCAGACTCCACAGATACGACTTGAGCCGAACTCCGGATTAGTCGGACCGGTTGGTTCCAGATATCGGAGGCTTTACGCAATTTTAAAAGATGCATGAGCCAAGTTTCGAACCCGTGACCTTTGGATGTATATTAGAGCTCATAACCAATTGAACTAAATGTATAATTGCATTAGTAATTATCTGAAATAATAATATACATATGCAGGTTTAATATTATTAGAGTGATATATTAATAACTTCGCCCCCTATACCATGATGGGTCCTCCCCTGGTTGGTTGTTTTTTTTCATGTAGCGTCAAAATAAAAACACCATTATCCAATGTTAATGTAGTCATTGATCCGTTAATTTAAGAGCAGCCATAATGGTGATTCGGGAAAAGGAGTGTTGTTTGTTGATGCTTGGCTGATGTGGAGAAATATGAGTGGAAAATAAATATAGAAGAATTATAGAGATAATATTTATGTGATTAGATGTTGTAATGGTAAAATTTATTTTCAATCTATTGATTAAAATAATATTAATTTTTGCTAAAGTTCTTGAAGAAAAAAGGGGAGGCGCCATTTTCAAGACAGAATATTGTCTATTGAGTTATCTATAAATAAATAATGGGATAGATATTCTTTCAAAAAAATGATCTATTTTGCTTAGGGGCGGATCTACCAAGGCCCTAGAGGGGGCGCGTGCCCCCCCCTCGATTTTTGAGAAATTACTAGTATACCATTATATATTTTGATATTAGATTAGTTTAAGTATATATATTTTAGTCGCTAAAAAAGATCAATGTGCTTGTGTAGAAGAGTGGTTAGTATATTGGAGTTGTTGTTGAGGGTCATGTGCTCGAATCCCCAATGTCACATTAATTTTTTTTTCCATTTTGCTTCTTCAGTTATGCATTATATTGTTTTTGTGGCATTCGATGGAGAGTTTTGTCCATTATATTTTTTTTGTGGCATTAGATGGAGAGTTTTGCCCCCTGAACCGAAATTTTGCCTCCGCCACTGATTTTGCTCCCATTATTTTTCATTTGTTGAATAGAGTATTCTATTCTTACAAAAAAAAAAAAGGAGAAGAATATGTCTATAATGGCCTTATTATGGCTGCTCTAACTAGGTGAATGTATCAAATTCAACAACCACGAAAGGTTGTTTCATACCTTTAGGGGTTCGATCCCCAATGTCACATTAATTCTTTTTTCCATTTTGCTTCTTCAGTTATGCATTATATTATTTTTGTGGCATTCGATGGAGAGTTTTGTCCATTATATTTTTTTTGTGGCATTCAATGGAGAGTTTTGCCCCCCTGAACCGAAATCCTGCCTCCGCCACTGATTTTGCTCCCATTATTTTTCATTTGTTGAATAGAGTATTCTATTCTTACAAAAAAAAGAGAGTTAATATATACTATAATGGCACTTATTACAATTACTTTCTAACTAGGTGAATGTATCAAATTCAACAACCATGAAAGGTTGTTTCATACCTTTAGGGGTTCGATCATCAATGTTCTTCAACTACTTTCACAAAATCATACTATTATTATATCAAAGGACAAATTGACACGGTGGTTCGCTAACCTCAATCCGACCTCACATTAATTCTTTTTTCCATTTTGCTTCTTCAGTTATGCATTATATTGTTTTTGTGGCATTCGATGGAGAGTTTTGTCCATTATATTTTTTTTGTGGTATTCGATGGAGAATTTTGCCCCCCTGAACCGAAATCCTGCCTCCGCCACTGATTTTGCTCCCATTATTTTTCATTTGTTGAATAGAGTATTCTATTCTTACAAAAAAAAAGGAGAAGAATATGTCTATAATGGTCTTATTATAGCTGCTCTAACTAGGTGAATGTATCAAATTCAACAACCACGAAAGGTTGTTTCATACCTTTAGGGGTTCGATAATCAATGTTCTTCAACTACTTTCACAAAGTCATACTATAATTATATCAAAGGACAAATTGACATGGTGGTTCGCTAACCTCAATCCGACCTCACTAATCAACAACAAGACTCTTAATTAAACCCCGAGCATGTTATACTTCAGCTTAGAGCTAGGTAACGCTAGGCAACATCCACATATCCAGATACCAAGTGAAATGGAAATGCCAACACTTCATTGTTCATGTAATGAAAAATATGTTTGCGATTTAAGTATATTATAATGTCCAAAAAAAATCTATAAAACGTTGATCAATACCAGCAACACAAAAATACATTAGAATCTCATGTATGATCGTCCTGGGCAGGTGTATCAGGACATCGCCTAGGGTCCATCAAAATTTGTAATAAAAAAACATCTATAGAAGACCAAATTTTATTATTATTATTTCTTTTTTAACCTTTTGTGCAAGGAACATAGTATCCTCCCAACATATCGTCAACAAAGCAATAACATCGTCGACAAAAATACAATTAAAATTAAAATTAGGATATCGTCAAATATCTAGAAGATAACATCCGTAAATAGGAATCTACAATCTAAAGCAGTGGTGCTCCTCCGTAAATGTAATAGAACACCTCCCAAAATGTGTAGCCTCATTTGTTTCTGTTAGCCTCAAAACAATATGTTAATTGTGTAGCCTCATTTGAAACTGTTTCCTCATTTGTAATAGAACGTCTCCCCAATGTCGAGCCTCAAAACAATATGTTGATTCAGTTTCCTCATTTGTAATAGAACGCCTCCCCAAATGTAGAGCCTCAAAATAATATGTTGATTTTTTTAATTTTTTTTTCTGCTTTCTTATTTGTAATAGAACACCCCAAATGTCGAGCATGTTGATTTTTTTCTTAAGATATTTGAAGTTGATAAATGTGGCTAAAACAAAACTTTTTTGATTTGATATTTTTTTCACAACTAATACTCTAAGCAAGCTAGGAAAATATTTACTAAAACTCTTTTGATAATCGCTTAGCCTTATTTTGAAGGCCTATAAGCCAATTTACTAAACACTTTTGAGAATTTATACTCTAAGCAAGCTAGGAAAATATTTACCAACACTTTTTTTTATAATCGCTTAGCCTTCTCTTTCTAAACTCTTTTGATAATCGCTAGAAAAATATTTACTAAAACTCTACTATCTTTTGATAATCGCTTAGCCTTTCTTTCTAAACTCTTTTGCTAGCTTATTTTGACAGGGTATAAGAAACAAAACAAATAGTCTAGACAGAAATCCATATGTCTAAATAAATCGAAAAGAAAGTCGGTGGGGTACAAATAATGAATCGTAATATAGATCGCGTTGGGGTTCGAATTTCATAGAATAGATAATCTAAATAGCATTGTCTGGTTGATATTCTAAAAAAAATTGGTTAAATTCGAAAATAGACTCTTTTCCTATATTGTATTGAATTAACTGATCCACGCGCTCTGGGATACTTCTTTTGAATTCGATATTTTGAAGGCCTATAGGCCAATTTATACCTTCTGATGTGCCTAAATCGTACTTCGGTCCGCGGATTCGGGTCTGACCGGCCACCGACATTAGTGGATGAGGCCACCGGCCATTACTGCCTGCGAGCTCGCAAGGACCGCGAGCCTTTGGATCATCTCCAAGACCTTAGCCCTGTGCGGCGACAAAAAGGATTAGGGGCCGACCGCGATCTCATTCGATAAACGGGTCCACCAGCGACCTCGACCATAGTATTTAGAGGAAGAACTCAAGCTCGGCAAAACAATGATATAAAGGGTACATGGATCAGCGAGGCCATCAGGAGCGCAACCTATCGGCTCCGCTAGGAGCCCGCTACTATAGATAAATATCTATTTATTACTATATATGTCCTTATTTGTAAATAAACCGACTCTAGTCGGTGGGTGGCTCCCCTATAAATAGGGAGCTATGTAACATCATTAAAGATGGACAACAAATATATAAAACAGATGGCAAAGCCAAATTGTCCTCTTTCTCTTCTCTTATAAAGCACCACCGCCGGAATCCTCTGGCGCCGCCGAGCACCACCGGAAAACACCACTTTAATACACTTTTATAGCTAGATATCCACTCAACATACACTGTAGGGCCACCGTGATAATAAACCTCATTATCACCTTCCTATTAAGTAGCTACACAATCAAATAGATTGTTTATTGAATGAGCATCCACCATCCACGTGTACATTTATAACAATGGAAAGATAATTTTCTTCTAACTATTCTGCTTTCTATGGAATATTTGAAAATTTTCTAGAATCCTTCCTTTTACTACTTTTCTTTCTCTTCTTGTCTAACATTTGGTGAAGAATGAAAACAAAAGCTCCCCAATTAAGAATAGATATAAGTCTCATTTCTCATACCATCAAATGGATATCAGACTATCAGTATTTAAAAAAATCAAGAAACTCTGTAACAAACCATAATGAGCTTTTTGGGCCTCATTATCCTTCCCTATAGCAAAAAGAGCAGCAGCTTCTAAGTTCTAAGTAAGAGGAAATGTGCCAATTAGGAAATATCTCCTGTGCTTTAATGGCATCGTTAAGCGCTTCTTCGGGTGAATCACTCATAAGATATGAAAGACTACGACGTGCATGTATTGTTGGGGAGACCATTGTAGCCGCGTCTATAAACTGCATACACAATCAACAAACATTTCAAGATTTCCCAAGAAGCAAAATGAAGAAATTCTTTGCTTTAATGATGATGATACATACAAGTGATGGACATATTTGATTTGATTTGCTAACCTTTGTGTAGCTGTTAATTGCAGCATTGAAATCTTTATTGCGAAAAGCAACATCTCCATTTTTCTTAGAGTCAATTGTATCCTGCATTTGATTTGCCCATATAATTTCAAAGGAAAGCTGCATCAATTTGCAGTAAAAAAAACCAGTAAACAAAGGCCATCATTATACTAAAGTGACGGATAAAACGGGACAGAGGTAGTATTAGTTAGCAGAAGGAATAAGTAAAACCTCGGTAGTTGCTCCTTCATCATCTTTGTATCCAAGGTTTTCCAATATCTCATGAATGGCTGTCAAATCCTTTCTTTTGCATGCTTCACCAAGCGGAGATAAACACGTTTCTAAACCCATCAAAACAGAAGAAGGAACCTGCACACAAAACTTTTATTACCAAGACTGTAAATAAAAAATTTAGAACATGAAAGATATGAATGTAAAACTGTTGTCTTTATCATTTCTTCTTCAAGTGTAAGCAACATAAAATATGCCTTGCGATAAGGTTGGTTAAGACTTAATGAACATGGTAAATTGGGTTAACCAAGTATTACTGTATTGGATCCATTCCCATACCTCATTTTCCTTTTGGAGAGCGCACAGAAAAGAAACCAATGTCTTGGGTAGGTTTTGGTCTAGCTTTTATGTCTTGAAGACATAATGATGTAGGAAATCATAATAGTTATTAGACTTTTATTTATGTTTGAATTAATGGGTTGTAATGTGGGCTTATTTGAGTTTAGGTTTTTAAACCTATAAATAGTCCAAGTAGCCTAAAGGGTAAGGTCATTATGTAATCTTGAATTCTCTATGAATGAAAACTATCTAAGAGTTTGGATTAGCTCTTGTCTTATTGTTTATCCGTTTTTGTTGGAGATCTTCTACATCACATAATGTTGCTAAGCTTGCCACCTCACTGCTGGACGTACAACTGACCGTCCAAACGTGAATCGGTTAGCGTATGAACTTTTCCTCTCCTGATCAGATCAAGCCCCTGACACAAAAATGATTCAGATATAGTTAGTTATATCCAAGAGAAATGAAGATGATACCAACTTGAAAAGGCAGAGATATATAGGCAACATGATAATGAAGCGTTTTGTACCTCTACCAGCAAAATATGTCCAAAGTTATACACTGCAGACCCCAGACAAGGTACTCCTAATATACAAGTCAAGGAATAAAATAAAATAAAAAAACGGAACTGCAACAATACAACAAGCCATAAAAAACAATGCTATTTTAAAGATTAAAAAAAAAGCAGCAATTCGGGAAATGTGTTAAAGTCTTTCACAGATTTGGCAGCCGAAAACCGTGCTACTTTTAGCTTACACACAGTTTAGGCTGATTCATAAGCAAATAAATGGCCCCAAACCAAAGAAAAAGAAGGACATAACAGATTCACTGTTAATGAAATGTAGGGTATAAAAGTCTTTTAATAGATGAACAAAAAATCATCGGAGATACCTGTCATAAGGCATTCTTGATCGAGGCTCATACACCTGGTCTCTAAAATAGACCCGCCGCCCCTCTGCATCAACTCTGTGCATGCATTAAGCCAAAACTTGATAGCCTGGGATTACCATGCATCCTGATAAATTCGGGTAAAAGACGCGCGAAGGATGTTTTTTATCAAGATATTTGACTTTGTACCAAAAAATGAGTGCTACTACAGCAAGAGCATAGAAAATTCAAGGCCATGTGTTGTAGAAAGTTTATTAGCACTTGTCGATCGATATAGGGAAGGCAAACATAACAACAACATAAACCGGTCTATATCGCGCCTGTTATGATAGTAAAGGCGGGCAACAGAAACCGGTCTCTGATCCTCTAGTGTCCCATTATACAAAGTACCTGCTGCTTTGAACCATTCAACAACTTTGTTCACCGTCGCTAAATTCGATGTTGCTGTTCTTACTTGTTGTATAGTGTATTCTTTGAATGTAGGCAAATCGCTTCCTTCATTTTCTTCCTCATTTTCTGCTCCAAAACATTTCAACAAAAAAACATAAGTGAAAAATCCCCCATCCATCTTTCTGTAGGCATATATTTCAGACTCAATTTTTATAATTAACAACATGTGTTCTACATTATGTGATTGTTTGTCCACTATATAATGTGACTGTAAATGCTTGGATTTGGATATACCTGTAATAGTATCGACGTGGATCGGCTCGTCATCATCGAGCATTGCTCTTAGAACAATAGCAATAACAGCCCATCTGATCAATGCTCTGATTAAATAATCTCTTATAATTTAAATAAAAAGTATCCTCTGACCCTCCACTATTATCTACAGCAATTTTCTAAACCCATCTCCATACCACCTCCTTCAACAATTAGTCGCACAACCAGTACTCCTCAAACGCCCTGTCACCCCAGCCCAGTTTCCTAGTCCCCACGTTGCTCCTTTTTTTTTGGTCCCGTTTTTTTTTTTTGTCCCAAAAAAAAAAAAGAAAGAAAAATCTCTATGTCAAGTTTTCAAATAAACATGGATTAATATTCATGATTTGATCCGTCATCCATTTTTTTTAAACTTTTTTTTATCATGAAATAAATAAATATTCTTATAAATAACGTCTACTTTTTTTGGCATCTATTTTATCGGTTTATTTAGATTCAAAAATGAAGGCTGTAAGAATTTGAAAGTGAGGACTACTGGTTGTGCGACTAATTGTTGAAGGAGGTGGTATGGAGATGGGTTTAGAAAATTGCTGCAGATAATAGTACGTGGAGGGTCAGAGGATACTTTTGCTGTTAAGAAAATGCAGATTGTGGAATGCAGATGAAAAAAATGCATAAATGAGATTTTTTTCTTTTTCTTTTTTTTTTTTAAGCGGAAGAAGGATCGGGCGAGGGTTAATCAATGTTAAGGCACTCGAACGTCGAACCCTCCCCCTGGCTCTGCTACCATGAAGAAAAACAGAAACACAACAGAAATAATAGAAGAAGAACTGTTGTTTTATTGAGATTGAATAAATTGTTACAGTTGATAAAAGAGATAAAAACTAAATTGAAAATAAATGAAAAAATCATGATAAAATCTTAAATAATCCTAACCTAAATTTAAATCAAACTATTAAACTTTAATTTAAACTATAATAAGAACTCTATTTATATCTTTGATTTATATTTTCTAATAAATGACAATTTCCTTCAATCAAAACACAGCTCAACAACTTGAATTAGATGAATATATTCATTGAATTCATGACCACATTAATTAATATTATTCAGACTTGAAAAAAAACGTTGTAAAAGAAAACAAAATTCCCCTCCCAAAAAAAAAAGTGACATGCATTGCATTCTATACAGTAATTATCACCATTGTCAATCACTTACCTTTGCTGCTTTGAGTATTACTAAATCACAGAGTCCTTGATTTCCTGTAAAGCTACATTTTGTTTGCCCTTTTGGTGTCCAAAATCTAATAAAATGATCTACTTTGAAAAAAAAATAAAAAATAAAAAATCACAGAGTCCAAAAGCAAGAGTAAGATCGAAAGGTGATGCGGCTGAAAGATTTCATATAAATTGTAAAACTTACTATAAATGATCTACGTAAATATTTTGTTCTGAAGAATTTTATTAGGTTTATCCTTTTGTCACATCAGTAGAAGTTATGTTTTTTTTTTCTGTATTATGAAAATAGTGGATTTGTTTCTCAAAACAAGAAAATAGTGGATTTGTTGACTATGGTCTATAATAATAATCTCATACGAAAATAGATATGTGAGGTCATCGGTTTGAATCTCTAGTATTATGGGGCGCCTACGTCATTCTGGGGAGAAGCGCGACCCCACCTGATTTAAAAATAATTTTTTTTTTTAGTATTAAAATTATATAGTTTTGTTGTTAAAAAGTGTCGTTTATCGATAAAATTGATGTTTTAGACTCGGTGGCCTCATTTGGAATTTTTTTGAATAAAATATGTAGTTTTAGACTCCGGTGACCCCACTGGAATTTATTCCTGGATCCGCCACTGCCGGTAAGGCGTCATGTTGAAAGAGCTTTTGCGAGTCTTACGAAAGAGTAAAGTCAATTATCGCAAATACGTGGCTTGAAATTAACTTTGAATTATTCGGACTAGTGGGTTCCCCGTAGGTGAGAAAAAAATAAAATAAAAATAATAAATAAATAAAGATGCGTATCATAAATTAAATAGGATAAGGTCGTAGAGGACGGATTTACATCTTATTTAGAAAAAAAGGACAAGAAAGAAATGCACTGGTTGTAAAGGACAAAAAATAATATATATCCAAAAATACCCTTAAATAATATTTCCTTTGGTATGCTCGGTAGTGTAGTCGAATTAGAGAGAGGGACGACTCTCCTGGCGATTTTGGGCTTACTAGGGTTCCGGCCGCCATTTTCGACAAAACTCAAGCTCTTCATGCTTTCTTCACCTTCTTTCTTACAATCTTCTTCGCAAATCACATGTAATCGTTTCTTGCTACCATTTCATTGATTTTTCTTTGTTTTTTTTCGATCTTTCGTCCCAATGGGACATAAATCAAAAAAGAAAAGTTCGAACGGTTCTTCTTCAAAATCGAAGACGGGGATGGAGTCGCTACAATTGTAACTCTACTGCTTTGTCAAGGATGCCGCTCCAACCTCCCCGACGTTGCGATGAACTCGAGTGTCAATGGCGGAAAAGAGAATGCCTTGAACCCTAATTCGAGTTTGACGAATGAAGATGTTCAAGATCTTTGGAAACATGGTCGGAATTCTTGGAAGGCCGCCCGCTCCCATTTTCTAATCCTAAGGTCTTAGATCTTTGTTCAACCATCCCCTATTCGCCCACTATGCATTTTTTTTTTTTTTTTTTGTAGTAACACCACTATGTATTTTTTGTAATGTTACTACATTTTTCCGGAATTGGAATTGGAACTACATTATTTTGTAATGTTACTACATTTTTTCGGAATTGCTTGATGAGAAAGACAAGTTAGTTCGCGATTTTCTCCCATTTTTTCCACAAATGTGCATGATCTTAAGGTCCCCAAATACCCTATTGGGTTCCCCTTCCCAATTAGGGTTTAGTTTGGTAACGTTTCTGCATTTTTTGCCAAGGGACATGTAGTAACGTTTCGGCATTTTTTAATGAATGTGCACGATCTTAAGGTACACAAATCCCGTATTGGGTTCCCCTTCCCAAGTAGGGTATAGAAAATTCGATTCAAAATATGCAGATTCTAAACGCCTTATTTTTAGGAAGAAAAAACGGAATGACATTAAATGCATTTATTTCCCTGAATTTGCAGTGAGAAATAAAAAAAAAATCTTACATTATCATTAAGGGTGTTTGTGTACATCTCTATTTTTTTTGTCCTTCCCAACCATCTTCTTTTTTTTGTCCTATTTCATCATTTAGCATCTTATATTGTCCTTTAGACCCACCGCCCGTAAATTAAACTTGTTGTATTACCTAGCCATATTTAAAATAAATAAATAAATAATAAGTCTAGGAACGGCCCCAGAAAAAAAATCTAATGACATGTTTGTTACGTAGGAATGAACGGAATGGAATAATTTATTCCATTACTGCGTTTGACATGTTAAGGAATGAAATGAAATAAATTATATAAAATGTATACATTGAGTAATGAGTAGGGCATGATAGCGGATTAAGGTAGGGTGTGATAGGGTATGCTATGGTTCATAATGTAGGATATGATGGAAGAGATGAGGTTAAGTAGCATGGGGTGGGTGGGGTAGCCCCTACCCCACACCCCAACGCATCTTACCTCTCTACCCACCCCTACCACCCACCAGCTCACCCCACCCTACTTTACCTGTCACCTTATCATACCTTACCTTATTTCACCATATCCTACCCTGACCCACCCACCACCCCACCCTACCCTACCCACCACCTCACTCTAACTTACCCTACCCACCACCCCACCCTACCTTACCCACCACTCACCCTACCGTACCAATTACCCTACCCTACAATACTCACCACCATACCCTGCACTACTTTACACTACCTTACCCACCACCTCACCCTACCATGCCATACTCACTACCCTTCCCTGGACCTTACCTTACCTACCCACCACCAACCTTACCATACCCTAATCACCACCACACCATACCTTACCCTACCCTATCCTACCCACCACCCACTCATACCATACCCTTTTACCTTACCTACCATCCCACCCTACCCTACACTGCTTTACCCCCACCCATTTTACCCTACCCTACCCATCACCCACCTTACCCTACTTTCCCACCACCTCAACCCCTAGCCTATCTTACCCACCACCCCACTCTACTTTGCCCTACCCCACCCTACCCTACCTACCCCAATCTTACCGACCACCTTGCCCTACCCACCCTACCCTACCCACACCTACCCTACCCACCATGCTACCTTACCGTACCCAAATTTATCTGATCGTACCCTACCTAACTCATCAAGCCTACCTTACCTCGGCACCTACTCTACTTCATCATCACTTACCCTACCATATTTTACCCCACCCCACCCCACCCTACCCTACCTACCCTAATTCATCACCTACCCTACCCTACCACCCACCCATTCTTACCCCAGCACCCACGTGTTTTGTGGATATTCATTTTTTTCCATCACATTCCATCCATTTTTGGAAGGAATGAAAATTGACCGTTTTCATTGCATTGGAATAAAAATTTATTTCATTCCATTACCTCATAATCATACACAAAGATTGGAATGTAATGAAAAATCATTCCATTCCATTCAATTCTCACCTAACAAACATACCATAAAGCCGTTGACCATGTGACAAATTATATAACAGCCATTTTGAGTTATAATATGTGGAAAACGTATAAAAAATTATAATATAATTTGATTAGAGTTATGATTTAGATCTTACCAACATATTAGGGAAGAATAGGTGAGTTTAACTATAGTAGTCTGGTTCTCGAAACCGTAATCGTCTAACCAATCTTTTAACTTAAAATAAATGATGGCTTTCCTTTAATGTAAAAAGATTGATTAGACTGTAGGAATGACGTAGTGGCCTAAACGTGTATAGCTATGTGCCGATAAGGCTTAATACCGAAATAAAGGCTTAATACCGAAATAAAGCTATAAAATAAAAAAAAGTTCATTGTTGTTCGAATCTAACTATATATGTTTTGTAAAAACTACCGTGCATCACACTAACCCGATGATACTAATACATTGAAGAGTCTTTTATGCATCAAAATGTGACATGACTTCAAAAAAAATATCCTTAATCCAACGACTAGATTTCTAAAAAAAAAAAAAAAAAAAAAAAAAAAAAGTAAAAAATGACTACTTACCGATAAAACTTTTACATTAGAGTGACCCCTCGCAATCGGACTTATCCGAATCCTGAAGCAGAAAAATAGGAAAATTGGCAAATCAGACTCGGTCAGACCTCTATTTGTGAAAAGAAATTACTTTTTTAAAAATATGTTTTTAGATTTTACAATGATAATATTGACGTAAAATCTGTTTAACTCTATTATTATAGTCGTAACAAATGTTTAAATGTCAATATCTTTTACGATAATATTATTGTCGTATTACCTAAAAACGAGTTTCTAAAAATTAAAAAAAAAACTTTTTTTACGAGCGAAAGGGCGTTACCGATCATGATTTTCCAATTTCCGAAAAAAAAAAAAAAAAATAGAAAACAAAACTTAGCCCTTAATGACCATCAAAGACCAATAATTTAATATTTTCGCCTAAAAAAGAAAAGCTGTCAAAGCTACCAGGTTGGTTCGTTTACCTTTTATCCAAATTTCCCTATTCTATTTCGTCACGCCTTTGTCTTCTTCATCCATCTCTCTCCCCTGCTCTCTGCTTTACTATTCCCCATCTCCAGTAGGGGTTTGTGTTTCTTTCCAAGCTCTCTTGATCTACCTCAAAACTTCTGCGTTTGGATACTATAAATTACAAGCTAGTTTGTTGAATGGTTGAAAAGCTAAGCTAATAATATCTGCTTTGGCAGTAATGATCTGTGCCTAATGTGATCTTAAGTGTTGAATAGCTCAATTTTTTTCTTATCTGGGATCCCAATCTGTCTTTCTATTTCATGAAGAAGCTTTAGTACTTGAAGAGTTGAAGTTAGTTTGGTTTGACTCTGTTCCATTAATTGCTTAGGACCTATGTAAAACCCTTTTGTATGCTTCAAGTTTCTATCTTTAGTTTTCCCTGCTTAATTGTCATATCCTACCTTTAAAATAAAAGAAACTGTGATATCCTAGATAGATAGCATTGCCGGTTTGAATTATATAAGTTTGATATCTTACTAGGTGAATGCATGGATGGAAGAGAGAGAATGGCTCTATCTGGGTCAGCTTCATATTATCTTGATAGAGGAGGGACATATGGCCCTGGTTCTAGTGACTCTGTCCCAACTGGGTTTTTTATTCAACCTAGTTATAATCCCCTTTCAAAACCTAACATATCAGTTCAGTCAAATGTTGAAGGTGAAGTTCCTATGGCTTCCACTTTCAAAGTAGAGAACCAATCACAAAATATCCCTTATGGAATTAGTGTGTCTGTGCAACCTAGTGTGTCACCTGGTGATCAATTGAAGAAGAAACGAGGTAGGCCACGAAAATATGGTCCGAATGGGACAAACATGTCATTAGGGTTGTCACCGATGTCCTCTACACCATCCGCAGGGTCTGTTGTTACACCAGAAGGCTCAACAAAGACTAGGGGTAGGCCACGTGGGAGTGGTCGGAAGCAGCGATTGGCTCCTCTTGGTAAGCTATATGTTGTGTTGAACTTTAGGTTTGTTATTCTAATTAAATGTCTTGTGGTGAGTACAGTCTTGCACAATGTCTGTTGTTATTTAGACTTTTTAAGACTAATGACTAGGTTTCTTCCTCAGGTGAATGGATGAATAGTACTGCTGGACAAGCATTTACACCGCATATCCTCCACGTCGGAGTTGGCGAGGTGTGTAGTGTTCGTTTTCTCCCAATAAAATTCTTAATCATAGAATGACTCTTCGTGACTGTTGTATACCATTAGTCATGCACCAAGCAGAATGGTTAAGGAATTTTTAATAAAGTTATTTTTTTATTTGTAAATATTGGAAATGTTTGTTTAATTCCTTTTGTAGCTAGTTGTGGTGTAAATACTACGATTTTAGAAGCTTGGGTGGTTTAACTGGATCGTTTGGTCTCGTACTTTGATATGTCTTCTATTGTTAATGTACATTGTTGGTTTAAGAGTCTTTGACATGCTACAACCTCTGTCCCAAAATGTAGGTCTTTTTAGGGTTTTCACACGGATTAAAGCAGGTGAATGTCATAAATTTTAAATGAAAAAAAAATCTGGAATACGGTTTAACTTCCGATTCCATCTATGTAGTAGTTGGATGGATAATAAATCGAGGGTAAGATAAAGAAAAAATGTTGGTAATCTAAAAATACTTGTCGTATGGGACAAAAATGAAGAGGCAAAAAGACCAATATTACGGGACGGAGCTAGCATTTTTGTAGGAATTGAGTGATCGGGGGTAATGATACACCAGTGCTGATAATTTCTGTAGAGAGTGCTGATAATTTCTGTAAATAACTTGTGATAAACATCTTTCATGCTGATCAGTAATTATGGTGGTGCTCTTCAGGATGTTGCGGCAAAGATATTGTCATTTGCACAACAGAGACCGAGAGCTTTGTGCATTATGTCAGCTAATGGTGTTGTTTCTCTGGTAACACTATGTCAGGGAACTTCTGAAGGCACTATTTCTTATGAGGTCAAAAGCCCTTGCCCTGTCTTGTAGTTGTGCATGTATTTTGTTTGTATTAATGGCGCATTTCCCGTTAGAAAACCACATTTCATAAACTGGGAGCACATGCTCGGTTGTTTATCGGCCATTGCTTTTTGTTTTACTGCTACTCTACTTTTTAGTATTCGTAATGTTGCTTGTTGTGACTGCTGATAAAGTTATTGTCTTTTTGCAGGGACGGTTTGATATTCTATGCTTATCGGGCTCTTACCTGGTTGCTGAAACCGGTGGTCCTCGAAAAAGGGATGGGGGTCTAAGTATCTCTGTGTGTAGTCCAGATGGCCAATGCATTGGCGGTGCAATAGGGGGTAAGCTCATTGCATCAAGTCCTGTTCAGGTATCTTTTTCCCTTCCGAATCCTCCACCCTTTCCAATGGCTGTCTTTGTATATTCCATATTATGTTACTGTATGGGAAGAGCATACGCTGTAAACTGAGTTTTCACGTCTTGCCTTTTGAGTTTTTTTTCCTGCTAATATAGGCGGATAAACCACAGAAAATTATCCCCTTTGCTTAGGGAATGGATGAGGAGTGATTGATATTAAACTTGTGAACGCCATTTTGGTATTCTAATTGTGGAGTTTACACGTCCAAGAACGAATTTTTACCCAGTATGGCTTTGTGATGCGGCATGAATTATATTATATGTATGATATAAATGCAGGTGGCTGTGTGTAGTTTTGTATACGGTACCAAGGCGACGGACAACAAAGCAGATACAAGCAATAAAGATGAGAAGAGTTGTTCATCAAATCCAAATAAGAAGATAGAGGATAAATTAGTGCTTCCTGTTACTTCCATCCCTAGTCAAATTTCTGCTACAAATGCATGGCCTAGAATTTTCCAGACAGAGCTTGAGCTGAAGCGCGAAGGATAAGATTTGCTGCAATTCACACATGGGGGTTGGTTTATCTTTGTAGATATGTGTAGTTGTAAAATGAGACGCGCAGAGAACATGAAGAAACTAGTGGATGACGGACTCATAGTCTGCCTCTGTAGATTATGGTATTTACCAACACAAAACAATTTAAAAGGGATTTTCTTATTGATTGTGTACTTTTAGAGGATTTGTTGAGACTTTCAAGGCAGAGATTATTTGTAAAAATTGTTGCTTTATTCTTGTTGTAATTGTGATTCTTCGATTGTTAACTCATGACCGTGCAACAAACAGGATTTTTTTTTTATTTTAAATAAAAAATAAAAAAATCTTCTTTTCTGAGATTCTTTTGTTGGAGCTATGTTGCGTTGCTTTGTTTTTACTTTTTTCTTTATGATTTTCTATGATTACAACTTGGTTTCTACAGAATAGAGAAAGACCTCGGGGTCTTATTGTCACATCATATTATGATATTTGTTATGTCAAAGTGTCTTAGGGCACGTAGTTTGTTCTTCATTAGCAAAATGAACGACAGATGATATCAGCTCCTTGTGAACAGTAAGACCCCTTTTTTTTTTTTTTTTTTTTGGACAATAGTAAGACTTTTTAAATGATCATTACATACCTAATTAACCGAATGAGTTGTTGAAAAATAAGTTAAATATTGTTTTTTGAAGATTATAATTGTTTAAAGTATAAAAACAAATGGAACCATCTTTTTTTTAAATTTAATTTGTACTCTAAAAAGCCAAAGCCAAAGACAAGTTTTTTTTTTGAAGGGACCAAAGCCAAGTTATAGTATATTGCTTTTCTGGACTCTTTGTCGCATACTATTTTCGTTTACGTAATTGCTGACCTGCTTCGAAAAGGTGTAAGACAGAGTTTGGGTAATTGCTTACCTGCTATGAAAAAGACAGAGATTAGGATCTTTGTATCGGACAGACATATTGTAGGTGAAATGTTGGACATGAAAATATTATCTTGTACTACTAAGTACATTGTAATAACTTGTAACAAACGAAAATATATGTTACTATTAATTATGATTTACACATGATTTACTTAATGAGAGATAACATAATGACATTAGACATCTAAAGAAATTAAGTCGAATTTAACCTAAACATTCGATTTTAAAACAAGCAAACATATTCATCCGATCCGTAAAATCAAAGTCTAAATGTGGGGTATTGAGGGAAATCAAGTGTGAACTATATTGGTGCATGTCTTTTAACACCCATATCTATCTATTGTGCTACGAGATTGATGGCCTGCTTTTCTTCTTCATAATCATAATCATAATCATAATATAAAGAACAAAAAAATTTAGTATGTTCACATTACACTTTTGGAAGGTTCGTTGGACATAATAAACCTCCAATGTCTGACTTAGAAAGCGGGTCCCATTTCTCATCTCATGTGTATAAAAACACACCAAATGAGTCCACCTTTCTTTTCATCTTCACCCTCTTAAACATTCTCTCTTCTTTCAGCTTAATAATAAAGTTCAAAGCTTTCTGTACAAGTACAACAGCCTGCTACTAAATTCAAGAGAACCAAAAAAAAAAAATGACTCTAAAATTATATGTCGATCGCATGTCCCAGCCTTCCCGTGCCCTCCTCCTCTTCTGCAAGTAACTGTTTTTTTCTTGATTCCCAGTATTTTTTTAAGCTTGTTTCTATATATATGAGCATAATTCAAGTTTGAAAAAGTCTGTTTATTTTTATTTTTTAAACATGATTTTTGGCTTCGTTTTTGTGAAGGGCAAATGGGATTGAGTTTGAGGAGGTGCAGATTACGATTGCTAAAGGGCAGCACTTAACTCCTGAATTCGAAGGTCTGTTTTTCTTTCTGTTTGCATTTTTTGAACCCTTTATGCTTATAATTCAGTAAAGATTTGACTCTCTCTCTCTCTCTCTCTCTGTTTTCCCTTAAAGCAACTAATCCCATGAAGCAAGTTCCTGCGATCGATCATGAAGGCTTTAAGCTTTTCGAGAGGTATGAATTATTGTGTGTATAAATCTTTCAATTTTTCCTGAACAAGTAGTTTGATTGTAAATTAATTCCGGATCCTTGGAGGCTTGGAGTGTCTTATGTGATTTCTCCTGTGAAATTTAAAGCATAAAGTAAGTTTACTTTATATAGTGAACTTAATTTTTGACTGTCACGGAAGGAATCACAACAAGATCATGGGGCATTATGCATATTATGTATGATAATAATATGATATCAACTGAATGATTGTTAGCATACACCATTCACCTAGTGATTCTTTTACATTAAAGTTTTCTCTGCATCTACTGATGAATGCTCGTGTTTATAACACGACTTAACTATGTTTTTGCAGTCATGCGATTCTTATATATCTGGCCACTGCTTTTCCTGGAGTTGCAGATCATTGGTTAGTTCATGATATGCTTGTATGCTACTAATTTTTTTTATAGGAGCCTTTAAATAATGACGACACAAAAGACATCTTGTGGCATCACACCGAAACGTGAGGTTCGATTTTTCAGAGGTTGGATGTGGACATTCGACTTCTGGAAAATCAGACCTCAAACGGTTCAGCCTCACTGGGGTGTCTTAAAAAATAGGTTTGGTATGATGTCACTAAAGACTCCCTTTTTCGATACTAATTATTGCAAGTTGCAATCTGTCTTTTCTGCTTTTGGATTCTCAAGCATAAAGCTTCATTGCTTTTTGAAATGGCCCTTCATACCTTTATAGCTTGCAGTATCTATTCATTTCTAGCTTTTTTTTAAACAGTTTGGATTTACCAAAATATGAATGAAAAAGAAGAAAACAAAATGTATTAGTGGCAAAAACATTTCACTATTGATAGTTTAAGTTACCCCATTTCATTAATTTCCTAGAATATGCCTTCCAGTTCTAAATCGTTTATTAATTTGATTAAAGGTATCCTGCTGACCTGCATGAAAGAGCAAGGGTTCACTCTGTTTTAGACTGGCATCACTCCAACCTACGCCGTGGTTCAGGTGTTTTATCTTTTCTTTAGAAATTAGAATATCCTTTTTGTTTTATATCGACATATATATAAATTTTCATAGACAATCTGTTATTTTGTAAAGAAACATTGCTTTTCATCACGCTTATAAAACTTATAAATATAAGTTCTAATTGATCGATGCTTCTGCTCGCAGCTCAATTTGTTGCGAACGATACACTTTTACCACTTCTTGGTCGACCTTACAATCCACAAGCAGCGGCTGATGCCGAAGTAGTTTTATCGTCTTCTCTTGCAAAGATGGAATCTTTCTGGCTCCAGGAAAATGGGCCTTTTCTGCTGGGAAATTCCCAGCCTACCATTGCTGATCTTAGCTTGTTCAGTGAAATTATGGAACTTGAGGTAAGAGGGCTTATAGCCAAAAATGTATATACTCTTCTGCAAAATGAAAGATTTGTAGCTGAAATCTTGATTATTATTATTTTTTGGTTGAGTTTAGGTCGTGGAAGACACGGTTCGTGAACGAATTATTAGTCCCCACAAGAAAGTTCAAAGGTGGATTGATGATACAAAAAATGCCCTTCAGCCTCATTTTGATGAAGTTCATGTCACTCTTTTTAAAGTGAAAGAAATGATACAGAAGACACGCGTGGAGGCACCGCGTAGTAGCGAGCCAAAACCTGCATTGCTCTAAAAGAATTCAAGATCTGTCTGTGCTGGTGTTAAATAATCAGTGACATGAGATTTTTACGTGGTCACTCACTCCACATGTATGAGAGTCACCATGATTGTTAATTCTACAAAGTACAAACATTAGCATCATTTTAATCTGTAGAAGATGTTGATGTTGTATGTATTTTTTTTTTTTAATCTCTGAATAAAGTTTTGAGTTGTATTATGTAACTAATGAGGTTGTTGTCCAAATCCAAAGACAGAGTTGGACAACTCCACATAATCTTTTTATTTGTTGTTGCCCCTGCCCCCTGGTTTTATCTCTTTCTCTTGCTGGTTCTGTTTTGTATAACTTTTGTATTTGTTCTTTGTTTCAGGAGTTTAAATAAAATTTGATCTACTACTCTCCAAGTTTCAGTATACTTCTTTCTGGATTTCATTGCTGGTAAAAGTGGTTTTTTTTTTCGTCTGGCTATATATATTCCTTTTATTTATACTTGTGTTACAACACATTTTTACGGGTAAAATACCACCTCCTCGTGAGAATGATGTTTCAACTTTCATATTCTTCCCCTTTTTTTTCTCCGGAAATTTATTTTATTTATTAAATAATAAAAAGATTGAAACAAAAAATACAAAAAGTGAACTTAATTTCGTCTCATTAAAACCTCATAGCGGGCAAAACCCTACGATAAAATCGATCAAGAGGAAAGAACACGTTTATGTGCTAAATCAAAATCCAAATTCAAAACTTAAACCTCGTAGCTATGAATTCCTCAAATCCAATATCTCAAAATTTGTTTCGTTTCTTCCTCACCTTCAATTCACCTTCACCTTCACATTCCTGAGCATTTCATGTAGTGTTGGGTATTCAGTACAAATTCGTTTCCTTCGCAATTTCAACCGGTACATTCACAAGTTCTGATTCATCTCTTATTTCTTGTGGATAATCACCGTATAGAAAGGCAGGGCTGGCCCTACAGTGAGGCCAGAGAGACGTCCGTTGATGTAGGACCTTTTATTTATGTTTTAATTAAGTAGCTTATGCTTTGGGCTTTTAAGGGTAGGGTTTAACCTAATTGAGATTTTTAGTTTATAAATATAGCTCTTGTTTCTAAGTTGAGGGATGTTATGTAATCTTGAAATATTATCCTTTCATGAATGAAAGTTACCTAAGAGCTTAGATTAGCTCTTGTTTTATCGTTTATTCGTTTTCGTTGTAGATCTTCTACATCATCCGTCTTAAGCCCAACGGTGCCGGGAGGGTCCAACGGTACATATTTCGCTAAAAGAAAAAAAAATCCGTGTAAATTCAATCCGATCCAACCTAATACAATATGTTTTATTTTTATAAAGGCCCAAATTATTTTTTTTACTCCAATCAATAAAGGTCCCAATAAAAAAATTTACTTGGCCCAAAAAAATTTAGATATACAAACAAGTTTTATTAATTTTTTGTTTGGAAACTATAGAAATTAAAAAGAATATATTATTTTATATCTATATTATATTAAAAACAAAAAGCACACACTAATAAATAAATAAAACAAACAAAAATAAAACTCATTTCACTCCTAAGTAACCCTCCGGCTCTCCCCTCAGTCCCCTGCCTTTGTTTCCACTTTCCCCTCCCCTGCCTCTTCTCGACAACCGCTGTTGAGCTGCTCTTTTTTTTTTCTTTCTTTCTTTCTTTTCTCCTTTCATTCTTAGTTCTTTCAATTTCCCATTCATAAATTTTAATCTCAAATTCTCAATCTTCAAGACTACACAAGCCCTAACTCCTAAGTTCTTAAGTGGAGGTAATTTTCCATTCTTCTTATAGTAATTTACTATTTTTCTTATAGTTTAAATGTTTAATTTTGTAATCAACTTTTTAATTAGTAAGATGAATAGTCAGAATAGATGATTTAATGTCTCTTGGATATCATAATTTTTTTGTATGTAGAAAGATTAGAAGATAGCATAGCAAGGAAGGAATAGGAACAAGGAAGAGCCGAAGAGGGCTTTCATTTTGACTGAATAACAGAAGCACATATAGTCATTGCATTAATCAGATATGTTTGTTTACTTGATGGGGTGATTCCTTGATTGCCCTTGCCGGCTTACTTTATGTCTTGTTTACTTGATGGGGTGATTCCGTGATTGGCCTTGCCGGCGTACTTTTTATTTCGTTTAGCCTTTGCATTTTGTTAGTGGAGTGACTTTTATATTGATGTCATATTATTTTGTGTTTGTAAACTTTTTTAAAGTTTAGGAATCTTGCACAAAAGGGTAGAGTTGTCACTGTTCACCGGATGAAATCATGCAACTCTTAAACGAAAAGGTAAGTACATATTAGGTCGAACCCCGTTTCGTTGCGATACATTAATTCGTACGGCAACTCGTATGCAAACGATTATAAAATATTTACTTTATGAAAAATATCTAACATTATTTTATAGAGATAAAGAGCCAAAAGTCATATTTTTTGCACAAAATAAATAAATAGGACACACACATTTTTTTAGTTGCAAAAAGGACAAACAATTTCAGACGGACAAAAATACCTTTTAGGAGACGCGCGCGTAGCTTCAGTGTATTGTTTGCATATATGATATATTTATTGTAGCCGTTTATATGCTTTTTTTTTTTCTTCCTTTTTTCAAACAACCGTAACTTTTGATTTACAACTCCAATCATCGAAATTTTTTCACCAAAATTCATGTTTTTTTGCTCTTCAATTTGAGCCCAAATACGATACCCTTCCGACGTATATTTTGAAAGATGAAAAAATATTGTATTAACCGGAGCGCTTTTTCTTATAAACGAGTAAAACGACCGTAACTTTTGATTTAGAACACCGATCATCAAAATTGTTTCACCAAAGTTCATATTTTTTTTTATCTTCATTTTGAGACCGCGTTTGATACCATTTCGACGTAGTATTTGAAAGCCGAATTTAATCGCAGCATTTACACTAACACGGTATCGATGAATGATAGAATGAGATCGATGATCAATATCGATGAACAATTTGCATATGAGGTAATCAGTATCATTTAAGGCTTAATTCAAGTGACTACTTCAAGGCAGACATATCTAGCTCATATAAGGCTTATTTCAAGGGACACAATACCATATCTAGCTCATATAAGGCTCATATAAGGCAAAAAAAAAAACTCTTCAACAAAATGCTTCTTGCATATTTTCCTCATATTTGCAGTGAAGTAAAGCTCCAATCTTTGCATATCTCTCTTAAATTATCAAGCAATAATTGGCGTAAATTAAGGCCCAAATAAACATAAAAATGGCAAACCATAATGGAAGAAAGAAACGGTCAAAAAAAAAGAATAACAATGGCGTAAAAATAAAGCTCCAATCTTTACATATTCCACTCAAATTAACACCAACAACAATAGAATTCAACAAAGAAATATAGTGAAAAGTAATACCTCAAACTTTGTACATTTTCCCCCCTCAAATCAACACCCATAATAGCATAAAACAGCAAAAATGGCAGAAACTAAAGCCCCAGAAAAGAAATGGAACAAAATATGCAACTAGTAAAATAAGGAGACTACTTCAAGATAGGTAATCAATATCATTTAAGTCTTAATTCAAGTGACTACTTCAAAGTACACATATCGGCTCATATAAGACAAATTAGTGATACTCGATCATCGATAATGCATCGACATCGACATCGACATCGACATCGACATCGACATCGACATCGACATCGATCATCGATTTTTGAATATCAAACATGGCAAACTTGTTCTAAACTTCAGGCCCAAAACTTGTTCTAAACTTGGTCTAAACGTCCTGGACCTATCATTCCTGTCATGAATCTTCAAATAATAAACCTCACATTTTTTCGTTTTCACCTCAAAACATGAAACATGCTCAAGCATGTAGCTTTACACCTAACAGTTGAATTCAGAAAAAATAACGGTGCTTGCATAAGCTCAAAAATAGCGGTTCATTGACATTATTCATCCGTTTTTTTTTTCATGAATCTTTCATTTTTCTTAATCATCTCAGTGCATTGACATTATTCATCTGTTTTTTTCTTCTTTTTTTCATACAGAAACTACCTCCGGCATTCGTTAAGACGTTGAACACCATTGATTTGAACTCATAAATAGCGGTTCTGAAGAGTGGCAAAGGGACGTGGAGAGTCGACGTCCAAAAATGCAGTCAAAAACTTCCGTTATTTACTCGATTTTTTAGCACTTCTTTTTTTCTGGAAAAACCAAGGATTTCTTCATCCAATATGTGTCCAATGATCGGACTTTTAACCACGGAGGACAAGTTGAACGTAAAACATCGCCTTCAAGACACAAGAGCCGTGTATTAGATTATGCCACGCCCAAATTAACAAAAACTTATCAGGTGTAGTTGCATATATAAGTATCTCATAATCCGATTCCAAGATATATTTAATTTTGCAAACACTTATCTGCATATTCCATCCTATCCATCCTAATGACCTCGAAGTATCTCATAATCCCATTCCAAGCAAAGATTTCACCACTTTCGAGGCGATTTGAACTCGAAGCAACCATCTTCAAACTTACCCATAGCATATGCACTTTTAATTGAATTTCGCAACTTTTGACCACCTGTTGCGACTTTGTATTCTTTGTGGGTAAAGTTGTTACATGAAACTACAAAAGATAAGTTTGATTCTATGCATTTTGGGCCACATTGGTATACAAAACTCGCTCAAACCACGATACCCACATTGGTATACAAAACTCCGCTCAAACCACAATTACTTTTTACCACTCCAAATCCACCCGACATCGGGACCCGATTGAAATGGACCCGGACTAGCCGAGTCAATGGAGTTCTCCTCCCATCGAGCTCATGAATCCGGGTCAAATAGGTACATGGGGCTTTAGGGCTCATTTGAATCCCACGGAGTGAGCTTGAATTCAACCGATGGCTACCAATCTATATACTTCGCATTGAATTAGCAAGTGAGTTCACCGTGTTCGCATTGAATCAACGACAATGGAGGAGAATCAGATGGTGGTGAAATTTTTGCAATCAATGGCGATTGCGAATAAATTTTTGCCGAATTGCGACCACGGCACTCCCATTGTACGACTCCTTCTTGGAGAACAAATCAGAGACCTATTTAGGGAAACGGTGTATCAAAGCTAATTTAGTCCAATCCAATAATTTTTATCCTTATTGCAACTTTTATTTGGAGTGTGGATTAACACTTAGTTAAGCTGGAAAATTTAGACTTTTACCTAATTTTCTCTATTTTATACTACCTATGTCCCAAAATGTAAGTCTCTGTTGACTTTTCAACCGTTTTTCGAAGTCTAATTAATCTTTTGAATTTCATCAAATAATCTAATATTTTTTACATTTATGTAATTTAAGTTTCACTTTATCATAACCCTAATAATATTACATCAATTAACGAAATTCCGATGATTAATTTGACTTCAAAAAACGGTTGAAAAGTCAACAAAGACTTACATTTTGGGACGGAAGTAGTATTATTATATGTCTATATAAAAAAAAGCACACAAAGAAAAACAAAAAGTATGTTTTGTGTGTACGTATGAATTTGGTTTTGTTTTAAATACGCTAAAAGAAAACTACTTTATGTGCAATTGATATACCAAAATTTTGGCGCTATCAATAAATTGAATTTTGTATTTACGGATGTGAAAACGCGCGATAAGTATGTTTAAAATAAAAAACTTCAACTAAAAACCTAATCGTGTGATTTTACGTGTGGCACTTAACGATTAATGTCCGACGCCTCCGCTAGACTCGTGTCCTAGAAAGGTATTCCTTGATGACCTCATCATCATTATCTTCTTCATCATCTTGCCATGTCTTAGCTAAAAAATTGATATCAACATCTGTCCCTTCCATCAAAAGATAGCATGCATGGTAAAAATGATTGAAAACGCCGTATCGATGCCATCAAAGCGATCTGTCCCTTCCATCAAAAGATAGCATGCATGGTAAAATGCCATCCAAACGAGCCTCCGTGAATAAAATTAATATTTTATCTATAGAAACCAAGGCAAAGTACTCCACCCTCCTTCTCATCAAACCGAGGCACCTACAACTTTTGTTCCACAACTACAATATCATTAACGTATTCTTCGTGTTCAATTCTTTAGTCATGCGTCAAAATTCAAGTAATTCCTCATCAATAGCAAAACCATCTTCATACCCGTCATTAGCCACGATCATAGGACAAGAACCAACTGAATGCATGTTGGGAAAAAATATTCGATTTTAAGAAGCTGTTAATTAATTTTAACACCGATATCCACAGTAATCTGGTAACAAAGAGGCTAAGGCAACACCCTGAACAGTAAAAATAAAATAAAAAAGACAATATTAGTAAGAAAGATATTTGAGATTATGACCTCGTGATATACATGTTGAATGAAAAGCTATACTTTAATTGGACAATAAACCTTAACAATGCAACTAGGTGATAATGTCAAGTCTGACTCAGAAAGCAGGTGGTCTTGTTGGGTCCCATTTTACATGTTCTAAAATGATCACTAAAACCATAATGCTTCCTTTCGCATTCACCTTTACCCTGCTTATTAGTATTATACTGTTCTTCTATCTTCTTCTTTTAGCATAATAAAGCTGAGAGGTTTCTGTGAGTGTCGAGTGAGAGTAAGTAATTGTTTCAAGAGAAAAAATGACTCTGAAGTTGTATGTTGGTCGCATGTCCCAGCCATCCCGTGCCATTCTCCTCTTCTGCAAGTAACTAACTGTTTTTTTTTCTTTTTTTGGTGCCCAATGTTTTTTATTTTATTTATATATATAAAGCATAATTCAAGCTTGAACTGTTGGTTATGCAATTTTTACATGTTTCTTGATTACCTTTTTGTGAAGGGCAAATGGGATTGAGTTTGAGGATGTGCAGATTGAGCTTGCTAAAGGGCAGCACTTAACTCCTGAATTTGAAGGTCTTTATAGAAATGCTCTGTACTTTGCATTAATGTTTACAACTTACTCTTTATGCTTATCTTTCAATAAAGATTTGACTATCTCTCTCTCTGTTTACCCTTAAAGCAACTAACCCAATGAAGCAAGTTCCTGCAATCGATCATGACGGCTTTAAGCTGTTCGAGAGGTTTGAATTATATGTATATAAATCTTTTTTCGCTATACCAGTAAATTGCATCTTGTGTTCTCTGCAGTTGTTGATGAATGCTCCAATTTATACCTTTACCGTGTGTTTTTACAGTCATGCGATTCTTATATATCTGGCCAGTGCTTTTCCAGGAGTTGCAGATCATTGGTTAGTTCATGATTTGTTAATTATTTCAAGTTGCAATCTTCCTTTTTCTGCTTTAGATTGTCAACAAATGGCCCTTCATGCCTTTTTAGAATATGCCATCTTCCAATTATGTAATGTTTTATGTTCTTGGTTATGTTGTGTTTGCCTGTTTGGAGGTATCCTGCTGACCTGCATGAAAGAGCAAGGGTTCATTCAGTTTTAGACTGGCATCACTCCAATCTACGCCGTGGTTCAGGTGTTGTATCTTTTCTCTTGCATTATCAATCTTCATAGACAACCTGTAACTAACTTGTATAGAACCATTGCTATTTGCTGCCAATAAGTTTGTTGCATCTTGATTTTGATGATTCTTTTCAGCATCACACTTGTACTTAACTTATATAAGTACATTCTAATTGATCAATGCTTCTTTCTGCTCGCAGCTGAATTTGTCCGTAACGATACACTTGCACCTCTTGTTGGACGGCCTTGCAATCCACAAGCAGCGGCTGATGCTGAAGTACTTTTGTCATCTTCTCTTGCAAAGATCGAATCTTTCTGGCTCCAAGAAAACGGGCCTTTTCTACTCGGGAATTCCCAGCCTTCCATTGCTGATCTTAGCTTGTTCAGTGAAATTATGCAGCTTAAGGTAAAGAGTGAGAGAGTCCTTTGTGCCATACTCTCTTGAATGTAGAGTACTTATTATAGACAAAAACTGTATACTCTCCTGCAAATTAACCAAAAGATTTTTTAGCTGAAATCTTGATTTTTTTGAGTTTAGGTCGTGGAAGACAATGTTTGTGAACGAATTCTTGGACCCCACAAGAAAGTTCAAAACTGGATTGATGAAACAAAGAATGCCCTTCAACCTCATTTTGATGAAGTACATTTCACTCTTTTTAAAGTGAAAGAAATGATACAGAAGATACACTCAGATGCTGGGCGTATCGACACTAATCCTGCATTGCTCTAAAAAAAAATTCAATCTTGCAAACATTAGCATTTTGATCTCTGTACAAGATGTTGTTGTTGTTTGCAATTTTTTTTTTTAATGTAACCATTATATATATACCTTCTTTTACAGGATGTATTTTGAAGTGACACTGTTTTCTTCCTAAAAAGATACATTGCAATTTTCAATAAAAGAATGTAAATGATTAATATGGAGTATATGTGCATTGCATACACTGATGTGTTATCACCTTTTTCAGTGTTATTACATTTCACAATGAGATGACATATTTTACATGCTATATACAAGGTCTATTTTACAAGATAGCCAGAAAGATTAAAAAAAAACTACAAGAGAAAACTTTTGCCTAGCTAGTGACTCCAAAAGCGTAGTCACAACACTAAAAACGCGTTCTTTCCTGTTTTAACATTAACAAAGCACGCCTTCTTTGTCTTGTGATTCCAAATGCAGAGTTACAATCCAAAAACTTTCTATCTAGACAATTCTATCTACAGTTATTCCACTCATCTGAAGAGCATCGAGCTGCCTTGGCCTGCGGTAATTCTTCAATAAAAGAGAGCAACATACGACACTTACAGACGAAGAAGCCATAGCAGCACCGGCTATCCATGGAGGTAACCGGAATCTGGTAGACGGGTAAAGTACACCAGCAGCAATTGGGATTCCGAGTATGTTATAAGCTAAAGCCCATATGTAGTTCATGCGTATACGACGGAAGGTGCTTCTAGAAAGGTCTATGGCAGTAATAACATCCTCCAGATTGCTTTTCATCAGTACAATATCAGCTGCTTCAATAGCTATATCTGTACCTGCACCTATTGCCATTCCAACATCAGCGGCTACGAGTGCTGGCGAGTCGTTTATTCCATCTCCCACCATTGCCACAACTTTTCCTGAAGACTATGATTAACATATAGGAATAAATCATAGTACCAGAAAAACTAACATCAGCTAAATCATAGGTTTTGAGATAAACTAGCAGCTTATACCTGTAATTCCTTCACTTTCTCTGCTTTATCCCCTGGTTTTGCTTCAGCTATAACGTGGCTAATCCCGACTTCATTGGCAACTGATTTTGCTGTTCCCCAATTGTCACCTGTAACTAATACAGTTTCTATCTGCATTGAATGAAGAATTGATATGACCTCTTGGGCTCCAGGCTTTATCGGATCAGATATTGCTACGACTCCAGCCAGTTCATGGTTGATAGAAACAAGAATCCCGGTTTGAGCTAAGCCTTCTATCTCTTCAAGTATTTCATCAGCATCAACAGGAATGGTGATGTTGTTTTCCGTCATTAAGCTCCTGTTACCAATCAGAACTTTCTTGTTGTGTACGATGGCTTTCACGCCCTTTCCTGTGACGGATTCAAAGTCTGTGGTTTCAGGCAGAACAATGTTATCTTCATGTTCACTGAATCTTTTAGCATAATCAACGATCGCCTTGGCTAAGGGGTGCTCGCTGTTCACCTAGTTAAATCACACATCTCTTGTTGTCAGGTTTACATATAATCTTATACTACATTTAAAACTTATTTAATCGGGTATGCAAAATCCATATCAACCGAAACATGTATGTTTGAAAGTATACTCACCTCAACTGCAGCAATTAGTTCATAAAATTCTTGAAGCACCATAACCTTGAGAAGTCTTGTTGTAACAACCAATGGCTTGCCAATTGTTAGGGTCCCTGTCTTGTCAAATACTATGCAGTTCGTCTGTCAGAGACGTGCAAAAAGTTAACATGTCAATTTGACTTGACGGGCTTCTTATCAATAATCGGCAAAAATCAAGGAATGCAAATAAAGCCAAAGGTATGGAGTCTGACCTTATGAGCCTTTTCAAGAGCATTACCACCTTTAATAAGGACACCTTGGGAAGCACCGACCCCAGTGCCAACCATAACAGCCGTTGGAGTAGCAAGGCCAAGGGCACAAGGACAGGCTATAACCATGACAGATATGCCAAACTGCAGGGCAAGTTCGGTACTGTCCATGGAGGAAGGAATCCAAGATTTCGGGTAGCCATTCAACTTTCCAGCCAAAAACCAGGTTAGCCAAGTTGCAACTGATAATACTATAACCTGCATTATTTACAACACACGTACCTGTCAACAACGTTGACTATAATAGACAAACGCGCCTTTTTGTTTTACTTGAACGTCTGCCATTTAGGTCTACTCTAAACAGTCTTACCATATAAGAGGTTGTTTCCATGACTTGAACCCATTGTAAATCGTAAAAGGCTAAAAATATGTAAGTACTTACAAGAGGTACGAAGAACTTAGAAATGCGATCAGCAAGCTTCTGCACCGGAGCTTTAGCCATTTGTGCGGATTCAACCAATCGAACAATCTGGGAAAGAGCGCTTTCTGATCCCACCTTAGTTGCCCTGATATGTAAAACCCCATTTGTGTTCACTGTTCCTCCAATGACAATATCACCCTTCCGTTTTGCCACAGGTCGAGATTCTCCGGTTATCATGCTTTCATTGACATGACTCTGTCCCTTTGTAACAATACCATCACAAGCAACTTTTGCACCGGGAATGATTTTGATAACATCATTCCTTTGTATCAATCTACTATTCATTTCTTCTTCCTTTACCACATTCCCTTCATTATCAAAAGTCACTAGAATAGCTGTTTCCGGAGCCAAGTTCATGAGCTTGGCTATGGCATCAGATGTCTTGCCCTTGGCCAAAACTTCAATGTACTTACCGAGTAAAATGAATGAGATGAGCATCGAGCTGGTCTCGAAAAAATCACTAGAGTCAAAACTTGGAGAAGTTGCAGCTCTCATCACCGAGTATACTGAATAAAAGTAGGCTGCATTTGTTCCAAGGGCAATCAAAACATCCATGTTTGCAGAACCATGGCGTAGTGCTTTATAGGAGCCGGTATAAAACCGTCTACCTATAACGAACTGCACTGGTGTACATAGAACCCATCTCAAAATCTCACCAACAGTAGCCATGTTGTGAACTTTGGTGTCTAAAACATCTTTAATACGCGGAACATACATGAAAACCATGGAAGTCAAGAAAATGGGAATGGTGAATACCAAGCTCCAAAGGAATGATTTTTGGTATTCCTTGATTTCCACCCGCTTATAGGATCCTCTGCCATCTTCAGGATATAACATCGCCTTGTAACGTCCTGATCCTGTTGATTCGACTACATGCATGAAATTCCTCGGTCCAGTTACGTCTGCTTCGTAAGAAACGGACAACTTTTGAAACTCGGGATCAATTGTTACATCTTCAACTCCTGGTAGAGCTTGAAGGGAACTAACAACAAGTCTCATGGAATTATCAGATCTAACTCCATCAAGTTTCAAATGTATTTTGTTCCTGTCTTCCCCTGTACTTATAATTATGCCTTCGAATCCTGTGTCTTCTATGACTTGTAGAATCTGGTTGTGGCCCAAGATGTTTGGATTATAATGGACTTCAGCCTCCTCTGTTGCTAAAGCAACGCTTGCTTTCTGCACACCGGGGATATGCAGTAACGACGACTCGATAGTTGATGAGCAAGAAGTGCATGTCATTCCTTTTATTTGAATTCTACAAACTTGGGCAGATATTTCCATTCCTCATCTCTTATTATTGTTGCCTCAAACCCAACATCTTCAATCGTCTCATGGATTGTTTCCTCCTGAATAAAACTCCATAATGTCAACAAATAGCTACACAAAGTCCAAGAAGACAATAAAAAAGGGCATTGTTAAAGGCACAACACCAAACCTACCATGGCACCACACCAGGACCTTGGAATCGACTTTCAGCCTGTCAAATGTGCACACTCGACCGATGAAAAGTCGAATCTAAGGTCAAGAATCGAATCTTCAGAGGTCGATTGTCACTATAGTGCCCTGACAATAGATTTGGTGTGGTGCCTTTAACAACGGCCTATAAAGAAAAGTCTATTAGAACATTAAGAAACTACATTTACCATTTCACAAGAATCTTACTTTGATTTCTAAATCTCAAACATGAGGAGCAGATGGTTGTTTGAACATGGTTTACTTACATATAACATAGGCATGGCGATGAAAGTTCAGTATTAATGTAAGTTGCACAGGTACAAATACACAGGTGCATAAGGCATATGCGGAAATTTTAAAAATATAGGCACCAAATCATAGGTAATAAAACTGTAAGAATCAAATAATAAATATCAAAAGCGTAAAATAAAACAATTTTATTGGTTTTCTTCATCTTTGGAGGTTGTTATCATTTTAGAAAGTTTTTCATTCATTATGTGGGGGTTTAAACCAAAATCTTCAACATGGTTCTGAATCCACCATCTAACTTTTAAAACTACACATTTCTACACAAAGTTCAAGACTATGAAAAAGGCCTGTTAGATTGTTGAAGACATTATTGATACGTCGTAGTTTTGGTTATAACCTATTTGTAATTGTGTATTTACAGTCTTACCCATACCCGTTGTACTAGTATATAAACTGTACCATTGTAATACTTTTGATTATCAATATACAACACAAATTACCACATGGTATCAGAGCAAGGCTGATCAAAAAAAAAAAAAAAAAAAAAACCAAACCCTAGGGCCGTCCACCATCTTCTTCGGCAAGACCTTCTTCACCGGCAAATCCAATACCGGCGATCAACACCTGCAATGGTCTCGCTTTCTTACTCGACAACAAACAAACCCACACACCAAACCTTAGCTTTTCCACAAGCCATGTCGCTCGATATCGAATCCGCGCCACCAACACTATCGCCGCCACCATCGCCGCACTCACCTACCCGCCCTTTACTCCGCTCATCCGCAGCACATCACCAAGTTAACTCGTCAAAATTATAATCTATGGCGAGCACAGGTTTTACCCTATCTAAAAGGCCAAGGAGTCTACGGGTTCGTTGATGGATCGATCAAACCACCTTCACCGACTACCACCACCGGCAGCCAGGCCGTACCCAACCCTGACTACGCCACCCACCTTGCAGCTTGGACTAAGACTGACAATATGATTCTATCGGTTATCAGCTGGTCTCTCTCCGATGAGGTTCTCTTACAGGTGTACACCGCCACCACGTCGGCGGCAATATGAGCTGCACTACAAACCTCTTTTGCATCTCAAAGTCGAGCCAAGTTGGTCACTTGCGCACTCAGCTCGCTTCAACCCAGAAAAACGAGCTCACCGCCACCGAATACTACTTTAAACTGAAGAACATCGCCGACGAACTCCATCTTGCCGCCCACCCTCTTCCGCCAGATGACTTTGTCGCCTATCTCCTTGCCGGCCTTGATCCGGAATATGAATCCTTCGTTACCCACATCTCGACCCGCGAGACCATCACCGCTGATGAACTGTATGCGCTTCTCCTTACAACGGAGGCTCGGCTAAACCACCACAAACCCTTAGCCGTGGGTGCTCCTCCTCCGGCCAATGCTGTGCATGTTCTCTACAGTCGCAACAACTCCCAATCCGCCCCACAGCAAGGCAACTCGAACCAAGGCAATTCACCTAATTACCATGGACGTGGCAATCGCAGACGTGGCAACGGCGGCAATGGACGTGGCAACGGTGCTCCTCGACAAAATTCTGGTAACGACTCTTCTATTACATGTCAAATTTGTGCTAAAACGGGCCACACTGCCCATGCATGCTATTACAGGTACGAGCAGTCTTCTGATCCTGCAGCCGCATCACAACCCCCCGTAACCCTCGTGCCCCCCAAGCCTATGCCAGTAACCCCAACTTCAACCCTAACACCGAATGGCTTCCTGACACTGGGGCCTCGCATCATCACCTCACCAACGATTTCCGCAACTTAAATGTCACCTCTGAGCCCTATGACGGTACTGATCAAATTCACGTTGGCGATGGTTCAGGTTTGCCCATATCTCACTTTGGTTCCTCTACTTTTCACACGTATCACTTATCCAATGTCCTTGTTTCCCCTGTCCTCACCAAAAATCTCTTATATGTTCAACGTTTTTGTTCGGATAATTCTGTTTTCTTTGAGTTTCACGACTCTTTTTTTCTTGTCAAGGATTATTCGGGAACCACACTGCTTAAAGCTTTGTACGTGACGGTCTCTACCACTTCCACAGTCCACCCTCTCGGCCTATTCAAGCTCATCACACAGTCTCCGGTCCTTTCGCCAAGTGGCACTTCCGTCTCGGTCACTGCTCCTATCATGTTCTCCAACAGGCTTTACGTAGTTTAGCTATTTCTGTTCCAAATAAACCACCGGATGCGGTTTGTGCTCCGTTGTCAACTTGCTAAGAGTCATCGTTTTCCGTTATATACTTCCGATTTTACTTTTAGTCAACCTTTGGATTTGATATATTATGATGTTTGGGGACCTACTGAATTTTCAATATATGGCAATCGTTACCATGTTAGTTTTCTCGATGACTATACTAAATACCTGTGGTTTTACCCGATTAAGCATAAATCTGATGTTGAATCCCTTTTCCCGAAGTTCCTTGCACTAATCGAACGTCACTTTAATACCAAGCTTAAATCTATTCAAACTGATTGGGGTGGCGAATATCGCCACTTTGAACGTACCTTAACTCACTTGGGAATTAACCATCGCCGCTCTGCCCTTCACACCCATGACCAAGTTGGTGCTATTGAACGCCGGCACCACCAAATTACCGAGGTTGGGCTTTCCCTCCTCGCTCACTCTAATCTTCATTTACCCTATAATCAACCGTCACCCTACTCGTGTGTTAAACCATAAATCGCCACTTATATAATCAACCGCCACTTGTATAATCAACCGTCTCCCTACTCGTGTGTTAAACCATAAATCGCCTTTCGAACTTGTCTATCACCGTCCTTCTGACCTTTCTTTCCTTCGTGTCTTTGGTTGTGCCTGTTTTCCATACCTTCGACCCTACAATCGCCACAAAACCGACTTCCGCTCGAAGGCTTGTATTTTCCTTGGCTACAGTCCCTCTCACCATGGCTACAAGTGTCTTGATCTTTCCTCTGGTCGTGTCTACATTGCTCGCCACGTGATTTTTGATGAAACAGTCTTTCCCTACTCGGCCCCAAAACTCACACCTCCTCCACTTCCCATAACCGTTCCTTTACTGTTATCCCTGCCACCTCACCCCACTGCCCCTCGTACCACCAAACACGCCCCACCACCCAACCCGAATATCCCCCCAACCGTCCCCTCCCTAACTACCCCTTCACCACCTAACTCTCCTCAAGCCGAGCCCTCCCCTACCCCAATACCCTCTCCGTCACCTCAAATGCCCGACCCCTCTTCCTCCTCACCACCACCACCGCCATCTCCACCGCCACCTCACCCTATGACCACTCGCACTCGCACAAACACCTTAAAGCCCAAACACAATCCTGACTTTATTCGCTACCCGCTACCAAAGGCCTTAGTTACCACATCTACCATTTCTGAGCCGACCTGTTACACTGACGCAGTTAAACACAAAGTGTGGCGTGATGTCATGCAGGATGAGATTAATGCTCTACTTCGTACTAACACGTGGGAACTTGTCCCCTATAGCCCAAATATGAATGTAGTGGGGAATAAATGGGTATTTAGCACCAAACTCCATGCGGACGGCCACATTGAACGTCATAAGGCTCGTCTGGTTGCCAAGGGCTTTCATCAAGCTCCGGGCATTGACTACTCGAGACCTTTAGCCCGGGTTTTCAAGCCTCGCATTATTCGTGATTTTGTTATCTCTTGTTGTTTCACAGGATGGTCACTTCGCCAAGTTGATATTCAAAATGCCTTTCTTCATGGCACCCTAACTGAAACGGTTTACATGGCCCAACCATCGGGGTTTGCTCATCCTGATCACCCTGATTATGTCTCGCCGCTTGAAGCGCTGGGTTTGTATATGGCTTAAGCAGCACCCCGGCTTGGTTCTTTCGCCATCGATGTTCTCACGCAATTTGGCTTTGTTGGTTCCAAGGTCGATACATCTTTGTATGTCTATACCGTGGCTCCATCCGCCTTTATATACTTATTTACGTGGATGATGTTATTATTATCGCAACACTCGACTCACATTGAACAAAGTTATTCGGTTTCTTGGCACCCGCTTCCCGGTTAAGGATCTTGGGTCTCTCCTACTTTCTTGGTATCAAGCTCTTCACACCCTGTGATGGTCTGCTCTCACTCAACGTAAGTATATTTTCAACTTATTGCAGAAAGCAAATATGGATAAATCCAAGCCGTGCTCCACTCCTATGGCTACCTCGGCTCGACTACATCATGACCCTGGGCCTCTCTTTTCAGATCCGGCTTTGTATCGCACGGTTGTTGGCGGGCTCCAATACCTTAGTTTTACTCGCCCCGACATTACCTTTGCGGTTCACAAAGCTAGCAAATTTATGCACACACCTACTGAGGCCCACTGGTTAGCGGTCAAACGACTTCTCCGTTACTTAAAGGCTACGATCTCTGAGGGTCTCTTTTTCTCCCGTCGTTCGACCTTGCATTTACGTGCCTACTCGGATTCCAATTGGGCCGCCGACCCTGATAATCGGCGTTCTATCGGTGCATATTGTATTTTTCTCGGTGATCACCTTATAAGCTGGCGCTCCAAACAGCACTTCACCGTTTCCAAAAGCAGCACCGAGGCCGAGTACAAGACTCTCTCCAATACTGCCGCCGAGCTTCAATGGATTCGAAGTCTTCTCGCCGACATGCACGTCTCTACGCCTACTCCAACTCTTTGGTGTGATAATATTGATGCTACCTACCTTGCTCACAACCATGTCTTTCACGCTCGCACAAAACATATAGAGATTGATTTTCACCATGTTCGAGAGCTTATTGCCGCCAAGAAACTGACTGTTGCCTTCCTTACATCAAAAGATCAACTCGCGGATCTTCTCATCAAACCATTGGGCAATCCTCGCTTTGCCACTCTGAAGACCAATCTCCGTGTCTACCCTATACCCACGGGATTGCGGGGGCGTGTTGAAGACATTATTGATACGACGTAGTTTTGGTTATAACCTATTTGTAATTGTGTATTTACAGTCTTAACCATACCCGTTGTACTAGTATAGAAACTGTACCATTGTAATACTTTTGATTATCAATATACAACACAAATTACCACATAGATCATTAAGAAAATTACGTTTACAATTTCAGAAGAATGTTACTATGATTTCTAAATCTCAAACCTGAGAAGGAATGAAAGTCCATTTTCAGTTCTAAAATTGATTTTCCACGGGTTAAAAATAGTTTGTTGCCACTAATTGCACCCTAAATTAACCATAGCATGATTAGACTAAAAAGAACTATACAAAGGTTAATTTTAGGGCTGCACAGGTACTAGATTCTAGGCCCAGTTTTTGTTTTTGTTTTTGTTTTTGTTTTTGAAGTAAATGAAGAGTAATTTTAAAAACTCAGCAATCCCCAACAACTGAAGAAGACGACAAAAATCAATTTAAAAAAATCACATGAATCAACATCCAGAAAATTGCACTGTCATCGACTTTTGACAGAAGTAAACCAAAAGAAAAGAAAAAACTTTAAAATTCACTTACGTTAACGAAGGTAGGGGAAAACAGGACTTGAGCTCGATTATTGATGACGTCAACAACAGCTTCATTGATGCCAGGAAGCCTTTTAATGGCTTTTTCAACAGAGGCAGAACATGCAGAGCAAGTCATCCCATTCACCATAAACAAAGCTTTCATTTGGGTTTCGGATGTGGTTCCACTTCCAGATTCGGATCCCCCAAAATTCTTCTTCTTTTCTTCATCCCTATTCGGGTAATTGGGCATAGACGGGTAGTGTGGCCTCGGTGACAAGTCCCTACTAACAATCTTGTTCCCTATGCATGCAATAGAAAGGAATTTGTTGGCCATTATTATTATTGAAAAAATAGCCCAGTTCAAATCTGCTCTCTGCTGCAACACAGTTCAAAGACTTATATAGGCGTTGAGTTGGGGATGAGATCATATCTATTTTACATATTCATTTAAAATATATATATATATTGGAATTGGAATTTGTTAACAAAATCTGCATTCTGTATGGGTCTTGCCTGCATTTAGCCTCGGGTAAACGGATCTTGCCTGCATTTAGCGATGGATACATTGAAGTTTTCAAAAATTGCAAATAAATAACAATTCCTTTGAGAAATGTCCACATTGTTAGGAGTTTTTACTATTGACGTGTCAATTTAAATAAATAATTATTTAATATAATAATTAGTTGTTTAAAAAACAAGAGAGTAGATATACTAATAACTTTGGCTGCCAAATATTTTTTTATTTTATTATCTGAAAGTCAATATTCAGATATGTGTAGTGTTTAAGGAATACGTATCTAAAAGTGTCAAAAGCATATTATTATTAAATATTATTTTAATCAATAGATTATATCATTACAACATCACATCACACACAAATTAATCTCTACAATCATTCTATATTATCACCATTACAACATCACATCACACACAAATTATCTCCACAATCCTTCTATATTTATCCTCCACTTATATTTCTCCACATCATCCAAACAACAACAATCAAGAGGGTTATCTCACAACTACCATTAGGGTTGCTGTAAGTACATAATAGTGTTGTCGAAATTTCAGCCTATTATATTCAAAAGTGAATACGCATGGCTGTGATACTGTTTCGTGTGAAAACCAACGTCTGAACTTTTTTTTCTTTCTTTTACCTAAGAAGGTTGAGTCCTACAAACTCAAAAAGGCTCTACCTGATCATAATATTATTATCGAACCAGCCTTTTAATTTCAAATTTTATAATTATCGATTCGAATTTGGGCAAGTAAATTTATTTTTTGGTCTTTATCGGTTCGAATAATTTATTCTGGGTCTTTATCAATTCAAATAAAAAAATTTAACAAATTATATTAGCTTGGATCTATACGAATTTTTTTATATTTAATCGAAACACGCGATTTTTACCGACATCGTCGCTAACATCACCGACATTCTTCTTCGCCTCGAGTGGTGGGTCGCCCTGATTCTATCAAATGATAGGTGTTATAAATAATTTTTTTTTTGAGGGGATTATAAATACATATTAATACCCTCTCTTTTTTTGGGAACACGGGGTGATATTTTTATTTAGGACAAATTGAATCAAACTCTAGTTCTTATCTAGAACTGCAATATCACTAGGTTATATCTAATTTCCTATATATTTATAATTCTTTTAATCATGCGTATTCTTGTCTGTCATGATCTGTATAAAAATTCAAGAGGCCACCCAATGTAAAAAAATATAAGAATCCTAATTTTTTTTTTTTGGGGAAGGGGAGGTTGGACGGGTAGTTAAGTCAAAAATTTCCGGGTTAGAACCAGGTTGGACGAGTAATTAGGTCAATTTTTTTTTTAATCAAAACGACGCTTGTTATTTTTTTTTAAAGTTGAGTGGGGTCACGTGAGCCACCGGGTCACGTGACGCTGCCCCTGACTCTTACTACGTAAAAGAGATCATAAATTATAGTTATAAGACCAACCACTCGATATAATTGTATTATAACCGTTGTAAGATAAAAAATAAAAAATCGAGTCAAGTAATTCAAATATTTTTTTTGAGTTCAAGTTCGATCACAAGTGTTTAAAACTCAAACTCAAGCTAAAATCTACAGAAAATTTATGAACTTGAGCCGAGTTCAAGCTTTATATTGAGTTTATCCAATGTATATGTTAAAACTCTTTTTTTTTTTTACATTATCATATGATAATAACAACGTGTTACCCAGACAATTATTATGTGATTTTTATATTAAAAATGCAAATAATATTTTATTGATTACCGAACATGATTTTTTTAGAAGTACACAACAAGAGTTTTGTAAAATAGTTAATAAAGTCGACAAGATACAAAAATATAAAATCAATAAAAAAAATAACAATAGATATGATAATTACATTGGCTACAAATATAAAGATAAAAATGCATATGTATAATAACATATGAGGATGTAAATGCCTACAAATATACATATGTGTATAAATATGTTTTCGAGCTTATTCACGAACAGCCGTGTAACAACCTTCTCCAGGAACCAAATCCACAACCACAACGAGACGTTCGACACATGTCTATGAGCTCGGCTTCTTATTTTAGTTGTTACAGGCCGAGTTGAATATAACATTGTCCATGTATTATACGTACGTTTAATATTTATTTAAGTCTATGAAATTAAGTTCTAACTAAATTAAAGCTTTAAACGAATCAAAGTTCTAGTTTATCTTCCTCCGTTGTTTCAAGGCTTTTTTTGTGTGGATTCCACTTTCTCAGGCTGAAAAAAAGGCCGTTTATTAGGGGAAACACTATTTGTGATTTTTCTCATTCCTGTTTTGTTTTCATCCGTCACATTTTTATGTTCCATACAATTTTTATTTTTATTTTTGAGAAAACACAAATACAGATTAAATAAAATATGATAGCTAATATATTTATCACATACGCTAATTCATCTGAGGAATGATCTTCTCAAAGATTTGGCTGTAAGTTGCACTGCACACTTACCCTCAAGATTGGTATGATCCTACTCCTTACCTCATATGCCAGTTTTTATAATTGGGCGTTATTGAGAAGACAAAATCTTTCGCTCTCTTCCATTCTCTCTCTAGGAAAATCCTCTCTTTGCAGGGAGGTTCTAACACGGAGACTCCAATATGAAGAGTGATCCACATGACATAATATGACCACACGCTTCATTCTCAGAACGAACTGCCATGGTCCATATATTGTGTCGTATGGGTGACTCCCTATGTTGGAGTCCTTAGGGTAGAATTTCCCCTCTTTGCAAGCCTTAGTTTTTTCCTTTTCCGGCGCCGGCAGCCGAAAGGTGCCGGTGCCGGCAGTTCATCTCCTTGCATTTCTAGCCTTTTTCTAGTAGTTTTTCATGCTATTGCGCCTTCCCTATTTAGATCTATCCTCCTTCTCCGTTTCTGTTTCACATCTGAAGAAACCACCCTTTTCTTCCGACCGGGGTGGTGGCGGTTTTGGCCGGAAAATACCTTTTCTCTTCTATCTTTGTTGGAAAATTTATATCTTATGTGGTGGGTGGAAGAGAGAGGTTGCTCTGTAGATGATCTGACGGTTTTGGCTCTCGACGCTGTAATTTTGGGCTTCATCGGATTCCAATCGAGCTACCTGATGCTGGCCGGAGGCGGTATTACCGCACGCCGGGCAACTGGTGTCGCTCATAGCTTGTTTTTTGGCCTCGGATATCCGTGCATGTCCATGGAGATAGCTCTCAATTGACGAATTTTAGTTTCTCCTCCCTTCGGTTATTTTTTCTGGCAGGCTATGGTGGGGATCGGATGGATTTTGGCAGCGTTGGTGGTGATTGTATATTTGTTGTTGTTGTTTGTCTTTTGTTTCTATCTGTCGGCTCAGATCGGTGCTCGTCGGTCTCTACGGGTGGTGCTACTGGTTGTTTTTCTTTCGTTTCGGTTATGGACATCCGCGATAAGACGGATTGTTTTCATATTATTATCTTGCCAAATCAAGTTCTCTTTCACGAGAGAGAATTTGGTCTAGTTGGGTTTGCCCTGACGATACAGGGTTTCACTCCCTCCACGTGTCATCTATCGGTTGGTGATCACTGTAAAATAACGCCAGTATATTCATGTCGATGGCCAGGCTAGAGGCCAAAGCCATCTCATAAACGCCAGGCTACGACGATCGACTATCGACTACCGAGCAGTGTGAGGCGACAAGTCCATGTTGACAGAGTCCACACCCGCCTAGCAAAGCAGTGGGATAACGAGCCTGTAGTCGATCACCACAGTCGGAAGTATCGACCGAGGATCGGGTCCACACCACCGCCCAAGCCCATTAATAGTGATAGCTTGGGCAAGGGTTTAAGGCCCATATAATGGTAAGTTTGACAATAATAAGTTCGACTTAACCTTGTGGTTTGTGCAAGTGTTGTCATTATAAATACCCCATTCCAGGAACTACGTAAGGCTTGATTCCTGGAAGATAACAAGATACGTAGGCAATCCAAGATATAGTCTTGGACTCAGCCGCAAACACAAACACCCACCCCCTCATTCATTTTTGGCATTAGGGTTTTTGTGTATTCATCACTAGATCAAGTTAGGGATCAAATCATTAAGGTGGCTTAATTTGCCATCGTCATTGGCGCTAGAAGGAGGGCCTTCTATTGATCGAATACTCAAGAACACGATGCCTCCCAAGAAAACTGCATCCAAAACTGCATCCAAAGCTGTCGATCAAGGCTCCCAGATTAACGAGCCGATCAATCCTAATGTGCAAGGGGAAGAAGATCCGGCCTTGGATCTTATTCAAAGACGACCTCAGCATAAAAACAGGGGAAAAGATCCACTTTGAACCTTATTCAGAGACCCACCAACCGTAAAAGCAAGCTCTTGCTCCAGAATATCGGGCGCTTGCGGATCAGTTGGCAGGGGCGAATTTGGAGGTAATGTCCAGGATAATAGCCGAGGCAGTTACGGCGCGAAGGCAGGCGGACGCCGCCCAGAAGGAAGCTATGGCGGAAGCGCGCCGAAGACGTGGTGGACAAGCTTCTAAACAGACTCTGGGGACGAAATAAGTGCATCATCTAGCTCGCTGGAAAGGAAGAGGCGTGAGATCCACCAAAAACACCAGAGAGGGATGATGATAGCGCCAGGAAGAGTTGAATGCAATTTTGGGTAAGAACTGTGTTTTCGTTGTGGCTCGAGTCTCCTTCACGAAGGAGATCGAGAGCTTTCCTAAACCTGCCGGGTTTAAGATACCAAAGATAGAACCTTATGATGGCACCACCGACCCGGAGGACCATCTTCACAGGTATCTGTCTCAAATGAGGTTGGATGGGGCACCCGATGCAATGCGCTGTCGAGCATTCGAGACGCTACTCGTAGGTCGAGCAAGAGAATGGTTCACGAAGCAACGACCAAGGTCGATCTCCAGTTTTGCCGTGCTCGCTCGAAAGTTCCGAGATGCATTTATAGTCAATAAGAAGTTTCATCTGAGTGCCACGCACCTCATGAACGTGAGGCAGCAAAAAGACGAGACAGTAATGGAGTACTTGAAGAGGTTTAATCTCGAGGCCATGCAGGTCAAGGACGCAGATGACCGACTTCCGATCACATCGCTCGTAGGGGCCGCGTAATACTAAGTTGTACATGAAGTTGAGCAGTAGACGCTCCCCATACCATGGACGAACGTGTCAATGTGGTGCATAGATTCTCGCAACGGGAAGAGGGCGCGGCGCGCACACCCAATCTGACCGGATGGAATCCAAGAAGGACACCCGAGGTCCGAACAGAATCACCCAAGAGGCGGATGTCGAAGTAAGCCATCGGTCTCCGGGACCGTGACGACACGCCCACTCTCGCACCGTGGGGTCAAGAAGGGACCCTCACGTGATAAGGACTTTATCCCACTCAATCGACCTCGATCTGAGGTGTTGTCGATTATGCTTTCAAAAAACATGGCGAGGAAACCGCCACCGTTGAAGAAACCTCGAGAAAAGAGAAACGCAAACAAGTACTGTGATTTTCACGAGGACATAGGCCATACAACAGAGGATTGTATCGACCTGAAGAGAGATATCGACGTCTGCATTCAGGAAGGAAAGCTAGACGAAGTTGTTGACAGATCTTGGTATGATGGGCCCAGAGGGCGTGGGGAATTTAAGAGGAAAAACTCCGATCAAGACAGGAACCGAGGTCGAGATGCCCAGAGACGGAGGGATCGGTCACCTCAGAGGAATCGATCCCCAGGTCGGGAAGGAAACAACAGAGATAACTTCGGTCGGGATAGATACGAAGAAAATCGACCTGTGAACTATGTCAATACGATCTTTGGTCCAGATGAAAGTGATAAGGATCGCATCAGTGAAGAGCCAACTAGTAGCTCGAGAGAGCGCAAAGCAATTACTGCATTCACGCATGTAAGTCGGATACGCCCTCGAGATGATATCCCCAAGTCGAGGAGTCATAGCGGGCGGTTAGTTATTGAGGCGGTTATTAGCCGAGCCCATGTATCGAGAGTCCAGACGATAACGGGAGTGCAAAGTGAACATCATATATCACTCGGCGCTTCAAGCAATGAAGTTGAAAGAGAAGGATCTAGCCCCATAGCCTCTCCCTGCTTGGATTCACAGGCAAGGCACCCATCCCATGGGCTCGATAAAGTTACTCACGATAGGTTGGGATGGTGAGAAGGGAAGGACACTTGAACTAAGCTATGTAGTGGTCAAGGCTCCCTCCGCGCACAATGTTATCCTAGGCGACTGCGCGCTTCTTCGACTTGGCGTGCTATCATATCAACTTTTCATAATAGCATGAAATTTCCTACCAGGAGCGGTTCCCACGAAGTAAAAGGAGACGTTGAAGTCGCTCGGAGTTGTAACTCTGTCGTCATGAATGGGAAGATGGCGGTTCAACAAATCTTAGTCGAGGAACTGATTCCAGAGGAAGAAGAGGAAAAGAGTTGGATCTCCAGTGATGCAGTTGAAAACATCCGAATCTGGAAAGGAGAGGACGATCAGTGTGTGCAAGTCGGGATTTGGATCCCAGAAAAAGAAAAGCAGCTACTAGTCGAGCTTTTAATCGAGTTCAGAGATATTTTTGCCTGGAAAGCCACCGACATGCCAGGACTGTCTACCGACATCGCAGTTCATAAACTCGAAATTGACCAGGCTAAAAAGCCAGTCAAACAGAAGAAGAGAAACTTTGCGTCGGATCGACTTGAGGCCATCGAGGCGGAAGTCGGCAAGCTACTAGCAGCCAAGATAGTGAAAGAGGTATTCTATCCCGAATGGCTAGCTAACCCAGTATTAGTGTTGGTCCCAAAGAAGGGTGAAACTATAGTCGAGGGGGTGAATGACTATAGTGGAGTTTCAAAAACTTTTCTTGTGTTTTAAAAGCTTTTGGGCAAATGGATAAGTCCATTCTTACTATGTTGTTTTCAAATCGCTTTAGACAATCACGTATATGTGTTATGATGTAGGCAAATTAAATAAGTGTCAGAAAGTAAATTGCGTAAATTAAATTGACATAAGGCTTATAGTGGTTCAGGGTGGTGTAATCCTTAATCCACTCTTCTCCCGTGATGATCGGAGGAATTCACTATTGTTTTCACAGATACAACAAAGGTGATTGTCCTTGGCTTCCCAAGCTTCACAATCTACAAGACTATCACTCCTTGACTCGCAATGCCTTCAAAGATGATTCGCCTTCCTTTTCTCGCTCCTCGAGATCAAAATCCTTCAACAGCCTATCACAGCTTCAACTCCTTCTCAGATTGCCTCCGATTCAGCTTGTTTACTTTGATGTGAATGTGATTCACGCACTTGCTTGATCAATCTCACCTCGAATATGACTTTGTAGTTCTGATGTTTGAGTTGATCACTAGATGTATCCTTGTAAGTTCAGAGAGAAGGCTTTTCTAATTGACAGAGTTTCTGCTTTTCTTTCTTTTTCAATCGTTGTTGTCTTTTTCTGTCAATGCCTTCTATTTATAGCCTTGAATAGCCTTGATTTTGAAATTCCGTCCATTGGCTATATTAATGAGGGAATAATCATTGATTTATCCTTGATTCCCCCTTAATTGTATTCTCCTTGATTTCAGTGATCGGATTCTTCTTTCAAATGTATAGCAGAAAATCCGTCTTTGATTGATCCTTCAATGATTGTGCATTTAATGCATGATCTGCTGTGTTGGACTTATTTCTTAGTTTTGATGATGAGTGCCATACTAGCTGTTATAGTGCAAAGGCAAAAAGATGTCTAGATAAAATGTATAGGTTTATTAGAGTTTGATTCATAAATAGGTTTGATCAAACAAGCATCGTAAAAGGTCAGCCGATCGCTTATCGCCAGACCGGTCCAGTCAAGAGGTAGATAGGTCAAGAGATCGGTCCTGCAACCCGCCAAGATCAAGACTCAAGGCCGAGGGTTCAAACTCAAGAAATGAAGGCTAAGGGATCAAACTTAGTATTTAATGTCAAGGATATGGAATCAAGATTCAGGCAAGTCTGTGATGACCTAAATTGATTACATATACCTTGTGTGTAAGGTCTAAGTTCCACAAGTTGGATGATGTTTGGAACTTAGTTATATTCAAAATGATGTAATCTAACTTCACAAATAAAAGTTGATAAAAGGAATCATTTGCATTATATTTTACAGATAAAAATATGATATTCAAGCAGATCGATTGGTTTTACAAACAGTACTAATGAACTCGCCGATATATGCCTCGATTAATTCAAGATTATTGAGAAGTTACATGGATAAGAATACCAACTACCTCGACTTATCAAGCAAATCAAAGGTCGAGATTAAAAAGACGCTGGGATGATCCATATTTTTATCCATTGATACAAGTCAGTGGTGGACAGATCAGATCTGTCAAAAAGTAATCCCGACAAAGGTCACCCCATGAATAGTGACAGAATGCAGTGAGGATGGGACAAATACATGGAACGGTCACATTTGAATTTCAAATTCAAGTCACATGCATTCCTACCTATAAATAGAGGACTTTCAACTCAAGAAAGAATAGGATGAATTTTGGGAATAAACTTCAAGTGATAACATTGAGCTGAAAAACACCCTGCTGAACTTACTGAGCTTAAGGCTGCTGATCTAGTTATTTTCTTCAAGTGCATTCTGTGTTTAAGCCGCATCAAGCATACACACTTCAAGACCGCAAGTCGCCGATTATATCATCCTAATCAAGTCGCCGTGAATCGAATCATTTACTTGATTCATTCTTTATTTTATAAAGAGCTCGCCAAGACAAGTGAAGCATCCGTTAGTGTGAAAGATCGTTGGTTTGTGGTGGAGCTGGTGGTGAAGAGGCAATTCTACCCTTCAAGGACCAAAGTGGAAGACTCAGAGCAAAGAATCCTACATGTTCCTAGTTTTCGGGCCAGAAGCCATAGTTATTGGTGAAGGACAAGCAACCTAGATTCTTTGTAACAGATAACTCAAAGATTACTAGTGAATTTCCTCCAACATCACAGAGAAGAGTGGACGACAGTGATTACATCACCTCGAACCACTATAAAAATCTCTACTTACTTATCGCATTTACTTTTCGTGACTTAGTCATTATTCATATCAACTCATTGAATCTAGCAATCGAAATCACACACATACATTATCGAGTATCTAATACTTAGTAACATATTTAACAACAAGTAACAAGGCTTAATTTTGATATTATTTCACGCACAAATTCAAAGAATCGAATCACAAGAGACTATCGCTTATCAAGAAAGTTATCGAGGTCTCAAAGCAGATCATCAAGTATCGCAGGTCGGGCCAAGTTGCGTAATTTGTTAACTCCAAAGTTTTAAGTGTTAAGTTTATTCACCCCTCTAAACTTAACTAAAGCCTTTCAAGGGACCAACAATTGGTATCGGAGCAAAGGCTTCGCTCAAGGAACTTACTTGTTGTGCTTTGTGAAAATTCTTTAAAAACTTTCCTTCAAGTTACCGATTTTCAAGACTTGCATCATGGATAACACACAAAGATGCTGAACCATGTTGATGTGCTCTCTTGATAGATTTGATGAGTATAAATGTCGAATGCAGCATATCTTGTCGCTACTCATGATGAGATGATGGATGTACTAATCAAGGACCACCTGGAGATTACAAAGGCAAAGAATAAATGGGTGACAGAATCGAGTACATTCCTAAACCAAAGAGAGAATGGAATGCGTAAGACAGAAAAGAGCAAACCTCAACAACATTGCTATTGATATCATCTACGTAACCTTGATAGCAATATGTACATGAAAGTCAAAGATTGCAAGATCGCAAAGGAACTTTGGGATAAGATTCACTTAATCTGTGAAGGCACCGATGCAATAAAGAAGAACAAAATGGGCAGGCTGTAAAAAGGTTTCAAAAGTTCAAAATGCTACCTAATGAAACCATTGAGCAAATGGAGTCCAGATTCAATGCAATCTTAGATGAACTTACTCACTTGAGTGTAAGTTATTCAAAAGAGGAAGTAAACACCAAAATCTTGGAAGCTTTACTGCAAGAGATGTTTGGAAAATGAAGGTGATCGCAATTGAAGAAATGAGAAAGTCGCATGAAGAAGACACCTTCAAACTGTTTCTCTCGATCTTAAGGCCTATGAATTTAGCAAGAAGCTAGTGCCTGAATCAAAAGGAAGAGCCAAAGACCATCGTGATTGGTCGCTTCACACATCATGAAGAAACATCAGGAGGACAGGATGATATGCTAGATGAAATGCAAGAGCAAATTGCCCTACCGAGCAAGAAAATCGAATGATGAAGACCGGAAAGGCCCTACAAGAAATTTCACAAAGAGGCCTACATCAAAGAAGGAAAGAAGAACCAAAGAAAGATAATGACTATCTATGCTTTCATTGCAAGAAACCGTGACACTTTGCACTGATTGTCCCCGAAGTTGAAACAAGGCAAGGAACTTGATTATCTTTGCTTCAACCGTAAGAAGCCTCGACATTTTAGACCGATTGTCCGCACTCATCAAGACCAAGAGTCAACAAAGGAGACATGGCAAGAAGGCTATGGTTGTCGAAGATGAATCAGATATGAAGTGGGATCCAAAAAGGAAATGAATCGGATGACACAAAGATCAAGTTGCCGATATGGAGGATTATGCTTTGATGGCCAACATGGATGAAACCGAGGAGGTATACAACATCAGATCTATAAACACTCCTACTGGAAGTGATTGTGAATCAACTCGTGGTTCAAATCCTAGAAATTTCGACAACAATGAGACTTTGGATGCCATCCTTAATCAACTAAGGATAATACAACTCAAGTTATGAGATTGTGAAGGCCAAAAAGAGGCTCTTGAGTTAGAAGTTGGAAGATTGAAAGTCGAATTAAGGGTTTTCAAAGGTAAGGAAAAAGATGTTGGATGAATCAAAGATAAGTTCATTGAACATCCAGCACCTCTCGAATCACGAACCATCTTGTTCCAATATCGCATACAAATCAGAAAGCCTTATGGAGATAGAATCGGGCTTGGATTTGGAACTCAAGAATCTAACAAGAGTGGATCCAAGAAGGTTATCGAACCTAGTACTGCACTGGTCCTAAGTTCGTGGCTCGCACTAGATCCATCTCCCAAGAAGGTCAAGCAAGCAAGAAACCAAATGAGAATGCCTCAAAGAAGCAAAATCAGAAGTCTCAGAAGTCAACAGCTCCTAGTAAAAAGAATAAATCCAAAAATAGGACTGCTGTACCTTCTAAGCCTGCTGATAGCAGACCTGCTACCAAGTCTGCTGGACCACAGAAGGGAAAGAAACAGAAATATTCCAAGAATAAGAATCCTAAATCCAAAAATGTTGATCATTCAAGGATACTTATCTCGGGAAAGGTAGACTGCTCCTCACGATAATGATTGGAATATTCTCGCATCTAATGCTAGAAACAACAAGATAACCATACTACTAGTGGTAAAACCTAGACAATGGAATCACAGAGGACTTACACAAGACCTCAAAGCAGACTCCATATTACTGTGGTCGTTCCTAATAGACAAAGACACCTATGGTTATGCAAATGTTTCTAATAACAAGAATCATTTCAAACAGCATTATGTACCAAAAGGCCAGAAAACATATGTGGTTCCTACACAACCTACTGTTAGAACTTATGGATGTGTGGAATACATGTATGAACCAAAGTATGAACCAAAGTATGACACATTTAGGAGAAGACCTTATGGAAACATACCAAGGGTCATGCTTACATCGACCACTATGGACCCAAACAGATTTGGGTACCTAAAATGCATTAACTTTGTTTTGTAGTGGTGTCCGGTACTTTGACAAAGTGGATGTTCCGCACACATGACAAAGAATAAGCACTCGCCTTACAAACTTTGTGGAAAAAGATGGTTCAAGGGTGAATTTTGGCAACAAAAATACACCTGGCTATACAAGAGGATATGGCACACTTATCGTAAATGGACTTACAATCAAGAATGTTGCATATGTGGAAGGATCGACTACAACTTGTCGAGCAATCGACAATTTCCGTGATATGGGATACAAGGTCACTTTTGACAAAAACAATTGTATTGTCATTAGTGAAAGAGGTGATCAAGTTGTACTTGCCGGTAGAAGGCAACAGAACATGTATGTTGTGGATTGGTCTCATCATAGCCTAAACTCGCTCGATTGTACATACCAAATCGAACTCAATTGGTTATGGCACAAGAAGTTAAATCATCTAAATTTTGATGATATTAATCGCTTAGTGAAGAAGAAGTTAGTGGTTGGTTTACCCGAGATCACATTCAAGAAGGATGATATCCGTGATGCATGTCGACAAGGTAAACAGATAAAGACAAGTTTCAAGTCAAAGACTAAACAATCAACTAACAGAGTGTTGGAGCTTATGCACATGGATCTTTTGGACCAATAACTCCAACAAGTGTGACAGAAAGAAATACACCTTAGTGGTTGTGGATGATTTTTAGATACACTTGGGTGATATTCATGAACAAGAAAAGTGAGACACTCCAAAGCTTGCCTAATCTTTTGAAGAGATTACAAAATGAGAAAAGTTTAATAATCATAAAGATTAGATCGATCAGGGTAATCGAATTTCTCAACAAAGTTATAAGAGAATATCGTGGAATGTAATGATGTACTTCATCAACTTGCTGCTTGTACACCTCAAAGAAATGGGGTTGTCGAAAGAAGAAACAGACATTAAAGGAAGCAGAAGAACAATGATTTGTGAAGCATTGCTACTGAAAGATATTGGGTCAAGCAAGAAATACAAATTTTGCTATACACAAAATAGAACATCAAGAACAAGAAGTCAGTCAAGACACCTTATGAGATATGGAATGGAAGGATACCTAATATATCCTATTTTCACCCATTTGGAAGCAAATGTTTTATTCTAAATCATAAAGTTCATTTGAAAACATTCCAACCAAAATCGATGAAGGAATTTTCTTAGGATATTCTTCATCAACAGAGCATTGTGGTAATCGAACAAAAGAACATCAAACATGAAGAAACAATCAATGTTGTGTTTGATGAACCTAAGTTTATTGGTATGGAAGATAAAGAGTGTGAACTCAATAAAATCAACAAATCACCGATCCAGATTGTGTTGAAGTTTTGGAAAGATTCAATGACTTAAAAGTTTCGACATCGCCTCTTTTAACATCTCTGCCGACAATGTTATCGATGCAACAATCAAGCAGCTTCAAGGATCTCACGACTTCGTAGAAGAAACTACAAACAGACTCCTATCAAGATGATATTCCCGAAAATCAAAATAACCAAAATCCACAATGGTTAAGGAATCACCTCGCCGAACAAGTAATTGGCAATGTACAAAGAAGGTGTGAGGACCGTAAGACAACCTGGAAGCAATGTTTACTTGTTTTCTTTCACAAATGGAACCCAAAGTTGTTGAAGAAGCAATTTTGAGATCCAGATTGATAATTGCTATGCAAGAAGAATTAAATGAATTTGAAAGAAATCAAGTTTGGACACTAGTTGAAAGGCCAAGTCATGCAAATATCATTGGTACTAAATGGGTATACAGAAATAAACTTGATGAATCTGGTACCATTGTTAGAAATAAGGCCGCACTAGTTGCAAAAGGCTATTCTCAAGGTATGAATAGATTTTGATGAGACTTATGCACTGCTGCAAGATTGAAGCTATCGATTATTTTTGGCACATGTCGCATACAAGAACTTCAAAGTATATCAAATGGATGTCAAGAGTGCATTTTTGAATGGTATCCTAGAGGAGGAAGTGTATGTTCAAAGAACCTCCTGGATTTGAAGTTAAAGATCAAGAAGATAAAGTGTATAGACTCAACAAAGCACTTTATGGATTGAAACAAGCACCAAGAGCATGGTATGAGACTCTATCTCAATTCTTGGTGGACAATGGTTTTACAAAAGGACCATTGACAAGACACTTTTCGTAATCAGTGAAGGGACAAAGACATTGTACAAATTTATGTGGATGACATAATTTTTGGTTCTCGAGAATGATTTACTTTGTGAAAAGTTTGTAAATCTAATGAAGAGCAAATTCCAAATGAGTATGATGGGAGAAATGAATTACTTCTTGGGATTGCAAGTTAAACAGCTTGAAAGATGGAATCTTCATTCATCAAACCAAGTATACCAAAGAGTTGTCAAGAAATTTGGTATGGAAAACAAAGACTAAGAGCTCAACTCCTATGAGTACAAACATCGATTGGATGAAGATAAAGAAGGCAAAGATGTTGATCGACTGCATGCGAGAAGGATGATAGGCAATCGTCAGATCTCATCGCCAAACAGACCTGATATATCCTTTGCTGTAGGTGTTTGTGCAAGATTTCAATCCAAACCTAAAGAAAGTCATTTAGGTGCTGTCAAAAGAGTTCTTAAGTATCTAAAAGAGACTTTGGGAGTAGGAATATGGTATTCCAAGGAAGGAAGCTTCAAGGTAATATCCTACTCAGATTCTGATTATGCTGGATGCAAGATTGATAGAAAAAGCACCTCAGAACTCGCCGCTTAATGGGAAATAGACTGGTCTCCTGGTTTAGCAAGAAACAGAATTCTATTTCAACTTCCACTGCTGAAGCTGAATACATTGCTGCTGGAAGTTGCTGTGCACAAGTACTATGGTTAAGACAACAATTAAGGGATTATGGAATTGAAGAAAGGGAAATTCCAATCATGTGTGACAACACAAGTGCAATTGCAATCACAGTAAAATCTGCTTTTGCATTCAAGAACCAAGCACATTGATGTGAGACATCATTTTATAAGAGATCATGTTGAAAAGAAAGATGTGGTGGTTCTATACATTCCTATCAAGATCAACTTGTCGATATTTTCACTAAGCCACTTGATAGTGAAAGATTTGCCAAATTAAGGACTCGAACTTGGAATTATAAAGATTGACTGATATTCAAAGAATGTCATCGAATTCACCAAGGGATTAGTCTTTGCTATGTTGGGTGAGCTCACTTAGCAGATTAGTCATTGGTATCAACAATTCCATGTACTTTTGTTTGAACAATTGAGCAAATGAGGTTGCCAAGGGATTGGTCTTTGTCATGTTGGGTGAGCTCACTTGATGATCGGTCATTGGTGTTAAACTTCATCTTGTTTTATCAATTGAACAAAACAAGGAGAAAACAAGGATCAAGAGAGTCACTTTGTCGGTAGTCAGGTTGAAGCACATTATCGCCAGATCGCCGAGCCCACCCCTCGCCGAGGATACCTTTGTCAAGGGAACTTTACTCACCAAAGTTATTAAGGTCAAAAAGCGATTTGGCGGGATATTTATTTTATCCATTATTACCACGCTTAAACCATCCAACGGTTACAAACGTTATGGTGGAGTAATGGGCCACGTGTCAAGACAGAATTTATTCAGATTAATCGTGGTTACCTCAATGTACGTGCAAAGACAGCTTCAACTACCCACCGCCTATATATTCGGACTATCATCACTCGCCAGAATCGCCACTTGCAAATATGCTTTATCATCGCAATCGTTAATTGTGTGAACACAGATTTAAGATTCAATCTTCTTCATCTCATTCTTCTCATTAAAATGGCGGAAAAAGTTGATGTACAAATTGAATCAAGCCAAAGTGTTAGAGGTTTTGTTGAAGATGCAAACAGAATCGAATCGCCATTAACATTGGTCGAAGAATAAGGAGGTATGTCGGGTCGGAAAATGTGTTAAACATAAATCGACACAATTTCTTATACAAATGTTGTCGCTTCGAGAAACATTCAAATAAAGGAAGGAATCAAGCATTTAAGATCGCCAGTAAATGGGCAAGAAATTGAAGTTTCCCCACCGCTTTGAGGGAAGTTTTGGATTTGTTGAAGTGGTGGACGGCTCTGTGAATCCCAAGCAATGGGATTGGACAAATTGGCGTTTGTAGATCGACAAGACAGATGCGTAAATCAAATCCGTTCTGCATCAATCGCAAACACATTGGTATTGAATACAAATCACGAGCAAGCTCATTTCAAAGAACATACTTGGGCTAGCTGGCAAGATGGACACTCTATCAGACCCAAGATAGAGTTGATGATTATCATCTGTAGGAGCATGAAGTTTGATCAGCTGTACTTTATTCATTATATGAAGAAAGTGGCCAAGGAAGAGAGTTTAGGGAAGAGGAAGTCCAAGGCACCGCCTTAGGATTAATGGTCCGACATCTGTTTGAATCATCTTGGAATTCTGATGTAGCACCTGTGGATATTAATCGCCTAGATACAAGAAGGAGATTGATTATGCAATTCTGGACTTGATGATGATGAAGAAATTGCTGGAGAAGTTGCTGATGATAATGATGATGGAGATGATGGTGATACTGGTGGTGAGCAGGTTCAGCAAACTAAGAAGATTTCCATCAAACCTGCTGCACCAAAGAAAAGCTCGGCTGGAAAGAGGAAGAAGAGGCCGATGTTAGAAAGACTACGTAAGTCCCAAATAAAAAGAACAAGAAAGGAAACAAAGACAGATCGTTGAGTCTGGCCGAGGTCAAGTGGAGGTTATCGACCTCGCTGTGGCTTCAAGAAAAACTGTTGGTGAAATTTTTAGAGAACAATGTAAGGAAGCAAGTAGAGAAAAGAAAATTGACTGTAAAAGATGATGATGATGAACCCCTATCCAAGAGGATGAAGGAAGTTGCCAAAAGAAGAAATATGGCAAGGGAAAGAGTTAAAAATTTGGAGGCACAGAGGGCCCAAGAAGAAGCATCAAGAGAAGAGGAAGAAGAGGTCGTTGAAGCCGAGCCTCTAACTATCATTCCACCGCTTGTTATCAGTGATTCCTCCAATGAAGAAGTTATCAAGTCCACTCGATGTCGAACAAAGTTGTTTTTGAGCAACCTGTAGAGGATCTACAGCAGCTTCATCGACCTCGAGCCTCTTTGTAGTATCCATCAAGAACCACAAAGAAACTCACGAACTCGAACTCGCTGTGGTGGTTGAAGAGGTGATTGGAGACTTGGTTGAAGACCCCGCAAATTTGGCAATAGTTCGTGGGGAAGAGCGCTTGTCGCTAACCTCATTGATGAGCATGTAAGTCGTGGGGAACCAAGTGTGATATCTGATGGAAGTAGTAGGTACAAATGCACATTCACAAAGAATCCGCCGACTTTCAAACATCTCGTAGAAGAAACCATGGATCTCGCTTGTTGGAACCTTTGGAGGTCAACAAGCTACCTGAGTCGCTCCAGAGATCTTTCATGCCATTTGAAAGGCATGCAAAAGGAGCAAGAAAATCGAAGAGTATGTGGATCCCAAACTTCAAAGAAATTGTCGATTATTTCCAATGGAAGTTTGGTTTCTATAAGAGACAAAAGCCATTTCTTGAACCAATGACAGATCTTGAAGAATGGGCTTTTGGCAACCGGGAGTGGAGAACTTGGTGGATCGATTGATACAACCTTGCCGCAATCAAGATTGATGGATTTATTTGATGAGCAACAGAAGGATGAGGGTATCAAATTTAAAGATCCAAGAGATGGTCCTGATGATTCTTCCTCATCATCAGATAGTAGAGGAGACTTTCCCTCTGGACCAGGAGAATCAAGTGGGGCTGCACCGCACATGAATCATCCGCACAACACCACTATCATCGTAAGTCCGCGAGGCCGCAGATCGAGAGATGGATGAGGATCTACAGGATCTCACCATGGATGATCTGGAGGCATTGATCAATGAAGGCATTACTCGAGTAATGGTAGGTCGATCGATGAACCAAGTACATTCCATGTTGTAGAGCCTATCGCACAACTGATGCCGATGATGAGTGAGGATTTGGATGGAGAAAAGGTTGTCGATTTTAATGAACCTAGTGCCACTCCAAGAGTCAATTGAATATCAAGACGGATTTGACATTGAAGGCACTCGACTAAAACCGCCATCATCCCGCACAAGATTGGTCATCTTTGAAGGTTTCCAAGTGGATAATACCAATATATTCAATCCACGTGAAGTTGAAGAGGAGGTACAGTTCTTTGGGATACAAACAAAGACTGGACAAAGGTTGGAACATGAGGTACAAAGTCGCTTGAGTCTCAAACAAAGACTGGACAAAGGTTGGAACTCGATTTGGGTTTGGAGGAAACCCCGCTGTCGATGAGGAGGTCAGTAGAGGGAGCTCTTTGGAGCCAAGGCCATCAGAGGGAAGGATAGTCGCCAGATCGCCGTTAATGAGGATGAGCAACGCTTTGGACTATAACTACAAATGATGAAGAATTACAAATTTTTGGAGAAGAAGAAGTTGTTGAAGAACCCGCACAAGATCCTATCCTTGAAGATGTTCTTGGTGCAATGGTTGAGGAAGGACCTCCCCGCTTGGGAGAGATATGAGTAGAGCTATGGTCATCGCAGACAACAGCACAATATAGAGTTGAGGAGCTCAATTGATGGATCTACCGACAAGAGAATGGCCATGGAGTGCCAATTGAAGTTGTCAATGAGTTAAGAACTGTAAGAAATGACATGCAACAGCTTAAGAACTCAATTGGACAGTAAGAAACAGAGATTTGAAGAATCAACAAGATGGTAAATGATAATAGACAATCATCGATACTGCTTGCTTCAAACTTTGCATCTACTCAAAATGCAATGAATAATTTGATACTAGATGTCAAGGGTATCAAAGTTGGAAATACTGACCAAAGACAAGTTTCTAAAAGATCAACTTGTCTCTATACATGAGAAACTTGACAAGCTTGTCAAGCTCCCAAACTTGTTTGAGAGCTGTTGTCGCACAACAACCTTGCTATGCCTAATCCCAAACTCACTTTGAAAGGATCAACAGATGGAGGAGACCTCGCAATCAAGGATTACTTCACTTGATACTAGAATCGAAGCAGTGGCGTGTCAATTTACAGAGTGATAGTATCACAGAAGCTATTCATGGCCTCATCTCACGTTTTGTTGATGATGTCACTAAGGGGAAGAGGCCAATCAATCAATTGCAGCAAAGGAGGTCGCGGACTCTTTGCACGTAAGAGATGGGTGATGATACAAATGCTTTTAGGCAACTTCGCACTGGCGGATTGCAACTCTGAGATGATCTCGTCACAAGACAAGAAAGAGTTTCATAATGTAAGGAGACCCTATCGTGACATGGGATTTCATGAAGGTCTTAACTCCTTCTTGAGTTTGAAGTTTTGGGAGGCAAGGATTAAAGCCTAAGAGCAAATACCAGAGGCGGAAGAAGTAGCAGAGGTGAAAAGTGCCGCCAATTACAAAAGCAAAAGATTCATCGAATGAATTTAAGGAGTCAGATATGAAGTTTGGCTTCAGGTGAATCGAGATCAATCTTGTCTGCTGAAGCATGGAATTGGTGGAAACAAGTCAATTCTTATATTGACTTTACACTTATTGAGAATGAATGGATGGTTGAAATGATAGAAGAGATCGAGCCTATCAAGAGCAAGTTCGAGAAGGCTAGACAAGAAAGAGAGAAGAGACAATAGATCGCCTACTTATCAATTTTTATCTTTGTCAGTATCTAGTTGTAATAACCGTGAACAAATATTTATAATGAGAATTGACTGAATTTGTTCTGTTTGTGTTTTTATCTTTTGCTTTGTTGATTAGGTGAGGTAGTGGCATCATCACCAAAAAGGGAAATTGTTGGACTTATTTCTTAGTTTTGATGATGAGTGCCATACTACTAGCTGTTATAGTGCAAAGGCAAAAAGATGTCTAGATAAAATGTATAGGTTTATTAGAGTTTGATTCATAAATAGGTTTGATCAAACAAGCATTGTAAAATGTTCTTGATCGTTTATCGCCAGATGGGTCCAGTCGATAGGGTAGATAGGTCGATTAGATGGTGGTCGCAACTCTTCAAGATCAAGATCTGAAAGGCCGAGGGTTCAAACTCGATGTAAATGAAGGCTAAGGGATCAAACTTAGTATTTAATGTCAAGGATATGGAATCGTAAACTAGGCAAGTCTGTGATGACCTAAATTGATTACATATACCTTGTGTAGAAGGTCTAAGTTCCACAAGTTGGATGATGTTTGGAACTTAGTTATATTCAAAATGATGTAATCTAACTTCACAAATAAAAGTTGGATAAAGGAATCAATTTGCATTATATTTTGAGACAAAAATATGATATTCAAAGAGATCGATTGGTTTTACTGATAGAGACTAATGAACTCTTGATATATGCCTCGATTAATTCAAGATTATTGAGAAGTTACATGGATAAGAATAGCCAACTACCTCTGACTTATCAAGCAAATCAAAGGCTGAGATTAAAAAGACGTTGGGATGATCCATATTTTTATCCATTGGATACAAGTCAAAGGGGTGGACAGATCAAGATGTCAAAAAGTAATCTCGACGATTGTCGATCCCATGAATAGTGATGAGAATGCGGTGAGGATGGGACAAATACATGGAACGGTCACATTTGAATTTCAAATTCAAGTCACATGCATTCCTACCTATAAATAGAGGACTTTCAACTCAAGAAAGAATAGGATGAATTTTGGGAATAAACTTCAAGTGATAACATTGAGCTGAAAAACACCCTGCTGAACTTACTGAGCTTAAGGCTGCTGATCTAGTTATTTTCTTCAAGTGCATTCTGTGTTTAAGCTGCATCAAGCATACACACTTGAAGACTGCAAGCTGCTGATTATATCATCCTAATCAAAATTCTTTGAATGAATCATTTACTTGATTCATTCTTTATTTTATAAAGAGCCTGCTCAAGAAAAAGTGAAGCATGTCATTGGTGTGAAAGATCTGTTGGTTTGTGGTGGAGAGTGGTGAAGAGGCAATTCTACCCTTCAAGGACAGGTGGAAGACTCGGGAGCGACAATCCTACCTGCTCCTAGTTTTCGATTTGTGAAGCCATAGTTATTGGTGAAGGACAAGCAACCTAGGATTCTTTGTAACAGATAACTCAAAGATTACTAGTGAATTTCCTCCAACATCACAGGAGAAGAGTGGACGTACAGGATTACATCACCTGGAACCACTATAAAAATCTCTACTTACTTACATCGCATTTACTTTCGCACTTAGTCATTATTCATATCAACTCTTTGAATCTAGCAACTGAAATCACACACATACATTACTGAGTATCTAATACTTAGTAACATATTTAACAACAAGTAACAAGGCTTAATTTTGATATTATTCCGCTGCACAAATTCAAAGAATCGAATCGATGAGACTCATCATGCTTATCGCCAGAGTTATCGAGGTCTCAAGCAGACTCATCAAGTATCAAAGCAGTCTTGAAGTTGCAGAATTTGTTAACTCCAAAGTTTTAAGTGTTAAGTTTATTCACCCCCCCTCTAAACTTAACTAAAGCCTTTTCAAGGGACCAACATGCTGAATCTTCAATGTATATTAATTTCGATCTTGTAAGTGTCTCTTCACCGTCTCAGAGAACGGTGGAGTGAGCCTTCCGACTTAGCCGTTAGTTCTTTCTTCGCGTTTTGTTTTCTCTTTGCCGGCCGTCGGTGTACTCACCGATTCAATTGCTTTCTTCTTTGCTTTAGTTTCAGGAGAATCTTTATACTTCACTCGATCCTTGATTTGGGTGGGATCGGTGTACACCATATTGGAATATTGAGTTTTATCACTTGAAACATAACTTAGACTTATCCAAGGTCATCACGGACTTCCTTGGTTATAAGTCGATCATAATCCCTTCTCTGTATCTCTCTTTGGTGCTTGGTCGGCTTTCACTGCCGAATGTCTGCTTTCACTTTGCCGCCCTACCAACTAGTACAATACTTGACCGACTCAACTTATACAACATGTCGACTCTAAGTAAAGACTTATACAGAGAATTCTAACTTATTTCAGCTTGCTATAACAACTAGTATGGCCATCATCAAAACATAATAACATGTTCCTAACAATTTCCCCTTTTTGATGATGCCAAACCCTCATAAGCTTTGAACATAAGTAAACAAAAATTTTCATAATAACCAGCAGAACAAAATTTCAACAATTTTATTCATCCATCAAGGGCAATGAGATCCAAAGAATTTATTCAATCAGTTACAAACTACATTTTGCTTAATTCACCTTTGTACCTTTTGAACTTTGTAGTCCGAACCTCTTCAATGTCTTTCCAATCAATTTTGGAAACTTCCACTTCCAAGAAGCCAAAGTCGTGTATTCAGATACACCTGAAAAACTCTTTTGGCGAAAAGTCTATTGAAATCAGGCATGGTCTCATTGGCCTTAGGTTCTCCAAAATATTTTTCAAGTCTTTCCTAGCCTCAAGAATGTGTGAGTCTGCAAATTTGAGACTTTGTAGAGACCCCACTGTTCTCAAGCTTTCTCCAATCTCTCCATGGGATTGAAGAATCTTGCCATGTATTTGAAATCTTCTTGTTGTGCGGCGGTGGCAAGTCTTCCGGTCCCTTTGCGAGATAGTGGTATGGCTGAACTTGGTTTGTTGTTGGTCCGTTTGAGAAGTGCAAATTCTCTTTTGACTTCATTGTAGAGATTTGGCCAAATCGGTTCTCATCCTTTCATCCCGATAGTTTAGCCAATCAGCCCAAGCTTCATCTTGTGAGAGGTGAGGATAAAGTCCTTCATGTACTCTAAAAATTCTCTTACATGGTCCAAAGACATCCGCATCATATTCTCGCTTTGCTTTGGTGACCAGTGTAAGTTCTACAGTGCTCACTAGTATATTTGGAGGCTGCCTTTGCTCTCTTGGTGTTTCCTCCGTGTTGAATCTGTGTTGGTCGATGATCCTCTCTTTCTTTGGGTGGATCCAGGCCTTTCTTTGTCTGTCGGACTGTCTCTATCATCATCTCTTCGTTGAATAGGATGAGGAAATCCAATGCAGGGTTCCTTTGTGGCTTTTTCTCTTTCTTCTCTGATCCTTCTTTGTTGCTCTTCTGCTTCATTTCCGATCCTTATTTCTCTGTCTCTTGCTCTCAATTGTTCTTCAGTGAAATTAGGGGGTTTGAAAGTTGATCCTTCAGGCTTATCCAGATTTTCCCCCTTTTTGGCAGCATCATCCCTTTGCTGTAGTAGGATGCTATTGGTGGCCTCTACCGTTCCAATCAGAGAGTCAAGTTTTGATTCAATAGAGGTGAATCTATTGTTATGATCATTCAATTTCTCATTGACACTCCTAAGTCTATGTTGGATCGATAATGGCGCAAATAACACTCTAGAGGGGGGGGGTGAATAGAGTGTTATCCAATTTATACTCTTTTTCGATAATTCAACACAAGTACTAAACAACTAAGGCGGAAGCTAACTTAGTCGGTTATTCGCTTGTGTTATAAAACCTTAGTGATCAAATTAATTAATTAAAGATTCAAAACAAATGCCCTGATGCAGGCTATACCAAAACAAACTGCAAAAGCTACGCAGTTGAAGAAAAGGAATATAAAGTATATGCTATATACTTTATCAAAAGCGAACTATGCAAAAGTTAATTGAAGTGAAAAGATCTTAACAAAAGATACAGTTGTAATACAAAAACAATATATATACCTTTACAGTAGCAAATCAACCAAAAACTTATTATAGCAAGACTAATGATACACAAATGATTAAGATAGTAAAACAAGGGCAGCAAACTTTCCAAAGATTACACAGACAATAAAAGATGTTCGGTCAAGATTTATCAAAGTACAAATAATGAGATATAGTAGCTCAAGAAGTGCAACTTTAATCCAAAACATAAAGATCGAACTATCAAAGAATCCTCGAAGCAATAATCAAAGTTTAAACAAACCAGATTATCAAGTCCTGGTGTAAAAGTGAATACAATGTTCGAACACTAAGACGATCGCCTATTTTATTCTGAGAGAAGAACAAAGAATGTAATAAAACTTTAGCAAGGCAAAAACAGCAAGGGAAAGTCTCAGGATTAACAGATGCAGCAGGCTGAACAAGGGACCTTCAGACCAAAACAGAAAGATGCAGATGACAGCACAAAAACAAACAACTGCAGATATTAAACAACAGTAACAGGGGTGATTCTAATTTTGATTAAGAGCAACACAGTGTGTATGCTGATGATCAAAATCAGAATCAAAACAAATTATGGGGATTAAACACAGACCACTCAGACCAGAATCAAATACAGACTTCTGTCTGAAGCTAAAAACAAGACTTAAGGTGTCCGATTTGAGGAGACTCAAGGCACAAGCAATATACCTCACTAGGCAATCGAATCGGTACATCAGCCAATCTGATTGTTGCTTACTACCTTGATCGATTAGAGATTAGACCACCAAAATCAAGTTTCTGACCGAGCAGACTCGGACTCACAACCACAAAGAAGACTAGTATTCAGCGGGACTACTATCAAACTACTCTAGGCAATCACAGATCACATAAAACACAGAAAATTGAAAAGCAACTGAGTTAAAGTGTTACCTAGACACAAGGAACACTGAAACCTCAATTCAGTATTCTGTCAAGGCTATTGATCAGAGCCTTACTTTTCAATAGCCAAGACCATAAACTTTGACTCCAACTTCAGTTCGAAAAGGACACTAAAAAGGAGAAATTTGCAGTGTAGTGAAATGTGGGATTGCTCAAGACAGTTTTTCTGAGTTCTGAGTTGTTGCAATCCTAGTTTATTATGACTGGATATTTATAGCCCTAGAGGTATAGCTTGAACCTCCAAGGTCTGTGTGAACGGGTTCAAAAGGAAATCTTTAAGATCCGAGGCACTTAATTCTGTGATTTTCCAGCCATAATTAACCACGCTTGCCTGAGGTCCAAAGTCTTATGTATACTCTCTAAAGGAGGGCCGTTAGGCAATTAAGAGAGAGAGTAATACTGACTGGTTGGACCTAACTCATTGGTTAATTAAGCAATCACTCAAACCGACTGACTTCCTTTTGACTCAGTTCAATAGCACAGTGTAAGGCACCCGAGACCTGGTTCAATTGCATAGAATGCATTCTTACCTTAATTGAACCAGGGGTTAACTCAGAGTCAAACCATTAAAGGCTATGATGCCAACCAACATTGGTTTAACTGAGTTATTTAGCCATCATTGGGTCACTACCCTCAGCATTGACTCGACCCTTGACTTCCTAGAGTGTAAGACCCTCAGTCAACTTTCCTAATCCGTACACCAAGAAGGGTCAAGCCTTATACCTGAGCAAACCGGGTAGGATTCACGGTTTGTGAATCTTTGAGTCATGTAAAGAGCACCATCAATTTTCGAAAATTGAAATACTTTATTCACAGTGAATCAGGACTGAATTGGTGTATACATTCAGTCTCAGCTTTCCGGAAATGGTTACCACCTAAATCAGACACATATATGGCAAGAAATCAGGCATAAATCGAATTCAAATCAGAATAATGATTTTCGATATTAACATTATAAAAGGAAAGATTTCACCTTTACGATTTCAAGTTGACTGTAGTACAAAATCAGACTTGATGGCTCGTATCAGTCAATAGCTCTCATCTTTCACGTGGGAAATGAATTTGGACGGAAAGTTGGCTTCTTTGAGCAACGGTTGATCACCAGAGAATCGGGGTGATGAAATCCCCGATTCCTCTTGCCTTTCTCAGCGTCAATTGACCAAACAGGGCAGATTTCCAAAACTCATCATTTAACTCTGCAAGATCGAGCAATTAGTGCGTATAGGGTGTAAAAACAAAATAAAGCCACAGAAATTGAAGGGTAAATGGAACGATTTCACCATTTACATTCTGAATCAGAGTCGGATAAGGAAAGGGCGGAGCTTTCACAATTCTGTGAAAAGGAGCGTGAGCAAAGAAAAACAAGATCGAACATTTAATGTTTGATATTCATTAGAGAAAGAAGGAGAGAAGATGACAGCCGGGATTTATGGGATTTCGAAGTGCAAGAATCGTCATTGAAGACGATGAGAGGAACGGCGGAGTGATTTAGGTTATCTGATTTTTTGCTGAATTGAAAAAGAGAAGGGGATCGGGTTTTTGGGGTAGGAGGGTTTGTATGTAAAATGATTAAAAAAAAATAATAATAATAATAAGGGTTAGATATTTTTTTTGTTATAAAAACTCGGTTGAAGGCCTTGGGTCATTGGACCAGACTTGAAAGAAATTGGGCTGGGAATAAAGACATTGGCGACTAGATTAAAAAAGATCCAAAGAAGCAAATACATAATTTAAATAATTAAATAATTCATTTAAACAAGGATTATCATATAATAATTTCAAAACAGTAATAGCATAGATTATAATGTTACATCATGTAATAAAAACTTTAAATAGGGGATATGTTATATTTGAAAATTAATCAACTTTAAACAAGTGTACCACAAAATACTCAACAGTCTAGTGCCAAAAGCTACTGCCAGTGATTCGTTTTCTTGGGAAATGTGTTGCCTGAGGCCTGCAAGACTGTTGGTGATATTGATGTTAAGCTGCTTCATCAGACTTCCCTGTTGTTGAACCACAATGTTTTGTGCATCAATGTACTCGGCAATGGCTTGAAACTTGTTTTCAATGGAGGAGCTTTTGTCATTAAACGCTGAAATCATGGATCCGAGATACATTGCTTGTCGCTTCAATTCTTCACCAACAAGTCCGCCGCTTTCTCAAAAGTTTCATTTGTAATGCCAAGTGTTGGTGAGAGAGTTTGTGCCTTGTTTCAATTTGGTTACGGACTGTTCTTGGCCCTTGTCTTGATGTTGAGTGACATCTGCATTTACATCTAGATCTTCAAGTATTTGGGTAGATGAGTATCTTTGGTGTGGCTTGAGTGCTGTTCCCCTATCTCTATGCCGGGGTAGTCTTGACTCGAGTGGCAAAGAATGAACCAAAGTGTCCACAATGTTTGTCCTGTTAGTTTGGAACATTGACAGACAAATGTTGAGTGGACCTGTCTTTCTTTGGAGTTGAATACTTGCCGGAGGCTTGTGGTTTCAAAATGTACGGAGAAGAGTAGTGTCATCAATTGCATCCGTGCAAGAGCATCCTCTTCTCTGTCTTTACCTAAATCACCATCATTATTGTCATTACAATCATGATCATTATCATCATCATCATCATGATCATCATCATCATCATCACCACCGCCTGAGTCATCATTCGTCTCTCCTGAGGTCCTGAGTATCTTTGCCTTGGCCGCATCAACCAATTCCCATAGTGGTGATTCATCAAGTACTCCTACAAGTGTTGTGATTCCCGGAAAATCAAATAACCAAGCTTCTTCAAGAAGCATGTGGTCCGTGTCTTGAAGTTGTTGTCGGAATCGCCTTCCTTCCATTCAAGATATTCTCGCAATTCGGTCATCTATATCGTTCTGAGACAATTGTATGCCTTCTTCAGAGATTCCTCATCTTCTCCAAGTGTTTTCTTCATTTGGATGTTGTTCATCCTCACTTTGGCATTTTCTTCTACTTGCTTTGTGCTTCCTCATTGTCGTAATCCTCTTTCGCTTCTTCTTCATCGATTAATTTTCCAAAGTCTCATCTTTTTCGGACTTCACCTGACCTTTGTTTCTTTCTTTGACTTGTGGTGTTGTGTGAGGATTTCTTCCTCTTTCCTTCTCCCGCCTTCTTTTGTGGTTTGACATAAGTAAACATGACTTTGGATTCATGCGATCTGTGGAGTTGTACTGAGGGAGTTTGAGACATTGCAATGAGATAGTGCACTGTATCCCATATGACTTTTTCACCCAGAATTGTCCTTTCATTGTCTTTCCCTCTTTTATCCCTTTTTCACCTGCTTTTACTTCACCTTGGAATTGCTCTTTAATTCTCAAAAAGAAGTATTTTGCCCAATTAAATCGTAGCTTGTTATAGATGATTCCCATTAACCGCATTCTAATTTCGTCATGGCATGATTTGCTCCCAACTTTCCTTCAATGGTTTTGCCAATTAGGGCACTAAACTCATTAAATGGTCGCTTCAACTCAGATCTCGAGACAATTTACTTTTGTGGATCCTGGTTTGCCGTTTTGGCAATGATTGCCCGTAATTCATCTAAGTCATGTGGTATCAATGTCACTTTTGCTTGACCCTTATTTGAAAGTTTGAGATGTTTTCGGATTACCTTTCTTTGTAATCACCACGTCTTTGCCATTTATGGATGCAACAATCTTGTCTTCTTCGAACTTGTCACCTTCTTCATGAGGGAGCCCAGCACGATTGTGCGATTTCCGAAGGAAATCGACTTTCATAACACACTTCCGTTATTGGAGGATTGAGGAAGGTGGATAATTTTAGTTTTTCGCACCGCCGCTAACCTTTTGGCATGCTCATCATTTCCACACGCAGTTGTAGTGTTCGCTTGGAAGAATGAGCCAAGCTGGCAATCGATTTTTCATACCCGGCTTGAGTGATTGAGGAAGATGATGCCATTTTTGAGAGGAGAGGAGTTTGAAAATGAACTTGAGTTTGCAATAGAGATAAACAAGAGTAGGGTTGTAATTTACAAGAGAGCGTAAGGATCTCTGAAAATCTCTAAGTCTTGTTTATATAGTGTGATTTGGGTAGTGTGAACGTGGTTTGAATATGGAAGGATTTAGTGACATAATGGCGTGATTTTGTGTATGAAAACGCGATATTCGAGCGTAGAGGGAGTGGTTTGAGGCAAGTAATGATAGAGCCCGGGAATCGAGGAGTTTATAATTCAAAAATAATATAATTACCTCCATGATCATAACGTGATCGCCACGTGTGTACTGAATAATCCTCCATAATTTCCTTATTCTCCACGTGTATTTAGAATTGATTTTGTTCACACTTTGAATTTGTCCAAGTCTTTATTTCGGTGAAGTGCCTTCGCTGGTCACTTAACCGGTCCAATGAGTTCTTCACTGAGCTGCTTCATTGAACTGCTCCTAACAATCGCTTAAGTTACCTCTGCTGGATACCGGTGCCTTACCCGCTACATCTCCCGTGAACGGCAAAGGTTGTACCAGTTGATGAAGTCACTTAGCCGATTACTCCGCTTAGCCGCCGTTGATACTTAGTCAATTTCAATCATCCCTAACTCGATTCTCAACAAACTAAATCTTTCATAACCGAGTGGTTTAGTGAAGATGTCACCGATTGGTCTTGGTGGATATGTATTTTAGGATGACATCTCCTTTTCAACATGGTCTCTCGATAAAATGATGTCTCACATCAATGTGCTTTGTTCTTGAATGCAACATGGATTTTTCGTAATAGATATTGCACTTGTGTTGTCACACATGATTGGGATTGTTTTCTTCGACTCCATAGTCCCTTAGTCGTTGTCTTATCCACAAGATTTGTGCACAAATGACTACCTGCCGCTATATATTCTCGCTTTCACCGTTGATGTAGATATAGAGTTTTGCTTTTTGTCGAACCATGAGACTAGTCCGGTTCCTAGCATTTGGCATGTTCCAGAGGTGCTTTTTCTATCTATTTTGCATCCAAAGATAGTCGAGTCGAATATGATATCGGTGTAAATCCTCCATCTTTTGGGTACCAAATGCCAACATTGATGGTGTGTTTCAAGTATTTGATTATCCTTTTAGTGCTAGAAGATGTGATTCTTTTGGTTGAGCTTGAAATCTAGCACACACTCCTACCGCAAATGCAATATCGGGTCCGCTTGCGATTAAGTATAATAATGATCCAATAATTCCTCTATACATTTTTCGATCAACATCTTTTCCTCCTTCATCTTTTCCAAGTATGACTCGGCACACATTGGTGTGTCTCGCTATGCCACTTGTGTCCATCCCATACTTGTGTATCAAATCTCTTGTATATTTTGCTTGACTAATGAAAATGCCATCCTTCATTTGCTTTACTTGAAGGCCAAGGAAGTAGTTTAATTCTCCCATCATGCTCATCCAAATTTGCTCTTCATTAGGTTTGCAAATTTCTCACACAACTTTTCATCTTCGATCCAAAGATTATGTCATCAACATAGATTTGCACTAGCAATGTGCTTGCCCCTTCCTCTAGTTTAAATAGAGTCATTTCTATAGTTCCTTTGTTGAATCCATTCTTGATCGTAAATTGTGACAAGAGCCATACTGTGCTCTAGGTGCTGTTTGAGGCCATAGAGGGCCTTCTTGAGTTTGTATACTTTGTCTTCTTTTCCTTTGATTTGAAATCCAGGAGGTTGTTCTACATAAACTTCTTCTTCCAAAAGTCCGTTTAGAATGCACTTTTGACATCCATTTGATAGACTTTGAAGTCTTTGTGTGCAGCAAATGCTAGAAAAAGTCTTATTGCTTCCAATCTTGCTACTAGAGCAAAGGTTTCATCATAATCTATTCCTTCAGCTTGGGAGTATCCTTTTGCAACTAGCCTTGCTTTGTTTCCGACAACAGTTCCTTGCTCATCCATCTTGTTCCTGAATACCCATTTTGCACCAATGATGTTGGCCATTTCAGTCTGTCAACAAGTTCCCCAGACTTTATTTCTTTCAAATTCATTTAGTTCTTCTTGCATGGTTGTGATCCAATCTGCATCTTGGATTGCATCATCTATGGTCTTGGGTTCCACTTGTGATAGAAAGCAAGTTAGCATGTGCTCAGCTTGTCTTCTTGTTCGACTCCGTGTGAATATCTCCAATGACTTGTTCTTCAGGATGGTCTCTAAGCCAATTTAGGCCTGGTTGAAGTTGATCTTCACTTGGTGCTTCCATACCTTCATGCTGAGCATGAACTTCAATTTCAGGTGCTTCTTTTGTTGTATTGATATGTGGCTCATCTTGATTTTCAAAAGATGATTCAGGATAGTAAATTGGTATGGTTGCACTTGTATAGATTTGCCTCTGTGCGCCTTTCTCTTCCTGGTCTTGAAGATCTTCACCATTTGTATATGGTTCATCAAAACCACATGTATTGATTCTTCAATCACCAATGTTCTTTTATTTAGTACTCAATGCTTTGTTGGTGTCTCGAGTATCCCATGAAGATTGCTTCATCGACCTTCTCATCAAAGGTATGCAGATGATTCTGTTCAAGACAAAGCATTTTGATCCAAACATATGAAAATATGAGATATTGGGTTTTCTACCATTCCATAATTCATATGGAGTTTTTCCATGATGTTTGTTGATGATTGATCTGTTTTGTGTATGGCATCTTTGTGTTTCTTCGCTTCACCCAAAATCTCTTTGGCAAGCATGCTTCAAACAATCATTGTTCGATCGCTTCTTTGAGAGTTCTGCTTTTTCTTCTTTCGCTACACCATTTTGTTGTGGAGTTCCCGCTGCAGATAGTTGATGTAGTACTCCATTTTCTTCACAATAGGTTCGATAATTTCATTTAGAAATTCGATTGCCTCTATCGATCCGATTTTGATAATTTTTAGCTCTTTTTCATTCTCGAGTCTTCTCGGCAAGTCTGGTAGCTTCTTGAGTGTTTCTTTCTTCTTGTTCATGAAGATGGTCCAGTGTATTTTGAGAAGTCATCCACCTTTGCAAGAGTATATTTCTTACCACTTACACTTACTCTGGAGTGACTGGTCCAAACAGTCCATGTGCGGTAGATGTAGAACTCTTGTTGTAGATTGATGAGGCTTTGATTTGAATGAGCTTTTTATTTGTTTTCCTTTTCGACAAGCATCACATAGACTCTCTTTCTTGAATGAGATCTTGGCGTGCCTTCAACTAACTTGCTCCTTGATAGTTTGTTGATGGTCTTGAAATTCAGTGATTTAATCTTCTGTGCCAAATCCCGGCTTGTTGATTGTTTATTCTTGACAAGTAGACATGTTTACGCGCTTTGGTCGTTTCTCCATCCACCACATACATGTTGTCTTGTCTTACACCGCAAGAACCATCGTGTTTGTTTGATCTGTGAATCACTTTGCATCCTTCTTTGTTGAAGTGCACATTGTAGCCTTTGTCACGTAATTGACTGATGCTCATCGATTGAAGTTAAGTCCCTTGACATATGCCATATTTTGAATCTTTAGATTGTTTTTGAGTATTGTGCCTTCCCCTTAATCTTGCCAGGGGTTTTTTTCCTCCAAATGTGACTTTGGGTCCATCAAAAGCTTTAAAATCAGTGATCCATTTCTTGTTTCCTGTCATGTGTCTGGAACATCCACTGTCTATGTACCAGACATCCTACAAAACAGATTAATTAAGTTTGGGTACCCAACACTGTTTGGGTCCATATTTGTTAGCAGTCATGCCTCCCATACCAAGTATGTATCCAAAAGGTCTTCTCTTTGGATAATTGAAGTCATCAACTTCATATGTATAAGGCATGGCAGAATAGCTTCTAGTATTTCTACGGAAGGTATTTGGATACTTTTTCCACCTTTTGGTGCATTTATATCCTTCTTCACTTTCCAATATGCAATAGAAACCTTTCTTGCTTCATGTGTCTAGAACATAGCTAGATTGATTTTTCTTAATCACATGATGCATTTTGTGGAATGGTTTCCTCTTGTATTTTGGAGGTGTGACATTCCAATCATCCTCTCGAGGGAAAAAGTCCGCTTTACCTTCGGGATGGTTTGTTGTTTTTGTATGATTGGAATGAGGATTTAGTCTCATTGTTTCACTACAGTGGGTTTTGACTTCACTGGAACAGGATGATCTGTTGGAGACATGGTTTGTCCCTTTCTAAATTTTGGTCCATTAGTGGTCCTCAATTTAGAATTGTGTTGACTATTATCCCTACATTCATCCTGACTGTTATAGCCAAGACCAGATCTGGATCCAAACCTTTTGAGGTTTGTATCTTGGTGCTTTTAGTGGTGCGTTGATTACCTTTTATGGTGAGGAGTTCTTCTTAATCGATTCTGTTGGTAAATGTATGTATGGTCATCCGCTTTTGTTGATCATTTAAGTATGTCTCCTTACTAGTTAATTCAGCTCTTGTTTTATCCGATTCTTTCTTTAACCTCTTATTCTCTTTTCTTAGATCCTTGCATTCCTTTTCCGAATTTCATGATTCTTTTCAATTTCATCAAATTTAGTCATGAGATTTTGGACTAGGTCTCTTTGTATCTAATGGTAGACTAGAGGATTGTGCAAAGTGTTAGATGTGAATGCATTAGATGAAGAACAGGAACTAGATGTTACCTCGTTTCATCTCGATTCTTTAGCCATTAAACATAGGCTTGTTTCCTCGATTTGTCCGAACTATCACTTTTGTCTTCATCCAATTCTTTGGTCATGAGGCATAGGCATGCCTTTTCATTTTCTCGAAATGTCTTCTTCATCACTATCATCCGAGTCATTATCGATGATTCTTCATGCTTTTCACTCTTTGGATTACGCCTTAAGTGCCTTCTTGCTCTTTCTCTTTTCGGATGCTTTGAATTTCTTCTTTTCATCATCTTTGTCATTTTCTCAGGACAATCACCTTGAAGTGACCTCTCTTATTGCAGTTGAAGCATCTGTATTCATCATCTTTCTTCTTCATGTCTCTGTTTGAGCTTGACTTTTTGTTTGATGTTGAATTTCCTTGAATGGCTTCTTTTAAACTGTCAAAACGTTTAACTAATAAAGCTACCGTTCTTTTAGTTCTTGTGCTCTTTGTCGATGCATTCGGCAAAGTTACTTTCTTGGTGCAATTAATGCGATAATTTTGTGTGTCTCGCGGACCACCATCTTCACCGTTCGATTCGAATTCATGAGCTTTCAATTGGGACATCGATTGTCGAGTGTCGAGTGCTTGCAAGATTTGTTGTTCCTCGACATCGATGTTATGATCTTCCATCTTTCGTAGTCCTCTCGGATATTCAAGCATACTTCTTTTTATGGATATGTGTGTCCAAGTCGCATGCGATTCATCGATGATGCTTGAGAATCATTGTCCATTTGAGCAATGGATTCACAGTCTTCATTTTAAAGTTCTCAAATTTCTGTTTTGCAATGAGATAATTTGTTTTCTTTTCTTCGCTTGAGATCCTTCATTTATCAATGATAGTTTGTCCCACATCTCCTTTGTTTGTTTTTTGCGTCTTTGATTCTCATGAACATGTTGTCGTTTAGAGTCTTTAAGATCATATCTTTTGCTACAAAGTCTAGGTTTGCTCTTCTCCCGTCATCTTTGGTCCAATCTTTCTTGGGTTTGTCTATCTCATTTCCTTGATCGCTCTCCTCGTGCCTACCACAAGTAGTGATCATGATTGGGCCGTCATTGATTACATCCAAAGATCTCCTCATGAGTTTCTTTGCAAGATGAGATAACATTCTTATTTTATATTCATCAAAATTATTAACATTGAAAGCAGTACTTTTGACAAGAAGTTTGAGGAATCCATCGATTGCAATTTGAACAAAAAAATGGCGTTGAATGAAAAACTTGATTTGAAAACTACTTTGAAAATATGTGATCTCCTTGTTACCATAAATTAGATCTCAACAAAGTTCGATACTAGGAACACCGCTCGATACCAATTGTTGGTCCCAAAGAAAGGTGAAACTATAGTCGAGAGGGGGTGAATGACTATAGTGGAGTTTCAAAACTTTTCTTGTGTTTTAAAAGCTTTTGGGCAAATGGATAAGTCCCTTCTTACTATGTTGTTTTCAAATCGTTTAGACAATCACGATATATGTGTTATGATGTAGGCAAATTAAATAAGTGTTTGTAAAGTAAATTGCAGAAATTAAATTGACACAAGGCTTATAGTGGTTCAGGGTGGTGTAATCCCTTAATCCACTCTTCTCTCCGTGATGATCGGAGGAATTCACTATTGTTTTCACGATACAACAACAGTGTGATTGTCCTTGGCTTCCCAAGCTTCACAATCTACAAGACTATCACTCCTTGATCGCAACATGGCTTGATGATTCGATCTTCCTTTTGTCGCTCTCGAGATCAAAATCCTTCAACATGGCTATCACAGTTTCAACTCCTTCTCAGATTGCCTCGATTCAGCTTGTTTGATTTGATGTGAATGTGATTCACGCACTTGCTTGATCAATCTCAATTCGAATATGACTTTGTAGTTCGATGTTTGAGTTGATCACTAGATGTATCCTTGTAAGTTTGAGAGAAGGCTTTTCTAATTGTGAGTTTTCGCTTTTCTTTCTTTTTCAATCGTTGTTGTCTTTTTCATCAATGCCTTCTATTTATAGCCTTGAATAGCCTTGATTTTGAAATTCCGTCCATTGGCTATATTCATGAGGGAATAATCCTTGATTTTATCCTTGATTCCCCCTTAATTGTATTCTCCTTGATTTGGTGATCGGATTCTTCTTTCAAATGTATAGCGAGAAAATCCGCCCTTGATTGATCCTTCAATGATTGTGCATTTAATGCATGATCCTTTGAATCTTCAATGTATATTAATTTCGATCTTGTAAGTGTCTCTTCACCGCCTCAGAACGGTGGAGTGAGCCTTTCGACTTAGCCGTTAGTTCTTTCTTCGCCGCGTTTTGTTTCTCTTTGCCGACGATAAAGTGTACTCACCGATTCAATTGTTTTCTTCTTTGCTTTAGTTTCAGGAGAATCTTTATACTTCACTGATCCTTGATTTGGGTGGGATCAGTGTACACCATATTGGAATATTGAGTTTTATCACTTGAAACATAACTTAGACTTATCCAAGGTCATCACAGACTTCCTTGGTTATAAGTCAGATCATAATCCCTTCTCTGTATCTCTCTGGTGGTGCTTGGTCGGCTTCACTCTGCCGAATGTCTGTTTTCACTTTGCCGTCCTACCAACTAGTACAATACTTGTCTGACTCAACTTATACAACATGTCAGACTCTAAGTAAAGACTTATACAGAGAATTCTAACTTATTTCAGGCTTGCTATAACAGATAGTATGGCCATCATCAAAACATAATAAAATGTTCCTAACAATTAGTCAAGAAGCCTGATGGGAGTTGGCGCATGTGTGTAGACTTCACGAATTTAAACAAAGCCTGCCCAAAAGACTCATATCCATTGCCTAAAATCGACAGGTTAGTAGATTCGACCATAGATTTTGAAGTTTTTGGTTTTTTAGATGCATATAAAGGATACCATCAGATTTGGATGGATCCTCGAGATGCGGAAAAAACAGCGTTTATTACAGAATTTGGCACCTTCTGTTATGTGACCATGCCATTCAGATTAAAGAATGCTGGGGCAACATACCAGAGGGCAGTCAACAAGATATTTGCAAGACAAATTGGTAGATGTATGGAAGTTTATGTAGACGACTTGCTTATCAAGAGTCGATCTATGAGACAATACCTGTTCGATGCTCGATAGGTTTTTGAGGTTTTGAGAGAAACACAGATGAGGCTAAACCCGAAGAAGTGTACTTTTGGAGTCAGGTCGGGTAAGTTCTTGGGCTATATGATCTCGAAGGAAAGGATTCGAGCAAACCCGGATAAGATTGATACATTGAAGAACATGCCCGCACCACGAAGTATCAAGGAAGTACAGAGGCTCACGGGTCGAATGTCAGCACTCAACAGATTTCTATCGAGGTCCGCACAGCGAGCGTTACCCTTTTTCAAGATACTCCGAAAGGCCAGTCCTTTTCATTGGGATGATGAATGTCAGACAGCCTTTGAAGAGTTGAAAGCTTATTTATCAGAGTTACCTACCCTCACTTCTCCTCGAGAAGGGGAAAAGTTGTTGGTTTATTTGGCAGTGTGTGAGGAAGCAGTGAGTGCGGTTCTGGTGCGAGAAGGGGTACATGGCCAGGTACCAATATACTTTGTTAGTAAAGCACTACATGGCCCCGAGATCCGGTACTCACCAGCTGAGAAGTTAGCATTATGCCTGGTTCATGCCTCGAGGAAGTTGAGGCCATATTTTCAAGCTCACCCTATTGTGGTAGTCACTGACCAACCACTAAAGCAGATTTTGGCGAAGCCCGACACCTCAGGACGACTGGCGAAATGGGTAATAGAGATGGCCCAGTATGATATCGAGTTCGTCCCTCGGACTGCGATAAAAGCACAGGCCTTAGCGGATTTTTTAGCTGAAGGGTCTCCGTCCAACTCGATCAAGAAAAGCAAGGCCCAGAGGAAAAATGGACTCTTCAAGTCGATGGAGCATCGAGTAAGGAGGGGGCAGGAGCAGGGCTCCTTCTGGTAAGCCCGAAAGGCGAGGAATTCCCATACGCCCTTCGATTCGACTTCAAAGCAACTAACAACGAGGCCGAGTATGAGGCCATGATTACTGGTTTAAAGCTCGCGTTGAAGCTGGGTGTCGAAGATCTGTCGGTTTACAGTGACTCGCAGTTAGTGGTCAATCATGTGAAGGGAGAGTATGAGGCTAAAGAAGAAACCATGAAGAATTACTTAGCAGTTGTCCAAAGCCTCATACCAAAATTCAAAACAGTTCAATTCGAGCAAATCCCCCGAAGTCAGAACAAGAGATCCGATGCACTCTCCAAGTTGGCATCAAACTTCATGTCAAGTAAGAAGGTTCTAGTCGAGTTACTGACCGATAGGAGTTACATCGAGATGGAGGCCCAACCGATTACTCAGCAGGCCACATGGATGGACTCGATCGCCCTTTACCTCAAAGACGGAATGTTACCATCTGATAAAGTGCAATCTAGAAAAGTTCGACTCCAGTCCACTCGATATGCGTTCTTTGACGACATCCTCTATCGGAAATCTTTTGTAAGTCAATGGTTAAGATGTGTCTCTGAAACTGAAGGCGAGTATCTCTTAGAAGAAATTCATAGAGGAGCATGTGGAAACCACTGCGGGGCTAGAATGTTAGCTCGAAAATGCAAGTTAGCTGGGTATTTTTGGCCATCGATGCAACGAGATGCAAATAATCATGTCCAGAAATGCAACGCTTGTCAGATTCATGATAATATCTCCCATCAACAAGCGCAAGACATGAACATCATCTCGTCAGCATGGCTATTCGATCAGTGGGGAGTCGATATTGTCGGACCTCTTCCCCGAGCTCCGGGAAATCTCAGATTCGTGGTCGTCGCGGTGGACTACTTCACGAAATGGGTAGAGGCTAAGGCTTTGCCCGACATCCGAGCTGCAACCATCAAGAAGTTTCTGTGGGTCGACATTTTATGCAGGTACGGAATTCCAAAGGCTCTGATCTCGGATAACGGTACTCAGTTTGAAGATCGAAAAGTTAGAGAATGGTGCAGTGAATACCAAATCGACCAGCGATTCACCTCAGTAGCTCATCCACAGGCAAACGGTCAAGTCGAGCAAACTAATCGACAGATCAAGCTGGGTCTAAAAAAGAGACTAGAGGCAGAAGGTCGAGATTGGGCAGTTCAACTTCCGAGCATCCTATGGTCATACAGGACAGCTCCCAATTCATCGACAGGGGAAACCCTTTTTTCTTTAGTATATGGATGTGAAGCGGTGATACCCACAGATATCGGAATCCCCTCTCCTCGAGTTTTGGCCTACAATGTTGAAACAAATGATCCCGAACTCCGACAGGAAAGGGACAATGTCGAGGAGCGAAGAGAGATGGCCTCAGCCCGAATGGCAAGGTACAAACAGAAGATCTCTCAGTATTACAACTCGAGGGTAAGACACAGATACTTCAAGGTTGGTGATCTGGTTCTAAGGAAAAATGAAGCGAGTCGACAGGAGGCAGTCGGAAAGTTGACTCCGAATTGGGAAGGCCCATATCAGATTCGAAGGTTCACCCCAAAGGGTCTTATCAGCTTGGTCGAGCAGACGGAACCACAGTTCCTCGACATTGGCACGCCAACAATCTGAGGAAGTATTATGTTTGAGATAAGCTTTACTTTGATGAACTTGTTTGCTTTTTACTTATGAATCTTGTAATAAGTCCATGAGACAATTTTATGAGTATTCTAATAAATTTGTATCTTTTCGAGATGCTTTCTGTGTTTGTTAGGATTTATAGCCGAAACGATACAAGTCCAATGTGACAGAAAAGTTAAAGGCAAAACAATCGAAAACGAGTAGAGAAATCCGCAGGTCGGACATCTCGATAAAGCCAAAGCAAAGTTAGCCTAATGGGCGACGAATGCAAAGGCATAGAGACGGTTCGCAGGGTCGGGCCAAAGGTCCAAGCTAAGAGCCGAACGAGCCCAACAGGCAAACAAGGCTAAAGCAAAGGACGGTTCGCATAGTCGGGCCACCTGTCCCAGTCGATGGTCGAAAGAGCCTAAATGGCAAAAAAGACTAAAACCAGGGGCAGTTCACATTAAAATGCTCAGCCTAAGGTCAAATAAGCCTAAGGGGCAAAAGGCTAAGGCAAGCAAGTCGATCTCAAGTGCAATAAGAACCAAGGGTTCATAATACACTTGGGGGGCAGCATATCGATAAAATAAATAGCATTTCGAGTTTCGAGCAAAGCCAAAGGCTCGACAAGAAGAAGATTGCAACACATCAAAGAGACAAGCAAAAATCACAGGAAAGAAAAATCAAATTTTAAAAGCAAGTCAAATTCAAAATAAAGTTGTTACACGACAAAGCCAGGTCGAAAAGACCAGCCAAAGTTAAAATAAATATAGTTACAAAGTTCAAGTTCAAATAGCAAAAGATGAATTATAAAGACAACGATCAGGGGTCAGCTTCGGGGGTCGGCTCAGAATTAGCAGAGGTCGGATCGATGGCGGTCGGGTCAACAGCAGGGGCAGAGCTAGAGGCGCCATATTTGATGGCCAGAGACACTCCTCGCTGAAACTCTTCGAAGTATCGATCATAAAGCTTCTCCGAGTCCGGATTGTAAAACATAGGCGTCTCGAGGGACGACACGTCGAATCCCGAGACGACGGCCTTCACCTAATCGACGGCCAGAGTATAGCCACCCATCATCGAGGCGCGCATGATCACCTCCAAGTCGTCTTCGAGGTTTGTCGACTTGCGGTACTCCATGATTGCTTCAGTCTTAGCCTCTTCGACCTGCGCGCGCGCTCGATCCAGTTCGACCTGTAGCGCATCTCGATCACGGCGAGCCTTCCTAGCTTCCTCATCGGCAGCTTTCTGCCCCCTCAGCAACATCTAGTAGTCTTGAGCCAGCTTGAGCAGCTCCCTACCCTGATCATGCCTTTCCTCCTGCAGTCGGCCCAGCTCTTTCTCAGTAGTGGCCAGTTTTGTTTCAGCGGCCACCAACTTATCTTGCAGCTTCTCGAGCTCGGTGACCGACTCGTGCTTCAGCGCGTTGTATTGTTTTTCCACAGCAGAGAGGGCAGCGCTTTTGGCAACATTGTCTTGAAGCAGCCTGCCATTCTCCTTCTTGATTTCGTCCGCCGATTCCCCTGTCTTGGCCAGCCGTCGGGCAGCCTCCCGACCAACAAGGGTATTCTACAAAACGTAAAGAGTGTATCAGAAAAGGGACAAGGCATAGGCCTCGAGAGAAGCTAACATGGAAAGAAGGATCGACTTACAAGACGATTTAATTTTCGCAGCACGAAAGACAGGTTCTTGTCGTCCACGCCAGCGTAATCGTCGGCAACCCAGTCCACACCGATCCCTGACTCGGTAGAGGTCTCAGCGACCTTCTTCCTCTTCGCCTCTCGGTCGTTCCTCACCACCTCGGCGACAGTTGGCCTTTTCTTTGTTCGCACCGCCGGCTCTTCGACATTAACCTCGACATTCGAGGTCAAATCGACAATCTCCTCCTCGCCTCATCTCGAAGAGAACCAAATCGGACTGTCAAGTTGCCAGTTGTCGGAGGTGGCTCAGTCGATCCGGCCGCAGCAGTCGACTCAAGAGCAGCAGGGGTAGGTTCAGGCTGGGAAGCATCTCCCTCTCGGGAAGCAGAAGGTGCCCTTTCCTCAGCCACCGGCAAGTCAGGGGTAGCACGACCTCCGAGAGGTGGAGCAGCAACGGCCGTCGACTCGGGTACCCGGGTGGGGTCAGTGACCTTGGAGAACCTTCCCACTGCAGAGACAAAAAAGACAAGTTAGTTTGATCGATAAACAAGACAAGCGACAAGTCATCAAACACGACAAATGACAAGTATGAAAAGGCAAGCAAATAAGGAACATCCTACGGTTCTCGTGATCTGGGACATTAAGACCCACGTATGGCATTGGCCCAGCTTCCTCCAAATGGTCCAGGTGATACAGGAGACTCAGGTCTCGAGTACACACCTCGAAGTTGTGTCCACCCAGGAGACGAGCCTCGTGTAGAACCGGATCTCTCCCAAGCTTGTCCTGTTTTCCATCTCTCGACCTCCACTGCCCTATGTAGGGGTTATCCAGGCCATGACGGAGAAAGAAAAATCGAGGCTTCCACTCCCCGTGAGAAGAAGGTCCCCTGGTTATGAACTCATGTCGGTTGGTTCTCCTCTGGAATGAATACCACAGCTTGTCGGGCGTAGCAGCTATCTTGTAGTAGTACCGAAACAAGGGCACCGAGAAGCAGACCTGAGCCACTCGACATGCTATTATAAATCCCATCAGAGTTCTGACACCGTTTGGGGCGATCTGAGAAACACTAATCTCATAATGATGTAGAATCGCGAGGATGGCGGGGCAGAGTGGGAACCTTAGCCCACTCGCAAGTTGATTCTCGTAAACGGCGCAAAACCCCTCTGGGGGCTCATCGGCAAACATGTGATTACCAGAAGGAAGTCGAGACTCGAAGGGGGGATTAACAATGTTATACTTCTTGCAGATTTCGACAACCTCCTCAGAAGAGAGTACGCTGAGGCATCCCTTTGCACCTTTCCCGTCCATCCTAGTCACTAATTTCTTAGGTTGGTAAGGGGCAGGAGGAGAAGAAGTGGAGGGTTCGCCGGAATTTTGCCGGAGAAGAAGATCGGAGACAGCAGGTACCGGAATTTGGGATTGGGAAGGCGTTCCGCTACCCCTATCGGATTCTGTAGCACTACTACTACTACTTGACATAGATAAAATCAAACAAAAAGATGAAGAACACTAAGATAAAAGACAAGATCTTACTTGGTGTTTTGGAGTTTGGGGAATGAGATGAAGAAAATAACAAACCGGGTTTTGCAGCAGCTTCTATCCTCTCCTCCTTTATATATGAAATCAAAAGATTTGCAAATGATTTGAAGAGACGTGGGTAGTGGGGGTTATAACCCCTGGAGATCACGACAATCAAAGCGTGTGACGCGTCTTTTTGCAGATTCGGCGCTTTGTATGCCGATATTGTGCCACGTAGTAGTAAGCAGTTGGGGATAACAAGTGGCGGGAAAAAGCCCGCCCAAACAAAAACTCAACTCGAAGACGACTCATGTGACAGACTCGACCTCGGACAACGGGAGTCGCCTCTCTCAAGTCTGGGGGGCTTATGACGATACATGGTTTCACTCCCTCCACGTGTCATCTATCGGTTGGTCATCACACTGTAAAATAACGCCAGTATATTCATGTCGATGCCCAGGCTAGAGGCCAAAGCCATCTCATAAACGCCAGGCTACGACGATCGACTATCGACTACCGAGCAGTGTGAGGCGACAAGTCCATGAGGACAGAGTCCACACCAGCTAGCAGTGTGGGATAACGAGCCTAGAGTCGATCACCACAGGTCGGAAGTATCGACTCGAGGACGGGATCCACACCAGCTGTCCAAGCCCATTAATAGTGATAGCTTGGGCAAGGGTTTAAGGCCCATATAAGGGTAAGTTTGACAATAATACAAGCCGACTTAACCTTAGGGTTTAGGCAAGTGTTGTCATTATAAATACCCCATTCCAGGAACTACGTAAGGCTTGATTCCTGGAAGATAACATGATACGTAGGCAATCCAAGATATAGTCTTGGACTCAGCCGCAAACACAAACACCCACCCCCTCATTCATTTTTGGCATTAGGGTTTTTGTGTATTCATCACTAGATCAAGTTAGGGCTCAAATCATTAAGGTGGCTTAATTTGCCATCGTCATGCCCCAATGTTGTTTTCTTTTCGTATTGTAGCTATAGTGGTCCGGTGTTTGTTCCGGCTGATGTCCGGATGTAAAACTTTGTATGTGTTGTTGTTTCTAATAATATTTCTTTCGTTTCTGAAAAAAAAAATTAAAAAAAATTAAAATAAAAATTGGGCGTTATTGAGCTCAAAATAAATAAATAAATAAATTGCGCGTTATTGATGACAAATTTTATAATACAACCGTTGTAGCAAGGTTGTACCAAGTGGCATACATTACAACCATTCATTTCTAACCTCTCACACACGATAAAAGTGTATTATGTGAAAGAGAGTAAAAATAAGAGGCTCTAATGTATGCCACTTGGTACAACATTCTTACAACCGTTGCACCATAAAGTCTCTCGTTATTGATAGTACAAAACTATAAATCTTTATAGGAGTACAACTTATACTACCTGCAAGGCTGCAAGATAATTATCCGTCCATAGCTTTTTCATATATTTTAGATGGACACTTAATAAATTTTACATTAAAAATTATGAGTATTAATCAAACATCCTAAACACGAAAATACTCTTTTTAAATAGGAAAAATTAGTTATAACTCCACCTTTGCTCCCTAAATCAAGCTTTAATCCACACTCATTTTTTTAATTGCAATAAGGACAAAGTAATTTCACTCGAACTAAAATACCCCTCATAACCTATCCTATCCTACTACTAATAAGAAGTGAACTCTTCCCATATTGTGCCACGTGGCAGCCTCTGTGGCTGACACGTGGCAAAAAAAAAAAATCGTGATTTCGGTTATCTCGTTTCGTTATATCTACTTATACTTGCCACCTGTCTAGGCGGGCTGGTCTCTAGTCGGTCCCTAGTTGGCCTCTAGGCGGGAAAATCGGGTTCAAGGCGGAATAGTCGGGCTCAACTCGGGCAACTCGGCCTAGGTGGTCTGTATTATGATTTTGTTTTTAAACTTGAGTGCTTGACTTTGAATGTGTTTATTTTGGATGTATCACGTATGTTTTTATGTGTTTATTTTGGACGTATCGCGTATGTTATGTTAGTACTTAGTATTACAAGAGTAGTAGTATCATTATTTTTGGGGGGTTTTAGTAGTATTTTGTTATTTTTGTTTTTGTCAATTCCATTATTATCATTATTAATTAAAAAAACTCAAAGCCGTCTAGTCCCTGACTAGTCCCCCGTCTAGCCGACTAGTCCCAACTCCCCACTCGGCCGCCCGACTAGCGCCTACCGACTTTTAGAACATTGGTTCACGGTTCCTTTTATTTTGGTTTTAACTATTTTCACAACTAAAATATGAAATCAAAACCTACCATATCATACATTTTTTGGTTCGATTCGGTCTTTGAATTAATCGGACCACGTAGTATTACTAAAGCTTGTATTGGAATATGAAATTAACGTACAACAATAAATATTATGTTTAGAGTATATTTGGAAAAAAAATAAATTACATGTTGCTTTTTAAATTAGACACTTTTATGTCATGGATGTAGTATATCATCAACCTAAAAACCTAAATATAAAAAGGAAAGGGGAAGTTAAGGAGGATAGGCCACGTCGGTCTTTTTGGCTGAAAATTGGCCTGCTACGTGTCCCTAACAAGGAATTAAAATTATTGTTAAATAAAAACAATATCCTACTACTAATAAGAAGTGTGTTCAAATTATTCAGCCATCAACCCACGTCGCCTTTTTTGTTTTGCTGCACCAAAATAAGTTGCTACCTGGGAGTGACAGCTGTCCTCAATAATAAGAAGTGTGTTCAAATTATTCAGCCATCAACCCACATCGCCCTTTTTGTTTTGCTGCCCTTTTTGTTCAAATTATTCAGAAGAGAAAAACATTTGTGTTGTGCTTTTGTGCCATGCCAAGCATCCCCTATGGTATATATTAAGTTCCAGTAGTTCTAAGTAATCAAAGCATTTACATATTATAGCCATTAGTCGTTATTCTATTGACGATTAATGGTTTTAGCTAATATGTAACCATGCTTTTTTGTTCATTGTAAAATAGTTGTACTTCTCTCTACGCTTTTCCGGGAAACTTTATCATTTTGGATGTAATAGTTTGCTTCTATTGTAACCCATCATTGGCACTCATGGTTTTATTATGTATTTATGGTATGGTTTTCTATGTATTTATGGTTACTATTGCGCTACTACTGCTTAAGTTTATTCATATATTTTTTATTCCATTGTTCATCTATTTCTTTAGTGTCTGCTAGACATATCAAACCATTATCCATGTACCTCCTGACTGTCTTTCAGAAATAGAAAAGCATTGTATTTACATATCATACATCTACAGTTTTGTTAGGAATATAATCAAACACACCATCTAGCTCGGTATCCAACTGTACGGGGCATGTCGTGCCTTGCACGACATACCTTGCTACACTAGTAACAATAAGAAAAGCAGTAAGACATTTGGTCCTGATGCTGTAGCTATGAAGCATAAATCTTCGGCTCAGAAAATAGAAAATCCGTTTGAAACCATTTGGTCCGTCGTAAGTTCGATATCCGTGGTAAAAAACGTAAAGGCGAAGAATGTTGTGTTGGTCTTTCTCGTTCATTTGCTATTGAAAAGTTAATTTCCTCAACTTTTTGCTAAAAAGCTCATTTTTGCTCGTGTACATCGACACTAAGCATGTGGAGATGGGCAATTTGTTTTCTATTAGTTTATATCATTTTTTTGATATACTGTAATGCCTCGCTCCCGGATACCTAGCCCTTATCCGGAAGAGAACGTTCGGCGCGTATAACATTAAATAAATCCAATATTATACGCCAGCCTCTACGTCATCGTATCAAAATTAAAGCAACGAAAACTCAAAAGGCTCGGGTAAAATCATAAATGTCTAAGAATAGAATACAAACCAACTAGGGGTAGAAAGGAAAAAAACTTACAACAACGATATAAAGCTTACAACATACGATGTTCCAAAAAAAAGATACAAAACTTGTCTTACAAACTCGAAATAAAATTACAACAAGTTATTTAAAGAATCTACAACATAATCTAGTACAACCTTTAATAGAAAAGTGAAAGAAAGCATCAACATGGGATCAATGTCATCAAGAATGGCTAACATGTTCGTCTTCTCACCCCAAAAGCACACAAAACAACATATGCAATTGAGGTAAGTACAAAGTACTTAGCAAGAGGAAGAAGCTAATGTATAATTAAGTCTTACAACGAAAGGTTCATATTATTATTATTATTATTAAGTTATTTTTATGTGACCGACTCAACTCTAGAGTTCGCTTCATGCTCATCAACATGGGCTAACTATTTCTAGCTTAACTTATCTTTGTTACATCGGCACTCAAGGGCACAACGCATGGTGCTACCCACCACGAGGTATCGTTTGCAACCTATCAGTGGATCACACCGATAGCCACGGGTTAAGACTCGATAGTGTACACGTTCGGCGAAGTCCCCCTACCATTTAGCCCTTTATAGGCCAGCAGAGTTATTCACTTTATCTGACCTCCCACACATCGCGATATAGCCAAGTGCCTTACCAAGAGTGTTACGATGTTTAGTCTTTTAACTACACACGTACGTTTATTATTAATTGTTAACTAGCCACCTAAGTATTTTCAAGTAAGCTCCCTCACTGCTACTACTCTCTTTCCTAGACCACTAGACACGGACAAGGCCTAGCACATACACAGACATTGATGAATACTAATTCATCAAAGCACAAGCCAATCATACTCTTCCGACGGTCCCGAACATCAACTCCCTTGAAGAGTACATTCGGTGTCGGAACTAAACACATCAGAAGCTTAATCAAGGCTTGTTCATGTTCATTTAGTGTTATTAGATCAAAGGGTAACATTTAGAACTCATCTCGTAGCTTAAAACACTCAAAATAACATTTAGACAGTGTTGAGGGGCGCCAACACCTTTGGCGTGCGCCAAAACTGCTTCAGAGACTTCACTAAACTTTCTGTTCAGGTTTGGGGGGCGCCAAAGCCTTTGAAGGGCGCCAAAACTACTTCAGAGAATTCACTAAACTCTCTGTTCAGGTTTGGGGGGCGCCAAAAGCTTTGGGGGTGCCAAAACTGCTTCAGAGAGTTCATTAAACTCTCTGTTCAGGTTTGGGGGGGGCCAAAACTGGACTACATGCAGTTTTCAGCACTTTATCGACCTCCGATCAAAACCAACCAAGTTTAACATCAAATATACATCCAAATAGCATCAAAACATGTCCTAAACATGCTATAACACCTTGTATTACAACAACAACAACTAGCATGATTTCTAAACACAAATCATACCCAAAACACAACCTTAACACCATAAAACTTTAATTAAACATTAGGAAGCACCTCTTACCTTATTAGCAAGCAAACCAAAGCAAAACCTTAAAGCACTTATCCAAGACTTCAACGGAACCTAGTTGATCAACCAATTTGAACAAGAAACAATGGTGATCAAAACTTCTAGATAACTGAGACTAAGAATAAGGAGGTTTAGAACAACAAAGCTTGAAGAACTCAAACTAGGGAAAAACTAACCTTTCTCAAAACTCTAACTTTCTGGTATCATAAGGATTCTCTTCTCTCAAGGATCATGAATCTTTTCTCGAAATTGAAATTTATCAAGGATTGAATGAATTATGATGAAAGATCTCCTTGAAGAGGTTTTGTGACTTTGAGAGGAAAAGAATTGTGCCCCTTTTCTGAATAAAAGGTTTTCCGACAACTTCCAACTCAAAAGGAAGTTTTATTCATGTAGGAAATAACCTCCAAGAGGTTATTGGCAAAAAAAGAAAATCTTTTTTATTTCTTCTTTTATATATATATATATATATATATATATATATATATATATATATACACTTTAAATCCTTTAATTAAATAAAACAAAAATATGAATTTTTTTGTTAAAATACTCTTTTGCCCTTTTCTGAAAAGTCGGGATGGTACATATACAGAGGGAACGTCAACAGCAGGTTAGCTTCCTAAAAGCTTGCCTCATTAATGGAGGGTTGATTAATTTGTACAAGTTTGTTGACATTGCATTTTTCCCTTTTTGAAGATCTCTGCTACTGATAACTGAAATCGAGCAAGAAAAGCAAGTACAATTTATCTGATGGGAAAAATGATGAGTTGGATATTCTAGGAGGTGAGCAGTTCTTAGGTAAGGATGATTTTGATGATGAAGTACCACTCAAAGAGGACGAAGATGACGAATACACATTGTATTTACTTCATTCAATAATACAAGTTCATCATTCAAGAAGCTCATTGAATCATTTTCAGGTGGTGAATGATAGAATTTTCATAGGGAGATGGTATATATTAGACTAAACCGTCATATGAATGTCATGCGTGTAAAAGACTAATTTAACAAGTATAGGTATTCATTTGTACTCAATCATCAGCACAATGAACAGAGAAGACGTAAATTTTGCTTTCAAATTACAACCTCCAAGCAGGGAGTCTAATGTAAATACAATAGCAGCAATAATAAAATATTACCTCCAAGCTGAATATAAGTTGAATGGGCCAGATTTTTAGCCGTATATACGCCAAGAATGACGTTGAAAATCAGGGATTTTCAAAGCAGAAAACCAAGTGTTTCAGGGGTGAAAAATAGGCTGAACATCGAGTGTATGAAGCAGAAAATTTGATAGCAAAATCATGAAGAAAACGCAGCGAGATGGTTGCAACTGAATTGAAAAATTGACAGTAAGTTGGAGCAGTTTTTGACAGCAAATGGAGGCATTTTAAGTAGCAAAGCAGACCTGTAACAAAGGTATTGTTAACTATTTTTTTAAAGGCAATTCAAAGTAAAAAACCAACGCTTAAGCTGAGCAAGAACAAGGTTGAAAATCTGAATTTATAGAGCAGAAAATTGACAGCACACCGAACCAAATATGTGCTATGTTGCCGAGTATTAATCACAAATGTTGTGTTAACGTTGAATTCTTGAAATGAGCATTTGAAAATGGTTTTATGATCTGAAAGAATATTGTTGATGACTGTGCATTGTTCATGTGATTACGGTAACACAAGTTTTTTGGGGAATTTGTAAAATGACAGTCTTAATTACTTTTTTTTTTGTATTCTTGGCACATGACATGATTATATATCCACTTTGTTATAAAAGTTGTTTATGTCATAAGGATCAAAGATTAGCAAGCTCACGCACTGTGATAGTGTTAGTGTGTTATTGTGTTTGAATGTGATATTGTGATATCGTCATTGTGATCATTCTTGGATAATCATGTTATTGTTGCGACATCGACATCTGTTATTGTGTTATAGTGCTGAGGTCGACGCATTGAAACCGAAGGCGGAGATCTACAAGCTAATGCTCCTTGGTAATGATGTGTGAATTGAGATAGGGTACAAATGTTAAATCATTTGGTGTAGAGGTTGACTTTATTGAGAAAATGTTAAACCATTTGGTGTAGAGTTGGAGAAGAAGATGATGGTAGCAATCGACATTGTCAAGATTTTTAGGTGCTTAGATAATCTTTTCTTTGATGTAACTTAATTATCATATATGTTGATGTTAAAGTTTTTTTATCATATATGTTGTAATTTTTTTCCATTGTGAGTGAATGTGTTAATTGTGATTGAATGTGTTATTTCAAAATACATAAGTTTTTTGGGTGTTAATGTGATTACATTATTTTCCAAATGATTTTTAGTTTACGGATTGTTTCCGTTTTAATCCATAAAAAAATATAGATTGTCGGTGTTGTTGTAAAGCTTGTCGTGTAACGACCCGTCCCAAAACTACTTATTTTTCAGGAAACGAATCGTTCGGCCATGTCTCAAGATAGAATCTCGGGACACGAAGCCTCGTACTTAGCTATTATCTAAAATAAATGCGGGAGCTTAAAATTTAGGAATTCAAATTCTCGGGTCTAATCCCAATTATTACATCACAATCCATCAAGTACAAAGCAAGATATAAAATAAGTCCAAACATAAAAAGAACCCTCAAAATATTATTATCATCTCCATCAACTAGAAGACTATAAATCCACATAGCTCCACCCGGGCTCTAAACTCAGCTAAAATAGTAGGCAAGACTATTATCCTCCTCCGCACTGAGACTCTGACACTCATCTGAAAAACATGGTAGAGGTAAGGGGTGAGCACAATTGCTCCGTAAGGAAAAATGCATTAAAAGGGAACTAAGACAGTCACTGGGCAGACACACCAGAGTTCACTTTTGAGTTAAAGAGAAAATATGAATGTTTGTATAAAACAATTAACATAGTTAACAAGCTACCAAAACCAATGCTGAAAACAAATAAATATTGTGCAGAGATGAATAAGTCTAGTGTAAACATAGTATGGCTATTTAGTTTTTTTTACTGAATGACATAAAATTCAGCCTACTAAGAGAGGCTTATACTAATCTGACATGTAACGATTCACGAGTATTGCGTCCCATTATTATAGCCCATGAGAAGGGAAAACTAACATATGTAGCAGACCGGATATTCACTATTATCGCCCGTGAACAGGGAAATTGACCGGCTCCGGCATTTTCTCACTATTATAGCCCGTGAGCAGGGAAACTAGTGCCGGGAACCCTCGAGGATTCACTGCTCTGTCTAAATTTCATACTTAACCAAGAACCGTTACACTTAACATAAATTATCCTTCTTAAATAAATAATACAATGTTTCGTAAAATAAATACCTTGCACACTTATTATTCAAAGCTGCCGCAACAGCAATGTTGTATTCCATTAATCTTTAACATTTCATTTCACAACTATTTGTCAAATAAAAGTCCTTAAGTGCAAAGGAAAAAGGAAAACCGTTAAAGTGTGTTAATATGAACATGAAAATATGTTGTAAGCCATTTAAATACTGTACATAGAGATTCTTTTCATTGTCAAGTATTTGAGGTTTGATGAAAAAAAAACTTGTAATAAAAATATCTAATGAATTTATCTTTCTGCAACAAGGGTATAAGTAAATATATATTTATATATTTTAGAAAGTCTAGAAAACATCATCAGTTCTTGCTAATCGTTCAAAATAAAATACAATGCCCAGTACATTATAAAAAGAGTCATCTACTGTGAATTGTTTAAAACAAACAAATATGCACATAAATAAATATATATATGAGAAAAAAACATCCAATTGATACACATCTCCTTATCTTTTAACACTTGCGAATTAAGCACTTGCAACCTCTAAAATCCGTTATGGTATCACACCTCCTACAACCAAGAATTTTCTATGATTACTATAATTGCTATTGATATAACTTTAAAATAAAAACAAAGCTAAATGATGATTACTTACCAAAAGAGCCTAAGGTAGATATCTAAATGAGCTTCCTCAATGGCTTGGCTGATAAGAGTCTCCTGGAAGAAATATTGGAATACTTAGACAAAATGGAAGGATGCAAGTGAGGAATTGTAATATATAGGAATGCTGATGAATTACCCATTAAAATTTCCCATCAACCTATTAACTACCAGTCCCCTTGTTTTCTTTAACGTTGGTAACTTATGCTTGGCATTAATGGGGCTTTGCTCCAAACGTTTTTTTTTTTTTTTTTTTTTTTTTTTTTTTTTTTTTTTTTTTCTTTGTGGTAATATTACATTCACTTACCCTTATAAAAGTTTCGTCCTCGAAACTTGTCATACCTGAACTTCCGAAGAATTGAGGGTACTTTGTCTTCATTTCCTCCTCGGATTCCCATGTGGCTTCATTTTCGGTGTGGTTTGACCACAAGATCTTAACAATACAAGTCATATGTCCATCCCTTTCTTGTTCCTTACGTTCGAGAATACGTACAGGTCTTTCTTCATATGTCAAATCATCTCGAAGCAACCCTGGTTCTATCTCGATTGCAAGCTCTGGATCAGACAAACACTTACGTAGCATAGAAACATGAAAAACATTGTGAACCTTGGATAGACTTGGAGGCAATTGTAGGCGATATGCCAGCTCCCCGACCTTTGCTTGGATTTCAAAAGGGCCCATGTACCTCGGACTTAACTTTCCTCGCTGACCAAATCTCTTGACTCCCTTTGTTGGAGAGACTTTAAGGTACACCTTTTCACCAACGTCAAACTGAAGAGGTCTCCGTTTTAAATCAGCCCAACTCTTTTGTCGATCCTGAGCTGCTTTTAAATTTTGTTTGACAATTGAGATCTTCTCAATGGTTTCTTGTACAAGTTGGGGTCCAAGAATTAATTTTTCTCCAACCTCGTCCCAATACAATGGTGAACGGCACTTACGTCCATAAAGTGCTTCAAACGGTGCCATGCCTATACTTGAGTGGTAACTGTTATTATACGCAAATTCTCCCAAGGTCAAATAGTCATTCCACTTTCCTTTACATTCAAGTACACAAGCTCGAAGCATATCTTCAAGCGTTTGAATCGTCCTTTCCGATTGACCATCCGTCTGTGGATGAAAAGCTGTGCTTAGACTTAACTTTGTTCCCATCGCCTTTTGACGACTCTCCCAGAAACATGATGCAAACTTGGGATCTCTATCGGAAACTATTGAAACTGGTACACCATGAAGACGAATTACTTCCTTGATATATAACTCAGCCAACTTATCCAACGCAGCTGTATTCTTGATGGCCAAAAAGTGTGCGGACTTTGTCAAACGATCCACTATTACCCAAATGGTGTCTAACCCACCAAGGACCTTTGGAAGGCCAGTAATAAAATCCATGATTATGTGTTCCCATTTCCAAACTGGGATTTCCAATGGCTTAAGCAAGCCTGCTGGACGTTGATGCTCAGCCTTAACTTGTTGACAAGTGGAACATTTTGCCACATATTGTGCTATGTCCCTTTTCATCATTCTCCACCAATAATGGCCTTTCAAGTCCTTATACATTTTGTTACTACCTGGATGGATAGCAAAGCCTAGCTGATGAGCCTCATCCATAATCTCTGTCTTAAGATCCAATACTTCTGGTACACATAAACGATGTCGATACCATAAAGATCCATCTGCTTTAATCTGAAAATCTGAATCACTTGTTACCTTTAACTTCTTTTTTCAAGAAAATGGTCATTAACACATGCTTCTTTGATCCGGTCAATAAGTGTAGGATGTGCCATCAATGATGCTACAAATGCTTCTGAACTATGTTTCACAACCTCAATTTGAAGACGATCAAAATCCGAAACTAACTGATGCTGAACTAATAAAACCGCAACCGTCTCAGACATTGACTTTCTACTCAATGCGTCCGCTACCAAATTTGCTTTTCCTGGATGATACTGGATCGATATATCATAATCCTTGATGTACTCTAGCCAACGCCTTTGCCTTAAATTCAGTTCTTTCTACGTGAAAATATATTTAAGACTTTGATGATCGGTAAATATTTTACATGACACACCATAGAGATAGTGTCGCCAAATCTTTAAAGCAAAAATGACAGCAGCCAACTCAAGGTCATGTGTAGGGTAGTTTTTCTCATATGGCTTTAGTTGTCGTGATGCATAAGCAATTACTCTACCGTTCTGCATAAGAACACATCCAAGACCTTGCTTCGAAGCATCACTGTAAATCTCATAATCTGCATCAGGGGTGGGTAACTTGAGGATAGGTGCTGACACTAGTCTCCTCTTTAACTCTTGAAATGCATTTTCACAATCCTCATTCTAAAGAAACTTCATATTCTTTCGTGTCAACTTGTGTAAAGGTGCAGCCAGAAGAGAAAATCCATCAACAAACTTACGGTAATAACCCGCTAATCCCAGAAAGCTTCGAACCTCTGAGACACTAGTTGGTCTTAACCAATTTACAACGGCTTCAACTTTTGCAGGATCCACTGAAATTCCGTCCCCAGATATGACATGTCCAAGGAAAGCAACTTTATTCAACCAGAATTCGCACTTACTAAATTTTGCATAAAGTTCTTTTTCCCTTAAAGTTTGAAGAACTATCCTTAGATGATCTGCATGCTCTTCCTCGCTCTTTGAGTAAATGAGGATATCATCTATAAACACCACTACAAACTTATCAAGGTATGGACTAAAAACTCTGTTCATTAAGTCCATAAAAGCAGCAGGTGCATTAGTCAAACCGAATGGCATCACTACGAATTCAAAATGCCCATATCTCGTTCGAAATGCACTCTTAGGTATATCCTCTTGTCGAATCTTTAACTGATGATACCCAGATCTTAGATCAATCTTGGAATAAACTTTTGATCCCTGAAGCTGGTCAAACAAATCATCTATTCTTGGCAGCGGGTACTTGTTCTTCACGGTGACCTTATTAAGCTCCATATAGTCAATACACATCCGCAAGGTGCCATCTTTCTTCTTTACGAATAGAACCGGAGCCCCCCAAGGAGAGACACTTGGTCAATGATTCCTCTTTCCAGCATATCTTGCAGCTGTTCTTTCAATTCTTTTAACTCAGCCGGGGCCATCCGGTAAGGTTGCTTTGAAATTGGTGTTGCCTCTGGAACTAAATTAATTTCAAATTCTATCTCACGATCTGGCGTAGGTCCTGGCAGCTCATCTGGAAAAACATCGGCAAATTCATTCACAACAGGAATATCCTCTAGCTTCACAACCTTCTTTTCTGAAGTCATGGCATACACCATATAACCAACACATCCTTTCTTCAACGATCGCATGGCCTTGATAGCTGAGACAACTGGCATTGCACTCTTGCTAGGCATGTCTCCTTGGAAAACCATTACAGCCTCTTTCGGGCAACGAAAAGTAACTCTCTTTTGACGACAATCAAGATGAACATAATTATGTGACAACCAATCAATTCCCAAGATAATATCTAGGTCTAAGAAATCTAAAATCATAAAATCTGACATGAACTCCTTATCCCCGACCCGGAGTGAACAATTTCGAACAAGCTCATCAACCAAAACTGTCTTTCCTAGAGGTGTAGATACTGACAAAGGTTTACATACCTTACTCACACCACCTCCTAGCTTGCTATAAAATTTCCGTGACATAAAAGAATGCGAAGCACCAGTATCAAATAAAGCTTTTGCAGGTAAATTATTTACTATAATGGTTTTCATCACGTATCTCATCCTCAACTGCCTGGTGTGCATCAATAGCAAAAACCCGTACTGGTGCAGTAGCTGGCTTAGCATTGGTTGGCTTATCTTTCTTCTGATTTGGTGGTGGGGTCGCAGATGGTGCAGATATAACTTGCTGGCGTGACGGGCAATCTCGAACTATATGGCCAGGCTTACCGCACTTATAACATACTCCCTGACCATACTTGCACTCACCCAAGTGATGGCGGTGACAATTTGAGCACTGAGGAAACTTTGGCCGATCAACTGCTGGCTTCTTGCTTCCTGGCGAAGCTGTTGAATTACCCTTATGAGCAGCCTCCCAGCTTCTCTTCACTCCTGATGAACCAACATGAGGTTGAGCCTTCTTAAGAACACTTTCTGCCTTGAGAGCACGCTAAAAAATCTCCTGGTAAGAATCAAATTTGGCTCTAGCAAATGACACTGATATAGCATGGTTGAGTCCTGCTTCATACCTTTCCATCTTAGCTGCCTCATCTCTCATGATAGTAGGAACAAATTGAACCAGCTTGGTGAACATGTTAGTGTATTCCAGCACGGTCATACTTAACTGCTTCAAATTGTAAAAATCCCTTTGCTTTTGAGCCCGAATAGTCGATGGAAAATATGCTTGGTCAAACAAGTCCTTGAACTTTGACCACTCTAGTGTCTGTCCATCCGCCATATAGGTAGCCTTGATAGTCTCAAACCAATTCTTTGCTCGATCAACAAGAAACCCTGCAGCAACACTGACCCATTTCTCTTGAAGTACATCCATAGCCTCAAAAAATGTCTCCATTCTCTTCACCCATTTTTCTGCAGCCATCGGATCAGCCTTACCATCAAAATCCGGTGCTCTAGCCTGCTGCAACTTTAAAAACCAATTTTTCGGACCTTTGGGCTGAGGTGGTTGGGGTTGCTGTTGCTGCTGCTGGATAAAGACATAAAGAGCAGCATTAAGAACTTCTGGCGGTACCGGAGCTATAACTGGTGGGATATTTTGATGGTCATCAACCGGAGGCGGCAGGTTGTTAGCATGACTTTCGTTGGAGTTACTTCCTTGCGACATCTATACAAAAACGGAAGGATCAAGACAAAGGTGGAAACCAAACTTACCACAATTAAAGATTAGCACTCATAAAGAAATCAAAGACCTAACTGATTCCTAAAAATCAATTCTTATGGATTATATCTTAGAATTGTTCAAACCTAATGGTCTCAATCTTAATACCTATCACCTTAACCTGGCTCTGATACCACCTGTAACGACCCGTCCCAAAACTACTTATTTTTCGGGAAACGATTCGTTTCCCGAAAAATAAGTAGTTTTGGGACGGGTCGTTACATGTCGAGTCCATTTTGGCTAATCGTATACTATTAATGGTAATGATAATGGCGTCATTGTGTTTGTAAATAAAACGTGTTAATGTGATACAGTTAGTGTGATACTGATACTGTGATACTGTAAACGCTGTGATTAAATTCAACTTTCAAAAACTACGTCGAAAGGGTATTGTATGAGATCTCAAAATGAATAGGAAAAAAAAATATAAACTTTGATGAAATAATTTTGATGAACGGTGTTCTAAATCAAAAGTTATGGTCGTTTATAAGAAAAACGCTCCGATTAATGCAAATATTTTTTTGGTTTTCAAAATTTACGTCGGAAAGGATATCGTATGAGATCTCAAAATAAAGAGCAAAAAAAATATGAATTTTGGTGAAAAAAATTTGATGATCGGAGTTCTAAATCAAAATTTACGGTTGTTTGAAAAAAAGAAGAAGAGAAAAGATAAAGCAGCGAATGTTATGCCCAACGAATATTGATGAAGCGCGCATGTCCAACAAATTATATAAGAGTGTATTTTTGTCCGTCTGAAATTTTTTTGTCCTTTTTGAAACTAAAAAAAGGAGTGTGTCCTGTTTATTTATTTTGGGTCGAAATTTGGACTTTTCCCACATTCCCTCTTTTAAATATTATGAGTATTATCCACAACAATACCCTTTTTAAGCCCTCTAAACACATTATAAGGAGCATGATCTATTTCAAACCCATAATGGACACCCTCTAAACATCCCTTTCTCCAAAATAATCCACAATGTGATGATTTATCATCTCCCTAAATATGATATAGGGTGGACATATGACGATGCTGGATCTCGTCTATGAATAAATCTGGGCCGTATTTTCCTAGTGACAATCAATTCAAGAATATGCCCTAAGAACAAGATGTAAAACGATAGTGGTGTTTGTGATTTTTAGACTGAGCCTGAGTTCTTTTCCCAAGTTGCCTATGTATCATGTTATTGTTCAGGAATCAAATCTCTCGTAGTTCCTTAAGGTTAGCTTATATAGAGGACGTCTTGTCCGTTTCCTTGTTCAACAAGAATTCTAATTCTTGATCCCTAAGGATAATCTCGTGTGTATCTCTATAATTTAGGGATAATTATGGATAGTTTTAAATATCAAAATCAGAGTCATAATGGGTAAAGGATCCTTAGGATCTTCCCATAATTATCTTATAAACACGTGGGCTAATTATCATATAAAGGAGGCTCTGGCCGACTTGTGTCGAGCCCCCCAGGCCGTCTCGGCCCGAAATGCACTGGCCCAGCTCCGTTGCGACCTAGTCGACCTGCGGTGGCTTGGGGAACGGGATCAATCTCCCACCTGGGGTTCGGATCTGCCCATAGGCATGAAGTGGGGCTCCTGACCCTTAATGTTACAGTTTTTATGTCTTCATTTAATGTTTGATCAATTAGGAGATGACATGTGGCGAGACTCAGTTCAACCCTCGTCGACATACATGCTTTAAGCCCACTATGGCACTCTATTTAGTTCTCTATCTTTAAAAAAAGTTAAGGATCTCCCCAATAATAGGGTGTATGTTAATGTGAATAGTAGTTTATTTTTTCTTTCTCCCACAATTTTTCATGGTGTTTTTATTTATTTATTTAATTATAATTTATTAATATTTTAATCATATCCTATCAAATGTTTTTTAGAATATTATCCTGCGGAATTCTTTTTGAACAAATCCTGCGGAAATTTCAGTTGTTTTTTTAGTAATGATACAGGCACAACAATTGTATCACAACGATTGATTATACTGTGTCTAAATTGATAATGATGTAAATCTAAAATGATCAACCGAATATATCACCGTTGTGTAACTCGTTATGGCACAACCGTTGTGCTCTCGTATCATTATTCTTTTTTGTTCTTTCAGTTCTTGTTATTGATATTGTAGGAAAGTAAAACGAAAAGGGGGAATTGGCTATATAGTGTTTTTTTAATTTTACATTGCTCATTTAGCCTTTGACCATCCGGCAATTTAAAACAGAAGGAAAAAGCCGAAATTTAGTGTTTTTCTCATACTGCCCCTCTTCAATTATCCCAAAATATTCCCTCCCAACTTCAATTTCGAATTTGAATATATTCAACCCTCTCTTATCTATCTTCTTCTCTTTTTCCTTCCTCCTCATCCTTCTTCTTCTTCTAAGCAACATTTTCCAACTCGTTTTCTCCGTGTTCTTCCTTCTTTCTTCTCTTTTTTTCTTCTTCTTCTTCTTCCTCCTTCTTCTCCTCCTCCTTCTTCTTCTAAGCAACATTTCCAACTCGTTTTCTTCATGTTCTTCCTTCTTCCTTCTTCTACTTCCTTCTTTCTTCTTCTTCCTTCGTCTTCTTTCTTTCCTCATGCTCGAATGGGTGTTCTAGCTAGATTCCGGTTGGGTGATTTGGGTTCGAATGGGTGTGATTTGGGTTTGAATTGGTGTGATTTGGGTTCGAATGTGTGTGATTCTTTTTCGAATGGGTGTGATTTGGGTGTGATTCCAGCTCGAATTCGTGTTCCGGCGGGATTCCGGCTTGGCTCCGTCGAGGGATTCCGGCTTGGCTCCGTCAGGGGTTTTTTTGGGCAAGTAAGGGGTAAAAAAAGACTATCTAGGCAACATTTGTTTTTCAACAAATCATTTAAGCAACAAATTTGGTCAACAAGGCTAAATAGCCGCCGGCCCCAAAAGAAAAAAAGTGGAAAAATGTGTTGGTAATTAAATTGGTTAGTTGAGATAAGGGAGAAATGTAATTTCAAGAATGTCTAGAGGGAGTGTCTATTGCAGTTGATTGTTTTATAATGGGTTAAACAAGTGAATCTGGAACGGAAAATAAGATAAATAAAGAGAAAAATATGGAGGACCATTGTGGCCACTCCCTGAAAATAGGGAATCGATTAAGATGAACAATACACAACATTTCAGCACTTTTTTAGTTTAATCCCCTCTCTCCTCTCATGTCATGCCCTCTTCTTCTTCATTGCCTTCTTTTCATGTCATGCCCTCTTCTTCTTCTCCATGCACAAATCAAAGAGGTAGGGGGCTAGAGGATCGCCCTGCCTAAGGCCTCTTTGTGGGGTGATTGGGGTCAGTTTATTTCCATTCCATAACAAAGACATCTTGTTGGATTTGAGACTGAACATAATAAGTTGTGTAAGTGTCTTAGAAAGACCCATATGGGCAAGAATCTTTTCTAGGAAACACCAACTCACCCTGTCATAAGCTTTTTCCAAGTCAATTTTGAGCATCATCCATCATTTCTTTCCCTGCTTATGTCTAAATTTCCTCCATATTTATATAATTTGCATAGAAGTTGAGTGTTTAATTGAATTATTGAGCAAGTGAGGTTTGAAGTGGTTTAATGGCAAAGTTAGTGGATTTATGGGTTTTATTGTTGATTTTCTATTGATTTGAATGATATTACACTTTGCAATGTTTTTATTATCTTGTAGATACACGAAATTGGTTCAAAAGAGGATGAAAATATGTTAAGGATCGGATTTATATGAAGAAAAAGAGATAAAGATAAGGTCGGTTGAAGATAGAGATGAAAATCGGATTTAAAGTCATTCTGAACGTGCGTTTAGAAGTAGCGTCCAGTGGACGGGCGTCCAGAAGAGCTGTTGGATTCAGAGTTCTTCCAAGATTGCTGAACGAGCGTCTGATTTAATGAAGGACGGGCGTCTGATCCAGCTCGGCCCGACTCGAAGTTTTTATTGAAGACTGGACGGGCGTCCAGTATAGCGGACGGGCGTCCATTGGCCGACATAGCAGCAGCCGACTTAAAAATCTATAAATAGCTGCGGTTCTTTCAACCCTAGGGATATACATTCAGACCCTAATTCATCTTGGCGGCTTAGCTGCGTTTTATACTTATTTTAGATCAATCTTTTTGCTTTTCAAACTCTAGATTAGATCTTTCAATTTATGTACTTTATTCAAGCAATTTCGAGCTTTCAAGTGATGTTTAGAGGCTAAAGGCTTTTGGAACAAGCATTGTGAAGCCATCCTATCAACAATTCAGTTTCGTTACTTGATTATCTTGTGAGTTTTTCTTATCAAAGTTGTATCTTTATTATGTTTATGTTTATCTTATGCAATTATATCGAGAGATGCTTGCATGTTTGATTGTTTGATATTGATGAGAATCGTTATTAAACCCTAGATCACCATAATAAAGATTAGATCTTTAACCTAAAAATAACGAGAGTTGATTAGGTTGAATTTCTAGGTTGCTAGATTGAGAAATCTTACACCTTTGATTTGAAAGCATTAATCTTTAGGATCGAAAGATAAAAGATTGATAGGCGAACTTTTCTAAGAGATTAGGAGTTCATACCTTTGTTAGGTGAATCACAACTTGGTTAAAGATCACGAGATAATCTAGATGGAAATTGATTGTTGTAGGATTGGTGGATCAATAGCTTGTTCGTTTGTTAAATTATTGACTAAAATCACTTGTGCTAGAATTGCCTAGTAAAGTTATAGTTTTTATTGCATATTAGTGTTAGAATAAACTTAGGTTAGTTATCTTGTTCGTAATCATATTTTCCTGGCTTTAGATCTCGATCTTTTGTCCAGTTTACTTTCGTATTCGTTTTTAGCTTTGCCACTCGTTAATTGTTTTATTTTGTTATAATCTTTTTAGTAGTAGTAGTCGTGACATATTTAGGTTAATTAATGAAAACTAGAATAAACAACCCCGATTCCCTGTGAGATCGACCCGGTATTAGTTGCTATACAACGATCCCTGCACTTGGGGTATACCGGATTTATAATTTATTACTTGTTGTTTCCCGTTGATAAATTCCGAGACAATATGCCAGGACTTTCGTGATGATCTTTGCACAGACATTTGTAAGTGCAATGGGCCTGAACTGCTCAAATTTTTTTGGGGGGAGGGGGGTTAGCCTTGGGGATCAAGGTGATAAGGGTTTCATTTAGGTTCTCATCAAATCTGCCAACAGAGAAAGCATCAAAGGCAAACTGTAAAATAGTGGGGCTGAAATGGGCCAATACCTTTTCAGGAAGCATGCTGGAATTCCATCAGGGCCAGGGGTTTTGAAGTTTCCCATTTGCAAAGTGGCATCTTCCACTTCATTTTCAGAGAGTTATATGTTCATCCAGAGCTTGTCAGAAGGACTAAGGGCGGGCCAGTTGATATCCAGGTTGAAATCTGTGTGCACGGGTTCTACCATGAACAACTATGTGTAAAAGTTCTTGATCATATTCCCCAATTGTCCGGTATCATACACCCACTGACCCTGATCATTTTTCTGACATAAAATTTTCTTCTTCTGATGCTTTTTGATGGTGGATAGGTGATAGAAATGAGTGTTTCTTTCTCCTTCAACAAGCCATTGGAGTTGGGATCTTTGGTGCCAGTAGATTTCCTCATGTTCAAGAATATCATTAAGATCGCTATTTAAAGAATCATGCAGTTTGACAAGGAAGGTAGAAGGTGACTGCTTTAAGCTTCCTTCGATCCCTGCTAATCTGGCTTGACAGTTTTTTTTTCTAGTAAAGATATTCCCGAAGACGCATTTGTTCCCCTTAGAAGCTGCTTTTGCAAAGTGACTGATTCTGATTGTGGCAGCTAGGGTCTCCTGTGTTTTCCAGTTATGAGAGAAAAAGTCCTCAAAATCGGAGTGCTCCATCCAGGCTCTTTGGAAGAAGAAACAATTCTGGACTTTCTGTTTTGGCAAGGTAAAGTCTGTATCAAGGCTAATAGGATTGTGGTCAGAGTGGGTTCTGGGCATGTGTCTTACAACTGCATTATTGAATTTTTCCATCCAAGGTGTATTGCACCAGGTTTGGTCCAATCTCTGAAAGATTTTCTTGTTGTCATAGGTTGTTCCACACCAGGTGAACCTCGGTCCTTGGAATGGGAGTTCCACAAGGTCACAACTTTGGGTAAAGAGCCAAAATTTAGCTCTGATCAGACCTCCCACAGCTCTGCCTCCTAATTTATTTCTTTGATAGACTACTTGGTTGAAGTCACCTATAAGGCACCAAGGCAAATCAAAAGCACTTTTAAGTCGCTCTAAATAGTCCCACAACTCATTTCTCGCACTTGGTATAGGTGAGTAGGGCTGTAAATGAACCTAAGTATTCGATTCGATTCGGAGTATTCGGCTCGAAAAAGCTCGATTCGGGCTCAGTTCGTGGGTTTGAACTTCGAGCCGAACCTTACAGATTAGATATTCGGTGGTCGAGCCGAACATGTTCGAACATGTTCGGCTCGGATATCATAAATTCATATACAGTTTGAAGTGTTTAGGAAATAAGAATTATACCTTACCATATATTGATATCATATATTTTATGAATCATATGTTAATTTTTTATTCGAGCCGAATCGAGCCGAGCTTTTTTCCCCAAATATATTGACATGTTCGATCCGAACCGAGCCGAGCTTTTTTCCTCAAATACCAGGCCGGACCCGAGCCGGATAATGAAAATATAAGGATCGGCCATTTCGAACACACCGAGCCGAGCTCGAACCCTGCCAGGGTTCGGTAGGGTTCGGCTCGTTTACAGGCCGATAGGTGAGGCATAGATAAGGGTTTAAACACAATCGACTTCATTGTTCTTCAGAACTACCATAGTTAAGGATTGATTTGTACATGTTACATAGTTCAGCTTGACTTGGTTGTCGTTCCAGAAACACCACAAGCCACATGCATATCCTCTAGCTTCAACTGCATACATATTGGTGAAGTGGGTTCTCTTAAGGATTTGACGGGCTCTGTCACTTGAGAGAATCTTCATTAGGGGGAAGGAAATTTTTTGGGTTGTGGGAGTGTCCCCAACTACAGCATCAAATAAAGGATTGTCGCTAGCTAAGTCTATGTCCATGGATTGATTCTGGGTCCAGGGGTTTGTCGGGTGGATGAGATTTGATGTTGTCCCTATTCTTATTAGAAGAAGGTGCAACATCTTTGCTAGTTCTTGGGGTATTGGTGATGTCTGGCGGGTGTGGAGGTTTTTAAGAGCCATTTGAGACATCAGAGAGGGCTGTTCTGGGAGTGAATTTGAATTTTCCAGTATTAGTTTTTCTAGCTTGGTTAGTTTGTGGGGGTGTCGTCTGATCCTGTTCTTTGCTTCCCTCCCCAGTTGGGTTGTCAGCAGGGATACTCACTTTAGGAACATAAGCAGTACCCTTGTTGATATCCTCTGCATTTTGCTTCTTAGTGTTCTGCTTGGGTTGTTATCTTTCTGAGCTTATCGTGTGTTTGTCTGTCCACCATGGGATTATACTCGTTGTGCTTGCTCCCTTAAGTTCCTGGCTGTTTCTGAATCACTTCAGGATCCATATCATGGGTGTTCATGCCTGTGTGTTCTGCAATTTCTTCAAGTACTGTGAATCTAGACCCTGAGGCAGGGGTGGGATCCGTTTGTTTTTCTTTGGTATTAGGTGCATTCTGAGGTCTATTCGAGTTACCAGTGGATCTATTAGGGGGCCATCTCCTTCTAGTTTGAGCAATCATCCAAGGGCCATAAGTTTTTTCCTTGGTTGGGCCTTGCACAGCGGTATTAGGTTGCTATTTTGTCTTCACCCTCAGCTGTACTCTGGATATGCAGTGGGCAACTCCTTTTTATAGCCAAATTTTCCACAGTCAAAGCAAATTATTTGAAGACCCTCATACTCCACTTTAAAGTTCCTCCCATTCAAGACCACAATTGAATCAAGAGGCTGTCCTAGATTTATCTCAACACAAACTCTCGCAAAACGAGCACGTATATTTTCTTTGGTAACCACATCAATTTTCACTGTTTTACCTATCAAATTGCCCAATTCTATTAGAATGTCCTTTTTGAAGCACCAAAGGGAGTTTTAGAAATCTGATCCAGGCCAGTGTTGTCTTAATGGCATCATTAGAGGGTTCAAAATAAGGGGTCCATTGCAATACATGCAAATAATGGCGTTGGATTACACACGGGCCTCCCATCAGAGCAATTTCATAGTCGACGGCCTTAGTGAACCGAACAATGTAGAACCCATCTTCTAGATCGGTTAGTTCTAATCGTCCCTACATTTGCCACATATCTTGCAATCGCTTGTAGAGAAACTTAAAAGATACCGTCTTACCGAGAAGTTTGACGATCAACGCTTTACGCCACGGCCGCCATAGATCAAAACATCTGTCCAGTGGGATGGTCACTGATTTCTCGGATTGCTCCGGTCTATGAAATTATCAATTGCATCCTTCCATATGGTGTACTCTGTATCATCGTCTTCTCCGACGTAAATAGATGGATCTGCATAGCGTCCAGTTACCACATCCACGCCGGATTTGTTAGTCCACACAGAGGTTGGGGATTGGGGTGTTGCTTCTTTCGGTCTTTCGACGCTGCGTTGCAACAAGTCTGCTTCTTCGGCTGTCTGATCAAGTGCCATGCTGTCCATGGCTTTGGATTCACGAGAGATGAAGGAGGTGGAAGGGGGGAAGGGCGGCGGCAAGGGGAACCCTAATCGCCAGAGCCCAAATTCTTTCTTTCTTTTGACAAATGAACAAATCGACTTTCTGTCTTTCTACATAAAAAAATTGGTTATGGCAATCATCCTTAGACTATAAACAGGGTAGTGATACATTCAATACTCTTTTCATCATAACATCCTACACAACACAATCAACACCATTCATTTTGTGAGGACCCATCATAATAAATTTAACATTCTTTTAATCCATGACACTACAACATATAGTGGAAAATATACTACATATTTATGTACCGTACATACCATTTCCCTTTATGTACATTTATATAGGTCTATAGAGAATGTTGCATACCTTTTAATTGTTTGCTGTGTATGCTTTTGTTTTCAAAATAAAGAAGAAATAAAACGGGGCTATGCTATAATACAAAAGAAGATGAATAAATTAAAATGGACTAGGAGATCATGTTTATTTTGAGTCAAAATTTGGATTATTTTAAATGGAATCAAATTATATTGGCCGACATCAATTTTTCTTTTATGAGAAAGGAAACCACTTTTTTTTTTTGAGAACAAAAGGAAACCACATTTAGATCCCTACTTTGCCAACCTATACCCTGCTTTTTTTTTTTTTTTTATTATAAATATTTCCTGTCCGTTATATCTCTCCTCTTTCTTTCTATCTTTCAATATGTATTCCACCGTGTCTCGCATATATAATGTCAGATTGGATCACAGAACGTCCAGTGACGTCATATTTTCTTGGACTTTTTTTTCTATTCTGTGGACAGACATTATTTTGTTCGAGAGGGCAGGTACCCCAAAAAAATTAAATCATACCTGTATTGCCCTCGTACCAAAAATCACGCAACCTTCTGAGGCCACTCATTTTAGGCCAATTAGCCTTTACAACGTAATTTACCAAATAGTTTCAAAGGTTCTTACAAACAGATTAAAACGGGTCCTGCCTCATTGTATTGGTAAAAGTCAAAATGTTTTTGTCCCTTATAGGCAGCTTGTAGATAGTTATATCATTGTCCATGAGTCCATTCACTACATGCTAAATAAAAGAAAAGGAAATGATGCATACATGGCGGTAAAACTCGACATTTCTAAAGCTTTTGACAGAATTGAATGGCTTTATTTATTTTTTGTCCTAAGAAAGCTGGGCTTTAGTGACAGATGGGTGTCCTTGATCAAAGAATGTATTATCTTTGTCTCCTTCTCTTTCATAATCAACAATGATAGATGTGACTTTCTTAAACATAGCAGGGGTATACGCCAGGGAGATCCGCTGTCCCCGTATCTCTTTATTTTGTGTGCCCAGGGCCTTAGTCATCTGTTGGGGAAAGCAAATAAAGACGCTTCTATGATTGGAGTGAGAATTGCTAAAAAAAAGTCCTTGTATTAATCACCTCTTCTTTGCGGATGACTCGTTGTTGCTCACAAAGGCGGATGCGTCGTGTGCTGCAAAAATGCAAAGTATCCTTAATAAGTATGAGCAAGTTTCGGGTCAGTCCATCAATTTGCAAAAGTTTGCTGTCTTCTGTAGCAAAAATGTGTCTACGCAGTGCAAATCTGAGATCCTTTCCATCCTTAATAGTCTAGCTGAGGTCCACCACTCAAAATATCTAGGGCTCCCTTTGGTTATTGCTCGATCTAAAAAACAAATTTTCTCTTATGTCTTGGATAAGTGCAAATGTAAGCTTAACGGGTGGAAATATAAATTCTTAAGTCTAGGGGGCAAATCTGTCTTGTTGTCGTCCACTTTGTTCGCTACCTAATCTCACAATGTCCGTTGTCAAGCTCCCAAAAGGTCTCGTGGACAAGCTTCACGCTTTAATGGCTAATTTCTGGTGGGGTAATTCGGGCAAGGACTTTGCTGGGCATCACTGGGTAAGTTGGGACCATCTTTGCAAGCCAAAAGGCAGGGGAGGCCTTGGCTTTCGAAACTTAGAGGCTGCAAATATTGTGGTGCTCGCTAAGACTCTTTGAAGGGTTCATTCTAACCCTGACCTTCTCGTATCTAGAGTGTTACGAGGAAGATACATTGATAATTCCTCTGTCTTTGATTGTAAGGTCCCTTCGAGTGCCTCTTTTATTTGGAAAAGTCTTATGCAAGCTCAGTCATTCCTTAAGGCCAGTACATGCTTTTCTGTTGGGGATGGAAAGTCGATACGAATTTGGAAAGATCCCTGGATTATTGATAACCCATCCTTCAAGCCCATCACGCCTGCACCCGTCCTCAATCAAGACGCCTTGGTTTGTGACTTGATGACTAACCAAGTGTGGGATCCTGTTAAGCTTTCTAAAAACTTTTGGCAGGTAGATATTCGACAAATTGAGAATATTCCCATTAGTGTTCCCAATGTGCCTGATCATCGGCTCTGTGCTTTCTACAAAGAACGGGAATTTGTTTCGAAAGCTGCTTATGACCATTTCCTGTACAACTTCAAAGCCCCTGGTGGTGCTTCGACTAGTTCCTCCTTGAACATAAAATTCTGGAAAATCATTTGGGCGCTTTCTCTCCCGGCTAAGCTAAAATATTTTCTGTGAAAATGTCTGAAAAATATCCTTCCGGTTTCAGCATTGTTGCATAGGCGTTTTGGTAAGGATATCTCTCCTTGTGTGGCCTATGGTGAGGGCGTGTAAACTATTGATCACTTATTTATCCATTGCCCGTTTGCAAAAAATGTTTGGAGAGTTGTTGGCACGCATTGGGATGCCTTCCAACACGGTGGGGCAACGCTCATCTCGTGGTGGGATAAAATAGCTGCAGCCCCTAATTTTGATGCGCTTAAGGATAGGATTATCCTCACTTGCTTTGTTTTTTGGTCAATTTGGAAGTCGAGATGCAAAAGAATTTTTGAAAATGTGTTTTGGTCCTTCTTTGATACTGCTACTTTTGCTTGTGAGATGAATAACGATTATTTACAGGCATCTTCTACGGAGAGGATTACTTCTGAAACTTTTCTTCCCTCTCCTGATTTGCAGCACGATGTCCCGCAAGCCGAGGCAACGAGGGTATTTGTTGATGCAGCCTGGAAATCGGAGTCTTGTCTTACAGGCTATGGAGCAGCGTTTTTTGGTCCCGGAGGTACGCTTTTGGAAGCTTGGGCATTGCCGAGGAGTACTAGCAGTTCTGCTCTTGCAGCGGAAGCAGGGGCGGTCAGATGGTGTCTACGGCGGTGTCTAGCTTTAGGTGTAAAAATATTAGTATGTTAGTCGGATAGTTTATCTCTTGTAAATTTTTGTAATACTGCTAACCCCCCTCCCTAGAATGTAGAACAATCGTGGAGGACATTAAAACGCTTATGCGTAGTTTTGTTTTTTGTACATTTTTACACGTTGAAAGAGAAATCAACAAGCTGGCGCACAAGCTTGATGCCTTCTCTTTCAAGTCCGATTATGGAGTTTTTTGGAAAGGATGTACGCCGGTTTGGCTTTGTACAAGTTAAAATTAATGAAAGCTTTCGTTTCCTGGGGTAATAAAAAACAACAAAAAAAACACACGCATTTTCAAGTGTAAATTAAAAAAAAAAAAACACACATACTATCGGTATATCACACTCGTCCATCCAAGGACGTAGGCATGGGTGGGGGCTAAGAGGGCATTCACACCAGAATCATTATTTTTATCCCTAAAATATTATAAAATAATACGATTCTTATTTTACAACATTTAAATTCAAAACACTCTACAACAACATCCCTATCTTTATCCGTATAACATTTCAAATACTATTAAATAATATATATTCTACCTCACAACCCTATTCATATACATAAAATATTTATTATTTCGCTTTAGCAGCATCCCTATCCCTATAATTTAATAATTAAATATGTTTAGGGACGTGAATAGTGCATCCTCACAAGTAGAGATGCACTGTTCTGCTGTGGGAGCTATTTGGAGTAAACTCTATTTTTTATCTTCATTTTAAGGATATAGCACCATATAGAGTTTCTGCTACGAATGCCCTAAGCTCACCCGAACAAAAAAATTACACTAAAAAATTTACGTAGTCCGGTTTAATCCATAAAATTATCTTAAAGCAGTCTACCCGATAATCTGAAAATTGCCCATAAACCCACCCGAAGATGAAATTATGACTCCGTCCTTGCGTCCATCAAGGTAAATTATGACTCCGCAAATAATAAGTGGAAAAAGCACAAGAAAATGACCCCGTATTTCCTTGTCAATGGAATGATTGGTCTGAACTTAATTATTTCAATCTAAAAAATAATAAGGTAAACTATAAATAACCCAACAAAACACAAAAAAAAATTGATGATACCTTTAATTTATATGGCTTGTGTCGAAGAAATTACCGATTAAATAGAAATGCATCATCTATTTGGAGTAGTACACTAAAAATTACACTTGAAATCGCAGGTGTGAATACTCTTATCTTCACCTTGTTTTTCATCCTGGAAAGTGTTTTCCTGCAAAATCTACAAGTTTATGATACTGTAATGCATGCTGGGTTTGGGCCCATTCCAATGGTCTTCATTTTATCTTCACCTTGTTTTTAAGTAAATACTCTATCTATTTTTTTATTTTATTTTTTTGACTTCTATTAGAGTGTAGAGAAATATTTTCTGATAGAGATATAAAATAAAATAATGGTGTTGTTATTCACACTTTGCAAAGAATGATTTACATGTGTTTATATAGATACAATGGAAGGTTCTAGTCCTCCTTAATCAATGCTATGACTAGACTATGAGTATATTATGACTAGACTATGACTAGGCAATAATTACAATAATAAATGATAAATATAGAATAATAAATGTATTTATTGCTAATACCACCCCTCAAGTTGGACGAGGGACGAGACCTAACTTGCTACGTTGATGATGAAACGCCAACCGAGGAAGCGATTTAGTAAGACAGTCAGCAAGTTGATCTTGGGCATTAACATGAGCAACACGCAAGGACCCACGTTGCACTTGGTCACGAATAAAATGATAGTCAATCGCAACGTGCTTCATTCGGGAGTGAAAAATAGGATTATGACAAAATTGTGTGGTGCCCAAATTGTCGCAATAAATAACTAGAGCTTGACTGGGAGGAAAACCAAGATCGCGAAGAAGAAATGTAACCCAATTAAGCTCCGCAGTAGTGGAGGCCACTGAACGATATTCAGCTTCAGTGGAAGAACGAGCAATGGTCGATTGTTTCTTGGAACTCCATGATATGGCATTCCGGCCAAGATAAACAATATAGGCACCGGTAGAAGCATAGTCGTCCTTATTACCTCCCCAATCGGCATCAGAAAATGCATGAAGAACCAGTGGAGAATCACGATAAATCTGAAGCCCAATGTCCACTGTCCCAGCAAGATACCGTAACATGCGCTTAGCATGACCCCAATGCACATCCGTGGGAGCATGCATAAACTGAGAGAGTTTATTGACAGCAAAAGCAAGATCCGGTCTAGTAAACAAGTGTAGGCTGTCAATAACCATACGATATTCCGAGGCATCATCAAGCAGTGTTCCAGACTTAACAGTGAGTCCAGAAATATCAGCAGGCAGTGGAGTAGTAACGGAGTTTGCCTGATCCATATGAAGATGAGCCAATAACTCAGTGGCATACCGCTTTTGAGATAAAATACAACCACGGGCGTTGTAAATGATCTCAATGCCAAGAAAATACGAAAGGGACCCCAAGTCTTTGAGTGAGAATCTGTGCCCCAAAAGAGAGATAAAAGTCTCAAGAGCCTTGGAGTCATTCCCTGTAATAATCAGATCATCCACATATACCAAGATAAAAATAATTGTGCCACCAGAGTTATAAATAAATAAGGGGGAATCAGCATCCGCATTCCTAAAATTGCTGGTGAGGAGAAAACCCTTGAGCTCATCATACCAAGCCCGAGGTGCCTGTTTTAAACCATAAATTGCCTTACGCAATTTGCACACGTGAGTAGGATGATCATAACTTACAAACCAGCAGGTTGTGCCAAATAAACATCTTCTGACAAGTGACCCTGTAGAAACGCATTATTAATATCAAGCTGACGCAGAGACCACCCCTGCGATAGAGCTAGAGTCAGAATTGTTCGCACCGTGGTGGGTTTAACCACCGGACTGAAAGTCTCATAATAATCCACACTAGGACGCTGAGCAAACCCCTTAGCCACAAGGCGAGCCTTGTAGCGATCAACAGAACCATCCGGATGATGCTTAATACGAAAAATCCACTTAGAGCCAATGACATTATAGTGAGGATGAGAGGGAACAAGTTCCCAGGTCTTATTACGGAGGAGAGCGTCATATTCCTCATGCATAGCAGTTCTCCACTTAGGATTTTTGAGGGCTTGAGCGACTGTGGTAGGTTCGAGTCTCGGAAGGAAAAGTGGTGGGTGTTGAGATTGAGTTTTTGTATAGGTTTGTGGATGTTGTTTTGAGATCTAGTGCGCATAGGATGTGTGGGTGGAGGAGGCGGGGAGGTGGAGGTGGAGAGGGTGGAGGAGAAGGTAGTGGGAAGGAGGGGGTGAGGAGGTCTTTGGGGCAACAGAAACTGAGCAGGAGGTGGAGTAGGAAACCGATCGAGAGATAGGCACCGAGGGGATGGAGAAGGGTGGCGGATTGGCAAAGGGAAAAATGGACTCCACAAATTTCATGTGGCGAGAAACATAAAGGCGAGACTCAGTAAGGTCATAGCAGTAATAGGCATGTTGTTGTAGGGCATAGCCCAAGAAAACACAGGGTTTTGAGCGAGGTTGAAGTTTGTGAGAGGTATAGGGGCGGAGCCAGGGATAACAGAGACAACCAAAAACCCGAAGCTTAGAGTAGTTGGGAGAGGTATGAAAGATGGACTCATACGGGGAACGTATTTGCAGAGTAGGAGTAGGCATGTGATTAATCAGATATACATTAGTGGAAAAGGCGAAAGGCTAGTAAGAGTCGGGTATAGATGCATAAGTGAGCAGGGACATGCCAGTTTCTACAATATGCATGTGTCGGCGTTCGGAAATGCCATTATGTTCTCGGGTATGAGGAGGAGTAGTGAAAAAAGAGATGCCATTGGTTGAAAAGTAATCACGAAGGGAGATAAATTCACCTCTATTATCAGAATACAACACTTTAATGGTTTGTTCAAAAAACTTTTCAACAATGGAGCGGAAGCGAATAAAGGTGGAATGAACATCAGATTTGCGGGACAAAGGATAGAACCAGACATAGCGTGTGAAATGGTCAACAAAAATCACATAATATTTGAATCCATCCACAGAAAGAACGGGAGAAGTCCAGAGATCACTAAAAACAATCTCAAGGGGTCGGGAGGAACATAAAGTAGTATTTCCAAAGGGAAGTTTATGGCTTTTGCTTTCTAAGCACGCAGAACAATGTGTAAAAGAGGAGACCGCAGTATGTAAATCATGATTCTTAAGAATAGAAGACAAAATGGAAGGGGCCGGATGGCCCAAACGATGATACCACTCTAGGGACGTGGCTTTAGTGGATGCAAAGGCAACAAGAGGTGGGTTAGGCCATTCATAAAGACCGTTCTTAACCGGACCATGAAGTAGGATGTTATGATTCCGTAGGTCTTTTACAATAAATTCAGAGGGTAAGAATTCAATAGAATGATTGTTGGCATGACATAACTGATAAATAGAAAGTAAGTTACGAGACATGTCGGGAACATATAAGACATTACGTAATTGAATGGATGTATCATGGGAGAGGGGTAGTGAAGTACTGCCAGTGTGAGAAATAGAGAGACCCTTACCATCACCAACTAGAATGTCATCGGTTCCAGTGTACTAAGAGTGTGACGATAGATTCCGAAGATCTGAAGTAACATGATGCGTAGAACCACTGTCATGGAGCCAGTTAGGAGTGGATGAGTCAAGTCGAGCCGAGTTACCATGTGATGAAGCTAAATGAGCCTATGGCCTATCCAAACGAGTCGAGCTTTGCCCAACCGAGGTAACCTGAAATAAAGGACAAGAACGAGCCAAGTGTCCCTGTGTAGAACATAATTGACATTTACCAGAAGGATGACATCGAGTACTAGAGTTATTTCTTGAATTTGATTGGTGTTGCCATGGCTGCTGCTGTTGTTGGCGTGATGAGTGGTGGTGCGGCAACTGGGTAGGCACGATGGTTGAACCAGCACTGGAAGAGGGCGGGTGAGGCTGATTATTGGCTCCACATGGTTGTTGATGCGGCGGTTGTGAGTAAGAGAAGAAAGGGGCTGTTCCGGATGCACGGTTCACCGGAGAAGAAGCAACCCGCCGGAAATCATGGCGGGTTGTGGCTGAGTTGTTGCGGATTGGCGGATTAGCTTAGATGAAGCTATTGCTGTTGCTAGCGGCCATTGTTTTCAGCAACGAGAGATCAAGATTGATGAAGAAGAGGAGATAGTGGCGGCGCCAGGCTATTGGCGGCTACGGGAAAAACAAAAAATTATTTTAGGGTTTTAGGATCGAGTGCTCTGATACCATGATAGAGATATAAAATAATGGTGTTGTTATTCACACTTTGCAAAGAATGATTTACATGTGTTTATATAGATACAATGGAAGGTTCTAGTCCTCCTTAATCAATGCTATGACTAGACTATGAGTAGATTATGACTAGACTATGACTAGGCAATAATTACAATAATAAATGATAAATATACAATAATAAATGTATTTATTGCTAATATTTTCTATATTTCATTGATGTAAAAATTGATACATAGGTGTATATATGGAGTTGAAACTATTCTCTAGAATATTCTACAACCAATGCCATATCATTTACAATGAATGCTAAAATCAAAGAATGATATTATTCTCTAGAATATTGTACAATCAATACTATATCATTTACAATGAATGCTAGAATCAAAGAATGATTTTAGTCTATTGACCAATATTTACAATATCACCCCTCAAGTGGGACGCGGACGCATGCCTAACTTGTCGCGTTGATGGAGAAAGAGCGGGCGAGGGAGTGATTCGGTGAGAGAGTCCGCTAGTTGATCCTGGGCGTTAACGTGGGCAATACGCAGTCGGCCTTGTTGAATATTATCACGGATATAATGATAGTCAATGGCCACGTGTTTCATACGCGAATGGAAGACATGATTGACGCAGAAGTGAGTGGTACCGAGATTGTCACAGTAAACGACGGGCGCAGCTGTGAGAGTGATTCCGAGATAGCGTAACAAATAAGTAACCCATTGGAGTTCAGTTGTAGCAGCAGCAACGAAGCGATATTCAGCTTCTGTGGATGAACGAGCTATAGTCTGTTGCTTCTTGGAGCTTCAGAAAAGAGGATTTTTGCCGAGGTAGACCACATGTGCACTTGTCGAGGCATAGTTGTCCTTGTCTCCTCCCCAATCCACATCAGAGAAAGCGTGAAGTGTGAGAAGAGGCGATAGAGTTGAAGCCCATAATTAATCGTACTAATAAGATACCGGAGAATGCATCTAGCAAGTGACCAATGGACATCTGTGGGCTGATGAATGTACTGGGAGAGTTTATTAACCGCAAATGCAATGTCTGGCTGAGTGAAAGATGGACACTGAAGACTACCAATAACCATGCAAAATTGTGTGGGATCAGTAAGTGAATTGCCGGATTTAGATGATAAAGTGGAGATATCAGTCGGCAATGGAGTAGCAACGGAGTTCGCATCATGCATATTAACTTTAGTAAGTAGTTCCGTGATATACCGCCGTTGAGAGAGAAGAAGACCATCTTTATTATTAAGAAATTTCACACCTAAGAAATAGGACATAGGTCCGAGATCCTTGAGAGAAACAGAGAGGATAACCGAGTGATAAACCTATCAAATTCAAGAGAAATATTGCCAATGACAATAATATCATCAACATAAATAAGTATATACAGTAGCGTGGAACCATGAGAATAAATAAATAAAGATGTGTCAGCCAAAGAATGCGGAAACCAAGTGTGAGTAGGTAGTTCTTCAATTCATTTTACCAAGCCCGAGGGGCTTGCTTGAGACCGTTTATTGCCTTCTTGAGCTTGCAGACGTAGTTAGGCCTGCTAGAATCAATAAAACCTGGAGGCTGGGACAAATAAACAGTATCATGGAGACGTCCTTGCAGGAATGCATTATTTATATTGAGTTGCCGTAAAGACCACCCCTACATAAGAGCAATAGAAAGAACGAGACGCACAATGGTTGGTTTGACAACCGGGCTAAAAGTCTCATACTAGTCAATACCCGTACGTTGGTGGAAACTGCGAGCGACAATGAGAGCCTTATATCGATCAACAGAACCATTACGCTTATGTTTTATTCAATATAATCCACTTGGAGCCAACAATGTTGAATGTAGGATCGGAGGGTATTACGCCACTTGCATAGCATTACGCCACTTGGGTTGTTTGAGGGTTTTGGTGACGGTGGTGGGTTCCACAAGGTAAGGGGTTGGGGCTGGGTATAAAGATTGAGTTTTTCGATGGGTTTGGAAATATTATTTTTAGTATGGGGGCGTATGGAATGCGTGGGTAGTGGTGGAGGGCGAGTGCTAGCCGTAGGGGGAGGGCGGAGGTGCATTTGTCGGAGTAAGAGATGAAGAAGATGGTGGGAAGGGTGGTGGCGACGGATGAGATATCGTAGCAAGAGGTATAGGAGGATGAACAGGAGGCTGCGGAGGAGGAACACGAGGCGGTGAAGGAGGGGTTCAGGAAGAGGAGGGAGAATGGGAGTGTCAAAGGCGGAGGTGGTGATGGATGAGTGGAAAGGAAAAATATCCTCGATAAATTTTACATGCCGAGATACATAGAGATGGGAGGAGGTGAGATTGTAGCAGTAGTAAGCATTCTGGGTAAGGGAATAACCGAGAAACACACATGCAACGGACCGGGCTTGTTACTTGTGGTCCGTATAAGGATGGAGCCAAGGATAACACATGCAACCAAAGGCACGTTGTAATACCCTACTCCCGACCCCTAGGTCCACTGGGGTCATTCTAGGAGGGGTTGCGAAGCTCTCGCTGCGACTTCATTAACTAGACTTTAATTCTCAAAATATTTCAATAAAACTACAATTATATTTACAAATATTCACTAAGTGTTTCAATTATAGAAATTACAACAAATAAAATACTATAATTGTAATTAACATAATTTACATAGCATTTTCAAAATCCAAGTTCATGTCTTCACTTTCATCCTCATTACATCTCTTTCGAACCATTACTTGATTTTATTTATAGAAGAAAAACAAAACAAAAACACAAAGAAACAAAGAAAACGAGTCGTCAGCAAAAACGCTGGTATGAGCATGTGCGAGAGTGTTATATATATATTTTAAAAAATAATAATATATACATTTTCCAGAAATCTTGTTCGAGTATTTATGTAATAATATACTTGTTTAAAATTTATATATCAAGTTCAAGTCAAGCAAGCTCATTCGAGATCCGTCAATTCATCAAGTTCCCTTACTAGACATCGATATAGCTAATACGATTGTCTCTACCTTATGACTCCCATTTCACCACCTTATAACCACAACTAGAAATTTTTATAGTGAAGTCCGTCCTTCCGACACCCAATCTCCTGGGCTTCCGGAGAGTCCACCTGCCTCGGGACCCCACAACCGCGGTCACAGGCCCAATGCACAGCTAACCCGACTGTGAAATCCTCGGCGGGCCCATCGAGCGAGTCTGAGGCGAGGCGAGGCGAGAACCATGCCGCGCGAAGCGGGAACCAGCCATGCCGCTGAGCGGAAATGTATAAGTACAATATACCATGCCGCTGCGTGGCGGAAATGCGATACCATGCCGCCACCGAGGTGGGACATGCAATGTCATTTGTACAAGATTTGTTTTATCACGTTATTATCACTAAGTCGAGAAAGTTAATAAATCATTTTTAACAAGATACATATTATTTATCTATATCAATAATATATTAAATTAAAATACTTAAAAGTAACACACTTGACTTTTATAGAAAATAAACTTGAACTCACCTCCGTTGGTCGAAAGTAAACAACACTTGCACTTTTCGATTCTTGGTTTAATGATCGGGATATATCATTGTCGCCGTATTAAATTCATTTTGTATTTTCGACTTTATCTCCAAAAAAAAATGCCTTGATGAATAAAGCAAACCAAAAGACGACTTCTACGGTAATTACTCTTAAAGCCTTTTTCTTTTTTTTTTCCTCATACCATTTGATAAATCAACATCTCAAAATGATTTCGAGAACAATCAGCGGAAAAATGTTTCAAATAAAATAAATAGAGCTATGCAGGGAAAAAATATAACATGAACAATGCTCGAAGGTTCACGTATGCAGGGAAAAAATATATATGTATGTTATAAGGAAAAGACTAATTCAAAGTATTTGATGGGGAAATAAAAATATTTTGCTGTAAGTACCACACTTTCACATGTATACCTATTTATACTATTGTTCAGCTCATGTAATTTAACTCTTCTAAAGTCATTTGTTGTAACTGCTGCAACTTTAACAAAATTAAGTAGCAGCCTTAATTAATATTCTTTAATATTGATATATAAAGGGAACGTCTCCGTTACACAGTGCTCATTTACCCACAACCCTTTTAAGACGAAAATTTATTTATCATAAGAATTGAATGTCCCATTACCCTCTTAAAATTAATATTAACAATAATAATAATATAAATAAATAGAAAACCACATGTAAAAGAAAATAGTTCATTTAGTATGTTACTTAACTATAAGTAACTGTTGTAATTATTCCTGTTGCAAAATCGGTAAAGGACCATAGATATTGAAACGTATATGAACAGCAAATGGAAATATTAATAAATACATATTTATCATGAAACTGAAATAATAATTTTAGAAGATGTAAATACTTTCATAATATATTTCCAAAATGTCATAATCGTGTCCATCTACTAACAATGAGTACTTATATTTGATTATCATTTAGTATTAAATTAGATAATAATGTCACAAAGGAATTATTTATATAAAATAATACTATTTAATTTTTTTCGCAGATTAATCAATAGTATGAAAATAACACATATCATTAGATCTTAATAGTTGAAAATAAAAAGAAAAAATATAAATAAATTATCTAGACAGTTATTTAGTTATGCCTATAAAATCCTTTATAAACAAAATGACAAAAATCGGGGTGTTACACACGTAATTTATTATAATTTGGGAGTTCACCAAAGGTACACAGATAAGAAGGCTTCATGGAAAGAGTGGGCGTAGGAAGGCGATTAATTTGGTAAACGGCAGTCGAAAAGGCATATGTCCAATAGGAAAGAGGCATAGAGGCATGAGCAAGTAAGGAAATACTTATTTCAACAATGTGGCGATGGCGACGTTCGGAGTAGCCATTGTGTTCGGGAGTGTGTGGTGGTGTGGTAAAGTGGAAATGCCATGAGTGTAACGCCCCGTTCCCGGACACCGAGTCCTTATCCGGAAATGAAACGTTCGGCACGTATAAAATAAAAGTAAATCCACTTTATACGTAAGCCTCTACTACGTCGTATCAAATTAAAGCAAACGGAAGCAAAAACTCGGGTATAAAATTTCTAAACGTTTAAGAATAGAAAAAGGGGAATCTAAAAGCGGAAATGTAAATTTATTACATTTGAGAAAATACGAAAATCCCAAAAGAAAAGTACTACACGTCTCGAAAGACCAAAAGTCCACCTCAAAAGTATCAAGAAACCAAATGTAAAAGTAAGGCTCGTAAATGACAAGTCTTCAACGAGCGCCGTCAAACGTCGTCGTCGAACTCCTCCTCGAAAACCTGTTCGTCTTCTCATCCCCAAACACACAGAAAACATGCATTTGAGGTAAGTACAACGTACTTAATAAGAAAGAGAAGCTATGATATCAACTATAGTTTATAAGGAAAAGATATTTAATTAAATTGGTTGTTTATGTGAGACCGACTCAACCTAGGGTTCATTTCATGTCCATCAACACGAATTGACTAAACGTTCCTACTTAGCTTATCTATGTTACAACCGCACTCAAGGGCACTACGCGCATCCACCTCAGCAGAGTCCCTCCGTACTTAGGGTCATTGTGACCTACGGAGTTCTTCCACCTCGGAAACACTCTTTTGCAACATATTAGTGGATCACACCAATATCCACGAAGTCTAGAAAAGGTAGACTCCGATAGCTTGCGCGTCTCAGCGGAGTCCCTCTGTACTTAGGGTCTTTTGACCTACAGAGTTCCCCCACCTTCAGAGATAGCACATGCATCGCGATTTAGCCTGGTGCCTAGCCAAGAGAGACATGTTGTTTAATCTTTTACTAGTCAAGTACGTTGATTATTAGGATGATTAACTAGCCACCTAAGTGTTTTCAAATAATCTCCCTCACTCAGACTACTCTCTTCCTAGACCACTAGACACAGACAAGTCCTAGCAATTACACAGACATTGATGAATGCTAACTCATCAAAGCACAAGCCTATCATGCCCTTCCGACGGATCCGAACTTCAACTCCCTTTAAGAGTACATTCGGTGTTTTAACTGAACGAATCAGAAGCTCAATTCGGGCTTGTTCAAGTTTGTACCATTTATTATGTCATATATAAAGGTTTCATAAAGCTAAATCATGCTTATAAGGCTGAACAACAACTAACAAAGGAAGAAGTACAAAACAAGCTAGACGCCCGTTTAAGGCTCTGGACGCCCGTCTGAACCATATTGGACGCCCGTCCACTATACCCAGACGCCCGTCCACTATACCCAGACGCCCGTCCACCTAAGACAGTTTCAATCCTGAATGTAAAACAACACTTCAAACGCCCGTCCAGAGAGGCCAGACGCTCGTCCGAAATGTGCCCCAAGTAGACGCCCGTCCAGAGAGGCCAGACGCTCGTCCACCTGGGTTCGACTAGAACCCTAAAACCTTCATCATGCGATTTCCAAAACGATCCCAAACCGAACAGCAGCAAGAACGACACAGAAAAGCTCTGAAAATTATGTCTAAACATACTATGGCACTTATGATCAATGACCAATCCATTAACTCATCAATCTAGCATCAAAACACCCTACAATTTCATCTAAACCTTATAAAAGACACTTGAGATCATAGGGATAGTTTTCTTACCTATTTGCAGCCGCAGAAACTGATCAGAACCTCAACAAAAGCCTGCAGCTTTGCCAACCAAACTGGTATCAAGACGATGCTTCCTTCACAACGGTTCTAAATCTTTCGACTGATTTGAAAACGACCAAGAACTGCTTCAGTTATTGGAGAAACTTTCCCAACCCTCAACTCTCTCCTTGAATGCGAGAAGAGAGGGGAAAAACGTCATTTGCTCTTTTTGTGTAAAAAAAAAAAAAAAAAAAAAAAAGGTTATGGGGATCATCAGTCAAATTTTCCTTTAAATACCCATTCCCATAAAACCTTAGTTTTCCTTATTTGCCCTTAGTCATAAAAAAAGATTTCCTTACTATATATATATATACCACTCGAAATATATATATATAACGTCCAAATTAAATAACTCCGATTAAAAGGAACCGAACCCAATATTTCGTTTTCGCAAAAAGACACGTCTGCCCTTTCCCGAAAATCGGAATATTACATTCCTCCCCCCTTAAAAGGAGTTTCGTCCTCGAAACTAGAACATACCTGGTAGATCAACAAACTCTTGGAATTCATCGATCATGTCGCTTTCCACTTCCCAAGTTGCCTCCTCGGGTGAGTGATTACTCCACTGAACTAACACCAAAGGAATCATCCGCCTCTTAATCGTCTTTTCCTTCCGGTCTAAAATCTTGATAGGTCTCTCGTCGTAAGCAAGATTATCTTGTAGGATTTCTGGATCAACCGTAGTTTCAACATCGTTCTTTGTCAGACATTTCTTCAACATCGAAACGTGAAATACGTTATGGACTCTCGACATCGATTCTGGCAACTGAAGCTTATAAGCTAACGTTCCAACTCTTTCCAAGATCTCAAAAGGTCCAACATACCTTGGACTTAGCTTTCCTTTCTGTCCAAAGCGTTTCACTCCTTTCATCGGTGAAGCTTGGAGGTAAACTCTATCACCGACTTCAAACTCTAGGGGTCTTCTTCTAACATCAGCCCAACTTTTACTGCCTTTGTCTCATGCGCTGCCTTCAAATTCTTCTTGACCAACTGTACCACTTTCCTTTGCTTGTTCAACCATTTCCGGCCCTGTAATCCGCCTCTCTCCGACTTCATCCCTAAAGCAAGTGGCGTCCGACATCTTCTCCCATAACGCGCTTCAAACGGCGGCATGCCTATGCTTGCATGAAAAGCTGTTGTTATAGGCAAACTCACGCTCTCGATAGGTAGTTGTCCCATGATCCGCCTACCTCCAAAACACAAGCTCTTAACATGTCTTCAAGTGTTTGAATAGTCCTCTCATTGTCCATCCATCATGCGAGGATGAAAAGCCGTGCTTAAATCCAACTTAGTTCCAAAGGCTTCTTGTAAGCTCTTCCAAAACCGACTGACGAACCTCGAATCACGATCCGAAACTATAGAGATAGGGACTCCGTGTAGCTTCACTATATTATCCAGATATAGTGTCGTCATCTTCTTCAATGGCATGTCAACTTTGTATGGCAAGAAATGGGCAGATTTGGTCAGTCGATCCACTATTACCCAAATTGCATCATGTCCTCCCTTTGTCCTAGGTAATCGGGTGATGAAATCCATCATAATCTTATCCCACTTCCATTCAGGGATGTCCAATGGCTTAAGCATTCCCCCGGGTCTTCTATGTTCTGCTTTAACCTTCTGACAAACATCACACTCTGCCACAAACTTGGCTATTTCCAACTTCATCGAGGGCCACCAAAATCTTTCCTTTAAATCTCTGTACATTTTAGTAGCACCTGGATGAACCGCAAAAGCAATTCTGTGTGCCTCTTCCATAACTCTTTGTCTTAGGTCGCCGACATTAGGTACACACAGACGATCCTGGTACCACAGATTCCCACTCTTGTCTAGCACGTAGCCAACTGTAGGCTCCTCCCTAGCAACCCGCTTCAAATCAACCAAAACCGGATCTTCGTCTTGCTTCTCCCGAATGTCATCCATCAACTAAGATCTTGCTAACAACGGTGCCACAAACTGCCGGTCTTCGATCTGATCAAAGCTTCTGATTTGCAGCCCATCTAGCCTTTCTGCCACTATCTCAACACTGGAAGCTGCAAACACTGGTTTCCTGCTCAAAGCATCTGCCACTACATTTGCTTTTCCCGGATGGTACTGAATATCCAAATCGTAATCCTTTACAAATTCTAACCATCTCCTCTGTCTCATATTCAGATTCTCTTGAGTGAAGAAATACTTTAAACTCCTATGGTCGGTGAAGATCCTTGCTTTAACTCCATACAGGTAGTGCCTCCAAGTCTTTAAGGCAAAAACTACCGCTGCCAACTCTAGATCATGTGTCGGGTAATTCTTCTCATGCGCCTTCAACTGCCTAGATGCATAGGCGATCACTTTCCTCCTTGCATTAACACACAACCTAGACCACGTCACGAAGCATCGGTATAGACATCGTAATTATCAAAGATCTCCGGAACTGCTAACACTGGGCCGTAGTCAACTTCTTCTTCAGTGTCTGAAAAGCTATTTCGCACTCTCTAGTCCATTCAAACTTCACATTCTTACGTGTCGACTTAGTGAGTGGAGTAGCTATCTTGAAAAGTCTTGTACAAACTTCCGGTAGTAACCACCAACCCAAGAAAACTCCTTATACAAAGCGGTGGTAGGTCTAGGCCAATTCTCAACTGCCTCGATCTTCACTGGATCAACTTGAATACCATCTCCAAAAATCACATGACCCAAGAAACTAACTCGATCCAACCAAAAGTCGCACTTTGAAAACTTTGCATATAACTGATTCTTCTTCAAGGTCTCCAACACTACCCTTAAGTGTTCCCCGTGTTCTCTTTCATCCTTTGAGTAGATAAGGATATCGTCTATGAACACAATCACAAACTTATCCAAATACGGCATGAAAACACGTTGCATCAAATCCATAAATGCAGATGGAGCATTAGTGAGTCCAAAAGGTATGACAAGGAACTCATAATGTCCATATCTCGTACTGAAAGCCGTCTTCGGTATATCTGCCACTTTAATCTTCAACTGATGATAACCAGATCTCAAGTCAATCTTGGAGAACACTCTCTTGCCTTGCAACTGGTTAAACAAATCATCTATCCTTGGTAGGGGGTACTTTTTCTTGACGGTAATGTTATTCAGCGCTCGGTAATCGATACACATCCGCATGCTACCATCTTTCTTCTTCACGAACAAAACAGGGGCTCCCCAAGGCGAGGTACTGGGCTGAATTATGTTCCTTTCAAGCATATCATTAAGTTGAGCTTTTAACTCCTTTAATTCAGCCGGTGCCATCCTATAAGGTGCCTTAGCAACTGGTGCCGCCCCCGGTAACAACTTGATCTCAAACTCGATTTCCCTATCTGGCATGTTTCCCGGTAGCTCTTCTGGAAACACCTCGGGGTACTCTCTTACAATAGGAGTTTCTTCTAACTTTGGCTTCACTTGTTCTACATCCACTACATACAACAAGTAGCCCTCACAACCCTTCTGACAAGCCCTGATGGCCTTAACTGCTGAGATGATCGGATGTCGCTTCTTACCTGGCTTGTACACATTCCCTTGATACGTCTTGTCTGAATTTCCAGGTACTTTAAAAGTCACTTTCTTCTCTCTACAGTCCAAGTGAACATGATTCTCGGATAGCCAATCTATTCCGAGGATTACGTCGAAATCCGAGAAGTCCAAAACTGTGAAGTCGCTCTTGCATCGATAAGGTCCAACTCGAACTTCCACTTGAGGTATCATCCTAGTCACCTTTGTTACCTTCCCTAACGGTGTAGTTATTTCCAAAGTGTTCCTTAAAGGTTCTGAAGGTAAGTTCAATTTCTTAGCTACCTTGGTTGACACAAAAGTATTTGACGCTCCCGTATCAAACAAAGCCTTGACCACTAGGTTTTCTAACATTATCGTACCTAGGATGCATATTCATTTATTTAAATATAGTTACAACATGAATAAACACGCTATAAAATATCTTAACAAAAGAACAAAACAACAACAGGGTACCTGAAATAACGTCATCCTCTGGTTCCACAAAACCAGCATCCACTGCAAAAACTCGAACTGGTCGGCTTGGGCCGCTCTTTCCGCTTCCTTGACTCGAACTACCCCTGTTCCCTCTGCTTGGACACGCTCTAGAAAAGTGTCCCGGCTCTCCGCAGATGTAGCAACTGTCATCTGCTCGCTGCTGCTCTCTCGAGTGATTTACATTTGCACTTAGAGCAAAGCGGTGCCTTTGTTCGGGCCTTATTTGCCGTAGGAGCGTCGCCTTCTTGATATTACATTGCGGTGCTCCCTAATATTTCCTTGGCTTGTCCCAAAGCTTCTCTTGTTCCCAACAACTACTGTAGCCCTCTTTCTAAAGGTCTCGACTTACAAAACTTTATTCAGTAGCTCTGCCATATTCTTTGCTGTAAATCCTAACATGCCTGATTGGATTTCATAAGCCAAGCCGTCCTTGTAAAGAGCCATCTTCCTTTCCTCCACTTTCATCAACTCGGGTAGAACCGCCCCAATTCGTTGAATTTATTGGTGTCTTGGGTCACTTTGTATCTTGAGTACCTTGCTTAAACTTCAAAACCGACTTGCCTTATCGGCTTGCACCGTGGCAGGAAGTATTCGTTGTAAAACATGGCTTTAAAACCTTCCCGATCCGTTATCTTACCGTTACTGCTCTGAATGGCATCAATCCATGCTTCAGCGCTCCCAATGAGAAAACTAAGCGCCGGTGTGCCATTTCCGTCTCGAGGGACATGTATGTTCTGCAAGCCTTTTCAAAACCTCTCAACCACTCTTCTGCCTTCATATGCTCCACGTTTCCATAAAAGTTCTCAACTCGATTCCTTCTTAACCGTGTGTATCAATCTACAACTGGTGCTTGCTCAAAAGCCGGCCTGACTGGTGGGTAAACCGGTGGGTAACCATACGGTATCTCTTTGTAGTCTTTATTCTTTGAGGAGGGTAAGCCGGATCGCTGAGGAGTGTGGTGGTAAGGGTAGTATCCCCGAGGTAAAAGCGGTGAGGTGCGGAGGAGTCTTGGGGTTCTTTGAAAACCAAAGGTGGGTGACCAACGCCTTGTTGATGATCAACGCGTGGTGAAGGTGGTACTGATGGGTTGAGGAGCATGACTACTGAGGAGGAGGGTAAAAGACTGCTTCGCTTTGAGGGTACACCTTGGTGGATAAACACTTGTTGGTGGAGGGGTACACGCTACGGTGGTGGTACATAGCCGGTGGGACATCACTTACCATGGTGATCTGAACCGAACTTCCCACGTGCCATCGTGGAGGTCGTTCCTGATGAGGTCGGGGTGACAAACTCTGATGAGACCTCGGTGATGGTGTCGCCGTATGAGGTGGTGGGGACAAACTCTGCTGGGTTAAGGGTATCGGCCTCACTACACCACCCCCTACAACCGGTACGGGACTTTCCCCTCGAACTCTGGAAGACTATGCACCCGCTCCAGTCCTCGTGAACACCATCCTGATGATCAAGAAAACCAGACGTTACTAAAAGGTCTAAAGAAGCTTATCTTAAAGGAAAAGGAAGCCTAATGGACACTTCGCTCTGATACCAACTGTAACGCCTCGTTCCCGGACACCGAGTCCTTATCCGGAAATGAAACGTTCGGCACGTATAAAATAAAAGTAAATCCACTTTATACGTAAGCCTCTACTACGTCGTATCAAATTAAGGCAAACGGAAGCAAAAACTCGGGTATAAAATTTCTAAACGTTTAAGAATAGAAAAAGGGGAATCTAAAAGCGGAAATGTAAATTTATTACATTTGAGAAAATACGAAAATCCCAAAAGAAAAGTACTACACGTCTCGAAAGACCAAAAGTCCACCTCAAAAGTATCAAGAAACCAAATGTAAAAGTAAGGCTCGTAAATGACAAGTCTTCAACGAGCGCCGTCAAACGTCGTCGTCGAACTCCTCCTCGAAAACCTGTTCGTCTTCTCATCCCCAAACACACAGAAAACATGCATTTGAGGTAAGTACAACGTACTTAATAAGAAAGAGAAGCTATGATATCAACTATAGTTTATAAGGAAAAGATATTTAATTAAATTGGTTGTTTATGTGAGACCGACTCAACCTAGGGTTCATTTCATGTCCATCAACACGAATTGACTAAACGTTCTACTTAGCTTATCTATGTTACAACCGCACTCAAGGGCACTACTGGCGATCCACCTCAGCAGAGTCCTCCGTGCTTAGGGTCATTGTGACTCACGGAGTTCTTCCACCTCGGGAACACTCTTTTGCAACATATTAGTGGATCACACCAATATCCACGAAGTCTAGAAAAGGTAGACTCCGATAGCTTGCGGCGTCTCAGTGAGTCCTCTCTGTACTTAGGGTCTTTTGACCTCTGAGTTCCCCACCTTCGGAGGTAGCACATGCATCGCGATTTAGCCTGGTGCCCAGCCAAGAGAGACATGTTGTTTAATCTTTTACTAGTCAAATACGTTGATTATTAGGATGATTAACTAGCCACCTAAGTGTTTTCAAATAATCTCCCTCACTCAGACTACTCTCTTCCTAGACCACTAGACACAGACAAGTCCTAGCAATTACACAGACATTGATGAATGCTAACTCATCAAAGCACAAGCCTATCATGCCCTTCCGACGGATCCGAACTTCAACTCCCTTTAAGAGTACATTCGGTGTTTTAACTGAACGAATCAGAAGCTCAATTCGGGCTTGTTCAAGTTTGTACCATTTATTATGTCATATATAAAGGTTTCATAAAGCTAAATCATGCTTATAAGGCTGAACAACAACTAACAAAGGAAGAAGTACAAAACAAGCTAGACGCCCGTTTAAGGCTCTGGACGCCCATCTGAACCATATTGGACGCCCGTCCAAAGCTGGACGCCCGTCCACTATACCCAGACGCTCGTCCACCTAAGACAGTTTCAATCCTGAATGTAAAACAACACTTCAAACGCCCGTCCAAAGAGGCCAGACGCTCGTACGAAATGTGCCCCAAGTAGACGCCCGTCCAGAGAGGCCAGACGCTCGTCCACCTGGGTTCGACTAGAACCCTAAAACCTTCATCATGCGATTTCCAAAACGATCCCAAACCGAGCAAAGCAAAGAAGAACGATACGAAAAGCTCACGAAAATTATTTCTAAACATACTATGGCACTTATGATCAATGACCAATCCATTAACTCATCAATCTAGCATCAAAACACCCTACAATTTCATCTAAACCTTATAAAAGACACTTGAGATCATAGGGATAGTTTTCTTACCTATTTGCAGCCCGCAGAGGCGATCGAACCTCAACAAAAGCCTGCGGCTTTGCCAACAAAGCGGTATCAAGGCGATGCTTCCTTCACAACGGTTCTAAATCTTTCGACTGATTTGAAAACGACCAAGAACTGCTTCAGTTATTGGAGAAACTTTCCCAACCCTCAACTCTCTCCTTGAATGCGCAGAAGAGAGGGGGAAAAACGTGGCTGCTCTTTTTTGTAAAATAAAAAAAAAAAGGTTATGGGGATCATCAGTCAAATTTTCCTTTAAATACCCATTCCCATTAAACCTTAATTTTCCTTATTTGCCCTTAGTCATAAAAAAAGATTTCCTTACTATATATATATATACCACTCGAAATATATATATATATATAACGTCCAAATTAAATAACTCCGATTAAAAGGAACCGAACCCAATATTTCGTTTTCGCAAAAAGACACGTCTGCCATTTCCCGAAAATCGGAATATTACAATGAGTGGCCAGAAAAACTTTGAGGACTATATATTCGCGACCATTATCACAGTATAGAATTTTAATATGGTGATTAAAAAAATTTCTACTATGGCCTTAAAGCGAGTAAAAGTTGAGGCAACATTAGATTTGTGTTTCAAGTGATAAAACCATATATATTTCATAAAATGGTCAACAAATACAACATAGTACTTAAAACCATTCATAGAGTAAATAGGGGAGGTCCAAATATCAAAGAAAATAATTTCGAGGGGGCGGGATGAAGATAACGTAGAAGGACCAAAAACAAGTTTATGGCTTTTATTAACAAGGCAAGCATCACAATGTTTAGCAGATGACGAAATAACATCTAATTTATTTTGTGCAAAATAGACTGAAAAATAGAACTCGAAGAATGACCTAGCTGTGGTGCCACGTGTGATGAGTGGTTTTATTAGCAGCAAAGGCAAAAATTGGTTTAGAAGGCCACTCATATATTCCATATTTAACCGGTTCATGCATCAACTGTCAGTTTGTCAGAAGGTCATTTACAATAAATTTTGAAGGTAAGAATTCAACGATAACATTATAGTTTTGACTAAGCTGGGAAATAGATATTAAATTACGAGACATTTCATGCACACACAAAACATTATTAAGAGTGATAGACTGTGAAGAGGATAAGGGCAGAGAGCTCAAACCAGTATGCGTAATAGGAAGGGAATTTCCGTTACCAACCATGATATCATCGGAACCGGTGTAAGGCTTGTGGAGTGATAGATTATCAAGATTGGACGTGATGTGGTGGGTGGCCCCACGTCCAACAACCATTTGTTTTTTTTTGGGAAGTGTGGGTCTGTAAGAAGAGAGAGGCCCAACAATTTTTTTTATTTTATTGTGCTGGAAGCGGGGTTTGACCTCAAGACCTTCCGCTCTGATACTATATTAGGATCAAGTGCTTACCGTTGTACTAAAACCAATTGGTGTTAGTAAATGTGCTACTATATTTTCTTATATGTGGATCTGGAACTGAGGGAAAAACTTTGTTGAATGCCCTTGCACAGAGCAGAGCTGACATTTGCCCATGTAGGGGCGGCGTGGACGAGGAGAGTTGTTGCCAGCGAGAGTAGCGGGTCTGGCAGGAGGTGGGTTGTGCCTTGGTTAGCAGGCAGGTCAGGGAGTAAACAAGCTGCTCTTGAGGACAGGAAATAGGGCAGTTGGGGAACGTAGTGGCCGAGCTTTCAGTAGATGTTGTTACCGACATGGTGGCGCAGAAAACCAAGAAGAAGGATGAAGATGGTGTTACAGGAGAAGGGATGCAAAGCAGAGAAAGGAAATGAGAGTTTGAAGGAAGGGAAATTTTCTGGGAATAAAGTGGAGTAACGCTAAATCAAGAGGAGAGATTTGAGGAGCTCTGATACCATATTAGAGTGTAGAGAAATATTTTCTATATTTCATTGATGTAAGAATTGATACATAGATGTATATATACAGTTGTAAGAATTGATACAATGAATGCTAGCATTGATCGTAGAATATTCTAGAGAATAGTTTCAACTGTATATATACATCTATGTATCAATTCTTACATCAATGAAATATAGAAAATATTTCTCTACACTCTAATAACTTCTATTGGCACCACATCTTTTTTTATTATCGACACATATTTACTTCAAACATTGAAAAAAATACTTTGAAAACCACGATTATTTTTCATGAAAATAACGTCAGTAACACTGACGTTACTTTTGAAAACTACAATCACTTGCATTGACATTAGTTTTCAAAACTAAAGTCTGTGACATTGACGTTATATAGTGAGTAACATAAGATCCATTTTGAAAAGAACGTCGGTGGTATCGACGTTCATAATGTGACCCCGGAAGTGAAAAAAAGAAAGAGAATACATGTGTGGTGCCGGGAGTAAAATAAATTAATCAAAAAGGGCGTCGAAGTCGATAGTAAAAAGAATGATGCCGATACAACCCTTACTTTTTATTTTTTATTTTTTATTTTTGCATCGACGAGTATCATAAACTTGTTTATTTGGGAGGGATATGATTGAACCCATGACCTCTTGATCACCTTCATCGAAATCGCTGGGGGCAAACCGACCGAATTATTCACTTAAACGAGATTTTGCTATCCATCCATTTTGTGATATACTTCTTTTAAACTACGGGCCCATAATCTCTACTATATTAAAAGTGTGAGTTTATAATAATTTTTACTTTTATTTCTATCTTATCATTAATCCATTATCAAGTTCCGAGATATGCTTTAAGCGATGAAATTTCTGCAGGTGATTCTAATTTTCATTAACTGTAACTCGTTCGTTCACTTGTTTCGACTTTGCTTGCAAACACTTAAAAACACAACACAACACAACACAGGTGTTTTATAACTCTGTAAAATGAATTCTGTCTTGTCTACAAACGGTGTGCAAAATTTCACAATAAAGAGGGGCAAATGGTTAAGAAATTCATTGTCATTTACTAAAAGCCAGCAGTCAACACAAAGAAACACTTGCACAATCTCCTTCCTGATCCATTCCAAAATTGAACCAATCCATAGAATATGATGTAGAACCCTAAAAATGAAGAGTTTAACGCCTCACCGCACTGATTCTTAGTAATGGTGAAATAATACCCTGTATTTCTTGCAACGATTGCTGTATTCGTATCTCTTCCTCAACATCTCGCTTAAGATTTCTAATGTGGCCTCTTAATTCATTGGAGGAACAACGTCTCACGTCTTCAGCTATAATGTCCATCACTTTGATTGTCAAACTGGTCAAAAATGCTGCATACCTTGGCATGGTGGAATACCTCTGTAAGAAACTCAACAGCAGTCCAAGTTCTTCATGGTCCAGATTCGATATACAAGCCATCAACTTCTTTCGAGCTACTAATTCTTCCATAACAACCATCACGTTCTCGGGCTTCTTTTTGTTTAGAGCTGCAACTAAAGCTAATTTATGCCTGAACTTCTTCAACAACTTGTCATGATCTGCCAATTTTACTACTTTCTTTGGCCTCATTATTAAGTGGTCACTCTCTGAAGGTTTCTCGTTTTGTCCTCGATGGAAGTATCTGAAATACGATGGCCTCAATACTTGCATCCGACGTGCATCTGCCACGAGTCCCAGCCCAGAAAATTCTTGTGATGTCTCTTTTGCCTCACTCTCCTTCTTCATATTCCTCCTCCCAACATACATTGTCCCAGTTGATGTCCCTATCACTCTAGTTGAACAATCTGGAGAGAAACCAATAGAAAGCAAAGGATGCAGGAATCTCATCGAATGCGTAATCTTTAACTTTGTGTAATCAAAAACCTTCATATACCCATCTAACCCAACGCTCAAGATTCGGTATTGATCAGCCTCCTCACCAAGTCCCTTCCCGACTTTCCCTACACAGAGGGAAGTAATGGTCTTGTTATGGCTTTCCATCGAGTACAATAGTTTCCCACCTCCATGCACATCCCATATCTTCATTGAATTACCACCTGCAGTAGCAATCAAACCCCCAGATGGTAAGTAAATCACATCCTCAACTGGCTTACCATGATTTATTTCCATTGCACCCCCTGAGGAGTTGTATACTCGAATGTCCCAAACCCTTACAGTGTGATCATAAGAACCAGATAAGAACATATCGTCACTCACTGGAGACACGTCTCCACATCGAACGTAGTCCTTATGGCCCACGAGATCAAAAATTGGGGTCTCAGCTGTGACATCCCAATACTTAACAATGGTATCATCACCTCCTGAGAAGAGATGCAGCTTATCAATACGAGGGTATTGCACAACGCGGACAGCTCGGGAGTGTCCACGTAGGCGGCGGAGAGGGTTGCGAGACCCCACATCAAATATATGGATGGAGCCAGAGAGGTCTCCTGCAGCAAGGAGGCGGGCGTCACACCGGAACGATGTAGATGTTGCAATGTCAGAGAAGCCGGATGAGATGGTGCACTTGCGCTGGAGGCTATGGGCGGAGAAGATCGTAACTGTTGCAGAGTGGGTAGCAGCAAAGTCATGAGGAGATGTTGGAGAAAAGGAGATAGAGTTTATAGAGGCAGCCAAGTTTTCGGTTTGGAGATCTTTGGGAGCTTTAAAGGAGCGCCAGTACTTGGATTCAGGAGTAGTAGTGGACTTATTTGAGGTGGGCTTCAGTTTGGGTTTGACAGTCTTGGCAGCGTCCTTGATGATACCCGATGATCTTCTTTGCCATGGTCATTGCACACTTTCCTCTACCTGTCAGACAAGCATAATTTTCCAAAACTTATCTACACTAACTGAGTCTCCTAAATTTTTAGTGACACCCTCACACATGTGATACATAATACTGTAAATCTCCAAACTCAAAACCACAACAGATCATTTAAATTCCTTTGACTACATCAGATTTATTTAATTTACTTGTTTAAATATCCATTTCTAATTTACAAAATACGTGTGTATTCAAAGTATAATTGATGTTTCCGCATAGATACGTGTGTTTTCAAAATGTATACTTTCGTCCCGAAATATAAATCCGTTTGCGGTTTTTCATATGGATTAAGAAAGTTTATTAAATTGGTCGTGTGTCATTAATTTTGATGAAAAAATCTAAAATAACATTTTGATATGCCTGAACCATAATCCAGCCCACGGATCTCTATTCGGGTTTGTCCGGCCACCAAAGTAGCGGATGAGGCCAACGGCCATTACAGTCCGCGAACCCACGAGCTAATTCGGGCCCGCGAGCCCACAGCTCCGCAACCAAACCTTTAGCCCAACGCGGCACCAGGAAAGGCTAAGGGCGGTCCGTGAAACCATAAGGCAAAAAGGTCCGCCAGAAACCATAGCCCGTTATACAGAGGAGGACGAGGTACAGACCGAGACAATGATACAAGAAACGGCTAAGTGTTGGGTCCGCACCTTAATGGCGCCGCCAAACAATAATTAGCTTAATTAGCATCTCATTGCACTTATTTGTATCTAGCTGTCATTAGATAAACCCTAAGATGTGGCTTGCCTATAAATAGGGCTCAATGTAGCAATTTCACATGAATACATTAATACGAAATACAGGCTTACTCTGCCAATTTCATTACTCTCTCTACTTTTACTTGCACCACCACTTTCACCACAGTGAATTCTACTTCACCACCGTGCTCTACCACTTGTATACACTTTATACAGCCAGATATCCACCGTTGTTTACCCGAGATAATTTTGATATTATCACATTTGACTATTATTAATGTAAAGTAGCGAGTGGGTAAATAATTAATGATTGGGTAAAAAAAAAAATTAATAAATAATGCATTGGTTTCTAAATGGATTTACATTATCAGACAAAAAATTAAAACTAAACGGACTTATATGGGGCGGATGTAGTAATTGATACTACCTCCGTCCCATAAAAACTACCACCGTCCCATAAAAAGTGTCCATTTAAAAAATCAATACATTATTTAATACACATTTTCCAAACATACCTTATCATAGCATTTAATGTTTATATATTCATTTCATATTTCAAAGGAGCTTGACAGCGGTATATATGTCAATCAATACTTAAATTATAACACATTAATTATTTTTTTAATTTATGTGCACCACCAAAAATGGACACTTTTTATGAGACGGATGTAGTATTTAAAAAAAATTGTAATTGGTGTCTCCGATTCTCCGAATCAAAAAAAAAAAAGCCAAGGTACGTTGTCGTTTTGTCTTTTGCACCAAAATTTATACTACTAGCTTAGGGTTTTGGGAAAATCCCTGAAACTCTGAGATCGCAGTTGCACACACAACAATGGAAGCACAGCCTCCGGCTCCTTGCTGGAGCAACATCCTGAAGAAACCCCCTCAGGCTCCAACATCGGACCACCAAGCCACTCCGGTATCAAGCTATGGAGTTCCAAAGAACCACCGCAAGTCGACGAAAGGTTTATTTCATTGCGTAGTGAGTGGACGCTAACGCGATAATTGAAGGACAATCGCTAGCAAACTCGGCTGACCGGTTCGTTTTCGTTTATGAGGTCATTAACAAGATCCGTGACCACCGCATCTCGCCACTCACTCAAATTCCTCCCTTCACTGTGGACATTTTGGAGCCATCTTGGATGCTCTGAAAAAGGTTTGATCTTTATAAGTTTTTTTGTTTGCATATAGGAATAGTTACACATATCCAGGTTTTGTAGTGTGTGCATTACACTAAAGCTATATGTTGAAATAAGTAAAAGCAAAAATGTATTGCACTTATCCAGGATTTTGAACTAAATAGCTTATGTAGTGCATTACGTGGGGTAGCTAACGCCTACAAGTTTATCCGAATCAGTGTCATACAAGGCAACTATTTCTTCCAGGCAAAATGAGTGCGTGTAAGGAGATGAATTGGAGCACTGAATTGTAGAAACAGGGTTAGATTATAGTTCTCAATAAAGCCAAAGAAGTATTGACTAAAACCCTTATTTTCTTTTTTCCATAATGTGCCTAACCTGGCCATAATTTGAATGATAAAGCTAAAGGTGGATGCAATCGTGTTTACTAGCATATAAAGTGTGTTGTTAGAGTGATGACCTGAGTACACTGATCTAAAGCGAATTACTCCAAGAGATACCTACAATCACCGAGTCCGAGAGATGATGACCAAATCAGGTCGTCCATTTTGGGCAGAATATACGTCCCTGAGTGTAGTTGGCATGATTTTCTCTCTCCTGTTGCCTGTTGCCTGTTGCCTGTTGCCTGTTGGAGGACAGGTATGATGCATGATGTGTTTACACTATAGAGCAAAAGGTGTCTAAAATGCTTTTCTTTTCCTTTTATTTTCTTTGCCTGAGTGATCAAGTGTATTTTTTTGAAAATATTTCTATGATGTTGAATAGGAACAATGTTTTATTTTTTGTTAGACGTTGTAAAGCTTCAAAATTGTATCGAATCGGTCTAGTGCATCTTATATTGCTATCTTTCACCACATTGTGTCAATTTTGAGTGTAGGAATGAAAGTCCCGTAATGTTAATTTTCCGATTCTTGACATTTTGGCAAATTGAGCTAAATCATTAGATCTGCATTGTCCGCTTCTTTGTATTTTTCTTTAATTTTGTTATTTTCAAGCAAAGATTTGATCATTCATTGCTCATATTGTTGTGCAAGAATAAACTTTGCAAGGGCTACGGGTGATCTGCAATCACTCTCGGATGTGGATCTTAAGCTTATTGCTCTAACTTACACGTTGGAGGCTCAGATCCATGGGACCCAACATTTAAGGGACAGTCCTCCTCCTATACATACGGTTAATGTGAAAAGGCTTCCGAGAAAAGGACATGCCTGGGTTGGGATCAAATGTGCCTAATCTTGAGGAATGGGAAGCGTTGGAGCATGTGAATGATGATGGGACAAACTCAACCTCCAAAATTCTTCCCTCGAAAGATCTCGAACCTAAATGTCATTCCCAATGAACAACATGGTGAGGCGATAGTTTGATAGGAAATGGCTCATTTGGACAAGTGGATGTCAATGGTCACCAAGAAAGTTTCCACACTGTAAAAGAGAAGTAAAAACTAAGGGAAGATGGTAGCGGATGGAGTTGATGCATCCCATGGGCAATTTGTTGAAGATGATGGTGATTGGCAACTCTTTGTGAGTCGAAGTACTCGTAGAAGATTTACGAGAAGGAAATCTAGGCGTGAAGCTTCAAGTGTCATCCTGAGAAAGATGAGCGAAAGATTCATCGGAAAAGGGGAAGATGAAAAAGATGATGATATCCAATGTCACGATCCGATAGAAGCCGAAGTTTTGGAGGAAGTATCCAATGGTGTGAGCAAGATCATCGAGGGGAATGACTGCTCGACGAGATCTCTTCCATTTTGCATCATATGCGTGTTGAAATAGTGTCCTAAACCCAATCGGGTTGGACCGGATCCGACCGGGTCGGATCATTTCGACTATTTCTTTATGTTTATATATATATTAAATGGCTTTTACATTTGTCATATATATGTTCTTTTGAAGAACCAATTATGAATTGTTATATGATGGCGTCCTTAGTATTAAAGCGTGATTGAGAAACCATGATAGGCGATTATGGTTGATGAGATCTCTAATCACTTTAATAAGTTTGATACTTAAATGTCTCAGGCGATGTACTATTAAAGCAGGGCATTGATAGTATAAACAGACTAGCACGTATTAGATGTCTTCTGTCTTTAGGGCAGGGATAGATCTCGTCTATCGAAGTGTAGAGACACTTGGACTGTACGTGGACGTGTATTAGAGAATGCGTACGTTAGACTGACCCATTTACACGGATAAGTGTCACACTATGTGGCGGTTGTGTAATTATCCTTAAGACCGGAGTCTTCATGGCATCACGGTGTGGATTGTCATGCTTTGACACTATTGAGGTTTCAGCCACGGGCGATCATGCGGTAGTGATTGGGTATAATCTTGAAGCATCGCGGAGTATACATGATTGGTCGTCCGGGAATCGCGTATCCTATGATTGGGATCGAATATCCGAAATGGCCTTCTTATAAGGAATGTCTTACTCTCGTGAATCTTTGCAAAGTGGGAGTAAACGAGTTACTTCGAGAGAACATGATATCCAGATTATAAGATACGGTTGTTGATGTTTTGACACTCGACTAACGACCGTATGGATATTATTACAGCGATAGGATTGTAAGTTACACGGTAACTGTTTCACATGAAAGGTAGTAGTCATTGCATTTGACTCTTCCGATGATTGGGGGTCACGGTGTGTTGCTAGACGCTATCCCGTGATCGTTAGGCATGAAGGGCATTTTCGTAATTTGCACTTTGTGTCTACGGCCAACATATTCGGAAGCCTATCGGGTCACACACATAAGAACATCTAGCCGGATTAAAATGTGGTTATAGATGATAACCAAATAAGGAAAGTTTATCTCGAGACTATAAAGGTTATAGTGGTAAATTAATATGGTGGTATTTATTTATTATGAATAAATTAAATACAAGATATTAATAGTATTATATTAATTAAAGAATATTCCGGAAGCCAATTTGTTGGTCAAAGGGGCGCCACATTGAAGTGTATAAGATACACTTGGATTGTGCAATTTAATTAATGATATTACCTATTATTAATATTAGATATTAATAAAATAAAATAATATATATATATTGAATGCATGCGTGTGTATACATTGATTGCAAATTGGATTTGCATGTATGCGCACCATAGTGTTGCACCATAGTGTTTATATTTGGTATATATTAATAGATTTATATGTGTTATATATATGTGATATATACACATATGTAAATTGATTTATGGTAATATAATAAAAGATAAATATTGTCAATATAAGATATTGACAATATCTTGGAATTATTCAATATAAGATATTGACAAAATCCTAGATTTATTTAATATGAGATATTATAATAAATGAGATAAATCAATCAATTATATTTTCCTTATTTTATTGGGAAAATGTTTTCTTCCTTTCTACTCTACTTGGGGCGCCACTTCTACTATAAATAGGAGGTGGGTGTCAAGCTCTTTTGTACAACACAATTCCAAGAACTAATAGTTCTTGTGTAAAATTAGAGAGCATCCTATAGAGAGTTGGAGAGAGGGGAAAAAGGCCGGTCTAGCAACCGGAGTTTTCCAATAGCAATCCATGATGGGATTCGGCGGGCATTCGTGTGGACTAGCGGTAGAGGCCGAACACTTGGGCGGCTCTATGCAGAACTACTCTCCTTAGACGGTCAAAGCGTCGATCTTATAGATCAACCAAGGTAACCACCGTCTACTACTTGTTTGTTTATTGCTTAAACGAAATTGATCTTAGGTAAAAGGAAATCAAATTTTTGAATTCCACTGCGTTCCCGCGTAGATTTCCTAACAATGCGGCTGGAAGAAGAATCATTGAACGCTCTTCAAGATGATGGGGAAAAGTGTAACACCCCGGTTTCCAATCCCGTCGACCGCCGGTATTGGTCACAATAGTGCCACTCATCGCGACACACAGTCGTGGCGGTAACATTCAACATTCCACAGCAGAAAGAAAATTAACATCCACCATTCATTATTTTGAAAGAAAATATTAAAGTGAGTACAAATCCGAAAGAAAATGTAATTATGCGGAACATCAGAATCTTTAGAATTTAAAATTCAAACAATGTAGACAACATGTGACTGCGACTACGTGGCTCTCAAACCCCGTGACATCCCAGCAACAAGCAAACATCCATAGAAATACCTGCTAAGAATATGCTCCTCATAAATGGATCATAGCAGGGTCAAACGAAAGTACAAACCGTCAACTATAAAGTTGAGTAAGAGTAAATCTAGTGTACAAAAGTAAAACCAACTCAAGAAAGGTACTACTAAATTTATGAAGGACCCAACCAATATATAAAAGTTACGACCTGCCCATAACAGATACCAAACATCACAACTAGCCACCTAAAGGTCCCGAATGTGCACATCCCTCAAAAGGGTAAAGCCCTAGAGAGGAGGGTCCTAAAGGTCGTCCAATGGTACCATACTAGATGGACCATCACGTCTTTGAGGTGCAAGGAAACCTTCCGGGTTCCCGGCTTTGGGTACTATCCTATCCGGCCCGACCACATCATCATCGCAACTCCCCAAACACGTAGGGTCATAGAAGTCGTAAGGAAACCTTCCCGGGTTTACGGCTTTGGGAGCTACCCTATCCGGCCCAACCACTACGGGTCTACGAACTCCTATGCCCAAAATCCAAAACCCAATGTTACCAATCTTTGTTGTCTCATCCAAACACAACTTACAAAACATGCTCATAAGGTTTATCCATAGCTAACAAAGAAGGAGAACATTTAAAGCTGGACGCCTGCCTGGAATGTTGGACGCCCGTTTGGAAAAGTAGACGCCCGCCCAAGAACTCAGACGCAGCGTCCAAGGAAACTGTTACATCTCGAATCGATTTTAGCACTGGACGTCCGTCCATTATACTTGGGCGCCCGTCCACCGTAAAACTTTACATCCCGAATCAAAAGTAGCCCGCCAGGCGCCCGCCCGAGAATCGGGACGCCCGCCGAGTTGAGACCAAGGCCGGGCGCTTTGTCCTCTCAAAGCGCGACGCCCGTCCGTCACTGGGTTTCAACTAAACCCTAAAAGCTCTCTACGCGCCAATTTCGAGCCGTTTCTCCACAACACAGCAAAGCAAAACAACACTTTAGGCCCGAAAACTTCATACAAAGGTATCATATCGATTGTAGATTTTAACTAACACAAAACGCACTACTAGGAACGTTTAACACACCAAAACCGTGGCACACAAGCACGAAGTCTTAAATTAAACTTTTACAAAGATCAAGTTAAACTTTGACAAAGATAGAATTATCCTTACCGGAATTGCTGCGTTTTGAAAGCCCTGCCAAGCTAGAAACGATCCTCAACGAAGCTCGAATCTATAAAAGAAAACAATGATTACCGATTTATTTAATTCCTAAACACCAAGGAGAGATTTTCTCTCCTTCCTCCTCACAAGCAAGTCGGCGGCAAGGAGGTTTTTTTGAGGTGAAAATTTTTGCTTGGGGAAAATAAGGGAGGAAAAAGGAGTGAAAACCCTTTTATTCATTAAGTGATTAAAACTCCTTTTTAATTACTAATAAATCCCTTCCTAAAAATTATTAAATCCCATAATTTCCCGAATAGTTAGATCCTTTATTAAATAACTAGTAAGTCAAAATTTCGGGATATTACATCCTCCCCCCCTTAAGACAAAACTTCGTCCTCGAAGTTCAGGTTCGTACCGGGCGTTAAACCACCCCCCCCCCTTAAAGCACCCTTCGTCCCCGAAGAAAAGAAAAGGATTTTACGAACAAGGCTTGAGAATTGCATACCTTAGGAGAACAAATGCGGGTACTTCTGTCGCATAGCGTCCTCAGCTTCCCATGTCGCCTCCTCGGTGGCATGGTTAGACCATAAGACCTTGACGATGCTAACCTCACGTCCCTTTGTTTTCCGTACCTTAGTATCTAATATCTGCACCGGTACCTCCTCGTAAGTCAAGGACTGGTCTAGCTCCACCACCTCCGGTTCAATCACGTGGGAAGGGTCACTCGCGTACTTGCGCAATTGGGATACATGGAACACGTTATGCATCTTATCCAACGCCGGTGGCAAGGCGAGTCAATATGCCACTTCACCTATACGGTCCAAGACCTCATATGGCCCCACGTACTTGGGACTCAACTTCCCCTTTTTGCCAAAACGCATTACTCCTCTGGTTGGTGATACCGGTAGCAATACCTTATCACCCACGGCGAACTCAATATCCCGGCGGTGTAAGTCTGCATAACTCTTCTGCCTATCTTGGGCAGCCTTCATCTTTTCTCGGATTGTCCGTACCTGCTTGACCGTATCTTCGATCATTTGCGGTCCCAAAATCACTGCCTCGGACGAATCGTCCCAACAAACCGGACTCTTGCATTTCCTACCATAAAGTGCCTCAAAAGGTGCCATCTTAATACTGGCATGGTAGCTGTTGTTGTATGAGAACTCAATAAGATCGAGCTTTTCCTCCCAAGAGCCTTTGAATTCTAACACACATGCCCTCGCATGTCTTCCAAAGTTTGTATAGTCCTCTCCGTCGACCATCGGTAGTGCAGGTGAAAAAAGTTGTACTCATTCGTAGCTCCGTCCCCAAAGTGCCTCAGTAGCTCTCGCCAAAACCGAGATATGAATCTCGCATCTCTATCGACACAATCTTTTCTTTGGGTATACCATGTAGTCTCACAACATTCCTCCGGTAAGCCATAGCCAACTCCGTCTTACTCCAAGTGTCTTTCATCGGAATGAAATGCGCCGCTTTGGTCGGCCTATCCACAACGACCCAAATCATATTATTCCTTAGGGCTCCTCGGTAATCCGCATACAAAATCCATGGAGATGGAATCCCACTTCCAAACCGGCACATCCAACGGCTGCGCAGCGTGCCACGTGGCCGTCGATGTTCAATCTTGACCTTCCGACAAGTCAAGCACTTTGCCACAAATTTACGCCACTTCGCGTTTCATATTGGGCCACCAAAAGGTTTTTCCGAGATCTTTATACGATTTGTCTCCTCCGGGTGAACCGAATAAGGCGTACTATGAGCTTCACCCAAGATCCGCCCCTTGAGTTCTTCGTCGGCTGGTACACACCACCGACCCTTAAACCGGATACTACCATCCTCGTGTAACGTAAAATTATCCGCTCCATCTGTACCAATCTTGGCCTTCTTTGCCTCAATTACCCTGTCACCCACTTGTTTTCGCCGGATCTCGGCGTATAATTCGGGTTGTAAGACGAAGTCGCTTTTCTCGCCGCCATACTGGATGACACAGATATCCATGCGGTCCAACTCTTCTCGTAATCTGATCCGAGCTACTTCCTCGCACAAGGAATGAATCGATTTCCGACTCAAAGCGTCCGCCACTACATTGGCCTTCCCTTCGTGGTATTGGATTTCCATGTCATAATCTTTAATTAGCTCCAACCAACGCCTCTGACGCATGTTGAGCTCCTTCTGTGTAAATATGTACTTCAGACTCTTGTGATCTGAAAACACCTTGAAAGTTATTCCGTACAAGTAGTGTCGCCATATCTTCAATGCGAAGACCACAGCTGCCAACTCTAAGTCGTGAGTCGGGTAGTTACCCTCGTATGGTTTCAGCTGCCTCGATGCATACGCGATCACTCGCCTCCGTTACATCGATCGCGCGCAACCAGCACCATTCTTCGATGCATCAAGATAAACCTCGATGTCCTCATTCCCGTCGGGTAATGCTAGCACCGAGCCGTGTTCAACCCGCCTTAAGTAGTTGAAACGCCTCTCGCAATTGTCATCCCACTTAAACCGGTTCTCTTTCGCATCAACGCAGATCATCGGCCTCGCAATCTTGGAAAAGTCTTTTACAAATCTTGGTAATATCCACCAAACCCAAAAGCTTCAATTTACGCAACATTCTTAGGTGTTGGCCACCCGCCACCGCCTCTATCTTGCTCGGATCAACGGATACACCGTCTTTCGAGACAACATGCCCCAAGAATGCCACTCGTTCCAACCGAGAATTCACATTTAGACAGTTTAGCACGCTTGTTGTTTTCTCAGAAAACTGCAAGACGAGCCTCAGGTGCTCGGCATGTTCTTCCTTAGTCTTAGAGTAGACCAGGATGTCGCCGATAAAGACTACTACAAACCTGGTCTAAGTAGGTCCGAATACCCGGTTCATTAAATCCATGAAAATCTGGCGGTGCGTTGGTCAATCCGAAAGGCATGACCGTGAACTCATAATGTCCGTGCACAGTACGAAATGCGGTCTTTGGGATATCCGCATCCGCTACCCCGGTGGTGATATCACGATCGCAAATCAATCTTCGAGAAAATACCGCTTCGTAGTTGATCGAACAAGTCATCGATCCTAGGTAACGGATACTTGTTCTTCATCGTGACGTTGTTCGGCTCCGGTAATCAATACACGGCCGCATACTACCATCCTTCTTCTTCACAAACAACACCATTTGCTCCCCACGGTGACACACTCGGTCGGATATACCCCTTATTATCGAGCGCTTCTTCCAATTGTACCTTTAGTTCGGCTAATTCCTTAGGTGCCATACGATAGGGTGCTTTCGATATCGGTCTGGTGCCGGGCACCAACTCCACTGCAAACTCTACTTCCCTCTAGGGTGGCATACCTGGTATCTCATCCGGGAATACGTCCCCAAAATCACGGACTACGTCAATGTCCGTTAGTTTAGGATCCATTGTGCTTACATCATGCACGTGACACATAAACAACGGGTACCCTCTCTTGACGAGAGATCCTAAAGTCACCACCGAAAAGATCTTCACATTCGGTTTGTCCACAAATCCCTTGTAAGATACTCGCACCCCTTTAGGGCCTCTCAACGTCACCTTCTTCTGCTCACAGTCAATTTTGGCTTTATGCCGGTTCAACCAGTCCATACCCAAAATAACGTCGAAGTTCTCAAGAGGAAACTCGATCAAGTCAACCGTCAAGTTGGCTCCCAAAATCACTAATGGTACATCTCTATACAACTTAGAACAAGGTACTAACTCTCCTGATGGTTGCATAAACTTACTGTCAATCACCTCGAATGTAACTAGGCCTAACCTCGAAACATGCGAACTTGCTACAAAGGAACGTGATGCACCCGAATCAAAAAGTACATAGGATAAAAATGAGTTAACCAGAAAATTACCCGTCACTACGTGGTTGCTCTGCTCGGCCTCCTCTCTGCCCAGTGCGAATAATCTCCGGCCTGATTTTTCTCGGCCCACGAATCGTCGGCCGCCGACCACGATGGTCGATTACATTTCCGCCCGGTGGTCGTAGGTGCACCCACTCGCCGGCTCTGTGTGGGAGTACCGCTCTGCTGCTTTGGTTACCCTACCCATGTTCCCGTGTTGCTCCCTGGAGTCCCACCCATGTTGCTTCCGTAACCCGATGCCGACCCGCAGGTGTGGGAGCCGTAAAGCACTCATACCGTCTATGTCCAAACTTCCCGCAATTGTGACATCGAACTGCAGACTGAACAATCGGTACCGGATGATTTCTCCGGCACCGCTTGCAATGATAACCGTGGCCGACTAAACCCCGAGAGTTACCTCTCGTTGGTCGACCGCCACCGCCCCTGGTAAGGTGGGAATTTTCCGAAAAAGGACGGTCGTGATTGGTGGGTTTTAATTGCTCGCTTTTGTCGCCTCGATTGTCCTCGTGAGAGACACTCTTCCTCTTGTTAGCGAGATATGTCGCTTTAACCTCTCTCCAAATTCTTTCAATGTTGCATGCTACTTCACACATCTCTTTTAAGCTCGTGAAGCCCTCGCTTGCCCCCTATGTGATCCCGGATCGCTAAATCTAAGTGTTGCTCAAACTTCACCATCTTGGCCTCTTGATCGGCACTAGCTCGGATGCATAAAGCGCCAAGTCGACAAACTTTCGTAATATTCTTGCACGGTCATATCCCGCCGCTCGGAGATTATCGAACTCCACCCGTAGCTCTTTCCTCTTTGATTTGGGAAAGAATTCACGCCTCGACTCCCGCTTAAACTCGGTCCGATTCGGTGGTACCAATACCGTTTCCCTTGCTCATTTACGATGCCTGAGCCAACCGATCTTTGTTAGCACCCCACCACAGATCACCACAACCAAGTAGAAAGCGGCTTGGTCGACCTTCGCTTCTTCCACGGGACGGCGGCCAGTGGCGAAGATCTTTTCAAACTCTCTAATCCACCGCCGAGTCCCTTAGGATCTCCCTTACCATCGTGATCGACTAGGCGGCTGGCGACTCACGGCCCTAGTCATGCCGGTGGTTGACCCTCGTGAACGATCTTACGCCGCCTTGTTGACCGCTGAATCAGTCTTGATTCATCTTAGCCAAGCTGGTCAATCATTTGGTCCTCTCATTTCCATTCCTAGGAGGCATAGCTAAAACTACAAAGGTAAACAATCATACATTCAATTATCGCCTATATTATGCCACAGAATATTTCACATATACTAACACTCACTGTCCAAAATGAATTGCAACATGCAGCCACATTTCCACATACATCAGAATTCACCGTACCTTCCCTACATAGACCTCAATACCTACCCCACACATCCTCACTGTGCTTATTTTAGTGAATTTATTCTTAAGGTTCATTTTAGGTGGTGGTCCTGGAGTCGAACGGCTCTGATACCACTTTGTAACACCCCGGTTTCCAATCCCGTCGGCCGCCGGTATTGGTCACCGTAGTGCCACTCATCGCGACACACAGTCGTGGCGGTAACATTCAACATTCCACAGCAGAAAGAAAATTAACATCCACCATTCATTATTTTGAAAGAAAATATTAAAGTGAGTACAAATCCGAAAGAAAATGTAATTATGCGGAACATCAGAATCTTTAGAATTTAAAATTCAAACAATGTAGACAACATGTGACTGCGACTACGTGGCTCTCAAACCCCGTGACATCCCAGCAACAAGCAAACATCCATAGAAATACCTGCTAAGAATCTGCTCCCCATAAATGGATCATAGCAGGGTCAAACAAAAGTACAAACCGTCAACTATAAAGTTGAGTAAGAGTAAATCTAGTGTACAAAAGTAAAACCAACTCAAGAAAGGTACTACTAAATTTATGAAGGACCCAACCAATCTATAAAAGTTACGACACCGCCCATATGAGATATCAAACATCACAACTAGCCACCTAAAGGTCCCGAATGTGCACATCCCTCAAAAGGGTAAAGCCCTAGAGAGGAGGGTCCTAAAGGTCATCCAATGGTACCATACTAGATGGACCATGACGTCACCAAACCAGACCTTAGAAACGGCGTCAAGAAAGGGACAGACCTTTTCTAGGTTAGACGGATCCTAACCGGCAAATGTACCGGGTCAAATCTGTAGTGATAAAGTGGTGAGTCGGTGTCGAATCCTCGGGAAAAAAAGTGGTAATTCTTTTAAGTGTGGTTAAACACCAAAGAGTGCTATTAACTCGATCTAAACCGCAATTTTATAACACAGATTACTACTACTCTAACCAACATAAAATAAATGCGTAATTTAAAAGTTATTCTAATATAATATATATAGATATATAAATATATATAGATGTACATAAATAGTAAAATATATATATATATATATATAAATATATAGATACCAATATATAGTTTATAGACTAGACTAGCCAAAGTATATGTAATCAATTTATTCGATCTTTTCAATTAATAGAATGTGTTCGATCTTCCTTTTTATTAGGTCCAATTGAGTGAATGAAACGGTGTACTCCTAATGTCAACAATTCCTCCTCACACGAGCGTATGAAATTGTCATATGTCAAATTGTCATCAGTCCAATGTCCACAACTGCCCCATGCTAAACTTAGTTAGTCAAAACAGGTACCGAGTACAAATCTACCCCGGATAAAAGAGGTGATTCCATTTGTCAGATGGCCGATGTTATTCAAGAGGCTCCGGTTGTCAAGCGGATCGATTTAATACAAACGGTGTAGTTTTAATTAAACTGTGATTTTAACATTATTAAGATCTCGAGTACAAATTTTAATAAGATTTGTTTTACTAGGACAAATCGCTTCGGTAGGAAATAGGATTCCGTTAATCGACGGCCATTTTTACCCTCCGGTTTTTCTATTTTTACTCATATCCCGACTTCTCCGGTGGGTTCATCGCTAGGTTATATGTGGTATTCATCATGATTGATTATTTCATTCGAATATGTTATCATTACGAGCGAAATAGAAAAAGATTCATTTTACTCAATTTTAGTCAATTTTATTTTAACATCATTCCTTTAACGAAAAGATCGAAATAATACGATTACATAACTTTGGCTAGTTATTAGATCTAGCCTAATAACATTATAAAAACTAAAAAGAAGAAAATAACAAACATAAACATAATTATTATAGAAATTACCCGATTACAATCTGGCCGACTCGTAAATCGTCTTTTTCGGACATTACAACGACTTCAAAGAACAACACGAACCTTCGAGAATTTCCCGAGCATTACTACCGTACTACTACTACTAATTTATTTTGGCATAAAGCCTATTTACAAACTAAGAAAGGAGAAGAAAAGAGAAAGAAGAGGAGAGAATATATATAGAATATTGTATATATATATTGGTACACCCCAAATGAAGCCTCCGATGCTCCCCTTTATAGACTTTCTTCCTTCCCGGACCGGTCTCGAAAACTTGCCGGATCGGTCCGGTGTAATGATGACAATCATTACAGATTTGTTATCGCATGTGCAAGCATGTTACCCTTAATCATCATTTTGTCTTTGTGTAATTATATATATAATTATATATAATTACACGATTAACTCTAAAAATCGTAACTTGAATTCTTGATATCGTAATGACATAATCGAACTTCCGTTGAAAAGCTCGTTGAATTCTCTACAACTTTCATCAAGACCACTTCTTGAAAACGTATTCTCGATGAGCCATTTGTATTATACGTCCTTTTGAGATTGAAACAATTATTCTCTTGATCATTTATATCGGTGACGCTTTATAACTTCCTTTCACTCGACTTGTATTGACTTCAAAAGTGTCGATACTCGGGATTTCGATTCATCTTAGGATTACGCAATGAAATAAACACAAAATACCCGTGTAAAATAGACACAATATTCCGGTTACTAAAACCGTACAAAAACTACAACTTTCTATTATAAATACTAACTTTTACTACTAACTATACTAAACTACAAAGATTAATATTTTATACTAATTATATCATAATTTTAGATATTTTACATAGAATTTGTCAACAAAACGTAATAAAATCACGTAAATTCAATCATATAAAATAATACATCAAATTACTCCCCACTTAGCTTTTGATCGTCCTCGAGCAAAAATAAGCGATAATATATAAATAATGAGATAATATAATTGATCGATTAAAATTTCAAAAGTAATATATATAAATCAATATTACAAACATATAATTTATAAATTTTATAGAAATTTAAGAAAGGAGATTATATAACTTAAATGAATTAAGTATCAAATATGAATTAGATGGAAACATGCATGCAATAATTCGTAAATATAAATAAAATATTAGAAATACTTTCTATCTCGATTATTACAATTTACGGAATCATTAACTAAGTCGGATAGAAGACATATTGGCTTAATATATTAGGATAGGACATTGGTTAATCGAAAGATAGAAAAGGAAATCAAAAGAGAAAGATGCAAGTCGACGCACTCTCACGTCTTCACATTCTTGATCAAAAACATTTCGATTAGTAACATCCTTTTATTCCAACTATTTTTCAGATTTTTTCTTCTCTCTCTTTTTTTTTTTAACATTAACATTAAGAACTAAAGCGTGAGTGTGTGTAAATAATCAAATTTACAAGCATTGCTTCATCAAGATTGATCGGAGTACTACTCTTTCGATCTAAAATTACGAGTCCGGTTTTCTTAAACCCGTAATTATTCTTGAGATCTTATGATTCGAATTTTTATCGGGAGCTTTATACCTCATAGTGATATAGGGCGTTTTAGATAACACCCTATCGCACTCAAATCATTGGTAGCTACTACCGATATATTTTATTTTTATATTGTCGATCAAAGATAGGGAAGATACACGATATTTGATTAATGCGTGTAAAAATGGTGCTTTGTTCCTAATATAAATTGTTCATGAGACACTAACATATCTGAACTCATTCCAATCATATACCATTTTTCTCAACTCTTAACTTTTTCATCATCATCTCCTCTCATAAGACGCATAAACTCGAAGGATGTCAAAGAAATGTAGACCAAAACAAGCTAAGGTCGGAAATTTCTAGTTAATCAAAATGGCTAAATTCGAGTGAGGTCTTAATCACTCTTTAAAAGTCGAGGAGGGGGTCAAAATTGGAAATTTTATTCATGGGTAGGTTATTGGCTTATAGTTATATTTTGTGGTGCCAAAATCATCATTCTAATTTTGATTCCAAATTCATAATTAATCTTGAAAAGAAAATTATCTAAAATTTATTTATAAATATAAAAATTACTTGAATAATTCCATAAAAGAAATATTTGACAAAAATTATTTAGTTATACATACTCAAAATCTTAAAATCTTATAAAAGATATAAAACATATTCATTATATATCTAATATATTTTACTAAATCAAAAATTAATCCTCTCGAATTATATCATTTTTATTCATATATTAACCAACTTAGATTATTCAAGAAAAATTAAAACTAAGAAATAAGTAATTAAAGTACTAATTTATATGAAAAAGGTTATATTTTATAATTATTTTTATTTATTTTTTTTTTTCCGAAAATTTTAATGAATTTTCAAACCTAACTCTACTCCCACTTATTAAGTGACATCGTCCCGATGTTCAATGAGTATGAAAAGTAGGTTCGAAAATTAAATTAAAATTATAGATGATCGTTATAAACATCGATAACACACGTATATTAAAATCAAACAACATATATATTAAACAAAAAGAAACTATTACAGACTAAAAAATAAAAATAAAACAAACTTACTATTAACTTACTAACCTTAATCAACTCTAACTTATTAAAGCAAACCAAACTTAAGCTAAATTAAATAAAACCACTAACAACTATCTCAAATAGTTGACGAACAACCCGGATTCTCTACGGTAGCAATCCTCACGACAATCACGAGACGGATATATCTCATGAAGCAATTTCGGGGACTTCATTCAAATGAATACATAACCTTGAAATTAACCAAGCAAAAGGCATCGGCCTTCCATTATTATACCGCTCCACCGCGCAAAGTTTATCTTTGTCCTAAAAATCAAAATCCCCAGGCCCACATGAGCTCCGCTTATCAACGCAAATAACAAAAGTATCTCACTATCACTAACCCATGCAAAGTCACTAGTCGGATAGACTCGTGAGTTAATGAAGTGTTTCCATGCTCTCGGATGAGCGGTAGAAGCGGAAGTGGTAGAGTCGTAATTTTGATCGAACTCGGAAATAAATACGGAAAAGCTTCCGTGACATAGTTAACAACATGACAAGAGTTTCTAATGCCCATTGATATTCATAATGAAGATTATGGATTTGATTGAAAATCGGTATCTCGTAGATATGATTGATAATATGAGGTGAAGGTGAATAAGTGTGTACCACGAACAGATATAAGTTGTGACGGATCTACCGTAATAATGATGAAGAAATTTGAATAAAATTCCCTAACAATAGAAACGTTAATTCTTCCTCGAGGATGCTTAACAAATTTTTCCATCCTTGATTCGAATTAAATCCTTCCGAATCGATCAATTTTTTCAAAATTGATACCCCTTTCCATCAATATAGGAGAATTTGCAAACCTCGCATTCACCAACAAATTAACATTTGAAGCGCTAGACTCGGGACAAAACATCAAGCGCCTCCGGATCGTATGAATTGATCGATGGTGATGATCGGTTTGACATTTTAGTTTAAAGCAGATGCATGAAAAAGAAGAGGATTGAAAGTAGTGAGTGAATTGGCAAATTTTTACTTTCAACCTCTCGTCCTTAAATGGATAAAAATTAGAGTACGTGCATGCATACTAACACTTTCGGCATGACTAAGCGGTTTTACTCCCGGATCGGTCTGGCCCGACCGGACCGGTCCGGCTTTAAGATATTTTTACCGTATGAAGGTTGTAAAATTCAAGTTTTCTTTGTTCAACTTAATAGCCTTCAAGCTATTTGAGAAGCTATAAAGGTAGTTTAAATATTATCTCACCGATCACGGATAAAACGACACACGAATATGACATGCGAATGATAAATATATTTTTAGATTTTTGATTTTTTATGAAATACTATTAAAAATAAATTTACGACTACGACAGAAAACGATTAATGAAATCGAAAACTTATTAAACTAGCAAACTTATCAACTAAAGTTAAAATGCAGAAAATAAAATAAACAATCATAAAATGTTTAGAAATAATAAAAGTTGTTTAAAATCAAACAATGTCAACATCATCATAAATCGGCAGATGTAAACTGGATCATTCATACTTGGAACCGATGGCGTTTCTTCGTGGAAAACGTAGTCGTGGTCCGAATCGAATCGCCGAGACCCAACGAACTCATACTCATCGTCATCCTTGCAAAATCCGAAAATCCTCCCACTAGATGTATGGCACCACGAGAACTCGTATAAAAGACACCACGATCACTAGACGGCTTTCAAAAGGATTTGGCATATGATGAAAGCTCGAGATGGTGGAATAGGTGCTATCCATTCAGTAACGTATACGGGTTAGATTGACAAGGCGGATAGGCGATTCTATCGAAAGAAGGATCAAGATGCATCCGCTTCATGTCTCAAAGATCCTCTACGTAAATCATCACTCCACCGCCTACTCGCTTTCAGCAAACAAAGCCATATTAGCTTTGTCCTCGGGCTACATCGATACTAAGGATTGAAACATATCATATGTAATAGTGTTTGGGAGAGAAGTCTGCCGTTGCTCAGAAAAAAGATGAAAATGTCAAACCGGTGGGGCGGGTGGAGGTGCACTACGCCTAACTATCGAGTCTATCGAACCCTCTGGAGACCTCCTCGGACTAGGGCCTATCAGGACTCATCCGCCATCATCAACTTGTCGTTAGACAGGAAGGAACTCCCGATCTACGACATAAATCGAAAATAAAGCCAGGAAAGTACATGTGACTCCTCGCTTGGCAAAATAACAATAAACTCGAAAACCCTTCTATACATGATCTTCCCCACATCCACCTTAACATCATGAATCATCGCCCAAGTAATGCATAAATCTTCTTTACCAAAGCGGTGTGCTTGGTAGTGGGATAGAGAGTATGGCTCAAAAATCTTTTGATTGCCCTCAGATCTCTAAAACACTTCCCATAATTAAATCATTATCCACCCATTCTCTTTGTAGCATCAAACTCCTCTCGAGCTCTCAGAGGCAATCTGCTCATACATAGCAGGATCATCTAATCTATAAACGACTCTATAATCTTCTTCATCTGGAAAAACTTCTACCCCTAAAACAAAGATTAATCGAGTTCGGACTAAAAGAAACATGTCTAGACCTAAGGGAATAGACTACATCATACTATCCTCGGTGGGTGTCAAAGTAGACAAAGCGCATAAAACTCGCCACTAAGGTAGTATTGATCTCTCTGTCCTCCGAGCTGCAAAATCCAACCATTGGCGCCTCGCAAAAATACGCCTAACCTCCTCTCCTAAGTCATCAAAATCTAAGCCTCTTTCCAACACAACTCCACATTTACTATAGATATTTTTATAAGCATTCTTAGCTTGAGGTGAAGTCAGAGCAAACAAAACTAATGATTCTTCTTCCGGTGTTAAATCTTTTAATTCTACGACCGGTACTTCTATTGGAATATTAGGCTTTCGTTTCTTAGAGATTTTTCGACTGGATGAGGCCATTCTACGATATTGAATTGACAAAACAACAATAAAAACAACAGAAAAACAACACAAAATAAAATGTCACAACACACGTAAAATTCAAAACAGTTGAAAATAAATCTAAAAATTATAAAAATTATGAAATTGATAACTAAAGTAAACAAATTATACCTTATAGTGAACAAAACCGTGAAAAGTGACCGGAAAAGTCGTATAAGCCACCGGGATGAAATGGAGCTTGTGTTCGATCTTTTTCAAAATTTTCACTTGTGTTGAAGAGAGGAGAGTAAAGAGGAAGAATGTATGTAATGGTGTAGTTTAATTTGTATTTTGAGGATAAAAATAAAATTTTTCGAGTTGAAGGGGTGATCTTTGCCATTTCTTTGTTGAAAAAGAGAGAAATGAAGAAGAAGAAAAGATCCGTCCTTTTAGGTTAACTTTCGAACCGGACCGGTCACGATAAGGGCCGGATCGGTCCGATGTGCAATTTTGTGAATTTTCAAATTTTTTATTTTTTGGGCTTTTGATATAAAAACTTATAAAACTACAATAAAACTAGAAAATAAAATTTATAAATTTTATAACAATTTCTCAAAACTTATAAAATCTTTATAAAACTTATTTAAAAGTTTATAAAAATTCAATAAATTTCTATTAATTCTTATAAAATATCTAAAAACTTAAAGAACTTTTTATAAAACTTTTATAAAACTCCTTAATTTTATAAAGATCCAATTTTATAAAATTTTCAAAGTTATGCAAAAAAATTATAAAACTAAAAAAAAAGACTTGAACTTACGGGTTTCTAATTCTTCAATTTCTACAAACTCAGATTCCTAACATACCTTTCAAGCAAACTATATCCTAGAAATGTAGCGTTTGAATTAAGTCTTGAAGTCCATCGGGATTTTCGGTTAACCACCTAATCGTTCCTTCTTAATTACATTCAAACACTCACTCGAGATTGAGTTATATTTTTCCCACATTGCCCATTGTGTTCAATCTTTCCACAGATTCTGCACTTCCTTAAAAACTTAGCCCTTCTCTTTATCGAGCTTCTCGACGTACTCATTACAAACTTCTTTCAATTTTTTCTCTCTCAACAATTGCTTGTTCGTTTCAAAAACTAAGGCTTCTATAGTAAAGCGATATCTCTATTAAAACCAAACTTGAAGCAAAACAAAAACTCCTAATCTATCTAAAAAGACATCCAGTTCTTTTACGTCTATCCGGTAAAAGACGAAACTAGTTTAGACATATAAAAGTAAAGATAAAACCTGGTAATTTGATACTTTGACTTTTAAAGCCTCGCTTTTTAGTCTTTCGAGGGTCGATCAAAGCAACATCACTTCATTTATGAGAGAGACTTCTTCACCTTCCGAAATAGCTTCACCCGTGACCATTGGCTATAAAAGTTGTATTCCCATCGATTAGTTCAACGACTCGGATTTATAAACTCGTGTTACTTTAAATGGTCCTGTCCATCTTGATTTAAGCTTTCCTGGAAACAACTTTAAACGTGAATTGTACAATAACACTCGATCACCTATATGGAACTCACGACTATATATTCTCTTATCATGGAAGGATTTCGTGCGTTCCTTGTAGATTCGAGCATTTTCATATGAATCAAAGTAAATTCTTCTAATTTGCATAATCAAGTAGTCTATGATCACCGATGACCTTAGGATCGAAATTTAAAAATCTAATAGCCGTAATGCTCGGTGTTCTAACTCTCTTGGGAGATGACAAGATTTACCAAAGACTAATTTGTAGGAGAACGACCAATTGGAGTTTTAAAAGGCATTCAGTATGCCCATAACGCATCATCTAGTCTAAGCGCCTTGATTTTACGGTTTGAATCCACTTGTTTTTCTATGATTCTTTTAATCTCTCTATTCGACACCTCTACCGACCACCTTTGGTTTGCGGATGATAAGGCGTTCCTAACTTATGCGTTACACCATATTTTTCAATTAACTTAGTAAATGGTCGATTGCAAAAGTGTGAACCTCTATCACTAATGATCGCTTGGAATGCCATATCTAGTGAATATGTTCTTTTAAGAAATCGTATGACAACCTTGGTATCATTAGTGGGAAGAGCTTCAGCTTCTACCCATTTTGAAACATAATCTACCATTACAAGAATAAATCTTTTCCAAACGATATAGGAAAGGTCCCATGAAATCTATACCCCAAACATCAAATAACTCACATTCTAAAATAGGTTGCATAGGCATTTCATGTTTTTTCGATATATTTCCCCATTTTTGACATGACTCACAAGATTTAACATATGTATACGCATCTCTATAAAGTGTAGGCCAATAAAAACCACATTGCAAGACTTTAAAAGCAGTTTTCCAACCTCCATGATGACCTCCTGCCTCACGATCATGACAAAACGATAAAACACTTAAAATTTCATTATCAGCAGGCACACATTTTCTAATTATTCCATCCGAACATTTACGGAAAAGATCTGGTTCCTCCCGGTAATAAAATTTTAAGTCGTGAAAAGAACTTCTTTTTTTCATTGCCAAGTCCAATGAGGCGGAATGTAATCACAAAGTTAAGTAGTTAATGATATCTCCAAACCAAGGTGAATTTTCCTTAGAAGGAATTCTTTTCTTTAATAAGCGCATGGTTGAAGGAGTATCGATTCTAAAGCAGATTGTTCATCAGAAACGAATCTTTAATTTCATTTCTATTTCTTCCTCGATTTCCATTCTACTTAGATGATCCGCTACTACATTCTCACTTCCTTTTTATCTTTAATCTCAATATCAAATTCTTGAAGTAGGAGAATCCATCTAAGAAGGCGTGGTTTTGCATCTTTCTTACTCATTAAATATTTCAATCTTTGAATGGTCTCAGTATAAACTATTACCTTAGAGCCAACAATATACGATCTAAACTTATCTAAGGCAAAAATTACAACCAACAGTTCTTTTTTCAGTAGTTGCATAGTTTAGTTGAGTTTGCATTTAACGTATGAGATGCATAGTAAATAGCTTTGAGAATTCTATTATACCTTTGACCTAAAAGCAGCTCCTACAATTTAAATCGCTTGCATCACACATAATCTCAAAAGGTAAATCCGATCTGGTGCCACCAATCATAGTGCGATAATCAACTTCGCTTTCAGGGTCTTAAATGCTTCCATACATTTACTATCAAAATTAAAAGATACTTCTTTTCAAGCAAATGACTTAGAGGCTTTGCTATCTTTGAAAAATCTGCAATAAATCTCCTATAAAATCCTGCATGTCCAAGAAATCCTCTTAACGTTCTTAGATTAACGGTGGAGGCAATTTTCGATTACCTCGACTTTAGCTTTATCAACTTCAATTCCTACTTCAGAGATTCTATGACCTAGTACAATTCCTTACGATACCATTAAATGACATTTTTCCCGAGTTAAGCACTAAATTGGTATCCTCACGGCGTTGTAACACTCGCTTAAAGTAAACAAACGACCATTAAAAGAGTCTCCGTAAACACTAAAGTCGTCCATAAAAATTTCTAAGAATTTCTCAACCATATCGTAAAATATAGACATCATACATCTTTGAAACGAGCAGAGCATTACATAAACCAAAGCGGCATTCTTTTATACGCAAAAGTTCCATAAGGACATGTGAAAGTTGTCTTTTCCTATCTCCTGCTTTGCAATGAAAATCAGTAAATATCTGAATAACCATCTAAGAAACGATAATACTTATGTCCACTTAAACGTTCTAACATTTGCACTATGAATGGAAGTGGATGATGATCTTTCTTAGTATGATCATTTAGTTTTCTAAAATCAATGCACATTCGATATCCTGTAATTTCCCTTGTTGGAATCCATTCATTCTTATCATTCTCTTTCACTGTGAAACCTCCTTTCTTTGGTACAACTTGAGTTGGACTTACCCATTCACTATCCGATATAGGAAAGATTATTCCCATTTCTAATAGCTTAATAACCTCTTTCTTAACGATTAACTGTAAATTTGGGTTGAGGCGGCGTTGCGGTTGAATACAAGGTTTAGCATCTTCTTTTAGAATTATCTTATGAACACATATCTCCGGACTAATACCTTGAATATTGATGAGAGATAAATTTATGATCATTATTACGACATTTTACCTCAATATTGATACCATTTTGAGCATTATTGTATCAAATCAACTCAAAATTCCTTAGTTTTATTCAAATGTATAAGTAGTAGTTATTATATAAATTATCGTATTTTTATAAGTTTTTATTAGTTTTTGTACCGGTTTAGTAACCGGAGTGTAAATGTCGGATTTACGTTTGGTGTTTTGGTGGTTCATTGCAGGATTATATATTGACCAAGATTCCACGTAACGACATGTTTTGAAGTCTAAAAGATGGATTTTGAGGAAAGAAGAAAATGCCACAAGTTTACGAGTTCAACGGATCAAATTATTTTCCTACGTGCTTCTACCGTAACATGTTTCGATAGAAATTTGACCCAACTTAGAGGCGTTTTCTGGGAAGAGTTCTTCATAAAAGTTGTAGATATTCAAATGAGCTTTCCAACGCATTTTGAATCACGTCAATTGGAGGTCTACATCTCAAGTTATGGCTATTTTATCAATAAGCGCCGCATTATAGAAACGCTTGGAAAAGTGGAGATATTTTCTCAACTTGATTATATTCTCCCATGTGGTGCATGTTACTTGCAATGATGGATATTCCTTCCCATGTGCTTGATGATGGCTCCCATGTGCTTGATGATGGCTTCCATGTGTATATATATATATATATATATATATATATATATATATATATATATATATATATATATATATATATATATATATCTCTCCTATATATACTCCCCATTTCCATTCCATCTTTCTTGCCCCATCTTGGCCACTCTTGGCCAAGATCTCTCTCTCCACCTCCTCCCTTTCTTCCATTTCCCTCTTCTTCATGTCCCTTCTTCATCTCTTTTTCTTTTTATTTTGTTTTCGGGCCAGTATATATACATATGTCTATGTATGTATATATGTTTTTTTAAATAAAAAAGTAGTAATGTTGTAATGCTTGAGAAAATTATCGAAGAAAATGCTTTAGAAAAAGTTTCTATTTTCAAGAATACAACTTAGATCCAAGTAAGCGGGTAATTTTATTGAGTTTTACTTTTTGTTGTTCTATATAATTATATCTATATGTATATATATATGTGAGAATTTGATAAGTGTTTGGATCGAAAGGCTAAATTTGGTTGTAATAGAATTTTGTCATCTTGATGAGAGAAGGCTATTATGGAAAACTTCCAGCCGTTTAATCCATGACATTTTGACTGAATCTGATATATATATATATATCTATGTATAACTAAAAATATATCTAGCCAAGATATGAATCTGAATTAGTTAATCTTTTGGTAAAATGAATGATCGACTCACGGTAATAATGATTAAAACCGATTATAATGAATCTCTTTCTATTTGAGCGTAATCTAATGAATTGACAACTCACGATTAGAATACGAGATCGTAATAGAAAGACCGGAGGTAAAATTGGCGAGTAAAAGCGTGACAACGGAATCCTATTTTCTACCCGAAGCGATTTGTCCTAGAAAAACAAATCTTATTAAAATTGTGCTCAAGATCGTATTACGTTAATTTATCTGTTTTAATCGAAATTCGAAACATTGCTCGTATGACAAAACGGGAGTGACCTATGCTTTGGATGACATTGGACTGATGACATTTGACATATGACAATTTCATACGCTCGTGTGAGGAGGAGTTGTCTAGCTTAGGAGTACACCGATTCATATATAATTTACACCTTGAATAAAGGAAGATCTGTCTCATTTATTTCTACTAAAAGATATTGATTCAGTAAAGTATTCTTGGCTAGATCCAAAAATATATTTATATATTATATTAGTATTTATTTGTTTTATTTTCTGTTTTACTAACATCTAACTCTAACATTACTAACTAATCTAACTGATCTAACTATCTAACCCGAGGAAAAGTTAAAAACTGCGACTTAGATCGAGTTAATAATAGCTTCTTGGTGTTTAACCCCACTTAAAAGAATTACCATGTTTTCCCTGAGGAATACGACCTGACTCACCAGACTAGAGCTACAATTTGACCCGGTACAACGCGGTTAGGATCTCAGATAGCCTAGGTAATGTCCGTCGGCTTTAGCGCCGTTTCAAGGTTAGGTTTAGGTCTGTCAGTATTTTGGCGCCGTTGCCGGGGAAAACGTCGCTAATTTCTTTCTTTGTGTCTAGGCGTTACTACTTGTATTAGCTCAAAATTCTCGAGGATAAGTCAACACTCTTCTTATCACATTTCTTTTTTATTTTCCGTTGGTATCTACCTTCTTTTAGTTACCAATTTTCTTCTTCTACAAAATTCGAGCATTTTCTATTTTCGTTAGTTGATGACCAGAAACGGTAAGACCCCAAAACGCGGTCATATCAGTCAGGGAAATCCTGACCAAGTATCATCTTCAAATCGAAATACGAGAATGACTGAAATCAGTAATGAAACACCGGAACAAGGGCTTGATCATGCCCAAGGGAATAGAAATAATCAGAATCGGAATAAGCATAATCACCCACCAAACCCGAGACTTATTTGTGATCAGACCGTAAGAAGGTACCAGATTAATAATCCAATTCGTTTACCTAATAAAGGAGCAAATAATTTTGAAATAAAATCTCATCTTTTTGGTTTAATTGACACAAGATCCCAATTTCTAGGAGAAGATGATGAGGATCCACATCATCATCTCTATCTTTTCAAGAGTTGTGTGTCTGACCAAAAGTCATGGTGCTCATCGGGAATTAACGAGGATGTCTTTGTTTCCTTTTTCTTTAAAAGGAAGAGCACGAGATTGGTTTCTTTCACTTCCACATCATTCACTGACTAGTTGGAAGGATATTCAAACCGAGTTCTTAAAGCAGTATTTTACTCCTGGTAGAAAATTGGAATTAATAGTCGAAATTGCCAACTTTAGACAAGGATCTGAAGAAACGCTTGGGAATGCTTGGGGAAGATTTAAAAAGCTACTAAGAGCTTGTCCGATCATGGTTATTCCTTAGATATGCAAATTCAACTTTTCGTCAGTAAATTAAGGAAAGACTCACGTGAGATGTAGATCATGCATGTGGGTGTTTAGATTAATGATGAGTGAAGCTCGAGATAGCTTACGATGCTATAGAAAAGATTTCCAAAAATAACAGAATGTGGGAAACCGGTTCTAGCACAAGAAAAGTAGCATTTTTGAGGAGAATATACATCGAATACGGAAGTTCTAGCACACTTGGAGAATTTGAGTAGGAAATTTGACGGCTTATTAGCCAGTAAAAATGTAAACTCAGAAAATATCTTACCAAATGAATACTCAAGTCATGATAATGTGTCATTAGGGATGGAAGAACCAGAAGGCTATTCAAGGGAAAAGGTGAGTTTTTAAAAGCGAAGATAGGAATTTGAGCGACGCGTATTCAAACTCGTTTAATGCTTTTAGAAGAGATCACCCTACTTTTCATTGGTGCGAAACCCCTAGTAAGCCGGGACAACCATCGTATCAGTTCAATATAAGAATCCATATCAAGGTTATCAAGGAGATACCACGAATCAAAATCTACAATCATTACCTAAACCGTATCCACAACATACCACTCAAAGCATACCAGTAACTCAGAGTTCAACTCAACCTGAAGGAGTTAACAAATGGGAGAAATTAATGGAAAATCGATAGGTATGATATCTACTCAAGCTCAAAATATGGAAATTATGATAACTTCTATAGAGTGCAATCACTAAGGATATGAGTGCGTTGAAAACATATATGAGTGGACATGATACCAGAATAAGAATTATAGAAGCTTCATTGAGGAATTTGGAATATCACTTGAGTAGAGAAGTAGAACGTAAAAACAGTAAACCCTCAGAAGGATTGCCAAGTAATATCGAAAGAAATCTGAGTGGGGTAAATGCTGTTATTACCAGAAGTGGAAGGATCTGTGGAAGTAATGGATTAGAAAAATTCGGGAATAATGAAGTAGATGATGATTTAGATGGTAAATATAAGAAGAATATGGAATCTAAAGTGCCATTTCAAACCGAACCTTATCCGGCTCAACCTAAATTCACATCGGTTCAACCTGGAAGGGCATCACCACATCCACTGCATATTTTGAAGAAAAAGGTACTGAATGATGACACACTATGTCTTCAAAAGGCACAATCATTCAAGGAAGCTTTACCATCTTCATCTAACGACAAGGGAAAGGGAGGTATTCATTCTAACCCTACTGATCTTGAATTACTTCCCCATTCCCCGAGAAATGAAATGAAAAAGATGAAGTTGGATAATAAGTATGCATGTTTTCTTGACACTTTTCGGCACTTAACTATTAATACCCCTTTCATCGATGTTTGTAAGGGAGAGCTTAGTTTGGGAGTGAATGATGAGCGCGTTATCTTCAACATTTACAATTCATTGAAATATCCATACATTACACTAGAATCTAGTTCTTGTGTAGACACTTTGTGTTCTCTTGTGGTGGATCGTACTAACACGCAGGTAACTGAAGAAGATGACTCCAGTAATAATGTGAAAGCTCGTAAACCCAAAGCTCGAAAATCAAAGGAAAAGGTCAAGAACCGTTGGATTAGACGGCATTCGTCTAACAAATGTTGGAAAGCAGTATTGATAAAAAAGACGGATGCAGTGCGTGAGGATGACCCACCACCAGTGCCTTAAAAACTGAAGCACGGTAAAGTCTGGCTATAGACTATAAATGTAGTCAATGACGGGTACTATCCTTCCCTTTTACTCCTTAAGCATTTATTTGTAGTGGATTATGTGCTTAATTGTTACGTGCTTTTGTGAGTAATTGTTAGAAGTATCCCGTTTTGTTTAGTATATTATATTAGTTAATCATTATCATTTCATTTTGAGCGAACAGCGTTAACCAAAAAAGCGCTACCGGAGGCGACCCGTAAAATGTTAAATATAATAATTACTCATACTTTGGATGATACTTTGCTAATACTTAGGATTGATTTTCATTTTGTTTCACCAAGTCTTAGGATGAATGTTTGAATGTCATTAAACGGGAGCGATTAGGTGGTTATCGAAAATCGATGGAAAAAAAGAGAAAATTCAAATGCATCATTTCTTAGACTTAGGTTGTTAGAACAATTTGAAATAACCCTTGAGGATACGGGTATAAAAGACTCGAGTTAATACTTTGTCACATATTTCATATCATGATCTAGTCATTTTAAATTTCAAATAATGTGTGACATGTATTAGTTCAACTCTTGTGGAATATTGTGTGTTTTAAATCAATAAAAGTTTATGTGGTGTGTTTATCTACCCTTTTGCATTACAATTTGTCACACTCACATACTTTTATTTTATTTGCACACACAATGGTCATAACTTTGACCCACCCACCCACCACTTTTTATCATCCGAGTATTTGTTTTGACTTGTTTTAGTGCACCATTGCTTTCCCAACAACTTAATTACACTCACTTTACATTGAGGACAATGTAAGTTCGTAAGTGGGGAGTGGAGTCGTTGGTCTAGCAATGGCATTAATGCTTATTTTGTATCAATAAATCTTTAGTTTTTGATTTTTTTGAGCATTATTTAGTTGATTAAAATAAATTGTATAAGGTATATATTTCATGGATTTGAAGATAAAATGATCAATTTGGATGTGTATAACCAACGTGAACCGTAAGTGCATTGTAATTCCAAATATATTTGTGTAACATGAATTCCTTCACGTAAGCCTTTGATATTGAAGCGAAAAATTTTAAAGCTGTATCCATTCAAGATATCTAGTGGTTATTCTAGATAATAACTTGATAACTTAGTACCTAATTTTTGAGCGTGTCTTGTGAATATCTGAAGGTTTGAATGTGATAGAAAGGATATAAGTTAAGTTTAAAAAAAAAAAAAAAAAAAAAAAAAAGAAAGAGATGAACTATATATATGTCGGTTGTAGCTACCAATGATTTGAGTGCGATGAGGCGTTATCACGAAACGCCCTATATCACTATGAGGTTTCTGACTCCCATTGCTGATGATAGTAGTCCGGCTAGGGTGTTATCACGAAATGTCCTATTCTTTGGGAATGAAGGCATATGCTACACATGTGAAATTAAGTTCATCAAAGAAAAAAAAAAAAAAAATTTAAGCGTGGTTGAAAACTTAGTTATCTTCTCGACTATCCCCAGTATAAACCGAATGATATGCTTTAGGGATTATCCTAATAAGTACTCGGAAGAACTTTGTGTGGGCTATTCTATCGCTTATACCTAGGAAAGTCATTAGGGTCACATCTGAATGGATATTTGTATGTTTTGCTTGATTTATTCAAGAGAGGATAGTGGAAATTGAAAAGGCTTGTCACACACACACACACTCTGTTATACACTTATATTGAGGTTAAAGCCTGGTTGTAATTCTAATGGTTGTATTATCTAGTTGTTCCTTATACCTTCTATCTTCATGAATTTATCTCTCATTCATTTTGTTTTATCGCTTGTTTTGATCGAGGGCGACCAAAAGCTAAGTAGGGGTTGTGATGAGAGATAAATTTATGATCATTATTACGACATTTTACCTCAATATTGATACCATTTTGAGCATTATTGTATCAAATCAACTCAAAATTCCTTAGTTTTATTCAAATTTATAAGTAGTAGTTATTATATAAATTATCGTATTTTTATAAGTTTTTATTAGTTTTTGAACCGGTTTAGTAACCGGAGTGTCGTGTGTCGATTTACGTTTGGTGTTTTGGTGGTTCATTGCGAGGATTATATATTGACCAAGATTCCACGTAACGACATGTTTTGAAGTCTAAAAGATGGATTTTGAGGAAAGAAGAAAATGCCACAAGTTTACGAGTTCAACGGATCAAAATTTTCCTACGTGCTTCTACCGTTAAATATTTTCGATAGAAATTTGACCCAACTTAGAGGCGTTTTCTGGGGAAGAGTTCTTCATAAAAGTTGTAGATATTCAAATGAGCTTTCCAACGCATTTTGAATCACGTCAATTGGAGGTCTACATCTCAAGTTATGGCTATTTTATCAATAAGCGCCGCATTATAGAAACGCCGGGAAAAGTGGAGATATTTTCTCAACTTGATTATATTCTCCCATGTGGTGCATGTTACTTGCAATGATGGATATTCCTTCCCATGTGCTTGATGATGGCTCCCATGTGCTTGATGATGGCTTCCATGTATGTATATATATATATATATATATATATATATATATATATATATATATATATATATATATATATATATATATCTCTCTCTATATATACTCCCCATTTCCATTCCATCTTTCTTGCCCCATCTTGGCCACTCTTGGCCAAGATCTCTCTTCTCCACCTCCTCCCCTTTCTTCCATTTCCCTCTTCTTCATGTCCTTCTTCATCTCTTTTCTCTTTTTATTTTGTTTTGGGCCAGTATATATACATATGTCTATGTATGTATATATATATTTTTTTTTAATATAAAAAAGTAGTAATGTTGTAATGCTTGAGAAAATTATCGAAGAGTTGCTTTTGAGAAAAAGTTGCTATTTTCAAGAATACAACTTAGATCTCAAGTAAGCGGGTAATTTTATTGAGTTTTACTTTTTGTTGTTCTATATTTATATATCTATATGTTTATTTATATATATGTGAGAATTTGATAAGTGTTTGGATCGAAAGGCTAAATTTGGTTGTAATAGAATTTTGTCATCTTGATGAAGGCTATTATGGAAAACTTCAGCCGTTTAATCCATGACATTTTGATGAATCGATATATATATATATATATCTATGTATAACTAAAAATATATCTAGCCAAGATATGAATCGAATTAGTTAATCTTTTGGTAAAATGAATGATCGACTCGGTAATAATGATTAAAACCGATTATAATGAATCTCTTTCTATTTGAGCGTAATCTAATGAATTGACAACTCACGATTAGAATACGAGATCGTAATAGAAAGACCGGAGGTAAAATTGGCGAGTGAAAGCGTGACAACGGAATCCTATTTCCTACCCGGGGGCAGATTTGTCCTAGAAAAACAAATCTTATTAAAATTGTGCTCAAGATCGTATTACGTTAATTTATCTGTTTTAATCGAAATTCAAAACATTGCTCGTATGACAAAACGGGAGTGACCTATGCTTTGGATGACATTGGACTGATGACATTTGACATATGACAATTTCATACGCTCGTGTGAGGAGGAGTTGTCTAGCTTAGGAGTACACCGATTCATATATAATTTACACCTTGAATAAAGGAAGATCTGTCTCATTTATTTCTACTAAAAGATATTGATTCAGTAAAGTATTCTTGGCTAGATCCAAAAATATATATATTATATTAGTATTTATTTGTTTTATTTTACTATTTTACTAACATCTAACTCTAACATTACTAACTAATCTAACGATCTAACTATCTAACCCGAGGAAAAGTAAAAGCTGCGACTTAGATCGAGTTAATAATAGCTTCTTGGTGTTTAACCCCACTTAAAGAATTACCATGTTTTCCCGAGGAATACGACGACTCACCGGACTAGAGCTACAATTTGACCCGGTACACTTTGCCGGTTAGGATCTGTATAGCCTAGGTAATGTCCGTCGACTTTACGGCGCCGTTCAAGGTTAGGTTTAGTAGTGCATAAGTACTTTTTGGCGCCGTTGCGGGAAAACGTCGCTAATTTCTTTCTTTGTGTCTGGCGTTACTACTTGTATTAGCTCAAAATTCTCGAGGATAAGTCAACACTCTTCTTATCACATTTCTTTTTTTTTTCCGTTGGTATCTACCTTCTTTTAGTTACCAATTTTATTCTTCTATAAAATTCGAGCATTTTCTATTTTAGTTAGTTGATGACCGAGAAGCGGTAAGACCCCAAAACGCGGTCATATCGATCAGGAAATCGACCAAGTATCATCTTCAAATCGAAATACGAGAATAGTGAAATCGATAATGAAACACCGGAACAAGGGCTTGATCATGCCCAAAGGAATAGAAAATCGAGAATCGGAATAAGCATAATCACCCACCAAACCCGAGACTTATTTGTGATCGGACCGTAGAAGGTACAGATTAATAATCCAATTCGTTTACCTAATAAAGGAGCAAATAATTTTGAAATAAAATCTCATCTTTTTGGTTTAATTGACACAAGATCCCAATTTCTAGGAGAAGATGATGAGGATCCACATCATCATCTCTATCTTTTCGAAGAGTTGTGTAATACAGCCAAAAGTCATGGTGCTCATCGGGAATTAACGAGGATGTCTTTGTTTCCTTTTTCTTTAAAAGGAAGAGCACGAGATTGGTTTCTTTCACTTCCACATCATTCACTGACTAGTTGGGAGGATATTCAAACCGAGTTCTTAAAGCAGTATTTTACTCCTGGTAGAAAATTGGAATTAATAGTCGAAATTGCCAACTTTAGACAAGGATCTGAAGAAACGCTTGGGAATGCTTGGGGAAGATTTAAAAAGCTACTAAGAGCTTGTCCCGATCATGGTTATTCCTTAGATATGCAAATTCAACTTTTCTGTCGTAAATTAAGAAAAGACTCACGTGCAGATGTAGATCATGCATGTGGTGGTTCGTTAATGATGAGTGAAGCTCAGATAGCTTACGATGCTATAGAAAAGATTTCCAAAAATAACAGAATGTGGGAAACCGGTTCTAGCACAAGAAAAGTAGCATTTGCAGGAGAATATACATCGAATACGGAAGTTCTAGCACACTTGGAGAATTTGAGTAGGAAATTTGACGGCTTATTAGCCAGTAAAAATGTAAACTCAGAAAATATCTTACCAAATGAATACTCAAGTCATGATAATGTGTCATTAGGGATGGAAGAACCAGAAGGCTATTCAAGGGAAAAGGTGAGTTTTTAAAACAAAGATAGGAATTTGAGCGACGCGTATTCAAACTCGTTTAATGCTTTTAGAAGAGATCACCCTACTTTTCATTGGTCCGAAACCCCTAGTAAGCCGGGACAACCATCGTATCGATTCAATATAAGAATCCATATCAAGGTTATCAAGGAGATACCACAAATCAAAATCTACAATCATTACCTAAACCGTATCCACAACATACCACTCAAAGCATACCGGTAACTCGAGTTCAACTCAACAACTTGAAAGAGTTAACAAATGGGAGAAATTAATGGAAAATCGATAGGTATGATATCTACTCAAGCTCAAAATATGGAAATTATGATGACTTCTATAGAGTACGATCACTAAGGATATGAGTACGTTGAAAACATCTATAAGTGGACATGATACCGAATAAGAATTATAGAAGCTTCATTGAGGAATTTGGAATATCACTTGAGTAGAGAAGTAGAACGTAAAAGCAGTAAACCCTCGGAAGGATTGCCAAGTAATATCGAAAGAAATCTGAGTGGGGTAAATCTTTGTTATTACTGAAGTGGAAGGATCGTGGAAGTAATGGATTAGAAAAATTCGGGAATAATGAAGTAGATGATGATTTAGATGGTAAATATAAGAAGAATATGGAATCTAAAGTGCCATTTCAAACCGAACCTTATCGGCTCAACCTAAATTCACATCGGTTCAACTGGAAGGGCATCACCACATCCCTTGCATATTTTGAAGAAAAAGGTCTTGAATGATGACACACTATGTCTTCAAAAGGCACAATCATTCAAGGAAGCTTTACCATCTTCATCTAACGACAAGGGAAAGGAGGTATTCATTCTAAACCTCATTGATCTTGAATTACTTCCCCATTCCCGAGAAATGAAATGAAAAAGATGAAGTTGGATAATAAGTATGCATGTTTTCTTGACACTTTTCGGCACTTAACTATTAATACCCCTTTCATCGATGTTTGTAAGGAGAGCTTAGTTTGGGAGTGAATGATGAGCGCGTTATCTTCAACATTTACAATTCATTGAAATATCCATACATTACACTAGAATCTAGTTCTTGTGTAGACACTTTGTGTTCTCTTGTGGTGGATCGTACTAACACGCGAGTGGCGAAGAAGATGACTCGGTAATAATGTGAAAGCTCGTAAACCCAAAGCTCGAAAATCAAAGGAAAAGGTCAAGAACCGTTGGATTAGGCGGCATTCGTCTAACAAATGTTGGAAAGCAATAATATTGATAAAAAGAGCGGATGCGGTGCGTGAGGATGACCCACCACGGTGCCTTAAAAGCGAAGCACGGTAAAGTGCGGCTATAGACTATAAATGTAGTCAATGACGGGTACTATCCTTCCCTTTTACTCCTTAAGCATTTATTTGTAGTGGATTATGTGCTTAATTGTTACGTGCTTTTGTGAGTAATTGTTAGAAGTATCCCGTTTTGTTTAGTATATTATATTAGTTAATCATTATCATTTTGGTCGAGCAAACAGCGTTAACCAAAAGCGCTACCGGGAGGCGCCCGTAAAAATGTTAAATATAATAATTACTCATACTTTGGATGATACTTTGCTAATACTTAAGATTGATTTTCATTTTGTTTCACCAAGTCTTAGGATGAATGTTTGAATGTCATTAAACGGGAGCGATTAGGTGGTTATCCGAAAATCGATGGAAAAAAAAGAGAAAATTCAAATGCATCATTTCTTAGACTTAGGTTGTTAGAACAATTTGAAATAACCCTTGAGGATCTGGGTATAAAAGACTCGAGTTAATACTTTGTCACATATTTCATATCATGATCTAGTCATTTTAAATTTCAAATAATGTGTGACATGTATTAGTTCAACTCTTGTGGAATATTGTGTGTTTTAAATCAATAAAAGTTTATGTGGTGTGTTTATCTACCCTTTTGCATTACCTTTGTCACACTCACATACTTTTATTTTATTTGCACACACAATGGTCATAACTTTGACCCACCCACCCACCACTTTTTATCATCCGAGTATTTGTTTTGACTTGTTTTAGTGCACCATTGCTTTCCCAACAACTTAATTACACTCACTTTACATTGAGGACAATGTAAGTTCGTAAGTGGGGAGTGGAGTCGTTGGTCTAGCAATGGAATTAATGCTTATTTTGTATCAATAAATCTCTTAGTTTTTGATTTTTTTGAGCATTATTTAGTTGATTAAAATAAATTGTATAAGGTATATATTTCACGGATTTGAAGATAAAATGATCAATTTGGATGTGTATAACCAACGTGAACCGTAAGTGCATTGTAATTCCAAATATATTTGTGTAACATGAATTCCTTCACGTAAGCCTTTGATATTGAAGCGAAAAATTTTAAACTGTATCCATTCAGTATCCTAGTGGTTATTCTAGATAATACTTGATAACTTAGTACCTAATTTTTGAGCGTGTCTTGTGAATATCGAAGGTTTGAATGTGATAGAAAGGATATAAGTTAAGTTTATGAAAAAAAAAAAAAAAAAAAAAAAAAGAGATGAACTATATATATGTCGGTTGTAGCTACCAATGATTTGAGTGCGGTGAGGGCGTTATCACTAAACGTCCTATATCACTATGAGGAGTTTCTGCTCCCGGCTCATTCACTGATGATAGTAGTCCGGCTAGGGTGTTATCACGAAATGTCCTATTCTTTGGGAATGAAGGCATATGCTACACATGTGAAATTAAGTTCATCAAAAGAAAAAAAAAAAAAAAAAAAAAAAATTTAAGCGTGGTTGAAAACTTAGTTATCTTCTGACTATCCCCAGTATAAACTGAATGATATGCTTTAGGGATTATCCTAATAAGTACTCGGAAGAACTTTGTGTGGGGCTATTCTTGCTTATACCTAGGAAAGTCATTAAAGTACATCTGAATGGATATTTGTATGTTTTGCTTGATTTATTCAAGAGAGGATAGTGGAAATTGAAAAGGCTTGTCACACACACACACACTCTGTTATACACTTAATTATATTGAGGTTAAAAGCACTGGTTGTAATTCTAATGGTTGTATTATCTAGTTGTTCCTTATACCTTCTATCTTCATGAATTTATCTCTCATTCATTTTGTTTTATCGCTTGTTTTGATCGAGGACGACCAAAAGCTAAGTAGGGGGTTGTGATGAGAGATAAATTTATGATCATTATTACGACATTTTACCTCAATATTGATACCATTTTGAGCATTATTGTATCAAATCAACTCAAAATTCCTTAGTTTTATTCAAATGTATAAGTAGTAGTTATTATATAAATTATCGTATTTTTATAAGTTTTTATTAGTTTTGAACCGGTTTAGTAACCGGAGTGTAAGTGTCGGTTACGTTTGGTGTTTTGGTGGTTCATTGCAGGATTATATATTGACCAAGATTCCACGTAACGACATGTTTTGAAGTCTAAAAGATGGATTTTGAGGAAAGAAGAAAATGCCACAAGTTTACGAGTTCAACGGATCAAATTATTTTCCTACGTGCTTAAATCGTAAATATTTTCGATAGAAATTTGACCCAACTTAGAGGCGTTTTCTGGGAAGAGTTCTTCATAAAAGTTGTAGATATTCAAATGAGCTTTCCAACGCATTTTGAATCACGTCAATTGGAGGTCTACATCTCAAGTTATGGCTATTTTATCAATAAGCGCCGCTATAGAAACGCCGGGAAAAGTGGAGATATTTTCTCAACTTGATTATATTCTCCCATGTGGTGCATGTTACTTGCAATGATGGATATTCCTTCCCATGTGCTTGATGATGGCTCCCATGTGCTTGATGATGGCTTCCATGTGCTATATATATATATATATATATATATATATATATATATATATATATATATATATATATATATATATATATATATATATATATCTCTCCTATATATACTCCCCCATTTCCATTCCATCTTTCTTGCCCCATCTTGGCCACTCTTGGCCAAGATCTCTCTCTCCACCTCCTCCCTTTCTTCCATTTCCCTCTTCTTCATGTCCTTCTTCATCTCTTTTCTCTTTTTATTTTGTTTTCGGACTGTATATATATATATATCTATCTATGTATGTATATATGTTTGTTTAAATAAAAAAGTAGTAATGTTGTAATGCTTGAGAAAATTATCGAAGAAAATGCTTTAGAAAAAGTTTCTATTTTCAAGAATACAACTTAGATCTCAAGTAAACGGGTAATTTTATTGAGTTTTACTTTTGTTGTTTATATTTATATATCTATATATCTATTATATATATATGTGAGAATTTGATAAGTGTTTGGATCGAAAGGCTAAATTTGGTTGTAATAGAATTTTGTCATCTTGATGAAGGCTATTATGGAAAACTTCAAACCGTTTAATCCATGACATTTTGATGAGACCGATATATATATATATATCTATGTATAACTAAAAATATATCTAGCCAAGATATGAATCTGAATTAGTTAATCTTTTGGTAAAATGAATGATCGACTCTGGTAATAATGATTAAAACCGATTATAATGAATCTCTTTCTATTTGAACGTAATCTAATGAATTGACAACTCACGATTAGAATACGAGATCGTAATAGAAAGACCGAGAGGTAAAATTGGCGAGTAAAAGCGTGACAACGGAATCCTATTTCCTACCAAAGCGATTTGTCCTAGAAAAACAAATCTTATTAAAATTGTGCTCAAGATCGTATTACGTTAATTTATCTGTTTTAATCGAAATTCGAAACATTGCTCGTATGACAAAACGGGAGTGACCTATGCTTTGGATGACATTGGACTGATGACATTTGACATATGACAATTTCATACGCTCGTGTGAGGAGGAGTTGTCTAGCTTTAGAGTACACCGATTCATATATAATTTACACCTTGAATAAAGGAAGATGTCTGTCTCATTTATTTCTACTAAAAGATATTGATTCAAGAAAGTATTCTTGGCTAGATCCAAAAATATATTTATATATTATATTAGTATTTATTTGTTTTATTTTACTATTTTACTAACATCTAACTCTAACATTACTAACTAATCTAACTGATCTAACTATCTAACCCGAGGAAAAGTTAAAAGCTGCGACTTAGATCGAGTTAATAATAGCTTCTTGGTGTTTAACCCCACTTAAAAAATTACCATGTTTTCCCGAGAATACGACGACTGACTCACGGACTAGAGCTACAATTTGACCCGGTACACTGCCGGTTAGGATCTGTATAGCCTAGGTAATGTCCGTCAGCTTTCTGGCGCCGTTTCCAAGGTTAGGTTTAGGTCTGTCAGTATTTTGGCGCCGTTGCCGGGGAAAACGTCGCTAATTTCTTTCTTTGTGTCTAGGCGTTACTACTTGTATTAGCTCAAAATTCTCGAGGATAAGTCAACACTCTTCTTATCACATTTCTTTTTTATTTTCCGTTGGTATCTACCTTCTTTTAGTTACCAATTTTCTTCTTCTACAAAATTCGAGCATTTTCTATTTTCGTTAGTTGATGACCGAGAACGGTAAGACCCCAAACGCGGTCATATCATCGGAAATCGACCAAGTATCATCTTCAAATCGAAATACGAGAATGATCGAAATCGATAATGAAACACGGAACAAGGGCTTGATCATGCCCCGAGGAATAGAAATAATCGAGAATCGGAATAAGCATAATCACCCACCAAACCCGAGACTTATTTGTGATCGGACCGTAAGAAGGTACAGATTAATAATCCAATTCGTTTACCTAATAAAGGAGCAAATAATTTTGAAATAAATCTCATCTTTTTGGTTTAATTGACACAAGATCCCAATTTTAGGAGAAGATGATGAGGATCCACATCATCATCTCTATCTTTTCAAGAATTGTGTAATCTGACCAAAAGTCATGGTGCTCATCGGGAATTAACGAGGATGTCTTTGTTTCCTTTTTCTTTAAAAGGAAGAGCACGAGATTGGTTTCTTTCACTTCCACATCATTCACTGACTAGTTGGGAGGATATTCAAACCGAGTTCTTAAAGCAGTATTTTACTCCTGGTAGAAAATTGGAATTAATAGTCGAAATTGCCAACTTTAGACAAGGATCTCGAAGAAGCGCTTGGGAATGCTTGGGAAGATTTAAAAGCTACTAAGAGCTTGTCCCGATCATGGTTATTCCTTAGATATGCAAATTCAACTTTTCTCGTCGTAAATTAAGAAAAGACTCACGTGCGCAGATGTAGATCATGCATGTGGTGGTTCGTTAATGATGAGTGAAGCTCGAGATAGTTTACGATGCTATAGAAAAGATTTCCAAAAATAACAGAATGTGGGAAACCGGTTCTAGCACAAGAAAAGTAGCATTTGCGGGAGAATATACATCGAATACGGAAGTTCTAGCACACTTGGAGAATTTGAGTAGGAAATTTGACGGCTTATTAGCCATAAAAATGTAAACTCGAGAAAATATCTTACCAAATGAATACTCAAGTCATGATAATGTGTCATTAGGGATGGAAGAACCGAAGGCTATTCAAGGGAAAAGGTGAGTTTTTAAAACAAAGCATAGGAATTTGAACGACCAGCGTATTCAAACTCGTTTAATGCTTTTAGAAGAGATCACCCTACTTTTCATTGGTGCGAAACCCTAGTAAGCCGGGACAACCAACTTCGTATCCGATTCAATATAAGAATCCATATCAAGGTTATCAAGGAGATACCACGAATCAAAATCTACAATCATTACCTAAACCGTATCCACAACATACCACTCAAAGCATACCAAGAACTCTCGAGTTCAACTCAACCTGAAAGAGTTAACAAATGGGAGAAATTAATGGAAAATCTGATAGGTATGATATCTACTCAAGCTCAAAATATGGAAATTATGATAACTTCTATAGCACAGTCTACTAAGGATATGAGTACGTTGAAAACATATATAAGTGGACATGATACCGAATGAGAATTATAGAAGCTTCATTGAGGAATTTGGAATATCACTTGAGTAGAGAAGTAGAACGTAAAAGCAAGTAAACCCTCGGAAGGATTGCCAAGTAATATCGAAAGAAATCTGAGTGGGGTAAATGTTATTATTACGTGAAGTGGAAGGATCTCGTGGAAGTAATGGATTAGAAAAATTCGGGAATAATGAAGTAGATGATGATTTAGATGGTAAATATAAGAAGAATATGGAATCTAAAGTGCCATTTCAAACCGAACCTTATCCGGCTCAACCTAAATTCACATCGGTTCAACCTGGAAGGGCATCACCACATCCACTGCATATTTTGAAGAAAAAGGTACTGAATGATGACACACTATGTCTTCAAAAGGCACAATCATTCAAGGAAGCTTTACCATCTTCATCTAACGACAAGGGTAAAGGAGGTATTCATTCTAACCCTATCGATCTTGAATTACTTCCCATTCCCCGAGAAATGAAATGAAAAAGATGAAGTTGGATAATAAGTATGCATGTTTTCTTGACACTTTTCGGCACTTAACTATTAATACCCCTTTCATCGATGTTTGTAAGGGAGAGCTTAGTTTGGGAGTGAATGATGAGCGCGTTATCTTCAACATTTACAATTCATTGAAATATCCATACATTACACTAGAATCTAGTTCTTGTGTAGACACTTTGTGTTCTCTTGTGGTGGATCGTACTAACACGCAGTAATCGAAGAAGATGACTCAAAGTAATAATGTGAAAGCTCAGAAACCCAAAGCTCGAAAATCAAAGGAAAAGGTCAAGAACCGTTGGATTAGACGGCATTCGTCTAACAAATGTTGGAAAGCAGTATTGATAAAAAAAGACGGATGCAGTGCGTGAGGATGACCCACCACCAGTGCCTTAAAAACTGAAGCACGGTAAAGTCTGGCTATAGACTATAAATGTAGTCAATGACGGGTACTATCCTTCCCTTTTACTCCTTAAGCATTTATTTGTAGTGGATTATGTGCTTAATTGTTACGTGCTTTTGTGAGTAATTGTTAGAAGTATCCCGTTTTGTTTAGTATATTATATTAGTTAATCATTATCATTTTGGTCGAGCGAACGACGTTAACCAAAAGCGCTACCGGGAGGCAGCCCGTAAAAATGTTAAATATAATAATTACTCATACTTTGGATGATACTTTGCTAATACTTAGGATTGATTTTCATTTTGTTTCACCAAGTCTTAGGATGAATGTTTGAATGACATTAAGCGGGAGCGATTAGGTGGTTATCCGAAAATCTCGATGAAAAAAAGAGAAAATTCAAATGCATCATTTCTTAGACTTAGGTTGTTAGAACAATTTGAAATAACCCTTGAGGATCGGGTATAAAAGACTCGAGTTAATACTTTGTCACATATTTCATATCATGATCTAGTCTGTTTTAAATTTCAAATAATGTGTGACATGTATTAGTTCAACTACTGTGGAATATTGTGTGTTTTAAATCAATAAAAGTTTATGTGGTGTGTTTATCTACCCTTTTGCATTACACTGTCACACTCCACATACTTTTATTTTATTTGCACACACAACGGTCATAACTTTGACCCACCCACCCACCCTTTTTATCATCCGAGTATTTGTTTTGACTTGTTTTAGTGCACCATTGCTTTCCCAACAACTTAATTACACTCACTTTACATTGAGGACAATGTAAGTTCGTAAGTGGGGAGTGGAGTCGTTGGTCTAGCAATGGCATTAATGCTTATTTTGTATCAATAAATCTCTTAGTTTTTGATTTTTTTTCGAGCATTATTTAGTTGATTAAAATAAATTGTATAAGGTATATATTTCACGGATTTGAAGATAAAATGATCAATTTGGATGTGTATAACCAACGTGAACCGTAAGTGCATTGTAATTCCAAATATATTTGTGTAACATGAATTCCTTCACGTAAGCCTTTGATATTGAAGCGAAAAAATTTTAAATCTGTATCCATTCAAGATTATCTAGTGGTTATTCTAGATAATAATGATAACTTAGTACCTAATTTTTGAAGCGTGTATCTTTGTGAATATCCGAAGGTTTGAATGTGATAGAAAGGATATAAGTTAAGTTTATGAAAAAAAAAAAAAAAAAAAAAAAAGAAAGAGATGAACTATATATATGTCGGTTGTAGCTACCAATGATTTGAGTGCGAAAGAGGCGTTATCACGAAACGTCTATATCACTATGAGGGTTTCTGACTCCCGATCGCTTGATGATAGTAGTCCACTAGGGTGTTATCACGAAATGTCCTATTGCTTTGGGAATGAAGGCATATGCTACACATGTGAAATTAAGTTCATCAAAAGAAAAAAAAAAAAAATTTAAGCGTGGTTGAAAACTTAGCTATCTTACGACTATCCCAAGTATAAACCGAATGATATGCTTTAGGGATTATCCTAATAAGTACTCGGAAGAACTTTGTGTGGAAGCTATTCATCGCTTATACCTAGGAAAGTCATTAGTATTGTCTGAATGGATATTTGTATGTTTTGCTTGATTTATTCAAGAGAGGATAGTGGAAATTGAAAAGGCTTGTCACACACACACACACTCTGTTATACACTTATATTGAGGTTAAAGCCTGGTTGTAATTCTAATGGTTGTATTATCTAGTTGTTCCTTATACCTTCTATCTTCATGAATTTATCTCTCATTCATTTTGTTTTATCGCTTGTTTTGATCGAGGACGACCAAAAGCTAAGTAGGGGGTTGTGATGAGAGATAAATTTATGATCATTATTACGACATTTTACCTCAATATTGATACCATTTTGAGCATTATTGTATCAAATCAACTCAAAATTCCTTAGTTTTATTCAAATGTATAAGTAGTAGTTATTATATAAATTATCGTATTTTTATAAGTTTTTTATTAGTTTTTGTACCGGTTTAGTAACCGGAGTGTAAATGTCGGATTTACGTTTGGTGTTTTGGTGGTTCATTGCAGGATTATATATTGACCAAGATTCCACGTAACGACATGTTTTGAAGCCTAAAAGATGGATTTTGAGGGAAAGAAGAAAATGCCACAAGTTTACGAGTTCAACGGATCAAATTATTTTTCTACGTGCTTCTACCGTAAAACTGGCCTTCGATAGAAATTTGACCCAACTTAGAGGCGTTTTCTGGGGAAGAGTTCTTCATAAAAGTTGTAGATATTCAAATGAGCTTTCCAACGCATTTTGAATCACGTCAATTGGAGGTCTACATCTCAAGTTATGGCTATTTTATCAATAAGCGCCGCTATAGAAACGCCGGGAAAAGTGGAGATATTTTCTCAACTTGATTATATTCTCCCATGTGGTGCATGTTACTTGCAATGATGGATATTCCCTCCCATGTGCTTGATGATGGCTCCCATGTGCTTGATGATGGCTTCCATGTGCTATATATATATATATATATATATATATATATATATATATATATATATATATATATATATGTATATCTCTCCCTATATATACTCCCCCATTTCCATTCCATCTTTCTTGCCCCATCTTGGCCACTCTTGGCCAAGATCTCTCTTCTCCACCTCCTCCCCTTTCTTCCATTCCCCTCTTCTTCATGTCCCTTCTTCATCTCTTTTCTCTTTTTATTTTGTTTTCGGGCCCGTATATACATATGTCTATGTATGTATATATGTTTGTTTAAATAAAAAGTAGTAATGTTGTAATGCTTGAGAAAATTATCGAAGAAAATGCTTTAGAAAAAGTTTCTATTTTCAAGAATACAACTTAGATCTGAAGTAAACGGGTAATTTTATTGAGTTTTACTTTTTGTTGTTCTATATAATTATATCTATCTATATATATATGTGAGAATTTGATAAGTGTTTGGATCGAAAGGCTAAATTTGGTTGTAATAGAATTTTGTCATCTTGATGAAGGCTATTATGGAAAACTTCCAGCCGTTTAATCCATGACATTTTTGATGTAATCGATATATATATATATCTATGTATAACTAAAAATATATCTAGCCAAGATATGAAATCAATTAGTTAATCTTTTGGTAAAATGAATGATCGACTCGTAATAATGATTAAAACCGATTATAATGAATCTCTTTCTATTTGAACGTAATCTAATGAATTGACAACTCACGATTAGAATACGAGATCGTAATAGAAAGACCGGAGGTAAAATTGGCCGAGTAAAAGCGTGACAACGGAATCCTATTTCCTACCGAGGCGATTTGTCCTAGAAAAACAAATCTTATTAAAATTGTGCTCAAGATCGTATTACGTTAATTTTATCATTTTAATCGAAATTAAACATTGCTCGTATGACAAAACGGGAGTGACCTATGCTTTGGATGACATTGGATGATGACATTTGACATATGACAATTTCATACGCTCGTGTGTGAGGAGGAGTTGTCTAGCTTGGTGAGTACACCGATTCATATATAATTTACACCTTGAATAAAGGAAGATCTGTCTCATTTATTTCTACTAAAAGATATTGATTCAAGAAAGTATTCTTGGCTAGATCCAAAATATATTTATATATTATATTAGTATTTATTTGTTTTATTTTTCTGTTTTACTAACATCTAACTCTAACATTACTAACTAATCTAATCGATCTAACTATCTAACCCGAGGAAAAGTTAAAAGCTGCGACTTAGATCGAGTTAATAATAGCTTTGGTGTTTAACCCCACTTAAAAGAATTACCATGTTTTCCCTGAGAATACGACTGACTCACCGGACTAGAGCTACAATTTGACCCGGTACTTGCCGGTTAGGATCTGTATAGCCTAGGTAATGTCCGTCACTTTTACGGCGCCGTTTCCAAGGTTAGGTTTAGGTCTGTCAAATATCGGCAACTGTCCATCCAAAAGCTTTCTTATGCTTTTTCAACATTCCTAGTAATTGATCTTCTTGTTGCTCCGTTAAAGTTGATGAAATAATAACTGGTAAAAGGTTATCATTTTCAAGAAAAGCATATTTCAGATTTAAAGGTAACGGTTTCAATTCCAGATTCTTAGGCGGATCTTCTATTGATGATTTAAGAACTGGTCCTTCTAGTTCTAATTCTAAATACTTATGCCATGGTGGTTTAAAAGTAAAACTTCCTTTATCTAGAGAAAGGATTATCTCTTTCATTTCAATGTCTTCCTCATCTTCTTTATAGATAGATAAAGTTAAACATTCTTCTAATCTATCTTCAAAAGTTGGTAATCGATTATCATAGGCAGAATGAATATCTTCTATAAAAGAACATGATTCGGTGATGTGTATTGATGGTTCATAGCTTTGAAAATATTGAAAGCAACTTCATCTTCATTGACTCTCAAAATTAATTCTCCTTTACGAACATCGATTAAAGTTCTCCTGTAGCTAGAAATGGACGTCCTAAGATAAGCGTGCGCTGAAAATCCTTCTTCCATTTCCATAACTACAAAGTCTCTTTGGAAAATAGAACTTGTCTACTTTAACCAATACGTCCTCAATAATTCCCTTAGGGTACTTAATCGATCCATCGCCATTTGCAGAGTCATTTCGATCTTAGTAAGCTTTCCTATGCCTAGCTTTCTATAATCCTCATAAGACATGAGATTTATACTAGCTCCAGGATCACATAAGACCTTCTTAAACAAAAATCCTCCAATTTCACACGGAATCGTAAAACTTCCGGGATCTTTTAGTTTAGGTGGTAACTTATCTTTGCATTCTGAGAATTGCAGAACATTCTTCATTTAGGCATATATTCTCATATTCCTCTAATTTTTTCTTATTTGATAGTATATCCTTCAAAAACTTTCCATAGGTAGGCATATTTATCAGAGCTTCGATAACAGGGATATTAACATGAATATGACGAAAAGTATCAAGGAAACGAGCATACTTCTGATCAGTCTTAATCTTTTTAATTTGATCTTTAGGTGGAAAAGGTAAAGACTCTAAATCTATAACCTTTGGTTTCGAAGTCATTCTCTCTTTTCCTTTATCCTTTGGAGTATTACTTGATCGCCATGTTTCAGGTTCTTGAATTTTTTCTTTTAATTTGTTCCCTGAATCAATCTCTACTTCATACTCCTTCAGTTCTTCCTGTTTCTCATCCTTGTTTTCTTTATCTTCTACTCTAACATGTTCCTTAAATAGATTCCTTAAATCTTTATCCATGGGGTCTTTCAAAATTCTAGGGATTTTTACCCACTTTTCACCTTCCTTCTCAGGTTCCAAACTTCTATTCCTTTCAAGAAATTCTCTATGATTTCTTCTTCCTCATCCGTAAAGTCAAGTTCATCTTTAGTCTCTTCATTTTTATCTAAATCATTTTCTACTTCATTATTCCCGAAGTTTTCTACTCCATTACTACCATAGAGTTTCCTACTTCTCGTAACTACAACATTTACCTCTCTTGGGTTTCTTTCAGTATTACTTGGTAATCCTCCAGGAGGTCTACTGTTGTTACGTTCACCTTCCCTACTCAAATGATCTTCCATATTCCTTAATGAAGCTTCTATCGTTCTCATTCGGTATCATGTCCACTCATAGATGTTTTCATTGTACTCATGTCCTTCTTGACCGAACTATAGAAGTCATCATTGTTTTCATATTCTTAGCTTGAGTAGATACTACACCCATCATATTTTCCATCGCTTTTTCCCATTTTTCAACCCCTTCGCAGTTGAGTTGAACTTTGAGTTCTTGGTATACTTTGAGTGGTATGTTGAGGATAGGATCTTGGTAATGATTGTAAATTTCGATTAGATGTATTTCCTTGATAAACTTGATTATTATTCATATTCTTATCTTGAAGCTCGATACGGCGGTTGTCCTGGCTTACTAGGGGTTTGAGACCATCTAAAAGTTGGGTGGTCTCTTCTAATAGCATTAAATGAGTTTGAATATGCATTGTTCAAATTCTATCTTCTTGAAGAAAACTCACTTCCTCTTTTGAATATCCTGTTGGTTCTTCTATCCCTAATGACACATTATCATGATTTGAGTATTCGGTTGGAGTACTATTTTTCGAATTTTGATTCTTACCTTGTTGTAATCCATCAAACTTTCTACTTAAATTCTCCAAATGTGCTAGAACTTCCGTATTTGACGTACATCCTTCGCAAAAGCTACTTTTCTAGTGCTAGAACCGGTTTCCACATTCTGTTGTTTTTGGAAATCTTTTTTATAGCATCGTAAACTGTTTGAGCTTCACTCATCATTAACGAACCACCACATGCATGATCTACATCTGCACGTGAATCTTTTCTTAATTTACGACAGAAAAGTTGAATTTGCATATCTAAGGAATAACCATGATCGGGACAAGCTCTTAACAATTTTTTAAACCTTTCCCACGCATTCCCAAGTGTTTCTTCAGATCCTTGTCTAAAATTAGCAACCTCGACTTTTAATTCCAAATTCCGTCCCTGAGTGAAATATTGTTTGAAATTCAGTTTGAATATCCTCCCAACTAGTTAACGAGTGGTGTGGAAGAGACATAAACCAATCTCGGGCTCTTCCTTTTAAAGAAAAAGAAACATAGTCATCCTCGTTAATTCCTTATGAGCACCTTGACTTTTGGTTGTATTGCACGATTCTTCAAGCAGATAGAGATGATGATGTGGATCTTCATCATCTTCTCCTAGAAATTGGGCTCTTGCGTCAATTAAACCAAAAGATGAGACTTAATTTGAAATTATTCGCTCCTTCATTCGGTAAAAGTATGGGATTATTAGTCCGGTTTCTCCTTACAGTTTGATCACGAGATAGGTCTCGGGTTTGGCGGATTATTACGATTATTCGGTTCCGATCTTGATTGTTCCTATTATTATTATTCGATTATTATTAATATTAAGGAGGTTTTGTCCATGCCCTAAAGCATGATCTAGCCTCTGCTCGCTTGTTTCATCACTAGTTTGACCATTTCTTTATTTTTATTAGAAGATGATTCCGTTGGAGATTTTCCAAGGAGTCTAAGTGGTTTGACCACGTTTACTCTCTATCCATAATGCGCTTTCGTAGCGTTTATATCAGGCTTATAAGGAGTAAGTGAGGCTTTACCGCTTACGGTCATCAACTAATTAAAATAGAAAAAATGCTTTCGAGTTTTAAAGAAGAAGAAAATTGGTACTAAAAGAAAGTAGATACCAACGAAAAATAAAAAAGAAATGTGATAAGAAGAGTGTTGGTTTATCCTCGAGAATTTTAAGCTAATACAAGTAGTAACCATAGACACAAAAAAAAAAAAATTTAGCGACTTTGTCTCCCCGGCAACGGCGCCAGAAAGCTGACGTCACCAAACCAGACCTTAGAAACGGCGTCAAGAAAGGGACAGACCTTTTCTAGGTTAGACGGATCTAACCGGCGATGTGTACCGGGTCAAAGCTGTAGTGATAAAGTGGTGAGTCGGTGTCGAATCCTCGGGGAAAAAAGTGGTAATTCTTTTAAGTGTGGTTAAACACCAAAGAGCTGCTATTAACTCGATCTAAACCGCAATTTTATAACACAGATTACTACTACTCTAACCAACATAAAATAAATGCGTAATTTAAAAGTTATTCTAATATAATATATATAGATATATAAATATATATAGATGTACATAAATAGTAAAATATATATATATATATATAAATATATAGATACCAATATATAGTTTATAGACTAGACTAGCCAAAGTATATGTAATCAATTTATTCGATCTTTTCAATTAATAGAATGTGTTCGATCTTCCTTTTTATTAGGTCCAATTGAGTGAATGAAACGGTGTACTCCTAATGTCAACAATTCCTCCTCACACGGCGTATGAAATTGTCATATGTCAAATTGTCATCATCCAATGTCCACAACCGCCCATGCTAAACTTAGTTAGTCAAAGCAGTACAGTAGTACAAATCTACCCCGGATAAAAGAGGTGATTCCATTTGTCGGATGGCGATGTTATTCAAGAGGCTCCGGTTGTCAAGCGGATCGATTTAATACTGACGGTGTAGTTTTAATTAAACTGATTTTAACATTATTAAGATCTCGAGTACAAATTTTAATAAGATTTGTTTTACTAGGACAAATCGCCTCGGTAGGAAATAGGATTCCGTTAATCGACGGCCATTTTACCCTCCGGTTTTTCTATTTTTACTCATATATCGACTTCTCTGGTCAGTTCATCGCCAGGTTATATGTGGTATTCATCATGATTGATTATTTCATTCCGAATATGTTATCATTACGTAGCGAAATAGAAAAAGATTCATTTTACTCAATTTTAGTCAATTTTATTTTAACATCATTCCTTTAACGAAAGATCGAAATAATACGATTACATAACTTTGGCTAGTTATTAGATCTAGCCTAATAACATTATAAAACTAAAAAGAAGAAAATAACAAACATAAACATAATTATTATAGAAATTACCCGATTACAACTGCTGACTCAGAAATCGTCTTTTTCCGGACATTACAACGACTTCAGCAACACCGAACCTTCGAGAATTTCCCGAGCATTACTACCGTACTACTACTACTAATTTATTTTGGCATAAAGCCTATTTACAAACTAAGAAAGGAGAAGAAAAAGAGAAAGAAGAGGGAGAGAATATATATAGAATATTGTATATATATATTGGTACACCCCCAAATGAAGCCTCTGATGCTCCCCTTTTATAGACTTTCTTCCTTCCCGGACCGGTCCTGAAAACTTGCCGGATCGGTCCGGTGTAATGATGACAATCATTACAGTTTGTTATCAGCATGTGCAAGCATGTTACCCTTAATCATCACTTGTGCTGTGTAATTATATATATAATTATATATAATTACACAGTTAACTTCTAAAAATCGTAACTTGAATTCTTGATATCAGAATGACATAATCGAACTTCCGTTGAAAAGCTCGTTGAATTCTCTACAACTTTCATCAAGACCACTTCTTGTAAAACGTATTCTCGATGAGCCATTTGTATTATACGTCCTTTTCGAGATTCGAAACAATTATTCTCTTGATCATTTATATCGGTGACGCTTTATAACTTCCTTTCACCGACTTGTATTGACTTCAAAAGTGTCGATACAAGGATTTCGATTCATCTTAGGATTACGCAATGAAATAAACACAAAATACCCGTGTAAAATAGACACAATATTCCGGTTACTAAAACCGTACAAAAACTACAACTTTCTATTATAAATACTAACTTTTACTACTAACTATACTAAACTACAAAGATTAATATTTTATACTAATTATATCATAATTTTAGATATTTTACATAGAATTTGTCAACAAAACGTAATAAAATCACGTAAATTCAATCATATAAAAATAATACATCAGACCATCACGTGCTGGGGTGCAAGAAACCTTCCCGGTTCCCGGCTTTGGGTACTACCCTATCCGGCCCGACCACATCCATCATGCGCAACTCCCCAAACACGTAGGGTCATAGAAGTCGAAGGAAACCTTCCCGGGTTTACGGCTTTGGGAGCTACCCTATCCGGCCCAACCACTACGGGTCTACGAACTCCTATGCCCAAAATTCAAAACCCAATGTTACCAATCATCGTTGTCTCATCCAAACACAACTTACAAAACATGCTCATAAGGTTTATCCATAGCTAACAAAGAAGGAGAACATTTAAACCGGGCGCCCGTGCTGGAATGTTGGACGCCCGTTTGGAAAAGTAGGCGCCCGCCCAAGAACTCCAGGCAGCGTCAAGGAAATCTGTTACATCTCGAATCGATTTTTAGCACTGGACGTCCGTCCATTATATGGACGCCCGTCCACCGTAAAACTTTACATCCGAATCAAAAGTAGCCTTCTTGACGCCCGCCCCGAGAATCGGACGCCCGTCGAGTTGAGACCAAGATCGACGCCCGCCCTCTCAAGCGAGACGCCCGTCGGCTGGGTTTCAACTAAAACCCTAAAAGCTCTCTACGCAATTTCGAGCCGTTTCTTCACAACACAATGACAAAACAACACTTTAGGCCCGTAAAACTTCATACAAAGGTATCATATCATTGTAGATTTTATCTAACACAAAAACGCACTACTAGAACGCGTTTAACACACCAAAACCGTGGCACACAAGCACAGAAGTCTTAAATTAAACTTTTACAGCATCAAGTTAAACTTTTGACAGCATAGAATTATCCTTACCGGAATTGCTGCGTTTTTGAAAGCCCTTGCCAAGCTAGAAACGATCCTCAACGAAGCTCGAATCTATAAAAGAAAACAGCGATTACCGGCATTTAATTCCTAAACACCAAGGAGAGATTTTTCTCTCCTTCCTCCTCACAAGCAAGTCGGCGGCAAGGGAGGTTTTTTGAGGTGAAAATTTTTGCTTGGGGAAAATAAGGGAGGAAAAGGAGTGAAAAACCCTTTTATTCATTAAGTGATTAAAACTCCTTTTTAATTACTAATAAATCCCTTCCTAAAAATTATTAAATCCCATAATTTCCCGAATAGTTAGATCCTTTATTAAATAACTAGTAAGTCAAAATTTCGGGATATTACAAAAAGCATATACCAACTGAATGCCTCAATTCTAGTGATCTCAAGGACACTTCTGCTGCATGCGATAATGATGAAACCGGGTTACGAGGAAGAAAAGGATGTGACAAAGCGTGACGAGGACGGAAAAATCGGATTTTGGCGGTGATATTAGTGAAAGCATTGGTACACCTACCATGGATGACAATAGTAGTGAAAGCGGAGAGCTGGACTATGCGGGCCTTGTCTCGAGTCAAGTGTAGCTTGTATAACCGGTGACTATGCAATGCGAGAATGTTCTATTACTGAGATAGGTTTGCGGCTTGTTGCACCAGGAGGAAAAGCAGATTCGGGAGCCGCATGGTATGTAATTAAAAAGTGTTTCACCTTTGTTGTCCATTGTCGTAATTTCATGAATTATTTTGTCCTGATTAAAGCCTTTTTTATTTTACATTTTGTTAAACTGATGATTTAAATGCGATATTTCAACTTCCGGATGGGTCTTTGAAATGCCATGCCTGGCTTCAAGGTGACTACGGAGGCGGCAAAATATTTTGTCCCGATTGTGGGAATGGAGGCACTTTACGTAAAGTAGTCAGAATCATTAGTGAGAATGGTATAATTCTTGCAAAGACGTAAATCACGTGTATCAATACGTGGAACAAAGGTGAGCAAAGTTGTTAATTCTGCTCGACTCAAAGATAACAACAACATTTCAACATTCCCGGACACCGAGTCCTTATCCGGAAAAGGAACGTTCGGCACGTATAAAATAAAATAAATCCACTTTATACGTAAGCCTCTACTACGTCGTATCAAAAATAAGCAAACAGAAGCAAAAGACTCGGGTATAAAATTTCAAACATCCAAGAATAGAAATATGAAATCTAAAGGTGGAAATGTAACTTATTACATTCAGAAGGAAATTACGAAATCCAAAGAAACGTACGACAAATCTCGAAAGACCAAAAGTCTAATCCAAAAGTACTAACATAGTGTAATAATGAATAACATAATAAATAGATACAAAGTCTTCAATGAGGCGTCTTCAAACGTCATCATCGAACTCCTCCTCGAAAACATTATTAACATGTTCGTCTTCTCACCCCCAAACACATAGAAAACATGCATTTGAGGTAAGTACAACGTACTTAATAAGAAAGAGAAGCTATGACAACGATTACAATTTATAAAGAAAAGATAATTAAAAGTTTAGTTGTTTAAGTGTGACCGACTCAATCTAGGGTTCATTCCATGTCCATCAACATGAATTGACTAAACGTATCTACTTAACTTATCTATGTTACAACCGCACTCAAGGGCACTACGCGTATCCACTTTTGGGACACTCTTGGCAACATATGAGTGGATCACACCAATATCCACGGAGGCTAGAATAGGTAGGCTCCGATAGTACGCGCATCTCAGTGAAGTCCCCCGAACTTGTGGTTTTTTTGACCTACGGGTTCTTCCACCTTCAGAGGTAGCACACACATCGCGATATAGACTGGTGTCTATCCAAGAGAGACATCATGTTTACTCTTTTACTAGTCAAGTACGTGTTTTATTAAAATGATTAACTAACCACCTATGTGTTTTCAATTAATCTCCCTCACCTTGACTACTATCTTCCTGGACCACTAGACACGGACAAGGCCTAGCAATTACACAGACATTGATGAATACTAATTCATCAAAGCACAAGCCTATCATGCTCTTCCGACGGATCCGAACTTCAACTCCCTTTAAGAGTACATTCGGTGTTTTAACTGAACGAATCAGAAGCTCAATTCAGGTTTGCTTAGGTTTATCCAACATTATCATATCATAAATAAGGGTTTGAAACAATAACAACTTGATTATGAAGCTCGAAACCAAACTAGAATGATAAAACCGTAAAAGCAAGGTAAACAGGCCAGACGCCCGTTTGACTTCCTATGGACGCCCGTCCGAGATCAGACGCCCATCCACTAAACCCCAAACGCCCGTCTGCCAAAAACAGCTACATCCTGAATCAAAATCTAACCTCAGACGCCCGTCTGCCTATTGCAAACGCCCGTCTGGGCTACTAGGGTCTCGGACGCCCGTCTGCCTAATTCAGACGCCCGTCCGCCTGGGTTTTTTCCCAAAATGCTAAATCTTCACGGCTCGATTTCTGAGTCGTTTCTAACCTAATTAACATCGTTTTCAGCACAGTAAAACGTAGAAAACATATCTAATCATCCCAAGATTTACCTAGGATCCTTGATCAACGAAAAACACATCTTTTACTAGTATCTACACGTCTCAAAACATAATCTAAACTTTACGAATCATAACCGAGATCATAGGAAGAGTTTCTTACCTAATTGTAGCCAAAAAAACCAGATTAAACAGCCACGAAAATCTGCAACACTTCTCAACAACCTGATCCCCAAGCGTTGCCCTTCTCACAACGATCCCAAATCTCTCGTCTGATCTGAAAAACGGTTAAGCGTTGCTTCAGTTAATTGGAGAACTCCCCTAGCCCTTTCTCCTCTCAAAATTGCGCAGAGAAAGAGGTGTGGAAACTGATTTCTGAATTTGTGTTTAGGTTATGGGATTATTGTGTGTAATTTTCCTTAAATACCAATTTCCCATAAATCCTTTTTTTTTTTCATAAACAACCCTAATTACCAAAATCAGAATAATCTCTTTTAAATCATATACATATTTCGAAAATACATATATATAATCAATTAAATACTTAACTCCTATAAAAGAAAAGAAATAATAATATTTCGTTTTCGCAAAATGACACGTCTGCCCTTTCCCGAAAATCGGAATATTACATCAATGCATCGGGATAGTCATGCGTCAATATGGTCAATGCATCACGACGGTCAATGAAAAAAAGAATAATACAACTTTCACCGTCAGAAAAAAACAAAAAACATATTCAACGTCTAGGGAAAAAAATTAAAAAAATAATAATAAAAAACAAAACACAACAACTGCTTCGGTTTAAAAAAAAAAGTAAAAAATACACATTCAGCGTATCCTTTTCTCCTCTTTTTATTTATTTATTATTTTTTCTGTTCATTAAGGGTATTTTGGTCTATCTATCTAATATGTGTCTTATAACTAAGTGTTTATTTTGAGTGTCCTTTTATTTAATTAAATCCAACATATGTCATTTTGGATAATTGTCCCTTTTTTTAGGGACAAAAATAATTTTCTTGCCCCTTAAAGACAATTCTTAGAAAATAAAATCAACTAGAAATTATTGTTAATTAAATTGGGTTACAAAAACGTTTCAAATACATTAATTTTAAATATTGTAGTATTCCTTAAAAAAAATTCTAGTAGGATTACAGGTGAAAGATTAATATTTAAATAAAAATAATAATGGGTCAAATATATATTAGTGGATAATTTTTAAATATAGTAAATATATGGGAGTTCTATTGCCAACCAATAAATACTTCTAGCACAATAATTACACACAATTTTTTAAATGTAAATGTGATGTCATAAGTAAATAAAACATGACAATAAAACCCTCTTAAAATATATATATTGATGTGATGCCATAAGTAAATAAAACATGACAATAAAACCCTCTTAAAATATATATATTGATTTTCCATTTTAGGGTCGGTTTGACCCAAAAGTATCTTTATTGACGCCCACGGTGAATTAATATATAAGCAGAAATTGGAAAATCAGGTTGTGTCAGACCTTTGACTTGCAAATCAGGTTGTGCCTTTTATGACATTGAAAATCAGGTAAACGTAAGGTTGTCTACGTTTAAACGTAAGGAACCCTACGTTTAAACGTAGATAAATCTGAATAATTGCAACCCATAATTTATTGAAATAACCTACGTTTAAACGTAGGTTCCTTACGTTTAAACGTAGAGAACCTACGTTTAAACGTAGGTTATTTCAATAAATTAGGGAAGTAGCAATAAATGTATATTTCACGTTTGAGCGTAGGTTGAACGCGCATTATCTCACGTTTAAGCGTAGGTTTTCTACGTTTACAAAGCAATTATCTACGTTTAGAAGTGGTAGATGGCAATTAATGTTGTTGTAAGGTACTTGTTCAATATACACCACATTACGGGCTGTTTTTCTCATTCTTTCAGAGTCTTGCATGTTAATATACATTATCTAACCACTTCTTCATCTTTCAAGTCCATTTCTTCATCTTTCAAGTCCATTTCCTCATCATTCAAGTGTAAATGGGTAAGTTTTTGCTATTTAATTTGTCTTAATTCAATTGCTCAATGTGATTATGTTATTTATGCTAGTAATGAAATGTACTTAAACTAATTGTGTATTTTTAGTAGGTTGTTTATGTAATGTTTATACATTTAAGTAGTGTGTTTAAGTCTTTTTTTAATTAGTGTTATTGTTTAGGGTTTAGTGTAAGTAATGATATGTATTCAACCGAAATGTGTGTTTTAAGTAGTAATTATGTTATTTATACTGTAGTAATGATATGTATTTATCGAAATGTGTGTTTTAAGTAGTGATTATGTTATTTATATTGTAGTAATGATATGTATTTAACCGAAATGTGTGTTTTAAGTAGGTTGTTTATGTAATGTTTATACATCTAAGTAGTGTGTTTAAGTCTTTGGTATTGTTCGATTGTAGTATACTTTGGTATTGTTGATTTGGTATTGTAGTTTTGAGAAGTTGGGAAATTTGTTGTTGGTAGTAATGGAATTGTCCGTATTGATGGTTTGATCTTCCATAAGGGTGCTGTTCCTACCCAAAAATGGTACTGAAAATGGCTCTGTTTCAGAGACCATTGTTAAACTTAGAGTGAAAGAGTTTTAAGTGTTAAAAGTCTTAGTTTCCTTGTTTGAAACATCTTAAAAGGGGAAAATAGTCTTTGTTTCCTTGTTGGGGTTTAATTAGTAGGGTTTTCGTGTAAGTATATTTTGTTTTCTATTTGTGATAAATTTGCTTAGGTAGGGTTTTGAATTATTATATTGAATGTCTATAATAACTTGAATTGTTTTTTAAAAAAAACAGATAATCGCAACTCTATGATTGTTGTCTCATTCAACGGATAATTTACATACGATCCTCTCTATAACCGGTTGAATCATGTAAATGGATCGATGTTCTCATTATTTGTCTGAAAGAACATAAGATTGAATGCGTTGTTGGATAAATTGCATGTGAGGCTTGGTATTGACCGGTCTGTTTCAAAGCTTGGCGTAAAAGCTTTGTTTACTTATGCTAGTGTGGGGAATATACCACCTGATGATATTAGACGACGAGACACTAAATGGTTACATCGAAGCGGCCTCTGACAGTAAAAATGTGATTTATTGCATGAATGCTACACCAGTGGAGGCAAACAATGAACCGATATTTGAGGATGATGGCATTGATTTAAATCAAGATTGCAATGCCCCGGATGATAACAATAATTCGGATTATAGTCTTGGTAATTTCCACTTCTCGGTACAAGAACTTGCTCTGATCCAAATTTTAATCCATTCAAGCAAAAAGTATGGATGTAGTGGGTTTGAAAACCATGTTCTACACAAAGGCTTGGTGAAGCTTGGACCAACAGTTTCAGATATGAACGGTCGGACCAAGTCATAATCTTTCAAATCAACCTTCAAGTAGTCATGTTCGTGTTGAAATGGTTGGTGAATACACTGCTCCGTTTGAATTCGGTCCTCCAAGTTATAATGTTATAAATAGCCAATCACATAATCCGTTTCAGTATCCTCCTAACCAACCTTCAAGTAGTCGTGCTCAACCTATCCAACAGCCATATAATTTGTTTGGTGGATCAATCACTAGTTTTTTGGCTTCTCCGTTTACACCTCATATTCAAACCGATCAAACGGGCAGGGATGACAACAATAATCAGGGTGCCAATGCTAGGGCTAGTGTACGAGAAGATTATTCATAGAGGATTCCCACATTTGAAGATGATTTACCGCGGTGTCTATCTACCGGTACGTTACATATGAATGACGTGAACGAATTGTTCATTGGGAAGCATTATGATTCTAAAGAAGATTTTAATTTGAAAATAAAATCGTATGCGGTTGCCAATAATTTTCAGATGAGATTGGGTAGGTCGGACACACGTTGCTTGTATTACACATGCCTAAACGATACATGCAAATGGCATGTAAGGGCGAAAAGGGTGAAGACAAATACAACACATACATTTGAGATCACAACATTGAATGATGTGCATACTTTTGCCTCTCAAAATGCGGATAATGACAATCGACAAGCAACACCTATTGTTATTGCGAGTCTGCTAAGTCAGAAAATGGAAGAACTCGGCAATGAGTATAAACCCAGACATATTATGGAAGACATGCTCACAACTTATAGTGTACAGTTGAGTTATGACCAAGCATACCGAGCTCACGAGATGATGAGAATGCTGGTTAGAGGTCACCGACGGAGTGTTACAATGCGATACCCTCGTACATGTGGATGGTGCGTAAGGCCAATGAAGGGACCTATGTTGACTTTCAGCTTGATAATCTGGGAAGGTTCGGTAGTTGTTTCATGGCTTTGGGAGCAAGTCGTCGCGGTTTCAAGTATTATCGACCTATTTTGTGTGTGGACGCCACTCATCTAAAAACCCGTTTCTCAGGTCAACTATTTGTTGTTGTTGCTGTAGATGCCGGTGACCACCTATTTCCTGTAACCTTCGGTATTGCTGAAAAAGAATGCAACGATTCATAGGGGTATTTCATGAGACAATTGAGGGTGGCCATTGAAGGTATCCATCTTTGAAAATTTGAGCTTTATATCGATGGACACAAGGCTATTAGAAATGCGATTGGTCAGGTATTTCCCAATGCATATCACGGTGTTTGCTATCATCATTTAAAGGGCAATCTAACAAAAAAATGGAAGGATTATGGTTTTTGTGAAGACACATTCTATCAAACAGCCTATGCATTCTCGGAGGCCGAATTTCTCCGAAAGTACGCCCTAATCAAGGCACAATGTCTTGGTGCATATCTAAAACTAGAAGAAATAGGTGTTGAACGGTGGGCGCGTGCCAAATTTTCTGGGAAAAGATACGCCTTAATGACAAGCAATTACGCTGAAAGTTTCAACTGTGCGATTAGAGGAGCTCGTCGTTGTCCTGTTCCTAGCCTCTTGGAATTCATTAGAGCTACACTGCAGAAATGGTATAATGTTAGACGACAGGAGGCGCTTGATTGTGCGACTGTGTTAGCACCGGAGATCGATAAAATAGTGGCTTCGAATATTACTGCTAGAAGGAAGTTCAGGGTTAATCCTATTAACCCCAATGATTTTGAGGTTCATGGAAATAACTTGCTTCATCGGACGGTAAATCTACGAGAGAGGAAGTGTTATTGTGGTTATTTTGAGAAAATGGAAATACCATGTACGCATGCTATAACAGCCGCAGCAACACGCAGAATTAGTCCACCCGAACTCTGTTCACGGTATTATAGAGCTGAATGTTTCAAGGAGATTTACATGGGTAGCATATATCCGGTTCTAACGAGGGAGGATTGGGATGTTCGGAGGCGGTAAGAAACATGAAAGTCGGAGTGCCTAATATGAGATATGCGCTGATGCCGGTGGAGCTCCAAGAAGAGGTAGAATTAATACCACTAGAATCCTTCCGAATGGGAGCGTCCAGGCCATCGAATGTATGTACTAACTGCAAACATCCAGGACATAACAGAGCTAGTTGCACGTAATACCGGTAGGAAGTCATTGATTTTTGTTATGGTGGTATTAGAATGGATCGTTATTGTGTAACGTATTAATAGAATGTAGTATTTTATTAATGGATTGTAACAGTAATTATTACGGGGCTTACACAAAAGAAAAAAGAGTAATGATATAGGGCATACAAACATAAAAACAAAGAGTAATGATACATTGAGATAACAATACGATGACGCTTAAATAAACTAAGGGTGATCATGGCAATGTGAGACCCATCACTTAAATACCGTGGTCGGCTAGTAGTCTGACGGGTCGTCAATCTTCTGTCAATTGCATCATCCGCCTTTCGTTTACCCAATTGTACAACACTTGGGCCACCAGCTAAACAAATTTCAATACATGATGACCAAGTTAGATAGTTTTTCACAATATAATTTATAGTTTCGAAATTAAAAATCAAATAACTTACTATAATCCATCTCAGGATCCACAACCGATGCCTGGCTGGTCGTAGCCTCGGGAGGGGGAGGGGTCATAGCCTCGGAGGGGGAGGGGGAGGGGGCGTAGCCTCGGGAGGGGGAGGGGTCGTAGCCACGGTAGGGGTCGTAGTCTCGGGAGGGTTCGTAGCCTCGGTAGTAGCATCGACAGTATCTGCATCAAATAGGCACTCTCATCAATTCACGATAACAAACAATAATTAGATATAAATTTCAATATAAATAACCTACTAAACAATAATTAGATATAAATAACATAATGCTTACCCGAATAAGGATCCTCCACGAATAATTCATCGACGAAATCCTTCTCGACTCCCTCCTTCTGAACTCCCTCCAGCTGCACTCCCTCTTGCCCGGATTGGGAAATGCCTTCAAGAATCTTATCAAACCCGAACATCATCATCGGGTCGTCGGCAGACGGGGTAGGAGATGAATGAGTATCTTGATGTCGTATCTTTGACAGGTGGAGGTCGATGAGTATCTTTGACAGGTGGAGGCCGATCGTTCTTTGTTGATCAAGACGATGACCTGTGTAGACCAATCGAGGGCGAGAAGATGTGGCCCGGTCAGTATCATGTGGAGGAGGTGAAGGAGGTGGAGGAGGTGGAGGCCGATGAGGGGTAGACTGAAAAGATGTTGCCCGGTTAGTATCATAATACATACAACTAAATTTATCGCATAAAGAAATTGACAATGAAATAATTTTTTACCTGATCTCTGGAAGATAGCGTTTGCATCAACCCCTTAAGTTCAAGAAGTATCGCCCCATGCTCATTCTGCCGCTGTATAACCTCTCGAATTACTTGCCGGTTCTCGTCATTCTACCGGCGAATTTCCTCCCGAATGTCATTCAGCCCCTTATCTATCCTTCTCTTCATAGCCCTATAAAGCCCAGCAGCTTCATCTTCTTCCTCAGCTTCATCTTCTTCTGCCTGTAGCATCTCGGTGTATGAACTGTGCGGCACATGTCGTGGATGAGGAGGTGGAGGTTGTTGTTGTGAAGTAGAGGGTTGTGAAGTAGAAGGATGTGAAGTAGAGGCTGACTATTGTGTAGCAGAGCGTGGCTGCTGTGTAGTAGATGTACGTCTAGGAGGTGGCCGTGCAATTGGTACAGGCCGAGGGATCACACGTGGGGGCTCATTAATCTCCGCATCAGGGATGCCCCTATGTAGCATCAACTCCCTATCAACTTCCCTTGCAGCCAGATATCCTATAACACGGCTCTGCAAACAATGTATATTTCATTAGAATTAACAATAAGAAAATGTTTAACCATACCGCATATAATTAAAAGAAAATGTTTATTAAGCTTATTACCTTACTTGCCTTCGCCAACACCCCTTCCCGCTGCGGAGGGGTAGTCTTGCAACTCCATCTCATCATCCGAGCTGCGTGATCGTGAGCTACGAGGGTGGCGGCAATAGTCGGAACAACAATGTCCTCGAGGGTCTCGTAAGCCCAAAACTGTAAGGCATGTATAACCCCTTGTATCGTCACCCTGCCTTCTGGACTTTCCTTGTAGGTATTCATCATGCGACAAATCTTTCTATAAGTTTGATCCCACAACCAAGTACCCCATGGAAAGTCATTTAGGTCTTCTACATTCTCGACCAAATAGAAGGTCTCACGAGGTACCTTAGTAGTCTCATCATGACCCATCATAATACCGTGAATAAGGTAGACTAAACCTACATGGTAGAGAACTTCAGGATGCTCACCCTCATCCAATAACCATCTCTCAATATCCGGTATGGTGATCGGTTTTGGGTCAGGATGATGGATGTGGCCGTATGTCCCCTCAGCAAAACACCTGGAATAAATATCGAGAGCTTCCGGGAGATCACCAAACCTAAAACCGGTCATCATGCAAAACTCCCGCCTACCGAACTTCGCGGTCGTCTCACCAAATCTAAAATGAAGCTCACCGGCCACATTCGGATAAACGACACTGAAACATACATATTGCAAAACTTTGGCGGAAAATTTTCAGTGCTCGTACATTTGAATGAAATCTCGAAAAACCCCACCTTTCAATGTTCCCTCAAATCTGATCCTTCTCATGTGAATGTCAAGAAGATCCGAGAGCTTGGTCATTTCCCCTCTAAAAGTCCATGTCAAATTTTCCTTTACTTTGTAGACTTCAGTTCCATGAGTGCCAATCAACTGTTAACAAATAGCATTGTTTCAAGTCAATCACACACATATACTAGTCAATCACAAGCTTTATACACTAACATTGTGAAGTAAATCAACTATATAGTACATCTAATACCAAAGAAGAAAAAACAGAGCTACCAATACCTAAATGATTAATGTAAGTGTAAGTGTGATCAATATTTCCAATAACAATGGTCTCTGAAAACAGAGCCATTTTCAGTACCATTTTGGGTAGGAACAGCACCCTTATGCACGATCAAACCATCAATCTCACCAACAAGCCTCAAACAATCTCAACATATACAAGAAAAAATGCATAGTTACACTATCAACTTAAATGTCCCAAATTTAAACATACCTAGCCACATATTGCACGTTTTTATCAAATTACAATTTTCTACGTTCAGACGTAGAAAAGCCTACGTCCAGACGTAGAAAACCTACGTCCAGACGTAGGAAAACCAGCCTAAACACATAATTTCTCCCTTAATCGTCTTCTTCAACCCACATAAAGAAAAATCAGGTTAATCCCCTCTATTAGTCAACAATATCAGACTAATCACCACAAGGCCAACAAATATCAGGCTAATCACCACTACAAAACACTAAAAATTGGAAAATATATACAACGTTAAACGTAGGGAAATTTGAATAAGGGGAAACACTTACACTTTCTATATTGCTTTGATCCATTATGCTTGAGAGCAGAGGTGCCAAATCTGAATATTTGGTGCAAAATCGCCGTCAAACGTAAAGAAACTGATGAGAAACGTAGGGATTAGAACTAGTGGAAGGGGATAGAAGAGATAGAGAGAGAGTTATTCAAAACCCTTCAGGAACTTACCGTTAAACGTAGGGTTCTCTACGTTTAAACGTAAGGAATCCTTCGTTTAAACGTAGGGAAATTCGAATATTGCTACTTCCCTAATTTATTGAAATAACCTACGTTTAAACGTAGGTTCTCTACGTTTCAACGTAAGGAACCTACGTTTAAAGCGTGAGTTATTTCAATAAATTGAGGTTGCAATTATTTGATTTATCTACGTTTAAGCGTAGGATTCTTACGTTTAAGCGTAGAAAACTTACGTTTACGATTTTCAATGTCGGAAAAGGCACAACCTGATTTGCAAGTCAAAGATCTGACACAACCTGATTTTCCAATTTCTGATATGTAAGAGCAATCATAGTAACAAAAATATAGATTTTATCTTTTCTTACACACTTTTTTTCTTTTTTTAATCTATTCTTACGCGCTTTTTACAAATGACAATATATGGTTGGTTTTAATAAATAGAAAATTTTGTTACTAGAGTATGTCTGTTAGGATGCTGTAGTGATAAATTTAAATACATAGAATTGTTTGGTAAGAGAAAATATTCTATTCCATAATGTAAATATAGACAATGAGCTAGACAATGTCTACAATTTCTTCTCAACATCACCATTATTTTACATCTTCATATATTTCCCCACTCTATTCATACATTTTCCCAATAGATTATAGTTACAATACATCCACTATGGTTGCTCTAAGTGTAGCTTTATTTATGGTCATTGTTTTTATTATATATATATTTTTAAACAAATTGAGGTCAAAGGCTTAACAGAAAATTACAATCTATGCAAACTAAACCCTCTTATATCCTCGGCTAAAATGCCTTCAACATCCTCAAGAGGCTCACCCTCTCTCGTGGCACCATAGTCTATCATCCGACCAACCCTAACAATCACATCAGCTACACGATTAGTCTCTCTAGGCCTATACATAATCTCACCATCATCCCTTAGTCTAGCTTGGCAACCTATACATAACCCTAGCCATCAAATGTCATCCACAGTCCATTGATTGATTTTATTACATCAAATGTTGAAGTTTTTGTTGTTTTATATTTTACGTGTGGAAAATGATATGTACACTACACATATACCATATATATAAAGGATTGCCAATGATCAAAATGTATCCATTAAATGAATGGATAAGAATGTGTAGTAAAATATCCACTACACACTATCTGCAGTGGATGTATCACATCTTTAACGTGTATTCTGGGCTATATTGTGTGGTAAACACAAAATATTCTTTGTATATTGATTTCATTCTTCATTCAATAATTGTTCGGAATTCCACATTGTATTGTTATCACGGATAATTTAATTATACTTTTATGTAAATTTCAAAACCCATTAGACCCTATAAGTTTTCTGCATTATGCAATTTCACTTCTAAAATTTCTATGAATCTAGCTATATGCTCTCCTAAGATTTATATTGAAGAGTTCCATCGACACCGCACAATTATTTCAAACATAAAATTGTTGGATTAATTTCTTTTTTAATGACACCACAAAACTAACTCTGCATCTAGCATGTAGAAACGTTATTGCTATTGACGTTTCTACAAAATTCACTGCCACCAACATTTGTTAAACATAAGAAATGTCACTGCCACAAAATTCACCCATTATTTCATGTTGTTGTAAAAACGTAATCGTGATTTCTGAAATAAATTTTCGGATTCATAAACAACCTTCCTTCATTTTTCTAATTTTTTATTACATCCAAACTAGGCCGTAGTGTTACCATACTCGTCGGGCCCGTTTCATTGTAGGGAAATGAGCCCAACATGGGCCATTGCAGGCTCGATTCGCCATGACTCCAAGCCCATTTCTAAGCCTATGACGAGCATGAGAAACCGTGGCAGATATTATAGCAAAAGTATTTAACACGTGTTCTCATAGACTCATTTCACTCGATAAGTACAACCTACACTTTCTTTTTCAACGGACTCGACTCAACCTCAACCTTACCTCCCATTTTCTGTTGAAGTAATTGAAACAAAAGTCTGCACTCATCTTTAATCATTCTGCGAACGCAATTTCCAGTTGATTAGTTTGATTTGATCTTTCTTTTACCGTTTTTGTCTTTAATTTGTTGAAATGATTTAACTTTGTTTGTTTTAGTTATACAAAATGGTGTCGAAAAAGAAATCGGAAGAGAAATCGGAAGAGCTTCCTTCAGGCTGGACGGAGCATATCAATGTGAGAAATGGGAAAACCACAAAGGTACTGACCGTTTTCTTTCTCTGCTCTTTTAAATTTTCACTTTTTACAGTAATTGGCGAGGTTAGCTATATGAAATTATGATTGGAAGGCATCTTCTTGGGTTCTAGTATTCTAGGTAAAAAAAAGTTGGAATCTTGAACTTAATTTTGATGAAATTGGAGGAGGGTTTATGAATAATTGGTTGGACTATGAAGCACCTCTGTACAGATTTAAGATGTGTAATGACTTGTGTGATTCTATTTATCTGAGTATCAGTACCCCTGAGCTATAGGGTTGGAGGGATATGGTGTTTTACAGTTCCATTTTAGTCCACAGTTGCTCAAAGCGTGTTGAGGAGCAGGAGCAGGAGCAGGAGCAGGGTATTTTCAGGCATGGGAATTTGTCAACTTGCGAAATTTTGCTTGTGGGAGTGTTAATTTCATTGCGGGAGCAATGATTAAGACATGAGCTACATCTTAATTACATAGTGGGTAATAATCAATTAAGATATAATGTTCAAGCTTTTGGGATGCAGGTGGTAGGTTTTGGAAATAGAACTCGTGGGAGAGATGTTAGTGGTTGTACTTTTAGGGGATTTCTCCATTCATGTAGTTTCAGTCAAAAAAGCAAGTAGTCTATATGATTTTGTTTTGGGCTGGAAAAATGAAAAATGCTTAACATGGGGTTTGCTTTTGGCCATAGCCTTTCCAGTATTAGATACTCTTAGATAGCTGATACATGACAAATAAAGTATTAGAGTATTTGAGAACTTTACATGAATATGCCTTAGGTTCGGTGTAGCCTTACTGCTCTCCGCTCACTAAAATGTCATGGGATTTGCTTGTGGCTGTAGCCTTTCCAGCATTAGATACTTTGATTCCCTCCTCTTTACACTTAATCATTTTAGTAAGATTTGGGCAAAAATATCTGTTGGGAAAACATGTAGGGTTGCTTTCTTACTTATTCTAGGCCAACCAGTGTGGCCGACTCCCAACTTCTACCCAACTCCCTCACTATTGCCAAAATACATTTAAAAAAATCTGGATGGAATTTTCAGTAGTTATGAACATGTTTTTCAGTCTGATGTGGTTGTTTAGAGGGCTACAAAGGAGATATTTACTTCTCATGGTAGTGTTCGACTTGTTCTAATTTGATTTTTGTCTTTCTTCTTATGGTTTACCAATGAAGCTTGTGTACTCTTGTGTCTTTCTTCTTGCCATGTATATGGCTTAGGTTCGGTGTGCTCGACTAGTTTAAAGGCATGATCTGACTTTTGGGTATGACCATGTCTTGCAATACCTTTTGCGGTTAAGTGTTGATTCTTTCAAACTTTGATAAAATCTGTACATCCATCATGTTATATTTCATAGTATACTATAGTGTAGAGAAACACTTTCTTTTTCTGTTCAGTTTTCTCTCCCTCTCTCTACTTGGAACAATTCCACTCAGTTGAAAGTTGCTTCCAAAAAGCTTAAACTTGAAGTGTCTAATTTAGACGTTATAGACTTTAACACCGCCGCACTTGTGGGCCAACCACAAAGAGTATGGCCTACGAAAGACGCAAAGGTATTTAAAAGGTTAGGCCAACTTTGGGCACATATAGCCAAATAAAGTGATCCAAACATGACAGGTGACGTGTGCCATCATTGATTCTGTCAGTAATACTGGAACAAGTCCAACAAGTTCCTTACAGGATGCTTACGTGTTTTTATCCAGAATTCCCAACAAGTAACCAAGTTTACTCAGTAGATTCAGTTGTGGAGTAATGTAAATTCGAAGGGTTTATTCCAACTTTTTAGCATAGGAAGTTATTCTTGCCATAAGAACTACTGAATATTAAGAACTGTATGTTTTGTATCTATGTATTGCGATGCTCTTTTTCCCATCTGTTCCTGAACGGAAGCATCAAATCAATTCAATTTATTGCTCTTTTCGTCTTCAAGAATGCCTGGAACTTTTATATTGGTTAGTTATACATCTGTTTTTGCAGTATTTTACAAATGTGGAAACAGGTCAAAAGTTCGGCTCGTGGAAGAGTCTCAATAGATACCTTAACTCAAAGGGGGGTATTAGCGAAAGCAGAATATCGTCAATTGTTAGTACTGACAGTGGAAGAAGTGATTATTCCTCTTCCAGTCTGGTAATTTTTCTTCAAAATATTCTAATTGATCTTTAATTGCCATTTCTTTTGTAAAACCATTCTCATGTATGCTTTTGATTATTTCTTGGGTTGCTGTTAAGATGAATGAATATCCGGAGTGGTTGCCCCAAGGATGGACCGTGGAGACTAGAAGAAGAGTCGGTTCTAAGCACGGATCAGTATATAAGGTACTAATATCAAGATTCTGCCTCTGGGTTTTAATCCTTTTGATGCCTGGGTGGGTTAAAATTCGTGTGTGCTATCCGCCACGTAAACTTTTATTATTATTATTATTATTATTATTATTATTTGGTTAAATATGAACTCGTTATATGTTAGTTCATGATAAAGCACATGCATTGTGTTGTATGTAAACCTGAAACACAAATTAACAAGGATAATATCAGATGTTAGTTCTGCAGTGTTGACTTAGGAAGTTGATGCTTGGTTCTTTTACCTTTTATATAATAAATATTTTGCCTGAGCGTCGATTAAGAGCACGTCGAAATATGTGCACCCATGAAAGTTATCATCTAGATTACGTTATGCACACACTCACTTTTCTTATCCTGTTTGTAATTTAAAATCTAGGTATACGTTGAAATATCAACTGGATGTAAACTCTATTCAAAGCCACAAGTACTCCAGTATCTGAATAAGGTGCATCTTGACAGCAGCGGTAGCAAAGAAAACGATGTGAGTTGAATCTCTGTTACTCTCCCTTTCTCCCTCTCTCTACATTTACACATATACGTGTATTATTATAACTCCGCCTTACAACGTAAACTACGGGTTCGTGATTTATCATGGCATCAAAGTAGAATATTTGATTTTCAAACCTCATGGCTGCCCCCCATTTATTTGATAAAAAATATTACTACAACTGCAGCTGTTTGTCTAATATACTGCTAGTGCTTCTTGTCCATGTATTGAGAAGTCCACAGTGAAGGGGCATGTTAGACTAAATACACGTGTAAATTATACTAGATCATCTCCTACCTAACAACATGCAATGGTGGTTATTACTTTTTGTTTAGCATTTTGCCTCTGCTCTTTTCTACGGAGAAATTTTATGGTACAACCGTTATACCAAGTGTAATGCACTGTGACCACATATTTCTACTCTCTTTCTCCATACACACCCCCTACTATGTCTATGTGGGGATATAATATATGCGACTTGGTATAACTTCTTACAACTGTTGTAGGATGGAAATTTTCCTTTTCTGGTATTGTTAATATCTTGCCTGAGCTACAGGAAGTCAAAGAACTCTTGATGCTGTAACTTTCTAAATTCTGCAGTTATTGCCTTCTCCTCGCCCATTTTTCTCTCTCAAGCCTGTCAAAGTTCCATTTTATTTTAATTTGTGTATTATAGGTGCTTAATTGCCAGTTCAGTGTGGAATCTCTTTGTCTGGTGTTCTGAGATTAATGTCATGAATTCCTGTTCTGTGTCTTACCAACCACCAGAACACAAATAGTGTTTCGGAATGCTGGTGGCGTACAGTTCTATCACTCTGAATTGCTGTGTTTTCATTGTCATCTAAGTAAATTATCATGGCAGGAAGTAAATGAGCACAGCACTGGGATATTGACTATGTCTGAACCCAGTGAATCAGTGGAGGACAAGTGTCACGTATCTGGAGAGAAGAATGGGCAGAAATTGACTATGTCTGAGCCCAGTGAATCAGTGGAGGATAAGTGTCCCATATCTGGACAGAAGAATGGACTCAACAACCCCGCTTTGGAGGTTATTTGTTTTGCAAAATGCTAGTCTGATCTATATGAGATTTTTTTATTTTTATTCCTCTAGTAGAATGCATTAACTTTTTGACTTTTCTATCCAGGATAAAGTAAACATAAATGAGTCGGATGAGCTTCCACCTGGATGGATAAAGGAACTTAGGACTAGAAAGTATAAGGGCAAAACTAAGCAAGACCCGGTAATCATTTCTTGTTTGTGATATGCCTGCTTCTACTTAGTCACCTTTTCCTACTTATTCTGCCTGTGTTTGTCTTAGAACGTTAGTTGTCAATATGTGCATTTGCTTAATTTTCCTTGGTGTATGAGAAAAGAGTAGTCAAATGCGCCAATTTTATGCCATGCCTTTGTATGATGTGCATTAGAACTGTTTTTCAATTTGAATTCTTGTGGGGTTTTTCAATGAAGGTTCTCTTTTCTCCTAATTTGGCAGTACTACACAGATCCTGTTAGTGGATATGTATTTCGCTCCAAATTGGATGTATTGCGCTATTTGGAGTCAGGAGACATACGTAAATGCGCAACTAAACCCCAAAAGAGGGATGCAAACGAGGTGAAGGGTGCCCTAAGTGTAAGTTTTCTCCATCCTTAATTTGTGGTATATTTACTGTTATGAAAAATGTTTTCATTGCATTTTCAACTGCTGAAGCGTAGGTGAATGTTGTTGACCGATGTTCAAGTTTGATTATCTGATATAAACGTGACTATAAATCCCATAAATATCTGACATCAAAGGATGATTTTTCAACATCCCTTTTTGAATATCAAAAGCATAGTTTCCTTGTTTAGTGATTTATTTTATATTTTCACGAGTTAGACGTTACACAATTTTGAACCGGTGAAATTAAAGTAGAAAGCATCTTCGACTGTCTTGTCTATATAAACTTGCCCTTGAGTTATTATGGATGGGATTTATTTCAAATGGCATAGTGTAGGAATTTACTACGGTTTCAGTGTTGGTTATTTTTATGTTGTCATAGTTGTAACGTGCTTTTTGGCTGTGGCGTAACCAAGGACACACTTGTCTTTTTTGCTGTCCTTTCTCTATGTTTACCATGTTATTGATGTTATTTTCTAAACCTCAGTTTGGTTCCTGTGAGTCTACCATGTTTGTTATTTCTGTATCTCATATTCCATCTCAGATGCCCTAAATACGAATTTGGATCAAGGTGTGATTTGGGTGTTCTAATAGCTAATTTGTCGTCTTTTACTAGTCTCCATCACCAGCTAACGTGAAGAAAAAGGAACAACAGTCAGCAAGCACTAGTCAACTTTCTGCTGCTGACATGGCAGACAAAGGTAACCGTTTCATACTCAGCCACTAGAATAAAAGTTGTCAGAAATGGTTCTTTATTGTCCTATATTATATATGTGCCCCCGGATAATGTTAGTGGTTTTGAAAGCATCTTTCCTTTTGCAGAAAGTGAGATATCAAAGGAAAAGGAAGCCGATTGCCTACCTTTTGACTCTACCTTCAAAGCCTCAGCTGTAGTAGTTGTTGAAGAACAACCCGAGTACGTAGAAGCAGTTGAGTCCCATAAGTCTGAGGAAAATTCTATGACAAAAAACAAAGGCTTCAAGCAAGAATCAAATTTAGTTGATAATGGAGTTTCTTCCCCTGCCCTGACTACACCCTCAAGGAAATCAAAGAGAAAACCTCCGAACGTGCCTCAAAGGTCTTCAAAGAGGCTAGCAAGAGGTCATACCCCTGATGTTAATGAACCAACTTTAAGTGCTGCAGTGAAGGAAGAAACAAGCAAATCATCATCCCTGACTTCAAAAGCTGCCATTAATGGAGAGACTCGACAACTTGATACGAATTTGGAAACAGCTGGTACTACTTCTTCTTATGACAAACCTTCACCTGATTCAAATGTTCAAAAGACAACCACCATTGTTGTAACAGACACAAAAGCTTTGTTCAACGACGTAGCTGCTAATGAAGTGACACATCAGCAGCTTACCAAATCTAGCAATGCAGTGGTCAATGAGGTGCCACCTCAGCAGCTTGATACCCATATATATACCGAATCTAGCAATGCAGCGGTCAATGTGGTGCCACCTCAGCAACTTGATGGCATATAACAACAACATTTCATCATCACTGATTTCTGAAAAATCAGCAGTAGGGTATACTCGGGAATTGATGAAACGTTTCCACGTTCTAAGATGGGGAAGTAAGGCAGCGGTGGAAATATCATGATTATTATTATACTGTGAGAATATGACTTGGTAAGATTCCTCCCGTTTGTTAATGAATCCAGCAGCAGTATCAAGTCTCCAATGATACTCAAAATGACTAGTAGGTAACGTTTGGACTGGTGGTATATGAAAAATGTTATTTATGTTAATAGATGTGAAAGGAACAACACCTCTAACTGTAACAGCCTGTGTTGCTCCAACCGTGGTAGCTTCTGACAACATAGAATAGAATTCTCTAACCAACGTAACGTTAACACTTCCTCTTGGCATACGACAAAAATGTTCCCACCCATCACCTTGCATCCGTATGAACGCCCAATGATCCACTTTCCGAAAATTTAAACCCTTTTCAATCAGAACCGGTGACTGATTGAAATTACTGATAAAAGGATTTGGAGTTGAGTCATTCATATAATTATAAGGTATTGGGTGAAAAGTCGGATAATAATATTCGGGATTTGGAAGCACAGAATTTGGGGTATGAGGAGGAGAATAACTATTAACGGACGAATGATCAGACATTTTATACGGTCTTCATAAGAAAACGAGAAGCTTTATTCAGTGAATTAGCAATTGAGGAATGATGCAGCTGTTTCCATTTATAGAAATGACAGAATCAGATAGGAATCAACCTGAAGAAGGTTTGTGAGACACTAGACCGGCTCGGGCGAGTCGATCTGCGCGGGCGGTGCTCTGATGCCGATCAGAGATTTTTTCATTTCAGGATGTTCCATCAGGTTCTTTCAGTGTGTAGATGTGCATTTTTATCTAAAATGTGGGGGAAAAAGTCTAATAGAATAGAAACAACGAAAAAAAAACGTAAAACTACGAAGTGCACTAACCACAGAGTGCATCATACAGTCTAAAAACAAAAAACCAAACCATAGTATATCGTCATACAACAAGGCAAATGTAAAAGTCAATCATACGGGTTGTAATCGACATCATCGTCAAAAGATGAATCATCTTGCTTGACGATGATCCAAGCAGATCTCTAAGTAAATTCATTTTCAGAGGTCGAGTCGAATCGAAATCATAGTTGAACTGTTGTGGATCTGTGAAGAAGATGCTTGAAATGTAGCTGAGTCCGCTTTAGTCATCATTGTCCTTTGAACCTTCCAATCAATCGAATCGATACCAGGTGTAACATCTGCAGAATCGAAGTGACTCCTCCAGTGCCCATGGATATCTCTCTTGAACACAGTAAACATACTTCTCGTCCAGAGATGACGGAGTATAATCTTGATAAATATTTGGAGGTGGAATAGGTGGAATCGGCTAGGCATAGTGAAAGGCTCAGGCCCGACACCGTGGGAATGTGTCGAGGATAAGATGGGTTCGAGACTTCCGACATAATCTCTCGGACCTTGGCGACCAATCCTCAAATTTTCTGCCACTCTCTATTCTTTTCTGCGGCTAAGGCTATGTTGGCATCGGTGCGAGAGCTTGTGCACGAATGATATCTTTGCATCATATCGATATCCGGCTATTATGGCTCACAGAGTGGTATTGTCTGAAGATCTAATAAACGCTTGGTGGTGGTCTACAGTAGTAGGTGGTGGTGGCGTTTGCTGCTTTGGCGATTGGGATTATTGTAATTGATTGTACCAAAGAGCAAGGCGATTAGTTTTGACCGATAAGTGGAGCATAAGGTGACATAATCCTATCGAGGGTAATTTTGGTACTTCAAGAAGATCACACAAGCGAGATATAAGATTGGGAGCGGCAAAGCGTCCCCTCGAGGTCTATTCTTAACAAAATCACATGCCTTGGTAAAGATTAGTTTCCCCAGATTTATTGGAATGTCATTAACCATAGCCCAGGCTAAAACAACATCTTCACGACCATAAGCACATAAATGAGCCGAAGGATTAACATTAAGTCCTATAAATTGCTTAATAGCCCTTATGTCTCTTATACAACGCGTCCATAAGGAAATCTATTATCTTTCCATCTTCTTTGTGGAATCAAAGCGACTGAGCTTCATATGATTTAGCCCGTAGTCTAAAGAGGTTGGTCTAAATTCCAAACGACATGATAATCATCCTCATCAAGTATCTCGGGTAAACCATACATAGTATTAATCATAATGAGATTGAAAGTGACATTAACCGTCTAAGAGGATATATTCGGTTCTTCAAGAGTAGCCTATCATAAGTAGACAAAGCGAGAATAGAACTCGGCTACCATTGTAACATTTATCTTATCGGTCGTTTCATTGCAATTTCCATCCACTCCTTATCTTGAAAGATTTTCTCACTTCTTCTCCTAAGCAGTCAAAATCAATACCATGTTCTAAAGTAACCCCGCACTTACTAAAATATCCATTATAGGCATTCTTAGCCGTCACTAGCGGTTTCTCAAAAAAGCGGCTTCTTCGAGTTCGTTTAAGGGCGCGGTTCATGAACCGGTACTACAATGAGGTTATCCGGCTTTCTTTTCTTAGAGGTTTTCCTAGATGATGAGGCCATCTACGATAATGGTATGACAAAATAACAACAAAAATCAACAACAAACAACAAAAACCAATAAGTACTTAGACCAAAATATTCAAAAATAAAATATATAAAACTAAAAGCCTTAATAAAAATTGAAATGATTGATATATATATATATATATATATATATATATATATATATATATATATATATATATATATATATATATATATTGTTACCGTATAAAGCTAGAAAAAGTAGATAGTTGCCGGAATGTGTGGTGGTCGCCGGAATGTGTTGAAAAGAGGAGCTTTGCTTGCAAAATCTATCCTTTTATGCAATGGTGATGATTTTATGTAGTGTAATGGAAGAGAAGATGATTAATTAAGTAGTTTGGGATAGAAAAATTGGTGAAAAGTGATGAAATTTTTGAAGAGGGGAAAAGGGGTGGGGCGGCTTTTGCTCTTGAAAAAATGAAGAAGATGAAGATGATGGAATTGTGATTTTTTAGGTTATAAAGCTAACGAATCGAACCGAACTCTTATCGACTTGAACCGTTAGTAATTACTCGATTCTTTTTCTTTTTTTTGTGTAATAATTTAAATTATATCATAGAAATATTTTTATGAAAATCATAAAATTATTTCATGATAAAATAAATTATTACATTTTTTTATAAAAGCTTAAAAAAATATTTTTGGTATGATAATCCTTAATTACATCATATAAATCGTATATATGATATAAAAATAAGTTTATCATAAAATTTTTATGAAATCTTTGAAAATTATATCTATATTTTTTTTTTTTGAAAAAAACATAAAACTTAATCTAATTCTACTCCTATCATTCTTAAATCTTCAAGATTTCTATAATAACGGTCCATCAACCTAATTCCTAGAAATGATGCGTTTGAATTTTCTCTTTGTTGTCCATCGGGATTTTCGGATAACCACCTAATCGTTCCCATCTTAATTACCTTCAAACATTCATCCTGGGATTTGGTTGTGTTGTCTCCACATTTTCCATTATGTTCACTTTTTCCACAGATTTTACATCTCATTAGAAATCTTGCCCTTCTCTTTATAGCATTTCTCGATTTTCCATTACAAAGATCTCTTTCTCTGATTTCGCTTATCAGCTCCTTATTTAAATTAAAAACTAAGGCTTCTATTCTAAAGGCAACATCTTTATCTAAACCTAATTTTAAAAGTAAAATAAAAACTTCTATTCTATCTATAAAAGGCATTCCAGTTCTTTAACGTCTATCCGGTAAAAGACGAAACTAATTAAATTGCATATTAAAAAGTGAATTAAAAAGATAGTACCCGTAATCGACTGAGTTAAGAATTCCTGCTTCCTTAATTTGTTGGAGGGTCGTTAAGCAATAATATTTCTTCTGTTTTCGGTACCCCTTCAATTTCCACAAAAAGCTTTACCCTGTGACCATTGGCTATGAAAGTTGTTTTTCCATCAGTTAGTTCTACAGCTCCAGACTTATAGACTTTAGTTATGTCATATGGACATGTCCATCTTGATTTAAGTTTACCTGGAAATAACTTTAAACGTGAATTGTATAAGAGTACTCGATCACCTACATGAAACTCACGACGATAGATTTTCTTGTCATGGAAAGCTTTAAATGCGTTCCTTGTAGATTCGAGCATTTTCATAAGCATCGAGGCGAAATTCTTCTAGTTCATTTAACTGAAGTAATCTATGATCACCGACAGCTTTTGGATCAAAGTTTAGAAATTTAATAGCCCAGAAAGCTCGGTGTTCTAATTCAACTGGGAGATGACAAGATTTACCAAAAACTAATTTATAAGAGAACAACCAATTGGTGTTTTAAAGGTCATTCTGTATGCCCATAATGCATCATCTAGTCTTTACGCTTGCTTTTTACGATTTGAGTCCACTTTGTTTTCTCCACAATTCTTTTGATTTCTCTATTAGATACCTCTGCACATCCCTTTAGTTTGCGGATGATAAGGTGTTCCAAGTTTATGAGTTACACCATACTTCTCAATTATCTTAGCAAATGGTCGGTTACAAAAGTGTGATCCTCTATCACTAATGATAGCCCTTGGAATGCCATATCTTGTAAATATATTCTTTTTAAGGAACCTTAGCACAACCTTGGTATCATTAGTGGGAAGAGCTTCAGCTTCTACCCATTTCGAAACATAATCAACCATTACTAAAATAAATCTTTTTCCAAAAGATATAGGGAAAGGTCCCATGAAATCTATGCCCCATACATCAAATAATTCACATTCTAAAATCGGTTGCATAGGCATTTCATGTTTTTTCGATATATTCCCCCACTTTTGACAAGATTTACAAGATTTTGCATATTTATACGCATCTTTATATAGTGTAGGCCAATAAAAACCACATTGTAAAACTTTGAAAGCAGTTTTCCATCCTCCATGATGACCTCCTGCCTCACGATCATGGCAGAATGATAAAACACTTAAAATTTCATTATCAGGCACACATTTTCTGATTATCCCATCTGAACATTTACGGAAAAGGTCTGGTTCTTCCCAGTAATAAAATTTTAAGTCATAAAAGAACTTCTTTTTCTGCTGTCAAATCCAGTGAGACGGAATGTAATTACAGGTAAGGTAATTCACAATATTTCCAAACCATGGTGAATTTTCCTTTGATGGTTTTCTATTTTTTAATAATTGCATGGTTGATGGAGTATCGATTCTAAAAAGTTGTTCATCTTGAAAGGAATCTCGTATTTCATTTCCTTTTCCTTCATCATTTTCCATTCTACTTAGATGATCTGCTACTACATTTTCACTTCCTTTTTTATCCTTAATTTCAATATCAAATTCTTGAAGTAACAGAATCCATCTAAGAAGACGTGGTTTAGCATCTTTCTTACTTAGCAGATACTTCAAAGCTGAATGGTCTGTATAAATTATAACCTTAGAACCAACAATATATGATCTAAACTTATCTAAGGCAAAAATTACAGCCAACGGTTCTTTTTCTGTAGTTGCGTAATTTAGTTGAGCTGCATTTAGAGTGTGAGATGCATAGTAGATTGCCTTGAGTACTTTGTTATATCGTTGACCTAAGACAGCTCCTACAGCTAAATCACTTGCATCACACATAATTTCAAACGGCAAACTCCAATCTGGTGCTACTAGCACTGGTGCAGTAGTCAACTTCGCTTTTAGGGTCTTAAATGCTTCCATACATTTATCATCAAAATTAAATGGTACTTCCTTTTCAAGCAAATGGCTTAAAGGCTTTGCTATCTTCGAAAAGTCTGCAATAAATCTTCTATAAAATCCAGCATGTCCAAGAAATCCTCTTAGAGTTCTTAAATTAACTGGTGGAGGTAACTTTTCGATTACCTCGACTTTAGCTTTATCAACTTTGATACCTACTTCAAAGATTCTATGTCCTAAAACAATCTCTTCTGATACCATTAAGTGACATTTTTCCCAGTTTAAAACTAAATTGGTATCTTCACAGCGTTGTAACACTCGTTCTAAGTGCGATAAACATTCATCGAAGGAATCTCCGTATACACTAAAGTCATCCATAAAGATTTCTAAGAATTTCTCGACCATGTCAGAAAATATTGCCATCATACATCGCTGAAATGTAGCTGGTGCATTACATAAACCAAATGGCATTCGTTTATAAGCAAAAGTTCCTGCTACAATGAATATTTGTAAATATCCTGAATAACCATCTAAGAAACAGTAATACTTATGTCCACTTAATCGTTCCAACATCTGTACTATGAATGAAAGTGGATGATGATCTTTCTTAGTATGATCATTCGATTTCGAAAATCAATACACATTCGATATCTGTAATTTCCCTTGTCGGAATCCATTCATTTTTATCATTTTCCTTTACCGTGAAACCTCCTTTCTTTGGTACCACTTGAGTTGGACTCACCCATTCACTATCGGATATGGGAAAGATTATCCGTGTTTACACGAGAGATTTTCAAATTGAAAAATTGGAAAATCATAAAATAGAGCATTCTTTGGTTAGGATGACGGTATTTGGAACCCGATAAACTAGTGGGAGCTTTAATGTTATGATTTGTTGTTTTTACGGTATGATAGAAAATCCGAGAAGTCTAACAAGTAACAATCGAAATAGACATCCCACGGTTCAAGAGTAATTGTACTACTCAAACGAACCATTGGTTCAAGCTGTTTGTTCCATTCACGGAAAGTCAAGAATGGGAGAATATGTCTAAAAGTGTTAGTCATCTAAAGCGAGTTGATTTTAAGGCTAAAAGCGAAAATTAACAAAATTGAAAGTCATAGGATAAGGATAGTGATTTCGGATCACCAACCTATGAATCCTTGGTGATTTTCTCTTAGGCTATGTTCTTTGGAAGAACGAGATAGTTGTGCATTAACGATTAATAGACAGCAGGCGAGTAATTTTAGCAAAATAGTGGGAGTGATATGAGGAAATGAATCTAAGATTCAACCTTGGATATCCTTGAAGATTTATTTTTACATTTAAGATTCGTTGGAGCAGATGGATTTACCTTTTATTCGATAATTTGTTTGTCTTATGAAAGTGAATATACCGTTTGATGCAAGTTTGAATCCAAGACTGAGACTTTTGTTTGATAAAGTCAAAACCACTTACAGCTATTTGAAATATGTATATAACACATCTTAAGAACTATTAAAAGCAATTGGTTTCTATATTTAGATAAAGCAGCTTCTTCATATTCATAGTTAGCATAGTCACTAAAAGACAAGACACGAAAGGCGAGCTCGGGGTGATTCCTTTCTCGATGCAGTTATATTGTCTCAAAGGTTCAATGACTAAGTTTCCTTTCAATTTGGAAAGGATAATGGTTATAAAAGAAGTAACATTGCTTGTTCATTGACGACTTCAGTCGATGAAAGAAACAAGCTAGTAGGAGCTTACGAGGTAGTGACAACATCGATAACTATTCAAAAACTCCGGCAAGTTTATCCAAAATATTTTGAAGTGCCTTGGAATTTTCGGATAAGGTGTAGATTCGGTTCACCCCACTTCCGTAAATATAAGCATTTAGCACACGGTGCTTGAAGGTAAGGCCAGGAATTTACGATGCATACGTTAGGTCAATGACCATTAAATCTGCTATATCTTTTAAACTATTGAGTATAAAGGTTAGATATAGGATTCTTGAAATCGGGAAGGGGCGAGTTATCTTTGTTGCATCCTTTTACGATAGAATCCATGTTCGGAAAAAACCTTGAACCTTTGAAATGCGTTCACTCAAGGTAGTTCTTAACCGATTAAAATCGTACATCAACATCGGTTGTTGGTGATGACACTAAATACTCTTGAACTAAATCGTAATTTCGATCCACAAGAAAATAGTAGGAGTATGGTTTATCCATTTACCCATTCTTGGTTTCTACGGACTTTGTAGTACGAGGATCGATTGATGACTATAGCTCTTTTGTGGCGGTATAGATTTCGATAATAGAGGTTGGTTTACAAGCTTCATAACCAGTGAATGGAGTTTGGTACTCAGGAAACATTCATACTCTTGTAGAACCACAGTGTCTCTAAAGGCCAGTGGGAGTAATTGGATCTACACGGAAAGAGTAGAATGAATTCGGTAATTCATGATTCGTTCAAAAGCGAGAAAATAGGGTGATTCACGAGATTTTCTTGTCAAACAAACGGAATCTGGATTCATTCGAGACAGAGAAGGGCATTGCCTTACTTTAACCCATGACAGGGATGGTTTGTCAAAGGCTTGTATCACTTGTGGATAAGAAGAAAACCTCTTGGTCATTAGAAGTCACTGTTTCTAAAAACATGGATTCATTGACATATTGATAAGTCTTTTTGTAGACTAGATATCAATATTAGTAAAGTAGTTAATATATATAAATATATATTAGTGTTTGTGAAGGATGACCAGGCTGCGAGTTATTGGTAACAACATGGGTGTGTTATCTCCAATAGCTTAATAACCTCTTTCTTAACAATAGTTTGCAAATTTGGGTTGAGGCGGCGTTGTGGGTGAATACAAGGTTTAGCTCCTCATTTAGAATAATTTTATGAGCATATCTCAGGGCTAATTCCTTGAATATACGCCTTTGTCCATCCAAATGCTTTCTTATGATTTCTTAACATTCTTAGTAATTGATCTTCCTGTCCATTAGTTAAGGTTGATGAAATAATAATCGGCAGTAGATTATCAGTTTCAAGAAAAGCATATTTCAGATTTGAAGGAAGTGTTCTCAATTCCAGATTCCTGGGTGGATCTTCTACTGAAGGTTTTAGAACTGGTCCTTCTAGTTCTAATTCCAAATACTTATGCCATGGATGTTTAGAAAACAGTCCCTTATTAAGATAAAGGATTACTTCTCTCATTTCAGTATCATTTTCATCTTCTTTATAGATGGATAATGCCAAACATTCTTCTAGCCTATCTTCATAATCTTGCAATTGGTCATCACAGAATATAGATATCTCATCTATAAAAGAACATGATTCTGGTGATTTGTATGGATGGTTCATAGCTTTGAAGATATTGAAAGAAACTTCATCTTCATTAACTCTTAGTATCAGTTCACCTTTTTGAACATCGATTAATGTTCTTCCTGTAGCTAGAAATGGACGACCTAGAATAATTGGCGCTGAATATCCTTCTTCCATTTCCATAACCACGAAATCTACTGGAAAGTAAAATTTGTCAATCTTAACCAATACGTCCTCGATGACTCCTTTAGGATGTTTAATCGATCTATCTGCCATTTGTAGAGTCATTTCAGTATTTGTAAGCTCTCCTATACCCAGTTTCTTATAATCCTCATAAGACATGAGATTAATACTTGCTCCAAGATCACATAGCACTCTTTTAAACAAAAATCCTCCAATTTCACATGGAATTGTAAAACTACCAGGATCTTTAAGTTTAGGTGGTAATTTATGCTGTAAAATTGCAGAACATTCTTCATTGAGGCAAATATTCTCATATTCTTCTAACTTTTTCTTGTTTGATAGAATATCTTTCAGAAACTTTCCATAGGTAGTCATATTGATTAATGCTTCTATAACAGGAATATTGACATGAATATGACGAAAAGTATCAAGGAAACGAGCATACTTCTTATCAGTTTTTATCTTTTTAATTTGATCTTTAGGTGGGTAAGGTAAAGATTCTAAATCTATAACCTTTGGTTCTGAAGTTATTTTCTCTTTTCCTTTTTCCTTAAATCTTTGAGGATCAACTGGTCGCCATGTTTCATTATCATACGATCTTTTCCTTGAAACATCTTCTGTATCAATCTTTCCTTTTTCGGTTATTGGCAAATCTTCCTTCTTTTCTTCAGTATTGTTTTCTCTAACATGTTCCTTAAATAAGGTTCTCAGGTCACTGTCCATTGGATCTTTTAGAATCCTAGGGACTTTAACCCATTCCTCATTCTTACTTTCAGGTTCAACATTACTATTCTGTCTTAAGAAATCTTCAATAATTTCTTCTTCCTCATCAGTAAATTCAAGTTCGTCCTTTTCCTTTATAAAGTTACCATTTAAATCATTTTCTACTTCATTATTTCCTGAATTTTCTGCTTCAGTATTTCCACAGAGTTTTCTACTTACGTAACAATGGCGTTCACCTCTCTCGGGTTTCTTTCGGTATTACTTGGTAATCCTCCCGGAGGTCTACTTGCTTTTACGTTCTCCTTCTCTACTCAAATGATCTTCCATATTCCTTATTGATGCTTCTATAGTTCTCATTCTGGTATCATGCCCACTCATGGATGTTTTTAACGTACTCATATCCTTAGTGACTGTACCTATAGAAGTTATCATAGTTTCTACATTTTGAGCTTGAGTAGATACTACACCCATCATGTTTTCCATTAGTTTCTCCCATTTATCAATTCCTTCAGGTTGAGTTGACTTGGGTGACTGGTATGATTTGAGTAGTTTGTTGTGGATATGATCTAGGCAATGATTGCAGGTTCTGATTCGCGGTATCTCCTTGATAGACTTGATTACTATATGAATTCTTATATTGAACTGGATACGGTGGTTGTCCTTGCTTACTAGGGTTTTCAGACCAACGAAAAGTAGGGTGATCTCTTCTAATAGCATTAAACGAGTTTGAATACGCGTTGTTCAAATTCTTATGCTGTTGTAAAAAGCTCACCTCCTCCCTTGAATATCCTTCTGGTTCTTCTATCCCTAATGACACATTATCATGATTTGAGTAGTCATTCGTCAAATTATTTTCCGAGTTAATATTCTTACTAGCTTGTAAGCCATCAAATTTCCCACTCAAATTCTCCAAGTGTGCTAGAACTTCCGTATTCGATGTACATTCTCCTGCAAATGCTACTTTTCTTGTGCTAGAACCGGTTTCCCACATTCGGTTATTTTTGGAAATCTTTTCAATAGCATCGTAAACTAATTGGGTTTCACTCATCATTAAAGAACCACCACATGCATGGTCAACGTCTGCACGTGAGTCTTTCCTTAGTTTACGACAGAAAAGTTGGATTTACATATCTAAGGAATAACCATGATCGGGACAAGCTCTTAATAGCTTCTTAAATCTTTCCCAAGCATTCCCGAGCGTTTCTTCCGATCCTTGTCTAAAGTTAGAAATTTCGACCTTTAATTCCAAGTTTCTACCAGGAGTAAAATATTGTTTTAAGAACTCGGTTTGAATCTCCTCCCAACTTGTCAATGAATGATGTGGGAGTGACATAAACCAATCTCGTGCTCTTCCTTTTAAAGAAAAAGGAAACATAGACATCCTCGTTAATTCACGATGAGCACCTTGACTTTTGGTTGTATTACACAATTCTTCGAAAAGATAGAGATGATGATGCGGATCTTCATCATCCTCTCCTAGAAATTGGGCTCTTGTGTCAATTAAACCAAAAAGATGAGATTTAATTTCGAAATTGTTCGCTCCTTCATTAGGTAAAAGAATAGGATTATTAGTCCGATTTCTCCTTACGGTCTGATCACAGATAGGTCTCGGGTTTGGTAGGTTAGGATTATTATGATTATTCTGGTTCCGATTCTGATTATTTCTATTATTAGGATTCTGGTTATTTGATATTGGTAGATTCTGATTAAGGTTTTGTCCATGTCCTTGGGCATGAGCAATCCCTTGTTCAGGTGTTTCATCACTGGTTTCGGCCATTCTCGTTTCTCGATTTGACGATGATTCGTCAGGATTTCCCTGACTAGTATGACAACGTTTACTCTCTACTCTTAACTGCCTTTCGTAAGTATTTATGTCAGGATTATAAGGAGTGAGTGGGGCCTTACCGCTTCTGGTCATCAACTATCGAAAATAGAAAATAACACGAAATTGATAGTAGTTAAAATTGGTAACTTAGTTATAAGGTAAGTACCAACGAAAGATAAAAAATGAAATGTGATAAGAAGAGTGTTGACTTATCCTCGAGAATTTTAAGCTAATACAAGTAGTAACCATAGACACAATGAATTAGCGTCGTTGTCCCCGGCAACGGCGCCAGAAAGCTGACAGGACCTTTACTAGTGCTATTACAATCCTTAACCGGCAGTGTACCGGGTCAAATTGTAGCTTAATATGGTGAGTCAGGTGTCATATCCTCAGGGAAACGTGTGGTAATTCAGAGTGTGGTTAAACACCAAGAAGCTGTTATTAACTCAATCTAAGTCGCAGTTTTTCCTTTTCTTTTTTAGTAACCGTAAAACAGTAAATAAAATTAAAACAGTAAATAAATGCATAAAACTAAAACAGATATATATAGATACATAAATATATATAGGTACCAATACAATATATAGGATATAAATACTAGTAATATTATTAGAAACTAGCCAAGAATATGTCACTGAATCAGTATCTCTTTTTAGTAGAAATAGATGTGCTTGATCTTTCCTTATTTTAAGGTTAATCAATTATATATAAACCGGTGTACTCCTAAGCTAGACAACTCCTCCTCACACGAGCGTATGAAATTGTCATAGGTCAAAAGCCCTCTGTCCAATGTCATCTTCAAGCTCGGGAACTCCGTTTTGTCATACGGCCGGTATTTTGAGTATTGCTCAATTGATAATATCTTGAGTCCAATTTTCAATAAGATTTGTTTTTCTAGGACAACCGCTTCGGTAGGAAATAGGATTCCGTTTGTCAAAGTGACCATTTTACCCTCCGGTCTTTCTATTCATGATCGCGTATCCTAACTTCTCTCAGTCGGTTCATCATTAGGTTACGATTCTTGTTAAATCGAGTAGCTAATTCAATTTTAACTTTTCATTAAGCGCAAATAGAAAGAGATTCATTATAATCGATTTTAATTCAATTTTACTTGATCATCATCTATTTCCTAAAAGATAAAACTAATTCAATTTCATATCTTGGCTAGATATAGAGTTAGCCTAATATCATTATAACTAATCTATAGATACTAATATAAATAAACAAACATAAATACTTTAAAAAGTTACCAGATTACAATTGTAGCGTCAGAGCCGTATTTTCCGGAAATAACAACTCCTTTAACAACAACGAGCCTTGATAATCCTTCTAAGTATTACACGAGACTTATACTACATTATTATTTCGGCAGAATGCCTTTTACGGTATTTACATAACTAGAAACTAGATTAAGATAATATATATATATATATATATATATATATATATATATATATATATATATATATATAAGTGAAATATATATATTGGTACACTCCCAACAAACTGCATATGAATTTGTATTTATAGGCCAAGGTAGTAGGCGGCGCGGGCGGGCATGCCGCAGCTGGGCGGTCAAGCAAGGCAGATTCTTTGGTGTCGAGCCCATGTCTTTGATTGCGAGAGAGATTCCGGCTCGGGCGGTCTTCTTCGGTTCGGGCGGACTTTGAAAAATATCCGTCTTCGGTTTTCTCTTTGTTTCGATCTTAATTCTTCAGTTTTTCATCACACGTACCCTGAAACAGTCAAAAACACGAGCCACAATAATTCTGACCACAAAAACTATAAGTTTTACTAAAATTATGACGATAATATCTATTTATAACGATTTAGATTTTTATGAGTTTTTAGATATATTTTTATAGAATTTATACGATATTATCGTAAATACGATATAAAAAGTCATATAATATAGTTATATTTTTATCATACATCACCCTTCAACCCCTCAAGAGGCATAAGGCAAGGGGATCCTCTATCCCTTTTTCTTTTTATTATATGTGCTGCGGGTCTATCTTCTCTCATCAACCAGGTTGTTCTAGATGGAAGACTTTTTTACCCTTTAGATTTGGGAAAGATGGTCCCTTCCTCTCCCATCTTCTATGCAGATGATAGCATCATTTTTGCTCAAGCCAGCCCATCAAATGTGGAGGAGATTTGCAGGATCCTTCAGTGCTATGAAACACTTTCTGGTCAAAAGGTGAACTTGGGTAAGTCTAATATCTATTTCGGGAAGCTTGTTGACACTGGTATTAAATATCAAATTTCTCACCTTCTTTATATTCCTATGGGTGCAACTAATGGAAAATACTTAGGTCTTCCATTTATGATTGGAAGAACAAGGTATGAGATCTTCAAATATATTAAAGATAGGATATGGAGGAAACTTAATAGCTGGAAGTCTATGTACCTTTCCACTGCTGGGAAATAGGTACTAATAAAGACAGTTATCCAAGCAATACCCACTTATGTGATGCAATGCTTTATGCTTCCTAAAAAGCTTTACATGAGATACTGTCTATGGTGAGGAATTTCTGGTGGAAAGTTGGCTGGATGAGGCCTCAATGGCCTGTTTATCTTGGGATAAAATCTGTCATCCAAAAGACAAAGGTGGTCTAGGGTTTAGAGATCTTGGTCTTTTTAATTAAGCCCATCTTGCTAAGCAGTCATGGCGTTTGCTTTTGAAACCAAACTCCCTTGTTGGTACAATCCTGAAGTATAACTATTTCAAATCTGGTGATCTTAGTAGTGCTAGGTTGGAGGGCCAGGCCATCCTATGTTTGGAGAAGCATTTTACATAGCAAGAACCTACTTAACCAGGGTTTGAGGTGGTCAGTGCACAATAGGCAACTGATAAGCATCTGGCATGATTCTTGGGTACCTCTAGAACCAAGGTTAAGAGTTTATAAAAAGGGGAACACTCAAAATTTTACTACATTCAGTCAACTGATCAACAATCATGAATGGGACACTACCACTCTGGACAACCTTTTTCTACCCTATGAAGCTGAGGCTATTCTTTCCATTCCACTCCCAAGGTTCCCCACTTGTGATCATCTCTCATGGCACTATTCAAAAAGGAATATACACAGTTAAGTCGGGCTATAAACTTGCACTCAATAACCGACTTCAACATAACAGCAAAGGAGAGTCATCCAACCCACGCAATACCAAAAAGTTATAGAATTACCCGTGGTCAATTAATGTCCCCCCAATGATCCGATCCTACCTATGACGCACTGCTACTTCTTCCTTGCCCTTTGGAACTCAGCTCAAGTGCAGAAAGATATCCAACGGTCTGTGTCAGATTTGTCATGAAGATGAAGAAGACTGGAGCCACTGTCTCCTACACTGTAATTGGCTTCAAGATCTTTGGGTCCAATTTCCTGCTTTCACACATCTGATCACTATCCGGCATCGATCCTTCCTTGATATTTGCGGTCTCCGGAGAATATGAAGCAATCATATGTGGAACTATTTAGTATTCCCCTCTGGTTTAATTGGACATACAGGAACCGATTCATCTTCCAATGAGAAGTACCTTCCACCAATCGGATCTCTACCCATGCCACCTCTCTTTTGAATGCCCATCGTAGATCAGCCATTGACGATGCTCTCCCGCATCGGCCATCACCAATTCCTATGAACTGGATCAAGCCCAAACCTTTCTCTTTGAAGGTCAACGTTGATGCAAGTTTCATCAACAATCATGGGCCTGCAGGCATAGTTATCAGAAATCACTTCGGTTCTCTAATTGGTGTCTTCTCGATCTTTTTGGGACATGTTGCCTCGGTTGATTTTGCAGAACTGCTTGCTATCTCTCATGGTGTCAAGGAAACGGTAAGAATCTAGAGCGACAAAGTGATCTTTGAATTTGACTCGCTTAATTGCTTTGCCCGTTTGAATGATGAAGAAGAAGACTTGACGATTTTCCAGACCATTAAGGATCAAATTCTCAGATATTTTTGGAATTTTGAAGATTCGAAGTTTAACTATATCAATCGATCTGGAAATAATGTGGCCGATCTCTTAGCAAAATTAGGGTTTTCCCTCCCCCCCTAATTCCTCTGGTTTCTGTAATTGAGGTAATACCCCCAACTCATGTAACCTCAACATTAATTGCTGATTTGAACCCTCTTTAATTAATATAATCTGCTTTACCCCTCAAAAAAAGAAAATGAATACTACTACGATGCAACCCTCAAGGTATTTCATAAAACACAACCATCAAATTTTTTTTTTTGAAGGGTAACAAAAATATTTCAAAAGGTTAAAGGTTGTGAATGACAGTTTTAATGTAAAATGGTTGAGAAGGACAGTTACTACATGTGTTACAACATTTTTGTATATGTGTTACTACATATGTTAATACATTTTGTCCTTCTCAACCATTTTGTATCTTATCTTGTCCTTCTGGCATATGGTCCCTATTTCAAATAACTTAATTAGGAAACTAAACCGACTTAATTTGGTAGGCAGCCGACTTAATTTATGTCCACACACGTTTCTAGAACACTCTAAGCCACACTAATTAATGTTAATTAAAATTAATTTCTAAAGTAATTTCTTAAAGAAAACTGTCAACCGAAAAGAAAACATACTAGTATTAACATTAATTGTTTTTGTATGTATAGTGTGTAGGGTTTATTGTCCATGCCCATTAGGGCTTATCCCCAAGTCTCAACTTGGCCATTAAAGGTAGAGCTCAAGGCCTTCAACTTTTCTCACATATATTTTTCTTCAAATTTAGTCATTGACTTAGTGATAATTAATGTAGCCTTTAACCCGGAGATTTCGGATTCAAGTTTTAAGGGAAACAAAAACGTGTCCGCGTGTGTGTATTTCGTATCCGAAAAAAAAACTAATTCAAAAATCTATCATCAAGTACTCATTACGTATTTTTATTGATATCAAAAAAATTCGATGATACACATCAAAGTCTATCCGAAATTATTGCCGGAGTGGACTGTTTTGCCATTTTAACAATACTAATATTGTAGTCAGATACATATACTGTATTAATACGATATAATTTTGTCGTTAAAAATATAAAAATTCATTAATGTTCCCGATAAATTTTCGAAACTGCTTTGATGCCCTGCTTTAAAAAAAAATGGGATTGTAGTGTTGCCTTCCTAACTTGTTTGTACCATTAGAGCAACCGTAGTAATCAATAATACATAAGGTGTTCTGAAACATTTTTACGTGTTGCACTATATGATTGTTCTCAAATATACATAGAATTTTGTTAGGTGGGTTCTATTGGCACCGCGATTTCGCTTGTGGCACCACGAATACTTCCGGCATCCTATTAATTGCTTTTGGCACCACCATATTATTTGTATTATTATTTTTACTTAAGCACCACCAAAAAAAAAAAAAAAAACTCCTTATACTACAAATTTTAAAAAATACAATTTAGTCCTTTGATTATTTAAATTAAACATTATAATCCAAATCAACATTCATCTCCATAATCAACATTCATCTTCATCTCCATCTTCATCTCCATCTACATCTTCTTCAACCTTCTTCATTGTCAAAATTCATTTTCATCTTCTTCAACCTTCTTCATCATCAAAATTCATCTTCATCTTCTCCAACCTTCCCAAATATCCTTTTCAAACAATATGGAAGCAAAATGGAATCAAAATTCATACTCCATGGCTTGAATTACCATTAATTAGGGGGAAAATGAATTTTTTAGACTTTTCCGATCGGCCATTGGATTTTCCTGCTGGCATCCATACAAACGTCGGTACAGATGACGTCCGTGTGTATAATAAACGTCAGAATTGGTGGTGTTTTGCTGTCCATAACTGAATAATTCCTTGTTGCTCTAATGCCATCAACTCTGACGTTGGAACCAAAAACAAACGTCACATTGTTCGACGTTACTGACTCCAGAACTTAATGAGTTTCTGTTTGTTAAACAGCAACCTTTGGGACGTCGGTATTGCAAAGCAACGTCAGATTTGTAGACGTCAGTTCAACAATGTTGCAATTCGTCGGCTTAACTGACGTTTAATGTGTAATACCGATGTCTCCCTAATGACGTTTATAGCCCAGCACTGAAAATACTCGTGTGTTTTTGCATCATCCAAACATGATACAAACAATCACCCAAACACAAATATACAATCAAAAATCATAAAAACAACTTAATTCAAACAATTAATCCAAACTTAAATAAAACGTAATACAATGAAATTATGAAACGGATCCAGACATATTCCCAAAAGTAAGTCAAGAGTAATCTAAACAAAATACAGTAACAATGATCCAAAAGTAATCCAGAAGAGTTTTAATGGAACATTTTTTAAGATCTTGGAGGTCTGATAAACCCCACATTAAACGCGACATGATTATCTGTTGGCTGATCAACGACTTCGAAGCTGCATGTATCTCCAACACTGGGGTTATTCTCACTAAGGAAATCATTCAACCTGCTTAAACGAACTTGTTGATAGTGTCCAACAGAAGCTACAATTCTAGCAGGCCATGATTCCACTGTGACACTTCGTAGCTCCATAGTCTTGTTTCGCAACAAGTCGTTTGTTCTAGAAAATGGTATTGGAATATTCTACCAATCACAAACAAATTTAAATAGTGTAGGAAGTGCAATGAGGAAAAAGAAAAAAAAAACAAGAAAACAACTAAAAAGATTTTAACATATCTCACCACATAACCATGTGAAAATACCCAGTCTGCCAGCGTCGTCTCAAAACGGAGATTTTTGTTACCACCTACATCATCATCCGCATCATCATTTTCGGAATCGGAAAAAAGTCTTCTCACATGAAGTATCATAAAAACTATTGTATTTAAATTGAAATTCAAACTATGTTCAAACACAATGAAATCATGCTGATGCAAATCATGAGCCGCCACATATGCTTCCCGACCGGCTCCACAGAAACGAAGAGAATCATCGTCGGTCTCTTCGACCCTCACTACCCATCCCCCTAAGCGGATTCTAAGAAACCCCAAATTTGTGTTCCGCAATGTGGGGTCCAATCTACGAACGAATGGTCGAGGTAGTTTCTATGAGGAAAAAGACATCATGTTACTTCATTGTGATATGAGCGATAGAAATGTAACTTAATTAACAATCACCTACCAAACTTGTTTGGAAACCGGGCATCATAACTTTGATTAAACGACGATCCATTTTCCTTCACTGTATATTAAAAAGGAATAAGGAATCAGAATATGAATTAAAATTAGTCCGTATATTATTCCAAAATAAGACATCATAGATACTCAAACCAAACATAACCAATCACACAAGACAGAACTAGTACCTTAATCCATACTACATACATGAAGTTCTTGTACGATCAACAAGTGTTGTTTTAATATCTGAAGTTCTTCTACTGTGAGTTAGACTCCCAGTTTTCAAAGTGAGGGGACATCATGCCTTTTTACGTAGATAATGGCTAGCCTGAATCAGTCCATTAAGAAATGAATATCCTTGGCATATCAACTTATGGGAGATATTAACAAATGGATATACTCGGTCATTTCTTAATGGAACTAATTCAGGTAAGTCAGTCTACAAAAATAGTAAAGAGATCCCAACGCTTTGTAAGAGATCCCAATCCGTTAAAGCAAAGAGATCTCATGGCTTATATTATCGGGTCCACACAACACACATCATGGGCAAAACACATCGAAGTATATATTTAACTAACACACTTACATTGCCAAAATTAGAATTTAAGACCCCTATTATGAGTAAAATGTAACTAGATTAATTGTACTTTTCATTTTAACTCACTTACATGGCCAAAATTCATAGTTGGGAGTACATTAATTCATAGTTGGTGGACAGTTGTTTACAAAGTCAAGCAACACACTTATTCAAAGTTGTTATGTGCACATTAAGTATGTCAGTATAATGAATTTTAGCACATAACGTCAAGAAATATGACGTTCCTTTAACACAATAACATCAAACTCGATGACGTTACAAATAACGTCAGTGACTTTAACGTTTTGAAGTAAGGTAAACGTCACCTGAACTGACGAAGGAACAGGTTACCCCCAGTGGGCATGTTTGACTTTAACATCAGCCATATTGACGCTTTATCTACATCTAAACGTCACTGTGGCCGAAGTTTTAAGCACCGGCCATCTTCCCCAAACCTCCGATCGAAAAACGGCCGGTTAATCGAAAAACACCAAAATTCCTCCGATTTCAACCAACAACGAATACACATTACAATGAAACAAACGAATACAACGAATTCACATTACAATACACATTTCTTTTCGACGGAAAATCGAAACACAAATCAAGCTAAAACGTCCGATTTGTACCAAATTACTTCCAAAATGCAAACAAAACAAGATACTTACGTGATTTGGTTTAAAATGATGTTGTTCTTAGCTTGATTCTTGTGATCAACGCTTCCTTAGCGGTTTTTCGGCGAGATTATATATTCCGGCGCTATTCTTAGGGTAATTTGTGTTGGTTTGGTGGAAATGAAAAATAAAAGAGAAGTAAATCATGCTTATTCTTGATTGGATGTTGTAGTGATAAGTTTATTACCATCTAGAAAATCATGGTTTTGTTAAAAACGAATAAAAAAATCATACTCTCTTTTTATAACTGGCAACTTTTTTTTTGTTAGATCAAGTATTCCATAATCCAAATATATAGACAAGGAGGTAGATAATTTCTGAAATTTTTTCTTCATTTCATCACCATTATTTTACATATTCATATATTCTTCATTCTATTATGACATTTTCTAAATAGATTATTGCTCTAACACATCCACTATGGTTGCTCTTAAAAAATTTGTCGCGTTTTATTGAGAATCAGACTATTGAGGTTTTATGTACATTTGTATAGGCATATAGGGGATGTTGCATACATTTTAATTGTTTGTTGTGTATGTTTTTTTTTTTTTTTTTTCAAAATAAAGAAGAAATAAAACGGGGCTATGCTAAATACAAAACAAGATTAATAAATTAAAATGGACCAGCAGATATCATGTTTATTTTGAGTCAAAATTTGCATTATTTTAAATGGAATCAAAATCATATTGGCTGACATCAAATTTTCTTTTATGAGAAAGGAAACCACATTTAGTCGATCCCTATTTTGCCAACCATACCCTTCTTTCTCTCTCTCTTTTTTTCTTTCCTGTCCGTTATATCTCTACTTTTTCTTTCTATCTTTCAATACTAGTAGTGCTTGGCCTTGCACCGCAAGGCCCTCATGAGGCCCTCGTTGTATTAAGAGGTTAACTCTGTTTCGTTGGAAGATGATGTACTAATTGGTGGGAGTCATTAAAAATCCAATAAGCAACAAATTTAAGCATAGATTTAAGAAACAGCCCACAAAAAAGAAAAATAGGGGTAAGAAACAAGCAGAATACAAGGTCTACTAAACTTGGTGTAAAATAAAGGGGCAGCTGCGAATTTGAATGGTAGCAATAAATGAGTAAGGGGTTAACACTAAGATGGTTAACACAGCATGAGAAGGGAATTGTACATTCAGAAAGGGTTGCAAACATTGGAGACCAACTAAACGATCTGGATTTAAAAGAAACGATCTGGATTAGCTGATCAATATGATTACTTATTATATTCCCAGCATCAACTATGTTTAGCTCATGAATATGATCTGGACAAAGTCCTCTTCTCTGCTAGCACACATCTAGAACTTTCTCATGATTGGGATTCGGGGAAATTAATACTGAAACTATATAAAGGCATTCAACAAAGGCTGCAATATGCAGCATTACTTTTAAAGCATTCAGTCGCTCTAAGATTCAAAGGCATCATATAAATTATGACTACCATGTTAACACTACACACATTTAACTTCCAACCCATCTTTCAGAAGGGATATACATATAAAACAGACGTAGTACATGCATATGAAATTGCTGAGAACCATGTCACTGACATGATGTATTCGACATAGAGCTGAGAGCTATTAGTTGCATGCAGCCCAACTAAATATATAGTTTAATAACTATGCCTGTAGGTGAGAGACACATACGACCGCAGTATTTCTTCAATTGAAATGTAGATTTCCATAAGTTCTAAATTCTGGAGGAAAGCCCAAATCAAGTATGATGCACCATACCAAACTTCTAAGTTGTAACACTGTACAGACAAACCTAGACATCTTATACTGCAGCACAGAAAATCTCCTTTATTGCTCCATGTACTTGCAAGTGCCCAGTAAAGTAATTTAAAACGTAATCTGAACTTATGATCCCTATGGAGGATACTGACAAGAAGCCTCGTTAGATTTAGGGGGAAAAAAGAAAAGAAAATGCAACAATAAGACCAGAAAACTGCTGGGAATCAACCAGCAAAGCAAACATGAAATCCACCTCCGAAATGCTTAAAGTGAAATCACAAAACAACATACATTCAGTGAAATCATTCTCCCACATAATTAAACAAGCAAAGAAAATACTTATGGCATCATCATAACTCTGAGCTTCACGATCAATAAAAATGTATAGCCAGTTGTAGTATTAAAAGTCAACTAAAGCCCTAAACTCAACCAAACAGAACAAACAATCGACAACAAAATAACCCTAATTGTCACTGCACCACCCAAAATCACTGAATACAATAGATTATGAAAAATGAAATTAATTAAAAGCATAAAGACATTACCGGTTCTGCCAGGAAACATTTGCATTCCTCGGTATTGTAGATAAGCATTTCCTCGATATAGAACCGGTAGTGGTGGCTTTGGTTCTGGTGGTGCGTTGTCGTCTTGGTATCCCCTGCATTCAGAATGACACGGGATCCAAATAAGACATTATGACAAATACAATGGGGAACGATTTAGAACTCAAAATAACAAGGGGAACGCTTTAGAACTCAAAATAACGAGGCCAAGAGCAAAACAGAAGAGGATAAGTGCCAAATTGAGTTTTAAAGGAAAATATATACCATGTCCAATCTTTTCCAGTTTTGAAGCTGCAGTATTGAAAGCTTTGGATATATGATGCAATGCTCGCCCCTGCAACACAATGTCAATACTTAAAAATTAAAATAAAAACTTGACACTTAATCTATCACTCAGATTAATGTCGACGAATTCAACCTAGGGAAATGCTTATCTACAATACTTTACTGAATTGCATGCATTATCAGCTTGAAATTCAGTTGCAAAAAGCTATAGAAAATGATCTGAAGTCTGAAAGTACATGGCGTGTTTAATAATCGCAAGCACAACAAAAATCGATTTTCCAGAATAATACTGATTGGCAAATTCTGGTTCCCTCAGATTAACCGCATACACAATTTGCTTATAGAATAGTGATGCTATTCTCTTCAATACAGTACACTGCCATGTTCTTTAAGTTTGTTCAGCAATTCAGCTTCTTGAAAAAGAATTTTAGATTGTTGAATATTTTTTCTTCTTCAAAAACTCAAACTTGCTCAAGTCATTCAGCCCCTATGGCCATGCTCCCAACCCCCAACTTCCAAGCCATTTCCATCTCTCGATTTCTCTTTGAAAAAACAGCCAAAAAGAAAAATGGCAAGCCATTGAGGTTCACTTAGATTGGGCAATAATTCTAAAGCAAATGAATGTGACTCCTACTACATGGAAACAGCATGATGTTTGGTTGCATACCGCATATTCGATGCCATCTTAGGCCTGTAAATAGAAATTAGCCTGCCCCCACAACATATGAACTGGATTATTTTGGTTTTGAGCAAAAGCTATAGCTTTATACAAGATTTCTACAAATCGTTGTTTCCATAGACCTACTTTACCCAAGCATCCATAGTGTGTAATCGAGATAAACAGTTCAATTATCATGTCAATAATGCTATATTCAACTCCTATTACACCACAATCTCCACAGAAGTTTGTAGATGTCTAACCATGACCATGGAAATAGATATCAGTGTAAATAACAATGCAGGAAAGGTCACAACTTAAGCAACCAACTACACATGTACCCCTAATCAAGATCGTGTTCTAATTGCTATGAAATATAATTTGTAAGTTTCAAAAAATTTCCCCGAAATTCACATGAGAAACCAGCTTTGTCTATTTCTTAACTTTCTCTCTAAAGGATAATCTGTCTATAATTTTCTTGATTGGGTGACGATGTATTGATCATCACTGTGGGTCTTTTCCACCCTAAAAAAATTGAATTAAACAATTAAATGCTCAGAGAAGAAGCACAAACAAGTAGAGCTGCAAAGACGTTGCATAGCTGGGGAGCTTGGTAGATGGAACCAGCCAAAACATAATAAGTGAGCATTGGTGTGACTTTCTCAGGACCATCCCTCTTTTGCTTACGGATTACAAAAAGATGAGGCTCCGTCACTTCATTGAGGCAGCAATCTTGATCTTTTCAATTGCTAAAAATCCTCCTTTAAGCTTTATTTTCATATCATAACCTGTTCTCCACAAAACGAAACTTTGGTTATGGCTTCAAAAAGGCGCAGTACTGTCACAAATACAAGCACAACTACTCGAAGGTACTATTGGAAGAATTCTCACCTTTGATTTCATGATCAGTAACAGACAAATCTGCAGTTATGCTAGCATACAGAAAGCATGAACTACTTCCCACTTCGACATTCCAAGCAATTACAGGTTCTAATTTACTGACCCAAAATGCTCTTGAATACAATAAGATTTCCTGCAATCGATATCATGCAGGCTCACATCCTAGAGGCAGCAATCTTGATCTTTTCAATTCGCAAAGACACCAATTATCCCCGCACCCCCACTCACCGCCCTTTTGGGTCAAAATCAACACTTTTACACGCATAATGGAATTTCTAACAGTCCAGAAGACATAGAACTAAACTAAGTGTGCATCCAAAATAGAAGAAACCTGAGCAGGTGGAACCGAAGTTGGAACATGGGCATCAACAGGCATGGCGGAGGCAAAGCAGAGAAGACTTGCATCAGGAAAAGCAATTGCTTTGGCATTGAAGTGAACATGTGGTAGATGGCGGCCTGAAAAAGTCGAATTATGGTATATAAGCTTAAAATTAAGGGAGAAAACCACAGAATAAAGCTCATGTCTCAGAAAGCAGGGTAAAGCTTTACCTGTTTGAAGAGGTAATTACCGTAGAGCCAATCAATTGTTGCAGCACCAACCAGATGCTCTTCAATGAAAGCAGAGGAATTCTGTATTATTCTGAAAGCATAGTGAAAATGACGAGGAGGTTTGAAATATAAACGGAAAAAGAGGAAAGAGACCTACCTGGCTATTAACCTCTGGAAATCAGGAAAAAACACCGGATAAAGCCCATGTCTCAGCCAGCCAGCCATATCTGCCGCAGAACCACCAAGACTGCCAATCAGAGGCCCTAGACACAGAAGGGCATAAATAATTGTTAGAATTAGTCAATATCGAATATAATCAGAAATTAATAGAGAATAAGTCCTAGAAGGAGACTTCCTTGAAGTAGACCGATTCGAAGTGTAAAGCTTCGATTCTTTCTCTTTATTTCTTCAGTAATCCTCTTCTATTACAAAATATTCTTTTCGTTTTCAATCACATAAAAAGAATCTTTCAAATACCTTCAAACCATCATCGTAGTAATAAATAGGCCACTCATTTACCACACGTAGCAATTCCACCATTACCGAAGACCTACACCAAAAAATCACAACATCAAACTAACAAAACAGAACCCTAAAAAAATGAAACTAAAAACATACAAATAAATAGCTGAACCCATATAATCAGTACGAATTTCATGTGCATAAAAGAGGGTGGAAATCTTACATCGTTTGGCTTAGATTTTCCCAGAATCCAGATAGGCCCATTAACAACACAACAAAAACCATATTCCCATAGCTGAAATCAATTAGGCTCAGCCCTGTGATCATCAAGAGGCAAAAGAGAAAGGGAAACTGCCATGGCTGCATAATAACCCATTTGCCAAAAACCATACCTCTAGTTCTTTCATTGTAAAGTGTAAACTCATAGAAATGCAATGAATCTTACCATACAAAGCATCCCCTTTCTCCGGATGATCAAACTCAGACAGGGGAGTGAAAATAGACTGGAATCTGATTTTGCCACGACGTTTGTTCTGTGATATTGATCAAGCATAAAACATAAGGAAAATTAGGGATAAGGACACAATCTGAAATATTTTTAAGTAACAGGACAACTACATATTTTTTATAGGGAGAAGGACAACTGCATAATTTTTATAGCGAGAAGGACAAACAGTGAATCCCGAAAATCAGTGAATCTCCCTAGTGAATCCCGAAATCAGTGAATTTCGATAGTGAATTTCGACAGTGAATCCCGAAAATTAGTGAATTTCGACGATGAATTTTGAAAAATAGTGAATTTCGACAAATGAATTTCAGTCAAATGAATTTAAACAATGAATTTCGAACACAAGTGAATTTCGACGTTGAATAAATAGTTTTGTCCTTTATGCAAAAGTTTTAAAAACTGTCCTTCTACTCAATTGATGAAATATTTGTCGCCCTTCTCCTCATTCCCTAAAACATATAGTCCCAATTGTTAACCCCACATACACTAAATTCCACATTACAGAAAGAGAAATAACAGATGCATAACATCAAACACCTGATACTCCATCAGCTTTTCAACATGACCTCTTTCCTCATCATTGGATTCCTTGAAAAACCTATCAAACCAGCCAGGAATTATATCAAACACTACATTTACAAACCAATACAACACAGATTCATCCGAATTAATTGAATTAAATTTAAGAAAATTACTTGGCAAAGCCTTTGAGCGCAACGTTGTCTCTGTCAAAATAGGCATACAACGCATGATACACATAGGAAACATTGTACTCCACACTGAAAAACAACAAATCCAATAAGTCAAACAAAATCCATAAAATGCTTCAAAAAAACAACGATAAAGCTAAAGCTAGAGAAAAATTAATTTAAAATCAATCAAATCAAACAAAATCCATAAAACGCTTCAATAAATCAACAATAAAGCTAAGATTCAGAGGAAATAAACAGCTTAAAACAAATCCCAGAAGCAAAAAAATAGGGAAAACTCACTTGATTTGCTCATTAATAGCAGCTTCGCACTCATCCACATACAACTGACGGTAGTGCCGGTCGGCGGAGTACGGCAGCTGGTGAGGGGGCTCTGGCGCACACAGAAACGGTGGGAAGCCGATAGAAAAGCCGAGGGTGGATCAACTACTTCCATTATCTACTATTATTATACCCTTACACATATAAATCTGGGAAACAACATTTTGGCAAATTTTTTAGAAACCTCAGCCACGTGGACGCATTTTGAAAAGGAAAACCCTTTTAAGACACACCCTTCAACCACGTGGAAGGAAGGGGTTGAAAGCCTTCCTTTTTCTAAAATAGTACTAGAGTTGGTTAGGCCTTGCACCGCAAGGCCCTCGCAAGGCCCTTGGTTTATGAATAGTTTTGTTATATGTAGTTTGAAGATGTGTTGTAATTGTTTGAATAGAATATAAGAGGATTAAAGTGAGGGAAATGGAAGCATGGCTGCAGTAAAGGTGAAATTAAGTAATGTAGGAAAGCATGAGTAAACTTGCAAGATGAAAGCTGAACAGAAGGGTAGCTAGAAAAGGTGCAAAGTTTATATTACATGAACTTCTAACATAGCATTAAAGGTAGCTGAGGTGATAACCATTTATTTAGTGTTATCACACTTCCATCAACATCTATAGGTGAAGATTGTGATGGATACAAAAGAGCAAACCAAAGAAAAGCATAGAGTGTTTATTTAGGAGCATATATTACAGGCAAAGGAGGTGCATATCTAATTTCCATTAATTAAGCAGCTTCCACATTCTTTTCTTGTCCTTTGTTTTTCTTCTTTGGTGTTTCCACCATGTTTTGAGTTTCTGAATCATTGGCTTCCAAGGGAACATTTCCTAAATCTTCAGCACTGATTGTACCAAATGTAATGCTTCTCTTAGCAGAAGAAGACTGAGAAGCGGCAGATTCTGCGTGGGAGCATTCTTGGGTAACTTCCTCGAGAATCTTTTTTGTTGTTGGTGTAAAAAAGTCGCTTGGTGGGTCAGTTGCTTTGCTTGATTCAGGTGAGAATAGAGCAGGTTCAGCAGCAAGAACAGCAGGTGTGCTGGATTGAAGTAATGGTGATGCAGGTTTTTCCAGTGTTTGGTTTGTAGTAAATGCTTCCATTTCGTCCAATGTGTAGGTCTTCAATATCACATATCTTCGAAGCAGTGCATCGCCGTCCACTTTCTTATCATAGTACTTTACAAAACACACTATTTCTGTGTTATCCATTGCAATGGAAATGTCATCTGTAATAGAGTGGCCCTGTAAACAAAATGGTTATCCAAAAATGTTATGTAGACAATTCTATTGATTATATCTAAACCCAGGCAGTCATATTAATATTGAAATGGATACCTCTTCTTGTAGCTTCATTATTTCAGTTGCGGTGAACGGAATAAGCTTCTCAGCATCTGGTGATTTTATCGTGCTTCGCAGGTTTGTGTTTTCATCGTTCAAAGTGACAGGCAGCTTAATCCTGTCAGTGTGAATGTAAATTTGAGTTTATTACATTAAAGAAGCACTATTAAATGGTATCAGAAAGTTAAATGAAAATGGATTGTTAAAATACTTAATCTCCATTGCTGAAAGTACTCCACATTTGGAACAGTCCACATTCCAATCAAAACCTGCTTCAACAATCATTCCGCAGCTTCCACAAACAACGTTGTATAGAGGATTATGTGTAACGCTTAACCAGATCTTGGCTTTTATCCAACATGTTTTGGCCTACAGAGTAAGGATAAGTAATGCATGACTTATTTTTCAAGTATTGAATGTGCAATAGTGCAAGGAGAACTCACATTTTCAAAAGCTGTAATTGCAGTCATCAAATCCAAAATGTGTTCTGGTTTTGGCGGAGGAAAGAACCGTTTTATATCCTCGTAAGATTTGTTCTTCAGCCAGCTTTCAACTTTGTGCTTGTTTACAGCATACCTTTGGAACATGCCAAACAAGTGTTATACATAAACAATGTCATGATTTGAAGTGCATTAACCATTAACAAGAGGACTTTACCATTTGTTTAGGCAAAGATTGTCGGGCATCGGTGGGTTTTCAATGATGTAAGTGCTGGGCCGTGTTGCTAAAGACAGGCCTGTGAAATTGGCGGGATGAACAGTAGGAAAAGTGGAAAAGCATGTAATGTATAGTTAATATTGAGAATTAAGCATACCATGGAATGTCTTCACTTCAAGGTTTGACGCAATTATAGTTACTGGCTTCTTGTCAAATCCATCAACGTTTGGATCATAATCAGCCAATAAGTCCTTCCAAAGCCTCAGCACAATTGGGATTTCTCTGTAATAGATAAGATATTAGCTGGTTTGTTTGTGCTACGTGTGGAAATAAAACACTTATAGAAAGTCTCTTACTCTTCATTAACCACCACATAATCCTTAACACATTTTGTAGGTGAAATGTCAACGACTGGAAATTGGTGCACAACCAATGCTCTGATAGCTGTAAGATTGCAATGAATTTGTGGTGGTCAGTCAATTAAAATTAACTTGTACTTATAAATTAAGCAATCATGCTGTGAAGAATGCATGCAGGTATGATTACGAATGTTTTAAACAATTATGTTGTAAAAACTATATGCGTGTATGCCTGATAATATTTATAGTTGAAAGAAACATGTTGTAAAGCTCGTATGTAATATTAATTGCTCCGAAAGAATTAGAAGGCATCAATATATGACTGGATTAAATACAGTTTCTATACTTACTTATGTTTGCATCTGTTTCTGCAAATTTGTGCAGGTCTGCAAAGCTACAAGTTTCAAGCGTGCAGGGCAGGATATATGGTTTAGCGTCAAGAACTGGCTCAACAGGTATTTTGGCTGTAATGATCCATGAGAACCTGTAACCATCTAACTGATACTGATCACGAGGCAGAGTGACAGCTGCGTTTGAGATCTTATATCTTTTAAATGGTTGCAAAGAACGTTCAAAAAAGTTGATGTCGTTATCAAACATGACTGCTTTGATTTTGGTTCCCTGCTTTGACATACAGAGTGCCGGCAAGTTAGCATGTGTCTGATTTATTTATTTGTAAAGCTTGAAAGTAAATGCAGGAGTACTAACTTTCATATCAGTAAGGAGATAGTGTCGATATCTCTTTTGAAAAGGGTAAGTGTCCAAAGCCTTGTACCCGACAGGATGCCTCTCGATAACTTGAACGATGCAAGTCCATCCTTTTTCCCCGGGTCGTATGTCAACAGCATCTAGCATTCGTCTTGGCATGTTTCTGCGGTAAAAACAGTAGGCATTTTTAGGAATGGAATAAATGGAACTTATTTGGTTAAATCAATGTAATCGCACAAGCATGCTTGGAATATAAGCAAAGAATATAGTGTATATAAATTTTCATGCGAAAAAAATGCTAACCGTTGACTGTGAAAAAAATGTATAAATAAAGAAATATGTGTAATACAATAACCATTACAGGAGTAACAAAGAACTTCCTAATGTTAGGTGAATTAAGTACCTAATCATAGGCAAGCCATGTGGCATCATTCACCAGCACATGCAATGTTCAGGTGTGAGTAAGAATGTGCTTATACACAACATTTTTGGTGCGGTCAGGAGCATCAGAATCATAAAAAGCAGGTTTGATGACAACTTTAACACAGGCTGAAGTCCTAGCCCTAGATAAAGCAACGTACAGCTGCCCATGCGCAAACACCGGCTCTTTTAAGTAAACGCCTACGTAGTCTAATGTTTGTCCTTGAGCTTTGTTGATAGTCATTGCAAAGCAAAGACGAATTGGAAATTGTGTGCGTTTGTATTGAACGGGATAATGATCATCTTTTGGAGGATGCAAAGGTATTCGGTTAATGAAAACATGTTTCCCGGAGAAGTCACCGAACACTATTTCAGCATGTATAACGTTTTTTGTAGCGCTCTACAGATTAAACGTGTGCCATTGCATAACCCTTCCGATGGATCTAGATTTCTAAGAAGTATAATTGGTGCATTGACTTTCAATATTAAATGGTGAGGAGGCAATCCGTTTGGGGTTATGCTGTTTATTATATCTACATATTGGCCTTGGTTGTTAGGATTAGTTGTTTCATCAAAGCTAAAATAATCAACTGCATCTCCTGGAAAGCGTTGTATCATAATTTGGTTTATGTCATCGACAAATGAATTTTTTGTTGTAAGTATTGCTCTATTCATAACTTCATAGCTATCGGATTCTAAGCTGTCAACATGTGGATAAACTTTGTTAATTAACTCATTAAGGTTATTGTCATCATCTGAGATGTTTAAAAGTATTGAACTTGGAAGTTTTACGTCTTCAATGGTTTTTATTTGAAGCCTTCCATTTCCTATGTCTAGCAAGAATTTTGTGTATTCAGGATCATTTAAAGCCCTCATGTTTTCTGTTAAGTTTATTTTTTCTAGCTTTGGCCAAATATCGGAACTGATTATTGTAGCTTGTACAATTTGGTCTACAGTTCCTTGTTTAACGACGGGTAAAGTCTGTCTAAAATCGCCACCTAACACCACAATCTTACCGCCAAAAAGTTCGTTTGAATCCATTAAATCTTGGAGCAAGATGTCCAATGCTTCAATTGCACTTCTCTTAGCCATAGGTGCTTCATCCCATATTATTAGCTTACATTCCATTATTAACATGGCTAGTCCGCTTTGTTTAGACACCCTGCATGTGGTCCCTTCACTTTCATCAATTGGGATTTTAAATCTGGAATGTGCAGTTCTGCCTCCTGGAAGAATAGAAGCAGCAATTCCAGACGTGGCAGTAGCTAATGCTATATAACCCTTGGATCGAAGGTTTGCTAACAAAGACCTATAAAGGTATGTTTTACCTGTTCCACCGGGTCCGTCTACAAAGAAGGCACCTTTCTTGTTCTCATAAATTCTGTTTAGAATTAGATCATAAGCATGTTTTTGTTTCTTATTTAAATTGTTTATTGATTCAAGATCAGTGACTGAAACCTGTATGGTTTTCTCAGTCTGAAGTTCTTTAGTCAAATCATCCAGGGATTCATGATTAAAATCTTTGTCTAAGATTCCAAACGTATTCAAATGTTTTCCCATCGATTGTAAAAAACCATTAATTTGTTGAAGTACTTTTGTTTGAACTTCAAGTTCGGACAACAGCTTGTTTCTTTGGTAGTCTTCAGACAGTTGGGTTTTGAACATGAGCCAAAGTTTTCTAGGATCGTTTGGACATGAGTAAACAAGTATGTTAGCAAACAACCTTCTAAGCTCGTATGGCATGTTAAATAAAGAAGCCTCTTCTAAGCAAAGTTCTTGGCTATTATCATCTTGTAATAGCCCACGGTTCAATGCAGCCTCTCTGAAAGTGGCAGCCTTAATTCCGTTGTTAATTTTCAGGTCTTCATAAGATTTTGGGCATTTTACATTACATAAAAGTATTCTCATATAGTATCGTTCTCCCTCTGAAGGGTGAGCAGTTACTATACGACCCACTGAATCACCACGCTCTCTAAGCTTCCAACGTTTATCGGTTGCAAGCCAAACAAAATGGTCTGGGAATTCTGCGTATGTACAATTTAATCTTTTAGCATCTAAAGAGGTTCTATTCATATAAAAGTATTCAGTAAGCATTGTTTTCCGTTGGTTTGGATTGTTCAAGATATTTGTTAACCTATCTTTCTTTTTAAATATGAGTGGTTGATAGTTTCTAAATGAAGGGGCAGCCTAACAACTGCAGGCTTCATGTCACTCATAGGAAACCTATAAATTCTCCACAATGCTTCTGGAGCAGATATCCACCTTCCAGAAACAAAGCGTTGAATTTCGTCAATTATTTCTGTTGTATAATCCCCAGCAACCCTATATAAAATCTTGTCATTTCCTTTACAAATATACTTGTATATATATTTAACTGCTTTTATAGTAGAACAGATTTCAAGGTTAATATGGCAGTCCAACCTAGCAACTAAATAAGGAGGATAAGAAACTACCCAACGATTATCAAGATAAACTCCTCTAACTTTTACTTTCCTGCCATTGTTACGACGTCTGTATTTAGGATAAGCATCATTAGAATCTGTTGTTTCATCACAAAAATCTTTGGGATAGGAACTCCGACAACCACCATTATTATCTTGCATGCATACATTAGAAGGGTTAAGATTTCCACATGGTCCATGCATCATATGCCGTACGACCACATCGTGTAAGTGAGGGTGTAAGGCTTTATCTGGCAGCTCTGCCGAGACAAGCCTGTCATATTCTTCTGGCCTGAAAAGCTTAGCATGAGGTTTTAAAATGATTAAGAAGTGTGCATGAGGCAGCCCCCTTTTCTGGTATTCAATGACATATGTGTATGCCGCCACTTCTCCAAATATTTGTTTGTTTAAAATTTCATCTTTTAGTTCTTCAAGCTTTGCGTGAAACACTCGAACAATTAGATCGGGCCTGTTTTGGGCTTCTTCTGAGGGCAGTAAATGTTGTTTTATTTCTCGCCAATTAGGGTTAGATGTCATTGTTAAAAACAAATCTGGTTTCCCATGTTTTTGTACTAAGGCCATGGCATCTATATATTTACGCCTCATATTTCTAGGTCCATTTGTAAACCCTGCAGGGAGAATAATACGCTGTCCTATTTTGCTTGAGTCTGTCTCTCCTGAAGCAATTGCATTAGCAACGCCTTGTAGATATTCTTGCCTAATCTCGGTTTGTTGCGAGCGGTAGAAATCTAATCTTTGGGTTTCTAGTTTCACATACATATCTACGGCAAATTGCTGGAACAAACGTCCAAACCTTAGTATGTATGATTCATCGTGATCTCTAATTTGGAATTTATAACAGTAATATTCTCGAACGGAAACATATGTTTCAGGTTCTACATGTGCATTCAGAGCTGTACAGAAAGAGTTAGAAGTTAGCTCAATAAACCCGAAGTTCTATAGATTTGAGAACCAATTATAGGTTTATGAAAGCACCTTCTTCCTCATTGGTTAGCAGCTCATCTGCGGTTTGCACGTTTAAAGGATCTAGTTTACTGTTATTATTCCTTTTCCTTTTTTTCTTGTTCAACAGCCTAACACCGTTTCTATTTATTCCTTGATGCCAACCTATTTCTCCGTAAGGCAACATCAAGGGGTATTGTAAAGGGTCGTAACATCCATAATAATAATTAATGGATTTTGAATTCCCCCCTTGCGTGTAAATCCTAATGTTTCTTTTTAAAAAGGTTTCGGTGTTGTCGCCTTCATTTAAGATGACACTAACTTGTTCAACAGTTGGTTTGTTGTACACTTTTTGATTAACAGTAGGGTTAGTGTGTAAGAATAGATATTTATGTTCTATGTTAGGTATGTTTCTTAGAGCTCGGAAGAAGCGTGCATACGGGTTTTGTTCTATTACCTGAAGCAAAGATTGCAGCACACTTTCTGACAATCGTGAACATGCTTCCAATCTAGCTGGCACTTCATAGTCTGTGTCGTAAAAGTACAGCTGTAAATTTTTGTTGGAACCATCAGCAGGGAACAAGTCATTTAAGAAATGGTATACTTGGCCCTGTATTCTGAAGGTGTAGACACCCTTGTTTCTTCGTGACAATTCTTTGTCATACCTTACACCCAACGATGTGAAGGCTAAGTGATTATTATATGTTCGAATCGAACATCTAAACATTTTTGCATCTGATGTATTATCTGTAAGTAATTGTTTCATTGCAGCAGGTATGCTGGTATGAGCAAGTGTAACATCTCCATCAGAACAACACATGTTTGGTGTTTCATGTCTAAACCTCTTAGCTCCACAGTGTGAACAATTTTTTGGGTTCTTTAGTTCAATCACTGAAGTAGCAATGTTGTCTAGCAACTCTCTACCCTTATTTACTTTACGAGGCTTTCTAGCTGTTCTATTATTTCTAGATGTTTTATCTTTCCATCTTGAAATGGCTTCTTCTCTGTGATTATTATGTATGTCTCTAATTTGTGCTGGACATAGGGGCATTTCTTGTGTTTCATTTCTTGACATGCCAGCTTCGTCATCCTTGGAAGAAGGCAAGAGACTGAGCATGCCACTTTCTTTTTGGTTCTCTAAGGCATGTTTACCAGTCAATTCAACACTGATGTTATTGGAAGACAAGATAACATCTTTAGCAGAAGAACACCAGTTTGGAGTTTGAGGTTTATGTCTATTAGGTTGCAGATGACAAAAGCTGTTTTGTTTTGTTGGTTCAGCCAGTGGAGTAGAAATGTTATGTAGTACATCTCTACGCTGGTGTATTGTTAGATTTGGAGTAAAACTTTTATTTCTTTTACATTGTTTGGTTTTTTTAGCTCTCCAGCGTAAAATGGCTGACTGCCTATATTTATGTTTGTCCCTAATACGCTGCAGGAAGGATGGCGGCTGAAGCTCATCACCCACAAGTACAGCAGCACTACACAAAGGGAACTGCTGAAGGAGCCCTCTGTTTTGTGGGTTATCCAAGATATGTTCAGTGGGCTGTTCAACAGGCTGAATCTCATGAACTTGCTCTTTAGGAAAGTATGTTGGTCTAGGCTTTCCAGTCCCTTTAGTACGCATGAAACTGTCAAATAAGGGTTGGTAGCAATAATATTTGTTTTCCCTTACAAACTAACAGGAACACACAAATTTGATTGTTTTTCCAGAATTTTAAATACACTAAGACCTAGAACAGTCCAAGCACATTATAAATGAGCATCCATACCAATATAACGGTAGCGTAACTAAAAATAAGAATGAACATAATGGCGTAAAGTACAATAAACAAAGTACATACCCAAAGTTAAAGTAGAAAACTTTGTTGTAGCCTTGTCTTCTATACAACCTGCATAGAACACACATGGTATGAATATTCTGTCATAACGATAACTGAGAGAGAAGTAATTTGAAGGAGATGATGCTAATACATTGTCATGTGTAAAACTCTAAAAAAAAGCAAAAAAAAAAAAAACAAAATTTTTGACTGAAATATGAAATAATGATGTCCTAGAAGAGAAATGTTCCTAAATCTGAGAGGCTGGGGGAAAAATAACAGTTTTTTAACGGATGTCATGTCTTCAGCACAAAACAACACACATTTGTTGTGCTGATTCTCACAGCACATGCAAACCAATGCTAATTGGTTAAGAATGAATAAATCAATTAGCTTTGTAATTAACTGAAAATGTTGTGGCAGGGCTGTCATGTGCAATTCGTGTTGTATACAAAGCTAACAAAAAGTACATGAGTTATGGAGCTGACAAAAAGCACATGAGTTTACATGTTGGCCAAACCAACCGATTGAATTCACACTGAGGGGAAAAAATACTTACTCATGAATGAACATATAAGACAAAAACATATATGAGTTTTTTCAGTTTGAAGCACATCAAGTAAACCAAACATACACGATGAAATATCCACTTCTAACTCATGAGTTTATATTTACCACACATCAGACAAAGGAATACATGAGTTTTAGAGCTAAAAAAATACATGAGCCACACAGCCAAATACATAAGTTGCACAGGCAAACAGAAACATGAGTTCATGAGTTGGGATTTGACCCTGCATTTTAATTGGCATGAACTTCCAAATATCCACTCCTAACACATTGTAAAAATGATCATCCACAATAAAATAACACCAGCCTAACTAAAGACAAGAATGAACATAATGTTGTGAAGTACAGTAAACAAAGGACATACTGAAAGCTAAAGGCAGAAAACTTTGTTGTAGACCTGTCTTCTATAGAACCTGCATAGAGCACACATGTTAACATACAAGTTAGTACAAAAGAGAGCACACAAGTGTTAAATTCAGGAATGGACAACAACAACAGCAGCACAAAACAGTGGAGAAGCTGTAAATAGGTTTACTCATATACACATACGACATTTTGCTATAAACAGGCATCTACCTAAACACATGGTAACTCAAATTCAAATCTTCAAACAAAGCTGCATACACAATAAACAGAAACCACATGCGGACAGGTGAAGCAAAACGGATGTATAACAAACAATCATCACATAGCAGGAAAAAAATGTGTGAAGCCATCATCTGTGAAGCCTAAACAATTCGAAACCCAACAATTTTGTTTGCAGTTGCTGAGCCTGAGGCTAATTAAAAGAAACCATTGCTATTACAGCCAAGAAAAGCTTAGTAAAAAAGAAAACAAAGAAAAGATAGGAGCTAAAGAGTTCAGCAAAACAAGCTGCCCTTCAATTAACAGCCAAAATAACACCCAGAACCTTCAACCCGTATGACCACAGAACATTTATATACATACCGAATGTATACGTATGACCACAGAGCATTTATTGCACAAGAAAGAAGGATAAGCAAACAATTTACCTATTCTTTTTTGCAGGCAAACATTACATATTTTTTCTTAGACAAAGGAAACAGGAAATGCAATGCATGTGTAAGAAACAGATGAGGGCAGAACCTAGCAATTTTATGGAGGCAAAATACAATTCTACTGAGGGAAAACAAGGCAGGTTGATACGAAATGATGAATTTGTGAGTCAGTAGAGAGTAGAGACGACTTACAAAGCCAAATCGCCACATGCATTGAATCTAAGCCAAGTTCAGCTGCCATCGCACCTGCTTCACCTGCCACCGTACCAGCCTCAACTGCCATCGTACCCATCTGTGTGGCAATAGTCATCCGGTTTGGTTTTTTTCTGACAAAGAATCGACAGCAACAATTGAGCGTGCAGGACTAATGGGCGAACCTTCAATCGCCGGTGGTAACCGTACGGCAGTGAGAGAGACGCAAAGAGTACTAACCTAAATAAATGGTTCCGTCTGAAGTTTAAGAGGAGCAATAGTGAAGGCGATATTGTAATGGGCTTCCACCTGCTGGCCTTTGACATTTCAATAGGCCGGACCATTAGGTAGAAAAAAAAACGCATGTATCTTCTACATCCTTAAACACAACATATATAATACCACAAAATTAAATCCACACTTACGTAAATTTGGTGCTGCCACTTGTAAGAAGGGGGTTAATCCCTTCCTTCTTATAAGATAGGTAGATGATATGTATATATTCCACCGTGTCTCGCATATATAATGTCAGATTGGATCACGGAATGTCCAGTGACGTCATATTTTCTTAGGTTAAAGATCGTGAAAGACAGTTTTAATCTAAAATGGTTAAAAAGCACCGTTACCACATGTGTTTTTATTACATTTTGTACATGTGTTAATAAAAAAAAAGGTGTCGATAGTAAAATAAATGGTGCCGATCCATTTTGTAATATACTGTACCTCTTTTAAACTACAGTATTTGTTTATGGTCCATAAACTACCTCTTTTAAACTACAGTATTTACTTTTATTTCCATCTTATCTTTAATCCATTACTATCAAGTTTCCAGATATGCTTTAAGCGATGAAATTTCTCGGGTGATTCGAATTTTCATCAACCTTTTAACTGTAACTCGTTCGTTCACTTGTTTCGACTTTGCTTGCAAACACTTAAAAACGGGAAGTTTTTGCGTAGTGTGTACACACTACGTGACACACTTCTGTCCACACGATTTCATTCTGACTTAATGCACATGCGGTTACGATCAATTCTGCTCACGCGTACTCACGTAGAGTGCGCACTACCCAAAAATTTCGCCTTAAAAACACAACACAGGTGTTTTATAACTCTGTAAAATGAATTCTGTCTTGTCTACAAACGGTGTGCAAAATTTCACAATAAAGCGGGGGCAAATGGTTGAGAAATTTACCAAAAGCCAGTAGTCAACACAAAGAAACACTTGCACAATCTCCTTCCTGTTCCATTCCAAAATTGAACCCATCCATAGAATATGATGTAGAACCCTAAAAATGAAGAGTTTTAATGCCTCGCAGCACTGATTCTTAGTAATGGTGAAATAATACCCTGTATTTCTTGCAACGATTGCTGTATTCGTATCTCTTCCTCAACATCTCGCTTAAGATTTCTAATGTGGCCTCTTAAATTATCGGAGGAACAACAACGTCTCACGTCTTCAGCTCTAATGTCCATCACTTTGATTGCCAAACTGGTCAAAAATGCTGCATACCTTGGCATGGTGGAATACCTCTGTAAGAAACTCAACAGCAGTCCAAGTTCTTCATGGTCCAGATTCGATATACAAGCCATCAACTTCTTCCTAGCTACTAATTCTTCCATAACAGCCATCACGTTCTCGGGATTCTTTTTGTTTAGAGCTGCAACTAAAGCTAATTTATGCCTAAACTTCTTCAACAGCTTGTCATGCTCTGCCAACTTTACTACTTTCTTTGGCCTCATTATTAAGTGGTCACTCTCTGAAGGTTTCTCGTTTTGTCCTCGATGGAAGTATCTGAAATACGATGGCCTCAATACTTGCATCCGACGTGCATCTGCCACGAGTCCCAGACCAGAAAATTCTTGTGATGTCTCTTTTGCCTCACTCTCCTCCTTCATATTCCTCCTCCCAACATACATTGTCCCATTTGATGTCCCTATCACTCTAGTTGAACAATCTGGAGAGAAACCAATAGAAAGCAAAGGATGCGGGAATCTCATCGAATGCGTAATCTTTAACTTTGTGTAATCAAAAACCTTCATATACCCATCTAACCCAACGCTCAAGATTCGGTATTGATCAGCCTCCTCACCAAGTCCCTTCCCGACTTTCCCTACACACAGGGAAGAAATGGTCTTGTTATGGCTTTCCATCGAGTACAATAGTTTCCCACCTCCATGCACATCCCATATCTTCATTGAATTACCACCTGCAGTAGCAATCAAACCCCCAGATGGTAAGTAAATCACATCCTCAACTGGCTTACCATGATCTATTTCCATTGCACCCCCTGAGGAGTTGGATACTCGAATGTCCCAAACCCTTACAGTGTGATCGTAAGAACCAGATAAGAACATATCGTCACTCACCGGAGACACGTCTCCACATCGAACGTAGTCCTTATGGCCCACGAGATCAAAAATTGGGGTCTCAGCTGTGACATCCCAATACTTAACAATGGCATCATCACCTCCTGAGAAGAGATGCAGCTTATCAATACGAGGGTACTGCACAACGCGGACAGCTCGGGAGTGTCCACGTAGGCGGCGGAGAGGGTTGCGAGACCCCACATCAAATATATGGATGGAGCCAGAGAGGTCTCCTGCAGCAAGGAGGCGGGCGTCACACCGGAACGATGTAGATGTTGCAATGTCAGAGAAGCCGGATGAGATGGTGCACTTGCGCTGGAGGCTATGGGCGGAGAAGATCGTAACTGTTGCAGAGTGGGTAGCAGCAAAGTCATGAGGAGATGTTGGAGAAAAGGAGATAGAGTTTATAGAGGCAGTCAAGTTTTCGGTTTGGAGATCTTTGGGAGCTTTAAAGGAGCGCCAGTACTTGGATTCAGGAGTAGTAGTGGACTTATTTGAGGTGGGCTTCAGTTTGGGTTTGACAGGGACAGTCTTGGCAGCGTCCCTTGATGATACCCGATGATCTTCTTCTGCCATGGTCATTGCACAAGACTTTCCTCTACCTGTCAGACAAGCTGCATAATGTGTTAAGATCCAAAACTTATGCAAACTAAATTCACATACATGCTAACTCCGAGTCTCCTAGCACATTTTAACTAGAAACTTGACACCCTCACACATGTGATACATAATACTAGTAAATGGGAAAGAGATACCACCAAACTCAAAACCACAACAGATCATTTAAATTCCTTTTTACTACATCAGATTTATTAACTCAGAAAGGAAAAAAAAAAACGGCATTTGAAAATTCTTTCGCTGCGGCACTGCAGCAAACATTCATAGCAAGAAATGCAAACCAACAACTACAATCTTTAACTGGTGAAATTAACTACATTAGAGCAACCTTATCATCTTTTGTTGACACGGTAAAAAAAACAATCTAGAGACTTCCATCCGAAATAACAAAAGAAGCTCAAAATTCAGCTCCAATTTTCCCTAATCGAAAATGTGGATCTTTTAACCTTATATACCGAGAAACAGGGCACCGCAAAATCTGTGGGATATAGGTTAGCATCCATAAATAATGTTAAAAACTCAGTTCACTTATTATCCTCAAACCCAATCAAAGAAGTCACTTATACTGAGAAGAAAAATCCCAAAACCCCATCGTTTGTATTCCAATCAAGCAATCGCTGTGAAATAAAAATTCTGCATTACTAGGACGTAACTAGATTTACTACCTTATTTAATATAGCGAGGCGTCGACGAAGGAATATATTAGAAAGGAAGCCAACCCCTGCTTTTGGAGCAAATATGTACCAGCAGCCACAAAGACAGGATTTTTTTCGGAACTTTGCGCTTGAGGTTAAAAAATGCAGGGCAGATGTGAAAAACTGAATCAAAATAACAGGACGAATGAGTAGCTATTGAATGACAGTAGTGTTGGAAGAGTCTTCAGCAAAGAAGAACAGTTGAGGTACAAACGCAACATGAATTAGGGTTTTCGGATCAGTTAATTAAACGTCTACCTCAAAAATAAATTAAAAAAGAAAATGGTTGAAGCGGGTCTTTGTGGCGGGTGGGCCCATTGTATTCATTTTTTAGGCCTTACCTCAAAAAAAAAAAAAAAAAAAAAAAATGGTGGGTTTCAAAAAAATAAAATAAAATTTGTGGGCTTCACCTTTTTTTTTCAGGATGAAAAGCCAGTTTTTTTTTTAATTTTTTTAAAAGGGAAATGAAAGGCCAATTTATGAGTGGAAACAATATTTTACTTAAAAAAAAATGGTTAAACCTTAACCACGAGGGTTCTTTTATTCTTCATGTCCTACGGGATGAGTGGAGAATGTTAATCAGGATCCCCTAATAGCTCAAAATTGTTGGGCTTGTCTTTATTACGCAAGAGAGAATAATTCGTCTCTTGTGGGAATCGAACCTCTAACCTCCCGGTAGGTTGCACCACGCACCCAATATTTTACCTATCTTCTAAGGGGAAAAGGTGTTCTTATGCCCCCCCCCCCCACCCCCTCACAATTCTTTTTTTTTTTTGAAAGATTCTCCCTCACATTTCTAACATGGGAGATTCTTGTGTGGTGTCTCCACACGTGTGGAGGCACCACAACCACACAATTTTATTATGTATTTAAACTGTGTACTTCTGATCGTTTCACCCGTCACTTCACCCCAAAATTCCCTCTCCACACAAGTATTTTCCTTTTAACACTTGGAAATTTTTGTGTGGTGTCTCCGCACAGTACGGATACACTAATTTACTTGTTTAAATATCCATTTCTAATTTACAAAACACGTGTGCATTCAAAGTATAATTGATGTTTCCGCATAGATACGTGTGTTTTCAAAATGTACTACTTTCGTCCCGAAATATAAATCCGTTTGCGGTTTTTCATACAGATTAAGAAAGTTTGTTAAATTGGTTGTGTGTCATTAATTTTGATGAAAAAATCTAAAATAACATTTTGATATGCCTGAACCATAATCCAGACCGCGGATCTCTATTCGTGTTTGTCCGGCCACCAAAGTAGCGGATGAGGCCAACGGCCATTACAGTCCGCGAACCCACGAGCTAATTCGGGCCCGCGAGCCCACAGCTCCGCAACCAAACCTTTAGCCCAACGCGGCACCAAGAAAGGCTAGGGGCGGTCCGTGAAACCATAAGGCAAAAAGGTCCGCCAGAAACCATAGCCCGTTATACAGAGGAGGACGAGGCACAGACCGAGACAATGATACAAGAAACGGCTAAGTGTTGGGTTCGCACCTTAATGGCGCCGCCAAACAATAATTAGCTTAATTAGCATCTCATTGCACTTACTTGTATCTAACTGTCATTAGATAAACCCTAAGATGTGGATTGGCTATAAATAGGGCTCAATGTAGCAATTTCACATGAATACATAATACGAAATACAGACTTACTCTGCCAATTTCATTACTCTCTCTACTTTTACTTGCACCACCACTTTCACCACAGTGAATTATACTTCACCACCGTGCTCTACCACTTGTATACACTTTATGCAGCTAGATATCCACCGTTGTTTACCCGAGATAATTTTGATATTATAATATTTGACTATTATTAATGTAAAGTAGTGAGTGGGTAAATAATTAATGATTGGGTAAAAAGAGAAAAATTTAATAAATGATGCATTGGTTATCTAAATGGACTTACATTATCAGACAAAAAATAAAAACTAAACGGACTTATATGGGGCGGATGTAGTAATTGATACTACCTCCGTCCCATAAAAACTACCACCGTCCCATAAAAATTGTCCATTTAGAAAATCAATACATTATTTAATACACTTTTTCCAAACATACCCTATCATAGCATTTAATGTTTATATATTCATTTCATATTTCAAAGGAGCTTGACAAGGGTATATATGTCAATCAGTACTTAAATTACAACACATTAATTATTTTTTTAATTTATACACACACAAAAAATAGACAATTTTTATGAGACGGATGTAGTATTTAAAAAAAAATTGTAATTGGTGTCTCCGATTTTCCGAATCAAAAAAAAAGGCCAAGGTACGTTGTCGTTTTGTCTTTTGCGCCAAAATTTACACTACTAGCTTAGGGTTTTGGGAAAATCCCTGAAATTCTGAGATCGCAGTTGCACACACAACAATGGAAGCACAGCCTCCGGCTCCTTGCTGGAGCAACATCCTGAAGAAACCCCCTCTGGCTCCAACATCGGACCACCAAGCCACTCCGGTATCAAGCTATGGAGTTCCAGTAACCAGCTGCAAGTCGACGAAAGGTTTAGCTGTTGCAGTAGTGGACGCTAACGCGATAATTGAAGGACAATCGCTAGCAAACTCGGCTGACCGGTTCGTTTCCGTTTCTGAGGTCATTAACGAGATCCGTGACCCTGCATCTCGTCACTCACTCAAATTCCTCCCCTTCACTGTGGACATTTTGGAGCCATCTTCAGATGCTCTGAAAAAAGGTTTGATCTTTATAAGTTTTTTTGTTTGCATATAGGAATAGTTACACATATCCAGGTTTTGTAGTGTGTGCATTACACTAAAGCTATATGTTGAAATAAGTAAAAGCAAAAATGTATTGCACATATCCAGGATTTTGAACTAAATAGCTTATGTAGTGCATTACGTGGGGTAGCTAACGCCTACAAGTTTATCCGAATCAGTGTCATACAAGGCAACTATTTCTTACAGGCAAAATGAGTGCGTGTAAGGAGATGAATTGGAGCGCTGAATTGTAGAAACAGGGTTAGATTATAGTTCTCAATAAAGCCAAAGAAGTATTGACTAAAACCCTTATTTTCTTTTTTCCATAATGTGCCTAACCTGGCCATAATTTGAATGATAAAGCTAAAGGTGGATGCAATCGTGTTTACTAGCATATAAAGTGTGTTGTTAGAGTGATGACCTGAGTACACTGATCTAAAGCGAATTACTCCAAGAGATACCTACACTCACCGAGTCCGAGAGATGATGACCTGGTAATCAGGTCGTCCATTTTGCCTGTACAGGCAGAATATACGTCCCTGAGTGTAGTTGGCATGATTTTCTCTCTCCTGTTGCCTGTTGCCTGTGTGATGCATGATGTGTTTACACTATAGAACAATTTTTAAAGGTGTCTAAAATGCTTTTCTTTTCCTTTTATTTTCTTTACCTGAGTGATCAAGTGTATTTTTTTGAAAATATTTCTATGATGTTGAATAGGAACAATGTTTTATTTTTTGTTAGACGTTGTAAAGCTTCAAAAAATTGTCTGAACTGGTCTGCATCTTATATTGCTATCTTTCACCACATTGTGTCAATTTTCAGTGTAGGAATGAAAGTCCCGTAATGTTAATTTTCCAGTTCTTGACATTTTGGCAAATTGAGCTAAATCTGTTAGATGTGCTGTCCGCTTCTTTGTATTTTTCTTTAATTTTTTTATTTTCAAGCAGTATTTGATCATTCATTGCTCATATTGTTGTGCAGTAATAAACTTTGCAAGGGCTACGGGTGATCTGCAATCACTCTCAGATGTGGATCTTAAGCTTATTGCTCTAACTTACACGTTGGAGGCTCAGATCCATGGGACCCAGCATTTAAGGGCCAGTCCTCCTCCTATACATACGGTTAATGTGAAAAGGCTTCCAGAAAAGGACATGCCTGGCTGGGGATCAAATGTGCCTAATCTTGAGGAATGGGAAGCGTTGGAGCATGTGAATGATGATGGGACAAACTCAACCTCCAAAATTCTTCCCCTGAAAGATCTGAACCTAAATGTCATTCCCAATGAACAACATGGTGGAGGCGATGGTTTGATAGGAAATGGCTCAGCTGGACAAGTGGATGTCAATGGTCAGCCAAGAAAGTTTCCACCTGTAAAAAGAGAAGTAAAAACTGAGGGGAAGATGGTAGCAGATGGAGTTGATGCATCCCATGGGCAATTTGTTGAAGATGATGGTGATTGGCAACCTGCTGTGAGTCGAAGTACTCGTAGAAGATTTCTGAGAAGGAAATCTAGGCGTGAAGCTTCTGAAGTGTCATCTGAGAAAGATGAGCAGAAAGATTCATCGGAAAAGGGGGAAGATGAAAAAGATGATGATATCCAATGTCCTGATCTGATAGAAGCCGAAGTTTTGGAGGAAGTATCCAATGGTGAGAGCAAGATCATCGATGGCAATGACTGTTCTGACGAGATCTCTTCCATTTTGCATCATATGCGGCTGGAAGAAGAATCATTGAACGCTCTTCAAGATGATGGGGAAAAGCATATACCAACTGAATGCCTCAATTCCAGTGATCTCAAGGACACTTCTGCTGCATGCGATAATGATGAAACTGGTTCTGAGGAAGAAAAGGATGTGACAAACTGTGACGAGGGACCAGAAAAATCGGATTTGGCCGGTGATATTAGTGAAAGCATTGGTACACCTACCATGGATGACAATAGTAGTGAGCAGAGCTGGACTATGCGGTCCTTGTCTGAGTCAAGTGTAGCTTGTATAACCGGTGACTATGCAATGCAGAATGTTCTATTACAGATAGGTTTGCGGCTTGTTGCACCAGGAGGAAAACAGATTCGGGAGCTGCACAGGTATGTAATTAAAGAAGTGTTTCACCTTTGTTGTCCATTGTCAGAATTTCATGAATTATTTTGTCCTGATTAAAGCCTCTTTTTTTTTTCTTTTTTTTTTTTTTTTTCCCGTTTGTTAAACTGATGATTTAAATGCGATATTTCAACTTCCAGATGGGTGCTGAAATGCCATGCCTGCTTCAAGGTGACTACGGAGACTGGCAAAATATTTTGTCCCAGCTGTGGGAATGGAGGCACTTTACGTAAAGTAGCTGTAACTGTTAGTGAGAATGGTATAATTCTTGCAGCACGTAAATCACGTGTATCAATACGTGGAACAAAGGTGAGCAAAGTTGTTAAATCTGCTCGACTCAAAGATATTTCTTGAAGTAGGTTTGGGGGCATATATTCTTGTGTATATAAGTTGATTTGCACAAGCAGAGGAAAAACCAATCCATGTTTTGTGAAATGGTACTTACATAGTTGCTTATTTGGCATATTTATGTTCTGTGGGAAAAATTAGAATCTAATGCAGAGTTTGTTTTCTTAACATCCGAGGTTTTATGCCGGTTTCTTCAATAAGTAGTTGACATGCAAAGAATATGTAAAGGGACACACTGTTTTTAGTTGTTCTTGGATACTTGCAATGTCAAAATACAAATGTGGCTTTGGCTGGCAACAAATCTCCCTCGTCTTTTCTTTGTGGTTTGAATTATCTTTATTTTGTTTCTTGCAGTTCTCTCTACCTCTGCCTCAGGGTGGAAGAGATGCCGTTACCAAGAATCCAATTTTACGTGAAGATCAAATCCCTTCAAAGTATTTACGTGCGAAAACAAAGAAAAAGAATAAGCAGGTACTAACTCCCCTGAATACCTGTCGGTTTTTTAGTTTTGCACACAGATATAAAACGTGGGACGTCTTAAGTTTTAGTTCATAAAGGCTAAAACACCCTTTGACTGAAAGTTGTTATAGATTAAGGGTATGGTCGTGGGGGGGGGGGGGGGGTGGAGGAATGAATTAATGGCTTCCTGGTATTCTAACATGACAAATGATCAGGACAGATTGTAATGTTTAATCATTCCATTTTAGGGAATTGATCCCCTTTCATATATATTGCAATTATTTGTACACTGTTTGTTTCTTTACGCTGAATGACTGGGTTCTGTTGTGACGTTCAGGATGATGATATCTTCCTTGCTGATAACATATTTCTACACCATACCGATAAAAAGGCTCCTCTGCAGCCTCCTGTGAGGAAAGCACTTGCTGTCTTTAGTGGAAGGAGGAATCCAAATGATAATCATTTTGCTCGTGTTAAGCACTGATTGATGATCTTAATCCCCCTAGTATTTGGGATTAAAATTAGGGTTTTTGACTCGGTTATTGATGATGAGTTTATAATATTTTCCTTCTTTTTACGTGTTTCTCTTGGGGAATTCATTTGTGTTGTTTGTTAAGACACTTGTGGTTAGACAAGAAAGCAAGCTCTGAACGTTAAAACAGATGAGCTGGAATTTTGTATCAACTATCATATATTTAATTATTATTCATAAGCTTGGGCGTGACACAGTAATTATTTACTTGCTTCTTTTTTTTTTTAAAGTTTAAAAAGCAAAAAATATGAATGGATTTAGACGGTCCCTTTTTTCAGTGGGAACGTTTTTAAATCAACCCTATTTTTGTAGGGATAATCTGTTTTTTCACAGTTGATTTTCAATCAATAATTGCGGCTCGTATTAACCGGTGAGATATATATCAACAACCCAAATGATGAATGAAACTGAGGCTAATATATTTCTTAAAACCAAATGTTATTGTCCTCTGACCTATCTATCTTATTGCAGTAAGTTTACGATATAAATGTTGTACCAAGTGTCATGAATTATGTCTATACATTTTTGCTCTGTCATCATACACTATTACTATGTGAAAGAGATAAAAATGGATAGGCATAATACATACCATTCGGTACAACCTTTGTAAAGGTGTTTGTATGATGCTTTTGTGCAAAGGTAGGTATCCTTCATCTTCATTTTCATTTTTTTAAGGATTTTACAAGGCTGAAGGGTTCTTTTTGAGGTTGCGTATTTTCATTACAAGCTGTTGTCTTTCGCCTTCTACCTCTGCAAACTTTAGGCTAATTTCTGAATATCTTTCTTGCATTTCATTCAGCTCGGTCTCTGTTTGCTTGTTCTTCTTCTTCAGCAATTCCACCTCTCTCAATAATTCATTGCCTTTTCCAGCTTCGGAATCTTCAAGACTGCTGTAAGAAACCATGATTAATATTAAAAAAATGTAATAAACTAAAACAAATTTCACCATCACAAGTATTCAAATCGGTAAAATCATACCACAAGATTGATGGAATTTGACGAGCACTTCCAACCATGAGGCAATTAGTGTTGTTTAGATTTTCAGAAGCATCATCCACTTGTTTTGGCAAGACAACTTTCATTTCCTGCATCCCATAACAACTTGTCAATGAAATCGCCAATACACGGATAACTAATGTTCAAAATAAACCATTGTTTGAAAATGTGCATAAATCAAGTCATCAAGGTGTTTGTTTTCATGGATTTCAATGCAAGGACTGTCACTATAGAATAACACGGGGCAGCCCCAACATTGAATGCTTCATATTACCAATAGGTTATATTTTTACATATAGTTGATTGCATCAATTAAAAACTTACCTGATTGGGGTACTGTTGTGAATAGGTTGCCATATGACTGGTAAAGACTTCCAGTCTCTGTTCTAACTCTTCATATTTCTTCTGCAACTCTTTTTCTCTACATAAGAATGATCTACTTGATGTTTCGAGTGCAGATTCTTTCTGTTTTACCAGCCCCTGATTGACACAGAAAATGCATGTAGAGTTTACAAAGTTGCAGTAGTTCTAATCTGTTCAAGCTTATATTCTTAAAATTTAAAAAATAAAAGGAAAATGCTTAAATTTGACATGCAGTTTATTTACCTCTAGCAACTTTATTTTCTCCTTTAGAGTTGCTAAGTCGTTCTTGCCACGAGAAACAGGTTGAAGGTTGTCTTTGGAAGCCACTTTTGCTCCATTAGAATGTGATACTTGACCATTGCTTACAGTAGGCTTTTTCTTGATGTTATTGAAAGAATCTTCTTTTCTATTACCACCCGGTTTCAACAAACGCGCTTGCTTCCTCAAATTTTCGGTCTCCAACTCGTTCTCTGACAAAAGTTGCCTCAATTCATTACATTGAGCTTTGAGGCTACCGATTTCCAATTCAAGATTCTTAGCTATTAGCTCTTTTTCATTCTTCTGCCACATCATGCTACGTAGTGACTCGTATCCACTCTCCTTCACCGAAACATTTACAGTTTCCAATTCCATGTTTTCCTTCAAAGCGTTTTCAAGTAGAGATTCTACTTCTTCGAATGACCTCCTCATGTGATCTAACTCAGATATCAATGATTCTCTATCTTCTATTTGCTTAGCAAGTGCTTTATTCTCTGTTAAAAGAGTTTCAAGACGTGCTTTAAGCGATGAAATTTCTCTGGTGAGATGATTATGAATTTCCTCTGCATGCCTTGCTTCATGATCTAGGTGATTCGATTTTGCATCAACCTTTAACTGTAACTCTTCTACTTGTTTTGACTTTGAAACCACTTGGCTTGCAAGTTCATCCGCTTTAGCTGCATATTGCTCGAGTGATTCGGAAGCCAATTTGAGTCCTTCTTCAAGTTGACTTTTTTGCACCAGAAGCTGACTACATTCGGCCTGTGCCTTGGCAGCTATGGTCTCATTTGCCTCGAACGTTGATACCAACTGTATAGAGAGCTTTCTGAGTTCCTCCTGAAGCCGTTCTGCTGTATTCGAGTTTTTCCACTGCATCTTTCTTACACATTCCTCTGCTTGTATGGCTCTCTTTTCTTGCTTCACTTTGGCACGAGTCAAAGATTCAAGATCCGCTTCGAAGCCTCGAGCTTGATTTTCCAGTTCTTCCTCCAAATTCATGATTACATTTTCAAGTTCTTTTATGGTAACCAATGAGTCGGATTGTTCCTGAGATCTCTTTTTAAGCTTGCTTTCCAAGTCCTTGACCTGAACTTCAAGCTCACCTATGGTGTTCAGCGAATCAGAACATTCTCGTGACTTCCGGTTGAGTTCCTTTTCCAAGTTCTCAACTTGTGTTTGAAGCTCATTTACAATAGCATAAGTGGATGAAGATTCATAGTTGAGTTGTTCCTTCAATTCACTTTGCTCTAATTTGTATGACATGTCATGGTTTTCCTGCTTCAAGATCTCGTAGTCAAGCGCGAGCTGCTCCATATGAACCTCAATTTCTACTTTTTCCCTTCTACGCGTTTCTATTTCGTTCTGGAGTGCTAAGATTTTTAGCTCCAACATGTTCACGTCCTTCGCATCAGGATGCTCCAAAACAAGCTCTTCCAATGCCTTCTGCTCTTCATCGTCAGTATCTGCATCCCACTTTATGTTTTTGCCTTGTAATATGGTAGCTGATTGGTTAGAAAGATTTGCTAAATCCATATCTTTCTGTTCCAACAACTCGTCAAGTTCACGAACAGCAAGAAGCAATTCGGAGTTTGACTCTTGTGTCTTCTGAAGTTGAATTCTAAGATTATGATTTAGATCCTTTTCGTAATCTAGCTCTTCTAGGAGCTCAGCTAGAAGAGCCTGACGATCACCTCCTCCAAAACGAACCTTGTTTCTTGCTGTTGCCTCATTTGAACGACACGTGAAGGATTTAAGCTTTTCACATTCTTCCTTCAAAAGGTCTCTTTCGTCCTTTAACGTATCGATTTCTCTTGCAAGATCATTGCCTCTTCGATTCTCCTTTACAACTTGCTTACGAAGAGCCTGTAATTCCAACTCTGATGTTTCTGCTTGCCTTGACAAAGCTATAAGGTCACTTTTAAGCTTTTCAATCATAATATCTCCTGCCATTTGTGAACTACCTCGTACATCGTCTTCTGTTAGACTGCATGAAGAGTCTTCTGTACTAGATTCTCGAGCTAGACGTCCACCCTGCTCCCATGATTTGTACTGCTTATCACCTAATTCTGATGAAGATGAGAAAAGGTTATTACTGACGTTGTCGCTTTTCATCTGCAAAGCTTGAGGAGCATCGACTTCCGGGCTGCTATCAGCATCATTTGATATCGTGACATCAAACATACTAGCTTTCCTTTGATTTCCATTCATTTTGGTACTGGGATTTATATTCCCACCGAGTTGTGTGTCCTGTTCGAATAACGAATTCAGTGACACATTGATGATACATGTGACAGTTACTTTGGGAATAAAAAGAAGAGGTGTCTTCTACAAATGTCCACAAAAAATTCTAATAACTATATAAGCAACTTGAGCACTTTTTGATTATTTTGCGCTAAGAGGAATGAATAAGTTCCATACCTCAACAGGAGCTATTCTAGGGCTTCTGTCCATGTCACCATTGCTCGTATGCACTCGCGAGCTTTTACTTAACGAATTCAATTTTGCAGTTTCACTGTCCTCAGCAACCCTGCAGAATCCAGAAGGCCAATACTGAGGTTATCAGTAATCACATATACTTTTGTTGAAGAAAGTGAAACAGAGATTTATGCTTTATTAGACTTGGCACCTTTGATCAACCAATTCCGGCATCCTCTGAATCGAAACCTGCATGAAAAAAACATATATCTTTACAGAATTCTTCATCATGCTTTAGTGATGCGCCAAATGATGAATGTACAATGTGATCCGCTATTTAACTGATATGCGGTGACCTAACTTGCTGTTTGAGTGGATAAAGGAGGGTAAACACTAACTTGTAACAAAATATCTGATTTTGAATGGTTGATGGGAAGAGAGACAGAAGATATTTTTGTTGCTGAAACATAACTAGACATGTCAATGGAAGCTTCTCCAACAAATCCAGCTTTTACTGCTCCCTGCAAAAAAACATCAATGCAAGCAAATACCACAAGTCACTCTAGGCGGGCATGGAAGCGATGAAGGGAGATTCTACTTGCATCTAATCAAAACGAGATATGTGGCATCAAACATGCTATAAACAAGCCTACGAACAAAGTAAGCCACCAAAAACACACTAAAATTGTGTCGTGTTTTGATTGAATGCAAGTAGAACGCATTGTTTACGACTCTACGCAGTAGAATTTGCTGTGATGAAAGTGAGCTAAAATGAAGATGAGATTTCATGGCAGTTATTACCAAGACAAAGTGATAGATCTTGTCATGAATCATTCCAGATTTCGGATCTCGAACAAACTTCACAGTTTCGTAAACAGGATCATCCCAATAACAGCTTCCTTCTTTAATTAGTGCCTTCTTCAATTTCACTGTTGGTTTTCCAACATCTGCAGGAACTACTGATACCACCAATGCATCTCCTCCTAATTCTGGCACCTAATGAATGACACCCACATAAAAATAAAAATAAAAACACTTGAATTCACTTATTGCTTGCAACTTTACCCAACACCTAACAAATTGCTGGTAAACTAACTAACCACCAGGATCTCATATCATATATAATCTCAGCCGCCAATTCTTAATAAAACTTGATTATATACCATTAAACTCACATGTTAGACCTAAAGGCATAATTTTTTTAATTTTTTTTTAGAAACTAAAGCCAAAAGCCAGAAAAAGAAAAAGAAAAAGAAAAAGATCAATCCCTGCTAGAACACCTCTGTTTTTTGGGGGAATTATGTTGTGGGATGCAATGTTGATTTATTCAAGATCACAAGCTTGATCCAATGTTTCTTTCTCCTTCCTTTTTTTTTTTTTTTTTTTAAACCAATGTGAAATCAATGATTTATTCCACCAATTGTTGTTGACACCTCTAGGCTCTAGGCTAATGAATTACTTATCACATTGACCACTTCTGGTAAAATACATTACATGATGAGATTACTTATTACTCAAACTCATGGGAAATATTGGCAAAATAGTGATGAAGACATTGCTGATAGAACACACATATATATATAATACCTGAAATGCATGAAATTGCAATTTGAATACAGCTTTAATCTTGTTCTTATCGCTCCTCCTCAACACCGACTTAAACATGTTGTTATTTCAACCTCTCTATCCTATTCAGCTTCACCGACACATACTGTATACACTGACTGTTAAGCAATCATCGGCCATTTTAACTCTCATAATTAAGCTTCCCGCAGGAGAATAGTAGCGGGCATTTTAACCAAATTAAAACCCATTTGTAAAAACGCAGTTGGAAATCACCAATGCAGTGGATTATGATGCAAAGAAGAAGAAGAAAGAAGAGGAGAGATTGAAGTGGGCATTTGGATTTGGGGGATTGAATGGGGAGTGCATGATCAGAGCAAGTCGAAAAAAGGGTGACAAGTGGCCAATTAAGCACTCAATGCGCGCTCTCTCTCTCTCTCTCGTCTCGTGAATTCAATTCAATTAAAAAGAAAAAGATGGAAATGTGGATGCGTGGATTATTTTGGATAGCTATCTATCTATTTTTTTTTTTTTTTTTTTTTTTTTTCCAGGAAACTAAAGATTTTATTAAACGCCGGATAAAAGCCGGTAAATTACAACCACGCCGGACACCACCGGGAAACTCCGGATAGCTATCTATCTATCCATCGCACTTCCATTAAATTTACTTGCTAACGATAATGTGAAATTTTCGAAAAACTATATTCTCTCCGTTTCACGATAACTCATTTACTTGTCAAAAATAAACAGATGTGTAACAAAATAAGAGTGAATTAAATCTTGCTTCGGAAGATGTTCTGCATCAATTATTTGTAACAAATTTTCTTACAACTGTCTCAATTATTTTAAAACGAAAGAGCTAATAAATAATAATGCTCTTTATTTTGATATTTCATATGATATTTTTCGGACAGGTTATTTTCGAAGTCATTTTTATAGATAAAAAAGTTATAAAAAAAAAAAATTAGAATCAAGACTTGGGATCTATTACGCCGTAAACACCGTAGCCAATAATGAATTTGGTGTAACGAACATTAAAATTGTCCTTATCAACTATTTCTTTTCCATTGTATTGAATTATATTCCTTCCGTCCCGTATTACTTACAGGAGCTTTTAAAAGTTTCATGCAGTTTAAAAAACCATATATATGAGTATATTGTTTTCTAAAAGTGACATCTAATATTGCATTGTTTAATGTAAAATTAAAAATATTACATTTAATATTGTATTGGAACGTAAGAACGCATTATAATATGAGAAAAGTTTAACAACCCAAACGGTAATATATTACGGGATGGAGGGAGTATTTTTTTTTCTTCCTGTCATTGATTCTCACTCTTTTTTTTGGAAGGTAATTGAAGAAAAATAATTTCATAGATTATTCAATTCATAAATGACACTTTTTATATTTGTATTTAGTTCCACGCCTTCATTAAATTAATAGGAAAAAGAAATCAGGAAAAAAATACCAGAAAAAAATATGTTTCTTTATTGTCTTAAAAAAAATGTATGAGAGACTAATTGATTACTCCCTCCGTTCTAAAATAAATGATACAGTTGTCAAAAACATGCATATTAAGATGTAAGTTAATATTTTAATTTGAATGTCAAAATAACTATAAAAAAAACCCTTAGTCTATAATTAATGAAATGCTGTATTTTTTCTCTCACTCACCAATAAATAAAGGTAGATGTAGGAAAAACACAATAAATATAGCATTAGAAATGTAACTGCTTTGAAACAAATCTTTTTGACTATTGACTCAGTTATTTTGGAACGGAGGGAGTATTTTTTTAGTCCATCAAACCATGTATATATACATACTCTTCCTTAAAAACTACTTCCTCCCTTCCGCAATATAAGTATTTTTAACTTTTTATGGTGTCTCAAAATATAAGTCCTTCTCACATTTCAATACAATATTAAATGCATTATTTTCACTTTCACACTAAACAATACAATATTATTAGTCAGTTTCAGAAAACAATACTAAAATTTATATTGAAATATTAAAAAACGACTCATTTATTAGGTTTTCTTAAAATGTGTGAAATGACCAAAATACCTTATATTGTGGGACGGAGTGAGTAAATCCTAAATTAGCACCCTTAAGCCTTAAATCCTAACCACCACCACCACCACCCTTAAAACCATGAGAATCGCTATGCTCCCTTAATAGGTAGATATATATATATATATATTTAAGTACAATAATATTTTAAATATTCTTTGACTTGTCCTTATTACCCTTTAAAAGTATGGTTAATCGTTATGAAAACAACAAGTATGGTCGGGTTATTAAGTGAATGGATGCTGGAATTAATTTATTAAAAATCAAAATTTCAATCAAATAGTAAAGAAGCCCGTCTGATTCATCACGGAGGCTACAAGGTTGAACCTAGTTACGTAAGAAAAGAAAAGTTCATTATAAACGTGGTGAAAATATTTACGGTTATCGTTTCTTTAAAAAGGAAAAAGGAAAAAGAAAAAGAAAAAGAAAAAGAAAAAGGTAGTATGAATAATCAGCTACTATATTAATGTTTATTTTACCCTTATCAAACTAAACCTGGGGAATTCTTCTCTACTTCTTTATTATTATTTTTTAAACATACCTTGTAATTTTATTAAAAAGGAAAGAGTAAACCTGGGGAATTCATCCACTAACATTTTTGATTTATTAAGGGGTCACATTAATGTGTCAGTTTGGGCTGGAAGGGCCATATATATATATATGACGACACTTTCTTATAATATATATGTCTCCTTCTAAATTAAATTATACACATGGTGGGACTTTGAACAATCCCTACAATGTCTAATGTTCATCTACTTTTAGTTTCATGTTGTTCTCTTTTGTGCTAGCTGTTTTTGTTTACTATGTTACTTTATTTAATTTAGACGTGAGTTAATTAAATTAATTAAGAGGTTTGTCAACATCTAATCAGGCAATTAAGTTGGTGATAAGCAAAATCATGTATGGCAATGCTTCAACACAATGCTGAAAATGCCAAGATATTCACTACTAGATGATGATGGCCTGTTTCAGACATTCTATCTGTCATGACAATCACCAACAAATTAATCATCTTTTTATCAAACTTAATTGCACTTGTGCTTAATTGACGAGTTAATTCATTCTTTTGGTATATATCTGTTTTATTAAATTATGAGACATACTTCTTTTAAAATGTTAGTACTATCAAGTTAATTAATCGGAAAATCATAAGTTACAGGTAAGTAAATTCCACATTTGGTGAACTTATGACCGTTTCAATTGTTGTAATGTGATCACATTTATGATAGAACGAAGGTAATGTGATAGAATAAAGACATTTCATTACTAAACATACAATGGTACGTATTGTTATAAGTACAAGATTACACTGCAGATAACTGCGTGACACACTGTTGTTGTCTGTGGATAGAGTGCGCGGGAAGTTGAGTGGGGTATAAAGGTGAAGGTAGTGTGAAATAAGCCAATGACATGCAGATTCAGAAATCTATTGGTCACAATTATTTCAAAATGAAATTTGTGTTATTTAAACCTAGCATCCATTCTTCTTAATTGGGGTTGCTTTATACAACACAACACATAGTGTACGTACCGAGAAAGGCCGATAGAGCTGTTAGGTTATACTTCTTCTACCCACTCCAAGTCGATTTATTTTATTGAAAAGAAAAAGAAAAAAAAAAAAAAGAAGCTAACATGCATGCATATATATCATATTCTGTTTATATATCTCTTTTTAATTGGATCACATGATCACTATGTCATAACATTATGAAAAGTACACATACGTAACTTGAAGATTGGGTAAACTGTATGTATAAATATGTATGTCTGTGAAAAACAAAAGAAAAAAATAAAGAACTTCTGAAAAAGGAAGATAAAGATAAAGAGACCCCTAAAAAAAAAAATATGAAACCAAAACTTTGGGCAGAATTGCAATCATATATGATCCTGTCAGAAAAAAGAAATAGTAAAAAAAAAAAAAAATAGTGATAAAATCACTTTGACACGAACAGTATAACCCTCCAAATCACTAAGACAACATAATTATTCTCTGAATAATGTCCCAATCGGTTTTGTAATTATAGTACGTAATGACTCTCTTTTAAACAAACGTTATACACTACTAGAAAAACAGACATAAATCATGCTTTTTAAATGTAATATATTGACAATATATGTTATATATAACATAAAAGATCTTACGTACTGCCGCATCATGTTTCACATTTATTGTTTCGTAGAGATGTAATATCATAAACGATCTTATGTATTGTTACATCATGTTTCACAATTATAGATTGAGAATTCAGAGTGGTGAACATGTGATATTCCTCTTCTAAATAGAGAGTTTGATTAGCCATCTAATACTGGTACTTTATATATTGCTTAGTGAAATCTTTTTTTTTTTTTTTTCAAAAGCTGTAAATTTCATTGATGAGTGAAAATTTACAATTTTGATGCCAACCATGGTCAACTCACTTCAAGACTTCATCAATGTGCTATCCCACATCTTCAAAACCCTGTTCCCCTCAAAAACCCCCCAGTGTGGGAAAAGCAAAAAAAAAAAAAAACTGGGTTTAGGAAAAATCTTTATTCCTGTGAAATCTTTATTCCTATAAATCTTTATTCCTATAATATATATATATATATACACACACACCATAGACTAATATGTATAAGTGAATGAATGGCATGCAACATCCATATAACATCCATTTAACAATATAGATACATCGCGGGGATGATGATTAAGTCATGTTATACTGTAGAATAGAAGTCTTTCGTTTTCGAAACTTTTAGATAGGTCCCTTGAAGAATTAGAAGATTTTAATTAAGTTTTTCTCTTACTTTATATGGTTAATCTAGACGTGTACAAACCATAATTACCCTATCATCATCATCTAATATAATTTTTCTTATGAAGTATCTATAAATACCCATTTACCCTATCATCATCATTAATATAATTTTTTTTATGAAGTATTTTAATATTACAATCTTCACTTTCACTGATTCATGATTGTTTTCCTTACTAATTAGAAAAGCAAAGGTACCGCAACTACTAATGTTATATTTTTATTGTTGTATTGATCGATATTGATTAGGCTTTGATTAACTTCTCTTCTTCTTCTTCTTTTCCGCAGAAATTGATTATATAGTTTTAGTTTTAGTATCAATTACAAAAGCAAGTACTCTTGTGAGGGCAGTGACATAATTAAATCAATTTAATTATACCATGCTTCACATGTCTATACGACTTAATGCTAATTAAGCCGAAAACGCGTGTGTGTCTTAATTAATTTGAATCTTGCGTATAGTGATTCAAGCCACATAATTACTTTCTTACACGTTAATTTTATAGTTTGCTCTGTATATGTAGCTTTGAAGACGGGAAATACTAGTATCGTCTCTGCTCAATGAGATGCGCCGTTAAATACGTGACACATGCATGTACGTAAAATAATAGAATTAAAACTATTTTTTTACACACGTGTTACTCATCTGACAATGCTCGTTACGTAAGAATTTCTCCTTAAAGACTGTTTAAACCTTGAAGAAGAACGAGGAAAAATATGTTTGCAAATTGAATGATATCAATGTTAGAGAATTCATGCCAAGAGACAATATCTATAAATGTCACATGAGGAAGTCCCCCTATCTTATCTTTGTATTTGCATTATTTTGTCATACGTGTTATCAGGGTAACACACATTGTTGGTCTTTCAGTCTTGCCCCACATGTGTATATATATATATGTTCTATAATAATTTAGTGTTGTCACTATACTGGTTACTATATTACTAACTTATAGTTATGTATATCAACTATCTATAATGTGTCATTCATAATCGATCATAATCTTGTTTACTTTGTAGATATCGTAATCCGTGCGTTATACCGAGTGAATTATCATAAAATCGGTTGGTTCTAATGTGTATGCGATATATATTACATTGACTTTCAATAAAAATACAGTCGAAACGATACCATTCATAGTGCAACCAAAGACAGTTGAACGGTTATTATTATTACACTTCTTGATATCTATCGATGTTAAATCTTCGTCCCTTCTCCGCATAAATAAAATCTCATTCATATAATTCCTCCTAAAAAGACAGTGATATGCTATGAATTTTTCGTGAGCTGAATCGAGCCCAAACAAGTCAAACCCAACCCAAACTTAGACCCCCATATATGGTGAACCTATACCATCATCTAGTTGCTCCATTTCCCACAAAAATGCCCTAATAATAGCAACACCATCTTAAATATGAAGGAAAGTTCCACGGCTCCAGGAATTTTGCAACACGGATCGAAAACCAGAAGCGACACATCGTATTATAAGTTTATAAGCACTAATTTAAAAATCTAAGTATGACATGGGTTGAGGGTTAATATTTCAAAAAATTAGAGGGTCAGTTAGTAGACATTAGTGTATAAATTTTTTAAATAGTGTAAAAATACCTATAAATTTTTTTTTAATATTTTAGGGGGTCAAGTGACGCATACCCCCTTATTGGCGCCACCCCTGGTTCCATCATTTTGAGCTATGTTAGAAAAATGGAATTTGAACACTGACGAGGGTCGGACTAGCCTTCGCCACGTGTCATCTATATATTGTCCAACCATTAAATGAAGACATAACAACTATAACATTAAGGGCCAGGTGCCCCACTTGTGCCTAAGGGCGCACCCTAACCCCAGTGGGAGATCGGCCCGCTTCTCCGACCACCACCGCTGGTCGACTCGGTCGCAGCAGAGCTGGGCCAGTATAGTTTGGGCCAAGGCGGCCTGGGGGGATCGACGCAGGTCGGCCAAAGCCTCCTTTATATGATAGTTAGCCCACGTGCTTATAAGATAATTATGGGAAGATTCTAAGGATCCTTTACCCATTAAGACTCTGATTTTTAATATGTCCATAATTATCCCTAAAATCATAGGGATTTACATGTATTAATCCTTAGGGAAATAATATTAATATTAAATACAACTCCTTGCAGGACAAGGATTGAGATGTGACATCCTCTATATAAACAACACTTATAACAGATCCGACCTCACAACAAGTAGTTCAGTCAGATCTTGGGCTTATGACGAGGGTCGGACTAGCCTTCGCCACGTGTCATCTATATATTGTCCAACCATTAAATGAAGATATAACAACTATAACATTAAGGGCCAGGTGCCCCACTTCAGGCCTAAGGGCAGATCCTAACCCCAGGTGGGAGATCGGCCCCGCTCACCCGACCACCGCGGGTCGACTCGGTCGCAGCAGAGCTGGGCCAGTATAGTTTGGGCCAAGGCGGCCTGGGGAGATCGACGCAGGTCGGCCAAAGCCTCATTTATATGATAGTTAGCCCACGTGCTTATAAGATAATTATGGGAAGATTCTAAGGATCATTTACCCATTAAGACTCTGATTTTTAATATGTTCATAATTATCCCTAAAATCATAGGGATTTACATGTATTAATCCTTAGGGAAATAATATTAATATTAAATACAACTCCTTGCAGGACAAGGATTGGGATGTGACATCCTCTATATAAACAACCCTAAGGAACTACGAATGACTTAATTCCTGAAACATAACAGGATACGTAGGCAACTTGAGAGAGACTCTCAAGCTCAGTCTAAAAATCACCCAAAAAACCATCCCTCGTTCATATTACCCTAGATTAAACGGTCCGGATTATTACTAGACGAGATCCAGCATCGTCAAACACCCTTTAAAATATTAGGTTAAAGGTGGTAAATGACTGCTTTTAATCTAAAATGGAAAAAAAGGACAAGAAAAAAAGATAGTGGTTGAGAAGGACAAAAACGCGCATGTTACTACATGTGTTACTACATGCGTCTGTAGCAACATGTAGTAACACATGTACTAACATGCGCGTTTTTGTCCTTATTAACCATTATCTTTTTTTCTTGTCATTTTATCACATTTTGTATCTTATTTTGTCCTTCTGGCCCGTCACCCCAAAAATATTTTGTCATTTATTGTATTACTCGCATTTTAAGGAATTGAGATCTCCTCCTATGCACAGATTGCTCCTGTGCATTCTTAGCCTAAATTATAAATAAATAAAAAAACGGCTTATACAGCCCCAAGTGTGAACACTATAAATCCAATAAATGTACATGAGTATATCTCATCTTGTTAGGATCAAGCGCTTACAATTTTACTAAAATCAATTGGTGTTACTATATTTACTTATACATTAAGAGTGTGACAATATCGATCTCTCAACACCACCCCTCAAGTGTGGGCAATCTCTCCCAACACTTGCACAATATAATTGGGTTCAACACGCTCCCAAGATCTAGGTTATGGGGTGAGGGAAGTTCATCTCTAAATATGGTGTGTGACACAATTACAAATTCCTAATGTGGGACATTTTAATGCTAGGAGTAGTAGCACCGATCGAGACACTCGATCTTCGCACAGCGGAAGCTTATGCGATTTACGATATGAGACATAACTAATTAATCCTACGAGAAGGTTGAAGATTTACCTTATCGGAGAGAAAGAGATATTCGACTAAGGGAGAAGCCGTGATCTTCCGGATTGTATCTCCAAGCGACGACTGGTGGACGTCGATCCTCGCCGTAGAACCTCCTCGAATATGCCTAAGAAAAACCCTAGGTTTTTCTCCTCTAGATGACTAAGGCAAGAAACTAATTTTTCTTCCTTTATTTTACAAAGTGGCGTATTTAATTGTGTGTATTGTGTTAGGAGGAACTCTCTTTATATAGGAAAATTACTAGTCAATAGAGTTATCATTTTCACACCACAAAAACCTATTCCCACAAGGAAAATATATTTTTGCTACAAAATAAGAGATAATTCCCAAAAATCAATCTCTTAATTTTCCATTAATTATCCAACAAAAAGATAATTAATTAATTACACATATGAGATAATCTAGGAAAATTTCTTCTCCTAATTAATCACAATAAGTGGTGCCATTTAGTCATCAAATTCAATAGAAAATGTCTTTTCTATTTTATATATTATTTACTAAATAAATAATATTGCATATTCATTAAATAGACCAACTATTTAATTTTTTTCTAGGTTCCATAAAACGAGAAAACACTCGCGTGTTAGGAGCCAACCTGGGGACCATGGACCTATAATCAGTAGCTGTAATAAATTGAATAAAATATTCATCAAACAGAATATTTCTACTCAAATCATTAATTCCGGAATTACGCCACCATAAATCCGAAACTGAACTCTATCGATTATAGATATAACTTATTCTCAAAACGTCGAGTCGAGTCGATAAGTGTCCATTGATATAATCATTACATATAAACTAACCCTCCATAGACTATCCGTAATGAAGTAGGATTATTTCCGTAAACCTTCTTCACTACATCTTATCATTATTTACCATTAACCCACTAGTGAGCAATTAGTTCATAACCAATACGAACTCCCGGGATCGATCAGTTTCTAGGATTAACAAATAAGGGGATTGTCTTTCTACTTCCCGCATGAATGAATGGATTTCATATTTGTGAGACACACACTTCCCACTCATTCCAGAATAGTGCCAACGTGAAAGTGATTCGGACCGCGTCTCTTAGCGATCCTTAACGAACACATCAGACCCTATCCTGAAACCAGTAGTAGTATGCAATCACTTCAGGATTAAGGTTAATCCATAGATGATCATCTTGTGATTTAATAAGATTTCTCAACCACGGAATTATATGAGAAACGCAGATTAAATCGGTCCAGTCCTATATGACTCTCATCATATATAAATGCCCTACTTAGACAACCAATGTCGACGGTCCGGATAGGACGGTCACACCATAAAGTGTTCTGGGCGCATTATTGGTGGTTTAATCAATAGACCCATACTTTGATTAACTTCACCACGGACTAACATTTCAAGTGTATCACCATAAACTTAATCCTCATGTGTGACAGACACACTAAGTAATATGGCTACATATGATACGACTTAGGGTTTTCAGTAATGTATTACTTACAAGCACGAAACAAGTAATAAGATGAGAATAAATCTGTCATTTATTAATTCTAAAAATAATTATATAAATTGTCTTTCAGACGCTACATCCAACATTTAACATGTCCCTCAAGTGTGAGTCTATAAAGAGCATGGGTCAAATGACACATAAGGCATAAGGGACACTCTTGGGTTGGGTTGGGTTGACTTGGGTTGGGTTGGGTTGACTTGGGTTGGGTTTTTACATAGTATAAGTCGGGTTGGTTCAAGGAAAAACTAACCCAAACCAAACCAATTGACTATAAAACCCAATGGGTTGGTTTGGGTTGGTTTCGGGTTGGGTTTCGGGTTTTCATCCATAAAACATGCATCTATAATAGAACTTTTATGATATAAAATCCACACACATATATATATCAAAATTCGAGTTCCATACCATATGTTCATATCAATAATCATTAAAGAAAACACTTTTTAGGAAAGAATACGTTAAAATTTGATAATGAAGAGTCCAACAACATATAACAAACCAACAACATATAGAGATAATGATCATATTTGAAATAGTCATACTTAAAAAAAACATACACGGATTCTTTTTTTCGAAAAAAGGTCAAAGAATCGTAGACGGAAACTGAAAATGAATTTATAGCAGCAATATGATAACACAATTTTACTATGGATGGAATTCAAACATACATATACACACACACACACACACACACACACACACACACACACACATATATATATATATATATATATATATATATATATATATATATATATATATATATCGGGTTGGGTTGGGTCAACCCGGAAGAAATATAAAAAAAACCAAACCAACCCAAAATGTTTTTGGTTCGGGTCAAAACCCAACCCAAAAAATTTGGGTTTCAATTGGTTTGGGTTTTCGGGTTGGTTCGATTTGGGTTTTGAGTTGGATTGGGTTTATTGGGTTTTTTGCTCAGCCTTACTCTTAAGACCAACAAAGAGGCCAACACTTGCACATTAATAGGGTGTTCAACACGTCTCCATTTTAAGCATCGATTTCTAATCTACTCGATTTCAAAATCGAGTGATTTAAAATTTTACTAACATTTTTATATCACGTGGATTTTATTTATATTTAGTTGTTAACCAATTCTACCTATAATTGTAACTAGACTTTGATGAAAGGCCAATAAAAAAATATGACAAGTTAATTATTAACACCAATACTACTACAGTCAACGCAACGTCAAACACTCCGTAGGAGAAATAAGGAGAAAACACGTGGGAGTCATAAGGAGTGATGTGGCCGGACTTGTTACGTGACTAAAGGCTCTCGGAGTTACTCTTTAATCGTACATTGCTTGAAAGTCGAGTACAACCTTTGTTATTATCACTTTTATTATTTATATTAAATAAGAGATAATAGGAAGATCTGTTTTGAATTTGCTTAGAATTTGTTTAGATTTTTTTTTTTATCTGTTTCGATCCTTTTGGCTGCTGATCATTAGGACTCTGTAAAACAAACTCTCCTGCCGGCTATAAAGGAGAAGAATCACTTTGTATTTTAGTATTGGGAAATAAATATACAGCATTATTCTTTTTACCTTAATTAAATTATTTCAAACACTCTGTTGAATTTATCTCTGTTTTCATGGTATCAGAGCCAGAAGGGAGTTCAGGAATGCCTCAATTATCATTAAACGTTGGTAGCTTCATCAACTTGCGGCTCACCTCCAAAAATTATCCGCTATGGAGAGAGCAAGCTCTTTCTCTTGCAGAAAGTCAAGACTTGGTGGATCATTTACATTCAAATTCAGCACCGAGTGAATTTGTGACAAACACCACGTCAGAGAGCGCCACACAAACCCCAAATCCTGCGTACATCAAGTGGAAAAAATCAAACAGGTTACTCAGGGGCTGGATCATTGGTTCTCTGTCAGAAGAAGCTTTAGGGATTGTCATTGGATTGACTACATCGCATGATGTGTGGGAAGCCCTAAAAACTGCCTATGCGCAAGACTCACAAGAAAGAGTATTCAATCTTAGACAACAATTGACATACCTCAGGAAAGAGGACACACATTCAGTCAATGATCATGTAAGAAAGTTTAAGGAACTATGTGACAGTCTGTCGGCTATAGGGAAACCCGTCCCTGATGAAGAAAAAGTGTATTACCTGCTCACTAGTTTGGGCTCCAATTATGAAACCTTCACCACAACCATGTTGAAGCCTCCACGTCCCTCTTATCTTGAACTCGTGTCTCAGTTACAAAGCCTTGACCAACGCAGGACTTGGCTCTCCAAACAACCAGGAAACTCGGACTTTGGTTCCAGGCTCCTGGTGGCGTTCATTGGACAAAAGACAGGACAAAATCAAGGTAATTACAACAACAACAACAAGGGCGCGTCGGTCCACGGTTTGCCTCAAATGGAAGAGGATTCCCAGACAAAAGTAAACGCAGCATGAGACACAGCAATGAGATTTAATTAAATTTGAAAGGATGACTCAGTTTGAGAGAGACATGTACCGAGGAGAAACTTGCAACTATTGTGGAGTCCAAGGCCATGTCTCTAAAGTCTGTTGGTGGCTCAAGAAAAAGAAAGCTGAAGAAGGACAGCTTCCAAAGGCATTAGCTGCGTTAACCCTTGACAACAGCTTGATTGAAAGCGACTGGACCTTAGACACAGGAGCCTCTAATCACATGGTTTCCAAATCAGGTATGCTTACTAATTTAAAAAATTACCATGGGACAGATTCAGTCATGATTGGAGATGGATCTCCACTCCCAATTCTTGGAATTGGTGATCTATCTCCCAACACTGAAATTGACCATCTCTCAATGAATAATATCTTGCTTGTTCCTGCTTTAAAAAAAAAACCTGCTCTCTGTCAGTCAATTAACCAAAAATAACCCTGTTAACTGTATTTTTAATGATGCTGGCTTTTGTATAAAGGAGAAGGTCACAGGTCAAACACTTCAGGAAGGGAAGCTCAAGGGTAATCTGTACACCTTGGCCAGTGAACATTCGGCCTTATTTGCTACAAGCCATAGCCCTAGCCCATCAGACTTGTGGCATCAAAGGCTGGGTCACAGTCAACTTCAGGCTGTTCATACTCTGCAAAATAAGGGCTTTATTCAAGTTTCAGGAAAAATAAAACAGACTCATGTGTGTGAAAGTTGTCAGCTTGGAAAAATGAGCAAGCAACCATTCACCCACTCTGAGCACACTAGTACTGCACCTTTTGACATTGTTCATTGTGATTTATGGGGTCCCTCCCCCGTTGTTTCCATTCATAAGTACAAATATTATGCTACGTTTGTTGATGATTTTTCAAAATTTATTTGGTTATTTCCGTTGTGTAATAAATCTGATTTCTTTCAAGTGTATCTGTCTTTTGAAAGCTTTGTTAAAACGCTTGATTCGGCAAAGTCATTAAAATATTTCACTCTGACGGTGGAGGTGAATTTGTTAACACTCCTCTCATCACTCATATGTTGTCTCAAGGAACTTTACACTATCTGTCTTGCCCTCATACCCCTCAACAAAGTGGTTATGTAGAACGAAGGCATAGGACAATCAGAGAATTAGGGCTAACCATGATGTTTCATAGCAGAACTCCTCTCTTTTTATGGTTTGAAGCCTTTTCTACCGCTGTTCACATCATTAACCGACTTCCCACTCCTACTCTAGGATCTGAGACACCCTATTTCAAGCTGCACAACAGTCACCCTAATTACAGTCACCTTAGAGTTTTTGGATCTAGGTGTTTTCCCTACACGTGGGACTCCAAGCGTCACAAGTTTGATCCGAAATCTACCCCTTGTGTTTTTGTCGGCTATCATCCTCAATACAAAGGGTATAAGTGTTTTCATCCTGGTACTAGGAAATTTTTTATTTCGAGAAACGTTATTTTTGATGAACTCCTCTTTCCTTATAAAGAAGCCATTTCTCTTCATAAACAGCCCTCTCGTGCCTATATCTCTGATTTAATTGATTCTTGGATACAAGTCTCCATTCCTCTATCTACTCCACCTATTTTTCCTACCATCTCTCCTTCAATTTCCATTCCCTCACCATCCAGCCCCTCCAATTCTATTTCCCTTCCCCTGTCTCCTACCTCCACTCCTAATACTAGTGAAGAACCACCCATCACACCCCAAACAAATAATTCAAATCCCTCTCCTGAACTCCCACCGATCGTTCCCTCTTCTAGTCCAGAAAGCTTCCAGCCCGTCCTCAATCCAGGCCACCTCTCAGCCCCAAATTCTGATCAGAGCTCTGACCATAATTCAACCCATAGCCCAGCCCACTTCTCTGACCGAAGTTCATCCCCCGGTTCAAACCGAAACTCTGATCACACACACTCCCAACCTCCTAGCCCCTCTCCACATTCCCGACTAACCACTCCTACTCCTTCCCCTCCCCCTCCTCCTCCCTCCGGCCCTCCCAGTACTCATTCTATGTTAACTAGAGCTAAACGGGCCATTCCAAGCCCAACCCCAAGTATGCTCTTCTTACTCAGACCTATAGTGATATACCATCTATCCCGAAAACCGTAAAATCTGCTCTGCAACACCCAGGCTGGCTCAAAGCCATGCAGGAAGAACTTCAAGCCCTTCACTCTAACCACACATGGACTCTTGTCCCTAGAGATCCCTCCATGCATATCATAGGTTGTAAATGGGTTTTTAAGCCCAAACTAAACCCCAATGGTACCCTTGAAAGATTAAAATGTCATTTGGTAGCCAAAGGCTTCCATCAAGTTGATGGCATTGACTATCACGAAACTTATTCTCCTGTTATCAAACCTAGCACCATTCGGCTCATCCTCACCTCGCTCTCTATTTCACTTGGTCTTACTCGGTTGGATGTTAAAAATGCTTTCTTACATGGCAATCTGCATGAAACTATTTATATGGAACAACCTCCGTGACACTCGACCGCATTTTCCTAACCATGTTTGCAAACTCCAAAAATCTCTTTATGGTCTCAAACAGCACCTGGGCCTGGTTTGATCGGTTTAGCTCTTTTCTCACCTCCCAGGTTTTTTGTGCGATCTAAGTGATCCTCTTTATTTATTTTACACACTAACAAATCAATTATGCTATTACTTTTGTATGTCGATGATATGTTATTGACAGCTCCAATCCGCAAGACATCCCAGGCGTTTATATACATTACAAGCACGGAATTTGCAATGAAGGATCTTGGACCCATTCATCACTTTCTCGGGTCGAAATTCACGTAACTAAAGACACCTTCGTCCTCTCCCAATGTCACTATGCTCAAGACATACTTGACCGAGCTCAAATGATGATTGTAAACCGGTTTCTACTCCAATGGAAAGCAAATACAGAACTTGCCAAATTCTCCTCCTCGGATGATGTCACATTCTATCGAAGTGCAGGTTGGAGCTCTACAGAGACCTAACGTTCACCCGGCCGGACTTGAGTTTCACAAATCAATTTTGCCTCACAATTTCTTCAACAACCAACGGCTCAACACCTTCAATTAGTTCGTCGCCTACTTCGCTTTGTCAAAGGATCAATTGATTTATGTCGACCTTGAAGAAACCACACCAACTTCATCTTTTCGCCTTCTCCGATGCCGATTGGGTTTGGATGCCAACAGACGTCGCTGCTCCACCATCTTGGCTATTGCACTTTTCTTGGCCCAAATTTGATATCTTGGTGTGCCAAAAACAACATTCTCGTGGTCTCGTTCTAGCTCGAAGTGAATATCGGGCAATGGCACACACACCGCCGAAATCACTTGGTTATCTCATTTGCTTTCTGAACTTCGACTTGCACCACCAGCTCCGCCTACACTCTATTCAGACAACCTCAGTGCCCTACATTTGACCATCAATCCAGTCTTCCACGCTCGTAGTAAACACATCGAACTAGACTATCACTTTGTTCGTGAAAAGGTAGCTCAGGGGTCTCTGGTTACTAAGCATGTTCCGGCTTCACATCAAATTGCGGATGTTCTGACTAAACCACCCTCCAAGGCTTCGCTACGTTGTTTTCAACCCAAACTTTGCCTCTTCCCTCGGCTTCGTTTGCGGGAGGATATTAACACCAATACTACTACAGTCAACGCAACGTCAAACACTCCGTAGGAGAAATAAGGAGAAAACACGTGGGAGTCATAAGGAGTGATGTGGCCGGACTTGTTACGTGACTAAAGGCTCTCGGAGTTACTCTTTAATCGTACATTGCTTGAAAGTCGAGTACAACCTTTGTTATTATCACTTTTATTATTTATATTAAATAAGAGATAATAGGAAGATCTGTTTTGAATTTGCTTAGAATTTGTTTAGATTTTTTTTTTTTATCTGTTTCGATCCTTTTGGCTGCTGATCATTAGGACTCTGTAAAACAAACTCTCCTGCCGGCTATAAAGGAGAAGAATCACTTTGTATTTTAGTATTGGGAAATAAATATACAGCATTATTCTTTTTACCTTAATTAAATTATTTCAAACACTCTGTTGAATTTATCTCTGTTTTCACTAATGGTGTGTCCCATATCCTTAAATGGAGTAATAATAGGTGTTTATTTACGGCACCATACTATATCTACACACTCGTTCTTTTGCATTTGAATACATTTTGTATTTATGTTATATTGTATATGAATATGGTTAGAAATCAAAATACATAACATCAATCATCAGATAATTGTATATAACTATATATTACACATATATATCGTCAAGGTTTATTATCTGATTGTTGCATAATAACAATTTCTTTCTATCGTAAAAGTTTGTCTATAGTTTAGCAAGAGCTTTATCGTCATTTCAGGCAAGCCTATGCCTTCGGTGTTAATAATGAGAAATACTTGTGTGGTGTCTCAGCCAAGCCAGCCGAATTCGACCTAAAAGGCCACAAGTCAAGCTTGTATTTTTTAAGGCAATATGTGTGGAGACACCGTGCGGAGCACTATAAACCACACAGTTTCATTATGTATTTAAACTGTGTGGTTCTGATCGTTTCACTCGTCACTCCACATCAAAATACACTATCCACACAAGTATTTCCGGTTAATAATAGCACTTTTGGGCCGTCACTGAAATGCAATAGTATCAGGCCCTTGGGCCGTCACTCGTCATTTCAGGCAAGCCTATGCCTTGGGTGTTAATAATGAGAAATAATTGTGTGGTGTCTCAATACGTGTGGAGACACCGTGTGTAGCACTATAAACCATATAGTTTCATTATGTATTTAAACTGTGTGGTTCTGATCGTTTCACTCGTCGGTTCCCCTCAAAATACACTATCCATACAAGTATTTCCGATTAATAATAGCACTTTTGGGCCGTCACTGAAATGCAGTAGTATCAGGTCCTTGGGTTAGCGATCATTCACATTGATGCATCGGCACCCAATTACCCAAATTAATTGTTCTAATGAAGAATTATTTGTCTTTTCTTTTTTCTTTACAAAACAAAATAATTTTATAGCTAAAATTGAAATAGAGAAAGGGACCACGTGGTAAGTGACTTAAGAATACCTAGGGAAGTCATCAGTTGATGTAAGTCAACTTGATGATACATTTCATGATGTTTTACCCCATTTCTCATGCATTTTTGATGTTTTATATCAATTCGAGTCACTAATTGCTTAGTTTCATCCCAATGTGTATGTAGTAATTATTAAATAAAATAGCATATTTTGATAGGTTTTGTACCAGTTATAGTAACCGGAGCGTCGTGTCGGGTTTACGCTTGGTATTTTGGTGATTTATTGCGGGATTATAGGTTGACCAAGACCCCGACGGACGACACGTGTTGAGCCTAAACACGTCTTTTGAGGGCTAGAAGATTATGCCGGAAGCTATCGAGTTCAAGAGGATCAATTGTCCTTGGTGCTTCTACCGTAGCCTATCTTCAATGGACTTTTGACCCCACTTAGAGGAATTTTCTGGAGAAGACTTCTTCATGACAGTTGTAGATAAAAAAACGAGCTTTCCAACGCATCTTGAATCACATCAATTGGAGGTCTACAACTCAAGTTATGGCCATTTTACCGAGCTGCTGTGAAGAACCAGCCTATTACGGCACGCGCTGGAGCGTCGCAGAAAGCTGTCAGAGATATTTTAGTAATACCGGCGCACGCCGGACCTTTAGCGGTGCACGCCAGAGGTCGCAGAAACAGCAGTTTCAGCATATAAACTTCATCTGGATCAAATTTTACCCAATTTTTAACACCCCCACTTCATCTTCTCCATTTCCCCCTTTCATTTGAAGGCACCAAACCCGCCCCAAGGGCTCTCCTAGGAGGATTTTGTCACCAAAATTAACTCTTGATTGCAATTGTAACCATTAAGGATTAGATTCTTAGTTTAATTCATTCTACTTTTGTTAGAGCAAAATACACTTATGTATCAACTCCATTGAAGGTTTGGAGCTTGAATGAAGGCTATCATTTTCGAGTAGATTGCTTGAGCTTGGTAAAATCCTTATCTTTACTTTGATTCAAGTGTTCTTATGACTATGAATGTTAATCTTGGCATGTTAATGTTTATAATTATGAGTGGCTAGGTTAAACTAGCCAAGACTATGTTGTAGAACTAGTTAATCTCTTATGTTGATTGGGAATGATTGTTTATGTTGTTAGTTTAAATTGTTGTGAATCTCTTCCTACTTGTATTGTATGGTTTGCTTGTGTTGGATTGATCACCTAATGCTTGCACCTACACACTTAATGGAGACCGAAAGGAGATATTAGGTGTGAGAAGAGGGTAGGAGAACCGGAAGGTAAAATCGACCTCTTGAGGCATTTGATTTCTTATCCGGGGATTGTTGACCTTACCATTGCATTCAAGTTCTTATCATACCAATTCGTTAGGTTTAGAACACCTAGGCCAAAGAGGAGGTATAGAGTAGTTTCATACACTCGTATGAGGGGGAACTGCTTGCTTAGGAATGCACAATTTCACACTTTTGAACACCATTGGTTGGATGAAAGGAGATCATTCCCATGATACTATGTGAGATTTGCTAGTCTACACATTGTCTTGGTTAGACCTTTTATCATTTTATCACCTTTGTAGTAGTAGAATCATAAAACATTTACTTTCCTGTTAATTTGCGACTTAGATCAAGATAATAATAGCTTTTTGGTGTTCAACCTCACAATCCTCGTGGATACGACCTTGAACACTAGACTAGACTACAATTCACCCAGTACACTGCCGGTAAGATTGGACAAGTAGGAAAGTCCGATCACCAGTTCGATTCTCCTCTGAGGCGCCATGTTGAAAGAGCTCTTGGCCAGACCTTACCCCTGAGTAAGAGTCATACTCTGCAGTCACGACACGGGCCGAACTCCGAATTAGTCAGATCATTGGATTCCGGATACTGGATGCTTTAAGCAAAAAAATAGAGAAAGGGGCTTTAAGGTTTAAGGGAACCCTACCAAATCTATCATTTTTCTTAATGGTATCCCATTAGATGCATAATTTTAAGCATTGTGGTGTTGCTTCATATAGATTTCGTAGGTATAAAGGACCTACATCATATAAGAGAACAAGTTTGTATTAAATATGACATGATTATAATCTGATAAATATGTTGCTAAAAAATATCCAATTTCAATGGACATATCTACGAACAGGGGGCTTAACCGGGTCCCAATTACCAAACAGGGCCAAAGCCCAGTACATTCCATTGTTTAGAATTTACCCAAAAAAAGTCATTGATTCATTGGGCCAACATCCCAAACAATCAACCATTTTGTCCCTTTTATAAGTTGTTGCCCTTTTTCAGAAAGATGTATGTAAGTCCTTTGAAAGGCAAATGAGAAATAAGGAAGGCCGCGCTTATGCTAAAGTCATTAGACTATAACCCTGACGAAATAGATGTTAGGGGAGTCGTTATATAATCCTCTGGATATGGCGCAGTGGTACATGCGTGGGTGCAGTAGTCAAAGATCTAACCTGTTCTGGAGGTCACTGGTTCGATTCGTGAATGAGGGTTGATTTACGATTGATAACACCATTCAAATCTGAGAGGTTTCAAAAGAGGCGTGTACGCTGAAATGCTATTAGGTTATGATTAACACTCTCATCACTTTCATGGGATCGGGGTGAGTGACTTTTAATGGTAGGGTTTACCATTTTTAGGGGAGTCGTTATAAATAACATGTGTAGTGTTGTTCGATATAGAAAATGTTGGACCAAAAAGTATTTTAAGAAAACTGTTATACATTAAGTAATTTGGGTATTTAATTGTGGTGTCATGAGCTAAAAATAATAGTAACAATAATATGGTGTCTTGAATAATCGTGTGTCGAACAATTATAGAACATATTTTATTTTATTTTTGAAAAAATAGAACATATTATATTAATATTCTAAATATTGTTATAGTATAAGGTGAAAAGAAGACAAAAGGGACATTTATTAGAGAATATAATTTGATGCATAAAACAAGAGACATTACAATATCCTTTTAAACTAATGGGATCCTAACCCCCTCTATTTCATCCCATCTATGAAACAAAAGGCTAAAAGTTAGAAACATAATCTATAATGGGATGTCTGTTGACCAATGCTCATTTCATCATTTTTAATATATTCTATATTTCTATCATGACAATGGCATACGATTATATGAATATATAAACAATTTGCTATCAGAAAAGTAGCGGTTTGGAGTGTCGCATGTCTTGCCGGCCGGCAGTTGCAGGCTGGCCGGCCGGCCTCCTTCTACTTCTTCTTTTTCTTCCTTCCCATCTTTTTGTGCAACACATAATTATGTACAAGTGTATTTACGAAGGGTGTTAGGATCATGACGATTTACATAACATATTTTTCCTGTATTGATCACGGAGGGCACCAAGGACGGAGGTTTATAGACATGTTAAAGTTACGGCACCCTACTTTTTTCTTGTACAAAAAAGAAAAAACCTAAATAGTGCGGTATAATTTATTAAGTCGTGTTTACCCAGCTCATCTGATCAGAGTCGAATGTAGAAATTTTAGGATGCAGGTCAAAAATGTATCAGACAAATTTGATATTTATCATTGGATTGATATAACTTTTTTTAACTGGTCCAGTGCAATTGTTTTTAGCGGGCCAGTTACCCTATGATGCTAAAGGGTGTAGCCGCCCCCTATACACGATCATGCAGACGCCGTCTATTAGCCCACCCGTACGTTAGTTTATAAGGGCACTCCCAGCAGAGTCCCTAAATTTTATCCCTAAAATAATATAAAATAATACATATCCCTATTTTACAACATCTCAATTCAAAAACCTCTACAACAGCATCCATATTCTTATCCCTATAACATTTCAAATAATATTAAATAATACATATTCTACCTCACAACCCTATTTATACATATTAAATATTTATTATTTCACTCAAAGTGAAGATCCCTATCTATCCCTATAATTTTTAACAATTAAATATGTTTAGAAGCGTTGAATAGTGATCCCACACAAGAGGACATGACTGCTCATATCCCTAAAAATAAATAGGGATATGGCGCTCTCTTGTAGAGAATTTATTTGGAGTGAAAACTATATTTTTATCTTCATTTTAGGGATTGAGGACCGTATGCGCTTCACTTTGGGAGTCTTTAACTCCGTCTTTGTCGGACACTTTTCAATCAATATTGTAAATGTGTTTTGTGTTGATCAATGTGAAACAACCGTTTAAAAAAAATTAGCTCTACGTTTTCTCTATATAAAATTCTTTAAGACCCTGTGCAAATAAAAAAATTGGATCCACTACTCTACTAGTCTTTTTAATGTTACATCTCATTGGAAACAGTCTATCAACAAAAAGTTAATTCTATAATTTGTGACGATTGACCATTAATTGAAAAGTTGGACCAGTTGGTTACGGATGTCGGGTTTAAAAAAAGAAATCATAGGTTTAGTTGGGGTGACAGAAAGACGTCCATTTTCAAAACTATATATACAGACGATACATGCATCTATAATTTCACATCATTCATAAAACACTAAAATCCATTCTGCCATTTGAAACAACCATTTTCCCAAAAATATATACCTTATTGAAACAACACTTTCTGTCGTCTAATTATAGTCGATTTTCTTCGATCATTCAGAAAATGAGGCAGGCAGGTGCATATTCAAATATAATAGGTGTATCGGCAGGGAAGACGAGCCCGCATTCGTTTCCATTGGCAAGAATAAAGAAGATAATGAAGAAATCAGGATCAGGTGATGATGTGAAGATGATATCAGGGGAATCACCCATAGTGATTTCAAAAGCATGTGAGCTGTTTGTAGAGGAGATCACAAAGAGGGCATGGATGATGACTATGCAAGGGAAAAGAAGGACTTTACATAAAGAAGATATTGCTTCTGCTGTTTTAGCTACTGATGTTTTTGACTTTCTTGTCACCTTGGTTTCTTCTTCTCCTCCTCCTCCTTCTGATCATCATCATCAGAATATCTAGTGCTCCGGGTACATTAATTTTGGGTTAAAGTTTGAGTTTACAGAGGTCGAAGATCTCTGAAAAGTCAAAGATTGACTATACGTTCGATTCTTCAGAGGTCGAATAGTATAGTGCCTTTGACAACTGCTTATAGGATATATATTTTGATGTTTTTTTTTCCTTCCTGTTAGTGTAATTTCAACCCTTTCACATCCATAAAGTTGCCCAACAAAATGTTACAAGTTTAGAAAAACATATTTAATCATTTTTTGATATTTTTACTATTCCTCGTAATACCCCGTTATGTCTCTGATATGATATTGCGGCATATTGTCATTGCAGTAGTATTTTCTTTTAGGGGTAAAGGCAATTTTATTTAACAATTAACCAGAGTCAACGGCACAAACCGAGATTACATGGGAAGGGAGTTGGATCCCCAAACCACACACACATTAAGACTTAAACCTTTCTTTGTCAAAAGATGGGCAGAGACATTTCTATGTCTATTCATAAAAGAGAATGAGGAAGAAAAAAAACCTAAACGTAAACGAAGGATGTCATCTATAATACTTTCAGTTGAGGATCGATATTCATAAACTTCTAAGAGACGGTGATAAGTGTTAAGAGAATATAAGTTATATAACACCTTCCTTTGCAGTAGTATTTTTGCTTTAATTTTTCATTGAGGCAATATTTTTTTTTTTTTTTTTTTTTTGTTTGACAGATCGTTGTTGCTTTATGCAAATTGAAAAATAATTTCATAAACCCTAAACCTTGTGGAGACACAAGTATTTCCCCTAAACCTTAACTTTCGACACTTCGAAGCTGTCTACTCAGCTACCAACGCTAGCAAAGCTTTCTCCGATAATGCATAGTTGTTCCATTTCCCTGCAAAGGCAATCAAACCCCTTCAATTCTCTCCACCACCGGCTCCTTTTCCTCCGGTTCATGGGTGGAGGGCCGAGAACTTTTTTGGGAGGGCTCAACAAATGGCAATGGAAGCGCCTTCACGAGAAACAAGCCAGAGAAAAAGAAAAACGCTTACTTGATCAAGAAAAACAGCTTTACCAAGCTCGACTTCGATCTCAAATCCGGGCCAAAGTCTCTGCTTCTCTGAACCCTGATTCTGGTTCGGCTCAAATCAGTGGGGAAAAGCCGAATTTCGCACCTTTATCGCCTCAAAAACATATTAAAGCTTTAGCTGATCGGTTTATGAAAGAAGGGGCTGAGGATTTGTGGAATGAAGACGATGGGCCTTTTGAAACTCCGACCCCTTTACCTAAGAAGAGAGTAATTTCTGAGCCTATTGATTTGAATAAGATTGTTTCTTCCCATTCTCCTGTTAAAAGTAATAGAAATAAAAATGTTGGGACTCACTTTTTCCCAAAACCTCGGAATTTTTCCACAGCTATAATGGGGTTAGGATTCAATTCTAGGAGCCGTGGTGTAGATAGGATTTGTAAGAATAATAATGCTAACTTTATTGGGAACTTTGATCTGACAGTTCCATATCGACAGCTTTCCAACAATCGGTTAATTACTAAACTCGTGGGTTCTGAAGGGTGTGAAATGAGGCAGGGTCTGGATTCAACGTGTGATAGTCTTGTGGATTGTAATAAATTTATGCAATTTAGGTGTTATTCGGTGAAGGCCGGTTTGACTGTAAGCAAGAGGCCTAAAAAATTCTATTTTGCAAATGATGATAGCTCAACAAGCGAGGATGTCTCTGATTCTGAAGGAGATTTGGAAGGCCCTATAAATGGGGAGAGAGTTACGATGCCGAGGTATAAGATGAATAGGGGTGATATGGATTCATCTAATGATGAAAGTGATGAGGAGGACGAGAAGAAGAAAAGAAGCAATGCGAAGAGAGTGATAAGTAGTGCTGCATTAGGTAAGTATGATATAAAGATAAAGAAGCGCATACCTTTGAAATTCTTGGAAGATGAGGAGGATTCTTCACAGCATGTGGAAAAGATACGCGAAGAGGTCAGTAAGAGGACCATGGAAGAGAATGCAGAAATTGTGTCTGATGAGGAAACAATATATAGTTCAAAAAGGTACAGAAATAAAGTCTCATTTGAAGTTAAAGCATTCATTTATCTTCAGCTGAAATAGTTTTGTAAGTGTCATGGTTTTTGACTTGCTAGGTTTGATGAATACGATATCTCTCCGCTGACAGTCAAGGCACTCACAATGGCAGGTTATATGCAAATGACAAGGGTGCAGGAGGCTACACTTACTGAAAGCATACAGGGTAATCTAAGGATTGATTTGGCTTTTTCCGGGTAGTCTATTCATGTTTCGGTAATAACCGCGAGTCTCCAATATAAGGGGCTTCCAATATTTGACAAAGCTCCTATAGGGTCAGGACTACTTTTTTGGCCTTTTAAGTTTGGTAAAGACCTATACCTGAACAAGAATTGGTGTTCAAGCTTGGTAAAAGTTTGTTTAATACAACCATTGGATTCAATATTCTTGTTGAATAGACAATCATAATAACAGATACTAAGAATGGTAGGTTTGGTTATAATTATGTATCTATAATTTACAAGATAGAAGTTTAGAAAACTGGCCTTATTTTGATTTATTTCTATTTCTGCTGAATTACTGTTTTTAGAACAATGAACAATCTATGTTTAGTTTCGATTTTCCAAGGTCATCGTGATTAAGGTTGGACTTGCTTTATGCAGGCAAAGATGCTTTAGTCAAAGCTAAGACCGGGACAGGCAAAAGTATTGCATTTCTGGTATAACAGATGTTCTTTACAACTTTCCATACCTTGAATGTTTTAATTCCACATGCGTTCTCTGTTCTTTGTATTGCTCATGTTAAGCACAAACAGCTTCCTGCAATTGAAACAGTTCTGAAATCATCAAGTAATATGGGTGTGCAAAGAGTCCCACCCGTTTGTGTCCTCATATTATGCCCCACCCGAGAACTTGCAAGTCAGATAGCTGCTGAAGCAGCTGTGCTCTTGAAGTACCATGATGGTATTGGTGTCCAAACACTTGTTGGAGGCACACGTTTCAAGGTTGATCAGAAACGCTTAGACTCTGATCCATGCCAGGTATCCTTTGATTTGTCTACTCTAGGCAGTGTATCTGCTTCACTAAAATAAAATAGTTTTTAGTACTACATCTTATCTGTGAAACTATTCTGCAGATTATAGTTGCAACCCCTGGTAGATTATTGGATCATGTCGAGAACAAGTCTAGTTTCTCTGTTCGCTTGATGGGTTTAAAGATGCTTATACTTGATGAAGCTGACCACTTACTAGACCTTGGTTTTAGGAAAGACTTGGAAAAGATCGTTGATTGTTTGCCACGACAGAGACAGACTTTGCTCTTTTCAGCCACCGTTCCAAAAGAGGTTCGTTTTGGTTTCTTTCTTTCTTGATCTGAAAATGTCATAATCAGTGGATTAGTGAATACTTTACTTTTCATGATGTATGGATGAATGAATCTTGGATGTAAGCACCTCATGTATGTGGATATTGTTTTGAATCTTTTGATACTAACATTGTGGAATTACAGGTTCGACGAGTATCACAACTAGTTTTGAAGAAAGACCACACTTTTGTGGATACGGTTGGCTATGGCTTGGAAACACCTGCTAAGGTACATGTTAGTGATTGATAGGGATTCTGCAAAATAGAGAAAAGTGTGAGTCTGTAAAATAAAGAATCTGTTACGAGATTCTGATGCAAATGCTCTTAGCAGGTTAAACAATGTTATATTGTTGGACCACATGACAAGCATTTCCAGATGGTATACCAACTTCTGACGGAACACATTTCGGAAACATCAGATTATAAAGTAACTTATTTTTTTTTATTGAAATCAAACGTGATTACGTTTTGAATTCTAATTTTTCGGCTGTTCATTGTTGTCTCAGTTCATTTAAATTTGGTTTCAGGTCATTGTCTTTTGCACGACAGCAAATTTAACATCACTATTGTTTTCACTTCTACGAGAAATGAAAATGAATGTTCGAGAAATGCACTCAAGAAAACCTCAGCTCTACAGGACAAGAATTTCAGATGAATTCAAGGTATCTAAGAGATTGGTTTTAGTCACCTCTGAGGTTTCAGCACGTGGGATGAATTATCCCGATGTTACATTGGTTATTCAGGTAAATTTCATATCTTTCATTGACTTCTTGTTTCAACAGAATCGGGATTTGATCTGAAGTATAAAGATGTGAAAAATTAGACAGTCATTGTTGTTTTTGGTGCATTGCTAAGTCCTCCTATGCTACATTATCTAGTATTTCAGAAAACGGTTTTTGAAGCTATTATTGACGTGATTAGGTAGGTGTACCGATTGATCGAGAACAATACATACATCGTGTTGGAAGAACTGGACGGAAAGGGCAAGAAGGCCAAAGCATAATCTTGCTTGCCCCTTGGGAGCAATATTTCTTGGATGATATAAAAGAAATCCCATTAGAGCAGAGATCCACTTCACCAGAAGTGGAGCATGATGTAAACGAAAAGGTCAAGAACCGTGTCTTATTCGTATTAAAGATTTTGTTTTGTTTTCATGATTCTTGTGTTGTCATATGTAACCTTTTTAAACGCGTGAAAGGATGATGATTTTGTTTATAAATGCAGATGGAAGAATGCTTAAGAAAGATCGAGACGGGTATAAAGGAAGGAGCATATCTTTCTTGGTTAGGGTATTACAATTCCATCAGGGAAATAAGCAGGGATAAAACAAGTCTTGTTGAGTTGGCTAACCAGTTTTGCAAGGCAATTGGTTTGCCAAAGCCACCTGCTATTCGACGGAAAACCGTGGTGAAAATGGGTTTGAGGGGTATTCCTGGCATTCGTAAAATATAGCTCCTACTGCCTCTGTCTCTTTTTTTTTTTTTTCTTTCAGTCATGTTTATACGCATTTTAATTGGAAAAAAAGTAATCCGAATTATAGTTTCGTGCTCATTAAGTCAATGTGATGAAAGAAGATATAGAAGTGGTCAAAGCATTGACAAATCACACCCAAACCTAAACATGGGTCAAGCATGCTCTGCCGTTAACTCCGCAGGCGGTTGATTAATTTCCCATTTGCTTTTTTCTTGCCCACCTTAAGGTTTGACTTGTCATGTAAATAATTAAACATCAATTTCATGTGGGCTTGTCTTTTATTTGAATACAATTAGATTAGATTATGATGGGCAACAATATTGTTCAAGTAATTGAAATAGGGGCGCTTGTGTTTAGGTGAACATAAAATCAGATGAAATCCATGAAAAATCAAAATCTAGTCCAATCAAACTGGACCGAACAAATGTTTTAGCCTTAACACCGTTTGATTCTTGTTTATAAATTTGAATCTATATAGAAAGAATGGTTTTTTAGAGAGAATGGTTTTTATCTTTTCATTTTAGAGAATCTCTATACAGAGTCAACTCTAGTGTATATAAAATATGTGTGATCTTAAAGAAATATTTTGAATAGTGTCTGATATTGTAACGAGCTAGAATTTGGACATAGTGGCGCCCTCATGTTAGACCAGAGAGACGCCTGTCTTAAGCCCAACGGTACATGTTTCGTTAAAAGAAAAAATATTCCGTGTATATTCAATCCGATCCAACCTAATATAATATGTTAATTTTTTTTTTTGATAAATGCCCAAATTTTTTTTACTCCAATCGATAAAAGTCCCAACAAAAAAATTTACTGGGCCCAAAAAAAAATTAGCCATACAAACTGTTGGAAAATTTTGATGAATAAGAATTTGACAGAAATTGTAGAAGACTCCAAGACACGCAAAGCGTTATCTTTTAAGAGATGTTTCGTCCCTCTTGAATGTCACTTAGGGATCAAACGAAAATCTCTCTCATAATACAATGGAGGTGTTTGATTCAAACAGTGACTTGTTTGAATCAAACCCGATGAAACTCAAGTTTTTGGTCTGATGATGCTTTCAAACTTTTGTAAAATTCGTATGCATATTATGTCTCTATATAGGCTAAAGGAAGACCAATTCGAACTGAGGTGTTCCTATACGAAGGGGTAAGGGTTATCATCATTCGCATGCAGAGGTGCATCAGTTCGAAATTCAGAATCTAAGAAGGAGCATGGATTCGAAAATGCATATCCCTTCATGAACTGATGCAGGTCGAACCCCGTTTCGTTGCGATAATATTAATTCGTACGACAACTCGTAGGCAAACGATAATCAAAACATTTATTTATGAAAAAATATCTAACATAAACAAGTTTCATTAATTTTTTGTTTCGAAAACTATAGAAATTGACAATTCTACTTTGATTAGTGATTTCACCTCTAAATGTGTTGCAAGAGTGATCTTGAAATAGTAATATGTAAGTACGTTTTGTGTATACGTATGAATTTGGTTTTTGTTTCTAAATACGCTAGAAAAGATTACTTTGTAGGAGATTTTGAAATTTATCAATAAATTGAATTTTGTATTTACGGATGTTAAAAACGCGATAAGTATGTTTAAAAAAAAATTCAACTAAAACGCTTCAATTCCTGACTCGACCTGTTCAAAAAAATAATACGCCTACGACTTAGGTGCATTGTCAGCACATGACCTGAAATGGTTTGTTAAAGCTATCAAGTTCAATATGTTTCAATCTTCTATGTTTGTATTGTTTCTCACTTTTTTTAACATAAAACATTACATTCTCTCCTTCTTAAACAACGGATGTCGTCATTCGGATCTTATCAGAAGATTTTTTTTTTATCAGAGGATTCTAAAGGTGATAATCAGCATCTCTCATGACATGATACTTAGATTCTTTTGATAGTCAGCTTTATATAATACTAAATGTGACGTCTTAGAATTCAGGTCTAACAATGTTGCTTACATATACCATTCTCTTTTTTATGGCTTTTCCTTAAAATGCTATAGTGACACATGCTTGAAAAACAATTATAATAACATAACATAAGATAGTAGAATTGTAATGAGGAATCATTTCAAATGAAAAGAGATGAAAATTGCTCAAACACCTTTTTGTGGGGTAGGAAAATGTGTTCAATAGCTACAATGCTATTGGGATGGGAATCATATGGAATGCGAAAAATCGGATCCTAAACACTTTCTAAGGATGGAATCATTCTTCACCTTTGACTTTTCATTATACCTTTGTTTCATCTTTTGTCTCTTTTGACATCAATCACTAATTTTAAATTACAACTACATCCCCTCAATAATAATAAATAAACAAATAACCCACCAATTAAACTACTACTACAATACAGTACATAAAATATATTTACTAGTTTGACCTTGAGAATTTTTAATAAATATGCAACTACTGCCGACCCCCTCCACTCCTTCTCCACCACCATTTTTGTGCATCACTGGCATTACACGTCTTCGAATTACAGTGGAAGAAAATGCTAGTTATCACATATTTTATTATTTTTAATCACTAGTATTATGGAATGTCTAAGTTTGAAAATTGGATGATACGTCTAATTAAAACTAAAATGATACCCCTACTATTTTTACACAGACTAAAAGAAAATGGAGTAAATAATATAATTCATTTATACACATCACTACGGTGTGAAAAAAAATGATTAACTTTGATGTCAAAAATAGATTGTGTGTAATTTCGACTTTTTAAATATGAAATGTTTGCATTAAACCTCTACGAAGTCGCATCTAAACCGAAAATTTAATGCCAATGCATATGATACCCATGAATCGAAATTACCATATTCGGTGAACATATATATAACTCAAACATGCATAAATTGAGACTCGAACCCTAGATCTTCTTATTCTGAAGCTCAATTGTAAATACTACGGCAAACCTCATTTGCATTATTGTGATGTGTGAATATTAAATTTAGTGTCACCTTTGACAAATGTAATCTTCATTCTCATGAAGGGGAGTCTCCGCTTATGTAAATTTGACTCGTAAACAAATTTGAATCACACAATTTAAATTCAGTTTAGATCATTTCACATACCTTAAAAAATTAGTTAAGCCGTAACTACGAGGGAGTGACTCAGAGTCATGAGGAACTGAAAGAAGTCCTCTTTACGGAAGACGAACCTTCACACTCCAGCTATCTTTTACCATTAAATCATGTCCTAATGAATCATTTTTCATACTAGTACCATTTTTTTAATACACATTTCACATACCTTTGGGCACGTTTGGTATAGAGAAAAGCCGAGAAAAGAAAAGTGATGAGAAAAGACCTGAGAAGAGAAAAGCTGAGAATAGAAAATGATAAATTCTCAGCTTGTGTTTGGGTATGCAGAGAAAAGATGTTGAGAATAGAAATGATTATTTTTTTTTTTTTTGAAATGAGAATTAATTATCAAACAATACAATTTATTCTTACCGAAGTATGTTTGGTTGTCACGAAAAAATGTAATCGATTTTTTTTTTGGAAAAGAATATAATCATATTTTATGAGTGAAATTTTATTGAGTATATTATTTTTGGAACAAAAAAAATAAAAAATACAAGATAATGGAAAAAAAAATGATATGATTATACAAATCATGCTCAGGAAAATAAGTTGTAGGAAAAAAAACTTTTCTATTTTCTATTAACTTTTCTTTACAGTAGGCTGAGAATCGAAAACAAGGGAAAAAAACAATTTTAGAGAAAAATTGATAAGTTGAGAAAATACACTTTTCATTTCCCAAACAACCAAATGCGTCTAAATTGAAAAAAGAAATATAATCTTTTCTTTTCTAATATCATTTCTTCCTACCAAACACACTCGTAACTCGGGAGGTTTTATCATGAAGACTCCAACATGGAGAGTGGCCCGTATGGCATGATCTGAATCATACAGTTTTATTCTGGTCCGAATCATACCACACGAGTCACTCTGTATGTTGGAGTCATTAGCTTAGAATTTCTCCCCTTAACTCCATATATGGAGGGGAAGTTTTTGCGTAGTGTGTCTACACGTGCAGACACACACCGCGCGCATGCGCTGGTCCACACGATTTCATTCTCGTGACTTAATCGTGTGGTTCGGATCAGATCGTCCGCGTCGTGTGTCTCCACGTAGACACACACTATACAAAAACTTCACTATATGGAGGTGCATATGATGACGAAAAGGAAAAAAACTTGGCATTAAATGCTGGTACAGATTACTAGATTTGTCAGCTTAAATTATGCAAGGACATTTTAGTAAATTCACACGTATCATAATTAATACTCCTACTTTTCGACACCACAAGTTTCCAGATTGACCCCCCATATAAACAGACATTTCTCTCCCCCAAAAGTTAATGCCCAAACAAAATTTCAACGTGGCTCTCTATCTTCTTCTTCTTACTCCATTCCCAATAAATCAATCACCGGCACCGCCATGGCAGCTCCTCCTCATCCATGTCCTTCAGCTTCACTCATTCTTATCCTTATTGTTTTGCTAGCTATCGACCGCTTCGCCGATTGCCGAAACCTCCATGAATTCACTACCACAGATCAAAGATTCAGCAATGAAATCCAATCCAGTTTCTACAGATGGAAATTTCATGTACCTGCTGATCCCAAGGGACGTTACAGAAATGGTGTACATCCAAATTATGGAGTTTCGGATCGGCATGTTCCCGGAGGTCCGAACCCACTTCACAATTGATTCATATACTATTTGTAGGTTTGGCATATTCACACAATTTTTGTAGTTATTAGTATGAATATATACCCTTTACTTTTTTCTCTTTTTTTTACAGGGATTTAATATGTGTAGAGAAATATAGTTGATACAGTATTATCTTTTCTTCTATTCTTAAATTTTCTTCTTTTACTATTAAGAGAAATTTTTATTTTTTTTTTCATTTAACCCACACATACACATAGTCAGACTTGAATATGTGACCTCTTGATCAGGGAACCTTTGAACATGTGGGAACCTGAGGTTAACCATTGAGCTAAGTCGGAAAATTCTTACATAGGGACTCCGATGACATCATCTAAACCACACCGTTTATTATAGGCTATATCAGATCTTCTTTTTATGGAAGTGAGGTTTTCATTTATCATGTAAATTAAATAAAACATCAGGTATTTTTTTTATATTTAACGTTTAGTTGGTTTTGTGATTATTGTTGTGGCAACAACCTTTATAAAATAGAAAATAAAACTTACTACATTCGTCTTATAATATAAGTCATCCTATATTTTTATATATACATTTTCAGATTTGGTTCAAACTAAATTTAAATTGTGTGGTTCGGAATGAAGATTTATTTAAGGAACAACCTTCATTTTATTCTATAAAAAAAGAAGCAAAACCTTACAAGAGACAACCTTTATGAACTCTGATGGTGCGTTTGGGCATCTGGATCGTAACGGAATATGATGGATCGTAACGGAATATGATGAAACTGATAAAATATAATACAATGAAATGAAATAAACGTAATTGCATTCTTATGTTTGGCATGCAATGGATTGATGAAACTGATAAAATATAATACAATGAAATGAAATACACGTAATTGCATTTTTATGTTTGGCATGCAATGGATTGAAATGTGTAAAATTCTATAAGATTTGGCAAGTGGCAAGGTACGTAGGTGATGGGCGCACATAATGATAAGTGTGGTAGGTGGTGGTGGGGCATATGGTAGTTGTGGCTAGGGGCGAATGATATGATGTGAGGTGTGCAATAGCGGTGAATGTGGCGTAGCTATTCATTGGGTTGAGAGGGGCTAAGCCCACCCACCCAACCCCTCTTTTTTTTTTTTTTTTTTTTTTCCACATATAGCTTAAATCCAGCCCAAAAATCCCTCTAGCCCACCCAATAAAAATCCACATAAGAAATGTGAGATCTATTGACACCACGTATAGACTTTGGCACTACATTTTACATATAAATTTTTGTATGTAAATGTGGTGTCGAAAGTGTTTATGTGGTGCCAGTAAAACTCACCTAAAGAAAATAATAAATAAATAAAACCATTAACAATCCAGCCCATCAGATATCAATCCACACAAAGAAGATAATAAAAAAACCCATTAAGGTGTCACTTCATTAAATTTTGGTGTATCTGAATAATGTGTCGCTTCATAAAATGTTGTTGTCATTAGGTGTCGGTGCATAGGGTGTCACTTTATAAAATGTGATTGTCATTGGATGTCATTTACAATTACAGAATTGATGCAGTGACATTGATGTCACTGCATATACAATTTCATACACGAATTTGGTAATTTTGTAAAATAAGTGCACTGTCATAAACATTAGGGGTGTACTCGAGCCGAGTCGATCCTCCATACTCCCAAGGCCTCAAGCTCGACTTGGCTAAAAAAATTTGGGCTCGATCGAGCCATAAAAAGGCAAAATCGAACTCGACTCGTTAAATGCTCGATATAGCTCGACTCGGCTCATAAGCTCGATTATTTTCTTAGGATTCTTTTAATCTTTAATAAAATATAACAAGATCGAACTTGAATAATACTTTTTGAATTATAAAAAAATATCTTATAATAAATATAGTTATTTAAATAATTATTTAATGAAGTTCGATTAGCTCGCGATGTAGTCGATTACTATATATAAAACTTGAGATTGGCTTGGTTAATTATATCAAAAAATATAACCGTTTGAAGTCGATTTTATGAAAAAGGTCAAAAAAAAAAATCAAATGTCATCGCGGTGTCGCATCATCAAATGTCAGTGCATCGCGGTGGTGGTCATCAGATCTGTCTGGTCGATGTCGATCATTGTGGTCATCGTGATCCCGATGGTCATCGATCCGGTGGTCGATCTGCATCGCCGTGGTCAGTGCATGCCGATGGTCACTACATCCCGATGCTCACTACATCGCAGTAGTCAATGCATCACGGTGGTCACTGTATCGCGGAGGTCAGTGCATTGCATAGGTCAATGCATCGCGATGGTCAATTCATCGGGGAGGTCACTGCATCGTGGTGGTCAATGCATCGAGGTGGTCATTTTATCGGAATGGTCAATCCATCGCGGTGGTCACTGCATCGGGGGTGCCCACTGCATCACGATGGTCACTGCATCGGAGGTGGTCAATGCATCGCGGTGGTGAATGAATCGCACTGTCTCTACATCACGACGTCTCTACATCGGGGGTGGCCAATTCATCGCGGTGGTCAATGGATCTGGGGTGGTAAATGCATCGCGGTGTCACTTCATCGAAGCGTCTCTGCATCGGGGTGGTCATTGCATCGTGGTGTCTATGCATCGAGGGTGGCCACTTCATCGCGGTGTCTCTGCATCGGGGGTGGTCTCTGCATCGCGGCGTCTCTACATCGCGGTGTCTCTGCATCGGGGGTGGTCACTGCACCGGAGGTGGTCAATGGATTTAGGGTGGTCAATGCATCACGGTGGTCACTGCATTGGGGTGGTCACCGCATCGCGGTGGTCAATTCGTCGAGGTGGTCAATGCATCGGGGGTGGTCAATGCATCGCGGTTGTCAGTGCATCGTGGTGTCATTTCATCGCGGTGTCTCTGCATCGCGGTGGTCAATGCATCACGGTTGTCAATGCATCATGGTGTCATTTCATCGCGGTGGTCAATGCATCGGAATAGTCAATGCATCAAGATGGTCAATGCATCACGGCGGTCAATGAAAAAAAGAATAATACAATTTTCACCGTCAAAAAAAAAAAAATTAAAAATTCAACGTCCAGGGAAAAAAATTTAAAAAAGAATAATAATAAACAAAACACAACAACTGCTTCAGTTTAAAAAAAAAGGTAAAAAATACACATTCAGCGTATCCTTTTCAACTTTATTTATTTATTTTTTTCATCATTAAAAGTATTTTGGTCTATCTATCTAATATGTGTTCTTATAACTAAGGGCATGTTTGGTAAACACATTAAGTACTTATTCTGAAAAAATTAAGTGGCAGTTAGAATTAGAAGTGTTTGATAATATTTTTAACATATCTTAATTAATTAAATGTCACTTAATTTTATATGTAAAAAAATTGGAAAAATTCAGTGCATGGTGGAGCGCTTAACGCTGAAATCAAACTGCAGCACTTGTTTTTTATTTTTATTTTTTTTATTTTTTTATTTTTTAAAGGTGGGTGGTTTTTTTTAGGAAATATTTTTTATGTTTACCTTTTTTTTATATGTGTTTTTTTTCTTAAATGAGCTTTTAATATTTTTATGCTTCTCATGTCAATACCTTTCATATAGTGTGTATCTTATTATACTGAATAAAGTATTAAATTTTTTTATTTCTTACGAATCCGTTTTTCTTTTAATTTAATGTAGCATACGTAATAGTACATTTTTTCATTAAGATATGATGTATTATTTGAATTGTATATAAATAGCAAAACTTATACATGCAATCTATCATAATAAAAAAAAAATATATATATATATATATATATTAAACATTAATAGGCATATATAAAATTTTAAAAATAAAACATTTTCTGCTTTCATATTTATAGTGTTACTAAACGATTTAATTAGTTTAAAGACTTAAATCATTCGAGATCTTAATGTATTGACTTGATTTGGACTCAGATTTTGATTTGATTTGATTTTTTTTAACAAACTACTTGCAAGTGTTTGTTTTGAGTGTCCTTTTTACTTAATTAAGTCCAACATGTGTCTTTTTGGATAATTGTCCTTTTTTTAGGGACAAAAATAATTTTCTCAAGACAATTCTTAGAAAATAAATCAACTAGAAATTATTGTTAATTAAATTGGGTTCAAAAAAGTTTCTAATACATTAATTTTAAATATTGTAGTATTCCTTAAAAAAATATTCTAGTAGGATTACAGGTGAACGATTAATATTTAAATAAAAAGAATAATGAGTCAATTAGTATATATTAGTGGATAATTTTTTAAATAGTAAATATATGGGAGTTCTATTGCCAACCAATAAATACTTCTAGCACAATAATTACACATAATTTTTTAAATGTAAATGTGATGCCATAAGTAAATAAAACATGACAATAAAACCCTCTTAAAATATATATATTGATTTTCCATTTTAGGGTCGGTTTGACCCAAAAGTATCTTTATTGACGCCAGCGGTGAATTAATATGTAAGAGCAATCATAGTAACAAAAATATAGATTTTATATTTTCTTACACACTTTTTTTTTTCTTTTTTTTTTAATTTTTATTAAAATATATTCTTACGCGCTTTTTACACATGACAATATAGGGTTGGTTTTAATAAATAGAAAATTTTGTTACTAGAGTATGCCTGATAGGATGCTGTAGTGATAAATTTAAATACATAGAATTGTTTGGTAAGAGAAAATATTCTATTCCATTGTGTAAATATAGACAATGAGCTAGATAATGTCTACAATTTCTTCTCAACGTCACCATTATTTTACATCTTCATATATTTCCCACTCTATTCATACATTTTCCCAATAGATTATAGCTACAATACATCCACTATGGTTGTTCTAAGTGTAGCTTTATTTATGGTCATTGTTTTTATTATATATTTTTTTATACAAATCGAGGTCAAAGGCCTAACAGAAAATTACAACCTATGCAAACTAAACCCTCTTATATCCTCGGCTAAAATGTCTTCAACATCCTCAAGAGGCTCAACCTCTCTCGTGGCACCATAGTCTATCATCTGACCAACCCTAGCAATCACACCAGCAACACGATTAGTCTCTCTAGGCCTATACATAATCTCACCATCATCCCTTAGTCTAGCATGGCGGCCTATACATAACCCTAACCATCAAATGTCATCCACAGTCCATTGATTGATTTTATTACATCAAATGTTGAAGTTTTTGTTGTTTTATATTTTACGTGGAAAATGATATGTGCACTACACATATACCATATAAAGGATTGCCAATGATCAAAGTGTATCCATTAAAATGAATGGATAAGAATGTGTAGTGAAATATCCACTACACACTATGTGTAGTGGATGTATCACATCTTTAACATCTATTATGGTCTATATTGTGTGGTAAACATAAAATATTCTTTGCATATTGATTTCATTTTTCATTCAATAATTGTTCGGAATTCCACATTGTATTGTTATCACGGATAATTTAATTATACTTTTATGTAAATTTCAATACCCATTAGACCATATCCGTTTGGTTTCTGACTGGATCAATTTGGATCCAACTTAATATTTTATTCACCCACTATCTTATTTACTATTATTTTACAATCATTTCACCAATCATTTCACCATCAACAAATAAAATAATATTAATCAATTCATTTTATTCACCACCTACACTATTCAACCATTACTTTATCAATATAATATTTCTCTCACCAATCATTTCTTCATCAACACAAACTTTAATACAACATTTCAACATTATAATCATTACTTTACATTATTTTATTTTATTTTCTCTCTCATGACTCTGCATCTAGCATGTAGAAACGTTATTGCTATTGACGTTTCTACAAATTCACTGCCACCGACGTTTGTTAAACATAAGAAATGTCACTGCCACAAAATTCACCCATTATTTCATGTTCTTGTAAAAACGTAATCGTGATATTTGAAATAAATTTTCGGATTCATAAACAACTTTCCTTCATTTTTCTAATTTTTTATTACATCCAAACTAGGCCGTAGTGTTACCATACTCGTCGGGCCCGTTTCATTGTAGGGAAATGGGCCATTGCAGGCTCGATTCGCCTGACTCCAAGCCCATTTCTAAGCCTATGACGAGCATGAGAAACCGTGGCAGATATTATAGCAAAAGTATTTAACACGTGTTCTCATAGACTCATTTCACTCGATAAGTACAACCTACACTTTCTTTTTCAACGGACTCGACTCAACCTCAACCTTACCTCCCATTTTCTGTTGAAGTAATTGAAACAAAAGTCTGCACTCATCTTTAATCATTCTGCGAACGCAATTTCCAGTTGATTAGTTTGATTTGATCTTTCTTTTACCGTTTTTGTCTTTAATTTGTTGAAATGATTTAACTTTGTTTGTTTTAGTTATACAAAATGGTGTCGAAAAAGAAATCGGAAGAGAAATCGGAAGAGCTTCCTTCAGGCTGGACGGAGCATATCAATGTGAGAAATGGGAAAACCACAAAGGTACTGATCGTTTTCTTTCTCTGCTCTTTTAAATTTTCACTTTTTACGGTAATTGGCGAGGTTAGCTATATGAAATTATGATTGGAAGGCATCTTCTTGGGTTCTAGTATTCTTGGTAAAAAAAAGTTGGAATCTTGAACTTAATTTTCATGAAATTGGAGGAGGGTTTATGAATAATTGGTTGGACTATGAAGCACCTCTGTACAGATTTAAGATGTGTAATGAATTGTGTGATTCTATTTATCTGAGTATCAGTACCCCTGAGCTATAGGGTTGGAGGGATATGGTGTTTTACAGTTCCATTTTAGTCCACAGTTGCTCAAAGCGTGTTGAGGAGCAGGAGCAGGGTATTTTCAGGCATGGGAATTTGTCAACTTGCGAAATTTTGCTTGTGGGAGTGTTAATTTCAGTGCGGGAGCAAAGATTAAGAGCATGAGCTACATCTTAATTACATAGTGGGTAATAATCAATTAAGATATAATGTTCAAGCTTTTGGGATGCAGGTGGTAGGTTTTGGAAATAGAACTCGTGGGAGAGATGTTAGTGGTTGTACTTTTAGGGGATTTCTCCATTCATGTAGTTTCAGTCAAAAAAGCAAGTAGTCTATATGATTTTGTTTTGGGCTGGAAAAATGAAAAATGCTTAACATGGGGTTTGCTTTTGGCCATAGCCTTTCCAGTATTAGATACTCCTAGATAGCTGATACATGGCAAATAAAGTATCAGAGTTTTTGAGAGCTTTACATGAATATGGCTTAGGTTCGGTGTAGCCTTACTGCTCTCCGCTCACTAAAATCTCGTGGGATTTGCTTGTGGCTGTAGCCTTTCCAGCATTAGATACTTTGATTCCCTCCTCTTTACACTTAATCATTTTAGTAAGATTTGGCCAAAATATCTGTTGGGAAAACATGTGGGGTTGCTTTCTTACTTATTCTAGGCCAACCAGTGCGGCCGACTCCCAACTTCTACCCAACTCCCTCACTATTGCCAAAATACATTTAAAAAAATCTGGATGGAATTTTCAGTAGTTATGAACATGTTTTTCAGTCTGATGTGGTTGTTTAGAGGGCTACAAAGGAGATATTTACTTCTCATGGTAGTGTTCGACTTGTTCTAATTTGATTTTTGTCTTTCTTCTTATGGTTTACCAATGAAGCTTGTGTACTCTTGTGTCTTTCTTCTTGCCATGTATATGGCTTAGGTTCGGTGTGCTCGACTAGTTTAAAGGCATGATCTGACTTTTGGGTTTGACCATGTCTTGCAATACCTTTTGCGGTTAAGTGTTGATTCGTTCAAACATTGATAAAAACTGTACATCCATCATGTTATATTTCATAGTATACTATAGTGTAGAGAAACACTTTCTTTTTCTGTTCAGTTTTCTCTCCCTCTCTCTACTTGGAACAATTCCACTCAGGTGAAAGTTGCTTCCAAAAAGCTTAAACTTGAAGTGTCTAATTTAGACGTTATAGACTTAAACACCGCCGCACTTGTGGGCCAACCACAAAGAGTATGGACGCAAAGGCATTTAAAAGGTTAGGCCAACTTTGGGCACATATAGCCTAATAAAGTGATCCAAACATGACAGGTGACGTGTGCCATCATTGATTTTGTCAGTAATACTGGAACAAGTCCAACAAGTTCCTTACAGGATGCTTACGTGTTTTTATCCAAAATTCCCAACAAGTAACCAAGTTTACTCAGTAGATTCAATTGTGGAGTAGTGTAAATTCGAAGGGTTTATTCCAACTTTTTAGCATAGGAAGTTATTCTTGCCGTAAGAACTACTGAATATTAAGAACTGTATGTTTTGTATCTATGTATTGCGATGCTCTTTTTCCCATCTGTTCCTGAACGGAAGCATCAAATCAATTCAATTTATTGCTCTTTTCGTCTTCAAGAATGCCTGGAACTTTTATATTGGTTAGTTATACATCTGTTTTTGCAGTATTTTTCAAATGTGGAAACAGGTCAAAAGTTCGGCTCGTGGAAGAGTCTCAATAGATACCTTAACTCAAAGGGGGGTATTAGCGAAAGCAGAATATCGTCAATTGTTGGTACTGACAGTGGAAGAAGTGATTATTCCTCTTCCAGTCTGGTAATTTTTCTTCAAAATATTCTAATTGATCTTTAATTGCCATTTCTTTTGTAAAACCATTCTCATGTATGCTTTTGATTATTTCTTGGGTTGCTGTTAAGATGAATGAATATCCGGAGTGGTTGCCCCAAGGATGGACTGTGGAGACTAGAAGAAGAGTCGGTTCTAAGCACGGATCAGTAAAGGTACTAAAATCAAGATTCTGCCTCTGGGTTTTAATCCTTTTGATGCCTGGGTGGGTTAAAATTCGTGTGTGCTATCCGCCACATCAACTTTTTATTATTATTATTATTATTTGGTTAAATATGAACTCGTTATATGTTAGTTCATGATAAAGCACATGCATTGTGTTGTATGTAACCTGAAACACAAATTATCAAGGATAATATCAGATGTTAGTTCTGCAGTGTTGACTTAGGAAGTTGATGCTTGGTTCTTTTACCTTTTATATATTATAAATATTTTGCCTGAGCGTCGATTAAGAGCACGTCGAAATATGTGCACCCATGAAAGTTATCATCTAGATTACGTTATGCACACTCTCACTTTTCCTATCCTGTTTGTAATTTAAAATCTAGGTATACATTGAAATATCAACTGGATGTAAACTCTATTCAAAGCCACAAGTACTCCAGTATGTGAAAAAGGTGCATCTTGACAGCAGCGGTAGCAAAGAAAACGATGTGAGTTGAATCTCTGTTACTCTCCCTTTCTCCCTCTCTCTACATTTACACATATGTGTATTATTGTTACTCCGCCTTACAACATAAACTACGAGTTCATGGTTTATCAGGCATCAAAGTAGAATATTTGATTTTCAAACCTCGTGGCTGCCCCCCATTTATTTAAAAAAAATATTACTACAACTGAAGCTGTCTGTCTAATATACTGCTAGTGCTTCTCGTTTATGTATTGAGAAATCCACGGGTGAAGGGGCATGTTTGACTATATACACGTGTAAATTATACTAGTCATCTCCTACCTAACAACGTGCAATGGTGGTTATTACTTTTTGTTCAGCATTTTGCCTCTACTCTTTTCTATGGGGAAATTTTATGGTACGACCGTTATACCAAGTGTAATGCACTGTGGCCACATATTTCTACTCTCTTTCTCCATACACACCCCCTACTATGTCTATGTGGGGATATATCATATATGCGACTTGGTATAACTTCTTACAACTGTTGTAGGATGAAAATTTTCCTTTTCTGGTATTGTTAATATCTTGCCTGAGCTACAGGAAGTCAAAGAACTCTTGATGCTGTAACTTTCTAAATTCTGCAGTTATTGCCTTCTCCGCACCCATTTTTCTCTCTCAAGGCTGTCAAAGTTCCATTTTATTTTAATTTGTGCATTATAGGTGCTTAAATGCTAGTTCAGTGTGGAATCTCTAAGTCTGGTGTTCCGACATTAATGTTTCGGAATGCTGGTGGCGTACAGTTCTATCACTCTGAATTGCTGTGTTTTCATTGTCATCTAAGTAAATTATCATGGCAGGAAGTAAATGAGCACAGCACTGGGAAATTGACTATGTCTGAACCCAGTGAATCAGCGGAGGACAAGTGTCATGTATCTGGAGAGGAGAATGGGCAGAAATTGACTATGTCTGAGCCCAGTGAATCAGTGGAGGATAAGTGTCACATATCTAGACAGAAGAGTGGACTCGACAACCCCGCTTTGGAGGTTATTTGTTTTGCAAAATGCTAGTCTGATCTATATGAGATTTTGATTTTTATTCCTCTAGTAGAATGCATTAACTTTTTGACTTTTCTATCCAGGATAAAGTAAACATAAATGAGTCGGATGAGCTTCCACCTGGATGGATAAAGGAACTTAGGACTAGAAAGTATAAGGGCAAAACTAAGCAAGACCCGGTAATCATTTCTTGTTTGTGATATGCCTGCTTCTACTTAGTCTCCTTTTCCTACTTATTCTGCCTGTGTTTGTCTTAGAATGTTAGTCGTCAATATGTGCATTTGCATAATTTTGCTTGGTGTATGAGAAAAGATTAGTCAAATGCGCCAATTTTATGCCATGCCTTTGTATGATGTGCATTAGAACTGTTTTTCAATTTGAATTCTTGTGGGGTTTTTCAATGAAGGTTCTCTTTTCTCCTAATTTGGCAGTACTACACAGATCCTGTTAGTGGATATGTATTTCGCTCCAAATTGGATGTATTGCGCTATTTGGAGTCTGGAGACATACGTAAATGCGCAACTAAACCCCAAAAGAGGGATGCAAACGAGGCGAAGGGTGCCCTAAGTGTAAGTTTTCTCCATCCTTAGTTTGTGGTATATTTACTGTTATGAAAAATGTTTTCATAGCATTTTCAACTGCTGAAGCGTAGGTGAATGTTGTTGACCGATGTTTAAGTTCGATCATCTGATATAAACGTGACTATAAATCCCATAAACATTTGCCATCAAAGGATGACTTTTCAACATCCCTTTTTGAATATCAAAAGCATAGTTTCCTTGTTTAGTGATTTATTTTATATTTTCACGAGTTAGACGTTGCACAATTTTGAACCGGTGAAATTAATGCAGAAAGCATCTTCGGCTGTCTTGTCTATATAAACTTGCCCTTGAGTTATTATGGATGGGATTTATTTCAAATGGCTTAGTGTAGGAATTTACTACGGCTTCAGTGTTGGTTATTTTTATGTTGTCATAGTTGTAACGTGCTTTTTGGCTGTGGCGTAACCAAGGGCACACTTGTCTTTATTGCTGTCCTCTTCTCCATGTAATTGATGTTATTTTCTAAACCTCAGTTTGGTTCCTGTGAGTCGGCCATGTTTGTTATTTCTCCATCTCATATTCCATCTCTCAGATGCCTTAATACGAATTTGGATCACGGTGTGATTTGGGTGTTCTAATAACTAATTTGGTGTCTTTTACTAGTCTCCATCACCAGCTAACGTGAAGAAAAAGGAACAACATTCAGCAAGCACGAGTCAACTTTCTGCTGCTGACATGGCAGACAAAGGTAACCGTTTCGTACTCAGCCACTAGAATAAAAAGTTATCAGAAATGGTTCTTTATTGTCCTATTTTATATATGTGCCCCTGGATATTCTTAGTGGTTTTGAAAGCATCTTTCCTTCTGCAGAAATTGATTTATCAAAGGAAAAGGAAGCCGATTGCCTACCTTTTGACTCTACCTTCAAAGCCTCAGCTGTAGTAGTCGTTGAAGAACAACCCGAGTACGTGGAAGCGGTTGAGTCCCATAAGTCTGAGGAAAATTCTACGACAAAAAACAAAGGCTTCAAACAAGAACCAAATTTAGTTGATGATAATGGAGTTTCTTCCCCTGCCCTGACTACACCCTCAAGGAAATCAAAGAGAAAACCTCCGAACGTGCCTCAAAGGTCTTCAAAGAGGCTTGCAAGAGGTCATACCCCTGATGTTAATGAACCAACTTTAAGTGCTGCAGTCAAGGAAGAAACAAGCAAATCATCATCCTTGTCTTCAAAAGCTGCCATTAATGGAGAGACTCGACAACTTGATACGAATTTGGGAACAGCTGGTACTACTTCTTCTTATGCCAAAGCTTCACCTGATTCAAATGTTCAAAAGACAACTACCATTGTTGTAACAGACACAAAAGCTTTGTTCAACGACGTAGCTGCTAATGAAGTGACACCTCAGCAGCTTACCAAATCTAGGAATGCAGCGGTCAATGAGGTTTCACCTCAGCAGCTTGATGCCCATATATATACCGAATCTAGCAATGCAGCGGTCAATGTGGTGCCACCTCAGCAACTTGATACCAATATGTATACTGAATCTAGCGATGCAGGGGTCATTGAAGTGCCACCTCAGCAACTTGATAATAACAATATATACCCCGAATCTAGCTATGCAGCGGTCAGTGAAGTGCAACCTCATCAAGTTGTTACCAATGTATATACTGAAGCTTCACCAGATAGAAACCTTCATGCCAACACTGAATCTGCAGATAAACAAAGTCCCGTGGCAATTGATGCAGCGGTCAGCGAATTACCACAGGGATTCGCAACAAATTTTGATGCAACTGGAACAGCTACTGCTGCCGCGCAATCTCGAATAGAAATGGACTTAAATAGTACACTTGAATTACTCTTTGAAGACATGGATGTACAACAGCAGCAGCAAACATCATTAGGTCAAGGGAATGACGAGACACGAAAAGAAGTTGACCCAAAGTTTCAAGGAGATTACTGGTCTGATCCATGTTTTGACTTTGCATTTAAGACACTTGCAGGTGAAATGCCTTATGATGGGGCTATGGAACTAGATTCTTGCTTCCAGCAAAATACCGAGTCATCGTCTTATACGCAAGGGCAGGGTGGCGGTGTAGGTTTTGTGGTGCCAGACATGAATGCTCCTCCTTCCTTTTTCCAGAATAATGCGACATACAATTCGGGATCAGTTCCCCCTGGAGGGATATCCATGGACCAGTTGCCTGAAAACCCGACTTCTCAGTCCGTAAAAGCTAGCTTACCAAATTGCAGTGCATCTGATTCTCAGCCACCCTAAGCTTGGAGGGCAGGGTAAGAATAAGGAGTGTCATGGTAAAGTTGTCAACTCTTTTGAATCCAGACGGCATGCGTGTATTGTTCTGGTTAAGACATATCTGTCAAACCTTGTAAGAATAAGTAGGATTGTAGTAGGGTGTTTGAAGCTTACTAAGTTATATATGTTTCACCAGATGCTTTGTTGTATGTATATGCATATATTGTTATATTGATGCTGCCAAAACTGGAAGTTTTATCTGTATTTGAGATATTTCGGGTTCCAAAGATGAGTGTATATTTGCATCGGATACTCGTTTAGAAAAGAATGTTGTCATCTTCTTATGTGAAGATGATTTTCAAATAGCAGAAGATGCTGTCTTAAATTTTCTAGTCCAAATTGGCTGCCTTCGAATGATTTTAGATTTGTCTGATCATACATACATTGTAAAAAAAATATAATTCACTAGATGTTTTGCGGCGTATTTAATGACATTACACCAAATCTGATTTGAAGATTTTTAGGTCATGAGTCAACTTTTTAGAGACATTTGGCCGGTAGAAAGCCGAACTTAAGACCTTGATGATGTAGTGTCATGAAAGATGTTCTCTATTCTAATGTCAAAAGACTGTGTAGAAGTCGAATGTTGATATTTAACCTTTAATAAGTTGATCTTTTAAGACCTCGGTGTGGTGTCGTAATGAATCTGTGCTGTCACCAAAAACCCCTATATATTTTAAGATACATATGCATGTGTCATGATTTTATAAATATATATTTTCTTGCTTTTTGCTCTGTTCAGATGATGATTTCTTGGCATTTCTCCACAATTTCTCCCCCAAAAGCCACGCGTTTTCAAGTTTCATCATCATCACGACTGCAATAATTTGTTCCAATCCATTTAGCTGTTTGTCGGAATGCTTCAGCCACCATATATATATATATATATGTTAAATTCCTTTTACTTACATATAGATCACTAGGCTCTAGCTAACTCTTTCATAGTCATCGTTCATCAATGGCATCTCTTTACTCTCTAACCATTTCAGCCTTCTTCATTTTCTCCATTCTTTTCACTAGCAGTAGCACCACCCACGCCGTCACTCTTCAAATCGGAAACAACTGTCCTTTCACAGTCTGGGCTGCCGCCGTGCCCGGTGGTGGCAAACGCCTCGACCGCGGTCAATATTTTACCTTTAATGTCACTGCCGGTACAACAGGCCGTATGTGGGGTCGGACTAACTGTACCTTCGACAACAAAGGTCGAGGCCATTGCGAAACCGGCGACTGCAACGGCGTGTTGAAGTGCAAAGTATTTGGCACACCACCAAACACAGTGGCGGAATATGCATTAAACAAATTCAATAATTCGGATTTTTATGATATGTCTCTTGTTGAAGGGTTCAATCTTCCGATTGATTATGCACCGATCACGGCTGTTAGTTGTAAAGGACTCCGTTGTTTGGCGAACATTAAGGGGCAGTGTCTGAGTGAGTTAAAGGTGCCCGGTGGCTGTAACAACCCGTGCACTGTGTTTAAAACTGATAAATATTGTTGCAATTCCGGTAAGTTTTGTGGAGAAACAAACTTTTCGAGGTTTTTTAAGACGAGGTGTCCTGATGCTTATAGTTACCCGAAAGATGATCAGACCAGTCGGTTTACTTGCCCGATCACTGCTAATGCTAATTATAGACTTGTCTTTTGCCCTTGACCGATACTTTGAGCAGTTCACGAGTCGTTCATCACCCGGTTTAAAAAAGTGAACTTTAGTTCACCTCTAGCTCGATCAATAAGGTATGAATAAGTGTTGTTTTCGACCATGGATCAGCAAAGTGTTGTAATAAGTGCTGTTGCCGGTTTGGTTTGGTTTGATTTGGTTTTTTTTCCTTCTTTTTTGGTTCCACTCCCGGATGTTGTCCGGGCATACGGGGCAGTTTTTTTTAAATGGAAAGATTTAAACTTCCTTTAATTATGTTTGCAAACGTTTAGTTTGTTTAGTAAACAAATAAGTTTGAACTCGTTCTTGTATTATATTATATTAAGATAAACATGAACACAAACATGTGATAGTTGATTCGGCTCAGCTTAGTTACACATCTGCTCAAAATCAAATTATGTAAATAAACGAAACACAAATTAATAGCAGGAGATGTTATCCTTAAATATTATAGTCCAAAATGTCGACCATTCAGTCATTCACCGTTGTAACATGGGATGTTCAACACCTGTTGGATTTGTGTGATTATAAATTGTAAAAGGATGTTTCAAGGTACAATTATTATTATCATGATTTAATATAATATATACACAAAAAGAAGTGCTTGTTTTCGGGAAATTTTTGGGTGATGTATCTGCACGGTGTGGATAAATTTATTTTGTCTTTAAAACACGTGTGTTTTTTCACAGTGCTTTGCATTTTTTGACTATTTACACTTAAAAACACGAGTGTTTTTAAATTAAAATAAGTGTGTCCGTACCATACAGATACACCACATAAAAAATTCTCGATCCTATTAGTATAATGGAAGGGGAATTCTCGGGAGGTTCTACTATTGAGACTCCAACATAGGGAGTGACCCGTGTTTTTAAGTGTAAATAGTCAAAAAAAAATGCAAAGCACTGTGAAAAAAACGTATGTGTGGGTGCGTCACATTAAGTTTGTGTCTAAAAGATCCAAAGGATGCAGTTGGCAGTGCTTTTGTGAAGCAGTCAGCTATTTGATCAGCAATAGGTACATAGCAGATTCTCAGCTCTTTGTTCATCACCATATTTATGATAAAATGCACATCCACTTCTATGTGCTTTGTCCTAGCATGATAAACAGGGTTCTGTGCTAAGGAACATGCCCCAGTGTTGTCACACCATAGTATAGGAATGCTTGGCAGCTTGAACTGTATTTCTTTCAGCAGATGTTTGATCCATTTTACCTCAGCTGCAAGATTGGCTAGTGATCTGTATTCAGATTCACAGCTAGACCTTGACACCACTGTTTGCTTCTTGGAATAGATATAAGGGAATCTGACTCAGAATTCTACTAGAAGGATGGCCTAGCCTCCTATGCCAAACATTGGGGTCCTTATTGGGGTCAATAACATTTAAGGACTTGATCCTACTGGACCTAGAGGAACCTTGACTAAGAAAAACAGCAGGATTGTAGGACTTGGATTGAAGGGAGATCGCTTTTGACTCACTGTCCAGAGGCACTATCTGATAAAGTCCATCCTTGAGTAGTCCCTTGAGCATTGGTTTCTTTGTTACCTCGTCCTTGACAAAACAATAATTTTCAGAAAATTCAGCAAACACATTATTATCAGACATCAATTTGGAAAGGCTAAGCAAATTTCTAGTGATTTGTGGTACATGTAGGACTGTGTTCAGAAACAGTGGACCAATGTGAGTGTAAAGAACTGTGTGACCAGTGTGCTTAATGTGTAAATGTTCACCATTCCCTACAGTTAGTGTATCACTACCACAGTAAGGAGTACTTTGGTTCAGATTACCCAAATCAGAGGTCACATGGTTGGTTGCTCCACTGTCCAAATACCAGGCATGATCAGCAACTGAGCTAGGGGTGGCCATATAGGCTGAGGCTTGGCTTGATCTTGATCCAGTGTTGAACTCAGGTGGTTGAAAGTCTGTCTCAAACCTGTGCCAGCAAACAGCTACAGTGTGCCCATTCTTTCCACAAAGTTGACACTGAACTTTGGAATTTCCTGAGTTCCTTCCACCATTTCCACCATTTCTTCCTCCTCTACCTCTTCCTCCTCTTGAATTTCCACCTCTCCCTCTGAATGAGTCCTGACCTGAACCTCCTGGCCTTACATTTGACCTCCCTGGTCCAGACCCACTCTGATAGCTAGCAACATGAGCAGCAGGATTCAAGGCAATCCCCTGTGATGAGGGATTGAATCTGGCCAATAAACGTTCATGAAGGATAAGCTGTGACTGTACCTCTTGCCAAGATAAGGAGCCAATGCGAGCTGTTAAGTTGACTATGACAGCTTCATAGTATTTATCTAGACCTCCCAATGTAGCCAGGATCAGTTCAGACTTGGAGATAGGGTATCCAGCAGCAGTCAAACTGTCACTATAGGATTTCATGATGGCTAATAGTCTGCCATTGATTTAGATACCTTCTCTGCTCGGGTAAGGGCACTTTTATACTCCAGCATCCTAGACTCGGATTGATTGTTGAACAAAACCTCAAGAGTGGACCAAATTTCATGAGAGGTGGAACACCCAACTACCTTAGTCAATGCTTGTTCAGTCATTGAACCAAGCAACCATCCAGTAAGAAGAGCATCGACTGAATCCCATTCTCGCTACAATTTGGATTGAGAGGAGTCCAGGTATCTCCGGTGGTCTAGGTTTGGTTCCAAATAGATAACCATCGAGCTTGTACCCTTTGACGACTGGCAATACGGTGTACCTCCACAATAGATAGTTATCCTTGGTTAATTTGACTATGGTGGATTGACTCAGATGACCGGTAAAGGGAATCGAATTTGCAGTATTGAATGGTGAAGTTGGAGTCACAGAACGAAAAGGAGGGGTTATGAGATCTGGTCGATTTAGAGGAGAAGTATGAATCAAGGATGGAAAAGTGGATCCTGGGTTCATCCCAGTGAGAGATGTACCAGCATGTAGTGAATTTGCTCCGATGAAGAACGGAAAAGAGCTGCTGGAGAAAGGATGTGGTGAGGGTGGAAATGAGAGACCAGAAACAGGTATTCCGGTAACAGTTTCTGAAGGTGGTGGTAACGTTGAGCTGCTGCTTCCAATGGAGAAAGCTGTTGTGCTTCGCTCACCTCCGGCATCGGTGGCAGAAGCGGATCGAGGCGGTGGCTCCGCCATAGCCTGGGCTCTGATACCAAGTTTAGAAAGAAGATAAAATGATAATATTTTTCATATCAATAATCTTTGTCTCAATACACCCTTATATCACCCAGGTTGTTACAACAACTCACACATCCCCATAATAGATATTATCCATACAATCTAACACAACCAATCTAATGTCTACACATACCAGTACTAAACTTTATTCTTTTCAGTCGTCCACCGTTTTGTCGCTTCCCTTTTCCTTTTGCAGTACCAGCCCCTGCCTTTTCGTAGAGTTTTCGTTCTGGGAAGTTTTTGCGTAGTGTGTATACTCTACGTGAGTGCACACTGCGCGCGATACGCTCTGTCCACACGATTTCATTCTCTGACTTAAGCGCGTGTGGTTCAGTTTCTTGACGTCGTCGTGTGTCACTGCGTGTGACACACTATATACAAAACTTCACTTTCGTTCTCCCCCCCATTTCTTTGTCTTCCTCCTTTCCCTTACATTGTCTGAGAACAGAAAAACGACGCCGTCTGATTCTCCACCAGATCATCATGTAGGCTTTCTACGTGGCTGTTGTAGATCGTTATGCTAGGCTTCACAATTGGCTGAGCTCCGGATACGTGGTTTGAGGCCGTTCCTCCGTCTTCTGCTCGGTCTAATCGTTGTCTCGTTCATGGCAGATGAGGCATGCTCAAGGTGCCAGATCAACCTTCTTCTTCGTTTGATATACTTCTCAGAACGGTTCGATTTGGACCTATGCTCGAATCTGTGTTTCAATCAGGTTTATATCTGCTCTAAGATTTGGATTGAATTTAATTCTGCTTCAAGCTTTGGATTAAATTCCTTCTTTGCTTCCATTTAATTGTTAATAATAAAGTCTGTTGTTATTGTCATTCTGTAAATTGTTTCTCCGGCCAGGGATGAATGAAAGAGCTGTGCAATTTGGACCTATTCTCGAATCTCTTTTTCAATCAGTTTTAAATCTGCTCCAAGATTTGGATTAAATTTAATTCTGCTTCAAGATTTGGATTAAATTCCTTCCTTGCTTCCATTTAATTGTTAATAATAATGTATGTTGTTATTCCCATTCTGTAAATTGTCCCTCTTTTTTCCCGAAATAAATATCTCTTCTCTTCTGTGATTATTGTAGCTGTTGTGTAAATTCCTTTTATTATGTGTTCTCAGTTACCATCTTTGTGTACATTTCCCAGTGTGTTTATGCCTACGATTTGGGTTATTTTTTCCCGTAATTGAAGAGTGTAATTGAAGAGTATATATGTTGTGCTTTGTAGATTAAAGGAAATGACTAAATAATTAAGCTTTAGTTGATGAAGACCTGAATAGAGTAAGTATGTTGTGCTTTGTAGATTAAAGGAAATGACTAAAACATTCTCTCAATTACTTAAGCCTATCATAATTGCAACATATTTGACAACTCTTTACTCATTGTTGAAAACAGGTGCAAGATCATTGCAGCATCAAGTTGACAAGTGTGCTGGAAATATATTATATTGAACACCATTTAGCTTCACGAAATGGGTAAGCAGGTATTTCGACATAGCTTCATTCAATATAAATGCATTACAATTTCTATCGTGCATCATTTGAACATACAATACAATTTTAAAAGTTGCAAACATGTTATATAGTCTTAGTTCGGACACATCATTTTTCATTACAAATACTTTTGTTAATAAACATCGGCGGTTGTGATTACAATACAAGGAGCTTGTTATTGTAATTAAGGGGAATGAGGGAGAATGACAGAAATATTTCATCAATTGAGTAGAATGACAGTTTTTTTGAAACTTTTGCATAAAGGACAAAACTATTTATTCACTGTCGAAATTCACTTGTGTTCGAAATTCACTGCCGAAATTCATTGTCGAAATTCACTAATTTTCAAAATTCAATGTCGAAATTCACTGATTTCGGGATTCACTGATTTTCGGGATTCACTGTTTGTCTTTCTTCCTATAAAAATTATGCAGTTGTCCTTCTCCCAATAAAAATATGTAGTTGTCCTGTTACTTAAAAATATTCCAGATTGTGTCATTATCCCTAATTTTCCATTGTAATTATTTGATCCGTTGACTCTTTAGGAAATTTAGCATAATAGCACTAATATAAACAACTGAATGTCTTAGGCACTAATCCTTTTTGACTTTGATTTAGAAGTACTCGATTGCTTATGTTTCAATGATTCAACGAGGTTTAATAGCGTAAACCAAGAATGTCATCCAAAGAGGAATCCTTCCAGTAGTATCGGCCATTTATCCCACTTCCCTCCACATTTCATCAAGTGTTCGTGCTAGAGACAGAAACAGAATGAGAAGCTTTTTATTTGATAAGTTTGTTATAAAAGTAACATTGTTGGGTTGGGTGAATGTAGTTCTACGTATCGGCAATCTTTAATTCAACTACAAGATTGATGATGCATTAACATCTGCAAACAAAGAAATCTGCAAAGAAACTTTGACCACCTCAGGTAATATATGCTAAATTGGTGATGTCGGGCATTCTTTCGGTACAATTAGCTAACGTTAAAAATCTACATTGCTTGGTCATTCAACAGAAAAAAAAGGAGACACGAAGCGAATGTCGTGGTACAATGGAAAACTGAAGCTCCTAAGCTCTCACGAGGAAAAAAGGCCATCAGGTGCCACAGACTGCAGCCCCATGAAAAAGGTCAAGCCGGAATTTCCCGACATAAAATGAACACTGAAGCTCTATGCTTTCGTACAAACTTTGGTTGACAATGTCTCTTTTTGGCTACATAACTAAAATCTCAGAACTTTAGAACTGAAAAATAGTTTTTGAAATGTAAATTATAATGATGCCTCTTATTTAGCTTATGTAAATTAGGTCTTGCACTTTGCTGTGGATAAGGAAGATCATTTTGTTTGGTGAAAACACTCTGGGAATGTGAACCAGATTATACTAGGCCGAAAAATTGGGGTACCCATATATGTAATTATATGTAATATCCGATATATGTAACTACTAATGTCATACAACTATTAATGCATTTACTATGCAATCTTCGCTCACGCTGCATTGTAACTAATCAAATAACATACTCAGATAACATACACCAGCTAAGGAACTTCCACGTAACAACTACACAACAAATACATTCGAGGGCAGCAACCGTGCATCGCACTGTGACCTCCCACTAGTTTTGTATTATTTCTGGTGCATAAGGTAGTGACATCTTGATATGTTGATGTACACTTGTCTTCTTTCTAGATTTTCACCGCTCCTTCCTTCCATTCCTTTTTATTTGATGCAGTTGCAAATATTATCAATCCATTTTTGTTTGATGCAAAACATTTTATCAAACAACAATTATTTTTATTTTTCTACTTTATTCATATTTATCATTTGGTGTGATATTAAAAAAAATGCATTAATTATATTCAAATGTTAATTCCATTAACTATCTTACGTGTTTTTTGACATGAGTATGACTCGAAACAAGCAAAACATGTTCGCGACATGTTCTTAAAGGTTTTAGATATCCGAGGATGAATTACAGATTCCATGTGGATAAAGTAAAACATGTTTTAAATGATCAAAAATTGCTTATGTTGTCAATGTATGTCCTAATGAAATGTAATCTGAAAAGTTGTAGATCTAATGATGTAATATGTTAGTAGATTTAATGTTCTTAAGATTATGACATGCTAATGATGTTAACATGATGTAAATCTCAATATATTAGGGTTTGTATATATGAAATATATAGATGTTCAAGCTCTGTATGAAAATGTTTAACCATTGTTTCATATGAAATGAATTGTGTGTTATGAGTTATGTGATATGTGATATGTGTGACATGAAAGATAAACAAAAGAAGCATGCATGTCAAACCTGTACGACGATGATATATAACGGTACACCGTACACTATGTGTTATGCATGACAGCGATGTGTAATGGTGCATATCACAAAGTAAAAGAAAGTAATGACAAGACAATAAATCCTCGAGGGTCTCTGACATCAGTTTCCCTGCTCACTAGAAAGGAATAGTGAGTACATGCCAATGAATACTCGAGGGTCCTTATAATCAGTTTCCTTACTCACAGCAAGAATAGTGAGTACAGGTCAGACCGGTTTGCTTCCCTGTCCATGGGCTATAATTATGTACATGTTTGTCTAAGTTCAGTAAAGAAAGCATGCTCTCCATGTTGGGATCTACTAGACATGGTGTAGTACTCATGAACCTCAACATCAATTATGATACATATATGATATGTTAAATGAGGATGCAACTTTATTTCAGTATTGTTTTCGAGTATGTTATGTTCCTTGACCGTCATGTGATACATGAAAGTTACTTTTGTACTTTTGTTTCATGTATTTTGTATGCTTCAACTGTTATGCGAATAGGTAATGATAGTTCAGTACTTTGAATTCATGTATTATACTTGCTAATGTTACTTATGTATTTCATATTTGTGAAATAAAAATTTGGAACTTTATCCTAACCCCAATAAGTGGTCTAGTTCCCATTTGATGCGACATTTCATTACCGAGCTCATAGCTCACCCCTTAATTTTCATGCATATGAGTTTCAGGGTTTTGTATGATCTGGATGATATTAGTTGTCTTGGAAACGTAATTAATGTCCACTTTGAGCATGGTATGTACTATTATATAGTGATGATCTTCTACGAGGACATGGAGATAACTTTAGAAGATTGGGATGTAATTAATGTACAATCGATTCAGATGTTTTTGTTGATTGTAAAAAATATGTATCAGACGGATTACGTATGTAATGAAATTACACTTTGAGGTTGTGGTGATTCTAGTCTTTTATGTTCAGCTTCCGCATTTAATGTTTTAGCACATATGCGAGGCTTCTTGATTCAAGAATTTTTTTAATAGCATTCTCGGGTCATGATCGAATGTGATAAAGTTCTTAATGATTCAAGCTGAACATCCAAAGTGCAACTGGAAAATTTAGGTAGATCTGTCACAAATGCAGCTGGACGAAAGTTTGCCTCACAAGGCATTTCATTGAACACTTTCAGCCAAAGTTAGTTGAGAGTTAGTTATGAGAAATAAAGTTAGTTACACAAATTAGCTGTTTCTAAACATCCTCGCCTCTATATACGTGAGGATTCAACTCCTTGTAATATCAATTTTCAGTTTAATGAATGAATGAAGCTTGATCAGTTTACCCGCTCACTTCAAATTTCAATTTTCTTTCTTAGTTCTTCAAGGGCAATGTGAGTATATTGTTCTTGTATTTTATCGGAACGGTCCGGATCCGGAAATTTACTCAGGTTTTCAGGTTGGGTTGTTACACTCGGGCAAAGTGATATTATCATATCATGACTATACATCCATCCACATGCTAGACATCGGATAGGATCTCGACCTCATACAAACTCGGTCATAAGTAAGATACTCTCATTAAAGATCAAGGGTATGAACTTGACTCCCCACACATTATATAAGGACTTTAACAACCTAACCATTAAGGCTTTAGGCATGTTTGTAAGGGATATTTTGTCATTAGTCTTAGTATAGTGTCCTTAGTATGTGATTATCCATATATGGGACACTTGGCATCTTGTGGTGTAAATTCTAGATTATGGTGATGTGGCATCTCTTCTAGATTTCCTTCTATATGTACTGTTGCTACAACAGAATATGAATTATCTTTCCATATATCAAAATCTGTTATTTCATCTTGGTATCAGAGACAAGCATGGACAACGCCACAGCCGCCGAAAGTTCATCTCCGGTGAGCCTCGTTTCCACCGGTAGTCTGCCACCTCCAATAACATCAGATACTGGTTCCATTACCATTGGTTCCATTACCACTCAGTTACCCACCCCTATTGTTCAAACGCTGCCTGAAAATGGACTTCCAGTATCTACACCACCGTATTCCGCCATTTCCACCACCATGCAGCTGCCCCCGCTTTCTGCTTTTGGTCTTCATCGTCCAGAGTTTCTGTTTTCCTTCTTGTCTCGACCTCCTCCGTCTACTTTTCCCTCGTATATGACTATACCATCTTCACCACTTTCCTCCTATGTCCGACCTGCAACCCCTTTTGGTGGTACTCTTACACAAACTTGTATTGTCAAGTTGGATAGATCCAACTATCTTCTCTGGAAGTCATCTGTTCTTCCGATCATCCGTGTGTTAGGTGTGATGCCCGAAAGATAATTTTTATAATTGTTTTATTTAATAAATGAAATGATATTATTATTCATATTTATTATTCTCATATTCACCGATGTGACAATAGTATTTACACTACAGAAAAGCCTAAAGTATATCGTTTATGTAATCACTTAACTCAGTGTATGTGATATACACGGGAGGATTGAGTTAGTGAAGATATACTTAAAATACAATTAGCCCGTAGTGAAGTTAATCGAGAGTATCGGGTCTCTCCTTTAACATGCTATTAATGCGCCCAGAACACAATAGGTGTCCGGACTTTCGGTTAAGAGAACCTAGTGGGGCATTTATATATGATAGATATATCATATAGGGCTGGACCGATTTGATTAGAGTTCACGATATAATTTCGTAATCGAGAAGTCTTATCGAATCAATCGATGATCATATTTATGGATATATCTTAATCCTGAGGTGATCACAGTCAACTGCTTGAATCAGTATGAGGTTTGACTTGATGGTTAAGGATTACACTGAGTCTGTGGTCTGAATTACCCCATCTTGGCATTGTACTTGATTGAGTGAGTAGTCTGTGTTATCACAGATCACGGAATCCATTCCTTCCATTTATGGAAGTAGATGAAACGATTCCTTATTTGTTAATCCAGAAACTAATCGATAAATGCGAGTTCATATTACAACGATTAGCTACCGGTGAGTTGTATGAATTAATTGATCACTAAGGGGTTAATGGTAAATAAGGATAAGAGGTTACGAAAAGGGTTAACGGTAACTTCCCGATTTAGAATGAGCGATCATGGAGGATTAATCCATATGTAATGATTATATCAATGGACGCTTATTATTATTCTCGTGAGAAGATAAATATAATCTCATAATCGGAGGAGTGCAGTCACGGGATTATGGTGGCATATTCATGTGATTGATTTATCGAATATAATTATTCATTCGTAAGATAATTATTTATTTGATTTATCGGAGTCGTGATTATTAGTCCATGGTCCCCGACGTGCCTCCAAATATAGCATAGCTATTCTCGGACGTCGAATCCTAATAATATTAATTTAGTTCTTGTTGGATTTTATTAAAACGATATGTGAATTAATTGTTTAGTGGACTATTAAATTAGTTGGGCTAAATAATTAAATATGTGGAAAAGACATTTTTTCATAATCTTGGCCCAAATTTAGTGTGTTAGTCGAAAATAATATTGACTAGGTCAATAATGGTGATTTTCGCCCCATGCATGTTTTCTTAGGAAACAAGAAATTGTTTTAAGACATGTGCACAAAATATTTATTGGATAAATATTTATGGTAAGAAATAAAGATAAATATTATTCTAGATTTGTTCTAGAATATTATGGAATTATTTTTTATTTATTGGTTTATTTATTTGCAAAATAAAAATCCTTGGAGGTTAAGTTTTACTCTCCTATATAAAGAGAGTTCTCCCAAGCCTAAACACACATGCAAATTTCGACTTCTCCTCTTAGAGAGAAGAAGCAAAAAAAATTCGGCCAAGGGGAGATTTAAGGGGAAAATCTTGGAGATTTTTCCGGGTAGCATATCGGGAGGATTCGAGACGAGAATTTCCTTCCACCGGGAGTTGCTTGGATCACACGTACGGAAGATCGTGGTGCTCTTCACACCTCCTTTTCTTTTGCGGTTCTTCAACTTGAATTTTGAGATTCAAGAGGTATGTTCCACAACCCCCTTGTAGAGTAGATCTAGTTATTTTATTACGTGTATTTTATAGATCTAGATCCTTAAATAAACACATTGCGGATGATATTACTAACAGTGGTATCAGTCGCCAAGGTGATCTATATTTATACGTATAAAATATTAGATCTAGGAGTGGAAAACATGTAGATTTTTTTGTCCCAAAATTTATAGGGGCCGGAAATTTTGTTTTTTTATGTTATGAATGTCTTGGTTGAATAGATGGATTGGGGTTGGTACTGTTTACTCGTTAGATCTATTGTAGCTCTTTCGATTTAGATCGTTTGAGCATAGGATTGATGTAAAAGTTGTTGTTTTTTTATTTCTTTATTTTTCGGCATATTTTATTTTTTTTGTAATTCCGGAAAAACGACGAAGAACACGAAGAACACGAGATGAAGACGGAACTCGAGGTATTAATAGGAGTCGGGGCTGAAAATTTTTTGTCAATATTTTTTTTTTCCCACGGCTAGGGTTTGATATTTTTTTTATCAAACCCTAATTTTTTTTATATATATAATCGGCGGCTGTTTTTAAAAATAAAAAAAAAATTATTTTTTCTGGAATAATAAACAGCAGGTTTTAAAAAAATTAAAAAAAAATCGATTTTTTTTTATATTTTATTTTAGTTTATAAAATAAAGGCCCTTCGCCTTTCGGGTTCGCGGTTCGTGGTTCAAGGTTCGAAGATCGAAGACAACAAGATTGCAATTTACTTTTTCCTAGGATAGATTAGATACGAGGGTACCAACAATCCATCTCGGTGTTTAATTTTTCCGCAATTTATTTTTTATGTGTTTGATCATAAAACAGATATAAAATCGGAATTGCCATACGCGTACGCATCATATCATAAATCCACTCCATGCATACATGTAGAATTTTAATTTTGGTAATTAAAATAGGCATGTATACAAACTCGCGTAATTAGTTGAAATTTAATTAATACGTGGTAATTAATTAATTTAGTAACTAATTAAAGATCCGAGGACGGGTTATGAAATCGTTAAGCCTTTCGGTGTGTGTTCTCGGTGAACCGCCATAAAGCCCAAACGAGATCACGTTTTCGATTCGTAGTGTCTACGAGATTGAATGATGGTAAAAGAACAATAAATCTTGGATAACAACGGTTCGCCTATAGGTTGGATGGTCAACTGAGCTAGGTGATAACGGAAAAATTCACCGTTATTTTTATAACTTTTCAACCCGTTTCTGATATCATTTTGAGTATTTTTATATCAGTTCGAGTCATTAATTCCTATGTTTCATCTAAATATGTTAGTAGTAGTTATTATATAAAATATCATATTTTTAGCATGTTTTATAGTTTTGTACCGGTTTAGTGCCGGTGTGTAAATGTCGGATTTACGTTTGGTATTTTGGTGGTTTATTGCGAATTATAGGTTAACCAAAATCCCGAGTAACGACACGTTTTGAGGCCTAAAAGAGGTGGTTATGGGGATATAAGAGTGTGCACGAGCTTAAAAGGTCAAGTGGATCATGTGGTTCAGTAGTGTCACTAACGATTTATATCTTCGACGAACCAATGGCCCATTAAAACGGCATTTTCTGAAGAGGTGGCCTTAATGAAAGTTGTAGATCTTTGATAGAGCTTTCCAACGCATTTTGAATCATGTTAATTGGAGGTCTACAACTCATGTTATGACCAAGTGGCTAATCGATTCGTAATAGTAAAAATCCCAAAACGACACGACATACATACGAATGGCTCATCAAAGCGGCGTTTTCTGAAGAAGAATCCTTCATGAAAGTTGTATATCTTCAAGAAATCTTTCCAATGGATTTTGAATCAAGTCAATCGGACTTCTACAACTCAAATGGTGGTCAAGTGGCTAATTGATTTGTATTAAGGAAAATGTCGCAAACGACACGTAATGGGAATGACCCATCAAAACGACGTTTTCTGAAGAAGTGTCCTTCATGGAAGTTGAAGAATTTTCCGAGAGCTTAATTTTGACGTTTGAATCATAATTTTTGGAGGTCTACAACTCAAGATATGAATTTTAGAAGTTTTATTACAATATATAAAACACAGAAGGAACAGATGTAATCATTGAGACCGGATCGATCCGGCTCCTACCCGGATCGATCCGGCCTTGATATTTTCCTATATATACAGAGGATCAGAACAGAGAACGGCTGCCCCCTTTCTTCCTCTTCTCCTTCATTTTCTTCTATTTTATTTTTATGTTTTGGGGGCCTATATGTAGTAATTTATGTCGTTATAATGTCGGTGTAATAACCCGACTAGTTATAGTTTTAATATAATTTCATTTCCGTTTTTATTGCTTTCTTTTACTTTTATGCAATTAGTATAAATATATATATATATACGTATACTATATATATATCTATATCTATATATATATCTATATATATATATCTATACGTATATCTATATAGCTGTAGTTATTTTTTTCGTTTTGTTTTCTTTCGTTTTGTTATTTTCGTTGTTATTTTCGTTAATATGAGTAGTTAAACTCAACATAGCCGAATTATGTGAAAACGGGTGAAATTAACCCTCGGGAGACGAGATGGGAGTTGTGTTGTGCTTAATTTAACGTTTTTATGATAAAATCATGTTTTAAACTTGTTTTGATCATTTTAATAACTTTGAATAAAATTGACAACTTTGTTCACGGTTACATCGAGCTTATAAATGTATTTTGCGGTGAGATGTGAGATATGGATATCACTAATCATAGTCCTGATTGTTAGATTGACAATCTAAGTGACAGATCTGGACTATGCCTAAGTGAAATTCTTATTTTTACGAGATGTGCGAAACATGTTTTAAAATCACTAAACCATAGTCTTAATCGTTAGATTGGCAACCTAAGTGATACGTTAAAATTATGTTTTTGTGAGGTTTTTCAACGGCTTTTATTCCGGTCAACCATGTTAAAGCGAGTTAGCTCTACAAGGGAGGGTTAATAAACCTAGTGTGGGGGGTTAAGTGAGAGTCTGTTCGAGATCTTAACGCAAGAATAAAGAGTTGACACCCGTGAATATCATATGAACCGAATCGGATAAAACACACTCCTTATCAAATTTTTCTGTGGGGAGATAACTGTTGTTGGATCATGGCTCGGCTATGCTTTTTAATCACCTAGTTAATCTCGTTAGTTAAAATTTATTTTTCGCATTAGTATAAACACTCAACTTAAAACTTTGATCGCTAGACTAAGAATCACGTTCGCTTTGGTACTCACAACCACATTTCTCTTGGGGCGACCTCGTACTCTGTAGCTATCCTAGCAATCGACACAGTACTCTGCCAGTTAGAGAGTTAGTTTACCCACAGTTGCGAGTCTTTATAAATGTATTTTTAGTGGGTGAATTTTTCGCTCATCAAAAATTGGCGCCGTTGCCGGGGAAATGTGTGATATTGTTGTGATATCTTGTAAGTGAACCGAAGGCTTGGGCCTAGGTTTTTATTTTCTTGTTTTATTTAGATGTCGACAAAGAGCTATGGATCTTTGAAGTGATATTGTCTCGAACTCGGTTTGAATACGACTTTGGTACTTAGCCTCTTCGGAGGGTGATATCATGTAAGTCGGCTAAAAGCGGGGATTAGGGCCTTCGGCTACCATAACTTTTGAGGGTCTAAATATCGTGTGTTTAAAAAAAAAAAAAAAAAAAAAAAGTTTATTGTTTTCTTGTTATTTTACGAGATTTTGCAGATTGAGCTTAAATGGATGGATTTTTCAATCAATACTACTCACTGAACAACAATACTCCTACCAACCTCAGGCACACGAACAATGCTATCAACAACAAGATGTGCCTCACCTCAATATCAACAGCAGAGTAACCAGGACCGAATTATGGTTATTCGAAAGTTATGAGCCACAATATTATGAGGTTCTTGAACCCTAATGCTTATCAGGATTACAGTGTTCATGCTCAATGCGTTGATAGCTTCAACCATATTCAGCCACCTGATCAGTGTCTGGAATGGCAAGAGGACTACTACTCACCTCCGATGAATCAAAATCAATACAATCGCTTTTCTCCCATGCCACAAGAAGAATTCACCGACAGTCAAATGAGAGCAACTAGAACGATTGAACCAGATCTAAGAAGCGATCGTTGGACATGCAGGAGTTCAAGGTAAATCTCGACTCCGCCATAAGAAATCTTCAAGACAAGGTGGGGAAATTGATTGAATTAGTGAGGTATGTGAAAGAGGCAGAGACATGTGAGGTGGTTAGGGATGAAAATGTTATCACTGAAAAAGTTCAGGATGAGAATGAGGTTGATAATTTAGTTTGTAAAGAAAAAGTGCAAGATTTGGAGATGACAGAGTTAGAGGAGCGAGAGATTGATTGGCCATCTTTAGTAAAGCCACTGGGAGAGTTGGTAATAGTTAATATATCGGTCCCGGATTACTACATTCGTCCACTCTGTGAGGATGAATTTTCTGCGGTCCAGTTTGTATACTCCCCAATGGATGAGCTTTATGGGAGTTTTCAAAAGAAGATGGTTTCGATGATCGATAAAAGAAGATTTTAAATTTGGGAGGAGGTAGCGTCGAGAGCCAAACGAGGTACGTTTCTAGACAATTTAATTTCTTTGGTTCTCGCATTGTTAATTTTTCTTAAGCTATTGATCTTCTTAAGTTCTGATTTTGGTTGATAACTTGTAAATACTACTTTTGTCGAGCCAACGACGTTAAACAAAAGCGCTACCGGGAGGCAGCCCGATAATAAAGATAATTTGAATAAGCCTAGTCTTAATGAAATGTAGAATCTGTATGAAAGATGAACACAAAGCACAACCAAGTCTCAGGATGAATGTTTGAATGTCATTAAAAGGGAACGATTAGGTGGTTATCCGAAAATCCCGATAAAGAAAAAAGATAAAAAATTCAAATGTATCATTTCTTGGACTTAGGTTATTGAACCCTTGAGGATCTGGGTATAAAAGACTCTATACTCTTTCACACATTTCATTTTTATGATCTAGTCTGTTTCAAATTTCTTGTTGTTGTAGTTTAGTGGTGAGTATTCCCGCCTTAATAAAACTGTGTGTAATAAAAATGAATCTATGAATTGATGTCTTGACTATGATATATGCTCATGTGATACGTATATGCTTAGATGTTTTGTGCTTTACCAGTATGGTTATTTTTCCATCTAAAGCTATTATATTGCCTATCGAATTTTCTGACGTGACAGTGCCATTATCTTATTATTCCCATATCTCTATTGCATACTTTGGCACGAGGACCATGTCCCGTGTTTGCTTTGTTTTGGTTGTTTTTGTATAGGGATTCGGGATGTGCTTTCTCATGGCTGTTACGGGATTCGGTAGCACTTTTCTGCCAGGTTTATAAGCTAAGTCTTCCTCTCTATCTCATTCACTATGCTTTAAAGGATAATGCAAGTTCGTAAGTGGGGGGTAGAGTCGTGGTTGGTCTAGAAATGGCAGTAAGTGTTTAAACCCTTAGTTTTTGATCTTTTTCAAACATTATTTAGTTGATTAAAATAATTTGTATAAGGTATATATTTCATGGATTTAAAGATGTAATGATCAATTTGGATATGTATAACTAATTTGAACCATAAGTGCATTTTAACCCCAAATTTATTTGTATAACATGAATTCCTTGTTCACGTAAGCCTTTGATATTGAAACGGAAATTTTAAACTGTACCCATTCAGTATCCTAGTGGTTTATCCTAGAAATAGTAGTAACTTAGTACCTAATTTCTGAACGTGTACTGTGAATATCTGAAGGTTTGAATGTGATAGGAAGAATATCAAAATAAGATAAATTATATATATGTCGGTTGTAGCTACCAATAATTTGAGTGCGGTAGGGCGTTATCACGAAACGTCCTATATCACTATGAGGTTTAAAAGCTCCCGACTGCCTGATGATAGTAGTCCAGCTAGGGTATTATCACGAAACATCCTATTGCTGGGAATGAGGGCATATGCTACACATGTGAAATTAAGTGAAAAGTTAGATAAGTATTGATGTATTCGATCTCACCTCATGACGCTTGAAAGATAGTCGATTTTGGCAATGAGTTCGGATATGTTAGTGTCCTATAAAAAAAAAAAAAAAAAAAAAAAAACAACCTAGTTATCTTCTGACTATCACCAGTATAAACTGAATGATATGCTTTAGGGATTATCCTAATAAGTACACAGGAGGACGTTGTGTGGAATTGTTACTACCTATACCTAGGAAAGTCATTAGGACTGCCTCGAGTGGATATTTGTGCGTTTGCTTGATTTATTCGAGAGAGGATAGTGGAAATTGAAAAGGCATCACACACACACACTCTGTTATACATTTATATTAAGGTTAACGTGTGGTTATGATTCGATTGGTTACATCATCTGGTTGGCCTTTATATTTTACATCTTCATGAATTTTTCCTCATTCATTTTATTTTATCGCTTGTTTTGTTCGAGGACGACCAAAAGCTAAGTGGGGGGTTGTGATAACGGAAAAATTCACCGTTATTTTTATAACTTTTCAACCCGTTTCTGATATCATTTTGAGTATTTTTATATCAGTTCGAGTCATTAATTCCTATGTTTCATCTAAATATGTTAGTAGTAGTTATTATATAAAATATCATATTTTTAGCATGTTTTTATAGTTTTTGTACGGTTTAGTAACGGTGTGTGTGGTCGGATTTACGTTTGGTATTTTGGTGGTTTATTGCGTAATTATAGGTTAACCAAAATCCCGAGTAACGACACGTTTTGAGGCCTAAAAGAGGTGGTTATGGGGATATAAGAGTGTGCCACAAGCTGAGCAAAGGTCAAGTGGATCGGTGGTTCAGTAGTGTCACTAACGATTTATATCTTCGACGAACCAATGGCCCATTAAAACGGCATTTTCTGAAGAGGTGGCCTTAATGAAAGTTGTAGATCTTTGATAGAGCTTTCCAACGCATTTTGAATCATGTTAATTGGAGGTCTACAACTCATGTTATGACCAAGTGGCTAATCGATTCGTAATAGTAAAAATCCCGAAAACGACCATACGGACACATACGAATGGCTCATCAAAACGGCGTTTTCTGAAGAAGAATCCTTCATGAAAGTTGTATATCTTCAAGAAATCTTTCCAATGGATTTTGAATCAAGTCAATCGGACTTCTACAACTCAAATGGTGGTCAAGTGGCTAATTGATTTGTATTAAGGAAAATGTCATAAACGACACGTAATGGGAATGACCCATCAAACGACGTTTTCTGAAGAAGTGTCCTTCATGGAAGTTGAAGAATTTTCCGAGAGCTTAATTTTGACGTTTGAATCATAATTTTTGGAGGTCTACAACTCAAGATATGAATTTTAGAAGTTTTATTACAATATATAAGCTTCTAGAAGGAACAGATGTAATCATTGAGACCGGATCGATCCGGCTCCTACCCGGATCGATCCGGCCTTGATATTTTCCTATATATACAGAGGATCAGAACAGAGAACGGCTGCCCCTTTCTTCCTCTTCTCCTTCATTTTCTTCTATTTTATTTTTATGTTTTTGGGGCCTATATGTAGTAATTTATGTCGTTATAATGTCGATTGTAATAACCCTAGTTATAGTTTTAATATAATTTCATTTCCGTTTTTATTGCTTTCTTTTACTTTTATGCAATTAGTATAAATATATATATATATACGTATACTATATATATATCTATATATATATATCTATACGTATATCTATATAGTTGTAGTTATTTTTTTCGTTTTGTTTTCTTTCGTTTTGTTATTTTCGTTGTTATTTTCGTTAATATGAGTAGTTAAACTCAACATAGCCGAATTATGTGAAAACGGGTGAAATTAACCCTCGGGAGACGAGATGGGAGTTGTGTTGTGCTTAATTTAACGTTTTTATGATAAAATCATGTTTTAAACTTGTTTTGATCATTTTAATAACTTTGAATAAAATTGACAACTTTGTTCACGGTTACATCGAGCTTATAAATGTATTTTGCGGTGAGATGTGAGATATGGATATCACTAATCATAGTCCCGATTGTTAGATTGACAATCTAAGTGATGATCCTGGACTATGCCTAAGTGAAATTCTTATTTTTACGAGATGTGCGAAACATGTTTTAAAATCACTAAACCATAGTCTTAATCGTTAGATTGGCAACCTAAGTGATACGTTAAAATTATGTTTTTGTGAGGTTTTTCAACGGCTTTTTATTCCGGTCAACCATGTTAGGCGAGTTAGCTCTACAAAGGGAGGTTAATAAACCTAGTGTGGGGGTTAAGTGAGAGTTTATTGAGATCTTAACGCAAGAATAAAGAGTTGACACCCGTGAATATCATATGGCTGAATCAGATAAAACACACTCCTTATCAAGTTTTTCCTGTGGGGAGATAACCTGTTGGATCATGGCTCGGCTATGCTTTTTAATCACCTAGTTAATCTCGTTAGTTAAAATTTATTTTTCGCATTAGTATAAACACTCCACTTAAAACTTTGATCGCCTAGACTAAGAATCACGTTCGCTTTGGTACTCACAACCACATTTCTCTTGGGACGACCTCGTACTCCTGTAGCTATCCTAGCAATCGACCTGGTACTCTGCCAGTTAGAGAGTTAGTTTACCCACAGTTGCGAGTCTTTATAAATGTATTTTTTAGTGGGTGAATTTTTCGCTCATCACTAGGCTCGACCTACTTAACCCTCCTAGTGTGATGTATGCACGGGGGTCCGGCAAGACTAAGCTACATCGGAGAACGGATGGGTGATTCCTTCTTATCTCAATAGGGCTGTCTTGACCCGATTTCGTCCGACTGTCACATATGTTCCAACGAATAGGACGGGTAGGCTTGCCTACGTTACCGACACCATTCGGAATCCTTGATTTGATGTGCTTTTATGTTAACATCAAAAAGACGTGGTTAGTTAACCCACCACCACTTCCAAAATATTGAGTGGGAGCGGGGGAGGCGACAGCCAACCCCACGGCCTCTACTATAGATACAAGTAAGTGAGAGAAGGGTGACGCATCGAGGCGCTTTGATTTCGTCCACCTAAGGATGGTGTTCACCCCTATCAACATTCATGGCTTGGTCTCCGAAAGGATAGGATTTCCGGTACTCGTCGGGTCACCGACCTATCTAAGACGGCACACTCGGGCGTACTCTAAGATATCCGATATAGTAGGTCACACTCATAAAGGATATTCTTGATAATATCTAGGCTAAAAAAGGAAGGTAGTCAATGAATAAAGGGATGTTCGATTCTCGTGGGATGTTCGATTCTCACAAGTTATTCATTGATGAGATTGTCTCGATTTAACCGTCATCTCTTTGACCTACCCTAAGGCGGCACTGAGATGCGAGGTTAAAACCTTGGAATGGTAGAGTAGACTTAATTTTAGTTTACAATTCCTAAAATAAACTTATATAGTAGTGTTAAACTTGAATTAATGTTTGTCATTTCATTTTCAGCAAAAACGTCTGCTCAAATTTCTGCTTAACTGTCTGAAAAATTAACGGGAAACAACTTTAAGAAATGGAAGAGTAACTTAAACGTGGTACTCGCATATGAGAATGTGCAACATGTACTCACTTCTGAATGCCCTACGGTGGCGATCCAAAAACCTGGTAAAGCCGAGATCGAGCAAATAATCATTTGGATCGAAGCAGATAACCGGGCTCGTGGGATCATACTGGCGGCAGTGTCGGAGGTTATTAAGAGCCAGATTGAAGAGTTTGAGACTGCAGGAGAAATCATGCGGAAACTTACTTCGATGTTTGGATCACCTAGCAACCAAGCAAGACACGATGCCATCAGGATGGCTGTTAACACGAAATTGAAGAAAGGTCAAGCAGTGAATGGTCATGTTTTGAATATGATCAGTTACTTCAATGACGCCGGTATTCATGGATCGATGTTCGATGAAACAACTCAAGTATCAATGATTTTGGAATCATTGACTCCTGAGTTTATCCCGTTCAAAACTCAGTATCTGATGGGAAAACATGAGTTAACCATGACACATATGCTTAATGAACTGACTATCTACGAGGGCCTACTATCGAAAGATAAAGTCTAAGTAGGGGATAAGAAAACTGAAGCAAACATGGACGAAGCTAAGTCTTCAAACAAGCCTAAGGCCAAACCAAAGAAGAAGAGTAATGTTGCACCTGTGCCCAAGCCAATGAAGAAAAAGAAAGCCAAGAAAGTTGACGAGGCCAAGCCTAAGGGCAAATGCTTTTACTATAAGGAGGTAGGATATTGGAAACGCCATTGTCCGGATTATCTTCGTGATGTAAAGGATGGCAAAGTCAAGGCTATTCCTGGGAAAGATAAGAAAGGTAATTTGGAATTACTATTCTTGGAATCTTTTACTGTAGCAAAAGATGTATCCACTTGGATACTTGATACTGGAGCTACTAACCATGTATGTTCTTCATTGCAGATTCTTAGTTCGTACGAGGAGCTGGAAGAGGGTTCTCAAGTGATGCGAGTAGGCACTGGGGCGCTCATTTCGGCTAAAGCAGTGGGAGCTGTGGACTTGCATTTTAATAATAGAATTTTACATTTAGAGAATGTTTATTTTATTCCGAATTTCAGGAGAAATTTGATTTCTCATTCTGCCTTAGTTGAACAATCATTTTCTGTTTCAAATTTGAATGGTGAATTTGTTATTTCGAAGAATGGCTTTGAATTGTGTTCAACTACGAATGAAAACGGTTTATATTTTGTAAGACCACATAAAGCTCCCCTACTTAATACTGAAATGTTTAAAACTGCTCATCAAAGATCTGCTAAAAGGCAGAAAGTTTCTCAAGTAAAAGAAGATTAAACATACTTGTGGCATCTGAGGCTTGGCCATATTTCCTTGGAAAGACTGAAAATACTAGAAAAGGTTAATGCCTTAGGTGAGTCATCTGTTGACACACTGCCTGTCTGCGAGTGTTGCCAAGAGGGAAAAATGACCAAGCGTCCCTTCTCATCAAATAGGGCCACGGGAACTCTAGACTTAGTGCATTCAGACCTTTGTGGTCCGATGAACGTACAAGCTAGAGGCGGATACGAGTACTTTGTGACTTTCATTGATGACTACTTGAGATTCGGTTATGTTTATCTGCTGCATAAGAAGTCCGAGGCTTTTGGAAAGTTTAAGGAGTTCCAAGCAGAAGCCGAAAGGCAACTAGGCAAGTCATTGAAATGCCTTCGCTCGGATCGTGGAGGTGAGTATTTAGACCGAGTTACTACTTGGCTGAAAAAGGAATTTGTTTCCAACGTTCAGCGCCTAGGACACCTCAGCAAAACGGAGTTGCTGAGAGGAGAAACATGACATTGATTAACATGGTTAGATCAATGATGAGCTACGCCTCACTACCTATATCTTTTTGGGGTTATGCTTTAGAAGCAGCGGTCTACATTTTGAATGCAGTACCGTCAAAGTCTGTCGAAAAGACACCCGTAGAAATGTGGTCCGAACATCGCGAAAGCCTTCGTCACTTCCACATATGGGGTTGTCCTGCACATGTGCTGAAGGACAAGACTACCAAGCTACAATCGCGTACGAAAGTATGTTTATTTGTAGGCTATGCAAAAGGTACACGCGGTGGTCTATTTTACGATCCGGAAGATAACAAAGTGCTAGTCTCAACTAACGCTACGTTTTTGGAGGAAATTTATATGAAAGACCACAGACCTCGAAGTACAATTGTACTAGAGGAATTACTCTCCGATGACGTCAGGCCTATTGTGGCTGCTGATGTTCCTATAAACAACGCTAATAATACAACAGTCACTTCCGACATTCCTGTTCCACCCAGACGTACTGTGAGAGTGGTTCGGCCACCAGCTCGGTACGGCATGGATTTAGAGGCAAACGTAGTCGCTTCTGATGGGGTGGAAGATGATCCTCTGACCTATAATAAGGCCTTAATGGATCATGATAAGGATAAATGGATTGACACAATGAATCAAGAAATGGAGTCTATGTACTCTAACTCAGTCTGGAAACTTGTAGAACTTCCTCAGGGTGAAAGGCCCATTGGATGTAAATGGCTCTACAAGCGAAAGAGAGGAGTAGATGGGAAGGTCGAAACCTTCAAAGCATGGCAGGTAGCCAAAGGTTACACACATGGAGAGGGTATAGACTACGAGGAAACCTTCTCACTTGTGGCCATGATGAAAACCATCCGCATCCTCCTTTCAATTGCTGCATGCCTGGATTATGAAATCTGGAAAATGGATGTTAAGACAGCGTTTTTAAACGGCTTTCTCGACGAGGAAATCTATATGCAGCAACCAGAGGGATTCATTGAAGAAGGTCGAGAGCACATGGTGTGCAAGTTGCTCAGATCCATTTATGGGTTAAAGCAAGCATCTCGTTCCTGGTATCATAGATTTGATCACACGATCAAGTCTTATGATTTCGAACAACACTTTGCTGAATCTTGTGTGTACAAGAAGGTTATCAAAGATAGTGTTGTATTCCTAGTGTTGTACATTGATGACATACTCCTAATTGGAAACGATAAGGGGATGATGTCCGACGTGAAAAGTTGGTTGACCACGCAATTCCAAATGAAAGATTTGGGAGAAGCGAGTTATGTTCTAGGGATCCAAATTATAAGGGATCGCAAGAACAAGATGTTAGCTCTGTCCCAAGTAGTTTATATAGATAAGGTGCTGGCACGCTTCAGTATGGAGAACGCAAAGAAGGGTTTTCTTCCAACCCGTCACGGCGTTTACCTCTATAAGACTCAGGGGCCACAAACCCCTGAAGAGATTGAAGCTATGGGAAGAGTGCCATATGCCTCGGCTGTTGGTAGTCTTATGTATGCCATGAGGTGTACGAGACCTGTGTTAAGGATGTATTTATACGATTTATAACGTTATATTCTATGGTATTTTCCCTCGTATTTGTATGAATTTGCATAAGAAACGATTGTTTAATGGAAATATTGAGCAAATGATATTTTAAATGAGTTAATTGCAAAATAGGTTGATTTTGGTGCTTTAATTGTGATTTTATGATTATTTGAGCGTTATTACATTTTGCGATGTTTTTATGTGTTATAGATGCATGTTTGAGGCTCAAAAGATGATCAAAAGTTGATTAAGTTCGAGCTAATTGATGATAAAAGAGACAATGAAGGAATTGACAAGAAGAAAAGAGATAAAGATAAAAAAAAATCAGAATTCGATTTTATCAAACTGGCGTCCAGGTTCCGTCCAGTGGACGGGCGTCTGATGAAGTGAACGAGCGTCCAGGGATGGGAAGTTGATTCAGGAAGTTTGGACGCAGGAGTGGATATTTGGATGGACGGCGCCTGGTCGCGACTCGCCCGATTCGAAGTTTTATTGAAGAGTGGACGGGCGTTCACCCTTTCCAGACGGGCGTCCGGTAGCCGACTTAGCTGAACCGCCATCGAATTATATATAAGGCAGCGTATTTTCTCCACAATCACAACACATTACTCAAACCCTAAACCTAGGGGCGGCTAAATTTGTGATTTACTTTAGTTTTCATCCAGTTTTTATGCTTTTAATTTCTAGATAAACACCTTCAAATTTATGTACTTTTCTCAAGCTTTTCGAGTTGATCAAGTAATGTTAAGAGGCTAAAGCCTTATCAAACGAGCATTGTGAAGCCATCCGACACGGTTTGATTCCGTTTCTGCGATTATATTGTGAGTTTTATCTAAAGTTGTTTCCTTTATCATTGTTTATATTGTTTAATCGCAATTGCATCGAAAGACTTGCATGTTATGATTGTTTTATGTTGATGAAAATATCTATAAACCTTAGATCATCATGATAAGGAATGGTTGTAAAATCTATCATAACGAGAGTTAATAGGTTAAATTGCTAGGTTAAAGTTCACACCTTTGATTAGTAAAATCGTTAATCTTAGATCGAAAGATATAGATTAATAAGTGAATCACCTAAGAAATTAGGGTTCATGCTTTAGACAAGGTAAAACCACAACTTGGTTAGAAAATGCAATATAATCGAGATAGGAATTGATACTTGTTAGGATAAGTGGATCAATCGCTCGTTTGTTCGTTAAAATCTGAATTTAATCCCGTGAAACTTGAATTGCCTAGTTTAGTTACTTTTATTTCATAATTAGTTTAAGTTTAATAGTTCATAACCCGTATCTTTCCCGGCTTTAGATCATATCTTTCTTACGTCGCTTTACGCTTTAGTTAAGTTTGTTTTCAATTTCGTTTAGTTTTATCCGCTGTTTAGTTTAGTAATCGTGACATAGGTTAGTTAGTTAAACAAAAACTAGGGTTAGCAATCGCCAGTTCCCCGTAAGATCGACCCGGCATTAACCACTATTACTACGATCCTTATACTTGAGGTTAACCGGATTATTACTTGTTTGTTTTAATAAAATCCGTGACAACCTGACATTTGTTACGGCGTTGGATTAGTCAGCCGTTTTCAGTCAAATCCAGGGCAACCGCACTGGACAGCAGTAAAGAACCTCATCAAATATTTGAAGAGAACCAGAAATTATATGCTCGTCTATTCGAGTGGGAGTTTGAAGCTAGAGGGGTGCACCGATTCTGATTTTCAGTCAGACAGAGATGATTCTAAATCAACCTCTGGTTCAGTGTTTACGCTTGGTGGCGGTGGCAAAGAGAATGGAGAAACCAAAAGCAATCCAAAGACACCGATTCAACAATGGAAGCCGAGTTCATAGCGGCCTCGGAGGCAGCTAAAGAAGCAGTTTGCTTAAGAAAGTTCATCAGCGGATTAGGCGTTGTCCCGAATGCTGAAGATCATATTGCACTCTATTGTGATAACAATGGGGCCATTGCCAACTCTAGGGAACCTCGAAAGCACAGTAAGTCGAAATATATAGAAAGGAAATACTGGGTGATCAACGATTTTGTCGATAGAGAGGACATTTCCGTCAAGAAAATCGCCTCCGCTGATAATCCTGCTGGTCCATTCACCAAGACGCTGTCGATTGAAGCTTTTAGTCAACACTTGGAGACTATAGGTGTTAGAGACATGTCTCATTTTCTTTTGAGCAAGTGAGAGTGATAGTTTGCTGTATTTTAAATAATAAGGTGTGCTCTAAAACAATTAATCACATGCTTTCGTGCAAGTGGGAGATTGTTAGGTGTGATGCCCGAAAGACAATTTTGTAATTGTTTTATTTAATAAATGAAATGATATTATTATTCATATTTATTATTCTCATATTCACCGATGTGACAATAGTATTTACACTACATAAAACCCTAAAGTATATCGTTTATGTAATCACTTGATGTGATCCAGCCCAAGCATTATTTGAAGACAATGAAGATGGGCTTGGTTAAATTACAATCATAGTGATTTATTTTGTTTATTTTAGTTTCGGTGTTTTATTGAATAAAACGGCCTTAGGCCCGTGTCAAAAGTTGCCCATATGTTAGTATATTGGGTTAAGTGTTTATTTTTAGCAAATAAATGTCATTTGGGCTTATTAGTTGCAAGTTAGGCCCACTAGGAAATAAAGTGGCGAAAATTACTAAGTAATTTGTCCCACATTGCTTAGGAAGTTATTTGTCTCTTATTTTGTAGCCTATATAAAGGCATTCTACTTGTTCTTTTAGAAGACATCAATATACCTACATTTAGTGAAATATTATTTGATTAAGCATTGTCTTAATTGTGCACCTTGTGTGTGTGAGGTTCTCTTGGATTGGAGGATTGCCCCCTTGGAGAACTTATCAACGTAAGTGAGCATTACGTTGTGGCGTTCCCACCGTTGTCTTGGTCTAAGGCGCGGATTTAGCTCCCATTGGTTATCACCAATTTCTTCCTGGGCAAAACAAAGGATTTGATTCGTAAGAATCACATCAGTTGGTATCGGTGCTCAGTAATTGACGGTAATCAAATATCCATTTTTCGTTTTTCGTTTTATTTTCGTTCTTCGTTGTTCATCAAATTGTGTTCTCCACATCCCCAGAAATTTTTGTTTTTCCAGTTTTCGTGTTCTTCTTTTCGTCGTCAGTTTCCACTCCAAAAAAATTCCAAAAAATTATATGTTTTAGTTCTTTGTGTTATCTACAAGTTTCATTCTTTGTGTTTCTCTAAATTCTCAGTGGAAATCGTTCAAAAGTGTCAACAAATAAATTTGTCAAAATCGTCAAATCCTGTGATCAGCTTCGTATTCTTGTGTTTTGACCCCTAATACATTCTCAAATCGAAAAGTGGTTAAGATAAAAGTTGTAGATCATTAAATTTCTTACAACTTTTCTCTTTGTGACTTTCGAAATTCTCCCCGAGTCCATTCAAAAAAATTGTTGAAAATTCTGCAGTTTAGATCTACAAACTGCCCGGAAAACCAATGCTTACCTTAAAATCCGTAAAATCTTCCATTTACGTCCAAAAATTCTGATATTTTGCGATTGAATAGTACACTTCCATATCTAAATTTTATCTCTTTTGTGCAACTTCAAATTCGTAATTTATCATGCCTGAAATCAGCTTTGTTGCCGTGTACAGCCAACAGCAAACATAAACTTGACCTAAATTCCCAGCCGCCACCACCGTTAACCTAATTTTTCGTAACCATCAAATTTTATCCGGACGCCCGTCCATATCATTAAACGCACGTCCACAGCAGACGCGTAATCCGACATAACCAAACACCCGTCCTACCCAGAGTCTTAGCCCACCTTTAGCCTAGATTCGTTTTGCTTGTTATTTTGCTTTGTTCATAAAAGGGTGCTTTACTTTCCACAAGAGAGAGGGTGAGTGCAAACACGAGAGTTTGGTGAGGATTTATTGTCTATCCTATGGAGGACTCTAAACATTCTAAAAATTTGAGTAATGAGTATCTTGAAGTGAGATTGGCTTCCCTTGTCAAAGAATTTAGCAAGGCATTTAATGCCGAAAATAATGTGTGGAAATACTATGGTTAATATTACATTATTATTACACTCATAACATGTTACAATGTAACGTGTTACTTTTTATCAAGGGTCATATTAATTGCATTGAATAAACAATTAATATGTCCTAATAGTCATAAAGTAACTATCCTTTGTCCTATTATGTAATAGCATAGACATAGCCGACTCTAGCATTTATTGTAGCGGCTCACAGTTACTTTTACTTTACTAGCTAGGATCCTCTCTTGTATCTATTTATACTCATTCTTTCAACATGAATAAATAAGTTGGAGTTTACTCAAGTATTATTACTTTCTCAAACTCTCTTCATGGTATCGGAGCCTTAAACTCCTGAAATCCGCTGCAAACTCTCAGCACCCTGCTGAATCAAGAATGTCTTCACTATCTGAAGCTTCCTCACCTTCAGTTGAGTCCCAGCTGCCTCAGCAGACTGGGGTCACTGAATCTTCATCTTATACTAATCATAGACTTGATGGCAACAACTATTTGCTATGGTCAAGATCTATGAAAATGTACATCTCTGGACAAGGTAAGATGGGATACCTGTCCGGCTCTAAACCTGCCCCTGCTGAAGATGACCAAGATTTGAAGCATGGGATATCTGCTAATAATCAAGTCATGACCATTCTCACAAGATCAATGACAAAAGAGATTAGTGAGAACTTTATGATGTATGATACCGCAAAGGAAATGCAGGATAATGCCAGGGATCTTTACTTCAAGAAAGACAATACCTCGAAGTGTATGAACTTGAAGCTCAGATTCAAAAGCGCAGAGCAAGGAGATATGTCTATAACTCAATACTTCAACCAACCTGTATGCAGAGCATGGCAACACCTAGATATCTTTGAAACTCACCCCTGGAATGATGTCAAGGATGCCGCCTTTATAAGGACATTATTGAGAAAAGAGAGTATTCAAGTTTCTTCTTGGGTGAATCACGCTCTTGATGATGTTAGAGGAAGAATCCTTGCCACAAAACCTCTCCCCAATCTCAAATCCATGTTTCTTTGAAGTCAAACATGAGGAAAGCGAGGAGGAAAGTGATCTTTCTTGAACTCCCCGCCGACAACCCTGGCGAGAGTGCTACCTGTGACCATCGGAAGCTTCTTGAGGTTTCTTGAGGTGTCGGGAAGCCTACCGATAGAAGCTGGAAAGTTGTTCGTGAGCTTTGCAAACGCACAAATCACACCAAGGACACTTGTTTGGAAGCTACATGGCATGCCTAAATCCTCAAACCTACCAGGGAAAGTCGAGGCGGGCATGTCCATGAAGAGAGAATGACAACAAGTTGAATGCTCGGTTCTTTGCATTCAAAGCTTTCCTCACTCAACAAAAAAAGAAGGTAGTACCTCTACCGACACGGCTACTCAGGCTAGTGCAAGGTAAATTCTACTCTTCTATTAGTAATGAAACATGGATTGTTGATTCGGGGCCTCCTCCCATATGGTAGTAATAAAAACCTCATAACTCACCTTATGCCATGTCAACAAATTCACAATGTTAAGGCTGGCGATGGATCTATCTCTCGTGCAAAAGGTTTTGGAAATGTTAAACTCACTAATAAGATATGTCTAAAGGATGTCCTATTTGTTCCAAAAATTAGATCGCAATCTCATATCTCATCATTAGACTTGCAAAAGATTTAAATTGGATTGTTGTTTTTAATAAGAATCGGTGCACTTTCGGGACCCTTCTTCACAGGAAGTGATTGGGAGGCTAAACCACGCTTAGGATTGTATGTGGTCGACCCTTTGAAGAGGAAGATCGAAGGCGAATCGCCTCGGCTGACTGCACTCAAACCTTAGATAATATCATGTTATGGCATTATAGACTAGGACATCCAAGTTTTGGTTATTTGAAGTCTGTAATTCCTGAATTATTTAAAGGATGTAATGTCAATGATCTTCAATGTGATATTTGTCAATTTGCCAAACTTACCAAATCTGTGTATGCCAAACTACCTTATTTGCCTTCCACACCTTTCACTTTAATTCATAGTGATGTATGGGGACCTTCAAGGGTAAAAAGTATAACAGGAAAAAGGTGGTTTGTCACCTTCATTGATGATCATACCAGGAACACATGGCTGTTTTTAATGAAGGATAAATCGAAGTTGGACCCGGTTTTCAGAATTCTACAACATGATCTCTACTCAATTTGACACTAAGATCAAGATCTTAAAGGCGATAATGCTCTTGAATACTATGAGTCTAACCTCGTAATTTCTTGATGAATAAGGGATTGTCCATATCGGCGATTGTGTGGAAACACCTCAACAAAATGGGGTTCTTTGAGAGAAAGAACAGCACCTCTTGGAGATGGCTCGATCAATCATGTTCACTACCCATGTCCCAAAGTATATGTGGGGTGAAGCTATATTAAGCGCCACATACTTAATCAACAGACTTCCCAGTAGAGTGTTAGGCTTCAAAACTCCTATCCAAACCCTCCGACCACACACTCCCGCCTCATCTTATTTCCCAATTACCACCAAAAATCTTTGGTTGTCTTGTATTTGTTTATATCCATGCCCAACATGAAGCAAACTTGATCCCAAAGCTCACAAGTGCATTTTCCTAGGATATGCAAAGGATGTAAAAGGTTACAAGTGTTACTCTCCTTACGAAAAGAGATTTTACAATTCTATGGATGTAAAATTCTTTGAAAGGACTCCTACTACAAACAAGTCCACTTGAGGCGATCACCGATGGAAACACGATTGAACTTGACCTAAATCCTTTCTCTCGGCAAACTCTTGAACCTCAAAGACCCCATCGACTCTCGGCATCCCTCTCGATCCCCAAAGAACCTCCTCGAACCGAGTCATCGACCCCGAGCCTCTCTTGAACGAGAGACTCTCGACACTCAAAGAACCTCTTGAGTCATAGCAGATCGGTGAACCTCAAGACTCCCATCGACTCTCAGACTGCTTGGCGTTGATGACAGACCTATTGCTATCAGGAAGGGAAAGAGATCTTGCACTACTGATCACTCTATTCATAATTATCTATCCTATGATCAGTTATCACCTGTTTTTGCCATGTTTACACAGGACTTGGATTCTCACTCTATTCCTAAGAATATACAGGAAGCTCTCCAACATGATAAGTGGAAGGTAGCTGTCAAAACTGAAATGACTGCTCTCCTTGACAACCATACTTGGGATCTCACCACTCTCCCACATGGAAAGAAGACAGTCAGCTGCAAATGGTCATTCACTATCAAGTACAATCTTGATGGTACTATTGACAAATACAAAGCTAGGACCAGTTGCAAGGGATTCACTCAAACATATGGCCTTGACTACAAGGAAACCTTTGCACTGTGGCAAAACTAAACACTTTGTCGAGAGTCGATCTCAATTGTTGTCCAACAGTGGCCTCTACACCAATTGGATATCAAGAATGCTTTCCTAAATGGTGACCTTCATTGAGGAAGTCTATATGAATGTGCCTCTGGTTTTCCAACACTCACACTCAAGGAAAGTTTGCAAATTGAGGAAATCTCTATATGGCCTAAAGCGAGTCCCTCAGAGCCTGGTTTGGCAAACTCACTCTTGTGGTTAAAAAGCTGCTGGATACCATCAATGCAACTCGAGATCACACAATGTTTATCAAAACAACAAACCGAGAAAGGTCCATTCTTATTGTCTATGTGGATGATATCATCCCTACTTGGTGATGACCTGCTTTGAGATCCAACACTTGAAGACCCTTTGGCAAAAGTATTTCAAGTTAAAGATTTGGGCTACCTCAAGTACTTTCTTGGTATGGAAATAGCTAGGAACAACTGAGGGTATATCTGTTTCACGGAGGAAGTATGTCTTTGGACTCTTTGAAGAAAGCGGCATCTTTGGGATGCAAACTCGTTGTATCCTGAGTAGACCCGAGTAATACCTGCTTTGCATGGTGACATTCTTTGTCGAAAGGATCAATATCAAAGACTTGTAGGAAACTCATTTATCTCGTCCCATACAAGACCCGATATTGCATATGGCGTCGATCACAGTTAGCTTGATTCATGCATTGCCCTCTACCGAGCAACATTGGGATCTTTGTGAGCAGGATCGAGGTACACAAGTCCACTCTGGCCAGGGCTTACATTTCACCAAGTCTCACGATAGGTCAATCAAGGTCTACACCGATCTTGACATTTGGATGTCACATTGATGAAGATCTACCACAAGCTATTGCTCATATGTATGGGAAACCTAGTTACTTGGAGAAGCAAGAAAGCGACCCTCTTGTGTCAAGAAGCGATCTTTTGGTTTGAACTCAGGCACCTTTGGTACTTGGCATTTGTGAAGCTCTGTGGCTAAAAAGGGTACTCACTTTGAACTTCAAACAACCTCTTCAAAGAACCTATCACACTCTTTGTGACAATAATTGACCTTATGCATGGCAGAGGATCCGATCCATCATGATAAAACCAAACATGTGGACATTGATAGACACTTCCTAAGGAGAAGATTGATGCCAAGATTATTCAACTCCAAGATGTTCCCTCAGCAGATCAGAATGCTGATATTCTCACCAAGGCCATACCACCACTTATGTTCAGCAGACTGAGTAGCAAACTTGGCTGTATAAACATATACAACCCGATTTGAGGGGTGTGGAAATACTATAGTTAATATTACATTATTATTACACTCATAACATGTTACAATGTAACGTGTTACTTTTTATCAAGGGTCATATTAATTGCATTGAATAAACAATTAATATGTCCTAATAGTCATAAAGTAACTATCCTTTGTCCTATTATGTAATAGCATAGACATAGCCGACTCTAGCATTTATTGTAGCGGCTCTAGTTACTTTTACTTTACTAGCTAGGATCCTCTCTTGTAAGGATCCTCTCTTGTATCTATTTATACTCATTCTTTCAACATGAATAAATAAGTTGGAGTTTACTCAAGTATTATTACTTTCTCAAACTCTCTTCATAATGCAAAGTTTGAAAGGATTTTTGCGGATATGACTGCTATAAGGGCTTCTATTGAGACTTTAACAGCGCAAATGGCTAATCTTAATCGTGGTGCACAACTCCTTTGTTGCACTGACAATTTGCTATTCTATTGCGGTACCTAGACTTCGACAACCGCTCCGTGTACTTCATGCTCCGAATAACCGTGATCATGCGGTTGGAAATGTTGACGAAGATGTGCTCATCCCGGATAATAATATGACACGAGGTAAAGATGAAGCTTCCTAGTTTTGCGGGTTCGGTAGTGCTTGGTATATCTTGATTGGGAGAGTAAGCTAGACCCGGATCTTTGCGTGTAACAATTATAACCGAGGAGTTGATGAGAGAAAGAATGTGAGGTGTGGTGGATTTGAAAAGACACTGAAATTTTAGAAGAGTTGGTACAGAGTGTTGATGAGGCAGTTCTCACGACCGAGGCTCATGTTGACCTTCCTATTCTTTGATGTTGTTGTTGTTACTACAGAATTTGAATTGGTCGTTGAGGTGGCGTAAGTCCGATTAAGGTTGAAGTTCGCATGAATGAGGTTGTCACCGAGATTATTCTGGATGTTCATATAGTCTTTGTGAGGATCTTGTGGAATTTGAGGAGTTACCAACTATTCACAATTGTATTCATCTTTCCGTTCGGTACAAGATGATTCACTTTATTTTGATGGTGAAAGCTGTTGAAGCCGTGAACTCGGTTGGCGTGATGGTGCTATTCAAAGCGTTACGGTGTTTACACGATTATTACGATCCGTTCCTCCCGAATTGTAATTCGTTGGATTTCGTTATTGCTAATTTTTATGTTGCTTCCATTTCATTATACGAGAGAGAGGATGATTCATTGTTCACTTTGTTCTATTTTGTTGGTGGTATTCAAAGATATGGACTCTTGGCGTATGTTGGTCCAAGGTTTCTATTTGATCCAGGTGGTTTCAAGTATCCCTTTGATCCGAGGACGAGATCCTTCCCAACTGGGAGGAATGATGTGATCCGGCCAAGCATTATTTGAAGACAATGAAGATGGGCTTGGTTAAATTACAATCATAGTGATTTATTTTGTTTATTTTAGTTTCGGTGTTTTATTGAATAAAAGCGGGTTTTAGGCCGTGTCAAAAGTTGCCCATATGTTAGTATATTGGGTTAAGTGTTTATTTTTAGCAAATAAATGTCATTTGGGCTTATTAGTTGCAAGTTAGGCCCTTTAGGAAATAAAGTGGCGAAAATTACTAAGTAATTTGTCACATTGCTTAGGAAGTTATTTGTCTCTTATTTTATAGCTTATATAAAGGCATTCTACTTGTTCTTTTAGAAGACATCAATACACTACATTTAGTGAAATATTATTTGATTAAGCATTGTCTTAATTGTGCACTTGTGTGTGTGAGGTTCTCTTGGATTGGAGGATCGCCCCGCGGAGAACTTATCAGCGTAAGTGAGCATTACGTTGTGGCGTTCCCACCGTTGTCTTGGTCTAAGGCGCGGATTTAGCTCCCATTGGTTATCACCAATTTCTTCCTGGGCATCTAAGGCGCGGATTTAGCTCCCATTGGTTATCACCAATTTCTTCCTGGGCAAAACAAAGGATTTGATTCGTAAGACCATTGTTGAAATTGTACGAATCAAATCCTTTGTTTTGCCCAGGAAGAAATTGGTGATAACCAATGGGAGCTAAATCCGCTTCTTAGACCAAGACAACGGTGGGAACGCCACAGCGTAATGCTCACTTACGTTGATAAGTTCTCCCGAGGGCGATCCTCCAATCCAAGAGAACCTCACACACACAAGGTGCACAATTAAGACAATGCTTAATCAAATAATATTTCACTAAATGTAGGTATATTGATGTCTTCTAAAAGAACAAGTAGAATGCCTTTTTATATAGGCTACAAAATAAGAGACAAATAACTTCCTAAGAATGGGACAAATTACTTAGTAATTTTCGCCACTTCTTTATTTCCTAGTGGGCCTAACTTGCAACTAATAAGCCCAAATGACATTTATTTGCTAAAAATAAACACTTAACCCAATATACTAACATATAAGCAACTTTTGACACGACGGGCTCAAGGCCGTTTTATTCAATAAAACACCGAAACTAAAATAAACAAAATAAATCACTATGATTGTAATTTAACCAAGCCCATCTTCATTGTCTTCAAATAATGCTTGGGCTGGATCACATCAGAAACGTTGAGAGATATATTCCGGGATGCAATCTGGGGGAAAGGACCATTCGGTCGACCGAGCCCACCTATTCGGTCGACCGAGCCCCCTGTTCATCCGTTAAATAGCCACGTCTTTATGGTTAGTTTAACTTAATAGAATTTATTATCTCAGTAGGTATGGCTATGGCTACGTTACTCGCTTAGTTTAATTAAAACGTGTAAAAAGGAAATACCAATATAAAACTCTTAGGTAGGCTTATGAATTGATCTTCGGACGTTCAGCGTTATCTAGGTAGGTTTATATTCGGGAATTGCATGCACCGCTTATACGTCGTCGTAGATTAGCATGAGACTATAACTTGGTAATTGCTAGTTGGACGAGAGCTTGAGTGATCGTTTAGGAAATACGCCTAACCACAGGAATGTTGCTCAGGCGAGGTGTACGGTCAATATCGGCATCCCCAAAGTCGTAGCGTGTGAGTTATATGAGATGGAGGCACCAAAAGGCGAAGTCACGTAACAATATCACGGTGATTTAGTGACTTACCGGTGCTAAGTCAAGTTAAAGAGGATGACTCCGTAGCCAATCTAAGATAGATACAAATGGATTGTGATTAATAAGTTCGATTTATTATATAAATTATTTAGGTCCAAACGATAAAGACTATGATTGGGGAGGTTAATTACGTTGTGTCGAGTCGTGTCTTTATCTTTTCTTGTCCTATGTTGGTCGTAGACCGCCTCTATGTCCTTGACATGTTTAATTAATTGTTTGTATATAAGATGATCCATAATTGGTTCCCTGTGGGATCGACCTTGATTCACTATAGCTATACTACGATGGGCCTAGTCCTCTTGCTAGTACTGGTTTATGGTGGTCGAGTATATTATAACCTGATTGACCCCGATCAGCTATTGATTCGTTACTTGTTGGTTGGCTGAATAGTTCCATGACGGAATAAGCCTTGGTTGAAACAATTGGGTGCAATACGGCTGCTGAAGTCTAGAATACCTTGGAAGTTCTCTTCAACAACACATCTGAGGCCAGAATGTTGGAGTATAAAAGGGCACTAACTAGGACAGACAAAGGCAATAAATCCATGGTTGATTATTTGGCTCTTATGAAATCGTATTCTGATGGGTTGGCTGCTGCTGGATATCCAATCTCCACTTCTGAACTGATTCTTGCTACTCTTGGTGGACTGGGCAAGGATTATGAATCTGTGATTGTCAATATCACATCTAGGATTGGCTCCCTCACTTGGGGAAGAAATACTAGAGGAAGAGGTCAAGGAGGTAGAAATGGTGGATCAGGACCTAGACCTATCTGTCAGGTTTGCTCCAAGATTGGTCACACAGCAGCCAATTGCTACCACAGATATGATTCATCCTACACAGGACCTGCTTCCAATACAAACTCTGGAAATGCAGAACCATTTCAAAACACTAGTTCTAGACCTTATCCAGCCAACATTACTTCAGGAGAAACTTTCATGGATCCAAGCTGGTATGCAGATAGTGGAGCCACTAGTCATATTGCTTCAGACCTCAATAGTCTTCATTTGAGTTCAGGGTATGAAGGGTCAGATGGATTGACAGTAGGTAATGGTGAATCCCTTCCTATAACTCATATTGGCCATTCTAATCTTGCTGCTAATAGTAATTCTAATCTGTCTCTTAATCATATTCTTCATGTGGCCAATATAACTAAAAATCTTCTTAGTGTTTCTAAGCTAACCTCTGATAATCCTGTTTATCTTGAATTTCACTCAAATTGTTGCTTTGTGAAGGACCTAGCCACAAAGAAAGTCCTGCTGGAAGGAACATTTAAGGATGGTCTTTATCAGCTGCACTTTCCTATTCCCCTGAGCTCTCTTGACTCCAAAGTTCCTGTTGATGATCAGCCCACAAATCAGTCCTCTGTCAAAGCTGTCTCTCAAGCTAGTTCTTGTTCTAGTTGTCCTAGAGTGTTTGTTTGTAGTGAGTCAAAAGGTAGTGCTGCCAATGTTTGGCATAGAAGGTTAGGGCATCATTCTCAAAGGATCTTGAGTCAAGTTCTTAACAATTGTAATGTTTCTTTGAAAAGTAATGAAAAACTTTCTTTTTGTGAAGCTTGTCACTTGGGAAAAGAACATGCCTTACCTTACCTAATTCTGAATCTAAAACTGCCAAACCTTTTGAACTCATACATTCAGACTTGTGGGGGCAGCAAGTTATACTTACTATATACATTTTGTTGATGATTGCACTAGGTATACCTAGATCTATCCTTTAAAATTTTAATCAGATGCTCTCAGTGCCTTCATCCAGTTTAAAACTCAGGTTGAAAGCCAGTTTAACACTAAGATTAAATGCTTGCAAACAGACTGGGGAGGAGAGTTTAGATCCTTTGTTAGTATTCTTCAAGAATCTGGTGTCCTATTCAGGCACCCTTGTCCTCATGCTCATTCCCAAAATGGGAAGGCTGAAAGAAAGCACAGGCCTATAGTTGAAATGGGACTTACCTTACTTGCACAGGCTTCAATGCCCTTAAAGTTCTGGTGGGAGAGTTTTCTCCACTCTGTCAGATTGATTAACTATCTACCTACACCTGTGTTGAATCACAAATCTCCTTATGAATCTCTTTTTGGTCAAAAACCTAGCTACAATATGTTGAAAGTGTTTGGGTGTGCCTGTTATCCCAATATTAGACCTTATCATTCTAGGAAGTTTCAATTTCACACAGTAAAGTGTGTTCATCTTGGTCTAAGTTCTACTCATAAGGGGTACGTGTGCCTAGATCCTAATGGAAGGATATCTATCAAGGGATGTGTCCTTTGATGAACTAAGTTTTCCCTATTGTAAATCCATCAAACAGGAAACTGCGTCTACTCCCTCTTCAATGTCCTTAAATCCTGTCATTACCTTATCCTCTCAGTATCAAGATTTCATGTCTCCCCAAACTAGTTCCTCTACTTCTCCTTGTTTATCACCATCTACATCTAAGTCATGTTCATCAATTCTGTCTTCACCTTCTTTCCTTCCTCTTGATGCCCCCACTCAATCTGTGGCTGACTCTTCTGTTCATACTGGTCAATTTTCAGGAGAGTCCACTCATAGTCCAAATATCTCTGACTATGTCTCACCTGTATCCTCTCCTCATACATTAAGTACATCTGCTCCTACACCAGATACAGTACCTCTTTCTACTTACCCTGATCCTGTTCCTCCACATACTAATCCTGCTCCTTTCTAAACTAACCATCATTCCATGCAGACCAGAGCCAAGAGTGGCATTTTTAAACCCAAAACCTTCTCATATCTTGCTACAGCTCATCCTACTACTCATTCACCAGAACCTGCTACAGTTACATAGGCCCTGCAACACCCTGCTTGGAGGAAGGCCATGAAGGTAGAATATAATGCCCTTCTAAAAAACCATACCTGGGAGTTGGTCCCTAGAGCTCAAGATCATAACCTAGTGGATACCAGATGGGTGTTTAAACTCAAGCTTCACCCAGATGGGACTGTTAATAAGCACAAGGCCAGACTTGTTGCAAATGGATTTCATCAAACACCAGGATTGGACTATACTGAGACCTTCAATCCAGTTGCTAGAGCTTCCACAATCAGGATCCTACTTGCTCTTGCGGTTGCTCTAAATTGGCCAGTTAGACAGGTTGATATTGATAATGCCTTCCTAAATGGGACCTTATATGAATCAGTGTTTATGATACAACCTGCTGGCTTTGAAGATCCTACTAAACCTGGACATGTTTGTCACCTACAAAAGGCAATCTATGGATTGAAACAAGCTCCTAGGGCTTGGTTTGCTGAATTAAGTAACCAGTTAATCTCCTGGAAGTTCGGACAGTCTATAGCATATACTTCCCTCTTTATTTTTCAGTCTGGTGACACATTTTTGTATGTTTTAGTGTACGTGGATGACATTTTGATCACAGGAAATAACAAAGTCTTGATCCAACAATTCATAACAGCCTTGAATGAGAGGTTCACTCTTAAAGATCTGGGTGAGTTGCATCACTTTCTGGGGATTCAAGCCTACATGAATGTATTTGTCTCAGCACAACTATGCTAGGCAACTTCTTGAAAAGTTGAATTTACAGAACCTGAAGCCTTGTTCTACACCTATGGTGGTAACACACAAAGCTCCTCTCTCCACTGATCTGATGACTAATCCTACTATTTATAGGAGTACTATTGGTGCCTTACAATATTTGACTTTGACTAGACCAGATTTAGCCTTTGCTGTCATTAACTTGAGTCAACATATGCAGTCTCCCACTGTTGGTGATTGGCAGCAGGTTAAGCATCTGCTGAGATATATTAAAGGGACTTTGTTTTATGGGCTGCACTTTAAACCTGCACACCCTCTTGTTATACATGGTTTCAGTGATGCAGATTGGGCATGTGATAAAAATGACAGGAAATCTGTTTCTGCATATTGTTTGTTTTTAGCAGGATGTCTGGTATCTTGGTCCTCTAAGAAACAACCCGGTGGTTTTAGATCAAGCGCGAGTCCAGTCTGAGCTACGCTAACGCCGCTTGTAAACACGGTGGATTTTGAACTTCTTTATGCTGAAATGCATCCAAGTCGCTCGCTAAACCTATTCTATGGTGTGACAATCTGGGAGCTGGTTCCTTGGCATATAATCCAGTTCTTCATTCAAGGGTCAAGCACATTGAGTTAGATGCCCATTTTGTCATAGACAAGGTGCTTGCTGGAGTTATGGATGTTCAGTACATACCCTCCTCAGATCAAACTGCTGATGCCTTAACAAAGCCTCTTCATCCTGGATTGTTCACTCACTTTAGAGACAAACTCAATATTTTTCTACACCATTTTATTTGATGGGGGATATTAGAATGTAAGGGCTATTTTGTCATTAGTCTTAGTATAGCGTCCTTAGTATGTGATTATCCATATATGGGACACTTGGCATCTTGTGGTGTAAATTCTAGATTATGGTGAGGTGACATCTCTTCTAGATTTCCTTTTCTATATGTACTGTTGCTACAACAGAATATGAATTATCTTTCCATATATCAAAAGCTGTTATTTCATCTAGGCATGTCAAAAGCTTGAAGTGTGCTAAGTCCATGCACGTCATTATCATGAGACTAACGGAATTAATACAACCGACTAAAACCTATGATGCACGAAGCATATCACGTATCCGATACGTATCGGATACTCCGTTGGATACGTATTTGAGTCGAATTGTAATTTTAAAAAATTGAATACTTTACCGGATACATGTATTTTGATTACAAATACGGGTATCCGAAAAACATGATACTTAACCAACAAGATATCGGTCTAGTGGTTTCACTAAGCCATAACCTGACAAGAGATCATGGTTCGAGCCCCACACGGACACACACACACACACATGTGTATATATATATATATAATTGTTTACATTTTAGTCCTTATAAATTTATTATTTACAAGTACACCACCGTATCCGTATCTTATTTTTACGTAAAATCACGTATCTACGTATACCGTCTCCACGTATCCGTACCATGCATCCTAGCTAAAAACATCTCCGTCCTTCAAGTGTTTCAGATTTCTTCCCCACCCCTCGTTCATCTCTCATAGGTCCATTATTTGTTTGTTTCCCAGTAATAGAAATACTAGCTTTTTCACTTTTGTCCAAAATATAATTCATCTTGATTTATTACTTTGGTCTCATAATATAATTCATTTACAATACCAAGAAAGCATTAATAATATTTTTTCCTTATCTTATATCTAATTTATATCAATCCAATCACTTTTATTTACTCCACAATTGTTGCATTTATGATAATCCAGAGGTGTATTAGACATTTTATTTATATATTAATTACATTTAATTACTTTCTTCGAGAGCGATTGTCTTTCATGCGTCCAGACACTGTCTCGGTCATCTGAGGATCTATCAGTCTTGGGCTGTCTAGCTCGTGATTGTCTTTCTGCTTCGGCGTCCTTTGAGTCTTGTCAGTTTGCTTTTGTTAAACGGTCTGGTAATATCCCGGCACACATTCTTGCTAGTCATGATGTTGCGGCTGTGGGTTCTATTTCTTGGGGTGTTCATCCCCCACATGATGTAATCTCCGCTGTTTTGGCAGAATGAAATATTTTTATTAAAAAAAAAAAAATTAAAATGATTTATATTTTAAACCGGATGTAGTAAAAAAGAGAGGACATGCTACGTATTCTGCATTAAATGTTTGTTTGGCTCAAATTATTATATATCCACCTTTGATTAATTGTCTTAATTCTCGGACCCATTTTCTGGTAAAAGTTCATGTCATTGAAAAGTATAAGTCTACTATTATTTAATGTTTTCTTCCCCATGTCGTCTCAAGTTTCATGAGTCAAGACAGGAATAATTAGGCAAGACTACATCTACGGTCACGATCATTTCATTATATAACGAGTGACATTACTCATTAAGTAATTAATAGAAAATTAGTCTCTATTTTTTTTCAGATATGATAAACAATTCACTGATAATGTTGTAGACTTATCGTAGTAATAAAAAAGGCAAAAATAAATTATGTATTGCATTATGATCGAGTGATTATGTCTGTAACATTACCAAACTCTTACGTCATGCATCTGTTAATATTCTCTGATGATACTAAAATAGATGAAGTTTTAAAACATAGTTGATACATATCATAATGACCTAGTGTAATGTGTTTTACAACATCATACGCTATCTGAGAAATAATATATGTTCGTTTTTAGCAGAAACGATAAACATGATATAATATATGTCACGCATATAAATTTTTATGTTATTCTACTTCTATATAGTCTCTGGCACATAATTTTTTATGTTATTTTATTTACACGCACCTACGGTTTATATAGTTTATCGATCAACGATTTTATGGTAATATTGGTACATCATATCACATTTGTTCCACCAACATATAAATTAAAAGAAGGGTAAATTTATAAAAACTGGATATGTATATTTTACATGGCAGGGCCGATCTATATTTGTAATTTCCTATCATACTTGGTCCAAGATCATCTTACAAATTATGTGTCTAATTTTAGTATCTAAGTAAAAACTACGTCGTTTTATGTGTATTAAATTTTTGAAGAAAAACAAAAAAACGAAAAACAAAAATTAAATAAACATGAAACGACGTAGTTTTTACTTAGACATCGAAATTGAACACACAACTTGAAGAGATGATATCAAGATTTGACACATGAAACGACGTAGTTTTTATTATTATTTTTTTTCCTGCTGGCCTAAACGAAAAATACAGGGCAAGTCTACGTAGAATATTTTATACAATTATACCGATAAGATTTGTTTTGGAAAGTTGAGACTTTAGAGGGCCAATTGTGAACTATTCAAAATAGTACTTCATGCTTCACATAAAAAATGACATTCAAAATGTGGATTCTTGTTCAAAGCAATTTGTATATGATGATTATTATTATTTATTAACGTATCAATAAAATATGACGTGAAATGACTAATTTTTATGTAAATTGTTATGAAAATTATTAGTTTGAGCTTTTAAGGGAAACGATAATTTCATTCCTAACCCTAACAAACATTCAAAAACCGATCAGGTAAAACGGTATTCAAATGCTAGTGATAAAGTGTGCAACCCCGATGATATATTCGTATTAATGTGACTTTATATAGATTTAATTATTAAAATGTTACCATATACTGTATTATATTAGTACTAGAAAACTTTTAAGGATAAGATCAAACATTCATTTTCCCAAAACAGATATAGATAAACAAGAAAAGGTGAAGACATTTCCTTTCAACAACGACACATATATATAGGAAGAAAAATCAATTAACTGTGGCATTTATTTAATAGTTTATGCATAGACGACAACATTGCCCCTGGCACGTCCTTACTTATTACACTTGCAACCAATTATTCAGTGGGGTACCCAATGGGTGAAATACAAGAATTACCCTCTCTACCCTTTGCCTGTTTTATTGAATTCAAACTTACATACATATATACATATATGTATGTATATGATCATCGATCATGAGATATAACTTAATTAGGTTTAAGCTCAAGGGCAAAATGTCACTCTATAGTTAGTTCCTCCAGGGCAAGTAAAAGTGCTGGTCTGATCATCCTTGGGGTAACTATATGCATCAGGGCAATTATTCTTAAAAAACCTAGAAAAGTCTGTAGGTCCACAGTTGCCGGAGTTGCAACAATATTGATCGGTCTTGAACACCGTGCATGGGTTGTTACATCCTCCGGGAGCCCGTAGCTGACTGGGGCATTGCCCGTTAATGTCTGCAGAGCATCGGATGCCTCTGCAACCGCCGGAGGAAGGGCTGAAATCCATAGGAACATTGAAGCCATCAACAAGTGAGATGTCGATAAAGTCTAGGTTTTGGAATTGGTTTAATGCGAATTCGGCTAAGGTGTTAGGTGGTTGTCCATAGCCTTGGCATTGTAAGACGCCCCCACAGTCACCGGTCTGGCAGCTGCCATGACCTGAACCATCGAAGTTACAATTGGTTCGGGCCCAAACACGACCACCGGTCCTACCGGCGGGGACTTGAATGGTCCATGTTTGGCCGTTATCTAGACGGGCGCCACCTCCGGGTACGGCGGCGGCCCAGACGGTGTAGGGACAATTGTTATGGATGTCAAAAGAGGCAGCATAGGTGGTAGTGAAGAGAATGGAGAAAATGAAGAATGTTGAAATAGTAAGAGAATAAAGAGAAGCCATATTTGATGATTTATGAAAGAAAATGGATTAGAAAAGAGTTGGATGAGTATAATAGAATGCACAGGGTGGAGTATTTATAGGGTGGCGGTGGTTCATGTGGAAGGAGTGTAATTACGGGCATGCACATGGGAAATTTGTGGTGTTATTTATTTATTTATTTAAATTTTGTGGTGTTGTGTGTTGTATCATTAGTACCTTAGCGGTTGTAACAATATAATATATTTTTGGGTGAATCGATGCAGTGAGGCTTTATTGGACTCAACCGTCAGATTTGTGACGCGTGTGTATAAGATAAAAATTGCTTATGTCTTATACACACGTGTCACAGATCTGACGGATGAATCCAATAGAGAATTACCACGTAGAATAACCAGTAGGCAAACTCATAAAAAAAAGGGCCAGAACGACCCTATATTTTTATTTCATTAATAATAAAATACGGCCTCATCATACTTGTTACTCCCTCCGTTTTTTATATATGCCGTAGAGAGAAAATTCACACAAATTAAAAAAATAGTTAATACGTCTCAAATATAGTGTTGGAAATGTATTTTTTTATTGGAGATGTAAATATTTTGTTGGTAAATGTGTTTTTAGTATTGCAAATGTATTTTTTTATTTATTGGAGATGTAAATTTTTATTGGTAAAGAAGGAAAAAATAATAAATGATGCATTGAAAATATATAATGACAGATAAATAAAAAAAAATCAAATTGTGAAATGTGACAGATAAAAAAAAAACGGAGGGAGTATTATATTTCCGGATGAAAATCAATGTTCCATTCTTATTCCTGTCTCGAATGATAAAATCTCATTCTCTTTTAAAAAAAATCAAAATTACAAAAATATAATACTATATCAATCGATCGACAGAACGTTGAATGATTATGAGACATTTTGAGAATTATTTTTTTTTTTTTTTTTTTTTAGGCTGGAATTATCTTACAATGACAACATCCAAAGAAAAGTCTTTCTCTACGTGGCATGATTTGCACTCCACAGACTAGAGAATTAGTACAACAAATAAATAAATAGAGTTTGGCACACAGAGAAAATGAAAACAACACATTTGGTATAAATAGAGTCGCCTACCAACAAAACACTTGTGTCATAATTAGTGTCACAATATAGTATGCACGTTTAAATATAGTGAATCCATATCACTATCAATCTGCATTATATCATAATCAAACGTAAAAATATGTATTATGTTATTCGTTATGATAAAACCAACATGTCTCTCGTATTTCTCAAAAGCCCATCATCAATTGCACCGTATGAAGTATTTAATGATATCATTAACTCTCGATGACATATATCGAAACCTATCCGTAAATCACATTAAAGTTTACCGTTCAACCCTTTAAAAAGACTTTTTCTCCGACACAAACTAAATAAACGCCTTTTGAAAATTCTTCATAAACTATTCTTGTGGAAAATTTGAACTAGACTTGTCGTATGATACGAAGTTGAAATGTCCGCATAGTACTATGTACTACTAACATAAATGTCAGTGTTATAACAATAATGTTATAATAAATTATATAATACTATTTTATATCATTGAATATGCTGATATCCAAATCAGTAATATGTTATCGCCTTAACAATTTGCTTTCCTCAACAACAAAAAAAAACACAATTTGCTAAAAAAATATTTTGTACACCGAGGCAGAATATAGGGCGTTGGTTTTCGTTAGGGGTGAGCTTGGATTGGTTTGGGGGGTTTGGTTTGGTTTTGAAAGGCTCGGGTTGGTTTGGGCGCGTAATTCGTTTCAAACCAAACTAAAACGAAATCAACCCCGATGGTTTGGTTCGAATTGGTTTCGGTTTGGATTGGATTGGTTTTGGTTTAATGGCCTAATCTTAAAATTTTTTGACAAAACCAACATTTTTTACATAAACTCTAAAAAGCTACATACATTCTGATATAATTTAAATACAATCAATCCTCCATAGTTGCATACTTACATACATGTATTTCTTGATTTACATATTTACATCAAAATAAAAAGGTGAAAGTTGACACAACAAAATGATCAAAACACCATGCGCATCTTCCAACCAAAACAACATAGCAAACCACAGCAAAAACTAGCATCCAATCCAACTCCAACAGCAGCCAACAAAACATACAACCTCCATGGCTCCATGAAAAAAACAATGAAATAGAATTAGATCAATGTTCATTTTTTTAATGAGCAAAATATGACAAGTCCAACTTGCATGACTAAGTAGGAGAATGATCAAAATGAATGTACCATTTTGTGTTTCCAAGCAGCAGTCAACATTTAAAACAAAAATTGCAACTTGAATATAGCATAGAGAAATAGAAACAATAAGGCCAATCACAATGGCCTAAAACTTTCCGTTATCATTACTTATCATCAAAAGATCAAAATTGTTCTATATGGCATTATAATGCCATTCCTATTCACATTCCCCCAGACAATGGCATTAAAAGACCACAATTGATTTTACCAACAGATATAATTTTCCTACCGAAAATGGGTATAAGACAAATGAGTATAATATATAATATATATAATTAATGTATTAAATTTTTGGTTTGGTTTGGTTTGGATTGGGTGTAAAAAAAAATATCCGAAACCAATCCAATGCAGTTTGGTTTGGTTCCAAACCAAACCAATTCATTTGGTTTGCTATTGGTTTGGTTAATTCGGATTGGTTTGGATCGGTTTACGGTTTGGATTGGTTTACTGGTTATTTTGCTCAGCCCTAGTTTTCGTAGTCTGTGAGAGTTGGAAATGATAAACCAACGGAAATATTTTTCATTATTCACAGACTGTGATTCTGTGTGTACAAATAGGGAACAATCTAACAACCTTACACAAAATCCAAGACAAGATAAGATCTAGGGAATACACCTCAGCACCTCACATTAATGACCTAAATACCCTTACAACATTTATGTCATTATTTAACTTCCCCCCTCAAACTAAAGGTAGTATCAACTACATTGAGTTTGGACCTGTTGTGAAGAAACTTGGCACTAGCTAGAGGCTTTGTAAGTCCATCAGCTATCTGATCACATGAAGGAATGTACATAACCTGAAGTTTGTGTTGTAGGACTTGATCTCGAACAAAATGCACATCAATTTCTATGTGCTTGGTTCTGGAATGAAACATAGGGTTGTGTGCAAGATGGTTGGCACTTATGTTGTCACACCATGCAGTAGGAACAGTGGAAACAGGTAAATGCAGTTCAAACAGTACAGACTTCAACCATTGAATTTCAGCAGCCAAGTTGGCCAAGGCTCTATATTCTGACTCGGTGCTGGATCTTGAAACCACTTGTTGTTTCTTGGAGCTCCATGACACAAGTGAGTCTCCCAGATTTACACAATAGCCAGCCACAGATCGTCGTGCATCTTTAGTATCACAGCCCAATCAAAGCATCACTGTAACCAGAAATATGTAGAGAAGTACTAGGCTGGAAATGAAGTCCATAATGCAGTGTCCCTTTAACATACCTGAGCATCCTTTTGAGGGCTTGCCAATGGATCACCTTGGGATCATGCATAAACTGACTCAACTGATTGACTCCAAAAGACAGATCAGGCCTTGTATAAGTAAGGTATTGCAGAGCACCAAGGATGCTTCTGTAAACTATAGGATTATCCATAGACTCAGAAGCTGAATGCAGCTTCACACCAGTTGCCATAGGGGTGGAAACAGGTTTAAGATGCTCCATATGCAGCCTGTTAATCAACTGAGTGGCATACAATTTCTGATTGAGATACAATCCACTGCTATCCCTGTGTGCTTGAAAACCAAGAAAGTGAGTTAGAGGTCCCAAATCCTTCAAAGCAAATCTGGAGTTCAACTTGGAGATAAACTGTCTGATCAAGTTAGAAGAATTCCCAATTATTAGAATGTCATCTACATACACTAAGATGTACATCAGCTGCTGCTGTGATTTGTAAATGAATAATGAAGTATCAGACCTACCCTGTGTGAACCCCCAGGAAAGAAGTTGTTGTCTAAGTTCTTCAAACCATGCCCTAGGGGCTTGTTTAAGTCCATATAGGGCTTTCTTCAGATGGCAGACATGTGAGGGCTTAGTAGGATCTGTGAAGCCTTCAGGCTGTGGCATGAACACATCTTCATAAAGTGTGCCATTCAAGAATGCATTTTTGATATCAATTTGATTTATAGGCCAATTAAGAGATACAGCAGCAGCCAGAACCACTCTGATTGTGGAAGCTTTGATCACAGGGCTGGATGTTTCTTCATAATCTACACCTGGTGTTTGGAGAAAACCTTTGGCAACTAGTCTTGCCTTATGCTTTAGGATAGAGCCATCTGATTTCAACTTGAGTTTAAAGATCCATTTGTTCCCAATGAGGTGCTAATTTGGTCTTGCAGGCACCAAATCCCAAGTATGATTCTTGAGTAAAGCTGCATATTCCTCCTTCATGGCCTGATGCCATTCAGGTTGAGTGATGGCATCTGACACTGTCACTGGCTCAGTTGGACACAGTGTGGAATCTTTCTTGCCTAGATAGGAGAAGGTTTTAGGTTTGGTAATACCACTTTTGCTTCTGGTTTGCATAGGGTGGTGGGAGGTCGGATTGGGATGAGGTATATGGGATGGTAGAGTGGGATCAGGTTGGGAATTGTTGGCCATGGAAGGTGAGGGAGAAAGTACAGGACTTTGTGACATAGCCCTATTAGTGGAATCAGGACTGGAGGGAGTGTGAGTAGGGCTTGAGTAAACACTAGGTGAGTTTGTAGTGTGGTTAGTTATGGAAGGTCTGGGTGTAGGAGGTGAGGACTGGTCACTAACCTGTACAGGTGTATCAGGGGTGAAAACATGATGTGCAGGAATGTGAGAGTGATGCCTCTGAGGGGAGCCCTTGTCAAGCATTGTACCAGCAGCAGTATCATAATGGTCAGGACATTGAACTTGGATGGAGTATGAGGGAGGACAGGACTGGGAAGACTCTGGGACAGGGCTAAAGAGACTTTGATAAGTAAACTCATGTTCATTAAATATAACATCTTTTGACACAGAAACCCTACCAGTGTCCTCAAGACACAGAAACCCCTTGTGAGTAGGGCTCACCCCTAAGAAAACACACTTTTTTGTATGAAATTGAAACTTCTGTTTCTGGAAAGGTCTCAAGTAAGGAAAACAACTGCTGCCAAAAACTTTGATGAGACTGAGGTCTGGTTTCTTGTGATAGATGCATTCAAAGGGTGATTTATTTTTGAGAACAGGTGTAGGAAGTCTGTTTATGATGTACACAACATATTGAAAACTTGACCACCAGTATTTAAGGGGCATAGATGATTGAGCTAATAGAGTGAGACCTAATTCCACTATATGCCTATGTTTTCTCTCCACTTTCCCATTCTGTCCATGAGCATAGGGACATGAGTGTCTAAACAGGATCCCCTGATCCTTCAAGTAGGTATCAAAAGACCTAAACTCACCACCCAGTCAGATTGTAGGCACTTAATATGAGAGTTGTACTGTTTTTCAACAAGAGTTTTAAACTGAACAAAGGTGTTAAGAGAATCAGACTTATTAACTAGGGGATATATCCAGGTGAATCTAGTTAGGTCATCAACAAAACTTATATAGTAGGTGTAACCACTGGTAGAATTCATAGGGGCTAGTCCCCAGAGATCAGTGTGTATCAAGTCAAGCACAGATTTGGATTTTTGCAGTAGTAGGATAAGACAAGGCATGAAGTTTTCCATATTGACAAGCATCACGAGAAATCAACACTTTCATTAAGATTCACATTACAATTGTTGAGCAGACTTAAGGACTTGAAAGGAGGATGTCCCAACCTTACGTGCCACAAATTGGCAAATGAGACTTAGGATTACTACTCTTAGATAATCTAGGACCGATCTTTGGACTCAAAGAGCTAACTTGACTATATTTATTACAATCAGATTCAACTAGGAGGGACTTCAGACTAGGACTGCTGGAACTTTTGGAGTGAAGGGAGGTCTGTGAAGAAAGACTTGGCAACTGCAGCTGGTACAATCCATCTCTAAGGGCACCTTCCAGAAGAATTTTCCTGTAATTTTGTCCTTTACAACACAATAGTCGACATGGAATTCCATAAACACAAGATTATCTCGAAGTTAACCTAGAAACACTTAAGAGATTTTTGTGATTTGTGGGGCATGTAGAATGTGTGTGAGGTTTAGCTTAGTGTGTGCAGTGGGAACAATAGAGCTACCTGTGTGGCTAATTGAAAGAGACTCACCATTCCCAACTGTGATAGTGTCAGATCCTTCATACCCCTGACTCATCTGCAGGCTGTTCAAATCAGATGTGATGTGGTTGGTGACACCACTATCTGCATACCAACTAGCATCACTTACACTTTACGGAGATGCAAAGTATCACGGCAGAGCATGTTTCCACTTTGTCAGAGAGCGCCCGGTGTAGTTTGCACGGTGGTGTAGTTGGAGTCATATCTGTAGTAGCAATCAGCAGCTACATGTCCAACACGATTGCACACTTGACAAGTTGGCCTGGTAGCATTAGCATTACCCTGATAACCACCGTTGTTGCCTCCATTGCCTTGATATCCACCTCTATTGTTCCTACCACGACCTCTGTTGCCTCTATAACCTCTGCCTCGATTGCCATCATTTGTAGAAGGTCCGGATCTTTGATGCAGGGCTCCAGTGTCCTGTTTGCAGCAAAGTTTGCAGATGGACTGGTAAGATCAAGGCCAGAATTGGGATTGAAACGTGCTAGAAGTCTTTCATGAGTCACCAGTTGAGATTGAACTTCTTGCCAGGTGAGGGTTCCAATTCTGGAAGTTATATTGACAATTACGGACTCATAATCCTTTCCAAGACCTCCTAGAGTGGCAAGTATAAGCTCAGCCTTGGATATGGGATATCCAGCAGAAGTGAGGCCATCTGAGTAGGATTTCATTAAGGCAAGGTAATCCACCATGGATTTTGCTCCCTTCTCTGTTTTTGTCAAGGCCTCCTTGTATTCAAGCATTCTAGCCTCAGATCGATTGTTGAACAAAACCTCCAGAGTACTCCACACATCATAAGCTGATTCACATCCAACCAATTCAACCAGCACCTGTTCTGTCATGGATCCCATAAGCCATCCCATGAGAAGTTGATCTGTTGTAACCCATGTATCATACAAAGGGTTAGGAGTCTCAGACCCCACAGATCCATTCAGAGTGGGAAGAAGACGAGTTGGTGCAGGTCTGGTTCCCAGTATGAAGCCTTCTAGCCTGTGACCTCTGATGACCGGCATAACGATGGACCTCCACAGTAAGTAGTTGGACCGATCGAGTTTCACATTGCATGTTTGATTTAAGCTACCTCCCAAAAGAGTATTTGGTGCCGGAATACCAGATAGTGGTGGAAATGGAGATGTGGAGCTGAGGATGGTCGGAATCGGTGGTAGTGTAGAAGACAGCTGGGGAATCGATCTTAGATTTGATGAAGGGAACAAGGATTCAAATGAAGATCCAACCGAGAAAGCACCAAAGCTTAGAGGTGGAATAGAAGTTGAACTGAGTGGAGTGGTTGTAGTGGTGGTAGTAGCGGTGGTAGTGGTGCTATTCACGGTGATCGGTGGAGCAGCCGTGGAAGCAGTGGCATCAGCCATCTTAGGCTCTGCTACCAAGTTGGAAATGATAAACCAACGGAAATATTTTTCATTATTCACAGACTGTGATTCTGTGTGTACAAATAGGGAACAATCTAACAACCTTACACAAAATCCAAGACAAGATAAGATTTAGGGAATACACCTCAGCACCTCACATTAATGACCTAAATACCCTTACAACATTTATGTCATTATTTAACTGTGAGTTACAATGGCTCTGTTTCTTGGGGAGTGATTTCCTTGTACAGTTTTCTACACCTGTTCGATTACATTGTGACAACGCTAGTGCCATTAAACTGGCCCATTACCCGGTTTTCCACGAAAGAACGAAACACATCGAGATCGATTGCCACCTCATTCGTGAAAAGATTCAAGATGGCCTTGTGAAGCTCATTCCCATCTCTACACTACATCAATTGGCTGACATCTTCACCAAGCCATTGGATGGACCGTTATTCCATTCCTTGTTACAGCGCTTTCATCTCAAGGACATCTATTGCTCCCTACGCCATCTTGAGGGGGGGAGGGTGTTGAGTATATTAGCTTTTTTAGATGTATTTATTATTATATGTACGTATTTTAGGGCTGAGAATAATGTAGGTATAAATAGCCGGTTTGTCATTTCCTGTATTAAGAAAACATTTTTACCAAAATAATAAAATCCCCAAATTCTATTTCGTCGGTTTTCCTCTCCCGTATGAAACCCTAATTCTTCGTTCTTGTTGATCCGATTTGCCTCTATGAAGTGATTAAGATCACTTTCCACATCATTTGCTATAGTTATTTTACTGTGTCAGTATCACTATTCGTTAAGTACATGATCGTTTGAATTTTTTTTTTCCTCCAAAAAAAAGCATATATTTTTTTCTACTAAAATAAGTCTTTCTTCGGGATTATGTTCTTACTCAAGCTATAGGCCAGATTGGCTACCATGGGAGGACCGGGTCCGCATTCGGTGATTTTTTTTTTCCATAACTATAGTTAAACCTCGATAAATGAATATCCTCGGGATCAAAAAAATATTTGTTTAGTGAGATTATTCATTTATCGAACATAATTTTTAAGCCTTTTTGCCAAGTCGGGACCGAAGAAAATTATTCATTTGGCGAGATTATTCTTTATCGAGTTTAACTATAGATACATTCTAGATTAAATTTCGGTGAAGGAAAAAATACACATAAAAAATTTTCCTCCAACGAACTATGTTTCTACTAAATAAATGCCATATGTATTTTAGATGTACGAAAAATAGCTGATTTCGCCCCTATTTATGTATTTTGCTTGATCTGTCAGTGTTCCTACATGTTACTCCGATGATCTGCTCCGGCCTCTTCGCCGTTCATGTTTCTCTCAGGCTCCTGGAGCTTGCATGCGGATGGTGGTAATAGATCGGAGTTTGTGTTGCCGGAGATAGGTGGCGGGTGGATCTGGGTCTTTTTCCCGGCCCAGATCTGGTTGTGTGGTGGCAGTTCTCCTCTTCAGATGGTGGAGCTTTGGTATTTGGTGGACTTGAGGCGGTGACTTGGCGGCGTTTGACTCTCATTTCCTTCCTAAGGCTGCGGGCTCTTAGCCAGATGATTTGGTAGTTGCTCTTTAGGCGGAGGCGTTAGTCACACTTCCAGGCTTCTCTCACGTTTGGCGGCGGCGGTCGGCGGCGGCAGATCTCAGGTGCGTCTAATCTGCTTTGGTTTCCCATTTGTAGATTGAACTGTTGCTTTTCTGGTTTCTCTTTTTCGTTTGTGTTCGGTCTATGTCGTTCTTCGAGTGAAGTAATCGGTTCCATGGGTTTCTTCACCCTCTTATGTCAAGACTTCTCGATGAGATTATGTTCTTGACATGTTCTCCCCTTAAATTTTTTATTTGTCTTTAAAAAATTTACTACCCCTTACCCGATATTCTGCATCCGCCAATTAGGTATGTTGTTCTTGTTTGTTTGTATGTTTGTTTTGTCCGGGTGGTGCTCCGAATGTGTTTGATGGTGACTCAGCCTTGTGTTGTATTTTCCGGCGTTAGTCCGGCGTTTTAATAAAATTTTCATAGCTCCGGAGAAAACAAAAAAAGCATTACGGGGTGTGGTGCCGTAAAGTCAAAAGTGTGGTAAAAGATATTAAAAAAAAACATTAAAAACATTTTTAAAAAAAACATATAAATTACATAGCAAAACGTCATTTGCTATAGCTTATATACCCGGCCGTGATAGTTTAAAAGGCTTTGATACGTTTGTTTTGTCATTTGTTTTGGAAATATTTTTTTTAGGAAACTTGAAAAAATATGCTTCAAAAAAATAACATCCCTGAAAGTATGCTCTAAAAGTTAACATTGAAAAACTATGTTTCTTTCGGTTCTGCGTCATTTCGTGCGTCGACTTCGCCGTAGCTTCATCTGGCCGAAGCGCGTCATAGTTTTCCAATATTAGCTTTTCAAGATATATTTTGAAATGTTATTTTTTCGAAAGATATTTTTTTAAGTTAACGGACTAAGACTATATAGCTGGATGAGGTGTCTTTGAAATGGTCACAGTCGTGTTTGAATTTTCTTTTTTTATTGGATCAGACTTTCATTTTTCGAGTAATAGTAGATGCTTCTACATGTGTTCTTATCTTTACGGAGTAAATAAAACATATGTATTTGTAAAAGAGTGGATTTACGGTGGTTCAGAGTAGAAAAAGAAAAAATTAGTTTATAGTTCACTTTTTTCTCCTTAATTAAGTGTTAATCCATATATTTTTTTTTAGTTGCAATAAGGACAAATAATTTCAGTCGGATTAAATTACCCTTATTGCTGTTGGAGATATCCCATTTTAATGGGTTGAAACAGTCAACTTTAGCGCGATTTTCGGATATGCTCCGGTGTGATTCACCGGAAGCTTATTACGTCTAAATATTCTACTCACGAAGTAGGTAATGTTTGGCTTTGGAATCACTCGATTCGGATATCGGATGGATGAGAAATTAATGCCTAAAGTTGGTTGAAAATGTGTTAGAGATAAGAGTTGAAGGGAGTACCTCAACTCAATATCCCACATTGGTAGGATGGGAGACTTGAGCTCCATATATAAGGGCTAGTGTATGCTCTTGTAAATATGCACCAAGGGGCAAGACACTTTTGTGCAGGATGGAGGACTTAGATAATTCCACACACGCGCGCGCCGCCGCCGTCCGTCCGGCTCGGCTCGGTTCGGGTGTTACTATTAATTTTTTGGACAAAATTTCTTTATGAAATTAACTATAAAATTAATTTTGGAATGTGATTGTGTAATTCGACCAATCAGAATTCAGAGATGCGTCATCCGACCAATCACAGTGTGGAATTGATTTTCGAAAATTGCTTAATTAATTTTGAAATTTTTAAATAAAATTAAGCATAATTTGAAATTAGTAACTTTTCAAGGAAAAGTTTTGTGACGTGTTCGCCAATCAGATTTAAGCATTGCTCTCCATCTCACTATATAAACAACCCTATGGATGAAAGTTTATTATTCGGTTTTCTCTTGTCTTTTCCACCACAAAAAGGTGTCGTATAGATACAGATATTGAGTCGAAGAGAAGTTGGAGCACTCTGTAAGTTCGCGAGCTCGGATTTTTGAAGTGTCTCAAATCCGAGGCGTAAAAGCCGTTGTATCTTGGGAGACATTCACTCTACTACCGTGGGCACCATACTGGGAGCAATTTGTCTTAAGGAAAGAGTAACTACTCGCCTCGGTTTGTCTTAGTCCTTTATTTTGTGAATACTACCTTTATTGTCTATTATTTGAATCAGATATGCATGATGTTATGTATATTTTGTTAGATCTGTTAAATATTATGAATTGTACTATTCACATGATTTATTTTCTAGATTAATGATGGAGGTCAAGTTAAATTATTAACTCGATGCCTACTAACACACTAGCAAGAGAACTAGGTTCAATTGTAGTATAGCCGAGATAAGTCGAGAGTCGATCCCACGGAGACTCGGCACAAATAAAACACAACTTTATCTATTAGAACTAAATTGAAAGGCGGTCTACGACCAACTAAATCTGAGAAAATAAAATAGTGACAACCACAAGACACAAAAGACCACAAAAGCGGACTAAAGACTACTAAAACACGGATAATACGGTTGATATTATCTAAGCGAATAGTATTGATTACGCTAGTAGATTATAACTCCCCATGTGAATTAGGGTGATAACGAGATAAAACAAGCGTTAAAGATTAATTATTATGACTACGGGAGTCATCCACAAGGTAGATTTAGCCCGGTTAGGTCATCTAAATCATCGTGCCTCCATTACGTGACTTCGCTTTTAATGCCTCCATCTCATATAACCCGACACAATTACGAGACTAGGGATGCCGGTATAAACCGTAACCTCATCTAAGCAACATTCTAGGGTAAGGCGTACTTCTTAGATGCCGATTCAATCTATATCCTAAGTAACAATCACTTTTTAGGTTTCATGTTAAATTATGATGACGAATAACTAAGTTGATCAGTTTAATTACTCGTTTTAATTCCAAATCGAGAGAATCGGCGTAGTCGAAGCCGATCATAATATTGCCCTACAAATTACCACATTCGGTCGATCGAACGACAAAGACTCGGGCGACCGAGTGACACGCGTCCAGTCGACCGAACACGATTGCGTGCCGGAACAAATCATGATTACTTCTTAACGTTTCTAACCTAAACACATGGGTTCGTAAATAAATCTACATCACGCAATCAATACAAGAAAAACTACTCCATAATAAAATACATCAGATCTACGAATAAAGATTGCATAATTGAATAGTCATACCCTCGAAGACGAGAGTGACTCCCACTCTTTAATGCGCTCCCTAATTGGAGAATCCGATGAATCCACAATGAACGAACATAAAGAAAATAAAACTAAAGACTTAAAAGCTAAAATTGTATGAATTGTTTTGTGTTGTAGTGGTGTGTCTTTCTCAGCATCGTGGCTGCTGTTTATATAGGAGTTGTAGCCGACATAGGGAGAATCCAGAAGATTGACATGCATTTATCACATTAGGCTCGGGTGACCGAACCTACACGCTCGGTCGACCGAATGGCATGGCTCGGTCGACCGAGCCTCCTCTCTTGCGCGTTTTCAAATTCGGTTTGTCGACTTGTTCCCCACTCCTTGCTTTTGAATTGATCTGATTAATCTTTTCTTCAATGCTCCGATTTTCTTCTCTTTTATCTTGAGATTTCCCGATTGCGTGATAATTATCTTCCCGATTTATCATGATCTGCAAAATCAGCATTTATCACACAATTAATTGCTCTTTTATAATAAAAATAGCTAAATACCAATTATCATATTAATAATCACTTATCATTAAATAATAAATATAAACACGTGATTAAATATGAAATATATATAATTAACTCCGATTTAAGGTTATAATTGATGACATAAATGGGTATATTTTAACTGTCATCAATTAATATTCCGTAATTTAATACGTAAATTACGGATCTGTTCCGTAAATCACCCCATACACGATACATTATCCCAACAATTGCATAAGTGGAAAAACATACGGAGATTGGAAATTCTGAAAGGCAAAACCTGCTTCTGGAACGCTTTGGACCTAGCTCATTGTCACTCCAATGGCGGCGAGAAGCCCATTGCTCAAGTTCCTTAGGGTGAACGTTCACCCCCTCCAGCCATTTATTCAAGACCGTTGAATGGCTTTTACTGGTCCCTGTTCTGGTTTTGTGATGCTCAGAAACTTCGTCGAAGAAGTTGCTGTTCATTTCTAGACAAGTCCGAGGTCACCGATCTCAGCAACAACCAGTGGGTTATGGTTATAGGGTGAAATCAACCTCCATTGATTCACTGGAAACTCACTCTTTGCTGTTCCTGAATTGATCCATAGTTCAACCACGTTTGGTCCAGATATACACTCTCTCAACCTCACTGTCTGGTCATACATATTCTCCTTTTTCATAAATTAATATTTGTGGCAATCATACTCCTTGATATGCTTCTGAATGTCAATGAAATTGGTAGTATTTAAATTATTATGTCTTGAAATGAGGATTTCAATATTAAGTTCAATGTTTTTCAGTATTATGATTGATATGGAGTCACACATGATTTTCATTATAGCTTGAATGTTGAAAATCATGAGTTGTAGAATTTTGGAAAGAATTATATAGTGAATTGAACATGGGATAATTGGGGCTAGTCCTATTACAATGATTTAGAACATAAGGAATGAGGAATTAGGGGAAAATCCACTATGCCAATTTTTGGGCTGAAGAGCATCGTTAAAGGGAAGAATGAATCATTTCCATTGTTTTTACACTTCTTGTACTTCATATTATTGCGGGTCTCACATGGGAGGGAAATGAAAGTCACATAAGCATAAATGTTTGGATAGGCAGAGTTTCCAGTTGGAATTGGAATGATGATTCTTTGCACTTGCAAGGGTTTCAAAGGATCAGAGCAAATGATTTTCAGAGAGAATGTAAAAAAAATCAGTATCAGTAATTTGCTTTCTGCTAATGTTTGAATGGCAATCGGCAATCAGAGGCTCAAAAGATAGGTAATTCTGATATGTATTTTGATTTCCCTTTTATTTGATGGGAAAAGCTTAAATTTGCCAAGAACACTCTGTAAACAAATAGACACAAAAGAAACAAACTGAAAATGGAGAAACATAGTCCAAGCAATGTGCTTGTCTGAATTCACCATTTCATTCTTGAACTTATCACTTACTAACATTACAAACTTATCACTTACTAACATTACAGGTCCTCAAGCATGAACTTATAAGTATTTACCTCTATGAAATTGATGGAAGCATTCAGTAAAGTTGGCAATGCCCTTGAGCCTAAATATGCATCTCCATCAATTGACAAATGCTCATACCGTACTTCGATTTTCGGAATATCAATTTCAACCCTGGATTAAAGATATTCTATTCAAAAAAACAAGTTTTCTCTTTATCTTACCTATCATTCTCTCATTTTCAGGTTATGGACTAGTCCAGGTTTCACTCTATGTTTGGCAATTGTCATTGTGATATTTCTTTTGGTCTATACAATTAAATATAGCAAATGATAGTGTTAGTGATATTGTATGCCTTATATGAGCCTTATATGCGCCATATATGATATTGTGTCACTTGAATTATGCCTTAAATGAGCCTTATATGAGCCAGATATGTGTGTCTTGAAGTAGTCACTTGAATTAAACCTTAAATGATACTGATACTGATACTGATACTGTGTTAGTGTAAATGCTGCGATTAAATTCGGCTTTCAAATACTACGTCGAAAGGTATCAAATGAGGTCTCAAAATGAAGATAAAAAAAATATGAACTTTGGTGAAATAATTTTGATAATCGGTATTCTAAATCAAAAGTTACGGTCGTTTATAACAAAAACACTCCGGTTAATGCAAATTTTTTTTTCGGCTTTCAAAATTTTCGTCGGAAGGGTATTGTATTTGGGCTCAAATTAAAGAGCAAAAAAAATGAATTTGGTAAAAAAAATTTGATGATACGAGTTATAAATCAAAAGTTACGGGTGTTTGAAAAAAAAAAAAAAAACAAAAAAAACATAAGCCAAGAATGTACCAAAACTTACCCAGCGTTTCAAACGGCCCAAACCCAGCACGACTGTTATTAAGGGGTATTTTTGTTTGTCTGAAATTTTTTGTTTTTTTTGCAATTAAAAAATGGGTATGTCCTATCTATTTATTTTGTAATTAAAAAATGACTTTTCCCTCCGTCTCTCCTAAAAAAATTATAATCATTTTTTTAACTTATTTAAGATGATATTTTTTTATACTAAAAAAAAAGATGATTTTTTTTATTCCAATACATTTCTTTATTTGTATTGGTTTGAGACCGGTAAATTAAATTCGATGCTGTATCAAATTAAAATTCGTGTTTGAAAATTGACGACATGCACTTGTAAATCGCTAATATTAAAATCAGTTGTTCCTGCAAATATTGAAGGAAACCGAGAAAATATCAAGACTTTACTTATTTAGCAGGTGCACTAGTACTTCAGTGAATAGAAGTCGATCCACGAGGATGCTTGTTAATTACTCCCTACGTTATTTTTTAATTTTTAGAATTTGCTTTGTTTTTATTTATTTATTTATAATTTTACATTACAACAATGCATTATTTTTTAGGTTTTGTCGATGGAGACATATTAATAAATAAAAGCGAGTTCAAAAGACAATGATAATTAGAAAGGACAAAACACTGTGTAAATTTCCTAAAACACCCTTAACCTAATAATTCTATCCCTAAGACCTATTTTTGCAGCCGTCTCCCTTTTTTCCCATTTCTTTTTTTGAACAGGTATGGATTCGCAGCTATCTTGAAGGCTTCAAAGCTGTGAAAGAAAGCTGCCATTTTTGACCGGATTGATGTGTTCCGGCGACCGGATTGGTGTGTTCCGGTCAATTGAATTACAGGCGGAGGAGCGACGCAAGAGTTTTCAGGCTGGGAAACGCGTGGTTGTTGATTATGAAATTACGGTGAATTGATTGAAAATAATCTTGATGCAAATGAAGAATTGGAAAATGAATTTCTTTGCAGTTAACGGCGCCGGAGAAAGGAAGAAGAAGGCGAAGGCAAGTCGACCATTGAAAGCGAAGGCAAGTCGACCATTGAAGGCGAGGATTTTTGTCAGAAGGAGGTTTGGTGTTTCTTTGTATTTCCAACTCCATTGCGTTGTCGCGGATTTTGGCCTCCGTGTGGGTTGCTTTGAAGAAGAAACGAAGCTAGCAGCAATTTTTTTTTTTTTTTTTTTATACATACATTATTACTTGTTAATTGTCGTTACATTACATTTTACGGGATTTATTTACTATTTGTTTTAGTCTATTACTACTTGTTTTTAGGATGTTACGACAATTTATGTGATTATTCACGACTTTTATGGACATTTATGGAATGATTCATTACTTGTTTTAAAGTGGCTATTACTATATTTTATCTAGTGTTTAGTGGTCATTATTATTTTAATGCCCTTTACTCTTGTTTAGTGGCATTCTTATTTTTCCATTTGGATATTTACGATTTTTTAAAAATTTATTCTTATTTGTTTTATTGTAATTGACGTTTTTTAACATTACATTACTGCTTTTTTAGGCCATTACTTCTTTTTCATTGGATGTTCACGATATTTTATAAGTACATATTACTACTTGTTTTTCTTATTATTCTTAGTTGTAGAGGGTAAAAAGTAACAAGGGGTATTTTTGTCCAAATATTTTGTTTTTGTCCTTTATAACATCCAGAAAAAAAAAGAATGTCGCTACCCAACCCACGTTTATTTTTTTTGTGTCATATGGCAGCTTCCCCTTATTTTTTCCCTCCTTTACCCTTCATTTCAATAATCCAAATTTTGGTACAAGTTTCCATGCACAAGGAATGAAAGGTATTTTTGTTATTTTACACTCTATTTCAGACACATTAATCACTTTCTTAATCTGTGTGATTCATCTCTCTCCGACAGTTAAAACAACGAAAGGAATACAATAATTACTGGTTCGTTTACTCCGGGTCACCGCAAATCGGATATAATGAAATTAACACTAACATCTACCTAAAAACAATGATTCGATGGAAATAGCTGAAATTATAATCCAACTAATCACTTTCTTGATATTACAGGTGATATTTTGAATTATAGCTAATAAACACTGTTACACCAAAGTTAGAAGTCAGGACCACTGAGTTGACATTAGCATGTCCAAGATCTTGGCCTACTTTCAACACATTCAAAATCTACTGATATTTCTCTTGAGTGATAGGGGCCTTAGGATCCACTTTAGCAACTTTTTGATCATCTGAGATCCAAGAATCAGCAGTTACATTATTTGCAGAAGGATTAAAACCAGCTCTTCATCTGCCTCTTCCTTTAAAGTTAGCATGATGATAGTCATGCTTTTTATAGCATCTATCCACGGTATGACCAGTCATACAATAATGTGTACACTAGGGTTTCTTGTTTTCATTACTGAAATTTCTTCTAAAATTTGTATTTTGACTCTACACAACTGAGGATGATTTGTTCTCCACAGAACCTTGATCATTCAAACCAAGCTTTATTCCCATTTGTATTACCACAATTTTGCGGCCTTTCTTGTTTAAGTGCCGTGGAGAAAACAACCTTAATTGAAGATAAATGCACTAATATCAAAATTTGATATTGAATGATCGACAGAATAACTATTATTCAATCCTTTCAAGAACCTGATAACATACTGCCTCTGATCATTATATTCTTTGTACCAAATCTGTTCACAATCAGGAGGAGGGACTAACACGACTAATTGTTCCCAAAGAGTTTTCAATTTTGCAAAGTTCTGAGAAACATGTAAACTACCTTGCTTAGTGTTTTGGATTTCCTCCATAATATTAGACAAAGTATAAGTGTCACCAACCCCATATCTTTCACCAAGATCATCCTAGATGTCTTTAGCATTATTATAGTTAAGAATGCATTGAGCAGTAGATTTAGAAACTGAATTTACTAACCAGCTGGCTTTAACCATACTGTTACATTGGCGCCAGGTAGAGTATTGAGCATCTTTTGGCAACAAAAGAGTGATGGTTCCATCTACAAAACCAATCTTGTTCTTCAAAGATAAGGCAGCCAATATAGACACCTTCCAGCTGTGATAACTGAGCTAGTCAAACGAGGGTTGGACCAAAATCATGGCTGGATTATCATTGGGATGAAGAACTAAATTTGCAGGAGTTGGAAGTTGTTGATTCAGCTGATTCTGGTTGATAGTGTTGGAAAAATTTTATACTTCGGAATTTGACAGACTAGAAGAACTCAAAGGCACGCAAAAGCGTTGTCTTTTAAGAGATGTTTCGTCCCACACAATAGTCACTTAGGGATCAAACGAAAATCTCTCTCAGGATGCAATGTAGGTGTTTGATTCAAATAGCGACTTGTTTGAATCAAACCCGATGACACTCAAAGTTTGGCTCTGATGATGCTTTTTTGACTTATGATAGATTTCGTTTGCATGTTGTGCCTTTTATAGGCCAAAGATACCTTATACACGAAGTGAGGTACTCCTACACGAAAGGGTAAGGGTCATCACCGTTCACCAGATACATGCAGTCTTGTAGAGGTGCATCAGTTCGGAAAAGGATAAGTCTGTTCGAATGGATGCATGAATCAAGTCGAACCCCGTTGCGTTGCGATAACATTAATTTGTACGGCAACTCGTATACAAACGATTATAAAATATTTATGAAAAAATATCTAACAGATAGCAGCCATAATACTCGAGCAAGATGAACAAGAACAATACTAATTCGGAGAAAAACTGAAGAGTCAAGTGTGAAGCTCTGATACCAAGATAAAATTCAAGAACAATTCAAGCTACATATGCTTGAAGAACAAAACTGAAATTTGAAAAAGAAAGAAGCGGGAATACACAATTTCATGAATTGATTCATTAACCAGAAAAACTGAGATTACACAAGATTGGATCGTCAAGATTTGAAACAGTTAATTTGAGTAAACAACTATCCTAACCAACTTAGCAACTTGCAACTAACATGTAACTAACTCTGGCCATAGTGTTCGACCTAATACCTAATGCAATGTTAGGAGTCTTGCTTGTTTGTTTCAGCTGCATCTTGTGTTACTTCAGCTTGGATTAGAAGAACTTTAACAATACACAATGCAGGTGGGTGTGGGTGTGGGTGTGGGTGTGGGTGTGGGTGTGGGTGTGTGTATATATATACTCACGTGTGTGTTGTAAGAAAATTATATCGACTCATTACTTGAGCCCGAGTAATTTCCTTCACCGTAATATTGGTCTTATAGAAAATTAACTTTCCCTAGGAAATATGCTATTTATTTTTTATTGGTTAATTAAAAGGAGTTTTAATCCGATTAAAATTCGGATTTGATGGATGGCCGAGATTGAAGCAAAACACTAGGTCATTCGGATTTCGGTCCTCTCTTGCACCTATAAAATCATTGCTTTATTCTATCATAAAGCATAGGAAGAAAACCAACAAAAATCAATCACGGTTGTAGGCAAGGAGAGAGATATCAGAATCCTCGTCAAGACAACAACAACATCATGACAAAATGGAGCATAAATCGAATAACAACGGAGGTAGGGAAACGATCCTGGTGATTTCTTCCGCTATTCAGGTACTCGAAATCTATCGTTTATTTAACATGTGTGTGCACAGATATCAAAGCGGAAATGTATTAAATCATATCCAGCAAGAGGGTACTGGGCAAATGTAGAAAACCAAACAAGATATATATATGCGGGCAACGAATTTTATTAAGAAATCCAACAAGAGGGTATATTTGCAGAAGAGCAAACAACATAAAGTCAACTGTTAAACAAATGTCCCAAAACAATCAGAAATCGCAGAAAAGCAAATAAACAAGTGATCAACTTAAGACAGGAAACATACAAGCAAATGAGCAAAGAGAAAACACAATCATAAGACGACCGAGAATTAGTATGCTTTAAAAGACTGGTTTAGGATTCTTTGGCCACGTACTGATCCCACGATCGAGCAAGATATGACCATGAGCGCTTAGGTTTAAGCTCGATCACGGGCAAAATGTCACTCTATAGTTTGAACCCCCAGGGCAAGTAAAAGTGCTGGTCTGGTCATCCTTGGGGTAGCTATATGCACTAGGGCACCTTGCCTTGAAAAACCTTGAAAAGTCTGTAGGTCCACAGTTGCCAGAGTTGCAACAATATTGATCGGTCTTGAACACCGTGCATGGGTTGTTGCAGCCACCGGGAGCCCTTAGCTGACTCGGACATTGTCCGTTTATGTTTGCAGAGCATCGGATCCCTCTACAATTTCCAGACACAGGGCTAAAATCCATAGGGACATTGAAGCCGTCAACAAGGGATATGTCGAAAAAATCAAGGTTTTGGAATTGGTTTAGTGCAAATTCTGCTAGGGTGTTAGGTGGGGTACCATAGCCTTGGCATTGTAGGACGCCGCCACAGTCACCGGTTTGACACCTGCCCCGACCTGAACCGTCGAAGTTACAATTGGTTCGAGCCCAGATACGGGCACCAACTCTACCGGCGGGGACATTTATGGTCCATGTTTGGCCGTTAGCTAGACGGGCACCACCTCCAGGTACGGCAGCGGCCCAGACGGTGTAGGGACAATTGTTATGGATGTTGAAGGTGGCAGCATAAGTGGTAGTGAAGAGAATGGAGAATATGAAGAATGTTGAAATAGTAAGAGAATAGAGAGAAGCCATATTGGCTGTGTATGAAATAAGATAAAAAAAGATTAGGAAATTTTGGCTGTGGATACTGAATGAAAGCATGGGTAGAGTATTTATAGGTTAATTGGGCCATTACCCAAAAAAAGCTTAAAAGCACTGTAGTGAGGTGTCCTCGCCACGATCCCATGAGGAATGCGAGAAGAGGTTAATCGGAGGCTCAGAAGCAGAAGTCGAAAGGTGTCTTAGTTCATCATCATCAAGTTTTTAGCCATCTGAAATCAACCCCTTTACGGGGAATCGAGCATCGACCATCCAGAACAGGGTCAGGATTGTCATTCTAATAACATTTCTCTCCTCACCACTGCAAATGTGGCCATTAATATATAATGTCAAAGGAGTGCAATTAAACTCAAAGATGATGCAATCATATGTCTGAAATTGTCAAAGTTTACTTAGTCTACGTGCTTCAAATTTTTTTTTTTTTTTTTTACTTAGTCTACAGGCATACAACATTCGAATTTTTATTTTATAACGTACTAGCAAATACTATACCAAAGCCGAAGTTTATGTATTTAAATCATCCCTAAACATCTTTAATAACTAATAATGTATCATATCCATGTTTTTATTTATCTATTATTATTATTTTGTACCCAAGAAAAGGAAATAATATTAGGCCTCAAGTCACAGTAACAAAAATACAAATTGCTCCATCAAGTCATATTACGACCAGATGAAATTCTATCATCATTCTATTGAAAATGATGAACTCTTCCCTATAGAACGATTATGTGAGTCCCAGTTCTCGACTAGCTCGTGGAAGCGTTTTGGAAGCCCGCGGCTAGGGCCCAAGTGTCGTATCTAAGAATACAAAACAATTTTCAGATCATTCAGGTGTACATCTCTTCCAAACCATGCAGTAGCGGAAACAAATCGATTCGAGTTCAAAAATCTAATGGAAAATTGCATGTACGTGTAGAATAATAACTTAACTAAATGCATAGGAGTGTTTAGGATTATAGGGTACCCACGAATGAATTTGCAATGTAGACTAGAAAATTCTTCATAGAAGGTTCTTGTGTAAAAAATCGGACAACAAGACTGGTTATTATATGGAGTTGAAAAGGCCCGATACTGTGTACCAGACAAAGGATTTATATTTAGTTTAGGTTCAGCATACTTTTTTTATTCACTTATGATACTAAATTGTTTTTTACTTTATTTGGTTGTACAAATCCAACCGAATGACATGTTTGACACTGTTTATGATATCCGGTTCATTGTTATTATGGTTTTTATTTTTATTTTTTTTAAATGTTATAGGTTTACTTCTAAAAAAAATTATAAAAAATTAACAGTAAATGTGACAAACAATACCACAACAAGCATAATAATGCATAGCGAGGTCTTGCAGGGATTATCATATGTTCACTATTTTTATTTTTTCATTTCATGTTTCATCACACCTTTTTTATCCATTGATTAGAGTGTTTTTCCTTTTGTTGAAATTAGTTCCACAATCATCAAGGATGATGACTGATGATAGTGTGTTGTGCACATGTACTGCACAAAAGGTAGTGGATGTATCATCACCCATATTTATAAGCCATTGCAAAGCATTGTAACGGCTTTTTGAAATAATCATTGGTTCGTTTTTCGAGGAGTTGAGAGTGTTATGTGATGTACTACTCATTTAATTCTAGGATGACTATGTTAATTTATCAAGAATCTAAAGAAAAGATAAAACGCTTTCGAAAAAAAGAAATAAAACGAAAACCTACCTGAATCCCTAACGCTCTAGATCTTCTTCTGAATCGTAGGTCCAGTCTTTTAGATTTACACACTTTTTCGTAGATTTTTCATCTCTTTAGAAATCTTCTATAGTTTTAGTTTTATGATGGAAGATTGAATAGAATGAGATAGTCTGTGTTTTAAAGGTCATAACCCCAATTATATTCTAGGTAATGATACGTCCAGAGTTTCATTCTCGATTCTTGTGTCCTAACGATTCCTTTTATCCCAACTTATAACAGAAAATCAGAAAAATTAATAAACTAGACAACCGTACCGATTCCCCGGCAACGGCGCTAAAAACTTGTCACGGATTTTATGCTAAACGAAATATAACAAGTAATAAAATAATTCCGGTTTACCCCAAGTGCAGGGATCGTAGTATAATGATTAAAACCGGAGTCGATCTCAGGGAATCGGGGTATCTAGTTCATTAATTTTCCTAAGGTTGATACCATTATTATTAAAACCTAAAATAACAAAACGAAAAGTAAACTGGACAGAGGATTGTCAAACCAAAGCCAGGGAAGATCGTTGCGAACATACTAAACTATAAACGAGAAAAACAATAAAACTCACAAAAGCATGATAATGACTATAGCGATTAAACATAGAACAAGCAATGATCCACCATTCCGCAACCCTTAATTTCCTCTCTAGATTATCTTATGATGGTTTAACTAAAATTGTGATTCACCTATCAAATGTATGAACTCATAATCTCTTAGAAAAGTTCGCCTATCAATCTTCTATCTCTCGATCTTAAAGATTAACGCTTTCAAACCAAGGTGCAAGATTTCTCAATCTAACAATCTAGATATTCTAACCTAGCAACTCTCATATTTTTAGGTTAAAAAAGATCTATTCTTTCCTATGGTGATCTAGTGTTTACACCGACTCTCGTCACATAGTAAACATCAATAGCAAAACATCTCTCGATATAAATTTGCATAACACATAATCATAGAAAAGAAACAACTTAATTAAAACTCACGAAATCATCCAAAGGAAGGAATAAAAAATGATGCTGAAAAGTTTCACATGCTTGCTCCAAGTTTGATCAGCTTCAAGCCATCCTCATGATCCGGAAGGAAAACGAAACAAAATAAATAAAACAACTAATCTAACCCTCGGTCGACCAAGCACCAAAGCTTGGCCGACCGAGCACAACTCGGCTTCAGAATTTAAGGTTTTATGCGGCTGCTGTGATGTGTATATGATATATTTAGGGTTGAGAATGCGGCTGCTTTTATAGAAAACTAGGTCGGTTATGCTGATGTCGGCCGTGGACGCCCGTCCACTCCTTCTGGACGCCAGTTCAGTCTGTGTAAATTCTTCGAGTCGGGCCGAGCTGGATCAGACGCCCGTCCTATGTAATATTGAACGCTCGTCCACAGAAAATCTGAACATCCTGAATCCAAAAGCTCCTCTTGGACGCCAGTCCACTGGACGTAACATCAAACGTGCGTCCAGACTTGTATATCTTCATCCTAGGTTTAAGTTGCATCTTCCTCCTTCCATTTAACCTTCAATCAAGTATCTTTTCAGCTCCTTCAATCCCTCTCCATGACATGTAAATGTACCTTCAAAACCATAAGAACACGCAAAGTGTAAAACCTAGATAATTACCAATAAAATCACGAAATTAGCTCAAGTTTACACTTAAAGACTTTTAAAACTCATTTGCTCAATAATTCGATTAAACCCTTAATTTCTATGCAAATAATACGAATATGGAGGAAATCATTACAAAATATAACGATATAAATCATATAAAATCACCCTTAACAACTCTACGATAATTTTTATGAAATCCTTTCATTTGCTTCTCTTCGATGGAAGTGATTTTCCCAGAATGTATCCTAATTTTGACGACCCGTAACTGGTGATCAGTGTATTGAAACGTAATTTCCTAACCAAATAATTGGTGGAGTCAAGTTTGAGTAGTACTTGAAGGGCGGTGTTAAGGCCGTTAATGTGGCAGCGGCGGTGGTGGAGGAGTTGGTTACCTTAAAAATTAGTAAGATAAATTATAATAAAATAATCCAATAAATAGAATGACGATGAATAAATTAGTAAAATGAATATGATTTAATTTATGTCCAAAAATAAGTTAGTAAAACAAGACGTTTAATATGTGGGAAAAATATTGAACTAAAAGAACGTGGAAAGAAATCAAATTATTCTTAAATCAAATTATTTCCCATTTCTTATTGGTAATATTTTGAATATATTGCAAAAATCAAATTATTCATAAATCTTTTGAATTTTTTTAGGGGTTTATCTTTGCATATACATAGAACTAGTCAATGACCCGTGCATAATGCACGGGGCTACGAAATATACGTATAAAACAAATTCAAATTCATTAATGTTAGAAAATACTCATGCTGCAATGATTCAATTCTCTAATGGCTGGTTTGAATAAACGTAATGCATGGCAATTGTTTTTTTAATCCCATGACATTACATCATTTCATTTTGTTATATTGTTTGGGTAATTATGTAAAATAATGTACTACCATATGTTGAAATTGGTCAGTTCGGTGACTCCGAAATGGATAAGATGAGACATACTAAAAATAGGGAAAAACATCTTGTCACCACCACCCAATCTAAATGCACCATACCACCCACCCAAGCCATTCTAACCACCCTACTACCCAACACTCACCTGACCCCTTCCACCCCTACTCAACACAACCACTCACACCACTACAACTCACCTTATCACTTACCCTACCTCTAGCCTATCCACCCCAACCACCTTACAGACATACCACCCAACCATCTACATCACACCCTACCACCCAAACTCCTCAGATCTACCACCCTACCTCTAACCGCATCCACTCTAACCACTCTACTCCCACCCATAACACCCCACCACTCTCATCCAACCCTTACCCCCAACCACCTCATCTCTACCACTCTACTTCATAACCCCCACCTTACACTTTCTCATTTAACCGTACCCTTACATCATCCATTCTTACCTGCACTATTCATGCCAACCACATGCAGTACCTCATCACCATACCCTTACAACATTTTCCATATATTCAACATCTCGCTGCCACCTTTGGAACCCCACCAATCACTCTTATGCCATTGCCCTTGAATCACACCTTACCCCATGCTTACGCTCGCACCTCTCTTAGTTTCACTTTGTAATTGACTTGTTCATTTCATTCCACCATATGATAGCACTGTAATCAAATTAGTTGATTGCATTTCTTTCAATTATTTTCATTCCATTCAATCATATACCTTACCTTCCGAATTTCACAAATATAACCCTTTCGTTTTCTGTAGAAAATAAAAATCATCAATAGATGTTTTCAAATTCTTAGAATATGATGGAAAAATTCTATAAAAAAACAAAAGAAACAAAAAATTAATTAGAAAGAGAATAGGATGAAAATAATGATAATATATGGCCTAATGTTATAGTAGGAGTATGTTGGCCATTCGTACGCCCTAATGATATTAATGCTTGCCCCATGATGATTTCCTTGGCATAAATCCTTGAACGTCCGGCTGCTATTGAGAAGGGAAATTACAACTCAAGTGAGGAGTTCCTTCGCATTCAAATTGATTTAGATTTTTTTTTTTTGTTTTTATTTTTATTTTTAAAAGGTCTAAATTTTTTTATTGGCGCCGGCTGCAAATTTGAGACGTGGACGCCTATATTGTCAAAGTCCATTCAAATTGCTAGTTGATCGAAAACAAAAGAAACTGTAAATTTAAAGAAATCAATATGGAAGAAAACAACCAGGAAAATAGAAATCAATAATAACAGGTGAACCCTTTAAAAAAAAAAATAATAATAATAACAGGTGAATTGTAAAATTAAGAATTAAATATGAAAAAATCAGAAAATAAAAGACGAAATTGGGAAATTTCTCAGCACAACCGGTGCAAAACTCTTGAGCAAAAAACCGATCAGACTAAAGCACAGCAAAGAATAAATTGTAATAGCTATCGATCAGACTAAACCTTGAGCACAAAATAAATTGTAATAGCTATAATTGTTCTTGTACACAATGAACCTTGTGTTTTGAGTTGCATATAAAATTGACTCCCTATTAACCCAAAAAAAAAAAAATCTTGAGCAGCGAATTCATGAATATTCCTGATGTTTAATGCGGAAATGGAGAAGGAAAAAATGGAAAATTTTGAGACTGTTGAATTGAGGGAAAAAAATAGAGGAATGATACGACCACAACCAAATGACACATCAATCTGTAGTGTAGATCATTGATGTGTCAATTGGTGTTGTTATATCATTGGTAAAAAAAAGTGTTCATAATAGAAGATTGCTTTATTTCTTGGGTCGGTCGAGAAAAAGAGAGAAAGGGAGGATAATAGTTTAAATGAAATATGTTCATGTGTTACATTTGAAGTTTGAGGATGAAGAGGATGGACGGATGTGATTGCTGGAACTCTGTTGAGAATTTTACGGAAAGTAGGTTGAGGAAATTGAATAGAGAAATAAAAATTGAGGAAGTTTGAACACAGATTTGCAAAGTTTGATTTTAAATTGAATTTCAAGGAGAGGAAGTTCGTGCAGATAAGATTGGAGAGATTTGTCCATATTTTCCAAGTATTTCGAGTGTTTTTTTTTCTTCCGTCAGTTTAGTGTTTGTTACTATGATTACGTTTTTTTTGTTTTATTTTTATTTTAAGGAAGAGGATTTGATTTTTTTTTTATATTTAAGAAAGCGGATTTGGGTCGGGTATTTGGGCAAATACCGGGTAATCGGGTTAAATTGTGCTTTCAAATATATATAGATATAGATACCTCCTGAAGAAACCGAAAACCGTTCGGAGATTATCGGGATCACAGTAGGGGAGGGGGAGCCCATTCTTGTGAGTTGTAAGTGAGTCATTGCCACCGCGTACAAGTTAAATCAAGCGGTATTGAGATTATCTTGCTCGCCAACCCAACTCATAATTGAAAACCTTTCCATTATTGATATTGAACTTCCGTCATCTTTACTCCATTTCCATTTTATCCATTTATCCTTATCTCTATCAATCATAATCCAAAGCTTGAGTGTTCGATAATCCCTTATCCTATCTGTTCTCCACTATTATAAGTTGTGTTTTTTTATCCATCGTTTTCTTTCTTGTTTCTAGTGAGGGTTCTTGTTATTGAGAGAAAAGAATGGCCGTAGCAAGCAAAGGGGAAATTCTTGTGACTGGTGGAGCCGGATTTATTGGAACACACACTGTTGTGGAGCTGCTGAATCAAGGGTTTAAAGTGGTGATTATCGACAATCTTGATAATTCTGTTGAGGAGGCAGTTCACAGAGTCAGAGAGGTGGTTGGACCTCAGCTATCCAAGAATCTTGAATTCCGTTTGGTGGGTTATCTTAATCTTGTCTTAATTGATTGTCATTCGTAAATGGTGTTTTGAAAAATTTTTGGGGGTGATTTTGAATTTCCTATATTTTATGATTTGAATGTCATGCCATCTTGTTTTTTGGAATATTAGCTTGATTTATTTTGTCATGTACTTTCTTGCAGGGTGATATAAGGATCACAGAGGATTTGGAGAAGTTATTTTCTGGAAACAAGTATGTCAATATCACCTTATCACAATTACTGTCAATTATTTTGTTAAATTTATTTCTTCACCTTCCGTGTTATAGAAAGATTGCACGGTTTGATGCGTTTGATCCACATTTGGATCAAAGATTTTTTTAAATATGTTTTCTTCACCTTCAATGGTAAAAAGATTGGTATCCTTTATTATTGTTTCGCGTGCCAGGTTTGATGCTGTGATTCACTTTGCTGGGCTTAAAGCTGTTGCTGAAAGTGTAGCGCATCCTTTACGCTATTTTGATAACAACCTGATTGGATCAATCAATCTGTATAAGACCATGGCAAAATATGGCTGTAAAAAGGTAGTTTACTTGGATTTTGTTTGTATTGGTGGCACGTTGATATCATTGTTAATGTTTGATTAAACCGAACTTTGTGTTAAGGGGCACAATTTGTTTGCCACGGATTTGATTTGTATTAAGTTGATTAATGTCTTAACTGTTCTCTCAGCAAGGTGAATTTAAACACCAGCATCTCCTTAGTTTAATGATGAAAGAAGTCTGAGCTTATTCATTTTAGATATTGAAAGAAGTTGGGGCTTCTTCTTTTGTTCATTGGGGCTTTTTGTTTTTGTTTTTGTTTCTGCAGCATCATGATTATTGAATTGCATTACTTTGTGTATTATGCCTTACATTGTCTATCTTAAATTGATTTTATGATCCGTTTGTGGCTCGACAGTTAGTTTTCTCATCATCTGCAACAGTGTACGGGCAACCCGAGAAAATTCCTTGTGTTGAGGATTTTGAGCTGAAGGCTATGAACCCGTACGGACGGACAAAGGTATAATACTGTTAAGTTTGATTTTGGTTAGATTACGGATGGAATACTTATGTAGTATACTTATGTATAATACTTGTGCTTTTTTCCTTTCTTATGATCAGCTCTTCCTCGAGGAAATTGCTCGAGATGTACAAAAGGCAGATACAGAGTGGAAAATTATTCTGCTGAGATACTTTAACCCTGTTGCTGCTCACAAGAGTGGTAAGCTTGGTGAGGACCCAAAGGGTATCCCAAACAATCTGATGCCCTACATACAGCAAGTATCCGTAGGCAGATTGCCTGAGCTCAATGTATATGGTCATGATTATCCTACCCCTGATGGTAGTGCGGTATGTAGCCATCTCTCGGATTTAGCTGAGGTTCAAATCATGATCAATGTAACTGAGTATCTGACCAGTTGTTTTGTAAACAGATACGAGATTACATCCATGTCATGGATTTGGCAGAGGGTCATGTTGTAGCTTTGCAGAAGCTTTTAGAAAAGGATTATTCAGGTAACTGATGATTCTATATTAGCGATCCAATATCAAATTCAACGTGTCGATATTAATGAAATGTTTTTTAGGCTGTAATGCGTATAATTTGGGAACTGGTCGCGGTACATCTGTTCTTGAGATGGTTGCTGCTTTTGAAAAAGCATCCGGAAAGGTAAAAAGACCTTATGGTCCTTATTTTTTGTGCATGGTTTCGTATTTCAAAGTAAATCAATCTCTTAATGGTGTATGGATTGTTTGATTCTCAGAAAATTCCGATTAAACTTTGTCCAAGAAGACCAGGAGATGCTACTGCTGTATATGCATCTACCAAAAAAGCAGAGAAAGAGCTTGGTTGGAAGTAAGTTTCCCTTAACTGCTAATTAACATTGTCATTAGAGGGACAAAATGGTCCATATCTTTACTGGATAAAGTTATATAACAGAGGATGTTTTTGTAAATTCAGGGCGAAATTAGGCGTAGATGATATGTGCAGGGACCAATGGAAGTGGGCAAGCCAGAATCCATGGGGTTACCAATCCAAGCCTTGAACGTCTCAAACCGCATCATATATCATATTGTCACTACATTGTGTACTACTACAGGCTTTAACCAATGATCATTAAGGAATTGATCAATGGTCTAAAAATATGTATCGACACAAAGTTACGGCATAATGTAGCCATCATATCATTCTACATTACCCTAGTTTAAAGTTCTCTCTATAGCAGCATTTCACGTCTTTGATGACTCGTTATACTATATATATGATATGATCTCCATCATTATTAAATACTAATGGCTTTAGGAGCTGAACATGATAATAATTCAAAGTACTGGACAATAAAGTAGTTCTACAAGTTTCTTAAGTCACATAAGTTGCTACATAAAGAGATCATTGGTGGATGTAAAGGCAAAATGCAGGCAGGAAAAAACCTACCTTTCACAGTTATAGAAACAACCTGCTAATATAGATTCCAATGACCGCCGCTGAATCCAATGCCTTCTTCATGGACAGGCATACCGAGTCGATCCAATCGACCCGAACCCGGATAAGCTTTACTAGTAAAGAAGCTTGATTGAATGACTCTTTGATTGTTGAGTCTTGGTTCAGCATACCCTTGAAGTAAACACCTCTTTGTTGAGCTTGACCTTTCATATTGTTGAGGCCTTTGTTTAGGAGCACTTAATGACCGCATTTTCGCCTTTGACGATTCGGTAAAAGACATGTAATTCGGGTTGTCTGAATACCCACTTAAGCAGCTAACTGAGCCATCACTCTTTGTTGGAGTAAAGGCTCCAACTTTATTACCAGCTCTACCTTTGGATGTTGCTGTGTAATAACAATGTTCTTCTTCATCTGCATCTTGACCATACTTCATAGGGCTTATCGTGTGAAGCTCGCGAATAGGTGGACTGAGGACATGAATACATTGGTCAGAACCAAAGCTAAGATGAGAAGAATGAAACAGGTTTCGCGGTCTAGGGGCGATGTGGAGTTTGCCATCGTCTATTTCGAGAATTCTTTCGCACCTTTCGTGATCTCTTGCAGTAGTTCTTGTTGAAGAAGACTCTCCTTGCTGTTCCCATGATCTAAAATCTATTGAATTGTTAGGACCCTTATGTGTTGTTCTATCATGATTGCCATTTGATCTTGAGGAATTAGCCTGCATTCAATGTGTTCCCAGGAATGCCACAGTTATAATAAATCAGATCTTTTGAAAGTACAACAAGAGAAATTCACAAAATTAATTACCCAGAAAGCCATGTTTTCACCACGTCTTGTGCTCCTGGTCCGAACGGGTTCAAACTTCTCAGGGGTCAGTGGACCCTGCATCAACATCTTGCACAATTAGATCACGCGGGAAATCAACACACACACAAAAACACGGGAGGTAAGATGAAATTGTGCTTACAGGATAACAAATTTGATTAGATTTGAGTGAGGAATCAACGGTCTGGGAGCGTCCAGCACGAGCTCTTGCTTGAGCCTTCAAGAAAACTTGCTCCAATCTTTGTAACTTAATCGCATTCTCCTTCCTCTGTATACTTCCTCTGACTAGTGCTTGTAGCCTCACTAATGCTTTTAAAGCTCTTAAAGCTTTTCTTGACTTCAATTTCATGCAACCATATCAAAGAGCAAAATATAAGCCACCTTGTTTTTTTTCATTTGTTGATTTAATCGTCTTATTAGCGGCAACATTTTCGCTTTTATCTATGAAGGCCGGTTTGTTTGGATGGGACGTAATATAATGTAATGAAGACATGTAATAGAAATTGAATGAAATGTAATAAAATATAAACATTCTATAACAGCGATTGACATGTAAAAGAATGAAATAGGGTAGGGAGATAAGTGGGTGAAGTAAGGTGGTAGGTTGGATGGGGTAAGGTGATAGGGTGGAGCAGGGTAGAATGGGTAGGGTAAGAGGTAGGATAAAGGTACAAGGTATTGTAGAGTAAGGGTGAGATGGGGTGAGGTAGGATCAGTAAGGTAAGAGCATTTGGAAGGGGTGGAGAGTAAGGGTGAGATGGGGTGAGGTGATAGATTGGATCGGGTGATTTAGGGTAGGTAAGGTCAGGCCATTTGGTATGGGCGGCGGGGTCGGAGAGGGTTAGAGGCATGGGCGGCGGCACCTTGAAGGATTTGGGTCACTTGACCCCAATCCAAAAAAAATCAGTGTATTTATTACACTATTAAAAAAATTATGTATTAATATATACTCATTGACCCGTTAAAATTTTAAAATATTGACTCTTGACCTATAGTTATACATATATATTTTTATATAATGCATTAGAAACTTATAATACGATATGCCGTTATCGATCTCTGACCCGTGTCATACAATTCATGCAAATTAGATGGGGTAGGGGGAGGTGAGGTAAAGTGGGGTTGTTGGTAAGATAGGGTGGGGAGGGTTAAGGTGTAGTTTGGGCCCATGGTAAGGTGTAGGTTGAATGAGGCGTGGAGTGTGGTGAGGTAAAAGTAGGGGTGGGGGAGGTATTGGTAAGGTAGAGGAGGCAAGGGGTAAGATGGAATATGGTGAGGTAAGGGTAAGGTATGTAAGGTAAGGGGTAAGATGGAATAAGGCATGTAAGGTAAGGTAGGGTGGGAGTTAGATGTGGCCGGTTCCGTGCCGGTTCCGGGTCTCTGACACGACCCTCCGATTCCGGGTCCATAATGGAACCGGAACAGCCGGTTCCGCCGGGTCTCGGGAACCGGAGGGTTTGGCGTTTCCCCATGCCGGTTTCGTGTCTCGGCGGTTCCCGGGTCCAGACGGTTCAAATCACGGTTCCAAAAAAATCAATATTTTTTTTAGAAAATTTGTATAACTTGCGTTAAAATTAATATTAAATTCTAATTGGTTATTAAACTATATATAATATTTAATTTCATAATTATATTTTAAAATAAAAACACGGCTTGTATAATATTTAATAATTTCATAACTTATAATATTTAATAATTTCACAACTTATATTCTAAATTGTTAGATATTTTTTCATAAAGTAAATATTTTATAATTGTCTGCATTCGAGTTGTCTTACGAATTAATGTTATTCTAATTGTTTATTTTTTATGATTAATTTGTAAGTAATTAAACTTATATTTCATATAGTGATTACGATGATTTATACTTATAATATTATGTATATAATTTGATTTTATATCTTAATGAATCGAGGCAAAATGTATATAAAAGTTGTTTTATTAAGCAACATCATTACATAATTAAACAATACATCAATGACGGCACACTTGAAACACTTCATTGTGTGATGAGTGTGTGATATTTTAAAATAAAATAAAAATTTATTCAAAAAATTTGAAAAAATATACGTTGGAGACTTGGAGGAAAAAAAATTAGAAAACCGCCGGTTCGGGTCCTCCGGGACGGTTCCTCCGCGGTTTAAATCACGTTTTTTGTCGGGTTCGAACGACCAGCCGGTTTGCATCGCTCAGGTCGGTGGAGCACCAGAACCATGAGTTTACGGACCCGTGGGCCGCCGGTTTGGAATCTGGAACCGGGAACCGCTGGGTCCGACCCAGAACCGGCCAGATCTAGTGGGAGTGAGAGTGAGGTGAGGTAAGGGTAAGGTAAGGGTTTAAGGGCATATGCTAAGATGTGGGTTGGGGGGTGTGTGGTAGGGAAGGGTGGAGGGGGTAGTAGTCCCGTCAATTTTCATCCATCTCATTTCAGTCGTTTTTGAAGGTAATGAACATAAACAATTTTTTTTTCATTCCATTACCAACCAAACAATCATACTCATTTTATTACCGGAATATTCTGATACAAATACCGTCTATTAAAACAAGCTATCGGATGATAGATGTGTATACAAAGACTAAAAACAGTTTTGTATATTTATACACGTGACAGTCGTCTGACGATTCGTTTTATTAAAGACTCTACGTCAAAATCACCCTCTATTACCAACAACCATTATCACATTAAAGCAGCTAATTAAAACACACACACACCCAAAACCTAATACAATTTAAACGTGATGCCTAAACACACAAACACACTATTAAACTTATTTCAGATTTTGCAAACTTTACATCTTGAAATTATAAAATAAAAAATAAATATCCTCTGGATATGCCCTAGTGGTAAAGGGTTGGGCGTGTTGTAGTACCTAGCGCAGTCTGAAAGCCGGAAGGTGGGGTTCGAGTCACATAAAGCACTACGCTTCGATAATAATGCAAGCTTCTTCCTTCATGAAATTACTAGCAGTCTCTGATTAACCTCAAATCAGATTTCTATGTGGGATCGAAGTGCGAGGGCCATTTTTTTAAAATTATAAAATAAAGAGTATGATATGTGATATGATGACGCAGATTGCTCTTCAAACAGGGTTTATTCACTGAACGAAGGGGAAAAAAATAGACTAGGAAAAGACAGGAGGATGGTCAGAAATCATAACAGGTAAAATCCAGATTTCACTTTCTCAGAAGAAAAATGACAAACAAATCCTCGAAACTAATGACATAAGCTACAGTACCTACCCATGGCACCCATATATAAAAATATTAAAATAAAAACACTAGTTTTCAAACAAAAAAACAAAAGAAAAAAAAAAGGTCTATGTCAAATAAAATCATACTAAAAGACTTTTAACTACTTACTTTATTGTAATTTAGTCCGTAGCAGCCTATATTTGGCCTTCCCCCATTACCATTACCATTACCATTACCCGTATCACTCGTTGAAACGTCTATCTCACATACCCGCCCTACGATACATCATTTCTTTTTATAGCTAAAAAAGAGAGAGGTTGAGACGGTGGGAAAAACAGAGAGAAAATATAATGAGAGACGTGAATAAGTGAAATTTTTTTTTTTTTAAATCTTTGAAAAATAAAATATTTATGGTTTTATACTCAAATCAAACTATTTCGCGAATGGCCCACGTCAAGATTGTTCTCATCAAGCCATTGGTTCAACCAAATGGCTTTACCTTTTTTTTAAAAGCAATAGCTCATTTGGTTGAGCCAATGGCTTTAACTGAGGAAAAACGTGAGCATCCTCCCCTTTTATGGTTCTGATCGTTTCACTGATCACTTTACTTCAAAATTCCCTCTTCACCAAGGTATTTCCCGGAAAGAATGGGATTACCCACATTGCCCACACTAGGTGAATTTTTAGATTGCAAGTCTATTTATGCACTAGTGAATTGAATTAAATCATACAGTTTCTCCTGGTGATTAAACTGATTATTAAAGAGTATATTTTCCATAATTGCAATAATTATCCCTTATATCAATTTCATCATATCTTCTATTAGCTCAGAGTAGTTTTTTTTTTTTTTTTTAGGGAAGCTCAGAGTAATATAAATCACTAAAATGTCGGTTAATTAGACCCCATAATGATGTATGTCAATGGTGGTTAACAGAAACGTATATCTACCGATAACGAAGATTTATCAAAATATAAAATATAATAATAATAATAATAAATAAATAACAAACCAGATATGCTCGGAAATGCGCCTGAATCTTAACGGCTGCCCAGTCTTCACGACTCTCATAACCTCCGCCTATCTCGCTAACGTACGCCATCCCGTTAGAGTTTGCAGCACCACCGTCGGCCGTCGTGGATGCAGTAGTAGCCGTAGTAGTAGCGGTAGTGGATGATACGACTCTCCCTGTGTTATTAGTTAGCTTTACGACAGCAGAAGCAGCTTTAGCAGAGACAACAGCGGCTTCAACCACCTTGACAGTGGCTGCAGCAACGGCAATGTCATGATCAGCATCGTTTTCCGGTGCCGGAGCACATCCAGGTTTCCGAACAGGGTCTTTATTATCTTTAAAAGATTTCATTAAGCTCCACCTTTTGTGTTGCGGTGGCTTAGTGGTGGAGGTAGATGAGGATAGGTCGGGTTTTTTCCGACCCAGAAGTCCCCTGAACCATTTCGAAGCCTTGCCCATTACGTCCTTTAGCCCAAATTTTCAACGCAATTAAAAAGAAAAATGGAAAATCTGGTTCTGGGAAAGGGAAAAAGATTGGGGGTTTGATTCCCTAGAGCTAGAAGTGCTACGAAGAAGCATAGAAATATGGAGAAGTGAAGCCTCCCATGGCGTACCGGAGAAGTGAGAAGAAAGTAGTAAGAAATATGGAAAGAAGTAAAAGGAGTGGGGGAACCGATGAATATTTAAGTCAAACACGGGGTCAAACATTGTCCACTGTGGAATGTTGATTTTTGTATTTTCACACGTACATTGTGATTTTTTTTTATGGATATTTGTTTATAAGGACTAGTTTGAACACTTAATAGGCATTTAGGACACACTTAAATCTTATTTGTTTATAAGGACACATTTTATCCAAGCTTTCACATGTTACTCCCTAAAGAATAACGCTGCAACATTGGAACAAAAAGATCTTCGACTGCCTTCTCTCCCCTTCTTCTTCTTTCCCACCTTCTTCTTCCAACGTTTGTGTCCTCTTTTTACTTTTAGCTTCCTTCCGGCAATGTAAGAAAGTCTCACATGTTGATCCAATTGGTGGCACAGATTCTAACAAAGGAGCAATTCGAAGCTTGTTTTTATCCAGAAATTCGAAGCAATTTACTTCAATGGCGGAATCATCGGAATGAGAAGAAGACGGGAAAATCAGCGGCGGAATTCAGAAGCTAATAGTTGATGACGATCTCCGCCAGATGGCAAAGACGGCCGCTTGGAGCGTCAGCTCTTGCAATCCTGGCAATGGCGTCTCTTCTCTTCGTGATAACAACCTCGATACTTACCGGCAATCAGATGGAGCTCAACCTCATTTAGTCAATATTTAGTTCCAGAAAAAGGTAAAGCTCAAATTAATTGAACTTTGTGTGGATTTTAGACTTGATGAGAGCTACACTCTAGTAAGATCTAAATTCGAATTGGTAATTAGTTACACTCTTGTCCAATTTTTTGGTAATTAGTTACTAGGTTATTTTTGTGATATTGTTTAGTATAAAGTGATGCTAACTTTCTTCTTATGGTTGCAAATAATTCGAAGAATTAGCGATCCATAAGCTTTGGTCGCTATTCCAAGAAAGTACGAATCTCCATGGCTTCCCATTTCAATCTTCAAAATTCAACGAAGCCACTTTTCATTTGTTGATATATCTAAAGGAAATACTTCTCAAAGATCTTTGTTTAGGAATCACTAATCTGTTGAGTTTCCTACATCACTTGGTGTCGCTTACTTTATCAAAGATTTATGTTGGTTTTATGACTCGAGGATGCTAATTTTTCTTTCTTACTTGTCCTCTTTGTGCAATCGGCCAATGGAAGAAGGTGTGCCCTGTAAGTCCTATTTTTGTGTTCGTTCTTTTTCAATTTCATTAACACCGATAGCATGTTTGTCTTCTGTTTCGTGTTTTCTGTAAATTATGCATCATCACTTCAAGGTTGTGAGTATTTTGTTGTCGATTCACTTTTTGATTATGACAGTCCCCATACCTTCAGGTAACATCCTCATTTTCAGATTACTCTCAGGCTCATTTTCAGTTTTGTTTTTTTGGTTATTCGTTTACAGTATATCCATTTTTGGGCTCTCATATTTCCATTTATTATATCAAAAGATTGAAGCTTTTAGCTGCTACAAGTCTTGAGCTTTCTAAAATCTCTCGCCTAGCTTATTTGTGGGCATTTTTTTTGTATGTATCATAAACCTGATACATACAAAATTTACGATCATTTGAGAATTTTGAAAGATTTGAATAATTATTCTCATGTTTTTTAACATCCAAAATTTACGATCATTTGAGAATTGATGCGGTGACATTGATGTGTCATTGCATATACAATTTAATACACAAATTTGGTAACTTTATAAAATAAGTGTAATGTCATTCACAATAGGGGGTGTAATAGAGCCGAGTCGAGTGGTCACTACATCGAGGATGGTCACCGTGATCGAGTGGTCTCTGCATCGCGGTGGTCAATGCATCGCGGTCTCTGCTTTGTGTCTACAAATTTGATTAATTCGAGTTGTTAACAAGCTTCCCGATCCCGCATTCTTTGCTCTTCAATGTTGATGATGGGTTTGACATGAAGAATGGCAAGTTTAGAGAACAACTGAAGCACTCCTTAGTGATGCAAATGATTCTTTGTGTAGCTCGCCACCTTTGGATGACTTGTATGAATTTTTTCATGAATATTTCTTTTGTTTTTCGTGACTTTTGCCCAATGTTGTTAGGGTATTGTTATTGTTTTTTGAATGTTGGTGGTTATTTGAATCATTTTTGGCTTCATGTACCTTGGGATTGACATAGGCATTTTAGAGGATTTTGGATACCTTGTGATGTCTTTCGGATGTGTATCTTTGGGTCTTGTATCGATTATGTGCATTGCATCTGCAGATAAAATATTGATGTCACTACATATTTGATTGCCGATGTCACTTTGCATAAAATATTGATGTCACTACATATTTGATTGCCAATGTCACTACATAAAATGTTGATGTCATGGATATTTGATTGCCGATGTCATCTGCATAAATTGTTGATGAAAGCGATATTTGATTGCCGATTTCATCGCATAAATTGTTGATGAAATGCATATATGATTGCCGATATCACTACATAAAATGTTGATATCATTGCATATATGATTGCCGATGTCACTTTGCATAAAATGTTGATATTACGGGTCTCTTTTGCTTAAAAGGATGCGAGTTTTTTTATTTTAGTATGGATACCAACTCTAAGGTTCTATTTAGATTCAATTGCCCAATCTTCATCGTGGTGTCTCTTCATCGAGGTGTATCGCATCGCGGTGTCACTTCATCGCGGTGTCTCTCGCATTGGGGTGGTCATGTGATCATGGTGTCTCTGATTGGGGTGGCCTTGCGTGATCGCGTGGTAAATGGATGCAGGGGTGGTCAATACATCGCGGTGTCACTTCATCGAGGTGTCTCGCATCGGGGTGTCACTTCATTGAGGCGTCTCGCATCGGGTGTTCTTGCACCGTGGTGTCTCTCGCAGATCGGGGTGGTCAGCGCGATCGCGGTGTCTCCGCGATCGGGGTGGTCATCGCATTGCGGTGTCTCTGCATCGCGGTGTCACTTCATCGGTGTGTCTGCGATCGCGGTGTCTGCATTCTGATTACGTCACTTTATCGGTGTCACTTCATCGCGGTGTCTCAGATCGCGTGTGTCTCGATTCTGTTGTCACTTTATCGGTGTCACTTCATCAGCGGTGTCTTTGCATCGGGGTGGTCACCTGATCGCGATGTCTATGCATCTATGGTGGTCAGCGATCGCGGTGTTTCGCAGATCGGAGGTGGTCGCTGCGTCTCGGTGTCTCTGCATTGAGGTGACCCACGCATCGCGGTGGTCAATGGATCTCAGGGTGGTCAATGCATCGCGGTGTCACTTCATCGAGACATCTCTACATCAGGGGTGTCAATGCATCGTGGTGCCACTTAATCGAGGTGTTTTCGCACCGCGGTGTCTCTACATCGGGGGTGGTCACTGCATTGTGTTGTCTCTGCATTGGGGGTGGTCACTATATTGCAGTGTCTCTGCATCGCGGTGTCTCTGCATTACGCTTTCACTTCATCGGTGTCACTTCATCGCGGTGGTCAATGCATCACGGTGGTCAATGCGTCGTGCGTCGCGGTGGTCAATGCATCAGGATGGTCATTTCATCGCGGTGGTCAATTCATCGCGGTGTCACTTCATCAGCGTGTGTCGCGTGTCTCTCTGATCGGCGGTGGTCATGCATCGCGGTGTCTCCGTGATCGGGGCGGTCATTGCATCAGGTGTGGTCAGCTGATCGCGGTTGTCGGTGCATCGCGGTGTCAATTCATCGGCGTCTCGATCGCGTGTGTCTACATCGAGGTGGTCAATGCATCACGGTGGTCATTGCATACGGTGGTCGTTGCATCGGGGTGGTCACTGCATCGCGGTGGTCAATGCGGTGTCTCTGCATCGCGGTGTCACTTCATCGCGATGTCTTTGTATTGCGGTGTCTTTGCATCCTGAAATGTCATAATATCGCGATGTATCTGCAATGCGGTGTCACTTGATCGTGGTGTCTTTGCATCGGGGTGGTCGTTGTATCAGGGTGGTCAATTTATCGCGGTGGTCACCGGGAAAAAAAGCACACCGTCTCGGCGTCGAAAAAAAAAAAAAAAAAAAAAAAAAAAAAAAAAAAAAAAACGTCTTTCTTGCTCCAAAAAAAAAAAAAAAAAAAACACCATATTCATTATTGCTTTCCTGCTCAAAAAAATAAAATAATAATAATAATAATAATAACCACATTCAGCGTCTTCATTGCTTTAAAAAAAAAAAAAAAGCGCCTCTTTCTTTTTTTTTTTTTTTTTTTTTTTTTTTTTATTTAGATTTCTATCTATCTAATTTGTGTCCCTTATAACCAAATAAGATTCCTTAGTGTCTATTCTTTTAATTGTTCTATTTTATGTCATTTTAGATTATTTCTTCCTATTTTTATCTTAACACGTTTTATAAGCCATTCATTTCCGTTTTTTTTTTTTTTAACTACTGAGCTTTAATGCAATTCAGTAAAGTTATTCTAATTTATGGGACTTAAGAAATGTTGTATAATATAATATAATAAAGGCATTGTTAATGGCACCACCTGTAATATACCCGGACATTATACCTTATGTAAAATTTGAATTTTTATAGGTCATAATGTGTTATTTCAATCCCGCAAAGTCAAAATGTGTTATTTCGATCCATTAAAAAATTAAATTTTACACAAGTGTAATACCCGAGCATATCGGGTGTAGTGCTATTAACGATGCCCTATAATAAAAGAGATTATACAAGTACTACTAATAAACTTGACACAATATTTGAGAATTTTGGGGGTGATTAGACTTATTACATATTATATACGCCAATGTTTATTAGTTTAGTCTTCTATGGTCACTCCATTTGCACCGTGAGCCTGCGTGGCTCACTCTGGACCACATAGTTTGAATCTAAATTCAAACTGTGTGGTTTAAAATGAGCCACGTAGACTCACTCCTCAAACATCCTCCTCATATAAGACTAACCCGTAAGATAGGGTTTTTCAAAGAAGTTTGGTCTAGTGAAAACTTTAATTTTCGTGTCATAAAAGACGGTAATGTTGTGCCACAATTTTAAAACTGAATACAATTTTTTCATTCTCCAGTTATTGTCGTTACTCAATCGTTTCATTGTATCTTGAGAAGCATTTTATGTTCATTATGTTCCTTATCGATTATTTGTCATTTAACATTTCCTCCGTTTTTTAACTGTTATATTTCAGAATTTGTTTTTTTTTATTTATCAGTTATTTTATATTTTCAATGCAACATTTATTTATTCATTTTTTACATTTACTCTTTATTTCAATAACCCAAATTTTAGTACACTTTTTCATACACAAGGAATAAAGGGTGATTGTGTTATTTTACACTATATTTCAGATATGTTAATTATTTTTTTAATCTTTGTGATTTTTATCTCTCCAGCTGAAAAAACGAAAGGAGCAGGTAATATGCAAATTTTAATAGCTTTTCTAAATATTGTATTGCAGAAAGTGTCAGGTGAGCATATATAATCGAGAGGATTATTGTTGTTTTCTTTGATTTATTTTTATATATTCTTTGCTACTCATTTTTCAATAAATTTCATGGTGCGTATAATGAATCATTTCCGTATCTCCACCAGGAAGATCTAGTGCAAATTCAAAGCACTTTCGTATATTTGAGCCACCGTTGTGACAATAATCATGTTTCATCGTTAAAATTATACTAGAATCAAAGCCAATTTATTGTGTTAGCTAGCCGCATTAGCTAGTTTCTTGTGATAAAACATTATAGAATTAGTTCAAATCATGTGAATGTAAGCTTGCATTTAATTATGTTATTGTTTAGGTATCGGCAATATTGTAGGTGCTATGATTTACAACGAATCACAAACACCACGGACTTATACATATTCATGTCTATGAGTCATTCATTAATAACACGTGGGTCTAGGGTTTCACCAAGATTATTGTCAGCCTTTGAATGAGAGATTATGGTTAGCATATCATTTTCCTTTTTTTTTTATTAATTTCATTATCTTGCCGGGTTATTACGATGCGGTGAGGTGATAGAGATAGAGAAATGATCGTACGAAGAACATCCCACCACATGATTTCATCCTCAATAGGGAATTGCACGTGGCGTAAAGCGCTGGTCAGATGTTGTCAGCGATGCAGCTTCTCTATCGTTCCTCTCCCGATCGTAATAACCCTACGCCGCCCTCGAGGTCGTTAGTTGAGTGACCATTCCTTACCCTAGAATCGGTATCATTCATATTCGTTTAATTTCTGGAAATTATGAGATCGATGTTGTTATTATACATAGTTACTTCATGCATCGATACTTGCCAGGGCCAGCCTTTCAAATAGACAACTTAGACCCGACTTGTTGTATATTATTACATTTGATTAATGTGTATGCATTGAACACCCATTGCAACCGTAACCAATTTGATTGGACAATTGTTATTTACCTTTAATATTTTAGGACTCGGAGTTGCTTATCTATGTGAATTGTTCTAATTATACCTCGGTTTCTTCATTATTAGAAATTGCGATACTTACTTGTATTTGAATTTAATATGTATGGACATTCACGGACCTTTCAAAATTTGCTAGCATGAGTATAAAATTTTCTACCCGTATAGGTAAGGTGTGTATAAAAATTTGTGATAGATAGGATAATGTATATAATCGAAGATTATACATAATACATTCGTACATGTTATCTTCTGTACAAATGGTATATATATATATATATATATATATACACATATATGTTATTATACACTTTTTTCCTTTTTGGTGTCGTTTTTCTGGTGTAAAAGTTTACCTCTACATTGCTATAAGTATGTAAATTCTTGCTGTTTTGCGGTTTCTGTTTTGCAGTTTCTTGAAGCTTGGATTGCAGCAGTTCGTATTATCATTTCATTGTCACTTTTTTTTTTTTTTTTTGGTTATCTTCTTTCAATGTCTTTTCACAGAAGCATTGATCCAAATTCCAAAGTTTGTGTATACTTTTCCTTCCATTTTTTTTTTTTTTAAAGAGTACTGATACATCTACTACTACTTCAACCCAAACATCTTACACAACACAATCAATATCACATATTCTGTTGGGACCCATCTCAAAAAATAATTAATCACTTTAATAAATAGATACCACACATGTAGTGGTTTGTGCACTACACAAAAATACACTACACATATCATTTTCCTTTTTTAAAATGTGATGTATCGTGCATGTTCTTTTGGTATTTAACAATTCCAATGAATTTTTATTTAGACACAATTATTCTCCCATTTGTAATGTATAAGTTATATTATCTTCACCAAATAATTGTAATTAAAAAAACCATTGAAATAGTGATAATAGAACTTGATTAAAATATAGATTTTTGTTCAGAAAGACTAAATTATCAAAAAATCATGATAGAAAGAAACTGTAATTTAATCAGGACAAAAGTAACAATTATGAAGTAACAAATGTGGAATAAAGTAAATATGAAGTAACAATTGTGAAACATAAAGTAACATTAACACGTGAAGTAATAATTTTAAAATAACAATTATGATTTTTGTCCTTTATAATCATGAAAATTTTACTTTTGTCCTTCCAGACCTTCTTTTTTTTTTTTTTTTTTTTTTTGTCCTTGTGGCCTTTTTCCCCATTAAAATATAAGTTCTCCTCCGAAAATCTGAACTTATTTCGAGTACGCAATGATCAACATTCAACATTCAATATCCAATAGTATCAATGTATTAACTTACAATGAAAAATCTTACTACCTACGTCCTAAAATACAAGTCCGTTTAAATTTTTTCACATGGATTAAAAAAAATAGTTAGTTTAGAATATCTTTAGACTTTCATTAATGTAATAGTTGAAAAGTAAGTGAATGTATAATAAATTAGGGGTGAACGAATGAAAATGTAATAAACGCTCCTGTGAATTCTAAATAAACTTATATTATTAGATGAATTCATAAAACTAATACATTTTGGGACGGAAGAATGCAGTACTTTTTATCCATTTCAAAACACTCAACACAATCAAATTAATGAAACATAAATGCGTTTCCTGATGGAGGCGCCCACAACAACTTTGCGAACATGATCTAGGACTGAATCAGGATTTTAATATGATGTGGTTTAATGGACTATATTGAGTTTTTCGAATAGGCTAGATTAATAATATTTTATGAATTAAACTAGACTACATATATTTTATAGTGTAATATTTTTTTGTCCGGATGGGTTTAGCCCCCTTTGTCCATATACTGGCTCCGCCCTTGCTAATCTTTTCGAGGCATGGTCGTCCGTTAACCACAATAACAAAGGATGATGTTTCAGGTTCTCCTTCTAACGTAAATTGACGACGCCTCAAATCGTCCAAGGTGATCTGACCGTTGATCGTGTCAAGAGAGTTTCAAGTATGATATCCTGATAATCCGAATTGCAACAAGATCTGTAAAATAACATAATTGTTAGGGGTTTTAGAATTCTATCTTTAAAAAAATCCTCCGATGTGACTATAAGGTGGAAAAAGTAATCGAGAGTGACTAACCCAATAAAATGAGGAAGGTGGTCTCTTGTATAGTGTGTTCTTATAGAGGTTGAAGGTCCAAACATGGTAAATGGTGTGTTGAAATAGTTATGTCCGAGTGATGATTGACTTTTATTCAATGCATGTTGATCAACAGAGATTGGTTGGTGGAAGACCTGTGTTATGTCTATTATAGAGAATATTAAGGATGACCTGCGTAGAGATTCTTGTTGGAGATATGACTAGTAGAGGACAAATAGGCTCTTAGGTTTTGATGTCAATCTCCGTTATTCTAAGGTTGATCTCCAGACAGTCATACAAAAATATAGGCATGTGATGCGGGGAGATCGACCTATAGGGTACACATAGATGGTTTTACATTCATTACTCTGTTGTGTGAGTACCACATGTTGGTAGATATTTTTTCATAAATAAATATTTTAATTATCATTTGCATACGAGTTGCCGTACGAATTAATGTTATCGCATGAAACGGGGGTTAAGGGGGCGGCGCCAACTTGTGGGGGTTCGGGGGCAACGGCCCCGAAAGCTAAACAAATACATGTGTCAGTTCATGAAGGGATTCAAGGATTTTTTCGAACTGTTCATGCATCTGTTCAGAATTGTTGCATGCAAAGAGATGCAACTCATGAAACCTTGAGGTGCAGTGTTTGGACGAACTGATATGATCTTTCTTGTTCGTGTAGAAGTACCTCACTTCTTTTATATGGTACTTTCGGCCTATAAAAGACACAAGTATGCAAACGAATTAAGTCTGACATTTTTACAACATCATCAGAACAAAATAGTGAGTGTCCTCAGGTTTGATTCAAACAACTCACAGTTTGAATCAAACATCTCTATTGTATCATGAGAGAGATTTCCATTTGAGTCCCTAAGTGACAACTGCGTGGGACGAAACATCTCTTTAAAGACAACGTTTTGCGTGCCTTGGAGATTTTCTGAGTCTGTCAAATTCTTTAGCATCAATTTTTTCCAACACATGTAATGTGGCCGATCTAACTCATATCAATGTGCAACAATTTAACAACAAAATAGCATACAAGGTCTCATGCGAAAACCCTTTTTTTTTCCTGAGAACAAAAGTTTTTATTAATGAAAGAGATTTACAACAAAACTAGCCGAAGCTTCACTAACACGCAGCATAATGCCGCACAGAACGCGGCCATAAGCCGGACTACAAACTACAACAACACCGGTAAATACAAACAAAGCCGGAAAACTATCTGGACGAACTAAACAAACAAACTAAACAACCGAAAATTACTGTCAAAGCAGAAGCCCCCAAAGAGAAACTTTGACAGAGAAGAAAATCCATAAGGACCAATCAACAACAAACCCACAGACAGAACAAACCCATTTATGAGGAAAGATTCTAACATTAGTACCCTTTATCATCCTAAAAAAAGTTTAAAAATTAGAGAAATGATAGAGTCACAACAAAAAGACACAACAATATGCCACAACAATGATCTACACTATACTCTGAAACAACATTTTCTTTACCAAACAACATTTTCTTTACCATTGGTATATATAAAATAGGGAGAGTTATTGAAAACTATAAAAATATTTACAAAATTATCAAATAGGACATACATAATATAATGACACTTTTACCCTTATAACAGATTTCTTTTCTAAAGTAAAAAAATAGAATTTGCCAAGCTAATGACCACGTTCTTTCTTTTTGAGGAACAATGACCACGTTCATTATATATATATATATATATATATATATATATATATATATATATATATATATATACACGCACTATATGACACTACCATTTGACACTATCATTTAACATTGTTATACTGTGTAACACTATTACTTGACACTACCATTTGACATTGTTATATTATGTAACACTACTATTTGACACTAAACATTGTGATACTTATTTGATTTCTGAATTTAACGTTTTAACATCAGAATATTATTCGAGTTTAGCGTTGTTATCATATTATGTAATACTACTATTTGCGTACCATTATAGTTGAACATTAGACTTATTATATATATATATAATGCAAAAGTGGGAGGGTTTTTTTTTTTTTTTTTTTTTTTTTTTTTTTTTTGGTTGAAGCAACGTGGGATCATGGGGTTGTTGGGTTGTATTTTTTTTTTTATATTTATGTGGGAGTTTCATATTTAAATAGTGGGGCAAAATTGTCGTAATACACGATATTTTATCTTTTTTGTTAAAATACAAATGTTTATGTACTTTTTGATAAGTTCAAAAAGTTTTTTTTTTGTCCTTTTTTCATAATTTTCCCTATAAAATAATTATATAAAAAAAAGCATAATCAGCCGGGCAAAGTAAAAAAACCGGAAATCTAAATTGAACCATGCAATCTGAATTATCCAATCAAGTAACAAATTGAATGATTTTGTTTGATTTATAAACAAACCGAATAATAATGGTTTGGATTCGGATATTTATGTTTCTACTTAACCCAAACCGAAATCAAACCGAATTCTAATATATATATATCCATTTACTTGGTGAAATTGATCTCTTTTGTATGTGATATTGAAATTGGTTTTAAACGTTATTAAATGATGTGTAATTGTACTTCCTAGTGTTTTGGGTTGGTTTATTTTGAAATATATGGTTTGGTTTAACATTTTCAAGCATTAACAACTAACTTATACCCTGAAATAACTCGAACCAATCCATGATTACCTTTTTTTTTTTAGAAACAATAATGATTACCATTTTAGAGACTTGATTTGTTAAAATGAACCCAAACCAAAACCGATTTGAACCAAACTATTATGTTCGACTTTGATTTGGTTGGTATAAAATATGACCTCAAACTGATCATAAACTAATCAAACCGAACCGAACCAACTCACGATCTCAATCATTTAGTTAAATTACTCTTTTTTTTTCTTTTTTCTTTTTTAAAAAAAAAATTTACTCTTTTTTTTTTTAGGGTCAAATTACTCTTTGAAAATTAAATTCTATAAACGTACTTTGCATTGTTTGGACTCTTCTTTTGTTTTCATTTGTACTCTTGACGTGAGCAATGTTTGACCAACAATTACAGAGCTTATTATGCAGGAAGATTGGACCAGAAGAAAAAAATCTTTTGTGTTAGATAACCACGTTGTTTGATTCGATAAAATACGATCGGAAAAGTTTTCTTCAGCCCGTAATTATCACAATTACAGTTTTAGGATACAATGACAATGTGGATCATAGGTTTATAATATACATATTTTCAGGGGAAAAAATCAACTTATCAAAAATAAAATAAAAAAATGACTATTGTTGACCCTTGGCCGTGTGAACCGGAACCGTCGTCGGTGGCCGCTCATTGGTACGTAGTAGTAGTGGTGGTTCCTTTTCATTCATTGTTATGAAGACTGTTTTGAGGAAAAACTACTACTGGCATAGAACAAAGATTAGACATTTCCAAAATAATATTAATTACCCCAAAGATAAAACAATGTTAATAATCAAAGCATATCTTACGTATGGTTATATGTTAAGGAAATGGTATCTGCACTGCATATTTGTAAAGGAGAAATGATTAAAGTGGTACAATAATTCTTCTAGCATTTATTTTTTAGGAAAAAGTCATAGAGGATAAGTTTACATCTTATTTATGTAAAAAGGACAAGAAAATAATGCAATGGTTGTGAAGGACAAAAAATAATGTATGTCCAAAAATACCCTTTATAATTATAACTAGCCTCATTCCCCCATTATCCCAAAATGTAGAAACCCTAGCCTCCATCCTCTTCTTTTCTCTGCAAATCCCAAAATGTTTCAATAACTAACTGACTACACCATCGCTTTCTGCGCTCAAAGATAAGAATATGGCGGATTACTCGCAGCAGTTAGGACTGTCGAAGATGACAATGGAAGAGTATGTTATCTTGACCCGGCAATACAAGATGTCAGACGCCTCGGCCGACCAGGATCATCGGCCGGCGGAATCCCAAACGGCGGAGGAACTTGTTCAAATCCGAGATCATCGGCTTCGGATCGGAATCTAAGACGGAGGATTCATTCTCCGTCATCTAATTATCCTCTGGTTTCTTATGAGGAGATTATTGGGTAATTAATCTTTTTTTTTCTTTCCCTTGACTGCAAACAATATATCACAAAAGAGATATATACAGGAAAAAAGTCTTGCAATGATTGACGTAATTAAGCATATTGTTTCACCATTTGTTAGCATTAATCTCGATTTATATCTGTTTCCAAAACATCATATGTGAACGGTTTGGTTTGAAACATTTCGCTTTCTTTGCAATTTTTGAATCATACGGCTTTTCTCCCATTTTTGCATTTTTTGCAATTTTTGCATTTTGTTCTGCTGCATTGATGCTTTGTTTTGCTGCAATTTTTTTGAATCATAGCCAAGCTCCGCCGTCCTTTGTTTTGCTGCTTTTTTATGATGCTTTGTTTTGCTGCATGTGCTTGATGGGAAACACAAGTTAGTTCGCGATTTTCTCCCATTTTTTTCACAAATGTGCACGATCTTAAGGTCCTCAAATACCCTATTGGGTTCCCCTTCCCAATTAGGGTTTAGTTTGGTAACGTTTCGGCATTTTTTCCAAGGGACATGTAGTAACGTTTCGGCATTTTTTAATGAATGTGTACGATCTTAAGGTACACAAATCCTATGGGGTTCCTTCCCAAGTAGGTTATAGGGCAACATATAACTGCTCCTACAATTTTTTTATTGCAGGCGAAATGCACAACATATGACGATGCCGATGTTCTCTCCGGCGCCATTCATGTTCTGAAGGATCAATGATAATTTTTATAAGGGCAACTGTGCTTTGTAACATGAACATCTTATAAGGGCAACTGTGCTTTGTAACATGAACATCATGTAGTAACACTTGTTGCAACTCATGCCATTTTCATCATGTAGTAACACCACTATTCACACTTCATACAAAGAATATAGTTACGCATAATATAGTATCACAGTGAAAACCATGTGCAATTTCACGAAAAACATAATGACATCTGTAAAAATGAAATGACCATTAAAAAAATTAGAACATTTCCAAGGAAAATGTAGTAACGTTTCGGAGTGTGTGCAACAAATTCAAAAAATGTAGTGACAATGTAGTAACAATGCAAAAAATGTAGTGACAATGTAGTAACAATGCAAAAAATGTAGTGACTATGCAACAAATTGTAGGAGCAGTTAAAAAATTGTGGTAACAATTCAAAACAATGTAGTAGCATTGGTTCAAATTAATGTGGTAACAATTCAAAAAAATGTAGTTACAATGCAAAACATTGTAGTAGCAGTCCCTGCTTTGTACTCCCAATCCATACAGAAGTAGTAACAATTCACAAGATAAAAAACAATTAAATTCAGAGTTTTAATTTACCCGATTTTGCTGAAAACAAAATAAAAATATATTTATTTATCATTAAGGGTATTTTTGTACATCTCTTCTTTTTTTGTCATTCTCAACCAGTGTCTTTGTTTTCTGTCCTATTTCATCATTTACCATCTTATATTGTCCTTTAGGCCCACGACCCCTTTATTTTTTTTTTGGGATTCTTTTGTATCAATAGATCTCACATCATAATCAATGGTCTAAAAGTATGTTCTGTATTTTGTTGTGGTTATTTTGTTGTGACATTTTCACTACTACTCTTTGTCTAGTGCACTTTCCACTACAAGTGTAGTTTACATTGATTAAAATAAATAGTGAAATGTTGTGGTGGGTCCCAACAAAATAAATGATGTTGATTATGTTGTGTAGGATGTTATGGTAAGATGAGTAATAATGTATCACTACTCTATATGCGAAAGATACACATGATGTAATGACCTGCTGACGAAATCCAAGCATTTACGGAGGAATGATTCGACACGGGTGTTATTTAAACTTTAATATTATACGCGTAAAAACAAAAAGTATTATTATCATCATCATTATTATTATTATTATTATTATTATTAATACGAAAAACTCACAGCAAGTCCAGCTTAGAGCACCCACAGTGATCCCCACATATTACAATGTCAATTCTTCTAAAAAGACGTGAAAAAATCTATATGGCAGTAAAATTACAATGTCATTTTTTTGGTGTTTCACAATGACTCTCAAGAATAGAGTGAAAAAAGACATCGTGAATAAGAATGTGACATATAGCCATTCACATTCACATTCTTGTGTTCCACATTGTCACTTTTTGAACCATTGCAATCTCAAAAAAAAAATCACATTGTCATTTGTGACTAAAGTGTGTTTCACGTTGTGAAAAAAAAGATCATTGCTATTGCTCTTAGGGCAACCGTAGTGATGAATTTATTTATGGGCTTCCAAATTCCACCCTCCAATGTATAAATTATTCACATGACCTACCTTCTAAAAAGTTTAAAAGCAGCTTGGAAAAATGAGGTGTAATGACTCTACAAAATATGTATATTGACAAAGTCAGTTCATATGTGCTTCCATTTTTTAAGAGTTGTATAGATGTGGTGGAAAAAAAGGCTTCCAAAAAAGAGCTATTATTTATTAATTTTTTTTGGAATACATTTACATTTTAGACTGCAAAAGAAAATGGATGAATTACAAAGCCACTACAGTCACCCTTAGCAGTTGCAATTCTTGTGATGCCGAAACTTCCGGGCCCACATGGTATGGAGATAGAAACCTTGATGATGACATATTAGATTAAAAAAGAATTTATTTGTTGAGTTACGATCCATTTATGATTTCACATAAAACTGAGAATGACGTAGATGTGAAATCGATTTAGGGTATTACAACATGTCTATACAAAACCAAAAAAATCCCTATCATGTTATGTTGTGTTATGTGCATAGTTGATGTTGGAAACGATTGTAGGGTGTAATTATTAATATTAATTTAGGTGTTGGAACAATCTCATATGATAAGAGAACAGTTTTTTCTTTTATATTTCTTCCACCGTTACGTTACACCACACCTGATATGATTATTTTTGGAGGTAAAAAAAAAATGTTTGGATATGGATTTTGGATTAATAATTATTAAAATAATGTAAATTTTATGTTTGAATTACAACGATTTTTATAGCGAATAAATGAAAATGATATATATTATAAAAAGAAAGAGTAAGAGAAACATTTTACTTTATTTATTGGTTTTTTCAGTGGGATAATATGAACAATTTTTTATTTTCCAAAAGCGAATTTATTCTGCTGCAAATCTTCCATTGACAGAAAGACTTTTGATGTTCTGACGAAAAGACAATTCATTTTGCAAAGTACAAATGTATAGAATGTATTTGTCACGTGACACACTTTGATGGATGATTCTATTCAGCTTTATATATAGGGGTGATTTGACTTATCAAAAATTGAATCATGTAATTTAAATCTATTTAGAAGTGAAAATCAGGTCGTGTCAGACGCGATCTTTGACAAGATCACAAGAAGAACAAACAAGAAGCTGAACACTCAAACTTTCTAAGAAGCATTAAGTCGAACACCTTGATGTAAAATCAGTTAGGAAGTTAGTTCCAACAGAATAACCGCTTGTAACAGTCTTGAGTGTTTCCACACTGTGTCTAGTCAGTCTATATATACAGTTGAAGATTATACACTGTAATTTATCAAATTGATTAATGAATACACAACCTTTCTTCTCTGTTTTGTTCTTTCATAATTGTTTCTGTTTTATTACTTTGATTTCATCATGGTAGCAGAGCAATTCTGGTAGCTTCCGCATCGATTCTTGATGTTTATCATATTGATCATTTGATTGTTGTTTCTTCTCCAGAAATTTGTTGAAGAATCTTAATTCTTCTTCTTCCTTCTTTTGTTTCTGGTTTTCTGCGTTTTTCATTCCATGGCTAATCCAGCTTCTCAAATTCCTCCGGATTTGGTTCTTCATCCTGGTGAAAATCCAGCGTTTGTTCTTGTGCGGCTTTGTTCTTGATGAATCCAATTATCACGGTTGGAAAGCTGCTATGCTAAATGCACTTTCTTCGAAAAATAAGCTTGGATTCATTGATGGTTCTGTTCCTATTCCATCAAGTGATGATCCACATTTTCCTCTTTGGAGACAAAACAATAGTATGGTCAAGGCATGGCTTGGAAATGCAGTTTCCAAGAACATTGCGCAAAGTGTGATGAATTATCGAACTGCCAAAGAAATCTGGGATGATCTTGATGATAGGTATGGTGGAGGAGATGCAGATCGCTTGTCAGATTTAATGGATGATATTCAAGCTATGAAGCAATGAGATCTTTCTGTCTCAGAGTATTTTGCAAGGTTGAAGATTCTTTGGGATCAATTGATAGCTTTAACTCCTCCTCCTACTTGCAATTGTGGACAGAAGTGGTACCAAGAACATAATGAAAGGCATCATGTAATCAGATTTCTAAAGGGTCTTAATGAAAGTTTTTCTACTATGAAATCACAGGTTCTGTTGATCTCTCCTTTTCCCAATGTTAAAAGTGTTTTTTCAATGGCTTTAAAGCAAGAAAGACAACAGAATTATGGTTCTCATGCTGCTAGTTCTATTAGCAATCTTGGAAACGTTTCTGGAATTTTTGATAAAGCAGCCTTGGTCACTCAGAATCAAAGTCAGAATCAGACTTCTAATGGCAATTTTAGGAAGTCCTACAACAATGGGAATAAGAAGCCTCAGTGTACTTATTGTGGAATGCAAGGACACACAATTGATAGATGCCACAAGAAGCATGGTTTCCCTTCAAATTTCAGGGGAAGAGGTAGAGGGAGTTCTGTGGCAGTCAACAATGTTTGTTCGAGATGGGACTTCGATTGTGGTTGCCAGATTCTTTGGGAGATTCTCAGCTCCCCTGTAACCCAAGCCACATGTATCAACAGATAATGAATATTCTAAAGCGGGATCCTCTTCTTTTCATGTACCTCAAGAACTGGAGACTTTGGTTTTAATTCGGTGAATTCTCGCACATTATCCACTAATTTTGGCCCCAGTGAGTCGAGTTTGTCTAAGTCTTTTACCTGTTTTGATTGGATCTTAGACAGTGGTGCTACTGATCATATTATATTCAACAAAGCTTTATTTAGTTCTTGTGAACCGGTGCTTGACAAATATGTGAGTTTGCCTAATGGACATAACATTAGAATTTCCCACATAGGACAGGTCAAGATTAATTCTGATTTAATCTTAGACAATGTTTTATGTGTTCCTGGCTTTCATTGCAATCTAATGTCCATAAGCAAACTCATTAGGTCAAGAGCTTATAATGTTAATTTTTTTTTGGATTCCTGTGTGATACAGGATATGATAAGTCTCAAGAAGATTGGTTCAGCTAACCTTGTTAAAGGTCTATACATTCTGAAGGCAGATAGTTCTTGTTATGCTTTTCCTGCTGTCAATCATGTTCATTCTTCTGTAAATCAGCATTTGCTGTGGCATTACAGGCTTGGTCATGCATTAGGATCAAGCGCTTACCGTTGTACTAAAAACCAATTGGTGTTAGTAAAGGCGCTACTATATTTCCTTATATCACTTTTAACACGCCCCCTCAAGTGTGGGCCTATAACAAACCTGGGCCAACATGGCACACAAAGGCATATAAAGGGCACACAAGGCCAATAAAGAGGCCCAACACTTGTACAAAATAATTGGGGAAACAATGTTGGTAGCAAGGATTGATCCTATGACCTCCTGCTCCGATACCATATTAGGATCAAGCGCTTACCGTTGTACTAAAAACCAATTGGTGTTAGTAAAGGCGCTACTATATTTCCTTATATCACTTTTAACACTTGTAAATCAGGTAATGTCTTTTTTGATATGAAAAATAAGGTAAACGTAAGGATCCTTATGTTTAAACGTAGAAAAGCATTACGTCTAAACGTAGGAAAATTCTTATCCACAGAATTTGCAGGAATATAGAGAAGTTGCGGGAGGTAGCAAGAGAGAGTGGTGGCATAGAAGAAGAAGAGTTTATCTTTGATCCAAAAGTAATTGATTGGGAAGATTACATCTTGAATACACACATGCCTGGGGTTGTCAAATATGTTTTCAAATGATTTCAGTAAAACATGTACTAAATTTTTTCTAAAATTTACTGCTAGCTGGTTTAAAATTGCAAGCGAGTCGAGTTCAATTTTTGCTTTTAAAACTCAATCAAATTCAACTCAAGTTTTCAGTCCAAGTTCTTTTAGTCGGGTCAAATTAGTTCAAAGCCCTGGCAACACTCAGGCTCAATTACACCTCCACATTATAACATGGGTTAACCATTTAATAAATGGGAAATTCTAACCTAAGGACTCCAACATAGAGAGTGACCCATGTGGCACATTCTGGCACAATGGGAGTGACCCATTGTGTGGTCCAGATTGTGCCACACGGGTCACTCCCTATATTGGAGTCTCCATAATAGAACCTCCCTTAATAAATAGAGTTAATCAAATCATCACAGGGAAAGAAAAAGAAAAAGAAAAAACAATGAGAACTAAAATTGAAATTAAAGTCTAAATTAAGTCTGGTAATAAAAAGCAGATGAAGAGTTAATTATCTATTACATGTTCCGATTCCATATCGGGTACAATGAAAGAGATCTTTTTGAGAAGTGGAGGAAGAAGAAGATGTAAGTTTATATTGGGTTATGTTTCTAGAGTGAAAGTAATGGATGCTTTAGTTGTAAATGAAGTTGTTCCCTACGTTTAAACGTAAGGATCCCCTACGTTTACCTTATTTTCCATGTCAGAAAAAGCATGATCTGATTTGCAAGTGTCAGATCTGACATGACCTGATTTTCCAATTTCTGAAATCCATTATATACTTTGACGTGTTAATATGAGTGATTTGAGTACGATTTTAGTGCGTGTGTGCGACATCATCTAAAATCATACCTAAATATATGCACATATCTGATATCACATACATATTACTGTTTTCAAAAAAAAATTGATCTAGTAATTTAAATCCATTTTATACCTTGACGTATTAATATGAGTGATTTGAGTTAATAATATGATTTTAATGCGTGCGTGCGACATCATCTAAAAATCATACATATATATATATATATATATATATATGCACATGTCACATATATATTATTGTGATACATAATATATTAATACTAATATTTATACAACTGTACATGAATTTTTTTTTTTTTTGAGGAAAAAGAACTTTTATTAAAGAATATCCGCCAAGCAGACGGCCAAAACGTCACCCGCGGCGAAGTGTCTCAAGATGTCCGAGTCAAAACTAACAAAGCATGTCGAGCTAAAAGGTACGCAGGGACATTCCCCATACGCCGAATAAAAGTAAAGGAAACATAAGTGAAACTGGGTAACATGGTCAAACACTCTTGTACTAGACAGCTATGGGCCGTAAGATCTTCGACAGGTTTACGGAGCCGCGAGATACACGCCAAACAATCGCTCTCTACATGTAGTCGTTGAATCCCCAAATGGCGCGCTTCCTCCAAAGCCAAGTAAAAAGCCTTTAGCTCCATACATTCCACCGATCCCCTTGGATCGAAGTGATATGCAAAAGAATGAAGAACTGACCAATGTGAATATCGGAAAATGACTTCTTCTCTTGTACATGAATATTATATTCATCAGACTATATGTTTTATGTATTATATTATATTATTATGTGTATATATAATACGTTTTATATGTTTAATATTATAATATATAGAATCGATATATATTAAAGTAGCACTCAAAATAAAATATTAAGGTAAAACGGTATACATTATTTTGTATGATATTACATAAATTAATGTTTTATTTTTATAGGTTTTTGCCAAGAATGACAGATTAATATTGATTATTAACCAGGACAAAACCGTTGTAAACTTACCAAAATACCCTTTTGTACTAATTATTAAATACATTCCCTGATTACAGTTTAAATCTTTATACATTTAATACACTGATTTTATGCGATGTCGGTTACGATCCATTATCATCTCCCATTTTCAATGCTATTATCTCAAAGATAGAGAAAAAAATCACAGCCTACCAGATTTAGTACATTAATATCAAATGATTTTCGAATTTTATAATGTTTAAATGATTCTACCAATCAATCCGATTTTCGAATTATGTTAAAAAAAAAAAAGAGGATAAAACACCTATTTTAATCAATATGTTTCTACCACAAAAAAAAGGAAAAAATCAATGTGGTTTCTTGGGATTGATGAAATGATTCCAATTAATGCATAAATGCATTTAATCAATCTTCACCATTTATTATCACCTCCAATCAATCTCCATAATTTACGCATCAATTATCACTACATATTTTTTATTCTAATGTAAAACAAAATATTCACTTTATCTACAATTTTGATGTAAAATTACTCCACATATGTTACTCGATCCATATCAATGTTACTGCATTATATCTATTTTAAATGTTACTACATGTTTTACACCAGTCTCTATTTTATTGATGTAACTACATGTTTTGGCTGTAACTACATGTTTTGCTGTAACTATTTTCATATGTTACTACATGTTTTGGCTGTAATTATATCTATTTTATTGATTGTTACTACTTGTTTTTCGAATGTTGCTACATCTTTTTGGTTGTAACTTTATTTTATTGGTTGCAGCTAGTTCTTTTCATATGTTACTACATTTTTTATTGATTGTTTTTACTTGTTACTTCATTATATCTATTTTCAATGTTACTACGTGCGGTGTGGATTTGAATTTTTTTCGATTGAAGCCAAATTTAAAAAAAAGTGAAAAAAAATGCAGCAACCGGGTCTTGAACAAATGACCTCACGTATTAAGGTTATACTTCTGACAAGTTGAACTAAATAGACAATTACACTAGAACTTGTCTGAAATAACATACATACACGATTTTTAATATTATTAGAGGGGTATTTTAGTAACTTCGCACGAAAAGTTCAGTGGGGGCCGTGCACACCCCCCCTTTCTATGCTAGGTCCGTCCCTGACTACATGTTTTGGCTGTAACTATATCTATTTTATTGATTGGTACTACTTTTTTTTCGAGTGTTGCTACATCTTTTGGTTGTAACTTTATTTTATTGGTTGCAACTAGTTCTTTTCATATGTTACAACATTTTTTTTATTGTAACTATATTTTATTGATTGTTATTATTTTATGTTACTACATTTTTTAGGTTGTGAGTACACTTTTATGTGTAATTATACTTTTTTTATTTAATTAAATCTTTTTATTAGTGTTATTCTTATTTCAGTTATTTTTTTCTTTGCATTTTACGTTGGGGAGTGAATTAGTCAAAGAATATTAATGAGCGAGAAAGAATTATGGCTGAATTATCTCATTAAATGTTTCTTTCAAAAGTTCATTAAATCCAAATCAAGATTGCACGGCCTTTGCTCCAAATTGCCAAAAAGGAAAAAAGAAAAAGAAAAAAAAAACAAGGGTGTTTCGGTCAATTTATTATTAATTTATCCTTTTTAATCATCTAAAATGGAAGATGTCCTTGCATCCCCATTTATGACATTTTTGTCCTTTTTATTACAATTATTATTAGTATATATTTCAATTGATTGTCTTAATTTAAAAAAACAAAGAACTATAATTTGTTTTTCATGTAAACCGATAGTTCATCAGACGGTGAAGGGCATGCCAGTTTTCAGTATACTTGAACCGTTGAACTGGAAGTTCACGGTCTGATTTTACATGCCGATTCGTCAAATCGTGAACACTCTTAGAAGAAATGGGATGCCACACGATCGAAGAGGATCAAAATGGAGATGATAAATAAGGTTAAATGAGACCTTAATTTTTTTTCCCTTAACCATATATTTGAAGCCGAATATACTAATTATCAAAAATAACAAGTTAATTAATTGTCATTGTAATCCCTTCTTCTGCAAAATAGGATTTTTATTTTTTTCCAGAGTCTAAAGCTGAAAATATAAAAATTTCTAAATAAGGCTTTCAAGCTAGCCACAACCTACATATCCATCCACACCGAAAATCAACACAAGTTAACAATCTGATACACTACGATATAGGTTTTAAGAAGAAGAAAAACAAATTACACTACAATATCTCGTCAATATCAGGTGCTATGTTATTTTGACACATGCACACTCTCTTCACTGGGACTCGAACCAGTGACGGAACCAGAAAAAAATTTCGGGATGGTCTTGGTATATAAACTGTAAAGCTAAAAAAAAATCCGGGAAAGAAATATGGGGTGGTCTTGGTATATAGACTATAAAGCTAAAAAAAATCCGCAAAAAAATATGCTGGTAGTGGGATTTGAACTTACAACCTAGAATTATAGAGACTGAAAATGGTTTGTTCTTAAACCACTAGGATATAAGGTCTTTTGTTCAAGAAAAAGACATAACATACTAATATTAACACTACTACTAATACAATAATAAAAATAAATTTTTTTTTCAAAATTTGGGGGTGGGGGGCGGCGGCTTGAGACCACCCCACCCAAAGGGTAGTTCCGCCCCTGACTCGAACCCGAAACCTCCAGATTAACAACCATAATCAGTTGCTTCTTTATATTTCTTCATGTCACATTACACACATAAATGAGGAAAAATAATAATTTTGTTTATTGTAATGGAAATTTAGAGATCATCATCTCGATTTCATGACATTTCATGTAGTATAAAAGTAGATACCGATTTTTGTAGGTTCCACATCACTTAAATGGTTATTTATGCATATCATGGCTTTGCTTGATACTGCGATCGACATGCTATCATCTATAATAACGAGAAAAAAAAAAGAATTGACATCATGTTACATTGTAGATATATGTTATGATTAGTATAAATTATTTATTTTTTAAACGATTTATCTTTATTCAGTAAATGGAAAAAACCACCATCAAATTATATCAAAGTGTTTGGCAGCACAACTTCACTAATTAAATGCTAATAAAAAAAGCTATAAACAAGTTATTGGATTACGTAATGTCCCAAGCAAATGGTAGATCTCGCACACGTGGAATGGCCTAGGGATATAGTATATCTTATAAATTAACATTATCCATCTAAATAAATTTATTAAACAATATTATAGCACTAATGGTAAGAAGCTTATTGGGCCGTATGTTGGATAAATACCGGTTTCCAGACTGAAGTGGCGAGTATGGATGACGTGAGAAGCCCAACAGCGAAAAGAAAGGCCTACTTCTTGGACGGAAACATGATACTACTAGAAAAATAGGTATTCGTGCTCCGCACGACCGTGGCCTCAAATGAGTTACACCCGCAAATAATAAATTAAATAGAAGATGATGGGGCAATGCATAATATGTTTAGCGATCTATCAAAAGCTTTGTCACACGAAGATCCATTTCCCTACGAATAACCTACTTCATATTCAACCAAACACACACATATCTGCACATCAATGTTTCAATGAATGGGGCTAAAGTGCAAAGCTTATGAAAGTATCCAAGTCATACTATTCACCAATAGTTTCACAAGGTTGTTATCCACCATATGCCTCCTTATAGATCTTAAGGACAACGATACTCCACATGAGTATCTAGAGGACATCTAATGCTGCTGCTCCACAGCTTCTACAAAAGTTCACACAAATGACGATCCAACAATCACTGCAATATCATATCATGATATTATTATTGTATTTCTCTTCTAAAGGTTGCAGAAAAGACTAAAAAAAAAAAAGGTCGGTGTGTTCACTTTCAAATTATTTTCAATTGGCTGCGTTTGTTTTTTCGCAAATGTTTTCAAAGGTTTCCATCGGCCCAATCCAACAACACGTCGACCTTATTATTGTATTTCTCTTCCAGATGTTGCAGAAAATAAAGATTTACTATCCTTCTGAGCCCTATTGTGTCTTGCGAATAAACAACGTTGGTAAGAAAATATTAATAATATCGTCCGAAGTTTACAGCTGTACATCATTGCAAGACATGCATATTCGCTACAAAAACTACATGACTAAAGAACTCCTGACTTCAATGGCTACAAATTAGGCTTAGTTAGCAAGAAGGGAAATATGTAAGTAAACATAAACTTGTTTATGAATGAAGTTACTAAATATGAACACACATAAATGCAATGAACAAACGATAAATGAAGCAAAGTAAGCTAAAACATAGAGAGAAAACTTAAAAAGCACACCATAGAGGAATCATAAGAGAGGAAAAGCCTAGAGTAGTCATCTTCTTGTTTCTTGATTCTGTTAATGTTTTGGTTCCTAACCAATACATGCGATTCAACCAATTCCATCTTTTATACAAACAATGATCTGTAAACAGAAACCAAAAAAAAAAAAAAAAAAACAACAAAAAAAAAATCTAGAGAAAAGTGCACAAAACAATGAATCAACTTTTGGTTTAATAGACTCTAATAATTAACTGGGAAAAATGTTTTCATTGATTTTGTTCTACTGTGGTGGTATAAGATATATATTACATAGAGTCTTAGACAATAAGTAAAACATTAAATGTAAAATATTCTAAAATCTTAATACAAAATATTCCGTTATTATTATGCCGATTCTAGGCGATCCTCGAGAGTATGCTCAACACGCCCCCGCAATCTCACAGGAACGGAGTGGACGTGAAGATTGGACTTCAATGAGCTGAAACGAGGGTTTCCAAGCGGCTTTGTGAGGAGGTCAGCCAACTGATCTTTGGAGGAGAGGAAAGCAATCTGGACGCGTTTGGAAGCGACTAGCTCACAGACATGGTGGAAGTCAATTTTTATGTGCTTTGTGCGGGCATGGAAGACGGGATTAGCAGCAAGGTACGTAGCACCAATGTTATCGCACCAAAGGACAGGAATAGTAGCCATAGAAACAGACATTTCACGAAGAAGAGCACATATCCATTGAACCTCAGCGGCAGTGTTGGATAAAGACTTATATTCGGCCTCAGTGCTACTTTTAGACACGATTTGTTCTTTGTTTCGACCGCCAACTAATTAAGGATGAACCAAGGAAAATACAATAAGCACCCAGCGAGCAGCGATCATCGGAATCGGCCGCCGATCAAGATCGGTGAATGCATGCGGTGTAAGAGAGAGAGGCCCGAGTGAGATGAAGGCCATCGAGAGATGGTGTGCTTAAGATAACGCAAGATGCGCGTTTGTGACTATCCGGTGATCAAGAGTGGGTGAATGCATGTACTTGCTAACACGGTGGGCGACAAAAGCGATGTCAGGCGAGTGAAGTTGAGGTATTGAAGACCCCCAACAATAGTGCGATATAAAGTAGGATCTGAGAAGGGAGGGCCACCAACTTGCTGAAGACGACAGTTTGCAGCCATAGGAGTGAGACAAGGTTTGGCAGTGGTCATACCGGCTTTCTCGAGAAGCTGGAGAATGTACTTGCGCTGAGTAAGGTAAAGGCCATCCGGAACAGGGAGGACCTCAATCCCAAGAAAATAAGAGAGGGGACCCAGATCCTTGACTGGGAAGTGAGAAGATAAATGATCAAGGACCTGTTGTATCAGCGTATCAGAGGACCCAGTGATGACAATGTCATCAACATAAATAAGTAGATAAACCTGCTCAGAACCACGAGAATAGATATGGAGTGAAGCATCAGCCTTGGACGCACGGAATCCATAGGCAAGGAGAACCTCAGTGAGTCTAGAAAACCAAGCGCGAGGAGCCTGGCGTAAACCTATAAAGCTGCGCTTCAAGCGGCAAACATGATACGGATAATCCGGATGGACAAAACTCGCTTGGTCGCTTTGATAAAAACGAGATCGGTCGAGATAACCATGTAAAAAAGCATTTTGAATATCTACCTGGCGGATGGACCAACGTCGAGTGAGGGCAAGTGTAAGTAGGAGCCGAATGGTGATAGGCTTGACTACAGGACTGAAGGTTTCCTGAAAGTCAATGCCCTCGGCCTGGTAAAATCCCTTAGCAACCAACCGAGCCTCGTGACGCTCAATAGTACCATCTGCATGAGACTTGACACGAAAAACCCATTTATTACCGATGACATTCATATTAGGGGAGTAGGGGACAAGATCCCAAGTATCATTACGAATCAGAGCATTAATTTCATCCTGCATCGCATCCCGCCAAACACGATGTTTAGTGGCTTCAGTGTAGGAGGTGGGTTCGGGAGTGGTAGATGTGGCAAGATAACCGCGGGGCAGTGGATAACGAATAAAGTCCGGATTATGCTTGGGTTTGAGAGTGTTTGTCTGAGTGCGGGTAACCATGCGAGCCGGGGGAGGGGAGGGGGAGTCCGAAGGTGAATCCTCAGTTGGAGAGGAGGAAGGAGATGATGATGATGACGATGGACTTAGCTGAGGGGAAGTGGGTGGAGATGGAGATGGAGGGGTCGGTGGGGAAGCAGGGGATGGAGGAAGTGGAGAGAGGGAAGGGTGTTAGGTGTAGTGCCCGAAAGACAATTTGTGTAATTGTTTTTAATAATGAATGACATAATTTATCTTACCTTATTACTTGCTTTGTGCTTGTAAAGTAATACACTACTGCAAACCCTAAGTATATCTGTATGTAACCACTTAACTCAGTGTATGGATTACACGTGAGGATTGAGTTAGTGGTGATATACTTAAACTGTTAGTCCGTGGTGAACTTAATCAGAGTTTAGGGTCTCTTGATTAAAACACCAATAATGCGCCCAGAACACCTTAGGGTGTGATAGTCTTATCCGATTTGTCGGTAGAGGGTACCTACGTGGGGCATTTATATATGATGGCATTCATATAGAATTTGGACCGATTTAATCTGTATTTCTCGGTATAATTCCGTAATCGAGGAATCTTATTAAATCATTAGATGATCATATATGGATCAACCTTAATCCCGAGGTGATCACAGGATCTTTGCTTGTCCCGGGTAGTGTTTGATGTGTTAATTACGGTTCACTTTAATATGTGTTTCCAAGCCACTTCTCATTGGCACTATCTCCGGATGAGTGAATAGTTACGATTTTCACAGACATGGAATCCATTCCTTCCTGCGGGAAGTAGAGACAGATCCCCTTGTTTGTTAGCCCTAAGAAAGTGATCGATCCGGGAGTTCATATTTGACTAATTAGCTACTAGTCGATATGTGTACTAATTGATCATTAGGGGTTAATGGTAAATAAGGATAAGATATTCGAGTCGGGTTCACGGAGACTTCCCACCGAATGGGACGATCTATGGAGGGTTAATCCGTATGTAGTGATTATATCAATGGACGCTTATTAAGCTCTATGGGTTGAGTATAAGTATACATCTATAATCGGTAGAGTTCGATTTCGGGTTTATGGTGGCGTAATCCCGGAATTAATAATTAATGTACTTTACATTCGATGAATAATTAATTATTGGAGCTCACTCAGTTATAGGTCCATGGTCCCCGATGTGAAGCACGTAATTCGGACTAGTAATCTTGTTACTTGGGCCTCATTGATAATTAATTAATTGGCTAATTAATTAATTGATATGCATGTATATTATTTAGTTGAAATTTAAATAATATAATACACATAAAAGACATTTTATGTAGGCTTTTTGACCCTAAAGGTGGCGCCAATATCATCATTTAATTAGAGAGAAATTAGTTTTCTTGGATAATTATTTGACATGTGATTTATCTTTTATTTGTTAAATGATAATTCATGGAATATTAGATAATAATATGATTTATCCTAATTTGTTTGGGATAATCATTTTATTTATCTTTTATTTGGAAAAGGATTAATGTGATAATTATCACTTAATTATTTAATCCTTGGAGGATATTGATTACTCTCCTATATAAAGAGAGTTATAAAGTCTAATGGGGAGGTACTATTCACGTCACTATTCACCGAGAGAAATTGGCCGAAAAATTTGGCCTCTATTCTTAGGGTTCGAGTTGGAAAAATCTTTCGGGATTTTAGTTTGCATATCAAGGAGGCTCGTGTATCAAGAAGGGTGTCCACCAACCGCCGTTTGGAGAACACATCGGAAGATCAAGACTTCTCTTCCTATATTGGTAACATGATCTTAACCCCTTGTAGTAGTTTAAGTCCTTTAATTATGTATTGTGATGTATAAATCGTGATCCGTCATTTGCGTAGATCTAATTCGTTTAGATCTAAGAACCTGCATCCTTCATGTGGTAGCAGAGCGGGTTCCACGATTTATATAGTCATAATCATAATTAAACGATTTAAAGGAGTGGAATTGCATGTAGGTGATATTTTACTTATTATTATGTATTAATAATTTTTAAATTGCTATGGTTGAAGAGATGGATTGGGGTTGGCACCGTTTTCCCGTTAGATCTATTGTAAACTCATATAAACGATGAAAATTCGTTCATATGAGTATAGGAAATTATGTAATTCATGTATTATTGCAATTTTAATTTCAGGAAAATAGATCTGTACATTAGCTGTTTAGTCTTTTCATTTTTTCCGTTGTTTGAGCCGTTAAAACGAAGATCCCTCCGGTAAGAATCAAGATTGGAAGTTGATGAACAATCCCACAAATTTTGGTGTCGATCAGAGTCCGTTTGGGTTTCCGTTCGTTGCTGCGAAGTGGCTGCTGTAACAGAAAAACGCAGGATTCACAGAAACCCTAACTGTGACTTCTTCGATTTTCTGGGAACAATTGGACCGTTCCAATTAAAATCCGACCGGTCAGATCGATAATCATGGAGTTTTGGACGTGAGATAAAATTTTCAGGACGATCGGGATTCATCTTGATCCCCGATCGGCCTCGGGAAGTAAATGATGCGCTGCTGTAAGAGTCTGTTTCAGCAGCAAGTTGGGCGGCTCACTGAGGAATATTGACAAGTCAAAGCTCCAATCCGACCGTCCATCTTCAAGTCCGAAGAATGAAGATCAGATCTGGAAAGTTTCGTCCCGATCCGAGTTCGTTTGATATTCCGATCGTCGAAGATTCTTAACAGCTGCAGATTAGGGTTTTAATTTATTTTCGAGTAGATTAGTTCTGAAGTGCCAACGGTCCATCTCGGTGTTTATTTTCCGCACTAGTATACATGTGTAGATTGTATGAGTAGAACCGGAAAATTGCCATGACATGCATCATATCATGAATTCCACTCCATATGCATACATGTAGAAATTAATTCGAGGAATTAGTTAGGCATGTATAAAACACACGATTAGTTTTAATTAATTGTTTGATATTAATTAGAAACTAATTAGGGTAAAAACCGAGGAACACGGGTTTTTTCAATCGTCGAGGTTGGGTGATGGATTCTCGGTGAATCCCACTCTGCGAAAGCATAAGGAGTAAAATCCCGAAACCTCGTGGTTAAGGTGTTGGATTCTTGGTGAATTCCACCTTACCAAGACGCAGATTACGTTTTTGTTCCGTAGTGTCTACGTGAATGTTTGATGTTTAAGGATTGGATAATCACGGGCAAGCAGGTTCGAAAGTGGTTTAACCACGGTTGGGTGGTCAACGTAGCTACGGCTCAATCGACTTCACCCTCCACGTGTGGCGTTTGCACGAAGTGCAGCAATCTTGAGTCATCCGAAGAGCCACTACGGCTCAACGGAGCTCTCCTAGCCTTGACCCGTCCGACGGCCACATATGTTCTACCGAATAGGTCGGGTGGGCTAGCCCACATAACCGACAACATTCGGGCCTATGATTTATTGTTCCTTAATGAAACATCAAGTCCAAAAGCGTGATCGATAAACCCACCACTTTTTCAAAATATTGAGTGGGAGCGGGGAGGCGACGGCCGACCCCACGGCCTCTTGTTGACACAAGCAACGTGAGAGAATGGTGACGCCTCGTGCCGGCTTTGATTTCGGCCCCCTAAGGAAGGCCTTCACCGCTATCAAAATTCAAGGCTTGGTCTCCGAAAGGATAGGATTTTGGGTACTCGTCGGGTCACTGACCGACCCTAAGGCGGCACACTCGGGGTCTACCTAAAAATCTGAGACAGAGAGGTCACACTCATAAAAGGTATTTTTGGTAGTACCTTGGCTGAAAAAAGGAAAGGTGATTGACGATCACAAATGAGATGTTCGATTCTCAATCGATCTTCAATATTAATCGAAACCTCTTTGACCTACCCTAAGGCGGCCTCGAGGCATTAGATTAAATCCTTGGAAGCAGTAGGATAGACTATAAGTACTTAGTTTATGTTCCTAAAATTTTAGTAGTGTATGATTTGGATTTATTTTCTGTCAAATTTTATTTACAATTTGTAATAATATATATATCTCTAAGGTCTTTAGACTGCTAGTGTAAAATTGACTAGTAATGACTTCGTTAAAAAGTGGTACATGGCTGGAACGTTGTATTTATTAATCTCACATACGATTAATTTTCGGAAGAGATATTTCTCTTGAAGCCTTCAAAACTTAAGTGGCGTAAATAGGCATGTCACTGCTTTGTCACTCGTGCGAGCGAGAGACAACCGTAGTTAGTTTGAAAGATGATTGGGACGATAAAATTCTTCAGTGAATTGTGTAAAGTGTCTACACGACGAAATTTTCGATAGAAAAATTGGAGAATCATAAATTAAAGTGTCGCTAGTTAGACGGTATTTGGAACCGATAAACTAGTGGGAGCTTTTATAATATGTTTTTCTGATTTATTAGAAAATCAGTCCCACTGGGTAACACTTTCATTAGACATCCCACAGTTCACGAGTAGTGTCTACTCAAACGAACTGCTAGTTCAAGACTATTCCCTTTTTAAGGAAAGTTAAGAATGGGAAAGAATGTCTATAAGTGTTAATCATCTTAACTAAAGTTTTGAGGCTAAACCGAAACATTAATTAAAGAAAGTATAGGATAAGGAAAGTGATTTCGGATCACTAACCAATGAATCCTTAGCGACTTTCTTAACCGAGTAACTTGACTCAGTGGCTTAGTTCTTTGGAAGAACAATAAAGCTGTGCATTAATAGAGTAACAACGGGCAGTAATTTCAGCTAGAATAGTGGGAGTGATATAAGGAAATGAATTTCGGATTCTATCCTTGAATATCACAAAAAAAAAAAAAAAAATAAAATAAAATAAAATTTATTTTTCTGTTTACAGATTCGTTGAAACAATTGGATTCACTTTCAACTCGATATATTGTTGCCACATAGAAAGTGAATATGACATTTGTAGTACGAATCCGAGACTCGGACTTTTGTTTGATAAAGTCAGAACCACTTAGAAAAATTTGAATAAGTCGTGTAACACATCTAAAACTATTAAAGGTAAAAGGTTTCCGTATTAAGATAAACGACCTTTCAATATCTATTAATTAGTGCATATATCCTAGAGACAAGACCTGCTGACTGGCTAAGGGTGATTCCTATCTCCCAGTCTTGGAACACTATCTCAAAGGAACAATGACTAAGTTTCTTTTCAATCGGGAAAGGGTAATAGTTTTGAAGGGGTAACATAGCTTGTTCACCATGACCTTCGGGGTCTAGTGAGAGATACAAGCTAGTGGGAGATTTTGAGTGGTGACATTCGTCTCGATAACTACTCAAAACCTTTGGTTGGTTTATCGAAAGAATACGAGGAGGTGTCTCGATTTTAGCGAGAGAATAGAGTATTCCATGCTCGGAAATAGGCTATCGCATAGTCTTGGGATGATGCTCGGCACGCCTCTAGTGGAATGTTTCTCACCGAGGAAGAAACCATAGACTTGCCCTACATAGTTATTGATATGCTACAATACACTTTGCTAAACTCGATTAAGATAATTCGTTGCAAAATAACGGTTAACATTATTATGTAAACCGAGAAGTCTACCTAGAAGATGCTAGTGAGTTTATGGATAAGGAGTGAATTCGGTTCACACCACTTCCATAAATGTAGGCATTTAGCATTTAATGCTTAAAGGTAGGACTGGAAATTTTGCGCATACGTTCAGATTGTGACTGTTTGTGAAACATCTTAATGAGACGAGTGAAGGTTGATTATAAGATTCTTGAGATCGAAAGTGACGGTTGAAGCTATCACAAGCCTTCGATAGAATCTATAAGTAACAACCTTAAACCTTGGAGTACGGTTACCCAAAGGTAGTTACTATCGATTTAATCGGACCACATCGGTTGTTGGTGATTACACCGATAAATACTACTAGATCGAATGTCAATCCACCAAGAGACACGGTGGGAGTATGGTTTAACCGTTGACCCATTGTGATTTTGTGGACTTTATAATCTCTTTGGGGTGATTGATAACCTATGGCTCTTGGTGGGTGTATAGGATTACGATTATAGAGGTTGGTTTGAAAGCGTTAACCCTGTGAATGGAGTTTTGGTACTCAGATTTACATTCGATCTCTTGTAGAACCACCGAGTGTCTCAGGCCCAGTGGGAGCAATTGGATCTACACGGAAAAGAGTCGAATGAATAGGAAAGTTTAAACTTTCGGCGCAAAGTTGAGTGGTATAGGGTGATTCACGACAAGTAGAGAGTTAACCGGACCTTGAACTCTCTCACCACTCGATCTTGCTAGATTTCGTTAAGAAAGAAAATAGGGGTGATTCACTGAGACTTTCTTGCCGAACAACGGAATCTGAATTCATTGAAACGAAGGGTTTTAGCTAAGAATGAATAACGGATTCGTTACAAAGAGGAAGATAGGGGTGATTCCTAAGACCTTTTTTGCGAGACTAACGATATCTTAATTCATTGAAAGAACCTTTGGTAGGAGGCCTGCCATGGCTTATATCCTTTGTGGATTTAAGAGAACCTCTCGGTCATTTAAAAGTCACATGTTTTAAAATATGTGGACTTGACCAAAATATTGATAAGTCTTTTTGTAGAGTGAATATCAATATTGGTAACACTGAAACGGTTGGAAACAGCATGAGTGTGCTATCTGAAGTCGGAAACTGACACGCCTAGATTCTCTGGATGAGAGAATTGGACTATATTCTAAGAATTTGATTCGGTCAAATTCACAAGAATGAGTCATTGGCTATCCCACCTATCTTATTGAATAAGATGATTATGCATATACGGTTGCACCATTCATCGAGAGTAGTCTACCCTACCTCTCGGGAATGATTCTCTAAATCTCGGATAAAGAGAAAATGGGATAGAGTCTCTCTTGGATAACGGCAAGTCGAGTTATTATAAGTCAATAGTAATCGAATCTTGGATTTGAGCAATAAGTAGCGATTTTAGTACGTCCTCAAGTATCTTTAGAGAACGAGGAATCATATGCTTGTATATTCAGTGCAAACTTGAATATGGTTGACTATAATCGATTCGACTTGTAGTCAGATTAAGGATGATCATTATGTTGATCTCGGGCTCAGTGTTTACTCATAGTGCTTAGAATTTCCTTTTTGGTCTGGGAGTAATTCTAGGTCTGATAAGCCGATATCACTTCATTGTGAAAACAGTGAAGAAATAGCTTAGAAGGATCTTCTCAGTCACTAGAGGTCAAAAGCATATTGAGAGAGAGTACCGCCTGATTAGATGGACCGGCAACGTTTCGTCTCGGGCCGACAACCAAACTGATCAGTGTACCAAGTCTGGTGCTTGGAGGGTACGGCATTGAGGAATATATCTCATCTGCTTTTAGAGCAAGTGGGAGAGTGTTGTGAATAAGATGAGAAAGGGTGTGCTCTAAAAACAATCGTTGCTTGTCATTTCGTGCAAGTGGGAGATTGTTAGGTGTAGTGCCCGAAAGACAATTTGTGTAATTGTTTTTAATAATGAATGACATAATTTATCTTACCTTATTACTTGCTTTGTGCTTGTAAAGTAATACATCTTTGCAAAACCTAAGTATATATCTGTATGTAACCACTTAACTCGGTGTATGGATTACGTGAGGATTGAGTTAGTGGTGATATACTTAAAGCTGTTAGTCCGTGGTGAACTTAATCGAGTTTAGGGTCTCTTGATTAAAACACCAATAATGCGCCTGAGAACACCTTAGGGTGTGATAGTCTTATCCGGATTTGTCGGTAGAGGGTACCTACGTGGGGCATTTATATATGATGGCATTCATATAGGGATTTGGACCGATTTAATCTGTGTTTTCTCGGTATAATTCCGTAATCGAGGAATCTTATTAAATCATTAGATGATCATATATGGATCAACCTTAATCTGAGGTGATCACGAGGATCTTTGCTTGTCCGGGGTAGTGTTTGATGTGTTAGTTACGGTTCACTTTAATATGTGTTCCAAGCCACTTCTCATTGGCACTATCTCAGGATGAGTGAGTAGTTACGATTTTCTGAGACATGGAATCCATTCCTTCCTGCGGGAAGTAGAGAGCGATCCCTTGTTTGTTAGCCCTAAGAAAGTGATCGATCCGGGAGTTCATATTTGACTAATTAGCTACTAGTCGGATATGTGTACTAATTGATCATTAGGGGTTAATGGTAAATAAGGATAAGATATTACGAGTCGGGTTCACGGAGACTTCCCACTCGAGAATGGGCGATCTATGGAGGGTTAATCCGTATGTAGTGATTATATCAATGGACGCTTATTCGCTCTACATGGGTTGAGTATAAGTATACATCTATAATCGGTAGAGTTCGATTTCGGGTTTATGGTGGCGTAATCCCGAATTAATAATTAATGTACTTTACATTCGATGAATAATTAATTATTGGGAGCTACTGGTTATAGGTCCATGGTCCCCGATGTGGCTTCACGTAATTCGGACTAGTAATCTTGTTACTTGGGCCTCAGTGATAATTAATTGGTATTTGGGCTAATTAATTGATATGCATGTATATTATTTAGTTGGGCTAAATAATATAATACACATAAAAGACATTTTATGTGGGCTTTTTGACCCTAAAGGTGGCGCCAATATCATCATTTAATTAGAGAGAAATTAGTTTTCTTGGATAATTATTTGACATGTGATTTATCTTTTATTTGTTAAATGATAATTCATTGAATATTAGATAATAATATGATTTATCCTAATTTGTTTGGGATAATCATTTTATTTATCTTTTATTTGGAAAAGGATTAATGTGATAATTATCACTTAATTATTTAATCCTTGGAGGATATTGATTACTCTCCTATATAAAGAGAGTTCTCTCAAGTCTAATGGGGAGGTACTATTCACGTCACTATTCACCGAGAGAAATTGGCCGAAAAATTTCGGCCTCTATTCTTAGGGTTCGAGTTGGAAAAATCTTCGGGATTTTTCTGGTTGCATATCAAGGAGGCTCGTGTATCAAGAAGGGTGTCCACCAACCGCCGTTTGGAGAACACATCGGAAGATCAAGGCTTCTCTTCCCTATATTGGTAACATGATCTTAACCCCCTTGTAGTAGTTTAAGTCCTTTAATTATGTATTGTGATGTATAAATCGTGATCCGTCCGCTGCGTAGATCTAATTCGTTTAGATCTAAGAACCTGCATCCTTCAAAGGGGAGGGTATGTTTAGATGTAGAGGAACCGTAAGCTCAGTGTAAGTGAGAGGGGATGGTGGCTTTTGATAGGGAAAGGAGGACTCATCAAAGATGACATGGCGAGCAACATAAATACGACCTGTAGTGAGATCGAGGCACTTGTAACCATGATGTTGGGAGCTGTACCCTAGAAAAATGCAGGTTTTGGAACGGAAGTCTGTTTTATGATGATTGTAGGGACGAAGATAAGGCCAGCACGCACAACCGAAAACACGGAGAAAGGAATGGTCAGGGAAACGACCGTGAACCATTTGGTAAGGGGATTTGAAGGAGAGGATGGGAGTGGGGAGACAATTAATTAGGTATGTAGCGGTGACAAAGGCATCTTCCCAGTAGGGTAAGGGGAGATTAGATTGAGCTAGGAGGGATAGGCCGACTTCAACAATTTGGCGGTGACGACGCTCAATGGCACCCATTTGTTCATGGGTATGTGGACAGGATTGACGGTGTTGAATTCCAAGAGAGGTGAGGTGGGTGGTGAGACGACGAAATTCCCCACCCCAGTCAGATTGTAAAGCTTTTAGGGTAGTATTAAACTGGCGTTCAATTAAGGCTTTAAATTGGAGAAAAGTTTGTTCAACATCAGATTTTAAGCGTAACGGGTAAATCCACAGAAATTTCGTAAAGTCATCCAAGAAACTAACATAATATTTATTGCCATAAATTGAAGGTTCAGCACAAGGACCCCATACATCAGAGTAAACCAAGTCTAAAGGTGCAGAGGAAGTAAAAGACGACACAGGTAAATGAGACCTATGGCTTTTAGCCAACTGACATGCTTCACAAACAGGACCAGAAGCTTTATTAGAATTAGAAATATTTTGCTGACGTAAAACACGACATAAAATGGGATGAGAGCAGTGACCAAGACGTTGGTGCCATTGAGTAGAGGACGTGGCTGTGGAGGCTAGTGCGTGAGCAGAGAAGTTGTTGAAGGTGCTGGAGAAATGATAAAGGCCGTCCTTGAGGAATCCCCTATGATGGATGCGGCCCGAGTAATCCTTCACAAGGAAATAGGTATCATGAAATTCGAAATATACACAATTATCAGAAGCAAATTGATGGACAGATAAAAGATTAGGTTTAAGCGAAGGAGCAACAAGAATATTAGAAAGCGTGTAAGTACGGGCAGGGGTGGATAAAGTAGAGGAACCGTGGTGAGTAATATGCAAACCTGTACCATCACCGATGTTGATTTTGTCAGGACCATCGTAATTTTCAGAGTTCAGATTAAGGTTGCGCAAGTCATTTGTCATATGATGTGTAGCACCTGTGTCAAGGATCCAACCAGTGGGAGTAGAATTCGGTGCCTGGGAATTGTAGGCATGCGGTGTGAGAATTACTGGCCGAGGAGAGGGGTGGGGTGAAAGTCGTTCAAACGGTGCGGCACTCCTGGGCGTGTGGCCCTTTTTATAGCAAACTTGACATGTGGGCACTTGACCGGGGGGAAAACGGTGTTGGCCACCAGAACCACGGCCTTGAGAGGAGCGGCCACGCCCCCGTGATCCGGAATTGCTGCGGCCCCTGGAAGAATTGCTGTATGCATTAGAGAAGTTGGCTGCTACCATGGCTGATGAAGGGGGTGTGACCGGCGAGGATATGGAGCTGTGACGTTGAATCCTTGCTTCAGTGGTTAGGAGAAGAGAATAGACCTCTTCCAAAGTCAAATTGTCACGAGTAGAAAGCAGAGTCACCATTGACTCATAATCTGGGCCGAGGCCTGCCAACAGGTACGCAATAATGTCGTCGGACGAGAGAGGATGTCCGGCCATGGATAATTCATCAGAAATTTGCTTGATGGACGAAAAATATTCAGTAGCACTTTTGGTGCCCTTTGTCGTGGATGCTAATTGGGTCCTGAGATGAACGAGCCGAGCTCGGCTCTGTGAAGCGAAACACGTCTTGAGAGCAGCCCATATTTCAGCGGATGTAGAGGCGTGGTAAACCTGCATTAAAACATCTTCAGAAAGAGAGGAAGTGATAGTGCTAAGAATGAGATTATCTTGTTGGATCCATGTGTCATAGGCCGGGTTTGGAGAAGAAGCACCGGCAGTGGTGGTAATCGTCTTTGGCGGTTGAGGAAGAGAGCCATCAACGTAACCGAATACACCTTGTCCGCGGAGGTAGGGCACAATTTGTGCTCGCCATAGATTATAGTTGGAACGGTTGAGTTTGAGGATGTGGATGGTGGATGAAGGATTAAAGGTGGGCAGCGGTTTGGCGGCTGTTTCAGCAGGGACGGTGGTGGTAGTACTGGCTTCGGACATGGTGAGAGGGGTGGGAAAGATGAAGATTTTAGGGTTTACGGGTAGGGATACGCAGGGAAATCGTGGGAGGCATGGATGTAGGGATCGTTTAACGCTCTGATACCATAATAATTAACTGGGAAAAATGTTTTCATTGATTTTGTTCTACTGTGGTGGTATAAGATATATATTACATAGAGTCTTAGACAATAAGTAAAACATTAAATGTAAAATATTCTAAAATCTTAATACAAAATATTCCGTTATTATTATGCCGATTCTAGGCGATCCTCGAGAGTATGCTCAACAGACTCTTTTGGTTGCACCTATTAAAAGAGTCTATACCTGGCTTTTTCCTAAGCAACATTGTTTGGTAAAAATTACAAGCCAGTCTGTAATTTTCTTTTTTAGGCAGATTTCAAAGTAAAAAAACTGAAACAATATTATCAATATGCTTACTATTTATTGACGAGGATACAGTCTCTAGTTCTCAGGATTGTGAACAACATATGAATGGATTACTAATGCTTTGAATCAGCACATGAAGCATGAAACAGACAGATTTTCTTTTGTTACACGTGAAGCATGAAACAACATATGAATGGATCACTAACAGCACATGAAGCATATGAATGGATCACAAACACCGTGCCTGCAATGGATTTAACTACCAGAGGACCATGACCTCGTTTCAGACAATCAAAGCCCTAAACTCAATAGCTTTCTAAACATAGTCTTGAATAACAATATCAATATGAATATCAAAGCCATCTGGCCGAAAATTAGAGCGTAAAGAAATAGTAAGATCTGATATTGTGGTTCACAAGTGATCTGAATTTTTGTGGGAGCAGAATCGAGGAAGTGGGAGGAATAAGAATAACAACTAAACCAATTAAATTTAGGTTGAAATCCGTATAGGTATGGCTAAGATATGTTAATTGGCCTATTGTGTAAGAATAATTATGTCGTGGCTTTTATTGAGCCCGATTAATTTCCTTCCCCGTAATAGTGGTCTTATAGGAAATTCGTTTTCCCTAGGAAATATGCTATTTATTATTTATTGGTTATTTAAAAGGAGTTTTAATCCGATTAAAACTCGGCTTTGATGGACGGCCGAGATTAAATCTAAACCCTAAGTCAATTCGGATTTCGGCCCTCTCTCCACCTATAAAAGCAATGCTCTATTCCATCATAAAGCATACGAAAGAAACCAACACACAACGGTTGTAGGCAAGGAGAGAGATACCGCAATCCTCGTCAAAGCAGCACATCTTCGTCTCCGGCAGCCATCTCCGGCAGCAACATCATGGCCACAAACGGAGGTAATTCTGTCATCTTTACCGTGTGATTATTATGATGTTCTAGATCTATGGATAATTGATTTAACATGTGGTATCGGAGCCGGTTTAGAACACATGATAGTCCGGTTAATTCTTCACGTATGCTATTAATTGTTATTGCTTGGCACCGTTAAACATCGATCCATTAGCTTTGCTGTTAATTGTTTAAAACGGAGAGACTTCTAGCATCATCATGGCAATTAACGTCGATCTGTTGATTCCTCACTTCTGCTGCCGCTGCATAACTTTGGTATCCAGAAAATTATGTTTACGCAAAAAAAAAAAAAAAAAGAGACAGTTAATTGCTGAATTGATGCAAGCTGATAGGCGGCGGCGGCAATGCATGGATGGGGTTGATGATATAATTTTTTTTTTTTTTTTGGTTTGACCTATCTACCCCTCAGTTAAAAAAATATATATATAAAAAAAAAAAAAAATTGCCTTCAATAAGAGTGTGGGTTGACATATTTTGGCGGCCAGGCACTCCCCTGTTGGACTTTCTTGTTAGGTTTGGTTCTTACTTGTTTATTTATTTTGTTTTACTTTACTGTTTACAAAAATAAATAAATAAATAAATAAGAATAAAATAATTAATGTACATAAATACGCATCAAGGCAGTCTAGGAGCATTAGCTGTCATAAAAAAAAATAAAATTATTCGACTTGAATATAGTGATTCTTATTCTCCATTGTATTATTGATTTAATAATTATGCATTGCTAATCAGGAATTCTTTAGGGCTTGAATTTTATAATGTATTTATGTTACAGGAAGTAGTTTTATTAAGAATAAATGAATTCCGTTGCGCACCTCTGGTACACTTGACATCTTCGCTAGATTTAAGTCGCACCAATGGGATCTTTGCTAGATTTAAGAGCACTAAAGTTATGATACAATGTTTATTAGTTTGATCAATTATAGTCAAGTCTTATATTTATGTTACAACATTATTATTCGTTTATGCGCTTTATGTACTGTAAAATGTACATATGTATTGTTGGGAAGATAATAATAATAATCAAACATTTTGTATCGTATAATGTAATGATTATATCATTTAGTGGGTGATAAATAAGTGACATATAAATAAACTAGTCACATAGAGATAATTGATTAATGTATTGGCCCCGCTTTATATAAATGATGTTTTAGCACATTAAGTGTTAAATAATATGTGACTAATGATATTGATTGTTTTATAATAGCAGTTCATTCCTGCTTTACTTTCGATTTGTGTACTTAATCAATGTGTAAATATTGTTGTGATGAATTTGAAGGGCTATTATTTTGAATATTAGTTGTCACATATTGTGTGTTTAATCATTTATTATTGTTAATGATTAAAGTTATGACATTTGAAGCAACAAAGTCACAATTGATAAAGTGACTGAATATCATTAAAGTGCAAATTACATATGTTTGTTGATATTTGGTTCAAAAATTTTGGCCTTTTAATTATTGAATTTTGCAAATATTAGAAATATGTCTTGTAGTTGTGTCAAGTTTAGAGTATTGCCACATCAGCTCAAATTCTTGACATATAACGACTATTCACATTATGTTCAGTGATTAGATCGTGACATATTTATTTTGTAAGCTTAGTAAGGCAATAAACCTGTATACTAGAACCATATTTAAGTATTACATTGCACATAGTTATGTCAACATAATGTATAGTTGACTTCTGTATGATTGTCAACACTTGAATGTCAATGGTGTCAAATGTTGGGTATAGCCACAGCAGCCTGACATGATAATGCATAAATGTTTTAATCACATTCTGAGCAGTGATTGAAAATTTATTGATATTCAGTTGAATTGACAAATGGTTCAAATTAAGGGATATGTCAATTTAAGGAATAAATTGGTTTAGACCATAGTTTGGTTGGTATTAGCAACTTCTATATTGTATTATGTTGTTAGCTTTTAAGTGTAGCCACATAAGTTCAAATGATTGGCAAAGGGGCCCTCTTAATTTGTTCAAAACTCTAGATAATAACATGGATTCTGGGATTTTGATTGATTATAAAATTTATCTTGATGCTCTCTTTGTGGAAAATTATCTTACCTTCACAACAAAAGGATATATTGAGTGTATATTACGAAGGTCAAGGATATCCACATATACCTTGTTCGTCTTCTTTACAAAAATGTCACTCAGTTATGTGCGATCACGACATTATGTGTAGAATTTATGGTGACTACCCACAGGAGCACCTTATTTTCTTGTGTATACTCTACTCTTATGCAAGTGTTGTTTAACTTAGCCTCATTAAATATTTTGTATCTCAATTTAGCCACAAGAAGTACCCAGCTTCTTGAAATAATGCATACATACATTTGTGGACCTTTGATGCTCCCACCTTTGGAGGAGAAAAGTATTGTATCACCATTATCAATGATTATTCACGTTATTGTTATCTATACTTGTTGCATGACAAATCTTAATCTGTGGACACTTTACAAATGTTCATAACTGAAGTCTAGAGGCAACAAGATAGAAAGGTGAAAATCATAAGGTTGGATATAGGTGGTGAATTTTATGGAAGGTATGACGAAACAGGATAACATCCTGGACATTTTGCAAAAAATTCTCCAAAAGCTGGAATTATTGCTCAATACACATCGCCAGGATCTCCATGGCGGAATGGTGTAGTAGAAAGGCAGAATCGTACGTATATGAAAATGGTTAGATCTATGATGAGTCATACTGACCTGCCTATATCATTGTGGATGGATGCTTTACGTGCAGCTGTTTATATTGCAAATAAGGTTCCCAGTAAGGCAGTTCCAAAGACACCTTTTGAACGGTGGAAAGGGTGGAAACCTCATTTGAAGCATCTCCAAATATGGGGATGTCCAGCTGGGGCTAGAATTTATAATCCACAAGTAAAGAAATTGGATTTAGAAACGTTAGTGGTTACTTCAAGGTTACCCAGAAAAAATCCAAAGGATATAGGTTTTATTGTCCTAACCATATTACGAGAATTGTTGAAACTGGTAATGCTATACTCTATGAGAATGGCGAAATCAGTGGGAGTGATAAAATTTGTGATGTGATCATAAAGGAAATAAGGGTACCCGTCCCTTTTAACCCTACTCCGAAAAGTATTGGGAATCTCTCCATTGTTGAACCGTTAAACAATGAAGAAAATCCAATAAATGATCAACAACTCCATGATGAGATCATCGCCAATGAAAATTGTAATGAAGCATCACAGGAACCAGCATTAAGAAGATCTCAAAGACAATGGAGATCTGCTATTCCTGATGATTAAATGCTTTATCAAGTAGAATATGAACAAGGGACAAGTAAAGATCCGGTTTCGTTTTCACTAGCCATTAACGAAGTTAATTCTAGTAAGTGGATTGATGCCATGGAAAATGAATTGAAATCTATGGATGAAAATCAAGTATGGGAAGTCGTTCAATTACCTCCAGGACACAAACCAGTTGGGTGTAAATGGGTCTTCAAGACTAAGCGCGACTGTAACGGTAATATTGAATGATATAAAGCCTGACTTGTTGCCAGAAGCTTCAATCAGAAAGAAGGCATTGATTGCTAAGAGACATTTTCCCTTATGTCCAGGAAAGACCTTTTTTTTTTGAATTATCATGGCACTAGTAGCTCATTATGATCTCGAGTTACACCAGATGGATGTGAAAACGGGCCTTTCTGAATGGAGACTTGAAAGAAAAAGTCTATATGCGTCAGCCTAAAGATTTCATGTTGACGGTCATGAAGACATGGTCTGCAAGCTTAAGAAATCAATATATGGACTGAAACAAGCTTCGAGGTAACGTTACTTAAAGTTACATGAAACCATTACTATTTTCGGTTTCAATGAGAACACAATCGACCTTTGCATATACCTCAAGATCAGTGGGAGTATGTTCATATTTTTGATTCTGTATATTGGTGATCTATCATTGGCCAACAGTGATCTTGGTGTATTACATGAAACCAAGGCCGATCTCTTCAAGAACTTTGAAATGAAAGACTTAAGTGGGGCTTCCTATGTGTTAGGGATAGAAATATTCCGTGACAGGGCATTTAATATTTAGGATTGTCTCAAAAGCCTATATTGATAAAGTTTTGGAAAGATTTGGCATGATGACATGTTCTTCCATTATTGTTCTAATATTATTCCGCAGAATGAGTTGGAACGTAAAGATATGGAAAAACATCCTTATGCTTCTCTTGTAGAGAGTTTACAGTATGTACAGGTTTGTACAAGACCTGACATTAGTCATGTTGCTGGCATGATAGGTACATTTCAAAGCAAACTAAGAATGTCTCATTGGAAAGCTGCTAAGAAAGTACCGAGATACTTAAAAGAACATGAATTACATGCTCACATATTGAAAATCAAGACACCCACGGTGGTGGTTATTGACTCGGATTTTGGAGGATAAAGCGACACGGACTTTGTACTCTTGGCTACGTGTATCTTTAAACGGAGGTGCCGTATCACGGAAAAGCCGAAGTCATAGTTGAATTACTCATCCACCATGAAAGAAGAGTATGTGGCATGTTATGAGGCTGCAGTCTAGGGGACATGGATCCTCTAAGCATGACATGATATCTAAGGGACCAAAACACATGGACCTTAAATATCTATTACTGAAGCAAGATGTTAGAAGAAATTTGTTTGTCATTGAACATATATTGACAAATCTTATGGTTGCAGACATATTTACGAAAGGACTACCACCAAGACATAACAGAGAGACACTGAAAGCATAGGTCTTGAGGATAGCTCCCAATCATCGTGTTCTGCCAATTATTTTGTACTTACGTTTGACATTTGTTGAGCTCTTAATGTCACTTTTCTACATCATTATTGTTTTCTGTTTTCCATTGTGTACACACCTTACGAATGGAATTATTAAAACAGAAATTGTCTCTTGCAAAGACATAATGGGATCGTTTATGTAATCTTCGCATATGGTCTAGTTAAGACGGTTGTCAGTGTTGTGGTACATAGAAGGGAGCATGTTGCGAGAATGATGTGTAACCGCTTATGACTCCCATTGTGACTAGATTAATGATGACACTTACGCTAACCCGCCTAAAAGAAATTGTTTAGCATATAATGCGCGCCTTATGTTCCTTTGAAAGGAAAACATCGATGAAATGTTCCTATCGACCAAGTGGGAGAATGTAAGAATAATTATGTCGTGGCTTTTATTGAAATTCGATTAATTTTCTTCCCATAATAGTGGTCTTATAGGAAATTCGTTTCCCAGGAAATATGCTATTTATTGGTTATTTAAAAGGAGTTTTAATCCGATTAAAACTCGGCTTTGATGGACGGCCGAGATTAAATCTAAACCCTAAGTCAATTCGGATTTTCGGCCTCTCTCCACCTATAAAAGCAATGCTCTATTCCATCATAAAGCATCTGAAAGAAACCAACACATAACGGTTGTAAGCGAGGAGAGAGATACCGCAATCCTCGTCAAAGCAAAGACATCTTCGTCTCCGGCGACCATCTCCGCAAGCAACATCATGGCCACAAACGGAGGTAATTCTATCATCTTTACCGTGTGATTATTATGATGTTCTAGATCTATGGATAATTGATTTAACATATTGGGCTAACAGAAAAGAAAAAAAACAACAACATAGCTCAATTATACATTTCATTAACTCAAACATCTGCTCCCGATTTATTCCAAACGAACACGTCGGCTTTTTTCCGGTCTTTTTTTATTAAGAGTACAAGAAGCCTAAGCATCTTCAAGGTATATATTGACTAACAACATTAAAGCAAACTAAGCAGATCGTCTATAATTCACAAACGTTGCATGAACTGACGCATCATTAGTTCTAAGGAAGTAACCTACATCAGTTGCGTTATGTATAAGAAAATTGTCAAATAAACAAAAGAGTTCTAAAGAACAAGAAATGTTAACCAATCACCTAAAGAATAAGCTGAAAATACATAACAAAAACAACCAACCAATAACTTTTGATTCAAATCTGTAAACCGAGAACAAATATTATTAGAATTTTTATTAAAAGGGAAAAACAAGCAACAACAACAACAACAATGGACAAATTAGAGCACAAAATCATCATACATGGACAATGCCATTCATACAAACCAACATGAAAGGCCAAACATATGTACAAGGGTAACAAAAAAATATAATATAGATGAACACAAAAGTAAATCTTTTGACATGGACAACTAAATAAGGAACAATACATTTATTGAAGCAATGGCCTCAACTGTGATGTGAGAGTAATTAATAAATGGTAGATACCAGTCAATAACCGTAACACCACTTGATTTCTTCTTCTGCGTTGAATAAAACATAGATAAGTAATTTCTAATTTGATGTAGAATCTTAAACTAAATGCAACAACAAAAGAGAAAAAGAGCTCAGAATATTGTGAGCTTATGTGAATGGTTAGTCTCCTATTTATCAAAATATTCATAGTAACCAGCAAAACATCAAAATATTCATAGTAACCAGCAAAACATTTCTATTACCGGATTCATAGGTTTACCTGGTGGACAACACATTGATCAATAACACAAAGCCTTCCGTCGCAAAACCAGTTGGACCAAGTCCTAAACACATTTTTTGTCCTCGGCTGTGAAAAAAAAAAATTAAGAAAAAAAAAAACTTTACACAAAGCTTAATGAAATTGAGTAGTGAATAAAGTAAGAAAAGAACACACCATCCTAAGATGAAATATGCAATTTAACATTAAGATAAAGTAAAAAGAAAAAGAAAACCTTTTGGCAGACATTTTGAGTATAAATCACTCCAAAAGTAAAAAACAAAACCTGAATCCAAAGCTAAAGGGTTGTCAAAGAATAAGAGAACATATCATTAAGCATTAAGCAAATTGCATTTTACCTGAACATCACTACAAGAAAATCGGCTATTAATAAGGGTACTTCTCGTCATTAATTGTCCATTTCCCCTCATAAAAACCTTTTTATAACGGGAAATTTCCTGTTATGGCCCCTTATTACTGCCTCCGCCAGTAAAGGTATTCAATAACGGGAAACTCAATCCCGTTAATAATAATATCGGACATTAATAATGGTATTTTCCTGTTATTAAAAATCATTTTTAATAACAATCTAAACCCTTATTATAAGGTAAATTACCCCTCACAAATCGTGATTTAATGACAGAAATAACCCCTTATTATAGATTCATTTACCCCTTATTAAATTACGATTTGATAAAAAAAAAAAACATCCCCTCATTATAGATTATTTTCCTCTCATTAATCAGGATTCAATAACAACAAAATGCAAAATCAGGATTCAATAACAAATTGCCAATAGCAACTGCATTCAAGAACATGTACACTCACAGTACTATACAAACATCCACCTTTACATACTTTATATAAATTCAAACTTCCATCAATAATTAGTGAAGAAAGACTATAATGTAATATCCGAAAATAGGAAAAATAGATACACTTTCACCAGTATTATGAAGCTTCAGGTTTACGAGGAATAAACACAGTAGATGGTTGAGGGTATTTTTCAATACCTATGTTCACGCATAATCTTTTCAATCTCCTTATGGGAAGCCATGATCTGCATTAATATCAAGGCATCAAAACCAGAGGAAAATAAAATAAAATAAAATCTGAAACAAGTTTATGGGGCTGGAAATGCCAACTTAAGTCTATGTAGAATCAAAATACTACTTTCCATCTAAAAACTATTGAAAAAGGGTAACACGGTGCACTAAAACTCCTGGAGTATGAAAGGGGTATAAGGTAAGGCACCACTTTAGGGACACAAGTACCAGACCTAAGAACAGAAAAACGCAGTTCAGGAGCAACAACGCAAGTACTAAAACATAACTTAGGGAACACCAAAAAGTTTCCAAGTCTTCAATATTTTCATCCACAATTTCAAGAACACGAGAAAGAACAAAGAAGAATAATCATGGTCTTTATAACACTTGTACAACAGACTGCAAGAACTGAACATAATAGTCAACAAGTTTATGTCAGTCACAAGAGCAAACAGAATGCATACAAGACCATGGCATACTCATATTATGCAAGATGAATCATAGACTAATAAAATTGAACTCACAGCAAACCTTAAAAAAAACAAGTCACCAGATAGATAGCATACGGGTAGATATACTGCAACTAAGACTTGGACATAAACTTATAAAAGACGGGACACGAAGTTTAAAACTTCAAGTGAGATGGTAATTAGAGATGATATCAAAGAAAAAGGCTTTAAAGAGAAAACCTCATCGCTGCCCCTTTCCTCTAAAAAAGGGTTTTAAATTAAAAATAAAAAAAGTATTGTTAAAGTTGGGATTCAACAACAACTCAAGCTTTTAGATTGAATGATAATTTATCGAGTTGTATCATATCATTATAATAGTGACGGCCCAAGAAAAACAAAAATCCCAAGTATCTTGAGTTGTTACCTCAGTGACCAAAGCCTTGCAACTCCAAACAAAAGCTCCCTACAATAAATTGCATACCAAATGTCAGTTTTGTACAATATGTTGCATGCCAAATATTAGTTTTCACTATCATGTAGCATACACCAAGACAAGATCCAGACTCAGATCAACAGGTTGGACAAGTCCTAGACATGTCTGGACATGTTTTGGACATGTTCCGGACATGCCTGGACAAGCCTGGACATGTCCTGGACAAGTCTGGACAAGTCCTGGACAAGTCTGGACATGTCCTGGATAGACCCAAGGACACCCGGCACACAACAAACCAGACTTTCAGATCAGATCCATGACCTGCACATGGACTAAACACCCATCTGAGATCAAGACCAGTCATAACGCAAGAACTTATATAGACTATAGCTTATGTCACTTACGGTAGTTACCGCATTGGTATATCACCACAATGGAAGAGTTGAGATTTTATATCGGCAAATCTGCACCTTTGCATGATCGATCCTCTGTAACGTACATCCAGACTTGTTGGCATTCTCATGTCTACATGAAATAGCTTAATGTTTGCTTCCATACATATCATTCCATAGTTGTAGCTCATTCAGGTTTGCGAACTCTGGTGGCACACTTGCACACACCTGTCGTGAGAGGAAAAAAAACATAAGAAAGAAAAGGGCATAATTTTTTAAAACACATGAACATACAGATATCTAAACATGTCTTTAAGTATATAATGAATCCTAACAGGAAAATGTAAGCAAAAATAAAGGAGGAAAAAGGAGAAGGGGGGTGTAGGGGTGCAGGGAGGAGTACATGTTCATGATTAAAATCATCCATAATTAAAGGCCTTATATCTACCTATTTACACATATGAACACATGGTTGTGTAACTACAATTCTAAGAACACATGCGAAAAAACAGCCCACAATCAGTAGCTTTGAAAATTGGTGTCAACTAATTCTTTGAATTCGATATTACATAAGAAATAACCATTTATGAAAATGACAACACTTTATAACAAGTACATATTGTATTAAATTGTCTACCTTGTACACAATCTGGACATGTCCATGGCTGTCATGGACATGACTGGACAAGTCCAGACAGAATCAGGACAAGTGCCTGGACATGGTCAGTCTCCCAAAACAGATCCAAAATAAGATCAAGGCAACGCCCAAATGCAGATGCATATAAGAGTGAGACTTGACTTTTTTGAGGCTTAAAATAGACCCAACGGCAGACCTTACACAAGTTGTTCATGGTACAAAACCAGACTTGATGCTAGAATTATCAAATGATACTAGCATACATCAAATTGTACCTGTGTCTTGCAGTTTAAAACATCAAAAGGTTCTCCACGGTCGCCACTGAACCCTTCTCTTTCAAAAATCATATGGTGTCTCCTTCAAAGATCAGCAAAAGAAATCGATGAGAAATGGAAGATAAGAGACAGAAGCGTAAAACAAATGATGATCCATAACCAATAAATGATTTTGAGCATGCAATTGCTAACATAATTATACACCTAAAAAAGGAAATGGAAGCAGAATGTTCTTCTTGTAATGTACTTTCTTAATGCCTTGATAGTTATTCATGTGGGAAACATATGTATATTAACTTAGTTGAATAGTACATATACCTGCATACAAACAAGCTTAGAGTCACCACAAACACGAATACTTGTAAAACCTTATTGAAGTGCTTGTTGAAATCCTAAAACTTTGGCTCGATATTCTGCAGCATTAGATGTGGGAATCCCTAAGCCTTCACACACCTTCCAAATCAGAAGAATAGATAATGTAAAGTATAAAGAAAAGAAAAAACATGATAAAAACTCCAAAGATGATAAGATGCTTACCAGACTTCCATCATCATCATCTCGCAGCACAACACCAGCACCGGCTTGTCCTGGATTTCCTTTTGATGCACCGTCAAATTCAAGAGTGCATGAACCCTTTAATTAATAGGAAAAAAACAGATTAGAATTACAGGCTTTACGCAAACAACATTTCATTACTCACTCGAAAGTACTAATACAAATTACAATTTACGTTGCAGAGTATGGAAAACAATTTACAGAAAAATAGCGTAGAACGTACTTCAATTTCCTAAACAAGGGCTGAGAAGTTGGATTCACAGGTTCACTATCAGAAAGAATGAAAATCAAAGTAGAAACTTGAGTTGTTACACACATGGTCCTCATAATTACCAAGACGTGCTCGCATTTACTCGACAAGATCATACATTTTGTCCAGAGCAGCGACAAATCATACTTGTAAATTGTCCCTGCCTTCATCAACACTTCAGGTAAACCCTGATACCGACAAATTCAAGATCAATTTGCAGTAAAACTTCAAATTTTGTTCCACGTATATATAGTGACAAATAAAACTTCAAGATCAAGAGCATTTCACACTTGCCAATTGCCATTATACTAAAATTTTGCCGCAACTACACTGAAAAAGTTGCGGAAGAATTGAGATTTTATTCTCAGTATAACCTATCCTTCATCAAATAAAGATTTGGATATTGTTTATCCTTTCCAACCCAGAGAAACTAAATAGGAGAACGAAACAAGGATTGTCTGTTGAACACCAAACGTATGGAACAGAACATGTGAATCACGTTGCTTTAATTAGTAGAAACCATTTACATAAGAACAATAACACCAACAATCCAACAAAAGCACATTCACAAGTATTCCAGGATTCATAAACAGAGATTTCCAAAAATTTAAGCAAGACAAAATTACAAGGCTCTCCGCAAAATCAAGCCAATAAACCAGCAAGGCAGCCATAAACGAGAATGTCCTTGCACAAACTGCATAAAGAACCACCCCAGAAGTAGAATCCAGACTTGAAACGCAGCACAAATTTGTATGACTATATTATGTAAGACAATAGTTAAACAAATCAACCCATAATCAATTTCTTTTTAGGAACCTATAATTTATTTTGTTGCCCTTATTACAAGAACAAAGATGAATCTGGACAATCATAAACTAAAAAAAGGTTTTAAATGATTGTCTCAGCCAATTATAATTAGTTAAATTACACACCTTATGTCAAAACAAATCAAAACATGAAATCGAAAATCATATCCATTTGTTCCGTTTTTGTCTTCTTTTGAACAAAATCCGATATAACAAAGGTTATGGACTTTTGCCTATTGTTTAACAGAAAAAACAGAAGAATTCGTTCACAACAACGATTTGAAACGTACCTGAGGAGAATTTAGGGTTTCGCCCCATTTTTTCTTGGTGGATCCTTCCGTTTCAGAGAAAAATCTCGATTAGAAGCTTAATTCCCACGACAATATCTCGATTCAAGCATCGTACCTTCAAGCGATAGGAGAGATCGATCAGAAAAATAGGTGAATGCTGACGCGAATTGAGATGGGAATTCGCCTCCTTCGCCCTCCTCTGAACCTCAAACGTGAAGATATTCTTTTTAGAATCGAACTAAATACGGGTTTTATTTTTGTGGCACACTAAAGTAAAGTAGATCGAGACAATATTAAAAAAAATATTATTATCAGAAATAATAAAGAATACTTTATTTAGATATCCATATTAAGAAACTAGTGGAAGTGACCCGTGTAAGGCACGGCAGACCCAACATAAATCGATCACAACGATAATACTAAAAAATAGATACCGAACGGAAAAAGTGGACCCCGTAAGCAGAAGGGTAACGAATCCGAGGCATTTGATAAAGAAAACTAAACACAAACGAGTACCATGCAGTTACGAGAAAATGGGAATCTAGAAAATCGCTACAATCCCAAATCTAGTCACAAGTACAAGATGACTCAAGCCTCAAGCATTGTTCTGACGCAGAAAAAACAATATCATAGTTTGCAAAGGTTAAAAACGTAGACAAATTAATAGAGTACATCATGATTACAATTGATTGGATTTATATATTCTAACCAGGGGGCATTAACTATAGCAAGAACCAACAATGATACTCAAACTATTAGAGACAACTGTAGTACAGTGTATTATAAATTGATCCAGCAGATTTATATAACCATTAAATAACTTGAATAATTAATAAATCATGAAAGATTAATTAAATAAATTATTTAATTAAGTTTGTAGAACAAAAAGATTTATATGATAAAATGCTTATAAAATCTTTAACACAGGGAATGTTATTTTTGAAAATTAATCAACACATAACTTAGAATCACAAAATACTCAACATAAACTGTTTTACAAATAATATTTTTTATACAATAATAAGGGGATTTTGTTTTATATAAGGCTTTATAAGGGGATTTCGTCATCCTTAATGAGGGGAATAAAATTTGGTCATTAAATCCTTGACCCACAATAAAACTACACTATTAGTGAGGAGATTTGTCTCCCCTAAAGGCATCCATTTTTGCATCAAAGCCCAGGCCATAATGTATGAGCTCTATAAAAAACCTTAATGCCAAAAACTTTGTACTTAAAGAAAGAAAACAAATGGGTTGAAAATTGAAGGGAAAAAACACATTGCACAACAATTAGCACACTACTCTTGAAGATATTATAGATAAGGATTAATTTAAACATTTGTATTTTATATTTTGGTATTTATCTTTTACTTATTGTATTTTATATTTTGGTATATATCTCGATGAAAACACATTGCAATTCAAGGAAAATATTTGGTTCACTTTACAATACGGTATCATAGCTTGGTTCCCCCCTCTCTCATAAAATTCTGCCAAATCGTCCCTAAGCAACAAAAAAAAAAAAAAAAAAAAAAAAAAAAAAAAAAAACCCTAGCCGAAAACCCTAGCAATCTTTTTCTCCGTCTGCCCTCCACATTTTTCTTCGCCCAGCCATGTCCACTGTGACAGAAACATCCACCTCCTCCCCTTCCTCCTATCCTTCTTTCACTCCCTCCTCTTCAATTCATATCTCCAAAGTTACCCGAAACAACTATCATTTATGGAGAGCTCAAATCCTTCCATATCTTCGTGGCCAAGGCGTGTATGGGTATATCGACGGCACAATCCCTGCTCCGGCCGCCACCATTACCAGTGCTGCTGGTGCGGTCTCCCCCAATCTAGCCTACGCCGAGTGGAGTAAAAACGACAATCTAATTCTCAGCACGATTACATCTTCTCTATCTGATGACGTTTTAATGCAGGTCTATACATGCTCATCTTCATCGAAAATTTGGAAATCTCTTCAAGCTTCCTTCGCATCTACTAGTCGCTCTAAACTTGTTCAACTGCGTACTGAATTAGCCTCAATCCGCAAACAAGAATCCTCGGCTGCCGATTATTATTTCAAGCTGAAACGAATTGCCGACGATTTGGCCCTCGCCGGTCATCCACTCTCCGATGATGATTTCATTGCTTATTTACTTGCAGGTCTTGGCCCCGACTATGATGCACTCGTTACTATGCTTGGATCTCAATCCTCGGTCACTATTGAGGAAGTTTATTCCCAGCTTCTCACAGCCGAGTCCCGGCTGAATCAACACCGCCCTGTTCCAACTCCACCCATCTCGTCCACCTCCATCTCTGCTACTGCAAATTTTACTTCATCGTCTGGCCCTTCTTAGCCCTCTGGGGGACATGGTTCCAACAACTACCGAGGACGGGGGCGAGGCCGAGGTCATGGTGGTTCTCGTTCCCCTTCCACCACAGATTCTGCTCCGACTTGTCAAATTTGTAACTGTGTTGGTCACTCTGCTGCAGCCTGTTATTACCGCTACACCCCTCAGCAACCCCACCCTCCCCCTCGTCCCTCCAACCCTCCACCACATGCATATTACAATCACACGCAAGCCTACCCGTCCCCACCCACTTCCGATTGGATACCGGACACCGGCGACACCCACCATATGACCAATGATCTCCAAAACCTCAACCTATCCTATGAACCATACGAGGGCCCTGACAAAGTTCATGTTGGAGATGGTACAGGTTTGCAAATCTCTCATCTTGGCTCTTCCTCTATTTCTTCGCCTACTCATACTTACCTTTTACATAATGTTTTAGTTACTCCCTCCCTTACTCAAAACTTACTTTCACTTCGTCAATTTGCTCATGATAATTCTGTTTACTTTGAGTTTCATAATAATTATTTCCTTGTGAAGGACTACTCGGTTCGCGTCCATCATAGGTGTTTTATCAAAAATGGTCTCTACCGCTTCTCTCCCACTCTCCGCAACACTCCAGTTCAAGCTCTTGCCGCCACCTCTAGCTCTTCCTCCACCTGGCACCAACGTTTAGGACACTATTCTTTTCCTGTTCTTTGTCAAGTCTTAGGTCGTTTATCCATTAGTTTTTCAAATAAAGCACACTCCTCTGTGTGTGCTCCGTGTCAACTAGCCAAGAGTCATCATCAAACTTTATATGTGTATGAATTTACTTCTTCTGCACCGCTTGATTTAATTTATTCGGATGTTTGGGGTCCTTGTACTGAATCATCCATTTATGGTTCTCGTTACTATGTTAGCTTTCTGGATGATTTTACAAATTTTTTATGGATTTTTCCCTTATAACGTAAATCTGATGTTGAACCCGTATTTCGTGACTTTCTTACTATGATTGAGCGGCAATTTAACACCAAACTCGAGAGTTTGCAACTGACTGGGCGGCGAATACCGCCATCTCACGCAATATCTTACCTCTCTAAGTATCATTCACCGCCGCTCTTATCCACACACTCATGAACAAGCCGGCGCCATTGAAAGGCGTCACCGCCAAATCGTCGAAGTTGGTCTCACACTTCTCACCCAGTCCAACCTTCCCCTCACCTACTGGGAAGATGCTTTTGTCACCGCTGTTTACATCATCAATCGCCTCCCTACCTGAGTCCTCAATGACAAATCCCCGTATGAGATGGTTTTTGGACGCTTGCCTGATTATTCCTTCCTCAAAGTCTTTGTTTGTGCCTGCTGGCCTCATCTCCGCCCACATAATCATCATAAAACTGACTTCCGCTTTAAATCCTGCGTTTTCTTGGCTACAGTCCTAATCATCACGGCTACAAATGCCTAGATCTCTCCTCTGGTCGTGTCTACATAGCCCGTCATGTTGTTTTTGATGAAACCACCTTTCCTTACACTCCCTCGAGCACACCCATAGTCCCGGATCTTATCACTGTTCCCTTACCGGCCACCATCCTTCCAAATCTGTTCCCTCATTCTCCCCCATCACCTTCGGCCGAGTCACCCTCCTCCCCGGATCCCTCTCTTTCCTAGTCCCCGGCCCCACCCACCCCGGCCAGTGCTCCTCCTTCGCCTACCCGTGACCCTCCTCCGGCCCATCCTATGGTTACCCGCACCAAAACCAACTCCCTTAAACCAACTCAAATGCCCGACTACATTCGCTATCCGCTTCCCCGAGCCCTCCTTAACTCTACTACCTCTTCTGACCCGACCTCCTACACTGAAGCATCCAAACATCGCATTTGGCGTAATGCCATGAGAGAGGAAATCAATGTTCTTCTACGTACTAACACTTGGGATCTTGTCCCTTTTCAGTTGCATATGAATGTTGTAGGTAACAAATGGGTCTATCGTACGAAGCATCATGCTGATGGCAGTTTTGAGCGTCATAAAGCTCGGTTGGTAGCAAAAGGATTTCACCAGGCAGAGGGAGTTGACTTTACGGATACCTTCAGCCCGGTTGTTAAGCCGGTCACGATTCGCTTATTACTTTCTCTTGCATTACTCAGGGCTGGTCACTTCGCCAGGTTGACATCCAGAATGCATTTCTACATGGTCACTTGAACGAACCTGTCTACATGCAACAACTGCAGGGTTTCGTTCACCCAGATTATCCAGATTATGGCTGCCGCCTCAAGTGCAGTCTCTATGGCCTACGTCAGGCGCCCCGTGCCTGGTTTTCTCGCATTTCTGTTGTTCTGATTCAGTTCGGCTTCTCGGCGTCTAAAGCCGACACATCCTTGTTTATCTACTCCCATGGTGGTCATCGTGTTTATTCACTTATATATGTTGATGATGTGCTTATTACAGGTACCTCTCCCTATCTTATTACACAGGTCATTACTTATCTCAGCTCGCAGTTCCCTGTCAAAGATCTCGGCTCCTTATCTTACTTCTTGGGCATCGAGGTTCTCCCCACTCCTGATGGTCTTTATCTTACTCAAAGGAAATACATCCTTCAACTGTTACAGCGGGCATGCATGGACAAATGCAAACCGTGTCCCACTCCTATGTCTGCTTCCTCTCATCTCACAGCCGCCGCAGGTTCTCCCTTTTGCTGACCCCTCCCTCTACCACACCGTGGTCGGCGGTTTACAGTATCTCAGCTTCACCCGTCCGGACATCGCCTTTGCAGTTCATAAGGTTAGTAAATTCATGCAATCACCTACAGATGATCACTGGAATGCCGCCAAACGAATCTTGCGCTATCTCAAACATACTATCTCTGAGGGTTTATTTCTTTCGCGTCACTCACCCCCTCTGCTGCAAGCCTACTAAGACTCCGACTGGGCTGCCGATACAAATAACCGTCGCTCCGTCGGTGCATATTGTGTTTTTCTCGGCAACAATCTCATTAGTTGGCGCTCCAAACAACACCTCACCATCTCGAAAAAGTAGCACCGAGGCCGAATATAAGACACTTTCCAATACCGTTACTGAAGTTCAATGGTTGTGTAGTCTCTTAACCGAAATGCAAATTTCTCTTCCCTCGCCGCCGACGTTATGGTGTGACAATATTGGGGCCACCTACCTTGCCCACAATCCGGTCTTCCATGCCCGTACTAAGCACATTGAAATTGACTTTCATCATGTCCGTGAACTCGTTGCCTCCAAGCGTCTATCCATCTCGTTTCTCAGTTCGCAGGATCAGCTCGCCGACCTCCTCGGAAAGCCACTTGCCCGTCCTCGCTTCGACTTACTCAAGACCAATCTCCGTGTTCAGCCTCTTCCCACGGGATTGCGGGGGCGTGTTGAAGATATTATAGATAAGGATTAATTTAAACATTTGTATATTATATTTTGGTATTTATCTTTTACTTGTTGGCTAAGCCATATGTGGCTATATATATCTCGATGTAAACACATTGCAATTCAAGGAAAATATTTGATTCACTTTACAATAACTACAAATACTTAAAAGATAAAACATGAACAAAGAACCCCTAGAACTTTAAATATGTATGAAGCTCCACCATACTACTTGTGAAACGAAAAAAGAAACAAATTATAGGGGAAAAAACATACCATGGATTCTGACGATGCTGGATTTCGTCTATGAATAAATCCGGGCCGTTTAATCTAGGGATGATTGAATCAAAGATGGTTTTGGGGATGATTTTAGATCGAGCACGAGAGTCTCTCTCGGGTTGCCTAAATATCTGTTATGTTCCAAAGAATCAAGTCACACGTAGTTCCCGGAAGTGTATATTTATAGGAGTTCATTACCCTAACCCTAAACCATGTCGGTTTGGGTAAAATACCGTATAAGCCCTTTGGGCTTTTACTAGCTTATATGGGCTTTGCCCTAGTTATCCTATGGATAATGGGCCTCTTTACCAGTGCGGACTCGCGTCCTCGAGGCCGACTTAATCGACTTGCATTAGTCGAGCTCGGGACCCTTATCCTACATCGCTTAGTCGATCATCGTATTCCCGAGTCGGGAACCGAACTGCATGTGGACGTTTGTTCGTATTGCGGGGACCAACTGTGAGGCCCATCGTCTCGGTTCTCTGATCATGTCGGTTGTCGATGTCTCAACTCGTAACTCGACCCTTAGGCTATCACTTATTCTCGTTTCAGGAGGACTATCTCGTGACGCCACGTGGAGGTGCGATATTCGGTATCGTCATAAGCCCCCCAGATCTATCTGAGCTCTTGAGGTCAGGTCTGATCTGTCAAAGGTGTATCTCGGCCACCGTCATCCAATGCTCTGAATTTAAATCTGCCCTGCGGACTTACTATTTAAGCCTTGACATTCCTATCCCGTCGGACATTGAAATGCCTTGACTTTATTATATAGTTGAGCATTATCCGACTGGCAGACTTAGCTTATTTGCCTTGACCTTTTTGTCCCGTCGGACTGAAAGGGCCTTGACATTGTTAGAAAATGAGCCTTGACTGTATCGATTTTAGTATTGTCCGACTTGCGGACTTAACTTATCCTATACTTAGGCATAGTATTTCCTCAGATTGTCGGCATGCCAATGTCGAGGAATCGTCGACCGTCTGTTCGACCTAATGAGAAGAACCCAATGGGAGAGCTTTAAGAGCCTGGTAGGGGCCTTCCCAGTCGGAATTCACGCAATTGTCTTCCCTGCCTTAGCATTTTTTGGACTTTTCTTTGTTGTTGCGTAGTAGAGGAGATGCCCCCTGGTATCTCTTTTCGTTTGTCGAAATCGATGCCCTTAATTTTGTCGATATATATTTCGCCACGATGTCCTAGTAATTATTCTTGTCTAAAAAGGCGGTAATGCGCGGATCGTCGCTCCGGATCTCGGCGTCGTGGTGTTTCTTTGTCGTTCATGACTCATGACATATGACTGCCGAGAGACTTGGACATGATCTGAACTCGATGCCTTAGCTTTTTGGTTCCATGGAACTTTTAGCTTTAGTGGCTGTCGATTGAAATGATCATGTTGCCCGACCTCGATGCCCTGGTAAATCCTCTCCTTTAGGAGTCAGATTACGTCGTTGTCGACTCGGACTTCGATGCCATTGCGTTTTCGTCCCATTAGGACTTATAGACGTTGGATGTCGACACTGTAGGAGTCCGACTTGCGGGTCCTCATAGACCGTTGAGTAGATTCTTTGGGGAGTGGATTCTCGAGATACGTAAGATACTAGTCAAAAAGTCACAATAACCGTGGGAATAGCTCCCGAAATAAGAATGCACGTCCCGCCATGCTCGGCTAGGAGAGTTCCAAGATAAGATAGGTCGATCCCGACGTGGGGAGAGTTCCCGTAATAAGGAGGCTCATCCCGCCACGCTCGGCTAGGAGAGTTACAAAATAAGATAGTATTAAGATGAGATGCCGAGTCGAACTCAGACTTATTAAAGATGCGCTCATCGGTGAGCTCCAAATACGATGCCGAGCTTTATTTTGCTTCAATTTTTGCAGTATTTTATTTCCTCTTCTTTCACGTGTCGATGTTTTTTTAGCTCTTTGCTTGTCGAGCCTTTGGCTCTGTTCGCTTTTTGCTTTATCGATATCGTGTTGCCCCCCAAGTGTATTATGAACCTCTGGTTCTTATTGCACTTGTGATCGGCCCGCTTGCCTTAGCCTTTTGTCTCATAGACTTATTCGACTTCCGCCGGCGTTTTAATTCGATTGTGTGAACTGTCTCCTGACCTTGGCCTTTTTCGCCCTTTGGGCTCGTTTGGCTCTCGGTTGGGACAGGTGGTCCGACTATGCGAACCGTCCTTTCGAATGGGACAGGTGGCCCGACTATGCGAACCGTCCTTTGTCCAGACCTTTTTCGCCTTTTAGGCTCATTCAGCTTTCGACTGGGACATTTGGCCCGACCATGCGAACCGTCCTTTGCTTTAGCCTCGTTCGCCTCTTGGGCTCGTTCGGCTTTTAGCTTGGACCTTTGGCCCGACCCTGCGAACCGTCTCTATGCCTTTGCATTCGTCGCCCATTAGGCTAACTTTGCATTTGGCTGTACTGAGATGTCCGACTTGCGGATTTCTCTACTCGTTGTTGAATATTTGCCTTGGGTGTAGTCCTTTGGACTTAATTCCCTTGCGTCGTTGCTTTATAGGGTGTAGTCCTTTGGATTTAATTCCCTTATGCCCCTCCAAGTGTAGTATGAGTGCATGACTCATGGTACACTTGAATATGAGTCGACTAGCGTTATCGCCTCATGGGCTTGACTTGGCTATTGGGTCGGAGCTCGATTCGAGGGTCGTGCCTCGTCAGGCTTATGAATTGGTCGAATTAAATAACTCCTTATTCGACTGTCGCACTTCGTGGTGCTTATGAACTGGTCGAATAAGGTGTCCATCGTGGGATCTTCCAACTGCCTCGCATTGTGGCTTATTGGCTGGTTGGGAGTGATATAAGCACTGTCATTGACTTGGCTTTATTCACTATTTTATTTTAACTCCATCATATCGAGGATTCGTTGTTGTGGTTGACTTTTGCCTCTTTTATCTTTCAATCACATGGACTTATAAGTAAGACATAATATAAGATTGCCTTCGAACTACGAATATGATGCCGAGCCGAGCTCGGTCTTATATAATATGATGCCGAGCCGGGCTCGGTCTTATTAAATATGCACTCAAGTTGACCTGCAAATATGAGGCCGAGCCGACCTGCGGTTTTATAAAAGATTCGCTCAAGTCGAGCTCCAAATGTGATGCCGAGTCGAGCTCGGTCTCCGCTCGACCCGCTCTGTTCGGTAGGTTGAGTTCAAAAATAAGATAGCTCGACCCGCTTGATTCGGTAGGTGAATTCCAAAATAATATAGCTCGACCCTCCAGTTCGGTAGGGTGAGTTCCAAAATAATATAGCTCGACCCTCCAGTTCGGTAGGGTGAGTTCCAAAATAAGATAGCTCATCCCGCCACGCTCGGTAGGGTGAGTTCCAAAATAATATAGCTCGACCCTCAGGTTCGGTAGGGTGAGTTCCAAAATAAGATAGCTCGACCCGCCAGTTCGGTAGGGTGAGTTCCAAAATAATATAGCTCGACCCTCCAGTTCGGTAGGGTGAGTTCCAAAATAATATAGCTCGACCCTCCAGTTCGGTAGGGTGAGTTCTAAAATAAGATAGCTCGACCCGCCAGTTCGGTAGGGTGAGTTCCAAAATAATATAGCTCGACCTTCCAATTCGGTAGGGTGAGTTCCAAAATAATATAGCTCGACCCTCCAGTTCGGTAGGGTGAGTTCCAAAATAAGATAGCTCGACCCGCCAGTTCGGTAGGGTGAGTTCCAAAATAATATAGCTCGACCCTCCAGTTCGGTAGGGTGAGTTCCAAAATAAGATAGCTCGACCCGCCAGTTCGGTAGGGTGAGTTCCGAAAGAGGATGGCTCATCCCGCCACGTTCGGCTAGGAGAGTTTTAAAATATGATGCCGAATCGATCTCGGACTTAGGGCAAGACGAGTCCGTAGAGCTCGAATGCCGGTGCTCGATATCTCGAGTCTTTGTGGTGCAATGTAATTGTGATAAAAAAAACATTACACATATAATAAAAGGCTTACAAAGTGTATAAGAATTTCAAATAACGATTGTAAGAACCTGGAGAGCTAAAGAGCTCGGCTCGATCCTTGGAGCTCGAGAACTCGCTTCGTGGATAGCTAGATACGGTAGATAATTCGTTGCTTTCTCGGGCACCACAACAGTGTCTTTCCGGTGGCAATCAGACCTCGAAACGGATTCCGATCGGCATGAAATTTGGAGGGATCGTTCTTCCCTCACTTTTCTTCGATGTGACCGGTGGAATTGTTCTTTCGACGGCTCAATCTCCGGGAATAAGCCGCCGAATTGGCAGCTGCTGTCCAGAATCCTGCTACGTTTTTGGTGCCTGCAGTAACTTCTTTGCCACGATCGAGAAATCAAACGAACTCCGATCGGCCTAAAATTTTGAGGGCTTGTTCGGTCCTGATAATTATCGAATCTGACCGGTGGAAATCTTGTTCCGACGGTTCAATTGTCGGGAATATTCAGCCGACTTGGAACCTGCAGATTAGGGTTTTTCTGCTTTTTTTGTACGTAACTGCAACTTTTAGGCGATGATATGGAATCGAAAACTACTCCGATCGACATGAAATTTTTACAGATTGTTCTTCTCTCTGTATTATTTAATATGACCGGAGGAATTTACATTCCAACGGTTGAATTGCTGGTAACAGGCCGACGACCAAAGCTGGCGATTAGGGTTCTCGCTGCGTTTTGATACATCAAAGAACTTCTTTGCGACGATCGGGCGATTAAACGAACTCGATCGGCCTAAAATTTTGAGGGCTTCTTTTACCCCTTCTTCTTCATTACGACTGGTGGAATTCTTGTTCCAACGGTTGAAACTCAATAAACTAGCCGCCCGATCTCATTGCGTTTTTGGTGATCAAAGAAGATCTTTCCGGCAACGATCGGGTATCTAAACGGACTCCGATCGGCACGAAATTTGGAGGGTTTGTTCACCCCTCCTTCTTATTCAATCTGACCGGTGGAATTCTTGTTCCAACGGTTGAAACTCCGGAAATAAGCTCGGATCTGACTGCGTTTCTGGCATGTTTCTGCCATTAACTTGACCACCATCACTCCTTGATCCATCACCGATAGAAGAACCCTCCTTCTAGCGCCAATGACGATGCTGGATTTCGTCTATGAATAAATCCGGGCCGTTTAATCTAGGGATGATTGAATCAAGGATGGTTTTGGGGATGATTTTAGACTGAGCCTGAGAGTCTCTCTCAGGTTGCCTACGTATCCTGTTATGTTCCAGCAATCAAGTCACACGTAGTTCCTGGAAGTGTATATTTATAGGGAGTTCATTACCCTAACCCTAAACCATGTCGGTTTGGGTAAAATACCGTATAAGCCCTTTGGGCTTTTACTAGCTTATATGGGCTTTGCCCTAGTTATCCTATGGATAATGGGCCTCTTCAGCTGGTGCGGACTCTGTCCTCGAGGCCGACTTAATCGACTTGCATTAGTCGAGCTCGGGACCCTTATCCTACACTGCTTAGAGTCGATCATCGTATTCCCGAGTCGGGGAACCGACCTACATGTGGACGTTTGTTCGTATTGCGGGGACCAACTGTGAGGCCCATCGTCTCGGTTCTCTGATCATGTCGGTTGTCGATGTCTCAACTCGTAACTCGACCCTTGGGCTATCACTTATTCTCGTTTCAGGAGGACTATCTCGTGACGCCACGTGGAGGTGCGATATTCTGTATCGTCAGATTCGAATCTGCAAAAAAAAAAAACGAAATGCAACTGTTTTTTTAACAAAACAAAGTAGGCAGCAACGAACCTTAATCATTATACGTTTTTTCAAACCTGCATTTGAGCACCCCACAAATAACACAAATAATTAGAAAACTCAGAAGAAGACTGAGAATATGGTTTTCTTGTTTACGTGAGATTGCCAAATGAAATACTTATGAGATAATACATCTGCATCTTTAAACAAATAAACCTGATTTAATAGAGAGGTCTTGATCCGTGACAGCCTCAACACATCACTGTTGTCTCATCAGCTGTACCCTGAAGAAATTCGACCCTTGAGCTCATCTCGGCATGTGCAATTGAAGGATGATAGAAAAGAAGAAAAGCAAATAGGTTTACTGTAGCCTCCTAGAAATTGTACTTCCAGCATCTCAGCCGTGTAGTTTTCTCGGGATAGACATCTGATTTCGAGAGCAGAAAACGCGTAACCTTTACCTAAATTTTTTTTGGCAAAGCGTAGTAAAGAAACATTGATGACGATACGGGATCTCACCACTCCACGTGGAATTATCTGATTGGTCCAGCTGGCGTATGAAAAGTCCAAGCCTCTAGTACTCACCTCGAGTCGAATAATAGACGAGTCAGTGAAGTCCACAGCAACCAGCAAATTCTGCAAGTGTCCTATCTCGAACACCCATGTCGGTGTTATACGAGTCGAGACCAGGGTCCCAGTCCGGATTCCTAAGCCCAACATCCAGAGGGTTGTTTGGGCAAGGGGCAAGGCCCAATAAAGGTTATTTATGTCAATAGACCAAACCGCCTTAAGTTTAGGGCAGAAGAAGGGCATGTGCCTATAAATACACAAATTTCCAGTGAAGCTACGTAAGGCTGATTCGCGGACATTACACAGAGATACGTAAGCAATCCAAGATACATTCTTTGACTCACCATAAAACATCAAAAACACCATCTTTACTACTGAAGATTAGCTTTACATATTCTTTCGACTCATCGTTTAGATTACACGCGTGGCGCTTATTAAACCGGTGGTGCATTATTTAGCATCATCAATTGACATTTAGCTTTTAACATTATATTGAATATATATCTATTAAAAAAGAAAAAAAACCAATGGGCGTTTTTTAGTTGGGTCCGAAACAATAATTATGGGCCTGACATTCACTAAAGAGCCGAACCTAATCTTCGAATGCAGGAGGAAATGAACGGAAAGGAGTAAATTTGCTCAAATAAATTGACCAAAGGATACGTCGACCGTTTCATTGTCTTTTTATTAAAGATAGTTAATTGTAATAGTAAGATACCTTAAGACGAATTAAAAAAATCTCAAATTATTATTCTTTAATTACATTGGTTAAATTTTAAGAGATCATGTAGACATTAATGGCATTCTTATTTTGTGAATAAAAGTGATTAAATGCTTTTTATACTGTATAAAGTTTCGTGTCATACAATTATTAGACGACAAATAAGAGATTAATTTATTCGATAGATAAAATAATTTAGGAAAAATTAGGTATAAGTCCATTTTTTCCCCTTTAATTAAGCATTAATCCACACACATTTTTTTAGTTGCAATAAGGACAATTTTTTTTTGTCATTGCCATTTTACCCTTACTGATAACAAATTGAATTAGACGTATACCTATTTGTTGTCATCGGAATCCTCTGCATCAAAACATCAGAGACACATGGACCGATCCTTAATTGAAGGCGTTAGTACTGGAGACGAAACATGAGGAGTTGAATCCGACGGTGGAGCTGAAAGCGGAGCAATGGATACCGGAGCTGCTGGCTTAGATGCCGGAGAAGCAGCCGGAGTAACGACCAATTTGGCCGTAGGAGATTTAGCTGGAATAAAAGGTGAGTTGAACTCAATTCTTTCTAGTTCTGCAGCATTTTTAATTCATTGAGAAACTCCTCCCCCTCCCCCTCCCCCACAAACTGCTTTAATTCATTGAAAATGTACCTTTGTTTCTTCCATTGTATCTTCTAAATTTGTACTTGATAACCATCAACGCCATTTTGGGTGGGTTTGATCAGTAAGGGTGCACACCTCAGTCCTTTATATATATATATATATATGTATGTACTCTTTTGGTCAAATTTATAAACAAGGCTTTTTAAGGCTAGTCAATTTTCACGGCTCTGCAAATGGATGAGGTTGGGAAAGTTATAAAAGTTTATATGGGTTTCAATCATTTTTTATTTTATACAATTAATAATATATGTTTAGTGAAATGGGAAGCTTGCAAATTTCATGTTTGGAACAGGGAGTACATCAGGGAGACTTCTCTTTCTAAATTTCATGTTATCTAACTTCTTTGTCTTATATGATGTTACTTTTCATATATGCATCTTAGTAACCATTATGCTATTGCAATATTATGTGTAATTACCTTTATGAAAGGAGCTAGTTGAATGAGAGTATAAGAGTAAGGTTAATAGGAAGATGCATGCCTGTGGCCATGATGCCCATGTGTACTGACGCCTTATATGATATTGTTACTCATATTGTGTGTCTTATATAAGTCTTATATGAGCCGATGATATGATATTGTGTCCCTTGAATTAAGCTTAAATGAGCCTTATATGAGCGGATATGTGTGTCTTCAAGAATGCGCTTGTTTATGAAGCCAAGAACAAGTGGCCTAATGTGATTGAACCCAAGAACAAGAAGAGACCTAAAAGAAATGATCCTAAAGAAAAAGTAGTATTGAAACATGCTCCGAAAAGAAGCAAATATGAGTGCTTGAACTGTGAGAAGACATTCATTCATATCAAGGACTTGGGGACATAGACCTTGGAACAAAAATCGAAAGGAGAGTCATTTTGAGCCTGGACATCGACATCGACATCGAGCATCGCTGACATCGACATCGTCATCGATGCATCACGACATCGACATCGATATCGTGTGTGCCTTAATGCAATAGATAGGCCTAGTTCAAAGGCTTACTATGTACCTTGGCGTGCTGAAGTTTTTGATCTACATTGTATCATCATGTAATAGATAGGCCTAGTTCATAGGCTTATTGAACTTGTAATTCAAAGACCTTGTGAATTCGGGCATGATAATTTAGTTCTTTGAACGAGAATATCCTTCTTATAATTTGGGTGATAGTTCAGATTGCTTTGATTTGTATTGATCTTCATGTATTACCTTTTAGTCCGATGTACTATTGTACTAAACTATAGTCTGTTGTACTGATCTTCTATGTATTACCTTTTAGTCTAATGTACTTTTTAGTCTTAATTCAAGTGATTAACTACTGAACCTGCATGTTATAAACACCACACCTTAATCAAGTTATCTCATTAATGATTCTATCTCTTACGAATTGTATCATATAAACCAATTTAACACGATGTGTTAGTGTATCCGGATTTTGCATTTGGAGAATGATCTTTATCTCGGATAAAGACCTTACAAAGAAATTCAGGTGATTAAATAGCTTTGATGATGGTAAATAGAGACTAAACAAGCAGAAATCCTGTTTTTTTCTTTATTTTTCATGTTGTTAACTGATGTACATATTGTACTAAATCTATAGTTTGTTGCACTTGCTATTAATCTGCTGAGTTTGTTAACAGTCTGGTGGAATGTTCTCCTGCATATTCTTGTATAATCTGACATCGACATCGATACTACCGATCATCGTCATCGTCATCGACATCGTGTTAATGTAAATGCTGCGATTAAATTCGGCTTTCAAATACTACGTCGAAAAGGTATCAAACGCGGTCTCAAAATGAAGATAAAAAAAAATATGAACTTTGGTGAAACAATTTTGATGATCGGTGTTCTAAATCAAAAGTTACGGTCGTTTATAAGAAAAAGCGCTCCGGTTAATACAAATATTTTTTCGTCTTTCAAAATATACGTCGGAAGGGTATCGATTTGAGCTCAAATTGAAGAGCAAAAAAACATGAATTTTGGTGAAAAATTTCGATGATCGGAGTTGTAAATCAAAAGTTACGGTTGTTTGAAAAAGAAAAAAAAAAAAAAAAAAACAAACAAGCGCAAGCAGCGAAAGATTTAATACATATGCGCGCGTCCCTTTAATAAAAGGGGTAATTTTGTCCGTCTGAAATTGTTTGTCCTTTTTGCAACTAAAAAAAATGAGTGTGTCCTATTTATTTATTTTGTGTCAAAAAAAGGACTTTTGGCTCTTTATCTCAATAATTTATTCAAAATAAGTGAAATGAGAGTAGTCCGGCCACAAGTCTGTTTTGAATTTTGATGGTCATAGACTAATTAGATGTTAGTATTTTCTTATAGTGATACTACATCTTTAGAAAAAAAACACTCACACAAAAAATTATGATTGGTAAAAAAATGATAATATGATGGTCCTTTAACTGGTCTTAAACCACCATAAAATCATCGCTTAGCAATATTCTATGGGCTGTTGCCAATCAATTTAAAAGCAAATGAAAACAATAATATACTAGCCTAAAAACCCGTACATCATGCACGAGATATATGAAAGTATGATGTCAGAATGAAATAATAATAATAATAATAATAAATAAATAAAATGTAACATTACAAATTCTATAACTATGCTCAAATTTCATGTGACCAGGCTACAAATTCCCTCATATGATAAACAAACTTGAAGCTTAGATTTTGAAAAAAGACTCGACAAATTTAACATCAATATAATATACTTTGTCAAATATAACTATCCATCGAAGGTAATTCATGAAGATATATACATGACATTCATAAAGATTATCAATCGTGATATCAGTCCCGTAATATATAAGAGTAGATAAGTGTCTGTATACTAGTCAATTTATAACATGAAACCTATAACCATACCCAAACTTTATAGCCTTTCGTCAAAATATGGCTTTTGCTTAATCTTAGGATATTAGTCTAAGAATAATTCATGGATGCATTTATTTTATAATTTTTTTAGTGATTTGTTTATTTTCTTTTGTGAATAAATAAACAAGAGTGTTTATTTTTTGGAAGTTAAAAATGCATTCACATTTTAAATTTAAAAAAATATGATTTGTCTAAATCAGTCATTAAATACTATGCATTAATATTTTTATTTTATAATTGTTTTAGTGATTTGTTTATTTTCTTTTGTGAAGGAATAAACGAGAGTAATTGGGGGTGCTTATTGTTTGGAAGTCAAAGATGCATTCACTTTTTAATTTTTAAAGGAATGATTTGTCGTAATCACGTATTAAATACCATGTATTAATATATTTTTTTAAATGCGAAGCTGCAATACAATTTCGAGGATAAATTCCATGCATTAATACATGGTATGGGGTTTGGGCGGGTAATTAGCGGGTTTGGTGCGGGTAACCGGGTAAATAATTTTAGATACCTTCGAAAACATATTAATAGATAGATAGATTAAAAACCTACGAAATAATAATAATAATAGTGTTTATATATACGGACTCCTTCGTAAATCATCTACATTTATTTAATTTTATTCTAATAATTTGCCTAGTATGTAATAATGTATCATGTATCAGAACGCCTGCACTCTGCAGTTCCTCATTAAATGTCGAATAAATGGTTAGGTATTAATCTTGAAGACCATCATCGCTTGGTAAAAATGGTTAACTTGAATGACAAGCACCTTTATGAATTACAGTTGTCTTTAAATAGAATATAAATGGTTTGGTCAATCGCTAGATCGCTTTGGTCTAAAATGGTTAACCCGAATTGACAAGACATTTATATCTCATATTTATATGGTGGTGATGCGCTTCCTCTACTTCCAATATGGGATATCACAGTATTAGCTTGATATAACAAAACTAAACTAAAATCTCCTCATTTATAACTATCAAAAGTAAGTCATAAATTAACTCATACATACCACGAGCCATGTCCCAAAAATTAAAACCAAAACAGCTCATATTGGTAATGTGAGCTATTTTTCCACGTAAATTGCTTTCAAGGGCCCTGTTTTCATTTTTCTTTTTCCAACATCAACAAGATCCACTCAAAAAAATATTTAAAATAAATAAATAAAACCATCAACAAGGAAACAGCCATGGCCGCCCATGCTTCAACATTAGCAAGCTGTACACTTTGTAGTACTGTGTATTTGATATTGACTTATAGTTACAAGTCGCTTTGCTGTAGACATTCTTTCTCCATGGACTCTCTACAGGGAACTTGTCTTGTGGTTAAGTTTCACCGTATAATTTTTAAAGTGTTTTTAGTTGCATTGTATTAAATGTATCGTTTTTTCACATAATATTACAGTCGAATTTTATATAGTCGATAGTGAAGCCAAGAATCGATTTTACAGTGATAAATTCTACTTTTGAATTGTTGATTGTTTTTTGTGTACATGTTGTCATAAAAAACACCCATATTTTTTAACTAAAAAATAAAATGAAAACACTTCAGGCACACAAACGGTTACATTCTGATCATTTCCAATGTATCATTGTTGATGAATAAGCTGGCAAGACATAGCAAATTGATCACAATGAAATGTCTTAACAATTGTTACGACAATTTTGCATAGCAAATTAAGTGTGTAGAGTGTTCGGGGAGTGTCATAAAACATATATCTAGGATTGAATAACAAAGCATAACAAAACATAGCAAAATATGCGGCACATTAATTACAAAGCATAGTAGCGGTATTTGGTATGCCTCCCTACTACTTTGAAATGATTTGCTATACTCGTTGTTGTATTTTGTTGTCGTAGTAGAATTTTTGCAATTGATCACTAACAACCTCCACTAGCTTTCGGGAGGGAGCACTATTCAAATTCGAAAATACTAGTGCCACAACAAAATTGTCGTAATCTAGCTAACACATGCACTTTTCTACCGATTGATGATTGTGGTAGGGTCCAAATCATTCAATAAGTCACGTGTCATAATTAATGGTGTAAAAATGTGTTACGTAAGACATCAGCACTGAGTCAGCTTACGGTTGCTCGTAGAATGTAGTTGGCAATGCATGACTTTGCGGCCAAATTCAGTTGAAGAAAAGCATGCATGTTCCCAATGGGGGCCATTTTGCACCTAAGATTTGTTTGTTTGATTCAAACAAGTCCTACAAATGGCAGGGGGAGTTATTATTATTGATTCAGTCACACACAAAAACAAATAAATAAATTGAGCTATGAACTGGAATCTAGCCCCACTTTCTCTTGATATAGCGTTATCATTGCATGCCTCAGCCCTCACTACTTAAGCCTTGATGGATAAGGATCATCTCCTTATCGGTTAAAGGGCAAACTAACATGGTGTTTCAATAATACTTTAGATTTGTTATGATTAGTTGCTCTCTCTTACATACCGATTCTTTTGTCATGTAGTGCGTCTCTTCTCTGATACGTAGTCAACAAAAATACATTCATTCATCGGATACTTATGATATAATACATATCTGAGGCGAAATGATAGTTTTAATTTGTGTAAGCGGGATTTGGATATGCGCATGCATGTCTATTGCTCACAAGGACGGATCTAGGCCCACAAGGTTTTTTCTTTCGGTACATCATGTTAAGATATAATATATAATGCTGATGTGTCATCATCTGAGCCCTCCATGTGTGATGCAATCCTGTGGCTAGTATTATGTTAGTTAAGAAAGATCCTCTTAGAAAATCTATCTATAGATTTGCTAGGACGGTTGGTTATTGTCTTATCTTGTTTCTCGTTATATAATGGGCGCAATGATCGCCAAATAATGTGTTCATTTTGAAGTTTTAATCAATGAAAATCATTCCCAGAATTTATCTGTTTGTTTAACTTGGTAGCAGAGCCAGGTTATGGCGTCTGCAGCTTCTACTCCGGCTGCTACGACCACCAGTCAAAGCTCAGCTCCGGCGAGCTCAAATGTTGCAGAAAGCTCGATTCCGGTGACTTCAACGGTGCCGGTGAGCTCAAGTGTTACTGATACAACTCCTACTTCCACTATTTATGGAGGATCTATGTTTACTGCATCTGTTCCTTGGGCATCGTCTCTATTTCCTCGATTTCCTTCCGTTGGAGCACCGATCTACTCCACTGTAAACCCATATGGAAATCTTATTCCTACCAGAACCACTCTTCCACCAATTTCGACACCTCCAGCTCCTAGCTTCATCCCTTCAATGCAGACTACTGATTCCAGCTCTATCCTAAGATCCACATGTACTGTGAAACTCACGTGTGAAAATTACTCGCTCTGGAGGTATACTGTTCTTCCTATTGTTAAGGGCTACAAACTGGACGGTTTTCTCTTTGGAACAGTCCCTAAACCATCCCCTGCTTCATATGCGTCTGGTTTCTCTCCCAGTACTCATCTTCAACTTTCAGCTGCTATTGAACATTGGAACTCCACTGATAATCTTCTCATAGGGTGGCTTCTCAGCTCGATGACTGAACAGGCTCTATTTGAGGTAATTGGTTGTAATACTTCCTATGAAATTTGGAGTACATTAGAGAGTCTGTTTAATACTCAATCTGAAGCTAGAATGTTGGAATACAAGACCGCTCTAACAAAAACTGAAAAAGGTAACAGGCCTATGGCAGATTATTTGGCTCTCAAGAAATCCTATTCTGATAAATTAGTTGCAGCTGGTTATCCTATCTCCAAATATGTGCTTATTTTAGCTGTTCTTGGGGGTCTTGATAAGGATTATGAGTCTGCCATTGTAAATCTCACTACAAGGGTTGGTAGTTTGAGTTGGCAAGAAGTTTAGTCCCAACTTCTTACTCATGAAAGGCTTGTTGCCCGTTGTATGCCAATTGTGTGGTAAAAATGGACACACAGTCTTGGATTGTTGGCACAGATTTGATGTGTCCTTTACTGGAGCTCAGAATGGCAATAATAGTAACCCTAGGCCTACTGGAAATCAAGGAAGTCCAAGACCTGCAGCCTATGTAGCCTCTCCTCAATCTGTTGCTGATTCTTCATAGTATATGGATAGTGGTGCAACAAACCACATCACAGGAGATTTGAACAACCTTCATCTCAGTGCTGGATATGCAGGTTCTGATACACTTGAGGTTGGTAATGGTGAGCAATTTAGTATCCTTCATGTTGGTCAATCCATAATTCCTACAACACACTCTCACACATCTCTCAAATTACAGTCTATGTTACATGTTCCCTCCATTACTAAGAATGTTCTAAGTGTGTCTAAACTAACTCATGATAATGATGTGACTATTGAATTTACTGATTCTGTTTGTGTTGTGAAGGCCAAGAAAATAGGGATGCCTCTTCTCATAGGAACATTGGAGGGTGGTCTATACAAGATGGTCAATCCAACTGAGAGTACCATGAGCTCCCCTCACTCCAATTCAGTATCTTCTTCCAAGTTTGCTGCTCTTGTTGAGCCTAAGTCTTGTTTTGAGTCCAGTAGAGTTCAAGTTGTCAGTGTCAATAAGAGTCCAAATGTTTGGCATAGGAGGCCAGGTCATCCTTCCCCCAAAGTCTTGAGTCAGATTTTGAAACTCTGTAATGTCTCTTTGAATGAAGATCTTGTTTTTTGTGAAGCTTTCCAATATGGAAAATCTCATGTTTTGCCCTATACTTTATCTGATTCTCATGCTAAACAAATGTTTGACCTTATTCACACAGATGTTTGGGGCCCTGCCCCTATAAAATCAACAAATGGATACTCATATTATGTGTATTTTTTAGATGATCATACCAGATATACATGGATCTATCCATTAAAACATAAATCTGAGGTGTACACTACTATCAAACAGTTCCAAAAGATGGTTGAAACTCAATTTTCTGTCCAAATTAAATGCATACAGTCTGATTGGGGGGGGGGGTAATATAGAAGTATTGAATCTGATCTTCAAGATCAAGGCATTGTTTTTAGACACCCTTGCCCTCATGCACATGGACAGCATGGTAGGGCTGAAAGAAAACATAGACATATGGTTGAGTTAGGTCTTACTCTGTTGGCACAAGCCTCTATGCCCTTAAGTTTTTTGGTGGCACAGTTTTCAGCAATCTGTTATGATCATCAACAGTTTACCTACACCTGTATTAAAGCATGTATCTCCTTATCAATGCTTATTCAACAAAGAACCTAGTTATAAGATGTTTAAAGTGTTTGGATGTGCTTGCTATCCTCATTTAAGACCATTCCAAACCACAAAAATCCAGTTCCATTCCAGCAAGTGTGTCAACTTGGGCCTTAGCCCTATTCATAAAGGCTACTTATGTTTGGATATGAGTGGTAGAATATATGTTACTAGAGATGTTGTCTTTGATGATGTGGAAATATTACGTTACTTTAGTGTAACATATTAATTGTGAGATACATTAATTGTAAGACATATTAATTGTATTGTATAAACAATTAATATGTCATAAAGTCATAAAGTAACTTTTTTTGTCTTATTAGGTAATAGACAACTCTAGCAATTAATACTAGCCGACTCTAGTAATTAATTGCTCTCTCCTAGCTTATACTCTACTAGGACCTTTCTCATTTACTTGTACCTATTTATACTCACTCTTTTTTATGATGAATAAACCAAGTTGAAGTTTACTCAAGTATTATTTACTTTCTCAAACTCTCTTCATGGTATCGAGAGCCATAATCTCTCGAATCATTTGCAAATTCTCAAGTACCTCTTTGAATCAAGAATGTCTTCATTATCTCAAGCTTCTCACCTTGATTGAGTTCCATTTGCCTCGCAGACCTGGGGTCACCGAATCTTCATCTTATACTAATCATAGACTTGATGGCAACAACTACTTGCTATGGTCAAGGTCTATGAAAATGTACATCTCTCGGACAAGGTAAGATGGGATACTGTTTGGCTCTAAACACTGCCCTCTTTGAAGATGACCCAGATTTGAAGCATGGGACACTACTAATAATCAAGTCATGACCATTCTCACAAGATCAATGACAAAAGAGATTAGTGAGAACTTTATGATGTATGATATTGCAAAGGAAATGCAGGATAATGCCAGGATCTGTACTCCAAGAAAGACAATACATCGAAGTGTATGAACTTGAAGCTCAGATTCAAAATCGCAGACAAGGAGATATGTCTCAGTAACTCAATACTTCAACCGGTTTGTCTAGGGCATGGCAACACCTAGATATCTTTGGAAACTCACCCTGGAATGATGTCAAGGATCTTCGCCTTTATAAGGACATTATTGAGAAAAAGAGAGTATTCAAGTTTCTTACTGGACTGGATCCCACTCTTGATGATGTTAGAGGAAGAATCCTTGCCACAAAACCTCTCCCCAATCTCAAATCCATGTTTCTGTCAAGTCAAACATGAGGAAAGTAGGAGGAAAGTGATCTTTCTTTGAACTCCTCACGACAACCCCGCTGAGAGTGCTACCCTGCTGACTGTCAGGAAGCCTGCTGAGGTTACTGAGGCTGTCAGGAAGGCTACTGATAGAACTGGAAAGTTGTTCTCTGAGCACTGCAAACGCACAAATCACACCAAGGACACTTGCTGGAAGCTACATGGCATGCCTAAATCCTTCAAGCCTCCCAGGAAAGTCGTAAGGTGCATGTCAATGAAGAGGAGAATGATAACAAGTTGAATGCTCGGTTTGTCTTTGCATTCAAAGCTTTCCTCACTCAACAAAAAAGAAGGTAGTCCTCTCTCGACACGGCTACTCAGGCTAGTGCAGGTAAATTTTACTCTTCTATTAGTAATGAAACATGGATTGTTGATTATGGGGCCTCCTCCCATATGACTGGCAATAAAAACCTCATAACTCACCTTATGCCATGTCATCAAATTCACAATGTTAAGACTGCTGATGGATCTATCTCTCGTGCAAAAGGTTTTGGAAATGTTAAACTCACTAATAAGATATGTCTAAAGGATGTCCTATTTGTTCCAAAATTAGACTGCAATCTCATATCTGTTAGTAGACTTGTAAAATATTTGAACTAGACTGTTGTTTTTAATAAGAATCAGTGCACTTTCCAGGACCCTTCTTCACAGGCAGTGATTGGGAGGGCTAAACCCTGCTTAGGATTGTATGTGGTCGTCGACCTCTTTGAAGATGTAAGATCAAGATGAACCGCTTTCAGTGACTGCACTCATACCTTAGATAATATCATGTTATGGCATTATAGACTAGGACATCCAAGTTTTGGTTATTTGAAGTCTGTAATTCCTGAATTATTTAAAGGATGTAATGTCAATGATCTTCAATGTGATATTTTCCAATTTGCCAAACTTACCAAATCTGTATATACCAAACTGCCTTATGTGCTATCCACACCTTTCACTTTAATTCATAGTGATGTATGGGGACCTTCAAGAGTAAAAAGTATAACAGGAAAGAGGTGGTTTGTCACTTTCATTGATGATCATACTAGGAACACATGGTTGTTTTTAATGAAGGATAAATCTGATGTTGGAACAATTTTTCAGGAATTTTACAACATGATCTCTACTCAATTTGACACTAAGATCAAGATCTTAAAGCGATAATGGACTTGAGTACTATGAGTCTAACCTCAGTAATTTCTTGATGAATAAAGGGATTGTCCATATCAAGTAGTTGTGTGGAAACACCTCAACAAAATGGGGTTCTTTGAGAGAAAGAACAGCACTCTTTGGAGATGGCAAGATCAATCATGTTCACCACACATGTTCCAAAGTATATGTGGGGTGAAGCTATATTCTCGCCACTTACTTAATCAACAGACTTCCCAAGCAGAGTGTTAGGCTTCAAAACTCCTATCCAAACCCTCCCGACCACACACTCCCGCCTCATCTTATTTCCCAATTACCTCCAAAAATCTTTGGTTGCACTTTGTATTTGTTTATATCCATGCCCAACATGTATAAACTTGATCCCAAAGCTCACAAGTGCATTTTCCTAGGATATGCAAAGGACAGGAAAGGTTACAGTGTTATTCTCTTCGAAAAGAGATTTTACAATTCTATGGATGTAAAATTCTTTGAAAGAACTCCCTACTACAAACAAGTCCACTCGAGGCGATCAACGATGGAAACTCGATTGAAATTGACCTAAATCCGTTCCTCGGCAAACTCTTAACCTCAAAGAACCCATCGATTCTCAAGAGATCGAACCTCTCAAGACCTCATCGACTCTCGGCGACCTCATCGATCCTCAAAGAACCCATCGAACCAGAGCTCATCGATACTCAAAGAACCTCATCGACTCTCTCGAGCCTCACGACATTGATGATAGACCTATTGCTATTAGGAAGGAAAGAGATCTTGCACTCATCGATCATTCTATTCATAATTATTTATCTTATGATCGGTTATCACCTGCTTTTGCCATGTTTACACAGGATTTGGATACTCACTCTATTCCTAAGAATATACAGGAAGCTCTCCAACATGATAAGTGGAAGGCAGCTGTCAAAACTGAAATGACTGCTCTCCTTGACAACCATACTTGGGATCTCACCACTCTCCCACGTGGAAAGAAGGCGGTCATTTGGAAATGGTCATTCACTATCAAGTACAATCTTCGATGGTACTATTGACAAATACAAAGCTAGATCCGGTTGCAAGGGATTCACTCAAACATATGGTCTTGACTACAAAGAGACCTTGCACTGTGGGCAAAGCTAAACACTGTCAGTCATCGATCTCACTTCTTCATCCAACTTGATGGCCTCTCCACCAATTGGATATCAAGAATGCTTTCCTAAATGGTGACCTCATTTGAGGAAGTCTATATGAATGTGCCCTCTGGTTTTTCCAACACTCACACTCAAGGAAAGTTTGCAAATTGAGGAAATCTCTATATGGCCTAAAAAGCGGTCCCACAGAGCCTGGTTTGGCAAACTTACTCTCGTGGTTAAAGGCTCTTTGGATATCATCAATGCAACTCGAGATCACACCATGTTTATCAAAACAACAAACCGTAAAAGATCCATTCTTATTGTCTATGTGGATGATATCATCCCATCTTGGTGATGACCCTATTGAGATCCAACAATTGAAGACCCCTTTGGCCAAAGTATTTCAAGTTAAAGATTTGGGCTACCTCAAGTACTTTCTTGGTATGGAAATAGCAAGGCAGCCTGTGGTATATCTGTCTCACAGAGGAAGTATGTTTGGACTCTTTGAAGGAAAGCGGCATCTTTGGGATGCAAACTCTTTGTATCCCCAGTAGACCCCAAAGTAATACCCTCATCGCATGGTGACATTGTTGTCGAGAAAGGATCAATATCAAAGACTTGTAGGAAACTTATTTATCTCGTCCCATACAAGACGATATTGCATATGGAGTCGATCACAGTTAGCTTGGTTCATGCATTGCCCTCTTGAGCAACATTGGGATCTTGTGAGCAGGATCTTGAGGTACCAAGTCCACTCTGGCCAAGGCTTACATTTCACCAAGTCTGGCCGAGAGATCTGTCAAGGTTTACACCGACATCGATTGAAATTTGGTGTCACATAGACAGTAAGATCTACCACAGGCTATTGCTCATATGTATGGGGTAATCTGGTCACTTGGAGAAGCAAGAAACAACCCACATCTCTCTAGAAGTAGTCTTTGAAGTTCGAACTCAGGGCATTGGCTTTGGGCATTTGTGAAGCATTATGGTGAAAAGAGTCTTCATCGATCTTCTTTGAGACCCCTCAAAGAACTTTGTCATACTCTGCTGTGACAATAATTCAGCTTTATGCATGGCAGAGGATCCAGTCCATCATGATAAAACCAAACATGTGGATATTGACAGACATTTCCTTAAAGAGAAGATTGATGCCAAGATCATTCAACTTCAGTATGTTCCCTCAGCAGACCAAAATGCTGATATTCTCACCAAGGCAATTCCACCGCTTATGTTCAGCCGTCTGAGTAGCAAACTTGGTTGTATTAACATATACGTACAACCCAGTTTGAGGGGGGTGTGGAAATATTATGTTACTTTAGTGTAACATATTAATTGTGAGACACATTAATTGTAAGACATATTAATTGTATTGTATAAACAATTAATATGTCATAAAGTCATAAAGTAACTTTTTTTTTTGTCTTATTAGGTAATAGACAACTCTAGCAATTAATACTAGCCGACTCTAGTAATTAATTGCTCTCTCCTAGCTTATACTCTACTAGGACCTTTCTCATTTACTTGTACCTATTTATACTCACTCTTTTATGATGAATAAACCAAGTTGAAGTTTACTCAAGTATTATTTACTTTCTCAAACTCTCTTCAGATGAGTTAAGCTTTCCTTTTGCTACTGGTTTTTTACAAGGTCCACATAGAGATGTTCTTGTTCAATCTGACATTGTCAATCAGTTTCTTTTACCCTCTTTACACTCTCAGAAGAATGGAGCATCTTTGGCAAGTACAGACACTCCGGCAGTTGAGGTATCTACTGGATCTAGTTTTTCTACTCCATCTTTTGCATCCCCTGTCCCCAGTCCACCCAGTGCTATTTCCACTACATCACCTCATACAACACCATATGAGCATATTCCACAAACACCACCATCTTCACCAATTGCTGTGTCTGATGTTCCTGTCAATACACCAACACCCACACCAGAAAGTCCAACACCAGCAAATTCACCAGAAAGTCCACCACACATCTCTACACAGCAAGCAGTTCCTTCTAATCCCACTGCTGTCAACACACACTCCATGTTAACTAGAGCCAAACATGGAATTTTTAAGCCTAAAGTCTTTACTGCAGTTGCTCATTCTACTGAGCCCTTAACTGTATCAGAAGCTCTATCTAGTCCTCAGTGGACACATGCTATGGATGAGGAGTATCAAGCTCTTATGAAGAGCAACACATGGGACTTAGTTCCCCCATCACCTCATCACACAGTGGTTGGCAGTAGATGGGTGTACAAGTTGAAACTGAAAGCTGATGGGTCTGTGCTCAAGCATAAGGCCAGGTTGGTGGCCAAAGGGTTCAGTCAAACCTATGGGGTGGATTTTACAGAAACTTTTAGTCCTGTAGCAAAGGCTCCCACAATCAGAGTTGTACTTTCATTGGCTATCACCTGTAACTGGCCTATTAATCAGGTAGACATTAACAATGCCTTTTTAAATGGTCCCTTGAAGGAACCTGTTTATATGGCTCAGCCTGAAGGGTATGTGGATCCAAGTAAACCTCATTATGTTTGCAGACTCAAGAAGGCCCTGTATGGTTTAAAACAAGCCCCTAGAGCTTGGTTTTAGGCTCTCAGGTCTCAGCTATTGGCTTGGTCCTTTAAACAGTCTGTTTGTGATAATTCTCTGTTTATTTTGAGGTCTGCAGGTCAAATACTTATTGTATTAGTGTATGTTGATGACATACTAGTGACTGGAAATTCCTCTACACTGATCAACAAGTTTATCCACATGTTGGACTCTAGATTTGTTTGAAAAATTTGGGACCTGTGTCACACTTTCTGGGAATGCAGGTTGTGAGAGATTCTTCTGGACTTTACTTGACTCAGACTCAGTATGCTACACAACTACTGTCTAGGCTTGGATGTACATCTCTCAAACCATGTACTACCCCTATTGTGCCAGGCAAGAAACTTGAAGAAGAGCCTGGTGAAGTGTTCCAGAATGTCACTCTTTATAGGAGTGCAATTGGTGGCCTCCAGTACCTCAATTGTACTAGGCCTGATATTACCTTTGCAGTTAATTATCTGACTCAGTTTATGCAAACTCCACATCTGGAACATTGGAAGGCAGTCAAGAGATTACTCAGATATGTTCTAGGGACCCTCACTCTTGGACTACATTTCAAACCTGCTGCTTATCTTACTCTCACAGGATTTTCTGATGCTGATTGGGGGGTTTCAACTATTGATAGAAAGTCTGTTGGTGGATATTGTGTCTTTCTAGGGGAATCTCTTGTGTCTTGGAGCTCCAAAAATCAGGATGTGGTCTCAAGATCCAGCACAGAGTCTGAATACAGAGCACTGGCAAATGTCACAGTAGAACTTAAATGGATCTCATCTCTTTTGTCTGAGCTCAAGATCAATCTTAAAGGTGTGCCTACTGTGTGGTGTGATAACACTAGTGTTTCTTTTCTAGCCCAAAATCCTGTATATCATGCTCGCACCAAACATATCAAGATAGATGTTCATTTTGTCAAAAATGAAGTGCTAAAAAAGAAGCTGAATGTTTGCTACATACCCTCTGCTATTCAACTAGAAGACTGTCTGACTAAACCCCTCACTATTACTCAGTTTCAGTTTTTTAGAGGCAAACTCAATGTGGTCTCCCCACCCTTGAGTTTGAGGGGGGATGTTAAGATATAATATATAATGCTGATGTGTCATCATCTGAGCCCTCCATGTGTGATGCAATCATGTGGCTAGTATTATGTTAGTTAAGAAAGATCCTCTTAGAAAATCAATCTATAGATTTGCTAGGACGGTTGGTTATTATCTTATCTTGTTCTCTGTTATATAATGAAGGCAATGGCTGCCAAATAATGTAAGCTGTTTTGAAGTTTTAATCAATGAAAATCATTCCCAGAATTTATCTGTTTGTTTAACTCACCAAATAACATATATATATATATATATATATATATATATATATATATATATATATATATAATTCAGTTCAACATAATTAGTCGTCTTAATCCAACTCACTCAATTATACAAATATATACAAATATAGTCTACTAACCACCTAAACATCCGTTTTTGATTCCGTCATTGGTAACTCGGATCTGTGAAATGAAAAATATGTGGAAATCGGCTTATAATGAGTGAGAAGTCGTCTAAAATGGTGAAGAACTAGCAAACTGAAGAGAACCACTAAAAAAAATTAAATGTATGTGGTTTATTATCAATTATTTGGAAACTACAGATTTATTATTTACAATATGATCATTATATATTTCAGATTAACGCATACTCTCTCCTTTCCTTTAATCTTGGTTGATATTATTGTTAGCATATATATTTATATTAGCTATTAGTATTTTAGCCTTAAGGGCTTTTTTAGTCTTTTTCCTTTTAGTTTTGCTTTGTGCCTGGCTATATAAGCCTCTCTCTTGTATTCTACTAGGTATGCTTTTCATTGTAATATCACAAGCTTCCAGCATTCATCTTCTCCTTTTCAATTCTTGTTTGGTTGTATGAATGCTAACATGGTAGCAGAGCCTATAATCATCTAAAGCCCAACTGTCGCGGATCGAACACTGCGCTGAGTTCTCGGCTATATGGTCGTTGCCGCCGTCGCTTTGGTGAGTTTTTGATTCAGTTTTGCATCGATTTTGTTTCGTTTTGTTTGGGGTTCCGATTTTGCATCGATTTGTTTGAGGTTCCGGCCATCGTGTAGTATTGTCCGATTTGCTTGAGGTTCGACTTGTGCCTTTTTTTTTTGGGTCTTTTTCGGTTCACCAATGGCCCCTAGTGATGACTCGTTGAAGTCAATTGGTGTTCGTTTGGATGGTAAAAATTACTCATATTGGAGCTATGTGATGAAAAATTTTCTTCGGGAGAAAGAAATGTGGAAATATGTTTCTGGGGTTGCTAAAGCTCCCACAGCAGGTACTGATAATTATGCTGATTTGCTTGATAAGTGGGATTGTGCCAATTCAAAAATTATTACTTGGATTAATAATTCTGTCGATGTTAAGATTGGTGTGCAATTGGCTAAGTATGAAACTGCTAAGGAGGTTTGGGACTACTTGGGAAGACTGTTTATGCGCACCAATATATCATTCGTCGCTTTTAGAAGGGAAATCCGTGCTTTGTCACAGAATGATCGCGAGATTCGTGAATTTTATTTGAAATCACCGCTCTTTGGGATCGATTGGCTATGACAGAGTGCTGAATTGAAGGCCTTTGAACCTTATATTGTTCATCGGGAGGAATCGCGTCTTGTTCGAGATCTTACACTCGCCGTCGAATATGAGCCTTTATGCCGTGCTTCGATTATGCATCGTAATCCCTTGCCTTCTGTCGATTCAGTGGTTCACGAGTTGTTAGCTGAAGAAACTCGTCTGAAAACACAAACTGAAAAGGTACCAACCGCCCCTTCTGCATCCGTTTTAGCAGCACCATCTCAACAGTTTCGGACAAATACTGCTAAAAAGGATGAGTGTCGTTATTGTAAGAAGCCTGGACATTGGAAAAGTCAGTGCCCTGTATTAGCCTTAAAGAATTCGACGTCTGGTGATAAGTCTCAGCAACAGAACCGTGGTGGACATCCACGCACACATGGTACTGGACAGGGACAGACCCGTAGTGGGTCATCTTATATGGCTGCGGCTGCACCTACAGGTGATTTGGATGTGGCTTCTTCTCAGAATCCTTCTATGATGCCCTTACAGAACAGTTTCAGAGATTCCTTGCTACTCAGTCTCCGTCCTCAGGTCAGACAGTCCCGCCGCCTCAGCATTTTGCCATGACTACTCGTTCTCCAACATGTTTGCCTTCATCAAATCCCTCAGGTAAACCGTCATCCCTATGGGTTTTAGACTATGGGGCTTCTTTTCATATGTCTCCTGATTCATCTAAGTTTACATCTTTGTCTTCTGACTCATGTTCCCCTACTATTGTTACTACTGATGGCTCACATTTGCCATTAGATGGCATTGGCACTATTCACACTCCCCACGTGTCTCTCTCAAATGTCTATTGTATCCCTAAACTTACTCTCAGTCTTGCATCTGTTGGTCAATTATGTGATTCTGGATATTCTGTTCATTTTTCTTCCACTTCTTGTTCTGTGCAGGATCCCGATTCCAAGAGGCTGATTGGGACAGGCCGTAGACAGGGGGGTCTATATGTTTTGGATGAGCTGCGTACTCCTGGCTATGCAGCTGCCACCTCTGTTGATTTATCTTCTTTTCATTTAACCAGTTCATCCTCTAAGTATTTTTTATGGCATTCTAGACTTGGTCATGTTTCACACTCTCGTTTGAAATTTTTGTGTAACACTGGTGTTTTGGGTGATTTGAAATCTCATGATATTTCTGATTGTAGTGGATGTAAACTTGGGAAATTTTCTGCTTTGCCTTTTCATAATAGTTCATCAAAATCTTGTGCGCCTTTTGATTTAGTCCACTCTGATGTTTGGGGACCCGCTCCTATTCCTACCAAAGGGGGGTCTAGATATTATGTGTCCTTTATTGATGACTATACTCGTTATGTTTGGGTGTTTTTGATGAAACATCGTTCTGAATTCACTAAGATTTATACTGATTTTCAAGCCTATGTTAAAACCCAACATTCCACTGTTGTTAAGTGTTTCCGTTCTGATTTGGGTGGGGAATACACTAGTGGAACCTTTTCGATCTTTTTTTTCGAAAGCATCTGTGCATCGGTCTTCATGCATCGATACCCCTTAGCGAGAATGGTGTTCTTTGAGAGAAAACACCGACATATTGTTGAAACCGCTAGAGTTATGTTGCTATCCGCTAGTGGTTCCAAATGAGTTTTGGGAGAAGCTGTCCTCACCTCCGCTTACATTATTAATCGTATCCCGACTGCTCATAACTCTGGCCTTTCTCCTTATGAACAATTATATGGTCAAACACCTAATTATTCTCTCTTAAGAGTCTTCGGTTCCACTTGCTTTGTTCTTCGTCCACATGTAGAACTGTCCAAACTTTCTTCTCATGTTGCTATATGTGTTTTCCTTAGGAATGGTATAGGTCAAAAAGGTTATCGTTGTTATGATCCTTCCTCTCGAAAACTATACGTGTCTCGCCATGTCTCCTTCCTTGAGCATATCCCTTCCTTTACCATTCCCGCCAAAGACCCACAACTTGACTAAATCGATCTTATTCACATTGATCCTTTCTCGTCGACTCTTCACCTCCTCATCGCACCTATTATTGATGATTCTCCGACCCCGACACGGCTACCCAATCACCGCTTGTGACGACGGATCTTGCTGAGCCCCGCTATCCAGTACGCATACGTAAGTCTACTCAGTTACTTGATTTTGCCTATTCTTGTTATTCTAAGTCTTTTGCTTCCTTTCTTGTTTCCATTGATCCTATCTCTCGAGCCTTCCTCTTATAAGGAGAAATTTGTTCGTTCCGTGATTGGCAAAATGCTATGGGTGAGGAACTATGCGCTTAGACAAAGCGGTACTTGGGACCTTGTTTATCTTCCTGCAGTAAAAGACTATTGGTTCTAGATGGGTGTACAAAGTTAAGACGAAATCCGATGGTTCTATTGAGCGATACAAGGCCCGCTTAGTTGCTAAGGGGTTTGCTCAAGAGTATGGTTTAGATTATGAGGAGACTTTTGCTGCTCTTGTTGCCAAGATGACTTCATCCGTGTCCTCGTTCTTTATTGCATCACTGCTCGTCGATGGCATATATCTCGAGATGGATGTTAAAAATGCCTTTTGAATGGCGACTTGAAGGAAGAAGTGTATTTGGTTCCCCACCAGGTGTTTCTCATGCTCCAGACAGGTTTGTCGCCTTAAGAAAGCGCCAGATGGCCTTAAACAAGCCCTCGGGCTTGGTATGATAGATTTTCTCGGGTTGTGATCTCCTTGGATTTGTCTACAGCCCTTATGACTCTACTTTATTTGTTCGATCGACTTCTGCTGGTCATGTTCTCCTTTTGTTATATGTTGATGATATGATTATTACGGGTGATGATGTTGATGGTATTGTGGATTTGAAAGCAACTTTGTCCCGTTGCTTTGAGATGAAAGATTTGGGCCCTTTACGATATTTTTTGGGAATTGAAGTTGCCTCCTCACCACGAGGTTACCTCCTCTCTCAGTCCAAGTATGCTGCTGATATTATTCACCGTGCACGGCTCACTGACACTCGCACCTCTGACACTCCTCTCGAGCTGAACGCAAAGTATACTCCAGATGATGGCACTCCTCTACCAGATCCCACTGTATAGGTCCATTGTTGGCGACCTTGTTTATTTGACGATCCTCGCTACGATATTGCCTATCTTTGTTCACATTGTTAGTCGGGATTTATTTCAAAGACCTACTGCTGTACATTGAAATTTCTTGTTGTGCGTATTTTTGCGTTACTCTACGGGGATCTTTTACGAGTCTTTTGTTTCCATCCACTTCTTCCTTGGAGCTTCGGGCTTTTTCTGATGCAGATTGGGCTGGTGATCCGACTTTTCGGAAGTCCACGACTGGGTTTAGTATTTTTCTTGGTGATTCTCTTATTTCGTGGAAAAGCAAGAAACAAGATGTAGTTTCCCGTTCTTCCACCGAGGCGAGTATCGTCTATGGCTTCCACTACGGGTGAGATTATATGGTTGCGTTGGTTTCTTGGTCGATATGGGAGTTACTCTTTCGACCCCACCTCTATGTATTGTGATAATAAGAGTGCCATTCAAATCGCTCACAATACGGTGTTTCATGAGCGCACCAAACACATTGAGATTGACTGTCATTTCACTCGGCATCATTTGGATCACGGCACCATTTCTCTACCGTTTACTCCGTCATCCTTGCAGTTGACTGACTTCTTCACGAAGTCTCGCACTGTCGAGCGTCATAGATTTTTCGTTGACAAACTCTCGATGCTTCTTCTTTGTACCATCGTGAGTTTGAGGGGGTGTTAGCATATATATTTATATTAGCTATTAGTATTTTAGCCTTAAGGGCTTTTTTAGTCTTTTTCCTTTTAGTTTTGCTTTGTGCCTGGCTATATAAGTCTCTCTCTTGTATTCTACTAGGTATGCTTTTCATTGTAATATCACAAGCTTCCAGCATTCATCTTCTCCTTTTCAATTCTTGTTTGGTTGTATGAATGCTAACAATTATGTGATGAACTTGTATACTAGATATTTACAATATGATCATTATATATATATATATATATATTAGATTAACTCATACTCTCTCCTTTCCTGTAATCTTGGTGGATATTATGTGATGAACTTGTATTCTAGATATACCTGAATGATTGATTATGTAAATAGTAACATGATACGAAACGACATGATTATAACAAGTAAACTAACACACATTTAAGTACGAGGGGTAAGGTCTTGCCAAGAGCTCTTTCAACATGATGCCTCAGAGGAAAATCAAACCGGTGACCTCCCTAGGCATTCTTAAGTCACTCACCACTTGAATCAAGTTAGTTGGTTGAAATGAATGGCTTCTAAATCTATCCATTGATGGAGGAAGGTATAAAGACATCTGTCCATAAAGACTTTAGACTTGTACTGTTATTTTGATTTTTTTATTAAATCTGAATGCTAAACATCAATTTTCAGACATTGAATTATTGATGTTTACATTGCGTCTACTCTAAGTTTACCCTAAAAAAGATAGTTGAGAACTAATAATTATTCTATGATATTAAAAAATGTACTATATATTACAAGTTTGGATAAAATATACACCTAAAAATGGGTCAACCATTTGGAACTTAACAGATAGCGGAAACTTTAAAGTACCACGTTTAGTTTTTTTTCCCTTAATTAATCATGTGAGTGGCCGGTGACTTCCCCTATCGAATGAGAATGAATGAAGATGACATGACACCCGACTTTTGGTGCAAATGATCCGGACCGTTCACGAGCACCTCAACGTTCCTGTCGTAAAATATTCATTTTACTTGTAATTTTATGAAAATCGAGTAGTTTATCATCAAGGTTAACGAGTCGAATTCAAGATCTTTATAATGCAATCCTAAACGTGTATGAGTTTTATCGTGCATTATTATACGTCGAACTCAAACACTTTAAGATTTAACATTTAATTGAGCTTCTCGAGTTTGAAAGTGGTCGGTTTTGTTTCCGAGCATGCATAAACAAACCTAATTCGAGCATATTTACACTGAATTGAACCGATCTCGAGCAATGTTTTCCTTGTTCGAATGAACTAGAACCAAGTTCAAGTATGATTGTACTATAAGGTTGCTCGACTCGATAACTACAATGTTTGATTCAAATCGGATCGATTACCCCTCTAAGCATGGCTCTAGATAACTTTCGTTTAGTGTTTTTTTTAGACATTGTGTACAATGACAAATTATATTGTTTATAGGTTTAATGAGTATTTACATCTAAAAACGATGGTGTTTTGCAGTAAAATCAGATAGAAAAGTAATAATACATCACTAAAATATATTGTCGCAATACCGAAGCCTTAATTTTAGATTTTCCGTATTCTAATGGAAGACGATTCACTTAGATGCTAGATGCTAGTAGGGATATAATGTGTCATTTTGTTGATCTGTCATTTTCTTTTGTCAAAAAAGAGGGAAACGTTCTTGCCTATCTTCTGGCAAAGTTAAATGTCTCTGTTAAATCGATTCTTGATGGAATGTGGTCATGTATAGCCCTCAATCGGAGGTGATCTATGCATGTACTGTGAATTCTATATAATGAAATTTCTCCCATTTTCTCTCTCTCTCTCTCTCTCTCTCTATATATATATATATATATATATATATATATATAAAGGTCCCTTTGATGATGTTGGAGATCACCTACAGATCCGAATAACCTCGAGAGCAATTCAAACAAGAATAAGAACGATGGGAACTATAATTTGAGTATGATTAAGACTGAGCCTGAGAGTTGGTTTCTCTCAAGTTGCCTACGTATCCAATAGTGAAATTGGAATCAAGTCCTTCGTAGTTCCTTAGGGCTGAGTATATAGGGAGGCGTCTTACCTCTTTTCTTGTCCAACAAGTCGTAAAACCCTTAAACTCTAAGGATTATCGCCTGTCTATCTCCAATAAGGGATAATCAAGATATTATTCGAATTATAAGATTTCCTCCCGGTGATCCAGGGATTCTCTAATGATTATCCTATAATATAGGCACGTGCGTTATTGATCATTTAAGGAAAGAGCCAGTCGGCTTTCGATGGGCTCCTCAGGTCGCCTCGACACAGTGCGCTCTACCTCTCCAGATCGGGCCGAGTGAACTGCAGTGTGCGGTAGTCGAGGAAGCGGATGGGCGGACACCTCCTCCTGGGGTAAGGTCTTACTGGTGTGAGGTTCCTGGCCCTACAAGCTTCCCTCTCATCTTTCTCTATCAACCTTGGGGTGTCATAAGAGTGACACGTGGCCAGGTCTATTTTCACCATCGTCATAAGCCCCCCAGGTCTGGACAGACTACCTAGGAGCTGGGTGGACCTGAGACCAGCTTGGATATTCCAAGACAACATGCTTGCCCTGACATGTGTCCCTGCTACCGTTTAAGCTATCGTATTGAGTGCGAAAAACGAAGCGACTTTATACACACCGCAATAATGGGGCGGTTCTTTCAAGACTTATCCTTGGATTTATAACCCCTAGTCTCATCACGTCTCTTCAGACGTTACACATTAAATCAAGCGTGAAGCCGGGACGGTTGCCATTCCATTCTTCCATTTCTCCGATTTCATTATTCAAGTAAGCTTTCTCTCTTATCTCATTCTTCTAAGTCTTTTTCTGTTGTTAATGAGCGAACCTGTAATCCTTACTGATAGTTACATTGAGGCCTTATTTGAATCGGAGCCAGAATTAGAAGAAGTAAGTACCCCTATCGGAGTCAATTTCGAGAGGCCTGCCCTCACTTTTTTCAATCCTCCCCCTTCTTCCACATCTTCTAGATTCGTCCTTACCCTTAAGGCATTCATGGCTCTAAAATCACAGGCGGCCTGTCATGGTATTGATACCAAGCTATCTACCGCGGATTTGACCCGTATTTGTAAGCAATACCACCTGGTAAATCCGCTTTTCAAACCCACTGTCCCGGCTCCCGGTGTTTATGTCTATCAAGCGCCGGCCGGGTACTGCGCCGTCTACAGAGATCAGCTTTTATGCGGTCTAAGGTTTCCGATCTGTCCGGCCGTTTTAGCTATCCTGGAGCATTACGATCTAGGGTTGGCCCAGATCGTGCCGAATGGAATAAGGGCGATAATAGGCTTCGCCATTTGGTGCAGATGTGCCTGCATCCCCTTCAAGGTTCAAACATTTTGATTGTTTTTTCAACGTAAACAGGTGCCTGGGCAGGCTGGGTACTACTGCTTCCCACGTCGGGGGGATTTCATGCCTGACGTTCAATTCACTGAGCCGGGGGATACTTCATACAAAGGTTGGAAAACCAGATTTTTCTTTATATGTCCCGAGGTGACTCGGAACCTGGGCAGGTGGAACTCCTCGGACACGATAAACGATCCCGACCAACCGGCGTGGATCGAAAGCGCTAGACGACATTCGCAGAAACGGGGTGTACATCAAAGAGAAAAAGTATTCTTCTGAGTTGATTTTGGCTGCCCAGCTGCCCACTGCGGGCCCTGACCCATACAAGGAGTTAGATAAGGTGACTGTCTTATCCTCAAATTGCGTTCCATTGTCTGACACCAGGATCTTGGGTATCCCAAAACGACAGACGATATTCTTCCACAAAAATTTCTGTATGGCCTTCCCAGTGATGGTGGTCAAGGCCTCGGCCTCCACCCACTTAGTAAAGTAGTCAATGGCCACGACAAGAAACTGTAAGTTACCTGGAGCTCGGGGAAGGGGTCCAACCAGATCTACCCCCCACTGATAAAAGGGCCAAGGAGATACCAAAGGAATCATGTTCTGTGCTGGCTGGTGGGACAAGTTATCATGCACCTGGCACGACTTGCACCTCATGACCAGATTGTTTGCATCGCCTTGCATGGTTGGCCAGTAATATCCGAACAAGCGGCATTTATGAGCCAGTGTCCGGGCTCCTGCGTGGTTTCCACAAATGCCGAGGTGGATTTCCCTGAGTAGATAATTTCCTTCCTCCTGGGTAGCACACCTAAGCCATGGTGATATAAACGATCGTCTGTATAGGATTTCATCAAAAAGAGCATACCTGCTTGCTTGTAGCTTGATCTTCCTGGACTGAGCCTTGTCAGTTGGTAGAATACCGTGTTTTAGATAGGAAGTTATGGGGTCCATCCAGGTGGCCTGTTGGCGAATCGGTTGAACTTCACTTAGGACATAGCTTCGTTCAGTCAGCTGTTCTACCAGAACTTTTTTATCCGAGAAGAAATTGGATGCCAACTTGAAGAGGGCATCTGCTTTTTTGTTCCTGGATCGAGAGACCTGTTCTATCTGGACGGACTTGAAGTTTTTTAGCAAAGCCTATGCTGCTCTCAGATACTTCTTCATTGATTCCTCCTTTGCCTCATACTCACCTTTAATGTGGTTAACCACCAGCTGGGAGTCACTGAAAACATTTAGGTTATCTGCCCCGAGCTTGTTGGCTAGTCGGAGCCCGGTAATTAAAGCTTCATATTCCGCTTCGTTGTTTGTAGCCGTGAAGCTGAAACGCAGTGCATACGGGAATTCTTCCCCCTTCGGACTGAGGAGCAAAAGGCCTGCTCCTGCTCCTTCTTTTCCAGATGCTCCGTCAATGAAAAGGGTCCAGGTATCGACCTGCCCTGCTGGTTGTTCTTTATGTGTCTCAACCTGAATTCCCTCAGCCAGGAAGTCAGCTAAGGCCTGGGATTTGACGGCAGTCCGGGGTTTGTAGTCCAGGTCATACTCCGCCAGCTCGATAACCCATCTGGCTAGTCTGCCCGAGGTGTCTGGTGATATATGTTAAATTTATAACAAAATGTTATCACATTTTATACATATTATTGATTAATTTTATCTAAAAATATTAAATGATAGTAAAATAACATATAAAAATCTAATAAATACAAATAAATAACATAATACAAATTATAACTTTTGTTGTCAGATTTACCTGTGTTTTTGTCGTTTTTGTTGTTGTTATACAGGTATTATGTGATACAAAGTAGAAGAATCGGAATCAAATCATACAAAAATCATCAAGTGGCAGACAAACCCGGCGCAGACCGGAAGAAACCGGTTCACGCCGGATTATGTGATAATTACCCCATGTTACCCCCGTATGCGTCGACACATGATATTCGAATCGGTTAATCCGCGCGCGACTTGATCAGTTTCGGCGCACGCCGGACCAGAGATTTCTGCCTATAAATACCTCATTTATGAGGTATGAAAAAATATACCAATATATATACCAATATATATATATATATATCCCTATCTTATCTACTCTCTGTAAATATTATTTCAGTAGGCATTATGCCTAAAAAGTAGTAGTAATAATGTTGTAATAGTAAGAATAATTATTGAAGATTGTTGAATTTATCACTGTTGTGACATTCAGAGGACGAAGCCTCCCTTCAACAATTATAATTGGTAATATTCTGCTGTTATTATGTTTGTTTGTTTTTTTTTACAATTTTATCTACTAGTAATAATGTATGTAGGCTAATTATACAACTAGCCAAGACATGTAATTGAAAAATGTTTCTCTTTTAGGGAAATGGATGATGACTAAGTTAAAATATGATTAAAAATTGAATCTGATGAATCTCTTTCTACTTGAACTAATTGATAGTCTATATTGACGTAATTAACCAGTATGGACAGAACCATAACCTAATCATGAACTGACCAGAGACGTTAGGGTATGAGAAAAGGGTAGAAAGACCGGAAGGTAAAATTGGCCGTCTGACAAACGGAACCCTCTTTCTTATCCGGGGATAGAATATTTATACTCGAGAGATTATCATGTCAAATCATTAGGTTTAATTACGGTTTTACCAAGGAGGAGGCATAGAATGAATTCGTGCACTCGTATGAGGGGAATTTGTTAGCTGAGGAGTATACCGTTTCACATAATCAATTACACTTCAACAAGAAGATTGGTCACATCCATTAAAACTAAAAGAGATCATAATTCAATAACATTGTCTTGGTTAGTTCTTATTAACTATCTATTATATTGGTATCTATATCTATATTAATATCTAATTATTTATCATTTGAATAGCTCTAATTAAAAAGAATTGCGACTTAGATCAAGATAATAATAGCTAATTGGTGTTTAACCACATTTTAAAATTACATTTTCTTTTCCCTGAGGATTCGACACTTGATTCACCAGACTACACTACAATTGACCCGGTACACTGCCGGTAAGATTGGACACCCAGTTTTAGCCGATCAAGTTTTTGGCGCCGTTGCCGGGGAATAAGCGATGTTAATTTATTATGTCTATGGTTACTACTTATATTAGCTCAAAACTCTTGAGAATAAGTCAACACTTTTCTTAATCTCATTTCTACTTTTCGTTTCTTTGGTACTTACCTCATTGGTAAGTAGCCACTTTTACTGTTTTAGTGTTGTTTTCTATTTTTGTAGTTGATGACCCGAAGCGGTAAGGCACCACTTACTCCTTATAAGCCAGATATAAATACTTACGAAAGACAATTAAGAGAAGAAAATAGAGCGTGGCCAAACCAAATAAGGACATCTTGAGACATATCTCCCAAGAATCATCAATTCAAGGTAAGGAAATGGCCGAGGCCAGTGAAGAAACACCACCTGAACAAGGGCTTGTTCATGCCCAAGGACATGGACAAAACCTCAATAATCTTAATCCACCGTTACAAAATCTACCACCACCACCACCACATCTCAATAACCAGAATCCCAATAATCGGAATAACCAAAACCGAAATCAGAATAATCATCATAATAATAACCCACCAAACCCAAGACCGATTTGTGATCAGACTTTGAGAAGAAATGAAACTAACAATCCAATTCGTCTACCTAATGAAGGAGCAAATAACTTTGAAATTAAATCCCATCTTTTTGGTTTGATTGACACACGAGCTCAATTTCTTGGTGAAGATGGCGAAGATCCGCATCATCACCTATATCTTTTGAAGAATTGTGCAACACTGCCAAGAGCCAAGGTGCTCATCGTGAATTGACAAGGATGTCGATGTTTCCTTTTTCATTAAAAGGAAGAGCTAGAGACTGGTTTATGTCACTCCCACATCATTCGTTGACAAGTTGGCAGGACATTCAAAGCGAGTTTCTAAAACAATATTTCACGCCAGGTAGGAATTTGGAATTGAAGGTCGAAATTGCTAATTTTAGACAAGGATCCGAGGAAACACTTGGAAATGCGTGGGAAAGATTTAAAAAGTTGTTAAGAGCTTGTCCCGATCACGGTTACTCTCTTGACATGCAAATCCAACTTTTTTGCCGTAAATTGAGAAAGGACTCACGTGCTGATGTTGATCATGCATGTGGAGGCTCTTTGATGATGAGTGAAGCACAAGTTGTTTATGATGCAATTGAGAAAATTTCTAAGAATAACCGAATGTGGGAAACAGTTTCGATGCGAGAAAAGTAGCATTTGTAAGTGAATCTACATCAAACTCGAAGTTTTAGCACATCTGGAAAATCTTAGTAGAAAGTTTGATGGCTTACAAGGAAACAAGAATTCTAGCTCGGAAGGAAAATTATCAAGCTGAATATTCGAATAATGATAACGGAATAGAAGAATCGAAGAATATTCTAGGAAGAAGTGAGTTTTCAGAATAAAGATAGGAATTTGAATAATGCTTATTCAAACTCATTCAATGCCATTAAAAGAGACCATCCTACCTTTCGTTCATTTGAAAACCCAAGTAAGCAAGGACAACCACCCTATCCTGCTCAATACAAAAGCTCATACAATACTCAAAACCAAAGTTACAGTGGAAATTCGTCAGTCAAAACCAGCAATTACCACCCAGATTATACCCACAACACACCACACAAAGTATACCAGTTACTCAAAGTTCAACTCAGCCCGTAGAAGGAGTTGACAAATGGGAAAAATTAATGGAAAACATGATGGGTGTGATGTCTACCCAAGCTCAGAATATGGAAACCATGATGACTTCTATAGGAACTGTCACTAAGGATATGAGTACTTTGAAAACATCCATGAGTGGGCATGACACGAGAATGAGAACTATAGAGGCATCAGTCGTAATATGGAAGATCACTTGAGTAGAGAAGGAGAACGAAAAAACCAGTAGACCTCCGGGAGGATTACCTAGTAATACTGAAAGAAACCCTAGAGAGGTGAATGTTGTTATTACCCGAAGCAGAAGGATATTTGGAAGTAACGGAGTAGAAAACTCAGGAAATAATGAAGTAGAAGATGATTTGGATGATAAATTCGAAAAGGACTTGAAAAGCAAGGACGAACCAGAATTCAGTGAAGAAGAAGAAGAAATAATTGATGAATTCTTAAGTCGTAATGATCATATTGGCCCGAAATGAAAGAGGAAGAATGGATCAAAGTCCCGAGAATACTTGAAAAATCCAAGGGCTAGCGATCTACGAACCTTATTCAATGAACATGTTAGAAAAGACGGTTTCTTCGATAGCCTGAGACCAAGTAGGAGTAGCAATACCCCAACAGAACAAGTAAAGAAGGATTTTGAACAAATTTCAAGGAAGATATTACGAGAATCATGACACATGGAGACCACGGATGCTCAAACATTTAAGGAAGCATCGCTTATCTAAGGAAAAAGGTAAGGAGAGCATAAGCGCAAAACACGAATTTATTGACCTTAAGTCTTTACCTTACCCACCTAGAGATCAAATTAAGAAGTTGAAAACGGATAAAAGTATGCACGTTTCCTTGATACATTTTCGTCACCGAATGTCAATATTCTGTCATAGAAGCACTAATCAATATGCCTACTTATGGCAAGTTTCTTAAAGATATTCTCTCGAACAAAAACGTTTAGAAGAATATGAGAACATCTCGCCTCAACGAAGAATGTTCCATGATATTACAAAGACAAACTTCCTCCTAAACTAAAAGATCAGGTAGTTTTACCATCCCATGTGAGATTGGGGTTTCTGTTTAAAAGGTACTCTGTGATCTCGGAGCTAGCATTAATCTTATATCTTTTGAGGATTATAGGAAACTTGGAATAGGAAAACTTAAAAACACCGAGATGACTCTCCGGATGGCGAGATAGGTCTATTAAACGCCCTAAAGGAGTCATTGAAGATGTATTGGTTAAAATAGATAAGTTTTACTTTCCAGTTGACTTTGTAGTCATGGAAATGGAAGAAGGATTTTCAAAGACCTCTTATTCTAGGTCGACCATTTCTAGCTACAGGAAGAACTCTTATTGATGTTCAAAAAGGCGAATTAATTTTAAGAGTCAATGAAGATGAAGTCACCTTTAATATCTTTAAGGCTATGAAACATCCATACAAATCACTAGAATCATGTTCATTCATAGAAAGCATATCTTCTATGTATATAAATGATGCTGAATCGCAAAATTTTGAAGATAAGCTCGAAGAATGTTTAGCCTTATCTATCTATGAAGGAGACAGCCAAGAAAAGAAAGAAATCATTTTTTATATCGACACCGGAAGTTCTTTTGAAAAACGTCCATGGCATCGTTATTTAGATTTAGAGGCTGGATGGCCCAATATTGAAACCTTCGGTAGAGAGAGCCACCAAAGAATGCGGAATTAAAACCTCTCCCTGCAAATCTCAAATATGCCTTTCTTGAAAATGATAATTTGCTTCCTGTTATTGTCTCATCATCGTTGACCAAGTCACAGGAAGATCGGTTGTTAAGAATGTTAAGACAACATAAGAAAGCGTTTGGATGGACGATTCTGAGATATTCAGGGAATAAGTCACGAGATTTGTGTACACAAGATCATCTTGAATGAAGAGGCTAAACCATGTATCCAACCACAACGCCGTCTCAACCCAAATATGCAACAAGTAATCAAGAAAGAGGTTATTAAGTTACTAGAAATGGGAATAATCTTTCCCATATCTGACAGTGAGTGGGTAAGTCCTACTCAAGTAGTGCCTAAAAAAAGGCGGATTCACGATAAAGGAAAATGATAAACATGAATGGATTCCAACAAGGAAGTCACAGGATATCGAATGTGCATCGATTTTAAGAACCGAATGAGCATACCAAGAAAGACCATCATCCACTTCCATTCATCGTACAGATGTTAGAACGATTAAGTGGACATAAATTTTATTGTTTCTTGGATGGTTATTCAGGTTATTTACAAATATTTATTGCAGCAGGAGATAGAGAAAAAACGACTTTCACATGTCCATATGGAACTTTTGCCTATAAAAGAATGCCGTTTGGATTATGTAATGCACCAGCTACATTTCAAAGATGCATGATGGCAATATTTTCAGATATGGTAGAAATTTTTGGAAATCTTTATGGATGACTTCAGCGTTTTGGAGATTCTTTTGAAGAATGTCTTACTACACTTAGAACGCGTGCTTAAACATTTGTGAAGACACCAACCTAGTTTTAAATTGGGAAAAATGTCATCTCATGGTATCGGATGGTATTGTTTTAGGTCATCAATTTCGAAAAAGGTATTGAGGTAGATAAAGCCAAAGTTGAAGTAATTAAAAGTTACCTCCACCAAGAAACACGAAAACTCGAGAGGATTTCTTGGACATGCGGGTTTCTATAGAAGATTTATTGCAGATTTTTCACGCATAGCTAAACCTCTCAGTCATTTGCTTGAAAAAGAAGTACCTTTTAAGTTTGATGATAAATGTATGGAAGCATTTGAAACTTTGAAAGCACGACAGTAATCGCATCGATTCTAATCGCACTGCATCGGAACTTACCGTTTGAACTTATGTGTGATGCTAGTGATCCGCAATCGAGTCTGTTCTAGGTCAACGCCATGACAAAGTACTTAAGGCAATCTACTATGCATCTCATACCTTGAACATTGCCCAACTTAATTACGCCACCACCGAAAAAGGCTCACTGGTTGTAATCTTTGCATTAGACAAATTTCGATCGTATCTCATAGGTTCCAAAGTAATTGTTTATACTGATCATTCAGCATTAAAATATTTGTTAAACAAGAAAGATGCGAAGCCTCGTCTTCTTAGATGGATTCTGCTACTTCAAGAATTTGACATTGAAATTAAAGATAAAAAAGGCGTTGAAAGCGTAGTAGCGAGACCATTTGAGTCGTATGGAATTTGAAGAAAGAAAAGGAGGAAGACAAGAGATCAAAGATTCATTTCGGATGAACAACTCCTCATGGTTGATGCTCCTCCAAGAATGCAACTGGTTAAAGTGGTAATTTATCCAAAGAAAGCTCGCCATGGTTCGGTAATATTGTTAACTACTTTACCTGTAAGTATATTCCATCTCATTGGACATGGCATGAAAAAAGAAGTTCTTTTATGATTTAAAATTTTACTATTGGGAAAAGCCGGATCTTTTTGAAAATGTTGAGATGGTATAATTAGAAAATGTGTACCCAATGATGAGATTTTAAGTGTACTATCATTTTGCCATGATCGTGAAATTTGGAGGGCACCATGGAGGGTGGAAAACCGCTTACAAAGTCTTGCAAAGTGGATTTTACTGGCCTACTCTATATAAAGATGCACACCACTATGCAAGGGTTTGTGAGTCATGCCAGAAATGGGGAAATATTTCCAAGAAGCACGAGATGCCTCTCCAACCTATTTTGGAGTGTGAGTTATTTGATGTCTGGGGAATTGATTTTATGGGCCCCTTTCCTCCATCTTTTGGTAAGAAATTCATTTTAGTGATGGTCGATTATGTATCCAAATGGGTAGAAGCTGAAGCTCTTCCCACTAATGATTCTATAGTAGTGTTAAAATTCCTTAAAAAGAATATATTCACGAGATTTGGCACTCCTAGGGCTATCATTAGTGACCAAGGATCACATTTTTGTAACCGTCCATTTACAAAATTAATTGAGAAGTATGGTGTAAAACATAAACTTGGTACACCATATCATCCACAAACTAGTGGACAGGTAGAAGTATCTAATAGAGAAATAAAAAGAATCGTGGAAAAAACTATAGAGTCAAATCGTAAAAACTGGGCAGAAAGACTAGATGATGCATTATGGGCATATAGAACAGCCTTTAAAACACCAATTGGTTGTTCTCCATATAAATTAGTTTTTGGTAAATCTTGTCATCTCCCTGTTGAATTAGAACATCGAGCCTTTTGGGCTATTAAATTTCTAAATTTTGATCCAAAGGCTGTTGGTGATTATAGATTACTTCAGTTAACAGAACTGGATGAGTTTCGTCTCGACGCTTACGAAAATGCTCGAATCTACAAGGAACGCACGAAATCTTTCCATGATAAGAGGATCTATCTTCGTGAGTTTCATGTAGGTGATCGAGTACTCTTATATAATTCACGTTTGAAGTGGTTTCCAGGTAAGCTTAAATCAAGATGGACAGGTCCATATGAGGTAACAAAAATCTATAAGTCAGGAGCTATAGAATTAACTGATGGATTCACAACTTTTATAGCCAATGGTCACAGAGTGAAGTTATTTGTAAAAGAAGAAGGGATACCTCTAACAAGAGAGGTTATGTACCTGAGCGACCCTCCAATGATTAAAAGAAACGTTTTGCTATCAGCCACAAACTGAGCTGATTCCAGGTACACTCTTTCTTATTTTTCGTTTAAAATACATTTTAGGTAATTTAGTCTTTTACCGGATAGACATTAAAGAACTGGAATGCCTTTTATAGATAGAATAGAAGTTTTTATTCTACTTTTAAAATTAGGTTTAGATAAAGATGTTGCCTTTAAAATAGAAACCTTAGTTTTTAAATTGAATAAAGAACTGATAAGTAAAATTAGAGAAAGAGATCTTTGTAATGGGAAATCGAGAAGTGCTATAAAGAGAAGGGCAAGATTCCTACTAAGGTGTAGAATCTGTGGAAAGAGTGAGCACAGTGGAAAATGTGGGGAAAGCACAACCAAATCCCAGGATGAATGTTTGAATGTAATTAAGATGGGAACGACTAGGTGGTTATCCGAAAATCCCGATGGACAACAAAGAGAGAATTCAAACGCATCATTCCTAGGAATTAGGTTGATGGACCGCTACTATAGAAATCTCAAGAATTAAGGATGATAGGAGTAAGTAGATTGAATTTTATTTTCAAAGATTTTATAAAAATTTTATGATAAACTTATTTTTATCATATATGGTTTATATGATATAATTAGAATTTATCATACAAAAATATCGTAGTAATTTATTTTATCATTAAATGATTTTGGGATTTTATAAAAATATTTTTATGATACAAAAAAAAAAAAAAAAAAAAAAAAAAAAAAAAAAAAACGGAGTTTTGATAACCCGGCGTAGGGCGACTAAACCGGTCCACGCGGAATTAAATGAACTTAACCTACGGGTTCTCTCTTTTCTTCTTCTTCTCCCCAATTTTTTTCTTAACAGCGCCGCCGCCTTCCCTTTTCTCCCCACCTCTTTACACCATAAAACCCACCTCTTCTTTTCTTCCATTTTTATTATTTCAAATACCTCTTCTACCACACACACTACAAATTTAATACATTACACTCAAAGTTGGTGATTTTCGGCTTAAGCACACAATTCGGCGTAGTGACATATTTTCCGCCACCCACGTTTTTCTACATCCCTCACATTTTCAGGTAATCATCTAATATAATTATTTATCAAGTTTATAATTTTAAGTATCAATTTTATCAATTTTTGTTGATGTTTTCATTTTGTTTTAATATTAATTTTTGTTATTTGTATTTGGTGTTGTTGTCGATACCACAATCGTAGATGGTCGAGTCTTCCTCTCGTAAAAGGGTAGTAAGAAAAGAAAATCGACATACCACCTGTAGTACTGTGCATGAGCCTGGCCTCTCGACAAAGAAGAAGAGGCCATATCCTTTAAGAAAACTGCCAGTCCTGCAGCCGTAGCCGCTTTTGATAGATATTTTTCAAAATGTCCAGTACTGCTAGAACGGGGTATAGATTTTACTGCCTTAGGACTCGAATCAAGGAAATTTTTGAGAATAGATTTGGATGGAGATAGCCCATGAAGCGTGTTGACCTCGTTAATGCCACGATGGTGGCTGAATTTTATTCGATTATTTACGCTTATGAGTGTAGATGAAGGCCCTTTGACCTCTGTTTCTCTTAGAAATGCTACCGTCCCTTTTACTCAGTCAGTCATTAATGCATTTTTTGCCATTCCTGAGGTTCCTGATGAGGAAGATTATTATTCTGTTTGGGGTTTAATCCAGCCTAGTGTTTTGCAAGCTAAGGCTTATGAAGCTCAACAAGCCTTCGACCCATCTGCGACGTGGATTGATAATAGGTTTGCATACGGGGGTTGTATTAAGGATGTCAGAGCTATTAAGATGTTTCTGGGCTATAATGTCAGTCCATCTACTCATGTCAGTGCTTTTGGTAGAGATGATGTCATTACTGCTTGGGCAATAGTTAAGGATATTCCGGTCAATCTAGGAAAATTGATTTTCAATAAGGTTTGGGATTTTGCTCATGCTCGTATTCCGCAAGGAAACATGCCATTTCCAAATCTAATCTCTGCATTGTGCCTGATGGCGAGAGTTCCAGCCTTACCGGCTGACAAAATTGTTTCTGCTGATACCCCAATCATAGGTCCTAGACTTGCCCCGCAACCTGCTGGTAAACTTGATTATAATAATCCTAACCGACAATGTCGCCACAAGAAATCCTCGCACTAGAATCCCACCCTATTTGGATCCTCTTCAGGCGACTGTGCGAGTCGAGTTATCACCAGTCTGACGCCATTCTAAGTGCAATTGATAGAAGTCAGACTAATATGCTGTTAGGATTCGACCGAGTCAGGCAGTGGGCCAATGATATTAGAGTGGGAGTTAGAGGTCAGCGAGCTTTTATGAGAGGTCAGACCACCTTATGAAGCGGATGTCCGATGATCGCCTCGGTGCCAGGCGCGATCCCTATACCTTACCAACTGGGTTCGACCGATTCTTCGCCTCCTACCTCTCAATCCTACACTCAGTTACTTCAGTCGTTTAGTATGTCGTGGTGGTATGTTTCAGTGTCACGGTGCTACTTCAGGATTTGGAGATTACGCTTCGATTTCAGCTGTCACTACCGGTTTTGGATCGCTTGGATTCGATAGTTCGGTTACTATGTCTACCATGCGTTCACAAGATCCATTCTATACCACGACTTCAACTTCCGACTTTGGAGCAGTTTCGACTCAATCCATGTCACAGCCGCCGCATGATTTGAATTTTGAAGACTTCGAATAAACTGATTAAAATTTTATCATTGGAAAAACATTTGTACTTTGATGACTATTTCCTTTCATTATGTTGTTTTGGCACTAGAAATTTTAACGTTGACGTTTGGTTGATGCACTTTTTAATAATTTCCCCAGTTCGTAAGAATTTATTTGGTAATAATTTATGTATAACATTTTGATGAATGATGTATTTTATTTTGTTTGATTTTGAAAATTTTCTGGCCATCAACACACAAATTAGACTCTGTCCGTGAATAGTGAAATCCGGCGTACGCCGGGTATATTCCGGTTCACGCCGGGTTATCACCGACCTGACAGCTATATATATATAGGGTATTTATTTCGACAGAATTAAATAGATTCCGGCGTAGGCCGGAACACACCGGTTTACGCCGGAAAATCTATTTATGACACTGAAACGAATTTTTCCTCTTCTGCTCGAATTTTTACCTATAAATAGCATACCTTGCAATCTTAGAAGGATACCCCTTCCTCTCTTTCACCTACTGATTAACGGTAGAAAATGTCCAATCATTCCTCTCCTTCAGTTAACAGTTACTCTCCCCAGTTGTACCCAAATGATGAAACCCCGGATATTCAACATTTATTTTTCGATCCTAATAATTATCCGCACTAAACATTTTTTCAAGACCGTTATCAGCCAATTTCGGTCAGTCCCCTATTTTACTTGAGAAAGGTCTCAACTTTCGAAAAATGAACCAGTGGGGATTTCTCCGTATTGAAGGAGGTGGATGGGATCGTTTTGTCCGTACACCAAGAGGCAAGGTCAATGTCACTCTAGTTCGAGAATTTTATGCACTCTGTCGGACGACTGTTTACGTCGATCGACACGCTTTTGTGCGTGTCCGTGGTTGTATTGTACCATTCACTCCTTTTATCATCACTCAAGCTTTTCAAATACCTCCTGTCCAAACTACCCCAAATAGTCATTATGAATCGCAGTGGAATTTGGACACAGTTCATGGTGTTATTGATAAATGTGCCGAAGCTTTCCAAATTCTCTTTCCAAATTACAACCGTGATCATGTTGTCTCCACTTCACTCTCGCTTCCTCATCTTGAACACTGGAAACATTTTATAAATTCGCGAGTTTTTCCAACTTTGGACTTTTCCGAGGTTTCGATGATGAGATCTTTGCATCTTGTATGCTATTACGATTGGAGCTATTATTGACTCTGGGAGTCTCGATCCACAAGACGGCTATCAACTTTGCTCTTGGTAGATTTAAATTTTCGTCAACCGATGCCGTTTGCGTCTTTGATCTCTAAACTCTGTATCCGTTTTGCGGGAGTTCCGGAGAATGCTTCGGATGAGATCTTTCCTTCTCGTCAACCTCTTCTAGGTCTGCTTCCAGTAAATGTACCAAGCGGTTCATCTGAGAAGAAGATTAGAGAGGTCATTTCATGTGTGAGATGGGAGGAGTCTAAGTGATTGGTTTATAAGTGGAATAAGATGTTTTAAGTTTTTAAGTTTTTAAGTTCTTTTTAAGTTGTTTTAGTTTAAGAATTTCCTTTAAGTCCATAAGTTTGTTTAATTATGTCCTTATATTTTGTGTAATATTAATATTTCCTTTAATAAAAATGTTATGTTGTAATCTTTTCTTTCTAAATGAATAATTTATAAGAAAAACTCGTATCACCTTAATTAAAATCATTCCTTTTATTTTCTACCCAATTATTGCACTCACTTATCATCGGACGATGATGTGATTCGCTAGTGTGGGAATGGAGTTAGGTTAGTAAATAAAATGAAGTTAATATATCAAATACTTATACACTTAGTTTAATTATCCTCAAGGAAATAAATGAAATAATATATAATTATTATAATAAAAATGATATATTTTGATAGAACAAATTTTTAATTAAGTAAAGTAAGCTTGATATATTATTTCCATATTATTTATATCTATTTTAGATTTTAACAAGAAATTAAGTATGTATATCTAGATAAATAGTATGAAATATATTTTTTTATGGAATTGGACAAAGAATCACTTATAATAAAATTTTAGAATAATTTTCATTTCAAGACAAGTATGAAATTGGAATCGGACTAGGAATGATGAGATTTTTGGCATTACTTTGATTAACTAGAGCTAAATAGCCTACCCGAACATAATTTCCAATTTTGTCCCCACTCACACTTTGTAGAGTGATCAAGACCTCACTCGAATTTAGCCATTATGATTAACTAGATAAAACCGACCCTTAACTTAAATTGGTCTACATTTCTTTGAAATCCCATAAGTATAGTATGTGCTTATGGATAGCGGTGGCGACATCGAAATACAAAAGTGGTATAAGTGAGATTGGAATAAATATTATTTGGAAGGCAATCTTGTATCAATTGTTGCTATTCTTGGAATAGTTGGGTACTAATATATTAGTTCTCACCTCATGACGCTTGAAAAATAGTCGATTCTGGCAATAAGTTCGGATATGTTAGTTTAAAAAAAAAAAAAAAATAATAATAATAATAATAATAAAAATCATTAAATCAGTGTCAGGATGTTACTAATCAAGATATTTTTTTTGATCAAAAGTTGAAGGTGTAAGTACGTACGACTTGCTTCTATCTCTTTCGATTTTCCTTTCTTATCCTTCGATTAACCAAACACCCTGAACCTGAACGTTATAAGCCATTTTGCCAACTACTTGACTTAGTCTTTGATTCCAATAATTCGTACAGTGGCGATTTTAAAGTTATTCTAAATATTTTTATTAAGTAATTCATGTAGAATTTCATTTTAGATAATATTTTATAACTAATTTATTGAATTATACACACTTTTTATCTTCTTAAATAATCTTAAATAGATAAAATTAATATAACTAAAATATCGACGATATACCTTACTAAATTAAAATTTTAGTCTAAATAAATTATATTGTTTTCATTATGAATATGTATCTATTATTTATCGCTTATTTTCTTTTATGACGATCAAGTTTTAAAGTGGGAATAGTTGATATATGTTAAATTTATAACAAAATGTTATCACATTTTATACATATTATTGATTAATTTTATCTAAAAATATTAAATGATAGTAAAATAACATATAAAAATCTAATAAATACAAATAAATAACATAATACAAATTATAACTTTTGTTGTCGATTTACCTGCATGTTTTTGTCGTTTTTTGTTGTTGTTATACGGTATTATGTGATACAAAGTAGAAGAATCGAATCAAATCATACAAAAAAAATCATCAAGTGGCGAGAAACCCGCCATGAGACCGGAAGAAACCGGTTCACGCGGATTATGTGATAATTACCCCATGTTACCCGTACGTGTGCGTCGACACATGATATTCGAATCAGTTAATCCCGCCAAGACGCTGGATCAGTTCAGCGCACGCCGGACCGTAGATTACGCTTTATAAATACCTCATTTATGAGGTATGAAAAAATATACCAATATATATACCAATATATATATATATATCCCTATCTTATCTACTCTCTGTAAATATTATTTCAGTAGGCATTATGCCTAAAAAGTAGTAGTAATAATGTTGTAATAGTAAGAATAATTATTGAAGATTGTTGAATTTATCACTGTTGTGACATTCAGAGGACGAAGCCTCCCTTCAACAATTATAATTGGTAATATTCTCGTTGTTATTATGTTTGTTTGTTTTTTTTTACAATTTTATCTACTAGTAATAATGTATGTAGGCTAATTATATAACTAGCCAAGACATGTAATTGAAAAATGTTTCTATATTTTAGGAAATGGATGATGACTAAGTTAAAATATGATTAAAAATTGAATCGATGAATCTCTTTCTACTTGAACTAATTGATAGTCTATATTGACGTAATTAACCGGTATGGACCAGAACCATAACCTAATCATGAACCGACTGAGAGACGTTAGGGTATGAGAAAAGGGTAGAAAGACCGGAAGGTAAAATTGGCCGTCGACAAACGGAACCCTCTTTCTTATCCGGGATAGAATATTTATACTCGAGAGATTATCATGTCAAATCATTAGGTTTAATTACGGTTTTACCAAGGAGGAGGCATAGAATGAATTCGTGCACTCGTATGATGGGGAATTTGTTAATTGAGGAGTATACCGTTTCACATAATCAATTACACTTCAACAAGAAGATTGGTCACATCCATTAAAACTAAAAGAGATCATAATTCAATAACATTGTCTTGGTTAGTTCTTATTAACTATCTATTATATTGGTATCTATATCTATATTAATATCTAATTATTTATCATTTGAATAGCTCTAATTAAAAAGAATTGCGACTTAGATCAAGATAATAATAGCTAATTGGTGTTTAACCACATTTTAAAATTACATTTTCTTTTCCCTGAGGATTCGACACTTGATTCACCAGACTACACTACAATTGACCCGGTACACTGCCGGTAAGATTGGACACCCAGTTTTAGCCGATCATCTGGTCGCGCCAAGATTTGACGCAGTGGTTGATCTGTGACCACAGTGATTGAATGTGTTTGGAAGTATGGTCGTAACTTTCTAGAGGCGTGTACTAGAGCCAAAGCTAGCTTTTCTGCGTTGGTGTATCTGAGCTCCGGTCCATGTAAATGAAGAATGCAGGTTCTTAGATCTAAACGAATTAGATCTATGCGCAGCGGATGGATCACGATTTATATGACACAATTCATAATTAAAGGACTTAAAAACTACAAGGGGGTTTAAGATTATGTTACCAATAACGGGAAGAGTCGCCTTGATCTTCCGATGTGTTCTCCAAACGGCGGTTGGTGGACACCCTTCTTGATACACGAGCCTCCTTGATATGCAACCAGAAAAATCCCGAAGATTTTTCCAACTCGAACCCTAAGAATAGAGGCCGAAATTTTTCGGCCAATTTCTCTCGGTGAATAGTGACGTGAATAGTACCTTGCCATTAGACTTGGGAGAACTCTCTTTATATAGGAGAGTAATCAATGTCCTCCAAGAATTAAATAATTAAGTGATAATTATCACATTAATCCTTTTCCAAATAAAAGATAAATAAAATGATTATCCCAAACAAATTAGGATAAATCATATTATTATCCAATAGTCCATGAATTATCATTTAACAAATAAAAGATAAATCACATGTCAAATAATTATCCAAGAAAACTAATTTCTCTCTAATTAAATGACATATATGGCGCCACCATTAAGGGTCAAAAAGCCCACATAAAATGTCTTTTATGTGTATTATATTATTTAGCCCAACTAAATAATATCTATGCATATCAATTAATTAGCCCAGCCAATTAATTATCACTGAGGCCCAAGTAACAAGATTACTAGTCCGAATTACAGAAGCCACATCGGGGACCATGGACCTATAACCACGTAGCTTCAATAATTAATTATTCCATCGAACAGAATAAGTACATTAATTATTAATTCGGGATTACGCCACCATAAACCCGAACCGAACTCTACCGATTATAGATGTATACTTATACTCAACCCATAGAGTGAATAAGCGTCCATTGATATAATCACTACATACGGATTAACCCTCCATAGATCGTCCATCTCGAGTGGGAAGTCTCCGTGAACCCGACTCGAATATCTTATCCTTATTTACCATCAACCCACGATGATCAATTAGTACACATATCGACTAGTAGCTAATTAGTCAAATGTGAACTCCCGGGATCGATCATTTTCTTAGGGCTAACAAACAAGGGGACTGTCTCTCTACTTCCCGCAGGAAGGAATGGATTCCATGTCTGTGAAAATCAGAACTACTCACTCATCCGGAGATAGTGCCAATGAGAAGTGGCTTGGAACACATATTAAAGTGAACTGTAACTAACACATCAAACACTACCCCGGGACAAGCAGCATCCTGTGATCACCTCAGGATTAAGGTTGATCCATCTATGATCATCTAATGATTTAATAAGATTCCTCGATTACGGAATTATACCGAGAAATACAGATTAAATCGGTCTAGTCCTATATGAATGCCATCATATATAAATGCCCTAGCGTAGGTACCTCTACCGACAAGTCCGGATAAGACTATCACACCCTAAAGTGTTCAGGCGCATTATTGGTGTTTTAATCAAGAGACCCTAAACTCTGATTAAGTTCACCACGGACTAACAGTTTAAGTATATCACCACTAACTCAATCCTCACGTGTAATCCATACACTGAGTTAAGTGGTTACATACTGAGATATACTTAGGGTTTGCATGATGTATTACTTTACAAGCACAAAGCAAGTAATAAGGTGAGATAAATTCTGTCATTCATTATTAAAAACAATTACACAAATTGTCTTTCGGGCACTACACCTAACAGTAAAGCCCTGCTTACGTAAAACACGGGTGTTTGTATGTATCCCTCTTCTCTGATTAGGACCGCACTGATTGCCTTGTCAACCACTGCCAAGTATAAAAGCAGAGCCTCTCCTTCCCGAGGAGACGTCAGGGTTGGTAACTCGGCCAAATACTCCTTCAGATCGTCAAATGCCTTTTGACTGTCCTCATTCCACTGGAAGGGACTTGCTTTCCTCAGGATTTTAAAGAATGGTAAAGCACGCTGTGCCGATTTGGATAGGAACCTACTCAGGGCGGCCATGCGGCCTGTTAGCCTTTGCACCTCCTTGATGCTTCTGGGTGGTGGCATCATTCTTAAGGCTTCGACCTTATCTGGGTTGGCCTTAATTCCTTCTTTTGAAATCATGTAACCCAGAATTTACGACGACCGACCCCAAGCGTGCACTTTTAGGGTTGAGTTTCATTTGGTCCTGCTGAGTACCCGAATACTTCTCGGACGTCGGTCATATACTGATCGAGAGACCTGCTCTTGATCAAGAGATCATCCACGTAGACTTCCATGCATCTCCCGATTTGCTTCTCGAAGATTTTATTCACTGCTCTTTGATAAGTGGCGCCAGCGTTCTTTAATCCGAATGGCATGGTAACATAGCAGAAAGTTCCTTCTTCTGTTATGAATGCCGTTTTTTCTGCATCGTCTGGGTCCATAGCAATTTGGTGGTAACCCTTATATGAGTCTAGAAATGCAAAAACTTCAAAACCGACTGTCGAGTCAACTAACCTGTCAATTTTAGGCAGTGGGTAACAATCCTTGGGGCAGGCCTTGTTCAGGTCGGTAAAATCTACGCACATTCGCCAGCTACCATCTGGCTTCTTTACCAGGACTGGGTTGGCGAGCCAGGTCGGGTAAAACACTTCACGTATGATCCCGGCCTGGAGTAACTTCTCAACTTCCTTTTGAATGGCCTCCATTCGATCTTTTACGAACTGTCTTTTCTTCTGCCTGATCGGTTTCCGGGCTGGGTCAACATGCAGCTTGTGCAGAGCCAGCTCGGGAGATAAGCCTGGCATGTCATCTGTTTTCCATGCAAATACGTCTCTAAACTCCCTTAAGATCTTAACAAGTTCTGCCTTAAGCTGGTCTGGGATCCATGATCCTATGTTGACTGACAAGCCTTCATGCTCTTTTCCCAAATTTACTACATCGATTTTATCATCCGATGACCAGCTTTCTTCTTCCTCTGGGAGAAACTCTTCCACAGATACTTGTTGTACCATCATTCTTCCATTTACAGTGGCCGTGTAACAACTCCTGGCTGTTTCGACGTCACCTTTGATTTCTGCCGTCCCCTCCCAAGTCGGGAACTTCAAACTGATGTGAGCTGGGGAGATTACCGCTCGCAGATCTATTAGGGCAGGTCGCCCCATGATAACATTGTAGGCCGATGGGGCCCTGACCACCACATAACTCACCATAAGGATCCTGTCCCGAGGTGCTTTTCCAAAGGTGGTTGGTAAGCTGATCATACCCATGGGGTGGACTGGTGGTCCCGCAAATCCGAATAGCGGAGATGACACAGGTGCTAACTCCACATCCTTTAATTTCATTGACTGAAAGACATTGTAGTATAGCACATTGACTGCACTTCCAGTGTCTACACAGATACACTTCACCGTATGTTTGTTGATTACCGCCTCGATAACCAAGCCTTCGTTGTTGATGAGGAGAGGGAGAGGGTCGCGTGGACCGTAAATTACCTCCGGACAGACCTCCTCGTTTTTTCCCGAGTCCTGCCTTGGTAGGCGCCCGGTTACCTCTTTCCTCCTCAGGTCGGGACGATGTACTCGGACCGCCTCAGATGGTATTAATGGTATTGATAGGACGATTATTTGGTTGTCCCTCAGGTCCTGGAGATGGCTCCCTCCTTCGTCTGTAATCATCCTTTCGGTCATGACCGAAATCTCTCCTCTTGTATTCCCGTCTTCCACGGGATTCTGGGTTACGGGATCTATCTATGACCTCGTCAAGTTTCCCTTCCATAACAGCAGCGTCAATCTCTCTCTGTAAATCCCGGCATTGCTCCGAATCATGGCCAATGTCTTCATGAAACTTACATTATTTGGTCTGGTCCCTCTTTTCCCGGGGACCCCTCATAGGAGGTGGAGTGCGGGCGATGCCTTTTCTTTGCATTATATCGAGAACCTGCTCGCGTGATCTATTCAGAGGGATAAAGTCTATTTCTTGAAGAGCCCCCTTTTTTCTAAGTCGGTCAGTTACAGGTGCAGCTACTCGGTCCCATACTGGTTTACGCTTTCTATCGGATCGGTCATCCGATTTCTCTTTCTGGGGGCTTCTGACTCCCTCTTTAGGCGGTTAGCCTCCTCACCCTGACAGTGCTTGTATGCTAGATCCATACACTCGTCCATTGACTTTGGAAGTCGTCCATTTAGCTTGGCGTACAATCGACCTTCTCGTAATCTTGCTACGAAAGAGGTGATCAAGAGGTGCTCTTCTGCATTCCCGACCTGCCTAGACTCCTCGTTGAATCTCTTCAAGTACTGTAATACGGACTCTTCTTTTTTCTGTCGAATGGTGAGGAGGTACGTGACATTCCTCTAGAAAGGTTTGGCCGTGACAAAAGCTTGCAGAAATCTTCTTGCCAGGGTTTCAAAGTTTTCGATGGACCGGGGCGGTAGCTTCTGGAACCACTCACGTGCTCTGCCCGTGTGCAGTGCCGAAAAGTCCTTGCACTTCATCTCCTCTGCTGTACAATCTAAATTCATGTGCGTTAGATACTGGAAGAGGTGATCCTGGGGATCTTTCGTTCCGTCGTATGCTTCTAATTTTGGGATCTTAAATCTCTCTGGGCGTGGGTAGTTCAAAATCTGCTCTGAGAACGGTGATTCGATAGAGAGATCGTCCGTTTTCTTTCCCAGGATCCCATCTAGTTCCGCCCTGGCGGCCTCCTGGGCCTGGGCTTTAACCTGTCTGTGCTGTGTATGGGAGGTGGAGAAGAGAGTTTCTCCTCTATCTTCTTCATTCACCAGATTACCCTTTAGGTCAATATTTTCTGGAGCTTCCTCTTCTCGCCCTTTTAGGGCTAAACCTAGTACACTCTTAAACGCTGGGACATCCAAATTACGTAATGCTGCGCCCAAGTGAAGGCTCTTTGTCTTTGGATCCGCCAATGTTTCCTCCGGGTTGGTTTGGGGTTGGCTAGTAGTAGCAGTTGGGTCTACTTCTCCAGCGTCTCTAGCTGCCGCTGTCTGAGTCTTTTTTCCCGTAGCTTTCGTTGGTGCCATTGCAATCTCTTGATCGAATCGCTAAGCAAGAGACCCTCCTTCTAGCGCCAATTGATGATGTTGGAGATCACCTACAGATCCTAATAACCTCGAGAGCGATTCAAACAAGAACAAGAACGATGGGAACTATAATTTGAGTATGATTAAGACTGAGCCTGAGAGTTGGTTTCTCTCAAGTTGCCTACGTATCAAATAGTGAAATTGGAATCAAGTCCTTCGTAGTTCCTTAGGGCTGAGTATATAGGGAGGCGTCTTACCTCTTTTCTTGTCCAACAAGTCGTAAAACCCTTAAACCCTAAGGATTATCGCCTGTCTATCTCCAATAAGGGATAATCAAGATATTATTCGAATTATAAGATTTCCTCCCGGTGATCCAGGGATTCTCTAATGATTATCCTATAATATAGGCACGTGCGTTATTGATCATTTAAGGAAAGAACCAGTCGGCTTTCGATGGGCTCCTCAGTCGCTCGACCTGAAGCTAAGGCTGGCATCTCTATCACTCCAGGCCGCCGAAGTGAATGCAGCCAGCAGTAGTCGAGAAGCGAGATGGGCGGACCTCCTCCCTGCAGGGTAAGGTCCATGGTGTGGGGTTCTTGGCCCTACAAGCTTCCCTCTCATCTTTCTCTATCAACCTTGGGGTGTCATAAGAGTGACACGTGGCCAGGTCTATTTTCACCATCGTCACCCTTTTTCCAATTACTTGCGATAGATTTGGTGCGTTGTTTGTTTGTTTGTTTTTTTTCCGATCATAAGGAACATATATATATATATATGCTATTGCCTTTGCTAACAGGCTACCATGGTGGTCCAAGGTCGGCGGTTGATGTGGGTGACATACTGTCAATTGGTGACGACATTATTGGAGAAAACTTCGAAGTGGAAAAATAATTTTTTTTTTAGGGGAGGAAAATTATTTTTTTCTTGAAGAGATGGGGAGGAAAGATATTTTAAAGTACATGAAATGCTATAACTTGCTTTGAATGGAAAAATTAAAAAAAATTCTACATTAGCTATGAAAAATAATATCCAGCAACCACTGAGGAAATATTGACTGGAAAAAGAACCCGAGTAAGCATAACAATTAATACATACTACATTTATAAATTGATTATGACAAAATTTATATCAAATAACTGGTTTTTTTTTTCCAGAACAAATAACTGGTACTATATTATGATGCACAGAGTAAAAGTGTATTGTGTTTATTTGTTTGTTATTTTTCTTCTTGAAGGAGTGTATTGTGTTTGTTATACACACCAATCTAGTAAGAGGACAAATTTTTTGATGTTACGTCTGGCCACAGGTATAATTTGATAGTCCGGAGTCAGTCATGTTTTATTATTTTTTATGGTCCCACATGTTTATAATAAAAATTTAGAAGATAAAAACAGTCATGTTGCAGGGTAATTAAGAAATAAGTAATGATACATGCACAATCGTTATGTCACAACACGTATATACATCGTTCATTCCTAATGTAGTGGCAATGACCAGTACTATATCCATTATGATCAATGGTTTAGATATATTGTTGAACTACCATATCTCCCAAAAACTTAAGTTGATGAGAATGTAGATAATTAACGTTATGTATCTAAATACATCCACTCAAGTGTGGGCCTATGAGAGGGGAGAGATGCCCAACACTTTATTTTTTTTTGTTTGAACTCCGGACTTTCTGCTCTGATACCATATTAAACTACCATATCTTTCAAAAGCTTAAACTGATGAGAAGGTAGATAATTAACATTATATATCTCAATATACATGTGACACAACAGTTGTGTCTGTAAGAAATTTATTTTCATCTAAACACTAATAACGAGGGGTACGCACACATGATCCGTTTTTCGGTTTCTTACCACTTTTAAAACCAAATCATTTTATACGGTTTTAAAATTTATAAAACAAAATCGAATCATAACTAGGTAAAACTTTTTTTATTCGGTCGAGTTTGGATTGGCTTCGGTCCCAGAACCAAACCATTTTATTCCCTCCGTTCCTTAGATATATATCACCGGCATTCCTCACCAAATCATGGCATGCTCAGCAGCCTCAGAGGTCCCTCATACATGAAGAAGCTTCACTAGAAAACTCCCTCCAAATTTCATTTAATCTTTCAAATAATCAGACAACAAGAAGCACCCACCTTTTTATATTGCAGTAGTTGGTCAATGTTATTGGTATATTAGGTTCCACCATCTCTCTATCTTGTGAAGCACAACTTATAATTGTTTCTTCGTTCTCGGGGTTCTTGTTCTTATCTTAGCAGACAAGTATATTGCCCCCCTCTCTCCCCCCCACCCCTTTTTTGGTGTGTGTGTGTGCAAAAAGTTAAAAAGGAAGGAGATGTTCAGTATGAAGACTAAGGAAAGTAAGGTGTCCTCTCCGGTGAAAGGCAGGGGCGCCACCGGAGAGACGGCAGGTTTGGAAACTAGGCCTGGAGGAATGTTGGTGCAGAAGAGGCTAAGTGATGCCAATCAAAATCATGCTGTTGTTCCCACTATTAAAGTCAGGGTGAAATATGGTTCTATTTATCATGATATCAGCATTTCTTCACAAGCTAGATTTGGTACTTCTTTTCAATTTATAATTAGTTTTCATACATAATACTAATGTTAGTACCACTTGCCACCATCCCGACACATCAGATACTATAGTCTGATGTGTCAGTAGGACCGTTATGATGTGGCATGGAGAATTTTGTCTCAATGCCACATCAGAGTGGTGGTGATGGATGGCAATAACATAACTTTTTTTCATAATGTCTTCTTAATTAGTCTTGCATATGTTAATTTGTAAAGAGTATGATTATAATATTGAAGTGGGATTTTTGTAGGTGACTTGAAAAAATTGTTGGCTGGACCAACAGGACTGCATCCACAGGATCAGAAGTTATTGTATAAGGATAAAGAAAAGGATTCAAAAGTTTTTCTTGATCATGCTGGTGTTAAAAATGGATCAAAAATCTCGCTAATTGAAGATGAATTGAGCGTAGAAAGACGCTATATTGAATCGCGAAAAACTGCAAAAATGGAGAAGGCAGCAAAAGATATAGCAGCAATCGGATTTGAAATTGATCAGCTTGCTAAGCAGGTAATTAATTGCATATTGCTGAGGTGAATTTTTTTGTGGTGGTTATTGGATTGGAATATTTATCTTGTTATCTATCTTTTTTTTTCCCCTTCGATTTCGAATCATTTAATTTTGTGCTAGCAGAGTTCATCATCCAGCCACATTATTTTTTGGTCAAGTCAGGCTCAGGGGCATAGCTCAGTGGCAAAATAACTAGGGTATTATAATGATAAAATTGCATATGCGTTAAGGCGTGAGAATTTCTATCCCCGGGATCTGACTTCTCTTAGTCCGAAAAATAATAATAATGAAAATACGACATTTTTCAAACTGAACCGGCGAGGCATAACCTTTGATTTATATAATCTAAAAAAACTCTAGGTGCGGTGCAGTGAGGCCTTTTGGCTTGATGCTCGCCTATTTAAATAATATTTTGTCTAGTGGGTAGGAATAAAAGCATAAATATGATATTCTGCCTAGTGGGTGGGAATAAAAGTATAAATAAGACATTTAATCCTAGTTTCCTTAATTTTCCTTTCTCTTTCCCCTTTGATTTATAGTTATTGTCGTTAAAGGTTATAATTCAGAGTTCGTACTGACATATTTTTTCTTTCTGCTGCGGAAAAAAGAGTATTTTTATTCATTAATCGCGGTGTATCGAGCAGGTAGTTGCAGTTGAAATGGAGATTTGTAATGGAAAGAAAGTGATGGAAATAGTAATTTCAAACTTGACTGAGATGTTGATGACACAACTTATTAAACTTGATGGCATTGTTGCTGAAGGAGATGTGAAATTGCAAAGAAGAATGCAGGTTATTAATTTCTATGATGATACAATTCAAATTAAATTATCTATTTTCTTAATTTATTATTCTTGTATAAAATTTAAGTTACCAATTTTAATGATATGATTTATTTTGCAGGTTAAGAGGGTGCAGAAATACATAGAACATCTAGATATGCTAAAGATGAAGAATCCCACCATTGCAAAAAGCCAACCTAAAGTAGTAGTACAATTCAATGGACAGAGGCAAATGCCAAATTCTGTTGAGAGGATTCCAGGTCCAGTTGTCATGACGACACACTGGGAAACTTTTTGATCGATGAGATCTCCGTTTATCGCGTCTAACTTACGTTCGTATGTTAGATCATAAGATGTATGTATTTCATACATACAATTTTATGATTGTGTAATACGTGCGATATACAGAGACATGTAAAGGGACAAATGATTCAATCAGATTATGTTGCTGCCATTGGTAGTCACAATCACATTATTATACAAGTAGTATTGTACAATATAGATTGGCTAATAAGTAAATTGTAAAAAAAGTATAAGGGGGGAATTTATTTATTAGTTTCCCTGTTTTCTGGTTTTGTGTACCTAGAGTTTGACATCCCTTTGTTTGGAGATGGTGTGGTTGTTACTGTAAGTTTGGAAGTCGATCCACGTTGTATATTTAGGATATTCATGATATATATGAAATAATAAGATGATGTTTTGCTTGAATTTGTTAGGAAAAAAGATTTTGAGCTTTTTTTTTAAATTTTATTTTATTTTTTATGTAAGGATAGATTGTGAGATTTTAAGTTGTCACTTAATTTATGAATTGAATTTTTTTATTTTTAAGGAATCAAGATTTTTAGGAAAAACCCCAAACGTGGCAGTACATCAAAAAATTTAGTTGAAAATAGAGGAAACACAATCTCAGACAAATATCAAATCAAAGAAACAACTAATCTTCGACCCCCAAAGTTAACCGGAGATCATTGGCCTTTTTGATGGCTTTCGAAATAATGATTTGTGTGGGCGGCCTCACCAAATTCTGATTATGTACAGTTTCGTTTGTCCAAAACAAAATACTATAGCATATTTCTCGATACACGTAGGGCCAGTTATGTGCAGTTCTGAGGTTACACCCAATCCAATCTTGCGGGGACGAAGTCGAAAAGAATTGATGTCATTCCTCCATCGGGACAACACTTCTCCGAACCGAGTAAGCCCAACATCTTAAATTCTTAAAAAAGAAAGAAAGATATTCCATATATTTCTATTTAACCGTAGTAGTTGCAAAAAATAAAAATTCATTTTTATTTGTCGTACTTAAATTTCTAAATCACCATTTATTGTGTTTTTCTAAATCTAATTTTATTTATTAAGAGGCGAGAGTGGAAACATTATTGCATTAATTATATTCAAAATGTGTTATTGTTATTTTGATATTAAAATCAAAGCTTAAATTTTTTAATATGTGTGATATTGTCAAATACGAACGGAGGGAGTAGTTAAAATAAGGGTCAATTATTTAAAAGGACTGATTTTCAACTTATTAGGGGTAATAGGACACTCCGAAATCTTATTTAGTTATAAGGACATTCTAATTTCAAGTGAATAAAGAGGAAGAAGGAAAAAAAAAAGGAAGCAAGGGAAAAAAAAAAAAAAAAAAACTCAACCCAACATTCACTCAGTTTTTTTTTTTATTATTTTATTTTATTTTATTTTTAATTCACCATATTCTAAATGTCATATATTTTGATCTAAAACTCGGATCATCATAATTTTTTCACAAAAATTCATTTTTTTTCGTCTTTTTTATTCTAAAATCAAATTTGATATTTTTCCGAATAAATTTCATAAAATCAATTTTTTTCTTCATAAAAATCGACGTGACGTATTGATCACCGTCATGCATTGACCACCTACCCGGATGCATTGGCCACCGGGATCCATTAACCACCCCGATGCATTCACCGCCGCGATTCATTGGCTACCATGATGTATTGACCGCCGCGATCCATTGGCAACCTTGATCAGTAACATCTCATTGTAGCGATTTATGCAATGTCGTCTCATTGTAGCGATTTATGCAGTGACTTCTTATTGTAGCGATCTATGCAGTGATGTCATATTGTATCGAATTATGCAGTGACGTGTTATTGTAACGATTTATGCAGTGACGTGTTATTGTAACAATTTATGTATACCTTTGGTTGTAAAAATATGCATTTAAACCAAAAAAAAAACAAAAGAAATACAGTTATTTTACAAAGTTATCGAAAATTTAAACCAACATCAATCAAATATTTAAAGATAACAAAGAAATAAAGTTACTTTACAAAGTTATCAAATGTGTGTATCAAGTTGTATATGCGGTGACATCAATATCATTGCATCAGTTATCTAATTGTAAATACAGTCATCAATGTCACTGCATAAGTCATCAATGTCACTGCTTCAGACATCAATGTCATTGTAAAAGTCGTCAATGTCCCCTGATCGACATCAATGTTCTTTGCGATAAGTCGTCAATGTCTTCGCGATAAACCTAACAATCAGATCGATCACTCTGCTCTTGTTTTGCATTTCTCCAAATGTGGAGCTTTTAATATGGATAGAAGTACAAGTTTGGTGAAACTACAAAGACTCTTCACTATGACTCTTGTAATGGCCACACGTTGTTTGTGCCCTCCTGATAATTGGATTCATTGTGGAATCCCTCAATTCTTTAACACGATCTTGAATGTTTAGCTTAATGTCCCTGCATCATTCATCAATGTCCCTGCATCATTCATCAATGTCACTGCATAAGTCATCAATGTCACTGCTTCAGACATCAATGTCACTGCATCTTAAAAAAAAAAATCAATGTCACCAGCGGTTTTTTTTTTTTTTTTCCAGCGCTTCATTTTTTTTTTCCCCTCGAGCGCTTCAGCTTTTTTTATTTTTTTTATTTTCCTTCATTCCTTCCTTTTTCTTCTTTATCCATTTGAAATTAGAATGTCCTTATAGCTAAATAAGTTTCCTTCTTAAAATTAGAATGTCCTTATAACTAAATAAGATTTTGGAGTGTCCTAAATGATCATTAATTCTCTAACGACGGCCTTATAACTAATTTACACTTAAAATAAAACGGAAGGAGTAATATATATATATCTTTATTTTATTTTATTGTGAAGGTAAATAAAATTATCAATTAAAGTAAGTCCACTCTTCTTTCTTCGACTCTTTTTGCTATTCCCAACTTAATTATGTCTGTAGTCAAACTTCCAAAGGGTATTATCAACAAGCTTCATTCCCTAATGGCTAACTTTTGGTGGGGTAACTCCAATAAGGATTTTTCTGGCTATCATTGGGTCCGATGGAATTCCCTTTGTCTTCCGAGGGGTAGGGGTGGCCTTGGCTTCAAAAATCTGGATGTGGCAAATACTGTCGCACTGGCCAAAACTCTTTGGAGAATATACTCTAATCCCAATCTTCTGGTTTCTAAGGTTTTAAAAGGTAAATATTTTTACAAGTCTTCTGTTTTCGACTGTAAAATTTTGTCTTCCGCATCATTTGTTTGGAAAAGCCTAATGTCGTCACAAAGCTTTTTGAAAAATAATACGTGCTATGTAATTGGAAATGGAGAATCAATAAATGTTTGGAAGGACCCCTGGCTTCCCAATAATAATAATTTTCGTCCTATTACCCCTAAGGGTGATAAACCTGATAATTTAAGGGTTTGTGACTTACTCATTAATAATGCTTGGGATAGAAGTAAGCTCTCGGAATTTTTTTGGCCAGTTGATGTTCACCAGATTTCTAGCCTCCCAGTCAGTATCATGGAAAAATCGGACAAGCGGGTCTGCATGTTCTCTAACAACGGTGGTTTTGTTTCTAAAGCTGCTTATGACTCTTGTTAGCAAAGCATCCTAAGGCACGAGAACCGCTCTGATTCTTTTAATAATAATAACTTAAATAGTAAATTTTGGAAGAGAATCTGGGCTCTTCATTTACCTTTAAAAATTAAATTTTTCATATGGAAACTTTTAAAGCATGTTGTCCCGACCTCGGAGGTGCTCCAAAAAGGTTTGGTCTCCAGGCTTCCCTCTGCGTTTTGCGGAGAAGAAGTCTAAAGCGGTTGTTCATCTATTCTTGACCCGCCTTTTGCTAAGGAACTTGGAAGTGTTCGGGTTTGGTTTGGAATCTCTTTGAGAGGCCGAGAAGGTCTTTATGGCATTGGTGGGATGAAATTTGAAGGATAAGCCTACTGACTACTTTTAACGATAGATTATCTTTGTCTTGTTTTGTTCTCTGGTATATTTGGAAAGCGCGTTGTAATTATTTTTATGGCAATTCCTTTTGGTCTTTTGAGGAGACTGCGAGCTTAGCTAAAGAGGCTTGGTCCGACTATATACAGGCCAATAATGAGGAGGGGATTAACTTTGTCTATCTTTCTTCCTCTCCTGTCTTGCAGCGCGAGGACCCTCAGTCTGTGGAGGTGAGAGCATTTGTTGATGCAGCCTGGAAGCCGGAGTCTAGCCTTGCAGGGTATGGCGCAGTTCTCCTTCAGGACAATGATGCAGTTTTGGAAGCCTGGTCTGCTCAAAGGTCGACTTGCAGCTCGGCTCTAGTTGCGGAAGCCCAGGCTTTGCGTTGGTGCTTGAATAGATGTTTATCTATGGGAATTAAGCGTTTATTGTGTTATTCAGACTGTTTAGTTTTAATTAACTTTTGTAACACTTTAAATCCCCCCCAGCTTCTATCTCTGTAATTATAGATGACATTAGATGTCTAGCAGGTAGGTTCGATTACTGTAGTTTTTGGCACTCTAAGCGGGAAAACAACAAGATGGCGCATGATCTTGCTGCTCTCTCGCTTAGATCTGACGTGGGGATTTATTGGCATAATTATGTACCTGTATGGCTTTGTAGCACTTAATTCTACTTAATGAAAGCTTTCGTCCTTTGTGGAAAAAAAAAAAAAAAAAAAAAAAAAAAAAAACCAACAAGGTAGAGAGTAGAGAAGGGAGGGTGTGGTACCTCAATTACAACATCGGGACTGAGAATTAGGGATATACTTATGAGAGACTTTATGGTGCAACGGTTGTAAGAAAGTTGTATCAAATGACATACATTAGAGTCTCTCATTTTTACTCTCTTTCACATAATACACTTTTATCGTGTGTAAGAGGTTAGAAATGAATGGTTGTAATGTATGCCACTTGGTACAACCTTGCTATAACGGTTGTATTATAAAATTTGTCTATACTTATACTTCCCGTGAGAAGATGAATGTTGAATAACAAATATAATGGGGCAGTTAAGTAATAAGTATTGACCGCCCAAGTCCGGCTGAAATGCAAAATATTCTTTGTTTTGTGTCTTCTGTCTTTTGCCTCCTTCCTCACCTAACTCCCTCCCTCCCTCCCACCCTCTACCCTCCGTAAATTTAAAGAAAAAATGGGGGACCCATTACTCTTCTAAATCAATCTTTGGATTGGTTAGACGGCTTCCTGTTCCTTAAATGGGTGGTGGCCGCCGGTGCCAATGATGACAAAGTTAAGACTGACTGTGTTATCACGGATCAACATAAATTAGTAATACTACTACTAGTATAAAATATGAGGTCATTTCACGTTGATTTTGTCACATAATATAAATTAATTTATAATACAATTAAGTATTGTATATTTACACAACTATTCCATTTATGATTTTTAAGAAGATTTTTTTTAGACTTTTATCATTTATAACATTTAACCACATTTTAAAATTGTATGAAACATCAATTAAATATACATGTGTATTTTTTTTAGCAGAACTGAATATATATTTTGAGACTGAGAAAGTACTCCCTAGTAGATACTCCCTCCGTTTTTCTATATGTCGTAGAGATATTCACACAGATCAAGAAATAATTAATATGTCTAAAATATGATATTAGAAATGTATTTTTTTTTTTATTGAAGATGTAGATAATGTATTTTTTTTATCGAAGATGTAAAGACTTTATTGTTAAAGAATGAAAAAAAAAATTAATACATGATGCATTGTAAATGTAAAATGTAACGCCCCCGGACCTGGTAGCGCTAAACAAGTCATAAATCATCCGGTCAACTGTTTAGACGGTCGTCATCGCTTGGTCTAAAACGGCCAACCCAAGTTGACATGACATTTTATGTCTCACACTTATATGGGATGAGCATTCTACTACTTTACTGATGTGAATTTTACATAAAATAACAGATAAATAAAGACATAGTAAATTCTGAAAAGTGACAGCTAAAAAAACAAAGAAATTATATATATATATCTTTCCTTATATGAAGAAAGAGCAAAAGCTCAAGCAAAAAGCCACGTCCGCGTTTTTCAAGCATTTTTTCGCGTTTGGGCCTTATTTGTGTATGGCCCATTTACACCAAAAGTCTGGCGATCCGTTTACCCCAAAAAACCTGCCGATCCAATAGTATATGTATTACTCTGCTGACCTAATTACACATAACCTAGCTTACCTCGCCTCCCTCGCCTCTCCCGTTTGTCTGAAAACAGCGTTCTCGATCTACTTTAGAACTTCAATGTTATTCTCTGCAATGGATTCGAGTTCGACTGGTGTCCAGCAATTTGCAATGGCCCGTTAAATCTACTTCCAATTAATTTAGTAGGTAGTATATCTTTGTTAGGTTTTTCATTCATTTGCAGAACGTGAATTTGCTTCTTATCCTTTGCAAAGCCCTTCCAGCAACCTTCTCTCCATCGACTTCATTTGCAGATCGTGGATTCGCCGCACCGCCCCCTTACGATGGTATTGAAAGACTTTATTGTAATCTACTTTTTAGAGGGTTCCTGCTTTCTCAAATTTATATTTGATCTTTAAATTGGTGTGTTAATTAGTGTGATATGAATTTTCAGGCAGGAGAAGCTGTAAACCCAAAGGCATACAAACAACTCAAAAAAGGTGGTTTCTCTTTTATTTCTTCTACCCCTTTTCTTGAACTGAAAAAAGAAAGGATTTTTATTGAGAAAAAGATTAATGTCGGTTTAAATTTTTATCGTTCAGTTTAATTAATAACTTTGGCTTGTTTAAACAGGGGAATATATGAATTTGTGGTTTTGGCAGCTGATGCAGAACCACTCGAGTTCCTCTATCTTCCACTTCTTGTTGAAGATAAGGTATACCTTGCTCATGTATTTTGGTTTTAAAAGCCTCTTTGCTTATGTAGATATGATGATTCAATGAAATAGAATGATTACATGAATGTCTCATAATAGAAATGTGGTTGAATAGTTGAAGTTTAGACAGCTGCAACACAAGGTTGTGTTTTTTTGCTTCAATTGGTATTATAGACCCCACTATGTCGTCATGTGAACTTCAATGAGAGCTTCTGCGATGTTATCGTGTTATACTTGAAAAGATAAACCTCCAACAGTGAACAGTCTTAAGATACAACTCAAAATGATTAAAAAAAAGGGAGATAAGGGTCCTAGGGGTACTTTTAACTATAAGGTTGTGCTTCATATAATTGCCTAATATTTACATTTGTTTATTCTTATCTTTAAATGATTACATTATTGCGAGGCACGAGCCGCTATGTTCTCTTCACAGATGTGAAGTGACTGGCTATACATGCCTTTCCACAAATTCTTGTATGTTGCAACAGTTAAATCCTTTGAAAAAAAGAAGGAATTTGTGGTGATATTCGAGCACAGATGGATGTCACAGTGGGTGAAATAGGCACTGTTCGAAGAGGACATTTGGTGTAGGTAAAAAATGTGTTTTTCTATTTATACAATCCTTGTTGATATGTGCTTCAAACCCTAATGCTTCTTCTTCTCACCTATGTGAAATGCTGGCGTGCAAAACGGAGAGAAAAAATCATCCACATTTCATTGATGTACAGTGTTGATGTAAAGTAAGAGTACTTTTAATTCATTGGTGTTTCAGATTTTAGGGTTTTGTGTGAAGCCGAATATTGAATAACCCTATGCTCCCAACAATAGCTCAGTGTTGGTATCTTAATGCCCAAATGGTCGCCGTATGGACTGAATTATTGGTTTATACAGGTCAAGGTTTTGTTAGTTTCAATTTATTTCTATGTTTATGAGGATGTTTTGCATTCAAAATGGATATAAATTTAAATGTTTCAGTTTTGTTGTGTGTATAAAGCATGAAACATATTTTTGGCCGTGCCTTTGAATTTTCATACACCTTACAGCAGCTTTGATGTAGAGAGTTGATAATGTTAAAATATGTTGTTGCTTTCTACAATTCTTAATAGGTTTGAGCCTACTTGTTAATTTTTTCCTTTACCACCTACTATTCTTAATAGGTTTTCCTCTTTTCATTTCATTTTCTTTGTGTTAGTTATGAGCCATGGATGGTGTGAACTTCACAGTATATGCATGGAGCTTAGATTTGTGTGCTTTATGTATTTGTAATATGATTCAGCATATTAAACTTCTGACATATTGTTTTTCCCCTTCTAATATAGGTGTCTTTTTCTTGTAGATGCTTCCGTTTTTCACTTGTTTTGAAAGGATTACAACACAAAAAAGGTACTTGTTTACTGATTTGACATTGTTTACCTTGATTATTCTCTATTCACCCCCTTTATGTTTCTATTTGAGGTATTTGTTAGAGAATCTTTTAGTAATATTCTGCATCTTTCCATGCACAATTTGTTCTAACAAATGGTCTCAATCTCTCTTATCAGATGATCAAATTTATTTAATCTACTCAGTTCATTAACAATGACATGTGTATGTATCATGATGAGAGCAACACTCCCAACATTAGCTCGGACATCTAATTTAAATGAAGAACTAGGCCAGGTGGGATGAACCTTACTGATTTTGGTCCTCTATGCATAGATCTTACCCGAACCATCTGCACATTTCCTCCGGTTTTGGACTTCATTATGGGGAATTTCTTTCGGTGGGAATGTAAGATATATGTTTGTTATTCGGCAAATGCAATTATGAATGACGAATGGATTGTATCTTGCAGTTTGATTATATATTTTCTGATAAAACTGGGACTTTGACAAGAATTTTAATGGAGTTCTTCAAATGTTTTATTGAAGGAGAAATATATGGTTCTGTTGTCAGTGGGATTGAGATAGGTGCTGCACAAAGAGATGGAATGAAGTTGAGGTACATTAAGTTGTAAGCAAGGGGTGAAAATGTCCAAGTTTTGCTATCCATGTTTTGAGGATAACTTCACCGTAGCCAAACTATTTGGAAGACTTCTGCTCAAAGTTGTTTATTGTGCTTGTTCATTATAAGTGGGTTTAGCAATGTGCCTTTTGCTTCCATCATTTCTTATGTTGGGTAAGCAATACATTATCCCTAGAATGTATCCTAAGAATATCCTAAGAATGTAGCATTTTGTTGTTCTGTATCAAAGCACGATTCCACATTCTTGAGCGTTTTCTATGTAATGTAATGAAAACTTCTGCCTTTCGGTTGTATATTCCATTAAAAAAATTGTATTTGCATTATTCGCGCAGTTGTTTGTATTCAATTTCTTTGTCATCATGATATTGTATTGACCATAGAACATCTACTTATGTTTCGAATGAACATATGTAAAATTGTTCCTTTAGAAACAAGTATCTATTCATCTACATTTCTTAATTGTTGCTGCTATATAGGGTTCTAATTTATCAATTTTGCCAGGGCAATTCATCGCCGTGCCTTGCACGGCCGGAACTCACTAGTATATATATATGATCTATCATCTAGTACATCTTTAGTAATTAAAGTTGCACCATAAATTTTGAAAGTGGTAGATTTACTCCATTTGAGTAATTCTCAATAAACGGATTGGTAATTAGTCCATCTTGAATTTTATTCTATTTACGGATCTTTCAAAATAAGTCATAGACTAACATTTAGTCTTAAAGTTGTTTCTTAAATGTCTAAAATGCTCACATATTTACTAAAACATGTCAGGACAATATAAATTAAAAAAAGATATAATTGTAAAATTAGTTATATTTTTAATGACTAGACAATGTAATAAATGATGTTTTCTTAAATGTTAAGAGTCCAAAAAGTCCTAAACAAATTGGAACGGAGGGAGTATGTTTTATTGAGTTTTTTTATTTTATTTTTATTTTATTTTTATTTTTATGCTAAATGTGTTGTCTAATCATTTTAAAAAGAGATTTTATTATGTAACAGATATATGAATCTTGTATCAAATGATATATATTAGAGCATCTTATTTTTACTTTCTTTCATTTAATGTAATTTTATCGTACGTGAAATGTTAGAAATGAATGTTTGTAATGTATGCGATCTAATACAACTTTCATAGAAGAGTTGGGGTAATGCTACTGCCAGAGCATTTCTGCTCCGTGCAGAGCAATATGCCGAAATTACCCCTGAATGGATGAACAGCTTTCTCGTACGGTAATGCAGAGCTATTGTTATGTATTGTTTTGTTTTTTTTACTTTTTTATTTTATCTTTTTTCTTTTTTCAACTAGCAGCGCTCCTGTTACGTGAAACCTTTCCTTTTTTTTCTTTTTTTTTTTGAGGGTCTTTTTTTTTTTTTATAGGTGAAGTCTTTATCTAGTTTTTGCCATTATCTAATCGGGTGGTGGTCCTAAAGGACAACTTTACATCTTAAATGAAGAATAGGACAAAAAAAATAATATTTGGTTGAGAAGGACAAAAAAAAAAGACATGTACAAAAATACCCTTAATGATAATATTTTTTTTTCTTTTCACATTAAAGTCGTCTTTGGTGTTCACTACGTGTTGGTGTTACTACGAGTTACTACATTATGTGTTACTATGTTTGAGGTGTTTCCATTGCTTTCTATACCCCTCTTGGGAAGGAACCCGATAGAGGGATTTGTGACGCTTAAGATCGTGTGCACATTCATAGAAAAATGCCAAAACGTTACTCTTTCTATACCCTACTTGGAAAGGAAGCGATAGAGGATTTTGTATCTTAAGATCGTGCAGACATTCATACAAAAATGTAGTAACATTACAAAAATGTAGTAACATTACAAAAAAATGCATTGATAATTCTCAAAAACAAACAATTGATAATTCTTCAACAACAATTCTTCAAGAACAAAAATAAAGACAGTAGGATTCATACAACAACAATTGATCAAAACCGAAATGCAACAAAACCTAAAAAATGGAACAAAAAAATCGCTCCGCCGCGCTCGAATCGAATGGAAATCTGCTCGAATCGACGCCGGAAATCAGGTTTACCTTCTTACTAATCTGCTCGAATCAGTTATGAAATCTGCTCCATAATGGGAAACTGTAATGGCAGTTATGAAATCTGCTCCATTACACCTGCTCCTTCCCATCATCAAGAAACTAAAAAACACGATTTGATCCCCAAAATCCGCCGCTCTAATCCGAAAGCGATTTGATCCCAAAAATCCGAGCTCTAATCCACGCCGATGATCCGCAATGGATTCTCTCCTCCGCCGATGATGCTGCAATGTTCTTCCTATCACAATGGATTCTCCGCAACCGCCGCTGATGATGCAGCAATGTGCCGCCGCTTAACTTCTCTGATGATGCCGCCGCCGAATCAGAAGAGGATTGGAAAGACATCAGCTTTCAAGATTCAATGCAGAAGAAAATGAAGGAGGCGCACAATGAAGGATTCAATTTGTTGCAGAAGAAGGAGGCGCATAATGAAGGAGGCTAGGGTTTCTAGAGTTTAGGATAACGGAGGAATGATGCACATAATGGAGGAATGAGACTAGTTATAAAGGGTATTTTTGGATTGACATTACTTTTTGTCCTTTACAACTATTGCATTTTTTTGTTGTCCTTTTTACATAAATAAGATGTAAAATGGTCCTTTACAACCTTTTCCTATTATCTACTGAATTGTACACCCACCTCCATGACTCCCAATAATATTATTTCGCTTGATAGAAAATAAATTTAATCTGTTATGTTTAAAATAGTATGAGCATATTTAAAAAATATATATATAGTACATAGTATGAGCATATATAGAATAATGGAGTAAAATTGAAATTATATTTGCTTATTTTTATCTTTGAGAAGAATCTCATAAAATTTTAAAAAAACAATATACAAGGCCAGCCCTCGCATTTTATAGGCCTAAGGTCAAGTCGTCGAACTAGGCATTTTAGTTCGAAGTTTTTTTTTTTTTTTTTTTTTTTTTTTTTTTTTGAGAATACATACTTATAAAAGAAATTAGGTTTTTATCGATTCAAGTAAATTTTTTTTGAGGCCTTTATCAATTCAAAAAAAAAAAATTTAACATGTTATATTATGTTGGATCGGATTGAATCTACACGATTTTTTTTTCTTTTAACGAAATATGTAATGTTGGGTCTATGATCACCGTCTCTTCTGCTTTATTGGAGCGCCGGCCCCGAAAATATATTAAAGATTTATAAAAGTAATTGTGTAACATGTCATTACATAGTCACTAATATTGAACTTATTTTGATTAATAACAAATTTTACAATATTATCGTTGAACAGTGATGTTAAACATTTCATCTTCTATATTTTTTTTTTCTAAAATGGAAAACAGTCTATTGTTAAGAGTCAATAAGATGGAGTTAAAATTAATTAATATCTTTTTTTCTTTGTTGTGTATTTATGTTTGCACATAATCAAACTAAAATTTTTAAAATAGAAGATAAGCAAGTCTCGACTTTAGGGTGTTTTCTTTTTAGGATACGAAATATACATCAATACACTTTTTTTCGTCACTGAAACATGAACCCGAAACTATCGCGTTCAAAGGTCACAGTAATTAACATTGGACCAATGACTTGTTTGCAACTGGTAGTGTTCAAAAATAATTTATATAACGTATTTATAAATTATCAATGAACTGATAATATGTTTTACTCGTGTTGTGTTGTGTTTTTATTTTTTTATATCTAGAAAGCGTGTTAATATTTTAAGTATTTTATGTATTTTTTAGATCAAATTTTGTAGAATTAATCAATATTAATAAAACCGCAGTGTGTAGTTAATGTGAATTACTCGGAACTTTGGAGATTTTATTCATTATTCTATATAGAAATTTTGATAATTACTCACTCTTTTTATTTATTTTTTCATACTTGGACGTTGAATGCAAACAATGGAAAATTAAAGACATGTAAAATGTAATAAAATATTTAGATTTTTGCCGAGAAGGACATATTTATTCAATTATCCGGCTCCAATGACACTAGTTATTAATTAGGACAAATCACATGGAAACTTACCAATATACCCTCTTTTAATATTTAAGTATTTTTCGAAAAAAAAAAAAACAAAAGCATTGATTGAAAACAAACAGAGCCGTATTTTCTGCTGATTTCATGAACTTGGCGGCGGTTATGATCGGATCACAAAAATGATCCTCCTGATTTTAGCAACTACGGTTATAGCATTATCTCCCCATGCTTTTCTTTTCTTTTTTTTCTTCCGTTTGTCTATGATTGCGTATTGCGGCATCAGCTTCTAAACGATTTAGTTTATTGTGGCAATCATTTTCTGTGTATGCTCGACTGTTGTCAGGTATTTATTCGTAATTGCTTCGTTGTTATTTAATCATGATAATGTGCAGACGATTTGCTGTTGTGGAACCAAATATTTCCTTTCTCAAACGATTTTGGTGTTGTGTAATTTGACTGTCTTTACGATTTCAATGGATTTGCTGGTATCTAAATTGACTGTCTTTATTGTTCATTTCATGTGAATGCGTCAGGCTCTGTTACGGGCAAAATGTTGATTCTCATGTGCACATTTAATCGAGAAACGTGTGTCCTTCCGATAACTTATCAAGCTACCCTCAAGTCTATACACGACAAGGTTTCTAACCGTTGGACGGAACTTAAATATTTGTGTATCAATTTACAGTACTCGGTCCCCGGGTATCCAAAGTGTTTGCTTAGGTGTGATGACGATGTGGTTTCTTTGCTTTCATTAGCTGATTCATACGAGATTAAACGTGTAGATGTTGAGGTCACCGGAGATGGTGTTATTGGCTCTTCTTCCACTTACACCGATGGGTATGCACTCTTAGTTCAGCAAGTCACTATTGACAATGATGAGTCTATGTTAATGTGTTTACCACAGTCAAACGACACACGCCGTATGAATTTAGGTTGGGATAAATTGATAGTAAAGGAAGGACAACGTTTTGTTGGCGGTGCTATTGAGTTTAGGGACGCACTGCAAAAATTGTCAGTCTACACTGGATTTCATTACGTATGCACTAAAAACGATAAGAATAGAGTTACAGCTGAATGTGTTATGAAGGATGAAAGAAAATGCGGTTGGATGGTTCATGCTGTGAAGGATAGGTCGGATGATTCTTTTGAATTGAAGAAACTTTGTAATGTACACACGTGTGGGACAGATTCTCGTTATTTTGGTATTTCACGTTTGAATTCCCCAATGGTTGAGAAGTTGATATCCCGATCATGTTCGTGATAAGCCGAATACGTCGCCAACCGATGTCAAAAAATTCGTATTGTCACACTTTAGAATTGAAGTTTCATATGATGTAGCGTGGGCTGCTGTGAAATTAGCTAGGGAATCCTTATACGGCGACATTCAACAGTCTTTCAATCGATTGCCTGCTTACCAGAAGGCTGTTTATCAAACAAACCTCGGCTCCGTTGTACTTTTGGATGTTGATGAGAAGTCCCGTCGTTTTGTACGGATTTTTGTTGCCTTCGATGCTTGCATTAAGGGGTTTAATTTTTGTCGACCTATGCTATTTGTGGATGGAGCCCATTTAAAGGGTGATATGAATGGTCAATTGCTATCGGCTACCGGAAAAGACGGTGACAACGGTACGTTATCGTTTTTTTTTTTTTGGACCAAGACTTAAACCCCGAGAACTGGGCAAATGCTTATTTTCCAGGATGTCGTTATGGCCACACAGCCTCAAGTGCTGCCGAGTCCTTCAATTCGTTGGTGTTCAAGGAAAGACACTTGCCTATTTTAAATATGATTGATGAAATTCGTTTAAAAATTATGAAGCAGCTTTCCGGTGAGTGTGATAGTACTCCTGTATTTTTTTTTTATGGTTTTATCATACAAGTTCATTAATTTGAATAAGTTTGTTAGTAAATCATGTATTGTATTGAGCAGATAGGCGAGCAAAATGTGGCCAATGGACATCGACTATATGTCCCAAAGTTGACGCTAAGCTGTATGAGATAATGGACTCAGGGCGAGATCTACAGGTTGTTCGATCAACTCAATACCGGTATGAAGTTCTATCATTTCCGGCAGCGTCCGTTAATTTGGAGTTTTGTGCTTGCTCATGCGCCGAGTGGCAACGTACTGCTTACCCCTGCATTCATGGTATGGCTGTTATTAGAAGTATTGGGCTCAATCTACATGAGTATGTTGATATATATTACTTAAAGCAATCGTACGTTGATGCCTACAAATATGCAATTTTCCCCGTACCGCATTCGTATAGTCAGTGGGACAGTTCTTTGGGGGATACAGTGGTTGCTCCAACCCCAAAGCGACAGCCCGGAAGACCACGGAAAAAGCGTATTAGATCCAGGGGTGAGTCGGCGACATCGAACAAACGAAGTCGGTAAGAATGTATTGGAAAGAACAGCACTGAAACCATATGCACCAACCATTGACGTTTAGTCCCATTTATTGTAATTTTTTTTTCAAGTAAGTCGTAGCATTGTACCGTCAATAATATTCCACTTTTTCCCATTGTACGAATGGTATTCTTGTCTGGATTTGTTGTTTCCTTGAATTAGAATCCAATGAATAATTAGTTGTATTTCCTTCTCCAGTAATATATGTTACGATTGATCATTCATTTTATGTCTGACAAGATGAAAAGTTGTTACAAACTAACGTTTAATAGTAGTTCTAATAGTAAGCAGACGTTCACATGGAAGTCGTAACCGGAACAATAATAATCCATGTAACTTCATTCATACGAAGTAACTTTCATACAGATCAAGTAACATTCGTGTGTTGAAGGAGATGGAGCATTGAGCAGATGAAGTAAGCCTCGACCAATGGTACATATCAAGTAACATTTTCCCCTATGATTGAAGCAAGTAACATTCGAGCGACGATGCCGATTAAGGATGAGGCAGGATGCATGAAGCATATGAAGTAACATTCGTGTTTGAAGGGGGTAAGCATGAAGCAGAACTTCGTGTTTGAAGGGGGTAAGCATGAAGCAGACGAATGAAGTAACATTCATGAAGCGTAGTAATTCACAAATAGATTACATATAGATAAACTGCATTCAAATGAATTAAATCACCAGTACATGTCCTTCACGGACACATTAATACATATTATTAAAGATGCAACCAGACATTGTCCCACAAATGAAAACTTAAATAAAACATTCTGCCACAACCAAAAGGAAAAAATAAAATAAAATGTAGTTCTGATGTTTATTTTTCCACGCCCAACAATGAACGTCGATGCCATAATTAAAGTAATCTTAAATAATCCTGCCTGTCGCTCCCCCTTTACTCTAATGGCACTTCGTGGACATGATTCATCACAATAGAGTTAACTATCATTGCTTTGATCTTCTGCAGCCCCACATCTGTTAGCTTTTGTGGAATGTCCAGCCCCTGTGTTATCTTATGCATGTAGTACATCACGTAAAGTGCGCAGTCCGACCTACAAACACCAAAGTTGTGTTAAAAAAATTTACTGCAATTCTAAGAATTCTTAATTCACGGGGTGGAGTAACTTTTCTATATTGTACACTTACGATTCATGATCTTGCAATGGAAGTTTGTTGACCTTCTCCACAACACGTGACAGTCTCGAATTCTTTTTGACATTTCCAATCTCTTTAACATGTAGACATTGCCATATATAATCAACCTGAATGACCAATACATGTCGTGAACTCAATTACCCCTACGTCGATGAAATACCATATACCGAATGTTACTTTTAATTTGAAGGAAACTTACTATTTTTTGGCAATTCACAAGAAAGGGGTTTGAATCAGATCTTCTTAAGGACAACGAGTGATACATTTTCCAAACGTCCACTGCTTTGCTGTACATTAGTAGCACCCAGTGATATGGTAGTTTTCTTTTCCCTGGGCAGCATAATGGAAAGAAAACTCTTTGTCCCTGTTTAATTCGAGCAACCACTTCATTGCACAGCTCGTTTTTGTAGTTCTTCTCATCCGTGTGTTTGCTTAATGTTGCCTGTATACGGGGTGTACAAAATAATCAAAGAACCATTTTCATTGTCGGTGTTTATGTCAACAACACATTTGTATCCCTAAATAGTTTTAACAGTACGTACCCACGATGACGCCGGGAATATGTGGTCGTTAGGGTCCATCATGCCGGATTCCTTCAGTGTAATGAAGAATGCATCTACCACCTGTAACACACTTTTAACATATACTTACTTAATTTAATTGCAAGGACTTATAATAGTAACGATTCTTACGCTTTCATCAATGAAACTTCCACGTAAAATCTGCATCAGTGATTCCACAGTCACGAACGGGCAATCTCTTGCATCTCTAGACCACACCAGCCCCGTGTATCTATGGGTATTTTTGTCCAAACATTTTATTTTTGTCCTTTATAATATCTGAAATTGGAAAATGTCCTTGGAGACCCATTACTGTTATTTCTTGTCCTTTTGGCCCCTCCCCCTAAAATATTTGCACACAATAAAGAAGAATAGGAAATAACAGCCGCCGACAAAGTTACTTTTGAATAGGCCCACTTGTGATACAAAAGGTAAGTCCACACGCGTAGGGGTATATACGGGTAATTGCTCTGTATGTAGCAGAACAGCTTTGGCATTATTGCTTCCCCAAGCGTTGTGCTATAAAATTTCCCTTTCCCTTTCCCTTTTCAAATGGTTTTCTTCGGGTTATTCTTTTCTAGTCATTTCATTTACACCGTGGATATATGTGGATGATTTTGGACCACACAGTTTAAATTTGGTCTAAAACTGTGTGGTCCAGAATCATCCACGTCACTTACTCCTCAAATATCCTCCTCATATAAGAATTACCCGTTTCTTTTTGGTCATCGGAAAGCCCCAATTTCTTTGTGACTGACTCTTCTCTTTAAAATTTAATTATAGTTGATTGCTTTCACTTATCACCACTGTGTTTCCTCATCTTGCGCTGCATCACAAACAGATTAAACCCTTTCAATCACCTGCCTCTTTTAATCAAATGGCACAGTCAAGCCAATCCCTTCACGCCCCATTATCTCCCAGCAATTCATGGTCCCTGTTGTCCAGGGCCGGTTCTGGCATATTTTGGGCTTAAGGCCAAATCTCTAAATTGACATTTTTGTTGAATTTTTTTTTTTGTTTTGGAAAACGTACTTTTCGCGTTTTTAACATCCGTAAATACAAAATTCAATTTATTGATAGTCTCAAAACATACCTTCAAAGTATTCTTTTGGGCCAAGTAAATTTTTTTTTTTATTGGGACATTTTGTTAGATATTTTTTTCATAAATATTTTTTGTAATCTCTTTCATACGAGTTGATGAACGAAATAATGTTATCTCAACGAAACCTAAACCAATACATTCAACAGTTCATGAGCGAGTAAAAAAAAATTGGGCATTTATAAAATAAAAAATAAAATTAACATATTATATTAGGTTGGATTATATTGAATTGAATATTTTTTTTTTCTTTTAACGAAACATGTACCGTTGGGCTTAAGACCGCGGTCTCTCTGGCCTCACGATAGGGCCGGCCCTACTGTTGTCCACCCTCGTGCCCACAACATTGATCGCATATGCCTCCACAGCAAGTACCAATTTGTTATCGATCTTTCGTTTCTTCTTCTATATTTTTTTTTGTTTTGGATATTCAATCACCTAAATAGTGATTTTCCCTCCGAATATTTCTCCTTTCTATCACTTCATCTTATATGATTCTTTCAAAATTTTCGAGTCATCCATTGCAAATTCAAGCAACAGCAACTTAACGTGAAGAAGTTTTTGTCGATTGATATATATGCAGAAATTTGTTGCATTAAATATTTTGTTTTGTGTAAACAAAACTACATGCACCATTTGAAGCAAACAAGATTAAAAAATATATTAAATCATTACGAGATAATTTTTATGTTCATTGTATTACCATGTGATTGCAGAGCACGTTAGATATGATGACAACAATTGTTTGAGATGATTATGAAATATGGTACAATATATGGCCTGATTTGAACAGTCTATCTACCTTTACTAGTGTTTAGTGTTTACAAGTATGCATTACTATAATAATTAGTACGATGATGATAAATTCGATCATTGTACTTTGTCTTCCACTTGATATACTTAATACTTTAACCTTATTTTGTATTATTATATGTTTATTGTGATACACACAAAAAAAAGTTTCATTAATTTCTGTACAATACAAGTAAATTTATTACACTTAACTGAAACTTACTGTACATATGTTTTGTGGAAATTCTGAAACTCTTTTGTAAACCAATTTATTTTTGTTTGAGTGTTACATTGATGTGTTAGATAAATTGAGTGTTATATATATTTAGTTGTTGTTGTGTGTGTGGATGTTGAATATATAATATGTTAATTTTTCATTCTCTATCAGCTTAAGCTTTTGAAAGTAATGGTAGTTCAACACATGGTATCAGTACAGAATATCGTGAGTTCGAATCCCAGTAAACAAAAAATCAAGTGTTGGGAGCCTTTCAAAAAATTTATAGGCCCACACTTGTGTCTACACACGGAGAATACAAGTAGGCCGTATGTGATGCTCTTTCAAATTATACGCATGATTCAATATCATATTTAATCTACACCACACGATCGTTCCTTCGTTGAAAAACCTAAATGGAGCCAAAATGTGATAATTCTTGCTGCAATATTATGTTGACCCTTGGTCCAAAGACAACTATACAACCACCACCAAAATCAAATCACTTAAATTTTAAAACGGGTAAATAAATAAGCAGGTCAATTCAGCGTACGTATTCTTTCGATAATCGCCACTTACATATGTAAATGTTGAAACATTTCAATTCATATTGATGATATCCATCACTATTTTTTATAAAAAAATCAAATATCCCTAATCAATTTATTAATACAATGATCAAGGATATTTGATTTTTTTTTACCGTGAATCGACATCTCACGAATCATAATCTCGTCATTATTTCTCTACTAAGATTTAATTTTCGACAAGATATTATGTATTACCAACTTGTTTAAATAAATAAATCAATATATTATAACATAATTGACATGTTACACATGTATAAATACAAAAGTGTATGAATAATAACACAACCTGATCGGGCTTATTACACTACGGTAACAATGTTGCATTTGAGGTAATGCAATCACTCTGTATATTAGTAAATAAATAAAACTTGATAATAAAAATATCTACTATATATCTTTTTATTTATTATGAATTATTTCCGAATATCATACGCACAAGCCCATATTAATACATGAATTAAATTTTTTTTGGCATACACTTCCATGTATAACATAGATATAATAATTTTTTTTGGTATACATTTCCATGTATATTACATAGATATAATATTGAAGGTGCTTGGCGTCGTTTGGGAAACTTTGTCTCCGGATTACGTTTTGTTCGTCTGCTTGGCGGATATTATTTAATAAAAGTTTATTTTTTTTTAAAAAAAATAAAAGGGCAAATAGCCAAAATAGTCCGCCAACTATTTGGCTTTCCCATATTAGTCCGCGAACTTTTTATGGTATCAAATTAGTACATGAACTTTATTTTTGTCCCACGATCAGTCCGTTGATGAAATTCCGGCAACTTGTTAAATAACGTGTTTTTTTTTTTTTTTTTTTCTTCAGTTTCACCGTATGAATATAACTAAAAAAAATCCATACATATACCATCAAACGATTAAATCCCAGTTGTTTTCTTTTTCTTTTCATAACAAAGCACATTCTTAGTGGTTCTTCGTCAGTTCATCCTAGGGCATGAGAAAACAACTTATTGACTCTGCTATCCGGTTTGATTCTCAAAGTCGCTTGTAATAAATTAGAGGAATAGGGGATTCAAGTAAAGGAATAGAAGGATAAGGATCAAGAGAAAACCTAATCGATGTTAGATTATTGTGTTTATGCTTTCTGATATATGTTTATTAATACCATTGCAGTTCTCAAAAAAAAATTACTGACGATGCCAAGAAGTGAACTCGCCCACGTGGCACCTCATTAGTGGCTCAGCATTAATTTTAGTGAGAGAAAGGCTATCTGGAGGGTCGGAACTTCCAGCAACCGAGCTAGAATAGCTCGGATACTCTCCCCAGTTTCCCTAGGTCGGCCAATGCTCAGGGCCGACCTTCGAGTGATAGAGGTACCAACACTATCCCGACCCCAACAGGTCGGCCAACACTTGCGCTCAAACCTATTCACATCCGATCTACAAGGTCGGCTTAGGTCCCCCTCAGACCAAGCCCTTTGCACATATTATGAATTAGATAATTATGGGAGGAATCCCGGGCCATAAAGACTCCAATCTTTATCATTTAATACGAATATTTGAACATCACAATTATCTCCTAAAATCTTGGAAGATCAACTAACCCTTATCTTTTTCTTAGGGACCAAGGCAATCAGAGTCAATCTCATTCACGCCACACGCTAGCTCTAGGGCACAAGCCCCTCTATATAAACAATCCCTAAGGAATTACGGAGACTTAATTCCAATCTCAGTATTGGATACGTAGGCAGCTTGATCACTATCAAGTGCAGTCTAAACCATCCCTAAAACACCCCTTCTTTTGATTGATTTCTGTGTTCCAGGAGTCCCATTGGATTATCATCACGAGAAAGAACCAAGATTACATATCGACGAGTTTTTGGATAGTCAAATACCATTGCTGTTGCGGGTGAATAGTAGCGTGATTGAATTAAGGAATTTTTTATTAGTATCTTTCTAAAAAAAGATACTGTATATCAACTACATCTGATTTGTGTTGGGTGTATCACTCCTTTGTGGAGCCCAAACCCACTAAATAATTGAAAAAATAATAATATGTCAAATAGTATTTAAGGGAACAAATTAGGTTAACTTTTCCCTAATCTTCACAATAAAAGAGAGGCAAAAAAGGAGGAAAAAATTCAGGATTTTTTGGTGTTGCAACAGTATCTTTCCAGCAACGATCGGGCATCTAAACGGACTCCGATCGGCACGAAATTCTGAGGGCTTGTTCATCTCTCATTCTTCTTCAATCTGAACGGTGGAATTTGCGTTTCAACGGTTAAATTTTCTAGAAATCATCCGGGTCCTGACTGCTGCATTTCTGCTGTGTTTTCGGTGATATTTTTCAACAACTCTTGTATTTTGCATTCTTAGTTGATGCTTTGGTGTAGTTAAGTTGGTTGATTTGTTTGAACATTTTTGTATCATCTTTTGCTGATTAGTGGATTTTTTGTGGGTCTCAGCCTCGTGGTTTTTACTCTCTCACATCGAGATGGGTTTTCCACGTTAAAATTGTGGTGTTGATTTTCTTGTATTTACGTTTCGATTTATTCATGATTTATCTTCGTTGGGGCTGCCTCGTTTAATTCCGTTGCGTGTCATTGGGAAGACTTTGTGGGTATTTGTGATTCGTGTGGTATTGCAGTTGTTTGTTTTCCCAACAAGTGGTATCGGAGCCCAGGTTTGTTGATTTGGTTTTGAAGTGTTTTTGGTGAACTTTTTTTTAATTGGTGAAATGGAAGCCAACTTGAAGAGAATGATCACTTTGAATGGGTCTAACTATGCCATATGAAAAAATAAAATGGAGGATCTTTTGAATGTGAAGAATTATTTCTTGCCGGTATTCAGTGCTGAAAAACCTGAAGATAAAACAGATGAAGAGTGGAATTTGCTGTATAGACAAGTTGTGGTTATATTAGACAATGAGTTGATGATAATATTTTAAATCACATTAGTGAGGAGAAACATGTTAGGTCTTTGTGGAAAAAGTTTAAAGACTTGTATGCCCGGAAAACTGGAAACAATAAGATGTTTTTGATGTATAAATTGATGAATTTGAGATATCATGATGGAACACCTATGGCTGATCATTTGAATACTTTCTTGGGTATTATGAACTAACTTGTTGCTATGGGTATTAAGTTTGACTATGAAGTGCATGGATGGATGCTTCTTGGCTCTTTACTGGAATCGTGGGAAATTTTTCGAAGTTCTCTATCTAATTCTACCCTGGATGGTGCTATTGTTAGGAAATCACTAGTTTAACGCAGCGGAATTTAAAATTTTGATTTCCGATCCCAAGATCGACTTCGTTTAACACAATAAACACGTTAAGTAGTTTGACGGTATATACCTTGGCTGATCTATAAGATCGACGCTTTGACCGTCAAAGAGAGTAATACTGTGCGCAAGCCGTCCATGCGTCCGACCTCTATCGATAATCCACACGAACTCCTCACCGGAATCCTCCATGGATTGCTATCAGAAAAATCCGGCAGCTAGACCGGCATTTTTCTCTCTCTTTAAACTCACTAGAAACTTTCTATTTTTACAAGAACAATTAGTTCTTGGAATTGTGATTTACAAACGAGCTAGCCAACCCCTTTTTTTAAATAGGTGAGAGAGGCGCCCCCTCTTGCCCTAATCTGATTAGGAGAAGCTTCCTAGAAGATAGATGAAAAAGAAAAACATTTTTCCAATAAAATAAGGAAAATCACTTTAATTGATTTATCTCTTTTTTTTATAATATCTTATATTAAATAAAAACTAAATATTGTCATTATCTTATATTGAATATATTTATCTTATTACCATAAATCTATTTTTCCAAAATCAATTAATAACCAATATTAATATTATGGTAATCTCATTAATTAAATTGCACAATCCAAGTGTATCTAATACACTTAGAAGTGGCGCCCCAAATTGCCAATAATTGGCATCCAGAATATTCTTTAATTAATATAATTAATATCTTGTATTATATTTATTCATAATAAATAAATATCACCATATTAATTTACCATTATAAGATTTATAGTCTTGAGATAAAACTTTCCTTATTTGGTTATCAATTATAACCACATTTTAATCCGACTCGGTGTTCTTATGTGTGTGACCCGATTGGCTTCCGAATATGTTGGCCGTAGACACAATTTGCAAATTACGAAAATGCCCGTTATACCTAACGATCACGGGATAGCGTCTAGCAACACACCATGACCCTCAATCATCGGAAGAGTCAAAAGCAATGACTACTACCTTTCATGTGAAACAGTAACCGTATAAATTACAATCCAATCATTGTAATAATATCCATACGATCGTATCTTGAGTGTCAGTACATTAACGATCGTATCTTATAATCTGGATATCATGCTCTCTCGGAATAACACATTTTCTCCCACTTTGCAAAGATTCTGGAGAGCTAGACATTTCTTATAAGAAGGCAATTTTGGATATTCACTCCCATTCATAGAATACGCGATTCCCGGATGAACTAACATGTATACTCCGCATGTTTAAATATCACACCCAATCACTACCGTATGATCGCCCTATGGCTAGGGGAAACCACAATAGTGTCAAAGCATGACAATCCACACCGTGATGCCATGTAGACTCCGATCCTTAGGATAATTACACAACTGCCATAAAGTGCGACACTTAATGTAAGTGAGTCAGTCTAACGTACGAATTCTCTAATACACGTCCACATACAGTCCAAGTGTCTCTACACTTCGATAGACGAGATCTATCCCTATCTTCAATAAGATAGAAGACATCCAATCCGTGCTAGTCTAATCATACTATCAATGTCCCATTTGACAGTACAAACGACTAGAGACATTTAAGTATCAAACTCATCAAAGCGATTAGAGATCTCATCAACCATAATCACTATCATGGTTTCTCTATCACAGTTTGACACTAGGGACGTTATTATATATATACAATCAATAATATGAACATAAACAATATATAATAACAAAAGTGTTTTTATTAATCATAATAAAGTTTTACATGAATTAAAATAGACTGTAAACGACCCGACCCGGTCAGATCCGCTCCAACCCGATTGGGTTTAGGACACCCTTTCAACAGATATGACCGTTGATCTTGCTAAGACTAGTGTGTTGGAAGAAGAGAAGAGGAGGAAGGCACATGGCGTTTCCTCATAGTCGGATGTCTTGGTTACTGAGTCACGGGGGAGAAGTCAAAGTAGAGCTTCTAAAGATAGAGGTCAGAGTAGAAGCAAATCCAAGGGCAAGTACAAAATTTTTGAATGCAATCACTATGGCAAGAAGGGACACATCAAGAAATTTTGCTTTAAATTGAAATGGGTGAAAAAGGAAAACAGTGACAAGAAAGATGATGATAAGAAGGAAGATAAAGTTAATACATATTCTTCTGATGATTTCCTTGTGTTTCAAGAAGTTGATGATATTATTCTTGCTGATGATATGACTAGTTGGGTTGTTGACAGTGGTGCTTCGGTCATGCTACTTCTAGAAGAGAGTTTTTCACATCATACACTCCAGATGACTTTGGTGATGTGAGAACGGCTCAGGATTCTATCTTAAAGTGTGCAGATGTTGGATATATTAGTATGGAGACGTCTAATGGTACCAAACTGATTCTTAAACGGGTTAAGCATGTTCCAGGGATCCTGTTGAATTTGATTTCTGTTGGCAGACTGTGTGATGATGGTTATAATAGCTCATTTTCTTGTGAGAAGTGGAACCTCACAAAGGGGTCTTCAGTTGTGGCTAGAGGTACAAAGACATCTACACTTTTCTTGACTTAAGCCAAAGTTATTGGTGATGAGGCTAATGCAGTGGAGTCACGTGATGAGACCGAGTTGTGGAATAAGAGGTTATGTCATATGAGTTTGAAAGGAATGACTGTCTTATCTAAGAAAAATGTATTGTCTTGTTCTAACAGTTTGCATTTGCAGAAGTGTTCTCATTACCTTGCAGGGAAGAAAACTAGAGTTTCTTTTAAATCAAATCCACCTTCAAGAAAGTCAGAAGTACTTGAACTTGTTCATTATGATGTTTGTGGTCCTATGAAGACAAGGACTCTTGGTGGTTCCTGCAATTTTGTGACCTTTATTGACGATCACGGCAGAAAAAATTGGGTGTACACTTTGAAGACAAAAGATCAAGTGTTAGACATGTTCAAGTAGTTTCAAGTTTCAGTTGAAAGGGAAACTGTAAAGAAATTGAAGTGTATTCAGACTGACAATGAAGGTGAATACAAAGGTCCATTTCATTATTACTGTAAGCAACAGGGTATCAGACATGAGAGAACCGTGCCAAAGACTCCGCAGTTGAATGGCTTGGCGGAGAGGATGAACAGAACATTAGTGGAGAGAGTCAGATGGTTGCTTTCACAAGCCGGAATGCCTGAATCCTTTTGGGGTAAAGCTTTGAGTACAGTGGTTCATGTACCAAATCTGTCTCCATGTGTTCCTTTGCAGAATGATGTTCCTCAGAAGGTATGGTCATGTAAATATGTATCTTACCATTATTTATGAGTTTTTGGTTGTAAATTTATGTTCACATTCCTAAAGATGAGAGGTCTAAACTTGATGCTAAGACTAAACAATGTATTTTTCTGGGTTATTGTCAAGATGAGTTTGGGTACAAATTTTATGATCCTGCTGACAAGAAAGTGATTAGAAGCCGAGATGTTGTGTTTGTGGAGAATGAGACTTCGCAGGATGTTGATAAAAATCAGAGTTCAACACCTCAGGCTAGTGATGGTTCAGCTGACTTGGAGATAGTTTTTCTAACACCTATAGAAGAGCATGGTGCAGTTGATGACCAGGGTAATCAGCATGATGATGCAAATGATGCAGTTGATTTTGATCAAAACATTGACAATGATATGATCGAGGAACCAGTACCGGATGAGGCTCTTGTTAGTAATATCATCTGCAGCGGAAGCGATTTTAAGGATCTAGATCTATAAATTACACGTAATAAAATAACTAGATCTACATCTACAATGGGGTTGTAGAACATACCTCTTGGATCTCAAAATCCAAGTTGGAGAACCGCAATAGAAAGAACGAACGAAGGTGTGAAGAGCACCACGATCTTCCGTACGTGTGATCCAAGCAACTCCCGGTGGAAGGAAATCCTCGTCTCGAATCCTTCCGATATAAGCTACCGGAAAAATCTCCAAGATTTTTCCCAACCCTCTTGGTCGAAATTTCTTCCTCTCTCTAAGAGGTGGAACTCGAAAATATTGTGTGTATTAAGGCTTGGAAGAACTCTCTTTATATAGGAGAGTAAAACTTAGCCTCCAAGGATTTAATAATTAATATAAAATCAATTATAATAATCCTATTAAATAAAAGATAATCCCATAATATTCTAGAACAAATCTAGAATAATATTTATCTTTATTTCTTTCCATAAATATTTATCCAATAAATATTTTATGCACATGTCTTATTAATACACAAGAAAACAATTTCTTGCTCCATAAAATAGACAAGGGGCGAAATTCACACATATTGACCTAGTCAATATTAATTTTGCCATAACACAATAATTGGACCAAGATTATGGAAAATGTCTTTTCCACATATTTAATTATTTAGCCCAACTAATTAAATAGTCCACTAAACAATTAATTCACATATCGTTTTAATAAAGTCCAACAAGAACTAAATTAATATTATTAGGATTCGACGTCCGAGAATAGCTATGCTATATTAGGAGAAGCGCGTCGGGGACCATGGACTAATAATCGTGGCTCCGATAAATCAAATAAATAATTATCTTACGAACGTAATAATTATATTCGATAAATCAATCACAGGAATATGCCACCATAATCCGTGATCGCACTCCTCCGATTATGAGATTATATTTATCTCCTCACGAGAATAATAATAAGCGTCCATTGATATAATCATTACATATGGATTAATCCTCCATGATTATTCATTCTAAATCGGGAAGTTACCGTTAACCCTTTCTAGAACCTCTTATCCTTATTTACCATTAACCCCTAGTGATCAATTAATTCATACAACTCACCGGTAGCTAATCGTTGTAATATGAACTCCATGGATCGATCGGTTTCTAGGATTAACAAATAAGGTAATCGCTCATCTACTTCCAGAAATGGAAGGAATGGATTCCGTATCTCGTGATAACACGTACTACTCACTCAATCCGAAGACAATGCCAAGATGGGGTAATTCGGACCACGGACTCGGTGTAATCCTTAACCGTCAAGTCAAACCTCATATGCGATTCAAGCAGCTGATTTGTGATCACCTCGGGATTAAGATGTATCCATAAATATGATCATCCATTGATTCGATAAGACTTTCGATTACGGAATTATATCGTGAACTCTAATCAAATCGGTCCAATTTCTATATGATATATCTCATCATATATAAATGCCCCATTAGGTTCTCTTAACCGAAAGTCCGGATAAGACAATCACACCTATTGTGTTCAGGCGCATTAATAGCACGTTAAAGGAGAGACCCGATACTGCCGATTAACTTCACTACGGGCTAATTGTATTTTAAGTACATCTTCACTAACTCAATCCTCATGTGTGTATATCCCATACCTTTGAGTTAAGTGATTACATAAACGATATACTTTAGGGTTTTCTGTAGTGTAAATACTATTGTCACGTCGGTGATTATGAGAATAATAAATATGAATAATAATATCATTTCATTTATTAAATAAAACAATTACAAAATTGTCTTTCGGGCATCACACCTAACAATCTCCCACTTGCACGAAAGCATGTGATTAATTGTTTTAGAGCACACCCTATTATTTAAAATACAACAAACTACATCTCCCACTTGCTCTAAAGCAATGGAGACCCATCCCGTATTTTGATACCCATTAAGCATATCATAACCATTGCAGATGACAAAGTACACTCCGAGTGTGCCGTCGTAGGATAGGTCAGTGACTCGGGGAGTACCTACATCTAAATGTCATGGGTCTTAATGATTAGTCAGGTTGTCGGCTCGAGACGATCCGTAGAATCGAAACGTTACCGGTCCATCTAATCATGTGGTACCTTCCCAATATGCTTTTGACCCCTAGTGATTTCGGAAATCCTTATAAGCTACCCTTTCATCGTTTGCACAATGATGTGGTATCGGCTTCCAAATCTAGAATCACTCCCAGATATGAAAAGGAAATCCTTAAGCTATATCGCCTCTCTAGCTGCTACAAAAGCCGCTAATCACCCAACTAGTTAAAGTCAAGTTGGCGTTCTTTGGATTCCTCCAGGCAATAGCTTCAACACAAGAGTAAACATCGAGCCCGAGATCGACTTAACGATCATCCTCAATCGACTTAAAGTCAAAATCGATTGTATCACACATATCCAAGTTCACACATGAATATGTCCGCATATTATTCCTCGTTCTCTTCAAGATACTAAAGGACATACTAAACTTGCTTTGTTAACCGCCGAATCTAAGATTCGATCAAAGTTGACGTTCAATAACTGACCATCTCTTACTAGAAAGAGAATCTATCCCATTTCTCTTGATCCGAAGATTTGAGAGTCATTCCCGAGGCATAGGGTAGAACTTCCTCGTTGAATGTTGCATACACAGATCGTCATCTTAGCCAATAAGATGGATGGGAAACCAAATGATCGATTTTAATGAATTCGACCGAGTCAAACTCTTAAGAATGTTGTCCAAATCTCATTGCGCAGAGAATTGTGGTATTGTCGGTCGACTTGAGATAACACACCCATGTTGATTCCAATAGTGCGGTGTTATCCTTCACAAACACTAATATATGTATATATTCACTACTGTACTAAAATTGATATCCAGTCTACAAAAGACTTATCAATATTCTGGTCAAATCCACATATTGTAGAAATATATGACTTCCAGTGACCGAGAGGTTTGCTTTTTTATCCACAAAGGACATAAGAATTGACAGTCATCCTGTCATAAGTTCATAAGGCAATACCCTTCTGTTTTGAATGAATCCAGACTCCGTTTGTTTGGCAAGAAAATCTCAGGGAATCACCCCTATTTTATGTTTTTGAACGAAATCATGCAATACTAAGTGGTAAGAGAGTTCAAGGTCTGATCAACTCTCTACTTCTTAGGGAATTACCCCTAGACCACTCAATCTTTGCTCTGAAAGATAAACTTTCCCATTCATTCTACTCTTTCCGTGTAGATCCAATTACTCCCCCACTGGCTCGAGGACGCTCGGTGGTTCTACAAGAGCATGAACAGAGGCTGAGTACCGAACTCCATTCACGAGGGTTATGGCTATTAAACCAACCTCTATTATCGAATCCTATCTCGCTTCACAAAAGAGCCATAGGTCATCAATCGATCCTCGGACTACAAAGTCCGCAGAAACCGTGTAATGGGTAATGGATAAACCATACTCCCAATACTTACCTGGGTGGATCAAAATTTCGATCTAGTTTAGTAGTATTTAGTGTTATCACCAACAACCGATGTTGGACGTGGTCCGATTTTAATCGTTAGTAAACTACCTTTAGTAAATGTACTTCAAGGTTTAAGGTTTTTTGTTCATGGACTCTATCGAAAGGATGCAACGAAGATAACTGTCCCTTCCCGATTTCAAGAATCTTATAACAAACCTTTTTCTCAATGCTACAAGATATATAACGATTGGTCACTGACCGAACATGTTCGCGAAATTCCCAGACCTACCTTCAAGCACCGTGTGCTAAATGCTTATATTTACGGAAGTGGGGTGAACCGAATCCACACCTTATCCGTAAATTCCAAAGCATATTCTAGGTAAACTTCTCGGTCTTACATTTCAATGTAAACCGTTATTTCGCTTCCAATATCTTTATTGAGTTAAGCAGTGTATTGTAGCACATCTAAAACTATGTAAGGCAATTTAACGGTTTCTCACTTAGTGAGAACATGTCACAATGAGGCAGGTGAGCATCGATCTCGAGGACTATGAATGGCCTATTCCGAGTATAGAATACTCTATCTCTGTTGAAAACAGAGAAACCTCAAAATATTTTGGATAAACTTACCGGAGTGTTTGAATAGTTATCAGACAATAAGTCACTACTCGGAAGCTCCTACTAGCTTGTATCTTTCATCAGACCCCGAAGGTCGTGATGAACAAGCTATGTTACTTCTTTATAACCATTATCCTTTCCCGATTGAAATGGAACTTAGTCATTGAACCTTTGAGACAATATAACCAGACTGGGAGAAAGGAATCACCCTGAGCCAGTCTTCAGGTCTTGTCTTTTAGGGACTATGCACTAACTATGGAATATGAAGAAGCGTTTATCTAAATATAGAAACCAATTGCTTTTATTAGTTCTTAAGTTGTGTTTTATATACTTATTTCAGCAGTTTGTAAGTGTTTTGACTTTATCAAACAAAAGTCCGAGTCTTGGATTCGTACTACAAATGGTATATTCACTTTCTATACGACAAACAAATTATCGAATAGAAGGTAAATCCATTCGTTCCAACGAATCTTAAACAGAAAATAATTTTTTCCGCGATATCCAAGGATTGAATCCGAGATTCATTTCCTTATATCACTCCCACTATTCTAGATAAAATTAACTGCCCGTTGTTTACTCCTTTAATCGTTAAATGCCTTCGCTACCTTGTTCGCCAAAGAACTTAGCTCGAGAAAATCGCCAAGGATTCATAGGTTGGTGATCCAAAATCACTGTCCTTATCCTATGATTTTCAGTTAATTAATTTTCGGTTCAGCCTTAAAATTTTCTCAGTTTAGATGACTAACACTTTTAGACATATTCTCCCATTCTTGACTTTCCATGAATGGAAACAGCCTTGAACTAGCAGTTCGTTTGAGTAGACACTAATCTTGAACCGTGGGATGTCTATTTCGAGTGTTACTCGTCTGGACTTCTCGGATTTTCTAATATACCAGGAAAAACAACAAATCATATTAAAGCTCCCACTAGTTTATCAGTTCCAAATACCGTCTAACGAGCAATGCTTTATTTATGAATTTCCGATTTTTCAATTAGAAAATTACTCATGTAATCACTACACACTCAAAATTCACTAGAAGAATTTCAAAGTCCGAAATCACCTTTAATCAAACTAAGTTTGTCTTCCGTTACGAATGACATTAGTGACATACATGTATGTCACTCTGGTTTTTAAAAGGCTTAAGAGAAAATATCTCTTTCGAAAATTAATTGCATTATCGATTAACTAGTTCAACGTCCTAGTTACTTTCCACTTTTTAACGAAGTCAATACTAGTCAATTATAAATTTTAAGCAATTTAGTACGGGATATAATGCTGTAAATAAAATGACATATATTAATTCAAGTTAACACTACTATATTTATTTTAGGAATTGTAAACTAAATTAAGTCTACTCTACCATTCCAAGATTTTAACCTCGCATCTCAGTGCCGCCGTAGGGTAGGTCAAAGAGATGACGGTTAAATTGAGACAATCTCATCAATGAATAACTTGTGAGAATCAAACATCCCACTGATCGGGGTCAATCAGGTTATAATATACTTGACCACCATAAACCAATACTAGCAAGAGGACTAGGCCCATCGTAGTATAGCTATAGAAAATCAAGGTCGATCCCATAGGGAACCAATTGTGGATCATCTTATATACAAACAATTAATTAAACATGTCAAGGACATAAAGGCGGTCTACGACCAACATAAGACAAGAAAAGTAAAGACACGACTCGACACAACGTAATTAACCTCCCCAATTATAGTCTTTATCGTTTGGACCTAGATAATTTATATAATAAACTGAACTTATCAACTGTCAATCTGTTTGTATCTATCTTAGATTGGCTACGGGAGTCATCCTCTTTAACTTGACTTAGCACCGGTAAGTCACTAAATCACTGTGATATTGTTACGTGACTTTGCCTTTTAGTGCCTCCATCTCATATAACTCACACGCTTACGACTCTAAGGATGCCGATATTAATCGTACACCTCGCCTCAGCAACATTCCTATGGTTAGCGCATTTCCTAAACGATCGATCGGTCTACGTCCTATTAACAATTACACCTGACGGTATCATGTTAATCTACGATTTACGTATAACTAGGTGAGCTCAATTCCCAAATACAAAACCTACCAGATCTCATTTGAAAGTCCCGGAAGATCATTCATGAGCCAACCCAGAGCCCTATATTGGTATTTCCTAATCATACGCTAATTAAAACAGACGAGCAACATAGCCGTAGCCATACCTACTGAGATGATAAATTCTATTAAGTTAACCTAACCATAAAGACATGGCTATCTAACGGATGAACAGGGGGCTCGGTCGACCGAATACAGACACTCGGTCGACCGAATGGTCCATTCCCCCAGATTACATCCCTGAACGTATCTCTCAGCGTTTCATCATACACAACGGATTAAACAGTAATTCGTAAAGCATTCATATAAACTAACTTAGATACACATTAATTAAGCAATACAGATTCATGAATAAATACTAAGTCTATGACGAAGGTTATGGGATCCCCATAGACAAGGTATCGCCACATCCTTAACGTCATAGCCTAGATCTACATCATCTAGCTATGATTAACTAACTCAAACGATAAAGCATAATTGGGAGGGATTAATTACTTAAAAGAAAGAAACAAAAAATAAAGGCTTACATAATGCAGCCCTTAAATTGCTGGAAACACCCTCAATAAACTACATTGAATCAAGATATGAATAGAGTGATTTTATTGAATGATATTCTAAGGTATCTGTTGGTGTATATTACAATTCTCGTAGCTGCTTGCTTATATAGAGGTTTTTGCCGACTTAGGGTGGTTCTAGAAGATAGGCACGACAAAAGCCCTAAACCGCCCCGAAGCTGACACTCGGTCAACCGAGAGCTGACACTCGGTCGACCGAACCTAAACTTGGCATATTTAACAAGTTTTCTTCGTTTAGCTTGTTCCCCACTGCACGTTTTGCGTTGATCTGATTAATCCGTCCATTAATGCTCCGATTTCCTTCCTTTATCATCTTGAGATCATTGATTGAACAATATTAATCCTTCCGATTTGTCGTGATCTACAAAATAAACATTTATCGCACAATAAATCGGCTTTTAATAATGAAAACGGCTAAATACCAAATATCATATTAATAATCACTTAACATTAAATAATAAATATAAACATGTGATTTAATATGAAATATACATTATTAATCTCGATTTAAGGTCAACGTTGATGACTTTTACAGGTATAATTTGACCGTCATCACCCACGAGAATCGAACATCCCTTTATTCATTGACTACCTTCCTTTTTTAGCCTAGATATTACCAAAAATATCCTTTATGAGTGTGACCTACTATATCGGATCTCTTAGGTACGCCCCGAGTGTGCCGTCGATGAATAATTAAAAATAAACAAATCGGCCTCCTCCCGTTTCACCTTCTTGATGATCTTCAATACCATGATCTTCAACACAACATCTTCGTCGTCTCGAACCCGGATCAAAATTTAAAAACAAAAGGTACTATCTTTTACAATTTTTCGCATGACATAAAATAAATTACACATCCTATGCTCAATTGATACTAATCAAAAGAGCTACAAAATAGATCTACGGGTAAACAATACCAACCCCAATCCATCTCTTCAACCAAGACATTCATAATCATTAAAAAAAAAAAACAATTTTCGGCCCCCTTTTTTTAAAAAAAAAAATTTGGGACAAAAAAACTACATGTTTACCACTCCTAGATCTAATATTTTATACGTATAAATATAAATCACCTTGGGTCTCTGATACCACTGTTAGTAATATCATCTGCAGCGGAAGCGATTTTAAGGATCTAGATCTATAAATTACACGTAATAAAATAACTAGATCTACATCTACAAGGGGGTTGTAGAACATACCTCTTGGATCTCAAAATCCAAGTTGGAGAACCGCAATAGAAAGAACGAACGAAGGTGTGAAGAGCACCACGATCTTCCGTACGTGTGATCCAAGCAACTCCCGGTGGAAGGAAATCCTCGTCTCGAATCCTTCCGATATGCTACCCGGAAAAATCTCCAAGATTTTTCCCCAACCCTCTTGGCCGAAATTTCTTCCTCCTCTCTAAGAGGTGGAACTCGAAAATATTGTGTGTATTAAGGCTTGGAAGAACTCTCTTTATATAGGAGAGTAAAACTTAGCCTCCAAGGATTTAATAATTAATACAAAATCAATTATAATAATCCTATTAAATAAAAGATAATCCCATAATATTCTAGAACAAATCTAGAATAATATTTATCTTTATTTCTTTCCATAAATATTTATCCAATAAATATTTTATCCAATAAATATTTTATCCAATAAATATTTATCCAACAATTTCTTGCTCCATAAAATAGACAAGGGGCGAAATTCACACATATTGACCTAGTCAATATTAATTTTGCCATAACACAATAATTGGGCCAAGATTATGGAAAATGTCTTTTCCACATATTTAATTATTTAGCCCAACTAATTAAATAGTCCACTAAACAATTAATTCACATATCGTTTTAATAAAGTCCAACAAGAACTAAATTAATATTATTAGGATTCGACGTCCGAGAATATTTATGCTTATATTTAGAGCACGTCGGGGACCAATGACTAATAATCGGTGGTCCGATAAATCAAATAAATAATTATCTTACGAACAGAATAATTATATTCGATAAATCAATCACGTGAATATGCCACCATAATCCCGTGATCGCACTCCTCCGATTATGAGATTATATTTATCTCCTCACGAGAATAATAATAAGCGCCCATTGATATAATCATTACATATGGATTAATCCTTCATAGATTATTTCATTCTAAATCGGGAAGTTACCGTTAACCCTTTCTAGAACCTCTTATCCTTATTTACCATTAACCCCTAAAGTGATCAATTAATTCATACAACTCTTTGGTAGCTAATCGGTGTAATAGAACTCCATGGATCGATCGCTTTTAGGATTAACAAATAAGGTAATCGTCATCTACTTCGAGAAATGGAAGGAATGGATTCCGTGATCTCGTGATAACACGACTACTCACTCAATCCAAAGACAATGCCAAGATGGGGTAATTCGGACCACAGACTCGGTGTAATCCTTAACCGTCAAGTCAAACCTCACATCGATTCAAGCGGTTGATCGTGATCACCTCGGGATTAAGATATATCCATAAATATGATCATCCATTGATTCGATAAGACTTCTCGATCACGGAATTATATCGTGAACTCTAATCAAATCGATCCAGCCCTATATGATATATCTGTCATATATAAATGCCCCATTAGGTTCTCTAACCGAAAGTCCGGATAAGACAATCACACCTATTGTGTTCTGGGCGCATTAATAGCACGTTAAAGGAGAGACCCGATACTCTCGATTAACTTCACTACGGGCTAATTGTATTTTAAGTACATCTTCACTAACTCAATCCTCATGCATGTGTATATCAAATACACTGAGTTAAGTGATTACATAAACGATATACTTTAGGGTTTTCTGTAGTGTAAATACTATTGTCACATTGGTGATTATGAGAATAATAAATATGAATAATAATATCATTTCATTTATTAAATAAAACAATTACAAAATTGTCTTTCGGGCATCACACCTAACAATCTCCCACTTGCACGAAAGCATGTGATTAATTGTTTTAGAGCACACTCTATTATTTAAAATACAACAAACTACATCTCCCACTTGCTCTAAAGCAATGGAGACCCATCCCGTATTCTAGTACCCATTAAGCAAGATCATATGTGTTGCTTTGTGATAGCCAGAGTGCTATTTATCTTGGTAAGAATGCAACCTTTTATTCTAGGATCAAGCACATTGATGTTCGTTAACATTGGATTCAGGATGTGTTGGAGTTGAAGTTGCTAGCACATTAATTATTTTCATAATCTACGTGTTTTTGACAACTGTCTCAGTTATTGTGAAACGGAGAGAATAATGATAAAGAGTAAATGATCATACCTACTCTTACTTCATGTAAAGACAAAATTTTGTTGTTGGAGGGGTTAAACCCTAACAAAATTTTTGTTGTTGCTTTCCAGCATTCGGGTAAAACTCAATTTAAAGGATCGTTTATGTTGCTTTTTATTAATCTTATTAACATTTTAAGTATGAACAATAAAATATAATACAAAATATTAAATGACAGACTTGATGAATTTAATCATCTGTTTTTATCTTAATCCAGGAGGAGCATGTAAAATTAATTAATCTTGCACCAATTAAATCCGAAATATTTACTATGTGTATGCTCTATATATGTTTTTCAAAAAAAAAAAAAAAAAAAAAAAAAAAAAAAAAAAGGGTACTTACGCTGATGCATGTTGCTTTGAAATAAAATCGGGGCTCATAAATTGCACACATATTTCACCATTTCTTGAAAACCATATTCCAGCTCTTCATACATTGAGCACCATACAAGGAAATCTTTGTGCTTCACGAACTTATAGCTCCGTCTATCTAGCTGTCCAATTTATTGCATGCCTTTTTAATCCAATTACTTCTATAAATATAGCTCATTCATATATTGCCCATATTTTCTCATAAACTCAACTCACTTTTATTTAATTTCACTGATCAGTAACTTTGAGTTCCTGCATTTCAAGTAGTAGTACGTATATATTCATTCAATTGGGAGCTTGAAGAAGAAGATCCACCACTGTGCGCAATGTCGGATTTGAAGTGCTGGAGACTGTTTTCAGCTGCAATCTTTGGGATTTTTTTGCTTCTAGGGGGGTCATGTTTCTGTCAAAAAGGTAATTAATTAATAAAGAAATTAATTAACAACTTTTTTTTTATACGTTGTTCTGCACCTTAATTTTAATTTCCTATTTCTCCAAGCAATTGTTGAGGAAACATATTAATTGTAGCTTCATGTCATATATGCAATGGATCGAGCGAGGTACTGATCGATTAATGTTTTTTATCCAAATTAATTCCCTAATATTTGCCTCTACAAATTAGTAGTAGTAGTAGTAGTATGGTTTTCTAGCTCTAATCTAATAGGATTTTCTCAGCTTTGGCCTCTTCGTGTAACCAAAAAAAAAAAAAAAAAAAAAAAAAAAAGATTTTCTCTATATATAATATCACATTAGGGAACTAAAGCTCATCTTTTTTTATGTTTACACTCTATTTTTCCATTTTCTTTTTCAGTTGGTGTAGTTTTGTTTTTATTGTTCTTTTCTTGCTCTAAATTTATTTCTAATTATGAGAGAGATTGAAAAGAAAATTGCATAAATAATAACCATCGAACTTTTAGTAATTTAATCGTTAAAGTTAAAATATTAGCCCATCAATTTAATTAAGTGTGATTATAACCGCTGTATCAGTTATAAATTAAAATGGATGAATGCATGAATGTACTATTAACTTTATGGAAAGATTGCTACACCATAGAATAGAAAGAAAAATAGACAAGCAGGTTGAGCTCGTTATTTGTTTACGAAGTAATGATACAGGCATAACAAATTAATAACACAACTGTATGTTATCTTCATCGTTGCTCATGATGAATTTACATCATAATCAACGGATTATGCCCGTTTTGTTACCCGGCCTTGTTTACAACAACAAGTGAAGCTTGGATACATGATTGGCATAGCATTATTGGTGTCACATGTGAATATTTAATGTATCATCCAACTACCGCTATTCATACCAAATTAAATACCAATATACAGATGTTATTTATGTCACTTGTCTCCACCTACCTGACAATTCATACTATTTAACTTTTGACTTTTCATACGGTTTTATAAAGTACTACTCCTATATTTCAAAAAAGAAAAAAAATTATGATTCCCTTCAAAAAAGAAAAAATTATGATAAATAAGTGTAATGTTATGATAACGTGATGAAAAGTTGTAGAATTGATAATAAATTACAGATAAAGAATACTAATAAATACTCTATTATTGTAAAAGGTACTATATTAGGAGAAAAAACTCTTATATTGAGAGACGGGGGAGTAATCTCTTTTTTTTTTTTTTTTTTCGGTAATGTACTGCTCCTACAATTTTGAACACGTGACTAGAACCCTTACCAGTGTCACACACTTTTCCGATACAAAATGTTACCAACCTGCGACACAATATCGATACTCTCCGACATGATGTTGATCCTTTCTGATATTCAATTACACATATTTTTAACTTTTATTTATATTTAACCTTTTTCCACAGAAATGTTAAAAGACAATATAAGTTGGCATATGATCTGATAAATAAATATATCATTTTTTCTTTTGCTAAGAAATACATAATATTTTAACCTTTTTTTAGAAGTCTTTATCCTTTTTTGAAAGGTAAATTCTAATATTTTGAAACTCAAACAATATTTTGTATTTTTTATTTTTGTGAATTTTAATATTTTGAAAAGATTGTTATTTATACTTGGTATTTAGACCCGCTCCAGCGATTTTTTTCTTAGGGTCCGCTACGGCATATATTATCGCTAACAATGATGCTGATAATTCTTTTTATTTATTTTTTTGGCAGCTGAAGAATATGCATTTATGCACCAAGCAACCTCAGCTCCAAACATATCCTACTATGACTACATAATTATCGGTGGAGGCACCGCCGGATGCCCGTTAGCCGCCACGCTATCTCAAAACGCGACCGTCCTCCTCCTCGAACGTGGCCCCTCACCTTTCGGAAACCCTAACATAACAGAGTTATCGGCATTCGGTGCAGCCCTCTCTGACACCACCCCATCTTCACCGTCACAACGTTTTATCTCGGAAGATGGTGTAATCAGCGCCCGAGGACGAGTGCTGGGCGGTGGTAGCTGCCTGAATGCCGGGTTTTACACCCGAGCCGGAACTCAGTACGTGAGTGCCGTCGGATGGGACGGAAAGTTGGTGAACGAATCGTATCAATGGGTGGAAAAGAAGGTCGCGTTTAAGCCGCCCATGCAGCAGTGGCAGTCGGCGGTGAGGGATGGGTTGTTGGAGGTAGGGGTGGTCCCATATAATGGATTTACATATGATCATATAAATGGAACAAAAGTTGGTGGTACAATTTTTGATGAAAGTGGGAAAAGACATACTGCTGCTGAACTTCTTGAATATGCAAATCCCGCTGGGCTTACTGTGCTGCTTCATGCAACTGTTCACAAAATCTTATTTAGAATCAAAGGAACAACGAGGCCCAAAGCCCACGGAGTTGTATTCAGAGACGCATCAGGAGTCCAGCACAGAGCATATTTACGGACGGGTTCACAGAACGAAATTATTTTGTCAGCAGGTGCACTTGGGAGCCCACAACTCTTGCTTTTGAGTGGTATAGGCCCAGATCAACATCTTAAGGCCCATAACATAACAACGGTCTTGGATCAACCTTTGGTTGGACAAGGCATGTCTGATAATCCAATGAACGCCATTTTTGTACCTTCTCCTTCACCTGTGGAGGTTTCTCTCATTCAAGTAGTAGGCATCACAAAGTTCGGAAGCTACATTGAGGCCGCTAGTGGCGAAAACTTTGGCAGCCGTACGGGCCCTAACCGTGACTACGGAATGTTCTCTCCTAAGGTACTATTGACTCATAAGCCCACTAGGCCCAAAATAGCACATAACACAAAAATTAAATAAACGTTCATAGTGACACCACACAAACACAATACATACTTTTGAGGCACCATGATAAGGTTTGAGCTCTAAAAAGTCGAACTGCATGCATGAAAATCTAACTACACCTGTTAAATGCATTACAACTAATCTATCACGGCACCACATTTAAGGCTAAGTCCAACTTTGTAGGGGTCGAACATGGGAATTTGATCGATCTGTGCAAATTTGAATGTGGAACTTAGATTCGACTTTCTGGATATTGAATAATCACCGTGGTGCCCCGAAAGTGATCTGGTGTGGTGTCTTTGACAACTACCAAATCTTATGGACGTCTTTGGTGACATCATAACAAACCTATTTTCAGGGCACTACAGTGAGGTTCGAACTCTATAAAGTCGAACTTCACACATGACTTTCCAGAGATCGAATCTGAAATATCAAACCTCTCACACCCGGTGTGGTGTCACTGTCACGGTAGGTGTTATGTAGTGTCATCAAAGACCCCTAATCTAATTCATAAAAGAGTGATATATATCAACCTTAAATAATGCAGATAGGGCAGCTATCAACATTACCACCAAAACAAAGGACACCAGAGGCACTAGCAAAGGCAATAGATGACATGAACCAACTTGATGATGCAGCATTCAAAGGTGGATTCATCCTAGAAAAAATCATGGGTCCTCTCTCCACAGGCCATCTAGAACTCAAGAACATAAACCCTAATGAAAATCCATTAGTAACATTCAACTATTTCAAAGAACCAGAAGACTTACAAAGATGTGTTGATGGGCTTAAAGTGATAGAAAACATAATTGAATCAAAAGCATTCACAAACTTCAGATACAGTGACATCCCTTTGCCTGTACTCCTCAACATGACAGCGAGTTCGCCCGTAAACTTGTTGCCAAGGCATAGCAATGACTCAACTTCATTGGAACAGTATTGTAAAGATACAGTTATGACCATTTGGCATTACCATGGTGGATGTCAAGTTGGTAGGGTTGTTGATCATGATTATAAAGTGATTGGTGTTGATGGTCTTAGAGTTATAGACGGCTCTACTTTTACTTATTCACCAGGGACTAATCCTCAGGCCACTGTCATGATGCTTGGAAGGTAATAATCTTATACTATTATTACATTATTTTATAGTTCTTGTTTAATACTATGTTTTATAATCATCATTACTTATAAGGGTTTTTTTTTTTTGTGTGTGTGTGTGTGTGTGTGTGATTTTGATTCCACAGGTACATGGGAGTAAGGATACTGAATGAGAGACTTGCAAGAGAGAAATCACAGTGATTATTGCATCTTTTTTCTGTTTGTTATTATAGAATGTAAGTTTGTTAATGTTCCAGGCATGGGACTAAGTTGTTACCCTGAAATGAATTCATTGGAGATCACATTTGAAAAGGCATTTTCTCTCTATCATATTCATATATATACAATAATGATTAATTCTGTAGTAAAAAAAAAAAAATGCTCTTTCACATATTGTTTTGTTTAATTCATAATTAGAACTCGTTAGCTGTGTGAGTAGAATCTTGTAACGCTCCAATCCAAAATACCTGATTTTGTTTTGGAAGTTAAATTGCCCCGGAGATAAAATCTAGTCAATAATCAGAGAAAATCTAATAAAAGCATATTTATTCAATGAAATCTTCGGTGCAAAGCCTTACATACTTTGAACAGAATAATGATAGGATCTGACAAGGTGTACTACCTAGTCACCGAGAGACTAACAATAAGGGAAGAAAGGTAAAAACACAATTTACTACAATATAACATTATATTCTAACATCAGCCCTCAAACAAAAGGTTGCATCCCCAGTCAGCATCTAAATACGCTGTAATATGAAGAACTGAACCTGGTTTGAAGTGAAGACCAAAATGTAAGGTTCCTTTGAGACACTTCCAGTGAACTTCTCAAGAGCTTGCATAAACTGACTAAGCACAATAACTGCAAATGTCAGATTCGATCTAGTGAGAGTGGGATATTGTAAAGCTCCCAAGATGCTTCACTACAGAGAAGGGTTGTTCATGAGAGCAGTGTCTTTGGAATATAGTTTGGCAGTAGTAGCAAGAGGAGTTGGACAAGGTTTCATGTTGCTCGGGTTGAGTTTGTCCAAAAAGTTGTGTTGCATACATACTTTGATGCAGATAAAGCCTAGTATAGTATATCTTCTAATCCCAGAAAGTGGCTAAGTTGGCCCAGATCCTATAAGGCAAATCTGGATGAATGAGATCTGTGAACTTCCTTATCAGTCTCCTATCATTTCTAGTGATAAGAATGTCATCTACTAAAGTCGAATGTGGTGCCTCAAAAGTAGTAGATTCGATGTGGTGCCTTAACAACCGCCAAAGAGGAATACTCGAGTACCTTAGGTCCTTATGGATGCAACACGTAACTCGTTTCTGGCCATTACAACAATGATGGCTTCTTCAATCATGGCAATGCTTTTGTAACACAAACTACGATCGGCGTAAAGAGTAGGTGAATCGAAGCAAGGGGCAAACTTTGTCCTGACAAAATAAATCCATGGTTCTTTGGCTATAACGTACCCCCTCGTGTACAATAACGCCCTTCCCGATACCAATACACTGCATATTCTTTCTATTGTTTCCCTCCATGGCTTCTACGGTCTCTCTCTCTCTCTCTTGCGATCAAAATGTGTTTTTCCTTGTATCTCACAATACCTAACAGGTGCATCTACGCTATATTCAAAAACACAAACATATCTATTGTGCGTCGGTAATGCAAACTAACCTATCCATATGACATAAGAATGCTGATATATGCATTTGAAATGCATTGCACAACAAAGGAAAAAAGATAAAACAACTTACATGACGTGCTTCAGAATAACAAAGCCCACATCAGCAATCCACACGATGCAGAAAAAGTGTTACTTTAGCATATAATCGTTTGCAAGATCAAAATTCGCTGCATCTATATTCAAAAGTTGAGTGTTTCCTATATCCGAAGGGATAAAGGCACTTACGGTCCCTTCTGTTTCATAATTTTCACTTTTCCATCTCCAATGTTTCATCTTGGCACTTTACCCCACATCTATGCCTTTTTCTTTACATTTTCAATCCATTTTCGCCACGCGTCAAGATTTTACCGGCTGAAGCATGAGATTTCTTCAATCCTGAACGTTGGACACATGGCACTTTAGACTGAAAATATAAACGAAAATTGTATATATGACAGTTGAAAGTGAAAATATGAAAAAATTAGGGATAAAAGTGTATAAATCATGAAACAAAAGGAATTAAAAGTCTCTTCATCCCTATATCCTAATATGGAGTTCATTTCAAACTTTCAGCCACTAAAAACATACAAATCGATTAATGCCTTGTAATGCCCCTTTGCTATCTCTTCTTCTTTAACCTGATGAAGTAAAAGAGTTTCAATAATGAAATCTTCCCAATCAATTTCAACTTCCCTCTTCTTTCTTTTCTTACCAACATGCGTTCCAATCGAATGGCTATCGTTATTTCCAGAGCCCGGTTTCGATGGATGCATAATCCGTTCAATACGCAACTTAGCAGCTTTGATTTTGTCTTTCCTTTTTTGGTATTTCAAACATCCCTGATCAAAAGATGGAGGATTATCATTCAATCCGATATCTTTTTCAAGAATCTGCTCGAAAAGAAGCTTCTTGCTTAGTTCTGATTTGCCTGTCCACCAATCTCCACAAGCACGAAAATCGAACACAGTCCTATTCATTCTCGTATGAGATGTTCCTATTTCTGCAGATGACTTAACCAAAGGAATTTCTTCCAAATACGCAGAATATATCAAAGCTAACGACTCATGGGACAATAATGGAAGTGTATTATCAGGTCCTTCTATTCTCAAAATACCAGAAGATTCGACATCGAAATACTGAGACTCGTTTGCGGCTTGTACACCAGGAAGATTAGAGCTACCCTTTTTGCTGAAACAGTCATTAAGAACATCATCCAAATCGAATTCAACCGGTTCCAAACTACGTTCAGCATCTTTTTCCATCGATTTCAACTCCATATAATGCATTACAAAAGTAGCATTCTTCACAATATTCTTGACAGTAATATCTTTCCCCCACGGTAATGCTTGTGCAACCTTAACAAGTCTTTGAACAATCTCCTTATACCGTTTCCTACACGTACGAACCGCTACATGTAATTCGGACGCTAAATCTTCGATTTTTACTTCGATATCATTCACTTCAGATACAAACACTAATACAGCTGCCACAACAGGCATTGGCCTTCTCCCTGTAGTTAAATACCATTTCATTGAACACTGCACTAAAAACACCCCCTGTTTCAACATCCTACGAATCAAACCATCCGATAAACCGTTAAACACCACACAAGTTTTAACCGCTCGTTCTAACAAACCAGCTATATCAAACTCCGGCAATTTCAAGCCAAGAAAATCGACTACACGTTTAATCATACGACCTAACTCGAAGGTATCGCATCCGATTACATCAGAAACTTTAAAAATGGTTAGAATTTTGTGATCTCTTCTCATTACAACATAAGTACAAGCTCCAATGAATACAGGAAACCATTCACCTTTACCATATTCACCAAGACAAGTACCTGTTCCAGCTGTGCCGAGTTGAACATTTGTACCTACAGGACCTGTAACTGCGTAAAAATTCGACTGAAAATTGTTGTAACCTTGAACTACACCACACGATATGCAAACTGTATTTCCGGTATCATCGTCCGGGACTAAAATTCTCTCCCCACAGGCCACAGCTCTTACAGGAGGAGCGAGAATTCTCCATTGATTGATTATTTACTTCGATTTCAAGCAGTGAAATGCATCAAACGAGCGTCGAAGTCTCCTATCTGGAAGACTATTGAGCTCGAACGGCGATATATTGAACAGATTGATGAATGAGAGTCACCGGAGAAACTGGTGGGAAATACAAACGGCAGGAGGGCGGTAAAAGCGTGAGAGAAATATGAGAGGAGAACTTCACATAATAAGAAGGGCAACGTTTTGAGGGGTTGTTCTACTGTAAGGACTCCCTAGTAGGGAACTGCTTACGTGCCAGGATCTGGATCGCCGAATTGCAATTAGATGGGAAAGGAGATGGATTTTACTACCAAGAGGGCCAGATATTGTATTTTTGGGAAGAGAAATCGAAGATTTAGCATCCGAATTACGGGTGACGGTTCGTATCGTATATTGTTTTTAGATTAGTCCCTTATGTTTTAAATCTTTTACAGATTCATCCCTTTATCTACACAATTTCCATAACTATTTATTATTCAAAAGATTTAAAACATAAAAGACTTAACCTCCTGAAAAAAGAAAGGGACTAATTATACCAAATTTAAAGATGAAGGATAGGTCGCAGCTAATGTGTGTAGACTCAGTTTTCACATCAATAAAAGCTGCAGAAAACAAAAGTCTTCTCATTACATTTACAGCCCCCCGTCCCCGAGATAGAATTTTTGCATTTTGATGATGTATCCTAGTTATCCCTCCCACCCCAAAAAAATTCATTGTTTTAACCCTTTGCAGCAGAAGGGGTACATACATGCACAACTAAGTGAGACACAAGACTTTGACACAACTATCATCGACAACCGTTGATCAGTGAAACTCGCTAGCTCATCAACGGTTCTAAACAAAAGTTGTATCAAAGCTACATCTTCGGAGTTGTGCATGTATCGTTTTTCTATCGGAGATCTAGGGGTTCCCAACAATTTCATCCATGAATGAGTCGGTGATTGACACGTCATCATCAGAATCGATATCGCTGCTATCGCTCTTGACGACGATAATAAGCGGCTCTACTCGATCAACTGCTGCAGTATTTACTTCAACATTAATAGCTGCAAAAAAATATTTTTAAAAAAATCAAAAAAAGAATACACAGATAAACAGTTTGAGGGTAGGATATGAAATGAATCAAGGATTAATATTAATAATAAATAGGGGCACTGTAAGTGCAACACAGTGAATCTACAGTGAACATTCGACCTCTCTGCAAATTCAAATATCGACTATTCAAAGGGCGTTGAGAATGGTCGGTTTTTAGTAGATTCGCTGTGATGCCAATGCTTGATGAATAGTATAGTCGAATTTGGACGGATAAACGAGCTGACGCTTTATTTGTCTAGGTTCGCGTTGAACCGGCCATGTCTACACTTTAGGGCAGCATCGAAATCAGCTGGTCCACATGCAAATTATGATTGCATATTTGCATTTAAGTCCGTCTTAGTAACATCTACTGTAACACCGACGTTTTAGAGGTTAGAATCTACTTTCCATAAGTTGAATGTCACTGTAACGCCTTGCCCCGAAAGGATCTTAAAAATAAAAACGAACGACTCAATTGTCCATAAAACGAAAATGCATACACACAATGCTCGGATCACCCCTAAACGGATGAGTATCATGCTTTAGTACCAAAATCAGACGCTATAAACACAATGGTAGAGATGTGGAGAGGGAGGAGGGGGGGGGGGTAGCTTAGAAATTTGAGCAAGAAAAAAGTTAATGGTTCTTTAATCCCTCTTTCCAGATCAGAAACAGAATTCTGCAGATTCAGATCGCTACTCGGTGTATTCTCCCTCGAGCCCATATGCATAGTTTCACCACCTGCAACACTATGTAAATCAGTAACAAAAATTTACATATCAAAGGTGTGAATTCGATGTATGGATACTTCTGTTCGGTAACGTATGATGTAGTCAATACAAATCTAACACAAATATACATTGAATAGTTAGGATAGAAGAAATCAGGGGCGAATTTGTTGTTTTACAAAGTTGGATACTATATTCGGATATTCATTTCATAACTCCGATATGGGAAACGAAAAACCATGTTCAAAATATCGTAAAAACCGCCATATATAGTGAATGACAAAGTGTCGAAATATATGAAATACCACCAAAAATGACGAAAATCAGTAAAATTGTTTTAATTTATGTGTTTTAAAATTAAATATTTGGTTCTTGTAGATTCATTATGTATATTTTGGTTTTTATAGCTTTAAAATGTACACAAAGGCCCTCCATACCCGATTCTAAGAATGTTAAGTAACTCATTAAAACGTAACTTAACAATTCGAAACAGGAAAAAATTGCACCAATAAAAACTGCATAGAATTGTTGCATTAGCTTGAAAAAAAAAAAAACTTGAATTTACCTTCCTTTTGCAGATTAGAGCTTTGAATTTCTGCAGAATTTCGAATCTGTGAAGAAATACAATCATCAGGACTGTGATCAGCATCATCAACATTTTCTGCTCGGAAATTCGAAGCAATTTTTTCCCTTAAATCTGCTAGCATTACCTCTATACAAGCCATTCTGTTCTTTGCTCCGGAAATTTCTTGCGATACAGCTCGATTTCTTCTTTTAAATTCTCATTCTCTTTTCTCAACTCCATAACCGCTTCCTCATCAGTTTCAATCTTCGGTTTCTTCATGTTTTGATCTGCATAATGTGTCTCTGATTCAGATGAAAAACGTTTTTTCTTCAGCGAATCAAACTCGATCTTTAGCTTCTTCAAATCTTCTTCCCATTCAAGCTTCTCTAACTCAGATGAACAATGATTTCTCTCGAGCAAATCGTGTTGTTCTTTCGGCAAACCGTAATCTTCCTTAAATTTTTTCAATGCGATCTTCAAATCTTCTTCGCGTCGAACCACAATTCCTTGATACTCCTCGAATTCTTTCTCCATAAATGTGTAGCGTATCTCGGATAAGATTTCCTTAGTAGTCGAATTCTCGTCGATCAAAACTCTTTTTCTTCACGGAAAACACACCACCGGAAGCTACACAACACAAAAAAGACCTCTTCGGTTTTACTCTCTTTCACATAGTAGGTGTGAATCATCCACAACGAGCGTCGAAATCACCGGACATCCATGCATTCACAAAAGAAACACAAATACGAAAGCAATGTGAAACAAGAGAAGTATTCATTCTCTCCAGAAACACACAGAGCTGACACAGGAAACAAGGGATAATCATGCTTTTAGTCCCTTTTGTTTCAAGAAATTTTCACTTCTATCCCCCAACGTTTCATTTTTGTACCTTAACCCCACGTCTATGATTTTTTTTATATACATTTTCAGTCCAAACTGTCTGTGTCAAGTTTCCATTGGTAGACAACGAATGTCACAACCTGATGTGGCAATGGGACTTCTGATGATGTGGCATCTATTTAAGGAAGGGTCCCGCTGCCAAATCATGAATAGTCCCAATGACACATCACGTTGTGGCATCCATTGCGTCAGAATGGTAGTGGCAGTAGCATTACTCAATGCGTACTGGATCACTACTCCGTATTGCTTCAGCAATTATCGAACACCGAAGCAAAAAAGGTAAGAAATCACAAAATAGCAGAACTGAAACATTAATAGCAACACGAACACCATCAAACCGCGCAGCAGAATAATAGCATCAGATCCTTTTTTTGGGATAAATGTACATTGAATACCCTTAAGAACATGGAGGAAAAGTAAGACCTGGAAGTCCCTCTCTAGGTTGCACGCATACGCATACGTGAGTGCGGGATTTTTAAAAATATAAGATCCATTTGCGTTTTATGTAAAGATTACAAATATAAAGACTGATTCCCTTCCTTTTTATAGGATCATTTTGGGCAACAACACTTCATTCATTATCCGGCCGTATTCACTCGATATTCAACACGGTTCTTCATTTTACATATAATCCCGTATCCAACAGCTGAAAATTACAAAGTCATCTCCAAGTGTATATCCTAATATCTAGTGCGTATATATGTAGGATACGTATCACATAATACATGACACGTTACCTGAAAATTATAAAGTCGTCCCTAAGTGTATATCCTTAGTTTCTAGTGCATGATACATGACACGTTATCAGAAAGAAAACCTGAAAATTAGAAAGCCGTCCCTAAGTGTATATCCTAAGCTAAGTATCTAGTGTGTATCCGTGTAGAATACGTATCAGACACATTACGAAGCATCGGATACATGACATACATGACACGTTTACCAGACAGCCCTCGAATACATGTTCAAGATCAAAGTCATCTTCTCAAAAAAAATAAAAATAAAAAATAAAAAATCAAAGTCATAACCAGTCCACTTAAGCATCATCAAACTCAGAAAATATATCCTTAGAAATTCAGAAAAGAAATAAAATTAAACCTAGTGTAGGGGAAATACAAAAGGGAATGAACAATGCCGAACCAGAAATGAAAGTGCTGCAATGAAAAGAACCGGATATACACGTAGAGTCGATTTGAGAGTCTTTCCTGCGAAAATTATTCGTCCCCAAATGATTGTCTCCGGGTAAACACGAATATCTTCACGGGATAAAACTACGATCCTCTTTCAATCTAGACAATATAGATAGAAAGAAAGCTACAAAAGTTTGGTGACATTTTGTGTGTATAGAACTTGAGGTTTCAAGGACATTCAAAGAAAACCGGAGAAAGGTTTCTCAAATCCTTTTTATCCATGGAAAAAGGTTCCAAGTGTTCTTTTATATGTATGTAGAGTTATATTTATGTATCTCTACATACACAACCTTTTAGAATTGGTTACAAGAGCCAAAAACCCGAAAGGACACCAACAAAACCGACCAAAACTGCTCCAGAACTGCATACTGGACGCCCGTTTAGAATCCTGGACGCCCGTCTGAAGCATACTGGACGGGCGTCCAGTTTCTTCAGACGCTCGTCCATCCAACCAGGTTACATCCTCGTATGTAAATCTTCCGCCAGGCCTTTCGTCAGTGAACCAGACGCCCGTCGAAGTCAAACGCCCGTCCATATGAAATGGGCGCCCGCCCAATAAGCAAAGAGAATTTGGATTTTGTTCAACACTTGATCTAACACTTCCGTTAGCTTGTAAACATCAATTATAAGCATGCACCCGCATCTCCTAACTCATATCGATTGTTTCAAGCTCACTAAAACCTCAAACTAAATCCAATTACACTAAATCGCATTGGTGATATAATCACCAACAATCCTCCCCATTTAGTGTAACCCCTTGATTTAGTTGAAAACTTACCAACACACAAGCAGTTCATCTTTTAATGATAATGTCACGAAGATTGAATTACCACCTAAGTGTATTACACATTCCAAAATATTCGAGTATTGGGGTGTGACTAAGCATTGAACCCCTTTACACATTTGAATACTTCAAAGATAATACACAAATGAACCAAGATACAACTTCATATAGCTACTTGACACCAATTATCCGGACCTTGTGTCCATATCCATTTCATGAGTATATAGAAAGTCAACCCTAACTTTCTTGAAGCCGCCAAACTTCATACTCATATAGGTGAATCTTTCTAATCATGTACACGAAACACTTTTCCAAAAGATATCACCTACACAAATGTAATGCACATACTTTCGGGACTTTTCATGTGCCAAATCTTTGAGAATGGGCCTTCCACATTGAATTCTCGCCTATGGCGTTGTACCGTAAGTGGAATTGGGTATCCCAAACCAAAGATTTAATGGGTTTACACATCCCGATAACAAACTTTTACCAAGTTTCAAGTCAATCTATATTTGATCAAACAAGATTTGACTAAATCACGAGTACTCTTTGAACAACCACCATCATCCTTTGAGTTAAAACTCACAATCCAACTTTTCATTAATACATTGGTGTACAGATCACCATTGTAACATTTGACAATTTTCCACCAAACACATTGGATAACCGGGATGAACTTGGTTATTAATTGCAAGAGGAATTCCGAACTACTAAGTCATCAACAAAGAAATCCAACTCCATAGTCCAACCAGAAATTTACGCACTTAGAAGCTCATAAATGATACTTCATCCTAGCACAAATTACTAGTTAACCGAGGATTCTTCTAAACCGAAGGAATCTCATATAACTTTACTATAGAGTTTAAACCTCCCCATGATCAGTAGTTTAAAACTTTGATGACAATACCGTCCAGGTTATGAACAACATGATTTGGTTAATACCAAAATCAATATGTCAACAATGTAAACTACTACATCACCTTATATTCCAAGGCAAATCCAATCTTTGTAGATCGAGCATGTTTCACTTTTAGTATCATGAATAGATACTAAACCAAAGCAAAACACCAAACATGTATTCAACATACATCAAAGGACAAAGTCATTTCATTAGACATCAAACATATGTAAGATTTGTATAATTCTGAACACGGTATTGTAAACAACTTTAAATTCAACTAATCTTCAAGCTAAGAAGTCTATCAAGTTTAATTTAGCACCTTGAACCAAAATAACATATACACTCCTTATGTTAATTTTAACATAACAAGACCCTCCAGTTGTTTCAAATACAATGCCCATTCCAATCTCCATTCTAAAACCGAAGTTTTACCATCCATGTAATGGATTACAAAATTTGTTTAACAGTTGTTAAAACAAATAACAACAATTTATCCGAGGAGATTTCATTAACCGGTGCCAAGGTATCAAAATAACCAATACCTAAAAACGTACAAAACCTTACATTATTAATCAGGATTTATACATGTTGACTTACATCAACTTTCATCTTTCATTGAAAGATTCACCGCACCATTTGCTCTCATTGAGCTTTACCGGCATATTTAGAAAACAACTTTATTGTTTTCTTTCACTCCAACATTGGTAGGAGTTTCATACTTCAAACTTTGTACAACATTATAAATGTCCAAAGATGGCATACCAATGATCAACAATGATTAAAGCTGTACTAGAATCATTCAAACTCCATATATGGAACCAAAGAACATTGGAATGCATAGCAATTCCAATAAACATAGTTTCAATGCCTCTTTTACTCAAGGAATTAACTTTAACCTCGGAAAGTCACAAGACCTTCTCACACCTCCAAACCTCAAGTTCGGATTTCATTATACCAAAGTTCAAGTAATTTAGCAAACAAACAAGCTGTTGGAGGCGTAGGAGTATAAACAAAAGCTTAAAACTTATGCTTAAATACTTTCCAATAAAACTCATTAAAACATACACTCTTTTCATTTACATTTTGGAGGACTTGATAGTTATTTACTACCATTTTCATACCATCACTTGTATTACTACAAAGTAACGCAAATAAACGATGTATCTATTAAATAAAAAGAGTTACAACTTTTCCAACCAAGGATTCATAATCTTCTAAACCGAAGAACTACAACTCTTACAACCAAGAGTTACAACTTTCTATATCGGAAAGTCTCAAATTTTCAAACAAAAGTTACATCCTTCGAATCGAAGAATCACAACTTTTCAAAACAAGTCACAACTCTTAAACCAAGAGTTGTAATCTTTAAAAGCGAAAAGTTTCTACCTTTAAATTAAAAGTTATAACCGTTCAAAAGAATACAAACTACAATGAGTTGTATTCTTTCACCAAACCGATACATTCTTTAACAAATCAATAACATGATTTTTCCTCCAAAACATTCACTTAAAATCAAAGTGAAAATTCATGATACCGATCATGTTTCCGAAAAGAATAAGTTCAAAACAAGTTAAAACCATATATTACATATATATATTACCAAATAACAAGTATAACACATGAAAGACTAAATACATAAACATTTTAGTCATAGGAGTAAAACGCGAAGTATAATAAAGCAATTATCTTTGAACCAAAACACTCATATATAAGTCCTATAGCATATCAACAGATCTCATATACATATAAGTATCACTTAAGCATACCAATAAACATACATGTATAGTTATTTCAAAATATACAAACCATGTACAACTAATGTTTAAACTATATAGTTTCAAGAGCCAAAGGATATACTTAAATCTCTTAACAATGACAACCTTGACTCCATTTCATGAATGTCACGGATCAACAATCCACCGGTTCACAACTTCAAACCAAGTTGATCCTTACACTCACAATTTTCCAAACCGAGTCAAAACTCAAAACAACATTTTATTAGTTGTTTCACCAAAACTTAGTTTACTGATCATTATTCTATCCTTTGTTTGATCTTACATACTAGGCATTCAACCTAGTAAAACAAGATTTTTAAATCCAAATTTCTTTAGATTTGCAAAGTCTTCATTACAAATATTCTATCAAGGATAGACATTTAAAAACATTATCTCTTCAACATGATTTCCATCTATTTGTATCATTAGAAAACATCTAACTACAATAGACATCAAGTTTTCCAAGAGATAACACTTGATTTATCCCAACATTAGTTATACACAAACACTTAAAATTTCTAAACATTAACATGATTTTATCACCAAGATCAATGAACATTAAACATTAAACACGCGCAGCAAGTTTCATCATTGATTCAATCATGTCTAGAAATATCAAGCCAAACAACATATATGTATAATCAAACAACATCCAAGAACAAGACTTAGACACTACAATCAAATTTTATATTGATTGTAGTTCTTATTCTTGACACCACAAACTTGCATGAAATAATGTAAATAAACATACATACCATTCATCCGTAGTCATAGCAACATCAAACAATTTTTACAAAGTTATTCCATTGAACTTTTACTTACATCAATCAAAAACCGCAGCAACTTCTCGGACTTTCGACAAGCTGTCAACATCGAACGGACATCAAACTTGATATCACTGCGATCCTCGTCTCGCCCACGATTCTAACGGTATCTCCGGATTTTCAAACCGATTCTGAATCAAGAGTTATGCCCAAAATACTAGGACACAACCTTTGATAAATTCTAGAAAGACAACTCTTCATTTGAAACCGACATTGTTCTAACAATCAAAACAAATAATTTTCGCAGATTGTAGGGAAATACAAAGGGAATGAACAATGCCGAACAGAAATGAAAGTCTTTGCAATGAAAAGAACCGGATATACACGTAGAGTCGATTTGAGAGTCTTTCCTGCGAAAATTATTCGTCCCCAAATGATTGTCTCCGGGTAAACACGAATATCTTCACGGGATAAAACTACGATCCTCTTTCAATCTAGACAATATAGATAGAAAGAAAGCTACAAAAGTTTGGTGACATTTTGTGTGTATAGAACTTGAGGTTTCAAGGACATTCAAAGAAAACCGGAGAAAGGTTTCTCAAATCCTTTTTTTTATCCATGGAAAAAGGTTCCAAGTGTTCTTTTATATGTATGTAGAGTTATATTTATGTATCTCTACATACACAACCTTTTAGAATTGGTTACAAGAGCCAAAAACCCGAAAGGACACCAACAAAACCGACCAAAACTGCTCCAGAACTGCATACTGGACGCCCGTTTAGAATCCTGGACGCCCGTCTGAAGCATACTGGACGGGCGTCCAGTTTCTTCAGACGCTCGTCCATCCAACCAGGTTACATCCTGTATGTAAATCCACCCTTCAGACGCTCGTCCAGTGAACCTAGACGCCCGTCTGAAGTCAAACGCCCGTCCATATGAAATGGACGCCCGTCCAATAAGCAGCAGAATTTGGATTTTGTTCAACACTTGATCTAACACTTCCGTTAGCTTGTAAACATCAATTATAAGCATGCACCCCGCATCTCCTAACTCATATCGATTGTTTCAAGCTCACCAAACCTCAAACTAAATCCAATTACACTAAATCGCATTGGTGATATAATCACCAACACCTAGGAATCAAAATCACTTCTAAGTTCTAATGACAATGAAATAAGAAGTAATTATCCGCCATTAAATCTTCTTTAAAAATCACCTCTGATAACAATGGAAAAAAAATCGCCTCCTAATTAAAAAAAAAAAAAAAAAAAAAAATCAAATTAAAAGAAGAACAACAAATTAAATCACCTCTGATTCCGAGGAAGAAGATCGATTGAACACCTCCAGCAGACAATGTATCAAAATCGAGCTATAGTGTAAAGAAATCCATAGTGAAAGCTCTAAAATGCCGAAGATTTGTGTACGTTCACTGTTTCTAGAGAATAAAACAGCTGAATCGCAAGCTCAAACAGATTAAAAGGGTGTGATTTTTTAAACGCAATAGCACAAAAATAGTTCGAAATAGAGATGGGAATGCTTGATTTCAAGTAGATTATTTGTTTTCATGAGCATATGAAAATGGGCAGATGAAATTTGAGTATTCATAGCAAAGAAAAATGAATTTTTTCCGATTGAAATGAAATGAGAAATTTGGGTGAAAGTAAAAACTTTGCCGGGAAAAGAAATGGATCATGCAGTAAAAGGTGTCCTTCAAATGCTCTGTATGATCAAGAAACAGAAAGTTTGGTACAGAGTAAAGACCGTACGTACATGTTAGTCTTTCTATATTAAATGACCCTCTATATGTTTTTTTAATTAAATATTTCAAACCGTTAAACGCACCACGGACGATTTATCCGGGCATTACATTTCGGAGAGTATTTGACATTATAGATGACTTATCTGGACATCACACTTCGGAGAATTTTGACATTGTAAAGGTTGAATATGCTTTCGACATCTCCAAAATCAAGTTTTATACATAAATTCAACACCGAAAATGTCGAATTTCATTGTAGTGTCTTATAAGTATATTAATTGTGATGGCAATAATGATGTCTTTTTATTATTTATTGGAGTATATTTGTTTGGAAAAATACTTACATAAGAGATCTACCACCATTAATCATGATACGACACTCATCTATCATGGATTATACACCCATTGAAGCTTTCCTATCAAAGGTGGAAAGGAATGTCTTATGTCAGGGAGCTGAGATTAGCTTAGAACTTAGACTATATGTAATCCTTTTGCGTTTTTTATTAGGCTTTTGGTCTTTGTTTTCGCTATTCGAGGCCTCTCGGCCCTTAACACGTTGTAAGAACCTTGTTACCTTTATGCATATCAATTAAATGGATCGTTGATTAAATAAAATGATGTTATGACGTTAGATGTGTTATTGTTTTCTAAAAGTGTACTACTCGTTTGTTTGTATGCACTTGCATCTTTGCATAGGTTGATTCTGATACCATAATATAACGCTTGATATAATAATTAGAACCGTTGTAATGAGAGGGTTGAAGTCGTCTGAACTTGGCTTGAATTCGAGCATGAATTCGAGCAATAGATTGACGAACATAACTCAAACATACAATTTAATTCGTTTCTTAAGCAAACAAGCTTTGAGCTCGTGTAAATCAAGCTTGCCTTCCATTTAAAAGCCTGACGACTTGTGCATAAATCAAACTGTCAAGCTTGACTAAAGAATCGATTTTTAAAAAATCGATTCATTGAAGCGTACAGGTACGTGGGGGTGTACTGTAGATTCAGCGCGGTGAGAATAAAGACTCCCTTTTAATTTTAATATGTGGTCAAAATAAGCGATCATTTTAAGACATGGACCAAAGTACAAAAACTAGCAAGAAATCAACTCATCATAATATGCAGTCGCTGCATAATAATAGTTGATCATATCCTCCCCCAAAAAAAAAAAGTTTTAGAAGCTAATCATATGTGTCAAATTACACAATTATCCATAGGTCCTCAAAAGTAAATAAGAATGGGCCTTCATCATTTCCTTATATATCAGGAGAGCCACCAGGGACTAACTGCATTTAAAGAGGAGATATATAAGTCGCAACACGAAAACCAATCGGTCGTTGTTATTCACACCACAGTGAATCTACCCTGACACCATGCTTCGGGCTTGGTTCGACTTTAAAGAGGTCGAAAATGGACATTCGACCTCGGCAAAGTCGAATGTTATGCTTAAATCCGACTTTCCAAAGCCCCTAAATTAGATTTGTTGTGGTGTCATTAACGACCGCCATAACATAATTACCGGGGGCAGCTACTACTGACATAACAATATTAATCAGCAATACACCCTACAAATGTGTAGTGACACAACCGCTTTTCAAGAACGAATTCAAGTGTGTGTGTAAAAGTTCAAACTACTGCAAGCAAGTTCAGAGTCAAGAAGAAGCCTTACAATAGCAATGTTATTCCCATTCAGCAGAATCTGATCAAGCATGGTTACTTTACGCCCTTCCGGAGTGATTTCACTGTAAACGTACAAATTCAAAAGAACAAAATATAAATAAATGACGACCCCCTGCCCCCGTAAGAAAGACATGTACAGCTAAAAATAATAGAAAGAAAGGGGATTAACCGAGTATTCAAGGGTACAACGCCATAATGAATAAAATCTTAAAAAGCTGAGCTAAGGCAACATACATTTCTTTGACGTCTTCAAGGACCATGTTGACGTAAACATCGAAACCCTTTAAAGTGCCAACCAATTCTTTGTCTCCCTTCATAATTACCCAGATTTTAGACCCGATACATCGGTCAATCAACTCTGAAAATCAAGAATGCACAGGATCATTTTTTACTCGAATCGTTATTGACACAAAGAGAGAGAGATTTTAAGGTAAGGCGGGAGGCGAGACTTACCTGAAGGTAAAAGTTGGGATGGATTGTTTGCCATCAATGACGGAGCCAGGAAATTCTTTTCAGCTGAGCAAGAATAAAAAAATCTGTAATGTTATTTTATACTGCAAAAAAAGTGCATTGTGGAATCAATGTCAATTTATATTCGACGGATTCATGAAATTACGAGAGTGACAATGTACACTTGACATTCTGACAAAACAAAAATATTACAATTATACGAGGTTATTGATCAATCAACGAGTTCTACGTCAATTAAAATGTCTAATGTTGTCTACGAGTGCAGATAATGCAGTGTCTTTAAAGTACGGGTGGAATCGGGTAGGGACCCGTCTCCCAAAACTTGGCCGACGATCGGGATACCCGTATGTTCAGGATCACGTCGGGCCGGGTAAAGATATCCCAAAAAATATATGTGACCAAGACAAAATGTTTTTTCAAGCATAATAGCTCCTACAGAAGCATCAGGGGGGCATTCATATACATCCTTTCAATCTAAACCTATTCGGTAAGTTTATTTACACCTGCATTTTTACGAGTACGGGATTATTTTTCTTCGTTTTTTTTCCAGGATACGTTCAAAGAGTAAAGAGATTCTTCACAAAATGTTATTGCACATATAATCTAAAACCTTTGACGACTTCCATTAACATAGAAGCAAAGAACACAGTTATTAGAAACGGCTATTCGATTTATCTATACATCAACAGCATTACGGATGCAACTTCATAGTCCTCAAAACATCATAGGTGCCCCCAGCCCCTACCCCCCTCCCCCACCACATTGATTTCACCAGTATGCCCATAAATAATCATCATGTTCAATGGAAAATTCCCAATTGTCACTAAACAAGTATAAATCCTAAAAGCTACAGCATAACTGAACCCTCCCTCTTGCTTATGTTCACAACCTAGAATAAATGCAACACTGATTCAATACTACAATTTTCTACTGAAATTGGTTTTCAAATTATAATAGATGTTCAAATTCAGCTAATTCAACATATTTAAGCGAATTGGCAGCAGCAACAGCAGAATTGGCTAAATAAACCCATAAAACACAAGAAATTTATGTCAATAATTGGGGATAAAGATGAAGTAAAAGTAATTTCAATCACCAATTTGAAATGATCAAACAGTAATTCAGAGATTTTCCATCAGAAATTCAAACAGATTGCCGAATTATAAACATAACTCACCGGTATCCGTGGAGGAGCGAAAATCCAAATATTTGAGAAGAAGCGGAGAAAGTGGACGGGATACGCCCCTAATGCCTTTTAATATTAGATTCCTTTTGTGTGTGTTTTTTTTAGTTTTTTTTTATTATATTTTTTTTTATAGTAGATATTAGATTCCTATTTGGAAAGATATATTAAAAAAAATATATAATACTTATTATATTAGTTTTGGTCAGATTGAGTCTTTGAGTTGGGTTTTGACATATAATAAGTCGGGTTGGTTTAAAAAAATATTTGCCCAAACCAAACTCAATTAATAGTAAACATAATGGTTTGGTTTGGGTTGGACTTTGAGTTTTAATCTATAATCATACTAGTTATTAACCTGTGCATAATGTACAAGTAATATAAAACTAAGAGACAACATATAAACTTAAATACTTAATTGAAAAATAACGCAACCAACTTCCTGCAGCACCAACTGCCCGTAATGAACATGTAATCATTTCTTCTCCAGACATGAAGTAGTATGATGCTATTAGTAAGTGAAAATAAACCTAACAGTACACTATACACTAAGCATGCAAAACTCATTACATGTTTCATATAAAGATAAATAGTACAGCAATTTGATATAGGTACGAAACCATAGAAAGAATGATCTATAATGTAGAAAATGTGAGAAAAGAGGTTTTGGGATCAAAACAACTCAAAAGAAAATCTCAATTAATTAATAAACCCCCAACATGTAATTAGCTTCCCAGTAACAATGTAACTTGACTGATGGTTGATACAATGGTTCAAACTTGCATCAAAATTATAGAGTATAATTATTTCACTTTGATATTTTCACTACAACAAGAAAAAAAAAAAAAAAACACTTCAACAGTTGACAGATTTTTCTCAGAACATATACACTAAGTGATTCTTCACTTGTCTTTGGCTAAATGTTTTGACTGCATAGAAACATACACAATATAACATCTTATGGGTGTGTTCAGCAGGGAGAAATGAGATGAGAAAAGAAAAGATTATATTTTTTTTTTCAATTTAGATGCGTTTGGTTGCTAGGGAAAAAAAAAGGTTTTTTTCTCAACTTATCAACTTTTCTCCAAAAGTGATTCTTTTCCCTGTTTTCGATTCTCAGCCTACAGTAAAGAAAAGTTCATAGAGAATAGAAAAGTTCTTTTTCCCCCACTTATTTTTCCTCGTATTAGGAGCATGATTTGTATAATCGTATCATTTTTTTTTTCCATTATCGTGTAAAAAAACTTTTTTATTTTTTTGTTCCAAAAATAATATACTCAATAAAATTTCACCCATAAAATATAATTATATTCTTTCCCAAAAAAAATCGATTATATTTTTTCATGACAATCAAACATGTTTCGGTGAAAATAGATTGTATTATTTGATAATCAATTCTGATTTTAAAAAAAAAAAAAAAAAAAATCATTTCTATTATCAACATATTTTCTCTGCATACCCAAACACAAGTTAAAAATTTATTATTTTCTATTCTCGAACTTTTTCTTTCTCAGTGCACTTCTCATCACTTTTCTTTCTCGCTTTTCTATACTCAAACGTCTTATATAAGTTGGGCACATGAAGAGAAATACCAATTGAAAGCGAAATTCAATTTTTTTGAAAACTTCAATTTTTCTTTTAAAAAACAACAAACTTCAAGATACGATTACCAAATTGTTGCACCTTGAATTGGTTCATCAAGAACCGTATTCAGTGTCCTATGAGGAGATTAAAGAGCGACACCAAAATATTGAAAAGCCACTATGTTTTTCGTATGTATTTTACTTCAACATGATTTGAAGTCCCTATATTTTTTCATTCGATATCTTTAAAAAAAAAAAATCAAAATAGTGGAAACCAAAAGTACAACAAAACAGTAATCGGCTAAAACAATGATCACTATACATAAGAGAGGAGGTCATCGTTCTTCTTTCAATGATCAACAATTTTTTTTGAATGAAATAGTCAAATAGATCTTCTGTGTATCTTCCCAAATTTAATCCAAACTATGAATGAATAACAAAGTGCATATGGCTTTGTCATGACTGCAAAGTTCAATGCAGGCGTGACATGGCATATACTATGTGTGAAAGTTTAACATCAAAAGAATTCTCACCATTAATTAAAAGCCTCCTTCCTTTTCCGACAAATCCTGAAAATAAGAAAAAGAAAGGAAAAAAATTTGAAGAATAAACAATTGTGAGTACATATATCCTCATCCAACAGAATCCTGGGAAAAAAATGCAAAGTAAAAATTGTGAATACATCCAAGGTGACATCCCACACATCATGTTAGTTTATGCTTCCTTCCTCTTCCAACAGAATCCTTAAATTAAAAATAAATAAAAAACAACAACAACAACTGCAGAGTAAACAATTGTAAATACATCTTCTCATTTATATTATTTCTCCCCATGAACAACAATGAAAATGCTCAAGAGAGGAAAAATCCCAGAAAATCTAACTACAACATGAGCAACATGAAATTAATTGTAAATATCCATTACAAATGAACCTTTTTTTTTCACCCTTCAAAAAAAAAAAAAAAAACCTTCTTCTCAAACTAAAGAAATGTCTACACTCAGATAAGCAAGTGAGATCATGAATGAGAACAATCAATGGTCTCTCCGGCGTTATGAAACAGAAAAAAAAAAAAAAAAAAAAAAAGACTATAACATGTTAACAAAAAAAAAAAAAAAAAAAAAAAACAGTTTGACTACTCTAACATGGGATGCAAAATAGAGTGCGTAGCCGTAAAGAAAGTTAGATGCAAAATTCATACTTACCACATTTACATCCTCTAAAAGCCTTTAGTTCCTCACATTTGACCAAAAAATTATGTCCATTGTAAAACCTATAAAGATAGAGAGAAAAATGTCACATTGAATTACTTAGACTCAACATTATAATCTTAAACAAAATAATTGTGATACTCACCACAAAATGACCGGAATAAGTCATTATCTACAAAGTATCAAAAAAGTAGCACCACAACACGACGTTCATCGGCAAGAATTAGATGTAACCCAACTATTTATGGCGTCTTCCGCTAAATGACTCCCACATTAGAAAGCTTTCTCATGACTAATGAAGAAAGTGGATTCAATCCACTTTCACAAAACTTAGGGTTTTCTGTTCTTGCTCGATTGAGAGAAAAAGGAATTGCAAAATATCTTGTTTTTGTTATTATGACCAAAGTCAACACAAAATCCTATTTATATTTAGGGTAGGGCAACCGCAACTATACAGGCCCAGTCTACTTGTTAAACAGGCTCAATCTTCTACATAAGCCCAGACTATTACAATATGTAACACCCCCCTCAAGATGGACTTGGGGAGCGATAAATGTCTTTCAAATTCAAACATGCTAATAAAGAATAGAAAAGAGGACTATCTAAGGGTTTTGTGAAAATATCGGCAAGCTGAAGTAAAGATGGAACATGCACAAGCTTCACAAGACCATCTTGAATCTTCTCTCGAATGACGTGGCAATCAATCTCGATGTGTTTCGTTCGCTCATGGAAAACTGAGTTCTTAGCAAGATTAATGGCACTAATGTTGTCACAATGTAAAGGAACAAGAGTAGGGTAGGAAAAACCAATATCATGGGCTAGATAACACAGCCACTGTATTTCGCATGATGCTGATGCTAAAGACATGTACTCTGCTTCTGTGGAACTCCGTGAAACAGTAGTCTGTTTCTTTGTTTTCCAGGAGACAAGAGCATCCCCAAGGAACATACAATAACCAGTGATGCTTCGTCTAGTGTCTTTACAGGTTGCCCAATCTGAATCTGCATAATCCTTTAACGTTAGGTTGTTACTTGCTGGATAAAAGAGGCCCTTATCTGGGGCAGACTTGATGTAACGAAGGACTTGTTGTGCAGCATGATAATGATGAACTGTTGGTGCTGAAAGGAATTGACTCAGTTGTTGGGTGGCAAAACTGAGATCTGGTCTGGTAATTGTTAAGTAGAGCAACTTTCCCACTAGAATTCTGTATAAAGTATTATCTGGCAGTAAATCAGAATCCCCAGCAAAGAGAGTAATTTTGGATTTCATTGGTGTTTTTGATGGTGTGCAATCAAGCATATTGAATTCTTCAAGAAGAGACAATGCATATTTGCGCTGAGAAATTACCATCCCTGTTTTTTATCTTGAAATCTCAAGGCCCAAGAAGAACTTAGGATATCCAAGGTCTTTTATTTTAAAAAGATGATGCAAGTGACTTTTTAATTCTTCAATCAAGATCATGATGTTCCCTGCCAGAACAACATCATCTACATATGCTAATGCTATCAAGCAATTACCATCAGAGATCTTGATGAGGGTCATGTTGGGACTGTGTGTAACCAAGATCCATAAAAGCACTTGTCAGTTTCTGATTCCACTGCCGGCTGGCCTGCTTTAAGCCATAGATTGATTTTTTAAGTCTGCAAACCTTCTTGGAATCTGTTGTGTTGAACCCTGGTGGCAATCTCATGTAGACTTCTTCACTTAAACCCCCGTGTAAGAATGCGTTATTGACGTCTAACTGATGTATAAACCATCCCTTTGCTACTACAAAAGCTAACAAGCTTCGAATAGTAGTTACCTTGGCTACTGGTGAAAACGTTTCTTCGTAATCTATGCCTTGAGTTTGGGTGTACCCCATTTGCTACTAACCGTGCCTTGTAGCGTTCCACAGTCTCATTAGCGTTGTATTTTACCTTGTAAACCTATTTGCACCCAATGGGCTTTTTTGTTGGGGGCAAGTCCACTATTTCCCAGGTTTTAGTGGCTTCTAATGCTTCTATTTCTTTCTTCATGGCCTCTTTCCAGCCAGGGGACAAAACAGCCTGGTTGTAAGTTTGAGGTTCTTGAACTTTATCAAGTGTTGCTACGAAGGATGAGTGAGAGGCTGATAATTGTGTGCAAGCAAGGACTTCATCCAGAGTATGAGGTGATGTATGTTTCTGAGCTTGAGCACATACAAAGTCTTGTAAGTGTGATGGAGGTCTTCTGGTGCGACTTGGCCTGTGTATTGGTGGAATAACAGAAGAGGAGGTTTGTTGTTGAGTTGAATCAGCATGTGGAGAAGTAGAGGTTTGATCTTCAGTATTGGTGGGCTCAGCTCTGTCATATTCTTCTATGTCTGTATCAGTGAACTAATGTAAAACAGGCAAGGACACTGCATCAGTCTTGTCAGTATATGAATTCTTATCATGAAAAGGAAAGGTTAATTCATGGAAAATAGTATCTCTTGACAAAAAAATGTCTCTAGTAACCAAGTCAAGTAAGAAGTACCCTTTTGTTGTATCAGATACACCTAGATTAATGCAAACTCTTGCTCTAGGATCAAACTTGCTACGGTCCCTGGTCAATGTAGAAGCAAATACTAAGCACCCAAACACTTTTAGATGTTTCAACTCTGGACTGCTATTATGTAATTTTTTCATAAGGTGTAGAGTCTCCAAGGAGAGGTGTAGGTGTCAGATTGATTATTCTAACAGCATGTAAAATGCAATAACCCCAGTAGATAATAGGCAGGTTAGCTTGAATTTTCAGAGCTCTAGCTATGTTGAGGATGTGCTGATGTTTCCTCTTCACAACTCCATTTTGTTGAGGAGTGGAAACTGTGGAAATATTACTCGAGACTCGACTCGACGACTTTGAGGCTTGAGCAGGTGCTCAGTGATTCTGAGCCTTAGGATTTTCGTGCATAATATTTTTGTACACTTTATTTAATTATAAACGACATATTAATTGTGATACATATAAACAATTAATATGTCAAACTCTAGTTTACTTTATGTCATAGACACAATTAATATGTCATAGACATAGCTTTTACTTTTACTTTTGCATGCTTGCCGCCCACATCTACATACTCAGTGGCCGCCAAGCTAGTGCTAGTCTCTCTCAATTGTATCTATTTATACACCTCTCATATCAATGAATAAGATAAGTTGAAGTTTACTCTTGTGTTAACACATTCTCAAACTCTCTTCATGGTAGCAGAGCCATTTGTGTTCTAACTTTTTCATTTGCCAAAACTCATATTTTAGAAGAATGTCTTCCACATCCGACATTACTTCAACCTCGTGAGACTCTCGCTGACCCAGGTGGTGAGGAATCTTGACAACTCCTCTTCTTATACAAATCATAGACTTGATGGTAACAACTATACATTATGGTCAAGGTCTCATGAAAATGTACATTTCGGACAAAGTAAGATGGGATACTTATGCGGAACAAAACACGCACTTTCTTAAACCGACCACTGGTTTTGAAGCATGGGACACAACAAATAATCAACTCATGACCATCCTCACGAGGTCAATGACAAAAGAGATAAGTGAAAACTTTATGATGTATGATACCGCCAAAGAAATGCAGGATAATGCCGAGAGATCTTTACTCCAAGAAGGATAATACATCCGAGGTATATGAACTAAGCTCGATTCAAACTTGCGAGGCAAGGGATATATACGTAACTCAATATTTCAATCAACTATCTAAGGCTTGGCAACACTTAGATATGTTAGAAACTCACTCATGGAATGATGTCAAAGAAGATCTTTGCTCTTTATAAAGACATCATAGAAAGAAGAGAGTATTCGGGTTCCTCACTGGGTGAATCCTACTCTTGATGATGTTAGGGAAGAATTCTTGCCACCAAACCTCTTCCAAATCTCAAATCCATGTTTTTGAGGTCAAACATGAAGAAAAATAGGAGAAAAGTCATGCTTACAAATCCACTCACCGACAACCCTATCAAGTCTTTGCCTGTGATCGTGTCGGGAAAGGCTGCTTGAGGTTCTTTGAGACATACAAAAGCCTCTTGAGAAAAGCGGAAAGCGTGCCGTGATCACTTTGCAAGCGCACAAATCACACCAAGGACAAGCTGCTGGAAGCTCCATGGCAAGCCTAACTCCTCAAAAACCTCAAAACCTATCGGGGAAAGTCAAAGCGAGACACATCGGTGAGGAGGAGAATGACAAACCGGATGAATGCTCGGTTTCTTTGCATTCAAAGCTTTCTGAATCAACAAAAGGAAGGTAGTCACTCTACTCGATGTTGCTACTCATACTCATCTGAAGGTAAATTCTACTCTTCTCTTAGCAATGAAACATGGATTGTTGATTTAGGGCATCCTCCCATATAGTAGTAATAAAACCTTATAACCAACTATATGCCTTGTCACCAAATTCATAACATTAAAGCTGGCGATGGATCTATCTCTCGTGCAAAAGGTGTTGGAAATGTTAAACTCACTAATAAGATATGCCTCTGAGGATGTCCTATTTGTTCCAAACTTATTTGCAATCTTATATCCTGTCGGTAGACTCACTAAAGATTTGAATTGGATTTGTTGTTTTTAAGGAAAATCGGTGCACATTCCAGGATCCTACTTCACAGGAAGTGATTGGGAAGGCTAAACCTTACTATTTGGATTGTTTCGGTCAACCCTGCCTGAAGACAGAAGATCAAGATCGAACCGCCTCGGCTGACTGCTCCGAGACTTTAGACAATATCATGTTATGGCATTATAGATTAGGACATCCAAGTTTTGGTTACTTAAAATCTTTAACTCTGAATTGTTTAAAGGATGTAATCTGAATGACCTTCAATGTGATATTTGTCAATTTGCTAAACTTACAAAATCTGTGTATGCTAAGTTACCTCATTTGCATTCCTCACCCTTCACCTTAATACACAGTGATGTGTGGGGACCTCTAGGGTGAAAAGTATAACAGAGGAAAAGGTGGTTTGTCACCTTTATTGATGATCATACCAGGAACACTTGGGTTTTTAATGAAAGACAAATCTGAAGTTGGTCATATCTTTCAAGAGTTTTATCATATGGTCTCCACTCAATTTGATACTAAGGTCAAGATCTTAAAGCGATAATGCTCTAGAATACTATGAGTCTAATCTCGATACCTTCTTGACAGAGAGAGGAATTGTTCATATCAGTAGTTGTGTGGAAACACCTCAGTGAGAATGGGGTTCTTGAGAGAAAGACGAGCACCTTCTTGGAGATGGCGAGATCAATCATGTTCACCACACATGTTCCTAAATATATGTGGGGTGAAGCTATCTGCTCGCAACTTATTTACTCAGCAGACTTCCAGCAGAGTGTTAGGTTTCAAAACTCCACTCCAAACCCTACTCGACCACACACTCCTCGCCATCATCTTGTTTCCCGATTGCCTCCAAAGATCTTTGGTTGTCTTGTGTTTGTGTATATCCATGCTCAACAGTAAACTTGATCCTAAAGCTCACAAGTGCATTTTCTAGGTTATGCAAAGGATGAGAAAAGGTTACAAGTGTTATTCCCTATTGAAAAGAAATTTTACAATTCTATGGATGTAAAATTCTTTGAAAAGACCCCTTATTACAAGCAAACCTCTTTGAGTCATTCAGCGATGGAAACTGATTGAAATTGACCTAAACCCCTTCCCTCGGCAAACTCTTAACCTCGGCAACTCTCTGATCCTCACAGATGAACTTCAAGATACCTACCGACTCTCTACGACCTCATACTTCTCGGCAACCTCACAGAACAAGAGTCATCGACCCAGAGCCTCTTTGAACAGAACCTCAAGCTGACCTAATGAACCGAGTCTGCTGGACCTCCACATCGACTCTCGATGATCTGCTGAAGTGGATGATGAGACCTATTGCTCTAAGGAAAGGAAAAAAGATCATGCACCGATCATTCTATTCATTCTTATTTATCTTATGATCGAGTTGTCTCCTGTCTTTGCCATGTTTACACGGGACTGGACTCTCACTCTATCCCGAAATATTCGGGAGGCCCTTCAAAATGATAAGTGGAAAATTTCTTTGTTAAAAGCAGAGATGAGCGCCCTCTGGATAATCATACTTGGGATCTCACAACTCTTCCAAAGGCAAGAAGGCGATCAATTTGCAAATGGTTATTCACTATCAAATACACTGCGATGGCACTATTGACAAGTACAAAGCCGATTGGTAGCTGGGATTCACTCAAACTTATGGCATTGACTATAAAGAAACTTTTGCACCGGTGGCAAAGCTCAACACTTTGTCAGGGTACTAATTTCTCTAGCATTTGTCCAACTTGGTGGCCTCTTCATCAATTGGATATCAAAAATGCTTTTCTAAATGGGGACTTCATGAGGAGGTTTATATGACTATACCTCCTGGTTTTATCAATCCTCATACTCAAGGCAAGGTGTGCAAAGCGAGGAAATCTCTATATGGCTGAAGCAATCACCAAGGGCATGGTTTGGAAAATTAACAAGCTGTGGTCAAAGCTGCTGGATATCACCAATGCAATTCGATCACACTATGTTCATCAAGACAACCAACCGAGAAGAGGTCTATTCTTATTGTCTATGTGGATGATATCATCCTTCTTTGGAGATGACCTGCTTTGAGATCCAACACTTGAAAAATCTTTGGCAAAGGTATTTCGAGGTTAAAGACTTGGGTTTACTTAAGTATTTTCTTGGCATGGAAGTAGCTAGAAAGCGACAAAGGAATCTCAGTCTCCCAAAGGAAATATGTCTTTGGACTGCTAAAGAAAGCGGCATCTTTGGGGTGCAAACTCTTTGTATCCCAGAGTAGACCCAGGTCATACTACTGCTACATGGTGACATTCTTTGTCGAGGGAAAGAACAATATCAAAGGCTTGTAGGCAAACTCATATACCTTTCTCACAAAGACTGATATTGCATATGGGGTCGATCCAGTCGGTCAATTCATGCATTGCCCTCTGAGAAACATTGGGATGCGAGTGAATAGGATCTTGAGGTATTTAAAATCCACTCTGGCCAAGGTCCGCACTTCACCAAGTCTCACGATAGATCAATCAAGGTCTACACTGATCTTCGATTGGGGTGGATGTCACATTGATGAGGAGGTCTACCACAGGCTATTGCTCATATATATGGGGAACCTGGTTACTTGGAGGAGCAAGAAACAACCCTCTTGTGTCAAGAAGCGATCTTGGGTGAACTAAGGGCACTTGTACTTGGCATTTGTGAAGCTCTATGGCTAAAAAGTACTGATCGAACTTCAACAACCGTGATCAACAACCTATCACACTCTGTTGTGATAATAATTCAAATTTTATGCATGGCGGAAGATCCGATCCATCATGATAAAACCAAGCATGTGGACATTGTGAGACACTTACGAAGGAGAAGATTGATGCCAAGATTATTCAACTCCAAAGTATGTTCCTCAGCAGATCGAATCGCCGATATTCTTACCAAGGCTATTCCACCTCTTATGTTCAAGAGACTAAGTAGCAAACTAGGTTGCATCAACATATCTGACCCGATTTGAGGGGGTGTGGAAATATTACTCGGCCAGACTTCACACTTGAGGCTTCAGCAGGTACTCGGTGTTAGGTGTGATGCCCGATATTTTCCTAACACTTCACAGAGGTGCTCAAGCAGATTCTGAGCCTTAGGATTTCGTGCATAATATTTTTGTACACTTTATTTAATTATAAACGACATATTAATTGTGATACATATAAACAATTAATATGTCAAACTCTAGTTTACTTTATGTCATAGACACAATTAATATGTCATAGACATAGCTTTTACTTTTACTTTTGCATGCTTGCCGCCCACATCTACATACTCAAGTGGCCGCCCAAGCTAGTGCTAGTCTCTCTCAATTGTATCTATTTATACACCTCTCATATCAATGAATAAGATAAGTTGAAGTTTACTCTTGTGTTAACACATTCTCAAACTCTCTTCAGAAACACAGCTCTCCTGATGCACTATACCTTGTTCTATGTAGAATTTTGGCCATCTGAATTCAGCTCCATTGTCTGTTCTTAGCACCTTGATTTTGGTTGTGATTTGAGTACAAACATAGGTACAAAAACCTTGTATTAAGGGTCTCACCTCTGCCTTAGACTTTAAAAGAAACACCCAAATGAATCAACTAAAATCATCAACTACAGTTAGAAAATAACTTTGTCCATGGACTGTGGAGTGTCTGTAAGGACCCCACAAATCCATGTGAACCAGATTAAAGCATTCATCAACTATAGTATTACTTAAAGAAAAAGGTAATCTTTTCATTTTTGCTTGGGGACAAATATAACAGATACTTTCTGGTAAAGATACTTCATCAAACTATTTCTTTATTGCACTCATCATTTGATGAGACATATGTCCTAACCTCATGTGCCATAAGAGGTCTTTATTTGGGGACATATGAAAAACTGAATTATTACAAATTGCCTTATGGAACTGCTCCTCTGATTTATCCCTTTTGGTGCATTCCATGTAGTAAAGGCCAGCTTTCTTTTTGGCTATACCAATCCTCTGCCCAGTTTCCTTCTCTTGTACACAACACAATTCATTAGAGAAAATTGCACAAATTGTTCCATAAGAAGTGAGTTTCCCTAATGATATTAAGTTGTAATGAAAACCTGGCACACACAAAACTCCTTGTAACACTAGTTTAGCACTTAATATCATTGTTCCTATGTGTGAAACACTGACAAAACTTCTATTTGGTAAAGTGACTGTGACCTTTGACACCTTTCTGACCCTTTCAAAGTAATCAACTGAGTGAGTTACATGATCTGTTGCCCCTGAATCTAGTATCCAAGTGTCTAGACTCTCACCTTGCATATCTTGATCCATCTGATTGAACTTTGCTGATAGAACACTAGCTTGATTGACATTGTGTTCAGTCTTGTCTTCAAAACTCATTTTGTCCAGTAACTTGGTCAATCTTTGAAGCTGTTGGGAAGTGAGGTTGAGCCCTAAATTTGAACTCTTGAGATCCTCTGTTCTGGTGCTTCCTTCACCTTCAACCAGATTAACCTTCTTTCTACTCTTCCAGTCAGGAGGATACCCAATCTTCCTGTAACAATTATCCACTGTTTGTCCATTATAACCACAAAAAGAGCATTGTACTTTCCTTCCTTTTGTACCTTCTGTTCCACCTTTATAATGTCCATCCCCTCTTGATTGAACTCTTTCATTTCCAGAACCTGAAAAATGTTTGTTTCCATTGTACTCTACATTTGACCTATTTGCAAATATCACAGATTGTCCGGTTTGTGGATGATTAGCAGTATACTCCATTTGAATTTCAAACTGAACACTCATAGCAAAGGCTTCAGTGATATTAGGTAAGGGTTTCTGCAAGAAAACTTATGACCTAACTTGAGCAAAATTGTCATTCAATCCTCGCATGAACCTTATAACATATTCTGATTCAATATAGCCTATAAAAGTAGGGATGACTCTGCAAGTACACTTGACCGTATATTCACATGATGGAATAGGCCTTTGCACCATAATCTTATCCCAAACTGTTTTCAATTTATCAAAATACTCTGTGACAGACAGGTTACCTTGCGTGATTCGATTGAATTCCTCAAGTAGATCTGAAAGACGGAAGCAATTCATCTTCAAATACCTCTTTTGAAGCTCCTCCCAGATTTCATGTGCTGAATTCATCCAAAGCACCGTCTTCACTATCGGTGGAGTTACTGACCTCATAATCCAAGCCGTAACAGTCATATCACATTGCTCCCAGCACGAACACAATCTCTGGTCATTTGTAGGTTTGGGAATCGTTCCGTCTATAAAACCTAACTTGTTTTTCATAATCAAGCCCATGCCATCGCTCTGTTCCAAGAATGATAGTTCTTTTTCCGTCGAATGGTGGATCCGCAAGGATTAAGGCCGGACTCTCGCTTGGATGAAGGTAATACGGACTTGAGGCTTCCAACTCTCCGTTTCCTTTAAGTTGTCTGTCTTCTGCCATGATTGATCTTCAAAAACTAATCTTCAATGAAGGAAAAAAACAAATAATCGATCGAAGTATCAAAACCTTGCTCTGATACCATAAAGAAAGTGGATTCAATCCACTTTCACAAAACTTGGGGTTTTCTGTTCTTGCTCGATTGAGAGAAAAAGGAATTGCAAAATATCTTGTTTTTGTTATTATGACCAAAGTCAACACAAAATCCTATTTATATTTAGGGTAGGGCAACCCCAACTATACAGGCCCAGTCTACTTGTTAAACAGGCCCAATCTTCTACATAAGCCCAGACTATTACAATATGTAACAACTAATACCTATTGTCATGAGGATACTTCTCACGTAGTCTATAACCATATAGCATGTTCTACTAATCAGCCATGAAAATATGCCACACGTTTCGTATCCTAATAGTGAATGGATCGATCTCAATTTACTTGCTCTTTCTTGCAACAACCATGATTTAGGAGGCATGAACAGCTGATCTTTATAGATTTGAATTGCTCATTCCAATTCCATAACCTTCCATTAGCACTTTTTCTCGCAATCGTTCAACAACATATAAAATCGTTGGGCATAAAATAATTAACCAAATTCAGCATTATGTTCACAATGAATAAACTAAGTTCCAGTACCAAACATAATGATGAAGGTGGGAAACACACAACAAAAGGGATTAAAGAAAGATAAGGGTAGTAAGTAATTACCACTGGCAGGAGATACATCTTCAAAGCAATATGTGAAATCGAACTTCTGCATTATGTTCACAATCAGTAAATAAAATCCCAGTACCAAACATCATGAAAAAGGTGAGAATTACGCTCATCAAAAAGGGGATAAAAACACTGATATGGTTAGCAAGTGATTACCGATGGCTGGGAACTGAGCAAAACCTATGCAAAATGAAGGCTTTCAAGCGATGGTCAAGAAAGAGATGCAGCAGTAATGAACGGGTTCCATCAATTATCCGTGAGAAAGAAAAAGTTTGGGTTACCGCAACAAATCATTAAGTATTCAGGTGTGCAGTTCCAAAAAAAAGTATTCAGGTGTAGCAAAGTCATCATAAAATGACATGATAACCGATAAAAAGCCGAAACCAGCAATGAGAAAGACTTACATTCATTCTAGTAACACTTGAACAACGGATTTCTCCCACTGACCATGCAAATGAACTCTGAAGTTCTGAAACTCAAATCGAGAGGGAGAGTAAATGTGACAAAAATGAATAAAATCCATCAGATGAAACCAATTAATAGAAATAGCATAAACTTGAACAATTAGATAAAAACCAAACAAATTCCATCAGGTGGAGGAAAAAAACCCTTGAAATGGAACTTGTGTCATTCGGCAAGTAATAATCCATCATTTAAAAAACAAAGAGGAAAAGCAGTAACATTGCAAGTTTTGGGTTTAAAAGATGTTGTCTCTAGGAGGAAGAATTGACTAATTAGATATGTTTTGACATCTATCCCAATAAATTTAATGGCTGCTATGCAATTACCAGCTTCTGTAAGACACAAATTGGAAACAATTATGTCCCAGTTCTTATGGAATGACACTTTGGAACATAGGAAAAGAACTTGGAGGAAGTGGAGTGACATTTGTTTTCCTGTTGATGAAAATAGGTTGGGTTTTCGCAGCTTGGACATTATTCAAAAGAGTCTTTCATGTAAGTTATGGTCTATGGGCTGCCAAAATTATGAGGAGTCAATATCCGATTTACAAGTTGCATAGTTGGAGGTTACTTTCATTAACTCAAGAATGTGTGGATGAGTATGCAAGATACAAGGGTGGCAATATTCATAAGTGGATTTGGACGCCTACCAATTCTGGAATCTTTACTGTCTCATCGGCATATCAAACTCTAAGAAGGAAGAAGCCCACTAAATTTGATCTTGGGGAGATTTGGAAGCCATATATCCCTATTAAAATATCCTTTTTCTTGTGGAGATTGTATAATTTTTTGTTTCCCTTTCCTAAGCAGTTGCAAGTATTAGGCATACATGGACCATTTAAATGTCATTTTGTGCTTCTTCTGATAGTTTGCTTCATGCTTTTTGGAAGTGTCAGGGTGTGCATGGAATCTGGACTAATTTTCAAGATCTGCTGCAGTTTAGGCCGAATTATCACTCATGGAAAGTGTTTATGGAGTCTTGGCTACAAACAAGTGTAAAGGGGCTTTGGGTAAAGTTCTGAAGGTTTTGCTTTATTTTATTCTATGGGAGGTATGGAAACGAAGGAATCAACAACTTTATGGAGAACATTGCACTCCTATGTTGTGTTGGTGATTTAAGTATAATCACAAGCCGTTGAGGTAATTGGGGTTTAGTACAAGGGTGGATATACTCGTAACACTTAATAATAAGTTTGGAGGTGCGGAGTGCACGCTTATATAAGTGTATATGAGTATACGGATGAAAAATAAGCAAGTATAGGTTGAGAAAGTCATTTAAAGGACCGGAAAACCAGTTAAAGGACCAAAATCAGGGATTTAGTGAAACAGAGTGACAGGCGCCCGCCTGTGGAACTTCAGCTAGGCCAAAAGTTGAACAGGATGTTTGTTCGGTTTTGGGGTTATAACAGGCGCCCGCCTGTGACCACAGGCGCCCGCCTGTGGTCCGAAAACTGATTTTTTGGTGTCCTTTGGTCATTTTAAGTGGATACAACCAAATGGAACCTTTTCATTTGGTGTCTCTTACTTAAGGGACGATTCTCTTTGCTCTTTTTCAGAAATCTAAATGCTATAAAAGCAAGTGTGCATTGTTGAACATAGACAACATATACAAGCAAGCATCCTTGAAAAGTTACATACATACAAACACTTCCAAGTTATCTTTTTGTTCTATTTGTCCTAGACAAAAAGGAAGAACTCTCTGTTTATATCTCACTTAGATTATTCGTGATACTCCGGACAAATAAGGGGACGAATAAATTTAAGAAGGACAGCAACTTGTTGCGAAACCGAGAGGATCCGTTTTCAGATTTTGCAGGAATATTAAAGGCATTGGAAGCATTGGTGATCAAGTCTCAAGCCCCTAGATAAATAACAATCTTCTTAAATTTATTGTGTTGATCACAATGGTGAATGCAAAGGATTTGATGATGAATTTCGGGAAACTAGACAAGTTCGAAGGAGTTGATTTCGGAGGTGGCAAAGGAAGATGCATTTCCTTCTCACAACATTGAAAGTGGTGTATGTTCTTATACAGAAATTCGAAGTTGATGATGATGCACCGTTGGAGGAATTTGCGAAGGCGGAACAAATGGGAAAATGATGACTACATCACATCGTGGTCACATTGTCAATGGTATGTCCGATTCATTATTTGACATTTATCAAAACTTTGCTTCGCAAAAGAGTTATGGGATGCACTAGAAACTAAATATTTAAATGAAGATGCATCCGCTAAAAAGTTTCTAGTTGGTAATTTTATGAAATATATGATGGTTGATTCACGGTGCAGTAGTGGAACAATTCAATGAATTACAACGCATTTTAGGCCAATTTGCACAACACAAAATGGAAATGGATGAATCCATTTCTGTTTCTAATATCATTGACAAACTACCACCATCATGGAAAGATTTTAAACATATGTTAAAGCACAAAAGGAAGAACTCTCCTTGGTTGAACTTGGTAGCCATCTACGCATTGAGGAATCCTCGAGGCGTAGGAGGGGTTAAAACCAAGGGCAAGGAGATTGATGAATCCACTTCCATACATGTGATGGAGAGAAATTTGGGAGAGTTCTAAAACTAACAAAGGGAAATACCATGGCAAGAAAAAGAAAAAGTCGAATGACAAAGAATCCGGGAAAAGGCCAAAAGGGGCTGTTGGATTTGTGGAAAGACGAGGACACTACAAGGTGATTGCCGAGTTCGAAAGAATGGTAAAGGCAAGGGTCCGAGAGCAAGGGTCGAAAGACCAAGGACCACCACATCATCATCAAAGTCGAGAATGCTAATTATGGTGTTAATTCGGTTATGAATTATGTGCCATTTATTTACGAGGCTTTTTATATGCAGGATGATGATGTTACGTGGTGGATCGACTCGGGAGCAACAAGACATGTATGCAAAGATCGATTTGGTTTGAAGACTTTGAACCAGTAAACGATGGATCTATCTTAAAGATGGGAAACGAGTCGAAGGCTGTAATAAGTGGTTTAGGAACTATTACTTTAAATTTCAGTTCTGGAAAATCTGTAAAACTATTTAATGTTTTATTTGTGCCATGCATTCGGAAAAACCTTGTTTCGGGTGCTTTGTTGTGTAAATCGGGCTACAAACAAGTTTATGAGTCCGATAGGTTTATTTTGTCAAAACATGGTGTATTTGTTGGTTTTGGTTATTTGTGTAATAACATGTTTATGCTTAATGTTGTTAATAATAAAGTTAATCAAGTTATGCATATTTCTGATGTTAATATTTCAAAGTTGTGGCATGCACGATTAGGACACATACATTACAAACGTATGCATGTTATGTCTAAAAATGCTTTAATTCCCCCGTTTGATATCAATATGGATAAGTGTGCTACTTGTATGCTTAATAAAATTGTAAGACAACCATTTCGTGGTGTTGAAAGATCGTCTACAATTTTAGAACTTATCCATAGTGATTTGTGTGATTTTAATGCCACACCATCTTTGGGAAATAAGAAATATATGATTACTTTTATAGATGATAGTACTCGTTTTTGTTATGTATATTTACTTAATACAAAAGACGAAGCACTTGATAAGTTTAAAGTTTATAAAAGTGAAGTTGAATTGCAATTAAATTCAAGTATCAAAGCGTTTTACGTGTACCGATAGAGGTGGAGAATACTATGATCCAACCTACGCCGGTCGTGTGGTATTATACACGGTTCTTGCAGACCGTATACGCCACAACAAAATGGCATTGCGGAGAGGAAGAACCGTACTCTAAAAGAGATGGTGAATTCCATGTTATCCTATTCGGGATTGAGCAGTGGATTTTGGGGAGAGGCCATGTTAACGGCCTGTTATTTACTAAGCAGAATTCTAATAAAAGGAATTCTACTACCCCAATATGAACTTTGGTTCAAAAGAAACCAAACTTGAATTATTTAAAAGTTTGGGGCTGCAGGCGGTTGTTAGACTTCCCGATCCTAAAATTAAAACTTTAGGAGAAAGAGGCATCGACTGCATTTTCATTGGATATGCAAGTCATTCAAAGGCTTATAGGTTTTATGTTATAGAACCTAGTGATTCTGTGGCTGCACATTCGGTTATAGAATCACGTGATGCTATCTTTGATGAGAATAGGTTTACTTCTATTCCTAGACCAAAGGATATTGCACCTACAATAGTTGGAGTGGAGAATGGGGAGAATAAAGATTCTCAAGTTGAGCCTTCTGAACTTCGAAGAAGTAAGAGGGCTAGAATAGCGAAGACTTTTCCACCGGATTTTGTTACTTATTTGGTGGAAGGTTTAGAAATGAAATTGGATATCAATACTCATATTGTTACAATATTGAGGATGATCCAAAGACATTTTACGAGGCAATGGGGTCTCAGGATGTATCATTTTGGAAAGAAGCCATCAATGACGAGATGGATTCCATAATGGGTAACAATACGTGGATTCTTACAGATTTACCACGAGGCTGCAAACCATTAGGTTGCAAGTGGATTTTCAAAAAGAAAATGAGAGTCGATGCATCGTTGATCGTTATAAAGCCCGGTTAGTTATACAAGGCTTTAGGCAAAAGGAAGGTATCGATTATTTCGATACTTATGCTCTGTTGCTAGAATCTCCTCAATCAGTTATTGATTGCCTTAGCCGCATAATTCATAACTTGGTGATCCATCAAATGGATGTTAAAACAGCCTTTCTAAATGGAGATTTGGATGAGGAAATATACATGAAGCAACCGGAAGGATTTATTATGCCCGGTAACGAGCATAAGGTTTGTAAACTTGTTAAATCATTGTATGGACTTAAACAAGCTCTAAACAATGGCATCAAAAGTTTGATGAGGTTGTCTTGGCTAGTGGATTTAAACTCAATCGATCGGACAAGTGTATTTATAGTAGATTTGATGAAACCGGTAACGGTGTGATAATCATCTATATGTCGATGACATGTTGATTTTGGTACAAACCAAAATCAAAGTTGATAAGTGTAAAGAACTTTTATCTTCTAGATTCTCTATGAAAGACATGGGGAGGCGGATGTAATTATTGGAATTAAAATCAAGAGAAATCGGGAGGATTTTCACTAACACGATCTCATTATATTGAGAAAGTGTTGAAAAGGTTTAATTGTGAAAATTGTACTCCGGCAAATTCTCCCATGGAGCCTCATTAGAAGCTTGGACCTAATAAAGGTGAAACAGTGAATCAACTTGAATATTCACGAGTCATTGGTCATTTAATGTATGCAATGACTAGTACACGACCGGATATTGCATATGCGGTTGGAAAACTAAGTCGATATACGAGTAACCCGGGTGATTGTCATTGGAGCGGTTGTTCGTGTATTGAGATATCTTAAGTCTACCAAAAACTTTGGTTTGGCTTATGTTGCATATCCTTCGGTGATTGAGGATATTCGATGCTAGTTGGATATCTAATGTAGAAGATCATTCTTCTACTAGTGGATGGAGTGTTTGTTTTAGGTGGAGGTGCCATTTCTTGGGCTTCTAAGAAAGCAGACATGTATATCTAGCTCGACTATGGAGTCGGAGTTCATTGCCTTGGCGACAAATGTAAAAAGCGAATGGCTTAGAATTTGATTCATGAAATTCCTTTATGGCCTAAACCAATATCACCAATATCTATCCATTGTGATAGTTCATCAACTTTGTCTAAAGCATATAGTCAAGTGTATAATGGAAAATCGCGACACTTAGGCGTTAGACATAGCGCGAGACGTGAGTTGATCTCTCACGGGTGATATCGGTTGTGTATGTGAGATCTCAAAGAAATTTGGTGATCATTTGTGAAAGGATTAGCTAAGGACTTATTACAAAAGTCGGTTGTCGGGATGGGTTTACTGACTGTATAAGTTTACGAATATGGGGCCCAATTTCCCTTTGGTACAATGCCTTAGGCTAAATTCAATGTGGTAAGCCTGTTTTGGAAACTTGAGCACATGTATTAATCCCGAAGGTATGTCTTCATTTACACTGTGAGACTAGGTTGAAGTGAAATCTTCTTAATGAATCTTACAAAGTGCTAACGGTGCACGGTTAACTAAAGGTTCACTATATGAGTATGAAGTATGGCCGCTTCAAGGAAAGTTGGGTTGGCTTTCTAAATGCTCATGAATGGATATGGACACAAGGCCGGATTACAAAGAATGGTGTCAAGTATAATACTTTGGAGTAGTTTCAATTCATATGTGTTGTTATGTACATGTATTCAAAATGTGTAAAGGGGTTCAATGCTTAGTCACACCCCAATACTCGAATATTTGCGTGTAATAATGCTAGGTGGAAATTCAATCTTCGTGACATTTTCATTGAATCATGAGTTGGTTTGTTTTGTGACTGTTTTGTTTTACTAAACCAAGGATTACACTTAAATGGGGGAGGAATGTTGGTGATTTAAGTATAATCACAAGCCGTTGAGGTAATTGGGGTTTAGTACAAGGGTGGATATACTCGTAACACTTAATAATAAGTTTGGAGGTGCGGAGTGCACGCTTATATAAGTGTATATGAGTATACGGATGAAAAATAAGCAAGTATAGGTTGAGAAAGTCATTTAAAGGACCGGAAAACCAGTTAAAGGACCAAAATCGTGGATTTAGTGAAGCAGTGTGAGCGCCCGCTTTATCATCGACAGCGCCCACTGTGGAACTTCAGCTAGGCCAAAAGTTGAGCAGGATGTTTGTTCGGTTTTGGGGTTATAATGGCGGCGCTTTGTGACCACAGCGCCCGCGCGTGGTCCGAAAGCGATTTTTGGTGTCCTTTGGTCATTTTAAGTGGATACAACCAAATGGAACCTTTTCATTTGGTGTCTCTTACTTAAGGGGCGATTCTCTTTGCTCTTTTCAGAAATCTAAATGCTATAAAAGCAAGTGTGCATTGTTGAACATAGACAACATATACAAGCAAGCATCCTTGAAAAGTTACATACATACAAACACTTCCAAGTTATCTTTTTGTTCTATTTGTCCTAGACAAAAAGGAAGAACTCTCTGTTTGTATCTCACTTAGATTATTCGTGATACTCCGGACAAATAAGGGGACGAATAAATTTAAGAAGGACAGCAACTTGTTGCGAAACCGAGAGGATCCGTTTTCAGATTTTGCAGGAATATTAAAGGCATTGGAAGCATTGGTGATCAAGTCTCAAGCCCCTAGATAAATAACATGTTGGTCTCTATTCAGGCCATCATACAAAATGTGCAGTTTGTTGCATCTGTAATGAAGCTTCACTGGAAATTAGTAGAGGATAATATCCTGATTGACTGTGGTTTAATTAAAACTTTGTTTGTTCATAGTCCCAGTATTCAGCAAGTGCTCTGGACCTTTCCTAAGGAGGGGCAAGTCCAAATTAATTGTGATGGGTCGTCCTCAGGCAATCCTGGTTTAGCTGGAGGAGGATTTGTGATTCGGAATAGTTGTGGTAAAGTTTTGCAGGCAGGTTTTGAAGCGTTTGGTGTTGACACGAATATGGAAGCGGAGATTAAGGGGCTAAATTACAATTTTGGTCCTCTAACTAGACACGTTTTTCGATTTTGGTCCTGGTTTTTCTCCCACGACAATTTTAGTCTTATAAGTGGTCTTTTTTTGCAAAAATAGTCCTGAATGCCGGAAAGACCACTTACAGGACTAAAATTGGTCTTTTCCGGCGACAATTTTAGTCCTGTAAGTGGCCTTTCCGGCGTTCAATGCTATTTTTGCAAAAAAAAAAAGACCACTTACAGGACTAAAATTGTCGCCGGAGAAAAACCAGGACTAAAATCGAAAAACGTGTCTAGTTAGAGGACCAAATTTGTAATTTAGCCGAGATTAAGGCCATGAAGCTGGGGATAGAGCATTGCTATTATAAAGAGAGTCGTAGCCTTATTATTGAAGCAGATTCCAAAATTTTGGTTGATATGCTTTCCAGAAGGACGGCTGTTCCTTGGAGATATTTGGAAGATATTCAAGAGTTACAAAATTTGATTGAGCGATATAACATTCATGTCACTCATATTTACCGAGAAGGTAATTCTGTGGCGGACTTTTTGGCGAAAACAACAAGTACAACTCAGGTTTCAAAGGATCTCGTCTGCCTGCACTTGGATGGTCCTTTGGGCTTATTAGTTCTGAGGGATAATCTTCAACTTCCAGCTTCGAGAATACACTAGCTCTTTTCTCCCAAAAAAAAAATAAAGAAGACACAATATAGATGACAAAATTGTCAAATCTGAGAAAAAAAAAAGATTGCATGTTGCTGTTTTTGACTTTTAATTTCAGCTAGATAGAGTGGTTCCAATGTACATGAGCTCATACTCTTTCCCTAGCACCCGGTTTTTCCTACTCTGAGTTTTCCGGACTAGGATTTTAGGAATGTGAGGCATGTACATTGATGATACGTTTTTGTTTTTGGGAATGTGCATGGGTGTGCACTGAGACCTTGTAATTTTCTTTTCAGATATATAAAATTACAGGTTTTTCAAAACAAAAAACAAAAAAACATTGCAAGTTTTGGAACCAAATAGCTAATGTTTAATACACTGAATAAAATCTACCGAAAACAAATTACCGTAGAAGTGCAAATCCTTGAGTAAGTGTCGGTGAAATTTGTTGGGTATCAAGATGGGAAGAAAGTGTGCCGACCCTAATTTGTACTGTGTTCTCTCCCATCAAGCTGTTGTGCCTTATCCGAACTAATCAGAAATATGGAAATTTACGTGAATTTGAAATCGGGGATTGGTTGAGCAATTTGTTGTGCTTAATTTGAATTTTGGAGTTGCTTTGAACATTTTGCAGAAAGGATCAGATATGGATATGATTCCCGTTCATGGCCAGCGTTTTTTTTTCCGGGTATAAGGTGGATCATTTTACGGGTTTGGATTAAAATTACGGGTAATTGGGTTAAAACTGCTCTTTTTTATATTATAGTATAGATATAGATATCTATGATCAAACTTCCATGTTATAAATTTCATACACGTATTACATAATTTACATCTAAATTCAAATTTCATACTTTATGTGCATATAAATAAGAGCAAATAATTTAAAAGGACTAATTTTCAACTTATTAGGGGTAATAGGACACTAATAAAACTTATTATGTTATAAGGACAATCTAATTTTCTACTCCTATCTTTAAACCACGTTGGAAACAAAACCCCACAAATACCAAAATAAAAACGGCTAAAAACTGACGGAAAAAACGGAAAAAGCAAACTGAAGATCCACGATCTGAAGGTGCGATCAAATTGAATGCTATATAAGTGAAATTCGAGTGCGGAATCTGAAGAAATTGAAGGATAACAGCATCAAAAGAACAGTTAATCGAGCAAAATCAAGCAGAGCGAAGAAGAAAATCAGAAGAAATCAAAATGGGCAGGAAAAAGAAAGTGGTAACCGCAGAGGAAAGAAGAGGAACAAAAAAGAGGTCGAAAGCGAAGAAGAAAGCCACAGATTCTCCGGGTGGAGCAAAGTAAGTACATTATAGATATAACAAATGATATCGCACCATATTTCTGCAAAAAAATTGTTGAGATTACATAATTTGGGGCTATTTTGAGACAGAACCTAGTACAAAATCATGGCACTGTATGTTTGTGCACAACAATTGGTTGATTAACATGATTTGCTGCAATATTGAAGTAATACGTAGTTTAAAATGATGTCACTGCATATTTGGGCACAATAATTGGTTGATTAACATGATTTGCTGCAATATTAAGTAATACGTAGTTTAAAATGATGTCACTGCATATTTGGGCACAATAATTGGTTGATTAACATGATTTGCTGCAATATTGAAGTAATACGTAGTTTAAAATCATGTCACTGCATATTTGGGCATAATAATATATAGTTTATAATCATGTCACTGCATATTTGAGCAGAATCATAGTTCGGTTTACATAATTGGGGGGTATAGTGCACTAAAACATAGTTAAAAAATCATGTCACTACATGAACTAGTCAAGGTTATGGATTTTTGTTGAAGAACAAAACAGAATGTCACTACATACACATGATACGGCTACAGCAAAATCATGTCACTGCATATTTGAGCACAATAATTGGTTGATTAACATGATTTGCTGCAATATTGAAGTAATACGTAGTTTAAAATCATGTCACTGCATATTTGAGCACAATAATTGGTTGATTAACATGATTTGCTGCAATATTGAAATAATACGTAGTTTAAAATCATGTCACCGCATATTTGAGCACAATAATTGGTTGATTAACATGATTTCCTGCAATATTGAAGTAATACGTAGTTTAAAATCATGTCACTGCATATTTGGGCACAATAATTGGTTGATTAAGATGATTTGTTGCAATATTGAAGTAATCGTAGTTTAAAATCATGTCTTTGCATATTTGGGCATAATAATTGTTTGATTAAAATAATTTGCTACAATATTGAAGTAATAGATAGTTTGACATCATAGCTTTGCATATTTGAGAAGTATAATAGTATGTAAATGAAATTGGGGTATATTGCACTAAGACAGATTTAAATGTGATTGCATAAACTAGACAAAGGTTCGCATTTTTGTTGAAGAAAAAAAAGGAATGTCACGACAAAGAAAGATAATGTCTTTGCATTTATGTTTAACTAAAATCTTCTAATCTTTACTGAGACAAGAGAACAATACAGATCCACTGGCGAACAAAGATCGTCCAAATGATGCGAGGAGATAAATAAGCAAATAAGAGAGGAACATTGGACAATCATTAAAGAAACACCATTCAAGCATATGTTTGAAGCATGCCACAAGCAAAAGATTATAAAATGACGAAAAAGAAATAGAATGCTTGATGACCTAATAAGAACATACAACAAACAAAAGGTGCATTCAAGATTGGAAAGAGCTATCACTTTCCAACAAAGAAAAGATGTCAAAGCGTTAATTGGGATAGAAAATGGGAAAGAAGAGATACCAGGAATGAGATATGATGCAACAAAGGAGATACCAATAAAAACAAGACTGTTTGATAACATTGATAGAATCAGCATAAGCAGCCTAAAGGAGCTGATAAAGGTAAAAGTGAAAGAGACAGATGCAACATCGTTGAAGACATAGTAAAACTATCTGTGCCTTCTATTGATTGCTTGATTTTAATGCGACATCAGGCCGAAAGTACCATGGTCATTCCTAAACTATGTGGATGACATGAGTACATGCAAATCATTTAACTGGTCATCACATATAGTGAAAGAACTGAAAAAAGGCCTTGACAAAAGCTCCGATCAACCAAGAACAATAAATGGATGCAATGTGATGCTGCTGGTATGTTTCCTACAAACACATTTCATTCTATTTGTACCGTGCTACACATAATGTTTTAAACAAATATCAATGCATTCTAATACAAATTCTATACTTTTATGTTCAAGATCGCCAGTTCATGAGCACACAGATATGATAACGGATCTTGCACAAGAAGAAGAAGAAAAAAGATCATCAGAAGAGAACAAAACAAAGCAAAAGCTATGGATTCCAAGGATAACAAAATGGGATATCAATCAACTGAAGAATGTTCTGACAATTGCAAAGCTTCAAAAAATGAGAGAACATGAGGTAAATAATACACTAATAACTTAAAAGTGACATATAATTCATGGTCAATGAAGTTTTGATGAATGTGAATGTAGTTTCAAGTAATGTCACTGCAGTTTCAAGTAATGTCACTGCAATTTTAGACCATGTCACTGCAATTTTAACCATGTCACTTCACTTTCATCCCATGTCACTGCACTTTCGCACATGTCACTGCACTTTCATCACATGTAACAGCAATTTTCCAGCATATCCCTACACAATCAAAGCTTAACAATGAACTTTTGAGGCATCATAAAAAAACATTACTCATAAAGTTTGGTTATACAACATGAAACAGTTCAAAGTTGGAGAATTGAAAGCAACATTGCCTGAAATCATGAGAATTAAAGGATGCACAGAGAATGAAGACGAAGATGATCAGAATGAATCGGAAGATAGTGAGGATGAAGAAGAAGAGAATGATAGTGAGAATGTTGAAGTTGATGATGATGAAGAAGAAATTGCAGTAGAAGATGTTGATGATAATGATGATGAAAGCGGAAAGAGTGAAGGAGGAGATGAAGATGATAATCAAGAAGAAACTAAGGCTGCAGATGTGGATGATGATCATGATGAAGAAGAGAAAGCGAGAATGATGATGATCATCATCGGCCAAGATATTGAGTATGAAGAAAGTATAGTGCAAAAGGAAGGAAAGAGAAAGAATTAGAAGCGGAAGGGAAAGAAAAAAGATCAAAAGAAGATGAGCGAAAAATGGGAACAACTCCATCATTCACATTGCTGACACCTACACCACCAACACCAAAGGTAAAACTACTACTTCCATTTTTACAAAACACAAAAAATGCAAAATAAATAACTTAACAGCACCCAAACTCACATTAAATAAAAATGATGCAGGATTTGGAAGAGAAACAGATCCAGGAAGAAAATGTCAGGTTGACAAAAGCATTACAAGATGCAAATAGCCACATTCAAGAACTCAAGAAAGCCATGGTAACCACAAACCACCAAAAACAATAGTGCACTCACATTATGCAAATGTCACTGCAAACATGCAGTGACATTATGCAATGTCACTGCAAACACGTATACACAGTAGTTCCCCCTTTACTAAATGATAATATGTTCAAATATACATGCAGGAAAAACTGAAAAGTCAACAATCACCTGCTGATTTGACCAAAAAAAGGATTGTTGACCTACTTGATGAGACTCGAGAAAGAGGAAAAAGAGTGGAACAGTTGAAAAAGGAAAAGCTGGAAATCGAAAAGGATAAGCTGGAAATACATAAGCAAAAGGAGGATTTGGAAATGCAGATTAAAACACTTGAAGACAGTCTGGCAAGCACGAATGAGGTAATAGATGTCCTCACCGCTGAAAAAACTGAATTGCAAATTGAAAAACAAAACTGGGAAAATAGTATTTCTGATGCAAAGGCTCTCCTTCGGGGAAAAACCCACGAAATGCTAAGGAAAGATGAATACAACAGCAAGATTTTAGAACTAATGGATGAAAAATGAGAACCGTATAAACAGATATCTAATATGCTGCAGGAGCAGGAGAATATGAGAAAGCAGATGCAAACAATTGAAGAAAGGGCAACAACAATTGAGAAGAGATTATTTGAGAGTGAAACAAGGGAGGGTATTCTACAAGCTGAACTGCAAAGCATGACAGTGAGTAATGAAAGCTTCAAGCAAAGCAAAAAGATACAAGAAGAAGAGATTGAACAATTGAAAAGAGAGAATCAAGAATTAAAAGATGGAATAGAACAGGAGATGTTGAAAGATGAATTGAAAAACATGAGAGAGGGGTATGAAAAATTGCTTGAAATCAAAACAATCAATGAAGAACAAATTGAACAATTGCAAAGAGAGAAGCAAGAACTAAAAGATGAGATAGATAGCAATGCAGCACATCAAGTCACACAAGATGTGGAACAAAGCAAGGATAAAAAGGAAGCAACCCCTGTTGGGACTTAAGCACGACCTCGTGGTCAGCAACGGACCCCGGACTACTCGATTGAAAGGCGTGTAAAGAAAAATGCAAGAAAACGGGGGAGAAAAGAAGATTCTGCTTACCTTTATGACCATCCAGAAAAAAAAAAAAAAGGTGGGAAAGGAAAAGGTAAAAAGTTGAAGGATGGGAAGCTGTTGATTGCAGAAGACAAAGAAGCATACACATGTGGAGCATACATTCTACCAGAAGTATTCAAAAGAATCAAGGAATTGAACGAACAAGGTGGACAAGGGTAAGCATAAATCACTAATACAATAACATAGAAAATCACTATTCATGCAAATCATTAATACTAACATGGAAAATTACATAATTTTGTGGAATTAGTATGGTCAAAATCATTTGGGAGACTACACACATGTCACTGTCAACTCAATCATGGAAGTTTTAAATGAGAACTTCATAGACGAAACGGTAAAGACTTAATGTCACTGCAACTTACATCTGGTTTGGCTTCATGTAACTACATTATTTCCTGAAAAACACTACACAAAATTATAACACGTTTATCGAATTTTGAAACAGATCATAGAAGGATTCATTGGTGATGAGGCGTCTGATTTGGTAAAGGATACAAACCACATATACAGCACAAGCTCATGGGTACGCATACAAAAATAATTTAAAAGAACATAACATTAAGAAAAACATAACATCATTACCATACAATGTGTGCATGGAGTATTTGAAGAGGTTGAGCGGGATGGAACATTCAAAAATAACATAACATGCGACATGTTGAAGACCATACATGAAGGGAAAAGGTTTTACTCCCATTATTTTGCAAGGGTTTGAATGACAAGGCCATACCATTGGGTACTCCTAACCTACACCAAAGGAGAACCCACCTGGAAAATGTATCACTCAGCAGAAAAAATACACGAAGAAGACATATTCATTCCCGAGTGTGAAACTGCAGTAAGTTATCTAACAAATTAAATTTCATCTCACATAAATTTAACATAATATCACTGCATTCAAAACAAGAAGGATGTCATGTCACTGCATTTAACATAATGTCACTGCATTCAAAAGAAAAAGTATGTCATGTCACTGCAATTTAACATAATGTCACTGCATCTGCTACCTCTTATTTCGTAGGTATCAATAATTTCACAATCATTTACTGAAGATAACCAGTAGGAAGAAATAGCAAGAACAATCGAGAAGGTGCAAAACATACCACTCCAACATAATATGGCGTAAGTGTAAACAAAAATACTTATCATCATCAAAATATATATATATATATATATATATATATATATATATATATATATATATATATATATATATATATATATTGTGGCAATATTCAAAGATGCTCATAAGTTCTGCTTTGAGGTTCAAGAGGTCTTGAACCTCTTGAACTCATGTGCCGGATTTTCTGTGTACACTTTATTTATTTATAAAGAGACATATTAATTGTAGTACATATAAACAATTAATATGTCAAACTCTATTCATAGACATAGCTTTTACTCTAGTTCACTTTATGTCATAGACATTTATTATGTAAGAGACTAAAAGCATCTAGCCTCGTTTATAGCTTTTACTTTTTTTCTATGAAAGGTCACTATCTTGTCTAGGACCTTTCAAACCCCTCAATTGTATCTACATATACTCCACATTATCAATGAATAAAAGATAAGTTGAAGTTTACTCTTGTGTTAACACATTCTCAAACTCTCTTCATGGTATCAGAGACATTTGTGTTCTAACTTTTTCCGCTGCAAAACTCATATTTCTGAAGAATGTCTTCCACATCCGACATTACTTCAACCTCTCGAGACTCTCAATAGTCTCGGTGGTAGAATCTTGACAACTCCTCTTCTTATACAAACCATAGACTTGATGGTAACAACTATCTGTTATGGTCAAGGTCTATGAAAATGTACATTTCTGGACAAAGTAAGATGGGATACTTGTCTGGAACAAAAAACCACACTCTTGGCGACCCGGTTTTGAAGCATGGGACACAACAAATAATCAACTCATGACCATCCTCACGAGGTCAATGACAAAAGAGATAAGTGAAAACTTTATGATGTATGATACTGCCAAAGAAATCTGGGATAATGCCAGAGATCTTTACTCCAAGAAGGATAATACATCTGAGGTATATGAACTAGAAGCTCAGATTCAAACTTGCAGGCAAGGGGATATGTCTGTAACTCAATATTTCAATCAACTATCTAAGGCTTGGCAACACTTAGATATGTTAGAAACTCACTCATGGAATGATGTCAAGGATGTTGCTCTTTATAAAGACATCATAGAAAAGAAGAGAGTATTCGGGTTCCTCACCTGGATGAATCCTACTCTTGATGATGTTAGAGGAAGAATTCTTGCCACCAAACCTCTTCCAAATCTCAAATCCATGTTCTTTGAGGTCAAACATGAAGAAAGTAGGAGAAAAGTCATGCTTCGAAATCCACTACCGACAACCCCATCAAGGTCTTTGCTCGCCGACCGTCGGGAAAGGCGGCCGAGGTTCTTTGAGACATACAAGAAGCCCTCACCGAGAAACTCGAAAACTGTTCGTGATCACTTTGCAAGCGCACAAATCACACCAAGGACAAGCTCTTTGGAAGCTCCATGGCAAGCCTAACTCCTCAAAACCTCAAAACCTATCAGGGAAAGTCAAGCGAGACACATCGGTGTGAGGAGAATGACAACCGGATGAATGCTCGCTTTGTTGCATTCAAAGCCTTCTGAATCAACAAAAGGAAGGTAGTCACTCTCTTGATGTTGCTACTCATACTCATACAGTAAATTCTACTCTTCCCTTAGCAATGAAACATAGATTGTTGATTAGGGCATCCTCCCATATGGTGGTAATAAAACCTTATAACCAACTATATGCCTTGTCACCAAATTCATAACATTAAAGCTGGCGATGGATCTATCTCTCGTGCAAAAGGTGTTGGAAATGTTAAACTCACTAATAAGATATGCCTACATGATGTCTATTTGTTCCAAACTTATTTGCAATCTTATATCTGTCAAGAGACTCACTAAAGATTTGAATTGAATTTGTTGTTTTTAAGGAAAATCGGTGCACATTCCAGGATCCTACTTCACGAGGAAGTGATTGGGAAGGCTAAACCTTCGCATTTGGATTGTTTTTCGGTCAACCTCGGCCAAGGCAGGAAGATGAAGATCTGAATGCCGCCTCAATGACTGCTCCTGGACTTTAGACAATATCATGTTATGGCATTATAGATTAGGACATCCAAGTTTTGGTTACTTAAAATCTTTAACTCTGAATTGTTTAAAGGATGTAATCTGAATGACCTTCAATGTGATATTTGTCATTTGCTAAACTTACAAAATCTGTGTATGCTAAGTTACCTCATTTGCATTCCTCACCCTTCACCTTAATACACAGTGATGTGTGGGGACCTCTAGGGTGAAAAGTATAACAGGGAAAAGGTGGTTTGTCACCTTTATTGATGATCATACCAGGAACACTTGGGTTTTTTTAATGAAAGACAAATCTGAAGTTGGCCCTATCTTTCAAGAATTTTATCATATGGTCTCCACTCAATTTGATACTAAGGTCAAGATCTTAAAGACTGATAATGCTCTAGAATACTATGAGTCTAATCTCGCACTTTCTTGTGAGATAGAGGAATTGTTCATATCAGTAGTTGTGTGGAAACACCTCTCACAGAATGGGGTTCTTGAGAGAAAGAACAGCACCTACTGGAAATGGCAGATCAATCATGTTCACCACACATGTTCCTAAATATATGTGGGGTGAAGCTATCTGACTGCAACTTATTTACTCAACAGACTTGGCAGAGTGTTAGGTTTCAAAACCCCACTCCAAACCCTTACGACCACACACTCCTGCCATCATCTTGTTTCCCGCTTGCCTCCAAAGATCTTTGGTTGTCTTTGTGTTTGTGTATATCCATGCTCAACATGTAGTAAACTTGATCCTAAAGCTCACAAGTGCATTTTCCTAGGTTATGCAAAAAGCGAGAAAAGGTTACAAGTGTTATTCCCTATTGAAAAGAAATTTTACAATTCTATGGATGTAAAATTCTTTGAAAGGACCCCTTATTACAAACAAACCTCTTGAGCCATTCAACGATGGAAACACGATTGAAATTGACCTAAACCCTTCCCTCGGCAAACTCTTAACCTCAAAGAACTCATCGATCCTCACAGATCGAACTTGATGACCTACCGACTCTCTACGACCTAATACTCCTCAAAGAACAACCTCACGAACAAGAGTCTCTCGACCCAGAGCTGCTGCGATCCCGAGCTCTCTGACACTCAACAATCTCTGAGATCCTCAAGAAACTGCCGACATTGATGATAGGCCTATTGCTCTTAGGAAGGGAAAGAGATCATGCAATCGATCACTCTATTCATTCTTATTTATCTTATGATAAGTTATCTCCTCGCCTTTGCCATGTTTTCACGGGACTGGACTCTCACTCTATTCCTAAAAATATTCAGGAGGCCCTTCAAAATGATAAATGGAAGGGTCTTTGTTAAAACAGAGATGACAAAGACTTACGGATAATCATACTTGGGATTTGACACCTCTCCCACAAGGCAAGAAGACGATCGATTGCTGGATGGTTATTCACTATAAAATACAATGCCGATGGCACTATTGACAAGTACAAAGCCAGATTGGTAGCTGTGGGATTCACTCAAACTTATGGCATTGACTATAAGGAAACTTTTGCACCAGTGGCAAAACTCACCTTGTCAGGGTTCGATCTCTCTAGTTGTCCAACTGAGTGGCCTCTTCACCAATTGGACATCAAAAATGCTTTTCTAAATGGGGACCTCACCGAGGAGGTTTATATGAATGTACCCCTGGTTTTATCAATCCTCATACTCAAGGCAAGGTGTGCAACCGAGGAAATCTCTATATGGCTGAAGCAATCACCAAGGGCATGGTTTGGAAAATTAACAAGCGTGGTCAAAGCTGCTGGATATCACCAATGCAATTTCTGATCACACTATGTTCATCAAGACAACCAACCGGAAGAGGTCTATTATTATTGTCTATGTGGATGATATCATCCTCATTTGGAGATGACTCTACCGAGATCCAACATTTGAAGACTCTGCTTGGCAAAGGTGTTTCAGGTGAAAGACTTGGGTTTTCTCAAATATTTTCTTGGCATGGAAGTAGCAAGAAGCAAAGAAAGGCATTCTGTCTCCCAAAGGAAATATGTCTTAGATCTCTTCTTTGAAAGCGGCATCTTTGGGGTGCAAACTCGCTATATCCCCTGTAGACCCAGGTCATACCTCGCTACATGGTGACACTCTTTGTCAGGAAAGAACAATATCAAAGGCTTGTAGGAAACTCATCTACCTCTCCCATACAAGACCGAGATATTGCATATGGTGTCGATCTGGTTAGTCGGTTCATGCATTGCCCTCTTGAGCAACATTGGGATGTAGTAAATAGAATCTTGAGGTATTTGAAGTCTACTCTGGCCAAGGGTTACACTTCACCAAGTCTGGCGATAGATCCATCAAAGCGTCTACACCGATGTTGATTCATTTGGATGCCACATAGATAGAAGGTCGACCACAGCTCATCGTTCCTATGTATGGGGCAATCTTGTTACTTGGAGGAGCAAGAAACAACCTCTCGTGGTCTAGAAGCGATCTTGAAGTTGGTGAACTCAGGGCACTTGTCTTAGGCATTTGTGAAGCTCTTTGGCTCAAAAGAGTACTCATGAACTTCGAAGAATGACCTCTTGACAACCTATCACACTCTGCTTTGTGATAATCACTCAAAGACTATGCATGGCGGATGATCCAGATCCATCATGACAAAACAAAACATGTGGACATTGACAGACACTTCCTAAAGGAAAAGATTGATGCCAAGATTATCCGGCTCAGTATGTTCCTCAGTGAGACCAAAATGCGAGATATTCTCACCAAAGCTATTCCACCTCTCATGTTCGTAGAGACTAAGTAGCAAACTTAATTTGCATCAACATATCTGACCATTTGAGGGTGTGGCAATATTCAACATGCTCATAAGTCTGCTTGAGGTTAAAGAGGTCTCTTGAAACCTCTTGAACTCATGTGCCGGATTTTACGTGTACACTTTATTTATTTATAAAGAGACATATTAATTGTAGTACATATAAACAATTAATATGTCAAACTCTATTCATAGACATAGCTTTTACTCTAGTTCACTTTATGTCATAGACATTTATTATGTAAGAGACTAAAAAGCATCTAGCCTCGTTTATAGCTTTTACTTTTTCTATGAAAGGTCACTATCTTGTCTAGGACCTTTCAAACCCCTCAATTGTATCTACATATACTCCACATTATCAATGAATAAAAGATAAGTTGAAGTTTACTCTTGTGTTAACACATTCTCAAACTCTCTTATATATATATATATATATATATATATATATATATATATATATATACACACACACACACACACACACAGAAGACTAAGGCAAATCATTATAATCTAATGCAGGGACAACAGTGTTTATGTGGCATACTACATATACAAGATGGCACAAGAGTTACCAATTCCAACAGAAGTTGAAGAGGAAGAAATTAAGAGGATGAAAGGAATGATTGTAAATTCCCTTGTCTTGAATGAAATTCATCATTAGAATGAAAACGTAGCTACTGATAGGGAAAAGTAATAGTTGACAAGTGATGGTTGATTTTGAAAACTGATAGGTAATTTTGTGATGGTGATAGGGCGAACAAATGTTTTGATGACGATAGGTTGTGATGATGATGTTTTGATTTTGTGACGATGTTTTGACGTTATCCACAAAGCATTAATACTTTCATGGTTATGGTAGTTGCTACAATTCTACTAAAAATTATTATCTATTATATTTTGAGACATTTTATATGATTAATGCTTAAACTTATTCATATATTCATTTTATTTTCAACCTATATAGTTAATGAAATCAATAAATAAACAAACGCATACAAAAAGAACATACAAAAGGAATATGGTAAATATATTCAAAACAATAAAAATTCAAGCATAGAATTCATTACTTATTAAATTCAATAGGAATACAATGATAAAATTGACAATGACATGAAAATATGCATAACACATTACAAAATATACAACTTGAAAATAGGTATTATATAATAAAATCAAAATACTCCAAGTAAAAGGAATATGTCTTCATGTTTAAAAGCAATACAAAAGATTACAAATATTCATAATGTCACTCCATCACAATGAGAATGTCATCGCAAAACAACACAATGTCACTGTAAAAAACCACAATGTCACTGCAAAACAAGACAATGTCACTGCAACAGACCACAATGTCACTGCAACAGACCACAAAGTCACTTGGGAACAAAAGACCAACTATCCAGCAATACGAACACGACAAGTCTTCTTATTATGATGACCATAGGAATGGCAACGACCACATTGAAAAGGGCGCTTCGATGATTCACCGTGAGAACGAAGCCGCTTCCGGGAACGGGCCTACCAGGCTGCTTCTTCGGAATAGCAGGAAGCACAATGAATCTTCACAAGATGCATTCAAAAAGGGACCAGGAATTGGATGAATTGGAAAAGAGTATGAATCAGCATAAGACTGTGACAAGAAACAAGGATCAACATACAGATCCAAAGGGAATGATGTACGCCTAATCACCGTCATAGCATGAATGCACGGATATCCATTCCGCTGCCACTCCTTGCATGAGCATACACGAGATTCAAGATCAACACTTGCAGCTGGGAATGAAAAAACCTCATACATTGAATAACTCAAACTGCCAACACCCAAGCAACTCGCCAAATCCATTAGATTAGACAAAATAGAATCCACTTTTGGACAAATTAAGGAATTAAATAATGCTGAGGCACGGTGATTTTCCGAGAGTCTTATCATAATCTTGATACGAATACCATCTACCATATTCAACACGGGCAGATGCCGCTCCTTATATATCCAACTATTAAAAGACTCAGCCAAAGTAGAAGCAGTATGACCATAGCGACAACCTTCAAAGTGAGCAGCTGCCCAATTCTTCGGATGCAAATTACGAAAGAAAGATTACGCACGATCACCCCGCCATGTAGCATATACGCCATGTTCCTCTCATACTCCTCATCGATGGGTGCAACAAAGACATTGGTAAAACAGATCGACATTCTCTTACGCAAAGACTTACCAACATTTCTACCACTCGAAATGAGTCTTTGGTTATTCATCAAATGGAAAATACAATAAGAATGAAATGCATCAAGGAAAACTTCACGAACAGCATCCAATAGACCAGGATTCCTATCCGTCATGAATGTAATACGACGAACCGGTATAAGCAATCTCTTCAAATGCAATAAGAACCACTTCCAATTATCAAAATCCTCATAATCAACAACACCATATAACATAAAGGATATAAACCTGAAAACACAACAATGAAAAGAAACAACTAACAATGTCACTGCATAAACAAAGAAATTGAAACAAAACATTCATAAAAATCATATAAATCAAAAAATGAATGAACAATTCACATAACACAAGAACATTACACCATTTCAAAAAAATTAATAAACTATCAGATAATTAAAATCAAAAAGTCACTGCAAAAACTCAAATGTCACTGCATAAAACACAAATGTCACTGCATGAAACATCAAATGTCACTGAATAAAAAAACACATACCATCATTACCATCTTTCCCAGTGGCAGCCAACAAATGCCCATTCTGATCAAACTTCAAATGAGCACCATCAAGAAAAAGCATCGGTCGACAATGTTTAAAACCACGAATACAACCATCAAAAGCAATAAACAACCGTTTAAAACACCGTGTCTCAGCATTCACGTCTAATGATATAACAGAACCAGGGTTTGTTTCAAGCGCACTACTAACAAACCCAGGTAGACAGTTGAATGACGTTTTAACATCCCCGTATAATGAATCCCTCGCGTTGATCACCGCAGACCAAGCAACTAAATAAGGAACCTCATAACCATGATTTGTTAATGCCAAAAGACGAAAGTCTGATGCTGAAAAGCTTGGATCTCCACGGACCTTGCGAACAACTACCTTTGAAAGAAGATCCGAACTCATACGGCGATCTCGCTCAGAAGACCCCGCAACATATCTCGAGCATGTACCGCAAGTATGAACATTGCACAACTCAGATATATAGAAATATCCACTAAAGATCTCTTTTTTAGCACGGACAAACCAACCACAATTTGCAACATCCTTCATAGCACAAACGGCATGAATCCTACAACGGCCATTCTTCTTGTACACATACTTGAACCCAGTTTGTATACAAAGCTTCTGAAGGGACTCCCTCAAATGGACCACACCACCAGAAAAACATTGACCATCATGGAGTGCAACTCTATCCCAACCAAAAGTGGAAACTTGTTTATCATTAGATGAAGAAACACAGGATAATACAGAAGAAGCATCATGAAGAACAAGACCCATTGAACCTCCACTACCACCAACATTGTAAGATGAAGATGAAGAACCAACTACAACATCAACTTTAACACGCTGAACAGGATAAGACTCATCAAGACATATCATGGCGTACACGTCTTCATCAGAAGATAACAAACACTTTGGATTATCCTTCAACACGTAATAAAGACTAAAAACAGTATCCTTCAAATCTGACCACCGATTGGAAACTTTATCAAGAATAGACTTCAACGTACAATTAGCTTCCGCCATCACAACACACATATCTGAATTATAACTACACACAAGAAGCAACATTGTAACCCTGCACAAAAACAAAACAAATAGTATGTCACTGCAAATACTAAACAAACTTCACTAAATCAAACAAAAATCAATATCATCATAATATCTGAATACATTATCTGAATATCAAATACAACATCTAAAACCAAGAGAATTGAAGAAGAAAACAATAGAGCACATTCACATACCACACATTGACACTCCATACCAAATCTATGTCACTGCAAACTCTAAATCACAAAAAAGAGTGATTCCAAATCGGAATCAAGTACATTTCTTAAACAAAGCGATAACAAAACCACATACAATAAATGAATATGAAATAATTCAACTAAAAATACAAAAAGAGAGTAGAAACCATTTCATAACAAACAATGTCAATGCAAAAGCAGGAAAAACAATCGATCAAAAGCAGACATGAAAAAGGAAATCATTATCATACACTTATACTCTACATGAATATTAAATAAATCAACTTAAAACATCAAGAAAAAGCAAAATATTCCATCATAAAGCAAACAATGTCACTGCATAAAACAAGAATATAAAAGCTAAATAAACTTATGTCATTGCAGAATGAATTACTTAACAATCAAATCGAATCGAATACTGAACAAATAACAAAAAAATTAGTAACAAAATGATAAAACAAGTAGAAAATTGCACATAAATCATCTGAAATTGGAAGAACCGACAACAAGAGCAAAATAAAGGATGTAATACAATACCTCAACTACAAAATAGAAAGAATCGAACCAGCTGCAATGAATCTCTAAAGTGAAGAGCAGAAACGAAGAAGAATAGCACCGATTTGAATTAAAAACGCAGATGACCAATTCCGAAAAAGCAGAACAAGTATTCAATGAAAATGCCACAAAACGAAAAAACGAAGATGTAATAAGCTTGTCAAAATCGCAGAAAGGCAGAAGAATTGAATGATTGTAGAGAAAAAAAAAAGATGAAGAAAGATTCACATATGAGCGAAGAAGAAGATCAGTTCTTGAGTAAATCAAAATTATGCAGAAATCAAGGTAGAAGAATCAGATCTATGTCGTGTTAATGAGAATTAAATGGTGAATGAGAATCTGAATCTTCATTAATGTAAATATTTGAAGGAAGTAAAATACTTCCGCTGGATCTTCCAATTGTTCTTAAATTAGAACGTCCTTATAACCGAATAAGTTTTTTGAGTGTCCTAAATGATTATTAAGTCTCTAACGACGGCCTTATAACTAATAACCGCTATAAATAATTACTAAAGACACCATTATTTGCTCAAATCCTAAGTTTGAATTTTATTAGTAGTTCAATAACCTATAAATCAACTTGTTCAAAAAAAAAAAAATCAACCAACATACACGTATAGTAAAAAATAGCAATAGTCAAACTTCAAAGAACTTTAATTGTTACGGTGTTGGCATTGCGCAGCGGAACATTAATGTATTTCGTGTTGGGTTGGGTCGAACCGAAAAAATAAATAAAAGACTCAAACCTATCCAATTGCATTCGGGTTGGGTCAAAAACCAACCCAAAAACTTTGGTTTCAATTGGTTTGGGTTACTTCGGGTTGGTTCGGTTTGGGACTTGGGTTGGTTTGGGTTCATTGGGTTTTGTGCTCAGCCCTATAATAATACTCACTCCGTTCCTATTTAATTGTCGCAGTTGCCAAAAACACATATATTAAGAAGAGTAGTTGTTCTCAAAAAAAAAGAAAGAAGAGTAGTTAAAGTTTTGACTTAACATCAAAATGACAATAACACCCCTTAAATATAATTAATGCAATGGTATTTTCAATCTCTCGCTTCCTAATAAATAAGGATAAATGTAGAAAAATACAATAAATAATGTTTTAGAAATGTATATGGCTGTAAATGAACCTAAGTATTCGATTCGATCAGGAGTATTCGGCTCGAAAAAGCTCGATTCGGGCTCGTTTCATGTGTTCGAACTTCGAGCCGAACCTTACAAATTAGATATTCGGTGGTCGAGCCGAACATGTTCGAACATGTTCGGCTCGGATATCATAAATTCATATCTGATTCGAGCGAACATGTTTTTTAAAACCGAGCGAACGTGTTACGATTTTTTAAAACCCGATTCAGGCGAACATGTTCGAACAGTTCGACATGTTCGAGCTGAACCGAGCCGAGCTTTTTTCCCCAAATACCAGACCGAACCCGAGCCGAATAATGAAAATATAAGGCTCGGCCATTTCGAGCCGAGCCGAACCTAAGGTTCGAACATACCGAGCCGAGCCGAACCTTGCCAGGGTTCGGTAGGGTTCGGCTCGTTTACATGCCTAGAAATGTAATTACGACAGATAAAAATAAATAGAAACGGAGGAAGTAATTAGTAGTAATATTTCAGGAGTAGTAACAGTTTAGTAGTTACTCATTACTACTCCCTCCGTTCTTATTTAACTGTCGCAGTTGCCAAAATCGAAAATTCATTTTTATCTGTCGTAGTTACATTTCCAAAGAATTATTTATTGTATTTTTCTACATCTACCCTTATTTATTAAGGGGTGTGAGATTGAAAATACAATTACATTAATTATATTCAAGGGGTGTTATTATCATTTTGATATTAAGTCGAAACATTAACTACTCTCCTTAATATATGTGTTTTTTTGCTACTGCGACAGTTAATATGAAATGAGGTAGTATTTTATAGTAAAACTTGTTTATTCACTGCCATTTTGCTCTAACAGAGCAAATAGTTATTGTCATATCAGTACTATTTTACATTAACAGTGTCATACTCATTACTATTCTAAAGTGACAAATAATATTTACAGTAACACTGTCATTTTTGCAGTAGCAGAGCAGCAATTACGGGTATAGTAATACATGATAGAATGTCTTTAATTTTATTACAGAACTGCACTAATAAATGAGAAGCTAGAACAAAGAAACTAATTCAACCCAAATAAAAATAAATACTTAAAACAGAGAATTTAAACGGACCTGTAATGAAAAGAATGATGCGCAGAAAGTAAACATTCTTTGAAGCCATGAAATTATTAAATTATTAAACTTGTTACAACGAAAATCAAAACAGAGAATTATATTTTTTATGTCGTATAGTTTTGTCGTGTGTCTTCTTCTTGTACTTTTTTTCCCTTCAAAATTATTGTTCTTCAATTTATATTTCGATGTGCTTTATTTTTGTTTCAGGTGATTTCGCACAACGAATTGATATCAAAGCTATGGTTTGTTAAGAAACCCGACACAGGAAGCTACTCAAATTCGATTTCCATTTATCCCATTGAACAATTCTCGCTTTTTGCAGTTCAACCCAACAAACGGTGTGAAAAACGGACTACGGAATTACAAGATATTATTGATCAAAGTTTTTTTTTTTTTTTCTTTTCTCATTTCATTAAAACTGCAGCATTGCCGAGTGAAGAAGATAGGTCTGACCCGACCCGGTTGCTGTTTTGACCGTAAATTGAAACAATCAACAATCCGGATCAACCCAAATGTGGCAATTGATCGAATTTGGGTTCATTATTTTGCAATGTTTGACCGGTTCCAAGCTAATTGGACCATTGTGAGGTCATTTACGATCTATATTTTTCCATTCGAGGTCTCGAAAAAGGAGAAACACTGATTGTGGTTATAGTTCCATCGGCGATTTGCCGATTTCTTCGGTTTGATTAATGATATATTCTCTAATTTCTTGTAAAATAATTATTATAATGAACGATGTTTAAGTGCTTAGTAAATGATAAAAATAGTCGCCCAATCGTTGTGGCAATAAATTAGAATGGATTTGACCAAAAAAGACATATTAGCGCCACAATTAATGAAAATTTTAAATTGTTTTTCTTTAACCCTAATTATTTTGCGAATTTTTGAATATCCTTTGATTATTTGATTTGGCATTGATTGTTGATACGCCAAGCTCGAAAAGAGCCTGCGGATTCACATCGGCTTTTACGTTGGTCCAATAACGAATATGGTTATCGGCACAATCAGTTCGCAACTTCATAAGCTGGACTGGACCGGGTACAATCCAACCCGCCTCCTGCCATTACGATTCTTATAATTGGCTAGGCAACAAGCGTCGATCAGCAAAGCCTTCAGCTCGCCATCTACAGGGCGACACGAAGCACTAGGGAGCCGACCCGTCCGCCCCTCAGCTCGCCGTCCGCCAGCTTGGACCAAGCCCGCTTGACTAGGCAACAAAGTTCATACATGATGGTTACATGTGAAGAACCCGCAACGGTTACGAGCTCGCCCAACCAGAGCTAGCCAAACGGCCTTTTATTTATTTACGCTTTAATTGTATTTAGCTACCGTCTTTGTAACTGCTGACTTTTGGTCCCTATAAATAACAGCATTTATACCCCCCAAAGAGGATCAATTAATGAATACAAATGGGCAACCTCTAACAATTCGTCGACATCTTTGGTGTTTTTCATATCTTCATATTTTATTCATATTGTTCTTGAGCACCACCACTCAACTACTGTAGAAATTGCTTACCACTAAAATCAATTAAATACGTTTGAGATACGATCCGACCATATCAATTGTGTATGTCATATTAGTGTATGTCAATGCAAAAGCTTTAATGCAAAAAAGGTTATTCAAAAATTTGCAAAATAATTTGGGTTAAGGAAAAAAATAAAAAATTTCAATTTCATTAATTGTGGCGCTAATCCATCATTTTTGCTAAATCCATTCTAATTTTTTTTAAACTGCCACAATGAGTGGGCGAATATTTTTATCATTAACCCTTAAACATCGTTCATGATAATAATTATTTTACAAGAAATGAGAGAATCATTTATTCAATCCGAACATATCTTAGATGAAAAAATAATCACAATCAGTGTTTCTCCCTTTTTGAGACTTTGAATGGAAAAATAGAGCTCGTAAATGACCTCAGAATGGTCCAATTTGCTAAGAAACAATCAAACTTTGCAAAATAATAGAGTCAAATTCAATCAATTGTCTTATTTAACCACAATAATTGTTTCCCTCTTTTTGAGACATGGAATGGAAAAATAGAGCTCGTAAATGAGCTCACAATGGTCCAATTAGTTATGAACCGGTCAAACTTTGCAAAATAATAAAGCCAAATTCGATCAATTGTCATATTTAGGTTAATCCGGGTGTTTGACTGGTTCAATTTTTGGTTAAAAAGTGACCGAGTCGGGTCAGACCTTTCTCCTTCACCCGGTAATGGTGCAAAGTAGAAGAAAAAACTTTGACCAATGATATCTTGCAATTCTGAGGTCCGTTTTTCGCACCGTTTGTTCCGTTAGACTCCTAAAATTGAGAACTATTGAGTGGAATAAATAGAAATCGATTTTCAACAGTTTCCTGTGTCGGGTTTCTTTACAGACCATGACTTTGATACCAATTCGTTGTGCGAAATCATCCGAAACGAAAGTAAAGCACATTGAAATATACATGAAAGAACAAGAAAGAGGACGAGGAATGTAAACGCAAGTGTGGAAATTGAAAAAAAAAAATGGCCATGGTGAACAGGTGAAGAAGACATGTAACAGGACAAAAAAAATTCTAATGGAATGGTTTTTTTTATTTTATTTTTATAAATTGGTGACCGGTTACCTATTTGACAGATTAAAATATTTTTTACGGTACGCTATAACTAATAATGCGTCAAATCAATCCAACGGTTGTTATTATTTTAATATTGATCTAACGGTAAACTGGATCGTCCAGCTTTTTTGTACTGACTGGACTGTCGTATTTTCTTAAAAATAGATTTAGGCTCTTCACTAATTTAAAATAGTATTGAATCAAGTTCCAAAACCTATTAAACTTGACCAGCTTGAAGCAAAACTTGAGTTTTTAAACTTTCTTGAATCACAAGCGAAGTTTGAGTATGGAGTACTCATTCTTAGGGGTGAACTAAAAAACCGGAAACTAAACCAACCGGCCGAACCAAACCGGTTCAAACCGAAAATGTGTAAACCATGGTTTTTTGGTTGGTTTTTGTATTGTAAAAAACCAAACCGTGAAAAACAATTTGGTTTTGGTTTTTTATGATAGAAACCGGACAAAACCAAATTGTATATATATGTGTGTGTGTGTGTGTGTGTGTGTGTGTGTGTGTGTGAATATCAACACTACTATTAATTAAGGGGGCATTTATTTGCAACATACCAATCCACTCGTATACCACTCTACTTGTGCACCACAGTAAAATCGACTTTTCATCAATACATTTTGAGAATTGATCACCACAGTGAACCGACTTTTCATCGGTCCCCCTCAATTATCACTATATTAAAATAACTAATATTTCAGTCCATGACCAATTAATACTTCAATCAACTACCTCACACACGTAGTTTGATGTCCATCCTAATAGGACCTATGACAAAATAAAATAAAACAGTTTACGTGGTTTTATATGACCATCTTAATTGGAAACTATGATAATATAATGTTGTGCACACACACACACACACACACACACATATATATATATATATAGAGAGAGAGAGAGAGAGAGAGGACCTAGTGACATTCGAGTTATGGTGTATGGTAGATGGAGAATAAGAATCTTGTATGATTGTTGTATGAATGAAGAAATGAATTCGCGAAACCATGATAATTCTCTTTCAGTGAATTATTTGTAAAAAAAGATGACTGAAAACCGGAAAAAGCCGTAACCAAGTCGAACCAAACCGGACTGGATAAAATGGTTTTACCTAGCTATTGTTCGGTTTTGGTTTGTAAATTTTAAAACCGTAAAAAATGGTTTAGTTTTAAAAGTGGTTAAAAACCGGAAAACCGGACCATGTGCACCCCTGCTCATTCTTAACATAAAACCTCAAATTTTTATTTAAAAGTATTTTTGTCATTTCGATAATGAGTGATTTTATGGATTAATAAATCACCAAAAAAGTCGTGTTTGACCAGGATTACGAATTTTTAAATTAAGAGAGATAATTATGAAGTGATTTTTGAGATCTGATAATTAAGATAAATTATCCAAAATATAGGACTTGACTGAAGTTGGAATTGTACGAACATTTAAAAGTTACTTGAAGAAAAAAGATTATACTATAAATAAGAGTGTTGTGTTGTTTTTTTTTTTTTTTTTTTTTTTTTTTTTTTTTTCACTGAAACGAAAGGTTGGGGGAAGGGGGAATCGAACCCGGGTCTCCTACCACGGAAATGAATGATAAACTATTGTGCAGACTGACTGACTGAGTGTTGTGTTGTGTGCTGTATAAAACAAGAAATGAAAAAAATAAAATAAAGGGACGAAGAGTTGATAGGAGATGGGTTATCAATTGATGTCGGTAAACCATGGAGGGATCATCGTGCCTATCTTTAGTCAATTAATATTCAAGGTATAATAGGTATTATTGTATATAGGGGCATTTAAGCGCATCGCACTAAATCTCTACTTGCTCTTAAGGGCATCAAAGTTCATATATATTATTAAATCTTGTTGTGGTGTCTTAAATAGATTTGGTGTGGTACTCTTAAAAGCTCTCATATACTATTTTCATTCCAAAATATAAGTCATCCTATGTGTTTACACACATATTAGAAAGTAGTTGAATGTCCTAAATTTGATGATTAATGTTTAAAATGCCCCATTGATTATCATTAATGCAATAGTTGTTAAGCATTGAAAAATAATTAGATTGATAATAAGTTAAGGGTAAGATAGATAAAATGATAATAAATGTTGTATTGGTAATCTAGAATAGGTTATATTATAGGACAAAACAAAAAATGTAGGATGAGTTATATTTTGAAACAGATGTAGTATATTTAAGGAAAAACAGGCGGTTGAATATATATGTTGAAAGAGGGACGCACAACCCCTCTCTCCCCAAAAAAAAAAAAAAAAAAAGAAGAAGAAGGAGAGGGACGCATAGACAGAAAAAAGAAAAGGAAAAGGAAAAATAGATGTTCTGATCTTAAGTTGATACACAGTATTTTAGTTCGATTTATGTGTATTTTACGGATGAGTTTAAGTTATTTTATTTAAAGGTTTGATCTTTAATTATTAGGTTTATGCAAAATTGACGGGGTTCAAATAAAAGGGAATTCAATCCGGTAGTCAATTCGAATAACCCAAAGAGAGAAACAATAATCCGTCATCCGTTTCTTGTTCTAGTTCTAGACCCATGTAGATTCGAAGAGCAATTGTTGTTTTGTTCGTACTTCGACTCGTCTTTAAGGTAAGAAGTTCTTATCAAAAAGTTCCGTTTTATGTTCATAAATTGTTTTTAATATTGTTTTATGTTAAACTGCACGTAACTAGACATGGTTATGTGTTTCCGGGTATCTGTCAAACTAAGTATTCAGAACGTTACCTTGTTTTCTAATTACTTTTCTGTAAACTATTTTAGGAGGTTTTGTTTCGAGTATTGAAGATATGATGGGAGTTCGGTGTTGCTATGGTCTTTGTATGATCTTAATAGGTTATATATGGTTTTCAGTGGATCTTATGTGCTCTACTTGCTAAATGCATAACTGCAATGTGTTACAAGAGCTATGATTGGTTATTACCCATGCCGTTCTCAAGACGATGTATTACAAGAATACCGTGACCATATGTGTCACGTGATGATGTGGTAGTCGTATTACCCAAAGTTGCACCATTAACATGACATGAATACGAAAGAAAAAGACAAGAACATGACTATGCTAAGTAAGAAACAAGAATATGACAGACAATACACGAATATGTTTCAATTAGAAAACAAGTATGGGTTAATAGATAGCTTACATAAGTTTTATCAGCATGCTACATATATATAATAAGTATTTAATGTAACAAACATGTACGTGTAAAATGAACTGAATGTAGCTAATTAATAGACATGTTTTCCATGCATTTTAAAGTTGGCTTTCAAATGGTTTTCCTTATATGTCAACTTGGTTTTAAAGTGAATTCCCTTATGTTTACAAGATATGCTTTTAAAAGAGGTTGCATGATTTCTTCAAGTTATGCTTTTAAATTGTTTGTAAAGTGGGTGAACTGGGTTCATGTCATGTCTCCTAACATCCGACATACATGAATATCTTTTTTGATCTTTTTCTTGTTACTAAGCTTGTGGCTTGTGCACGAGGCCCACTCTTTTATTTAGAATAATAAGATATAAATGTTAAAGACGAGTTGGACAATGGGCATGCAAAGCAAGCTTAGGAGTGAAGTTCTTTATGCATTATCAAATTTTTTTTGTCAAGTTGAGTTGTAATAAATGTTAGTAATTGTTTACGATTCTAGTTTGACATCAGTTATAGTCGGTTGAGTTTGTTAATAAAAGATCTTAAGTATCAGAGTCTCTTGCTTGTTTTTTTTTTTTTTTTTCCACGCTTTTTTATGACATAAGACATACGTGCGATTTATGATTTACTTTAAATGTCATGTGTTGAACGTTATTTTTTAGATAAAAATTCTGTATCCGAAACATTGTCACCGGGAACGGCCGATTCCTTTTCGATAATGGATATACATGCCGAATAGTCTGTGATTTGAATTGAACTATATATATTCTCCTGAAATATTCCATTTCCATTATGAAGCTGCCTGGCATTTTCGTTTCCTATTTTTTTTTCTCCTTGTTTTCTTATTCCTTTATAATTAATATTAATCAACAATAACATTCTCTTGGTGATCTCAATATTTGCAGTGTTACAAAATTGAAATATATTAATTCTTATTACTATAATAATTTTTTTGAGAGATATTACTATAATATTTAAGATTTGCATTGTGATGCAGCAGAATATAATAGATTTACATCAATAGATTTGCATTGTTGTCTTTTTATTATTATTATTATTACTTTTTTACGAAGAAAGAAACATTTTATTTTTTATATTTAAAAGTGTGTGATTCGAAACGTTAATGTACTCTCTTCATTCTAAAATATAAGGTTTTACGAATTTTTTTTATTTTATTTTATCACATAATATAAAATCATTTATAATTTGGGACAAGGGAATTCTATTATATATATTAAAGGGAATATGCAACCGGCACTTCATTTTCAAAAACTTGTAAGTTAGTATTTGTTTACTTCTATCTAGAATCTATTCCCACTAGCCTTTTTGTACCAACTATACATATCATACATTTATGAAGCAATCTCCTCCCGCAACCACAAATTCATTTGTAATAATGGATACTCCTATCATCTCTTTATCAAAAGAAAAAGTTATATGTCTCACACCCCCGAAAATCTTATCTCTATGACTTTCTATTCGGTATGTCTTATAACACGATAAATTGTGTAAAAATACGTTGTGATAATTTGTTATGAAACTAAAATCATCTTCTTGAAGTAAAAAAATAACGAACAAACATGTTATTTGTTTCAAGCTAGACTTCATATAGTTAATAGGTATTATTATACATTCATACAACATGCATGTTTCACAAATGTTTATAAAAAAATAAAAAAATAAAAGAGCAACTCATGATGCCACATGTCATGGATGTACCATCATTTTCCACATAAACAATACTCAACAAGAACAAAAGGAAGAATTGTAATCCATAAAGACTTGGTCAAATCTTATTTGTTTTTTTCCCAACTTTTTTCTTGCCTCAGTGGGAGGATGAACAAGTCTTTAATGTGACCTGTCTAAATAATTTTGACACATATGGAACTCATTCTTTAGCAACAGCTTAGGCCAACAAAATTATGGGATTGTGGGGTGTAGGGGTAGGTGTAGGGGGGTTTAAAAAGTAATCAGATGTCAAAAAACAAGGGCAACCATTGGACTAAGAAAACTGAAGCATTCTTAGGAGCCATGCAAAAAGAAGTGCAGATGGTTTTGAGTTAATAGAAGAAGAGGGCTAAACAAATAGATATGGCAATACAAAGAAGCAAAGCAGCCACAAAAGATTGTTTGTATAATCCATGTTTAAGTTGTGCAAAAAGCAAGAATCAGAAGACAGATTCTTCCAAAAATGCCCACAAAATCACACATGAGTCTGCTAAATCATTCAAACAGAGTTATCAATTCACAAACCATGAATCTCTCCCTTCTTATACTGATTTTCTTTCTTACCTTAACAAAGCATATCCACCACAAGTGATTAATTCATTAGCTGATCAAATTAGATCAGACGAGTATTATCATCTTTCGATATCGAATCGCGTGTATCTTGATTACATAGGCCATGGTCTTTTTTCATATTCCCAGTTACAAAGATATTGTCATCCCAATGCTTCAATTGCCTCTACTTCATCTTCATTTCCTCCACCACAGTTTTCAACAATACCATTCTTTGAAATTGCTCTAAACTCTACGAATCTCGTTTCTAAGTTGCGAAATCAAGAAGGCCAAGAATCTGAATTTGAGTCCACAATGAGGAAAAGAATCATGAAATACATGAACATATCAGAAGAGGATTACTCAATGGTTTTTATTGTTAATCAGGTATCTGCTTTTAAGATGCTTTCTGATTCATACCCTTTTGATTCCAACAAAAAGCTTCTTACAATGTATGATTACAAATGTGAAGCAATTGAAGCAATGATTGAAACTTCCAAGAAAAAAGGAGCACATGTGATTTCAGCTGAATTCTTATGGCCTTGCTTGAAAATCAATTCAAAAAGGCTAAAAAAGGACATGGTTTCTTCAAAAAAGAAGAGAAAAAGGAAGGGTCTTTTTGTCTTTCCACTTCAATCTAGAATGACTGGTGCAAGGTATCCATATTATTGGATGAATATAGCACATGAAAATGGATGGCATAGTTTTCTTGATGCAGATTCATTGGGAGCTAAAGCAATGGATACATTAGGCCTCTCACTTTTTCAACCTGATTTTTTAACTTGTTCTTTTTACAAGATCTTTGGTGATAACCCTTCTGGTTTTAGTTGTTTATTTGTCAAGAAATCATGTATTTCAGTTTTAGATTCATCCTCCATAAGTTTAGGAATCATTAGTCTTATACCCTCAAACTCAAAGGTGTCAGCTTTTTCTGATGAGGTCAAATTTGATCAAGAAATTCTTGAAGAAACAAGTGAAAAGAAGCAAGATGGCCTACATAGTCTTGATTTAGAAGATGATTCCACGTCACTGATTGAATTTCTCAATTCAGAAACAAAAATTGAGAAAAAACACAAGTTAAAGAACAAGGCCAACTACAGTACACTTGAATGCAGAGGATTGGATCATGCAGATACTATAGGCCTAATACTGATGAGAAACAGAGCAAAATATCAAGTAAACTGGCTAGTAAATGCATTGTTATCACTGCATTATCCAAATTCAGACAATTTAGCAGCTCCTTTAGTTAAAATCTACGGTCCAAAATTACGACTCGATCGAGGTACAAGTGTTGCATTCAATATATTTGATTGGAAAAAAGAGAAAATCGATCCTGCCCTTGTTCAAAAGCTAGCTGATAGATACAACATTAGTGTTGCTAGCGGGATTTTGCAAAATTTATGCTTTTCAGACAAGGATAAGGAATATGAGCAAATGTTGGAAATGGAAGGTGGTATTATAGGAAAAAGAAAAGATCAAGAATTCAAGAAAAGAGGTAAATTTGTTGATGGGATTTCTGTTGTTACAGTGTCTATTGGTTTCTTGAATAATTTTGAGGATTTGTATAGGCTTTGGGCTTTTGTGGCAAGGTTTCTCGATGCTGATTTTTTGGAGAAAGAAAAATGGAAATACATCGCTCTTAATCAGACAACAGTTCAGATCTAAACTTTAACCATTCCTTCATTCTTTTAAGTTTCATTTTTCTGCTAATTTTTAAGATTTACTTACCTGCTATCATCATTATATATTGTGGTACATATATCTATATCTATATATATATATATATATATATATATATATATATATATATATATATATACTTTTATACTTTGTTATTGTTTTTTTGTGCCTAAAGGGTTCAGAATGCACAAATTACAAAAGTTAAACCATTGGTGTTATTTTTGTATGATTTTCATTCTTGAATCCAGTACAAGGACACAAAACAAAGAATCTAAGTGCACATTTTTTGTTTGGTACTATGAAATTTATTGAAGATATTACATAAAGTCTGATAAGTACTTCTGCTGCTGCCATTGATTCTCATAAGTAGCTGAGTTTCTTAAGTGATTGATGTTACAAGAATTCTTGTGACCATTAAAAGGAACGGACACACTATTGGGTTCAAATGGTTTATGATAGAGTGTTATATAAAGCTGTTCTCTAGGTTTCCTATTATCAAAATGCAACCAATTTAGAACAGCCAGATGATCAAATCCATCTTAATAACATCCTTTTGGGGCAAATTTGAATCAGGCCCTGTAAAGTTAAATCGAAACAACTGCCCTTCTCTGAAGATACGTCATTCTACTTGACCGATACAGGTGATTTAAAATGCACATATTTTACGAAGAAGATAGATAAAATAAAATAAAAAAATACATACGCCGAAAGTCTCTCCATGTCTCGATTGAGAAATTATTACTTTATTGTGTTGCGTCCAAATCTCATATACTGTTTCATGAAGAAAAAAAAAACACTTCCACTTTGTAGTCGTCCCAAAATAGGAGTGATTCATTCAAAAAAATAGGAGTGATGGCCTCTCATGAAGTTCAAGTCGATCCGCTTAACCGTAGTTGTTTGTGGTAAAAAGAACACCTGTCAACATTCTTTAGGCGCGCACTAGATTCAAATCTCGCCAGCCCATTGACAATCATGAAGAGCCTGGAAATATAGATTCATTTCCTGCATCACATAAGATACATACAGAGATACACTTAGTCGGATCAGTTGGTTCCGGATACGATTTTAATAAAAGTAATAATGTGAGGCTTAGCAAGAAATTCCGCCACCATTAGTCTTCCATGGGCTATAAGAATGTGGGCCTCTCCTTCTTTTTTTTGTTAGTGGAAGAGTGTGGGCTTGTTTTTCCTTAGAGATTATTGATGCGGCTTCGGTTGGTGGACATGTACCAACCAAACGGAGTCCATGGAAACCCCTAACATATAGAAACACCTTGAACATTACATTGAAAAAAATATTTTGTATCTGCTGAAAGAAAAATTGATAAAAAAAAAAAGAGAAAAAAAATTGCGACATGTTATAAAACTAATAACAGAGAAAGGAAGATAACAGAGAATGATAGATGAATTATAACGTAGAAAGAAAAACGGATAAGTTGATAAATCAAAAAATCAATTTGAATAATAGATTAACATATTTTTATCTTTTATAACACGTCACACCTTATCAGATTCTTTTTTCTGGTATCTGCCACTGTTTCTGTGGATCTATTTACCGTATTGGCCAGGGGCCATTTGTTTTCTGTGTTGGACTTCCTCGCCGTGCTCAATTCCCATCGGTTTAAAATTTTACGGTGGATGAAAATCTAACTTCATCATTCTATCGGGTCGGGATGGATGGACCCTGCGAGCGAGAGATATCGCCTTTTGCACCTTAGAAAATCTAACTCCGATTTTAATTGGGGAATGTGATTGCCTTTATTAGTAGGCACAATCCAGTTCCCGATTTATTCTTATTTTTTAGTAGGTTTTTTTTTTGTGACCTGTTTAATTTTTTTAGTATGTTATTTCTTTTATAAATTCTGATACCCCGTATCTCCGTAAACGGTATAAAAGTCTTTTACGATATTATTGTGGGACTCGATATTTTTAGTGGGTTATTTAATAATTAAATAAATAGAGTCAAAATAAATGTTAAAAAGTATTTACAGGTATTTTAAAGATGTAATTTTTAGTAAGGACGAGACGGAAAATGCACCGACACTATATATACCCATGTACCCATTATATCCCAAAACCCTTTTCATCTTTCTTTTCCCCAAGAATGCTGCGGCTGATATGAGAGAGAGAAAAAGAGAGGAAAAATAAAAGAAAGAGAGGGAAGAAGAAAGGAAGAGAATTTCCACTTTCCGGGCAATCCGATCGTTGAAATCACAAACCAATTACACCAGAATGGTCATCATGAAGAGGGCTTTATTTTGATATAAATTTTACTCCGATCGGGTAAGAGTTTCAAAATCTCATTTTCTAGATCTATAAGTGTTCTTGGGTGTTTTTCTTAGCTTTTTGATATTTTAAAGGTTGTAGTAAATCTTAGATTTCCGTTTTGGTGTTAGTTTCGAAGTGGTTGATTAGATTCTTAGAGCTTTGTTTGTGAACTAGATATTCTTGGAGTGTTCTTGAAGATAAGAGTGGTGTTCTTGGTGTTTCTTGAAGATTCAAGTTGGATATCTTTTCTTCAAAAGATTTGAGGTAAAGGGATGTTCAACCGAATCTTTAGTTGTTAGTAGCCTTTAAATATTGCCAATGACTTGTAGAAATGTTAGATTTGATTGTTATAAAGTGTTAGAGTGTTTTGGATTCAAAGTTTGTATATTTTTATTTCAAGCATGTTTTAGAGTAATTTCATAACACTTTGTTTTAGTATAATCATACAAGCATGTTGTAGAATAATTTTCGTATTATTTGTATGGTTTGGGAGTAGATTTAGTGTTTAAAATGGCGAAGAAAACATGGATTTCTATCCTAGAGTGTTGGCTGATTTTTCTAGTCAAAAATGGAATAGAGAGTTATGTGGAATGTTGTAAAGTCAAGTGTACGGGTTCTAGTGACTTAAGCTCTGCACCGTGTTTCACGGGAGCATTGGAACAATATACATTTGACCTTATGTGATGTTGACTTGAGTTCAATGTCTTACTTGTAACATGACGAAGTTAAGGGTTCGGTTTCTGGTCTATTCGGCTCAACATCTTGTGGAGACCCTCTGCGGGGAGATACTCGGGATCACCGGAAGCCTTATTTCTTAGCCTCGTGGGTATTGGATTAGATTCCAATATTTCTGTGCAAAGTACCAAGTAGTGTAATGTAGAGTTGGTCTAAGGTTTAGTGGTCCTTAAAAAGCCTTTTTATGTGTAATGAACTTAAGTGGTTAGTTTAATCACTTAAATACGTATGTGACTTGTCTAAAAGCTAACACGTTAGTCCTTTGTGAGACACGTTTTTAGTAACGCAGCATGGAACTGTTACACCTCCACAATTTCTAGGTACTGTTATGGACTCGTGTAATATTCCACACGTTTTAGATACTCGTGCCATATGAGTTGTTGAATGTGTCGTGGTGCAGTCTTCACCATGCGATGTGTCCTTGGATTAATGTGTAATAAATGTCTTATGTGGTTCAGTCAACTAGTGAAAGTACTAGTAGAGTGTGGTGAGCGAACGAAACATATATGTAATCATGATTGTTTGACTTGCCATGTGATATTACTAGTATTGTTATTAATGTTAATCCTTGTGTTATAGTAGGTGTAGATACGGTGCTTCTACCCTTTACAAAGTACGTTGTTTTCCCCACCCCGAGAAGGTGATTTCCGAAGTTCCAGCAGTTGAAATCTACTTTTCTTTTTGTTGTTGTAGCAACGGTATAGAATCTTCTCTTTCCTTTTGTAATAGATAAGATAAATGTACCTTGGTTGTAATAGAGAGTTGTAATAGTTGAATGGATATTCAACCTTGTGTATTTTTTTGGGATTGGTGTTTTAGTTGCAGCCCCGTGTTACTTGTCGATCGTTGTAGTGGTCTTTTAAAGTTTTTCCCGAGTCTTTGTTTTCGTTTCCGCTTGTTCTCTGTTATTGATGATATTAGGCTTACGTATATAATTGATTTATTTTAATTATATACGTGTTGGGTGTCTTTTTCCGGTTGAGGACTCGGAATCCGGATCAGGGTCGTCATAGTTGGTATCAAAGAATGAAGTAACACCGCTGCATAAGTTTAGATGTCTTAAGATGGAATCTTTTCAAGTGTAGACCTTTAAGTTGTAGATCTTGAGGTTAGACTTTTCAAGTGTTAACCTCATAAGTTAGATCTTCTATCCCTCAGCTCGGGTAGTGTGACTTTAAGCTAAGTGTGAGCCTTTTTAAGTAAACCTTCTTAAGGTAGGAGTTTCGGGCCCATGTCTTAAGGCGGTGAACCTTCAAGTTGGGCTTCGTTAAAATACCTTTAATGAAACCTCTCAGCTTTCTTTAAACTTTACGGATCCTTCTTTTCATCGATGTTTACTTTTATTTGATGCATCGTTTTCAAGGATTCCGGCTTATTAATGTTCATTCAAACTTTTATATTGATCATGTTGTTGCGTTATCATTTTCACATGAGCCCTTCAAGCTTTTTCATTTTTAATGTAACCTCTTATTTCAAAATGTTCATTTTTAGATGCTTCATTGCCTCTAGCATGCAGTTTCCTCATATTTTGTAACTTTGCTCTAAGTATCATGGTCACATGGTTTAATTTGCATGTTCGTTTTCGGTGTGCAACTGTTTTTCTTACCCCATAAAATTTGGAAGTTCTACTCATCAAGAAAGGTTTTCTTTTTTTCTTTCTAAAAGTCCTTTTACATCTACATAACTTTTCCAAAAAAAAGGTTACAATCTTGAATTTCAAAACAACATTTGGAATTTATGTTTGAACAAGGAATATTGTTGATCATCTTTCCTTAATTCCGTTTTAATAAATCATACATATTCAAATGATTTGATCCTTGAATATGTTATGACCAACACTATGATCTACATTCTCTCTTTTAACCCAAGTACGATTCATTCGAGCTTTGAAAACAATTTGAAACTTATGTTGGTGTTTGCCAACTTGGAAAAAGAATTTGATAATTGTTTCTTTTGCACAAAGATAGTTGTACTTGACTAGTCCCTTCATGTTCAAAGACATTCCGATTTTTGGGTTATCATCTGGCAAACTCCAAAATCTATAATTCTCATCTTTCTTCATTCTCAAAATCATTTTCATATGAGTTATACATGTCTTTAATTTTCAATCATATTGTACGAAGTAATTTCAATTTCTCACGTGCATGATCTTAAATGGTAATCCCCACCTTATAGTTGTAGGGTTGTGGTATAGGTTTTTGTTGTGTTCAAAAGAATAGTTTGAGGAGTTGTTTCTCTAAGTTTAAGTTCTTCCTAGTCTTAGAAGTCTATAGGAAGTTTGTGTGGGTTGTCGTTTTAACGCTTTCCGATCGTGAGAAGAACAAGCAGTTACCTTTCAACACACCACATACGTTCTTGTTTACTTTTGAACTTCACCAACCAAGATTCCTTCTGAATAATTTGCACACTAGTTAAACCTTTTCCGCCTTTTGCCTTGTTTTGTAATAAAAGTACTTTACCTTATACTTTCTTTTATAAAGAGGTTCTAATTGTTCTGTCATTTTGTATCTGAGAAACAAGTGTTCTTATAGTTTTGTAATTGTTGTATTAAAATTTCAACTTTTTATTTCATCGAGTCTGACAAACATTTTGTTTAATTGTGTTTATCCTACACTACCTTCTTTAAAAGTTGTTTTGATGTGGTTAATCTTTTTGTTCTCAGTAATGCATTTTTTTAAGTGTGTATCTCTGTGTTTGGTCAAATCTCTAATCTTCTTATAATAATCTCTTTGGGGCTTATCCACAGCCTACCTGGTATGTACTTGTGAATTTTGTTTCAAGAAAAGATAGTTGTTTACCGGGTCGATTTCTATATTGCTTCAGTTAATCTCAACTTTTATCAAATTGGCACTCTCAAATTCTTGGCAATTTGTATCCACATGAAGATTTTCAGTAATTTCTTTTGCATCACTTCAATACTAATTGTATTCTTGATTTTAGTCCAAAGAGCATTTTCATAGTAAATACTCTTATCCTTTCCTTTTGTTTCCCTCAAGTTTTTCTACATTTTTTGGTGCTCAACCTTGTTTTTCCAACCATTGTTGTTAAGCAATATTTTTCAGGATTCTTGTGGATTGAAACTCTTTTGACAATCTAATCAATAACTAAAGTTTCAAACTTACCGTTTTTTTAAGTCCAAACTTTCTCTTTCTCTGTTTTGAATGTTCTTAAGTTTGGTGCTTGACTCATTCTGTTTTGGTTTTAATCCTTGACACTCTTGTAAATGTCCATTGCTTTTCAAGCCAACAAGAGTCTCTAACCACCTTGTTTTACGAGATGCCTCTTCTTTTAAAGAATCTCATCTTCAAGGTGTTTTCTAAATTTTTTATACTTATCTCAAGCATTTTTTTAAATTCAATGCCCATATGTCAATTTGAATCAACTTTGAAACTCTTCTCTTCTCGAGTGCTCTTTGCACAAGTTCTTGTTGATGTGCCAATCAACCATCTAATCTTTTCAGAGTAAGGAAACTTACCCAATCTGGGAAACCTTCTGTCTGGTGTTCGGTGGCGTCATACACCTTGCTCTTGATTCACCTTTTTCTTGGTGTCAACTTAGATACATTATTTGTTGTAAGAGTTTTATACTCTCTTTTTAGCTTCCCTGGTTGTGTTATTTCCCTAGTACACGACTTTTCACCTTTCAATCTTTTTTTGTGGCCAAACAATCCTTCTTGTTAATCCTTTCAGAATTGGTTATCTTAAACCCGGTTCATCAAAAGTTGGTTTCGATGTTACCCTTTATTCAAGATCAAGTGTCATTTCTTTCTTTTGATATGAAATCCTTCAAACTCGATAAATATGTTATATTTTGTGGTTTCTACTTCAAACAGTGTGTGGATGATGTTTCTTCCTTTCAAACCTGCAAAAGATTTTTCATAAAGTACCTCACCTTGTCTTTTGTGCTTTTGAAAAAATTTCTTTTAAAGCTCTATGTTATATAATTGAAGGAAATACAAGTTATTTTTAGATCTTTGAGTCTTTTCATATCTACGCTTAATTTCAAGTTTTATTCAAGAATACCTTTTAAAACTTGATGCTTTAGTTTTGATGCGAAAGTGTTTTGTTCTTCCCTTGGAGTTCGGACTCGCTGCATGAGTTTGCCCTTAGTTTCAGATGAGACCCTTTATGTCTGTTTGTAAGTGTTGTTTCCCTTTGTTAGCCGAGTAACAGTGGTAGGAAGTAACCAGTTTTTGGAATAGTTCTTGGAAGACTTGCTTAAGCGTTAGTATTAGATTGATTAATGAATGGTTTCATCAAAGGCTTGAACCGGGAAGTGGTTTTGATGATATAACGAGTGGTGGCGTGTTTGTCAAGCGTTTTTAATGAGGAAGTATCTCTTTGAGTGTAAGGTGAATTGTGTAAGACTAGGATGTTTTGGTCTTAGGTATGGAAATTTCTTGGAGATGGACTAGGTTGAGGAAAACCCTAGTAGGCTCGAAAGCCGATCCTTCTTGAGCGTTGTTTCTCTTTGGAGTTGTTCTTTTAAAAAGGAGGTTGGAATAAGATATGAAGTGCAGAAGGACTAAACCATAAGTGTTTTGTAAGGGATAGTGCAAGCTAAGTTGAACGGTCACGTTGACTTACGGAGATATATTGAAGTAAGAAAGGGCGTTTGATGAAGAGAAGTTTAACCTGGATCTTAGAATCTTTTGAATACAAGAATGGTGCATCGCTAAGCTCGAAATGTTTTCTGGTTTGGTTGTGTAGTACTAAGTTTGGATGTGAGTGGGACATTAGAGTTGACAAGTGAGAAGCTCAGTAGTTGGTAGCTTAAGATTTGAAATGTTTGTTGGTTTGAGCCTTGGTTAAGGCGGGCAAGTTCTGGCGAGTTTTGAAGACTAAACTCATATACGGGGGGAAGAATGTGATACCTTGTATCTCCGTAAACGGTATAAAAGTCTTTTACGATATTAGTGACTCGACATTTTTAATGAGTTATTTAATAATTAAATAAATAGAGTCAATATAAAATAAAAAAATTTACAGTATTTTAAAGATGTAATTTTTAGTAAGGGCATGACGGAAAATGTACCAACTCTATATATACGCATTATATCCCAAAACCTTTTTCATCTTTCTTTTCCCCAAGAATGCTGCGGCTGATATGAGAGAGAGAAAAAGAGAGGAAAAATAAAAGAAAGAGAGGGAAGAAGAAAGGAAGAGAATTTCCACTTTCCGGGCAATCCGATCGTTGAAATCACAAACCAATTACACCAGAATGCTCACCATGAAGAGGGCTTTATTTTGATATAAATTTTACTCCGATTGGGTAAGAGTTTCAAAAACCAATTTTCTCGATCTATAAGTTGCGTTTGTTTTCGTTGAAGTTTTTTTAGAGTTTTTTTATATCACTTCATCAATTATTTCTTACAATTCTCTCACCAATCATTATTTCTACTACAAATAAAAAATATTAAATTATCTTTCATCATTTCACTTTATCTACTTTATTATTATTTTTTACCATTATTTTTTCATTATACAACTTTATTTTAATTTTTTCATCATTAACAACTTTATCTACACAAATTTCAAAAAAAACATTTTAACTTTCTAATCATTGCTTCAATCATTTTTATTATATTTTATTATCCCCTAGTATACAAAAAACCTCCAAAATAAACTCCAACCCAAAACAAACAATAAGTATTCTTGGATGTTTTTCTTAGCTTTTTGATGTTTTAAAGGTTGTAGTAATCTTAGATTTCCGTTTTGGTGTTAGTTTCGAAGTGGTTGATTAGATTCTTGGAGCCTTGGAACTAGATATTCTTGGAGTGTTCTTGAAGATAAGAGTTGTGTTCTTGGTGTTTCTTGAAGATTCAAGTTGGATATCTTTTCTTCAAAAGATTTGAGGTAAAGGGGTGTTCAACCGAATCTTTAGTTGTTAGTAGCCTTTAAATATTGCCCATGACTTGTAGAAATGTTAGATTTGATTGTCATAAAGGTTAGAAGTGTTTTGGATTCAAAGTTTGTAGCTTTTTACTTCAAGCATGTTTTAGAGTAATTTCATATCACTTTGTTTTAGTATAATCATACAAGCATGTTGTAGGATAATTTTCGTATTATTTTTGTATAGTTTGGGAGTAGATTTAGTGTTTAAAATGGTGAAGAAAACATGGATTTCTATCCTAGAGTGTTGGCTGATTTTTCTAGTCAAAATTGGAATAGAGAGTTATGTGGAATGTTGTAAAGTCAAGTGTATGTGTTCTAGTGACTTAAGCTCCGCACCGTGTTTCTCGGGAGAATTGGAATACTATACATTTGACCTCATGCGATGTTGACTTGTGTTCAATGAACATGACGAAGTTAAGGGTTCGGTTTCTGGTGTATTCGGCTCAGCATCTTGTGGAGACCCTCTGCGGGGAGATACTCGGGATCACCGGAAGCCTTATTTCTTAGCCTTATTTCTGTGCAAAGTGCTAAGTAGTATAATGTAGAGTTGGTCTAAGGTCTAGTAGTCCTTAAAAGCCTTTTTATGTGTAATGAACTTAGGTGGTTAGTTTAATCACTTGAATACATATGTGACTTGTCTAAAATCTAAAACATGTTAGTCCTTGCTGAGACACGTTTTAGTAACGCAGCATGGAACTATTACACAGGGACGGACCCATCATGAAAGAGGGGGGTGCATGGCCCCCACTCAAATTTTCGGGCGAAGTTACTAATATACCCCTCCAATAATATTAAAACTGTGTATGTATACTTTTTAGACAATCTTTTGTGCAATTATCCATTTAGTTCAACTGGTTAGAAGTTATACTACTCATCCTAAGGTCATAGGTTCGAATCTTGGTTGTCAAATTTTTTTTCACCTTTTTTTTTTTTTTAAATTTGGCCCCCACTGGAAAATTTTCCTGGGTCCGTCACTGCTATTACACCTCCACGCTTTCTAGATACTGTTGTGGACTCGTGTAATATTTCACACGTTTTAGATACTCGTGCCATATGAGGTGCTGAATGTGTCGTGGTGCGGTCTTCGCCATGCGATGTGTCCTTGAATTAATGTGTAATAAATGTCTTATGTGGTTCAGTCAACTAGTGAAAGTACTGGTAGAGTGTGGTGAGCGAGTGAAACATATATGTAGTCATGATTGTTTGACTTGCCATGTGATATTACAAGTATTATTATTAATGTTAATCCTTGTGTTATAGTAGGTGTAGATTCGGTGTTTCTACCATTTACTAAGTACGTTTATACTTACCTTTTAGTATGTTGTTTTCCCCACCCCGAGAAGGTGGTTTTGTTGTAGGTTGAGTTCGTGATCAGTTAAGAGTGATTCCCGAAGTTCTAGCAGTTGAGTGTACCTTTCCTTTTGTTGTTGTAGCAACGGTATAGAATCTTCTCTTTCCTTTTGTAATAGATAAGATAAATGTACATTGGTTTGTAATAGAGAGTTGTAATAGTTGAATGGATATTCAACCTTGTGTATTTTCTTTGGGGATTTTGGTTTTAGTTGCAGCCCCGTGTTACTTGTCGATCGTTGTAGTAATTTTTTAATGTTTTTTCCGAGTCTTTGTTTTTGTTTCCGTCTGTTCTCTGTTATTGATGATGTCAGACTTACGTATATAATTGATTTATTTTAATTATATACGTGTCAGCCGTCTTTTTCCGGTTGAAAACTGATATCGGGGTCAGGGTCATCACAAAAACATTTTTTTTACTCTTAGTCTTTTTGTTCTCTTTTGTTTTTACTTATTATTATTCTTGTACAAGCCATAGAACACTTTTTTTTTAGTATAAATTCATGTTACTTATACTACTAACCATGAAGACGAAGAAAAATAGTCTTTAATATGTTTCTACCCTTGAACACTAGCAACACAAGTTATGTACAAGGCTTTTTTTTTTTTTTCGTTTTTTTTTTTTTCATTCTGTTTTTAAAAAACATGACAAGTCACAAGATGATTTACTTTTGCTTTCATATATATGTTCAATTCGTACCAAAAAAAAAACAAAAAAACAAAACGCTCGTTTTACACAACTTTGCCCATGTGATTGTAATGTGATACCCCACATCCATTCAAAATGGGGTTAGAATATTGGATGGGGTTAGAATATTGGATGGTTCTTGTGTGGTGTCTCCACACGGTGTGGAGACACACACATGGGCGGCTTTACATTGCTATCTGCGGGTGTGCCCGACCTCCTAAAAAAGAATATTATGTATAAATAGTGGAGAATTTTTTTTATAAACACACACACACACACACACACACACACACACACATATATATATATATATGTGTGTGTGTTTGAAATTGATCCCCTTATTTTTATGTATTGACCCCTTAATTTATCTATTTTATCATAATTACATGTATAGAATTCAATATCCAAATATATATGTGATACGGGAAAAAAATTGACAAATTTCTGACCCCCATATCGAAAATCCTGGAGCCGCCCCTGGACACACACAGCACACAGTTTCATTATGTCTTTAAACTGTGTGATTCTGATTGTTTCACCCGTCACTTCACCTCAAAATCCATCTCCATACAAGTATTTCCCTAGAATATTTAACTTATACCCAATTTTTTTTATATGATATGCTCTTAAACTATGATAGAATCAATAGTTTACCCGATAGCATGGGTAGACTACATAGGTAAGGGTGGGGTTACGTGATCCCAATAATATCCGATTTTTTTTTAGTATTAAAACGTTATAGTTTTGTTGTTAAAAATTGTCATTTTAATTATGGTTAAAAAATATAGTTTTAGACTCCGGTGATCCCATTGAATCAAGTTTCTAAATTAAAAATATATAGTTTTAGGATTTGATGACACCCCCGAAACAAATTCTGGATCCGCCCTACGTGAGTTTTGATTCATAAAATATATGAAACTTTCCTATTTTCAACCTATATTGATAGACTGTCTTGAAAGGGTTTAACTAAATTAACCATTTCGTTTGGTAAAATGGTGTTAACCTACCTTTATATAAATGCAATGATTGTTGTAACACCACGTATAACACCACCTCATGGGTCTAGAAGGGCTAGATCCCCCTCCATTCAAGTGATATATGAGACTAAGGGGCGTTTGTTAAATCTGAAGTCTGAAATCTGAAATCTGAAAACATTAAGTAACTGAATGATTTAAGTATTTAGACTGTTTGGTAATACTATAAATCTGAAATCATAAATAGTATTAGTTTCACTGTTGTATGTGTGTATACAGAGGCGGAGCTATGTGTATCACAATGGGTCCGCGGACCCGTTAGAAAAATAAAAAATATACATTTTACCTAAAAAAAAATTGAACCTCGTGAAAAAATTATTTTACTTAAAAAAAACATTACGGATCCCTCCTAAAAATATTTTTGGATCCGCCACTGTGTATATATACGTGTGTATGTATGTATAATATATATATTATAGTGCTCCAGTGTTTATGATATAATGAATAATGATAATAATAATAAGACACATAAAAATAAAAGGGAAAAAAAAAATGGGTAAAGCTAAATAAAAAAGGAAAAAAATGCTTGTGATCTATAAACGTGGTTCCCAACGGGTTGAGGTCGTCTGCTGTGAAGGAGGCGGACTGTGATGGATTGTGACGCGTCAAATGCGGCGTCGTTTCTGACCAAACGACGCCGCCGTTTCACAAAAAAAAAAAATCAAAGCGCGCGGCTTTTTGGCCGAACGACGCGTCGTTTACTTTCACAACAAGGCACAACAGAAAGGGGCACAACAGATGATCCCAATCCGTTCCCAACATGCATGCTGACGGTTTTTTCCTTTTTTTGGTGATAAGCACTGCTTCAAGCGCTGAAATTTTTTGTTATTTTTACATTGAAAATTAAGTGACACTTAAATAATTAAGATGTGTTAAATTTTTTATCAAACATGTCTAATTCTAACCGCCACTTAATTTTTCTAGAATAAGTACTTAATTTGTTTACCAAACGGACCCTAAAACAATATCGTTAATGTATTTTCTTTACTACGATTTAAAAGAACGTCGTTTAGAGTTTTCACATAACACTACACAGTGCATCTCAGATCTAGACAATATCTAATCAAGTGTCTATTTTTTTTTCCCTCAAAAGAAAGTGACTATATATATATACATTTTTTTTTTTTGAAAGGATCAAGTGACTATTTAGGTGTCTTGTAATTATCTTGTATGAATGTACACATCCAAGTTACTAAAATCATTATCAATCAACATTATATAAATGGATTTTTCTCCTATAATTGCAATGTTCATACTACAACGTTCTTTTTTAGCCACAATGTATTAATTTAACCAAATTAAGAGTATAAAGAATGTTTTATTTAAAATAATAATAATAATAATAAAAAAAAGAGTATAAAGAATGTCTCAGTTATCAGTCTTTTGACTACGATCAAAGGTAGCAAGCAATACATATTTTTTTTTATCAATTTAATATCAATCTGAATTAATATGAGTCATTTCAGACACCTTTAAATCAACCATGTAAATGCATGGATCGACTTAGCCTTAGGTACTAATTAAGGTACTTATGACATTTGACAATTTTGGTTCATCCATGATCCATGTAAATTAGAGTACACAAACCACCACCCCCCCTCCTCCCTCCCTTTTTTTTAAAATTTTTAATGTAAAAACACAAAACATGAAATTGTTACCGACTTGATGACTTAATTAGGAACAATTTCAAAAATATAAATAAATAAAAGTAGTAGTTGCTGATAAGGATGTTGAAAGATGGTAGGGAAGTCCATGTGATTAACGACGTATACTCCCCTTGCCTCAACTAGATTGTCCTTTTTCTGCATTAAAAACAAATGTATTCTTCCCAACAAACTTTCTCACTTTTTATAAGGATTAAAAAGTGGGTTTTTATGGAAAAAAATTACAAATCACACATAGACTATTATTGATGAACTATTTATTCAGAATAAATTTTTTCTTTTTTTGGCGGGATACGAAAGATTTTAATTAAACTACTTTTTATTGAATCAACTCAGCCTTCCACTAGACGCTGCAGAAACCCAACGGTGATTGCTTTGGGTATGGGCCTTGCCCATTCAGAATAATATTTGTAAATAATACAGACACATGATCGTATGAAACATATTTTTTTTGGGAAACCAACTTTTTATTAATCAACATCCGCCAAGCAAGCGGCTAAAATGTCACCGGAGGCAAGGCGCCCTAAGATGTCCGAGAAGTAACAGATAAAACCACGTCTACAGTTAGCGAGTCTTGCCGGAGGCATTCCCCATTCGCCGGATAAATGAAAAGGAAAGTGATTAAAAAAAAACTAGGTAAAATGGCCAAACAAGATCAGAAGAAAGTAAACCCTGCTGCCGTACCGTAAGATCCTCCACAGGTTGTTGCAGACGTAGAACGCAGGCCAAGCAATCGCTTTCCACCTCGAGCCTCTGAATCCCAAGTGTCTCGCATCTTCCAACGCCAAGAAAATAGCCTTAAGTTCCACGTACTCCACTGGATCCCCATGATCAAAGTGATACGCAAAGGTATGGAGGACTGCTCCGTGGGAATCCCGAAAGATAACTCCAGCCCCCGCTCCTACCTCTGTGACAGAGGCATCCACATTGCTCCGTATGAAACAGATTTGTTTGTCAAAAGAAAAATTGGTCAAAAATGATAGAGATTTCAACCTATCATATTTCGTCACATAACCTCAACAATCGACCAATAATCTTCACATTCTTTTTTTTAATAATATAATCTTTACATTACGCGGTAGACTTTTTCGTATATATTTTGGAGAGCTAAAGTTTCAAACATAATGGCAGTCTAAATAGACCATTTTTTTTTTTTAAAAAAAATTGTTGATAAAGTCTAAATAGACTTTCTATCATTTTTGTTCATCATCTATTTTTATGTGAATTATTATTTTGTAGACAAATGTAATTGAGTCAATACATTTTTTTTTAGGTCATACATAGTAAATGAGTCAAATGCTGACAATTTTAGATCTCAACAATTATATTTTATTCACTTCTCACGTGAAACATATGTAACCACACCTGCAGTGACTACAAATTAGGTATATGTAGTGTAGTAAATTTAATGTGGATGTATCATTTTTTTTTTTTTTTTTGAGGAGGATATACCATATTTAAGTTAGTTGTAATTAGCTGTAATATTCCGATTTTCAGGAAAGGGCAGATGTGTCATTTTGCGAAAACGAAATATTATTATTTCTTTCCTTTTATTGGAGTTAAGTATTGTGTTAATTAAATATATGTAATTTTCGAGTTATGTGTATTTAATTAAGGGATTATTCTGATTTTGGTAATTAGAGGGACAATTAAGGAAAAAGGGGTTTATGGAAAATTGGTATTTAAGGGAAAATTAACACAATAATCTCATAACCTAGACACAAATCAGAATTTTAGTTTTTATATCTCCCTCTTTCTCTGCGGCTGTGAGGAGGAAAAATAGGGCTTGGATAGTTTTCGCGATTTCTGAGGCAAAACTTAACCGTTTTCAGATCAGACGGAAGATTTGGGATCGTTGTGAAGGGCAACGCGTTTGGATATCGATTTGTTGGAAGTTGCGCAGATTTTTCGAGGTGTTTGGACATTTTGGAGGCGACAATTAGGTAAGAAACTCTTCCTATGATTTCGGTTATAATTCGTAAAGTTAGATTATGATTTTGAGACGTGTAGATGCTAGTAAAAGTTGTGCTTTTATGTTGATCAAAGGATCATAGATGATGTGGTTGATTAGATATAGTTTCTACGTTTTTCTGGGATTAATTCGATGCTAAATAAGTTAGAAACGGTGCAGAAAATCGAGTTTTGTCGATCTTAGCATTTTGGGAAAAACCCAGGCGGACGGGCGTCTGAACTAGGCAGACGGGCGTCCGAGACCCTAAGAGAGCCAGACGGGCGTTTGCAATAAGCGAGACGGGCGTTTGAGGTCGATTTTGATTCAAGATGTAGTTATTTTTTTAGACGGACGGGCGCCTGGGGTTTAGTGGGACGGGCGTGCAGTTACGGACGGGCGCCCATGAGAGGTCAAGCGGGCGCCTGGCCTGCTTTTACTTTGTTTTACGGTTTTATCATTCTAGTTTGGTTTTGGGTTTTATAATTGTATTATTATTGTTTTAAACCCTTATTTATGATATGGTAACATGGTATAAATTAAACAAGCTCGAATTGAACTTCGATTCGTTCGCTTAAAACACCGAATGTACTCTTAAAGGAGTTGAAGTTCGGATCCGTCGGAAGGCCATGATAGGCTTGTGCTTTGATGAATTAGCATTCATCATCGTGCGTGTAATTGCAGCCTTGTTAATGTCTACAGTGGTCAGGAAGAGAGTAGTTAATGTGAGGAGATTAATTGAAAACACTTAGGTGGTTAGTTAATCATGTTAATAAATACGCATCTTGACTAGTAAAAGATTAAACAACATGTCTCTCTTGGATGACACGGCCTATATCACGATGTATGCCTACCTCCGAAGGTGGAAGAACTCCGTAGTCAAAACCCCTAAGTGCGGAGGGACTCACTGAGATGATGTGCGTACTATCGGAGCCTACCTATTCTAGCCTCCGTGGATATTGGTGTGATCCACTAATATGTTGCCAAGAGTGTCCCAAAAGTGGATACGCGTAGTGCCTTGAGTGCGGTTGTAACATAGATAAGTTAAGTAGAAACGTTTAGTCATTTCATGTTGATGGACATGGAGTGAACCCTAGATCGAGTCGGTCACACATAATCAACTAAACTTTTAATTATCTTCACTTTATAAATTATAATTGTTGTCATAGCTTCTCTTTCTTATTAAATACGTTGTACTTACCTCAAATGCATATTTTCTATGTATTTGGGGTGAGAAAGACTAATGAGTTGATATTGTTTACTTAGGAGGAGTTCGATGATGACGTTTGAAGACGCCTCATTGAAGACTTTACATTATTTATTTAGCTATTCATTTATTAGATATTTTATACTTTTGGTTTTCGAAATCAGAAGATCGTTACGTTTCTTTTGAGATTATCATACGTTTCATTTGGATTTCGACTTTCTCTTGAATGTAATAAGTTACATTTCCATCTTTAGATTTCATTTCTATTATTGATTGTTTGGAATTTTATACCCGAGTCTTTGCTTCGTTTCTTTTATTTTGATACTGACGTAGTAGCGCTACGTATATGAAATGAATTTACTTTTATTTTATACGCGCGAACGTTCGGCACTAGGATAAGACTTCGGTGTCCTAAGCGGGCTAATAAGAGATGTACATATGTGTGTCAATTTTATTTTTCTTTTTTTTGAGTGGTGTCAGTTTTTATTTCAATCTGACTTGAATCAACCTCAGGTTTTACTTCGATTCAACTTTTGCTCCACAAAACCTTTACGATCGATGTCACTCAATCCTTTTGATATATTTCATCGGAATTATTTCTATTAGTAAAATGCTATTATCATAGTGTTTGTGTCCCGATAAGTGACGCAACACATATTTTTTATTATTGTCATTATGTAAATTTTATTGATAATGATATCATTCAATCATAATCATTGATATAAAGATATATTATGTCACTTACATATATAAATGTGTTGTAGCATCACCATCAATCTACATCTTTAACTATGTCTACTTAAATTTAAGCTATAATTTTCGAATGTACTGTTAATACGTGTCAATGAATAGTTTGCATCGTATGTTTCCTTTATAATTAATGAATTAATCATACACCTAAAATAATCCCACCTAATCATAAACCCAAATTTTCCAGCCTCGTAAAGTTTGCATTAATTATATCACTAGTTTTCAAAGATACATGCTAGCACCGTAGTGTCCTGTCCACTGTATAAATAGCCATTCATGGCAAATAAATACTACTATATCCGCTCCAAAATATAAGTCATCCTAAAAGTTTTCATACAGATTAAGAAAGTGGTTGAATGTCATTAATTTGAGGGTTAATGTCTAAAATACCACTTGACTATCATTAACGCAATAGTTATTGAGTAATGAAAAGTTATTGTATTCATAATAAATTAGGGGTAAGATAAAGAAAATAGCAATAAATATTGCATTGGTATTGTAGAATGTCTTATATTGTGGGATAAATCAAAAAGTGCATGATGACTTATATTTTGGACCGGAGGTAGTACTCCCTAAATTTGGTAGGGTAGGAAGGAAAAATCTGACGTAGGACGGGGCGTCGGATAGATGTCACGTGTATAAAAAGACAAATGTGTTTTGTCTGTTTGCACGTGGCATCAATCCGACGGTTTGTTCTAATAGGGAATAGAGAGTCCCTACATCATAACTACTCAGGGTAGCAAAGTATTGATTTTCTTTTAAGGAGAATTTATTAATCATCAAACAAACCAACAATATATCGGCCTAGCTAGTGGTTAAGCATTAGGTTATAATCCGATAGTAATCAGGGTTCGAGCTTGAGATAAAAAAGGATGCGTGTGTATTTTTTTCCAAAAGAAAAATCATCAAACAAAAATAACATTGATGTGAGGATCCCTATCGGTGAAAAACACAAAATAAATTCACTTTATGTATTTTTATAAATTAAAGTTTTTTTATATATAAATTAAAGTTTTTTTTTTCATCCACAATCAGAATGAATTTCATTTACTTTTGTACGTTATTTTCACATGATGATTCACAAAATGAGAATTAACGAGGAAAATTTTCACGTGTCTAATAAATGCATGATTAACTGATAATGGTCGGAGTATTTTTCAGGTGTCTAATACATGCATTTTATTATATTTACATTCAGCTTATCAAAACAAGGAGGAAGACAAAGAAAAAGGTTGTCATTACTGTGTACTAACAATTTTAGAAAGTAGAATTATACTCCTCCGCTCAAAGATCAATTTATTTGTTTCTCCATCGCCAAATATCAGATAGATCGTCTAGAAAAAGATATAAGTTAGTCTTTATTGTCACCAATCTTCTGCAAATTGTCACATATCCACTCTTTGGTGTCATCTGAAGAGAAGAATCTGGGCCAAATATGGCGGGGGACGAGAGATCTCCACTCTTTACATTCAGCTTATCTTTTGCAAAAGGTTGTCACTGTGTCGTCCAGGATTATACTCCTCCGTTCCAATTTATCTTGATGCAATTGCCAAAAACATACATATTAAAGAAATAAGTTAATGCATTGACTTTAATAATGAAATGACTAAAAAGCCCTTGAGTATAATTAATGTAGCCTTGTTTTTTATCTCATGTTGTAATAAATAAGGGTAAAACAAAGAAAAATACAATAAATAATGCATTAGAAATGTAACCGCCTCAAATAAAATGGAACAAATAATTTTGGCAAGTGCATCAGTTATTTTGGAAAATTAGGGATAAGGACACAATCACGAAATATTTTTTGTAATAATATTTAGGAGAAGGATTGCGTAAAAAAAACAAAAAATAAAAAATCGGTGAATAAATAATCCCGAAATCGATGAATTTCGATAGTGAATCCCGAAAAATAGTGAATTCGACGATGAATTTTGAAAAATAGTGCCAATGAATAAAATTTAAGCATTGAACAAATAATTTCGACTGATGAATAAATAGTTTTGTCGCTTTACGCAAAAGTTTTAAAAAACGTCTTCTACTCAATTGATGAAATATTTGCATCTTCTCCCTCATTTCCCGGCTTATTTTGGAACGGAGGGAGTAGACCATTTTTTCGGGGCTCTTGACAATTTGTATAATATGAATTAAAATCAAGTACGTAGCAAATTCAACTAAAAATATTATACACCTTACAAGAGGAAATTGATATATTTTGCAATTATTTTTATGATAGAATGTGTCTGATCTGGGTTGATAGTTACCGCTATGACACGTAGATTCACTACCTGTATTTCTAAGGGTTCAATTCGATTGTTTTATATTATTATTTGACCAAAGCCCAAAGGCTTGAGGTCTCACCGTGATTAAGGGTTTTATGCCACCGATCGCGAGGCGCCCTTTGCCGCAAGTCTGAGGGCTCAGAGTGCAGTAAGATTGTAGGATGGAGACACCCTTACCATCCCGTGAAAGACCTCCACCCCTCATTCTATGTAAGGACTCAAGACCTTTATAGTCATGCATAAAGCGTTAGTGGACCCATATGCCTGGCAAGTTATCTCCGTATCTTTTCAACAGGATATGCGTATCAGGATCAATCTATGTCTATATACTTGTATTCATCTAACAACCACACTCACGTATTTCTACCTCATACCCACATATTACCTCATATATATATATATATACATGCATTAGGCAATGGAAAATACACGCTTTTTAAGTTGTGAACTACAACAACTTGATTTCATTTACAGATATGTGAAGTCGTGAACAATCATTTGGTGTTGTAGTTGCTTTCATCCCCCTTTTCACTAACTTGTAGATGTCTCAAGACATTAACGCCAACATATGAGGCCTCATGTTCTTACAAAAAAATTTAGACCTTCTTATCTCTACGGGATTATTTTCATACATAAGTAGTACGTGTCATATAACATGACTTGTTATATCATTTTGTGGTCTCTACGTTAGTCTTTGGGTGGATTACAAGAAAACTAAGAATATATAATGCCCTAAAAGTCAAGAAGCCCTTCGATTTACATGTACAATTTCACAGATCCTAGCTAGTTCTTGACCTTGTGACTTAGAGCACCCACACCAGTGTCTCTTAACAGATTATCTACTTTACAGACTAAAACACCATTTTTATCTGTTTTACAGAATCTCTACACATGTTCAACTGCATCAGAATTTCTACTGTACAACATTAAAATAACTACAAACCATAAAAAATAAGACATATTTTCACACACACACACACACACACACATATATATATATATATATATGAAATATGTTTGAAAATAGTAAAAACTTGAATCTGTAAATTCTTTCAGATTGCGGTAGATATAGAGTTTGGTGTTCAGAATCTGTTGAATACAGATCCTCTTAACAGATTCTGATGCAACTGTATTCTACTGCAAGTGCTCAAACCACTATAATACTCCCTTTCAAGTTGTGTTTTTTTTTCTTTGGTTTGTTTTGAGAAGTATAATATTCCCTTTCATATTTTTTTTTTGAGGGAATATTCCCTTTCATATTAAGAAGCTGATTTAATGATTAGATTTTAATAAAAACAAATTAATTTAAAAAATTGATACAGTTAATGTTGGCTCATTCATAACCACTCTATATAATCTAATATAATAAAGTAATCAAACCAAAATAATTATGACATATTTATAAAAACAAATACACATATAAATAATTTATTTATTATTATTAGCGGAGAATGGATATTCAAAATATGTATAGAAGATCTTATTAATTTAAAAATATTTTGTGATTAAAATATATATATATATATATATATATATATATATATATATATATATATATATATATATAATGTTAGAAATAAAACTTGAATCTGTAAAAATTTGATTTTATAAAGTATGATGTCAAATTTTATAGAATCATTGAATAGAGATCTTATAGATGTGATTAATGCAATTCATTTTAGTTGGATTATATACAGATTCTACTTTTGATTGATCTAATGCAAGTCTTTCTTATGGACAAATCTAAAAATATAAAATGATTTATTTTGAGAGAGAGGTAGTATATGATTTTCTTTTGTTTGACAATTGCCTCGACTAAACAGAATGAAGGTAATATAAGCAATTTTAAAATGTCAGTGGACTCTTGAAAAAAAAAAAAGTCAATGGTTTTTTTTTTTTTTTTTTTGAAGGAGTCAATGGTGTTTTGTAATTGGTATCATCTACTTTGTCAATGTGTTGCTAATATTTAAAATGATTCATATACTGTATTTTATTTTATTACAACAAGGAGAATATGTGTGGAGAAAATAACAGCTTACGTGTTACGTCTAATGACTTTAACAAAAAAAAAAAAATTCCTTTCTGTAAAGTCTTTATAATACCGTGAATCATTAGTTAGGTCCAAATCATTTCCAGTTTGAAAATAGTAATAACCAACAAAAAAAAAAAAAAAAAAAAAAAAAAGGAGTACAGTCAAACCCGATACTAGTCAAGAAATGTATAGCCGCTAAAACAGTTGGCAATATCATTGTTTTATAGTACTAGGAAATAACATTGTTTTCGCAACAAAAAAAAAAAAAAAAAAAAAAAAAAAAAAAGGAAATAACATTGTTTTCGCTTTTTTGTTTTAATAACTTTTTTATATAGAAGCAAAATACATTAACATCAATTATTTAAACAATATAATAAAGGTTTGAATAAGCCAACTGAAACCATTTGGACCTTGATTTTTTGGGTTAATATATATTAAAGAAATAAATTTAGATTGAAATTGTGTTTGAATTGTGTCAGTAGTATTCGTGTGTATGTGATGTATTATCGGGAGAAAAAAATAAGAGAAACAATATTACTTTTTTTTTTGAAGAACCTGTAATTTTATTAGATGAAAAAATAATTACAAGGTTTCCGCTGAAACAGCATCAAGTGACGAAGACAAAGCTTGATGTATTGCAGCCAACCCAACACTACTCCATATCCAAAACAGCATTCTTTGAAACCTCTTCTTCACATCCTACCCGAATGATCTTTCATCGCAGCTCAACATTGGTAATACTTTATTTAAATGAATATAATTGTTTTTTTAATGAGATATTTAAATGGAAAAAATTAATGTTATCCAAAAGCACTCTAACAACACAATCACGCGACGACGCGCGTGCACGCCATAAATAAGTTAACCATAATAAAAAAGCGGTTTCAACTGCTTAGTGATGGCGCCGTCGATCCGCGCGAATTCGAGAGAGATTAATCGAGTGCACAGAAGCAGAGTCGAAATTTGCGCTTAACTAATCGTGATGAAGAACGAGTAACCGTAAGTAACCATAATAACTTGCAAAGAAGAAAGAGTAACTCTAATGACATAATCATGCATACACGACATTTTTTTTCCCGCACATATCATAATCAATGACGTAAATGTATGTTGTTTTTAGTGGTCAATGTTAGTAGCATCACCCAAGAAAAAATACAACTTCATATATTACAAAATAAACTACTACCTCCGTCCCAAAATGTATTACACACGGATTAAGAAATTTGTTAAGCATCCTGGATTCTGTGCAATATGAAGTGCCGATTGGCTATCACAAAAGAGTCGTATCCCAGGGGGGTGGCGGACCCCGAGCTTAGCCAGTAACTGTTTCAACCACTTCAATTCACAGGTAATCTCCGCCAGAGATCGATATTTCACTTCGGCCGAGGACCGAGAAACCGTGGTTTATTTCTTGGATTTCCAGGATATAGGCGAAAGACCAAGAAAAACAAACCAACCACTCAATGAACGTCGGGTAAGAGGGCAACTCGCCCAATCAGAATTGCACCAACCCTCAAGAGTAAGAGAACTGTCAGACCGTAGCAAGATACCTTGCCCGGGATGTTTCTTCAAATAACGAACCAGACGCAAGGCTGCCTCCCAATGATCAACCCGAGTTGCCTGCATAAATTGAGACAACGTATGAAGAGAATATGCCAGATCGGGTCAGGTAACTCCGAGATATGTAAGACGCCCAATCAACCGACGATATGGCCCTGGATCACTCAACAACACGCCAGAAGCAAGAGCCAACTTGTGATTCTGCTATATCGGGAAATCAGCCGGCTTGCTCCCAAGTAAACCTGTTTCATGAATAATGTCAAGGGCATACTTCCTCTGATTCAAGAAAATCCCCTCCTTGTTCCACGCCACCTCGATCCCAAGAAAATATTTCAGAACCCCAAGGTCCTTCATCTTAAAACACTTCCCAAAAAATTCCTTAAAAATCGTCATTGCAACTTTATCATTACCGGCTATGATCATATCATCGACATACACAAGAACACTGAGCTGAATACCACCCCGATGTAAGGTAAACAATGAGTCCGAATATGATTGACGGAAACCATACTCATGCAAAGCGGAAGCAAGCTTAGCAAACCAACATCTCGGTGCCTGTTTCAATCCATACAACGATTTGCGCATCTTGTACACCAAGTTCGGATCCTTCTTCGCAAAACCGGGAGGTATTTTCATGTAGATTTCCTCATGTAAATCACCATGCAGAAACGCGTTATGGACATCCATCTAGTGAATCTCCCACCGTTTAACCGCCGCAACACTGAGGAATGTGCGGACAATAACCATCTTCGCCACAAGGGCGAACGTCTCTGTATAATCAATACCTTCCTCTTGATGATGCCCAAAAGCCACTAACCGGGCTTTAAGACACTGTAGGGTGTCGTGCTCGTCATATTTCTATGTATACACCCACTTACTCCCCAATGCCTTTTTCCCGGGGAGAAGGGGTTGCAAAACCCAAGTACCTTGATCTTCAAGTGCCTGAATTTCTTCTGACATGTCCTTACGCCACCCCTCATGTTTCATAGCCTCCTTAAAAGATTTAGGAGGATTACCCACTGTAATAGCTGCAAGATACTTGCGATGTTTCTCAAAAAACTTATCATAATTAACATAATGCATAAGAGGATACGGAGTACCTGAGGAAACTGACGGACCGGAAGAGCGTGGAATGGGACTTTTCTGATCTATCAATGTATGCGTCACAAAATCTTGAAAGCCCGAATTCAGAATCTTCTTTCATCTACCTCTACCCAACTCTTCAGTACCATCACATGGATGTCCCCCTCAACCGGAGGATCCGGCAATGGTGGATCCCCGGTAGGAGAGGCATCGAACCCCTGATCTACTATGCCAACATCGTCAAACAAAGGGTAAGGAACTACAGAGGCTTCACTATCTGTCGGTTGGGAAAAAGGAAACACATGTTCGAAAAAATTAACATCCCTAGAAACAAAGATATCCTCCGTATCTAGGTCATACAAGGTCCATCCCTTCTTCGCGAACGGGTAACCAAGGAAAACACACTTACGACTCCGGCTAGCAAATTTATGAGTGTGACGATGGTCATGGGCGTAACATAAACATCCTAAAATTCGAAGCATAGAGAGGTCCGGTTTTTCCCCAAAAAGTGTCTCATAAGACGTCTTAAAATTCAGAACACTAGACGGTGTTCGGTTAATTATATAAGCCGCAACCATAACACATTCCCCTCAAAACTTAAGCGGCAAATGTCCATCAAACCGTAATGCACATGCAACATTAAGAATGTGTTGATGTTTCCGTTCTACCCGACCGTTCTGTTGAGGAGTACTAACACAAGACGTTTCAAAGATGATACCTTCTTTAAGAAAACAAGGAAGCAAAGGTCTAAATTCTGTTCCATTATCACTACGAGCCCGTTTAATGGTAACCTCGAACCGACGAGAAACTAAATCAATGAAATCCAAAAGAGCAAATTCGACTTCCATTTTATTCAATAATAAATAAATCCAAACCGAACGAGAATAGTCATCAACAATAGTCATAAATTACGTCGCACCACAGGTCGATGGTACACTATAGGGCCCCCATAAATCACAATGTATCAACTCAAAAACACGACTAGCTTTATTCTCACTAATGGGAAAAGGTTCACGAGGCTGCTTAGCTCGAAAGCAGATATCACATCCATCTTTATGTAAATTTTTGGAAATAGAAATATTAGGAAGCTGGAGAAGTACCTTTTCTGATGGGTGTCCCTAACGCCGGTGCCACAAATCTACAGATTTCATGTCATCAATAGCCAAAACCTGAACCTCCGGTACGCCCAATAACAAAAAAGTCCATCCACACGCTCTGCCAGTCCAATCAGCGTCTTCGTCACTCGATCTTGCATAACACATAATTTCTCCGTAAGTTGCAATACACAATCATTATCATCCTGTAATTGGGTAACCGAAAGCAAGTTGCAATTCAATTTTGGCACATATAAAACATTTTTTAAGCATAAATTTCCGGGCAAAATAACATTCCCTTCATGAGTCGCCACCGATGAACTCCCATCGGGCACTGAACAATTGGTCGTGGAACAACGATGGACTTAAAAGAACCAGTCACATAATGTGTCGCTCCTGTGTCAACAATCCACACAGACTGAGCTGATAGTCGATCTTTCGGTTTGAGCAAATCAACGATACTTTTCCATTGGAATGACCTAATTGCTCAGAAAGATCGATTTTCGCATTCATAACAGACATCTTTTCACCAATATAGAAACCCTAGACGTCGATTTCACAACAAAAAAACACCACAAAAAACGCAGCAGTTTGGTCTCGGGTATATATTGAGATATTGAACCGTCCAAAAACAATTTCAACCTTTCAGATTGTACCAAATAAAGAGACGAACACGCCCTAAAAATTTTGTCACGATCGGAGTCCGTTTGAATGTCCGATCGTCGCTGGAAAACTTTTGCTGCAACAATTAGAGATTCCACCGTTCAGATTGTAGAAGACAAAATTGAACCGCTCAATCAGAGATTCCACCGTTCAGATTGTAGAAGACAAAATTTCGAACAACCCCTCCAAATTTCGTCACGATCAGAGTCCGTTTCAGTACCGATCGTCGCCTGAAAGTTTCAGCTGCCGCAATTAAAAGAGCAGCGAATTTTTTTTTTTCAACTTGTCTCTGATACTATGACAAGTTTCGGCCAATGTTATTCATCCATCATCATCAATCATGTAGTACAATATTTATAGCCACTGTCAGGGCTTCTACATCTAAACAAAATATCCAAACTACCCTTACTAATTTAATACACTAATATCAATTTTTTTTCATAACACATAATATTTTTCATATCGTGATATTTTAAAAATGACAAAGAAACAAAAAGTGATTGTATTTTCACACGATAAATGTCTTGGCATATATATATTTTTATTGTAATAATGCGTGTTATGTGAAAAAATGCTTCAAAAAAGATGAATTTCTATCTCTAATCACTTGCAATCGCCTTCAACCACCCCTAAATGCATTGAATTAGAGGACGAAAGGGAAGATGACCGTGTTGCGGCAATCCTTGATGGTTTGCTCAATTCTTTTTCAATGATAAGCATCCAAAGTCTCTTCTCCTCCGATCACCCTATAAAGAATTAAAACAAACGAAAGGAAAGTAGATTTGAAGGTCATATAAATTCTAAAATTTCATGGATGATGTAAATCGAGAAATACGTGTCAATAATTCAGTATGTAAGGGCAACATGTATACTCCACCTCATTTTGGTAAAATACAAAACGTCTTTATGCATAATCGAGCCCCACACTTTAAAGGCTGAACCCCAATCCAAAGGCCTTCTCACCCATTCTCTAAGATTAGTGGATGATATAAATAAAGTGATGTATCTCGATCGTCCAATATATTCAAACCGTTTTTAAACATTTTTTTGCTGGAAAAATGTTGCTCCATACATGATTTAAACCCTCACACTTCAGTTATATATTAGGTTGTTATTACAACGCACAAACTCTTTAACCACCGATCTATGGATCTGGTGACATCAACCCCTTACACTCTAACTAAAACACAAACATGTCATTACAACACCCTTAATTTCCAACCAATGAGGTATGCTTTTAGAGCATGACATAGACAATATAACTACTAATATTAAATGACATTTTGATCGATTTAAATATAAATAAAAATAATTAGATGAATGAGAAACATCACAAGTACCCTGACGCAATAAATTTCATAATCTAATGCGACTGTAGAGACGTCCCAATGGTTCCACTTATACATTAAATCATGACATTCATCGTGTTATAATAATAGTAAAATTATCATTATTTTAAATTTTAATAGTAGTGTAAACCTAAATAAACATGAATCACAATGCATCTGTACAAATGACTCCCACTATTTATATCCAGCAACCCACATGAGAATCCATCCAATTCCACTGCGCCTTCCCAAAGCACCTCTTCTCTCAACTAATATTTTTTTCCTTGTTAATTTTAGGCTCTCTTTCTGTCTCCCTCTTTTTTTTTTTTTTTTTTTTTTTTCATTTTTAACAAGCGGCTTTCCAGGATTCTCTCTCTGTTTCTTGATTCTCCTTTGAAGAAGCACATAGAGATCGTAAATAGAAATTCGCCTTCTTGAATCATATTCATTTTGATAGCTGCTAAAATGGCTGCTCAACAAAAAAATGTGGGAATTCTCGCTATGGAAATATACTTCCCTCCTACTTGCATCCAGCAGGTAAAGAAATATATTATCATCATTACATTCTTTTTTTATTTCCCGTGTGATTTCCGTACATTTTGGACCTGAAAATTAAGCATGTGGGTTCTATATGCTTCCTTGTCTGAAGATCTCTCTGTCAACCATTCCTTTTCGATGATTACTATGTTGAATTTCAATAGTTTCTAAATTTTGTTCAATTTTTTTTTCTTCGTTTCTGGGTTTCTTTTTGTTTGAGGAAGACTTTAACATGTGGATTCATCTCGTCGCTGCATTATATTGTGCTGTAGAAGCGTTTCGCTTCTTTAAATAATGTGTAAACTATGCACACATAGTACCCGGAAAAAAATCAAAATATTTGATCTTGAATTAGAATGATTTTGATTCGTGTGATTCTGAAGTAACTCTGTTTATCTGTAACTCCTTAACCAAGATAAGAATTACGTGGAAATTGCTTCTTGGTTTGTGAATAATATGGCTATCTTTGTCGAAATTCTTAGTTCTTTAGAGGTAAAAATACTAGGTAGGTAATTTTTTTTTTTCCATTGATTTAAGGGATGAGATTGTTTAGTTTAAGAGTTTATTGAAGATCTGCAACCCCATTTCCCCCATTATTATTTTTTTTGGGGTCTAAAGCCACCATAAGGTGACCAGGATCCCTGGACCCACTGAAGTTAAGAATTTGTACACCTTTTGATTTTTTTTTTATAGATCCCTATTGCTTATAGAAAAGAGATGGATATAATTTTTTTTAATTTAGGAATGTTTCCGTGTAGTGGACTTTAGTTTTTTATCCTATTCTGTGTTGGTTTCTGAGCTTTTAAGTTTTATTTTTTAAGATACATCAGATGTGCATACTTTTCATGTATCCCTTATGTTTTGTAGGAAACTCTGGAATCGCATGATGGAGTTAGCAAAGGGAAATACACAATTGGGCTTGGACAAGACTGCATGGCATTTTGCACTGATGTTGAAGATGTCATTTCAATGAGGTATATTTTAAGCTTTAATTCAGCTGGTGTGCAGTGTGCTCTTACTGAAAAGATCAACGTTCACGGCTTGATTTAGGGTGTGATTTAATGCTTAGTGTGAAGGAAGTGTTCGTTCTTCTATGTTTTAATCTCTTTATCTTATCTGTTATTATGTTAACTACAGATATATATCAGAAGTTATGTAAAAGTTAGTTGAATTATTGTTCTAATCTGTTTGATCTGCAGCTTGACAGCAGTATCATCACTTCTTGAGAAGTATAAAGTTGACCCGAAGCAAATTGGTCGGCTAGAAGTCGGAAGTGAGACTGTTTTGGACAAGAGCAAGTCCATCAAGACATTCTTGATGCAACTCTTTGAGGTAGTAATCTCAATTCCATCCTTTCCTTTCACGTGTTTTTTTTCCGGATGACGTCATGTATCTTGTTTTCTACTTGCATCAAAAGTAGATTGTTAATTCTGCATCACATGGCTGATTAGGATGGTTGTTAACTTAATTGGGAAGGTTCGATTATCGGTATACTTACATTCAACTAATATTTATCATACCCTTTTGCCTTGTGAAACAATTAGGGATGTGGAAACACTGATATTGAAGGTGTTGACTCTACAAATGCATGTTATGGTGGAACTGCTGCTCTGTTTAACTGTGTAAACTGGGTGGAGAGTAGTTCGTGGGATGGACGTTATGGACTCGTTGTGTGCACAGATAGTGCGGTAATAATCATAACCTTCTCTCTCAAATGGAACTTCTGGGTCACACATGTTTTACTGAGAACTTAGTTTAACAGGTGTATGCAGAGGGACCAGCTCGTCCAACTGGAGGAGCTGCAGCTATTGCTATGCTCGTAGGGCCTGATGCTCCGATCACATTTGAAAGCAAGTTCAGGGGTAGTCATATGGCCCATGCTTATGATTTTTATAAGCCTAACCTTGCTAGTGAATACCCTGTAAGTTTTCTACTTATGATTGTTTTATATTTGGTCGCTACATCAAACTGACCAGTAGAAAACGACAAAATAGTTTTAGCTTTTAGGAGAAAATGGTTTTCAGGTTTGATTTCTTTTAGAATTTTTTGTCTTTTTGGTTTATACTTTATACAACTTGTGTACTCAAACCGGCATTTATGGCTTGTAGGTTGTGGACGGTAAGCTTTCACAAACTTGCTACCTTATGGCACTGGATTCATGCTACAAGACTTACTGTCACAAGTAAATAACTTCTACTCCTAACATTTGAAGAAATGTAATCGTTTTATTGTTTTCTAAATGGATTAAATGTTTTATGTACTGTAGATATGAGAAAATCGAAGGCAAGCAGTTTTCAATCTCCGATGCAGCCTACTTTGTGTTCCATTCTCCATACAACAAGGTACTTATCTAACATGCATTAGTGTTCTTGTCTCTGTTTTTTGAATATTTAGATGACAAGTTATTATAGTGACGGTGTGGCAAAGACTGACTGATTTATAATATGTTTGAACTGTGGCAGCTTGTACAAAAAAGCTTTGCTAGATTGTTGTTCAATGACTCTCTCAAGAACGCAAGGTTTATTATATTTTTTATCAACAGCGCAAATGCAATACACCCGTTTTCTGCTATTGCAATATTTTGAAAAGCTTCACGGAATGAATGTAATTTTGTTTTTGAAATACAGCTCTATTGATGAGGCTGCTAAAGTAAAGTTGGCGCCTTTTTCTTCTTTAACTGGGGATGAAAGCTACCAAAGCCGGGATCTTGAAAAGGTTATGATTTATCTTTGATCGATGCTATAAAGATTATATAAACAACGTAAATCTACATGGAAAATCTAATACAAGTTATGCATACACAGGCATCCCAAGAAGTTGCAAAACCATTTTATGCCGAGAAGGTGCAACCGACAACCTTGATTCCGAAGCAAGTTGGAAACATGTATACTGCCTCACTTTATGCTGCATTTGCATCTCTCATCCACAATAAGCATACCACCCTGGTAAGGTTTCAAGGCCCCCTGGTATTTTTTTTTTTCTTTTCTGGAATTTTTATGATTGTCGTCATTATTCATGGTTTCCCACTCTTGTATAGGCTGGACAGAGGGTGATACTTTTCTCCTATGGGAGCGGCTTGACTGCTACCATGTTCTCACTTCGATTTCAAGAGGGTCAGCATCCTTTTAGCTTGTCAAATATAGCAAGCGTGATGAACATCTCAGAGAAATTGAAGTCTAGGCACGAGGTCCGTATAATTTACTCAGTACCTCCTTCGTCGATTCTAAAACACACATTAATACACTCATGTTTTAAAATTAGAAATAGGGTCACCGTAAGAATCACTGCACCGATTTCACAGTTGAGGATCTACCCTTCGCCTCTGAAAGACTGAAAGATTCAAGGTTTTTTTTTTTTTTTACTTTGCTTCACGTATGAAATATCATATTTTGTTTTGCAGTTCCCTCCTGAGAAATTTGTCGAAACAATGCACCTAATGGAGCAAAGATATGGAGGAAAGGACTTTGTGACAAGCAAGGACTGTAGCCTACTAGCTCCGGGCACCTACTACCTCACAGAGGTTGATTCAAAGTACAGGCGATTCTATGACAAAAAGGCGAGTGAGAATGCATCGTCGTTAGCCAATGGGCACGTAAAAGAGTGAAACCAATTGATTCTCGTTGTTGGATTGTTGTTATGTTTTCTTATTAGCAGGTCGTGTACGAACTAGTTCTCTTCAGTAAGACCGTTGTATTATGTTGCATTTGCTAGTATTATGGTATCAAAAAGCCTTCTTTAATTGAAGCATATCAATAAATCTGCATTGATGCAAGTTTGCCTGCGTTAAAGATTTGTGTTTCACAAGTTTTTTAATATTATTGTACTAGTAGTAGTATTGACACGTATACTGCGTTATTATGCTCTCGCTAGAGCTTAGAGGTATATAATTATGTTTTCTGCAAATGTAGTACGTAAAATATAACTTTCTAAAAAATAAAATAGGAACCACACACACTCAACCTACTCTCAGAGCATTTGAGCTGTGTGTGGGAATTCAATATCATGTATCGACTTATCTCATGCACAAAAACAAAAAGAAAATCCATACTTGTAACATTTGCAAACTAAACAATTGAAACATATCCCTTCACTTTTCATCCTGCACAAAACTTTCGAGGGCAGGACATAACCCTCGAATTACACTAAACAACTGAAACATATCCCTTCATTTTTCATCCTTCATAAAACTTACGGTGCGGGATATAACCCTCGAATTACATCCTCGGGGAAGCTTTAAAGATAGAGTAGTGTAGCTCATTTTATCTTTTTTAATTTTATTTTTTTACTTTAGTATTATGCAGGAATATGATTGAAACATTTAATAGGCAGTGAATACCATTGACTAAAAAGGAAAAAAGGTTCACGGGCACTCTCTAACCCTCTGGTACAAAGTCTAGATCAGATCCGGTCTGGGCCGGTCTAAAAGACATGGGCTTTGTCGTATTAGTCCTCATGTATCACATTATCACACCTACTAAGACCTTTTTTTTTTTTTTTTTTTTTTTTTTTTTTTGGGACAAAAAAAAAAGACTTTTTTTTGTTAAATTAAAAAAAAGACTTTTCTTCTCAGAGTATGGTAGACGTTATATGTCTTCATTTATGATGTCATAACAATATAAATGTCAATGTTGTAATGCTCCGTACCACACTTAATAATTTAATTTCATAGCTTCATAAGTAAAAGACTATTAGGGGGACTATTATTAGTTGTGTTACGAGAATATATCGTTGACTTTTCCATCATGCTATGTTGCTAATAATAATAATTATTATTATTATTATTATAATAACAAAATCAATAGTGATGGGTCATCTTTAGCCTTGAAAAATGGCATCGATCATCGTAAATATTATGCTAGTCATTCAATCCATGCGGAGGTGGATTCCCAAGTGTTAATGAACATGTTGATTGGCCACACTGCTATCCCTTGGAAGTACTTAGAGGACATTTATGAGCTGCAAGAGATTATTCAAAGGCAGCAAATAACAATTTCACATGTGCACCGCGAAGGAAATGCAGTGGCGGATCATCTTGCTAAATTGGGGAGCTCTACTCAAACATCCCAAGAGTTGGATTGCTTCAATTTGCCAGACATAGTTGGGCTTCGTGTATTGAGGGATAATCTTCAACTCCCATTTATCAGAATTCATTAATCACCGGCTATCTTGGAGACACTCTTCATTTCACATGGAGAGTGCAAACAGGTTGTATCTCTTTTCTATCCATTGTTAGCATCCTATATCTGCGGTTCTTTTTTCTGGTGTGTGTTCCTCTGTTTTTTAGGCCTATGTTGCTGGAGTTTTGACTGATGGCTTATGAGGCTACAGCTTTTGCTGAATGATGATGCGGTTCCTCTTGCAGTATGGAGTTCTCTTTTAGGCTATAGCTTTGGTTTATTTAGCTGGTTTACCTCTCTTTGTTTTGTTTTGGAGTTGTACCTCCCTAACTTCTTATTTTGTTGCTTTAGAGTCTTTTTCCAATGTACGGAGGCCCACGCTCTTTCCCTAACACTCGGTATCTCCACATGATTTTAGGATTTGGGTTTTAAGGAGATGGAGAATGTACATTGAGGACACGTCTCTTTTGAAGGAGAGCGGGAGGGCCCAAAAACCTTGTACCTTTCTTTTTATTACTTATAAAATTACAAGGTTAAAAATAAAATAATTTTTTTTAAATAATAATAATAATAATAATACTCACGTTTCAAAATAGAATAATTTAACTTTTCAGAGATTTTCACTTTTTTTTAATAAAAATAAGCTGAATACTAAAATGGTTTAAAATTCCTTCTGATTGTGTTTAATGTAATATTGTAAGGTAGAGAGAAATAGATTCAGAGAACATAGATTTTGTTTATTTTATTGGATCTGATACAGTGGTAAAATATCGTTTTAAATTCTGGTAAGAACCTTCACATCTCCACTATAATAAAAAATCACAGATTTCCAATTTAAAGAAAATTAATTATTTTTTATTTGATAATTTGTTTTCTTAAAAAAAATGAAAACATGTATTGTCATCCACAAATTTTACTATGGTCCAGGACCAAATCCTACTTGGTGTGCCCAACCAATAGGAATTCAACTTCCACCAATGGAATCCTACCTGTAAAACTTTCCACCAATATATCCTTTTGAAAGTGCTGACTTGGTGGTCTAAAAACTTGCACATGAACCGCCATAAAATTACTGATTGTCATCTAATAGATGCCATTACAAATATAACACTTGAACTTGTTTTTTGAAAGAGAATAACGCTAACTTTTAGACGATGCTCTACATTTTAATATTTACAAATAGACCCTTGGAATTCTGATATTTATAAACATCCCCCCTCTCACACCCCTCTATATCCATGCATCATAGAACTGGAATATACTCAATCGGACATAACAAGATGGAACACTCTTATCACAGTCCAACACAACAATGGCCAAAAAAGAACTAAAAAGAACAAATTAAGTAGCATACATATATCGACGGATCCAGAAATAATTCTTCAACGGCACTCAAATTCAACAATATTACACAGATCGACTTTATTTATTTTAGTAGGTGTCAAAACGACGACGTATTATGTATAAAAAAATCTTAATTGAGGGAATATATATCTTTGTAGACTTGTACTTGTACATGTGGCTCTGTCACTGATAGTAGTATATATGTATATACTAAAGTAGTCTAACTAATTACCTTAGCATGATAGTCTTTCTTTAGGATGCTATATATGTATATATGTATATGATCAAATGGTAAGATTCTCTTGAATAGCTGTAAATGTACCAACTATGTTCCCTCCCATATCAGGGAATGTTTCATGTCCAGGAAGAGGCCTTACTTTTCCTGTACGATCTACTGAAACCGGATACTTCATTAGGTGCCCTTTCATTTCACTTATTTCTTCTGCTGCATATTGTGACCAATTCATTTCACTTAGTGTTCTCACTCGCCTTATGCATTCCAAGCTTTCCGGTTGCTCCAATGTCTGCTCCAGAAATCCGAGGTGTTCTGCCCATAGGGACATTCTGTATCCATATATCTGCATATACATACATATTTCACCAAGTAGACAAAAACACTTTGATACTTGAACATACAAGAGATATTTATGGTGACAGTAGAGAAAGTAGAAATGAACGGATCATATGATGATAGGCCGAGGAAGATCATTTTTACCTGTCCTTGAGGTCTTCTTTGCTTCTTTGCCCAAGTATAATGAGGTTGATAAGCGCCCATGGCGATTTCAGTGTCTCGAGTGCCTTCCAGTGAACGCTGATTGATGTTTGCAGATCCAATAATCACATACTCATCATCTACAATCATTCCTTTCGAGTGCACATAAACCATAAACCTTCTGCTTCTTTGTGTACGTCCCTGATTTATACATTTACATACAATTAGTAGTTCATAATTAGTGGGATTAGATTATGTAATAAAGGGAATCGACTAAATTCACAAGACTGAAAATCTGTCTACTTGAGGAGTGTTTGATGGAGCAGAAGGTTTTTCATCTGACTGTCCGCTTTCGCGATTTCCAAGACAAAAGAAATTCAAGAAGTCTTGAGGATCATATGTCCATTCAAGTCCCACCTCCTCTAAGGCTTTGTATATAGTTTCATACATCATTTGCATTGTATTATGCTGCCCCCACAAAAAAAAAACATGAATAAAGCGGTATTAGTTCATTTTGCATTTCAGCAAACATCTCATGTGCATCAGATACAAAAGGATTCAGATAATGCATGCCTCATCCTAGTTTAATGGCAGTAACTAAATTAGAAAAGTACAGTTAAAAGGCTACCTGCCAGTATAAAATCCTTTGTGTAGCAGTGCTCGTAGGAACACCTTCAGGCCACATCGGGAGTACAATATATGCTGAAAATCTCTCATGTGCTTTGATTTTATCTGCAATTTTTAGAGCTATTTCCATTGGAATCAAATTATTTGCACCTGCACAAGAAATTCTTCTATCAGTTCACTAATGCTTATTCATGCAGCCTTCCTAGTTTCTTAATATTGCATATTATTCTTCTGATACTAATCACTGAAAATAAAGGATGCTTAAGGACAATAAGCAAGATATTACCTAAATGTTTATAACTACTCCAGTTGTATGAAGATCCCAGGAAGTACTGGTTTTCAATATAAATGAAATGCTGTGCTCCACGAATCGCCTTTACATATGCAGTGTGTATGCTCTGGTCTATTAGTACATTCTTTCCACATAGAAGACTCTGTCAATGTTGATCAAAATCTTTGGAATCAAATTTTGCGCACCGTGGTGGCACTAAAGGCGTCCTTCATATAACGTGATAAAAGTTAATATCCTCTTACCTTTTCTGTAGCTTCCTTTGGATCTTTTGGAAAACCCTTAACAGAGCTAGAATCGATAGAACGAAAGATCTGTATTTTTCGCATATTGAGAGAAATGTAGTTATATGTGAAGAATATCTTAGGAGAAAATTTGAAACTTCCCTATATATGTATACCTGCACATGCCAAGTTTCAAGATCCTCATCACGATCAGAGCAGGCTTCTTCGACTTTTAGTATATCAGGAATTCTGTCAAGTTTGAGGAGGGAATCATCTTGTTTCATCTTATGTATTCCGTGACGCTTAGCAGTCTTTAACCAACGTTCTTGAAAGTTTGTTAAGATATCGTATGCAGCTGGGCCGTCTACCCGACAATGTAGATCATGCCATGCTTCTCTTGGGCAACCAGGGCTGGGACCACCCTATAAAGAAGAATGATATACAAGATAAAAATAAATCAAGAGACAATCCAGACACTTTTTTTGGTTTTCTCAAATGCCTTGAGGGGTTAGAATCTCTTGTTTTGTTTATGTTCATAAGGTTTGAATCTCAGACTTGAGAATGAGAGTGACAAATCAGACCAAGACAACTTCCTTACCATGTTGTTAGGTAAACCTACTATTTGTGTATTGTCAAACTTGAATCTACATGTGTAACGCCTTAGAACTTGGGTCTAGCGGCGTTACTTGAGCCACAATAGATCCAATAACTACTTTAGCTCATTGTCCTCGTTTGACCTAAAATGGTTAACCAAAATCACCAACTCTATAATGTGTCAACCATAGAGCATGCTAATGTTTCTCCCACTTTTTTCAATGTGGGATATTACATTCTCTCCCTCTTTAAGGAACCGGTGTCCTCATCAAGACCCTATCAGAAGATTCTAGAATTGGCCCCCACCATCTTTCATGACGCGACTCTTATTTTCGTCTGGTAGTCGGTTCTGATACTACCTAAAACGCCTTAGAATTTGAGCCTAAGGGTGTAAATTGAGCCATAATGGATCCAATAACTTCTAAAGCCAGACGAAGACATGCTTAAGTAGTTACTAGATCCATTGTGTCTCAAGTAGGGACGGTAGGCCCAAGTTCTAAGGTGTTACAATATCAGTTATAACTTATAAGTAGCAGTGCCTAAAAATGGGAATATCATAAATGTTCAAATTCATTGAATGCAATATACAACAGCTTGAAGAATTTACCGTGAAGTTAGGGTTGTAAAAATCAAGTTTGTGCACAGTTTCTAATGTTCTGAAAATATGGTGTTCTGGGGTATCATATCTCCCTTGTGTTAAATCCAAACCTCCTATAAAAGCTATGATCTTTCTCCTGTAATTCCCTGCATCAGCATCTACAATCACATTTTTCTGATGATGAGTGTATATTGTCCCTACTTCCTGAGAAATCAAGAACTGCATTAGTACAACTTCTTGAAAAAAACACATGCAAAATTTCAATGCTCCCAATTGTAACCTGCTTTTTAGCCCAACTATGCCCTTTCCCACCAGCACGCGGACACAACAAAACTTGCACTGAAGAATGCTTGAAAAAACGACGTGTTTCTTCATCCCCTGTACCCATAACACCTTCCTATATACATCAAACAAGTGGTTATAAGAACTAAAAGTGAGTAAATATATGCATTATGAGTAAGAAAATGTAGAGCTTACAGTTTTGTAACCCAAAATACTACGCGATGTGGGATCGTCCCAAACAAGAAGCAGAACTCTAACACCTTCTTGAGACTTAGCTTTAAGGAGATTTCCAAGAATGCCTTTTGAGCAATCACCGTTATCTCGAACAAGTGATACAAGATGATACACAGACCATCCTGTTATATAAACCAGACGGCGTGCTTGACTTATAGCATCAAAAATATCGCGCCAACAATGCCCTTGTTGATAATATACACCATTTTCTAACCAAATACTAGGTAAAGAACCTTCATGCACATGAGCATCTTGATAAAGTGTAATATTCCCACCTTTCCTTAATGGGAAATAAGTCAAGGGTACACCTTCATACTCAGGACCAGCCCCAACACCACCAGAATATAAAGGGACTTTTTCCATTGGGATGTATTGTATAGTTAAACTCAATACAGCTCCTCGATTACACGGTTTTCCATTAGAATTTAACAGAGGGAATGTACCTTCAATTCTTGTACCTGAATATAACTGTTCAACCGGTATTCCTACCGCGCCAATGATTTCTGATCCAACAACATCGCTGTCTTTAACAACGAATTGAACTTCTGAGGCATAATGTGCAATAGGGACATGAAAATGCTGCATCCATGAAGGGTTCTCATTGTTGTGTATAACAAATGTCCTACCAATAACCGCATTAGCTACTGAAATCGTGACGTAAGGGTCACTTGTATCTTTATCAGAGGCGTCATCAGATTTACTACTACATGTTGGCATCATACTAAAGAAATCACTTAATTTTCTATTGAATTGATCCATATTGGGCAGATTCTTTGCCCCTTTAACCCAAATGTCAAGATTTCCATGTAATAATAACACCCTTAATGATGCCTGAGAGGTTTGAAATGGTACTATTTGTACGTTTTGGTCAGGGCTTATACCATCATCAGACATTGTATTAGGATAACCAAATGAGCCACACTTTCACAAAGCTCCAAACTTTCTTAACCTTCAAACTAAAAATATACAAACAAGAACAACATTCAGCTAAGCCATAGTTCAAAATGCGATCAATTTTTACCAAGTACAGGAAAAAAAAAAAAAAAAAAAAAAAACCTACCTTGATTGAATCTTGAATAGCCACACATCAACAATTATTTGGTCAAGATATAGGAAAAATGGGCTTAATCACGCCATATTTGACAAAAACATAAAAACAATCTTGGGTTAGTTATGGCTACAAGATGTATAAATAAAACATCTTTATTGATTTTTTCTTCTCCTTATGCTCAATCTGACAATACGCCCTCAAAAAAATGATCTGATTTTTTCAGATCATTTGAGAGGATATTTAAAACGAAAAGGAAGACATTTTTCAATGTGGGTTCTACCAATTGATCGTTAACGGAAAATGGGAGCAGGAAAGAACCCAGAAAAAGATGGGAATCAAACAACAATGGGAATGATTTCAACAGATGAAGAATGAAGAAATTTCATGCAGAACATGAACGGTCCATTTCTTGCATACAAATGACGTTGTGGAATTTCTTTTTTGTTTGTTTTTGTTTTTTCTTTAAGGACTTATTTGCGGTTTGTTTATTTTTCGGATTAGTTTTTGAAATGTTTGTCGGATATCATGCTCAAGTTTCTAAAAATCAGTTATAATCGTTGCACGCTAAATAAATTTAATGGAATGGGTTGTATCAGTGTTCGTCCTATTCTGGACTAACTAGGAGCTGAAAATATGCTTGTATACGAGTTGAGTTATTCGTGAGGAGTTTGCTGTCGAGACAAGTCAAATTTTCGATTCGATTTAGCTTAATACAATTTGATTTTGAATTTGACTCTACTCGAATATTATATAATATCCATACATTCACCAAAAATCAGGTGCAGATTACAAAACAAAATAAACATGATTGCTTTTTTATTGAAAAAAAAAAATATACATCACAGATATCGGTTGAAAATCCGAAAAGTACACCGATCTCCCTCTGTATCAGACTAAACATAACAAGCATTGTTTTCTATCTATGGAATTTTACAGCCATCAAAATGCCAAGAATGAAGAAATTTAAATCATTTTTTACAGTAATGATTTGTATCCGACTCTTATTATTTTTCAAGTACTGGGATTGTAAATTTTTTCTTGTAACACAAAACTCAAATTGTAAGATTTTCTTGAATGGCAACAAAAGTACCAACTATGTTCCCTCCCATGTCTGGAAAAGTTTCAGATCCAGGAAGAGGACTAACTTTGCCAATACGATCTACTGAAACCGGATACTTTAGAAGGTGACCTCTCATTTCGCTTACTTCTTCAGATGCATACTGTGCCCAGTTCATCTCGCTTAGTGCTCTCACGCGTCTTACACATTCTACGCTTTCAGGTTCCTCAAACGGCTTCTCAAGGAACCCTATATGTTCTGCCCATAGAGACATTCTGTACCCATATATCTGTATTGGAATAAAAGAATGCCAGTTCCGGTGTGTGTTAAACAAGTTATATCCAGTCAAGTAGACATAATCCAAGCATTACAAATGAACTACAAAAATGGTCATTTACCTGCCCTTTTGGCCTTCTGTGTTTTCTTCCCCAAGTATAAAGTGGTTGGTAACCACCCATTGCAATTTCAGTGTCTCGGGTGCCTTCCAGGGACCGTTGATTGATGTTTGCAGATCCAATAATCACATACTCATCATCCACTACCATGCCTTTTGAATGCACATATATCATAAAACGTCGGTTTTTTTGAGTCTGTGCCTGTGTTATATACGAGATGCACGTCTTAACAATCAGAAGTACAATAGCGGGGAAACTACTTATAAGAATAAACTGAATACAGGGACTGAAACTGTACTTGGGGGGTGTTTTGGGCAGCAGAAGTTTTGGACTTTGATGATTGGTTGCTACCATCATGAGCTTCGCGGTTTCCAAGACAAAAGAAATTCAAGAAATCTTGAGGTTCAAATGTCTTTTCAAGCCCCACCTCCACTAAAGCTTTGTATATCGTTTCATACATCATTTCCATTGTGTTATTCTAATAACAAACAAATATAACTGTGAATTTCTTTGAATGAAAGGATGAAACGATTATCAAACAGCAATGTCACTAAACGATAAAAGACTCCATCTCCTTCGACTTAAAAAAAAAAATCCCTACTTGGCTTTGCCTAATACACCGACAAAGATAAAACAGCATTATCATAGTCAAAACCTACCTGCCAATATAAAATTCTTTGAGTTGGAACACTGGTAGGAATGCCTTCAGGCCACATTGGGAGTACGATGTATGCAGAAAATCTCTCTTGTGCTCGGATTTTATTTGCAATCTTGAGAGCGATTTCCATTGGAATTAAATTGTTTGCACCTGCAGAAAGAATTGGCATCCATATTTCTGAAATTAATCTTGCTAACAAAAATAGGTGCTGAGGATAATAAACCATAATATTGTATGCAAAATAGTTACTAATTTGCACAGCAGTTATTAAACACCGATAATTACCTATGTTTTTATTGTTACTCCAGTTGAATGAAGACCCAAGAAAATACTGGTTCTCAATGTAAATGAAATGTTGAGCAGCACGAATTGCCTTCACATACGCTGTATGTATACTCATGTCGATAAGCACGTTCTTTCCACACAGAAGATTCTGTCATCATAAAGCAAAACGAAAACTCAATTTTCCAATTTAGTTTCAACTGCCCAACAAACTATATGATGTGATACGCAGAGGAATTACGGTGCAACAATTATTAGAAGGTTGTACCGTGTGGATGGATGTGATGCATCCAAAGCGAGTTAAATGCATCACAACCATCCATTTGGTTCAACGCTTATAACAATTATTTAGATTCTTTCCCCTGACCTTTTCTGTAGCATCCTTGGGATCTTTTGGAAAACCTTTAACAGAGCTAGAATCAATGGAACGGAAAATCTGCACATTAAATGAAGAATTTATAGACGAATAAGACGATGACACATAGTTTAAATATAGCAGATTTTAGTAATACCTGCACATTCCAGGTTTCATAGTCATTAACATGAACAGAAGAGGCTTCTTCTATTTTTAATATATCAGGAATTCTATCAAGTATGAGCAATGAATCGTCGTGTGAAGCTTTAATCTTTTGCAGTCCATGACGCTTTGCAGCCCTTTTCCAACGCTCTTCGAAGTTTGTTAAGATATCGTATGCAGCGGGACCATCAACACGACAATGTAGATCATGCCATGGTTCTCTTGGGCAACCAGTTGTAGGACCCCCCTGTAAATGAGATATGAAACAATAACTTGAAAAATGAACTATATTATCCCTCACAGCTAAATCTTTTAACTGCAAAACCAGAGTGGTCCAAGTCACACGATCCTTGCACGTGCATTTATACCCCCCACATGGATTTACATGCTAGCCTATAATATTTCACAAATAATGAAGTTCTTGAAGGAATACCGTGAAGTTAGGGTTGTGAAAATCATCTTTATGAACGGTTTGCAGTGTTCGGAAAAGTGGGTGTTCTGGACTATCATATCTCCCTGAAGTTAAGTCCAAACCTCCTATAAAAGCTACAATCTTTCTCCTGTAGTTACCGGCATCAGCATCTACAATCACATTTTTCTGATGATGAGTGTATATTGTCCCAACTTCCTGTTGACAAAAGATGCAAATCATTGTTAATTGAGTTAGGAATACACATAAATGACTGAATTATTCCAAATGTACCTGCTTTTTCATCCAGCTATGTCCTTTTCCACCGGCACGAGGGCAGAGTAAAACTTGCACTGAAGAGTGCTTGAAAAATCTACGCGTTTCCTCATCCCCTGTACCCATTACACCTTCCTAGATATATGAAGAAAGTGGTTTAAAGATATCACCAATACTTTAAACATACAAGTCACCAATCTGCTAATGTTTTTTCCGGCTTCAAGCTATCAATTTCGTGACTGGATATCGTGAAAAAAACAGTTTAAAAGTACACGTAAAACTTCAATCTTGCTGATATAAAATAGAGGTTTTTTAATCCATGGACCAAAAGCACCCAAAGTAGGCCTCATTGAAGATCGAAATTACAGGCATAGACAGAAAATAAAAATGTTTATGAGCAAAAAAAGGTAATGCTTACAGTTTTGTATCCCAAAATACTTCGCGAAGTGGGATCATCCCAAACTAGAAGTAAAACTCTCACACCTTCTTGAGACTTAGCTTTAAGAATATTTCCCAAAATGCTTTGTTTAGCATCGCCTTTATCTCGAACCAATGAAACTAGATGGTAAACTGACCACCCTGTTATGTAAATCATACGGCGAGCCTGACTTATGGCATCAAAAATGTCCTGCCAACAACGTCCATGCTGATAATATACACCACTTTCGAGCCAAATACTCGGAAGAGAGCCCGAATGGACATGAGCATCTTGATAAAGTGTAACTTTCCCCCCTCTTCTATTTGGGAAATAAGTACCAGGTACACCAATATGCTCATGATCACCACCTCCAACTCCTCCATGATAAAGACTCACATGCTCCATTGGAATATATTGAATCGATAAACTCAATACCGCTGCAGGCTTAAACGGTTTCCCACTAGAATTCAACACAGGGAATGTACCCTCAACTCTAACCCCAGAAAAAACCTGTTCAACAGGAATCCCAACAGCCCCAATGATTTGGGATCCGACAATATCGCTATCTTTAACTACGAAATGGACTTCAGCAGCATTATGTGCAACTGGAACATAAAAATGCTGCATCCAATCAGGGTTCTCACTATTATGAATAACAAAAGTCCTAGCAATCACAGCATTAGCTACCGAAACCGTAACATAAGGGTCACTAGTATTCTTAACAGGGGTTTTTCCATCAGCTTTATTACCTCCTGGAATCATGCTAAACAGATCATTTAACTTCTTATGGAACATATCCATATTCGGCAGATTGTTAGCCCCTTTTACCCAAATATCCAAATTCCCATGTAAAAGCATCACCTTTAATGATACCTGAGAGGTTTTAAAGGGCACAACCTGCACAGCTTGGCCATGGATCGAGCTATCGCTAGACATCGAATTCGAGTAACCCAAATGAGCCATCTAATCTAATAACACACTAGATATCAATTATCAAGTAAGAAAAACACAAGAAGAAATTATATGCCGGACTTGGATGATCAATTAACTACTGTACGAATCCAATGATCAAGAACCCAATTCAAACCATCTTTGCTTGACTTAACAAATTCATCAACTAGATAGTTAAAATTGATGAAGTAGACTTCTTTTCTAAGGAGATTTCATAGAATGCAACCTAAAGGAACTCTTGAGCTGGTTGAAGTCAAAGAGAAGACATGCATGTATATTGGGTTGGGTGGGAGCTAGCTAAAATGAACAAACAAAATTGCTTTCGTTTTCTTAGTTTTGTCGTTATAGTCAGCAAAACCTTAAGAAGGTCCGATGATTTGTTGGATTTTCAAGAATAAGAGAACAAAAACATAGGAAACAGGGTTTGGTTCAACAGGTGTAAAAGAAAGAAACGGTCAACGGAAACAGGGAAGAGGAGGAGAGGAAAGAGATGAAAGTAATGGAATTTAACTGTTAACTGTTAACTGTTAACTGTTAAGATGCGAGAAAGAACATTTCTGAATTAAATTGTGTTCTAAGCAGTCAACGCATAACAATTACTACTAGTTTTTTTTTTTTTTTTTTTTTTTTCTGGGTGGAAACGACCTTCTTTATTCAAACATCAGGGATCGGATGTCAAGCATTTACAAAGAGTTTAAAAAATGAAAAATAAATATGATCATTGTTCTTACAGTCTCAAAATTAAGTATAATGTTTAATTTCTTTCCATCATTCGGTGATGAAGATATGAGGCGTGGGGTGAAAGTTCTCTTCCCAAAACACTCGCTTGTTCCGCCAAAAAAAAAAAAAATACATAACAACGTCGTATTATGTGTAATATACATACTTTAATGATAAGTGCATTGAAAGGAATTAAGGTCCCACAAAATCGACTTCAACTTTAGAAAGTCGATTCAGCGTGTTGGATCGTAAATTCGGACACTTGCATTTTTTTAATTTTTTATTTTTTGTTCCTGTTAAAAGAAGATATATCATAATGGTAAATAGTCATTGGATTTAAAATGATTTATTTGATTGGAATATCTTATTTACTATGCGAATAAGCATAGAAAGCCATGGGATTTTTTATTGGCTAATAAGAAAAGGTTAAGAATTTTAAGTATTGAAAAAAAATTCTCTTTTCTTTAAGCTTTGACAGGTATGAGAAAATGAATCGCCAAGTTTTACCAAGGCATTAATATTTCACAGAAAGGTCAAACAAAAAATAAATAATCCCAATTCATACTTCATCGATTTTCATAGGAAGGGTTATGTTAGAAAAATCAGAAAAAATAAATGGTGGAAAACGGGCCTACTTAGAGTTAAAAGACTAATAATTTTCATAGCATTTGAAGAAACTTCTTGACCCGGCCTGAGCGGGCCGTATGGGTGGGGGTGTCATGTAATCATGCACATGTGATGTTGTCACTAATTTATTTTTTATGATGCACGCAACCTCTCGTACAAAAAAAATAGGTATGAAAAGCTGAGAAAATGTAATCATGCACATCAGAAAATATACTACGAAGACATTTAGTTGATAAATATTTTTTTCGATGACAGACATAGACACATAGCAGAAAAAAAAAAATTTATTATAGCGGTAGAGTTGTTCACAAAGAAAGTTATTCACAGTACACTTTGTGTACATTTTTTTGATACTCCTTCTGTTCCAATTTGTTTGGGATTTATTCTATTTATGACTGTTTTAAAATAAGTCACATAACTCTAATTAGACTTTTAATTGTCTAAATTGTCCCAATGTATTTTATAAAATGAAAATGATGCTACATATAAAAAGGACAAAAAGGTAAATTAATCAAGTTTTAAATTATCATACAACCTATTAATTATTATCTCCAAAATGTCCTAAACAAATTGAGACGGAGGGAGTAATATATATCCAATATCCTTTCTTCGGAAAAAGAAAAAAATTGTTATTCACGATCAAATTTTAATTCAACTTATATTAGATTGTATAGTATTTGTATGTTTGTTTAACTAAACAAACCAAATTCAAAACACGTAATAAACATGGGCAATGTGAATTGTAATTGGAGTTGAAAATTGTCCTTACTCATTAAATTAAACAATGTGTACAGTGAGTACTTAGTAGCATTAGTGCCCAAAATGGACGTTAACTCTTAAACAACGTGTCAAGAAAATGGCTAATAAGCTACTGTACTACCTACTAGTACAAGATAATGCATGAGATGAGAGCAATTCCCGGCATTACCAACCATCCTTGTAACGCCCTTAAACTCCTGGATGCAGAATATTAAATAAAGTCATAACGCCTGGTCAATCGCTAGAGACGCCGTCCTCGCTGATCTAAAAGAAATGCTTAACCTTAAGTTGACAAGACATTTATGTCTCACATTTATATGGGGTGAGCAGGACTTTCCTTACCGATGTGGGATTTTACATTACTCCCCCCCCCTTATAAGGGATGGCGTCCTCGTCGGGATGGGAAGATTTGTCTGGTTCGTCCTACCATAGGATTTAGAAGTGGCCTCACCGCTCTTACTGATGTGACACTTAGTTCCGTGATGATCGGCTCGATACTGTTCTGTAACGCCCAGAACCGGGCTTAGTAGCGAATAAATGAGTCATAAATGTCGGTCAATCGCTAGACCCATTGTCCTCGCTTGGTACAAAAAGGCTAACGGGAGTTGACAAGACATTTATGTCTCACATTTATGGGGGTGAAGCGAGACTTTCTTTACCGATGATGGGATTTTACATTCTCCTCCCCCCATCCCCCATAAGGGACTAGCGTCCTCCGCCAGACGGCCAAGATTTGTCCAGTGGGACTTGTCCCGATTCGTCCTCTACCATAGATTCTCAGAGGTGCTCCCCACGCCTCTTACGGTATGGCATTTAGTTCGTGTGATGACAATGGCTCGATACCATTCTCAGAACGCCCTGCACCGGGTACCATTCTCATGAACGCCCCTGCACTCGGCCCAGTAGCATTAAACGAAGTCATAAATGTCCGGTCAATCGCTTAGACACGCCGTCATCGCTTGGTCTAAAAAAATTGCTAAGAGTAAATGACAAGCACTTTATGTCTCACACTTATATAAGAGTGAACAAGACTTTACTTTACTGATGTGAGATTTTACAATCCTATTCCTTACCTTTCATATGATAGGCTTTGATATGTAAGTTTAACATTTGTACATTTTCTAATCTTTATTCTGCATAATGTTTTACCTATTTTTGTACTAAATAAGCTTATTTTGCATATACAAAAATCTGTTACTTTTTATGTATATATCACTACTACTATTATGTATCTCACGGTTTTTTCCCAGCGAAAGTGAAGAGTTTAAAAATAAAAAATAAAAATAAAAAAAGAAGAAGAAGTAGAACTCAAACTTTATGATCATCCAATAAACAGGGAAAGAGATTGAATTTAACCTACTAGTGAAGGAAATTGCAATTTTTGGTATCAATCAGGGTTCGAATCTTCAAAATCCCTCCACCAATAAACTAGTAAAGATACTACGAAGACGTTTCGTTGATAAATATTTTTTTAGATGACAGACATAGTAGCACAAATTCACTAGTCAAAAGAAACGGTATGAAAAGCTGAGAAAATGTAGAATATATTGCTTGAAAAAAAAAAAACATCAGGTAGCATATGTCCAGTAGTATCATCCAAGATTTATTTTATAAAGAAAAGAAATGAAAAGGAGGAATTGAAAACATGTAATATATAAAGTCGCTGAATTTGACAAATGCCATATTTACAGAAAGCTGACCGAGTTATTAAAAAAAAGGCATCATAAAAAGGTGCCTCCCCTCAGCGCCTGAGGCTGTCAGGCATAGTAGTAGTAATGGTAGAAGTTACAATAATATCAACAACAGTAAGTAGCAGGATGATACAAAAATTCTTCACATAATTGTACACTTGTCTTTTGCTGATTTGGTCTCCTGCCTTGAAGAATGATGAGCCACAGGTCTGCTGCTCCCACTACTCCTCGTTGATACCTGCAATTTACATACCAGACAGGCACTTTGTAAAAATCATTCTGTCTCTTTCTCACTGCAATCACTTAACACCTGATTAATTTTCTCCATCGATTCTCCTAATATAGCCTTTATTAAAAACCATTTTACAATTTACACTAGCCATCAAAAACCATTCTTCCTACAATGACTGACTGACTACTTCACTTCTTCCTCCCCCCAACTCCAAGGGCGGCGGGGCGTATACCTCATTCATACAAAAATGTATACGCACTCTTACAAATTATACTACTCAGGCCTTATAACCCTCGGCTTACTTCCTTCACGGAGCTCTAGGGACAACGCAGGCCTCAACCTTTATAATGACTTCACTTCACTTTCTATCAGGGCATGACCCACCTTTTTTTTCTCTTTACTTTCAAAGGGACTTGTCAATGAACTTCTTTCCCCGGCTATTCGTGAGTGGCTCAAGCCAGAACTCGACTTGTCTTAAATTTACTCAAAGAAGATTATACGAGCCACACACAAGCACTATGCAATGCAATACTCCACTCCATTACTCGTGAGCAAGCTCAAATACATATTTACATATAATACAAAGAAAAACATACATGCAGTCCCTCCGTCCCAAAATATTGGTGAAATAGGAAAATATTGCATTAAATGAGACATAATCAAAGAGCTAGATTGCTTTATATTTCATGGAGCAGTGAGTATATTAATAGCCAATGTAACTATTATATGGGATAGTTACACTTTTGGTCCCCTATCTTTCATATCAACATTTTTAGTCCCCTAACTATACCTTTATGTTACACTTTCAAGATGCTTAGCGTAAGCACAACATCTGACGTATAATAACCCTATTGCAAGTGCCACGTATCACATTACTATTGGTTCAGAATAACTGAAATACTGGCACATTTGCTTCTTTGTATTTTCTTATTGTCTCAAAAAGTCCTTATCTTTTTCATAATGGCATTTTTGGTCCCCTATCTATATATTTTTGTTACCGTAACATTACTATTGGTTAGGAAATATACTTTTAATAAGACGTTCTGGGTGCCTGATATTTTCTTATTGTCTCATGAACGGCCCCTACCTTTTTCATGATGACATTTTTGGTCCACTAACTTTATATTTTTGTTATACTTTTTGGACACTTAACAGAACCAGCATTGGTCAAATGTTAAGGCGTCCTAAAACTGTAGCATAAAACATAGTTAGGGGACCAAAAATGTCAATGTGAAGATTGAGGCTAGTTTTGAAAAAAATGAAGGAAAATAGGGGACCACGAGTAATTTTCCCTTATTTATTATCAAAATTTATTTTTTTCTTGATTTTCTAATAGTTTCACAAAATACAAATTTTTGTTATGTTGTCTCATCAAATACTTCCTATTAAAAATGTTGTCCGGCTAAACTTGACAAGATCAATCCAAAACTCAAAGCTCGGGTTGGGTTTTTAAACCTTCCATGAATCACAAAGCTCAATTCGAGTTTGAAATAATCATGCTTGAGCTCAAACTCGAGAAAATTTGAATATGCTGGACTCATTCAGGGAACTACTCGATTCGACTTGTTTACACCCTAGATGCATTTGAGCAAGAACAACAAAAAAAACCTCATACTGTAAAGAGTGATACGGTTGACACGCCATAAAAGAGAATGCCACACTAATCTACCTGAGGCCCAACAGTAAACCTTGAGCCATCTGCTGCAGATTGGTGCTGTGGTGGATTTTGGTGTTGTTGTGGTGGTGGATTTTGATCAAATTCCTGTTGCTGAAGATCCCTCGCAAGCTTCAAATCGGCACTGGAAAATTCACATAGTATGAGATGAAATAGCTGAATATTGAGCAAAAAGTTTTGTGCTGGCCTAATCTCAAAAAAGAGAGGGGGCGGGGAGGTTGCAATAAAAGTGCAAAAGTTTCAGCACAATGATAGTTCATGAGCTTACTCATAATTCGCATCTTCTGCTGAATTTGCAAGAAACTCCTGAAAAGAACCAAAGTACAAATCCACTTCAGAAAAGGAAAAAAAAAAAAATACATCTTTAACAATAAGAAAATATTTGTACTACACATTATATAACATGGCACGAAATTATAAGACATAAAATAGCTTAACTCTCCATTCGTTGACAAACATAGCTTATACTTTTCTAACAGCCTTGCCACATAATCCTTGGCAGATGGGATGCTTTTCGACTATAATTCTAATAGTTGGTTGAATTGAAAATTAAAGATTCACATGAACATGATGGTGCCTTTATTCAAAAGCCGGAAGGTCTCTACTATGATGATATACAAACTTTGGTCGGTACCCCTTGTATTGAATAGTTATCATGACAAAAAGACGACTCAATAAGACAAGGCAACAAAACCCATCTAGCAAGTTAAGAAGCTACATACAGCAGTACTTGCCCGAGCAATCTGCTCATCCCAGGCGGTATTGTTATGATCTTCCCCATTGAACTCCTTGAAGTCGCAGGTCATGTACACTGTATCCCCATTCACCTGTGATAAGAAAATTAACATAAAATTAGATGTTTTCATATGCATGTACTGTTTCTCTAAAAGCAAAGGAAATGTTGCAACCAAAGGAAGCGATTCTCTAAGATGTGGGGTATTCAATATAATTTAATGAAAAGGTATCAGAAAACTATACAAGGGTTTGAAGATACAAAACCATCACAGGTCCAAAACCTCGGAATACAGTTCGGCATGATATTATAAACAAATAAACGAATTATCATAAGGCCCAAGTAAAAGCACGTTTATGTGTACCAAGACCAAATAGATTTGACATCTACCAAACAAATCTTGGTTTGTAGCATTTTTTTGACAAATAGTACAGAGAGTTTTCATCTCATATCATAGTCTAAAAGGACATTCTTAAGTAGTCATAATGCACACACAATTGATAAACGGATACAAGCAGCTTAACTATATCAAACCCACTCATTCCAGAGTTTTTGAAAGAAAGAAAACCGTTTTTTTCAGAAATATCTTAGACTACGAAAAAACTTTTTCCCCATACTTTTTTCATCTGAAAAACAATTTTTAATCTCTTATTTTACTCCTCACAATGTACAACTTCAAACATACTTTACACAAAACCCAATGCAATCTTTCTCAAAAAAAAAAAAAAAAACCAATATAATCCGTAGATCTCACTTGAATAGGAAAATCTCATACCCAAAACGGACCCTACACTTTTCAAGCTCTATTAACGCTAAAGTTAAATCAATCAAATCAGAAATTGGGACTTCACCAAATATTACCTCATTCAGCTTTTCCCACACTAAGCCAGGTTGATTCATGAAGCCCTGGTCTGTTGCCAAAATATACAAATCACCTTCAAACTGCACATGAATGTGGATTAGGTGCATGGAAACTCATTTCAAGAACCCAGAAAAGGAAAGAACTGACCGGTATACTGATCAGAACTCACTGTTAAAATACCATAACACACACCAACCTTAAACATGGTGTTGAAGTGATTGTTTCTGAAGAACACGCATAGTTCACGCTCTTTTAAATCATCTCGCAATCTAAAGAGCCTGTAGGAATACACCAAATAAAACTAAGCTTCTCTTCTTTAAAATTGAAAGAAACTACACAAGGTAACATACCCATATATGGTCAGTTGGCTCGCACTGTTCCTCAGGAAATTTCGTATCAACACCCCTGTGAAGATGTAAAATAGAATAAAGGGCATGTTTAGGTTTAACAATGAGAAATATTATTGAAACAAAAGACGGAAGCAAGAGTAGATGGTCAATGAAAAAACAGAGAATATACCTTCTTCCGGAGTTAGTTCTTCTTTCTTACCATCACAGGCGGCTTCCTTAAATCCTGTAACACATTGCTCAGCAAGAATCACCTCGCCTTCATACATGGGTTCTCTACTTTGATTGACGATAGTTTCTGATACTATTATTCTCTCCTCTCCTTCATACATAGGTTCGCTCTCAACAACACTTGGAACAATACCTTCAGTTTCGCATGTGCTGTGGCTTCTGGTAGTTGATGAATCAGTGTCAGAAGCCATCACCAGTAAGTTGGAGTTTTCCAGAGTTCCACATTGAACAGGAACATTTTCAGAAGAAACAATTTCAGGAGTTGGAGCAACTTGCTTCTGATCATCTCCATAATTTTCTGCCGTATGCTTTTCATCTTCACCTGCTGACAAACCAGACTCACGAGACATGCTTGCTTTGTTAACCAAGGCATCAACACGGGTTTCCTGAACAATGACATGGTCTGATGGCTCTCCAGAAGAAGTCTGAACAAGAGGCGCCCCCTGCTCTGTACCTCCAGATGAACTAACACCTCCCTGCAAAATAGTTTCAGCGCCTTTTCCTTCGATGTTATGATCAATCAAGTCAATACTATTATCAGATGTCGATGATTCCTGGGAACAATGATTTTGCCTTTCACTCCCACCATTCTGTTCTAAGGTTTCAACAGGACTAACTGGTTCTGATTCGCACACTGCATTATTCTTGGAAGAAGTTGAAACTTCAGATACTGACAAATTCAACACTCTCTGCAGTTCTGATTCTTCTGTAATATCTCCTTTCTTCAATTTAGGGCTATTGGGATCAATTACAGGAGAATCGTCAAATGATCTGCCTCTTGAAAAGCATGGGGATGGTACTCCTAGTGTGGCAGTTGTTGCGGCTGCAAAATCAACACACTCCTCTTCAGACTTTTCCATGCTCCCAGTCTCTGTATCTCGAGCGTCCAGGGCAACAAGCTCCTCAACAAGAGTATTGTATGACTTGGAACCAATTACAGTTGCAGTATCATGGTCCTAGACAAAGACACAACAAGTGAACTTTTTAATCAATGTAATTAATATCATTATTCAAAACCTAACAAGGAGATATATTTCAGCATGAAATCATGAGTGATGCTAAAGCACAAGGGGCAGGAAGCATGGGGATAGGGGAGAGAAAAAAAAAAGGCTTTCTCATGGAAGTGATCAGAAAAATATTTTCTGGAAACAACAAAACACCTAAAGTTGTCCCTCATTGCCAGTGGGAAAGAACAAATAACAAACATCAAGAACCAGAAATTTTCAGAAACTCTAAGGGCCAAGAACAAATAACATCAGGCAAAAGAAAAACTATTGAAAGGAGGCAGTAAACTACCATTGAAATCATTGTAGAGAAAATTAAGAATATTTCATTCACAAATGAGAATCTGTTATTTACCACTCAACCTATTAAGAAGAGATCTTACATCTTTCAAAAAAAAAAAAAAAAAAAAAAAAAAAAAAAAAAAAAACAGAGAGATTGTACAATTCCAGGTAACAGTAATTTTCAGAGCAAAAAGAAAGTCGATACTACAAGTCAGAGCAATTCTACAAAGCAAAACCAGTTTCTTACAAGCAATGCACAAGAAAAGTAAAAATCGATTTATCAGCTATGGAACTCTACAGTTAGATATAACGCAACAAGGGGTAAGGATAGTAGCGATTTCAGGCAGCTTCAGTTATGACTTATGACTAGAAAGAACGGGGTAAGGCCGTTCAACCCTAAATAGCATAACATGTTTCTACATATAAATACAAAATCACAGGCACTTGATACATTCATCCTAAACACTGTAGTCACATGACACATTTTGAGGTAGTAGGTATTTAATTAGATTTTCAGGAACCCCACCAATTGAATAGCAACGATGCTTGTTCAGATTGACTGCACAATTTAACATGCCAATTAAATTTCACAAATTGTTTGGCTACCACAGGAGTACAATATACTGTAGTATCAGCACTCAGTGCCCTAAAACGGGATTAACTTTGAGCATACGAGCCAACTGTAATAAAGGTCAAAAAAAGGAGGAAGTAACAAAGATTTCATAATTGTAATAAAACATACAACAAAGGCCCCGCCCAAGAATGTAAAAAATACTGTCACAATGATACAACTAATTATCAAATCAATCAAAACATAATAAAATGGATGTGCTATATCCAACGCCTATCTGTTAATTGAATTTTGAAAAGATAACACTCATCCAAGCATAGAAATCTAATACCTGGGGGTCAACTATCCAACCATGATAAAGTGGAATATCCAGAAGATCAAATATTGCACACTCTCGAGTGAATTCAAAGTCATCAATTCTACATAAATAAAGTCGATTATTAGTTAAAATAAAATTAATGAAAGAGCACCATGCCAATAGGCAAACTCAATTCAAAGCATGGCAAATGAAGATCTTCCAAGCACAAAAGATAAACCTTGTAAATTTGATGTTCACGTCAATCCCAGTCGCAAGCCTAGGAAGCAAATCAATTGCATCAGCAATGTTTTGCTGCTGATTTTCCGCATATCCTGCATCTTGATTCTATAACAGAAACATACAATAAATAAATCGAAAGTCAAGTTCATCAATTGCAGAAGAAAGACAAGAATATTTGTTTTTAGTAGGTTATGTTATCATCATGATATCATAATAAAAAACAAAATAACAAGGAAAGCAATAAGGAAAGTAACATGGAATACCCAAAAATAAGAAGCACACAGGTATAGTATCATAACCCCATTCAAAGGTTGGAAAGGTGTACAAATTGATAAGAAGGCAGGCTTACATTGATGTTACTATTTGAATCAAGCAGTCGCTCAGCAACAAGTGAGAGCAACTTTTCTTGAGAAATCTCTGGAATATCTGAACTCACGTTCAATTGGTTCTTTAACAATAGAACATTACCTATTACATCATCAATACAACATATCAACACAACAGCACCCACCACAAAAACAATCAGCAACATGCCTAAAGAACCAGTAATTCACCCTAACACTACCAAAAGCCAAGTTTGTCATCAAGAAAATCATTCTAATACACAATCTGTCATTAATCTCCAATATGTCATAATCCCAATCCCAATCCCCATCCTAACACTACCAAAAGCCAAGTTTGTTGTCGAGAAAACCATTCTAATACACGATTGCAAGCATTATAAATAGATTACTCAAAGAATTGAAAAACGTACAGATAGCAAGGAGAGGACAAGGTCCGTTGTCATTCTGTAGAATTATAGGAGTCGTGCGGCCAAGAAACTGAATGATTTTAGTCTTGTGCGCCACTTCTAAGTCGCGCTTTTTCTCCTCCACCGCCACCACCGATGCTGAAACCGCCTCCGGTGGTGTTACATTCGTGAATGTAGCCTCCGATGATGCTGATGCCATTTCCTGATTATATGACCGATTAACCTTCAATGACAATTTGTTCCAATTTCAATTCATGAATAGAATTTATCAATATGGATTTTCGGAGTATCTTCGGGGACCTTCGAAATGGAATAGAGAAAGAAGTAGGAAAGTAAACTGGGCTAAGGAAGAAGGTTTGTACGGGGATGCCGATGCCGGAGAGGAAAACTTTGGATGACAGTAAGATGACGACAATACCATAGCGGTTTTCTTTTCGTTTTTTTTTTTTTTTTATATTTTAGGGAACATGATTTTATTTTATTTTTTTATTTTCAAACGAAAACAACTTTTATTAAGCAATGTCCAAAATACACGTATCAACTACATCGTGAGGTGGAGAATCACCCCAGCTAACTAAACCTGTTGCAGATAGGTTTGCACGGACAAGACAATGTGATGGCTTATTGTCAGACCTCCTAACAAAGCGAAACGTGCATTCTTAAAATGCCCTCGCCAAACTTAGACAATCCAAAACCAAGCATCCCAAGGAAGATAGCTCATCATCGGCCCATTGAATACGATGTATACATGACAAAGAATCGGTCTCAATGATAATCCAAGAAACCCCCTGGATGATGCCAAGACTAAGGCATGTAGAGAACTCCATCGATTCTACATCCAAATTTCTGAAAATCGATTGCGAGACAGCATGCACAATTAGCCCCTCATGGTTGCGAAGGAGTACTCCAACGGCCGAGGCTTCATCCGTCCGTGCTGCATTCGTATTAATCTTTATGACAACCAGCAGATGAGCCACCCACGTGAAGGGCCAATTGGCCGGGGTCTCCCTAAAAAGCCTAACATCCATTGAACGGATAAAGTCCATTGCTTCTTCGTTTACATGCACAATTAGGCCCCCAATGTTGACCGATTTATCATCATATAACCATTTACACCTCGCCTTCCAGATATACCACATCGTAGTAACAAGAATACTCAATTTCTCCGCACCGCAAGTATCGCACATGTAATGTAAGAGACCAACAAAATCTATATTGTCCCGCAAACCTACTTTCAAGACCACGCTCTGCGTTCGAGACCAAAATTTCTGAGGTATAATGCAAGAGAATAGAGCATGATGTACGTATTCTTCCTCGTGCCCACATAGGCTACACCTGCCCTCCCCAATTCCCCGTCTCAACCCCACTGCTACGCAATGATGCAGACATTTCCAGATAAAGTGCTTCAGCCTTGGTAGCACCGCTAAATTTCAAGCACGCGGCCAAATGGATCCGGCGACGAGGATGAAGAGGGCCTAGCCATTTGTAGAGTTTCCATGTGAACATGAGCGGCCATACGGTATCCCTCATTGACGGTATAAAGTCCTCGGCGGTCATAATGCCAAATAAGATCATCCGTTTGATTACATGTGGGAAGTGGGATACTGAGTATGGCATGTGGCTATTAGTAGGTTGGTTTTCCATTCATATAAATACCCCATTTGAAAAGTTATTTTGATACAAAAATTTCACCAAGTATTCTAGTACTACAATTTCAACTTCTATAATGACTTATTTTGCATGTTACACCGGAAAAACTCGTCGTATGTTCGAAGTTTGAACTGTTGCTACATCGAACATGTAAAATCGGTATATCATATGAGACAATTGCTAGAACTAAAGACATTATATAGTAACAAATTGTCTTAAAGACCTAGTGGTTATAGTCGTCTCGATTCGAGTCTTTCAATTCACTTCAATTTTTGCATTACTATAGTTGCGGTCTCCGTGGAATCATATGAATAAATTTGTTGTTCAATTTGTTATTCTACCCCGTGGTGAATCCAAAAATTTTGTTCAACGGGATCCTAAAATCTTTTACAAAGCAAACAACTTTTTCCGTGAGGCCCGAATATTTTTTTATAAGTAAAATGTAGAGTATTTTTATTTTTAACGGGGTCCGCACCCCTATTAAACTAATGTGTGTCCACCCCTGATTCTATCACCACGTGCTTAATTTTTTTAGCACATATTGTATCACAGTTCTAACAATCACTTTATTGATGGTCTCAATTAGGGGTGAACAAAAAAACCGGAAACTAAACCGGTCCAAACCGGAAAAGCGTAAACCATGGTTTTTTGTTGGTTTTTGTGTTGTAAAAAATCAAACCGTAAAAAAATTTTGGTTTTGGTAAAATAAAAACCGGACCAATCCGGATATATATGTATATATATTATGTATATATATGTGTGTGAATTAATATTTACATGTGTGTGTATATATACATATATATGTATGTATATGACTATGTATATCGACACTATTAATTATGAGGTCTGATGGGAGTCAACTTTACATGATTCCGGTGCATCTTTTACCCCCGTTTACCACACTTTTAGCATGTTTCTTGGTAATTTAGACCGTTTTAGGGGTAATATCGTGAGTTTATAGCACGGGGAGTAAATCCGTCATTTTGATGTTTTACTACCTCTTTTTAGTGATATTGACCCCATTCCCGAGCACGTTTATCCTTTGGAATGTTTTGGTTGTTTTTGGATGTTGTGATGATGTAGGTAAATGGTGTCTCGATAACCCGGAAGGCGATGATTTTTGGTAGAAAGCATAACCGAGGCAAGAAAAGAGATCAAATGAGGAAGAAGTGAAGAATTTGGTGGCACAGGTCCAACGCACGTTTGGAACCCTCAAACGCGCGTTCCAGGTCTCCAAACGGCGTTCCATGCTTAAACCCGGCGCTCAGAGAGTTGCGAGTCATTCAGAGTTGGAAGCCTTCAAACGCCGGTTCAGAATCTACCTCAAACCGGCGTTCCAGGCTATTCAAACGCGACGTTCCCTACCTTGGAACGCGTGCGTTCGCAGTCTCTCAAACGCGACGTTCCATGCCCGTAAACCGGCGTTTGAAAGACAAAAGCCCTAAGTCGCCTGGAACTTCAAGCGTAACGCACGTTCCACTCCTATGGAACCGGCGTTCAACCAAAAATCTGCAGGATTTTCCTCCACCTATAAATACCCCTTAGCCCATTTTGGGATTATTATTCATCTTCTTAGCTAAACTCTACCCCTTCATAGCTCGAATTTTGTAATAGCTTAGAATACTTCCTTTTAGTGTAAATCAACAACATCTTAGCTTAATCTTTCCATTTCTTAGCTTAGATTTTCATTTCAAACACTAAGAGACCACCTTTTAATTACTTCTCTATTTTGTACTTTTGGATCTCAACTCAATTTCTGCAATCTTATGGTATATTTCTCTTCTCTTTTACTTGTTATGGCTCTTATTTACTGTTTTGTGCATGTTTTGATTAGTATAATGAGTAGCTAAATTCTCTTCATAGCCGGGTCATGTGAAATTTGGTGAAATCACCCTTTGGGTGATGAAATTGGGAGTGGGTAGTGCTTTTATTGTTGTTTCTTGCATGTTTCACGCCTTAGAACTTGTTATAACGGATTTGGGCTATGTTGATCACCTAGGTCAAAATCACACACATCACTCTTGAGAGTTGTTCGAGAGAGAGAGGGTGTGGGAAAAGGGTTCAGGATCGTGATGTAGTCTCGTTTTAGTTGTTAAACCGAGCTCATCATGAGGTTACTCGTTTATACGCTTAAGCGGCTCGAGTGCAAAACATGACTTGTTAGGGAGAGTTGTTCAGACTTGACAAGGCTTAAGGTGTTAGAAGAGAGTTGTTCGAGACGCTAGCACCGGGTTTAGGAGTTCGCACCCGTGAGATTGAATGCAAGAGTTCGTTTGTTATATTGCACACTCCCCGGTTTTGTCATCCTTGGGGTTGAGATTAGCCTTATTGATCATGGTTCGGCTATGTCCCCTTATCCATCTTTGAAATCTAGTAGTGTAATCTTTCTACCTCTTTTTAGACTTGTTAGCTTGCTTTACTTTAATTTCAACATTTATCCAACACTTGACCACCTAGACTAAGAATTACGTTCACTTTGGTATTCACAAACACTTGTCTCTTGGGATCGACCTCGGACTCTGTAGCTATACTAGCAATCGACCCGGTCCACCTGCCGGTTAGAGAGCTTGTTTAGTCACCGTTGTCTTGAGTATTATAAATTTGTTTGGTGAAAATAAACGCTCATCAAAATGGCGCCGTTGCCGGGGACTTGTGTGCTATTTGTGATATCTTGTAAGTGAACCGAAGGCTTGGGCCTAGGTTTTATTTTCTTGTTTTCTTGTTGTTTGCTTTTTGTAGTGCATGACCGGAGATCTCAAACACCACTCGAGCCATACATAGACGGGATTGAAGCTTACGCAAGCGCGAGAAGCGATCAACGAAGAAGAGGTCGTCAAGTAGAAGAGTCGATTCCGGTCTTTGAAGAGAGTAATTCGGGTGAGTTGGGAGAAGGATCCGACATGGCACAACAAGGTGGACAAGGTTTGGAAGGAAATTTGGTGAATAATAATGGAATTTCAGTTCCAAACCCACCTCTTGTCAACAACAATGCACAAGGAGATGGGAATGGACAAGAAACAACGTTGTGAATGCGAATGGGCCTATTCCTCAGAATGTTCAACATGAGGCCCAAGGGAATCAAATGGATCCCGCTCTTATGCAACAATTCAATGCATGGATGTTGAACCAGTTTCAACAAAACCAAAACCAAGCTCACAATCAAGGTGTAAACGCGATGCCAAATTGGTTTAACGGTCAACAAGAGCAAAACCAAGGCGGCTTGACTTGTAGAGATTTTGTGCTAGCTCCTACGGCAAACATGGGGCATAGTCCAATCCGAATGCCACCGGTAGCCGCCAACAACTTGGAATTGAATAGGAACATCATACATTTGTTGGGAGACAACGCTATATTCAAGGGAACCGCTTTAGAAAATCCTCACTTATTCATTGATCACTTTCTCCAAATAGTGAACTCGACAAAGATCAATGGAGTGAGTGATGAGGCACTCAAACTTATGCTTTTCCCGTTCGCCTTGAAAGAGCAAGCTAAGAGGTGGTATGATTCGTTGCCTAATGACTCTTTACACACATGGGAGGAAGTGGTAAAGACTTTTCTACTCAAATATTACCCCCCGTCGAAGACCATGGATATGAAAGAAGCTATAATGTCGTTCAATGCATATGAAGGAGAAGAGCTTCATGAGTCATGGGATCGGTTTAAGGCTTTATTGAGAGAGTGCCCGGGGCACGGGTTGAGATCATATGAGGTAGTTCATGCTTTCTTCCGGGGTTTGGATCAAGTTCATCAAAGTACGTTGCATGCTTCATGCAATGGAGATATTATGAGTATGGTACCCAAGTAGCTATGAACCAAATTGAGAAGATTTCCGAGACCTCGAGGCAATATATATCGTCAAGTAGAAAGGGACAAGGAGCAAGAAGCCCGGTTTGGTTGAAGTGAAAGAAGTTGAAGCAAATGATCAATATCATGCTCAAGTACAAGCGATGGAACAACGATTAGGGAGATTGAAAAAGGAGAATGAGAGCGCTAAGCTTTGCCAAATTTGTAGCGGACCACACTCGGCAAAGGATTGTAGGATGACAACCAAAGCCCAAAACATGGCCTATCCTCAATCCTCGACTCAAGGGCAACCTAGCACTCTTTCTCAAGATAACATGAATGAGTTGGCTAAGCGGATGATGAGTATTTGCTCGATGGAGCAATGGAATACGGGGCCTCAATATCAAAATCAATCTCAAAGCCCCTATCAAGGCCAATATATGGGTGAGCAACAAGGTGGGCAACCATATGAAGAATCCCAAGATGTGAACTATGTGGGACAAGGTCAAGGAGGAAACTATGTAAATCAAGGTGATGGTTCTTGGAGGCATAACAATAATCAAGGTTGGAATCGGAATCAAAGCCAAGGCCAAAACCAAGGTTATAGACAAAATCAAAATCAAAGTCAATCTTCACAAGGGCAAGTCTATCAACCTCCACACCAAAGGCAACAACAAGGAGGGTACAATCAACAAGGTTCCAACAATTATCAACACCCTCCTCCTTTGGCTCCTATACCTCAAAAGAGTTCAACCGATGTCATCTTGGAACAAATGAACAAAAACTTTATGGAGATTAAGAAAGACATGGTTGAGATGAACTACAAACATGGTTCCGCCATCAAAAATCTTGAGACTCAATTTGGTCAAGTGGTAGAACATGTTCAGTTGAAGGGCGGTTTACCGAGTAACACCGAAAAAAATCCGAGAAGTGTAAACGCCATCTTAACCCGAAGTGGCAAAGTGTTGAGAACTAATGGAGAAAAGAAAGTCTTGTGGGAGGACAAGGCTAGAAAAGCACCTATTGAGTCGGAAGCGGGAGCTATGGATGGTGATATAGATGGGATTGAAGATAATGAGGATCATGAGGAATATGTCAAGAAGAAAGAAGTTGAAAGGAAAGAAGCTCAAGCTCGGGGAGATTATGTGGTTATCGATGTGAAAGAAGAGGAGTCAACTAGAAGAGAAGGGAAAGAGCCAATGAAAGAGCCGTCTTCCCCACGCTCCAAAGGTAAGAAAGGTATGATCCCTCCTCCTTCTAAAGATTTTGATTTGAGTACTCTCCCATATCCCCCTAAGAATCATAGCAAAGTTGCTTGAATAAGGCACAAACTCGATTCATTGAGATTTTACGAAAAATTGATTTGAACATTCCTTTTCTTGAAGCACTTGCAAACATGCCCTCGTATTGTAAGTTTTGAAAGAGTTACTAACTAAGAAGGGTAAGATGCAAGAAGTTGTGTGTTTAAATGAAGAGTGTTCCGCTATTTTTAATGGAAAGTCTAAGATTCCCCGAAAGTTAGGGACAAGGGTAGTTTTACTATCCCGGTTACTATTAGTACGACTCATTTTCCTAGTGTCTTATGTGATTTTGGGGCTAGTGTAAGCCTAATGCCCCGTGCTATATGAGAGTCTTGATCTGGAGAGAGTTGGAGCCAACGGGGATGACCCTTCAAATGGCGGATAGGTCTATTAGGAGCCTATGGGAGTGATAGAGGATGTCATAGTGAAAGTGGACAAGTTTGCTTCCCGGTAGATTTTGTAGTGCTAGACATGGAGATGGACTCTAAAACACCTTTGTTGTTAGGACGTCCCTTTTAAATACGGGAGGACTTTGATAGATGTTGCAGTGGTGAGATAATATTGAGAGTTGGAGATGAAAAAGTCGCGGTCAATGTCTATAAAGCCATGAAACATCCTAAGGAGAGCACCGAGGACTGTTTTTCTATTGATGCTATATATCCTTGCGTTTCGGAACATGTTGACATGCAGGAATATAAAGATAAATCCGATGAAGGCATGGAGAGAGTAAGTACGGAACATGATGAGGAAGAGGAATTGGAAGAGGAAGCAAAAGAGCCAGAAAAGATGGCTTTCGTGGGTGAAAGGTGGACCGAGAAGATTGATCTTGGGCTTGAAGGAGAGCTAGAAAAGCCATCAATTGAGGACCCACGAAAGATTTGAAAATGAAGCCACTTCCACCTCATTTGAAGTATGTTTTTCTTGAAAATAATGATTTACTTCCTTTGATTATTTCTTCTACACTAACGGCTTTGCAGGAAAATGAGTTAGTGAAGATGCTTAAGAAGCATAAGCGTGCTTTCGGGTGGAAGATGTGCGACCTTAAGGGTATTAGTCCCACCATTTGCCAACACAAGATTATTCTGGAAGACGAAGCAAAGCCGGTAAGGCAACCCCAAAGAAGACTCAATCCACACCTCCAAGAGGTTGTGAGGAAGGATGTGGTCACAATGTTGAAGCTAGGGATTATCTATGCCATCTCGGATAGCAAGTGGGTGAGTCCCACCCAAGTGGTGCCGAAGAAGGGAGGTATGACCGTGGAGATCAATGACAAAGGTGAGGAGGTACTAAGCGTTTGGTAAGTGGTCATAGAATTTGCATTGATTATCGTAAGCTAAATGACCAAAACCCGTAAAGATCACTTCCCCCTCCCCTTTATTGATCAAATGTTGGAAAGATTGAGTGGCCATGCCTTTTATTGTTTTCTTGATGGGTTTAGTGGGTATTACCAAATACATGTGGCTTTAGAGGACCAAGAAAAGACTACCTATACTTGCCCCTATGGTACCTTTGCTTTCCGTAGGATGCCTTTTTGGGTTGTGTAATGCACCGCGACATTCCAACGGTGCATGGTGGCCATCTTTGCGGATATGATAGAAAAGTTTTTAGAAGTCTTTATGGATGATTTTAGCGTGTTTGGTGATTCCTTTGAACAATGTCTAGATAATCTTGAAAAGGTGTTGGGTAGATGTGAGGAGACAAACTTGGTGCTTAATTGGGAGAAGTGTCATTTGATGGTTACGGAAGGGATAGTCTTAGGGCATAAGATATCTAGTAAGGGTATAGAGGTAGACAAGGCTAAGGTTGAAGCGATAGCTAAGCTTCCTATACCCACCAACCTAAAGACTCTCAGGGGTTTTCTAGGCCATGTGGGGTTCTATCGTAGGTTCATTAAGGATTTTTCGAAGATAGCCCGCCCTCTTACTATTCTTCTTGGAAAAGACGTCCCGTTTGATTTTGACAAAGCCTGTGTTGAAGCATTTTTTATGCTCAAGCAATTACTTGTTTCCGCCCCCATCTTAGTCGCTCCGAAATGGGATCAAGAGTTTGAGCTCATGTGTGATGCAAGTGACACCGCGGTTGGTGCGGTCCTCGGTCAAAAGATCGATAAAATCTTCAAGCCCATTGCTTATGCAAGTCACACCTTGACTCCGGCCCAACAGAATTACACCACCACTGAAAAAGAGCTTTTAGCGGTCGTCTTTGCGTTTGATAAGTTTCGGTCTCATCTCGTAGGTTCTCGGGTAGTTGTCCACACGGATCATGCCGCTTTGCGTTATCTCTTCGCCAAGCAAGACGCCAAGCCCCGCCTCTTGAGGTGGATCTTGCTCTTGCAAGAGTTTGATTTAGAGATCCGTGATAGGAAAGGTTGTGAGAATGTCGTAGCCGACCACCTAAGTCGTATGGAGCTTAGTGAGGAGTTGATTAAGGCACAAAGGGAGATAAATGATTCTTTTCCTCACGAGCAACTCTATGCACTTGACACCCTTTCTCCGGCTAAAAAAGGGAACTTTCTAAAAGTCGGTAAGGAAGGTAGTCCTTGGTTTGCTCCTTTTGTCAACTACCACGAGTGCGGTTTCGTAGACCCCGACCTTGACTCGAACCAAAGGCGTAAATTCCTTAGTGAGGTGGGTAAGTATGTGTGGGAAGATCCTTGTCTATATAGGTTGTGTTCGGATGGTATTCTGAGGAGGTGCATCCCGAGAAAGTGAGATTTTGAGCGCTCTCGCTTTGTCACGACAAAGAGCCGGAGGCCACTTCTCGGGCAAAGAACCGCTTTGAAAGTATTGCAAAGTGGGCTATATTGGCCCACTCTATTCCGAGATGCACATGCTTATGTGAAATCTTGCGATGCTTGTCAAAGGTCCGGTCGTATATCTAGAAGGAGTGAGATGCCTCGAAGCCGATCATAGTGTGTGAGATTTTTGACGTGTGGGGCATTGATTTTATGGGCCCCTATCCTCTTCGTGTGGTAACAAGTACATTCTAGTCGCGTGTGATTATGTGTCCAAATGGGTGAAGCCTTAGCCTCACCCACCAATGATAGGAATGTTGTTATCCGCTTTCTTAGAAAGAACATCTTTTGTAGGTTTGGGGTGCCACGTGCTATAATTAGTGATAATGGAAGCCATTTTGCCAACAAGCCGTTTGACAAACTTTGGAGAAGTATGGAGTGAAACACAAGCTAGGTACCGCTTACCATCCCCAAACGAGTGGTCAAGTTGAAGTCACGAATAGGGGTATTAAGCGTATCTTGGAAAGGACGGTGACACGAACGTCAAAAGTTGGTCTTTAAAGTTAGATGATGCTTTGTGGGCCCATAGGACAGCCTTTAAGACACCCCCAGGCATGTCACCCTACATGATAGTTTATGGTAAATCTTGCCATCTTCCCGTAGAAATCGAACACAAGGCTTATTGGGCCGTCAAAATGCTAAACCTCGATGACACCTTAATTGGTGAGAAGCGTATGGCCCAATTGAATGAACTAGACGAGTTCCGCCTTTGTGCTTATGACCTCTCCACGAAGTATAAAGAAAAGACTAAGTTACTCCATGATAAGTTGATCAAACCTCGTGTTTTCAATGAGGGTGACGAAGTCTTATTCTACAATACTCGTTTACATCTTTTCCAAGGGAAGTTGAAGTCAGGTGGTCCGGTCCCTATGTTGTGTCGAAAGTTTATCCGTCCGGTGCTATTGAAATCACCCATTCTAAGTTCGCACGCGTTCACCACAAATGGCTTGCGGTTGAAAAGGTATGAGCGGTTACTCCTACGATGAAGCACTAGAAATAGTGCAGTGCATTGAAGATCCCGTACCTTGTGATGAATCTTGTAAGTCTTGTCATGGACTTTAAACCTTGACTCGTATAATTCCAAATCCATCGCCCTCTCTTTCTACCCTTTCTCGCCTTGTGCCAACGGTATAACTTTGAAAAAGTTGGCACCGTGATAATCCATCTTGTCGAGCCAACGACGTAAAACAAAGGCGCTTAGTGGGAGGCAACCCACCTTTTGTGGTTTAGGTTGATTGAGTAAGAGTCTAGATTGGTCTAGGGGTGGTTAGATGTGAGTGTGGAGTGATTTCCCTGTTTTCCTGTTTTTCCCTGCTTTTGCTCTCAAACGCGACGTTCCCATTGTTCGTAACGTGCGTTCCAAGCCTTCAAACGTGCGTTCGCTTTTTAAACCGGCGTTTGAGCCTCTTACCCCCAAAGATCAACTCCCCGGTTCAAACGACGCCTCGTTCAAACGCCGATTCCATCTTTATAAACGCGACGTTCCTCTTCCGAACGTGCGTTTGAGATATGCTAAACGCACGTTCCATGCTCTGAAACGGCGTTTGACCCTTTTTTCTATAAATACCCTTCTTCCCCAACCCGGCGTTCCCAAAATCGAACTCAAGACCTAACCGCCGCTCCCACGCCTCTTCCCCTTCTTGCTTGAAATTCTTCGTTTCTAACCCGTTTTGAGCGATTTTTGTTGCAATCAACACCTCTTGATCCCTTCTTTTGTTTTCTGAGACCAAATCCAAACAACAATCCACCAAATTCCCGGTTCGATCGGTGCTTGGGCGTATTTTTCACCTTAGTCGATTTCCACCTTCTCCGTTGTTTCGGGACTCGTTAGTCACTCCACAACGCTCACGTAGGCTAATCTAAGCATAAGACAGGTACCTTTTGGTTTACATTTCCGTTTTGAGTAGGGTTTGATTTTTGATTTTTTTCAAATTTTTTCCCTACCCCGTTTGTGAATTGTCATTGATTATGTACCTTGTTTCTTGTTTGTTTACCATGTTCTTGGCCTTGTGATGTGTGGTGGTTGTGTGATGGATGGTTTGGTTTGGTTGTTTTGAAATCCCGTATTGGATGATAATCGGGTCGGTTTGCCTTGTGTTTGGTTGTGGTGTGGTTGCTCTTAATTTAGGAAGATGGCGGGAGGTAAACGAAAGGAGATAGGGGATAAAGGGAAGGGCAAGATGCCTGTTGTTGGTAAGAGCCAATCCAAGAAACAGAAAACAGCGGTACGAACTAGAGGCGGTGGGATTAGAATCAGTGAACCAGGGAGAGGTTTGAGCGCGAACCCTAGAGCTATTAGGGCTGGACAGCTTAGAGATGAGACATCGGATGATGATTTTGAGCCCGATACTGAAGGTCGAAACTCTAGCAAAGGATGAGTGATGATAGCGGTGTGAGAGATCATGGAGTTTGTGATGAGGCACCCCGTGTCCGTGTCACACCCAGGGTCGCTCGTCCCCCGGTTTCCCAAACCGTTTCTCAACCGCCAACCCCACACCTCCACTCACCCAACCTATTCCTCAGACTTCCACCGAGCCGCAACCCCAAGTAGCTTCTGCCTCATCTGACCCTCTTCCTTACGACATGCGTTTCTCCACGCCCCAAGCTTTGAGTAATTATGAGGAGTTTGTGGTTGATAAAAAAATGTGCTTTGAAAGAGGGCTAGATTTGAAGGTGGTACCGAAATCGTTTGTGGATAATCTGAGGAGTAGGGGCTGGAATAACCTTATCTTGGAACCCGAGGGCAACCTGAACTTGTCGATAGTCCGGGAATGGTATGCCAACTTTACTGTGGCTGACTTAGAGAGAGGGACTGTTTGGGTGCGTGGAGTGAATGTCCCATGGTCGGTCGCAGCGATTAATGGTTTTTATAGGACACCGACTATCGTGGGGCGATCATTATGAGGAGTGGTTTCGGGACAAGAATAGATGGGGTAGTATCGAGGACCCTTGGAGCGGATGAGGATAGAAATCAACCCCGAGTTGCAAGTGGATGTCAAAGGGGTAACACGCGCGCGATCGATTGTTGACGACGACTTGGCCCGACGACCGAAAGTCAAGGCTAAGTTCTCCGTAATCGTCTACTACCTAAGGACAACATCACACATTTTCACATTAAGGATCTACAGGTTGTTGTACGCCTTGCATTATAAGTTGAAAGTAGGCGGGGGGAGGACGATTTTTTATGAATTTCGGGAGAACCAGAAAAACAAGCGTCGATTGATTATGTGCCCCTACTTGATTTACGGGTTGTGTCGTGATGCACGAGTTGGTGAGTATGCAGATGATCAGATTAGAAAGAGCAAAGTTTTGCCTATCATGCCTAAGTCGTTCAATGCTCGTTCTGCTTCTCGGCCTTCCAAGCGGCTCATCCACACGGTCCTCCAACCTTTCACCCCTACCTCCACTACTTCCACCACCCTGCCTATGCCACCACCTCCCCTCACCACTATCACCACCACCACCATTCCGCCACCTCCTAGTTCTGGACCTTCCACCTCCTCCACCACTTTACCTCCACCCACACCTACCATACCTTTCACCGGAGGGCCGTGGGTGGCGAGAGAGACAGGGACTGCTGATAGCCCACAAGCGGCGAGATTGGATGGACGATCTGCGGATCATGATGAATGGATTTCTTTGAAGAACCGAAGGCATTAGCTCGAGCTCAGCAGAGTCCATCTTCCGCACTGAGACTTGGATACTACTGACCTTCCAAAGACACACCGGAGATAGAGGCCGATCTGCAGCTGGATTACCGAGAGCCTGCTAGAGGATGAGTCCGATGAGGGTCGAGGTTCGGGATAGAGACCGAGGCGAGATGATTCGTTGGATGTTGAGAGCAGACAGCAGGCATGAGGCGGCGGCAGATGCAGATTCAGAGACAGCAGTGGGGGCGAGTGCTGCTTTGAGACTACACAAACTGAGAGTGCGATTCCGTGGATCGCACCATCTTCCAAAGACACAGATCCTCCAGTTTGATGTACAGGGCCAGAGCAGCTAGCTTGTTTTCATTATTTCTGCTTTTCTTTTGAGAGTGCAGCTTATTTTGGCTAGTCTGTTTTTCATATATGTGGGTACTTTTGGTGATGCACTTTGAGCGCGGATTGACTTTGATTTCGACTTTTGGGTGGTTGTTTTTATATATTCTTCACTTTTGATACGCACATGTAATCATTGTTCAGCCCCTGAGGCCTGTTTGACCGTGCATGTTTCTCTCCCCTTTGATTCGCATGCGTGGATGTTCTGAGTTTTATTGTTATATTGCATCCGTCCATTGCATATCCCATTCCCTCGGCATGCTTTGATATCGCTTTTGAGGCATAAACTCGTTTTCTTACGCACCCGTTTGCCTATTGCTTGATCTTTAGCACGTGGACTTTTCCGTGCTGCGCGCTTTCTTTGTTTCTTTTGTTCTCGCTTTAGGTTTCGGGATGGACTTATACGAGGTGTCACGAGTTTCGAGTATCGGTTGCGCCTTTCGCTGGGTTTTGGTCAAACAAATAAGTCTTTTTACTCTTTTATCTCTCACACATTGAGGACAGTGTTTCGTTTAAGTGTGGGGTGGGGAGACTTAGCCGTTTTCTTGGTATTGATTGTTAAATGTGCTATAAATGTGGTATACTTGGCCTATGATCGGGCTCGAGTCGATTTTTGGGTAATTTTTAAAATTTTTCAAGGGTCTTAACACCATGTTGTATGTGTTATTTTTCACATTTGAGTGGTGATCACCTTAGTCGGGATCCCGAACATGTGCATTATGGTTCGATTTTATCTTGAGAATGGAGTTAAATAATTTCACGAAAGCTACACTTTGTGCACAATTTGATCACTACCACCTTTCATATCATGAGTCTCGAGACGAAATGTCATAGGTTTACCTAAGTAGGACATGGGATGACGGTTTTGGCGTCCTTTTTGACCCTACCATAGCCAAATAAGCCTTAACCGGAACATTTACCCTTCGTAGCCCCTCTCAGCCTTGATAGAATGGTCTGACCACCATTCGCTTATAGCCGTTTTGTTACTTAGTCAGAAACCTACCCTTGAGCCTTAAATATGGTCACATATCCTTCATTTTAACCCTACGAGTGGACCTAGTCCTTAGTTGGAACACACTTGCTAAAACAAGTGTGGGGTGGGGGAAATATGATGTTTTGATTGGGTTGTTGTTTCTTGTTTTGAGCTATAAGGTGTTGAGGAGCTCGTTTGGGCTTGGTGTTTAGTTTTTTGGGCCAAGGAAAAGAACCTTTAAAAAAAAAAAAAAAAAAAAAAAAAAAAAAAATCAAACAAAGTTCAAAATACATTAGCTCTCGTTGAATAAAAGTTGATGTTTATAGAAATAAAAGGGTTGGAGTCAAAAGGGTTGAGCTCAAAAGTTGCTTTTATGATGTTAGAGTTGGGATAGTGAGATAGGTGCTAGTGTGCTTGGACTCACCTTATGAAACTTGAAACATAGTCGAGTTTGGCAATGAGTTCGGGTGCGTCAGTATCCTATGGTTCCCAAGGTGTCAAAGTTGATCAAAAAGGAGTTTTGGGGTGGTTTGTATGATAAAGTTGAGATGGTACTTGGTTGATTAGGTTCACTCGTACTTCTTTTTCTCCAGTTCCCAAAATACCCCTTTCGATTAACCGAAATTTCCCTAGCCTAACGTTATAACCGCTCAAGTCCTGCCCGATCGTGTCCAAACTTAGTAAACTAGATTAGTGGAGAGGCTCGTGATTATGAAACGGTTGGTAGACTTTTGGTTGGGATTCAAGCCCCGACAATCATTTTGAGCACTTGGTTTTAGCTTGGCACCACACACACTCCATTTTCTTGATAATGTTGCACCAATGTGTATATGTTCGTGTTTCTTACTTTGTGGTTACCTTGAGAGTGTGAGTAGTAGCACCTACATCATAAAGTTGAATCCCTTGGTTTGTTTTAAAACGCCTATTTTACTCGAGGACGAGCAAAGGCTAAGTGTGGGGTGGTTGATGAGTCAACTTTACATGATTCGGTGCATCTTTTACCCCGTTTACCACACTTTTAGCATGTTTCTTGGTAATTTAGACCGTTTTAGGGGTAATATCGTGAGTTTATAGCACGGGGAGTAAATCCGTCATTTTGATGTTTTACTACCTCTTTTTAGTGATATTGACCCCATTCCCGAGCACGTTTATCCTTTGGAATGTTTTGGTTGTTTTTGGATGTTGTGATGATGTAGGTAAATGGTGTCTCGATAACCCGGAAGGCGATGATTTTTGGTAGAAAGCATAACCGAGGCAAGAAAAGAGACCAAATGAGGAAGAAGTGAAGAATTTGGTGGCACAGGGTCCAAACGCACGTTTGGAACCCTCAAACGTGCGTTCCAGGTCTCCAAACCGGCGTTCCATGCTTAAACCAGCGTTCCAGAGTTGCCAGAGTCATTCAGAGTTGGAAGCCTTCAAACGCTGGTTCAGAATCTACCTCAAACCCGGCGTTCCAGGCTATTCAAACGACGTTTCCTACCTTGGAACGTATGCTCTGCACCTCTCAAACGCACGTTCCATGCCTGTAAACCAGCGTTTCGAAAGACAAAAGCCCTAAGCTGCCCAGAACTTCAAGCAGAACGCACGTTCCACTCCTATGGAACCAGCGTTCGAACCAAAAATCTGCAGGATTTTCCCTCCACCTATAAATACCCCCCTTAGCCCATTTTGGGATTATTATTCATCTTCTTAGCTAAACTCTACCCCCTTCATAGCTCGAATTTTGTAATAGCTTAGAATACTTCCTTTTAGTGTAAATCAACAACATCTTAGCTTAATCTTTCCATTTCTTAGCTTAGATTTTCATTTCAAACACTAAGAGACCACCTTTTAATTACTTCTCTATTTTGTACTTTTGGATCTCAACTCAATTTCTGCAATCTTATGGTATATTTCTCTTCTCTTTTACTTGTTATGGCTCTTATTTACTGTTTTGTGCATGTTTTGATTAGTATAATGAGTAGCTAAATTCTCTTCATAGCCGGGTCATGTGAAATTTGGTGAAATCACCCTTTGGGTGATGAAATTGGGAGTGGGTAGTGCTTTTTATTGTTGTTTCTTGCATGTTTCACGTCTTAGAACTTGTTATAACGGATTTGGGCTATGTTGATCACCTAGGTCAAAATCACACACATCACTCTTGAGAGTTGTTCAGAGAGAGGGGTGTGGGAAAAGGGTTCTAGGATCGTGATATAGTCTCGTTTTAGTTGTTAAACCGAGCTCATCTGCGAGGTTACTCGTTTATACGTTTAAGCGGCTCGAGTGCAAAACATGACTTGTTAGGGAGAGTTGTTCAGACCTTGACAAGGCTTAAGGTGTTAGAAGAGAGTTGTTCAGACGCTTAGCACCGGGTTTAGGAGTTCGCACCCGTGAGATTGAATGCAAGAGTTCGTTTGTTATATTGCACACTCCCGGTTTTGTCATCCTTGGGGTTGAGATTAGCCTTATTGATCATGGTTCGGCTATGTCCCTTATCCATCTTTGAAATCTAGTAGTGTAATCTTTCTACCTCTTTTTAGACTTGTTAGCTTGCTTTACTTTAATTTCAACATTTATCCAACACTTGACCACCTAGACTAAGAATTACGTTCACTTTGGTATTCACAAACACTTGTCTCTTGGGATCGACCTCGGACTCCTGTAGCTATACTAGCAATCGACCCGGTCCACTGCCGGTTAGAGAGCTTGTTTAGTCACCGTTGTCTTGAGTATTATAAATTTGTTTGGTGAAAATAAACGCTCATCAAGGTCCTTTGATCAAAGACAGTTCTTACAATGCATCTACGAAAAGTCGGTTATACTGTGGTGCACGAGTAGACTGAGTGTGGTGTGTAAATAATAGCCCCTTAATTATCATTGCATGTAAATAAATAATAACTCAATCTATTATATGTTAATACTTCAACCAACTACCTCACGTAGGTTGTGGCTCCAACCTAATAGGACATATGACAAGATGAAATCAAATAGTTTACATGACTTTATATGATCAGCCTAGTTGGAACATATGGTAATATCATGTTGTGTGTATGTATATACACCGTACACACACACACACACACACACACACACACACACACACACACACACACACACACACACACACACACACACACACACACTCACACAACCAGATCAGCGATCTTCTTCTTTAGATTGGCCGAGTCCATAGAGGCCTTCCCGAGTCTTCGAAAACCTCTTGACCAACCAGGGTCCCCTGCACAATCAAATGGACAAGGTTATTAGGGTCCTCAAAAACCTAACATAAAAGCAGGAAGAAGCAAGAAGTAAGACTACTTACAAAATCCATGGATTTAAGGCCGACAGTGGCCAGCTCCTCGTCAGACATGTTGGCGAGCTGCTGTTGCTTGGAAGCAGCTTCCTCTTGAGGACCATGTTGGTCCTGAGCTCCCCCTGGAGCCCTCGTTTTGCCCTTCTTTGTGGGCATGTTCTCTTGTGAGGTCGTGGCCGGCCTAGGCCGCCCCTTCTTCCTAAGGGACAAGTCCCTTTCGTTTGTCTTCTCTGGGGATCTAGACCGACCTGCCCCTGAGGAGGGATGGATGAGGAGGTACCCACTGCGCGGTATCCACAGAAGACCCTCGTCCACCACGTTCCCGGAAAAAAGGGCCGGCTCGGGCTGACGAACCACGGTTTCACCTTCAGCTCCCGCTATTAGATCGGCGAAGCCGGCCACTGAAAATATGAATAAAGTATTAGTCGAACGGAAGTGTAAACATTACAATAAAAGTATGAAGGAAAAACCCTACAAGGTTTCCACTCAGCCTCATCAAACTCTTCGTAGGGGCTGGGCCCCGCATCCTCTGCCATTATCAGCTCGTCGTATAGGTCCTGCCATTCAGTGGAGTACCCAGACTTGTGGATCCTTTCCACCAGCTTGTCGCTCAACTCGGGACTCTCATCCTTATCCATCTCGTCTATGTTCCATCAGCTTAGCCCAGGATGATCTTCATGCCGGATGAAGAAGAACCGCTTCTTCCATCTCTTGAATGAGTCTTTACCTTTGAGGATAATGAGGACGTCCCCGGAACGCCCCGTCCTCCGGGAAAAATAGTATCTGTAGGGATGGTCCTTCAACCCCACACGATGATAGAAGCATCTAAACTTCTTCACCGTGAACCGCATGGTGAGCAATCGGCACCAAATAGCAAACCTAATAATGGCCCAGATGCCATTGGGGCCTATCTGGAAAAGCCCTAGCTCATAATGCCGGAGCACAGCAATAAGCGTCGGACAGAATGGTAGCCTCAGACCCACCTCGAAATACTCCCGTTGAACTGTGCAAAACCCCTCCGGCGGGTTTGGGGCAAAAAAATGTGGCTCTGAGGGTAACGTCGGGGCATACCTTTCCCTGTTAATTCCATACAACTCGCATATCTCATCCAGGTCTCCCTAACCAAGAATGGATCCAACATCCCGGCTATCTTTGATTAATTTATCTCATTTAAAATTCAATATCTTATATTAAATATATTTCCAAGATATATATCTTATATATATGTGTGTGACCCGATAGGCTTCCGAATATGTTGGTCGTAGGCACAAAGTGCAAATTATGAAAATGCCCTTCATACCTAACGATCACGGGATAGCGTCTAGCAACACACCGTGACCCTCAATCATCAGAAGAGTCAAATGCAACGACTACTACCTTTCATGTGAACTGGGTACCGTGTAAATAGAATCCTATCGATGTATTAACAACCATATTGTCGTACGTCGAGTGTCAAATATCAACGACCGTATCTTATAATATGGATATCATGCTCTCTCAAAGTAACTCATTTACTTCCACTTTGCAAAGACTCGCGAGAGTAAGACATTCATTATAAGAATGCCCTTTCGGATATTCACTCCTACTAATAGGGTACGCTATTTCCGAACGACCAAACATGTATACTCCGCATGCTTCAGTATAACACCCAATCACTACCGCATGATCGCCCCATGGTTAGAGGAAACCTCAATAGTGTCAAAGCATGACAATCCACACCGTGATGCCATGTAGACTCCGGTCCTAAGGATAATTACACAACCGTCACATAGTGTGACACTTAACAGTGTAAGTGGGTCAGTCCAACGTACGCATTCTCTAATACACGTCCACATACAGTCCAAGTGTCTCTACACTTCGATAGACGAGATCTATCTCTGCCCTTAAAGACAGAAGACATTTAATATGTGCTAGCATGTTTGTACTATCAATGCCCTGTTTATTAGTACATAAGCCTAGAGACATTTAAGTATCAAACTTACTAAAGTGATTGGAGATCTCATCAACCATAATCGCCTATCATGGTTTCTCTATCACAGTTTAATACTAAAGACGTTATCATATAACAATTCATAATTGGTTCTTTAAAATAACAAATATATGACAACAGAAAAGTCATTTAATATATGTACTAGGCAGGCGCACCGTGCTTTGCACGGTGGGCCCTGTCTTTTGTAAGTTTATTTCAGGGGGTTGTTTAAGGATGTTTGTTTGTGTGGTGCTTTATTTGTAGAGCCTGTTATAAGCTTTAATGTACATAACAAAACTATCATTTTTTATCATTACATACTTATGTTCCGTTTATACGTAAGATCACATGAATAAACAACTTCGCATGTTGTATCCCACGGTGAAGAACACTATGTTAATAATTTGATTGTATGCACCTCCAAATCTAAGTTTCTCTTTTTTTCATTCAAGCTCTGAAACTTGAGGGATTGTTGATAATCTCTAGGAGCTAAATCCGAAAAAGGGAGAAAGTGTTGGATGAAGAAGCAAAATACGGTGAAGAACACTATGTTAATAATTTGATTGTATGCACCTCCAAATCTAAGTTTCTCTTTTCTTCATTCAAGCTCAAACTTGAGGATTGTCGATAATCTGTAGGAGCTAAATCCAAAAAAGGAGAAAGTGTTGGATGAAGAAGCAAAATACGAACTCTTACATTATTGAGAAAAATGAGTGTCATACACTGTAAGAAAGATTATTCGAACTCTCTATGCTTGCACCGTCGTACCATCCTTCTTGTGGTCCCTATAGAACAAAATAAGAAGTCCAAAGGTGATTAGAAACTCAAAATATATGAAATGTTAAACGTTCTTCATCTCTAAGAACGCATAAGAGTAATACATTACAATATTAAAGGTCCAAACTCGCTATTTTCGCCTAAAATTACACATAGTATCCATTAAGGCATAGATTAAACCAATGTGTAGTCACCCTGTTGTAATGTCATTTGGTATAATATCACCAAGTTTGATACTAATGATATCACCCGGCACCAAAATGGCGACATCTTCTTCATTCCATTTGCCATGACATGATACGAAAGATTCAATCAAAACAATTACATCTAACAATTATAATTGCTTGAACAATTGTATTTGATTAGAAGCAGAGGTTTTATTTGTTTGAGAAATTAGGCACACCTTGGCTTTCGGGGCTAAGCGTGCCATTAGAAGCAATAGAATGCATTTCGAGCATTGTTTTCTTCAATAAAACTGATGGTGGAGTTGATGATAAACAAGAGCAAGATACCGACAAAACCATAAATATCTGGACCTTTCTCCTATAAAAACAATAGTTTTCCATGGTAAAGCAAATTTGTTTTTTGTTTTTTGTTTTTTATTTGTAAACACAATCTACCGATTGGGGCAAATTGAGAGAGCTAGAAACAACAAATTTGGAAAACTGAGGCCGCTGTTGCAACGACAGGCCGTCTCGTGCTTATGTTTTATGTTTTTGTATCTTGGGGTTTTAAGCCTCGGGATAAAGTCGATTATAGACCATATAATTGACTTTCAAAATAAACAACTAAAACTACGAAATCACACAAAGCAAGAAAACACCGAATCACATACCTCAGAGGCTGCAACAAATGGGGTTTCAGAAGCATTGGTAGCTAATTTATATCATAGCTATTTTCTGCATAAGCATATAGTTCAAATGATATCATCTTATAGCATTTTCAAAAGTAAGTTCTTAAAACTTCTTTAGCATAGAGCATCATACACAGCTTATTAGATCTTCCACACTATAATCAATTACATAACTGTGAAAAGCTATCAACTTTAAGACACCAAAATCTATAAACCCCAAAAAGTCGAGAATTTAGAATTTAACCATAAAAATGGCAAAAAGATAAGAATTTCCGGCTAAAAAAAGGTCACCTTTCGATTCAATACCCCATCAAATATAAATACAAAAACTAATATTATACCTGCTTTGAGAAACAGCGTAGATCTGACCCTTAATAGGCATAAGCAAAGGCTTTTTAGAATCAGACCCATCATACAGCTTTAATTCCTCTTCAATTACCTCTCCAAGCTGAACAGGACATGCAATTTCACCGGATGATGAACACTCATACAATTTCACAATAATCCAAACCAAAAACAATATATGAAGCTATTGTGGACAACCTTACATTTCATCACACCCTACATACAAAGCTATTGTGGACCAAACAAGGCATACAACTTCACAAGCGGGCAAATCAACCTGAATAGATAATAAATACCCACCTTGAGCAAGAACATAAGAAACATAAATGAAAATATACTCACCTGTAACCCAATAGACGGAGAATCACAACCGGATGGGAAATTGAGAGGCTCAACAACCTAAAAAATCAACAAACCAATAAAATTTACGTTACCCAAAACGTAATAAAAGCAAAATCACAGTTGATTCCCTTAGCTGAGTGAAAAAAGTCTTAGATTAAAATGCCTTGTCGCCTCTCTCTCCCGCCTCGTCCTCCGAAAAACACACAATTGATGAGGCCGAAGTCGCAGAGACTTTATGAATCATAGTAGTGAATCAGTTTCCACAGACATGCATCGACCAACATCAAGCAAAGAAGAATTCAATTTGAAGATCCACAAACACCAATTGACACCAAATTGGAAAAGAATAGCACCGCACAAAACACGAGCACAACAGACACGGAGAAAACAAAGCACACCACCAATTACAGTAAGAAGAGGGAGAATTTACCAGTGGATAGACAATAGAAAGTCGTCAGAATGTCTTCCGGCAATAGCTTTGGCGATTACATGTGTCGGAATTATGAAATAGTCGATGTAGTGGAAATGGAAGGACCGAAGCCTATACCAGTCAGACATGGGGCCAATATATACTATTTGAAGATCCAGTCGGTACATACGCTTAGTGGAGCCTCCACTACAGCTAACACCTATGTGCTGAGGCGGTGGTGGGTTCAGTGGAGAAGGAGAGCTATGAGAGGCCAGGGAGGACGGTGGTGGATGCAACCCAATCCATCTCTAAACGACGTCGTTCCCTTCACACAGCCGGAAAAAAAATGGAAGCGCCGCTAAACGACGAAATGGTCGTACCATATTGGCATTTAATAGGTAATCCTAATTAAGATAAATATAAAAGAAATAGTAGAAATGATCCGACCCGGACGGATCCTGTCCAACCTGATCGGGTTTAGGACACTATTTCAACAGAAGGGATGAGCACTTACTTGCAAAGACGGATTGGAGGTTAAGAGAAGAAGGATAGCAACCGGCAACGAAGGATGGATCTTCTGCTTTAATTACGACTGATGTAATAGAATGATTGATATGACGGGGTTATAACCCCATACTCGCCTTGAAATACGCCTGTAATTAAAACTAGTGGGCAATGACGCCTCGACTCTCGGGACAATTGCAACAGCATCATTATTAGCCTTGCCACCTGGCACCCTAAACTCAAAAGTTTGTAGGTTATATGACTGAGCTGAGCTGCAAACCAGGCAGATCCGAGCCGGCCTCCACAGGCTCGGCTGGATTTAGGGGGCTTACGACGAGGGTCAGATCGGCACCTCGCCACATGTCATCTCTTTAATAGGCCAGCATTAAATGAAGACAGAGAAAAGCTTCCTTAAGGGCCAGAACCACCAATATCCGAGCTGTATAAGCTCGGATACTCTCTCCCGACATCTATAGGTCGGCCAAGGCATATGATCGACCTACTAGTGCCCGACCTTACAGGTCGGCCTAAGTCTCTCTGGATCAAACCTCCTACGCACGCATCAGAATCAGATAGATACAGAAAGAATCCTATGTCATTATTTGCAACGTTGTTTCTTCATATTGAACACTCAGATGATACTCTTCCATCAACGTTGCAGCAGTCTGTAGACTGGTTGAAATCCCTGAAAAATGATAGTGCGTTATACATTTGTTTTAACAGAATAGAAACGAAAAGTGAGAGACCAACTTCCTGATCAAACAAAATCAAGAAAAACTCCAAAACGGTACAAATTTTGAAATCAGAGACAATGGAATTTAAAATACTTGGCAATGGATCAAAGAAAATGGATCCTATAAACTAGATAACAATGTTGCAGGTAAGCAGGCTACTATAATTGGGTAAATCAAACTAAGATATGACAAACTAATCAATCGAAGTAACTAAAAATGTGATCAGCTTCTCTAAAAAATAGTTATTGGGTAAAATTTGTGTAACCTTTTCAGCAGGGGAAGCAAGATTTTTTAAGCGATCAGCTTCACTTGGATAAGTTGTCACATGCATAACTTGCCAGAGCGAGTAAAAAAGATTGAAACCATGTGAATATAGTGTTAGTATATATTACCAGATTATGATTATGACAAAAAAAAAAAGATGGATACAACAATTAACCTTCTTTACAGCACCCATGCCCGCATTAACTTTGATCGAAAGAAATCTATCAACACTGCAAACATTCTACCTTTTCGGTATGTTCTTAAATATTAAAAGTCTATACTTTTGTACCATGTAGAGAAATCATCTTCTATGCATTGATCATTATCACCCAGTCCAACTGGAACAACCCACTTACCACCTGCAATACGAAAGAGAATATACGGAGGAAGCAACTATTGAGGAAGTACATCTGTCCAAATATAAGAATATGGGCATGTCCAAACACATGTACCAAAATTAACAAAAACAGCGAGTAAAGAAAAGAAAAGCTACTAAGTAGGACACCATTAGAAAAGAGTAAAAATATACCCTGTTTGGTGGCAAGATCGTCCACAACTATAGCAATCTGTTCTCCAAACACGAAAACAAAGGAGGAAAATCATTAAGAGATCTTAATAATTTCTAAATTCATACGTCTCGTTTAAAGAAACTACGCATGAATGAATTCCAAACCTTGTTGAAATGCTCATATTTTTTTGTTGCCAAGGCCAAAAACACTATACTAGAGGTTCTTAAGCCAGTCACCCTTTTCTTTTTCCTGTACATGTCAAAATCATATTCCAATAAGCAAAAATGTGATGAAAATATTGTGATGTATGCGTGCATCCATTCGTGCTGAAAATGTGAAGCGTTTTTTATATGTAAATGTGCATACAAATGTGATGTGTTTTTCATATTTAATGTGTTAAGTCCTAGCTCCTTTCACAAGCCGTTTTCAAAACCATCCGACACCACATACCGTATCATGCCACCAATCACAGTTCCACGGACATGATCATGCCATGTCTTGTACAGAGCTTGAGCACACTAGTCCAGCAGATTTAGTGACTTCTGGCCAATTTTGAGTTGCCACAACTTAAAAAAGATGATAATTTTTAGGAATCGGAAACTGCATGACAATATCGAGATATTTCTACATATGTTCAGTATACATACAGCTACTGACATCATTGCCATGTGGCCCAGGAGCAATATCTTGATATCGAAGGTAATGCCAACTAAAACTATGATAAATGTGCCAGAAGATCTATACAACTCAATAGGAAATTCATAGTTATAAAACAGTTCAAGCATACGTTTGAATTAACTGAAAGATGGAAACAAGATGGCAACAAAGAAAGGAGAAAGGAAAAGAAAAAATGAATCAATATTTCTTACTGAAATTCAAGGCTAGGGCAGCTAATCCACATCGCAGCTTAACCCAAAAGCAAGGAAGATATCCACAATAAAGGTGCTACAGAGACATCAATTTGGCCAAAGAAGCTAGAAAATCAAAACAATCTATTAAAACATAAATAACAGAAAAAAAAAATCTCTTTTAAGTATTTTCACAAACACCTGTGTCCAAAACACATATATTGGCATGACAACACAAAAAAAGAAAAAAACAACAAAAAAAACTCGAGAAACCTCACAGGAGGCGGTGTCATTTCAAAAGATGTTCCACAGCTCCGGCTAATAGATGATTGTTTGAAACCGCTTGGGAAATTTCGCCGCCACTGGCGCAACCGTACAACATTTCAATGTAAAAGGATTGCTGTTTAACAATAAATACTGTTAGAATTTGAGAAGATGAGCAGAATCGAACAAGATGAGCAGAATCAATGAATTTATCAAGACCGAAATTAAGGAATCGAAGAAGATGGAATCTAAATCGACGAAGGATTGCCGAGTAATGGGATGATGAAAAGTTAGTGGACGGTTGGAGACAAATAAAGGGATTTTAATTAGAATTAAATAATCGAGTTAAATTGGGAAAATAATTTAAAAACAAAATCCTTTATGCCACAGTTTTTGTTCTATCTGACGCAAAAGGCAAGCGCCAATTTTGTTGAGCAACTATACTAGCTTCTGAACCCAATTTTTTTTTGAGATATTTGGGTTTCTGTGGCAGTCTGGCAGACAATGTCAAAGCGCCACAAAAACATATTTATAGTAACAGGTTTTATTGAGCGCAACAAAAAATCCGACACAATAACAAATTTTTCTTGTAGTACGTGGTTACTATATTTCTATGACGGATAACCTCACTGAACTTTGAATCTGGATCCACCACCGGATGTAGTCTAAAAAATGGTCATTATATATCATATCATTTTCCTTGATATGAACATATATATGTATCCAATTCCAGAAGAAGAGACACGTGAACATAAATGGAATGGAACATGCGTCGATAGAAACGTTTTATTATTTCTTTTTTTTAAGTTTTATTATTATTATTATTTTAAGTTAAAGGTTGTAAATGACAGTTTTAATTTAAAATGGTTGAGAAGACAATTATTCTTATATGCGTTCATTACGTTTTGTCATGTGTTCATTACATTTTTCATTCTTCTCAACTATTTTTTATCTTATCTTGTCTTTCTGTTTTTTTTTTTTTAAGAGGCGTTTTACTTTTTGAACATGCCTTTTCAGGTAAGTTTTGCTTTTTATCAGCTCCTGGTAATGTTCATCTATCATTGTCACGTACAAGACTCAAACATATATGTGTGACTACAATAAAGCCATCTAAGCAAAGGAATGGATCGAATAAACCGATTTTATTAACACCATGCTTTTCACTTTTAGGCACTACGATTACTACATGGTACCATGATTGTTTTTACACAAAAATATGTGTTATTGATATTGACGTTTCTTGAACACGACAAACGTCAATAACAATGACATTTCTTAAACATAACAAGCGTCATTAACAGTGATATTTCAACCGATGTTAGCGGCATGGTAAAATCAATTTTGTGTGGTGACATGCAAGAAAGTATAAAGTTGAACACATAATGTGGTACTGTGCTGTCTCCTCTAAAAAAAAAAAAAAAAACCTTGGCGTCCATTAAAAGCAACATAAACCTACTATATATGTAATATGTAGATGTATATATAATTATAGTCCGAAAGTTTTGAAGTTGTTGAGGTAGAATATATTTATTTATTACATGGCAATTTTGATAGCAGCTTCATCTCTGCAGCTGATCACAAGGCAAAATCCCACTTCATTTATTGAACCACATACATCAATTCTTGGATGCAAAACCAGATGGAGATTCAAGAAAACCCAAATATCTGCCCCTGTAAATTCATCTGCCTGCATTTTTTTCATTATTTTTTTATTTTTGGATTGGTTTCATATATTATGTGTTTGATATTTGGAACAGGTAGCACGATTGTTTCAGCCAGCTATATTTGAAGCTTCAAAGCTGCAAGTACATTTTTTAGGAGATGGTGAAAAAAAACATCCTGCAAAATTTCCAAGAACATACACTCTCACACATTGCGATCTAACCTCTAAGATCACTCTTTCCATTTCTCATACCATCAATATTTCCCAGGTCTTTTCTTTTCTTTTTTCTGTCTTATTCTTATAATTTTTTTTCCAATTCAAAAGCAATTACTTTTATTATTGCTACATTACAGTAGCTAGATATAGATACTAAAAGGGGAACATGGGCGGTTTTTTTTTTTGGTAATAATAAATTTCAGTTAGAGGGGTGGTATAACAAAGTGTACAGAGATGAAGTGGTGGCAGAATGGAGGAAAGTTAAAGAAAAGATGCATCTACATGTTCATTGTCACATTAGTGGGAGTAATTTCTTGTTGAACTGTTTCCCTAAGCTCAGATATTCTATCTTCTGCAATGAACTCCCCATGGTACGTAGTACGTACGTAATCCCCGCCGGCACTTTCTATAGAGATATATATGCATATATATAAATAATTTCTTGAAATCAATGTGTGGACTTACACCTATATATATATATATATATATGCGCATTCACGAAGCGATTTGATATCGAATCAGGTATTGAAGGCATTTGTCCATGGTGATAGTTACTTGCTAAACAGATATCCAGAATTACAGGAAGCTTTAGTTTTGGTTTATTTCCACTCCAACATTCCACAATTCAATAAAGTTGAGTGTTGGGGACCACTCGCGGAGGCATCCCTTTCTTCTTCTAAGGGAGCCCAGAAGGACAAAAATGGAAATCAAGAAATAAATGGAGATCAAACTCTCCCTCCTCTACCATGTCAAGAAGCTTGTTCATGTTGCTTCCCCATGATGAGCTTAATTCCATGGCCACAAAACTTCTTTGCTCAGAGTGATGAGGAACAAACTAATAATAACCAAGGCTTGCAGCAGCAAATATAACAATAACATATTTTCTGAATCTGCAAGTGATAAAAGAAACGGAAATTCTTTTGCGAAGACTCTTTAATATTGTATTTGATCAATGAGAGATTGCAGACATTGGAAAAATGTAACATCCCGACTTTTCAGAAAAGGGTAAAAGAGTCTTTTAACAAATTCAGGTTTTTCGGGTTATTTAATTAAACGATTTGAAGTATATTTATATATATATTTTTTGTTATATAAGAGAGAAAAAAACCAGATTTTTGTTAAGCAAGGGTGTTTTAGTAAAAAGGGGTTTATTTTGGAAGTGGGTATTTAAGGTTAACCTAACACTAATCTCCTAAACCTAATTAGAAATCAGTTTTCACGTTTCCCCCTCTCTCTCTGCGCAAATGAGAAAGAAAAGGAGAGACTAGAAGAGTTCTTCAACCATCAAAGGAAGGGTTGATCGTTTTTCCGAGCAAATTCAAGAGTTGGAATCGTCGTGTAGAGGATGGCGTTTTGCCTTCGGTTTGGTTGTGTTGCGCTGACTTTTCTCCGAGTTTTGATCCGGTTGGTGGTGCATTTAGGTAAGGAGAACTACCCCTATGATCTCAATTGTCTTTTATAAGGTTTAGATGTTTTTGTAAAGTGTTTTGGTGCTAGAAAGATGAGTTATTGGGTTGAGCATTGATCATAAGTGCTATGGTATGTCTAGATGTAGTTTTCGGTGTTTTTACGTGTTGTTCTTGCCGATGTTTGGTTTGGAAACGATCCGGAAATCGCATGATGATGATTTAGGGTTTGGGTCGAACCAGGTGGACGGGCGTCTGGTTCACTGGACGGGCGCCTGCTCGAGTACATTTCAGACGAGCGCCTGGCCTCTACGGACGGGCGCCTGGAAGTGTTGTTTTACATTCGAGATTGAAATCGTTTTAGGTGGACGGGCGTCAGGTATAGTGGACGGGCGTCCCGGCTTTGGGACGCGTCGCCCAAGAAAGTTCGAGACGGGCGCCCAGGGTCTTAAACGGGCGTCAGCTTGTTTTGTCCTTCTTTCTTTGTTGGTTGTCGTTTCAGCCTTATAAGCATGATTTATCTTTATGAAACCTTTATATATGATATGTTAATATGGTATAAACGTAGACAAGCCTGAATTGAGCTTCGATTCGTTCGGTTAAAACACCGAATGTACTCTTAAAGGGAGTTGAAGTTCGGATCCGTCGGGAAGAGCATGATAGGCTTGTGCTTTGATGAATTAGGATTCATCAACGCCTGCGTGTATGTGCTAGGACTTGTCCGTGTCTAGTGGTTCAGGAAGAGAGTAGTCTATGTGAGGGAGATTACTTGAAAATACTTAGGTTGGCTAGCTAATAACCTAATAAACAACGTACTTGACTAGTAAAAGATTAAACAACCTGTCTCTCTTGGCTAGGCACCAGGCTAAATCGCGATGCATGTGCTACCTCTGAAGGTGGAAGAACTTCGTAGGTCAAAAGACCCTAAGTACGGAGGGACTCTGCTTTGAGGTGTGCGTGCTATCGAGTCTACCTTTCTAGACTTCGTGGGTATTGGTGTGATCCACTAATATGTTGCAAAAGAGTGTTCCCAAGGTGGAAGAACTCTGAGGTCAAAGACCCTAAGTCTGAGAGGACTCTCTTTGAGGGGATCTTGGCGTAGTGCCCTTGAGTGCGGTTGTAACATAGATAGGTTAAGCTAGAAGCGATTAGTCACAACATGTTAATGAGCATGAAGTGAACCACTAGATTGAGTCGGTCTCACTTAAATAACTAATTAAATAATTATCTTTTCTTTATAAACTATAGTTGTTATCATAGCTTTCTCTTTCTTCTGAGCACGTTGTACTTACCTCGAATGCATATTTTTCTATGTGTTTGGGGGTGAGAAGACTAACAAAGTTGATCGAGTTAGCCCTTGAGCTCGTCGAGGAGTTCAATGACGTTTTGATGGCGTTGAAGTCACTCGATGTTTTCCTTCACTTTTCTTTTAAAGGTTGTACGGTTTATTTTGTAGATTCTCTTATAAGCTTGTTGTACTTTTATTTCAAGTTTGTGAGACTAGTTTGGTATCGTTCTTTTGAGGCATCGACGTTGTAAGTTTTATATCGTGGTCGTAAGCTTTTTCCTTTTTTACCCCTAGATGGTTTGTATTCTATTCTAGTAGCATTTATGTTTTATACCCGAGTCTTTTGGGCTTCCGTTGCTTTATTTTTGATACTGACGACGTAGAGGCTAGCGTATAATTTTAGATTTATTTAACGTTATACGCGCGAACGTTCTCTTCCGGATAAGGGCTCGGTATCTCGGGAGCGGGCGTTATGGTTGGTATCGAGAGAAGCGTTCTTGCTTTTCTAGGCTTCCCTTCCTTAAGATAAGACCTTTAAGACTGCTTAGTAACCATTCTGACTTCTTTGATCTTTCAGAATTGTAGGAATTCATAGAAGTTTCTTTGCTGACCTAAACTTTTGTTTTTAAGATAAGGTATCTTAGATCTTTTAGAACCTTTCGACTTCTTTTTGTTCTTGGTGGCAAATCGTAAAACTAAGAATCTTTAGACCTTGGTCAAGTTTCACTAGGACCAGGTGAAGAGTCTTCCTAGGCAAAGGTTAGTTAGAGTTCCAAGCTCACATCCTTTATGTGATGCCCTCTAGTGTTCCTTCTAGAATCTTTAGCAGAACCCTTCTCTTCTTTTGGAGCTTCTAGACTTTTCTCCTTTTGCTCTTTTCTTGGAGGATTTAAAGTTTTCTTATTGCGACCTTTTGATTCAATCATTACCTTGATTTTGTATTTTGGTGTTATGCAAAACGAGTAAAACAACTTTGTTCACGTTTCTATATGTCTTTTAATATTACTTTGATGTTTCAAAATTCTATAAATTTGCAGTCACTTAGAAATTGCCTTATCTACATTTTCTATTTTGGCATCAACTTAGTTTTCAATATGGATTGTTCATAAATTGTTTAACAAGGAGGAGTACTCTGTTCAGAAAATTCTGCAGCGGTACTCTTAATTATGAGTCTGTTTTGAATAAGCTAAACATCTTCAAATGACTTGAATTTTTGATATGTTGTAGAAAACTCTCTGATCTGAAATTTTTGTTTTGGAGTCAAGTGCTAATTCTTTCTAGTTTGAGTTCAATCTGCAAATTAATGCAGATTTTAAATTTCTGAAAGTTTTGACAGCTTAGTGATTGACGAAAATAATTATTTTTAACCAACTTATGCTTTTCCATAAATTCTGAATTTTGTGTAGCATATGTAAAGCTTGTATACCTACAACTTTTCTTTTTACATCTTGTTCAAAATTAATTTGGGTTACTTTGTGCAAGTCAATCATTTCATGGTTGATGTATGTACTTAAACTCTTAAAACCCTTTTAAGTACTTGTTCATGAAAGGCCATACAACATTCTTTCACCTTGGAAGTTTAGGTGTGGGGTAGTATGTGTTGGGAAGGCTTTGAAGCATAAGACCCTAACTTACTTGTTATCCAAAATAAGAAGTTTAGTGAGTAGATATTAAGTGTTGTAGATTTAATACCCTTTTGTGACAAGAAACACTTACATGGTGACTTTCCAATCCCATGTTTTCTTTAACGAGGTACTTTTTATAATCATTTGGATCCACACTTAGTTACCTCTAATTTCAAATGTTTTTCCCTTGCATACTATTTGTGACCAATGTGGTATTTGGATCATCCGTTTGAAACTTTTGAACTCGGTAAGAGTTCTTCCATGGCGAAGTTTTATTTTTCAAGTGTGCGCATACTTTGATGTTTTTTTTTTATGAAGATGTTTTCATGGTGTCAAATGCTTGATTTAAAGGAAATGAGTTTCTCATCCTTTGAACTATTTGAACTGGCAACTGCATACCCTTTCATTGCATCATGTTTAGCAAATTCGGGTCAATACACTTTTACATCCTAGTGATTACCTTCAATGCATCCCATACACGATGTTTTGGTGCAGAAAACTTTTGTTTAAAGACTCAACTCTTTTATTAGAATTTTATACATTTCGAAAACAGGTGGAAAGATCAAACTTTCTCAAAACATCCATTTTAATTACATAATCCTTTGTCTGCCGGTAAGAATACGTGAACAACCATTCCTTACCAAAGTGTTATTTAGTAACTCCAGGCCACTTTTAAAAAAAAAAAATTATATACATGTGTTCAAAAGTTCTATCGATAATTACTTTCAAGATACTGCATCTTTTACTCCCTATGAAATTTTTGTCTTTGAATAAGCGAGTAGTTGAACCTCCCTTACAACTCATGCACGTCTTTTTAAGCTACGTTTGATAAAGGATTTTAGCATGCAACTTATTTTGTTAAGAGTTTTCCTCGACAAAGAAAAAAAAAAAATTTACTACAGGTGTTAAGTTGTTTTGTTTTATTCTAAACCTTCTTTCTTCAAATTGGAAGAAATGACTTTCTGATTTTTTATTTTAAGAACAAAGGGTTGTCCTTATCCTTTGAACACTTTCCCCTTCAATTCAAAACCTTTTAACAAAATCACAATAGTCCTTATTGTGTGAATCTTTGAACGACACAAAAACATGCACTATTCGAAACTCTTGTGTTTTCTTTACTCAGTCGTCACTTATGATTTCTTCACGAAGCACTTCTCCGGTTTACCTTTATCTTTGAACCTTTGGAGAAGATGTTTTCCCTCTTTCAAAAATAATATTTTAACTGCAACGGTTGTTGAAAGAAATAGATTATGCATTTTCTGAATTCTTTTGCTTTCTTTTCCACGTTATCATTCATGACCCCTTTCGCAACATTTCACCAATTTACTTGGATTCTCAGCATGAAATCTTTCGAAAGAATATTATTAAATCTTCAAATTTTTATATATATTTATTATATGTATATGTACATATTTGAATAATATTTGAGACTTCTTCCACTTCTAGACCTTTCTATTGAACTCTTTAATAGCAAGTTTGTCTTTCTTTTGCATTCAATCATACCACTTACTTCAAGAGAAAGGAAAATGTTCCAATCTGGATTTTGTAGAATGACCTCAATTTGTGATAAATGTCTCAGTCAGAGTACTTTTGTTTTTAGTGACTTATCACAAGTACCCTCATATAGCAAATTTTATATATCATCCATTTTGCATTATCTAAACAAATGTTTTATTATATGCATGTGAACCAAGTTCAATCCGTCTTCATTTTGTGTTATACATCTCAAGATTTTCCTATTTGCTATCTCCCTTAGTAGTTTCAAATTTTCAAAATATTTGCATAACCATTCTTACCTTCCTTCTGGAATCAAAGTGAGGACAAGTTTAAAACTTTGTTTCTTATAGATGTGTTGTTTAAAAATAAACTCTTTCACAACTCCAATATTCTGTTGGACTATAAAATTATGGTTGCTGATAAACTCACTGTCGAAAGTCGTTTTCTTGTCTATAGGAAAGCCTTATAAGGTTGGTAGAAGATGTTTATATGGTTACCTTTTTGGAGACTAGGAAAGATTGAAGTTTGTCTATGGTTTGGATGTGTTATAGATGGTTTAGTCTTTGAATTGATAACAAGGCGGAATTGAAGTTCTTTAAGTTAATAGTTAGTTTCTTGAGGGTAAGGCGAATGTATAGATCAGAGTAACTTTTGTGTAAGTCTGGAAACTTCTGTAAGGGTGATGAATGGACAAAAAACCTGGAAGAATACTACATGTTAACTAGAGGATTGGCATGACTTTTGGGACAAAGTGTTATAGGAGGAGTTTAAGAAGTTAGGTTAGTAGAGTTGAGCATAAGGTAGATGAAAGGTGTGAATAAGATAGAATGGTGCTGGAGTCCAAGTGCAAGATTAGTTGTGTGGAAAGTAATCAAGTCTTGTCGATGAAATTACTAAGGTTCAAATCAGTTGGAGATATCATTGGTGTGTTTTTGAAAGTGAACTAAATGCACGCAAACCGGTATCTAAGTTGAGAGTGGTGTTGGTTACGGCAAGTTTCGAGGACGAAACTTCTTTTTAAGGGAAGAATGTAACATCCCGACTTTTGAGGAAAAGGGTAAAAGAGTCTTTTAACAAATTCAGTTTTCGGGTTATTTAATTAAACGATTTGAAGTATATTTATATATATATTTTTGTTATATAAGAGAAAAAACCAGATTTTTGTTAAGCAAGGGTGTTTTAGTAAAAGGGGTTTATTTTGGAAGTGGGTATTTAAGGTTAACCTAACACTAATCTCCTAAACCTAATTAGAAATCAGTTTTCACGTTTCCCCCTCTCTCTGCGCAAATGAGAAAGAAAAGGAGAGACTAGAAGAGTTCTTCAACCATCAAAGGAAGGGTTGATCGCTTTTTCCGAGCAAATTCAAGAGTTGGAATCGTAAAGTGTAGAGGAATGACGTTTTGCCTTCGGTTTGGTTGTGTTAAAGCAGACTTTTCTCGAGTTTTGATCCGGTTGGTGGCTGCATTTAGGTAAGGAGAACTACCCCTATGATCTCAATTGTCTTTATAAGGTTTAGATGTTTTTGTAAAGTGTTTTGGTGCTAGAAAGATGAGTTATTGGGTTGAGCATTGATCATAAGTGCTATGGTATGTCTAGATGTAGTTTTCGGTGTTTTTCTCGTGTTGTTCTTGCCGATGTTTGGTTTGGAAACGATCCGGAAATCGCATGATGATGATTAGGGTTTGGGTCGAACCCAGGTGGACGGGCGCCTGGTTCACTGGGACGGGCGTCTGGCTCGAGTACATTTCAGACAGCGCCTGGCCTCTCGGACGGGCGCCTGAAGTGTTGTTTTACATTCGAGATTGAAATCGTTTTAGGTGGACGGGCGTGCAGGTATAGTGGACGGGCGTCCCAGCTTTTGACGGGCGTCAAAGAAAGTTCGACGGGCGCCCAGGGTCTTAAACGGGCGTCTCAGCTTGTTTTGTCCTTCTTTCTTTGTTGGTTGTCGTTCAGCCTTATAAGCATGATTTATCTTTATGAAACCTTTATATATGATATGTTAATATGGTATAAACGTAGACAAGCCTGAATTGAGCTTCGATTCGTTCGGTTAAAACACCGAATGTACTCTTAAAAAGGAGTTGAAGTTCGGATCCGTCGGAAGAGCATGATAGGCTTGTGCTTTGATGAATTAGATTCATCAACGCCTGTGTATGTGCTAGGACTTGTCCGTGTCTAGTGGTCTAGGAAGAGAGTAGTCTATGTGAGGAGATTACTTGAAAATACTTAGGTTGGCTAGCTAATAACCTAATAAACAACGATCTTGACTAGTAAAAGATTAAACAACCTGTCTCTCTTGGCTAGGCACTGTGCTAAATCGCGATGCATGTGCTACCTCTGAAGGTGGAAGAACTTCAGAGTCAAAAGACCCTAAGCACGGAGGGACTCTGGCTGAGGTGTGCGTGCTATCGGAGTCTACCTTTCTAGACTTCGTGGGTATTGGTGTGATCCACTAATATGTTGCAAAAGAGTGTTCCCAAGGTGGAAGAACTCAGAGGTCAAAGACCCTAAGTCTGAGAGGACTCACGCCGGGGGACGCGCGTAGTGCCCTTGAGTGCGGTTGTAACATAGATAGGTTAAGCTAGAAACAGATTAGTCACAACATGTTAATGAGCATGAAGTGAACCCTAGATTGAGTCGGTCTCACTTAAATAACTAATTAAATAATTATCTTTTCTTTATAAACTATAGTTGTTATCATAGCTTCTCTTTCTTACTGAGTACGTTGTACTTACCTCGAATGCATATTTTTCTATGTGTTTGGGGGTGAGAAGACGAACAGGTTGATCAGGTTAGCCTTGAGCTCGTCGAGGAGTTCAATGACGTTTTGATGGCGTTGAAGTCACTCTGATGTTTTCCTTCACTTTTCTTTTAAAGGTTGTACGGTTTATTTTGTAGATTCTCTTATAAGCTTGTTGTACTTTTATTTCAAGTTTGTGAGACTAGTTTGGTATCGTTCTTTTGAGGCATCGTACGTTGTAAGTTTTATATCGTGGTCGTAAGCTTTTCCCTTTTTTTTTACCCCTAGATGGTTTGTATTCTATTCTAGTAGCATTTATGTTTTATACCCGAGTCTTTTGGGCTTCCGTTGCTTTATTTTTGATACGACGACGTAGAGGCTAGCGTATAATTTTAGATTTATTTAACGTTATACGCGCCGAACGTTCTCTTCCGGATAAGGGCTCGGTATCTGGGAGCGGGGCGTTACAAAAAAGTTTCTGTCCTGTGTCAACATGCGGATATACTACCTCAAAATTTTCCTACACACAGAGCTGGCCTTGTCATAAGGTAAGCCAGGCCCCGCGCGCGGCTTCAGAAAGAGAAATGATAAAAGAAAGACACAACCAATTGGCACAACGTTGATCTACATCATTGGTTTTTGTGACAACTATATAGATCAACGTTGTGGCAATTAATTAGTTGTGTATTTTCGTTGTGGCTGTATACTAAGAATAAATGTTATATTTTAGGCCTTTGGAGTTAATGTTATATTTAGGATCCCGAAATCTATTCATCCTCCTATTAAAAAAAATATCAATTGAAATCTTGTATATTACTTATATGAAAAATATCAATTGATGTTGTAGAAAGAACGAGAAATCTTGTATATTACCCTCTCCGTTCCACAATAACTAAGGCAGTTGCTAAAATATTTTGTTTCATTATATGTGAGGCAGTACAATTTTCAATACAACATTTATTGTGTTTTTACTTGATTTACCCTTATTTATTACACTATGAGTTATAAAAAAGATGGTCACATTAATTATATTCAATGACATTCTAGTCATTTCATTGTAAAAGTTAATATATTAACTCACTTTCTTAATATGCGTGATTTTGACATGTCTGTTTGACTCTTTTTCGAAGATGATTTTTTGTTCTAATTGAAGACATAGTGACTAGAAGCATTGATTTCAGAGAATGCTACTGCAAATTGGTTTCTATTATTATTTGTTTTTATGTGTTCGTAGTTTTCTTTATAGTTGTAATTCTAAAATAAATTCTTTTGAATGTTTGTCAGATTGCATTACTAATAATGTTGCAAATGTTTTATTTTCAGTTTTGCAGATTTACCTTCGAATTTCTAAGTTGTTGTTTAATTAAGAAAATGACTCCTAATAAGGAATGGATGAGTTTATGGCGTGATCGATTGAATGAAAAATACAAGGCTGGGATTCAAGAATTTTTTATAAGTAGTATGCTCATGCTATGGAAGCTGGTTACCTGGAAAAAGTAGAAGAACTCTGTACGCGTTACTGCCTTGAAGGTTTTATTAATTTCAAAGGTAATCTGATACTTGGCCATTTTGAACTAGGAATACATATTTTAAGAATTGTTTGCACATCTCTTTTATTTGCTTAGTTATGGATATCAGGACATGTTTTGTAAAGTAGTGGTCTCTGCTGATTCATAACGTCCCCTCGTGATGATACTTTTTTGCAGATACCGAGGCACATTCTTTATCCAACAACTATTTACGGCTTGATGAACTTGCCGTCGAGGACGTCGTATGGGTTGATGATAGCACTGCATTGCCTGCTGCCACAGTAGAGATTGAGGAATGCAAGGTGGTGTTCTACAATTCTTGTTAATAAAGAAGAAATGATTATTGGGTTTGATATATTTACATGACTAGCTAGGACTCTATTTCATATCAGATTAGCTAGGACTCTGTTTAAATTTGTTCAATCTGTTGTCAATGTAGCATATTCTATTTGGCAAGAACTCTTTTGATGATGGAAAAATACTCTCATTGGATGTATTTTAAGAAGAATGATGGACAGAATTAATGAGGGGCTCATTATTAGAAATGACGGTAAATTTCATCAATAAAATGTATATAATGAGGGAAAACGACCTATAATGAGGAAAACTATTTTCATTAAATTTTGATTTTGTGATGGGCAAATGACCTTATAGTGAGGCTATAAATTATCATTAAATCATGATTTAGTGAGGCGAATGGTAGAATAGTGATGGAATTTTCTCGTTGTTAAAAATGTTTTAGTGAGAGTACTATTTCTGTCATGAACTATATTTTAATGACACAAACTTACCATCATTATTACTTTTACATGTAGAAGCAACAACAATGAAGGGCGGTGAGGGTAAATTTCCCTTCATTAAAAGTCTTTAATGACGGGAAATGGACATTTAATGAGAGGATTTACCCTCATTAAAACTCGATTTTCTTGTAGTGACAACTGCCTTAGATAAATTGAAACAAAGAAAGTATTTATTTAAAATATTTTTGGAATCAGTGAAAAAGTAGAAGAAAAAAAACGTGGATCCGCCAATGTTCATGCTTTGTTTAATTAGTAGGGATGTTATAAAATGTATACTAGTTGTTAGAAAGACATGTTATTTAGCCTTAATAATGTTTTCGCATGGACACATTGATTGCTTTTAGAATACAACGCTACCACTTGCGAGTATCATATCTTTTCATTTTTACTCTGTTTCTAATACTATGGAGTATTATGTAAAAGAAAGTAAAAATTCTAATACTATGAAGTATTATGTAAAAGAAAGTAAAAATAGAACGATATAATGAATGTTGTTTAATACAACCTTACTCGAATACATTAAAGATAAGCATTAGGATTGTATCCTTAATTAACAAGTCTATGAGGATAGAACAAACCTGAATTTGAATCATTTGAAAATCGGTAATTACAAGCATTTTCATATGGAAGGAAATTATAAATTGGTGAAATTTGGTAATATCCCACGTTGAAACGTGAAGAATCATTACCAAGATACAAGGTTGAGACATTATGAGATTCGATAACTTGCGTTGATCATTTTAGGTCAAATGAAAACTATGGGGCAAAGCGGTTACCGGATCAATTATAAGGTGTTATAAGTGGTACGTATCAGAGCTAACTCCCAGATGAAACTAAGGACATGTTTGGTATTATGAACCTAATTATTTTTTTTTGTTCTTTTCTCAACAATTGCTACATGTTTTTTTTTTGTCAAAACCGGATATTTTATTGATATACACCAAAAAATTGTACAATGAAATGTTCAAAATATGTACAAAGAGCTAAATTAAGAAACTAATTTCATAATCAACTCCACACTACCCAAAGTTCCCTCGCTCGTCGGATAGCTTCAGAGATGTAAATCATCTTTGAGGGGCGTGAGCGATCGTGCTGATGAAACTCGTAGTTACGTCAGTACCACAATCCTTGCACAATCTCTCGAAACAGAAATCTCCAAAAATCAATGTTATCGTGCCTGTACATGTTACTTTTCAGGCAGTTAGCCAACCAAGTCATCGGATCGTCAGGTTGAGCAAAGGTCGTCCAGCAACTTCGATGAATGATTTGTTTCCATACGGCATTGGACCAATGGCAGTCACGAATCGCATGCAAAGTAGACTCCGACAGTGTTCCACAAGCAAAGTAAATATCGTTATCACCTATGTGGCGGCTTTTTAGAAATCCCGCAGTAGGTAGAGCATCTCGACAGATCAACCAAAATAGCATATAACCTCTAAGTGGCCCCTTAATGCCCCATATTAATTTGCAGCAGTCGTCGTTTGTACTAATCGGGACATGGTTGTGCTTAGCTAATTCAAAATAGGCAGAACCTACCGTAAATTTACCTGAAGCAGTAGGCTTCCAAATAGGCACATCTGCTTTGCTGCACATCTCCTTGAAGAGGCTTTTGAGTTCGATGACACCGGCAATGCTATTTGGAATTGCTACATGTTTGGCTACCATTTAGAACAGTTGTGTGAGATTTTTTCCATAAAAAAACCATTTTTTTAAAAACTTTTTTAGTCAAACACTTTTCTCAACTCATTTTATTTTCTTTTCTCATATCTAGTCTTATCATTTTTCTTTTCTAATATTGTGTGTATATACCGAACACGCCGTCACATCATGAGAAAAAGTGTGAGTATAAACTTCGTTGCAATGTGTTGCCAATTAATGAAATATTGTTCTAGTGATGAAAATGTAGGCATCACCGAGCTAAATTTCCGATTAGTCTGGCTAGTTAGTCTCGAATACCGGAGACTGATATGTTGAAACGAAAATGATTTCAAGTTTCAAATTCAATTCCCGTAATAGACATTTATGTTCACGTCAAGAAAAATAAAAAAATAAAAACGTGGGTTAAAACTCTTTGATCACTATGGGGAGTAACATCATACACAAATAATTTTCAGGGTACGTAACATGACGAGGTTCAACCGCTATAAAGTCGAAACTTACGGTAAAAGTTCAACCGATCGAAAAGTCAAAAAATCATACTTGGCTTTTCAGATTGTTGAATATGTTCAGATATGTTGATGAATCCACAAGACATGATTAAATTATATTTACGAAGCAGACTACAGTTTTTTGTTTTTTTTTTTTTCTTTCTGAAACGAAATTCCATTACAAAGATCCAAAAATTACAAAGCAACCGACCGTCTGACTTCCTCTTCAACATTACAGTTTTATAATTGGAGTGAACAATAATTCATACCTTGGCATGAAATGAAAACGTGATACATACGGACTACAGTGCATGTCACTCATTGGAAATGAACAAATGAAGGGCCGCTTGATAACAACTTATGCAATTTCCTGAAGAAGAAATATCAAATGAATGTGGAGCAGATCTAGGTGCCACCGACAATATAAACGTTTCTTTTTCTCGCCCACAAGCAAATCTCACTGGCTACTAGCCTGCTGCTATGTCGGTCGTTTTGACTTTGGACACACAGATTAAGTAACACAATAAATGTTCAAATTTTTAATACTTTTAGACTAAAATACCTTTTCTGATGGATTTATAAAGGAAAATTGAAATGGAATACTAACTGCCAATATATCATTTATTGCTTTATCATAATGACAACTTTTTGGACTCTTCCATTTTTTAATTTTTTGATGTTTTATTTTTTCCAAAAGTATAAAATACTAGTATAAAAAAATGTGAAGTTTAGGAGGAGGGGTAGATTAGGAAAAATAGCATTAATGATTAAATTGGAAGGTGAAAACGACTTATATTATGGGAGGGTAGAAAATAGGCAAAACGACTTATAATTTGGGACGGAGATATTAATCTCTCAAGTACGTCGTGATTTGCCACAACAAAATGACCACACAACATATTTCAAATCCAGACCATTGATTATATATAATCAATGGTCTGGACTTAGGTTAAATAATTAACTACTCACCTTAATATGTGTGCTTTGACAACTGCAACAGTTAAATAAGAACGGATGAAGTATATATATATAGTTTGATCTTCTACCTTTGTTGATATTGATGACATGCTATATAAAGTTGAATATGAAAACATGCCTATTATTTGATATTCTTGTGGTACCGTAGGACATAGCAAGATCGTCACTGTGATATCGAAGGCCCTAAGCCAAAATAAATTTAAAGCATTTAAACGTGTGAAAAAATATGTAACTACTATTTTTAGAGTATACTAGGTTGATGAGCAACGTATAAAAAATGTAATGAAATTCGGTTAGACTTTTTTTAACTAGATTTTTGTATGAATTTGGGCCTTAAAGAATATTTTAGATTAAGTGAAAAATAAAATTGAAGCAAAAAAACACAGCTCGCTAAAACTTGTGAAAATAAAAAAGGCTTCAAATTACAAATCTTGGCGCCTTGCGCCAGTGGCATTTTGTTGGCTGTCATGAGGGACGGCGCAGGGCATAGGAAGGATTCTTATCCTTCGTCTATGGCCAGAAATTCTGAAAAAAAAAAGGATGGTGAGGTCCCTATTACCCCAAGTGCGAATGAGGAGTTATGCTGAGACATATGTTTCTAATAAAGACCCTTGGGCCTCATCCTATGGACCTTGGATGCAAGTGGGCTATAACAGGAAAAGGAAACCTCATGCTGCTTTTAAGAGCAACCGTAATGGTCTGGTAAAAAAACTCAATCCATTCTTACATGTAATAATGTCTATGTGGAAGTTCAAGATTGGTTGAAATTTGTAGATAGATTTTATTAATACATGACATGATTGGGTAATAGTTGAAATTTTTTTTCCCTCTTTTAGCTTTGTGATGGAGAGAGAAAAAGTACATATGAAAGGATGTCATTTACTTAAATAAAATAAAAAAGTGGTGGTTGGTGCTTTTTGTCGAAGACAATGATCTATACGGTTGTCTAAATGTAGAGAATGGAATAGATAATCTCTGGCAAAAACTCTCTACATTACCTTCATTATTTTATATTTTTGCATTTTCCTCTCTCCACTCTGTCAATTGGGACATAGACATTGGCTACATTAGTCCCACCACTCTTGCTCTAAGAGCAACCCTAATGGTAAATAAATTTGATCTCTTCTAAAATCACAATTTTTGACGCATGGCATTTTACTACTGGTTTGACTTTTTAATGAATGGTAAAAGAGAGTGAATATTGAAAATGTGTGGTAATGGTTAAAATTATCCTCTTACTAGTCATCCTTTCAATTTTTGACACATGAGTTTCTTTTTTCTCCTAATTAAAAATGGTTGGTTTGGGCCCCTGAATTCTCTTTTTTGCAGAGAACATGTTCTCTTCTTTTCTATAAATTTAGATGATGACATAGAGAATGTCTACAAAAATTACTCTATTTTATCATCATTATTTCATCTCTTATTTTATCTCATACTCTATTCTGACATTTGACAGTAGAATATGGCTATAGAGCCATCACTATGGTTGCTCTAACAAGCCCAACAACCAAAAGAAAGATGCCTCAAATGCTTTGAAAGATCTGGATAAGGGAACTGTCCTTTGAAGATAATAATGGGACCCACAACAAAAGAAATAATTCATTTATAAGACCTTAAACACACAGTCAATGAAAAATCTAGACAAGAGAATACTGGTCAAGGAAAGAAGAATCATGCAAGACACTTTAGTGCAAGACTAGCCCCTCTTCTGATAACTTTGGAAAGAAAGAGATAACTTGTAGAAAGGTGACCACAACTGGCATGAATAATCCCTGTGAAAGTACAGCTAGTGAATACGAAACCTTGGAAAGAACCCTAAGGGGATCCTCTCCCATATAGAACCTTGGAAAGAACCCTCTCTAAAGACAAAACTCTTATATCTGTTATTTTGAAATATGTTGAGTGGAAAGAAGCAACATCCTCCTCTAGAAAACAGAATCAGAAACCCTTCAAGGACATAGCTACATCTCCTAGCAGAATAAGATGATATATGTGTAATGCTAGAATTTGTGCACAAAGAGTATATATCTATGTGTGTGTGTGTGTGTGTGTGTGTGTGTGTGTGTTAGCAACTGCAATAGTTAAATAGGAACGGAGGGAGTATATATATATAGTTTGATCTTCTACCTTTGTTGATATTGATGACATGCTATAAAGATATTCTAGATAAGTCCAAGATCTTTTTCAATGACAACATGAATAGGGATATAGCTAGTTACATCCTCTGTCAGACTGGCATGAGTAGAACTTGTAATTTTGGTAAATATTTGGGAGTTCCTCTCAATTCTTGAAATAGTTACCAGCAGGACCTTTGATCCAAAATGTCCACAAAAGACTCTCTGGATGGAAAAATATAAACTCTTGAGTAGAGCTAGTAAGTTGACTCTTATTAATTATGTAAACTCTTCTTTATCTGCCTTGTTGATGCAAAGCAGTTGGATTCCCCAAAAGACTTGTGATAGCTTAGACCAATTTAATAGAGATTTCTTATAGGGTAACAACTCTAATAGCAAGGGTGTTCATTTGATTAAATGGGACAAGATTTCTAAACCTAAAAGTTTGGGGGGTTTGGGTATTAGATGACCAAATATAACAATATTGCCCTCCTAGCTAAAATTGGTGCTAATCTTATGGCTTATACTACCAAATCTGGATATTTTTCTCTTTTTGATGATACGATTTCCTTTGATGAAAGCAATCAACGGAAGAAGCTGTGGATGATCAAAGCTCCCTACAAATTGAAATTTATGCTGTATTTGCTGCTTCATGGTAAGATCCATTCTGATGCTGAAAGGTTGAAGAGAAATATGAGCACTTATACTCCTTGTGATAGATGATGTTCTACCCCTTTTGAAGATATTAACCATACTTCCAGAATGTGTTATAATGCTAGAGCTATTTGGAGCTTGATGACGGTCAAATTGGTATCATTATTTACCATCAATCTACCTCAGATTTGTGTTCACAATGGGGATAATATGTATGAAATCATGAGTTAATTAGCTAAATGTGATTAAGTCACGTCCGGGGTGACTAAATTGGTATTATGCGTATTAACCGTGTATTTTATGCGTTATTTGCTAGAAATAGAAGCTACCATGTGTGGTATGGTTTTATTGACAGATGGACGAGTGTTCGAGCATCATTTGGGCTGAATAAGAGTCAATCGATAGAGAACTGAACGGAGCTGAAGGTTGAAGTGTTTCGAGCGGAGATTGGACCCGAGAATCTGATTGATGATCTTGCAACGCATTTTCCGAAGATTTAAAAGACGAATTGGGCTTGGACTTCTACATAAAAGTTGTAGGTCTTGAAACAAGGATTCCAACACACTTTGAATCACTCAAATCGTAGTTACGTAGGTCAAGTTATGGTCCAAATACCGAAGCTGGACCTAGGGTATTCCAAGTTAAGTCGGCAGGAAGAAAAAGACAAAAATACCCCTGGTAAACCGGGAGTTACCCTCTATTTACCGAGCCCTAGAATCTTCCAGAAACGTGTTTTCTTGTCCTCCAAGTATTGTGTTTACCCCTAAGTCAGTTTATACACCTATATAAGACCATTCAGAGCTGCGTAATTGTATTAATCAATAAATCATCATCCATTCTATTAGTTATTAATAAATTAGATACAATGTAGTCTTTTGGATATTAAAACTTATTTTCTTCTTTTCTTCTTGCAATTAAAGCATGAGTCATTAATTATTGAATTGTGCTTGGTTTACGATCTTCATGGATCGTCTTGAGTCGCCGGAGAGAGAGAATAGAAAAGTAGATATGTTCTTCGTTATGGGTAAGATCTATTCCAATGTTTTATTTCTTTTCTTAGATTCATGATTGTTCTTGCATTAGATCCAGATTATGCTTGCATCTAATCATCTATGAATTAATTAAACGAACCTTAGTCTTTATTATTCGATTCGTTAATATGAAACGCAGAATTATGGGTTGTGCTCTTCAGATCTGCAACGGTCTTTATCGCTAGATCTGAATACCTAGTAAATCCTAATTTTGTGGTTCGGCGTCAGCTACGTTGATAGACAGATATAATTTACATGTTTTTAGCCTGATCACCTAATTGCATGTCATCGTAAATTAGCATGAAGTACTGATAGTGAAGTGTTAATTTAGACATAGTTTGATGGACCCTAAAAACGTGTTAATCAGTGTCGATAGCTGCCTAGGCGGGTTAGCGGTATGAGTTAGGGCTCAATACTGGCAATTCTAGTTCTTTATGCGTATGGGTTATTACGGACCAATTAAGGAGGGTAGCTGGCGTATAGATTATCTACTACCATGGTCGGAGTACATAGAGTTAGGAATTGTACCCGTAGCTTAATTACAAATATGGATCAGATAAGGATTAAGGGGAGTTTAGTTATGAACAGATTGGTTAATGCCTTTTCAATATATGATTGACCATGAGTTTATTTGCATCTCTTTTATTTACTTGTTCTTTATGTTGGTCAATGACCACCCCTATCCGGTTGACCAATGAATTGTGGTTGTGTTTAACGTAATTAAATAATAGTCTCTGTGGGATCGACTCGACTCTTCTCGGTATACTACGATTGACGCAATCTTTTTGCTAAGACGTCGTGTGTATTAGTGAATTGCACACGCGATCAGAGCTCTAAGGATATTTTAAAACATTTTGTTAATGACTCCTAAATGCCATGAATTTTAGCATCAACAGAAATGAGTTATATTTTGTAGCCCATGGATCACCTTTTTTTCTTTTTACGATTTGGAAAATGTGGTTAGACAAATATTCCAGTTTTTTAGCACAAGAGGAATAGAGTACAAGACTCTTCTAATTCTATCAATCTTATGTGCTCAAGAATACTCCTCTATGAAGTGTTGTAATAATTTGATTTCTCTGTCTTACAATGAACCTTCATGGATTGTTTGGGAACCCCCTACTGAAGGATGAATCAAAGTTAATACAGATGCTAGCTGCATTGATTTTGATGAAAATTGCAAAGGGATGGTCTCCGTTGGTGGAGTTTTCAGAGACAATAATGGTAGATGAATCAGAGGATTCAAGCTGAGCTTTTGGCCATTAAAGAAGCTATTTGGATAGCAAAGAAAACTATGGTGTTAATGGCGTTTGGGTTGAGTCGGATTCATTGGCAGCTGTGATGACTATTGGGATCAAAAGCAGAGACGAAGAAGGCAAGGCTCTTATTGATGATATTGTTGCAATGACTAGCCAAGGAATGGAAGTCAAGATCTCCTATCAACCAAGACCAAGCCATCAGAGCTGCTGATCAAATGGCGAGAAACGGTCACAAGGGAAACTTTGGTGTCGAGAAAGTTCAAGAGCATCCGGAGAATGTACAATCAAATCAACACCACAACACACGGTACATTGCACTGGCTCACTGCAAATATTCCCATCTTGATAAATGTATACAGTATACTTGGTGTGAGAAAGACATGTTATTTAGCCTTAATGCATGGACTCAGAGAACCAGAATAATCAATAAATTATTTACAAAAACATTCATAATTAATTACAAACAAAGGTAAGGGAGATATTATTATTGAGAATTTAATAACATCTCCCTCTATATATACGGCAAAGTCGATCCATTACACCACCAAACATAAATTTCCTCTGTATCTTGCAAGTCTTTCTTCTCTAAAGTGGCATTGAAATTTAATAAATAAACCCCTCCCACCCCTCAACTTGACCAGAAATTACGTCGCCACTGCCTACTTCATCGAATCACCGTATCTGAGTTCTTCCCAAGCATGAAGATCCGATTTCACGACCCGTGTTCTGCAGAAATGGCATTTACTGTAAGTGTGAGGATCAAACAGCTTCCAGCAGAAAATATAAAAATGCAGTATATTTAATAGAAAAATTAAGATTAAAATATGACCATAAATGAAAGACTACTGCTCACCTGAGATTTTACTGAGGGGAATACATTCCAGAACCTGAGTGTCTCGTCTCCTGCTCCAGTAACAATAGTCTAAGCCCAAAAAAAAGAGCAAGATTAGTTTTTTTTGTTGTTGTTGTTGTTGTTTTTTTTTTAACTTTGAAGCCTATGCTACAAAAAAGACCTGGAAATCAAGTCCTTGTTTTACAGATTTGACCTTTGACGTTTTTATCTTGCAACATCTTAAAATAGGAACTTTTTAATTGAGACAATATTGGACCTTCACCTTGTAAATATATTTCTAAACTTTTTTCAGATTTAAGGCAGTCCTCCAAATAGTCTATGATTTCCGTCGGACGTTAAACACACACCTTTCGTATAGAAGGTTCAATAGGTCTCAATTGATTACTTTATTAGTCCAAGTTAAACAAATGTTGCTAAAAAGAGTTTAAGGTCAAATGTGTATGCAGATAAAGGGGGGCGTCTTTGTCCAAATAGAAGACTAAAAACATGGAATTTGATGAACATTTTGCTGAAGGGGTACCTGTCCATCTGGTGATATGGCAAGGTAAAGAACCCTAAACGTATGTCCTGTGAGCGTGGCCAACTGCATTGCCATGTTGTGATATAAGATATAGAAAAAAAAAATACACTTATAAAAACCCCAGCAGAAGACACAAACTTGAAATCGTTATGCAGAATAGGCAACAATACCTTTGACATTGTTGGATATCTCCAGACTATTATTTGATTTTGAGAGTATCCGTGGGTGCTTACGAGTTCATTAACATTCTTGGACCACACGAGATTGCACACCTGTCAAGCAGCAAAACATAAAATGATAGATCAATACCAAACAAGATTTTATTAGTGCCCCAAAAAGGTTTTCAAAATGTGGAAATCCTCTTCAAATCAAGAATGCCCACCTGACTGCCCGTATCCATGCAGCTCAAGTGCGTGTTTTTTGTTGTGTTCCAGAAGCGAATGCATCTGTCAGCCGTGCCACCGCCAGAAGCAAGAAGTCCATGCACATGCGGGGACCATGCAATTGCTTTCACAGCAGCAGTGTGCTCACAGTATTTCAAAACAGGTTGAGTTGAGTTTTGGTTCCAAACAAAAAGCTGCACATCGTGATGACATTTTGCATAAGAAAGATGGATGTGTTTTAACAAATGTATGAAAGAAGGTTAACACTACGAGGATTTTTACAGAGAACGGGAAAAGCCACATACCCGATTATCATTTCCACCCGATGCAAGTTTGCGGTTGTCATAAGACCACTTAAGTCCACAAACCTAACCCGATACAACAGAAAAAATGATTAATAGGAAGTTACAGATATCATCAACCAGCCATAATATTCATACAACATTAAGAATTAGAGTTCGACCTCGGACTTGTGTCCACTTAGCTTGCTAACAAAATCTTCCTGAGTACGTATATCACGCTGAAGAATACTTTTGTCACGGCTTCCTGAAGATAACAATGACGAGCTCCATGCTAGAGCACCCACTCGTTGACGATGCCCCTCCATAGTTCTTATTCTCTTACAGCGAGAGGCATCCCAGATCTAGATGGAAAAACGAGAAACCACTAGTTTACGGTTCTAGATGCTAGATAATAAACCTAACTAAACACAAAAACACAGGCCAGATCTAATGTGAAAAAGACTCAATAATGAAGAGAAATAAGATGTAGTAACACACCCAAATAACAAGCATTCAATAAAATATTCAATTGTTCATGCTGTCAAACTATGCCCTTACAGTAGCCAATGAAGTGACATCCATCTGCCTTCATTCTAGTGTGCTAAACGGGTTTCGACATGAAAAAAAAAGTTAAGCTTCAGGAATGCAACATTGTGCAAAATCAGCACAAATTTAAGACTTCCAACCCACGATCCTAAAGACAAGATTTTAGTACTTACAGTACAACTTTTTTGAGCTACATGCCAATTTGATCATCAAAGCTATCAGATTAAAAACTAATGGAATCCCAAGTTCAACCTCTAACAGCTCGTTAAAATAAAGACCACAAGTTGTGTAAACTTAACTTAATCAAATTCATCTGCATTGGCTAATACAAGGAAGTCCGCATACATTAGCAGAGGAACAAGATTACTGGCACAACTCCATAGTGTCTTACCTGAAGTTTCCCAGAGCTAGTTCCAACAGCAAGGTGTGTATTACGTTGAGCCCATCCAACCGAGCACACACTATCATCACCCAAATCGCAAAGCTTTACAACCTGCATACAACAGTCAGATTCATATTAAAACCATCCAAATAAAACTGAAAGATTATTGCTTCTGAAACTCAAAAACTCCAAACAGTCACATAATCAAATATTAAGAAGGAATTAACTAACCTTGCTACTAGAAGCATGCCATAAATAAACGCAATTTCCCAAACCTACAGTCAACACATTGTTCGATGACCAGTCCACAAGATTCAAGTAAAAATCATCTTGCAATGCGGGCGCATCCAAAACCTAAGACAAACAACAGAGTTCATAAATACAATATTGTCACACAACCTACACAATCAGAAATGTCTAATTTCACTAATAAAAAGAAATTTTACTCACAAGCTAAAAATTCAACCACACAAGCTAAAAATTCAAGAAGAGACGTCTAATTAACAAGAAAAAAAGAAAGAAAGAATCAACCTTGTAAGGTGTGCGAAGGACTTTTCTTGGAGCCTTAACACGACTAGGAGAAACCCCAGGGACGTGATCATCAAATCCATAAGGAAACAAAGAATCCAAAGCCCTTCTCGTCTCAATTTTATACTTAAAGATATTACGATTAGAAGGACTAATCTGCAAATTCTTGCCGTGAATCCCACCAATCTTATCCGGTGTGACCGGCGGCACTACATCCGGCCCAAAGCACGCGGCGCGAAGGAGGGTAATGTAAGCACTATTAGAGTTATCATCGGCGGTAGAAGAGTGGGAAGAATTTGGGAGGTCAAAAAGAGCAAAATTGGAAGAAGACCGACAGGGAATAAAACGGTCGCCGGTGATACTACGGGAAGGAGAAGGATGGTAAGAGTTGATATTGGGCATTAGATGAGTTCGTAGTGGAGTTTGAAAGGGCTCACCGGAGGTGAAGGCGGAGGTGGAGGTGGAGGGCTGAGGTGGGGTGGTGGGAGCATCCATATGTTGGTGATCTGAGATCGAAAAGAGGCAGGTAAAGAAGAAAAATCTGGTGACTTTTGGGTTGGGTAAATGCTTGATCACGGTTAATTTTACCGGGAAAATTGAGTAACAGCAAAAGGTTATTGCGGGAAAATCGATTATATATAGAAAAACAATTTTTTTTTTTGTTTTGGATTACATCACACTAAATCTAATGAGACATTATATCGACAGTGTAACGTTTAGATTTCATATGAATAATGTTACTTTCCAATTATTGAACTCATAATGTGATGCCAGGCTTTAAAATTGAGGTTAAAGGTCGTAAATGACTGTTTTTTATTTAAAATGAGGAAAACGCAGCGAAAAAAAAAGATAGTGGTTGAGACAAAATAGCACGTATTCTTATATGTATTCATTACTGTGGCATGTAAGAATACGCGCTGTATTTTTCAAACCATTATTTTTATTATCTTTTTTCTCATTTCATATCTTATTTTGTTTCTACGACCTCCTACTTCTTAAAATCGAGTATCATGAAAATTATACAAGGGAAATTAATTGCCAGAAGGAAAACATGATAAAAGGAAATAAATCTTCCTAAAGGATACATAACGTATTTTACTTGGATTTTTTTTTTCAAACTTCCTGGAAAAAAAAAATCGGAGAAACAAATTATATTTCAAACTTTATCTAGATAAACATTCACACAATTTTTTAACACAATAAGAAAAAATAAAAATACGGATTTTGACGGTTTTGGTTTTCATGTTTTAGCTTTGTTAAAAAAAAATACTACATCCGTCCTAAAATATAAGTATTTTTAGTTTTTTTTGTTTTGTCCCATAATGTAAGTTCATTTAAATAACCAAGAAAGCGTTTATTACATTTTTCTATTTTTACCCCTCATTTATTATCTATTCACCCCCTTTTTACTACTCTACATTAATAATAGTCAAATGTTATTTTAGACTTTTCCATCAAAATTAATGACACATAACCAATTTAACCAACTTTCTTAATCTATGTGAAATACCCTAAAAGGACTTACATTTTGGGACTGAGGTAGTAACTCTTAAGAAGATCAGTGCTCGAATCCCGTTAGAGGCAAAAAAAAAAAACAAAAAAAACACAAAAAACTCTTATGTTTCTGAATGACACTTTTGGCCTCTTATTTTTGTATTTTGTTTCAATTTCAGGACAACTTATGTTTCTGAATGACACTTTTAGTCCATCATGTTTGTATTTTGTTTCGATTTTAGGACAATTACCTATTAACCGTCTAAGTTAATGTCGACTAAACGTTTGATGATACAACATGGCAACCACGTATGCTTTCATATATCATTTAAACGATTAAACGTCGACATTCCTCTCATTCATCTCTCAAATCCCTGATTTCTTTCCCTCAAATTGACACAGTTGCAGAACAAAAAAATCTCTACAATGTATTTAATTTTTCTTAATGTCGATGTTTAATTGTTTAGATAGTATATGAAAGCACACGTGGCTGCCAGGTTAGATCAAACGTTTAGTCGACGTTAACTTAGATGTTAAACCAGGTATTTGTCCTAAAATTGAAACAAAATACAAACTTAAGGACTAAAAGTGTCATTCAAAAACATAAGAGTTATTTTTGAAACAAAAACTAAAACATGAGGGACCAAAAATATATCTTTCAAGTTACTGCCCCTCTATTAAACATATGGAAATAATTATATTTTCTTTAGAGTTTAAGGAGGATGGTAAGACCGACGACACATGATATCATTCGCGTATAGACTGAGTGTTGATTCTGGCAATCGGATCATCGAACGATGATCCGATAAGCTTTATACAATGAGCCTGCAAAACAAACAAGACGTGAGAGGTCCCGGAGCTTGTCTCCGAGAGCCACTCCGACGCTCAAGTCAATATGATGATAGAGAAAATTCTATAAACGTGAGTATGTAATGTAAAAGTATGTGTATAGCTAGCGTACCTTGTGAATGAGGATGATGACCCATATTTATAATGTTCCCTCATGGGACGGTATGTTGTTGCGCTTTAAAACGGTGGACCGTATTGTCTCGGGGCAGTTATGAGACCGTGATGGGGTAGTTATGAATCACAGAGTAGTGCCTAGAATGATGGCTTAATGGATGTAACGGTTATCTGAGACCGATGACAACCTCCGTCACATTGGATATAATGGACCAAGGGTGACCTGCACCACGTCGGCCATAAGGGATTGTAGACGACATATGTCATGCACACTAGCCCAATGATATATATAAAGACGACATGCACCATGTTGAAGATGAGTCTTGCCGATAAAGGCTCGATGTCAAGATGAGCCCATGCTAGCCTGTGTGTTGAGGTAGTCTTGATTACCTCGTTTGAACCCTAATGAGTGTTATATGTAACGTTTAAATTTATTTCAGGTGGAGAGATAAGTTTGGATGTGAAGATTAGTAAGAGTACGTGAGATGCGGTTGACGAGATTATTGAGTTTCGTGAAATTGGATAAACATGTAGACGGGTGGAGGGGGATGAGATCCCTCTCGGCACACAATGATTAGTGCAATGATGAATTTAACTACACATTAGTAAACCGAAGAATATTTTATCGCAGAATTTTTCATCACTAAAAATGAAAACGACAATGTTTTGATGATGACGTGTAAAAACACACCATCAACTTACCTAATTTCACAGGAGCATCCCACGTAAGAGGATCCGAGTTCGGGTGGAGGGGCCGTATTAGTGAGGGTTCGTAGTTTGTTTAATTTTATATTTTGTGTAACTAATAAGATGAAATAATTATTGTTAGGTCCTATATGGATCCTTAGCTAGGTGTAAAGGCACAGAAGGGGGGTTGAATGTGCTTTAAAACTTTTTAAAATCGTTTTGAAACAACCTATGTCCCAGTTTCACTGTTTTTCATACACACCTAGTTGTATCACCTTATTCAAGTGACTACAAAGCTTTAAACACTAATTTTTCGATTCAGCTCTCTTCCTCTCATGTCAAGCTACCACTTTCATGTTTTAAGTTTGTTCATCAAACGAGTTTAACTTATTCAAATCATGCAATCAAAGTTAACATCCAAAGCTATGATCTGTGTGTGTAAGTGTAAATTAAAAGCAAGGAACACCACAATGATTACCCAGTTCGGCCAAACTAATTGCCAATGCAATTAGCCCTACGTCTGGGGGGTTTTCTTATTAAGTGTATGCTACCAAAGACCCTACACACAACAAGCAATAACCACACACAACCTTAATGACTCTACCTAAGAAAGCTGTTATAGTATCCTTTATTTTAACCCTTTAAAACAGTCCTAATCCACTTGATCCTACCCCTACACAAGTAAGTAAGATACACCACACTACTGAGAGTAGCTACACAAGACTCACCTCTCAAAAACACTCACCAACCTGTCCACAAACAGGCCACAACACAAGCACAAGAAGAGCAGAGGCAGGGATTCATCTTTACTGATTGATTCAACAATTATAAGCACATGGAAGCTATATAAACGTGTTAAAACATATAACAACTATAAATTAACTTCCCAACAGAGTTGATTGATGATCTTCAATGAAAAGCATTCAGCATAATGATCGATCATGCATCAACGATTTTGATAGATGATGGCGGCAGCAACCTCGATCAAGTTGACTTTGTTGATCAGGTTTCACTTTTATTCAGCCTTTGATCCCTCTTGTAAATTTGTTGCTCACACTCTCTAACATGTATATGAACACTTTGGAGTCGATTTGTGAGAGGATCAATCGAGTTTTTCTGCTACACTCCAAGTTTAACACCAAACAGCCCCATATATAGCTATTTTTAGGGTTGCAGCCTCTTTTCTTGTAAAATACCTCTTGTGCCCCTATCAATCTTGAGTAGAACGTGTAATATATAGATAATAGCATTATTTCCAATCAATTCAAATTGATACAACCGGATTTATCTCAATTAATTAACCCAATCAAATCAATTATCTATTTTTGGAAACAGTTTAAATAAATACAAGTTTATCTTCAAATTTTCTATATGATCACGTGCCCAAATCAAGATGATCAAAGAATGAAATATTCTCATAAAATTGTCAAATATAATCCCTCAAATTTTCAGCTAATTTGGAGTTGAACCCGTCACTCAAAAAGACACTACAAGTCAACTATCTCACAGACAGACAGTTTTACTGAAGCATTTTGTAGTCAACTTTTAGCTATGATAAAGACCTTAAATCACAAAAGTTTCTTGAGACAAAATGTACCCCTATATGCAATATATAACATATAAATAATTCAACGCATTCCAAGTAGTATAGGGTACTCAAAAGTGTGACACATCAGCACATCAGAAAGCTGTAACACAGACTTTCACAATCTGATGCGTTTTTGTTCAGCATGGTGTGTGCTCTGTGTTGCATGAAAATGCGATATTATATATGCGTTTTGTAGCTTGAATTCTGATATTTCCAACCATATAAAGATCATGCAATTTGGTTCAATATTGAGCAAGTTATGGGGTGTGAACATGGGTGAAAAACAGTCCAACACTTAGAAAAATTCAGCAGATTTTTATCACATGAATCCTAATTTTGACCTAATTCAATTTTGATCAAATTGAACAACTTAAAGCATGATTAGGGTCAATTCTAAGTGTATTAATATAATTAAACATGTTTCACATCATTCAGGTGAGTTTGGACCATTTCCCCCAAAATTCCCAATTTGCCCCTATCACATTCTCAATTTAAGCTCATGATTTGTGATCATGCATTTCAAGTGAGGCTTACCATTTCTAGCCTTATGTGATGTTTGAGTTGAAATCATGCCTTTTCACACATACACACAATTGATCCAATGTGATCATGTGTTGTTATCATCAAAACCAATATACTCACAATCTCCCTCTTTTTGATGATGACAACAACCAAGCATGTATATCTGAAATGTATAGCAGATGTGTGTGTGTGAGCATATATCGAGGATGCAAGGCAATGGTATCAAATAATGTCATGCAAAACAATTTAGAGCACACAGGGGCTTCCTAGGTTTCTCTAAAGGTATCATTGACCTCTACCTACCCTTTAGCTCCCTCTAACTCTATGCTCTCCCTGTCATCTCTCACTTAGCTTACCAAGCTTCCCAAGTTGAGATCCAACTTCCCAGGTCGTGATCTCAACACCTTATACTAAGTAGAGACAGGCAATGGTACTAGTCAAACTCATGTCAGTTGTACCATACCCTTTGCATCATATAAGCATATAACATATCACATAAGCACATAAGGATGCAAATTTCTCATTCATAGATGGCTCTCCCTCTATCATGATTCTCCCTCTATCATTCACCATCTTTCTTCTACATGCTCCCTCTATCTCACAATCTCCCAAACAGCATTTAAGCACATATCACATGCAATATCTCTCCCTCTTTCACAAATAACTAACCATGCAATAACTCTCCCTCTTGTAAGCACACATACATATACATGCAACAACAATCTCTCCTCTTTTTGTCATGCATCAAAAAAGTGTACGAATAGCACTATGTGTGTGTAACAGATAACCATGTCATCCTGGATAGCAATATAGCATGGCATAAGTCAAAATGTGGCATAATGAGAGAAAGTATGGATCAATACCAAAGCAAGATCAATGCTTAGATTATCTTTGTAGCACAAAGGTTCAACACACTATAGACATCTCAAAGAGGTATACAATGTACTTAATAAGTAAGATGTTCATCGGTGTGTGTGTGTGTGAGAACCATATTAAATTTCCACTAGATCCAAACTTGACATTTCAAGCAAACTAGCCAATACTCATGCAAACTATAAACATATAATGATCCTCAGAATTATGTGCCCAATAAAATGTAGCATGTCATGAAAAGGATGATAGAACATGATTAAAGCTTTTCTGACATACTCAGAGGATTACTCCTACAACATGCCTTTCCGTTTATACTGGGGATAAGGTGGCAATGATTAAGTCTTTCACTGATTTATTCCATTTATACCATTTGTTACCACTTATTAGTTGATTCACATATGTTTTACACATAAAAGCACATCGTAAGTGAGCTTTTGCCCATCATAGCATAATAGGACATACGTGGTATACCCTACCTACCCAAATCATAAGGCGACTCTATTTCGATTGTCATGAGCTTTTGGTCCTCATAGTGGTATAGGACATTCGGGATATGCCCTACCTCACTCAAATCATCAACCAACCGACAAATACATTTATTATGTGAATCATTTTTACTTTTATAGTTCAATTCCCCAAGTAAATATTTATGCTTAGCTTATCACATTCAAACATTAGGCATTCACAGTATGTCTTACTCTGACTCTAAAAATGAGCTATCAAAATTTCCATGACACTTTACATTTAAGAAAGCACAAGATTCTTAAGACAACATTAAGTGTCACAAGTTTAGATAAGTACAACTTTATATTTTAGCTCATCATTAACATGGGTCACAGTGAAAGCGTGTCGGATGAGACATCCATACTACTAAACATACAATATCTGACATCAATGACTATATGCATGAATTGTCTAAACATTTTCTCACATGGCATGTATTGAGGATGAATAAGAGCACAAAACATGTCAAGATGATTGAATATAAGAAACAAGAGTTCAAATCATCTTCTTCATTTTAGTTTATGCATTAAAATGTATTTTTCATCTCAAAATCAAGTTTCACCATTATTTAGCAAATTTCACCAACATCTAGCATGCATGTAATCATTGATCATGAATCATCAAAACATATACTCACTAACATAGAAACACATAGCATGGCAACCATATCAGCCTATACCAACAGGTCTATCTTTCCCTGTTTCCTTAGTACTAGTCTCAGCTAACTTAGGTCCTATGACCCTAGACAGACTTAGGGTGTCAGACTACAAACCATACCTGACCTTTCTTCCTTTCTTTTTCCAAGCAAACTTTGCTCAGTCTTTTCTTGGAACTCCCACTTCAGAGCAATTTGAATTAGTGAGTCCAACAAAGATCCTCATTCTTCAACCTTTCTTCCAAGTCTGGAAGATGATCCCTTTTCATAGATTGTACTGCAATCATAAAAGCGTGGTGGTATCCTTTTACGGATCCTGGAACCTTAGCTTTTTATTTTCAACATTAAACATGTGGCTATTAGATGCATGGTGAACAATATTACTAACGACTCTAGCGAGATGATTTTGGCACATAAACATATTTAGCATGCATTTTGTTCACATAAGCGAGGTTTAGCAATAAAGCAGATTTTCTACGGTTTATGTTCCTCAAAGGATTAACATGCATGGTTTGGTTTAGCATTTACCACAGATATAGCGAGTTTAGCATGCAACAAAGATTTACCTTTGTTTAAGTCCCTAATGTGTATCCAACGTTTATGCTTCATGGGACGATCACATGCATTATGTTGCGATCTTAAGCGAGATAGTGCATTGAACAACAGACTCAACATTCACAGATATAGCATTCAGAGCGAGGTTTATCACATAATTCACCATAGCCTATTCCAGATTTATCATTAGGCATCCTATGGTGTTCGATCATCTTTTCCAAAATAAGTTGACTCTCGAGATAGATTTGACATGCAGATTTTATGTTTTTCCAGTTCACAAGTGACTTCATTAATCCTAGCATGCAATTTATCATTTACTTTGAGTGAGTCATCATACTTTAGCTCAAGTGCCCTATAATTTTCATGCATTTCATTTAACTCTTTTCAGTGATTGATGGCACATTATCACATCTGAGTCATAATCGATTCATCAAATTTAATGGTTTGATTATCTCTGTGGAACTATCAACATATAGGTTATGACTTATTTCAACCACATCACATATAGGTGCATCAATTGTAGCACATGTGGCATGGATGAATGAATCTCAACACATTTATCAAGTTGCTCACCAATTAACATTTCAAGAAATTCATTAATAATAGAGTTTTCATCAAGTACCTTATGAGCAACACATGCTACCTCAAATGTCTCAGATCTGGATCTACCAAATTTTGAGTGTCCAACTCTTCAAATTTCTCCAACTTTTCCATCTCAGGAAATTTTGACTTTTCTCCACATATTTCCTCAAGCCAGGCATAGTATTGTGCCTCAAATGTGGAAGGTACATCTGGTGAGGCTCTCAGTGGCCATTTTGTCATTTCTGAAAAGCAGACATAAAAGCCCAAGGACCAAGTGTAAAGTGAGATATGGCAACAATTACAAATATCACACCTATATTCCTTATAGAAGTTAAGCACCAGGTCAATAGTCCAAAAATACCACAGTATAGGAAAAATCAACTGAATGGTCAACTATGGCAAATTTGTACAAATGTGGACTAATTGAGCTATCAGGTGATGGAATATGTGCAACATACTTATATATGTTTAATAAGGTTGATAAAATAGGTAAGCACACAAGGAATCAAAAATACACAATTCGAGTCAAGCAAATGCGATGGCATAATCACATTCACGAGGATAGGCGACTTACTTGTGTTGGTGAATCTCTCAACACACTTATCCAATTAAGCTGAAAATTTATGGTTAGAGTCCTTATGACACAAAAACCTAAATGCTCAGGAGAGAATTCAAAAGGCACGGTGAAATTTTGAGTTCATCAAGTGAGACAAACTACACAGACGAGTTTACCAAGTAGCAGAGAGCATGTTCAAGATGCAACTTATGGTTTCAAATTCTGAAGATCTCAGGGCTATAACACAAGCTACTATATGCTTATATAAGTTCAATAATGCTGATCAATAAGATAAATACTCAAGGAAACATGTATAACCAGTTTAGCCAAAAGAAATGCAATGAGCTATTTTCTGTTTCACGATTTTGATTGCAATGGCTTTCAACCCTAGATGCTTAGTGTTCAAGCCAACCACTCTCTGATACCAATTGTTAGGTCCTATATGGATCCTTAGCTAGGTGTAAAGGCACAGAAGGGGGTTGAATGTGCTTTAAAACTTTTAAAATCGTTTTGAAACAACCTATGTCCCGTTTCACTTGTTTTTCATACACACCTAGTTGTATCACCTTATTCAAGTGACTACAAAGCTTTAAACACTAATTTTTCGATTCAGCTCTCTTCCTCTCATGTCAAGCTACCACTTTCATGTTTTAAGTTTGTTCATCAAACGAGTTTAACTTATTCAAATCATGCAATCAAAGTTAACATCCAAAGCTGCATGATCTATGTGTGTAAGTGTAAATTAAAAGCAAGGAACACCACAATGATTACCCCAGTTCGGCCAAACTAATTGCCAATGCAATTAGCCCTACGTCTGGGGGTTTTCTTATTAAGTGTATGCTACCAAAGACCCTACACACAACAAGCAATAACCCACACACAACCTTATGACCTACCTAAGAAAGCTGTTAAGTATCCCCTTTATTTTAACCCTTTAAAACAGTCCTAATCCACTTGATCCTACCCCTACACAAGTAAGTAAGATACACCACACTACTGAGAGTAGCTACACAAGACTCACCTCTCAAAAACACTCACCAACCTGTCCACAAACAGGCCACAACACAAGCACATGGCGGCCTGAGGCGGGGATTACTGTCTTTACTGATTCGATTCAACAATTATAAGCACATGGAAGCTATATAAACGTGTTAAAACATATAACAACTATAAATTAACTTCCCAACAGAGTTGATTGATGATCTTCAATGAAAAGCATTCAGCATAATGATGCGATCATGCATCAACACGACTTGACAAGAGTGGCAAAGAGCAACCTCTCGTCAAGTTGACTTTGTTGATCAGGTTTCACTTTTATTCAGCCTTTGATCCCTCTTGTAAATTTGTTGCTCACACTCTCTAACATGTATATGAACACTTTGGAGTCGATTTGTGAGAGGATCAATCGAGTTTTTCTGCTACACTCCAAGTTTAACACCAAACAGCCCCATATATAGCTATTTTTAGGGTTGCAGCCTCTTTTCTTGTAAAATACCTCTTGTGCCCCTATCAATCTTGAGTAGAACGTGTAATATATAGATAATAGCATTATTTCCAATCAATTCAAATTGATACAACCGGATTTATCTCAATTAATTAACCCAATCAAATCAATTATCTATTTTTGGAAACAGTTTAAATAAATACAAGTTTATCTTCAAATTTTCTATATGATCACGTGCCCAAATCAAGATGATCAAAGAATGAAATATTCTCATAAAATTGTCAACTATAATCCCTCAAATTTTCAGCTAATTTGGAGTTGAACCCGTCACTCAAAAAAGACACTACAAGTCAACTATCTCACAGACAGACAGTTTTACTGAAGCATTTTGTAGTCAACTTTTAGCTATGATAAAGACCTTAAATCACAAAAGTTTCTTGAGACAAAATGTACCCCTATATGCAATATATAACATATAAATAATTCAACGCATTCCAAGTAGTATAGGGTACTCAAAAGTGTGACACATCAGCAGATCAGAAAGCTGTAACACAGACTTTCACAATCTGATGCGTTTTTGTTCAGCATGGTGTGTGCTCTGTGTTGCATGAAAATGCGATATTATATATGCGTTTTGTAGCTTGAATTCTGATATTTCCAACCATATAAAGATCATGCAATTTGGTTCAATATTGAGCAAGTTATGGGGGTGTGAACATGGGTGAAAAACAGTCCAACACTTAGAAAAATTCAGCAGATTTTTATCACATGAACCCTAATTTTGACCTAATTCAATTTTGATCAAATTGAACAACTTAAAGCATGATTAGGGTCAATTCTAAGTGTATTAATATAATTAAACATGTTTCACATCATTCAGGTGAGTTTGGACCATTTCCCCCAAAATTCCCAATTTGCCCCTATCACATTCTCAATTTAAGCTCATGATTTGTGATCATGCATTTCAAGTGAGGCTTACCATTTCTAGCCTTATGTGATGTTTGAGTTGAAATCATGCCTTTTCACACATACACACAATTGATCCAATGTGATCATGTGTTGTTATCATCAAAACCAATATACTCACAATTATTGGTATTGCTAAGACTGCTTTTGGTAACATCAAAACACTACGACACCTTTTAACTTTACAATAATTACCTTGACTTTACCAAAAAAACATTTGCTTTTGCAATACCCCTGGCATGTTTTATTTATTTAAATTTTTTTTTACGAAACGGAAGAAATTTTATTAAAACAACAGAATTACAACCGGATAACCGTCGGAACAACACCGAACAACCGTCGGACCACCACCAGCCTACTACTGGACAAACCAACACTAAAGAAACAAAAGAAGATTGGGAGGACCCAATATGACCAAATATCGTCTCGTTAAAAAGAAACTGATTTGGTAAAAAACGAAAATAGAAACAATCCGATATATGATCGACGTCCATAACCAACTAGCAAGACAACCACCACCACCACCCAGTAGCAACCGTGACGACCGACAAGCCCGATGAGTACCAAAGCCACCCGGAATCTACAAACATACCACAAAAACATAAAAAGAGGGACAAGAAGGAAGAAGCGAGGGATGATTCTAGAGAGTGGGAAGAGAAGAATTTGGGAGAGAGAGAGTGAGAAGTTTAGTTACAGCTATATATTCAAGATAAGTGATTAGGGATTTAGGGAGAATAACAAAATAAGAAGTCTTTCACAGAAAGGGAAAAAAAAAAGCAAATTAATGAAAAATGACATCTTCTCTAGAATAATTATTATCGGCATAATTTTTCATTTTTACTACTTTAAGAAGAGTTTGGCATCATTCATCTCGTTTCTTAACGGACACACAATAGACAATATAACTAGTTAGTCGAGTCTCTCGGAATTAGAGCATGTCGGTCAGAGCATCTTTTATATGATAATTAGCCCACGTGCTTATGAGATAATCATAGGAAGATCCTAAGGATACACACGAGATTATCCTTAGGGATCAAGAATTAGAATCCTTGTTGAACAAGGAAATGGACGAGACGTCCTCTTTATAAACAACCCCTAAGAAACTTTAGAGACTTGATTCATGAATAATCAACAGGATACGTAGGCAACTTGAGAGAGTAACTCTCAAGCTCAGTCTAAATCCACCAAAAAAACCATCACTCGTTTATATTACCCTAGATTAAACGGCATAGATTGGTACCCGACGATTTTCAGCATCGTCAAAGACTTTGGAATTGACCAAGGTGCATGTGATGTGGAATTGTGATATAGCCCTCCGAGTCAATTATAAAGAAAAATATATAAAGATAAATGATTTAACCCAAATAATTACTACAACAACCTACACGAATATACTTTTCGCACAAATAGTTATGGTATGATCTATATCAATTAATGACTCATATATATCATAATTAATACCTTAATCTATGTTACGTGAATTATTGTAACCCTGTGGTTATGGTCGTAACACTTCACTATCAAATGTTATGTCAAAGGGCTCTCAAGATATTACAAATACTGTATGCTTGAGCGAGTGGAAAAATGTTATATCAAGTAACGCTTTCGTACAGTGGAAAAATGTCAAGTCCACCAAGTATACTTGAGTGGGATGGCGAGACTACGCAAGTATACTTGCATCGTTTGTAACCGCAACTATTCTGCAAGAAGTATTTTGGAGAAATCAAATATTGCCCTTGGAGTATACTTGAGCAAGTTACTGAGATCGCGTAAGTATGCTGAGGTGTGGTAGTTACATCCCTGTGCTAAAAAAAAATTGAAATCCCCCGAGCATAATGGAAAAAAATTCCACTTTTACAGTATGTCTGTACATTTTATGCTCACATTGTGAATTTTATCAGTTTTTATTTTATTCTCAACCTGCGGCAAGTTATAATTTTCATTATAAGGTCTTTGCACTTACCTTAATTTTGTAATATCTTGGTTCTGAAATACACCCGCAGTGCAGATCCTGACCTGCAGGTCTCATCATTAAGGTAAGTTGTTTTTCCCACAATTTGGGTATACACCTTTGCCTTATTCATGTAAGTTTAAGTCTGTGATTCCATACGCAAAACAAAACTCTGTGATTCCACATCCCTTATTGCTACAACATTGGCTTCCATTTAATCACATTCAGCTTCTCTTTAATGTGAACACATTTGCTGAATATGGAGGTTACACAAGATGTCCGGAATCTTCGGCAGCGCGCACTTTACGATGTAGGTGTATATCTTTCTAACACCGTAAAATCAGTGCAAAAGATTCTGGCTCATTACATAGACTAAAAACATAACAATGATCATTTTAGGAAAGAAATTAATGATACAGTTCTCAAAAAAAAAAAATTTCCGATTATTATAATCGTAGTGACACATTGAATTAATGGAAATTGACATTAGCTTGGTAAGTCAATCCCACTTGCCATTTAGAAGGTGCAACATTAAGTCCAATAACAGTCTCTTTAGAAGTGTATGAAATCAACTTGAAAGATAAAGTCTGTCCACCAAGTGTTGCAAAAGCCTGATATGAAGCTCCCCAGTTATGGCTCATGCTTAACCACCCTGTTCGGCTACCTTTCACCCACATGCTCGCTATATCTCCGCCTCCCCCGACGTTCATTACATATACCAGCAACCAGTAGCCGTTTCCCTGCAGGCTGAATCGAATACCGCCTTTTGCCATACATGGTACCCTACAATTTCACAAAAACAAGTTCAATCACATATTACCTTCAAAAAACCGGCCGCCCCAGCCTTTAGTGGCATTAATATTACCGTGTTTTCAACATGACACCACACCAGAAATAGGGCACGTGCGCCTTTTGAAAGAGACGATAATTGAACATAGCATTAGTACGTACCTACGATACGAAACAGGGACGATGCCAGCCTTCCACTGAGCGATTTTCATGAAAGCAGGTTTAGCCATGTCGAAATGAGTACGAGGCGGGTTGCACCATCCGCCATTGTTGGAATCTTGAGACCAATTAGGCGGGCATAGATTCGTAGCGGTTACGGTTGCAATAGGGGATCCTCTGAAACAGAAAGGTGATTGAACACAACGTATCTGAAAGCACTGTCCACATGCATAGCCATTGTTGAATAGGACAGAACTTAAAGCTGCTGTATTTGTTCCATAACCATTGTTGAACAGATTCCCATATCCACATGCTCCTCCTGCATTGCCATTGCATTGCATCCACCCACAAAATATATCATTCGTTATGTCACAAACGTTATAATATGTAGTAACATAAAAAAAAACGAAAATATTATAGAAAACTCACCCATAGTTGCAGAGGCTGATTCATCTCCATAAAAGGTGGCATGGGCAAGTTTCCATGGCATAGGGCGAAAAATTTGTGCAGGTGAATAATAACCAGCTGCCATGGTTTTATGGCTGCAGATTGTCAATGTATATATCATCAAAAATATGATTATGAACATCTTTGGCTGTGAGAAGATTGCCATCTTAGTTATTAATCTTGTTGAAACTTTGATAGCAATTTAATTAATTACTGTTTTTTGAATTTAATGGGGGGAAATACCACAAAATTAATGTGATTGCCAAATTGAATTCAATAGTTTGGTTCTTAAATAGTTTTTGTTTTTCTTAGAATTTCAGACATTGGCTTCGTGACCTTCACGAACATGTTGTTGTTTAAGAAGTCAATATAATAAAAGAAAATAGAGAAGAGAAGAATGTTGTTGGTATATGATTTTCTTTAGGACTGACGTGCGAGCTGGTTATTCACTCTCTTTACATTAGAGAGTTGACTATTTATCAACTTATTTTTATTATTGGGTAGTATAATAATAATAAGGTTGGGCTATATAACTTTCATCATGTAATACAACCGTCGTATCAAGTGACACATCATATCATTTTATTTTTTACCCTCTTTCACACAATAATCTAAATACCAATATAATGAAAGTTTTCTCGTTTTAACATGTTTTTTTATGAACCTGAATGATCCAAGTATCAGTTTTAAAGATTAAGTTGTTTTATGGTATCAATTGCAAATACTCTTCTTCAACGGAATATCAGGGAAAATTAATCATATTTTTCTTTTTTTTAAAAGTTAAAAAAATAAAATAAATTATGGCAAGTGACCACCAAACTTAATATTGATCTTAATAAATAATATGTTGACATATTTACATACGATATTTCTTGTTTTGATCAACGTTCATTGTGTTTTGTGGAATACCTACCATAAAAGTTCTCATTTAGTCATAAATTATGAGAATTCATGATCTAATAGAGCAATATTTATGTTCTGATTTCTCAACTTATGATCTAATGCTAATCAAGAGTTTAACTCATGACGATAGAGAGATATTAACAGGGAAGGGAACTGCTCCCCTTTCCCTGTATACAAGTCTTTCCACCAATTGGGGAGAACCTGCTTAAGCGCCAGTTAGGTGATGGCCGTTGTTTGGCCTGTGGCAGGGAGCGAGAAACCATGTGTCATGTGTTATTTGAGTGCGACTACGCACGGGCGATTTGGGGAGCCTCGCCGTTTGATGTTCGACAATTTTTTACAGGCCTCTAGTTTTAAGGAAATCTTTGGTGGGTTGCTGGAGCGCTCTACAGTGGAAGAGGTATCAGGGGTTTCTCTGCTACTTTGGAACCTCTGGAAAGCGCGTTGTAGTGCGGTCTATGATGATGCCCCTATTCATGTCTCGCGCGTGGTTTCTGCCTCGGTGACCGGGGCGTTGGAATATCGTCAGGCAATGAGCGATTTAAATGCGGCTAGAGAGGGGGCTTCTCATCCTACTTCTTGGAGTCCTCCTCCGTTGGGTTTTTGGAAGTGTAACGAAGATGCTCCGTTGGGTCTGATTTTCAGAGACAGTGCCGGATCCATCATCGCGTCCTTTTCCTATCATTTTGATCCTGGAGATAGCCCGGAGCTTTTGGAGATGCGTGCGGTTCGGTTAGCTATGGAGGAGGCTGTTCGGTTAGGTTTTCCATCTGTTATATTTGAAAGTGACTGTTTATCATGCATTCAGGTGTTGTCTCGGCCTTCGGAAGATTTGTCAGTGTTGGTCTGCTTTGCTCGTGATTGTCTTGCTGAGTTGTCTCGTTTTCTCTCGTGTCAATTCTCTTTTGTTAGGCTTTTTGAAAATGTACCAGCGCATCTTCTGGCCAGGCATGGTGTTGCGGCGTTGGGTAACGTTGATTGGGGTTCTTTGCCTTCACATGATGTAATCTCTGCTACGTTGACATTTATTCTTAATTTGATAGTAAAAAAATGTTTTAGGGATTACAATCAGATATTTATGATATACTTAACCAATATATTAAACTACGGGAAAACTCAAGAATTAAGTCACACAAGGAGTGCATAAAGAAGCGTCAACCAACAATTTTTAAAAAGTTAATTTTACATTATCTCAAGTAAGAAGTATGCTAAGCATTCTGTTACAAATATTATACAACTTTTTTTTCCCACACAAGCCTGTTATGCAGCTTCCCAAAATCATCATATGGAAAAACAAAGAAGATCTCGGCCAAAGATATAATCCTGCATCAAAACACCGATTGTCAAATTATCACCGAATGAAATCAATCCATTTCCACACCATGGTCCAGCAAACGAAAACAAAAAAAGACACATCCCCTGTCCTACATTATGAACATAATTATCAATTTCTAGTAGACGAACTCTTTTTTTTTTAACAGATCCCAGAAGCAACAAAAGCTCGATCAATGACACTGTATCAATATGAGAGTTACGTTCAGTGACAAAGTTGAGTATTTGATTTAGGGATGTGAAGGAGTAATAAGTAGTTTTGTATTATTCTCCCACATTGCTTGAATGAAAGGCAGAGGGAAGTAAAGGAGCATATAAAATCAGGCTTTGGTACTCATTTAAGCTTCATACCTTTCTCGGCCTTTTGGCTAAGATCAAGTGTAGTATCTGTTCTTATCAGTTTAATATCTGATATATGGGCCATTGGCTCATACGATATTAACTCAATTTTTTATAGGGGGAAAGTCCAATAGATAGCTTGCTATCTGGCCTTTCAAGTGTCGCCTTGGTTTTACACTGCAGCCTTGGCCTGGCACACCCCTCCATTTTAGTTCAACTATTTATCTGTGTGCTAATGTGAAAATCAATACACACTGCAGTACTCAAATTGGGATCCTCTCCCCAAAGTGGCCTAGAAAGGGGAATCATTGCAAACTTAGAACACTAGAAAGGAAAATAATGATTGTGCGAATTCGATTATCTTACCGAAACAGTAACCAATGTTTATTCGCCATCTCCCGATAATCCATATGCATGATGGCAGTAAATATGGACATGTCATCAGTCTTTGACTCATGCTTCAGCTCCTTCAGGCAATGTGATCAAGCATGTTGCTTTATCATATATCATAGCAGTCCCACAACTGAAAATGACATAAACATGGTCATAATATGTATAACTACCTTAATTAAATCAACATAATTCATGGGGGAAAACCCTAAAACTAGTATTATATAATTTGTTGACATACTTTGCGCATTTGACAGAGTTGGTTGAACCGCCACTAGAAACCGATAGTATTGTACCAAAGAAGGAAGTGTTTTCAGTACCGCAGTTTGGACACAGGCCCTGAAACGTTAGATTCATCGTTAATTTGAAATAATTAAAATACTGTACAGCTTCAAAACAATATAGAGAATCAATGTACCTTCAAGATCAAGAAATCTTTTACAACGGACCTCGTAATAGAAGAAGATCCCCAAAGTAGGAAAGGTAATGCAGCAAACCAAGTGAAAATAAAGCCAAATGGTTCTGGAAACTGCGAAATGAATTGAGAAATAACTGCTCAAGAACTTAAGATACAAGAATGCCAATAAATTGAATTGAAACTGTGGTCTTAATCAACCTGTGGATAAAAAAAAACTTACCTTGAAAAAGTTAATTTCAAATCCAGTTAATTCATCGACGAAGAAGAACCTAAAAAGCGATGCACAAGCGTAAGCATATTAGTTTTCGATGATTCATGGGTGGCAGTGGCACAACAATATCATGACGATAAATCGTAGACGTGTCTCAATGTTAAATGATAAAAAAATGATTGAGTGACTCACAATCCCAACGCAGAAACAGTTGCAGGTACATATAAGAAGAACGTCTTTTGATAATCAACATATAGATCACTGTAAACCTAAAAGAAAACAACATTAATCAGCACATCAAACACCAATAATAGAAAAACATCCAAAGCATACATCTTTATGCAACTTTCAAACGATGAGTCGAAAACCCAAAAAAAGTACGATATTGTTTTAGCCTCATATGTTTCTTTTTGAATATTCACTCAACGGAATAGCTAAGAAGATGCTGAAGATATAAAAAGGTAATGCATAAGAAATATAAAATGAGCACAAACCTTTCTACTACGAAGGCTGCAACGTGGGCCCGCGATGACAATCTTACTTCCGTCACTCTGTCAAAAAACAAGACGGCGTAAGATAAAGCCATAAAGACACTACAGATTTTGCAAGAGAATTAACTAATAGTACACTATGTCATATATTCACCAAAGAACATTAATAGTACTTTAAGTTTTAATTTGAGCTTGTCAAATTCTTCGTCTGACAATATCGGTTTGCCATTTACATAAGCGACAGAAGCTTCCAGAAACCTCTGCTCATCAGAACCTGCATCGAGTTAAGCAATATTTAGTTCAGACATACGAAAATATCGATCAAAAAGTTCAATAAAAATGTCCTATGTGTGTTTAAAATGTAAGAAAATCCATCAGTACTTAGCATGACCACACTGCTTCCTTCCCACATCAATTCTTCCTTGAGATTATCGAATTCCTCGTTTGACATAATCGCCTTTCCCTCGTAATAAAACGCCTGCAGTGTCCCACAAGTTCATAGAAATCAGATCTTAAACATAAACTTAAATGAAAGTGGAGGCATTGAAATTGAATACATGATCGAATTAAGACTATGCACGTTCGGAGAGGACAGACTTATCGAACAATTATACAGGACAAGGAAAAGGAAACAGAGAAGAAAGACTCGAATTTCCGACCTGAAGGGCTTGAAGAAAATCTTGTTCCATTTCTCCAATGGACTTCTTTTCTTTCCTATCTAAGCTGCAATATTGCAATATCTTGCTATCCTCCTCGACGTTTCCTTGTTCAACTGTATCTGGAACGTAAACATGGCTGTATTAGTACAGTAAGATGTCAAGATCCCATCAACAACATTAGTGTTACTACAAAAAAATATTAAACAATTGTTTAAATGTTCCAATGATATAGTTTCGTTACATGAATAAATGACTTTTATCATCTGATGAGTTAAGGTTAGGCCGCACCCGCACGTTGGTTAATATAGGTGTTTGTTCTTATAGAAAACGAGCTTACAATCCAGTGAGAGTTCGGTTTGTTAAGGTATATAAAGGGACAATTACGAACAATAAAGATCCGAACACGAGCTCACGCACCAATTAATGACTACTCGTTTCAGACTTCAGACTTCACACTTCAGAGCTCTAAGCAACATGGATCAAATGCAGTCTATGCAGAACTAGACCTAGGAAAGGAGGAATAACTCAACAGATATGTATATATATATATATATTCAAAAGTTTTACATATCTAATTTTCTGGATAACAACATGTAAGATAATTACTTAATTAGTTTTAATGTGCACCTCATTAATTGGAAGAGAAAAAAAAAAGGGCTGCAGCCTGCAGGAAGTACAAGACTGAGTTAGACCGAAAAATACAACCTGATTGATTAGTAGTTGCCTTTGAAGGCAGAATCAAGAATTTCCTTTGAATCTGTAGCTTTGCTCCATTCAAAAGAAAGGGGTGAGCCCTTGAATGAGTGGTCTGCAAAAAGCAACAAGACGACCCAGAGAGAATGGGTTTTCCATATGGGGCGGAGTGGAGTTGAGGCAGTGTGATTTTGGCAGCCATTTTGAGCGGCGGAGGGGCGGTGGTGGTGGAAGTCTGAAGAAGGCAGTAGTAGAGTCTGCAACAAAGCTCATAATTAACGACTAAAGTGGTGAGTAAAGTTGAGACTTGAGAGGATAGGCGGTTCTAGAGCGTGTGTGGAGGGAATTTGCACGACCGTTTACCGTTTTCCCTAATTAAAATTAAACGATTAATTGACATTTATTTTTTTTATTCTTTTTTACAGATACATAATTTAATTACATGTTATGCCATTGTATCATAGTTATACAAAACATTTTTTTTTACAGATACATAATATATACATACATTTTTTAGTCTTAAGTGAAACTCGAATCTGGATCTTCTAGAGTAAAGATCACTCCCTACCTCAAAGCACTTCAAGTCAAATCACTATCCTCATGGATTTGAGTATTTCAACACAAGATAAGATTCACCTTCAGTTTTTACAGATCAAGCACAACTATAAAATATACATAGAAACACAAAGACTTACAACTGAAACACGAAAGAAACAAATGAAGTCTATAAAAATAAGCTGACAGTCCTCAATTGACACTCCACTCAGCTGACTTTCCAGACTTGAACACTCTGACCAGCTGACCATCCCAGCTATAGCTTTGCCAGATTCAGATGCAGAGATCAAGTCACATTGACTTGAACTCTCGTTCAAACAGATTACATAATTAGATATATTGTGCCGCCAAATAAGGAAATAAGACGTCTCCTTTCATAGGGCTGACTAGCAATGGCAGCCTTCCCATATACTCCTTCAATGCTTGGAAGGCTCAGGAGTATTCTTCGTTCCATGTGAAAAGTTTTTCGTCATTTAGAATTTTAAAAAAGGGTAAGCATTTTTCGGCCGACTTTGAGATGAATATGCCAAGGGCGATAATTCTCTGGTTAAGTCTCTGACTTTTAGTTGTATTGTCCTGAGGCGAAACGTCCCTTTAAAAAAGTAGACATCTAGTTTTTCCATCTTATGTATGTTTAATAATATTCCTACACAAATCATTTCAATTTTGATGCAAAATCGCCAATGCTACAAAAACATTATTCACTAATCAATAATTCTATTTTTTTTTAATCAGCCGCGTAACATTAGAAAAAAAAAACACCATCTCTTTATGTCTTTTTTGCCTTCTAAACAGAAAAAAATATAAAAAACCATTATTTTACATTCTTAATCCTAAAAAGTACTTTTATAAAAGATTGTTATGGCAAGAAAAACTTTAGACCATCATAATCAATGTTGTATATGACGGTTGTTGATAACGTCGGAGTTATCACAAAAGGGTGTGGATGATTTATGCAGTGGATGTCTAGATGGAAACGAGTGATTTTTCCGGTGAGATGCGGTGGTGCGTATGAACAATATGAAGGAAATATGAAGACAATAAAGCGATAAAGGGCAATCTCGACTATCGACAAATTGACAGAGGTTATCTGCTTTTGGTATTAACGACTTGTCCTTTTCAGGGTACAAATGTTTCTATTTATAAGACTAAGAGTCGACGGTTACAATTTATTTAAGGCAAATTAAATGTAATTAACTACATGTTTGACGTGACAGCCTCTCATTGGGCGAGCTTCACCATAACCGCTGCGGGTTCTTCGTCTGTAACCGTCATGCATGAACTCACCTAGTCAAGTGAGTTTGGTCTGAGCAGGCGGATTGCGAGCGGGAGGGCGAGTTGATCGGCCCCCAGTACTTCGTGCCGACATGTAAAAGGCGGGCTGAAAGGCTTTGTTGATCGACGCTCGTTGCCTAACCAATGATAGAACCGTAAAGTCATGAGGCGAGATGGATTGTGCCCGACCCAGTATGGCTTATGAAGGTGCGGATTGATTGGGCCGATGATCTATTCATAATTAGGCCTACGTGCATATCTAATATGAATCCACGGGCCCTTTTACTGGTTTGACGTATCGTTTGTGTAATTCGTAGGGTCTTACGGCATGTGCCTATGTTAATTTTTTGGGGGATTTATTTAAAAAGGCTTGTACAATGGCATGTTTGCTTAAATGACATTTGACTAAAAGAAAGGATAAAAAACTGGTGAAAGTTCAAAAATACCTTACATTCAAACTCTTTTCATTTTCCCGTCCTTCCAAATTCAGATTTAAAGCACTCCCTCCTTCACATTTTTAAACAACCCATCTTCTTTCTCCACTCATTTTCTTCTCCAACATCTTCTTCTTCAACATATCTTCCGGCGGGTGAGGGTTCATGGGGGTTTTAGGGGTTCATGGCGGGTTTAGGGTGGGTTTTCCGGCGAGTTTTAGGGTTTTCTGACTGGTTTTGGGGGTTTCAAGGCGGGTTTAAGGTGGGTTTTCCGGCGGGTATTGGGGTTTTCCGGTAGATGGGGGTTCATAGGGGTTTAGGGGTTCATGGGGGTTCATGGCGGGTTTAGGGTGGGTTTTCCGGCGGGTTTTGGGATTTCCAGTGGGTTTTGAGGGTTCATGGGGGTTTTTAGGGGTTTAGCGTGTTCATGGGGTTTTCCGGCGGGTTTAGCAGGTTCATGGGGTTTTTCGGCGGGGGTTGAGTTTTTCGGCGGGTTTTGGGTTTTCCGACGGGTTTTGGGAAAGGGCATAAACGGAAAAAAAAAAAAAAATCTATTTGGACTATTAAAATTAAAAGAAACCTATTTAAAAATTAAAGGTCCTCTTAAACGAAGGCTCCTATTTTTTTGAGAGACTTTATGGTGCAAGATTTGTTGTAAAAAGGTTATGACAAAGTAAGATCACATTAAATTCTCTCATTTTTACTCTCTTTCACATAATACACTTTTATCGTGTGTGAGATGTTAGAAATGAATGGTTGTAATGTATGCCACTTGGTACAACCTTACTACAACGGTTGTATTATAAAATTTGTCTATTTTTTTTTGGGAGCAAAAATAACATTGTTTATAAAAAAAAATAAAAAAACAAAAAAAACAACAACCATGAACATGGCGATTTGTGTCATTATTCATTACTCGAGAGTAAAATAAAGGAGACAAAGATTTATAAATTAAAGCATGGCATTTTTGAGGTCAATGGTGGCCACAAAGACTACGGCGGTCGTCGCTGCTGCTGCTGGTTTTGCTGTCGCTTCTCTCCCTTCCTGTTCATATTCATCTTCACATTTCACCCCAAGCTTCTCTTTCAAAAGTCTTGATTTTGGCTCTATTTCATTTAATTCAAAACATTTTCTTGGACCAAATAAATTGCTCTCCCAAAACTTTGCTACCTTTTCGGTTGCTAATATGGATTCCCCTGTTTCTGATCATAAACCCTCAATTCAGGTATCTTACTATCTTGGTCTGAGATTTTGGAAGACTGAAACATGAAAAATATCTGTAAAAATGGAACAACCCATTTGACTTTTTTATCTGCAAGTTTTGACCTTTATTATTTTTCTCAATCTTGAGATATTTTCTTTGAATCTGCAGGATGGCTCAGCTTTGCCCGAACTGATGGTAAGTATCATTTTTTTATACTTGTGATTTTTCTGTTTCTACAATTTCTAGTAAGACAAATTATGCTTATGAAGAAAGTGAGACCATTTGCTCGATTGAAAATGTTGATTTGTGCCCACAAAAACAGCCTCTAGTAAAGATTTAAGCTAAGGTTTCTTACGTTAAGCAGGCTTTTACTAGGCCTTTTATCAATTTGTGTATTTCATCTTTGTGCTTGATACATGCTAATAGGGGATCTTCATATGATATATGCAAAATTGTGCAACCAACGTGTACTATACAAAAAATTTATAAACAACAAGGTCAAAACAAAACTAACGTAACGTGAAACAAGTGAATGCAAATGTGCCAAAAACAGTGACAGAAAGAATCTAATATCCCGGAAGAAATCCAGTCCATAAAATGAATTTATTCCTCTAATGCTAAGCACAATTAAGATGTTGAGAAAGGTTAAAATCGATTCGTCGGTCAATTCTGCTAAAGCTAAAAAAGGTGCTATGCCACGGAGAGGAGACTAAGATGCACAATACAATCACAGTTCCCTCAAGGCATGAAGCCCCTCAAAGAAGTTGATCATAGGTCAATACATGCTCAGCTTCTTTGTTTTGTTGTAATTTTGTCTAATGTCCCTGAAGGGACATGCTTCTTAGTGTGTCCTGTCTCAATAAATATCTAGACGCGACACATGGAATGTGTTTAAACACCACTCGTTGTACTTGTGTTAGTGAAATTTAGTGTCCAAACAATATCAGCAGCTTTACCAACCATAGTTTTCTAAATTAGTTTCTTTTCCCCTGGAACGGACATAGTTTAACTGCTTATGTCTTTCTCAGCGCTTTGTTGATCACTGGCCTGGATTGTGTTTAAATGTAATTTATGTGTTTGATGAATTGGCACTGTTAGCATGCTCAATGTTTTGGTTATTCTGAGTTTTTATAATACTGATGTGTTACAGACCGAGTATATGGTGGAGATGTCCTGTGAGGGCTGTGTTAAAGCTGTCAGGAATAAATTGGAGACCCTTGATGGTGTGTGCCTGGAAAAAAGAAGCCATTGGCTTCTAGTAATTATTACATTTCTGTAAATTCTTTACTCTCATTTTACTTATTCTTGTGGCTGTTTTTAGGAGTTAAAAACGTGGAGGTGGACTTGAGCAATCAAGTCGTGAGGATACTTGGCTCTTCACCTTTGAAGGCAATGACTGAAGCCTTGGAACTAAGTGGTCGAAAAGCTAGATTAATCGGACAAGGAATCCCAGATGGTTTGTTTCCCAATTTTCGTTTAGCCTAATTCTTTTTTATTGATATTCCTTTATATTGCAAAGTCCTCGGCTTCAGTCTTTATGCATAAGACGTTTGGTTACTAGAAATGAACGTGTTCGAACTTCAATTAGACCCTTAATCTTGTTTTCATTTCAAGCAGTAAAAGTTTTTTCCAGTCTAATTTTGTTGTAGGTTGCACGAACAAGGATACACAGATAAAGATACAATACAAATCCAACATAGGATATGACTCTTTTCAAAACCATAGGATACATATACTTGTATACATATTAAAAATACATGGTTCTAGTTGTAAGCATTTAAAATTTTAAGGGTTACATGTGAATATTAAATTTTCTTCAGAAAGGTTATTCGTGTTATCGGGTGCAGATTTTCTTGTTTCTGCTGCTGTTGCTGAATTTAAAGGTCCAGAAATATTTGGTGTCGTTCGTTTTGCTCAAGTAAGCATGGAGTTGATGAGGATTGAAGCAAACTTCAGCGGGCTGCCACGTAGAAAGCATGCTTGGACAATCAATGAATTTGGAAATCTGATTAATGGTGCAGCTAGCACAGGGAATGTGTACAACCCAATTAACGAGCATGCGAAAGAGGTTAGCTTTCAATATCTGCATAAATTTGTATAATAACTATCTTTTAATTTTTTCTTAATTAGCATATCACTAAAATGCATGGCCTAACTAGATAATCAGCCTTAAAGAAAACTATTTATACCCTTGTGAATATTTAGTAAAAAGATACATACATTACCTGAGAGAACACACAAACATATGATATGTCCAGCAGCCACTTGGAATGCTGGGAACTTTACAAGTCGATGAGAAAGGAGATGCATATTTCTCCGGTGTAAAGCACCATATCCGGGTAGTGGATCTCATAGGCCGTGCCGTGGTGGTTTATGAAACGGAAGATTTATCCGGTGCTGGAATCGCAGCTGCGGTAATAGCCAGAAGTGCGGGAGTTGGTGAGAACTACAAGAGTTTATGCACTTGTGATGGCACTACCATATGGGAATCTAGTCCTTCAGATTTTGTCACCAGTAAATTTTAAGTTTGCTTCACATTGATGATGTATCCCTTCATATTGTAAGGCATTTCTGTAAGCTGTGAAGAGGCATATTATTATACTTGGAAATAAGTTTCATCAACTATTATTTGTGCAAGGTTTTTTCTTTCCAATTTACTGCTATATGAATGAATGAAAGAAAGATGCCCTTTTAGTTTAACTTAATGTTTATGTCTAGTGGAGAAAAAAAAAGTGTTGGTAAGTACCTTTCTATTATTACTATCTGATATGGGATATGGGACGATCATAAAAACGGTTAAACCCTAACCGAAAGGGTCATACTCCTCTGTTCCACGGAATGAGCGGAGATGTTAATCAGTGAATCAGTGGGCAGAGTCGTGAAATTTGATTTTACCAACAAGATCTTGAAAGAACCCTTTACGGAATTCGAACATCTACACTCTAATTTTTTCGGCCCACCACATCACAAAGATCAAAGTTTTTTCTACTATCAGGTGCGTGTCGCAGGGACGGGACATGGGACAATCATTATCAAGATTCAAGAGGAGTGAGTGAAGCATATCAACAAATGTAAAGCAAAATTAACAGTCTTGTCCCTTTTTAAAAAGATTTCTACCCACCTTAACATAATGCATCCAAAAAAACCAAACAAACATATGAATCGCATCATCTTCAAAGTTGTTGTCAAACCTAATCCATCATCACTTTGTATTACAACTTCTTTTGCTTTAACGTTGCGTATCATTTAAGGTTACGAGACGACAAAAGTCAATACCTCTTTTTTTTTTTCCTTCTTCACTCTCCCCTCATTTTTAAAAAAAAATTGATAGTGCTATTGATATCATAATGGATTTATCATGACATTATATTTCGGATTAAAATTTTTATTCGAAATGAATATTTGATTTTTACAAATTTGTTTTTTCTAAAACCGAATGTCGATGTGTCGTCTAGAAAATAGATTCAATACGATGTTAATTACAACTGACAATAAAAAAAGAGAAAATAATAAATAAAAAACTTTGAACACCAAAATAATTGGAGTTACGTAAATAAATTTGTCCTAAATACCCAATAGAAATATTATAAAATCTTGCAAGTTGCAAACATTTATTTTTTTACACCGACAGTAGCCCCCTCATTACACGAGAAATCCAATCATCTTCATTATTTTTATTTTATATTCTCCCCTTCCCCCAATCCAACGCTTCTCATTCTCTCTATCCTCTTGAATCTTAATCATAGCCCTCCATTGAAATCCATAGACATCTTCTTACCTTAATCAAAAAAAAAAAAAAAAAAAAAAAAAAGAAAGAAAGAAAGAAAGAAAGAAAAAGACATCTTCTTACCAATTTCCTTCATTATTCCCACTTCCCTAGATCCCAACTTTCAAAAAAAAACTAAAGAAAAAAAAGAACTCACGCATACATTTTCACAAACATTTGAGGTTTTGTGGTAATGGTGGAGGCACAATCTTGGACAACAAGAAGGGGTAGCAACCCAAGACTAGAGACAACAGACCAAGTTCTAGACATCCCAATAACACCAACTGCTGAGATCAAGCAGGGAACTTCAGTGATTTCACCAAACTTGGTTACTGCATTTATCATTGGATCATGGTATTTTTCCAACATTGGGGTGCTTTTGCTCAATAAGTACTTGTTAAGCTTTTATGGATTCAGATACCCCATTTTCTTGACTATGTTACACATGTTATCATGTGCTGCCTATAGTTTTGTAGCTATCAAATGGCTAGAAGTTGTCCCTTTTCAGCAAATTCATAGCAGGAGGCAGTTCTTAAAGATTCTTGCTTTATCCGCTATTTTTTGCTTTTCTGTGGTTTGTGGCAACACTTCTTTGAGATACTTGCCTATTTCATTCAATCAAGCAATTGGTGCCACAACCCCTTTTTTTACAGCCATTTTTGCTTTTCTTATTACATTTAAAAAGGAATCTGCTGAGGTTTATTTGGCTCTTGTTCCTGTGGTTCTTGGGATTGTTTTGGCTAGCAATAGTGAACCTTTATTTCATCTGTTTGGATTCTTTATGGCTTTGGGGTCCACTGCTGGTAGAGCATTGAAATCTGTGGTGCAAGGATTGCTATTAACATCTGAGGCTGAAAAATTGCACTCAATGAATCTGTTGTTGTATATGGCACCGATGGCGGTTATGATTTTGCTACCCTTTACTTTATATATAGAAGGGAATGTGCTTGCTGTTACAATTGAGAAGGCTAGAGGAGGTGGATTTATTGTGTTATTATTGTTTGGTAACGCCACGGTTGCGTATTTGGTGAATTTGACGAATTTCTTGGTTACCAAACACACTAGTGCATTGACATTACAAGTTTTGGGGAACGCCAAAGCTGCGGTGGCTGCCGTGGTGTCCGTTTTGATATTTAGAAATCCGGTAACGGCTATGGGGATGGCTGGTTTTGCTATTACAGTAATGGGGGTTGTACTTTACAGTGAGGCAAAGAAGAGAGCTAAAGGTACAGCTCATTGACAGGCAATTCTTGAATCAAGTTGGTGGTATCCATACAATAAAGCTATAGGGGGTGAGGATCTTTCAAATTGTTTGATGCCTTATCATTTCTTTTTGTTTGTTTCCATTTAACTTCTTGATTTATTAACTGTGAATCCAATTAAAAGGTATTGGTGTTATTGAATTGTATAGAAACTTTAAAAGGGGTGGGGTGGGAAGTGGTTTGAGATTTATGATGTTATAATTTACACTTTTTCTTTATATAGTTGTGTTTTTGAACAGGGGTGGGTATTAGAGAATAAAGTTTTCTCTTTTACTTTACCCTTCATGTAATATTCATATATTGTTCCGTTGAATCACAAGACAGACGACGAAGATCCATTCGTTTTGTATGATCGTGTTTGATGGACATGCTTTTCTTTCAATTTGTTAGATATGTGTTACCCCTTTGAGTCTGCCTGTTTTGCTATACTTCAATGCTGCTGCAGACAATAGCTGCAGATTGGTGTAGTTTGTTGTATCAAGGGTTGTCCTAAATGTTTGATTTAAGGAAAATTCTGCTCTGAAGTCTCCGTTCTGCAACGTACTGACACCGTCATCGTTATGTGTTATTTCTAAACACACGTACAAACGCCATCAGTTGGATAAAAGGCCATGATTTTGATGGTATTACATTAGATTGTATTTAGGAACTTCCTAGCAATGTGAAGAATGTTTAAGCTTGATTGATCTTCAAAGTTTATTTTATTGATTCCTTTAGAGCTCTATCTAACTGAGCTCATTGATTCATCTAACTATGCTATTGTCTCTATTTGGTTGTCATGTTTTAAATACTAAACGATAATACACAAGTGGATTGAGAGGTGGGATCACATCCACATGGAGAGAAACAACTTGCTTGATAAATAAAATATAGTAAGGATTTTGCAGGGACTTGTTTGTCTACACACATGTGCCTCTCTGGGGAACGGATCCCCTACGGTACACATGGTGAGGTACTAGGTGCTGTGCATCATTTCCGTCCAAGATTTGGACGGATCCGTCGAAATATTTTTATTTTTTTAAATTTGCTTCACTCCGTCCAAATTTTGGACGGAAATGGTGCACAACACCTTGTGCCTCACTATGTGTACCGTAGGGGATCCGTTCCATGTGGCTCTGTTTGTTCTTGAAACTGATTGCTTATATTATTCTTTTATGAACACTTGAATTTGTTAGCCTGCAGCCAAACATGATTGGGTCTACTTATTTCTTTCCTTATGTAGTAGTTAATGGTTGATACATTTATATTTTTATGTCAAATCTTTATAATTAAGTACTTAGATCAATCATAGATGGATGAAGCACTGGAAATATCATAATTTTTTTCTCCAGGTTCACTATTCTACTGAGGTACATACATAGCAAACCACTCGTCGACCTTGCAGTGCTTCATGTCGCATGTAATGAACGTCTGTATTTTATATGTGCACATAACTCTGTGTTGTGAGCTAAAGAAGTTGCACTGAAATTATCACACTGGGTAATGGGATGTTGAGACACTGGGCAGAGTTTGTGCACAAACTCTGCTAAAAACGTGTTGCTTCTTGAAGCTCCAAGAAACAAATGATCTGTTTAAGTAAATACTATAGGCTATAGCCATCAATTGACCCGCAATCTGGATTATTGGGCTAGTAACGTGAGGTTAAGATCAACAACATGTACTATATGTTTGTGTTCTCCTCCATTTTGAGCTAGTGTAGTAAGGCAATAAATATGTAAAATGAATGATGCCATGAGCTTTTTTTTTTTTTGAAAAACGATCTATCTTTATTCAATAAGTGAAAAACAACCATCCAGGTATAACGAAGTGTTTAGCAGCAAAACAATACTAGAGCGATAAAGGCAAACAAATATAAAGCACACATATGGTTTACATAATGTCCCAAGTCAGTCGTAGATCTCTCGCACGTCGAATGGTCTTCGCAATGAACACAGGAGCTGGGGGGTGCGCCGTCTCCGGATCAAACTTAATCTTGTTTCTCCAATACCACAAGCCGTACAATGTCTCTCTAAATAAATATGGCCAACTTCTACGAATGTTCGGCTACAAGTTGGTCTTAATCCAGATGGATGCAACATGTTCTTGAGAGAATGTTCTCCAATCTTCCCGGCTCAAAAGTTGCTGCCACACTTGCTTGGGCCACCAACAATCGCGCAGGGTGTGCAACTCAGTTTCCTCGTTGAGTCCACAAATATGGCAAGTCGGGGAAGCTGCTATATATCGATGGAATAAAAAGCTCGAAGTCGGAAGCGCATTATGCGAAGCCTGCCAAAGGAGAAAGTTCAGACGCATTGGCCCTTTCATCTTCCAAATATCACGCCAAATATTGTCTTCTGAGAGATGTGTATCCGGTTCCTGCAAGAACGCATAGCCCGAGCTGACAGTATACTTATCTTTATCTCCGCCACGCCAAACAGTGCTATCATTTTCAGCTTGAAAGCCTTCCAGCAACCTCCTGACTGCTATACAAATTCCTCTCCATGGATGCCATGAGCTTTTGAATAGAGAGTAAATGGACTTGAATCATCTTCCCACTCTCCTTGCAAACTTTAAAATTTAGTGTCAGAATGATTCTTAACAAGTATTTTTAAATTGAGCAAACACATTTAGATCGTCTTTTTATGTTTTAGAGGATAAATCCATGTATATAAAGTGTGCATAAATCAAGTAAATATAATGCATGCAATTTTATGTGAATTTCTGAGTGGAAAGACATTACATTTCAACGTGAATGCTTTAAAAGTAGAATCGGAATAAGAAAGGCGTCGTTTTTAACAAATTGGCAAGCTTCACAAAACGCAACCATGTTATTCGTAGACATGTTACATTGCTTGAACACATATTCGCTTAACTTGGAACATTTCCCTATCTTAGTCAGTGCTCAATCCAGTTTGAATGTGCAACTTCGAAGACAAATGTTAGAGTCTGTTTGGACATGAATGAAATTGTCCTTATTCTTATTTGTGTCGAATAAAATGAGTATTGTGGAATACCGTGCTAAACAAAGAGAGAGAAAAAAAAGTTTGAGCCCCAACTCTTAGGGCCTCCACTGCCTTGCCCCTAGAGATTCGTGGATAATGTAAATTGAGGGTTATGCCGTTTTAGTGGTACAATTTACAAATGCTGCATATACACAGTCCTCGGTTGAGAGAAGTCGATACAAGTTATCGAACTCTTACACCTCAATTCAAAGGTAACGTTGTCACTACAACACTAGCTATACCATGAAGTCCGTCAAATAAAGAGAGATTGTGAGGAGAATATATTTACCACTACATAAAGTGATTATTGTTGTTGCATTTATCCTTCTTTTCTTTGTTTTACCTTATTTATTAGAGTATTTGAGATAATAAAAAGGTTACATTAAATAGATTTTTAGTCATTTATTTTTAAAATCAATGCATTAACTTTTTTTTTGAGTGAGCTTATTTTTTAAATCAATGCAATCACTTATTTTCCTTTTTTTTTTTTTTTTTTTTTTTTTTTTTTTTTTTTTTGTTGTTGCAAAGGACACTTATTTTACTAATATTCAAGATTTTGACAACTAGATACATAAAAAAACTTGAGGGAAAAAATAGATTTATTTAAAAAGTGTCACAGGTACAAGCTCTTTATTTTCTACGCGATCTCTTGGGCCTTTTTCAAAGTGACCTTTGAAGGGGACTCACTCACTATACATCAAAAGCTTCTCTTCCATGCAGAAGACTTATCTACCGAAGGAGATTAGATAAATTGAAACAGATAAATATTTAACCTGTTTACTTTTGCGTCAATCAACCTACCATTAGGACATCGCAGCGAAATTTGACAATAGTCGAATTTATATACAAAACTCGACTCTGGAGGGTGTAAAGTCGAAGTTTGCACGAATTGTGGTTCTCGAATCGATCGACCGTGGTGCCATTAACGATATCCAATATTAAATGTTCAAGTACAGGAAGGAGGTATTACAACGAAAAAGAACCAGAAAACATGCCAACGCATGCCAACGAAGAAAAATTAATTTGATGCAACAACTTAAAGAAGCGTCTCTCTATTAATGATACTGACTTCTGAAATTAATTTGATAAGACATTTATGTCTCCACTTATATAGTGGTGATGCGCTTCCCCCAGTTCCAATGTGGGATATCACAAACACTTCAACCAAAAGCGGTTGAAGGATGTTGTGAGGTTGAAGGTTGTTGTGATAAATGAATAAATTAAATCTTACTCTTCTTCTTCTTCTACATTCATTTTCCCGCTTTTCTTCTTTCAAATTTCTTGTTCTTCAAGTTCTTAGTTGCATAACTTGAATTTCTTCAACTTCAACTCGTACAAAACACAAATCATTAGTAAAAGAATCAATTAACTATGACCGTCATGTTAATGGAATGAAGTAGCTATTTTACTACTACTACTACTACTACTAAAAAAATATTTAAAAAAAAAAAAATCAACAACAACAAACACACACATAAAGCACAAAGACAATCATAAAAATAAAGTTGTTTAAATGCAAATCTAACCTATAAGACATCACTTTGAAAAATGGATTTTTGAAAAGTTGAATTCAGCTATATATCAGACTATAAAAGGTAAAATATATACTTTTTTTTTTTTTTTTTTTTTTTTTTTTTTTTTGTAGTCGCAGATACATACTTAAAATTTTCAAAATCGGTTTTTAACGTTACGTCCAATAGATGCTGTGTAATGTACTAAAAAGTCCCAACTAGGAACACATGTATAACTCATAGTCTTTAGTTTTACATCACATACGTATAATAAAGCGGTTGTACATAATTCCAGCTGATACAACCGGATAGAAAGACTTCATTAAGTAAAATTCATCATACCCTTTTCATTTTCATCATCTTTCAATATTTTTTATGAAAGAGTAGAAATGGAAGGTTACGATGTATGTCGTTATTATATAAGGTTTTTCGTGCATGGGACTATGCCAAGATGATGAAGGAGACGGTAAGTGCCGCACAAATCATCATTGAAAGGAAGTTGAAATTCGGTGTGATTGCCATGGCAGCAGACTTAGGGTTTTCACTGGGACTAGGAGCGGGTGCAGAACCATACACATCTGATGAAGACCAAACATCAATGGCAAGCTTCATTCCTTTTGAGCAGTGATCACCGACCCCGCAAATGTACCATTTCTTTCCGGGCTCATTGAGGCCGATCACGTCATTTCCGGTGCTTAAAGTATTGGACGTGTTGGAAGTGATGCAATCATCGAATTCAGTCTTGTTTACTTTGATCACGTTGTGAACTCCCTGTTGATAATTGAACACTGAACAAAAAGTTCAACGTCCAATAACATTAATTAATCAATGAAAAACGAACTTTGAAGAAGTTAATCTTTAACTCCTATAAAATCGTAAGTCGAAAATGGATCATGAAGCACTTCAACTAGTGTGATGGACAACCGCCGGAGGTTTCAGGACCTCAGCTCTAGCCAGTTGAGTCAGGCCTCATCGGCGAAACTAGTTTTATTTAAATCCAATAAATTGAATCCTTTTTCAATTTAAGTCACTAATGTGACAAAATTCTAGCAAAACATTATTATTTTTTGAGGGAAAATTTGATTTCAACTTGAAAATTGTAAAGTTCGTCGTTTAGCATAAACAAAAAAGACATACCCCATCCGTCCTAATTTGTTTGAGACTTATTCCATTTATGAATGCCTCAAAATAAGTCTCATAACTAGTATTTAGACTTAAAATTGCTTCTTAAATGACTAAAATCTCACACATAAGCATTTATTAGAAAATGTAAAAACAATATAAAAGGGATGCAATTGTAAATTAGTCATGTTTAAATAACTAGACAATGTAATAAATGATGTTCTCTTAAATTTTATAAGTTTCAAACAAATTGGGACGAATGGAGTAACCCTTAAACCAAACCAAATTACATGGTGTATTTTGCAATTTCGCCTCATTTTTATGCATTGTGAATGCCATGTAGAAGTAATTTTCTGTTAAATTTGAAATTTTACTTCTTCAAATTCAGTTTCATCCAACATGGATGACTGAAATTGAAAAACAAAATTTCATTTATTGGTCTAAAATGAAATCTAGAGCTAAACGTGATTATATAAAGCAGTATTTATGACAAGTTACACTGGCTTGATTGTTTTTCTCTTTCTTATAAAGTATGAGGAAAAGTGAAGAAAGTTTTTAAAATGAGAAAAAATATACTATATCTTAATTAAGAAAAAAAGTATGAATATTACAAATATGGGGACGAGATCACTGTATGCAAGTTGTGTGTACAATTTGATTAATACAAGTAAAAGTTTACGTCGTTTTACGTGTGTATTTGATTTTTCAAAGAAATAAGAAAAACAAAACATAAAAATCAAATCTGCGTAAACGCGTAATTTTTACTTAGACAATCGTAAATTATTGTATAACTTAAGACAGTGATCTCATCCCACAAATATGTCGCATTATTGTGTGAAAATATAGATAAATAGATAGATTTATTTTTTAAATTTCTTTTTCTGAGATAAAAGATAAATAGATAGATGTAGATTATTCGTAATCGGATGAGAAATTCTACTGCATATAAAAACTTTTAATAACAAGATCGATCATTTGCAATCAAAACAGAAGGTACAAAATGATTCTAGTATATTTGTGATGGTCTATATACCTAATTTGTAACATGGGTTGGTTTTCACATATAATTCATTATTATGGAATCTTTGCGATTTTATCAACCATGCAAAACGTCCAAAAGACAAAAGCTAATTAAATGGAGGCCGCCGGTGAATGTGAATGTAATGAATTACTAATTAATTACCGATAGAGTCACCAACAATGAATTGTTTTCCAGCAGCCCAATTGTTGTAATCAAAGTCCAGCTTCCAACCACCGTCCGCATCTCCCACCACAATGTCCTTAGCCGTGGAGGCCGCCGCCGGAGCAAAAGCAATTGCAGCAGCTGCTACAATAATAGCCAACACCGCCACCATGAAACCTTTCGACGCCATCAATTTATTGATTCTCGATCTGATGGCTCTCTTTAATTTCTCTCTTCAACAAACATGCACTCTAATTAATTATATACTTGTTTGAGAGCTAGCTAGGAGCTTGCATGTTAAGTTGCAGCGATTTATACATGCAAAATTTCCCTTCTTTTTTTAAAATGCAGTTTTGAAAGAGTCGTTAATTAAACCGGCCGGCCAATGGCGGCTATTTTAGTAATAGGTTTTCCATAGGAATTTACAGTTTGTGAACGGTCTATACAGGATACCAAATGAAACAAGATTTTTTTTTTTTTTTCCAGGCATTTTAATCGCTGTCCATTTGGCGGTGAACGTGACAATTAACTTTATATATAGTGAGGAATTAAACTCTTCATTAATATTATACTTCACAATTAATCACTTGTCCAACTATAATACAACCTTTCCCTCAAAAAAAAAAAAAAAAAACTATAATACAACCTTTGCTCAAAAACTATTATACTACAACCCAATCCTCATCACAATCCTTTAACTTAATTATCTGAAAGGTTAAGTGCCGAACTTATTCCAATTCCAAGAGCTCGGATCGAATCTTTTCCTTAATTTTATCCACAAATTTTATGTTGGTCCAGATGCAAATCCTAGTTGGTGAATCAAAACCAATAAGAATTCAACCTTTTTAAAATGAGCCCCTACCTGTCAAATCTTTCCACCAATGTATTTCTTTGAATCTGATGATTTGGTGGTTCAATGGACCTTTATCCCCTACTTCCATTTTTATTTTTTTTTTAATTAATTAAACACTTAAATCATTTAATAGTTAGAAGTAATACGTTTAATTTGTCTTATCTTTATTAGATTAATTAATCACCAAATTTCATTAACAAAATGTCCTAATTGTAATTCCCTATATTATATAATAACTAAATTAGATAACAAGGCAAGCTAGTATGAGATAGCTGAACTGTTGAAGTATGGGATATGACATTTTAAAAGATGATTCACAATAAAGTTTTGAAATTTTCTTTGTAAGTTTGACGCACTTAATTTGTCAAGTTAACTTGTAATAAAATTTGACATTTAATTAATATTATAATTTGACAACAATTGTATTTTGATTGAGTTGGTTAATTAGTGGAAGACCCTGATGGTCTATTTTCCAACTATCTTGTTTGTTTATTTTCTTCCGCTTCTCCATTAATTACTCTGATATTACAAGAGATTTACTTAAGATTTAAGGTTTTCAATAAATGTCTCGTCTGGTATCCGGGACAAAGCCGTTACTAAAGAAATTATAAATGTCATTAAATTTAGAAAATAAAGTATGAGATACATTTTGACTAGTTATAATTATTAATTAATACAATGCTTCTCAAAAAATAAAAAAATATTAATACAATGAATATATAAAACAAAAATGTTGGATGTTGAATAAATTAAAAGTAGGAAAAAAAAACTTTTATCATAAAATAGCAACTGTTAAATGTCACTAGCTAGTCAAAAGAAAAGTATTTATTTCAGTTGAAAAGTTTCTATTGGATGAGATTGTCATATATGTGTCATGCATGTCCATATTTTTTTATATTACATATATGACATCCATATATTTTTAATATTACATTTGACATGGATATTATGATCATAATTGTGTTTTATTTAGTGTCTCTTTCTTATTAGTTGGTCATGAGGAAGTAGTCTTGATAAGGTATATTTGTGCTGCAGCCTGCAGGCTTTCGTAAGAGTTACAAGGTACGTTAAATAACTATACAAAAAATGACTTGTTTGTAGCTCCAATTAATAAATAAGTAATTTAGAGTATGAGCAAATTGAAATTACGGGGTCAATGATACGGCGAAGCATCTTAATTAATAATTTGTCAGTTCCTTCTCAAAAAAAAATAAATAATAATAATAATAATGTCAGTTCAAATAGTGTTAATTTGTCAATATTTAACACGTACTTCCTCCATTTTTTATATTCATTTGATTTGATAGTAAATGGAGAAAGTTTTATGACAATTTATAACACACAAATACTATATATATTTTTTATTTTTAATGTACAACTATTACCTGGCTTCGTTGTGTTACTTGTTTGGTATAGTAGTTGTAGTTCCTACTTTCCGGGTTGTAGTGTAGTTGTGTTAATTGGGCTAATACTGCGTTGTAGTCTGGTTTTAGTAGTGTTGTGAATCTTGCATTTGCATCGATCTAAGCCGGTGCATTTGGTTTTGTTGTAAAAATATGTTTATTCGGTTTTAATAAAACTTTCGTTTCTGGGGAAAAAAAAAACAAATGGCATTTTAATCATTTTTTAGTTCCCTAAAAAAAAAAAATCATTTTTTAGGGTACAGAGAGAAATAAAAAAAATGATATCTGTCTTTAGCCTCCACAAATGGTCATGCTATTTAAGTCAATTTATTAAACGGTGTATTTCAACCTAAAATGCCTATTCTATTTGAGTAATGATACGAGCATAACGGTTGTGTCATAACGAGTGACGTAACGGTGATATGCACCGTTGATCATGTTAGATTTACTCATGATCAATTTAGATACGTTATGATCAACGGTGTAGATCACCGTTGTGTCACTCGTTATGCTACAAATGTTGTGTCCGTATCATTACTCATTTTATTTATTTTTTATGAGAAGAAACCTAAAATGCCACAAATTTCATCTTTGTCAAATGCAAGAACCACAAATTTCATCTTTGTCCACGACCAAATCTCACTTGATGATCCATGTCCAATATAATAAAATATAAATTTAGAATTTCGTAAAAAAACTACCACTCTAAAATTTCTTATTAGATGAAACTGTTGATATGATGGTCTTGATGTTACTAAATGTGCAACTATATTTCCTTATATCACGCCCACACTTTGTTTGGGAAGTGTGGGCCTATAAGAAGAGAGTGGGGTCCAACACTTGGTTTTTTCGTTTTTGTTTTTAATTGTCTTTGAGCGAGAGGCATAACTCGGGATCTCTGCTCACGATACCATATTAAGGATCGTGACTTTACCATTATACTAAACCAATTGTGTTAATAAATATGCTACTATATTTTCTTATACCATATATGACGCTTTGATTGTATTTGTTTGCCATCATGATAATCCTAGGTGATACGTACACACACAAGTAGGAAATACAAATGGGTTACCAAGACATGACATGGTGGTAAGGGGTTTGGGTGACAGTTGGACCTTAAGCTGAAGTGTGGAGATTCGAACCCCGTAAATAAGGGATTTCTTTTTATTCATTGATATAATAGCAAACTCATGATTCTGAGCCATTAGGTTACCTCATTAACATTTTCTTTGATATAATAGTAAGTCCATGATTCTGAGCCATTAGGTTACATCATTAACATTTTCTTTGATATAATAGCAAGTTCATGATTCTGAACCATTAGTTTACCTCATTAACATATGCACTTTTTCCGTGGGACGGGGGTGGGAACCATAGTTTAACCATGTTTTTTTGGAAATTAATACAAATGGTTTGCACCACATCACCCACCCTCTCATGTACCATGCACCTCTTACCCTACCCCTATCCTCCGCCTCCACCCTCACGTTACCCCACCTTCCTCTATTCTTCCTATCACCTTGCATACTCTATCATCATACTATACTCTTTATGCCATCTTACAATGTCATATCTTACTGCACCCTTACCATGCGCATTATCTACCATACCTTTAACCATGCAGCCTCACCCTACCCCGCCTCAAAGCTCCACTTTCAATCTTACCCTACTCTATGTTACTTCACACTACCCTATCCTACCATACACCCCACCCCAACACAACCTCACCTCATCACTCCCTGCAACATATTACCCCGGCCCTCACACTCAGATTTCGTCTAAAATCAATTTCGCCATAATTTGAATAAAGTCAATGACGAGCCTTCATCACCTTTGCCCTATTCTACCATACACCCACCCAAAGGTCAGGATATTACCCCTCACCCTCAAATATCATCTAAAATCTAATTTCGCCGTAATTTGAAGAAATTCGACGAGGAATCTTCACCGGTGCCCTATTCTACCCTACACCCCACGTACCCCTACGTTACTTTACCTCATCACACCTTATCATGTTACTTATCATCTTTAAATTTCGTCTAAAATTGTATTAATTTCGCCATAATTTGAAGAAATTCAATAAAGAAGCTTCACCGGTGGGCCAAAATACACACTTTAGGATTCTATTTACAGCTCTTTTAGGCAACTTGTCTTATTCTAAATGATTCAATATTTAAATAATTTTCCTGGACTTTAAGGGCTTTGGTGAATCACATAGATAAACCCGGTGTCGCGTTTTATGTTTGAAGCTATACTTGTAAAAGAAAAAAATACTGGTTTTTTTTTTTTTTTTTTTTTTTTTTTATATTTTTTATATCCTGGATTGTTAGTTATGACATTATTTTGACACGAGATGAAGTTAATATTCCTGTAATCCCGGATCCATTGACCACCACGATCAGGTGGCCACCAGATTCATGTTTAATTTTATAGTCATCTTCCCTTGAAGTGACACCGCGATGATCTGATGACCATCCCGATCGCAGAGACACACCGATGAAGTGACACCGTGATGCATTGACCACCATCAATTTAAAAATGGCCACCCCGATGCGAGACAAGCTACATTGTAATAGATGAATTGACACGGCATTGCAGAGACACGCGATGTGACATCGGCAATCAAATATCATGATGACTCAACATTTTATGCGATGGCATGTAATCATCGACAATCAAATATGCAGTGACATCAATTCTCAAATGATCGTAAATTTTGGATGTTAAAATACATGAGCATAATTATTCAAATCTTTCAAAATTCATTTTATCATTCAAATTCTCAATCTAAACAAACACCAAATTATTGCATGAAGAATTGATTGATCCGTGTTTCATATTAAAACTATGAAACTTAGGGTTTTATAAACAAACACCAAATTATTGCATAACGACTCTCTATATGTATATACTACATGTTAACGTAGTTTGAGATGTGCTAAAAAGAGAGTTTATTTAGCATTCATGTGACATGCCAATAAGTCCTTAACCGAACACAGACTAATTTTTTAAAAAAAAAAAAAAAAAAAAACCGACTAATGAAGAATCCTCCCAACAAGAGATGTTGAGTCAATGAAGACATCAAACTATGAGATACCTTTCCATGTGCAAGATCCACCTTTTATTTTGTAAAATTACCAAGAAAGAGACTCATGAAGCGATCTCTCATTATTATAACTTCAAATAAATTGAGTTGGTATGTCATTGTATTCTTCAGGGACTTTAATGTCAAATTTGAGAGTTGAGACCAAACCATTAAAATTATGAAGTGGCGCTTTATTATGCAGTGACATCAATGCCACCGTTTTCAATAAGAAACAAACAAAATGATAATCTTGCTACCAATGTCATTCCAATTTATGTCTAAATTTTCATTGCTTACACCAAAAAGGACCATTTAATCTTTTAAATAGGACAACAAAATTCCACAAAAGCTCTTTTTTATATTAATGATCTTTTATTGACAATATTTGTGCAATCACAACACCACATCTTCATAATTTGGCTTTTACATAATAAAAAAAGATGTAGCAAAGATACAACAATATGAAATATCACCCCACCCTTTAAAAATATCACATGTGAGTCAAATTACGGATCATTTTATTGCAATGGAATGCTCCAAAAGATATCTAATTACAAATGATCAACTGATACAAAATAAAGTTAGATTACAAGAGGTTTTACAACTATCATACAAATAACAATATAGCAAATAGTTTAATCAATCTTGAGAAAGTTTCGAACAAGAAAGCGATTCCCAAAGCTTGTAGAGCGACAACAACACCAAGCCCGAGAATGAAAGGATCGATGTATGTGAAATAACAAAAGAGCCAAAACAAGAACAATGTTATATATTTGCATATATACAACTTGGAGTGCGTAATTAACTTTTCAAATGTGAATCGAGCAAAAGAAAATTAAAAGGTGAAAAATATACAAGAACAAGTAAATTGAATGTCTAACAAGAATTCGGTAAGAAACGAAAAGTCTCTACAAATACTAATTACCTTTTTTGGATTGAACTTCAGGATGGTGAATGACTTCCTAAATGAGTATCTTTGTCTGGAACAATTACATCATTATATGATTCACTTAATGGAACTTTTGAAGCTAAGAACACGGTAAGAACACAAGCAGCGAGATTGTATCACAAGGCTATCAGGCAGATTCAAAAACAATTCTCTCCAACTCCCAGCAAATTCGTCACCACCACTTTCTATCTGCTTGGCGAGCTCTTCTATAAAGGTCAACTCCTCCTCTCCATCTCTCTTCTCCACCGCCGGTAGAAAATCAAGTATTTATCAAAACTCTCTTGATTTTTTTCTTATTTTCCGTAAAAATTCGTCCAAGATCCCAAAACTTTTTTCGGTTATCAGTCCACCGCCGGCCTCAAGAAGCCCATTTTTCAACGCAGATTTCCATCCCAGAACTTTTGGCTCAAACACCACTTTCTTTTCGACCCATTCGTATGATTCTTCAACAAGTCTCGGATCCCAACCCGTTTTGCTTAAACTGGATTTGCCCGTGAATAGAACCCGGCGTTTAAAGGCGTGCCGCGAGTCCGCGACTCCAGTACGCGGGCTCGGTGGTTGTAGACACCGTCGGTGGATATGAACAGCTGGGCGGGGGATGACGGAGAGGTGTCTGAAAGTGTGATAATGTTTCCGATGGCCGATGGAAAAGAAGAAGGTGGGTGAAGAAGAAGGGGAGACGAAGAGGAGTAAATGAAATGTGTCCTTATAAACAAATAAGATTTAAGGGTGTCCTAAATGCCCATTAAGTGTTCAAACTAGTCCTTATAAACAAATATCCATTAATTTTATTATCCCTTTAAAAAAGGTAAAATAGATCAATAGTGTAACGCCTTTATACCGAGTCCTTACGCTCGGCACAAATATTATCAAATAAATTCAATAATATATATAAGCCTTACGTCATACACCATAACTAAAGACGCGGAAGATAAAACAACTCAACAACTCGGGAAACCAAAAGACAAAAGATCGAACACACGGTTTTCAATCTTTGTGAAACTAAATCCAATAAAGAAAACTAATCATCCAACATTCAAATCCCAAAAGATCTCAAAAGAACTTAACCGAACTAATCCAAAAGAAAGACAACATTGTTTGAAACTAAGTCAACAACATTATTGAAAGAGTCAAAAGTAAAAGAACCAAGTCTTCACGAGCTCCATCTCACACGCGTCTCGTCAAAGAACTCATCAAGATTAGCGACTGTTCATCTTCTTTGGGGAAAGGGAAAGACAAACGAAAGTAACAGGGGTAAGTACAAAAGTACTCAAGAACGCGTAGAAGAAGATCGTATAACTATGATCTCATAAAGAAATAAAAGCAACGCCGTCTTTTATTAATTCATTTCCGTTGTTAACCCTAGCTAACTATCATATTATGTTCATAGCATAACATGAGGTTCCAAGGGTATCTAGCTTAGCTCAAGTTTGTTACATCATGAATAACAAGGGCACTACGCTAGTAATAGGATGTACTAGGACAAGCTGGGTGCAACCTACTTAGAGACACGCTCTAGTAGCCCGGGAATATCTCGAGTCCCGATAGTGTGATAACCGAGAATGTACCAGACGCTTTATCTAGCCAATCGATTGACGGCGTGGAGTACATCTACTTTGTGCGGTCGAGAACACATCGCGATATTGTACTATGTCTTACCAAGCATTGCATGATGTTTAAGATTATTAATCTAGCACATACGTTTGATTAGATATTTAACTAGCCACCAAGTGTTTTCAAGTAAGCTCCTCACATCTCCTACTCGTACTTAGACCCACTAGACACGGACAAGCCCTAGCAATTACACAGACATCGATAAACTCTAGCTTATCGAAGCACAAGGCAAATCCAAAGCTTTCGACGGTCCCACACTTCATCTTTTTAGGGAATCCATGTGGTGCCGGAACTAAACGCATCAAAAGCTAATTCAGGGCTTTGTCACGTAAGGTTATGCAGTAAATACGCTATTATGGAGCTTTAAACACATAACAAAGGAAAAGCGAGATCAAAGCGATCCTCGTCCGGACGGATAAACTTTCTGTCCGATACTGAGAAATAGCTGTACGGATACACAACTCATCCGTACGGATGAACCACCACTCGGTCGACCGAATGGATAGGCTCGGTCGACCGAGCCTCCCTCCTGCACATATACACGTTCTTCTCGCACCACAGAGGACAGTTTTCTGCACTCTGCGTTTTCTACTCAAATTCAACCCAAACTCGACTTAAACGAATTAAAACCATGAAAAACAATCATACAAATTGCTCTACCACTTTACGAAACCTTAATCATACGATAAGAAAACCACGTTACCTTAATTGCGTGGTACAACGAACCAAAGCTTCAACCCGTCAAAAATTTAACCTTTAAATCCAAACGTTAATGGATTTAAGGATTGTTGATATCAAAACGATCCTCGTCTCGCGGTGATCCTTTCTCTCTTGATGAGTCTGATGAAAAGAACAACGGATTAGCCTCGAAAATCGAAAGCCTCTTCTCCTTTTTTTTTGAAACTTGCGCCCCCTTTCTGCGTCCCTCTCTCTTTTTTTTTTGTCAAAAACAACTAGGTTAAAATTAGGATTAGTTTTCCTTTTATAATCCCAATTACCTAATTATTTAATTATTTTCCTTAAAAAGAAAATCCTTGTTTATCCTTTTTCTTTTTCTTTTTTTGAAAATCCTTTAATTAAAAATAACACAATATTCTCGATTTTTGCTAAAAAGTGAATTGCCCTTTTCAAAAATCGGGATATTACATTCCTCCCCCTTAAGAGAGTTTAGTCCTCGAAACTAGAACATACCTGGTAGATGAGGGAACTCTGGGAATTCGTTGAACATGTCCGCTTCCACTTCCCAAGTGGCTTCCGTCGGTGCATGGTTGCTCCATTGCACTAACACTAACGGGATCACCCGCCTCTTTATCATCCTTTCCTTCCTATCCAGAATCTTTATCGGTTTCTCCACGTATGTTAGATTATCTTGCAAAACTTCCGGATCAATCTCAGATTCCACGTCCACTTTAGATAGACACTTCTTAAGCATCGATACATGGAAGACATTGTGGACTCTAGACATCGACTCTGGTAGCCGTAGTCTATAAGCCAACTTCCCAACTCTTTCGATGACATCAAAAGGTCCTACATACCTTGGACTTAGCTTTCCTTTCTGTCCGAACCTCTTGATACCCTTCATCGGAGACGCTCGAAGGTAAACTCTGTCCCCTACCTCAAACTCTAGCGGTCTTCTTCTAACATCGGCCCAACTCTTCTGACGATCTTGAGCAGCTTTCAGATTTTTCCTTATCAACTCAATCTTCTCCTTGGCTTGCTGAACCATCTCCGGCCCTGTGATGTGCTTCTCTCCAACTTCATCCCAGTAAAGTGGAGTTCTACACTTCCTACCGTACAAGGCCTCAAAAGGTGGCATACCCAAACTTGCATGGTAACTATTGTTGTAAGCAAACTCAGCCAAGTTGAGGTAATCTATCCATGATCCTCCGGCATCCAAAACACAAGCTCTAAGCATGTCCTCGAGAGTCTGAATTGTTCTCTCTGACTGCCCATCCGTCTGCGGATGAAACGCTGTACTCAAATCAGTCTTCGTCCCAAAAGCTTTCTGTAAGCCCTTCCAGAAGCGACTGATAAATCTACTATCCCTGTCGGATACAATAGATAGAGGCACACCATGAAGCTTCACTATATTGTCGATATACATAGTAGCGAACTTCTTTATAGGCATGTCCACTTTACACGGCAAGAAATGGGCTAATTTTGTGAGTCTATCCACAATCACCCAAATCATGTCATGACCGCCCTTAGTCTTTGGCAAACCGGTGATGAAATCCATCGTGACATTCTCCCATTTCCATTTCGGTACCTCCAAGGGTTTCAACAAACCTCCCGGTCTTACGAGTTCTGCTTTCACTCTACGGCATGTATCACATCTTGCCACAAACTCTGCGATCCCTAACTTCATACCAGGCCACCAATATCTCTCCTTGAGATCTCTATACATCTTAGTGGCTCCTGGATGTACCGCAAAAGCAATCTTATGAGCTTTATCCATAACGTTCTCTCTTAGGCCATCCACATCGGGCACACACAAACGGTCTCCGTACCAAAGATGACCACTCTTGTCCAACCGATAACCCGTAGGCTTCTCTCGAGCTACTCGCTTCAAATTAATCAACACAGGTCTTTATCCCGCTTAGCCCGAATCTCATCTAGCAAATCGACCTTGCCATCAATGGCGCCAAATTCGAGCTTCACCCTTCCTTTCAATCACTTGAATGCATCCTATCCAAGCGATCTACGACTTCTTGCAAGGTAGTGATAGCATTAACCGCTCTCCGGCTAAGTGCATCTGCTACAACATTCGCTTTACGGGTGGTATTGAATGTCCAAGTCGTAATCTTTCACGAACTCAACCATCTTCTTTGTCTCATGTTTGATTCTCTCCGAGTAAAGAAGAACTTAAGACTCTTATGATCCGTGAAGATCCTTGCCTTGACACCATACAAATAGTGTCTCCAAAGCTTCAGAGCAAAACCACTGCTGCCAACTCCAAGTCGTGTGTAGGGTAATTCTTCTCATGCACCTTTAACTGCCTAGATGCATAAGCAATCACCTTTCTTGATTGCATCAAAACACAACCCAAACCTTGACCCGATGCGTGTGTATATACATCATAGTTATCAAAAACTTCCGGTAATGCTAACACAGGTGCTGTGGTCAACTTTTCTTTCAAAGTCTGAAAAGCTTCCTCACATTCACTGGTCCACTCATACTTAACGTTCTTTTGAGTAAGCCTCGTGAGAGGTGTAGCTATCTTAGAGAAATCCTTTACAAACTTCCGGTAGTACCCAGCTAAACCCAAGAAACTTCTTATCTCTCAGCATCGATGTCGGTCTCAGGCCACTTAGAACGGCTTCTATCTTCATTTGGATCCACCTTAATGCCTTCTCCAGAAATTACATGCCCAAGAAAACTCACTTGGTCCAACCAATACTCACACTTAGAAAACTTGGCATATAATTTGTTCTTCTTTAAGGTTTGTAGAACTATCCTTAGGTGTTTTTCATGCTCTTCCTCATCCTTAGAGTACACCAAGATATCGTCTATGAAAACTATCACAAACTTATCGAGATAAGGCATGAAAACTCTTTGCATCAAGTCCATGAATTTCGATGGAGCATTAGTGAGTCCAAACGGAATGACCAAAAACTCATAATGTCCATATCTCGTCATGAAAATTTGTCTTAGGTATATCGACACCTTGATCTTCAATCGATGATAACCGGACCTAAGATCAATCTTAGAGAACACCTTCTTACCTTGCAACTGACTGAACAGATCATCAATCCTTGGTAAAGGATACTTATTCTTGATTGTCAGTTTATTCAACTCTCTGTAGTCGATGCACAAGCGCATACTCCCATCTTTCTTCTTCACAAACAAGACCGGTGCTCCCCATGGTGATGTACTTGGTGGATGATGTTTTTCTCTAGCATCTCCTTGGTGAGTTTTCAACTCTTTCAACTCCTTTGGTGCCATCCTATAAGGTGCTTTAGCTTACTTTGGTGATGCTCTCCGCAATCAATTCAATCTCGAACTCTATGGCCCTATCAGGCATATGTCCTGGCAAATCTTCCGGGAAAACTTCGGGAAAGTCCTTAAATACACGAGTCTCTCCTAACTTGGGCCTATGCTTTTCCTTATCTAATGCATAAACAACGAAACCCTGGCAACTCCTCTTCAAAGCTCTTAGGGCTTTAACTGCTGAGATAATCGGATAATGACCCTTACTAGGCTTGCATACGTTACCTCAAACGTCTTGGCCGATTTTCCTGGGGCCTTAAAGATCACCCTCTTACCTCTACAATCCAAGTAGACATAATTCTTGGACAACCAGTCCATACCCAGGATAACATCGAAATCCGAGAAATCCAACACCGTCAAGGCATACTGGCACTTGTAAGTCCCAACTCTAATGTCAACTTGGGGTGTGACTTGAGCACATCTAGTGACTCTGCCCAAAGGTGTGGTTATACTCAAAGGTCTCTCCAATTCCTTAAGGGGTAGGTTCAACTTCTTAGCTATCTTAGAGGAAACAAAAGTCCCTGAAGCTCCAGTATCAAACAGAGCTGAAACTGCTAGATTATCTATGATTATGGTACCTAACAAGTGAATCTATTTAAGTACAAATATGTAATATCATATGCGCGCTATATCATATTAAATATCTATAATAAACACAAACACTGAAAAGTACCTGTCACCACAAGGTCATCTAACTCTTCCGGTTCTGCATCTGCTGCGAAGACACGAACTGGTCTGCTACCTGTAGTACGATTACCCTGCTGGTTACCTCGTCCTCTACTACGATTACCTTGAGAGCTTCTTATGACACGCTCTCGAGTAATGTCCTACTTCCCCACAAAGTGGAAACAACTCACGCTACCGCCATGCACTCTCCCGTGTGTGTCTTGTTACACTTAGCACAAAACATTTGGCGTTCCACTTGTCGAACTCTTCGTAGCGGATTTTTCCGCCTCTTAACATTCTGCTCACGGTGATCTCTATTACTTCCTTGAAAATTTGAGAAAGACCTCTTATCTCCAACTACAACCGCCTCTGTCTCTTCGGCAAATCTCTCCATGATCAAAGCTCTATCCATGACGCTTGCCATGCTCGTAGAGTCTATCTCCTAGCATGCCCCTTTGCCACCTCGTGTGACAATCCTTCCATGAATTTATCAATCTTTTTCTCTTCACTTTTCATGATCTCGGGGTAGAATATGCCCAACTCATGGAACTTCGGGAGAATCTTGAGTTCTTGTAGTATATCTCCCTTGTTTCAAACTCAGAACTCATTAGCCTTCGCGATTCCGTCTTTGTCTAGGAAAGTACTCCTTGTAGAACAGATCCTTGAACACCGCCCAATCCGTGATCCTTGGATTAACTTGCTCATATGCTTCCATCCAACTTTCTCGCATTTCACGCCAACAAGGATATGGCTAAATGAGCCCACTCAAATTGCGGAGCTTTCATATTTCTCGCACGCCTTCTCAAACCCACGAATCCATAAATCTGCGCGCTTTGGCTCAACATTGCCAAAGAATTCGGCACCTATGTTTCTTCATCTTCTCATACCAATCCATCTGGTGCGTCATACCCCCCCAAACCGATGATGTCAGATCTTGGTTGTTGCCTTTGGTGGGGCATTCGATCACCGATAGTTCTGTTGGGGATGAGTGTAGCCAGGTGCTACAAAAGAATCCGACCTAGGTGGCGGTGGAGGTAGAACCGTCGGTTGCGGTGTAAAACTCTTCGTGGTGCGAAGGAAACGTCGATACTGTGGATAATCAAAACCGACTAGCGGTGGATGAGAAAGTCCCAACCCGGTCCAACTCGTGGTCCTTGGAGCTGAAGTAGTAACCGGTATGCGGGTGTTAAACCGTGAAGGACCCCCTTGTTCCACTCTACCTCTGGTGACAATGTCTGGTCCCTGATTCACCCCACGCATGATGCTTCTCACAGACGGGGTGTTCCCTTGAGAAACCGTAGGGCTCTGGGTAGCTGGTCCACTTCTTCTCCTTCTCGGAATCACAACCTCGGTAAATCCTGCCTCAGCGTTACCCGTCTGGGTGTTAGCTGCCTCGGTGTTACTCGTATTAGCTCCACCTCTAGTAAACACCATTCTGTAACTAAGAAAAGAGAAGGGGTTACTAAAGCTCTAAAACTTATCTTAAGGAAGAAATCAAGTCCTACACAGCAAGGAAAACCTTTCTCTCTGATATCAACTGTAACGCCCCTTTCCCGGACACCGATTCATTATCCGGAAAGCAGCGCTCGGCACAAATATTATCAAATAAATTCAATAATATATGTAAGCCTTACGTCATACACCATAACTAAAACGACGCGGAAGATAAAACAACTCAACAACTCGGGGAAACCAAAAGACAAAAGATCGAACACACGGTTTTCAATGCTGTGAAACTAAATCCAATAAAGAAAACTAATCATCCAACATTCAAATCCCAAAAGATCTCAAAAGAACTTAACCAGAACTAATCCAAAAGAAAGACAACATTATTTGAAACTAAGTCAACAACATTATTGAAAGAGTCAAAAGTAAAAGAACTAAGTCTTCACGAGCTTCATCTCACACGTCCTCGTCAAAGAACTCATCAGCATTAGCGACCTGTTCATCTTCTTTGGGGAAAGGGAAAGACAAACGAAAAGTAACGGGGTAAGTACGAATACTCGATGCTTAGCGTAGAAGATCGTATAACTATGATCTCATAAAGAAATAAAAGCAACGCCGTCTTTTATTAATTCATTTCGTTGTTAACCACTAGCTAACTATCATATTATGTTCATAGCATAAACATGAGGTTCCAAGGGTATCTAGCTTAGCTCAAGTTTGTTACATCATGAATAACAAAGGCACTACACCTAGTAATAGGATGTACTAGGACAAGCTGGGTGCAACCTACTTAGAGACACGCTCACAGTAGCCCCGGGAATATCTCGAGTCCCGATAGTGTGATAACCGGCGAGAATGTACCAGACGCTTTATCTAGCCAATCGATTGACCGGCGTGGTACGATCTACTTTGTCTGGTCGAGAACACATCGCGATATTGTACTATGCCTTACCAAGCATTGCATGATGTTTAAGATTATTAATCTAGCACATACGTTTGATTAGATGTTTAACTAGCCACCTAAGTGTTTTCAAGTAAGCTCCTCACATCTCCTACTCTCGTACTTAGACCACTAGACACGGACAAGCCCTAGCAATTACAATGACATCGATAAACTCTAGCTTATCGAAGCACAAGGCAAATCCAAAGCTTTCGACGGTCCCACACTTCATCTTTTAGGAATCCATGTGGTGCCGGAACTAAACACATCAAAAGCTAATTCAGGGCTTTGTCACGTAAGGTTATGCACGATAAATACGCTATTATGGAGCTTTAAACACATAACAAAGGAAAGCAAGATCTGAAAGCGACCCTCGTCCGGACGGATAAACTTTTCGTCCGATCATCGAGAAATAGTCGTACGGATACACAACTCATCCGTGACGGATGAACCACCACTCGGTCGACCGAATGGATAGGCTCGGTCGACCGAGCCTCCCTCCCCGCACATATACACGTTCTTCTCGCACCACGGAGGGCGGTTTTACGCACTCTGCGTTTTCTACTCAAATTCAACCCAAACTCGACTTAAAGCGAATTAAAACCATGAAAAACAATCATACAAATTGCTCTACCACTTTACTTAAACCTTAATCATACGATAAGAAAACCACGTTACCTTAATTGCGTGGTACAACGAACCAAAGCTTCAACCCGTCAAAATTTAACCTTTAAATCCAAGCGTTAATGGATTTAAGGATTGTTGATATCAAAACGATCCTCGCCTCGCGGTGATCCTTTCTCTCTTGATGAGTCGATGAAAAGAACAACGGATTAGATTTCTAAAATCGAAAGCCTCTTCTCTCCTTTTTTTTGAAACTTGCGCCCCCTTCTGCGTCCCTCTCTTTTTTTTTTGTCAAAACAACTGTGTTAAAATTAGAATTAGTTTTCCTTTTATAATCCCAATTACCTAATTATTTAATTATTTTCCTTAAAAAGAAAATCCTTGTTTATCCTTTTTCTTTTTCCTTTTTTGAAAATCCTTTAATTAAAAATAACACAATATTACGATTTTCTTTAAAAAGATGAATCGCTGCTTTTTAAAAAATCGAGATATTACAAAAAGTGATATTTCTATCTATGCGGTCCTATAATTAAACTCAATTGCATTATATATTCACTTCAAATTGTATTTTTATAGGACTAAACATAGTTTTATCTGTGATAACATTATGTACATTCCTCATTGTTGGAAACATAAATTTTAAAATGGTCGTAAAACGTCAACAAGTATGATTTACACAATTAATAGCCATGAAGAATCAATAAACATTTGAATATATATTCCCACTTTGTCAATCTCAAAGAAATATAAAAAGTATCCTAGTGAAAAATCAACCCCAACTCGATCAAATGTGTTCAATTATTACAATGAAATTCAAATGAAAACAAAAAGAGACTAATCAATAAGCAATTGATCCATTTTTAAAATATTGAATGCATGTAATACCACAAAACGTCGCGAAACGTCACATTAAACATTAGCATGGTAATTCAAAGTGAAGGCTTGGCTTGGCTCTCAAACAATAGTGACCCCAAAAGCAACACAAGCTGCAGCTAAGATCCATATAACGAATTTCCGGGTCACGGCTTCTCGGATCCCAGCTGAAACAACATTTTGTGGATCACCAGCTGCCGCTGCTCCACCTGCACCAACATTTTTTGGCCAAACAATAACAGAAAACTTCATTCCTAATTGACAATGTCCTTCAAACCCACAAGTAAACCACTGCTTTCCTGGATTATAAAGTGTGACAACATCGTACCCGCTTGTTAACGGGGTAACGTTTTCAGGATGTGCACAATTCTTGAAGCTGAGTGCATTCACTTGGAGAACATCGTGGTCCCCTTTTTTGTACTGGAATACTGCATTAATTCAAGAACACAATCATGTTTGACCTAATGTAATACCATTCATTTATTTTTGTTTATATAATAGACGTGTGTATGTTGAAAGAAAGTTAAAATTGATGAACATATATAATAGATGACATACAACGTACGAGTGTATTACAAAGTTTCTTCGAAGAAAATGACTACCAATCATTTTTCATAAAGCTTTAGACAAAGAAAAAGAAACCTAAAAACAAGGGCAGATCCGGGGCACGTTTCCCGGTGAAATCTATATAAGTTTATTTGAAGATAAAAAATGAGATTGGTTATCAAAACAAAAAAAAAAAAAAAAAAAAAAAAAGGAAATTAGGGATAATGACACAATCTGAGATATTTTTAAATAACATGACAGTTACATTTTTTTTTTATAGGGAGAAAGACAACTGCATAATTTTTATAGCGAGAAGGACAAACAGTGAATCCCGAAAATCATTGAATTTCGACAATGAATTTTGAAAATTAATGAATTTCGACAGTGAATTTCGGCAATAAATTTAAACAGTGAATTTCGACAGTGAATAAATAGTTATGTCTCTTTGAAAAAAAAAAAAGAAAACTTACTAAGCCTGTCCCCGACGACAAAAGTTTTCCCGGTAAGCCAAGTTTCATAATCGTAATTAAGCCTCCAACCATTGTAATCACCAACTACATAGTCTGTTGCACCAGCAAAAGAAGCTCCTGTCGCTATTGCAACAACAGCTACTGCGACGATCAAGCGCGTAATAAACGCCATTAAAAGATGATATATAGAGATTTCTTTATATATGGTATTCCCAAAAAAAAAAAAAAAAAGAGAGAGATTTAATTTCTTTTATGGTGTATGATGCATGGCAGATGAAATTGGTATATAAGCCGATTTGATCAAAGGAGCAGTAGCTGTCATTAACGGAACGTACTATGATGTGTAGCCGGCCATTGACAGGTATGCATACACAGCCACAGCCGTCCGATAGAAATTAACAAGTAGTAACACGTAGCAAGTTAAATTGAAGAACTTTTTTGGACCCCAAAGATCTTATAAGTGTAATCAAATAATCTTGCTTTTATTTATTTATTTATATCCCAAATGTTCAAGTCGTGTGTGATAAAATTAAGAGAAATTGAATAAGATTTATGGTTTTTTTCTTATTAAAAAAAAAAATTAGCAGACGAAAAATACGCCTGTTAGGACCAAATTAGTCCTTATCAGGAAAGAAATGGCGCAAGCACATATATTATCAAATAAAAACTCAATAATACATGCAAGCTTTACGCCATACATCGTAACCCAAACGACGCGGAAGATAAAACAACTCAACAACTGGAAAACCAAACGATCGAAACATACGGTAATCAAATTTGTGAAGAAAACTAATTCCAATAAAAGATCTAAACACCTGTAATTCAATCCAAAAGATCTCAAAGATAACTAAACCAAAAGGAAGAAACAACATTGTTCAAAATCGAAATAATTGTTTATGAAAAGAAAACGTCTAAACGATCTAAGTCTTCAACCTCCAACTCAAGCGTCCTCGTCATCAAAGAACTCATCATCGGTAACCACTGTTCATCTTCTTTGGGAAAGGGAAAGACAAAGATAACGTAACGGAGTAAGTACAAAGTACTCGTGAACGTGTGAAGATCGTATAACTATGCCCTCATAAAGAAATAAAAGCAATACCGCCTTTTATTAATTCATTTTCCGTTATTAACCCTAACTACCTATCACATTATGTTCATTGCATAACATGAGTTTCCAAAGGGTATCTAGCCTAGCTCAAGTTTGTTACATCATGAATAACAAAGGCACTACGCCTAGTAATAGGATGTACTAGGACAAGCTGGGTGCAACCTACTTAGAGACTCGCTCTAAGTAGCCCGGGAATATCCGAGTCCCGATAGTGTGATGACCGGCGAGTGCACCAGGACGCTTTATCCGCCAATCGATTGACCGGCGTGGAGTACGATCTACTTTGTCCGGTCGGAGGACACATCGCGATATTGTACTATGCCTTACCAAGCATTGCATGATGTTTAAGATTTTAGTCTAACACATACGTTTGATTAGATGTTTAACTAGCCACCTAAGTGTTTTCGTGTAAGCTCCTCACACTTCCTACCCTCGCACTTAGACCTCTCTGAGACACGGACAAGCCCAGCAATTATTACGGACATCGATAAACCCTAGCTTATCGAAGCACAAGGCAAATCCGAAGCTTAGGTGGTCCCACACTTCATCTTTTAGGGAATCCATGTGGTGCCGGAACTAAACGCACGTAAAACTAGTTGAGTTTTGTCACGTAAGGTTAAGCGGTAAAAATCATGTTATAAAGCACGAGAAGCAAGTCGACATCACAAGACAATAGAAAACTAGAGACACGGACCAAACGCCCGTCCAAAAGACTGAACGCCCGTCCACCTTCAAGCCATCACATCCCGGTATGAAAAACTGCCCCTTGGACGCCCGTCCAGAAAGTCCGACGCCCGTCCAATTTGCAGAGGAAGCAGACGCCCGTCCATTAGGCCAGACGCCCGTTCACCCAAACTCAATTCAATCCTGTATCAAAATTTCACCCTGAACGCTCGTCCAAGGGAACTGGACGCTCGTCCACTTTGCAGAGGAACCGGACGCCCGTCCGAATCCCTGGACGCCCGTCCACCTGGGAATTTCCCAGAATTCTGCAACTTAACCCTGCGATTTCCATCGCACATGCACCCCAAAAACTCGATTTTTTTACAGATAAAACAGCAGAAAACAATACAAAAGAATTGCCTACAACCTTACGAGAACTTAGCCATACGATAAGAAAACCACGTTACCTCGATTCTTGCGAGCTACTACGACCCAAGCAACCACACTTGAAAAAGATAAACCTTTTAACACCGAGCCTATAAACGATTGACACCACAGGATTACTACATTTGCTTAAACACGTAAAAACGCAGTTGAGCGTAAAACGAACCCTAAACAAGAACGATGATGAGAACTTACGATAACGATTCTAAGGATGGTTGATATCCAAACGATCCTCTTGCAGCGGTGATCCTTTTTCTCTTGATGAATCTGTTCAAACGAACGACGGATTAACCTTGGGATTCAAAAGCTTCTCCTCTCCTTTTTTTGAAACTTGCGGCCTCCCCTCAAAATAGATGCGCCCCTTCTCTTTTTTTTTTTTGACAAAAGTGATTAGGTTAATTTAGGATTATTTCCTTTTTATACATCCCAAATTATTTCTAATTATTATATAAGTCCTTTACTCATCCCTTTTTCTTTTATAAAACCCTTAAAACAAAAGAACATAATATTCCGATTTATCAAAAGACCGAAATGCCCTTTATCCAAAAATCGGGATATTACATTCCTTCCCCCTTAAGAGGAGTTTCGTCCTCGAAACTAGAACGATACTGGAAGATGAGGAACTCGGGAACTCGTCTATCATGTCCGCTTCCACTTCCCAAGTGGCTTCCGTCGGTGCATGGTTGCTCCACCGCACTAACACTAACGGGATCATTCGCCTCTTGATCATTCTTTCCTTTCATCCGAATCTTGATCGGCTTTTCCACGTATGATAGGTTGTCTTGTAACACTTCCGGATCAATCTCGGATTCCACATCCACTTTTGATAAACACTTTTAAGCATTGATACGTGGAAGACATTGTGGACTCTAGACATCGATTCGGCAACCGTAGTCTATAAGCCAACTTCCCAACTCTTTCGATGATATCAAAGGTCCTACGTATCTTGGACTTAGCTTTCCTTTCGACCAAACCTCTTGACACCCTTCATTGGAGATGCTCGAAGGTAAACTCTATCCCCGACCTCGAACTCTAGCGGTCTTCTTCTAACATCGGCCCAACTCTTTGGCGATCTTGTGCAATTTTCGATTCTTCCGTATCAACTCGATCTTCTCCTTGGCTTCTTGAACTATCTCCGGCCCGGTGATGTGTTTCTCTCCCACTTCATCCCAATAAAGTGGAGTCCTGCACTTCCTACCATACAAGGCCTCAAAAGGTGGCATTCCCAAACTTGCGTGGTAGCTTTGTTATTGTAAGCAAACTCCGCCAAGTTGAGGTAATCTATCCATGAACCTCCGGCATCCAAAACACAAGCTCTAAGCATATCCTCAAGAGTCCGAATCGTTCTCTCGGATCGCCCATCCGTCACGAGGATGAAGCGGCAGTACTCAAATCGAGTCTTCGTTCCAAAAGCTTTTGCAGACCTTTCCAAAAGCGATCGATGAATCTACTATCCTGTCGGATACAATAGATAAAGGCACACCATGAAGCTTCACTATATTGTCGATGTACATAGTAGCGAACTTCTTTATAGGCATGTCTACCTTACACGGCAAGAAATGGGCCGATTTGGTAAGTCTATCCACAATCACCCAAATCATGTCATGACCGCCTTCGTCTTAGGAAAACCGGTGATGAAATCCATCGTGATATTCTCCCATTTCCATTCCGGTATCTCCAAAGGTTTCAACCAAACCTCCGGGCCTTTTATGTTCTGCTTTCACCCTCTGACATGTATCGCATCTCGCCACGAACTCTGCGATCCCTAACTTCATACCAGGCCACCAAAGATCTTTCCTTGAGATCTCTATACATCTTAGTGGCTCCGGGATGAACCGCAAAAGCAATCTTGTGAGCCTCATCCATAACCTTCTCTCTTAGACCATCCACATCTGGTACACACAAACGGTCTCCATACCAAAGATAACCACTCTTGTCCAACTGATAACCCACTGTAGGTTTTTCTCGGGCCACACGCTTCAAATTAACCATCTTTGGGTCCTTATCTTGTTTAAACCGTATTTCATCTAAAGCGAGATCGACCTCGCCATCAATGGCGCCATAAAGCTGGTCTTCATCCTTACGCTCAACCACTTCAATCTGCATTCTATCCAACTGATCCACAACTTCTTGTAAGGTGGTGATAGCATTAACCGCTCTCCGGCTAAGTGCATCAGCTACGACATTCGCCTTACCCGGGTGGTATTGAATGTCCAAGTCGTAGTCTTTCACAAACTCTAACCATCTTCTTTGTCTCGTGTTGATTCTCTGAGTAAAGAAGAACTTGAGGCTCTTATGATCCGTGAAGATCCTTGTCTTGACACCATACAAATAGTGTCTCCAAAGCTTGAGCAAACACCACTTCGCCGCCAACTCCAAGTCGTGTGTAGGATAATTCTTCTCATGCACCTTTAGTCGCCTAGATGCATAAGCAATCACCTTCGCTGACTGCATCAAAACACAACCCAAACCTTGACCCGATGCATCTGTATAAACATCATAATTATCAAAAACCTCCGGTAACGCCAACACAGGAGCTGTGGTCAACTTTTCTTTCAAAGTCTGAAAAGCTTCCTCACATTCGTCAGTCCACTCATACTTGACGTTCTTCTGAGTAAGTCTCGTAAGAGGTGTAGCTATCTTCGAGAAATCCTTTACAAACTTCCGGTAATACCCTGCTAGACCCAAGAAACTTCTTATCTCTGTTACTGATGTCGGTCTAGGCCACTTTGAAACCGCCTCTATCTTTGCTGGATCCACTTTAATGCCTTCTCCAGAAACTATATGTCCAAGAAAACTGACTTGATCCAACCAAAACTCGCACTTGGAAAACTTGGCATACAGCTTGTTCTCTTTTAAGGTTTGTAGTACTATCCTTAGATGTTCTTCATGCTCTTTCTCGTCTTTAGAGTATACCAAAATATCGTCTATGAAGACTATCACAAACTTGTCGAGATAAGGCATGAAAACTCTTTGCATTAGGTCCATGAACTTTGATGGAGCATTAGTGAGTCCAAACGGCATGACCAAAAACTCATAATGTCCATACCTCGTCATCGAAAAGTTGTCTTAGGTATATCGACACCTTGATTTTCAAGCCCGATGGTAACGGACCTAAGATCAATCTTAGAGAACACCTTCTTACCTTGCAACCGGGTGAACAGATCGTCAATCCTTGGTAAAGGTACTTATTCTTGATTGTCAGTTTATTCAACTCTCTGTAGTCGATGCACAAGCGTATACTCCCATCTTTCTTCTTTACAAACAAAACCGGTGCTCCCCACGGTGATGTACTTGGTTGGATGATGTTTTCTCTAACATCTCCTTGTCGAATCTTCAACTCTTTCAACTCATTTGGTGCCATCCTGTATGGTGCTTTAGCTCATTGGTGAAGCTCCCTGCGATCAACTCGATCTCAAACTCTATGGCCCTATCAGGCATGTGTCACGGCAAATCTTCCGGGAAAACTTCAGGAAAGTCCTTAACTACACGAGTCTCTCCTAACTCGGGTTTGAGCTTTTCCTTATCTGGCGTACACCACAAAACCTTGGCAACCCCGCCTCAAGGATTTTAAGGCTTTAGCTTCTTTGAGATGATCGGATGTTGTTTCTTGCTAGGCTTGTATACGATACCTCAAACGCCCTAGCTGATTTTCTGGAACTTTAAAGGTTACTCTCTTGCCTTTGCAATCCAAATAGACATGGTTCTTAGACAACGATCCATGCCTAGGATAACATCAAAGTCGAGAAACCCAACACCGTCAGGGCATCTTGGCACTTGTAAGTCCCAACTCTAATGTCATTGAGAGGTGTGACTTGGGCACATCTGGTGACTCGGCCCAAAGGGTGGATATACTCAAGAGGTCTCTCCAACTCCTTAAGCGGTAGGTTTAACTTCTTGACTATGTTTGAAGAAACAAAAGTTCTGAAGCTCCGGTATCAAAGCAGATTTGAAATCGCTAGATTATCTATGATTATGGTACTAAAAGTGAATCAATTTACGTATAAATATGTAATATCATATGCGCTATATCATATTAAATATTTATAAGAAACACAAACACCGAAAAGTACTGTCACCACAAAATCATCTAACTCCTCCTGGCCCGCATCGGTTGCAAAAACACAAGCCGATCACTACTGCAGTAGGCGATTGCCCCTTTGGTTACCTAAATCCTCTGTCCCGATTGCCTGTGATAACTTCTTAGGACACGCCCGAGTAGTGTCCCGCTTCCCCAGGGAAACAATTCAAGCTACCACCATGCAATCTCAGTATGTGCCTTGTTACACTTAGCACAAACCGGTGGTGTTCCACTTGTCGAACTCCTCGTTGCTGAACTCCCTGTCTTCTTAACATTCTGCTGTGGCGCCCCTCTACTACCTCCTTGAAAATTTGCGAATGGCCTCTTGTCCCCAACTACAACTGTCGGCCTGTTGGCAAACCTTTCCGCTGTCAATGCTCTATCCATGACGCTTGCCATACTCGTCGGTCTATCTCAAGCATACCTTTGCCACCTCATGTGACAAACCTTCCATAAACTTGTCTATCTTCTTTTCTTCACTCTTCATAATCTCGGGGTAGAACACGCCCCAACTCATGAAACTTCGCGAGTAATTGTGTCTTTGTAGTATTTCTTCCTCATTTTAAACTCGAAACTTCGTTGGCCTTTGCATTTTGTGCCGTTCTAGGAAGTATTCTCGATAGAACAAATCCTTGAATACCGCCTAATCTGTGATTCTAGGATTAGCTTGCTCATAAGACTCCATCCAACTCTCTGCATTACACCGCCAACAAAGATATCGCCGGTGAGCCCATTCAGATTCTGGGGCCCTCATGTTTCTACAAGACTTTTCAAACTGACGTAGCCACAAGTCTGCTGCTGCTGGCTCAACATTACCGAAAAACTCTGGTACCCCTCAGGCTTCTTCACCTTCTCATACCCGGTCTATTGGTCTATCATAACCCCCGCTATTGGTCTTTAAAGCTGGCTTCTTTGTATCGGTGGGGCATTCGATAACTCTGTTTGTGGTGGGTGTAGCAGTGCTACGAAAGAACTCGATCTAGGTGGTGGTGGAGGTCGAACTGTCGGCTGGGGAGTGAAACTCAACGGTGTAGACGGAAACATGGATACCTGTGGATAACTGAAGAACTGACTCGCCGGTGGATTAGAAAGTCCCAATCCGGTCCAAGTGGTGGTCCTTGGGGTCGTGTAAACCTGTGCTGGTGCTAAACCTTGAAGGACCCGCTTGTTCCACTCGACCTCTAATGAAATTACTTGGTCCTTGATTTCCACCATGACTGGGGTTGCTCACTTGAGTGACCGGAGGAACCTGAGTAGCTGGTCCACTCCTCCTCCTTCTCGGAACCACAATCTTAGTAAAATCCGTCTCTGCGTTACTTGTCTGAGTATTAGCTGCATCAGCGTTATACGAACTAGCTCCTCCTCTAGTAAGCACCATCCTGTAGCCAAGAAAGAGAGGGGTTACTAAAGCTCTAACCTTATCTTAAAGAAAAATCAAGTCCTACACAGCAAGGAAAACCTTTCTCTCTGATACCAACTGTAACGCCCCGTTCCCGGACACCGAGTCCTTATCCGGAAAGAGCGCTCGGCACATATATTATCAAATAAAAACTCAATAATACATGCAAGCCTTACGTCATACATCAGAACCCAAACGACGCGGAAGATAAAACAACTCAACAACTCGGGAAAACCAAACGATCGAAACATACGGTAATCAATGCTGTGAAGAAAACTAATTCCAATAAAAAATCTAAACACCGTGAATTCAATCCAAAAGATCTCAAAGATAACTAAACCAAAAGGAAGAAACAACATTGTTCAAAATGGAAATAACCGTTTATGAAAAGAAAACGTCTAAACGATCTAAGTCTTCAACCTCCAACTCAAAACGTCCTCGTCATCAAAGAACTCATCAGCGGTAACCACCTGTTCATCTTCTTTGGGGAAAGGGAAAGACAAAGATAACGTAACGGAGTAAGTACAAAGTACTCAGTAACGTGTAGAAGATCGTATAACTATGCCCTCATAAAGAAATAAAAGCAATACCGTCTTTTATTAATTCATTTTCCGTTATTAACCCTAACTACCTATCACATTATGTTCATTGCATAACATGAGTTTCCAAAGGGTATCTAGCCTAGCTCAAGTTTGTTACATCATGAATAACAAGGGCACTACGCCTAGTAATAGGATGTACTATGACACCTGGGTGCAACCTACTTAGAGACTCGCTCTAAAAGTAGCCCGGGAATATCTCGAGTCCCGATAGTGTGATGACCGGCAGAGAGTGCACGAGACGCTTTATCCGCCAATCGATTGACCGGCGTGGAGTACGATCTACTTTGTCTGCGGTCGGAGGACACATCGCGATATTGTACTATGCCTTACCAAGCATTGCATGATGTTTAAGATTTTAGTCTAACACATACGTTTGATTAGATGTTTAACTAGCCACCTAAGTGTTTTCGAGGTAAGCTCCTCACACTTCCTACCTCGTATTTAGACCTCTGACACGGACAAGCCCTAGCAATTACGGACATCGATAAACCCTAGCTTATCGAAGCACAAGGCAAATCCGAAGCTTCCGGTGGTCCCACACTTCATCTTTTAGGGAATCCATGTGGTGCCGGAACTAAACGCACTGAAACTAGTTGAGCTTTGTCACGTAAGGTTAAGCAGTAAAAATCATGTTATAAAGCCACGAGAAGCAAGCCGACATCACAAGACAATAGAAAACTAGAGACACTGAGACTAAACGCCCGCCCAAAAGATCGAACGCCCGCCCACCTTCAAGCCATCACATCTCGTATGAAAAGCGCCTTCTGGGCGCCCGTCCGAAAGTCCGACGCCCGTCCAATTTGCAGAGGAAGCAGACGCCCGTCCATTAGGCCAGACGCCCGTTCACTCAAACTCAATTCAATCCTGTATCAAAATTTCACCCTGAACGCTCGTCCAGGGGAACTGGACGCTCGTCCACTTTGCAGAGGAACCGGACGCCCGTCCGAATCCCCTGGACGCCCGTCCACCCGGGAATTTCGAGAATTCTACAACTTAACCTGCGATTTCCATCGCATACGCACACCAAAACTCGATTTTTACGGATAAAACAAGCAGAAAACAATACAAAAGAATTGCCTACAACCTTACGAGAACTTAGCCATACGATAAGAAAACCACGTTACCTCGATTCTTGCGAGCTACTACGACACCCAAGCAACCACACTTGAAAAAGATAAACCTTTTAACACCGAGCCTATAAGCGATTGACACCACAGATTACTACATTTGCTTAAACACGTAAAAACGCAGTTGAAGCGAAAGCGAACCCTAAACAAGAACGATGATGAGAACTTACGATAACGATTCTAAGGATGGTTGATATCCAAACGATCCTCTTTGCGGGTGATCCTTTTCTCTTGATGAATCTGTTCAAACGAGCGACGGATTAACCTTGGGATTCAAAAGCTCTCTCTCTCCTTTTTTGAAACTTGCGGCCTCCCCTCAAAATAGATGCGCCTTCTCTCTTCTTTTTTTTTTGACAAAAGTGATTAGGTTAATTTAGGATTATTTCCTTTTATACATCCCAAATTATTTCTAATTATTATATAAGTCCTTTACTCATCCCTTTTCTTTTATAAAACCCTTAAAACAAAAGAACATAATATTAGATTTATCAAAAATCAGAAACGCCTTTATATCAAAAATCGGGATATTATTGTAAAAAGAGGATTTTTCTATTATATATTGGAGCGGAGATCTCGTTTTTAATTGCAGGAAATGTAATGTTTTTTTACCACTAAGTCATATCCAATTCTCAAATTGTGGTTTTTGGGTATACATAGATTGTATTTATTATATTAGCACCTGACCTGTTTAGTTGTGAGACTGAAAATGATTTATAATGTTAATGTTAAAGTTATTTGATGAAAAAGACAAACTTTGACTACTATGTCATGGGAAATAAAGGAAAATAGATATATGGTTGAGTTGGCATCTGTATGTATTGTAAAATTAGAATGAGTTATCCTTTTGTTATTTAAAGTCATGTGGCCCTTTTATATATTTATTATATTTAAGGCGGGATTGAACTTAATTTAGTGATAAAAAACATCGCACTTTATGCTATCAAATGAGGTTTGAATCCCTATTCGCTCACCTAATACAATAAAACTCTCCTTCCCCACCCGCTAAAAAAAAAGTTTATATATCATATGTTGTCAACGAAGTTTTTTTTTTTTTTGGTTATTTTCTAAGAAAAAGAGAAGTCCCTAGGTTTTATATCTGGGAATAGTGTTTCTAGTTGTAGATAACGGTTAAACCAGGTGAGGTTATTCCTCAATACACACCGGCGATGATTATTGTTAAAATTCTTCCATAGACAAGAATTTACTAGTATTTAACCTGGCTCAAGAAAAAAACAAGACATAACACAAGCTGCATTGTTGATACACAACTGAATCGCGCGCTTAAGCATTAGGTCGAACCCTTAGGTATAAAAATGGTTATAGTTATATATTTGTTGTAACTGATTTTGCCGTTGGATTCATCATTAATGTAACTGTCTCTCTCTCTCTCTCTCTCTCTCTATATATATATATATATAATGATGATGTTTCAAACTATTTGTACAGTACAATTAAGAGTTGTAATGAAATTTTTTGCTTTGATCATCTTTCCCTCCTTTTCTTGCATTTGAACTTGTTTGTGATTTTCAAGTTCATTTCAATATATAAGAACTTGAAATATAATATGGTATTAGAGCATTAATTAGCTTTATTAATTTTCTGCTATTAGCGTATCTCATTGTGTTTCTTTTAAGTTCCTGATCTTTGATCTTGAAGTTATGTTCATGGAGAACACAACCATGAACAATCAGAATCCAAATCAAAATATTCCATATGTTCTTTGCCAGTGAAAATCATGCGCGTTTTTGTCATTGTCAAACTTGTATTGGACAAAGGCAATTAATTATCTGTAGAAGATCCATGATTACTTTACTTACTGCATTATCTTCGAAGAACAAGCTTGGTTTTGTAGATGACTCAGTTATAGTTATACGTAGCCCTGCTATTGAGGACATAAATTACACTTAATTTGGGGTGTCGATGTTAATGTTATAGTATCATAGCATGATGATAGCTTGGCTGATAAATTTTAACTGTGTTTCAAAATCTAGTGACCAAAGTATTTTATGGTTTAGTACTGCTAAGGAAATTTGGATGGGATGATTTAGGGGATATAGATTATAGATATATAGGTCGGTCAGTAGATACAATGGAAGTAATCCTAAACATCAAACAAGGAAATCTTATACGTACGTAGGTAGTTTCAGAGTATTTTCCTAGCTTAAACTTCTTTTTGGGATAAGTAATCATTTTAACTCCAGCTCCAAAATGCAATTGTGGACAACAGTACTGCTATAATAATGAGAAGCAATATGTTATAATAATCAGGCCTAGGTTTCTCAAATTTTTTTTTTTTTTGGGAAGAGGATTATACATCTTAAAAACTCATATATATTTATATCATGTCATAGTTTTGGTGTTTCTGATCAGAAATTACATGCAGTCTCTAAAGAAAGGATAAACAAGATATAAAAAGTTCCGTAATAATTATGAAAACCGTCCGTGAATATATAATTAATTCAAGTCGGTCGGTCGAAATCATATATTTATGATCACGAGTCGTCAACATCAGAGGCCCCTGCAATGAGGTCGAAATAATTATGTGAATTGTCACAAGATGCACAATCGATGCATTCATCTTCCATCCAACAACAATCACAATAGGAACAACAATCTTCCCCAGACAAGTCATGAATATTTTGGACGTCAGTAACGAGTCGTATATAATTTTTTGATTCTGTAATTAGAACATCATCCACTAGGGTGGTCATGTTATTAACCCCCTCCTCCTGAACAACTTCGCCCGTCTCTTCTTTCTCCATAACCTCGTTCAAGTTGCTTAATGATAGATGTCCTGCGCCACGATAAACAAGTGCAAGGGCGAAAAATTCAAATGTTAGAAAAGCGTTTTTTCACCATATATAACTAACATGTATTGCACTTTATTAAAGCCTTCAAGAGCTTCATCATATATATACATGAATTCTCCAATATTAATTGTTTATGCCACCTTCAAGTAACTAATTGCATGTTTAAGAAAACAACCTAGGCAATAATGAAAACGTATATTTCTTAACAAGAATGACACTATTTTCTTAATGACGCTAATCGTGATATCATTGTAATCGATCACGCACTACATATATACTATGTAATCATAGATTATATATCGCGTATATGATCCAGTACATGAACTTTAATTAACATAAAAAGAGAAAGAGCTGGGAGGGGGGAAGACTTAAATCAATGAACATACCGAGCCTGTTGCCAGCCAAAAATGTTTTTCTGGTAAGCCAAGTTTCATAATGGTAATTGAGTCTCCGACCATTGTAATCACCAACTGCATAGTCCACGTCTGTTGAAACAGCAAAAGAAGCTGGTGTTGTCACTAGTGCAACGATGACAGCTACCGCGACCATCAAGCGCGTAATAATTGCCATAATTAAAAGGACGTATATAGCTAGATAGAGATTTGGTTATGGTGTGTTTATGTCTCAAGAAATTAATTGCTATATTTGAAAGATCAAAGGTGCATGCAGTGCAGTCCCGGGCGGAATGTACTATGTGATGTATTGCCGGCCATTGGCTGCATGTTATAATGCATACACAGCCGCCCGATCGAATGGATTTCGACAAGTACTTATTGATATCACAAATAAAATCAACAGAAAATGGATGGGAATTCAAGGCTGGTTGAAAATGATTTATCCTATAACAAGAATTTGAACAAGTTTTTTTTTTTTATTTTTAATATATACTATAATATAATTTTAATTAGGGGGAAGAGTATGCATTCACAATTTCTTTTCTAGGAAATAAAGTGTTTATTAATCAACATCCGTCAAACAAGCGATCAAAAACATCACCCGAGGCGTAGACACCCAAAATGTCCGAGTGAAAACATATAAATCATGCATAGCTAGAAGGTGTCGCTGAGACATTTCCCACTCGCCGAATGAACGAAAAAGAAACAGAAACAAAACTAGGCAAAATAGCCAAATTAAGTATCCTGGACTAAGCAGCCCAATGCTGTGAGATCCTCCCCTGATCGCGGAGGCGCGAGATACATGCTAGACAATCGTTTTCCATCTCTAGCCTCTGAATCCCTAAGTGTACTGCCTCTTTCAAGGCCAAAGAAATAGCCTTGAGCTCCAGAGAAATAGCCAACAGCTCCTCCAAATCTTCCTCTGCCCCGTCAAAGTAGACGGCCCAGCCCCAGACGACGGCCGATAAAGCGATAAGGCCAGGAAAATATCCTGACCGGACAGTGTAGATTCCCCAACGATCGTAGTGCCAAATCCGTCGATCCGGATTCCCCAACGATCGTAGTGGTCTCCAATATAGCCTCTGCTTCCCAAGGGCTAAACAAATGCCGCACCCGCTGTGTATCCCAAACTCTGGAACCAAGTATAAAAAGAGTAGAAACAGTGGAATCTGTCGGAAGCTCATTCCAAAAGGTATGTGAAACGAATGTTGCATATTGACCCAGACATCATGGAAGACATATACCGACTCATCGTCCCCCACTCTCCATCTTATCCCACTGTACATGAGGTCCCGCCCTTCAAAATACTACACCACAAGAAAGACGGTCTAGCCTCCAACCCGGCTGCAGGTATTGTACTATATATCCTCAAAATACTTCGCATGTAATACCTGTGCCGCCAGCGAACCTGGATTGGTCATGATTCTCAGGACTGCTTTGCCAATAGTGCTAGGTTAAAACATCCCAAGTCTCGAAATCCCAGGCCCCCTTAATTTTTCGGAACACAGAAAGCTTCCTAATTCTTCCAATGTATCTTGCGTTTATTATCCGTGTCTCCCCAAAAGAAGCCCCGAATCAGTTGCTCAAGTTCTCTGAGTAGAGTGGTGGGTATCTTGAAGCACTGCATAATGTACGTAAGTATGTCTTGGAGAGCTGACTTGATAAACACCTCATTCCCTGCCGGCGAGAGTAATTTGTCTTTCCATTCAGCAACTTTTTTACTAATTTTATCTCTCAGGAAAGCAAACACCTGGCGCTTATTTCTCCCTATCATATATGGCAACCCTAGATACTTACCCGAGCCATCCCCTAAGGGTATCTGGAGCAGGTCCGACACCATCTCGCGCTCCTCCTCCGGAACCCCATCCGAAAAATATAGACTAGATTTATGAAAATTGATTTCTTGGCCTGAAAGTGTCCCATATCTGTCAAACAACTCGACCAATGCCTCCGCCGCCCCATCTAAGATCTCAAAGAAAACCATACAGTCATCAGCAAAAAGCAAATGCGAAATGGAAACTGTTACCTCCCTGCCAAAGTGGCATTCACAAATTATCCGGGTAGTTTGTTTAAGCATCATGCCTTAATTATCTTCATCATTCTGCACCGTTAGAATAAATAAAATATTAATTATCTACCTGGTTAAACTTTTGTGAAAGATTGTAGTTTAACCTGGTATCAGAGTGGGATATCATGGGTTCAAACCCCGCTCTAAACACATTCACCAAACAAACAAAACAAACAAAACAAAACAAAACAAAAACAAGTGTTGGGTCTCTCTAAAGCGTGTTGAATATATATAAAATATTAATTATCTGCCTCCCATAATTTAGCTTAAGTTATTGGGAGAGATATTAGTTTAATATGCACTAATTAATGATTGATGTCATTATCTCGGAAGGTCTCAGGTTCGAATCCCTCTGAAGGCATTAATTTAAGAGTCTTCCAGCGTAGTTTCATCTTTAAGAAAGTTATACCCACAATATATGACGTGTTAGTCCACTATTATGATGGTTATAAATAGACTAAATAGTATTATTCCTTTCGGTCGTAATAATAAAATTTATAGCTATATAATTCCGACTCGATCATGAGTTTCTTTCCTTTTTCTTTTTTAACCGATCATTCAATCCTTTTTTTTCATTCGATATGCATGTACCAATTATACTGCGTCAATATGAATTTACTATCATGCAAATTATAAAGGCTTAATTAAAAGAGTAGTGATACTGATGTAGAGGATCTACAATAAACGGATAAACAAGCTAATCCAAGCTCAAAAGATAATTAATTCTCAAAGAGAATAAGATTCAAGATTACATGCTGATTTAACAACTGAGGGACTTAGGCTTTTTATAAGATAAAAAGCCCAATTAGCTTAAACCCTACACTTAAAAGCCCAAAAGATTAGATACTTAATTAAAACATAATAAACCGACTCTTTGCTACTTTGATGCGCTACATCATCTCCATCCTCTACCAAAAAGCTCGGCCCACGAGCGAACTCGTAGAGATTCCACATTGAGCTCTCACAAGCACCATCAATATCCATTGGCGGGTCGTGCCTCATTCACCACCTTGTGAAACAATGTCAAAGACCCTCTCGATTTCCCATTCGTACACGAAATGCTCAAGTATGAAGAGATTGTGACAATGCTTTGCCTAGCTTTGGTGGTGTCGTAATTGTCTCACGTCATTCCATCCCACCCTTGAATAACTCGCCCACGAGTTAGATCGAGGTCGATATCCTTTGAGCACATACAAGCTCCTTCGGTATTTCCGTATCAAGATAGAATGGAAACAATCTGGATGTTGAACTTGTTGATACTCCAACAACCACCAGGGTCAAAAGTGTATAGCATCATCTCACCAACACGCCAATCCCGTGAAGCCTTTGAAGATGCAAAGAATAGCATATCGCCGCCATGATTGGAACATCAAATTCTCAAATCCCTTAATTCCGTAAACTCTAGCAGCAAGCGACAAAAAGACATCGTTGTTCATGTTTTTAAGAAATAGTTCAACCACGTTTTTTCCAACAATAATTGGATCTCAAAATCAACACTCTCTTACCAACTTTGATCTTGATCCTTTTACCGGAATTCCAATCGTCTTTCTCTTCATGCTTTTCATCAGATGACCTCTTTAGCACCAACTTGGATGTAGCATAAGCATAAACAATAATTTGCACTCCTAGAGAACTAAACATGAAGGAGGTTACCACATCACGTAAAATCGATCTCGTTTCAAAGATGGCCTTTGCAAGTACATGCTTACGCATCTTCAATGTATGATCTAATGAAACGAATAGCAGATAGTAACCCCGACAAAGGTGAGGTGTCACAACATATGTGTACCCAGTTAAAATATCCCCGTATTGTCGGCTTTCGAGATCCCAAACACCTTTCTTACCACCCCCATAATTGGAAAACAGCCCCTTAGCTTCCTGCGTGAAGGTACCAAGCTTTTTCACATGAGGAGAACACACATACAACTCTCTGTTAGTAGCTTTTTGACTCTCATATGCATGCCTCAACAGTGATCTCCGCAACAATTCATTCCGAAAGCGCTTTAAATGCCACAGTGACTGTATAATGACATTTAGGAAGCAATAATAATCACCAATTTCACGCTTTATACTTGTACCACCTGCAAAAATTCTATATCCAGCCAAAATTTCACCATATGCAATAGGCAAGACACCAACTTCTTCAAAATGTCTTTCTAGGATCTCAATATTTTGCACAACAAGTGCTTCCTGACAAGCATGAAAATGAGCTAGGCTTTTACAAGCAGCTTGCATGTTTGCAGCGTGGTAACTTTCTTCATCATGGTCCTCAACTTGTTTTCGTTTCAATCCGATGTAGACTTCACTCTCCATAGGATCACTACTAAGTGATGTAAGTTCATTCACTATATCATTCGCAAATAACACATCAGAATTGGAGGGTGGTCGATCCCCAAAATTTCGATATCTAATCCTACCACCTGGGTCAAACGAAAGTGATGCAATATCGTCGCAAATTGATTGAGCTTGAAGTGAATGCTCATTATTGGCCTTCAATCTTGCCTTCTTGGCCTCATGTTGAAATTCATGTACAGCAAAGGGGTAGGCGTATTCTGTGAAAGAGTGCTTGGTTAAGAACATGAAGTTTGCTAGTGTATCAGTTTTCTCAACTGCATCCCCAGTAATGGTAACCAGTTGTGACGCGTTAACATCGTGCTTGCTAGACACGGTATCTTTCAATGCCATAGTCGTGCCAATTGCGGGACTAATTGGAAGTGGTGGCTTTTGTTCTATTTGGGCCGGGAGCTTTATGGCAGAAATTGCTCGGACAACCTCTTTTGGTTCCTCGATTGTTAAGACAGCCGGCACAGACTCGGAGACTCCTTCACTATTTCCTTCACCAACTTCCTTCAATACAGATGTGTTGCGAAGCACATTTTCCGTCGGAATCTTCTTTCTTTCATCTACAAAGGGAGTCTTCTCGCTTGTCGATTTCACCGAAATTGTAGCATCAAGTTGAGTACTTGCTGAAATGTGATTTTTATCGGTAGTCCCAACACTTTGTTCTTGAGAAACACAGATTCCATTGCAATTGTGATTCCTTGCCTCTTTCGTACCCTGTTTGCAATTGGAAACCAGTGACGAGTATTTCATCAAACACTCAGTGGGCGTGGATGTATCAGCCACCATTTCTTCACCTTCTTCCTGATTGTTCAGTTGATTGGGGAATTAGTCGAACACTTGATAGGCAAAAATCTGTTGAGCATCATGTTCTTCATCCTCTGCCATGAAGTGATTTTATCTTTACCACCCAACAATCTATCATCTTGGAGCCCCTTCCACCATGAACGAGCTATGCCTCGTAGTCTCGAAGCTGCTATGTTGCATTTCAAGGACTCGGGTGGGTTCATCTCTTCAAAATACTCATCGATTGCGTCGCTCCACTGAAACAGATCTAGATATGAGCCATTAAAGGTCGGTAATTCATCCACAAATTTGAACGAATACAACCCAGTAATTGTGCATTCTCTTTTACGTTGATGTTCAAGCAAATATCCATCTCTTTTGGAATAGCTTTTACCTGAAATCAAATTCTTGTTTGCCTCACGTAAAAGACATCTTCGATATTCTCCAGCCGTCAAAGGATAATGACCAGTACGCCTAAAACCTGTGCCATCGACTTCTCCCATGGGTGTGCGAGGAACATCTCGTCCAGACCGGAAACAGTCGTGATCCAGATTGTAATTTTTTTCGATCGCAGCTTGATTCAATCCAGATGTAAAAGAACCAAGCTTTGACGGAATATCCCGAAGGATCTTCGAATCCCGAACACCGTCGCGAATCCGGCTTCCCTCATCAGCGCCGGCCATGGATCACCAAAGGGAGAAACCCTAAGGTCCGATCTCTGATACCAGATGATGTAGAGGATCTACAATAAACGGATAAACGAGCTAATCCAAGCTCAAAAGATAATTAATTCTCAAAGAGAATAAGATTCAAGATTACATGCTGATTTAACAACTGAGGGACTTAGGCTTTTTATAAGATAAAAAGCCCAATTAGCTTAAACCCTACACTTAAAAGCCCAAAAGATTAGATACTTAATTAAAACATAATAAACCGACTCTTTGCTACTTTGATGCGCTACATCAGATACATCCACTACTCATTTTACCACAACATCCTACACAACACAATCAACATCATTCATTTTGCTGGGACCCATCACTATAAATAATTCATCACTTTAATCAATTAAAATAAATCATGTAGTGAATGTACACTACACAAATCATTTCCCTAATTAAAATCCATTCGTCAGACCCAATGACGCAAAAAAAGTGACCCCAACTGCCCAAGGTTACATAAAGAATGCTTAAGCCTTCCGGCTAATATTCACAACCTAAAATAATCTATATGTAATATCGCAATTTTAGTAAAGGGCAATGTTAATGACACCACACTCAATATATTCGGACATCACACATGTACAAAATTCGACTTTTTAGAAGTTGAAATGTGTTATTTCAACTCCCAAGTAAATCGTGTGGTGCCCGAGTATATTGAGTGTTGTGCCATTAACATTGCCCTTTAGTAAATCGTGTTTTTTTTTGGGGGTAAAATGCTTTTCATTCATATCGGTCACCGTCCAACAAACATGAGTATCATAAGATGGAGGAAAAGAACCCCGTTTTAGAGAAACCTCGAACAAGATTGAAGTCATCCACAGAAAGATAATAGGCAGGAATACTCGAAGTTTCTTTAAGAAATTGCAACGTAAATATAATGTTCGTGTTGAAGAGACTTCAACTATTCTTTATGCTTCGACTTTCGCATTCACATGCAGTTTCTTTAATATTATCATTGAAAGGAGGCTTTGTTACTCTACATCAACGTCTTCAAAATCGCGTAAAAACATGTTTTTACTTGAAATTATTTTAGATAATCATAGGAAAAACGTGTAACAATTTGATGTGATCGAAGAAGAGACTTGAAGTCCACTTATCCCACATTGTTTCCATGGCATACTTTATTAGTTTTTTTGTTATTATTTATTATTAGTTTTTTATTTCATATTTTTATTATTTAATTTTGTCCCACATCGGTTAGGAGTTGTTTTGTTTTTTTCATTGTAGCCTATAAAATGGCTTTAGTTGTAATCTTTTGAGGCAGACAAATCTTGAGATGTATATTTTATTTGAAGCTTTAAGTTTTTATGAGTTTTTCACGTTGGTGTTTGGTGGATTCCAACGCCGGTGTTTGGTGGATTCCAAACGGGACTTATCGAGGTTGTGACAGGGACGGACACAATGTGTAATGGGTGGGGGCCACTGCCCCCACCGAGATCCGAAAATCGATGTATTTTTGTAGGTAAAAAAAGTAAAAACATTATTGATGTCCCTACTCGCCTTTTGAATTTGTTCCGGTGCCCCCACTGAGATTTTTTTCCTGTGAGCGAACCTTGTGGGTGTTTGGCTATGGGTTAGCCAAGGGCCGAGGTGCTCGCTTTATTGGTGTCTTCAGTCAAATCATCGGATATTTTCGGATCTGATTCGGGTACGGATCACATCATAATTTTTTTACTCTATATTTTTCTTTTGTTATAAGGGAATGCCTTCATCTAGTAAATCTTGTATTAATATATAGCAATATATATATTAGCCTTGTTACATGTAAAATGCGTCATCGTCATTCATCAATGGTCCTGATTTCTGTGAGAGCGCCATGTTGAACATATTATATGTTATTTTATTCTCACACTTTGTAATAAATAAGGATATATATAAGAAAAATATAATAAATGATACATTTAAAATGTGAGTGTCTTATCTGAAATAGAATAAATGATTTGACAACTATATTAATTATTTTTGAATAGAAGGATCAAGGAGTATATTATATACTACATTTTTTTAAGGTATATATATACAACACATTTGAGATTCATAAATGAACTACCTGAATAAGCACATCAACGTCCCTAAAAAAAAGGAAAAGATAAAACCAGTACAACAACCTAGGAAATTTACATTAATTTTATTTTCAGACAACCTCTCCAAATATCATCAAGGTCGTTTTCAATTCAGTAGTAAATGTTACTGGCAGAATTATTTAAACACACAAACACAACAACAACAACAAAAAAAAAAATTTAAAACCTCAAAACATAATATCATGTTCGCCCCAAAATATAAATCTTTATAGATTTTTTCGCACAATTTAACTTTGTCACAAAGTTTAATAAAGTTGGTTAAATTAATTATACATCATTAATTTTAATAAAAAAGTCTAAAATAACATTTGATTGCAATCAATGCAATAGTTGTAAAGTATTGAACAATGAATGAATATATATAATAAATGATAAGTAAAAAAAATATAATAATGTTTCATAGGTATTGTAAATGAACTTTTATTATGGAACAGATAGAAAAACCTAAATAAAATTATATTTTGGGACGAAAACAGTATTATACTGAAGATCTGTATATTATATATATATATATATATATATATATATATATATATGAATCTCATGGTCACATTTCCAGGGTCTCCGAAACACATGAAGGTTCGAATCCCGTAAATGGACGACTTCTTTCAATATCTTGGTATAGTATAATGGCAAATTTTTCGACTGAAATTTCTTAGATTTTGATTAATATCTACATTTATTCTCATGGGACGAGAGGAGTGAGGCGCATTTCAGCAGTACTTAGTTTTTGTTATGACAACAATATTACTTTTTTTTCATTTGGCTGATAAGTTGATAACACAACAATGTAACAACCGAAATTTTGACACAATTTATTACTCAATACTTTTCGAAATAACTGAGACAGTTGTTAAAAACACAATGAATTAATTAATGCTTTAATTTGAACGTTAAAATGACCATAAAACCATTAGTTTATAATTAATTCAATGTTGTAATTATTCCTCACTCACTAATAAATAATGATAGAGATAAAAAAAAAAAAAAAAAAATACTGCACTTAAAATATAACAACCACAATATAACAATTGAATCTATATCATAATAATTAGTAAATATTATATCATGATCAATGATATACGAGTACATTATTATATCAAGTAGCAGCACATCTCTTTCAATTTTTGTTACAAATTGGCCATGTTGACACATAGTTTACGTCAGTAGAGTTTTCTTCAATTTTGATGACTTATTAACCAAACGTCAAAAACTATGCCTTCTTTCTTGTAAATCTTATTTTTTCCCGAAACAAACATTTTTATTATCGTTGAAAATATACCACACGTATGTCTATATCATAATTATAGACATAATATTTTACTCATAAATCCAATATGAAAAAAAAAAAAAAAACAATTAATAATGATGCGACTAAATCAAAATCTTTACAACAGATAGAGGGAAAGGAGGAGACCGCCATCTCCGCCACCATTACCATTTCTTCCTCTATCTCATCTCCTTCCTTCTCTCCGTTCTCCGCCATAACAGCCTCTAGCACCACCGAAAAAAGTTGGCCTCGTATTACTTGAGGGGTCTCATTTCTTTCAACATGTTAATGCAATGAAACAAAACCCCCAACAAGAGTCTGATACTCCGACGACGACCAGAACTGGTGGAAGAGGGACGACGGCGATGAGGGTTATAGTACCGTTACAAGGAGTAGTACAAGGCCGAGGGGGGTTAATTCTAGGCTCAGTGATTCCTTGTGCTCTTGTTTACTTCTTACAGCTCTACCTTAAGCGGAGCCGCTCTCGTGGTGGCGGAGCAGGCGGAGGTGGGATTCCACCTCCTCCTGCGAGGTCAAATTCAGGGAACCATTTGCAAGAAGGTTCTTCTTCTTTGCAAAGGAGTCAGTCTCGTTCTATGTTTTCTTCTCCGAGAGTTGGGTCAAGTGGACCTACCCAAGTTTCATCTAGGGCTAATTCCATGGCTAAGCAAGACGAAGTACCTTATTATGTTGGATTGAGAAGGGTTTCTGAAAATTCTTATGATGAATTAAGGAATCCTGATGGGATTATTCAGCTTAGCTTAGCTCAAAATAGAGTGCGTATTGCCCTGTCTCGTTTTCCCCTGTTTTTCTTTTCACTTCTTACAATTTGTTACAATTGTGAACAAAGACATGAGAACTTGAACTTGAACTTGAACTTGGGCTGTACTCATTTATGTTTTCTAAACAGCATTTTCTTTGGAATTACTGTTAATTTGTGTCTATTTTAGCTGAATTTGATCTGTATGCTGTTTTTTCATATTAGGTTTCTTTTGGGAATGATTTTTACTGCAGAACGTAGTTCAGATATGTTTGTTCTTATGGTGTTTGTCATTGTGTCACTGAGGGGTTTGTGTGGTTGTCCTTTGTGATTGCAGTTGACACTGGATTTGGTTCAAGAATGGGTAGCAGAAAATGCCAAGGATGCACTATTTGGGCAGAATTTGAGGATTAGTGACATTGCAACCTACCAGCCGTTCGATGGGATGACTGAGTTGAAAGTGGTAAATTTTCTTGGATTAACTATGTTTATAAACAACTGATTCCTTTATTATTGCTTTAAATTCATTGTGTATTTTGCTTGCACGTGTCGCGTTTTCTTTTCCTTAAAAATGGTTGAGACCGACCACTAGATCTGTATATAATTTTATACATTTTGCGTCTTAGATGTTCAGGAAATTCTAATGTTTAGCTTTGGTATGATGTTCAAGAACCATCAAGTATTTTGTGATATTAGGGAACAATACAGTGAGAAAGGGCCACTTCTTGGATGTTTTTGTTCTTGTTGTTCAAATTTTAGCAATTGCCATATACACATTCCCTGATTTCTTCTGGTAAATGAGTTTATCTTGAGATTTCTGTACCTCATAATCTGCTTACGTAACGTGATCTCAGCTTTTTGTTACTCGAAATTGTCTCTCTAACTAATCTGCTCTTTTACTGATCTTTTGTCTTTGATAAATATAGGAGTCGTCATGCTAGAAATTAATGCATTAATTAAATCACTGTTATCTTTCCAGAATAAAAAAATCAGTCATATTTGATGTCCAAAAAATGAACCTCAGCGTATTGTTTCCATTTGCTTTCGTATGGTTCTCTTTCTGATCACGTGTCTGGTGGAGTTCGCGTATGTCTTTTCATATATGGCTCACCCGCTTCAACTTTTTTGTGTGGAGAAGAACTTTTACAATACTTTACTTGAATTTTGTTTTTTATTTGCTCTATTATAACTGTAGTCGTTCTGCAGGCTGTAGCGGGCTTCATGTCTCAAGTTATGAATGGTTCTGTATCCTTCAGTCCTTCACAAATAGTTTTGACTACTGGTGCTTCCGCTGCCGTTGAGATGCTCGGTTTCTGCTTAGCTGATCCCGGGAATGCATTTCTAGTTCCTTCACCCTATTGTCCCGAGTAAGATCAACATACAATGTCAAACATGCTTTGTTCTGATGATTTTCTTCTTACAACTAAAATATGATCTTCATTCAGTCTTGACAGGGATCTAAAATCACGAATAGGTGTAGAGATCGTTCCTGTTCCTTGCCGCAGTGCCGACAATTTCTGCCCAAGCATAACTGCATTCGAACGAGCCTTTAACCAGTCCAAGAAACGTGGTCTTAAAGTTCGTGGGATCATTCTATCAAACCCTTCAGACGTAGGTAATCTTTTCAATCGTGACACACTGTATAGTATCCTGGACTTTGCTACAGAGAAGAACATACACATTATTTCAAACGAAATATTAGCCAGTTCGAGTTATGGAAAGGAGGAGTTCGTTAGTATGGCTGAGCTTTTAATCAACTCTGAAGGTTCTGATCGAACACGAGTTCACATTGTGTATGGTCTCTCAAAAGATCTATCAATTCCAGGTTTTCGGGTTGGTGTCATTTACAGTCACAACGAGAATGTTCTATCAGCTACGAAGAAGTTATCAAGGTTTTCATCGGTTTCTATCCCAACACAACGATTGCTCATCTCAATGTTATCAGATACAAAATTCATCCAAAGTTTCTTGAAGAATAATCAAGAAAGGCTACGAAAGATGTTCAACGAGTTTATTATGGGTTTGAAAGAGATGGGAATCGAGTGCATTAAAAGTACAGGTGGGTTATGCTGTTGGGCTGATATGAGTGGGTTAATCAGATCATACAGTGAAAAAGGAGAGCTTGAACTATGGGAGAAATTCTTAACAGTGGGTAAAATCAATTTAACTCCAGGTTCATCTTGTCACTGTGTTGAACCTGGATGGTTCAGACTGTGTTTTACAACGACGTCAAGTTTAAACGATGTTGGTGTAGTTATGGATCGAATTAGGAAAGTGTCTGAAATCTGTAAATCTCGTAGTTGAGGTGATTATTGGTTAATAATGAACACAATATGATTGATTGCTGCTTTATTCTTTATTAATGTGCAATTATGATGAAATATATAGTTCATAGTTTTACTGTCTTGTTTCCATTTCTGTCCATTTTTATTACCAGGTGTTTCTCAGCATTTCATGTGTTTTGTAAAATTATTTTTGTTAGGGGTGCTGTTTTTTATGTGATTTGATGGACAAAATAATGGAATCTGTGTATATATGGACAGAATTAATCTCAAAATCACAAACACATTTCCCATCTGGCAGATAAGTAAGAAACTATATCACACGAAGCCTATCTGGACAGACCATTTTCTTGCCAATGTCCAATTCAAGGGCCACACTACACTTTAGCATTAATGTTTGGTTTGGCTGCAAAGAAATGTAGAATAACCAATCATTCATTGCCTCTCTTGCCCTTCACTTGGGAAACTTTTAAATAATAACTTCGTTCACACCGTGCTGAGATTTTTATTAACAATAACAAAAAAACATACATTCGTGTTTTTAAATGTAAGTTGGCGAGATGTAAAATCAAACGCAGTTGATGTGACATACATTTGTGTTTTTAAATGTAAATGTTACTTAGTATGATTGGCGCGACAAACTTATACCTATTCACTACATGTTTGTAATTAGCATCCCCTGTTTTGCTGTTCAATTTCTGTAAATAATAATCTGTGGACATCATCTTTTCATGTTTAGGTAAGCTTTGTCTCACATCTAAAGAGTAAATAGTTATGGCATGTTTGTTACGCATGAATAGAATGGAATGAAATGATTTTTCATTCCATTTCAATGTTTATGTATATTTATAAGGTAATAGAATGAAACAAAATTTTATTTCAATAGAATCATTCCCTCCAAAATTGGATGGAATGGAATAAAAATCGACAAAACACATTGATGGTGGGAAAGAAAAAGGTGAGGTTGGGTGGAAGGTAAGGTGGGGTGGGGTGAAGTTGGATAAGATAGGGTGGGTAGGGTGAGGTAAGATGGGATGAGGGGTAGGGTCCGGTGGAGTGAGATAAGGTAGAGTGTGCTCGGGTATGGTAGGGTGGGGTGGTGGGTAAGGTTAGGTAAGATGGGGTGGTGGGTAAGGTGCGAGGGTTAGGTAGGAGAGTGAAGAGGTAGGTTGGGGTGGTAAGGTAGTGTAAGGCAGAGTGGGTAGAGAGGTAGGGTGCGGTGGAGTGTGGTAATGTAGGGCGAGGCAAGGTGTGGGATGGTAGGGTGAGGTGATGTAGGTTAGGTAGGGTTTAGTTGGGTAGAGTTCTGTATGAAAAGTATGGGAGGGTAGGGCAGTGTACGGTAGGGTGAGGTAGTGTTGGGTAGATGAGTAGTAGAGTGGTTGGGTAGGATGGGTAACGAGGTAGAGTGCAATGGAGTGATTGGTAAGTGATATGTCTAAATAGTACCACCACCTATGAGTCCTCGGAAACAGCCTATCTAGCCACCAGGTTGGGTTAGGCTCGTGTCCATAGCGTCTGCGGCGCTAATTTAATTGAGGTCGCGACATTCAGGTCCCTGCCAAGAGCATTCAAACCTTTAAGGTCACTAGAAGCTCAGGGGGCCGACCTGCGGCCATAAAACAATGGGTCGATAAGAGACCGCACGAGCCCTAGGAGGGGGCAGTAGATGAGCTAGCTGAGATAAGATGAAGAGTAGTTGATGTGATGTGATGGAGAGTAGGAGATGTGATAGAGCTTACTTGAAAATGCATAGGTGACTAGTTCATAGTTAATAACAAACGTACTTGTGTAGCTAAAAGAATAAACATCATGTCATTCTTGGTAAGACACAAGTTTATATCGCGATGTGTGGGCGGTCGGTAAAAGCGAATAACTCTGCTGGTCTTTAAAGGGCACCAGGAGTAGAGGGACTTCGCAAGTGAATAGCTCTGCTGGCCCAAGGGAACCAGGAGTAGAGGGACTTTACAATTGAATAACTCCGTAAGTTAATAAGACCCCAAGTACGGAGGGACTTCGCCGAACGTGTACACTATCGGGGCTAGCCCGTGGCTATTGGTGTGATCCACCAATAGGTTGCACCCAGATGTCTCGTGGTGGGCAGCACCATGCATAGTGCCCTTGAATGCTGATGTAACAAAGATAAGCTAAGTTAGAAATAGTTAGTCACTACATATTGATGAGAATGACGTGAACCCTACCGTTGAGTCGGTCTCATAAAGATAACTTAATAATAATAATGTAAACCTTTCCGTTGTAGAACTTAATTATACGTTAGCTTCTCACGCTTACTAAGTACTCTGTACTTACCTCCTTTGCATTTTCCTTTGTATGCATTGTGGGGTGAGAAGACAAACAGGTTGACCAAGGGTAGATGATGACTTCTGATGACGTTGATGCCTTGAAGATGCTTCTACTTTGTTTTCCTTGTAGAGGTTGTACTAGATTAAGTAGTAATTATTTTCAAATTTGTTGTATTTTCTTTTAAGGTCCTTGTAAGGCAAGTGTTGTATTTTCCTTTGAGACATCGTACGTTGTAAAGTTATTCCGTTGTTGTAAGTTACATCTTTCTATCTTGAGTATGGTTGTATCTATTCTTAGTAGCTTGTATGTTTTTACCCGAGTCTTTTGGGCTTCCGTTTGCTTTTATTTGATACAACGACGTAGTGGCTTGCGTTTAATATTAGATTTATTTAATGCTATACGTGTCGAACGTTCTCTTCTGGATAAGGACTCGGTATCTGGGAGCGGGGCGTTACAGTTGGTATCAGAGCCCGGACCCCGGGCCTGGTAGCGCTAAATGAGTCATAAATGTCCGTTCAACTGCTTAAACCGCCGTCCTCGCTTGGTCTAAAATGACTAACCCGAGTAGACAAGACATTTATGTCTCACACTTATATGAGGGTGAGCATTCTAATATTTTTCCTATGTGGGACATTACAATTTCACTGTGAGACAATACATTCTCAGAGAGAGGAAACAATTCACGAAGTAGTAGAACAAGAAACTTCATTTCGGGTGCATATTAGCATTAATTGTGTGTTCTGAGAACCATAACATTATAGTTGGCATTCTAAGCCGTATTATTGCAATAGAGAGTAAGGATAAATGCACGACATGTGAGACACAATGGGTGACACAACCATCATCTACACTCTTGATCATGATGTTGTACATCATGATCACTAAATCATACACCATAATCAAGAATGCAGATGATTGTTGTGTCTTTTGTTGTGTTTCACAGGTTGTGTCATCTTATTGCTCGCAATAGATAGTGGATTGTATTTAAATAATAATCATGTGGGTCTGAATTAAGACAATCAACTAAATAAATTGAACCAGATTATATAAGTTTTTTACTAAATAAAATTCCAAGGTGGGTTTAGCCCCTATAAAATATATACTTACCTCCGTCCTTGTATATACCCAAGAACATACATCAAAACCTATATAGTATAAGACGAGAAAAAAAATCCATATCTTAATATAGTAAGTAAACAATTAGCAATTAATTATACAAACAAATTCGATATACCCCCCTCATGCTGGCCCGAACCAACAAAGGAAAAACGTGGGTTCGACTTTGATAGCATGATGAAAACATCGGCCCAACGACATATGACGGTATCGAAAAAGAAAAAAGCATATTATTAAGATCAAACGCTTACTATTCTACTAAGGGCACTTGTAGCAGATGTTCTATTAGGTGTTCTATATCTAAAATAGAAATGGAAAGGTGAAAACTGGTCAAAATACGACCTACAGCAGATGGGCTATACCTATATAGAACAACACTATTCACCTTTCTATTTCTATTTTAGGTATAGCCCATCTGCTGTAGGTCATATTTTGACCAGTTTTTTTGTTTTCTATTTCTATTTTAGATATAGAACACCTAAAGACACTTGTAGTAGATATTCAATTAGGTGTTCTATATCTAAAATAAATATTTTAATGTTATAGATATATGGATAGAAATGCTGGTGTGGAGTGTTTTGAATTGAGATGTTGTATAATAGAAATATGTATTATTTTATATTATTTTGGTGATGTAAAATAGGATAGCTGGTGCAAGTGCCCTAAAACCAATTGGTTGTAGTAAATGTGCTACTATATTTCCTTATATATTAAGAGTGTGGGCTATCTATCCCAACACCCCCCCCACCCTCCCCCCCACCCCCCTCAAGTGTTGACATTCTGGCCAACACTTGCAATTTTTTTTCTCAAGAGTGTGGGAAATCTCTCCCAACACCCTTCTCAAGTGTGGCAATCTCTCCCAACACTTGCACAATTTTTTATTTATTTAAATAATGTTCCAACCAGAGTTCGAACCCGTAATCGTCTATATCAACATCATGAAACATAGGATACGGGGGGAGGGGAAGGCACACTACCCTTGGTCTGGTGAGAAAACGGAAAAACGTGCTCATAAAATTTGACATCTCGGGATACAAAATTTTCCTCCGAATCAAGGTCGTACAAGGTCCATCCCTTCTCCCAAAAGGATACCCTAAGAACACACACTTACGACTACAGCTGACAAATTTATGTGAGGGACGATGGTCGTGGGCATAACACAAACACCCCAAAATTCTATGCATCGATAAATCCGGTTCTTTGTGAAATAGAGACTCATAAGGTGTTTTGGAGTTCAAAATACTTGACGGGGTTCGGTTAATTATATATGCAGCCGTCATAACACACTCTCCCCAGAACTTAAGGGGTAAATGACCATCAAACCTAAGGGCTTGTGCAACATTTAGGATGTGTTGATGTTTAAGTTCTACTCTTCCATTCTGCTGCGGAGTACCAACACATGAAGTTTCAAAAATTATACCTTCTTTACGAAAATAAGGAAGCGAATGCCTAAACTCTGTCCCATTGTCACTACGAACTCGTTTAATCATAACCTCAAACTGACGAGAAATCAAAGCGACAAAATCCAGAAAAACGGTTTCAACCTCCATTTTATTTAGCAATAAATAAATCCAAACCACGCGAGAGTAGTCATCCATAATAGCTAAAAAATAAGTAGCACCATATGTCGAGGGAACAATATATGGACCCCATAAATCGCAGTGTATCAACTCAAGAGTGCGACTAGCTTTATTTTCACTAAGGGGAAAAGGTTCAAGGTTCTGCTTTGCCCGAAGTCAAATATCACATCCATCTTTATTTAAAGGTTGAGAAATAGAAATATTAGGCACCTGCCGGAGGACCTTTTCTCATGGGTGTCCCAAACGCCGGTGCCACAAATACCCAGTCTGTCCACCATCAAATGCTAGAACCCGAACCTCTGGAACTCCCAAGAATAGAAAAAGTCCATCCACACGCTCACCCAGTCCAATCAGCGTCCTCATCACTCAGTTTTGCATAATACATAAACAAGCAGTGATCTGCATAACACAACAATGATCATCCAAGAATTGAGAGGCCGAAAGCAAGTTACAATTTAATTTCGGTACATATAAAACATTCGTAAGCCGTAAATTTCCTAATAAGATAACTGTTCCCGTATGAGTTGCAAATGATGAACTCCCATCCGGCAAGCCAATACGACAATGTTCTATAGGTCGTAAACCAACAAATAAATTTTGGTCACCTGTCACGTGGTGAGTGGCTCCGGTATCAATAATCCACGAGCACTTACCAGTCAATCGATCTCGTGATTTAGTTCTATTTATCAGATCTAAAATTCCTTCCCACTGGGCCAATGTTATGTTCGCGAGTCCAAATTGTTTAAGGTGGGCTGTGAACCTTCACCCGGAGTGGGCTGAACCGAGCTGGATGGTCTCGCCTTATTGAGCGTCGGCTGGGACGAGCTGCCAGCGATACCACCCCCTCTTCCACATCCAGCCATGCCGATACGACCGCCACGATTCTCCCGCACATCCAGCTCAAGGTCGATCACCCTATCACTCGGGGTAACCATGAAGTTGAAAACACCCATCTTCCTCATAGCCCTCTCGGTTACAGTAGGTGTAACAACCCGTCCCAAAACCCTGAGTATTTATAGAGAACGGACCGTTCGGCCATGCTTCGAGATTAAATCTCGAAACATGAAGCCTTTATAAGAAGTACATATCCAACACTAAATGCGGAAGCTAAAACATCACAACTCGGGTCTAACGTCACCACTGCATCATTTCTCAATAATCTGATCTATCATCATTTATTTACTAACACCCAAAATAAACAATCTTTAGAACAACCATATTCTTACTACAACATACACTTCATTATAACATCCTCAAATGTCCTACCTCATGAAATAATCGCACTAAGAGCGTAACCATTCTCACCGATACTTAGCTAGACGTCTCAGATCACCAACATACATCTGACTGCAAACTTTATCCGAAAAAAACATAAGAATGTAAAGAGTGAGCAATAATGCCCCGTAAGGAGAATCGTATCAAGAGGGAACTAAGGCACCCACTAGGCAAGCTATCCAGAGTTCACTTTTAAATTAAAAACAATATCTTGCGAACTTCAAAATAATATACATAAAAATATACCTTTACAACTACAAAATAAAAATAAATATAAAGTACTGGAAAGTAAATAAATTGTTGAAGTAATATAATGCTGGAATTATATTTTTCTACCTTTTCTTCTAGAACATGCATTAGCCTACTAAGGGAGGCTCTTAACTTATCTTATTATGTTTCGGTTCAAGAGTATTGCGTCTCATTATTATAGCCCATGAGAAGGGAAATTAAAATATGTAGCAGACCGGATGTTCACTATTATCGCCCGTGAACAGGGAAATTGACCGGCTCCGGCCTTTTCTCACTATTATAGCCCGTAAGCAGGGAAATTAGTGCCGGGGACCCTCGAGGATTCACTGCTCTACCTAATTTAATACTTAACCATGAACCGTCACATTCTCTTATTTCGTTGTCAAATGATTATTCATAATTCTAATAATTTTATAAATAACTATTTCTGAAACTATAGTCTAAAACATACATAATTTCTAATAGATTTAAATAAGACATCATAAAGACTTAATTACGTTGGATATTACATTTCATAAAATCCTTAGAAAAAATAAACTTGTAATTATAGCATAAGTTATCAAATAACCTCTTATGAGAGTATCATTGCTATTAACCATGAAATAATATCTACTTTTCAAATTATAACTTATTGACCGAAAATCTTCTAGTTTAGTAGGTTATAGAAAACTTATAAGCTAACATAAATTTTATAATGAAATTAAGATATTGAGATAAATCATTGTTTCTTATTTCTCACCATATAAAAATAGAAATTCTATCTTTTTCAAAGATTAGCCCGGTGTATTGAAAATCTTGAAATATGTTTGCCTAAACTTAATTCCGTAAAAACATAATAAAGATCATGCAAAGAAAAATAATATGAACAAAAGGCCTATTGATACAATCCTCCATACCTCGAATCCGAGCAGCTAATCCGGTGTTGAAACGATATGTCGTCGTCGGCTTCTATTGCCATTGAAAGGCTCGTGAATGTTTCAGCCGAAATCTACTTCCACCTTTTTTTTATATATATAAAAAATTACAACAGCCAATTCAAATCTTCTCTCACTTAATTTAATGATAAGTGGAGGCTTCCTGCAAGATCCGAAATCCTTGTGCAACATACGCGGAGAATTTTATGAACATTGTAGAAGAAGTGTGACGATCCAAAAATCGTCTCCTTCTAATTTAGGGTTCTTACTCTTGATGACAGCCTGGGGAAACTCCCAGAATATGAAGATAGAAGCAGAGAAGTTTATTTTAGGGTGTTTAGACTGCACTTGATGATGATCAAGCTGCCTACGTATCCAATCGGTGAAATTGGAATCAGTCTCCGTAGTTCCACAGGGAATGTTTATATAGGGGGCGTAGGCCCTAGGGTTTAATGTGGCGTGTCTATGAGGGACACTAGTCAACGTGTTCCCTAAGGAAAAGAGTATGATTGATTAATCCCATTGATTTTAGGAGATAAATATGGTATTCAAATATTAACATTAAATGATAAGGATTCGAGCCTTTATTACTCAGGATTTTATAATAGTTATCTGGTTATTACGTAGGTGATAGATAAGATTTTTACTCGAGATAAACTAGAAGGCCAGAGCCGGATCCTAGGGATCGGGAACGAGGGCCGGATTCCGGCCATCAAGAAATTGTACAAGTCTACAAACTTAGCCCGACCTATGAGATCGGCAGAGATCACAGCCGATCGCCCAAGGTCCAATCCCTGACTCCTCCTCGACCGCCAGAGATCGGGGCGATCCGACCCGTGGGTCGGTCATCTGAGACCGATGGTGACAAGGTGGATGGGTGAGCCCCCAGGGCTCGGATCTAGGGGTCACAAGTAGTTTATTCCTGAGTCAAGTGCTGAGCCACCAGAGAGCTGCCACGTGGACGGGTCCATTTTCCGGCAGCATCATAAGCCCCAAAGATCCAGCCGACCCCTGGTTGGTCGGGTCGGATCGGATCTATCAAGGTGGTGGATCTGCACGAGAGTTCTGCCTCTAATTTTTTTTTTTTAACTTAGGAGTTGCCAAGTGGCGGAGCTGGTTATGATGCAGTTATAGTTACTCCGGGAAACGAGGCGTCCCTGCCTGTTTGGGGCCATTTTTCGAGGTGAGTGGGGAGTTACGCTCTAGTTCTATTTAAACGTCACTTCATTTGTGGCCACATTACATGACATATCTGGTAACCATTATCATCACGTCCTTTTTCCTTCTCATTGCACCTATTCCCATATGTCTGATTCGTTTGGAGAGGAGCCACTTACTCCAAGATCAGAGGCAATAATCAGAGAATCCTGGACCAGGTCTGTGGTTGTTGAGGAAATTCCTTGGGTCCCTCCTCAACCGTTACTTGGTATTTCGTCGGCGCCATCGTCAAGCGCATTCGATCCTTCCTTTAGGTACAAAATTCAGAAGGCCACTCACGATATCATGGGGGGGTCATGGGATGTCCACGATCTTGGCGCAAAGCAGCGTGGAGTATATCTGTAGAGAGTACGGGATAAATCACAAAGAGTTTGCTCCCTTGCTTCCAGCGGAACCCCGTCCCTTTGCTTCAAATCCTCCGGGGGGTTATTTCGCAGTCTATGAAGCTCAACTGAAGGCGGGCCTGAGGTTACCGTTGTGCCCGGCGTTGGTGGCGGTGCTGAGGCATTACGGATTGGGGGTGGCTCAACTGGCTCCTTCGGGAGTGAGGACGATAATAGGTTTTGTCATACTTTGCAGGGTGGCCAAGGTGCAATTCTCTGTAGGCCTGTTCCGATCTTACTATCGCCTGTCCCAGAGTTCGGGACCACGGGGATGGTATCATTTTTCTCGCCGATCTGGGGTTCCGGAAATGATGCTTGAGGGCCCTAAGTACGGCACGTGGCGGGGACGCTTCTTCTTTGTCTGAGATCGGGGAGACTCCAAGCTGGGACGCTGGAACACCAGTACCTTGCAAAGGGATGAGTGTCCACAGCTTCCCGACTCTACCAAGGTGGGTGGCATCCGGAACGCGGGGGTTGTTCTAAGGCTGCGTGAGCTGACATCCGAACTGATCATTGCGGCGCGGCTGGATGATGCTGGACCCGATCCTTATCATCCTCTGGATGATGTCTGTCGTGAATTAGGTAAGATCTACCTCTATTTAGTATCCTTTATGATGATGATGTGTGACTTACTTTTTTTCTTGCAGTGTGGACATTGGCCGGTCTCTTAGCCCCCGATCTGGGGACGAGAGTAGGGACTTCGATCTCTAGGGTGGCCGAACCCACCGTTTCTGGAGGTCGTCGGTCGACTGTCAGGGTGGTGGGGTCGCTTGTTGGATCTCACACAGCTCACCTGTTGGCTGGGCTTGAGGATGACGTTCTAGAGGGCCCTCCTCGCTCTCCGAGGGGTACGGGCATTCCTATCATACCGGTGGACGAGTGGGAGGATGAGGACGACGAGGAGGAGCCTGAGACTCCTCTGATACACCGATCTTCTCGCTCTAGATCGGTGGATATGTGTTCGGAAGAGAGGAGGGGGAAAAGGTGTCGAACCGTTGTAGGACCAGGCTCGGAAGATCATGGAGTTGGCGGATCGGGAGCTTGTGATGGAGGTCAAGTTAAATTATTAACTCGATGCCTACTAACACACTAGCAAGAGAACTAGGTTCAATTGTAGTATGGCTAGATAGAGTCGAGGTCGATCCCATAGAGACTCGGCACAAATAAAACACAACTTTATCCTATTAAAACTGAATTGAAAGGGCGGTCTACGACCAACTAAATGCAGTAAATAAAATAGTGACAACCACAAGACACAAAAGACCACAAAGACAAACTAAAGACTACTGAAATACGGATAATACGGTTGATATTATCTAAACAAATAGTATTGATTACGCTAGTAGATTATAACTCCCCCATGTGAATTAGGATGATAACGAGACAAAACAAACGTTAAAGATTAATTATTATGACTACGGAGTCATCCCCACAAGGTAGATTTAGCTCCGGTTAGGCCTCTAAATCATCGTGCCTCCATTACGTGACTTCGCTTTTTAATGCCTCCATCTCATATAACCCGACACAATTACGAAACTAGGGATGCCGGTATAAACCGTAACCTCATCTAAGCAACATTTCTAGGGTAAGGCGTACTTCTTAGATGCCGATTCAATCTATATCCTAAGTAACAATCACTTTTTAGGTTTCATGTTAAATTATGATGACGAATAACTAAGTTGATCAGGTTTAATTACTCGTTTTAATTCCAATTCAGAGAATCTGACGTAGTCGAAGCCGATCATAATATTGCGCTACACATTACCAGGCTCGGTCGACCGAACGACAACACTCGGGCGACCGAGTGACACGTCTAGGTCGACCGAACACAGTTCTGTGTCGGAACAAATCATGATTACTTCTTAACGTTTCTAACCTAAACACATGGGTTCGTAAATAAATCTACATCACGCAATCAATACAAGAAAAACTACTCCATAATAAAATATATCAGATCTATAAATAAAGATTGCATAATTGAACGATCATACCTCAAGAGGCGAGAGTGACTCCCACTCTTTAATGCGCTCCCTAATTGGAGAATCCGACGAATCCACAATGAACGAACATAATGAAAATAAAACTAAAACTAAAATTGTATAAACTGTTCTTGTGTTTAGTGGTGTGTCTTCTCAATTCCGTAGCTGCTGTTTATATAGGAGTTGTAGCCGACATAGGGAGAATCCAGAAGATTGACATGCATTTATCAAGTTAGGCTCGGGTGACCGAACGTACACGCTCGGTCGACCGAATGGCATGGCTCGGTCGACCGAGCCTCCTCTTTACGCGTTTTCACTCCGGCTTTATCGACTTGTTCCCACTCCATGCTTTTGAATTGATCTGATTAATCTTTTCATTAATGCTCCGATTTTCTTCCTTATTTATCTTGAGATTTCTCGATTGCGTGATAATTATCTTCCCGATTCGTTATGATCTGCAAAATCAGCATTGATCACACAAATAAATTGGCCTTTTATAATAAAAATAGCTAAATACCAATTATCACATTAATAATCACTTATCATTAAATAATAAATATAAACGCGTGATTTAATATGAAATATATATAATTAACTCCGATTTAAGGTTATAATTGATGACATAAATAGGTATATTTTAACCGTCATCAAAATGCCACGAAGAGGTCGGAATTGACGAGGTGCAGGATTTCTCCCAGATGCCTCTCATGGAGTTGACTGAAGCCGGCTACGCAGCTATGAGACAGGTAACTCTATTTGGCCGTCCACCTGATACCTACCGTCTCGTGTCTGAAGTATCTTAACTGCTATGTTTTCTCAGGGGACGATCGTAGGAGAGGAGATCTTCCGCCGCCTAGTGCGCTCGGCAGCCGACCAGCAGAAGAGAGCCTTAGATCTGAAGTCAAAAGACGATCGCATAAGCGAGCTTGAAGAGCGCTTGCGGGTACAAGCAAAGGAGGCTAAGGATTTGAGGTCCGAGTACGAAGTTCGCCTTCAGGAGTTCATGAACAAACACTTAGAGAGGGAGGCCGAACTCGGGGATCACGTCACAAGACTTCGGGGGGAACTTTCGTCTGCTGAGGCTGCTGTTCGGGACTTTCCTGCCCGTCTTCAGGAGGCTTCCGACCAGGCTGTCGGCGCTTACAAGTCTTCTCCTCACCTAGTTGAATCTTTGAAGCGGTTGCCGAGTCCTGTCGTGAGGGCTAGTTATACGCAGGGAGTGGACGATTGTCGGGTTCATCGCCCAGATCTTACAATCGACAATTTGGCTCACCCCTCCTTGTACGCTCCTAACGCCGAATCAGACTACTCCGTTCGGGTGAAGGGGTTTCAAGCAGGGGTGGATCTTGTAGCGAAGTACCCTCTATGAGGATAAAACCTAGCTATTAATTGTAACAATGGTTATCAAGTTTAATGAAAAAAATTTTGGTAATTTTTTATTGTTTAGTTGTTGTTTTTTTTTTTTGGTTGTTCGGTTGCATAGTAGCCCCCTAGTACGGCATGCCTATGATTATTCAGGAATGACGTACTAGTGCTTTGTTAAGTTTGATTGCACAATCGGATTGTTTTGAGTTAGTATGGACATGGCCAGTTCGGGCTGGCGGCCTGTCTAAAAAGATGGGTGAGCGGGGCCAGGCTTGTGCTGACTTCTCACCGAGCAAGGCCAGATCGGACTGACGACTTGCCTGCCGAACGCATCTTGTCAGGCTGATGCTGACCTTTAACGGGCAAGGCCAGATCGGACTGGCGGCTTGTTTGAGCAAAAATTACGGAAACGAACAAGACATTTTGTAAATGATAGCACTTTTATTCAAGAAGAACAGAATGTAAATAATATTTAAGTAGAATCCGATCATGAGACACCTGTTACGGGTAGAATCTTCGTAAGTTGTTGGAGTGCCAACTTCTGGGGATGGTTTTCCCCCGAGAGTCGGCTAACTAATAAGCACCTTTTCCATGCAATTTTACCACTTTGTAAGGTCCTTCCCAGTTTGGGTCTAACTTGCCTTCAGGACATTGTCTGCTAACTGCGTTTTTCCGGAGGACCAGATCTCCCTCCTTAAAGTACGAGTGTTTTACTTTGCTGTCGTAATACTGAGAGATTCTCGGTTTGTATCTTGCCATTCGAATGAATGCAATTTCCCTATTTTCTTCTAAGTCGTCTTTTGCATGCCCGATTTACGCTTCCATATCCGTTTTTCATGAAGCTCGAGCACTGGCGACGGCAATCCGATCTCGGCGGGAATGACTCGACTTCGCTTCCATACGCCGGGAGAAGGCGTTTCTCTGTGGCGGAGTTCGGAGTTGTTCGGTAGGCCCATTGAATGTTCGGTAGGTGCTCTACCCAACTCTCTCCCTCTTCTTCGAGCCTTTTCTTTAGGCCGAATTTGATTTGTCTGTTGGTTTGTTCCACTTGCCCGTTATTTTACGGATAGCCTACTGATGTAAAATGCTGAGAAATCCCTAACTCTGCGCACCAGGATCGGACACCCTTATCCTCGAATTGCGTTCCATTGTCTGATATTAGAGCCTTTGGGATTCCATATCTACATACAACAATCTTCCAGATGAATTTTTGAATGACCTTCGTGGTAATTGTGGTGAGGGGTTCAGCTTCTACCCACTTAGTGAAGTAATCCACAGCTACTATGAGAAACTTGAAACCACCTGGTGCTCGGGGTAAGGGTCCGACCAGGTCGACCCCCATTGGTCAAAAGGCCAGGCCACGGCCAATGGTGTCATTTGTTGTAATGCTAGATGAGGTATGTTGCTATGCACTTGACATGATTTGCATTCACGGACGAAGTCCTCGGCATCTTCTTTGCATGGTCGGCCGATGAGTAGCGAATAGCACGCACTTGCGTGTTAACGTTCGAGCCCCGGATGGTTTCCACAAATTCTAAATGAATCTCACGGAGTAAGTAGTTCCCTTCATCCTCTATTACGATCTCGAGCCACGGGAAATGAAAGATTTCTATAAAGTACATTGTCGAAAGCGTGCCTGCTCGCTCGGAACTTCATCCTTCTTGCTAAAATTTTGTCATTCGGTAGCACTGCGTCCTGGAGATAGGATACTATAGGATCCATCCAGGTATCCTTCTGAGTGATGGGCTGAACTTCCTGGGAATCATAGCTTCTTTCCTGCAGTAATTCTACCAATACCTTCTTGCTAGGTGTAAAGTTGGATGCTATCTTTGAAAGGGCATCGGCTCGCCGATTCTGAGATCGGGGTACTTGATCTATAAGGACGGTGTTGAATGCTCTAAGCCGAGCGTTAGCTATGGCTAGGTACTTTTTCATGGGCTCCTCCTTGGCCTCGTATTCTCCTTTCACATGATTGACTATTAACTGAGAATCGCTATAAACTTGTAAATTCTTTGCTCCCAACTTAGCTGCCAAGTTGAGTCCAGTGATCGGCCGCTTCATACTCGGCTTCATTGTTGGTGGCCGAGAATCGAACGAAGGCGCGTAGGGAAATTCTTCACCTTTTGGGCTGATGAGCAGATCATAGGAGAGGAGATCGTAGGAGAGGAGATCTTCCGCCGCCTAGTGCGCTCGGCAGCAGACCAGCAGAAGAGAACCTTAGATCTGAAGTCAAAAGACGATCGCATAAGCGAGCTTGAAGAGCGCCATGGGTACAAGCAAAGGAGGCTAAGGATTTGAGGTCCGAGCACGAAGTTCGCCTGTGGAGTTCATGAACAAACACTTAGAGAGGAGGCCGAACTCGGGATCACGCCACAAGACTTCGGGGAACTTTTGTCTGCCGAGGTCTTTGCTCGGGACTTTCTGCCCGTCTTGAGAGGCTTCCGACCAGGTGTCGGTGCTTACAAGTCTTCTCCTCACCTAGTTGAATCTTTGAAGCGGTTGCTGAGTCCTGTCGTGAGGGCTAGTTATACGCAGGAGTGGGCGATTGTCGGGTTCATCGCCAGATCTTACAATCGACAATTTGGCTCACCCTCTTGTACGCGCTCCTAACGCCGAATCGACTACTCCGTTCGGGTGAAGGAGTTTCAAGCAGGGGTGGATCTTGTAGCGAAGTACCCTCTATGAGGATAAAACCTAGCTATTAATTGTAACAATGGTTATCAAGTTTAATGAAAAAAAATTTGGTAATTTTTGATTGTTTAGTTGTTGTTGTTTTTTTTTTGTTTTTTTGTTTTGGTTGTTCGGTTGCATAGTAGCCCCCTAGTACGGCATGCCTATGATTATTCAGGAATGACGTACTAGTGCTTTGTTAAGTTTGATTGCACAATCGGATTGTTTTGAGTTAGTATGGACATGGCGGTTTGGTCGGGCGGCTGTCTAAAAGATGGGTGAGCGGGCCAGGCTTAGGCCGACTTCTCACCGAGCAAGGCAGATCGGATCGACGACTTGCTCGCGAACGCATCTTGTCAGCCGATCGCCGACCTTTAACGGGCAAGGCCAGATCGGACTGGCGGCTTGTTTGAGCAAAAATTACGGAAACGAACAAGACATTTTGTAAATGATAGCACTTTTATTCAAGAAGAACAGAATGTAAATAATATTTAAGTAGAATCCGATCATGAGACACCTGTTACGGGTAGAATCTTCGTAAGTTGTTGGAGTGCCAACTTCTGGGGATGGTTTTCCCCCGAGAGTCGGCTAACTAATAAGCACCTTTTCCATGCACTTTTACCACTTTGTAAGGTCCTTCCCAGTTTGGGTCTAACTTGCCTTTAGGACCTTGTCTGCTAACTGCGTTTTTCCGGAGGACCAGATCTCCCTCCTTAAAGTACGAGTGTTTTACTTTGCTGTCGTAATACTGAGAGATTCTCTGTTTGTATCTTGCCATTCGAATGAATGCAATTTCCCTATTTTCTTCTAAGTCGTCTTTTGCATGCCTGATTTCTGCTTCCATATCCGTTTTTTCATGAAGCTCGAGCCTGGGCGACGGCAATCCGATCACGGCGGGAATGACTGACTCGCTTCCATACGTCAGGGAGAAGGGCGTTTCTCCTGTGGCGGAGTTCGGAGTTGTTCGGCAGCCCACGAATGTTTGGTAGGTGCTCTACCCAACTCTCTCCCTCTTCTTCGAGCCTTTTCTTTAGGCCGAATTTGATTTGTCTGTTGGTTTGTTCCACTTGCCCGTTAGCTTACGGATAGCCTACTGATGTAAAATGCTGAGAAATCCCTAACTCTGCGCACCAGATTGGACACCCTTATCCTCGAATCATGCTCCATTGTGCGATATTGAGCCTTTGGGATTCCATATCTACATACAACATTCTTCCGGATGAATTTTTGAATGACCTTCGTGGTAATTGTGGTGAGGGTTCAAATTTTCTACCCACTTAGTGAAGTAATCCACGGCTACTATGAGAAACTTGAAACCACCTGGTGCTCGGGGTAAGGGTCCGACCAGTCGACTTCAAAAGGCCAGGCCGCGGCCAATGGTGTCATTTGTTGTAATGCTAGATGAGGTATGTTGCTATGCACTTGACATGATTTGCATTCACGGACGAAGTCCTCGGCATCTTGCTGCATGGTCGGCCAGTAGTAGCCGAATAACCTGCACTTGCATGTTAACGTTCGAGCCCCCGGATGGTTTCCACAAATTCCTAAATGAATCTCGCGGAGTAAGTAGTTCCCTTCATCCTCTATTACGCATCTGAGCCACGGGGCAATGAAAGATTTCCTATAAAGTACATTGTCGAAAAGCGCGTACCTCGCCGCTCGGAACTTCATCCTTCTTGCTAAAATTTTGTCATTCGGTAGCACTGCGTCCCGGAGATAGGATACTATAGGATCCATCCAGGTATCCTTCTGAGTGATGGGCTGAACTTCCTGGGAATCATAGCTTCTTTCCTGCAGTAATTCTACCAATACCTTCTTGCTAGGTGTAAAGTTGGATGCTATCTTTGAAAGGGCATCGGCTCGCCGATTCTGAGATCGGGGTACTTGCTCTATAAGGACGGTGTTGAACGCTCTAAGCCGAGCGTTAGCTATGGCTAGGTACTTTTTCATGGGCTCCTACTTGGCCTCGTATTCTCCTTTCACATGATTGACTATTAACTGAGAATCGCTATACACTTGTAAATTCTTTGCTCCCAACTTAGCTGCCAGGTTGAGTCCAGTGATCAGCGCTTCATACTCGGCTTCATTGTTGGTGGCCGAGAATCCGAACCGAAGTGCGTAGGGAAATTCTTCACCTTTTGGGCTGATGAGCAGAAGGCCCGCACCGGCCACTTCTTTTTTAGAGGCCCCATCAACGCACAATGTCCAAGATTCATCCTCTCGTCTTGGACCGACTTTGCTCATCGATGGCCGTTTCTCGGCGAAAATCGCTTAGCGCTTGTGCTTTTGACGGCCGTTCGGGGCGAAAGTCTATATCATACTCGCCAATTTACTACCCATTTTGCCAAGCGTCCGGACGTCTCGGTCGGGACAGGATCTGTCGAAGGGGCTGGTCGGTGATCACAACAATCGGATGCGCTTGAAAATAAGGTCTCAACTTTCGGGAGGCATGTACTAGAGATAGTGCTAATCTCTCGGCGTCGGAATATCTGACCTCTGGGCCACGAAGTGCCTTGCTAACATAGAAGATTGGCTTTTGAGTATTATCCTGCTCCTTGACGAGGACCGCACTGATGGCCTCGCCGCACGCATCCAGGTATATAAATAGGTTGTCCCCCGGTTGTGGTGATGTTAACATGGGCAGTTCGGCCAAATATGTTTTCAGATCTTCAAAGGCTTGCTGGCACTTCTCATCCCATTTGAACGGATTATCTTGCTTTAGAATCTTGAAAAAGGGCAGAGCTCGCTGTGCAGATTTCGACAGGAAACGTCCGAGTGCAGCCATTCTTCCTGTTAATCTTTGCACTTCTTTGAGGCTTCTGGGTGCCGGCATAGTTCTTAATGCATCTACTTTGTCGGGGTTGGTTCTGATTCCTTCTCGTGATATCATGTACCCTAAAAACTTTCCGGTCCGGACTCCGAAAGTACATTTTTTGGGATTGAGCTTCATCTATGAGTCTTTAAGTACCTCAGAAACCTCTCTTACGTCTGCCAAGTATTGCTCCAGGGACTTGCTCTTGATCAGCAGATCATCCACGTATACTTCCATACACTTCCCTATCTGATCTTTAAAAATCTTATTGACAGCCCTTTGGTAGGTCGCTCCAGCGTTTTTGAGGCCGAATGGCATGGTTCGGTAATAATATGTGCCGAACTCAGTGATGAATGATGTCTTTTCAGCGTCACGAGGATCCATAATAATCTGATGGTATCTTCTGTAAGCATCCAGGAAGCCGAATATCCCAAACCCTATGGTTGAATCCACCATTCGATCTATGCGGGGCAGGGGGTAACAATCCTTTGGACAGGCTTGGTTAAGATCGGTGAAATCCACACACATCCTTCAGCTGCCGTCCGGCTTCTTTACCAGGACGGGATTTGCTAGCCAGTCGGGGTAGCTCACTTCTCGAATGATGTTGGCTTGGAGTAGCTTAGTTACCTCATTTTGTACGGCGTCTATCCGCCCTTGGGCGAAGTGTCTCTTTTTCTGCCGGACAGGCTTTCGAGATGGGTCTGCGTTCAGTCGATGCATGGCCAAATTTGGGGATAACCCTGGCATCTCCTCCGTTGTCCAGGCGAAAACCTCCTTGAACTCTTTTAGTAGGGCTACAAGCCGTTCCTTGTGTGTGCTGGGGATCCAGATCCCTACCTCTACGGTTCGATCATCTCGTCCTTCCCACAGACAGACCGCTTCTGTCTTGTCATCTGAAGACCAGGTTTCCTCGCGTTCGGGCAGTAGTTCCTCGATGGAGATCGGTGCCGTGTTGCCGTTCCCGGGTGCTTCGGAAGTGATGCAGCTGCTTATTTGACCCAAGTCTCCCATGATCTCCACGGGGTTATTATTGGCTACGAACCTTATACTATTATGCACGAGTGATACGACGGCTTGCAAGGCAATCAACGGAAGGCGTCCTAATATTATATTATAGGGAGACGAGGCCTTAACCACCACATACTCGACGGGAAGGGTTCGGCCTAGCGGAGATCGGCCGAAGGTGGTTGAGAGGACGATAGTACCCTCAGGATACACAGGTGAATCGGCAAGGCCGAATAAGGGGGTACTTGTTGGAGTTAACTCAATGCTGTCCAAATGCATTAAAAGTAAAGTAGAGTGATACATGATACTTACCGCACTTCCGGTATCAATGCAGATGCGCCTTACCAAGTTTCGTTCCACTAGGGCTTCGATCACAAGACCACTGTTGCTGGTTTTCATTGGAATGGGATCAGTGGCATCGTAAACCACTTCCTTAACAAATCGTCGCTTTTTCCATGGCGTCTGGGTATGGCCGCCGTGTTTTCTGGGGATAGTAGTCACGCTCTTCATCTTCAGGTAGGTTCCACTGACGAGTTGTTCACTAGCAGGGACCCTCCTTCTAGCACCAATTGACGATCCAAAAATCGTCTCATTCTAATTTATGGTTCTTACTCTTGATGACAGCCTGGGGAAACTCCCAGAATATGAAGATAGAAGCAGAGAAGTTTATTTTAGGGTGTTTAGACCGCACTTGATGATGATCAAGCTGCCTACGTATCCAATCGGTGAAATTGGAATCAAGTCTCCGTAGTTCCTTAGGGAATGTTTATATAGGGGGCGTAGGCCCTAGGGTTTAATGTGGCGTGTCTATGAGGGACACTAGTCAACGTGTTCCCTAAGGAAAAGAGTATGATTGATTAATCCCCTTGATTTTAGGAGATAAATATGGTATTCAAATATTAACATTAAATGATAAGGATTCGAGCCTTTATTACTCAGGATTTTATAATAGTTATCTGGTTATTACGTAGGTGATAGATGAGATTTTTACTCGAGATAAACTAGAAGGCCAGAGCCGGCTCCTAGGGATCGGGAACGAGGGCCGGATTCCGGCCATCAAGAAATTGTACAAGTCTACAGACTTAGCCCGACCTATGAGATCGGCAGAGATCACAGCCGATCGCCCAAGGTCCAATCCCTGACTCCTCCTCGACCTGCCAGAGACTGGGACGATCCGACCCCGTGGGGGTCGGTCATACAGGGACTATGGCTGTAAATGAACCTAAGTATTCGATTCGATCCGGAGTATTCGGTTCGAAAAAGCTCGGTCGGGCTCGTTTCGTGGGTTGAACTTCGAGCCGAACCTTACAAATTAGATATTCGGTGGTCGAGCCGAACATGTTGAACATGTTCGGCCCGGATATCATAAATTCATATCTGATTCGAGGCGAACATGTTTTTTAAAACCGAGGCGAACATGTTTCGATTTTTTAAAACCCGATTCGAGCCGAACATGTTCGAACGGTTCGACATGTTCGAGCCGAACCGAGCCGAGATTTTTTCCCCAAATACCAGACCGAACCCGAGCCGAATAATGAAAACATAAGGCTCGGCCATTTCGAGCCGAGCCGAGCCTAAGGTTCGAACATACCGAGCCGAGCCAAACCCTGCCAGGGTTCGGTAGGGTTCGGCTCGTTTACAGGCCTAACAGGGACCAGTGGTGACAAGGTGGATGGGTGAGCCCCCAGGGCTCGGATCTAGGGGGTCACAAGTAGTTTATTCGTGAGTCAAGTGCTGAGCCACCAGAGAGGTGCCACGTGGACGGGTCCATTTTCCGGCAGCATCAAAGTGCTACGCCTGAAGTGGCAGCCGGCCTCTCTTCTTTCTTTCTTTTTTTTTTTACTTTTTTCCATCATTCATATCATGTTAAAATCAAACGCTTACCATTCTACTAAAACCAATTGATTGTAGTAAATGTGCTACTATATATTAAGAGTGTGTGGTGTGTGCTATCTATCCCAACACATATATATGAGAGGATCAGTGGCGCAACTAGGACGAGCTTTAATATTTTTCTGATATAGTATACTCACACTCAATATCGAAATATACCTAGTAAAAAAATCACTAGAGACGTGTCAAAAAAATTATTAGAGTCGAAGTTCTTTATCCGGTTATTCTTTTTTTACCCAAACCTATTTTGGGTGAAAAAATAGTTATAGGTTCTCAACATGTTCGTTCTTATTTAACTGTCGTAGTTGTCAAAAACACATATATTAAAAAGAGAAATTAATGCTTTAAATGACAACAACACCTCACACCTCTTAAATATAATTAATGCAATGTTCTTTTCAATCTCACACTCCTTAATAAATATTGGTAGATATAAAAAAATACAATAAATAATAATGCTTTGGAAATGTAACTTCGACAGATACAAATTAATTTTGGAAAAATTAGGGAAAAGTCCACATTTTTACCCTTAATAAAGCATTAATCCTGGTTCAATTTATTAGTTGCAATAAGGACAATAATTTTCCGTTCGGACTAAAATATCCCCAATTTTGCAATTGATGTTGTGCTTGAATAGCTTAATGAATCCAGAATGAATAGCCGTCCCCAATTTTGGCTCTTTCTCTCTAGCTTAATCACTTCGTCCAACGCTCAATATCATCGGCGACGGAATGAATATGCTGCAGATACGGTTGAAGAATCCGGCGCTTATCTTTCTTCTTCATCTTTAGCACAAAGCTCCTTCTCTGCACTTGATTTCTCCATGATAATCTTGCTCCGAGAAAAGAATCCCGAATCACGTGATCATCGTCCATTTGAAGAACAATCTGGTTCGATTTCTGGCCTTTGAGATAAAACCACGTGAACATGGTTTGTTGCAGGGCTTGGATGTGAGGATGCTTTAGTTCATTTGTTGAATTATGTCCGGCCGAACAATTTGAGGACGTCTCCACATGTTATAAATCTTTGTCATGGAAGCCATTGAAGGAATGAGGGTGGCTTTAGGAGTCGCAGATTGTTACGAACCATCGTCTTGAGGATTGTTCCATCCAACAAGGAAGGTTTAGAAGTTTCTTGGAAGATATACAATTCATTGTATATCGGTGAACAAGACGCTCATGAAATGTGAATTTGGGCCTTCCAGGATTATTTCGATTATAAGGTTTTTCTATGATGCATACTCATTATGTGTTAATGGAAGTATTTTTGATGGTATAAAATGGATATGGTTTCATTTGGAATGGAACTTTTGGGCTCAAATTCACACGATGAACAAACTTATAGGTGCTCAAATTCTCGAAAACCTTTGCATCAAGCAAGAGATTCTCACGATGACACATTGCAAAAGATTGGAATAAACTTACGATTATGGAAAGGCTAGTAGAAATGTTGAATTGGAAAGATCTTGAAGAAGAAGAAATAAGGAAATATTCAAATGAAATTGTGTCGAACTTGCTAGTAAGAAACAGAACTCACTTAGGGTAGCTGGTATAGCAGGTGCAATGGAATCAATATCATCATTGCTTCATATCAGTAGGAATTCAAGTGGTGCAGCTGTCGAAATCCCGGAAAAAAGAATCATCTTTGACACCTAAAATTACGGGTTTTGGACATTAAACCATATGGGCTTAACCATTTTGTAGAGAATTCATTTGTTTGACTTGATGTGTATTGTCTGAAATCGAATGGGATAGTAATGCAATTGAGGCAAGAATTCATTTGTTTGACTTGATGTGTATTTCCTGAAATTGAATGGGGAGATCTAAGCTGATGTGCTTATGAATTTATTCATTTTTGTTTTCATTCCTCAATTGCTATGTGCCTGGATTGCAGAATTGTCTTCTAGGACCTGAAAAGCTGTTGTTTGTTAAATCCCGTATACAATGTTTCATACAGTGGGTGCAGCAGAATATCTCCATACATATTTCATCTAATAGTGTTGATATCAGGTATTAATTATGTGGTTTACTTTCTGTGTTAACAAACCAGTTTACTGTATTTGTTTTTTGATGTTTGCTATCAGGTTACAAATTTGGGGTAAACAAACAGTAAAATGTTTCATGTGGAAGTAAAGTGGATGCTTAATAACCACAATGAAAAGGAATAAGTAATACTTGTCCATCCCAAGTCAATAAATAATCCACTACTTATGCATTATATGGACTAAATGCAATAAATAATCAAGGTGTTTATATTTGTTTGGTTGGTTCCATGGAAGGCAGAGAAAACTCGAATACGAGGCCACGCATAAGATACACTTAGAAATGGACTCGAGAATAATGTTATGATCCAGGTGTTCAAAGGGTCCCTGGACTTTGCATGTTCTATACTAAGATCCAAGACGGTTTGATCCGGTTCTTGGACATTACATGAAAAAACATGAGGTCCTTCCACAAAGTAACGGTTTTACGACTCTTAGGTACTTCTTTGGTGGCTAAAGTCCCACAAAATGAGAGGATTATTGGTAAGATGCTGAGAAGAACAAATGGAAAGAAATGGAGATGTGCAAAGAAGCATACATTGATTCCATATACTATGAGAGAGCATATCATAAGGCAAAAATCGTTTAATAAAGCTCGTGGAAAGTAGTGATGTCCAAACATCAACAACATTACCTTTCTCTTCATGCTCGAAAGAAGTAAATATGAGTGCTTGAAGCTGTAAGAAGACATTCGGTTCATATCAAGGACTTGGGGACATAGACCTTGGAACAAAAATCGAAGGAGAGTCATTTTGAGCACGAGCATCGAGCATCGTCATCGTCATCGAGCATCGACATCTGCGACATCGATCATCGCATGCGTCGACATCGATACTCACGACATCGACCATCGATGTGTGTGCCTTAATGCAATAGATAGGCCTAGTTCATAGGCTTACTATGTGCCTTGGTGTCTTTGAGGTTTTTGATCTACATTGTATCATCATGTAATAGATAGGCCTAGTTCATAAAGCCATCGAACTTGTAATTCATCACCTTGTGAATTCCGGGCATGATAATTTAGTTCTTTAAACTTGAATATCCTTCTTATAATTTGGCTGATAGTTCAGACTGTTTCAGACTTGTATTGATCTTCTATGTATTACCTTTTAGTCTGATGTACCTATTGTACTAAATCTATAGTCTATTGTATTGATCTTTTATGTATTACCTTTTAGTCTGATGTACTTTTTAGGCTTAATTCAAGTGATTAACTACTGAACCTGCATGTTATAAACACCACACCTTAATCAAGTTAATCTATGTTATTCCTTTTATCAATCAAAACCACATAAACTTGACATAGGCTGAATAGTTAATCACTTGAATTAAGCCTTAAATGAGTCTTATATGAGCTAGCTATGTGTGCCTTGAAGTAGTCACTTGAATTAAGCTTTAAATGAGCCCGACATCATATCATATCGAGCATCGATACTACCGACATCGAGCATCGACATCGATACTACGATCACGACATCGTCATTGTGTTAGTGTAAATGCTGCGATTAAATTTGGCTTTCAAATTCTACGTCGAAAAGGTATCAAACGCGGTCTCAAAATGAAGATAAAAAAAAAATATGAACTTTGGTGAAACAATTTTGATGATCGGTGTTTTAAATCAAAAGTTACTACCGTTTATAAGAAAAAACGTTAGGTTAATAAAAATATTTTTAAATCTTTCAAAATATACGTCGGAAGAAGTATTGTATTTGGGCTCAAATTGAAGAGCAAAAAAACATGAATTTTGGTGAAAAAATTCGATGATCGGAGTTATAAATCAAAAGTTACGGATGTTTGAAAAAAAAAAAAAAAAAAAAAAAACAAAAAGCAGATCAAACTGATCAATATCTAATGTAATATCGTGTATGGTGAGGGCCAGCGAGGTTATATTTGTCTTCGAAAATGTTTGTCATTTTTTGCAACTAAAAAATATGTGTGTCTATTTATTTATTTTGTCACAAAAAAGCGACTTTTAAATTTCTTTATCTCATTAATTTTACTTACAACAACAAATAATGATTAAATATGAACGAAGAGAGTATTAAACAACCAAAAACAGTAGGTTACGTTGTCCAAATTTCAATATTGTTCTCCTTAACAAATGGTGGAAAAGCTTCCGCCATTTGCTTGAAATTGTTTCAACATAAGTTTCTCCATCATCCGGCACCCATGATATAGCCGCCCGATTATTCTTTCGCCATTATTTATTGGACTATATTGCTATGTTATCGGTAAAATATAGACACAAACACACACTTATTTTCTTTTCCCACTAAAACAGATTATCGGACCAATGAAAACAATTAACCAAAATAAAAGATATGCAAATCAAAATAAATCGAGACGAGTGCACTATTATGTCCTAAAGATATATAATATTATGACGTTACAGTGATCATAGTATTCACAATTGTCTTCCAAAATATATATAGCAATCATACGTTCAATCAAAGCAACACTACAATTAAAACGAAACAACGAATATATTAGTGTTTCATATTCTCGCTATGAAAAAACATGAAGTGTTTATGTTGCATTGGTAAAGGAAGAAAAAGTAATATTGGAAATGTATTGAAAAAGTAATAAATGATGAATTAAAAATGTACAATTACAGAAAAATAAAAACAGAACAAATTCTGAAATATGACAGATAAAAAAACGGAAGGAGTACCTTATTAATGACATCCATGTGTATGAATCTTATTAATCGTATCATCTTGCATTTATAACATAATTTATAGGAGGAGTGGTTTTAAAAGGATAAAAAAGAAGGGGAAATAGAAATCAGGATAGTGGAAATATGAATTGGGTGATAAGGACAAATCTACTAATTCATAATCCCAAATCCTCGTTTCTTTATGATAGAATCGGCGCCTGTTCAATATTTCAATATTCCATTGTTTATGTGTTTTTATAAAAACGACCCCGAAAATAATGTTGAAAAAATATCAAATGAGATGTCTAAATAAAGAGGACGAAAAAAGGAAATATGTGATGAAAGAATTACCATCTTTCGACAATCAGATCAAAATATATATTCGTTTTTGTAGTTGAACACGAAAGAATTTAAATTACAGTGGAATAAGGACATGTTCTTTTTACCAAAAAAATATTCCATTGTCTTTTTTGCATATTTATATATTCAAATTGTCTTTTTTAACGATAAACCCTAATTTATAATGGTCTAACCACATTAATTGATATTAACGACTAATTCCTTCAGAATCCAGACGTACTTGACAACAGTAACTTCGAACATCAATTTCTCATTATACAATATCAAAATCGAGTGATTCATATTCTCATTAATATCAACTTGTTAAGTAGAAATTATTACTACGTACCATAAGCTTTTATTAAATCATTATAGAAAATATGCACTCAAAACTAATCTCGTAATGGATTTTATATCATGATGTTTACACACCCATCTCATAGATGTTTTCCACATTTTATCCAACATTATTATGTTATTTTATGAAGAGTTTTTATGGAAATGAACAACCAATTAATATTACGAAATGTAGTTGCTACAGCAAAGTAACATAACACATTCATAAATCATTAATCGTATTCAAACTCATATCAATAAATAGATATCATATTCATATATTATGATTGATGGTTAAAAAATGTGTTGTCATTTTCCTATGAAGCTAGCACTATACTTAATAATATAACATAATATTTCAGTTTTACTGAATACATGTCCTTTATCGGTTATTCCTACTGAATTTTAAGTTACATTTCTATTGAATTGTTACCTTTCGATTGTCATTGTACAGCTATTGGAAAAAAACTGGATTTCGCCTATAAGAAATTACGGGTAAAAGTTACCCTGGTGACAATAATTTAAGACTAAACCCTAATAAAAAAACCTAAAAATTGAGGTGATGCTTTATGATTTTAGACTGACCGAGGAATAAGTGGTATCCCAAGTTATCTACATATCCTGAATTTGTTCAGGAATCAAGTCTCTCGTAGTTCTTTAGGATCGTTTATATAGAGAACATCTCGTCCAAGGCAATCATGTGCCGTGTCCATCAAGAACTCTAAAACGTGTTGATCCTTTTTTATATAGGAGATAATCACAGACGATTTAAATGTTAAGATCAGAGTCATAATTGGTAAAGGATCTCCGAGATCTTTCCATAATTATCTTATATTATAAACATGTGCGTATTTCGGATAAGTGAGGACCTGACCGACCTGCGTCGAGCCCCTTAGGCCATCTCGGCTCGAAATGCGTTTACCCGTCCTCCATGACGACCGAGCCGAACTACGGTGGTCTATAGAGGAGAACATGTTAGACCTCCCTTTTGGGACGTAGGTCAGCCCTTAGGTATGGAGTGGGCTCGTGGCCCTTAACATTTTATTTCTCTCTCCTCACTTACTGTTGTTAAAAAAGGCTTTCAAGGGAATGTAAACAACAATGTCAAACTGTATCGCAGGAAATTAGAACTTTATAAGACGTAGAATCGTGTTGGAACACTTTCCTACAAAAGTTATTCGACCCTTATTCAATGCCCCGGGTTGCACGAATACCTTTGTGAGATAAGTCTACGTTTGCCCTTTTCTTTTTGGCACCAAAAGAAAAGTATACTAATGGAGTTTTATCAGAAAGTTTTGACAAACAAAGATGAAGAACACCTTGAAGTGTTTTCAAATGTATTGTTTCAAAATGATCAAGTAATTGTAGATTTTCAAAAGTATGTTTTTAAAAACAAGTAAAACTAGTTTTTATACCTTCTAGGATCAGAAGTTGTTGGTTAAAAACGTTTGGTTTTAAGAGACACCTTTGTGGAAATGTGTCAAGAGGAAAAAACTGCTGAAAAACCAGAAAAGACACATCAATTCGCTTTTTCGGGTCACGGGCGGGCGCCTATGAAACACAGGCGGGCGCCTGTGAGGACTTGAAAACTGAATAAGAACCTGTTCAACATTTTACCTGAACAAATCCTCACAGCGGCGCTTAAAGGCACAGCGCCGCTTTGTCACTCATTTTCCAAACCGAATTTCCCGTGTCTTTTACGTTTGTTTTACAAGCTCTACTTGATCATTTACATCTGTAAACTCGTAAACACTTATATGAGCGTGCACTCCGCACCTCCAAACCCACAACAGAGTGTTCGAGTTCACCCATCTTTGTACCAAACCCTTAATTACACTAATGGACATGGTTATACTTAAATCACCAACATTCCTCCCCCATTTAAGTGTAATCCTTGGTTTTAAAAAAAATCAGTCAAAACATAACAACTCATGCATCAATGATAATATCACGAAGATTGAATTACCACCTAGTAATATTACACATTTCAAATATTCGAGTATCGGGGTGTGTCTAAGCATTGAACCCTTTTACACGTTTTGAATGCATGAAGATAATATACACATGAATTAAGATAACTCCAAAAGTTTATTCTTGACACTAATTAAACAGGCCTTGTGTCCATAGCCATTCTTGAGCATATAGAAAGCCAACCCTAGAACTTCCTTGAAGCGGCCAAACTTCATACTCATATAGGTGAGCCTTTTATTAATTGTGCACATGCAATAGCACTTTGTCAAAAGACTCATTAAGAAGAATACCATCAACCCAATCTTGCAGGTCATAGCACATACCTTCGGGACAATATCATGTGCTCAAATCTAAGATAATAGGCCTTCCACATTGAATTCTGCCTCTAACATTGTATTAGAAGGGAATTGGGTATCCTATCACCAATATTCATATGGGTTGTAAACCCATCCCGATTACCGACTTTTGTACCAAGTCTCTAGCCAATCCTTTGGTTAAGTGATCGGCTAAATTATGTTGAGATCTCACAAAAACAACCGAAATCACCCCATGAGTGATCAACTCACGTACCGCGCTATGTCTAACGCCCAGGTGTCGCGACTTACCATTATACACTTGACTATATGCTTTAGACAATGTAGATGCACTATCACAATGGATAGAAAAGGGTGATATTGGTTTTGGCCATAACGGAATTTCATAGATCAAATTCCTAAGCCACTCCGCCTCTTTTTCCGTCTCGCTAAGGCAACAAATTCGACTCCATAGTCGAGCCAAGAATACATGTTTGCTTTTGGAAGCCCATGAAATGGCACCTCCTCCAAGCAAAACACCCAACCACTAGTAGAAGAATGATCCTCACATTGGATATCCAACTAGCATCCGAGTATCCTCTATTCTTGAAGGATGTCCAACATAAGTCAAGCCAAAGTCCTTGGTCGACTTAAGATACCTTAGCACACGAAAGTTATCGCCGCCAATGATGACTACTTGGATTACTCAGTAAATCGCTTAGCTTTCCAACCGCATAAGCTATATCCGGACGATGTGCTAGTCATAGCATACATCAAACATCCTATCACCCGAGAATACTCAAGTTGTAATATCGATTTCCCGTATTAGGCATGAGTTTCTCATTAGGATCCATAGGAGTATTTGCTGGAGTAGAGTTTTCACAATTGAATTTATTTAACACTTTCTCAATATAATGAGATTGTGTCAAAGAGATCCCTTTGTCACTCCGTTTGATCTTGATTCCAAGAATCACATCCGCCTCCCCCATGTCTTTTATAGAAAAACTTGATGACAAAAAAGCCTTACAAAGATCAACTTGTTCTTGGTTAGTTCCAAAAATTAACATGTCATCAACATATAAGCAAATTATCACACCATTACCGGTATTGTCAAGTTTGCTATATACACACTTGTCTGATTGGTTAAGTTTAAAACCATTAGACAAGACAACCTCATCAAATTTATGATGCCATTGTTTAGGTGTTTTTTTAAGCCCGTACAATGATTTAACAAGTTTACACACCTTATGCTCATTACCAGGCATAACAAATCCCTCTGGTTGTTTCATATATATTTCTTCTTCCAAATATCCATTTAAGAAAGTTGTTTTAACATCCATTTGATGGATTACCAGATTGTTAATAGCTGCTAAGGCAATCAACAATCTAATTGTGGAGAGTCTAGCAACCGGTGCATAGGTATCAAAATAATCAATACCTTCCTTTTGCCTAAAGCCTTGAATTACCAATCTGGCTTTATGCTTGTCGACAGTACCGTCAACTTTCATCTTTCTTTTAAATATCCACTTGCAACCCAATGGTTTGCAACCACGCGGAAGATCCGTAAGGATCCACGTGTTGTTTCTCATTATGGAATCCATCTCATCATTGATGGCTTCTTTCCAAAATGACTCGTCTCGAGACTCCATAATCTTCTTAAACGTCTTAGGATCCTCATCAATATTATAACAATATGAGTATTGAAATCCTACTTCATCTCTTGTTCCTTCCACCAAATAAGTTTGATAGTCGGGTCCAAAAGACTTTGGTTTCTAGCCACTTTTGTTTCTACTAAGCTCGAAGGCTCATCTTGAGAATCAACACCATTGTTGTTCTCTACTCCAACAATAGTAGGAGTTATATCTTTTGGCCTCGGTATGAAGTAAACCGATGTTCATCAAAGATGGCATCCCTTGACTCAATCACGGAATGAACGATGAATCGAATCATTAGGCTCTATAACATAGAACCTATAAGCTTTGGAATGCAAAGCATATCCAATAAATATACAATCAATGCCTCTTTCACCCAAGGTTTTAATCTTAGGCACGGTAAGTCTTACAACAAATTTCTACAACCCCAAACTCGTAGATAATTCAAGTTTGGCTTCTTTTTGAACCAAAGTTCATATGGGGTAATAGGATTCCGTTTATTAGGAATTCTATTCAGCAAATAACAAGCCGTTAACATGGCTTCTCCCCAAAATCCCTCACTCAAACCAGAGTAAGATAGCATGGAATTAACCATCTCTTTAAGAGTACGGTTTTTCCTTTCCGCTTATGCCATTTTGTTGTGGCGTATCTGGTATCAGTAACCTCATGTATGATACCACATGACCGAAAAAGGTTGGATGAAAATATTCACCACCTCGATCGGTATGCAACCTTTTTATTTTAGAGGTTAATTGTAATTCTACCTCATTTTTATAGATTTTAAATTTGTCTATTGCCTCGTCTTTATAATGAAGTAGTAATACATAACAAAACCGAGTGCAATCATCTATAAAGGTTACTACATATTTTTTATTACCAAAAGAAGGTGTAGCACAAAAATCACATAGATCACTATGAATAAGTTCTAAAACGGAAGATGACCTTTCAACAATATGAAAAGGTTGTCTCACAATTTTATTTAACATACAAGTATTACACTTATTCATATTCATGTCAAAAGATGAAATTAACTCATTTTTAGACATTATCAACATACGCTTATAATGAACATGTCCCAACCGAGCATGCCACAAAACAGAACTATTAACATCATGATTTGTGATAACATTATTTACAACATCATGCTGAATATTTAACATAAACATGCCATTACATAAGTAACCAAATCCAATAAATACACCACACTTACTTAAAATGTACTTATCCGACTCATAAACTTGTTTATAACCTTCTTTACATAATAAACTACCAGAAACCAAGTTTTTCCGTATACACGGAGCATGCAACACATGTTTTAAATTAATACATTTTCCAGAACTAAAAGATAAAACAACACTTCCTATTCCAACTATGGCAGCCCTTGACTCGTTTCCCATAAGTAGCATGGATCCATCGATCGCAGGTTCATAGTTTTTAAACCAACTTCGATCCTTGTAAACGTGTCTCGTTGCACCCGAGTCAATCCACCAAGCAACATCATCATCCTACATATAAAATGCCTCAGAAATTAGTGGTACATAATTCACATTGGAATTAAATCCACAAGTAACATTCTGACCTTGATGTTTAGGAGCACCTTGGTCCTTAGACCCTTGCCCCGAACTGTTGTTTGATCCTTTCTTCCTTACTCGACAATCAACCTTGAAATGTCCAGTTTTCCCGCAATTCCAACAAGCACCTTTCGGTTTTTTGTTGGTATATTTGCCATTGTTTTTGGAAGATTTTTTCTTATCTTTTCCTTTGTTCTTATACGAACATTCACCGGCTTCCATCATATTGATAAAGGTCGAATCCATTACCTCTTTACCCTTGGTTTTACCGCCCTCTTGCGCCCTTAGAGATTCCTCTATACACAAGTGACTACCAAGTTCTACCAGAGATAATTCTTCATTTTTGTGTTTTAACATGTGCTTAAAATCTTTCCATGACGGTGGTAATTTATCCATTTCCATTTTATGTTGTGCAAACTGACCCAAAATGCGTAGTAATTCATTATACTGTTCCATTACCGACCTTGAATCTACCATGTTATATTTCATGAAATTACCAACCAAGAACTTTTTGCTAGAGGCATCTTCATTCATGTATTTAGACTCTAGTGAATCCCAAAGTTCTTTTGCAGACTCAACATTTTGGTAAATGTCAAACAGTGAATCAGACATACCATTTAGAATGTGGCCTCTACAGATGTAGTCATCATTCTTCCATTTGTTCTTCCTTCTCAGTTCCTCCAATGGTCCGTCATCCATCACTTCAGGCATCGGTGTACTCAACACATACACCACTTTCAATGTTGTTAGCAGAAAATGCATCTTCCTTTGCCATCTTCTAAAATTGACACCTTCAAACTTTTCCAATTTTCCAAAGTTTGTAGTCATCTCCTTAACATTAACACTTGACATTGCAGAAATTAATGAAATAACTTTTGTAGATTGTTGTTAAAAAAGGCTTTCAAGGGAATGTAAACAACAATGTCAAACTGTATCGCAGGAAATTAGAACTTGATAAGACGTAGAATCGTGTTGGAACACTTTCCTACAAAAGTTATTCGACCCTTATTCAATGCCCAGGGTTGCACGAACACCTTTGTGAGATAAGACTACGTTTGCCCTTTTCTTTTTGGCACCAAAAGAAAAGTATAATAATGGAGTTTTATCAGAAAGATTTGACAAACAAAGATGAAGAACACCTTGAAGTGTTTTCAAATGTATTCTTTCAAAATGATCAAGTAATTGTAGATTTTCAAAAGTATGCTTTTAAAAACAAGTAAAACTAGTTTTTATACCTTCTAGGATCAGAAGTTGTTGGTTAAAAACGTTTGGTTTTAAGAGACACCTTTGTGGAAAGGTGTTAAGAGGAAAAAACTGCTGAAAAACAAGAAAAGACACATCAATTCGCTTTTTCGGTTCACGGGCGGGCGCCTGTGAGGATTTGAAAACTGAATAAGAACCTGTTCAACATTTTGCCTGAACAAATCCTCACAAAGGGCGCTTAATACAAAGCGGCACTTTGTCACTCCATTTTCAAAACCGAATTTCCCGTGTCTTTTACGCTTGTTTTACAAGCTCTACTTGATCATTTACATCAAGTAAACTTCAGAACACTTATATGAAAGATGCACTCCGCACCTCCAAACCCACAACAGAGTGTTCGAGTTCACCCATCTTTGTACCAAACCCTTAATTACACTAATGGACATGGTTATACTTAAATCATCAACACTTACTCACTTAATGATCATCCAATAATAAGATGACACGTGACGAGTGTTAATTCGACGTCAAAAAGCATAGAACAAAGTGTATTGGTTGTTGTATTTGATATATCATGTAGCGTTTCTGTCACATATATAAATCGCCGCCGATGGCCGGCAGGGTGACTCTGTCAACCATATACACAGTTCCTCAAAAAAAAAAAAAAAAAAAAAAAAAAAAAAAAAAAAAGACCACCATATATATAGAAAATTACTTCTATAAATAGTGTAACATATCTGAATTCTTTTCAAATTACAATCAAAGCAACAATCTATTGTTTTGCATTCAGCTTAATAATATCCATATACCTAATGGCGTTGAAAGCTTTCTTGGCGATGATGATCGCTGGTCTTCTTGCTGCTATAGCTGCTCCGGCAATGGCAAAGGAGATTGTGGTCGGAGATGGCAGTGGTTGGAAGCTGGGTTTTGATTACAAGGGATGGGCTGCCGGAAAAGAATTTTATGTTGGAGACACACTCGGTAACTCAATTCAATTCCCTGTGCTTTTGTTTTTCCAATATACATTAATTCTTATACACTCTGGAATTTTAGTTTGTCCAAGTTATTTATTTTTTTAAGCTTCGAAAGACGTTGTTTTTTTCTAACGAAAATATTTGGACATTGTATATTTGGATCAGTGTTCAACTATCCACCTAAAGCTCACAATGTGATCAAATCAAATCAAACCGAATTTCAAGTGTGCGCTGCATCTTCGTGGGCTGAGCCTTTGACCTCTGGAAACGACGTGATCACCCTTAAAGCGCCAGGAAAAAAATGGTATATTTGCGGGGTTGGCAATCACTGTTCAAAAGGAATGAAACTTGTCATTAACGTCCTGGAAAAACCTGTTTATGCACCCGCTCCAACTCCAAGTCCGGTTTCTGCACCTGTACCTGGACGATGGTTTTCTTTCATATAGTTTTATTTCTTTTACCAAGTTTTACATGACTAATGGGCTATTAAGGGCAAATTGACATCATTAAGTATGAAGCTCTATATATGAAGCAACCACTTTTTTTTTTTTTTTTTTTCTTTCAGAAAACTCTACTTTTAGGTCTATTGTTACCAAAGTTTCATTATTACTCCTTAATATCTTTTCTTGTGTTTAATTACCCTTTCAATTTGCTACCTAATGTGCTTTACACATGTTCTTATTTATTTTGTATGATTTATCTATATTCCTTGCAAATCAACTTCTATTCATTATTAAGTATTGTACTTAATTTCTGTTACACTCTTATTGATTATGATATGACATTGTTCAAGAATTTATAACTTTAAAGTCATAGGTTACAATACATCATTAAACAAGCATATAAGTAAACAATATCATACGATTGAAAAGACAAATTTTACCATGATACATGATAAAAGCTAAATACTCAAGACCAAGAGGTCGTGTGTTCAAGACTCCGGCCGTTAAGACATGCAATAAGAGAGGGTGTGTGATCGAGCTTTAATTGTAATTTCGTCTCCACTAAAAATAAAAGACTTTTTTTTTTTTTCTTTCTAATCTTCTATAAGATAGTAATAAACGAGGGTAATTAAAGGTGGAAAATCGCATTCATATTTGATTTGTCACACTTTAAGTGCATTGCTAGGAAAGCTTTCACCCAACTTTAGAGTATAATGTGGAGAAAACTGAAATTTACCGTTTTAAGTTTTATTGGATCGATTTAAAATCTTAATTATGTTTTATTTTCAGATTACAACATCAAATTATGAATTGTTCAATTTATAATTAAAAACTAATAACTTGTTGGATTTACCATCAACAAGTATACCTAATTATGTGCACTTTAATTTGCAAAGTTAAATAATTAATTATTCTTCTATCAGCACAACCAAAACATGACCTAATTAATAACTTAAAAGAGAGATACACATCAAACTTTTTTTAATAGACTAAGGGGGGCTAAAGCTCCGATTAAAAGAAAACTACTAACATTTTAGATAAAAACAAGGTCTTATAGTCCTCTCTTAAAACATTACAAACATCAATGAAAATAGGGTCGTCTAAATTAAATAACAAGTTTTTCAGGACTTTTGTGCCCATAGCAAGCGAGTTTGTCAGCAACTTTGCTTCCCCACCCCCCCCCCCCCCTCCCCCCCTCCTTGATTGCAGCTTCTAACATCAAAATAGGTGAAGAACGAAAATTCATATTTTAAGACGTTGAGTGAAAAATAGCAAGTCTTTAATGTAAGACAAATTACTTATTCAACAGACCCTCCCTGCCCCGAATGAACAAAAGCAAAGCATGCATGGGTGGACTTGATAGCATGATGAAAATATATCTGACCCAACAGTATATGAGAGGATCAGTGGCGAAACTAGGAAAGTTAGTCGGAGCTATTTTTTTATACATTATACCCACACTTAATATTGAATATACCTAATAAATAAAAGTCACCAAGGTGTTCAAAAAAATTGGGGTTATCCGGTTTTTTTTTTTTTTTTACCCAAAAAAAAAAAAAAAAAAAAAAATCCAATGAGAGCAGCCCGCCCTTGTCTGGAAGACATCTCCAAGACTCCAACTATGAAGAAAACACGTAACCTCAAAACTTAGACAGCCAGATAAAACAAATTACCTTTTCTCTTTTTTTTTTTGAAAACACAAATTAGTTGATATGGCGAGTGAAAGAACAAAAGAATTTAAATGCGGGACAAATAAGGTATTTAACTAATAAAATAGTAATGCCAGGGACGGACCCAGCTTTAAAGAGGGGTGTATAGTCCCCACTGATCCGAAAATCGAAATTTTTTTTAAGTAAAAAATATAAAAACACTATTGATGTCCCCTCTCGCCTTTCGAATTTATTCTGATGCTCCCACTGAGATTTTTTTCTGGATCCATCACTGAAATGCTACAATCACAACAAATGACATAACATAGCTATTTTTACAGTGTTATCAAGATGGGTCGTACATCATGATACAAAGTGTAAAAATATTTGTGTCGTTTTTAAGGCTGAATGGTTGTACCTCAAATAAAAACAGTGGGTTACAATGGCAGACGCATCAACCCGGATAAGGGACTAAAAAAATGCATACTAAAAAAATTAGATGTGGGTGGATATATCATAATCATCCATTTGGTATAACTCCTCAATAACACATGCACCATAACTCTTCTCATATCATATATCATCAACAGTTTTATTGTTGTCCAGAAATACCATGTCATACTTGTTCATCCAATAGAAATTCTTAAAAGAGGGATAAATTTATAAAAACATGACATTTATATTTCACACAGTCGTGCTAATATGTTTTTTTGATTTCTTATTGGTTCTGGATTACCAAGTCCTTGGTCCAGGACCACCATAAAATTAGCGATATATTATATATTTTTCATATCATGGAGGCAGTTGACTTGTATTTAGCTCCGTCTACGATGGGTTACGTTGCCAAAAGTTCAACAATGTATTTCCATAGAAAATGAAGGGGAAAAAATCCAAATTTCCGCCATTTGCATAAACATGAACTTACTTCAACTTAAGTTTCTCCGTACAACACAGGAGACCGAGTCCTTCTATCCGGCCGGTCAAAAGCATCCGGCTCCTTTTCTCCAAAAATAAAAAATCATCCAGCTCCCATGATATACGTAGCCGGACTGAGGATCCCCAACGGTACAAAAGGTGTAAAGTGTGCACCGAAGTGCATCAAAACGACGCAGATTGACGCCTCGCAGATCGGGACGGTGTAGTTTTGGATCGAACGACGTCGTTTTGGTCAAGACCGATGCGACCGGCGGGGAGATTGTACCGGCGGGGATCCGGGCTCACGTAGCCGCCCCATTTTTTTTCTCCTCTCTTTTTCTTCTGACATTATATATTGTGTTATATTTTATGAAGTGTTTTTATATAAATCAACAACCAATTAATACAACAAACTAAAATAACACATTTATAAGTAAGCACTTATCGTAATCACCAGATTCTATTTAATACATATAAAATAATACATATCTCTATTTTACAATATCTCAATATTCAAAAACCTCCACAACATCATATATCCCTATAACATTTCAAATAATATTTAATAATACATATTCTACCTCACAAGTCTATTCATACACATTAAATATTTATTATTTCACTCCAGCATCATCCATATTCTTATCCCTATAATTTTTAATAATTAAATATGTTTAGGAACGTGAATAGTGCATCCTCACAAGTAGGATACACTGTTCATATCCCTAAAAATAAATAGGGATAGAGAATCTGTTGTGAGAGCTATTTGGAATAAACTCTACTATTTTTTATCTTCATTTTAGGGATAGGGCATCATATAGGGCTTCTACTACGAATGCCCTAAAATTTTGATCATGTTAAGGCTTATATCATATAATCGATAATAAAAAAAAATGAAACTAGAGTACTAGACATACGCTTAGTAATATTCCATTTAATATTTAAGTTACGATTTCTATTGAATTGTTACCTTCCATTTGTCATTGTACAACAATTGAGAGAAAAAAAAAAGGATATAGCAAAGTGTTTCGGTTGTTTTATTTGATATCATGTAGCGTTTCTATCACAAATTAATTGCCGCCGATGGGCGGCAGAGTGACTCTGTCAACCATATATAGAGAAATTTGAATCCTATAAATGCTGCAACATTTTTGAATTCTTTTCAAATTACACTCAAAACAACAATCTATTGTTTGGCATTCAGCTTAATTATATCCAAATGGCCTCGAAAGCTTTGTTGGTGGTGATTGCTCTTATTGCCGCTATTAGTGCTGCTCCGGCAATGGCGAAGGAGATTGTGGTCGGAGATGGCAGCGGTTGGAAGCTGGGTTTTGATTACAAGGGATGGGCTGCCGGAAAAGAATTTTATGTTGGAGACACACTTGGTAATTAAATACACCCATTTGCTTTTGTTCATATTTCTTCAAAATGTTGTTATTTGTTTAATAATGTAAATATTTGGACTTTGTACTATTGCATCAGTATTCAACTATCCACCTGGAGTTCACGATGTGATCAAATCAAATCAAACGGAATTCCAAGTGTGCACGGCGTCTTATTTGGCTGAGCCTTTAACTTCTGGAAATGACGTGATCACCCTTAAATCGCCTGGGAAAAAATGGTATATTTGCGGGGTCGGCAATCATTGCTCGAGAGGAATGAAACTTGTCATTGATGTTTTAGATGTATCAACAGCGCCTGTATCTGCTCCAGCTCCAAGTCCTATTTCTGCGCCAGCTGATGGAGGATGGCTTCGTTTCATTAAGTTTTAAATCTTTCGACCAACTTTTTTTATTATTATTAATATAATTAACAAGGATGAATTTATGTATGAAGCAATACGAACCAACCCCTCTGTATTCTTCATAAACTCTTCTTTTACCTCTGTTGTTTATCTAAGTTTCATTTTTACCTTTCTTATGTTTACGTTTACCCCTTCAATTTGGTTACCAAATTAATGTGCTTGACACATATTGTTATATTGTTGTTTATTTTGAATGATTTATCTATGCTTCATTTCAAATCAACATTATTGACTACTGTACTTAGTTCTAGTACACTTTTACTAATTATCATATGACATTGTTAAAGGAATTATAACTTTAATTAAAGTCATAGGTCATAACATACTAATTAAACTAGCATATAAGTAAAAATATATTATGATTGAAAAGATAAATTTTCTCAATCTTCTATATACGTACGTACCGAACAACATATAAGAGAAATACACCGACCTTTTTCTTCCAGTAGGTTAGGGGGTTAAAGCCCCAAAAGAAAACTGCAGTCTAAGAATAAGTATAGGTCCATGTGGTCATCGCTTAAAATATAACAAACAAGAGTGGAAACAAATTCATCTTAAATGAAAAACAAACATTTTTTTTTGTTGGACTTCGCTGCCCATAGCAAGCAAGCTTGTCAGCTAGCAACAAAATTATAATTTTTAACGACAAAACTACATTGTTTTAATACTAAAAAAAAATTCACCGGATCTTAATGGAGTCACGTGACCTCTTGCTGGAGTACGCAGATCCGCCCCTGATTGTTCTCTCGAGATTGATGCCGGCATCCTTCTTTCGTATTCCTTTGTTCTCCGAGCTTGATGCTTCTAACAGCACTAGAAGTGAGGAAAATTCATATGCTAATATGATGAATGAAAAATAGCAAGTCTTCAACGCAAGACAAATACCATATTCAACAGATCTCACCAAATGCACAAAAGCAAAGCGTGGATTTGACTTGATAGCATGATGAAAACATTGATCCAACAATATATGAGAGGATCACCGACGGAACTAGGAAAGTTATCGGCGGGGCCTAGATGAAGTATTTCATATATCTGTCTGATTTGTCATACATATATAGGTTTTAAAGAGACAATGTTATGTTTCGACTATGTTTTTTTTTTTTTTGTGGTTTATTGTTAAAAAGGCAATTTGAATATATAAATATGTTTAGAGGACATTGGAATTTTTTCCGGGAAAAAATGACCTGTCATTATTCCACTGTGATTTTTGAAATCCGAATAATCGCAGCGTTTATACTAACATAATAACAGTAATAGTATCACAGTATCAGTATCACAATAACAGTATCATAATAACAGTATCACATAAACAGTATCACAATAAAACGTTTTATTAACAAACACAATAACACCATTATCATTACCATTATCATTATCATTACCATTACCATTACCATTACCATTAATAGTATGGGATTAGCCAAAAATCATGGACTCAGCAAGCTTTACAACAACACAGGAATATGGATTAAAACTGAAACAAACCGTAAACTAGTAATCATTTGGACAATAATGTAATCACATTAACACCTACAAAACTTGTGTATTTTGAAACAACACATTCAATCACAATGGAAAAAAATTACAACATATATGATAAACAACTTTAACATCAACATATATGATAATTAAGTTACATCAAGGAAAGGATTATCTAAGCAACTAAAAATCTCGACAATGTCGATTGCTACCATCATCTTCTTCTCCAACTCTACACCAAATGGTTTAACATTTTCTCAATAAAGTCAACCTCTACACTAAATGACTTAACATTGTACCCTATCTCAATTCACAGGTCATTACCAAGGAGCATTAGCCTCTTCTTGGAACATTAGCTCGTAGATCTCCGCCTTTGGTTTCAATGCGTCGACCTCGGCACCATACTTCTTAGACACTTCTTTCAGTTCCATGAGTTTTATTTCAAGATATTCAATCTCGTCTTCTATTCGAGCCCTTTTATTTCCCCATCTCTCAAATCTTTGTACAAGTGCATTTTTAATTGTCAGAACCATTCCTCCAAGTAACAGTATCACAGTAACAATATCATAGTATCAGTAACACCCCCCAAAACTAGTGTATTAGAAAGCTTAATGGTATGAACCAAGTGAACAACACACTTAAGGTATTACTCTATTTAGGTACATCATCCGAAGACCGACTCAAGAAAAAAGAAAGGAATAAGCATGTACTTTAGCATGACTTAAGATGTAATATGCAGCACTTGCAGAACAGCAAAGTGAATGATCCAGATTAGCGACCATACCAATGGTGGGAATCGTGATCACAATCTCTCCAAGCTTTATACAAAACGGTGGTCTTACCAGCTGCATCAAGACCAACCATCAAAATGTGCATCATTTTTTTAGCAAAGAGCCGGCCCGAAAAGCTTGTCGAAACTTAGTCCCATTTTGATTTCTTATAATGATCCCTGAAAATTCACAACCCCATTCAGTGTAGCTCAAACCAAAAAAGGAACAAAAAGCAACCATAGAACAATTGAACTTCATTCCAACAAGATATATAGATGCAAAAGACAAAAAAAAACGCAAAAACTTTTCTCCGGTTAATGAACAACAAACTAATCTGCTGTAGAATTTCAAAGGCAAACGTACAGTTATGTCAATAGAGATCTGATAAACAAATCAACCCTTATCAAATGAAAACGGAGCAGTCATTATTCAAAAACAAGCAAATCCTTTTATTTCCTTCAAAACATCATCAAGCATATAATTAGAAGCTAATCAAGCAAATACATAAATCTGCGAGCTTCTAGCGTCATATTACAACAGATCTTACGAATCATTTAGGAGTATTTCACCTTAACATCATCAGGTGGATATACTAGATCAGCTAATACCGAAAAGCAAACATCTATCGCAATTTAAATCGAGAATCATTAGTGTTAAATCACATCAAACGTACGATCAATCACAAAAAACTCAATCGCAAAAGTTACATCTAATAAAACAACATTCCGAACAAAACTTTGCACATTAAATTGAGATTCAATCAACGACATCGGATTCAAAAGCAAAATTAGCTGCAAACATGAAATCCAAACGATAAATCGATTGAAGCTGATGAGAAAAAATGGTGAACATAACGATTACCTGAAAAGCTGAAGGAGAAGCGGAATCTGAGTGAAGGAGAGAAAACGGAAAAATGAGAATATGAAAGAGCCTGAGACAAACACGAAGCTTTGAGTGTGTTATATCAGGGGTAATTTAGTCGATAGCGGAACCAGGAAATTATTCTTGGTGGTCTTGGTCTTTTTATTAGCGTGTCCTAAATCATCCGATGTAAAATAGTATTATTTATCAAAAGATAATGCACATCTATCTAATCATGAACATGTATTAAGTCTGCACCTATAAAATCTAATGTAATAATACACATACACATACACAAAATAATTACATTTATCAAAGATAATATTCAACTAGTCATGAATACGTATTAGTCATAAAAAAAAAATCAAACAAAAACCGTAAAATCAAATTAGAATAACAAAAAAAAACTAAATAATTCAATTTATCAAAGATAATGTTCATCTAGTCACGAACATGTATTAGTGATAAGAAAAAAATTAACCAAAAACTATAAAATCAAACTAAAATAACCACACAAAAAATGTAAAAAATAGTTTTAAGCAGGATTTGAACCTGCAACCTATGCTTTATTAACCCTAGAAAAACTATATTCTTTAACCACTTGGATAATTAATCATTTAGTTAAAAGCAAGACACGCTAAGTACTAATATTAACGCTTATACTAACACAGTGATAAAAATAAATTTTTTTTGTTTTTTAAATTTTGGGGTGGTCTCACCACCCCTTCCAAAGGGTAGGTCCGCCCCTATATTTAGTCCTAAAGAAACTATTATCCTTATTGCAACTAAAAAAAGTAGTGTGAATTAAAGGTTAATTACGGTGACAATGGTGGATTTATACATAATTTTTCCTTTTTTTTGGGTATAAGGAGTAGTTATGATATGGCATTGTACGAACAATTTTAATGATATATAAATAAATAAATAAAACTCATTTTTTTAGGAAGCGATCTGTTTTATTGCAAAATAAAAAATCTAAATATTGTTATACAGTTTTTGCAGAAAAGAAATAACCAACTAAATACACATGATTTATTGGTCTTCCAAGCCTCCATGCTACTCGAATGTTTCTTGCCCTTTCTATCATTTGTGCGATGAAGATGAGCGGTGGAGGTCGGGGCCCTCCTTCTCCAAAAATACGATTGTTGCGCCAGTACCAAATACCATATGCAAACTCCCTCCACAGGTATCTCAATTTCAACAACCTCATGCGATTCTGAGTCATCTTAAAGGAAAAAGCAATCCAATCTTTTGTAGTTACGGTAGCAAAGAAATCCAGTTTGTTAATAGGATCCAGAACTTGATCCCAAACCGCTCTAGGCCGTGCACAATCTCGCAGGGCATGTAACGACGATTCCTCTTCAAATTCACATGCAAGCCGGCCTCACAAATGTCAGAATCCAAGACGCAACAACGATATAGCCTTTTGTTGACTGGTAACGCGTCGTGACATAACATCCAAATAAAAAAACTCGTTTATTAAAATAAATAAAAAAGTTCAACAATGTTTTCCGTAGAAAATGAAAGGAAAAGCATCCAAATGTAGTATTTCATTTACGCCATTAGCAATAGCTGGCATGAAGTTTGTTTCAACTTAAGTTTCTCCGTACAACACAGGAGACCAAGTCCATGTGTTTTATCCCGTCAAAATCATCCGGCTCCCATGATATAGCCGGCCCCCCCTTTTTTTTCGTCCTTTGTTTTATGTTATATTTTATAAAGAGTTTATATGTAAATCAACAACCAATAATAAATAATACCGAATGTAGTTGATACAACAAGGTTACATGACGTATTCATAAATCATTGATTTTGTTTGGACTCATATCAGTCAACAGACTATATATTGTGATTGCTGATTAAAAATTGTGTTGTGTAATATTGTTATGAAAATAAAACTATACTTCGTAATATAATATTTAAGGTTTACGAATAATTGTTCTTTATCGATTATTCCTACTGAATTTTAAGTTTACCTTTCATTTGTCACAGTACAGCAATTGAAAACGAAAAATCATAGAAGAAAGTGTTTTGGTTGTTTTATTTGATTTATCATGTAGCGTTTGAATCACATATAAATTGCCGCCGATGGCCGGCAGAGTGACTCTGTCAACCATATATATATATATAGAGAGATAAAGAAAATTGAATCTATAAATGCTGCATCATTTCTCACTCAAACAACAATCTATATATTGTTTAGCATTGAGCATATATATATCCAAATACCTAATGGCGTCGAAATCTTTCTTGGTGGTGATCGCTATTGTTCTTGCCGCTATTAGTGCTGCTCCGGCAATGGCGAAGGAGATTGTGGTCGGAGACGGCGGTGGTTGGACGGTGGATTTTGATTACAAGGGATGGGCTGCTGGAAAAGAATTTTATGTTGGAGTGTTATTGTAAAGTAAACAATAGAGGTATGAAAAGCTTGCTCTCTGCTTTATTCATTTATCAAAGTAGCTATAAATAGCCAAAACAAATACATGAACTGTAAAGGATCCAAGAAAACCGGAAACACTAACAACATGACTCAACTACTTCCTAAAATCTAGGAGAGTGGGTACTATCCCTAAAGAATCATTCAAACAAGGAAAATAAAACGGGAATAATTAATAAAAGCAGAGAAACAGTCAAACATATCCTCCCTTAAACTAAACACACAGTTTTAGTTTACGTCTTCATACATCTTCATTCCAATTGCACTTCTAAGCCTTTCAAATGCCTCCAATCGAAGAGGTTTGGTCATGATATCAGCTAGCTGTTCCTTTGTTCCACAGTGTTCCATCTTAACTTCTTCTTCTTTGGTGAGATTTCTCAGAAAATGAAATCTCACAGCTATGTGTTTACTTTTGCCATGAAACACAGGGTGTTTAGCCAACTTGATAGAGGATGAATTGTCACATAATATAGTGACAGTCTTGCTCTGTGATCCTCCAATTTGTTTCAATATATTCTGCATCCAAATGCTTTGACAAGCACAAGATGCTGCAGCAATATACTCAGCTTCTGTAGTAGACAAAGTGACAACAGATTGTTTCTTTGATGACCATGCCACAACTCCTTTGCTTAATAAGAACACATAGCCAGAAGTGCTCTTAAATTCAGTAGTATCACCAGCATAATCTGAATCTGTATATGCCAGTAAGTCATCACAACACCCTGTCTGATAGAAAATGCCAAGACCAGCTGTCCCTCTTAAGTACCTCAAAATTCTCTTAGCTGCCAACATATGAGATTCCATTGGATTAGCCATGAACCTGCTCAATAGACAAACACTGTACATTAAATCAGGCCTTGTAGCAGTCAAGTACATCAAGCTCCCAATCAACTGTTTGAAGTAGGTTGAATCAACTTTCTTGCCCTTTTCATCTTTGCTCAACTTGTTTCCAGGAATCATGGGATTCTTCACAGCATTGCATTCCTTCATTCCAAATTTCTCTAGTATCTCTTCTGCATATTTCCTTTGACAAATGTGTATACCTTTTTTCTCGTCTCTTTGACTTCAACTCCCAAGAAGTAGCTCATCTTGCCCAAGTCATTCATTTCAAATTCATTCTTCATAGAGTTTTTGAATGAATTTATCATATCTGCATTATTGCCTGTAAAGACCAAGTCATCAACATATAAACTTACAATCAGTATGTTTCTTCCTCCCTTTTGACAATTAGTGTATGCTCATGATCGCTTTTTCAAAACCTTGTGCCACAAAATATCCTCAATTCTCGCTAAACCAAGCCCTGGAGCTTGTTTTAAGCCATACAAGGCTTTCTTCAACTTGTACACCTTTTTTCTCTCCTTTCTGCTCATACCCTCGAGGTTGACTCACATAGACATCTTCCTTCAATTCCCATACTGTAAATGCACTTTTACATCTATTGGTATAATGTCCATGCATTTTTGGCAAAGAAATGCTATGATGGTTCGATTGTATCCCATCTAGCAGCAAGGTGCAAAGACCTCATTGTAGTCCATTCTTGTTCTTGTGCATATCCTTTAGCAACAAGCCTGGCTTTGCACTTATCTACCTCACCATTTTCATTTAACTTGGTTCTCAGATATCCACTTTACTCCAATGATCTTAGCTCCTTTTGGGGCATCCACCAATTGCCATGTCTCGATTTCTTATTATAGAGTTAATTTCCAAATCCATGGCTTCCATCCACTTTTTGTTATTTGCAGCTTCCTCATAGCTAGTAGGATCATCTCGATGAAGAGAACATAACTAGATTTTGCACTTCTTCTTCTTCGATTAACCCTTCACCAAGAATATAGTCCTTTAAATAGGCGGAACTCTGGATATTCTCCTTTCTAGCAATCGATTGGTGTTCAATTGTACTAGATCGAGTTGGACTAGTTGAGGTCATCGATCCGCTCCTCCTCTCATCATCACCTCATCATCACTTGATTCACCAATCTCCCTTCTTCATCTTCCCAGATCAAGACATCACTCACCTTTTTCGCATTTGTTCTTTCCCCATTCCAGCTCCTGTTTTCTTCAAAAATAACATCAGTACTGATAATTACCTGCTTTGTGGAAGGATTGTACATCTTGTAGCCTTTTGATTCTTCACTGAATCCAATAAAATGCACAATTGACTTTGCATCCAATTTGATCTTTTGGCTTCGAATTAAAACATTTCAAGATGACCAAAAACCCCAAATAGCTAATATCAGTTTTCTTCCATTCCAAAGATTCTTCGTGGGTTTTGCCTTGTACAAAGAAAAGAGTTGGAATCCTATTTAAAACATGGCAGCTCCATTTTACAGCTTCTGCCCAAAATTTCTTAGGCATTCCCTGTTCTTCAAGTGCACATCTCACCATGTTCAAAATTGACCTGTTTTTCCTCTCTGCCACCCCATTTTGTTGGGGTGTATATGCTGTGGTCAATTGTCGTTTTATGCCATTGTTCACACAATATTCCATAAATTCACTTGAAGTGAATTCTCCCCTCGTCGATTCTCAACCCACAGATAGGCATTCCACATTCTTTTTCCACATAACTTTTAAATTGCTTGAATATGGTAAATGATTCATCCTTAGTATTAAGCAAATATACCCACAATTTTCTGGAAAAATCATCTATAAAGGTGAGTATATACCTTTTGTTGCTGTGAGACATAGGGCTAATGGGGCCACAAATGTCGTAAGAATGTATGAGCTGTAATGGCTTAACACTCTCAGCTTGCTTTTCTTTGGTATTGACATTCTATGCTGCTTCCCTTTCATGCATATTTGACACACTTTGTCAGTGAAGCTGATTTCTGGAATTCCTTCAACCCACTTTTGCTTTTGCATCTTCTTCAGGCTTTCATGATTTATGTGCCCAAGTCTTTTGTGCCAAAGTTCCCCCATCTCTTCTGTTTTTGCAGTGAAGCAGTTTGCCACATGCTGATATTTGGCCAATATGACAAACATTTTGTTTGTGGTCATATTACTGTGAATGATGCATCCCTTTGTAGGGTGATATACTTTGCAGGTATTCTGTTTGATCAGAATAACCAGTCCCTTTTCTTGAAGTTGACCAATACTTAGCAAATTGTTCTTGAGTTCAGGCACATAATAAACATTACTGATGATCTGGTTCATCCCATCAATGTTTAGTTTAACTGTCCCCCTTCCAAGCACTGCCATTCTATGATTATTCCCGCTTTTCTGTAATGCCTAAACTTATCATTAAAGTGACTTGGACTAAACCACTCTTTGTTACTGTCATGTGATTTGAGCACCCTGAGTCAAGAAACCATACCTCCTCCTTTGTGTCATTGTTCATTTCACACGTGCCATCATCAAGATGTCATCTAGTTCGGCTTGCATCAAGATTCGCATAATTTGCGATCTTTTCCCAAGTAGGACATTCGGACTTAAAATGTCCAAGGTTGTGACATTTAAAGCACTCTATTGTTGATTTGTCAAAGGATGTCTCCTCTTCCTCTTCCACGTCCTCCTCTGAAGCTTCCCCTGCCCCTTCCTTCACTCGAAACCTTCAAGACTTGCTCCTCTTCTGCAACATTTTGCATCCTTAACTCATGGATAAGCAGACTGCTTTGTAGCTCATCCACAGTCAAGATATCCACATTGTTGGACTCCTCAATAGAACATACAACATAGTTGAACTTAGGTAGAAGTGACCTCAAGATCTTTGATGTAATGTCCTTTTCTACCAGCTTTTCTCCACATGCCCTCATTCCTTTGGCAATAACCAGAACTCTTCCAAAGTATACATTTCTGCACTCCCTTCCTTCATTTTCACCATCTCAAATTCAGTTTTGAGAGTTTGAAGTTGAGCCCTCTTTACTCTGGTAGATCCTTTAAATTTCTGAGCCATTGAATCCCAGATCTGCTTGGAGGTGTCATCATTCAGAATTGTCTCCATTATTTCCCTATCAATTGACTGATAGAGAAAGTTCTTGATCTTTCTGTCTTTCAATTTCTGCTCCTCAATTTCCTTCACTTGTGCTGCTGAAGTTTGTGTACCTTCTGGAATTGTGGTAATTCCATCTTCAACCAAACTCCAGTATTCCTTAGACCTCAGAAAATTTTCCATGAGCTTAGCCCAATGCTCATAATACCCATCAAATTTAGGAATAGCCGGTTGAACAAACTTTCCATTTGCACTACTATTTTCTGACATCTTTCCTGATAGCTTTCCTTTTAACAGATCCTAATGAGTAGGCTCTGCTACCAAATGTTATTGTAAAGTAAACAATAGAGGTATGAAAAGCTTGCTCTCTGCTTTATTCATTTATCAAAGTAGCTATAAATAGCCAAAACAAATACATGAACTGTAAAGGATCCAAGAAAACCGGAAACACTAACAACATGACTCAACTACTTCCTAAAATCTAGGAGAGTGGGTACTATCCCTAAAGAATCATTCAAACAAGGAAAATAAAACGGGAATAATTAATAAAAGCAGAGAAACAGTCAAACATGGAGACACACTTGGTAAGTAACCTAGTTTTTCTTTTTATACATTCTAGCTTAATTATTATCCCAAAGGAAAGTGATGCACACTATATTTAATTCTTCAGATGTGTTGTTATTTGTCTAATGTGAATAATATTTGGACTTTCTTCACTTGAATCAGTATTCAACTATGTACCTGGAGTTCACAATGTAATCAAATCAAATCAAACAGAATTCCAAGTGTGCACGGCGTCTTATTCGCCTTTGACTTCTGGAAATGACGTGATCACCCATAAATCGCCTGGGAAAAAATGGTATATTTGCGGGGTCGGCAATCATTGCTTGAGAGGAATGAAACTTGTCATTGATGTTTTAGATGTATCAACAGCGATTGTATCTGCTCCAGCTCCAAGTCCTATTTCTGCACCTGATAGGGGATGGCTTCGTTTCATTAAGTTTTAAATCTTTCGACCAACTTCATATTATTAACTAACAACAACGATGAATTAAAGTCTAGATAGATGTATGAATGAAGAAATACGAAGCAATCCCTCAGTTTTTTTCAGAAACTCTACTTTTACGTATGTTGTTTACCTTACTTTCATTATTACCTAATGCATTTTCTTATGTTTCCACCTTCAATTCGCTACCTATTGTGCTTGACGCATATTGTGATTTTTATTTTTTTTGGTTATGATTTATCTATGCTTCCTTGCATATCTATGAAAAACTTTTATTCATTATTAAACTCAATCTTTTATGCTTATTGATCACGGGGAATGAGGGAGAATAACAACAACATACATTCCATCAATTAAGAAGAAAGACTATTTTTTGAAACTTTTGTATAATTGACAAAACTATTTTATTTTATTGTATCTTTTAATTTTGTGGCGCCTTTTTTCCAAAACAAAAAAAAAAACCAACACGCACTCTCTCTCATCCATTTTCTTTAAACACTCATATATTTCAATCTAGAACTATAAATTTAAAAATTCTTTCACCAAATTTTTATTTTTTCATGCTCTTTATTTTGAGACCACATTCAACATATTCCGACGTGATTTCAGAAAATCCACTGTCGAAATTCACTATAGTTCGAAATTCACTGATTTTTGGGATTCACTGAGTGAATTACGACAGTGAATCTCACGAAAAACGATGTAATTATATGGAAACAAGTCTCAAAACGAAAAGTGTCAAAAAAATAAATAAAAAAAAATTCAGTGAAATTTTTATCGTGTTTGAAAATCTAGATCAACGGATACAAGTGTTTGAAAATCGGGAAGGAAAGAGAAATAAAATTTAAACACAGCAACAGTTCCAGGCGTGTCGGCAAATTTTTTTTTTCTTTTTTTTGTTGTCTTTTAGGTTATAGAAATTATAAAAGTTGTCCCTCTTTCCTATAAAAAAAATATGTGGTTGTAATATTCTTTAAAAATATTCCAAACTATGTCATTATCTCTAATTTTCCACATTGATTATGATATGAGGATGTTTAAGAATACAAAACTTGCCCTTTAAAAAAAGGAAAAGAAAAAAACTTAAAAATATATGTCCAAAAAGAAACATTAAATGTTGCAAAAACAAAATATACCTGAAAAGATGACATTTGAAAATGGGGTAATTATTTTCCTCGAAAAAAAAAATTTGGGTAATTATTAAGCCAATACTTTATTTATACTGTAGTAGATCACGCGTGGATGAATCTGGGATGTGTGATTTGAATTTGAGTTAAAGCTGTATTAGTCAGATTCATCAACGTGTTTTCTTACTCAAAATGATTTCACTATAGAAAAACTTTCCAAGAAAATGATATCTGAAAATCATTTATCTTCCTCAAAAAAAAAAAAAAAAAAAAAAAAAAAAATCATTTATCCAAAAGTATATACATGTGAGTTCTTCAATCATAAAAAATGCATCATCAAAAAAGAAAATTCCTTTGATGCTACTCTTCAATACTCCAAGCAAACCGGAGGTTCCTTGCTCTTTCGTCTGTGTTTGCCAAAAAGATATGTGCAGGAGGACGGCTCAACTCATATCCGTGGTACGTTCTGTTTCTCCACAACCATAGCTCATAAATGATCTCTCGCCATTGGTACTTCCAGTTCATAGTCCCATACTGCGTTCCTACCGTTTTCGTTAAATTGAGGAGGACCCAATCTTTCGTTGTTCGAGCTCCAAAGAAGCATCTACATTGATCTCTTAGTGATTTTGGCTGTGTTTATAATAAATGATCTCTTTCATTAAAGAAAAAGTATTTATCTGTGAGGAAAATTCTTATGTAGAGAGTCTTTATTGAACCGCACCGTTGGATGATCGACATGTTGCAAAAAAAAAAAAAAAAAAAACATGTTTTTGTATCTTTTACACATAGTGATCATCCAACGGTGCATTCCAATAAAGACTCCTTTCAGTAGAATCTCCCTATCTGTGAAACCTCGAAGAAATGCTATTCACACATCACATACTTTTCAAATGTTTTCTTTTTCAAGCATATTTTTTGCAAACTCTTTCTTTTTGGACATAATTTTTCAAGTTTCATGGTGACAAATATGAAAAGCCTTTTGGTGAAATAATTTTTTCAAGTTTCTCACAAGAAAAGCCCATTGGTGCCTAATACTAAAATTCGTCACGAAAGATCTTTTTTTTTTTTTTTTTTTTTTTTTTTTTTGGAAGCGCACAGTTTTATTCATCATCAGGGGTGTTGAAAACACCAAAACCCGGAAAAAGATTCAGGCTTACAAAATAGCCAGAAGGCAAGAAAAAAAATTCTAAACGAAAGTAGAATCTAGAAAACAAAGTTTATCTGATATGCCATGCTAGCGAAGATTCTCATGACGGTCCACCGAGTGGGATAAAAACACATAGGCCGGGGCCTCTTCATGTCATGATTATGGAGTTCCTTATTTCTCCATATCCAAACTCCGTTGACAATTTCTCGCCAAATATATTTCCATTGTGAGGCATTTCACCAAATCTAGTTTGGTTCTCGTATGTTGTCTGAATCCACTTGTCCACCGAGTTATACGCAAAGAAGTCTCTCCACTGGTCTTGTGGCGGCGGAATTAGTGTCGGACTTGAGTAGCCCACGGGCAATCACGTAAGGCATGTAGAAGTGTTTCATTTTCCATTCCACACAAAGGGCACAAAGGAGATGGAATAATGTGCCTCTTGGCCAAAAAATCATACGTGGGCAAAGCATCATGTTTCAGATTCCAAAGGAAGAAATTGGCTCTAGCGGGGCCCTTTAAGCTCCAAATCTGCTTCCAGGATGCTTCCTCTTCAACATTAACTGGGGTTTGCACATTGTTCTTCACTTGGGTTTCATAGCCAGGACTTGGCCGAGTACACGCCATTTGGATTGATTTTCCGCATTTAATGTGTCTCCACTCTTCTCAAGCTCTCTTCCGGATGACAGAGTAGGCCTTCTGGATGCCTCTCCAAATATGAGAACAACCGGGTTTAGGTTTGGCGATTAACACCCGTATTTATGTGCTAGACACGTGCCCAAAGCGTATCTTTGTGATTAATGAGTTGCCACACCAACTTACCCAAGAAAGCCATGTTCATCTCGTAGAGTTTTCAAAGCCTAGACCACCCTCCTGCTTTGGTCTCTGAGATCTTGTCCCAAGCAACGGTATGCGATTTACGCCCATTATCTTCCTCACCCCAAAAGAAATCTCTACAAACTCTTTCTAAGGCACTAATGCATGCTTGAGGCAACTTAAACGTTTGCATGTAGTAGTAAGCTTGAGAGGCCAAGGAGCTTTGAATCAATATACTTCTTCCTGCCTTAGACAATGCTTTTGCTGACCAAGTGGCTAGTTTAGTCTTCATTTTATCCAGAAGAGGCTTAAAATGGGTAATCTTTAATCTACCCTGTATAAGAGGGACGCCAAGGTACTTACCAATTGAGGGGGCATAGAGCATAGAAAGAGTATTTGCAATATTTTGTCTAGTCGTTGCTCCGACATTACCATATGTGAAAAAAGTTGATTTGGCCAGACTCACTTTTTGTCCCGAACACAAGCAAAACTGGTTGAGGATGGTTTCCATTTTCTTTGCCTGCACTTCCGTGGCTTCCCCAAAGAGTAGGAGATCGTCTGCAAAAAAAAATGAGAGATGGGTAGACCCCCTTTGGATAGGTATAGAGGTTTCCACTCACCCTTTTCCACTGCCTTGTTGATCATTGAACTAAGGACCTCCATACATAAAACGAATAAATACGGGGCTAAGGGATCTCCTTGCCGAATCCCTCTACCAGGTGAGAAAGTGCTCGTTTTCTGCCCATTCCATAACACTGAGAGCCTTACTGATGTGATTGTGTCCATGATCAGCTTCCGGATATTATCTTTTATCCCAATAGTTTGCAGAATATTGGATAGGAATCCCCAATCTACTCTATCGTACGCTTTTTCCAGATCCACTTTCACAACCATATACCCCTTCTTTCCCTTCTTTTTATGAAGAAAGTGCATGGCCTCTTGGGCCAAAACAATATTATCCGCACTGCTTCTACCTGGTATGAAGGCACTCTGACTGCTATGAATGAGCTCCCCAATGGCCAGCCGCATTCTGTTTGCTAGCACCTTGGTAACAATCTTGACAATGACATTAGCAAGCGCTATAGGTCGGAACTGAGCTGGTGATTCAGGATTGTCCACCTTAGGGATGAGGGTTATGAGAACCTCGTTGATATTCTCCGGTAATCTCTGATATTCGAACACCGTTTTGACAAAATTAACCACCGAGTCACCAATGATGCCCCAGCATTTTTAAAAAGATGGGTGGAAGGCCATCCGTCCCGCCACTTTGTACGTCCCCCATGTCAAAGCAGACTTCTTCGATTTCCAACTCATTGACGTTTCTGTTTATTAGCTGGAGGATTGACTGCGGTAGCGTAGGAAAAACCAACGTGCAGTTGCAAATATGATATTGCTGATCAATAGAATATAGATCAACAAAAAAGTCTATGACCATATTTTGTACCTCTATCTCATTCATGGTCCAGCTCCCGTCTTCTTTTTTCATCATTTGGATCTGTTTTCGTTGGTTTCGCCTCACTGCCGTGAGGTGATAGAAATGGGTATTACGCTCTCCTTCAACAAGCCACTGCAATTTTGAACGTTGGTGCCACAATAATTCCTCTTGTTCCAAGACACGGTTTGTATTCATTTTGAATTTTTCTTTCCAAGTCGACAAGGGAATCTGAGGGGTGAGTTGACAGCATTTGTTGCAGCCCTTTCAATCTATTCATGCAGTTCACTTTTTTGTGAAAAATGTTACCGAAGACGTTTTTGTTCCACTGCTGTACCTCTATCATAAAATTCTGAATTGTGTCTTGGATATCATTATTTGAAACATTCCAATGCTGCTCCACAAAGTCACTAAAGTTATCATATTCTAACCACGCATTCAAAAACCTATTCCCCTTTCCAGATTCGTTATTCTTTTGCCTTGGATAGATGTTGATGAGGAGTGGGCGATGATCAGAGTGTACTCTAGGAAGATGGATAAGAGTGGTTTCAGGAAATTGGATCACCGATTCTTTATTCGTCAAACTGGTCCAATCTCTCTTGCATTCGAATCCCTTTGTGCTTAGGTCCTACCCAAGTGTATCTAGGTCCATGGAAGTCCATATTTATCGGTTTTGCGGTGGTTGATCATACTTCTCATACTCTCACATGGATTCCTCTTAGGGTCTACCTCCATACTTGTCATCTTGGTCCACTACTTGATTGAAATCCCCATCAAGCACCAAGGGTATTCAATCTGATAGATAATTTTTCATATAATCCCAAAGTTCGCTCTAACATTTGGAATTGGTGAAGCATAAACAAAAGACAAGATACAAATTACCTTTTTATTACGGCAAAGCGACCATGTTTAGACATTTGGTTTGTCTTGGATAGATATTGTAGGTTGGTCACATTATCATTCCAGAAACACCAAATGCCTCCCGAAAACCCTCTCGCTTCCACACACAGGACTTTAGTGTAAGGGGAATTTCTCAAAATTCTCCAAGCTTTATTACTGTGAACTCTCGTTTCCACTAGACACATAATATCTGGTTTATGATTAGATAAAAGATCTTTCAGACCCACCAAAAAATCATCAGACCCTGCTCCTCGACAGTTCCAGATTAGTGTATTCATAAGGAAACAAGCTTAGTTTGGTTTAGGGGTTTTTCCCCCATCTGCCATATCAACGTCTTCATAAGATTCATCTCTCAAGCTAAAAGTTGCAGCATCCTTAACATTTGTTGCTTTTCTGCTCTTCGAATTATTCACAGTGGGTTGCCCATCCAGATCTTGAAAGCTTTGGATGACTAGTATTAAGCTTTTTCAGGATAGAGAAGAATTTATGATAGAATTGGTGAATAACAATAATTTTGTCATTAAGAAATAATGTTGAGTACAATGAGTTTATATAGAGAGACCACAAGGGTATAAACGTAAATGACAAATAATATATTCTAATACGCTCCCTCAAGCGGACGGAGTGGAGCGAAGTCCAAGCTTGGAAACAAGTGCCGAAAAAGATAACCGGGGCAAAGGCTTGGTGAGGACATCAGCCAGCTGGTCTGAAGCAGCAACACGAGCAACACGAACAAGACCACGCTCAACATGCTCACGAATGAAATGATAGTCAATGGCCACGTGCTTCATGCGTGAGTGGAAGACCGGGTTGGCACTGAGGCGAAGCGCTCCCAAATTGTCACAGAAAATCACCGGTGTGGAGCCAACCGAAAAACCAAGATCCGCAAGAAGATAAGTCAGCCAGGCAACCTCAGCAGCCGTATCCGCAACGCTCCTATATTCCGCCTCAGTGGAAGATCTAGAAACCAGTCTTTCGCTTCTTGGAACTCCAAGAAATGGCATTTTGCCCAAGAAAACAATGTAAGCGGTAGTAAGAAGTGTAGCCAGGCACATACTCGGATGACACTGGATCACGGTAGCCGTCGGCTTTGTTACCCGCCCAATCAGTCGGAGAAAGCATGCAAGGCAGAGGCGAATCCCGATACAACCGCAAACCCATAGTGAGGTGCCGGATAAATAGCGCGAAGGCGCGTTTGACAAGCATCCGGTGATACTCAGCCGGCACATGCATATACTTGTGAGAGCTTATTAAGCGCAAAACCGGATATCAACCCTCGTAAAGCATAAAGTACTGCAGGCACCCATCGTTTGGCGATACCGAGTCGGATCGGAATAAGCGGGAGAAAAGCGGTGTCACCCGAAAAGGCATCGGCGGGCATAGGGGTAGGAAGGCGCCTTAGAGTCTTCCATGTGAACTGAGATAGGAGCTCACGTGTATATCCGGTCTCTGCGTCAAGAACAAACCCGTGGTAGAATGAGTGACCTCAACCCCAAAAATACGACGGTGGACCAAGGTCCTTGATGGAGAACCGAGAGCCCAACCGATCAATAATACTCGAACACGCTTTCGTGAGCTACGAAACAATAATATCATCGACATATACCGGAAAAATAGTAATCTTGGCGGATGTGCGACAAACAAATAGAGACGGATCACCCACAGAGTTAACAAAACCCAGAGTGAGGAGGAAAGACTTAAGCTCATGGTACCAGGCTCGAGGAGCCACGCTTAAGACTCATAGATCGCTTGCTGCGAAGTTTGCAAACAAAAGTGGGTTTTGTGGTATCCTCAAACCCGGGTGGGTGAGACATATAAACATCTTCAGCCAGTGTTCCCTGCAGAAAAGCATTATTGACATCGAGTTGGCGAAGAGACCAACCAAAGGAAACCGCAATACCGAGAACAAGGCGGATCGTAGCGAGTTTAACAACAGGATCGAAAGTTTCAAAATAATCCAAACCAGGACGTTGCGTAAACCCTTTTGCAACCAGCCTAGCTTTGTATTTATCAATAGAACCGTCCGGTTTCCTTTTTATTCGGAACACCCACTTACACCCAACGACATTTAAACCAGCTGCAGGGGGAACTAGAGACCACGTGTCATTGCGAAGAAGCGCACGATACTCATCGACATGGCAACACACCACTGCGCGGGCACTGCAAGGCCTCGCTGCATGGGTCGAGGTTCCGTGTCAAGGTAGCGATTATCTTGATTGAGCTTGAAGATTGAAGAGTTGACGAGGTTTATATATTTGGTTTTGAGATCGAGTAGTCATGGGATGTGCAATGAGTGAGAGGAGAGAGGGTGGGGAGGGGGACGAGTTGGAGGGGAGTCGGAGGAGGAGGATGTAGGAGTGGCTGAAACGGTAGAAATACCGACAGAAGGAGAGGTGGGAGATGCATGAGAGGATGAGGAGAGGGGTTCGTGGGGGGGGGGCATAAATGCCGGCGGGAGGTGTATGGGCCGTGGGGATGGGTGGAGAAATAGGGACGAGCTCAGGTGTATAAGAGTCGTCGGGAAGAAGGGCAGTCAAAGAAGGTAAGGAAGGGTCAGAGGAGATGCTAGCAAAAGGAAAAATGTCCTCCACAAACCGAACATCACGCGAAATATGCATACGAGACTCGGAGACGTCGTAACATAGATAAGCACTTTGTGTGAGAGCATACCCAAGGAAGATACAAGGCTTAGAGGTGGCGCAAGCTTGTCTTGTGTGTATATGGTTTAAGCCAAGGATAGCGAGAGACACCCGAAGACGCGAAGTTTAGAGTAGTTAGGCGGTTTAGAGAAAAGCTTGAGATGTGGGGACAACATATCAAGATTTTTTAAGCATCTGGTTAATGAGGTAAAGCATGATAATCGACGGCATACGACCAATAGGTAACCGGAATCTTGGCGTGTGCAAGAAGGGTGAGGGCAGTCTCAGCTATATGCAGGTGGCGGCGTTCAGAGATGCCATTGTGTTGTGGCGTGTAGGTGGGGGAAGTGAAATGGGAGATGCCATGGTCAGACAGAAAAGGGCGTAATTTAATGTACTCAGTACCATTGTCAGAATAGAGGGTTTTGATAGGGGCATCTAAGAGATTTTCGACATATTTTTTGAATTTAATGAACACGTTATGAACATCAGATTTGCATGCAAGCGGGTATAACCACATATATCGAGTAAAATGATCGACAAAGAGAACATAATATTTAAAACCATCAACTGAATAAACTGGTGACGACCAAACGTCGAGAATAAATAACCTCGAGGGTTGAGAAGTGCATAATGTGGAATCAGAAAAGGGGAGCCTATGGCTCTTATTACACAAACAAGAATCACAATGAGAATGCAAAGTAGTAGATAATTCTAAAAGTTTATTGTTTGCTAAATTCTGAATAATCGGAAATGCAGGATGGCCGCGTCAAGATGCCAAGTGACGGCAGAGGCTTTAGGCAGAGGCGCTTAAAAGAGACTTGGAAGACCACAGATAAGCACCATCATTGACTTGTCCTTGGTGGAGGCATTTGCCCGTCTTCAAATCCTTCACCAAAAACGAATCGGGTAAGAAGTCAATAGATACAGAATTATCCTGGCAAAATTTGTGGACAGAAAGTAAATTACGAGATAGAGCGGGAACACAGAGAACATGATTTAATTTAAAAGGGGAAAGAGAGGTAGAGCCAATGTGTGTGATGGCCAGGGAGCTACCATCACCAATGACAATACGGTCCGTACCTTGGTAAGGAGAGTGAAGAGAGAGCAAGTTGAGTTCCTGAGTCATGTGGTGAGAGGCACCACTGTCAAGCATCCAAGGAGCATAAGGATCAGAATATTGCATAGGAGGACTGGAGGACGCATGATGAGCAACGTGGGCATGGGGAGATTGTGGGGGCCGAGGGTTGGTGGGGTTACGGGGTGGACGAGGGAGATTGTTGTAGAGCGGATAGGTGGTACAGCGAGTAGCAACATGTCCTTGGAGACCACAGAGTTGGCAAAAGCCTTGATAACCTTTGGAATTACGAGGATTGGAATTTTTAGAGGAGTGATTGGGCGGTGGGGGTCTCGGGTTGGGAGGGGGGGAAGGGGACGGCAGGGTGGGTGAGGGTGGCCGAGGGGTGGGTGAGTAGGGGTAATAGTTCGTATTGGTCGGAACATGCATAGGACGCGGTGGATGATAAGCAGGGAAAGCAGTGTAAGCAGGGGGTGTAACCGACTGACTATGTACAAGTGACGCTTCATGCATTAACAACTTTTCATGTAATAATGGCAAAGAGATGGTATCATCACGAGCCTGAATGGCACGGACAAGGCCCTGATAATCACCACCAAGATTTTTTAAAATTAATTCAACCAAGTCATCATCAGGTACCTTGGCATCAAGAGACGCGAGATCATCAGCAACATTTTTTACGGCAGTGAAGTATTGGGAAATGGACATTGTACCTTTAGTGATTGAATTTAACCGTAGTTTGAGATGTCGAACACGACCCTTACTCTGTTTCCCAAACGTGTCGAGGAGAGTGTCCCAAGCTTGTTTCGAATTTGTCGTGTGTTGAATCGTAGCCATAAATTCTTTATCAACCGAACCCAAAATTAAATTGTGAATTAGGGCATCTTGTTGGAGCCAATGCAGATGAGCGCGTTATTGATCGACTCACCGACCTTGAGATGAGATGGTTGGCGGCGGCAAGGGGGTGGCACCCGTGACGTAACCGATGAGACCGTGACCGGTGAGTAAAGTGGTCAATTGAAGCTTCCAAGCCGTGAAATTTTTGCCATCAAGCTTTGTAGGAGCATTGACAGCAGGATTAAGCGAGATAACGGTGGTGGGGACCGCAGGGGCTGCAGCCGCAGCAGGTACTGTAGCAGTGCCGGAAGTGGCAGAACCGGCCGATTGGGTAGAGGTGGCGGAAAGGGTTGCCATGGCCGCTGTAAGCTTGCAGCAGGAAAAAAGAAAAAAAAAAGAAAAATAAGGAAGGCCGGCGGCGGCGGCGGCTAGAGGAAGAAGAGAAAGGAAAAAAAATTTTAGGGATCAAAAAATCTCTGATACCATGATAGAATTGGTGAATAACAATAATTTTGTCATTAAGAAATAATGTTGAGTACAATTAGTTTATATAGAGAGACCACAAGGGTATAAACGTAAATGACAAATAATATATTCTAATAATTTAAATAGATATATATGATTGTTGTGGAAATATAAAGTATGTATTTTCGTTTTATGGTTAATAGTTTGGCAAAAATATTTTCACATCTATGAAAATATTAATCCATCGTATGTATTCATGGACGGACTCAGCTTGAAAAGGGGGTGCATGGCCCCCACTGAGATCCAAAAATCGACGTGTTTTTATAGGTAAAAAATATAAAAACACTATTGATGCATCCACTCGCCTTTCGAATTTATTCATGTGCTCCAACTAAGATTTTTTTCTGGGTCCGTCACTGATCGTATTTCTATTTCAAGTTTTGCTCTTTATTTTTTTCTATAATTGATTATGACCCAAATTAGGCTAATGTTGATTAGTTGGGTCATGGGTGACCTAATTTTAATTCGAAAGTATCAATTTTTTTATTATTTTTTTGAAGTGCAAATTTATTTTATGACCAGTATTATTTTTAGAAATCATTCAACATTTTTTTAATATCAAAAGCATTCAACATTAACTCAAATTAGGTCAAACATAAGATTTATTTTCGAACTATTCTTTGGTCATAATACTAGCCCATCAAAAATATAAGTCATCATATGAGTTTTCACTTTATTAACTGGCATCACAGGAAGTGACAACTTTACATCGCAGATGAAGTTGCTTTCACTTTACTGGCCTCATATGAGTTTTCACACAAATTAAGAAAGTGGTTGAATGTCAAAAATTTGAAGGTTAATGTCTAAAATACCCCTTCACTATCATTAATGCAATAGATAAGTGATGAAAAGTGGTTGGATTGATAATAAGTTAGAGGTCAGATAGGAAAAGGGTAATAAATGTTATATTGATAATATAGACTGATTTATATTTTGAGACAAATCTAAAAGTATATGATAACTTATATTTTTAAATTGAGGCAGTAGTTATTTAATACGTAGTAGAACAATTTGTCATTAGGTGTGAAAAAACTCTGGAAACAAAATAGTAGGTTTTGTTACCCTAAAAAAAACTAGTACTATTATTTTGAGCAATCATTTCGATCATTAAGACATATTTTCAAACATAAATATTTGAGTTTTATATATAATGATAATATAAAAAATATTAAATACAATTTGAGTTTTATATATAAGAGGGAAGAAGTCAAAAGTCCATTTTTCAATACAAAATAAATAAACAGGACACAGTCTTTTTTTAGTTGCAAAAATGACAAAAAAAAATTCAGATGGACAAAAATACTCTTACTATACAATAGACGTGCGTCCCCGCTCCCAGCAACAAAAAAATTCTTTTCAAACAACCGTAACTTTTGTTTTAGAACTCCGATCATCAAAAAAATTCACCAAAATTCATATTATTTTTTTCCTCTTCATTTTGAGATCTCATACGATACCCTTCCGATGTAAATTTTGAAAGACTAAAAAATATTTGCATTAATCGAAGCATTTTTCTTATAAACAACTGTAACTTTTAATTCAGAAAACCGGTTATCAAAATTCTTTCATCAAAGTTCTTTTTTTTCCCTTCATTTTGAGATCTCATATAATACCCTTTCGACGTAGATTTTGAAATCCGAATAATCGCAGCGTTTACACTAACACAATAACAGTATCAGTATCAGTATCACAATAACAGTATCACACTAACACGTTTTATTAACAAACACGATGACACCATTGCCATTACCATTAATAGTATATGATTAGCCAAAAATCATGGACTCATCAAGCTTAACAACAACGCCGACAACCTATATTCTTTTATGGATTAAAACGGAAACAAACCGTAAACTAAAAATCATTTGGACAATACTATAATCACATTAACACCCAAAAAACTTGTGTATTTTGAAATAACACATTCAATCACAATTAACACATTCAGTCACAATAGAAAAAAAATTAAAACATATATGATAAACAACTTTAACATCAACATATATGATAATTAATTTACATCAAGGAAATGATTATCTAAGCACCTAAAAATCTTGACAATGTCGATTGCTACCATCATCTTCTTCTCCAACTCTACATCAAATGGTTTAACATTTTCTAAATAAAGTCAACATCTACTCCAAATTGATATGCCGCGGCCGAACACGATCGACCGGACCACCATTAGACCCACCACAACGGTCTCTTCTCAACCTCTGGCCTCCTTCGCCACTAGACCTGCAGAGAATAAGCCGATCAGGTCATCGAGACTAACGTGGTCACACCCGCCTTCAAGCTGGGGGCCGAACGCGCCATCCCAGTCCGCTATATCGGGCAACGCCCTCTACATATAGGCGAGCATGCTCCATATTTGGCATTAGCAAGGATAAGACACTCTCAACGGCAGACGCCAGAGCGACCAGCGGTCCCTTCAGCCCGACCCTCCATAGCTGCATGTCCTCTTAATCATGTTAATATGTCTTGTCACTGTTAGTCTAAACGCGATTAGAGCTCTGCCTATAAATAGAGGCTTCATGTAATCATACAGAGATACGCTATTCAATATAAGCAGGTAAACGTTGTCAATTTGTCGACCACGTTCCTTTCCTACCACTTATCGTACCCGCCGGCTGAGCACCGCCTAGAGTTCTTCACAGCCACCGTCTTCTCACACCAGAAATCTTCCCTCACGTTCAGATATCCACCGTATAAACACCCACACAATCACCGTGATATTCCTGGAAACATCACAAATGATTTAACATTTGTACCCTATCTCAATTCACATATCATTACCATGGAGCATTAGTGTCTTCTTGGAACATTAGCTCGTAGATCTCCGCCTTTGGTTTCAATATGTCAACCTCAGCATCATAACACAATAACAGTATCAGTATCACCGGATGGCCTTTACAAGATCCTTCTGCATCTAGATGATTTAACAGTATCAGTATCACACTATCAGTATCACAGTTTCAGGTGCATCTTCCTCCACTTTCATCCCATCATTTACTTCAAACTTCCCCACAGCTGAGATGCCCCAATTCGATGATTCAACATGCTTTTCAAGAGCTGAATAGATCAATTCTCCGAGCCAATCAACAACCTTCTCAAATCAGAATTTGCATTGCTCTTTTTTTTTTGGGAACAACATGCATTGCTCCTCCTTCGATGAAATGATACATCAAAATTAGTATTGAGACATGATAGTGGAACATTCACCTCCAGCTCGACAATCATCTTCCTCAAATGAGCACTTACTTCATTTAATATGCCACATCCTCAGGATGCATGCCTCTATATTCAACATGATGCATGCCTTTATATTCAACACAATCGCAAAATTACTCATTTAATACGCCTCATCCTTGAAATTTAGTATATAATCAACAGTCTATCCTCACTTGCCAGATTGATGCACTCAAAGAAATCGTTACTTCCACCTACTCTGCTTCCAACAGAATTCTCGAATTCAAGCCATATTAATATCCAAACTTGATTTTTTTTTTTAAATTCCACTAAAAAAAGATGTATTCGGAAATCTTTGAAACTTATGATGATCCATATTTAATCGAATTCATCGAGCAAAGAGAAAGAGAATTAACAGAAAAAACAAAGGCTTTTTGGAAAGAATGAAAATAATATGAATCAAAGGAAAGGAAAAAACATAAATCAATGGTGAAGCCATTACACGTTTGCTTTTTGGTTGAAAAAAAGATATGATTTTTTTATATGAACATTTGGTTTGCTTTTTGGATTAAAAAGACATTTGGTTTTCTTATGAACCTTTCAATTTTTGGTCTGAGAATAACTCTCTTGAAAAATGGCCTTATTTTGTCACCAATTTCATATGCAAAATCGAAGTCATATGGGTTTTTGCTTATGCTCTTGAAGGATTTCGCTCTGATTATTATTCACAGAAGTTGATTGAACGATTTGGCGGGACTCGACGACGACAAAGACTTAAGAGGACTCGACCTTGAAAGCTAGCGACCGGTAGCGGCTTTCCGGAGTTGGTGGACTTGGCCGGAGGAGAAGCTGCAACAAGACAAGGATGCCATGGCCTGTTATTTGGGGTTTCTCCGTAATCAATTGCGAAATTATAATGTTGGGGCAAATCAGTCTGGTACAAAATTATTTTTTTTTGGTTATTTTTACAACTAAAAAAAATGTGTGGATTAGAACTCAATAACAACGTAAAAAGTGGATTTATAACTAATTTTTCCTATATATAATGATAATATAAAAAAGATTAAAGGAAAATATTATTATCCTCCTATTGGATTTAGTTCCTTCGTTTTCCTTAAAATTAAGGATCTATCTACCATTAATCCTTAATCCTACGATAAGGAGTTTTTTTTTTTTTTTTTTTTGAGGGAAGATAAGGATATATTAAGCCATACTTATTCCATGCCTTATAAAAGAATTGAGTTTTGATTTTTTTATAACATTATATGTGTGATTTAGTCGGCCACGATTTTCGTTGATTCACCTGTCACCACCGTCACCTTCCAGACTTTTTGGTCCAACGAAAACGCTATTTTCTTGACGACTCTTCACAATTTAAATCCCTTTTTTCTGTTAACAATCTCTCCACTTTTTCTCTAATCCTCCAAAAACCCACCGAATTCTCCCTTTTTCTGCAAAATTTTCTTTTTTTTTTTGTTGAAGAATAAATGGGAGGATCTGAGGGCAGCAAGATGAACGACGGTACCGGATTTCAACCATTGGAGTCGGGGCTATGCGCCAACGGATGCGGGTTCTTTGGATCAGCTTCGACGATGAATCTTTGCTCCAAGTGTTTCAATTCCTTCCGATTGAAGGAAGAGCAAGCAGCAGCAGCGAAAGCGGCTTTCGATAAGGTTGTGAACCCAACAATCAAATCTGCAGACGTCGCCGTCCCGGAATCTTCGTCCACGTCATCGTCGACGGTTGGAAAAGCGGCATCGGAGCCGGCGGTGGAAGAGCAGGCTGTGAAGAAGACATCTAATCGGTGTTTTAGCTGCAAAAAGAAGGTTGGGGTGATGGGATTTAATTGTAGGTGCGGTTGTACCTTTTGTGGCGTCCATAGGTACCCAGAACAGCATGCTTGTACCTTTGATTTCAAGAGTCAAGGACGGGAAGCTATTGCAAAGGCTAACCCGGTTGTGAGTGCTGATAAGATTCAACGGTTTTGATGAGAATGGAGAATCCGTCGTCTCCTTTCCGGGTTTGGATCTTGGGTTTTCTGTTTAATTTAGTTTGGTTTGGTGCGTTTGGGGGTCACAGTTTGGAAAGCTGTGATCTTGGGTGGGTTTGGGTTGGGTTGGATTGGATTGGATTGGAATTGCAGTTTATTCAGCAATAATGTAAAAGAACCATTTTTTTCCTTTTGTAATTTATTGAATTTGGTGGTTGTGTTTTAATCATCGTTATTCTTCTCATCTTTCCAAGCAATTGCACTTAAACAAGAGATTGGTGGAAAGTGGAATCTTATTTATTAACAAGAATACGATCATTGGAAATATTGAGATGGCTGTACTTATGTTATTATGGTATATTGCAAACTCGTATAATGGAAGGGAACTGCAAAATTAGTTTCTTTGTTTTCCTTTCGTATTCGTATTCGTATTTTCTGTTCTTTATATAGGATATACATTGAAGGAAAATGAAATATTGGATTTGTTATACTGTGGGTAGTTTCAGTTTGATTATTATTGTATGCTTTTCTGCTGTTGTAGAATGAGGCTCTTGGAAATTAGTAACCTGGAACCTTGGTAGGAAGGATTATGGAATGCAAGCAAAGGATCTCCTGACTGACTTGGGGTTTCTATTCGGCATCTCTGTAGGCGCCCCTTTTTCCCTGTTTTGAGGATGTTTCTTTTTTCATTTGTACCTTGAAGACTGATGTTTGATAACTTGGTTGAAATTGCTTGTGCTGTTTCCTTGATTATCACGACTTCTCAAACTGCACAGTTTTGCATCTTGTAATGATTTAGGTGTATAGTTATCCTTCTCTGTGTTTTTTTTTTTATACGCAATATACACTATAGACAAGGATGATGAAATGGGACGACAGAAGAGTCTGGGAATTTAGGATCCTTGATCTCTGCCAGGTCACATCATCTATCAAGAAAGTTGTGAGATAGAGAGATAACGACAATGGGAAAACTCCTTCAACCATGGCCAGACGCAGAATAGGTGTTATGTTGTTGTTTGCCCATCAATTCTTATCTATGTATGAATATATTTGTTGTACGATATCGATATGAATGTCCCTTAAAGGGCAATGCGGAAAGGGGGAATGCTGGAAAATCTGACAGATGAAGATGATCTTCTTGCTTGAGTTCTGCTTCTCAACTGTTTATGATGTCCTTACTGGTCCGGATTAAGGAGATAATAATCTAGGTGCCAGGCATGAATCTCTGTAGTTTCAAGCTTTCCATAACAAGTATACGACTCTTTTGGCATCACTCGAGCACATGCTTGGGCACACCGCACACTGTTATAGCCCACAGAAAAGTGTTTTGAAGGCAAGGAAAGTGCTTAGGTAAAGGATTCTTATACAATCCATATCTGGTCAGCCTGCTTATTAGCTTACAGAAGATAATACCCATAGCTTCTTGTTCTTCTGTTTATCTGCTGCAGAGGCAAAGTGGCCCTCAGTCTGACCAATATGTATCGTTTGAAGGGACCTTTGAGTTATATAACCTTCTCCTATGGCTTCTCCGTCATGATATGTTGCCTACTTTGCACTTGTTTTTTAGCCAGGGGCGGTGGAAGATGATAAATGTCCTATCTGTAACTCGCATTCTGAAACCACGCTTCATGCCCTTAGAGGTTGTTTGGGTTAGAAGAGTTACATCCCCTTCAACAGTTGGCCATTATGGAGCTATGTTTTCTGTTCACGTTTTTATGGGAACGATCATAGGAGTTCCTGGCAGTGGGAACGATCATAGGAGTTCACGTTTTTTTTTTTTTTATAACGGAAATGATCAATTGGGAGGTTAGAAATTCTTGTAGCTTGAAACTTGTTTGCATCGCCCTACTGGGACATGTTCCTCTTCTCTTTTTACTTTTCTTTTTTTGGCCTTTTCATGTCGCTCCATTTCTTTTTTCTTTTTTAAAAGGGTAGCAGGACACAGCCTTTTCATAGGGGTCCACTTCTTTTTAAAGGGTAAGGACATGTGTCTGTTTGTGTTTTGTTGCTCACTTTGTTTCATTGCGATCAATCGTAAATTTTGTTGCTTTTTTTTTCTTTTTGCATATTTAAAATTGATCCCTTGTGAAGAAAGGCTAGTGACCAGACATAGATGGTTAGGGATGAGGGTGGATGTAAGGGCGGCAGGCATAATGGTGGTAGGGGGTAGAGATGGGGTAGTGTGAGGTTGAGGCCGCAAGGGTGTCATGGAAGAAAAAACCATTGCATTGCATCAACACGAAGACCATTGATTCTTGCATGAATAACACCGAGTATATCCCGAGGCAGAGATAAAATTGATATAATTCCAAATCAAAAGGTTTGTCAGAATCATCTAGCTTAACATACAACGCTTGTGCAACAACAAATCATGGTTTCCTCAAGCGCACCTAGATATTGGCTGATATGACGATGAACCATTTCAGCAACCAATTGGGGTAAAAGATACCGCTTTTAACCATACATGTCTAAGGAATGACACCGTATGAGAATCCCTAATCATCTGAGAATCCAGGTTCAGAAATAGCAGAGTTAAGCTCCTTGGCATTCTCCGCCTTGAATCCTAAGGCAGCAAGTATCTTGTGACCTGGTGATTCTTCTTGCGCCCACACTCCAAGCAGTAGATGAGCTGTAGTAATTTCTCCATCATTACCTGCAATTTGACGTGTTTTAACGTATCAATTCAGAATTTTTTTATTAAAAAAAGGACAGGGATCCATGCATTCATTCCCCTCTGAACCCAAATCTGGACAATTAGACAAAACCATTAAACCCTACGAATTGCAATGAATTAGCACCAAGAAAGCAGATTTGGTTAATTGGTTTAGAACACTGATTTCCAGTTTGTGTGAATAGCCTCTATTGCACCACCATTAGACGAGTGGCATGTGTGAATAATTACCAACAACAAAAAAAAAACATTAAACACGATGCGTGCTTAGACTAGCAGAATTTGTAATCCTAAGCATCATACATTTTCATCATACCTTTATGCAACTGTTAAGTAAATAGATGACTCTTTTTTCCCTTATAGTCAGCTTGGAATGTCACATTCTATTCTCCATGCAGAAAAAAATCAGTATTTTCATTTTAAAAAAAATTATATATATCAACAGATGCATTATCTTCAAAGATAACAGCATTCATTTGCACTCGGAGAAAAACCATGTAGCATTACTCTTGTGGACAAGAAGTGAATCCAGGAGTCATATAAACATCTTCCCAAGTCTGCATTCTCTAACATATATCTAATCATGTTAACTTTCAAACCTTACGACCACAAACGATAGTACATAACATTCACGAAAAAAGTTAAATTTCTCATAAAAGACCACTAGTACTTCTCTAGTCAAAATTCAAGAATCTCTACACTGACACTGTATGACGTAGAGATATTTTTCCGTTTTTCTGCTTCGCAACCATACAAGATTGCGTTGTCGTTCCTGATTATTCGTTCAGGTCCAGTGCAACTCTACTGTATTTAGCTAAGTTTGTTGTTATCAATTTCTGATTCTGTAGTGTCTCCATAAGCATATACTCGTTTTATGAGCTATGTCAATCGCTCATAAAACAAGCCAATATTTTTGAATTCCATGTGAAGGAATAAACATGACAGTAATAGGGGAACTCGAGCCAAGGTTGTTCAAAGAGAATGGGGCAAGTAGAACTTAGAGCAAGCCAAAAGAAGGGGAGAGAAATGATTGTATGTTAATCAATTAGTTTTGAACTCCTTGTGAAGGAACAAGCATTATAATGCCTAAGTAGTTTGTTAGACATGAATTTAGATACAGAACTAATCAAGTTCCACTACATTGAAATCACTGCAATGACAGAAGAAATCTCTAGACATATATATAGTATACTCACAACAATTTCAGATTACCCAATTTATCTTGCGATCAACTGTCTAAAGTAAACTGAGAGATAGTAGGAAATTACCAGACTTGAGCTTCTCATCAACAGCCCAGTCGAGGACTTTTTGAGCATCTTCTGTCAAAGGAGGATGCTCAGGACTGAAAAAGTACATGTCCCCTTTCCCTAGTAATTTGATAGATTCTTCACGAACACCCAATAATGTAATACCGTTTTTCCGCAGATATTTTGAAACAAAACTGGTTCCTATCAAACACAAACAATTTTACAATGAGATTAGGATACTTGATAGTGTACTACCAGTTATGTACATCAACACCCTCGACACAAATGCTGAAATGACATAACGAAAAAAGTCGTCAATAAATAGCACCCCTACCAAAAGAAATTTAGTCATATACAAACTCTAGAAAAAAAAACACATCGGATGCAATGGTGCAGTAAATGTCTCCATTTAATCAAGATGCTATACAGATGACTAAAATTTAAAATTCCGGTAATGAAAACAAGAATCCAAACCATGCAATTAGCACAATGTGTCCAATTACCGTCTCAACTAATAGCTTAGGTTGTTAAGAAGAAAGGTAATTTAAACGTTCACACACTTTAACATGCATGATGCGCGAATTACAAACAGCTGCAGCATGAGAGTAGCAGCAGAAGTGGTAGTTTTCAAGATAAAGGGCAGAGTGGAAAGCAAGCCTATGATTTCCAGCTATAGCACGCCCTTTGTACATTATCATCTCGCCAAAAAACGTACCCAACTAAAGCAAGGTGTTATAAGATACTCAAAGCATAATCACCAAGAGAACAAATAAGATACTCAAAGCATAATCACCACTAATCAAGGAAAAACGCACAGTATGGCAATGAGCTCTTCGATCAATCTCTAAGGTTGAGCTAAGGAGGTCTAAGACCTTATTTAAAACCCTGTTTATTGTAAACACAGATTATCACAAAATCATCAAAAGGAAATCAGTGGCAAACCCTCGATTAAGATCCCCATAATAAGGGCTTCAGTCCCAGTTGTTGGATACTTGAGCTTCCTTGCTTCCAATTCAGACATTGCAAATGACTTTATTGCCTTTGAGGACCATCTACAACATATTCTTAACAAACTTTTCAATCCAATTAAACCAATTGATCAATCAAACGCTATCAAACAACTTTACCCACTTTGGAACTTTGCCTACAGAAGCATCCCTCTCCGGTTTCCTGCCAACACAATTGAATTTAAAAATAAAAAATAAAATCAACTTTAAGCCATTGTCCCAGATAGAAAATCTTTGAATTACAACTTCAAAAGTTCAAATCAGAGAGCAAATTAACACCCCGCTATGCCAATAGTTTGTAGACTGTAGTACTGACAAATGAGATCAGTAACCAAATTAACACCATGCGATGAAAATAGTTTGTCAACATCAGCATTAACCAATGGAATATAAAGCAGATCAACCACAAACATAAAATAAATACAATGGGATAACCTAAAGTTTACTATTTATGGTCCTCAATTTGACACACATGGCCTACTTGTGTTGATCACATAGACCAATGAACAATTACTTGATCACACTGCTCATTGAACAATTGCTAGCGGAATAATTGCTCTTTCAACAAAGTAAAGTTCGTAGAAATACAGGAAAATAGCGGAAATAAGTCGAAAAAGATTGGGAAGTTTACGCAGTAGGGAGACTGAAAACAACAGAAGCTCGAATTGGTTGGCGGGGTGAGATAAAGATCGGGGTCATTCCGGACGGGTCTTGAGAGAATCTGGCTGACATTCCCAGCCATGCACTTTGAAGCTGATGTGAGTGAGAGGGATGAAATGGTTTGGAACGTCGGAACCCAGCCAGTGGAATTTGGGTATTGGAGTGAGTTCGGAGGGGATGAGCGGCCATTTTCGCCGGGAAATGAGGTTTGCGGATAGAACGATAAAAATCCGGAATTCGATAAAAAGGTTACGGGATTTTTCTGATGTCAATAATCATATGTCGTTGTAGTGTGAAAAAAAAAAAAAAAAACAATCTATCGGCACACTCTTATTTATTATTGACATCCTATTATTCCCGACATCATAAAATATTATTTTAGCATTCGGTGATTTTTTATAAATGGAACGTCAGTGTCACTGGCGTTCTTTGTGTGAACACCAACGTCAATGTCACTAAAACTTAAACGCCTCACCACTTTTCACTCAGATTATTCGCTGCACACCAACTTTAGCGACACCGACGCTGGCGTTGGGTGCTGCAACGAACGCCAAGATCACCGACGTTTTTTCGGCCGAAAAAATAATCAAAAAATAGGTATCAGTAGTAATTTGGGGTATGCCGTTAAAACCCACCAAAAATTAATGTCATATTAGCGTGGAAATATTTGAGAAATTACAGAATCAGATCATTATACACGACACGACATGTCAGGTTAGGACCTGACATTTTTTTTCAAGTTTTTTTACGTTGAAATTACAACGGGCCCTTTTTAGGTTCCACGTTGAAATTACAACGGACCTAGCAAAATGACAAATGACACGCTTTTTAATGGGCCCGTTGCAATTCCAACGTGGAGCCTGAAGGGAAAAAAAAGTCTTCACCCAACCTAATATAAAATAAGGTTTGATATAAATTAAACTTTATAAAACTAAATGTGTTTTATGGAACTGAACTTAAGATCTGTTGGTTCTGTAGCTTGAGCTTAACCGCTTGAACGATATGTCAAAAATAATAGATGAAAACGGAAGCTACTACGCTTGACTTTACAATCTCTCATTATCCTTCATTTTTTTTTGTGTTATTATCTTCCATTTTCTTATATACATGTTTCCTTCAAACCAAACAAAGTATGAGAGATACAATAAAGCCGGCATGCGATAAAATACTATAAATCAATAAACTGGAATAATATCCATATCACCGGGAAAAAAAAAGTTTAGTTCACCCAAGGTCCCAAACCAAGCAATGGCAATAGTCTCTCGGAATATTTCCAATCAACATCAAGATTACATTTACCAAAATGTTAGGACAGGTTAAACATCATTAATCCCTCAATGCGTGCCTTGATAATGTGCTTGGTACCAGGAAGAAGAGTCTTTTAAACATTATTAATCCCTCAACGCGTGTGACGAGGGTCGGACTAACCCTCGCCACATGTCATCTTTATATTGGCTAACCATTAATTAAAGACAGAGAATTAATAGCTAATAACGACCAGGAGCCCTAGAGTTTAACTGAAAAAGCGGACCTGAACCCCAGGTGGGAGGTCAGCTCGGCCCTTCTTAACTTACCACCGCAGGTCGGCTCGATAAGAGTGGAGGTCGGGTAATGTAGTACAAGTCGAGATGGCCCGGGGGGCTCGACGCAGGTCGGCTAGAGTCATCCTTATTCGTATTTGGCACACATGCATAATAATACCAGATAAACACGGAAAGAATCCGATGATATAATGACATTGATGTTATCATTTAAATATATTCATAATTATTCCTAAATTGTACGGATTTACATGTATTAATCCTTAGGGAAATAATAATAATAATATAATTCCTTGCAGGGCAAGGAGAGGGATGAGTCATCCCCTATATAAACAACCCCTAAGGAACTAAGAACTAAAGAGACTTGATTCATGAAACATAACAGGAGAAAATACCCAAGCTCAGTCTAAAAATCACCAAAAACAATCCCTCGTTCATATGACCCTAGATTAAACGGTCCGGATTTATTCATACACGAAATCCAGCATCGTCAATTGGCGCTAGAAGGAGGGCCTTCTATCGGTAATGGATCGAGGTGGTTCGTGATCAAGTTAATAGCAAAAAAAATGCAAAAACACGCAGTCAGATCGGTGGTTGATTTCCAGAAATTGAACCGTTGAAACAAGAATTCCACCGTTCAGATTGAATAATAAGGAGGGACGAAGAAACTCTTCAAATTTCATGCCGATCGGAGTCCGTTTACGTGTCCAATCGTCGCCGGAAAGTAGCTGTTGTATCACCAAAACGTAGTCAGATCAGTGGTTGATTGCCGGAAATTGAACCGTTACAACAAGAATTCCACCGTTCCGATTGAAGAATAAAGAGGTACGAACAAGCCCTCTAAATTTCGTGCCGATCGGAGTCCTTTTCGATGCCCGATTATCGCCACAAAACTGTTGTTGTATTACCAAAACGCATCAGTCAGATCTAAGGTTAATTCCCAGAGATTTGACCGTTGGAATAATAATTTCACCGTTCAGATTAAAGAAGAAGGGTGGACGAACAAGCCCTCCAAATATTGTGCCGATCGGAGACCGTTTCGATACCCGATCGTCACCGAAAACTTTCTGTTGTATCATAAAAAACAAAGCAGTTACATCTATCAGATCGAGGGATTATTGCTGGAGATTGAACCGTTGGAATAAGAATTGCACCGTTTAGATTGAATAATAAGGAGGGACGAACAAGGCCTCCAAAGTTTGTGCCGATCGGAGTCCGTTTAGATGCCTGATCGTCCCCAGGAAGATACAAAGGACAAACTCTCTAAGTCTGCAGGACGACAGTTTAATATGAGCTCTGCAGGTCGGGCTCATGGACGAGCTCTCAGGCTCTAAAATCCGAGCTGAGCTCTCAAGCTCTTCAGTATGAGCTCTCTAAAAGAGCTCTCTAATTACAAACTCTCTATCAGCGAGCTCTCTCGTTACAAGCCGTCCAGGTACGAGCCCTCATTGAAATTCATTCCCGTTTTTACAACCTAAATGACCTATCTTATTTTGGAACTCACCCTACCGAACATGGCGGGTCGAGTTATCTTATTTTGGAGCTCTCCCTACCGAACGTGGCGGGACGAGCTTTTCTTATCAGTACATCATAAGACCGTCCGCTTGATAGCACGGCATCATATTCTATAAGACCGAGCTCAGCTCGGCATCATATTTGGAGCTCACCATGAGCGAATCTTTTATAAGACCGAGCTCGGCTCGGCATCATATTCTATAAGACCGAGCTCAGCTCGGCATCATATTTGGAGCTCACCTTGAGTGAATTTTTTATAAGAAGCTCGGCTTGGCATCATATTTGGAGCTCTATTGAGCGAATCTTTAATAAGACCGAGTTTGGCTCGGCACCATATTTGGATCTCTATTGTGCAAATCTTTTATAAGACCGAGCTCGGCATCATATTTGGAGCTCACCTTGAGCGTATCTTTTATAAGACCGAGCTCAGTTCAGCATCATATTTGGGGGTCCCTTGAGCCTATCTTTTATAAGACCGAGCTCGGCCCGGCATCATATTTGGAGCTCACCTTGAGCGTATCTTTTATAAGATCGAGCTCAGCTCGGCATCATATTTGGAGCTCACCTTGAGCATATCTTTTATAAGACCGAGCTCAGCTCGGCATCATATTTGGAACTCTCTTGAGCGAATCTTCTATAAGACCGAGCTCGGCTCGGCATCATATTTGTAGCGAATCTTTTATAAGACCGAGCTCGGCTCAGCATCATATTTGGAGCTCTCTTGAGCGAATATTTTATAAGTATGAGCTAGGCTCGGCATCATATTTGGAGCTCTCAGGAGCGAATCTTCTATAAGACCGAGCTCGGCTCGGCATCATATTTGTCTCCTCGAGCAAATCTTCTATAAGACCGAGCTCGGCTCGGCATCATATTTGGAGCTCTCCTCGAGCAAATCTTTTATAAGACTGAGCTCCGCTCGGCATCATATTTGGAGCTCCCCTCGAGTGAATCCTTCATATACGATCTCTTCAGCACTCCAGATACGAGCTCGCAAGCTCTCCAAGTACGAGCTCTCCATAATGGCAGGATCATTCCACGAAGTTGGCTTCCCAATAACCTTTGCAAATTACGCGTCTAGGACAGGTTCCAAACTTTTTTAAATTGCTTTGTATTTTCAGTTTCAATTTTGCTACTCGGTGTTATTACACTCATGTTATTTCAATAGCAAATCTCTTTCCCATTATACGTGATGGCTTTGATCAAGTTTGCAAAGGACAAACGAATAAAATTCACAGATTTAACTAATCGAGCTTCAGAGGTCGGACTCAAAGACAACTTCCCAGTCTGCGCAGTCAAAGCTAAATTACTTAATCGAGTCATCGCAGTCGGGCCTCGTAAAGTTTGCAAAGGACAAATTTCCCAACTCTACAGGTCAGACTAAATTTTGAACTGAATAATGCAGGTCAGACTCAGAAAGTTTGCAAAGGACAAACTCCCCGAGTATGCAGGGCAGGCCAAATTTTTAACTGAGTACTGCAGGTCAGACTTAGAAAGTTTGCATACCACAAACATCCCGAGTCTAAAGGTCAGGCCAAATTTTTAACTGAGTACTGCAAGTCAGACTCAGAAAGTTTGCATACCACAAACTTCCCGAGTCTGCAGGTCAGGCCAAAATTTTAACTGAGTACTGCAGGTCAGACTCAGAAAGTTTGCACACCACAAACTTCCCGAGTCTGCTGGTCAGGCCAAAATTTTAACTGAGTACTGCAGGTCAGTCTCAGAAAGTTTGCAAAGGACAAACTTCCCAACTCTGCAGTTCAGGCTAAATTTCGAACTAAATACTGCAGGTCAGACTTAGAAAGTTTGCAAAGGACAAACTCCCTGAGTCTGCAGGTCAGGCCAAATTTTAACTGAGTACTGCAGGTCAGACTCAGAAAGTTTGCATACCACAAACATCCCGAGTCGCAGTCGTGCCAAATTTTTAATCGAGTACTACAGTCACCCGGAAAGTTTGCATACCACAAACTTCCCGAAGTCTGCAGTCGTCGCCAAAATTTTAATCGAAATCGCAGTCGACTCGTAAAGTTTACATACCACAAACATCCCTAGTCTGCAGGTCATGCCAAAATTTTAACTGAGTACTACAGGTCAGTCAGAAATTTTGCATACCACAAACTTCCCGAGTCTGAAGGTCAGACCAAAATTTTAACTGAGTACTGCAGGTCAGACTCAGAAAGTTTGCATACCACAAACTTCCTGAGTCTGTAGGTAAGGCCAAAAGTTTTAACTGAGTAATGCAGGTCAGACTCAAAAAGTTTGCATACCACAAACTTCCCGAGTCTGCAGGTCAGGCCAAAATTTTAACTGAGTACTACAGGTCAGACTCAGAAAGTTTTCATACCACAAACTTCCCGAGTCTGCAGGTCAGGTCAAAATTTTAACCGAGTACTGCAGGTTAGACTCAAAAAGTTTGCAAATGACAAAATTCCCAAGTCTGTAGGTCAGGCCATCATCAAACGACAAAAGTTAAACACAACTTGCAATCAAAAACCAAGTATGTCATCCAATACAGTGAGTAATGCATGCCATACTGAGGGGAGGCAAAGGGTACCAGGTAAGTAAGTACTCCAACTCAAAACAAAACTCAGAGTAGAAGTGCTTAATAAAAGTACAGTGGGCAGAGCACCACAAACATAGGGAAAACGCACAAGTTTTTCAAAAGTTTTACGAAACACACTTTAAAAAGAATACAACATAGAGTTCACTTTTAAGCAGCAGGATTCTGCTGCTCTTATGAAGGGGCCGGCTCAACACTTGGAGAGGCAAGACGGCGTTTGTTATACTTAACTCCAATATCCTTGACTTCCTTAAACTCTTTTAGCCGGTCATCATAGATCCTGCCCGCACCTACCTTGTACATCGTACGGTAATGGGGAAGGTCGGGAACAACCAGGTCGGTACGTTGCTCTTTGGCCTCATCGGCCGCAGAAGTATAGTCATGCTGCATAACTGGGCCTAGTAAGACCTTCAAAGCCTCAGAAAAGTGTCTAGAGGACTTATACTCATGAATGGCTTGAGCATTACGAGCAGGACTAGAGGCTTCCAATGCATCCCTCTCGGTCCGGAGTTTAGCTAAGGCTTGACCCAGATCAGAGTTCTCCTCAGTATATTAGTCAAATGCAGCTTGAAGCTCGGCGGTATGCCGAGTCTTGGTCTGCTAGAGCTCAGCATCATGAGCTCTGAGCTGTTCTTTCAGGACGGACTCGAAAGCTTCGGCTCCACAGGTAGGACCTGAAAAGTTTGTTTAAGTATGCTGGACAGACTTCAACTTTCAGAACTCCGTAGGTCAGACTCAACATAGTTTGCAGGTCAAAATCATAGAATTGAGCTCCGCAGATAGGGCTCACCAAGTTTGCAGGACAAACTCGCCCAGTCAGCAGGACGGACAAAAGTATGAGCTCTCTAAGTCAGCCTTCGTAAAGTTTGTAGACCAAACTTCCTTAGATCATAGCTGAACTCAACCGAGCTCCGTAGGTCGGACTCGTCATAAAATTAGTCCGCAGGACGGACTCGAGCAATAACCCGCAGGACAGATCCAAATTTCAGAGCTTTGCCAGGCTTTTTAAGTTTACGGGACAAAGTTAGTTCGTAGATAAACTCACACCGAGCTCCGCAGGTCAGACTCCTCAAAAACCAAGTCCGCACGACGAGACAGAAATTCAGAGCATTAGATGTCAGGCTCAGTACGTTTGCAAAGCTGAGCTCCACATGTCGGACTAACTCTCAAAAACCGTTCCACCTCAGAAGACTTGGGAACGAATGACAATGTCATAACAATAACTCTGCCACCTGGCAGAGTAGGTCATTGTAAAATTCTACAGGTCTAGATGACAGTGTCCGAACAACACATCTAACAGATCCAACCTCACAACAAGTAGTTCAGTCAGATCTGGAGGGGCTTATGATGAGGGTCAGACTAGCCCTCGCCACATGTCATCTTTATATTGGCTAACCATTAATTGAAGACAGAGAATTAATAGCTAATAAAGGCCAGGAGCCCTAGAGTTTAACTAAGAAAGTGGACCTGAACCCCAGGTGGGAGGTCAACTCGGCCCTTCTTAACTTACCACCGCAGGTCGGCTCAGTAAAAGTGGAGGTCAGGTAATGCAGTACAGGTTGAGATGGCCCGGGGGGCTCGACGCAGGTCGGTTAGAGCTTTCCTTATTCGTATTTAGCACGCATGCTTAATAATACCATATAAACATGGAAAGAATCCGATGATATAATGACATTGATCTTGTCATTTAAATATATCCATAATTATCCCTAAATTGTAGGGATTTACATGTATTAATCCTTAGGGAAATAATAATAATAATAATATAATTCCTTGCAGGGCAAGGAAAGGGATGAGTCATCCCCTATATAAACAACCCCTAAGGAACTACGGAGACTTGATTCCTGAAACATAACATGATACGTAGGCAACTTGGGAAAATACCCAAGCTCAGTCTAAAAATCACCCAAAAACCATCCCTCATTCATATTACCGTAGATTAAACGACCCGGATTTATTCATAGACGAGATCCAGCATCGTCAGCATGAATGTTAGACTCGAACGTATTCCCACAAATAGGACAAATAGAACTACATCGGGTATATGTAGAGCAATTACCACAATGGTCTTGAGAATATTTCTACGAGCCTCTTAAGGAGTAATGTTGATCCTCTCAAGCCCTTTAGACCCAAATGAGTAGCCAAAAGCAGGAATGGATGATGCATCGGCAGTGGCGGATGCGGGATGTTGGGTAATGAAGGCAATGAAAATTTTAAAAGAGATAAATAAAAAAATCAGGAGGGGCAAACATAATGCATAATCTATATATATTAGTATTTTTTTTCCGGATCAAGGAAGGACAGTTGCCCTCTTGATTGTATGTAGATCCACATAATTGCCCCGGGTCCCGCCAATTGCAAAACGAAATTCACTTTTTAATGAATGACTATAAAAGTGTATAGATGATCGCAAATTTTTTGGTGATCCGGTCATAAGTATGACTTACTGGTACGGTACCAAACAGATTTAATTATTCTTTGTTGTTCCCACACGTATAGACAAAAACCACCCGTTCTAAAATTTGTGATTGCTGGAAAGTAATTTTATGGTGGTATAGACTCATAAATGATAGTCATGTTAGGGCTTTGACTTTGAAATAATGTATTATCAAATTGGAATGTTAACATGTCCAAGCGGGAAAAGAAAAGTTAAATCCCCAGTCCAGTCCAGTCCAGTCCAAATAAAAAGTTATCCGGCCCAATACGTTTCGGCCTATGTTCCAGTCCAACAAGATCACATGAATATAAAAGAAAAAAAAGAATTGTTTCATCATGATGCGTTTACGCGATCTGAATAACGAATGAGATGTTTTTTGCTATATGGTAATGCCTATGGTGTATCATTTTGTCCGTAAATAATTAAAGAATGCGTTTGCGAAACTGATAAATGTTTAACTGCTATAGGAATAACGAAACTGATAATTTATTAACTGCTATAGGAATAATATTATGTGTATGAGTAGAGCAAAAGGTGGATACTTTCTTGATGACCAGGTGATTACTATTCTTCAATAATGTGCAAATTTATTGTTTTTTTTGTGATTATGATTCTCTAAGATTATTAAGCTAGATAATGATAAAACGAACCTGTGATCTCTGTCAAACCAATGGTTTTTCGTCAACTTTTCTTCTTCATGATTTAATTTTTTTAGATGTTTCAGTTGATCAATCCATCTATGCTTATTTTTTTTTTTTTCTTTTTTCAGCATATCACTTATTTACTCTTGAAATATGGGAGGTGTAATGCAATGAGGCCAATGTTACAAAGCTAATGCAGCAGAACGAAACTGGAGATAAAAATCATGTACGCAATGTAGAAAAATTACATTCGCACTTACTAACTATCATCAGTATGAAGTAAAGTTACATACTTCTATTTATCATTTGTTATTATATCATGCTTAAGTCGTTTCAGTTTCATGTTACAAAAATATTTTGGTTGCTTCAAGTTTTTTTTTTTTATATAACTCATTTAATGTATTCTGAATTATATCATCTACGTCAATCTTTTGTTTTTATCTTTAGTCAGACCTTTTTTTTTTGCTATGCATTTAAAAAACAATACTTTTTTTTTCTTAAAAGGACCATTCTTCCTTTACATTTTTTATATGAAAATACTTGCTTTCAAAAGCTAGAATTTCATCCATTGTATCAGGTACAAAGATATGCAATGGCTTCCTTCGTGGTCATGAAAGGAATGGTCATGAGAATTAAATGCGATAATTATTAACAATAGTTTAAATGATTTTTTTTGTGTATGTTTGCATGAAAATTAAATTCGATAATTAATGGCAATAGTTTGTATGAGAATTTTGTTTTTGTTATTTTTGTTTTTGTGTTTGTATGAGATTTAAATGCGATAATTAATAGCCATACTCTGAATGATTTTTTTTGACATGTGTTTGAATGATAATTAAAGACAATAATTAATGGACATGTGATGAAAAATGAATGTGATAATATTGGTTACTTCTTAAAAAAATTAGAAAAAATGGAAATCAAAGCCAGTTTAGCAATAAATTTATATTTTTTTCCCGGAGGGGGGGGGGGGGGGGGGTATGTCCGTGTGTGGTGTGGGGCGGAAAAAATAACTTATGGTTATTTAGTTTTCATTATTCAATGACATTTTGATCATGTACGCAATTGTACACTATTATTTATTTTACACTATTATTTATTATCTGTTCTCATTTTAAGTTTCATTTATATACTTCTATTGTTTTGTGCATTATCCTTGGGTTTGGTGGCAAGGATTCATGACATATGACAAATATCAGAGAAAATATATTCTGTAACAATTGCTTTAGTGTCTTTGCTCTACGTAGGATTTTATAAATATTTAGCACCAAATGCTTATTGAAACTGAATGCTTTCATTAAACATATCATGAGTTCACATTGTCAAAATTAGTACTTATTTTCTCATTTCCCGTGAATTATGCACGGGTTTATGACTAGTATATATATATTTAGGAGAGGAAATAAAATTGATTTTGACCCAAACCCGGAAAATACCCGATTGACCCGCTCCAAATCCGATTCATTTAAAAAAACAAATATTTTTTAAAATCCAGCATTAATTGCTATTTCAATTACTTACTAATATTACCCTCGGAATTCAAAATTATTATTTAAATTCAAAATTTTATTTCCTTTAATTTCAGATTCCAAAAATATTGCATTAAATTCATGATTATTATTCAGAATTCAAAATTCAAATTTTAAAATTCAAAATCTTATTTACGAGATTCCGAAAATCTATATATCTATATCTATATAATAATAATAAAATTGCAACAAATTCTCCTAAAATCCTCTCGGTCTTCAAACTTTCAAATTTTAAAATCACATGCCTCAAATCCGTCCCTCAAAATCAGCCGTCACCACCACATTTCCTCTTCATCTCTATATTTCCACATTTCCTCTTCATCTCTATATTTTTTTTCTACAGCACTATCATTTTCTATGTTTAATTTGTTTTGATATAGGTTTTCTTTATTTATTTATTTTTCTTTTTGCAGGATATCGGTCTTTTTTGTTTCTTCCTCGACCGCCTCTGTCCGCCATGTATACTTACAACCGCCACCACCTTCCAGGTAAAATAGTTCTTTTGTCAAAATTTGTAGCATCTTTCATATAAATTTTCTATTTTATTTATTTCAATAAAATTTCCAATTTTGTTAATACACTATTTCAATTTATTTTACATTTTTTGTTTCTAAAAAAACGTATTTTACATTTTAGTATTTTTTTTTTTGTTCCTTTTTCGGTATAGTTATCATTTTTTTGGTTCTCTTCTCCTCCTTCCGCTTCTCTTCGTCGTGTTTCAACTATCTACAAGCCCCCCCTCCTTCAGGTATAATAATTCTTGTAGATCATGTAGTAAAAATGTCTTATGTTTTTTTTTCTAAATATGTGGTGATCTTTTGTTTATGAATAAAATCACTATAATAATCTATTGTTCTATTTTATTCATTTTGATAGAATTAGTTTTTTTTTATTGACGGTTATAAGTTATATCTATATCTATCTATCTATACTGTATATATATAGAAAAAGGAAGGGAAATAAATTTAATTTTGACCTAAACCCGCTAATTATACTATTGTAACCGCTTCAAACCCGGCCAGTGAAAGAAAACATAGTATCTCCTACTAATTGTGTTGGACAAAAAATTAAAATAAAAATTAGAGAAATAATGGTAGCTACTCAAATTCGTTCAGAATCTTTTGAATCTAATGCAATAATGGCGGTTGCTCAAATTTGTTCAAATTTGTTCAGAATCTTTTCAATTATGTGTTACATGTTCAAATTTTTTTTCTAAATTTATGTTTTAAAAAAATAACGCCGTAACTCTACCTTTCTCTCAACTTAAAACATGTGAATAGGGGTTTTTTTTACCTTAATTTTTTTTATTTACCCGTAATCTTTTTTTTGTTTGTTTGATTTCTATTCATTAACTATGTTCACACATTATTATCCATATTATGTTTTCTTTTTTTTTTCTTTATAATTTTTATCATAAATGATTGCCTCTTAATGTTGATTGATTTTTCGGGATATTGGAATGTTATATACGTAAAATATGTTTACAAGTTATGACCTAAATTATTATTTTTTTCTTTTTTTTAACCGTAATATTTTTTATGCATGTAATCTTTTTTTGTTTAGAATTTTATTCATTTATTACGTTCACACGTTATTACCCATATTATGTTTTTTCTTTTTCTTTTTTGTATACTTTTTATTAGAATTGATTGCCTATTAATGGTGACTGAGTTTTTGTTATTTGGATGCTATTCATTAATTATGTTTACACATTATTATCTATATTATGTTTTTATTTTGCGTTTTTTTACTGTAAAATTTTTTTACCTGCATTTTTTATGTTCACACGTTATTATCCATATTATGTTTCCTTTTTATTTATAATTTTTATCAGAATTGATTGTCTGTTAATGGCGATTAATTACTTACCTTTCCGGCAATGCACGAGATTCCCTAAAAAATGAATGAATTTGCATTAAATGTGTGCTTTTAGTTTTTAATTTTGAAAGGAATTAAATGTGTGATTTTGTCTGATTAATGAGATTTCTAATTTGAAATTCAAAATAAAAGAAAGAGTTCTTATGGTTGAGGGATTGTAGGGATCGAGTGATTTATGCGTTGATTAAAAAGAATTTTAATTTGAAATTTGAAATAAATGAAATTGTTATGGTTGAGAGATTATAGGGAGTGTGTTAATGTTGATTGATTTCTTATTTAATGCGTTGATTTTTTTTTTTTACTTGACTTGACTTGTCTATTTTTTTCCCTATTTTGGAGCCGATTCGAGAAATTTACTAAAATATGAATGTATTTGCATTAAATGTGTGGTTTTTATTTTATTTTATTTTTGGAAGGAATTAAACGTATTATTTTGTCTACACTAATGATAAATGAGAGTTTTAATATGAAATTTGAAATAAAAGAAAGAGTTCTTATGGTTGAGGGATTATAAGGAGTGATTTATGCGTTGATTAAGGAGGATTTTAATTTGAAATTTGAAATTTAATATAAAAGAAATTTTTATGGTTGAATATAAGTCTAGCCACTCACTTTTTCACCTAAATCCAAGATTTTTTTTAAATCTTTTTTGAGTCCGGGGGTGGTGGGTGGGTGGGTGGGTCTATTTCATCCATTAATCTAAAACACGACTATCTCTTTTCTCATAAATGTAGTATTAAATTTTTTATTTTGTTGCTTTGGCTTCAACCCATACCTTTCATCGTAGTTTGCTTTAAATGCATCATTTAAAATTTATTAAACCATAGGATAACGTAATCGTCTCTTAGTTGTTGAGTTTACTAAAATCAACTTAATGTGTAAATGTTCATCTACTTTTGTAGGGTCATAAAGTAAATAACGTTTGGAAGTTGATTGCACTGGTGTACCATATTCACGTCAGGGCATGTTTGCAAATGAGAGTTTGGATGTAGTATACTTTGGTGAAAAGATGATTTGGGGTGGGGGTTTGGTAGTGGGGTGAAGGGGACGGTTGGTGGTTAGGTAATTTGGTATTGTAGTGTATGTACATCATACCAATTGTTGTCTTATATGTCAATGATTTGTTGGATATATGATACTCCTAATACGTAATGATTTTCATTTGATATATATTTGAGAATGTCAATACTCATCACATATTTACGTTGAAAGTCCAAATTTATTATTTTTGCATAAATTAAATAACCTCGTGCATGGCATGGGTTTTAGGCTAGTATATATATATATATATATAATAATATAAAAAGATGGAGGAAGTAGTAGTAATGACTAAGTCAGTAATGAAGAGTGATTAACGAGAAAGAGAGATGGAATAAATTGTGTGGGGGAATATGTTAAAGGGCTGGACGGCCACGGATCTTTTTTTTTTTTTTTTCTTGGCCCAGAAATCTTTTGACGAAGAAACGGGGGCATTTATATCTATATCTAATAGTAGTACTAAGCAAAGCAGAGAGACAGACAGGAGGTAGTACGGCAACATGTTTTCTGCAGACTGGGCGGGTCAATCACGTGACAAATTTGTTGAGCAAAATGAAAGGACTTTGCCAGCACAGCAGCAAATGGTGGTGGGAACCCATCTTCATCCCCCCGTTCATTTAATGACCCAACGCTTTTTTTGCCGGTGCTGAGTTGCCCCGACACTCTTCCCTTCTATCGCTCCATATGGGAAGTTTGTGAGGTATTTTTTTTTTAATTTTATTTTAATTTTTATTTGGTACAATTCGTAATTTACCATTGAGAAATTTTAAAAGCACCCGCTCCATATTGTTTTTTTTTTTTTTAATTTTATTTTAATTTTTATTTGGTACAATTCGTAATTTACCATTGAGAAATTTTTATAATACACCAAATGTATATAAATGTTGTATCAAGTGAGATGCGTTACAACATTTTATTTGTAACATTTTATACGTGTTAAAAGTGTGTTATTATTTTTTAGTAAAAAGTGATAGTAGCTTACGAATTTTTTTATTATTATTATTTCAAAACAAGTAAAAATAAGACAATAATGTATGTCCACTTCTTCTCCTTCAACTTCTTCTTCTTATAATCATCATCATTTTCTCATCAATTTTCATCTCAATGTTTTAGATCCATTTCTTCAAAACAAACAAATCTCATATTGAACCAAATATCTCTCAGTTGGCATGCTATATCACTAGAAGATGCTGCATTTTTTATGGGAGGCTGTATTGACAGGGCAAAAAATTATCCACCCAAGACAACTGTAATCAATTGTTTATCAATGACCCATTTTGTCCCCATCAACATTCCAAATTCTCTTGGTAATGTTTATAATAATAATAAAATACCTATCTTCAATAATCATCTCTGACTGACCCTTCAATCTTCTCCTCCGTTTCCACCATTCTGCAACCTCCCCTCACCAATTTTTTTTTTTGGCAGAGGACCCCCACCATTTCCTCTCCACTTATAAAGGCACAAGCCATCTCCAAGTTTTGAGAATGATGATTAAAGATTAAAAATTTGAGGGCTTTAGATTAGGGAAGATGATGATGATGAAAAATTAGGAAGATGAACAAGAGTAAGGGTTTGAGGATGATGGAGTTTATGATTAAGGATGTGATGTGAAGGTTATAGTGATGATGAAGATGTAGAGTTTGATGAATGAAGGAGTGAGGATAGAAAAATTGAAAGATGAAAATGATGAAGTTGATAATATGATATGAAGATGAAGTAAAGATGATATAAAAAGCTAGAGACCTTTTTTGTAATATATTTTTAGAGTGGAAATACTATGAAAATATGGTGTGTAGGTAGGTATGGCGAAATTGTAATTAAGTATGTGGTGCAAATAAATAAATAAAAATATTGCAATTTAAGTGAGGTGTAAAAGTAGATTTGTATCATTAGGTGTGTTATAGTGTGTAAAGTGGTGTATGGGTAGATTAGGTGGAGTGTAAATAATAAACCCCTTTAAAAATATGTAGACACAAAATTTAAATTCATTTATATTAGATATTTTTTCATATATTGTTATCGATTGCATTTATATTAAGTTGTTTGACCCGAAAACACCCCCGAAATCTAAACACTCTAGCTGAACGGATGCACATTTAAAATTTGAATTGATGGATCTGAGCTATTATGAATTTGGGCCTATAATTTGACATTTTTCTCAATTCAAGTAATTTTTTTCTAATTAGTGGGCCTATATAAATTCAATAAAAAAATTTTAACACATTATATTAGAATGATTATGATTGGATTGGATCTACACGATTTTTTTTTACAAAAGATGTAATTTCAAACTCTCGCCGACGGTTGGGCTTTCCACCGCCGCCTAGTTGGCCTTAGCTTTGGGCCGGCCTTGCCTCTGAATCATGAAAGATGCCTCCAATTGCAGTCATTAAATCTTGGAAGGATGCATCTATGTTAAATTTTATGAGGCGTGTGTGTAAGGGAAATACTTCTGTGGTGAGGAAATTTGAAGAGAAGTGACGGATGAGACGATCAGAATCACATAGTTTAAATACAGAATAAAACTGTGTGGTTTGCACGGTGTATCTGCATCATGTGGAGATACCACACAAGAATTACCGGTGGGCAAGAGTCCTTCCACAAAGGTTTCACACCGGTAAATGGAGGCGGTGCTGCTAGTAATAGGTCGTTTGACTCACTGGATGCTTGATAAATAATGGGAAAAATAGAGACGTCTTTATACTTGAAAAAAAAAAAAAAAAAAAAAACTTGAGCATCTAGATTTCCAAATAGCCTTAAAGCTTGATAATTTTGACCTCTATTAAATACAAAATTGTTAAAAAACAAAATAGGAAAAGGGCAGCCGTAATCACGACTCCATCACAACCGCACTTCCCGTGGAACGTAGTTTCCAAAACAGCCAACATTACCTATTATAAAACTCCGTAATTCCATCATTTTTTTTTTTAAATAATAAAGAAATCAAAACCCCGACTGATTGATATATACTATAAATTCAAAGGAAAGAGGCAAAAGCCATTGAACAACAACAGGCGTAATTTGCGGTTACAACTTACCTACCAACTAAAGTGAGACGAAAGAGGGCGACGAGGATTTCCCTTTCCTTAAATACGAAGATTCGATTTTCAGCCATACTTCTCCAACAGCATACTCAGATTTAGAGTTTTTTCTAAGCTTGTTGTATAATATTCATTGGTTCGTGAATTTCCTGGTTTTGTTTAGTTTTACTTTTTGAAGAAATTTGGCGGGTTTTTTTTTGGTGGTGTATAATGGAGTGGCCTTCCTATTTGGATGAATATGAGAAGCTTGTGACTCGAATGACTACTCCCAGGTTAGCTTTATATGTTTATCCACTTGCCAATTATTTATTTATTTATTGCATCTTGCTTTGAAAATGAAAATCAAAGTTTTGAATTTGTTAGGAGACTGTAGTTATTTTGTCATTTCTCTTCTCTGTTTGTGATCTCGTTTTGAAGGATTGTTATCAATCAAGTGTTTGTTAGAAGTTGTAACTTTGTAAAATGGACTTAGCAAACTTTCTTTAAACGTGAAATACTAGTAAATGGTGTTGCCCCTATAAACTGACTTGAACATTCTGCTATGCTTTCAGAGTCCTGATTGATAATGCCGGCTGTGCCAATGCAACCCTCGTTATGGTAATTTCATCTTCTCACCCCCACCCCAAACCTCACCCAAAAGGTGTTTGATCCGCTACTAATCTGCCAAATTTTCCAGATTGACAGTGCTAGAAAACATGGGATCCTTCTAGAAGCAGTGCAACTTTTGACGGATCTAGACCTTTCCATCAAGAAAGCTTATATCTCTTCAGATGGCCGGTGGTTCATGGATGGTAAGCGATTCCTCTGAATCCCTTGCTACAAAGCACTAGCCTTAATTGTGGTATCATATTGTCTGCTCCTAACATGATCTAAATTTGTTTCCTTTTTTTTTCCTCTTGTGCTCACCAGTTTTTCATGTCACTGATTTGAACGGCAACAAATTAACTGACCAGAGTGTTATCAATTACATTGAACAGGTAATTCATTCAGTGTTCTGTTCTTGAATTTTCTGTTTTAGAAGATGATTATATTAGTTTTATTTAAAGGTTGTTGGTATTTGTTTACAGTCTATGGGTGCAATTCAGCAATCTAGTTCAAAATCAATCGAGGGTTTAACAGCGTTAGAGCTGAATGGAACGGATCGAGTTGGACTTCTGTCTGAAGTTTTCGCTGTACTGGCGGACTTAAAATGCGATGTGGTTGAATCAAAGGTGTGGACACACAATGGTCGCATAGCTTCCGTGATATATGTCAAGGATTGTGAGTCTGGATCCTCGATTGAAGCTCGTTTGAGAAATGTGCTCAAAGGAGATAATGATAGTAGGAGTGCAAAGACATTGTATTCTTTAGACGTTACTCATACAGAGAGGAGGCTTCATCAGATAATGTTTGCTGATCGTGATTATGAAAGGAAACCGATTATATGGACAAGTGGTGATTCCCCAATAGTGAATATCGACAATTGTTTGGATAGAGGCTATTCGATTGTCAATATTCATTGCAGGGATCGAGCAAAGCTTCTCTTTGACGTCGTTTGCACGTTGACAGACATGGGGTATCTCGTCTTCCATGCCACCATAAACACGGAAAGAGACAGTGCATGCTTGGTATGCATTTTAAGAAGTTGTAATTTTTGCTTGAATTCAGTTGTGATCAATGTTTCTCTTTTTTTTTTTTAATCATTGTTTGCTAATCTTGATTATAAATTTGGTTATTAGGAGTTCTTTATCAAACATGAAGACGGAAGTCCAATCAGTTCTGAAGCTGAAAAACAACGCGTTATTCTGTGCTTACAAGCTGCAATTGAGAGAAGGGCATCTGAGGTATAGAAATAGAAATAGTCCTTTTTTCTGCTTTTCACTTGTGATTTTAGAAGTGTGTGTTAAACTCAATCTGATTTGTATTCTTGGTTTCACAGGGTGTGAAACTAGAGCTTTGTACCACAGACAGACCAGGTCTATTAGCTGAAGTGATGAGAACATTCAGAGAAAGTAGTTTAAATATAGTCCGTGCCGAGATTTCCACGACGCAGGAAACAGCTAAAAACGTATTCTACGTAACGGATGCATCGGGCTATCCCGTTGATTCCAAGACCATCGAGGAGGTTCGACAAAAGATCGGGCTGAATAACTTAAGAGTGAAAGAATTGCCAGTGATGAATCTTGATAAAGTGGGCAGGGATGAGTCATCACCAATGATGGTTGGTGGGTTGCTATCACTTGGGAGTTTAGTGAGGAAAAATCTATTCAATTTGGGGTTGATCAGATCATGTTCTTGATTAAAGAAATGCCAAGTAGTTGGGGGTTTGCCTGTACCCCACCTCACCCTACCCTACCAAGTTGGCATATATTATACTTGAAGAATTCAGGGTTTGGGCATGTGTACATACTAGATATTTGGTAATAGTTTTATAGTATTGGTTAGGTAGAGATTTTTATAAGGTTGGGTTATTTCCATCATGATCAAGCATGCTTCTTTCACTCTTTGCTTAGAAGCAAATTTATCAAATTAAGAAAATGATTTTTTTTGGGGGGAAATAGCATATGCCTTTTCTTAAATTGAGATATTTTTTCTAAATTAATTAAGCTAGGGGAAATGCTGTGGTTGTGATTTGGCTGCAGTGTGTGTTGATATGTAACTTGGTTGTTCAATTTAGAGGCAGAGAGAAAGCTATAGGCAGTAGTAGTAGAATAGGGAATTATTTGTACACAGGACAAATTTGAAATACTACTGCTTGAAATATTACTATTTCTTTTCATTTAGCTTTCAAAATTCAATTTTCCAAATTTCAATTATTATGTGGAATTTGTATGTTGAATATTTGCCACCTGTGTGATAGCAACCAACTAGATTAGAACAACATTGATTTAGCTAATGTACAACCACGATTCATTGCAAGATAATTATACCAAATAAAATAATCCCTCCATTTTATTTTATCTGTAGCATAAAGAAGAATCACAAAGATTAAAAAGTAATTACTATGTCTTAAATATAATATTGGAAATGTAGTTTTTTTTATTGGAGATGTAAATAAAGAATTTTTATTATTGGAAATGTATTTTTTTTTTATTAAAGACGTAATATTTAATTGGTAAATGAGGAAAATAATAATAAATAACACATTGAAAATATAAAATGACAGATAAATAAAAACAGAGCAAAATAAAATATAACATATATAAAAAAACCGGAAGGAGTACATTATGTCCCTATATTTCAACACTCATCCAGAAGAGTGTATGGAACACACGTTGTTTGCATAATATAAGTGGAATAAGTTCTCATTCCAAATTGCATTGTGGAAATCTACTCAATTGTGGAAATGGAACCGTGCCTCAAATTCAATTAGCATACTACAGCTCGATTTCAATCTTCAATCATTCTTCATTTTGTGCATATTAATTTCTCTCATTAAAAAAAAAAAAAAAAACAAAAAAAAAAAAACTGCATTACGTGTGACGGACTTCGGATTAATATATCGTCGCGAGTAATCCCTAAATTGATATAGCAACAAATACATACAGAGAAGGCAAACGTTACCGGCCAGGAGCCCCACTCTAAGATCTAAGCCCGGACCTAAACCCCAAGTGGAAGGTCGGCTCAGCTAGCTTCTCAGTCCACCTCAGGTCGGCCAGGACGCAACTCTCGAGCCTCACAACCTAAGGGACTCTACGCAGGTCGGCCTGAGTGTCCTTTAGGCAGAGTAGCCCACGTGCATAGTTTATCAGATAAACATGAAAAGAATCCTCAGGCATAAATGCTCTGATCCTATCATTTAAATTACTATGATTATCTCCCACAATCAAGGAGATTAAACACTAATTATACATTCCTTAGGGAGCACGAAATTAGAGTCCACCAAGGACTCGGCCCATGCAGGCCTAGGGCATAAAACCCCCTATATAAACAATCCCTAAGGAACTACGAGGAACTTGATTCCTGACTCATACACATGATACGTAGGCAGTTTGAGATACAACATCTCAGACTTAATCTAAACATCATACAAACCGCCCCGCTTACATCTTTTCTACCTTTTTAGATCCTGAACAGGTTGTTACTAGGATAATACGGCCCAGAGTATTATTACCCGACGAAATCCAGCATCGTCAACGTGAAGTATCTACATTGTCAACGTGAGATGTATCCCACAATATCTTAAACGATCGACAAACCAATCAACTTCCTTCAACCTCGACTACCATTCCACAATCCATCCTTCTTCCCCAGCATCAAAAGCATCCAAAACTGAAGTTTCATTAAAGCTTGTTCAACAACAACAACAACAACAACAACAAAAAAAAAAAAAAAAAAAGAAAATGTAAAACAAAACAGTGTTCAAAATTTCATTATCAGTCTACCGTAATTAAAATAAAATAAAATTGAAAGTACTTGGACTCAAAATATTGAGAATTAATCTGTGTGTTCCCAGGGGAGAAGAATTCGGGTAGTACGACAAGCAAAATATTGGTGAAAGCTGCCCGACCCGGTCAAATATAGCATATAGCAATAGCACTTGACAAAATTAATGAATATGAGTACTCGCTAGCTGTCTTCATCCTGACCAAAAAAAAAAGAAAAAAAAAAGACACCACACCCGACATTCAATACTTTCTTCAAACTTATAACAAAGTGATTTTGTTTCATTATTTTTATGCTTTGGACTTGTCCTACATTGTTTGGCTGTTAGCCAACGCAATATACCCTAATATTTGAATCATGGATCCTCTGTCGTCAAACTGGCCATATGGAATGTTGTGAGATAAGGCGTATAATACAACACCACGTCGTTCTGAAGTTATACACTTGCACAGCATGGATACTGTATTGGCTTTACAATAGGGGATCTCAATTGGTCAATTCTAATATTTGAAAGGAAACTCTATTCGTGATACTCATTTGTTAGGGAATTATCACTTGTTTGAATCATATTACAGACATATTATCAATTCAATTCTTTTAAATCCATCCCTATTGTGTATCCAATCCTTCATGCATGGGTGTTAAAGTGCATATCACTTATTCACGTGATAAAACACACAAATACACATGAAAACTTCGTCTTTAAAGTCTAGCATTCGAACATTTCATGAAAAAACACAAACATACGTAAAAACTTTGACTTTAAAGTCCTAACCGTTCGAAAATTAGTTATGGCATACTAGCAACACTGGCTCTAAAGGAAAAAATTTTCATTGAGAGCCAAAAAATATTAATACCATATAAACAGGTAATTAAAAAGATATTAATCAGGAGTGATTATAACCGGTGCTACATATGTAGCTGGACGGTGATACATCCACTATACATAGTTGGGTAGTTGACATTCACTACACATCCTTGTTCATTCATTTTAATTGATACACTTCAATCATTCGTCATCATTTATGTAGTGTATGCACACTACACAATATGTGTTGTGCATATATCATTTTCGTATGCAGCTACATACTAGCTATTCTAAGTATATTCTAAAATCAAACTTTGCTTTGATATTGAAGTAGAGAAATTAGAATACTCAAAAGATTGGTTTGTTATCCCAACCCCATATAACCAAAGAAGATGTAGAAATGCACATTTCTTAAGGTATGTCAAAAAGGATAACGACCGCACAAGCTGCAGGGCCAAGGGGCAAATCCTTCTAGTAGCATCAATTTAGAACACAGTTGCACTTGAAATATGCATGTGAATGGCTCTTTCCAATTAATACTCCAATATTTCAATGTTGAATCTGGTTGAAAGTAATTAAGACGATGCATTGTTCACTACTTTTACTTTATATTTTTTCACTTTAATTATTGATCATAGTTCTATATATTGTAATTGTAACGACCCGACCTAAATTTTTGAGATATATGAAATGATTTTGAAGATGGAATGATGAATCAACCATGTATGGTTTTAAAAAAGCTTCATAAGGAATCAAACCAATATAGTTTTATTAAATATTTTTAAGAAAAAGACAACAAAAATGTTGTTTTGAGATGTTTAAAGTCAGTTTTCAAAACTTTTAACAATATATCTAAAAGACAACAAATTTCTAGACATGAAGGTAATAACATATCTTTAATAGTTACAACAGAAGAATAATGTCTTTACAATAACAGAATTTCCAGAATAAAAGGCATTACAGACAAATAAGTACAAACAGTGTGTTCGAAAGACTTTAATAATGTTACGGTTCCCTAGACAGAAACCTCACTCTCGGGTCAGAGGGGAGAATTCAGATTTCAGATTCAGTGTAGTGAGTTTTCGGGAATCCTCGGCATCAGGCCCTACTCCTAGGCTATAATAGGGAGTACATTTTCATATGCCGAAGCCGGTCAGGAAACTGTCTGCAACCTCAGACAGTTTCAGAGTTCCTTCTAGGGACACAAACAGATAGAACCGTATCATTATTTACGGACTTTCAGTAAATTATCAGTTTCGTTATTTTATCATTCAGTTAAGCTGCAAGCTTTGTTTTCAATGCAGAATTAAATTACAGTTGCATTCCGTGTTTTCTATTAAATATTTTCAGTACACATAAACTGCACTATTAACAGTACAAAAATTTACAGTATATATGCATATAATAGTTTTCAAATTAACACTAAGGAACTCTAAAAACTTGCTCAGTGGTTTTTTTAGTTCCCTTTTGATACTTAGACACTGCTTACGAGGCATTCATGCTCACTCCTTCAGTTATTATATTTTTCAGATAAAATTCAGGGTATCGAGAATGTGAAGAGACAATGTTTGGCTCGCTATCCTAGATAGTTTTGTTAGAGAAGATGTGTGGAACCACGTGTTCATAGAAGAGAGAGTAATGATCCTGATTTTTCCACAATGGAGTGTTGGTGGAAGTAAAAAGTTACGGATTACAGAAATGTGAACAGTCCATTAGGTTAGGTCTTTTGAGGTTCTTTTGATGATGTAAAAGTTAGGGCATGAACCCAGTAGTATTGTATTTTCCTTAGTGTAATATGATATTATTTATATTATTGTGATTTTAGTTTTTCTGATTTTCCAACAATAGGCTTCGTGATTCGAAATTTCGGTTTCGGATCATGGCCGAACGATCCGGTTCCGGGTAATTAAGGAAAATCCGGGTCGGGTCGTTCCAGTAACAACCCAATTCTAGGAGAGGTAAATGATGCTCTCGGCACATGGATAATCCGTCAGAATTACACACGTCAGCATTACATTACAGTGATATCATAACAAATTTTTCGCTAAAACATTAAAGAAGCAACGGATCAGAGTCAACTTCCCCAGAAAATAAATGAACAATGTGGTGATTTACAACCGACAAATGAGTGTTTAACATGCGGTGCTGGTCCGGCAAAGCAGTAATCGTGTCATTCGAGACATCTTCCTCTGAGACATATACAATCCCAATAAGACAACTATCATAAATAGCAACAACAAGATCCTTACACTACAAATTTCACTGATACAGAACATCGAACATCAACCATAATCCTCACCCTACTCACACATACTAAAAGAAATGATAGGTACGAGCACTAAGAACTACACCTGCTAAACAACAAGGGCACCGCCCCTACGTGACAACAAAGGAAATAATAGGAATTTCCAACTGGCACATGGAGAATCTATAACCAGGACTCTTATTCATCATCATTGACATCACATTCCTTTGAAAATGTTAAATAAGAGGTGAACTGACAGTTCAGTCAGAAAAAACATAGTCAAGACGGAATAGTAAAGATATGTGAAAATATTTTCATATTTCTATAATCTTTAGTGACTTTTATACTGGAAATAAGGATAATAATAATATCAACAAGGAAGTATCTACATTAAGTGAGCGGTAAAGCGCGACAATAAATGGAAAATCAACAAGAAATAACTGGGGTCAGTCCTGTTGCTCGGCCATGCTGAAATGGAGTGTTTTATGCCCCATGTATCAACACCACCGGTACACTGGAGAGCTCTCTGCGAGTGAGGCGACAATCAAGACCTCGAGACCTGGGAAGGTCTAAAATGCCTTTAGTTAAATATAGATAAATATATCAATCAATACATCGTATGTAATAAACAATAATAATGAAATGTATAACAATAAATGTTTTAACATAAAATGTATTTTACAAATCATTTCTAGTTAAAAACCTATTGCCTCTCGGTGAACTTATGACCAGTCTCATCACGAATTCACGATAATAAGTTAGTTTGAGATTACGATATGGTCAAACCCATGTTATTGAAAGTTAATCATTGTGTTAATTAATATTCAATTGAAACCCATTTTATTCTCATTAATTAAAGACAAATGGACCCGAACCCGGACCCAAAAAAAAAAAAAGCATATAAAATCTCATAGTAGTAATAGTAGATTCGTATCAAGACATGTCTCGTGCCGTTGACTAAAATCGCTAGGGAAAGCAAAAGGTTAAAATGAGTTGGAGCCTGAAGGCGTTGCGTGCCAGCACGTTTATTGGGGCAAGAGTCACATGCAGTCGAAGAAAATTGTAGCAGCAAGCAAAAAATATCACCAGAGATCACATGGTAATAATGTGAGGAATTTGTAAGTCTTACCATCCCCTAAAAAAAGAAAATGGAATTTTTATGGGGTGTATTCCCATAGTGTGTAGTATACATTTATTTTCATTTCAAAATACGAATGTTTTATTGTGAAATAAAAAGGGAGTGTTTTTTTTAGTTTAAACATGTGTTTTAAAATCAAAATAGATGTATCTTGCACAATACGGATATATCACCAATGATAATAAACATGTAGAGTGATACATAGAGTATATCTAGGGGTGAATATATTTTATTCTATGCAGGGGCGGATTTAAGAAGGAGGGAGGGGGGTCAAGCGCCCCCCCTTAGATCCGGAAAACACACTATTATGTATGTTGTGTATTTTTTTTTGCCCTTCCTAAAAATTTACACTATCGCCCCCCCTTACCCGGGATCCTGTGTCCGCCCTTGATTCTATGGTGTGACACATGTCATTTAATGAGTACACATTAATCAATGATGAAAATAATGTTTTTTTTTTAGGGGTTAAAAAAACAATAATGTAATTTTAAAGAGTAAATATATCAATTTCCAACATTTAACTCAAGTTTAATCGATATAATTAATATTTTTTTCCGACTCATATTCAATTAAAAAATAGTTTTAGGTGTAAACAGACTTTTTCATAAAATATCATTTTCATCGTTCCCATAATTAAAAGACTAAATGCTCCTATGATAGGCAAACTGCAGAATCAGCAAATTATCTACGGGACAAGATCCTGTAACCGATGCTTTTGGAATCTAATTAACCAGCCATTCTCCGACAATTACTTTGCTTTCTCTAAAGTTTTGTACTGTTATTTTGACCTCTTCCTATTTGCCAGCCATAATGTAGGGTAACGTAATTCTAAGACTCTGTATTCGATTCAACCATTTTTATATGTATCACGTAAAAAAAAAATAGTTTTTCTCCTATATGCATATTCAAATATTTTCGACGGTCGAATCTAATAAAAACTCGATGCATATATGTATATTATCTTTGATTATATATATATTTTTTTTTGGACAAGATTAACTTATACTCATCATTATGTTGCGAAAGAAAATAAAATAAAAGAATTTGATACACCTTCTATAATGATTGAATTTATAATCTTTTTTTTTTACTAATAACCGATCTCCTTGAATTTTTTTGATGATATATACATAAACATTAAACAACAATAGGATGAAAGGTCAAAATTCGATTTGACTCTCACTAATCAGTTCAAACCCCATTAGCGTAGGATATCCTTAATTAATTGTCTCTATATATATAATAATCTCCTGTCATTCTCCTTCAAAATGTCATTTTATGATCATTATTAAGAAACTGACAAATAGAGTATCGAAGAACCCACAAAAACCCTACATTGAAGGTATGTATCTTGGTTTATCTGCATGCCGGACGCAGGATCCCAGGTGAGTGGAGGCGATATTATGGGCAAGTGTAAACTTTTAAGAGGGCAAAAAAATACACAACATACATAATAGTGTTTTTTCGGATCCGAAGAGGAGCGATTGCCCCCCCTAACACCTATGTACATCCGCCCCTGCTTATCTGTCTAAGTCACTGCATGCATACATACATACTCCATCCGTCCCGTATTATAAGTCATTTTGGACTTTTCACACAAATTAAGAAAAATCATAAATGAGTTGTTTTTTAATATTCAAAGTAAAATAGTGTATTGGTTTTTGAGATTGACTTATAATATTGCATTGTTTAGTGTGAAAATGAAAACAATGCATTAATCTTATATTGAAATGTGTGAAGGACTTATATTTTGAAACACCACAAAAAAGTTAAAAAGACTTATATTGCGGGACGGAGGGAGTACAATACAATTTTACAATATACATGTACAAGACGTTGACTATTTAGCACGGTAGAGTACAAGAAAACAAACTTATTATAAAACAAGGACGGAGCCAAAAATTTATTTTAAGGCGGGGTAATGGACTATCTATGTATTTTCGGGTGGGCTCATTAAAATGACTGATTGTGTTTGCCTGAATTACATATATTTTTTTTGTGTACCAAAAATAACAACCACGTAGGCTTAGCCACCCTAAGCCCACAACATGGCTACGTCTTGCTAAAAATGCAAAATACCTATATATATATATATATATATATATATATATATATATATATATATATATATATATCTGTCCTAGGAAAAAGATGATTTGTTGAGAAACTATGGGGGAGTAGATGACTTATCGTTTCTCATGATATATTTCTTTGTCTTGGCCAAGAAAAAAAAACAGAGAAATAATGGATTTAAAGAAGAAAAATATCATTTTTTCCACATAATCAAACATGTTTAACTCGAGAAAATAATATTGATTTGTGTAATGTGGTTTCTATCGGCACCTCGTATATACTATCGGCGTTTCTTTATTTTTTATTATTTTTCATTTACTTTCAGCACCACAAATGTATTTATTTATTTTTATTTTCGGCACCACACTATTGACGTTCCTTTTCGATAATAATGTGAGTGGACAGCCGTTTTTCACTTTGTGAAAATTTTATAATTACAACGTCGGTGTCACTGATTTTATTGTCGAAAACCAATGGCACTGCCAGCGACGTTATTAGCGGAAACTAACATCAGTGTCACTGGCGTTAATTTACATAAGAATAATCGTGATTCTCAAAATAACTTTTTGAATGCCGGAAGTAATCGTGGTATCAACAGTAATAGTGCTAATAGAAGCTGTCTTTTTGTAATCATGCAAGATTTATAGTGTTACCAGTAGCCCAATAACACACCGATCCATATGTTTGAAGACATTCCGGCCTGCATAGAATTAATTCAGAATTGAGGCTGCTGTCATGGCTTAACTTGAGCTTATTGGGTCCTTTAAGCCCAAACTTTTAAAACGTTCTTTTTCCTTGAGAAATGAATTCAAGCTTGGACACACGTATTTTAATTCAAACCTTGCCCTTGACAAAATTTGCCTTAAAAACCTGAGTCTCAGTTATGAATCATAAACCCGCATACACAAGTATTTTTGACATCATCAATAAAACAACGTAGTTTTGAAAAAAAAAATTATTTTTATATCATTTTTACATTTTAATTGTGTATTAGATCAATTATACTTGTGACACCTGAAGGGCTTGGCACGCACAATCCTATCCGACTCCGAGTTGAAAAATTTTATAATACAACCGTTGTAGCAAGGTTGTACCAAGTGGCATACATTACAACCATTCATTTCTAACCTCTCACACACGATAAAAGTGTATTATGTGAAAGAGAGTAAAAATGAGAGGCTCTAATGTATGTCACTTGGTACAACCTTCTTACAACCGTTGCACCATAAAGTCTCTCCTCCGAGTTTACTCCTTACACTTCGGACATCTGTCCGTAGCATCTCAAAGAGGTGGCCTTCCCAAGGCCAGAGGAATGGTGACAACAGTAACATAAATTAAATGTTGGTTTTTAGAGCCTTTCTGCTAGTTCCCTTAAGGATTGGAATTAGAGCGTCGCACGATGGAATGATTTTGTAGTCTCTCAATGGTCGTTGAGGAATTAATGCTCGTCAAGAGAAGACGGATATATAGTAAGTTACCCGCTTGTAACAAGTTTTTACAGGACGTAAAGAAAGAAATGAATGAATGTTCTTTTGGGAAACTTAAAAACAATACACCTACCGAGATGAAAGACAAAAGTGATTCTTGTAAGGCTACTACGTAATGGCATGTTTGTTACAAATGAATGGATTAACTTTTCATTCTATCCAATGTTTGTGTACGTTTATAAGTTAATGGAATGTAATGAAATTTTATTCCAATTGAATGAAAAATAATCATTTTCATTCCCCCCCGAAATTGGATGGAATGTGATGGAATGAAATTAAAATCGACAAAACACGTGAGTAGTGGGTAAGAAAAACGTGAGGTTGAGTGGGTGGTGAGGTGGGGTGCGGTGAAGTTGGGTAGGTTGTGGGGTAGGATAGGGTGGGTAGGATATGGTAGGATGGGGCGATGGGTGTTGTAAGGTAAGATGGGTGGTGGATAGGGTAGGGTAGGGTAGGGTAATGTGAGATAAGGTAGGGTATGGTATGATGGGATTATGGTTAGGGTAAAGTAAGATTGGGTGGTAGGTATGGTAGGGGTGGGTGATATGGGGTAGGGTGTGATAGGGTTAAAGATGAGAGATAATATGTAGGTTGGGCAGGGCCGGCCCTATAGTGAGGCCGGCGAGACCTGGGTCTTAAACCCAACGGTGTCGGTAGGCCCAACGGTATATGTTTCGCTAAATGAAAAGAAAAAATTCGTGTAGATTTAATCAGATTCAACCTAATATAATATGTTAATTTTTCTTTTGATAAAGACACAATTTTTTTTTACACCAATCGATAAAGGTTCCAATAAAAAAATTTACTTGGCCCAAAAAAAAAAAGACATACCAACAAGTTTTAATAATTTATTGTATTTTTGGATGTTAAAAACGCGATAAGTGTTGGAAAAAATGTAGTACTTAGGATTTGACAGAGAATTAGAAACTCCAAAACACGTTAATAACATTGTCTTTTAAGAGATGTTTCGTCCACACGATTTGCCACTAAGGGATCAAATGAAAATCTCTTTCGGGATACAATGGAGGTGTTTGATTTAAACAGTGACTTGTTTGAATCAAACTCGATGACACTCAAACTTTTTCTAATGATGTTGTCAAACTTATGAATTTCCGTCTGCATATTTATGCCTTTTATAGGTTGCAAGTACCCCATAAACGAATGGAGGTACTCCTTGCACGAAAGGGTAGGGTTGTCACTGTTCACCGGATGAAAGCATGCAAGCCTTACACGAAAGGGTAAATACATATCTGTTCGATGAACTGATGCATGCATTGGTCTGTACATATCAGGTCGAACCCCGTTTCGTTGCGATAACATTAATTCGTACAGCAACTCGTATGCAAACGATAACCAAAATATTTATTTATGAAAAAATATCTAACAATAAGTATGTTTTTAAAAAAAACAACTTCAACTAAAAAGCCCAATTCGGAGACTTGGTCTTAAGCCCAAAAAAAACGAGGGCCGGCCCTGAGGTTGGGGTGTGCAGTGGCGGGGCGACCTATGCTAAGGCCAGCGAGACCGAGTCTTAGGCCCAGGTCATCGGAGGCCCAACGGCATACATGTTTCGCTAAAAGAAAAAAAAAATTTCGTGTAGATTTAATCCAATTCAACCTAATATAATATGTTAATTTTCTTTTTTGATAAAGACCCAAATTTTTTTTTTACTCTAATTGATAAATGCCCAATAAAAAATTTTACTTGACCAAAAAAATAGATATATACAAACAAGTTTTATTATTTTTTTGCATTTACGGATGTTAAAAACGCGATAAGTGTTGGAAAAAATGTAGTACTTAGGATTTGACAGATAATTAGAAACTCCAAGGCACGTTAATAACGTTGTCTTTTAAGAGATGTTTTGTCCCACACGATTTGTCACTAAGGGATCAAATGAAAATCTCTTTCAGGATACAATGGGGGTGTTTGATTCAAACAGTGACTTGTTTGAATCAAACCCGAGAACACTCAAAAATTTTCTAATGATGTTGTCAAATTTATGGATTTTCGTCTTCATACTTATGCCTTTTATAGGTTGCAAGTACCCCATAAACGAATGGATGTACTCCTTGCACCGGATGAAAGCATGCAACCCTTACACAAAAGGGTAAGTACATATCAGTTCGAAAATGCGTGTATCTGAAAATGCATATCCCTTCATGAACTGATGCATGCAGTCGTTGCGATAACATTAATTCGTACGGCAACTCGTATGCAAACGATAACCAAAATATTTATTTATGAAAAAATATCTAACAATAAGTATGTTTTAAAAAAAAAACAATTTTAACTAAAATGCCCAATTCGAGGGCTTGGTCTTAGGCCCAATACAAGCGAGGGCCGGCCCTGTGCGGTGGGGTGTGGTAATGTTTGGTGAGACGATGTGTTGGATGGTAGGGTTGTGGTGTATGGTATGGTATGGTAGAGTGAGGTGGTGGATGAGGTTGAGTGAGGTGGCGTAGGTTATGTAAGGTTTGGTTCGGTAAAGTAATGTATGGTTGTAAAGTAATGTGGGGTAGGATAAGATGATGTAGGTAGAGTGTTATGAGAGATTGCCACGCTCTTAATGTATAAGGAAATATAATAACACCTTAACTAACACCGATTGATTTTAGTAGAATTAATGGCAAATGTTTGATCTTTACATAGTGTTAGATCCAGATGTCATGAGATCGAACCATGGTGTTGAGAGAGATTTCCCACACTTGAGGGGGCGTGTTGAACCTCAATTCTATTGTGTAAGTGTTGGAGAGATTGCTTTCACTCTTAATGTATAGGGAAATATAGTAGCAAATTTACTAACACCAATTAGTTTTAGTAGAATGGTAAGCGCTTGATCTTAACATTGTATCAGAGCCAGAGGTCATGAGATCGAACCCTGGTGTGAACATTAATTTCACAATTTATATAGTGCAAGTGTTGGAGAGAGATTGCCCACACTTGAGGGTGTGTGTCTGTGTGTTGAACCCCAATTATATTGTGCAAGTGTTGGGAGAGATTGTCCACACTCGAGGGGGGGTGTTGGGAGAGATTGCCCACAATCTTAATGTATAAGGAAATATAGTAGCACATTTACTAACATCAATTGATTTTTGTAGAATGGTAAACACTTGATCTTTACATGGCATCGGAGCCACGATTCCCAAATTCCCATCCGGAATGTGACTTCTTCTCCCCATCACTAGTTTATAAATGATGTTGTGATGAAAGACGATGGGGTCGAATTTTCTCTCCCTACACCTGGGGGTCCATCATTGCCGGATCCACCAGTTGAGGGGGGATGCACGGTAAGCGCTTGATCTTTACATGGTATCGGAGCCACAATTCCCATCCGGCCGAGGGGAATGTGACTCATCCTCACCATCACCAGTTTATAGATGATGTTGTGATGGAAGATGAGGGGGTAGAATTTTCTCTCATTACACTTGGGGGTCCATCCCCATCATTGCCGGATCCATCAGTTGACGGGGGATGCACGGTACAGATGATATAGTTACAAATAAGTCAGTTGAGACAACACCTTCGCCACCACCTCGACAACAAGGTGAATGTGTGGGAGAGTTGGGTGGGGGTAGACGATAGAAAATTCCAAATTCACGGTTTCAGGATATTGTGACACACACTTTGGTTGACAAGTAAAGTCCTACTCCATGCTCCTCCATTCCATATACGTCCTCAGGTACTCTATATTCTATTATGCATTTTGTTAACTATGATTTGTTTTCTAATAAACACCGGAAGTACTTGGCAGCTATTACAGTTGGTAGTCCTCCAAAATCTTTTAAGGAGTCCATTAAGCATGATGGTTGGCATAAGGCTATGGTTGAGGAGGTTCGAGATTTGGAAGGCCAAGGTACTTGGGTGTTACAGCCACTTCCTCCAGAAAAAAAAGCGTTGGGGAGTAAGTGAGTGTATACGGAGAAGTATGATGCACACGGAACGTTGCAGCGGTTTGGGAACCATCAGATTGAAGGAATCGACTATACTGAAACTTTTCCTCTTGTGGCCAAGATGATGATTGTATGTACATTTTTGAGTGTAGTTGCGGCCAAGAATTGGGACATTCACCAAATGGATGTCCATAATGCTTTCTTGCATGGCGATTTGCAGGAAGATATTTATATGCGGTTTCCTCCGGGGTTCGAGAAACAAGGTTCGAACCTGGTATGTCGGATGCAGAAATCTCGTTATGGATTGAAACATGCACCACATTGTTGGTTTGCCAAGCTTGCTTCTGCTCTTCAGGAATACGGATTTCGTCAATTCTATTCGGACTATTCTCTATTTTGCCTACATCGCAGTAAATTAAGCTCTATGTTCTTGTGTATGTCGATGACACGATCATGGCCGGAAATGATAAAGTGGCTCTAGCTATTTTTAAACAATATTTGGGGAAGTGTTATAAAATGAAAGATTTGGGAATCCTTAAATACTTCCTTGGGTTGGAAGTCATATGAAATAAACAAGGGATATTCTTGAGCCAATGCAAATACGCCATTGATATTATCCATGAGATGGGGCTGTTGGGTGCCAAGCCTGCAGACTTTCCTATGGAGCAGAATCACAAATTGGTGTTAATATGGGGGACCTTTGTTGGATGATCCCGAGAAGTATCGACTCTTGGTGGGTCGTCTCTTTATCTCGGTGTGACTAGGCAGGATTTGGCCTATTCTCTGCATATTTTGTCTCAGTTTATGCAGGCACCAGCATTGAGCATAGGGAAGCCGCATTGAGACTGGTTCGTTATCTAAAGATGTTACAGTATAAAAGCTGATGGGAATGCTGAGTGCACTTTGCTGATCAATCGAAGATATCGCTGACCTACTGACACGACATGAACACCCGGCGACTCATCGACACTACGAAGACTCAAAGACACTGCTTGATCAATTTGATATAATGTTATATAGAAAGCGGTAATCTAGTTGTAATCTGTTGTAACCGTTTGTAACCAACTTCCAACTGATTCATGAGGCGTATGAAGCTATAAATACCCATGATCAGCCACATTGTAAATAACTTGAAACTTTTACTTGATCAATAATAATTCCTCATTTTATTTTGTTTGTTTGTAATTCTACAAACTTCATCATGGTATCAGAGCAGAAATTTAAGAATTTCTAAAAGCTTTCTTGCACTTTTTGAAGAAACTTGAAAGTGTTCTTCATCTTTTTTCTGAGTTTTCAGTTTTTTGAGAGTAAACTGTTATCATTTTCCTTTTTTTGGTCAGTTCTTGATCAAATTTTCTCCATTATTGTTGATTTGAGAATCAATTCTGAAATTCTTGATCGCCATGGCAACTAAGAAACAAGAAATAAGCCCCTCAAGTCCATTCTATGTTCATCCTAATGAGAATCCGTCTCTGGTTCTTGTTCAGCAACAACTACAATCCCTGGAAAATGTCCATGGAGATAGTGTTGATCACCAAAAACAAAATTGGCTTCGTAGACGGCACAATTAAAAGGCCAAAAGCAGATTCAACAGAATTCCATGCGTGGAGACAATGTGATACAATGGTGAGATCATGGATCTTAAATTATGTTGAAAACACCATTGCACAAAGTTTGATGTACTTCAAGAATGCAAATGCATAGAAGAATCTTGCAGCAAGGTTTTCAAATGTTGATGCATTAAGACTTTCAGATCTTCTTGAATGAATGCATCTAATCAAACAGGGCACGTATTCTGCCAATCAATATTTCACCAAATTAATGATTCTTTAGGAAGAAATCAAGACCATCAGGCCTGTCACATTCTGTTCTTGTGATCCTCAATGTCACTACAATGCAATCAACAATATGATGGATCATATGGAAGCTGAACATGTCATGAAATTCCTTATAGGTTTAAGGGATGATTTTGAACCAATGGTCTCACAGGCAATGCTGATAGTGCCTTTTCCAGAAATTCATGATGCCTTTGCAATGGCAATCAAGTTTGAGAGACGGAAGTCATATGTGGCATACAAGGCCAAGAATCAAGATTACATAGTCCTATTGTCACAAAAGAATGGACATGGACACAATCAGACTGTCAGCAGACCTAACTTTGCTGCAAATCCCAGGCCTAAAAATCCCAAAAATATGCAATGTAGTTTATGTGGATTCAATGGCCATACTGAGGAGACTTGTTACAAGAAACATGGTTTTCCTCCTGGTTTCAAGTCAAAAAGGGCAAATATGGTAGTAGAGGAGCAATCAGTAGAATAAGATCAGGCACCAAGCAGGTCTGCTGGATTAGGGTTTCCCAATCTTACTGCACAACAACTTGACAAGTTGATGGCTCTGCTGAATGTTCATCCTAGACATGCAGGATTTGCTGTTGGCCAACCTGCTGATAATGTCACACATTACTCACCTGCTACAGGTACATGTGACCTAAATTTAGTAAGATCAATACAATAGATCTTGGACTCTGGTGCCACAAATCACATTGTAGGATCATTGGATCTATTAGGTAATCCCAAACCTTCATCTGGTATAAAAATGGGATTACCTAATGGAAACAATGTTTCTGTCACACATATAGGACAAGTGAGGATTAGCACTCAACTGGTCCTACATAATGTGTTTTTCATTCCTAGCTTTAAGTATAATCTTTTATCCTTGCCTTCCTTTATTAATCATACACAAGGTGCATCTGTTTTTTTTTCCTGCTAACAAGTGTGTTTTGCAGGACAAGAACAAGAAAATGATTGGTTTAGCTGACTTACACAGAGGACTTTATGCACATGGACCAACCAATAAGACTTTCTGTTACAAATGCTGTAGAAAATCACACTCTATCGATAGACTAGATGATGCACTTTTATGGCACTCTGAGACTTGGACATTGCCGGACAAAAGGCGCAAGTCATCGATTCATCAATCATTGATGTCAAATTTTGTAATCATGATCTTTGTTATGTCTGTCCTATGGCTAAACTGAAGAAAAATCATTTTCCTTTAAGTACAGCTGCTGTAAATGCTACTTTGATCTTGTTCATATGGATATTTGGGGTCCTTTGAGACAATATACTGTAAATGGACAACAACATTTTCTTACTGTTGTAGATGATTTTTCTATATTTACTTGGGTTTTTCTTACGAGGCTTAAATCTGAAGCCTCTGACCTTGTTAAATCTTTTGTTAAATTTGTTTCTACTCGGTTTCATAAAATCATTAAAGTAATTAGATCTGACAATGGTGCAGAATTCCAACTTACTGACTTTTATGCTCAACAGGTATCATACATCAGACATCCTGTGTAAGTACACCTGAGCAAAATGGTATTGTTGAAAGAAAACATCAGCATCTGCTGAATGTTGCAAAAGGTTTGAGGTTCCAGAGTAATCTACCAATTGAATATTGGAGTTTTTGTCTTTTACACGCTGTAAAGTTGATTAATGTCACACCTACACCACTGATGAAAGAAAGCGCTCCACATGAAGTTCTTTATGGCACCAAACCATACTATTATGTGTTTAAAGTCTTTGGTTGCCTAGTTTTTTCATACACACTTCAACAATATAGGACCAAATTTGACTCAAGATGTAGAACTTGTGTCTATCTTGGGAATTCAACCACCTCCAAAGGTGTTATTCTCTTATATATTACCAAGAAAGATATATTTGTTGCTAGAAACACTCAATTCCAAGAAACTTACTTTCCTCTTTTCCAAAGGTCTTAGGAAAGCCTAGATATCTAGCTGACATGCCTGTTCCTTTGCCAGTAATGGACAGTTTTGATGACCTGCTGAATGAGTCAGCAGACCAACCAACAGTGGGATCAACAGCAGCTGATACATCCAATGCAAGGCATGAACCTGTAAATCAGGCACCTGAACCCACACAACTAAGAAGGTCCACAAGAACAAGGAAATTACCAACCTTTTATCAATGGGGTGCTCATAATGTTCAGCACACTCCACATCTGATGAGTGCAGTAATGAGTCTGGACAACCTCTCAGCAGACTATGCCAGAATTAATTATATTGATGCTGTTAAAGATCCTAAGACCTACAATCAAGCCCTCAAGCATGATGAATGGAAGGAGGCAATGAACAAAAAGATTGAAGCCTTACAAAAGACTCACACATGGGAGATAGTTGATCTGCCCCCAAGCAAAAAACCTATTGAATGCAAATGGGTGTACATAATCAAATACAATCCTGATGGATCAGTAGAGAGATATAAAGCTAGATTACTAGCAAAAGGCTACACTCAAACATATGAGATTGATTATCAAGAAACTTTCTCACCAGTTGTCAAGATCACTACAGTTAGAGCCTTACTTGCAGCAGCAGCAGCCAACAACTGGCACTTACATCAGATGTATGTCAATACTGCTTTTTTACATGGAGATTTGTATGAAGAAGTATACATGCAATTACCTCCGGGCTGTGCAGCAACTAAACCAAATCAAGTTTACAGGCTTACTAAGTCATTGTATGGCCTCAAGCAAGCCAACAGACATGGAATTGCAAGTTGACTGAATCTTTGGAGGCTCACGGATTCACTCAATCCAAAAATGATCACAGTTTGTTTACCAAAGGGTCAGGACAGTCCTTTATTGCTTTACTAGTCTATGTTGATGACATCATAGCAGCAAGCCCTAGTGAAGGGTTGATTCAGCAAGTAAAGGATGCTCTACATCAGCAGTTCACCATCAAAGATCTTGGAAATTTGAGATATTTCCTAGGCATTGAAACTGCTAGATGTCCAAAAGGCATATCCATTTCACAAAGAAAATACACACTTAACCTCTTAGAAGAATCTGAATTTTTTGGAGCCAAACCAGCTAAGACACCTATGGAGTCCAAGCAGACCTTACAACATGGTGATTCACCACTTTTAAAAGACAACACTGCATACAGATCCCTAGTAGGTAAATTAATTTACCTCGCTTTTACCAGACCAGACATTGTCTTTGCAATCCAACAACTAAGTCAGTTTTTGGACACTCCTACTGAAAACCGTATGAGGGCAGCTTATAAACTGCTGAGATACTTGAAGACCAATCCTGGCCAAGGAATCTTCTTCCCAGCAGACAATAATCTTTTACTTAAGGGTTTTACAGATAGTGATTGGGCTGGCTGTCCTGAAACAAGAAGATCAATATTAGGTTACATGATGTTTCTAGGAGATGCTCCAACCTCTTGGAAGGCAAATAAACAAACAACAATTGCTAGAAGCTCATCAGAGGCTGAGTATAGGGCCATGGCAAATGCATTTTGTGAAATCCAATGGCTTATCTACATACTACAGGATTTACAAATTCCAGTCCAGTTGCCTGCTGTCCTATTTTGTGACAATGCCAGTGCAATTCACATTGCTCACAATCCTGTTTTCCATGAAAGAACCAAACATATTGAAATTGATTGTCATGTTATGAGAGACAAGGTCAAATCAGGACTCATCAAACTTCTTCCAGTCAATACCAAAGAACAAATAACTGACATCCTCACCAAGCCTTAGATGCACCTATTTTCTCTTATCTACTAGATAAATTGGGAGTTTCGAAGATCTTTCAGACTTCAAGTAGCTGGTGGGAATGCTGAGTGCAAGCTTTTTCATGAACCACTCACAGCTTGATGGGGGTGTTACAGTATAAAAGCTTATGGGAATGCTAAGTGCACTTTGCTGATCAATCGAAGATATCAACATCCTGGCGCGGCGACATGAACACCGCTGACTCACCGACACTACGAAGACTCAAAGAATTCTTGATCGTTTGATATAATGTAATATAGAAAACGGTTATATAGTTGTAATCTGTTGTAACCGTTTGTAACCAAATTCCAACTGATTCATGAGGACGTATGAAGCTATAAATACCCCATGATCAGCCACATTGTAAATAACTTGTAACTTTTATTTGATCAATAATAATTCTGCATTTTATTTTGTTTGTTTGTAATTTTACAAACTTCATCAGAAAAAGAGTCTTGGCCAGGGAATTCTTTTGTGATCCGACAATTCATTACTCATTGAAGGTTGGTGCGACTCTGATTGGGCAAGTTGTCCTTTGACCCGCCGTTCCCAAAGAAGGTGGTTTGTATTCTTGGGCCTTTCACCCATCTCATGGAAGTCGAAGAAACAAGTGACAATCTCTCGTTGATCTGCGGAAGTTGAATATCGTTCCATGGCATCCCTCACACGCGAGTTGAAATGGCTTAAGCAACTCCTTGATGATCTCGGGGTTCGACACCCCCCGGGATTCGCATGTTCTACTATAGTCAGTCGGAACTGTATATTTCTTAGAATCCTGTTTTCCACGAATGCACGAAGCATATTGAGGCGGATTGTCATTTTGTGCGTGATGCCATTATTGATGGTTTGATTCTTTCATCCTACATTGAAGGCGAATTGTCATTAACGCACGAAGGATATTGAGGCGGATTGTCATTTCGTGCGTGATTCTATTAGTGATGGTTTTATTCTTCCATCTCACGTCCCTACGAAGATGCAATTGGCAGATATTTTTACCAAAACTTTGGGCCAGCAATAGTTTGAGTTTCTTTTGCGCAAGTTGGGCGTTTGTGACCTTCACGCTCCACCTTGAGGTATTACGATATATATTGTATTTATTGTATTTTTCTAGAAAGGGTAGTTTGGACATTATGTATAGATGACGGAGCCCTGGAGATAGCTATATATTTGTACTACGAGAAATTGTGAATGACACAGAAAATCATAATTCAACATGGTATCAAATCGCTTACATGGTATCAAATTGATATTAGTAAATGTGCTACTTTATTTCCTTATACATTAAGAGTGTGGCAATCTCTCCCAACACCCCCTCAAGTGTGGGCAATCTCTCCCAACACTTGCACAAGCTATATATTTGTACTACGAGAAATTGGGAATGACACAGAAAATCATAATTCAACTTGGTATCAAATCGCCTACATGGTATCAAATTGATATTAGTGAATGTGCTACTTTATTTCCTTATACATTAAGAGTGCGGACAATCTCTCCCAACACCCCCTCAAGTGTGGGTAATCTCTCCCAACACTTGCACAATATATATTTCATCATACATTAAGAGTGTGGGCAATCTCCCAACACTTGCACAATATAATTGCGGTTCAACACGCCTCCTCAAGTGTGGGCAATCTCTCCAACTTTTTCACAATATAAATTGTGAAAATAATGTTCACACTAAGGTTGATCTCACGACCTCTGGATCCGATACCATGTAAAGATCAAACGCTTACCATTCTACCAAAACCAATTGATATTAAGTAAGGTGATACTATATTTCCTTATACATTAAGAATGTGAACAATATCTCCCAACATAGGGTGAGGTAATGTTGGGTAGGAAGTTTGGTAAAGAAGGTTGGGGTAGAGTCGGTAATAAGATAGTGTACGTTGGGGTATTTGGTAAGGTGAGTGATAGGTAATTAGGTATGGGTATAGTAGAGTGGTGTGGTGTGATGGGTAAAATGGGTGATGGGGTAGGGCTACGCCACCCTTGTCCACCCACCCTACACTACCCTACAACTTTCACTCATTCTATCTTATGCACCATACTCTACTCTATCATCCAACCTTAATTAATTATCATGCCCTACTCATCACTCAATGGGATACCTTTTATATAATTTGCTTTATATTATTTCGTAATCCAAATGCAGTAATGAAATACGTTTATTCCAATAACTTTATTCCATTACATTTCATTCATAAGTACTACCATTCCCTTAAAAATTGTCCATTTTTTACTTTGCGCACGGATTAAGAAATCATTAAATGTGTGGTATTAAAATGTGAGATGAACCTACAAACATTAAATGTTAATGACATTCTTATAAGAGACTCTAAATTTTATCTTTAAAATAATACATATCTCTATTTTACAACATCTTATCCCACAACAGCATCTCTATCCTTATCCCAATAATATTTCAAATAATATTAAATAACAACCCTATTTATGCACATTAAATATTTACTATTTCACTCCAGCAGCATCCATATCCCTATCCCTATAATTTTTAATAATTAAATATGTTTAGGGCGTGAATAGTGCATCCCCATAAGTAGGGATGTACTGTTCATATCCCTAAAAATAAATAGGGATGGTGACTCTGCTGTAGAAGCTATTTTGGAGTAAACTCTATTTTTTATCTTCATTTTAAAGATATGACACCATATAGGGTTTCTGCTACGAATGCCCTAACATAGATGTATATTTGAAGAAAAATGATTGGTTTTATAATGGAAAAAAATAATAGTACGTTTTATGGGACTGATGCAGTAACTTCCCATGAATAAGGGAAATACTTGTGTGGTGTAGAGATTTTGGTGATGACGATGGGTGAAACAATCGTAAGCCACACACGCTTTAAGTTACAGAATGAAATCGTGTGGTGTGTAGTGTCTTGGGCTACTTGCGGTGATCCGCACGTAGGTACACACTACACAAAATGAATAAGGTATTCCTAGTCATTCCCTACAGGTAGGTTAGGTTAGGGCTTCCTACTTTTCGCCCAAATCTGCCGCCGCTTCAGTTAATAAGAGTTCCACAGTCGTAGCTCTCCGTTCTCGTAGCTCTCCGTTCGTGTTCTACAACCAGGTAAGAAGCGATTTCTTCATCTAAATCACCGTTCTCCCTCTTAGTTTTTGGGTTTTTGAAATTTAGAAGAGAAAAAAAAAATGAACGGAGTGGAAAGAAGGGAAAAGGTGGGGTTTCGATTGTGATTTTGTTCGAGTATTAATTGGTTCGATTAAAGGGTTATAATTATGATTTGGTTCGCTAAGGATTTGGTTGGATTATGATTATGATTATGATCAAGTCGAGGTTTGCTTATGATTTGATTGTACATGTATGCAGAACAACACAAGTGGTATATAATTGTTAATGTTAAGTGACGGTTCCATTAAAGGGTTCGATTTTGTTCATGTCTTTTTCTTTCATTTTTGCTTTACTTCTGGATGCATTTTTCAATGACCGGGCATGTTTGATAACTATGCATAAAGGTCGTCCAGGTTGTTCTTGTTCAGCAACCGTGTAACTTGTTACTGGTTTTTGGTAAACCCTAGAATTTGAACAAAAGACCTCCGAATCTTACACAGAGAACAGGGGATAATTGCAGACTCTATGACGCAGAAAGCCAGTCTATTCAAAGGTCAGCAGAAGAAGAAGTCCATTCCTCCCAACCGCCATGGTAAAGCAGAGCGGATCCGGAAAGGTGTGATTATACCCCTTTTTGTGTGTATGTGTGTGCATATTTTCTATAGCGAAATTCAGAACATAATTAAGATGAAAATTGTAAAAGAACTTCATTTGTGCTTCGAGTATAAGTTAGTCGGACATTTACTAATTGCAACGGGAAGCATGGATGGTAATCGTCAATCTCTTTGTCCTTGTTTGTTTGTTTTATTTTTCTGGTGCATTTTTTAAAGGCCATGTGCATAATATTCCAAGTTAAGATTTGAGATTGTCAACAAATGATTGGTGCAACTAAGTATAAAGCAGTGCAAATAATGCTAAAGAAAGTTGTACATACACTAAGCTTCTAATAAAATTACTTGTAGGAAAGAAAGTTGTAAAGCCTATGAAGGTTACAAAGGATATGGAGACCGATCGGGTAAGCTTTTTTATTTCTTCTAATTGAGTTCAAATTTAAAGTTCAGCAACACCCTTGTTTACTTGTCATACAATCTTATATAGTGCATTGTGTTTTTTTTGTTTGTTTGCAATTTTTGCTCCATGTAGAAATAATATCCATCTGTTGAACATTATGACATTGTATAGCTTCCCTATGTCAATATTCTTGTTATGTCTGACCCGAGAAATAACTAGTTGATTTCATCCAATCATTAGGATCTCCTAGTAAAGTTAAACTTGCTTGTCCTCTTGAAACCGCTTCTTAACTCATAGTAAATTTTCATTATGTAATTATGGCTGAGCTGCAATATTGTAGAATTGAACTGGTTTCTTTCGGGATGTGAAAATCTGCAAATTCTTCTAATTTGTTGGATTTACCTTTTACCTACCTGATGCAGGAGCTGACAAAGTTCATAAATTTTTGCAACGAGTCAAAAACAGCTACTGTTGCCAACAAGGATGGTGGCCAACTAAGTATTGTCAAACCGCAGCTGGAATCATCCACTAAGTAATTTCTTCAAGTCTACTGTATGTAGCATAATTCACTTTTTACACTCTGTTTTCTAGTTTTGGATAATGCATTCAGCATTGTGTGTGTGAGAGAGAGAGAGATCCGGTATGCGTTTTTTTTTTTTTAAATTTTTCCCTCCCTCATTTCTCGATATTTATATGTGCTTTCTGTCAGTTCTCTCCTACTATTATCAGTAGCTCCTTGCGTTTATATAGTGAATGGAAACATTGTAACATTTTGGCTAACATGTTCTTCTGTCACATGCCCTCTTGCAAATCTTGAAAGCAAATGAAAAGAAAGGAAAAAATAATTTAGATCTGAAATTCGTTTGAAAGTCATTTACTTTGATTCTGGATGGTGTAAGCTTATTACCCGTTGCTTGGGCAAGAGCACGCGCTTGTTATGTGTCGTTTTCTTCCTAAATTTTTTCCTTTGGGGAGACTGGTGTGTACTTGTTTTGGACTCCAAGGGGAGACATTTTGTGGTCCCAATCCCCAACCTCAAAGGTTATGCTAAGGCTCCAGGACCAAGAGGTCATGGTTTCGAGTCTCACCGTGTGTATGTGTGTCCAAATCATATTCTAAGTCGGTTCACAGGTCAAGAAAATCAAAATTTTGAACAGGAGTAGTATTTCTTTAATTACAAATCAACTTAACGTTATTAGATCATTTGTTTTGAGCGCTCTTGCAATATATCCGATATAATTGAAACGAGAGAGACTTATACGCAATGATTGAAACGTAATTTTAGAAATTTCATATATTATACATTTTCTTCTTTTCTTTTCTTTCTAATCATGATGGATAAAGAAAAATAGAAAATGGATGGGCCACTTAATTAATCATTATAAACCATAAAAGAATTATTTAAATAACAGCACCTAAAAAGAAAGATGGCTACATAAACTCTACTTACTTTCATCAGCTTACATAATACATTATTGATGTAAAATTAAAAAAATTGAGTGATCTTATCTTGAAAACCTAATTTTCTTTATTTTAATCTGATGGTGTTGTCTTTATAGAAATTTCCTCGATTAAGTATTTTATTTATAATATCTTATTATATCAGCATTATGCTTCTGTCTTATTTTTCTTGGTTTCCGTTTCCTTCAGGTCAATAAATGCCTAAACAATTATTTACAATTGGGTTTTCTTGAATTTTTTTAACATTGTTGATGGTGACAATGAAGGCGCATTTTTTCAATTGTCAAAAAAACCCAAAAGGCATTTATTGACCTGAAGGAAACGGAAACCAAGAAAAATAAGACAGAAGCATAATGCTGATATAATAAGATATTATTTAAAATACTTAATCGATATAATAAGATTTATTAATAAAATACTTAATAATGCTGATATATTGCACTCAACATCCACCATCAACAATTTATTTATTTTACCCCTAAAAATTAAACAATTTATTTATTTATTGGCAACGATTTAGAAATTATCTGTGTGACATGTTATGCCCGAGCTTTCTTTTTATTTTATTTTTCCTCCCTCAATTCATTTTCACTAGTTTATTATTTCCTAAAAAGATACTATAAGTTATTATAAAAATAAGAAGCAATATTATGATGATAAAAAGTCTCCTACACTACTAGTTATTACAAAATTCATCCCGAAATATAAGTATTTTTGTTGTTTGGTATCCTCATGTTTGTTTGTTAAGGCTAATACCAAAGCTGTTTAAAATGTTGATGAACACCCAAATCGACGTCCTTTTGGACGGTTTTTTATTTTTATTTTTATACATAGGTTCAAAACGATGTTGTTTTACTTCAATCCTCTTATCACAACATATTCACCACAGCAGACGATCTGCACTCCAAGTTGGAAGTGGTTTTTGTAAATCTTTCTCACCTTTCAATAAGGAATATCGAGTGGAGGGTCGGAGATGGTGTTAATTGCTCTATTTGGTTTGATAAGTGAATTGACACTTAAATATTTGACAACAAAATAATTTAGCATGTCGTCCATGTTTTTTTCGTCTTTCTCCAATCCATTCCCGATTCAGATAGTTTTTATAGGTGTTGTAACGAAAAAGAAACGATGCGTCTTCATTTGACCATTAGTCCAATTGAAATCACTCTCATCAACAAGTCATCTAAAAAGAAACCATGCGTCTTTATCCGAGAAGATTCACACGGGTTCAATACTAAGAAATAAAAAGCGACAAGCCATGAGCCAAATGAGCTGAGAAGTGTGAGTCCAAAATGTAACACTATATAGTGAGCCGATCGCCAAGAGCCGAGAAGTATGAGCCAAGTGTTTAGTATATATATATACTGAGAAAATACTAAAAGAGATAATTATTTTATTCAAATAAATAAATTTAAAATTAAAATGAAATAAATGGGTAAGAGGTAAGTTCTCCCCCAAACATGGGTTTCTCCCCATCATCATTATTTCGTTTTAGTGAACTTTCTTTTATTTATTTTTTAAACGAAACACGACTATAAATTTGAGAAATTTTTTTTTCAAATGATAAACAATTATTTCATTACAATTTTATAAAAAAATAAAATATTTTAGTTATTTCACCATTTAAAAGAACATATTATAATTATTTTATCATTTTTTAATTCTTTTTTCGTCGTCTTTAATTTGACATCTATCCGATATTTTCTATTCCAATTTAGGGCACTCTCATCTACATGTGAAAAGTCTAAAAAAAAAACCCAGTTTTTAAAATCTTTACATGTTACCCTCAGGAAAGAAAAAAAAAAAAAGAACTTTACATGTTTTTTTTCCTTTCTAAAACATCTCCCTTTTAAAAAATAATAATACTCCCATAGTCCCATTGGGCTAGGGTGCATTTAATTGAATGAGTCTTAAAAGTATTTTTTAATCTTTTAATCTTAGCTCTTTTTAAAAAAATAAAGACATGATGGTTGTCTTCATGACTTGCCAACCTAATTTCACTTTTCCCAACTACAATACATTTTTTAAAATTTTCTTTTTTTTATTGGACTCCTACCAAAATCCAAATTTTCTTTGCTTCACTGATATTAATTGATGGCCTACCCATTTCTTTACTAATATCTTTCTTTCTTTGTAATTTCCTCTAATCAGAATTTTGGACAATCTACCCTTAAAATAAAAAATAAAAAAAAAAAATAAAAAAAAAAAAGGAATTAAGGACAATCTGGCCAAAGTTAACAACCCAAATTATTATTTTAAATATTCAACCTGCTTTTTCTTGCTTATTTTATTTTTTTATTTTATTTTCCCACGCCATAAAAATACAAAGCTTTCTCATTTCCTCCTTGAAAAATTGGAATACTATTTTTTCTGCTTTTTATTTTCTATTTTAATTATTCTGAAATTTTACCAATAATGTTTCCCATGTTTTGCTTTCTGATTCCTCTATTTGCTCCCATCTTCAACAGAAAGGAAGTTTAAACAGTGAAATTTAGCAGTCTACTTCTTTTTTGCAGCTTGATCAAGTTGTAAAATTTGATCTTTCTTTTTAGACTAAGAAGCTTCTTGAGCTTATGAGCTATCAAGTTCAGTTCTTTCCATTGTCAATTTTTTTCAACTCTTTTTTGGTAGCAAAACTGTGGGTTTTGGGTTTAGACTCTGTTTTTTCTCCTCTGTAATTTTTAATTTAAAGCAATAATTTTTTTAGGCTTCTGAGTAGCTGAAAATTAGATTTGAAGGGAAAATTTAAGAAATTTTGAAGTTAAAAAAAAAAAAAAAACGCTTTCTGCTTGGCAAATCTTCAAGCACATGGAAGCCAGAGAAGGAAATAGTACCAGTGGCGTAACAGTGGTGGGATCAAACGCTCCATCAGATTATCATGTCTCTCCAAGGAACGCTGAAACTCCCACGCAGTTCCCTGGATCAACGCCTCAACTTAGTGTAACGACGGCAGCACCAGCCACGGCTGCCGGAGGGGTTGTGGCTATAGTGAAGAAGAAGAGAGGCAGGCCTAGGAAATATGCTTCAGATGGTAGTGGTACAGCGGCGAAAAATGTAGTGATGTCACCGAAACCCATATCGTCGTTGGTGCCATCACCTCCGGTGATTGATTTCTCATCGGAAAATAAACGGGGGAATTTCCAGCAAGTTAGCTCTGTGGTCAAGCTCCCCACGCATCAGCCCAGATTGGAACCGGTGAACAACCTGAGTAACGGTATGAACTTGTGACTTTCTTTTTTTCATCTAATTTCCTTGTTTATGTTACACTTTTATCCCCGTTAATAATGGTGTAATAATTATTAATTGATAGTCCGCGTCATGATTAATGGTATAAAATTGCATTTTGTTGTTTTATTATGATAATTTTATTATAAGATTTATTAATTGATACGGCTCATATCTTTTTTTCTGTCAAAAAAAGAAGAAAAAAATTATGAGTCTACCGCGACTAATGGTATAACAATATTTTGTGGGGGGTGAGTAGCATTTCTTAACTACAATAGTTGTAAATGCTCTGGAATTTTCAAGATCTGTGATTCTGCATAGGCAGATCCTTCAAGGATGTGGCCTGTGGGCATTCGAGTTCGTTTTTCCGAAAGTCAAACCTCATATCATATATATATATATGAGGTTATTCGCCTTTCTAGCGATTGAAGCTCACTAGTCTAGTGTTTAGAAAGTAGGTTCGATCAGGGGCGAATCTATGTAGGGTAAAGGGAGTTACGTAACTCCACTGAGATCCGAAGAATTTTTTTTAGTATTTAAACGATATAATTTTGTTGTTAGAAAATGTAGTTTTAGGTTTCGGTGATCCAACTGAAATAAATTTTTAGATAAAAATATAGTTTTATGGCCGGTGAACTCCACTAGAAAAAAAAAAAAAAAAGGGTCCGCCGGTGAGTTTGACATGGTGTCACTAAAGGCTCCCTCTCTCTTTCATGCTATGTTTTTGAAGTAAATTTTTTTTTTATTTTAGTTTTCTACCTCAAATTTTATAAAAAGATATGTTTCCCAATTTGAGTTTATTTTTTAAAGATCAATTAAGCAAATAGTTGAATGCGAATTAACAGTGGGAAAAGAAAAATATATGCAGGTGAACGCGTTGGTGGTGCTAATTTTACACCTCATATCATTACTGTGAATACCGGAGAGGTACGTAAAATTTAAGTCTCCGTCTTTGTCAAGAAAATGACTGGTGCTTCTATTAAGTATTAACTAGTGTTTGAAATTGCAGGATGTGACAATGAAGATCATATCATTTTCACAACAAGGGCCTCGAGCTATCTGTATTCTCTCTGCTAATGGCGTTATCTCAAGTGTCACACTTCGTCAACCTGATTCTTCCGGTGGTACTTTGACATATGAGGTGCTGTTGTTGTACTCAACCTATTTATTATGAATATATATATCCCATATATATATGTGTATAAAGCATGTCCTATCATTTCTTGTATTTAATTGTCCAAAATGTTTTGTTGTCAAACAAACTTTATTAAAAATGCAGGGTCGATTTGAGATACTGTCGTTAACAGGGTCATTTATGCCGTCTGAGACCGGAGGATTGAAGAACAGATCCGGTGGAATGAGCGTGTCATTAGCAAGTCCTGACGGACGTGTTGTTGGTGGTGGTGTTGCTGGTCTGTTAATAGCTGCTGGCCCTATCCAGGTATTGATTTTCCCTACGGGGCGCGAGATTCTCTTTTATATTTAGTATAAAGTTCCATCATTTTTCACGTATCTGAATTATGCATGTCTGGATCTTCTTGTATCCATCCAACTTTTCAAAAACTGCAAATTCATTCATTCTAATAAGCTCTTAAAATTATGGCGTACATTTTAGATTGTTGTTGGGAGTTTTCTTGCCAGTAATCAGCAAGAACATACGCCGAAGCAGAAGAAACCAGAACATAATGTTACAGTGACGACGACTCACACAGCCGGTTTTACAATCACGAGTGGGGAGACAGAACAACCTTACCACTCTTCCCCTTCTTTCCGGGGAGAGAACTGGCCATCACCACTGCCAGCACCACCACCACCACCACCATCTGAGTCAACTCGTAAACCGGCTGACATCAACGTAACACTTGCTGGATAATTTACTCAATTCAATTCTCGGAAATCAGTGTCTTTGCCACCTGGGCTGCATTGGTCTTGGGCTCTGATAACTGTCTCCTTGTTTATTATGTTGTTTGTCTGTAATTGTAATGTCAGTTTCATGGAATGTTGATGATTTCCTGCGAGGTCTGTGCGTAGATTCACTAATTTAAGCAGTTTCCTTTATTTTTAATTTTAATTTGTGTTATGAACAGTTTGTTTAAATGTAAGATTATTGACAACAGATGTTGTTTTCATCCGCTCAAGTAAAAGCAGGTCGATTGTTTTCGATGTAATGACACAATAAAAAGATCGGGATAAAAAGGGCGGGTAAAAGGATGAAACGGTAAGGATAAAAATGTAAATTCAATGAAACAAACTGGCTCTGCAAAAAAGGTTTAAATAGGAAATGAAGATACTGTAATCAATTTCCTTAAACATATTATGAAGCATCTTTCACCTAACATTAATGGCCCCCCGCACTGGGTTTATGAATAAAAAAAGGATCAACCAAGACCTGCATTAGTTTCATTGCGCGGAGCATCTGCTTTGATACGAGGCGGTCTAACTATTCGATCAATTAGGCCATATGCAAGAGCTTCCTGAGCATTGAACCGCTTCATTCTGCTCAAATCCTGATGGACCTGCATCATAATGTTCACCTTAATTAAACCAACTTAATATATAAGGGTGCCTTATTGCATGCTAAAAATGTTTGATTCGACATAAGGAACATTTAAAATGCACAACAAATTTACTCTCACGCGACATTTGATATGCACCACGGTGAAAGTTTGACTTTCACAAAATCAAGTACGCACACAACTTTTTAAATGTCGATTATAGACCATTTTGATTCTCAAAAGTCAAATGTATTGTATTGGCAAAAACGATAAATTTGGTGCAGTCCCTTTAACAACGGCCTTGACATATACATACAGAGAGTAGCTACAACACAATTTTGACCGCCATCCATTTAAAAAAAAAAGGATGCAGCACGAATCCTTACCAGCCATGTAAAAGTTACTGTACCTGAATATAATCCAACATTTCCAGAATGTGAACGATTTTTTACCTTATCAACAGGTTGGCCGGTTTTTTGAGCTAATTCCTTGAAAAGGTAATCACGAATCCTAATCAGTTCATCTGCTTCGTTTCGAATATCATCAGCCTGTTCAAATTATTTCCATCAATAATGAAGACCTGCAATTAGCTACTACAAAAATCACGCAATAAAATGATAAATTGTACCTGACCGCGTGCTGCCCCAGCAGGGGACTGCAATGCAATTCTTGATAAAGGCATTGCAAAGCGATTACCCTTCAAAAAGGATGTAAAATCAGCATGTACAATTACATTAACAGAAAATAAGTCGTTCAAAAATAGCAGGAAAAAAGTATACCAACATTTTTATGCTTCATTGAGCTTCGACAATTAATTACACTAATCTAATAAACTAGTAGAACAAACTAAAACCTTTTCACCGGCAGCAAGTAGGAAGCCAGCTAGGTTATATGCATATCCCACACAGTGGGTAGCAACAGGGCTTTGCAAGCTTTGCATTGTGTCGTAGATGGCCAAACTTGGAGTGAGCTACATGCACAAAGGAGAAAAGGTCATGGGAATGACGTTAAAGGCATTGATGATGTGTTACACAATGATGAAGATAAACTCACGTCTCCACCAGGGCCGTTGATATACATGTAGAGCTTTTTTGAATTGTCGATGCTGTCAAGGTACAGCATAGTTGCTAATATTTGGTTGCTGAATTCTTCGTCTATGTTCTGCCCAATGAAGATAACACGTTCCCGATACTGCAAACAAGTTCTGATATCACAAAGTAGGAAAATTGCATCCCATTTTCATGAGAGTGAAAATGATGAAAGCCCAACAGGGCAGCAAATTTAACTTGTACGTAATAAGGAACAAAACAGGAAGTTGATACATTTTTTGTTGTTTCTCAACATGCTAGCTTAGATAAACAAATGCTAGGTTGATGGTGGGTGAAAGTTGGTTTGACAGCTGAAACCTTATTCCAACCAGGTGGCGTGATTGCATATCCTATTTTGTCATTTGGACAAAACTTGTTCAAGAATTGGAATCACATCAATTGTAAATCCTAGAATTTGAAAGAAACAAGTCGACTTACAAGGGCATTCCACAAATCCACCCACTGCCATGTCCCTTCAACAGGATTTCGATAGGGCACCCTTGGTGTCCCTATAGGCATCATTGATACACGTGCCCGTGTTGCTTTAGTACCATGTGTTCTGGAACAAAAGAAGCAAATCACTAAAAGATTGGTATTGCATTAACTTAATGCATAAGCAACACAACACTCCAATGATATTGTAACTTAGGCTTAAAAAAACAGAAGGTCGTAGATAACGGATGTGCAAATATGCTTCAATTTTTAAGGGATCAGACAAGTCGTGGAAATTGAATCACTGAACGGATAAAGATCTAGATATGATGCCCTAGCTATACTCAACGTGCTAAAAGGTTTACAAATATCCAAACTAGCCACATGTTGTGCAAACTGCAAACATAAACATCATAAACCTGAACCGAGCAAGTGAGTGAGCAACATCATTGTGTTTTGTCCAATAAAAGAGAAAGAGCATTAAGCTGAATGTGAAGGAGGAACGAACTAAAACCAGAACACAAATCTATCAACACAAAATCTCCCCACAACTATGACCGCCATGCGTTCCAAAATCAGTTCAACCCAACTTCTTCCGTTCAATTCCATTTATTTAACGAAGAGTAGCTTAAATTGACTTCCAAAGATTGAGGTACAAAAGTGTTCCAAGTCATAAACTTTAATTGAGTGTACAACAGAGGGTCTCCATTCCACAGTCACATGTATCAGAACACACAATCATGTTACTATTGCACAGTCTATTAAATAAAAGCAATAAAAAGGACAAATTCTTTTCAATCTTTCTTAATTTCTTTTTTGGGCAAATATCACAAATTTGAAATCAAAAAGAAAATATTAACAAGAAATGTTACCTAGAGTCAATGCTTTGGTAAACTGTATTGAAGAATTGTACATTCAAGTTAGGCTTTTGATTGCCCCAGGAATCTGCCACACATTAGGGACAAAATTAAAAATAAAATAAAATAAAGATGATCCGAGAAAGATAGAAACTTCAAGCTGATAGATAACAAAGGGAGCAGACGAACTTGGAAATTGAACCCTTAATCCTTGGTAGACCTTGTTTGCGCAACTGCAAAAACAAGAGAATGATTTCAAAGTTTCAATTAATCAGAAAATGGTTATCCTTTATTAAGGAATATATTAATTATGTGAAAGAAGGAGAAGAACCTGAGTGACGGCTGGGGAGCAGCTGGCTGTAAGCAAGAAGAAGAAGTTGAATACAGGGACATTGCCATTACTCAATTTACTCGGCCTGCCGGATAGACTGAGTTCAATTTTACGATTTAACCAGATAATAAACTCCAACCAAGAAGCGTCGTCCGTCCCCGAGCGCTTCTATGTAGAAGACGTGGACTTGTCTCGTTACGGTCCTTAAGGATATTTGATCAATCAATTCGCTTACTAGACATAATTTACCTCAAAAACATTTATGATTTTTTAAATGTTTTTATCGTTTATTATATGTGGCTTCTATTGGCACCATATTTTTACTGTCGATACCATAATTTGATACGGATACTTAAATTACTTCGAGCATTATGATTATTTTTATTTTATGCAAAACACCGTCAGCGACACTAAACGTTAGTTTTCGATAATAACGTTATCGGTACTGACGTTGGTTTTCAGTAATAACGTCATCGACAATAACGTTATAGTGATAAAAATGTCGAGTGGAAAACATCAGTCAATGAGCAACGTATGTGGCATTGACGTTCCTAGTGTGGTATCAAAAGTATTTAAAAAAAATATACATGTGTGTTGCTGGAAGTAAATGAAAATTAACAATAAAAAGATGGTGTCAATAATAAATACGTGATGCCGATAGAAGCCATATTATTATATTGATTTGTCTCTAAGTGACATGGGTATAATCCGAACATTATACATATAAACCGGTCAAAATGGTTAATGAGCCAATTCTTCAAAATGGTTAATATTATAAAAAATTATAGGGATAAGAATATGAATGCTGCTGGGGTGAAATAATAAATATTTAATGTGTATGAATAGAGTTGTGAGTAGAATATATATTATTTAATATTATTTGAAATATTATAAGGATAATGATAATAATGATGTGGAGTGTTTTGAATTGAGATATTGTAAATTAAAGATATATTATTTTCACGATAAAATATAGTGGTAGTGATGTGAATGCCCTAATATACACCCTCTTTCCTACTCCAACATGCACTTGTCAAAAGGTTGGCCTCAACCCAAAGAGCTCTTAGTATTCCGTTCCTAGAGTTTCATGAAAAAATGTAAATCGCAAGTTATATTTCAATGATCCAGTTTGCAAAGACTACGTGTGAACCTTATGGATGATCCAGTTCGCAAGTTTTTTGCTGAGAGAAGTCAATCTAGAGAATCAAATTCCCACATCCCAATTCAAAAGCGAGACTGTCAATAAAACACCTTTTTTTTACTACTGATTTTTTACCACCGAGTTATACCATTGGGGACACACTTTTTCGATGATACTATATATATATATATATATATAGACACACACAGTGCACAGCAATATATTAATTGCAAAATTTTGTGCACCATTCCCTTCCAAATTGTCTAGCTGTTGAAACAAGAATAGGCAGGAAAACAAACATGGGAATTTTATTTCCAGAAGAAAAAAGACATTCCTGGAATTCTAAACATCACAAAGATAAAAGAACCATGAAAAAATATTTTTTTCAAAAAGTCAAACATAAGTTGTTTGTGCCTACACCAATCAATACATGTAAGAAAATTGTATACAGTACAAACAGATGCTGAGAAACTTCTCCTTTTATGATAAACATAAACTATCAACAGTTTCAAACGTATCCGAACACTTTCCACGTCAGCAAATTACACACGAAACTAGGCTCTTATCGTTCAATACGCTGCATCTGATGGAGCTAAAAATCATATGAAAAAAAATAATGAAACCTGCATTATAAAGACTGATCATTCTTGATTTAGGTATGAACCAACTTAAGAAAAATTCTCATCATCTTCCAATGCACTATAAATTAACCTGCAATAGAAGAATGTACTGTCAAAATCTTCGAAAAGAACTGCGCATAATAATCATTAAAAAAAAAAAGCGCAGAACTTACCAGAACAAAGACACGAAAAGTAAAAGAACAAGGTAACCGAGTTTAAAAAGCCGTTTCTTCTTTTCCCAGTTGAGCAAATTGAATATCTCTGTTACATCAATCAAGTGTTCTCTTGAGTTGTACCTAGTTCAATCAAGAAAAATCAATAAACAGATTAAACCCCAGACATCAGTTGCAGCATTAAGAACTCTTAAAGAAGTTCAAAATTAGTGAGATAGCTTCACATGAATTTTGTGCTAACAAAAGAACAGATAATACAAATTTACATACATAAGAAACGTTTTGTCATCTCGAATGTTCAGATAACCGCTAGAACATGTGAATCGATGAACAATATTCAAATCATCAAGCATGTTAAATGAATAGGGTGGGGAAGGTTATCATTCAACTACATGCATATTATGAAGATTCAACAGAAATGAACTTCTAGGAAGACTAGGGTAAGGGGAAGGATCAAATTCATTTGCGTGCAAGTTGGTGACATGGAGGAATTGAGTCATTTTTACAGGATTCTCCTGTGTTTCTTAACATATAAGAAAAGAAATTTTGTTTGAGGAAGAGAGAAAAGAAACAAGTGCTAGCAGGCTTATTACGTGTCTCGTCTGTTTAAGAAAGTTATATGTTTGTATTCTGGATGCATGAGGAGAACGAGCTAACTGAATTCTGATCGAATTTTCGTTTTACGCCACTAGTGCATGATGGAGTAGGAAATAGGGTGTATGGGAGGCCATCAAAACCTTCATTTATTACATGTCTACTTCCCCTATCTTTCCCCACGTTATAGAAAGGACTAGCTTGGATATATGTCCAACCATTGCATATCAAAGACTCAGAACTTAATTCACACCAAGTTTTGTCAGCCAACAAATAAGCGGTATATCACTTCTCACCCTTCTTCTGACATCGATATTCTATGTGCATGAATAAACGATCTATCATTTATTGCTTTTGCATCCATAAGAATACTAAGATAGAGGCTTGTGAGTGAATAACGAAAAAGATTCAAGCTGCTTAAAACAGACTTGAAAAAGCAATCAGACATGACATGAAAGAGCACAGGTAAAGTAGAGTTTTTGGTTCCTTCTTTATCTAGAAAAAAATGTCATTTTGCCAAATCCAAGATATGGCACAAGTGTTAAGCCACCTACACATGATAAGAACTTTGGGGCTAATCACCATTGCGGCTTATATATGTGAGTACGTGTGGTAGATATCACTAATTGGAGAAAATTTGAGCATGGTCCAAAAGACTTACAATCGCCAATTATAGTACAGATATGGAATGCTGAGAAGACACATAACCCAGTGCCCCGTAACTAGATAAAGAAAGCAAAGAACTCCTTGCGTGATGAACTCTGGTAAAATTACTTTGTTTATCCTCGATGCAGAGTCGTATGGGTTGATATAATCAAACTCCAGATCCGCCAGGCACATGAGCTGCAACATAACAAAATAACCTAAGATTCCAGATGTAGAAAGAAATCATTATCTTAAAGTAATAAAACCGTCTGACACGAACAACATAATTGCACACGCTTTTTTCCCAGCTTCAAATGCAACTGGGTCCGGTTTTAGCCAGCCAAATTCCCCCAAAATTACTTCCAAACATTGCGGCAATAGCATCTTGGCCAACTCGATCTCAGAACATAAATTCCATAAGCATTTTTCAACAGTTAATTATCATATTGTTTTTCATATAGATCAACAAACTTAGGGCAAAATAAAAGATGCACCGAATGTCTCATCTTGATTGAAATTCCAAATGCTCCGAATATAATCTAGTAGCATACCCTTCCCCAATTAATCAAATTTCATTATTTAAAAAAAAAAAACTTAATACTAAGCAGACAAGTATTCAAATCTTCAATGGAAAACAAATTACTTACAACTTTGTTTCAGAAAGAGCTGATGCTAAGCAATTGGATGACAAAAGGCATCGAATTTTTCCAAAAAGCACAAAACTTTAAGAGCCCAATTGCTCAAGTAGGCAACAAAAGACTAATAGGAAATACATAAGTAGAAACAAGATGAAAAGCTCGAACATGAGTATTGATGTGGACTGACCTGAAAAACAACCATCACCAGGAGAGTTATGTTAATGATGAAGAATAGCAGCCACGCAATCAATTCCATCATTATTAACGATTCCGCTGCTTGATTGTAGCTATCTTTCCCACTTTTCAGAAACAAATTGCTAGGAGAATAACCCAATACAGCGGGAAGAGGATGATAGGGGTGAAAGGGATATTGAATATTGATCCAAAACCCAGAGTAGAGAACCGAACCGAAGGGGTAAAGTAGCAGAGGTTGAGGTTTGGAGCTGTGGCGAACAATGTTTACTGTTTGTTTACTCCAATACTGGTTTTTCCCGATAGTTTTACGGTGGTTCTGGAGCAAGTTTTTGGATCATCATGTCATCACTTTGAAAAAATCTGATTGGAGGCTTGTTTTTATACATAGGGGTCCATCAAAAATCTTTGAAATCCTATTGATTTGGCACACCAAGTAGGATTTGGTCCTGGACCATAATAAAATTTGTGGGTTTTTCCAGATGCCCAACACCCTCCGGCGAATACTGAGTAATACTCCCTCCATTCTATAATAACTGAGACAGTTTTCAAAATATTTTGTTATATTTTATGTGAGGCAGTTCAATTTCCAAAGTAAAATTTATTGTGTTTTTACCCTTATTTATTGCGATAGTAGATATAAAAAAAAAGAATGTTACATTAAATATATCCAAAGACATTCTAGTCATTTCATTATAAAAGTTAATGCATTAACTCATATTCTTAATATTCGTGATTTTGGTAACTGCCTCAGATAAATTGGAAAGGAGGGAGTATTAGGATTCTATCAATTTTTTGTCCCATAAAAAATGTTCATTTAGAAAAACAATATATGTTATTTTTCCAAACATACCCCCAGCCTTTCATATTTCAAAACAAGCATTAATTATAATACAGGGGTATATAGGTCTATTACTGCTAAAACACAACATATTAATTGAGTATTTTAATATGCATAAATAGTAAAATATAGGGGGAGTTGTCCAAAAGGACATAAAAAGTAAAATAATTGGCATTTAGGACACTATTAAATTTTAATTGATAAAAATGACAAAAACTTTGAAACCTTACCAAATTACTCCAAATTACCAATGAAAATCCTTATAAGAAAGGTAAAAATGTAAATTAATGACATTTATATTTTTTACAGGTGGTACTTGTGTGTTTTATTGGGACCATAATAAAATTTCTGTCAACTAAATTAGTCTATTAAAAACTAATTAGTCCTTATTACCAAATAATTTGTTAGTCCGTCCTTAACGCTCTATTAAGTTGATAAGTAGTCCTTATCAACAATTTTCCCTAAAATATAAACATTTTTTATGGGACGGAGTAGTAAAGGCATAAACTTCATCAATTAAAAAAAAAAATAAAGGCATAAAAATTGTGCAAACTCTAATGGTGTATATTAATTTTTTTTCTCCCTTTCTTTTTATTGTGTAATTGTATGTTTTAGATATTTTTTTTTTATAGTTTTTGTGTATTATTGGTTGTGCCTCTATTATTTTCTTTTATAAAGTCAAATTTTGAAAATGACTACAATGCATATATATTAATAGATTTTTCAATACGTTGTAAAAATCACCAAAGAATACACTCACACCGGGAGTTTGGAATGCATACAAACTAAAACAACGTCTTTTCTGACTTAAGAGTAATTTATGTTGTGATTTTTTAAGCTTTGTGTCCTTTTTATAAAGTTTTCTTCCTCGTTGTAACGAGTGTTGTTTACATAACTTCATATTTGTGTTACCGAGCCTTTAATGACACCGCGTTAATTTTATTAGTGACTTCATATCAACTTTTTTTTTCTCATTAGTGACTTCATATAAATCTATACAATGTGTATCTATTAGAGAAACCACATATTTATGTTGGTCGTATCATTATCTACTGATGACATTGAAGAAAAACATAATATGAACGGAAACATAAAACAATGAACTAGTGTTTTTATTTGATTGATCAAAATGATACAATGGATTTCTTTATATAGGAGATAAATAAGATAAAAACTGAATTCAAAATAAATATAATTAAATATTAAACTATAGATAAATATCACTTAAATGATTTATTTCAACTCAACTATATCCAATCTTCCATTTGATATCATCATTATCCTGAGATTTATCTGCTCTAATACCCTCCCGCAAACATTGCCGGGGTTGGAGGCAATGTTTGTCTTGATCAACGGAGAAGATGACTCGGCTTTTGACTCTTTGGCTCACATCCGTTAGCTTTTGGCTCTTGGCTCTTTTGGCTCTCGGCTCTCGGCTTTTAGGCATGTAAAATTTTGTTGTCGTAAGTTTGTCGAAACTCCTCAGATGACTTGCGTTTTTATTTTCCCCGATTTTTGGCTGGGGATCAGGATCAATATTTTTTTCTGGATGATGAGACAATAATAATAACAATGGAAAATGAATGAGAGTGTGTGTGTGTGTGTATATATATTTATTTATTTATTTATTTTTTTGCCTAGATGCGAATATATATATAAACATGGAGACATGTGATTGTGCATAAACTATGGTGTGGCCGCATGCAAAAATAATAATAATTGAAAGAGATGTTTATTCGATGAATGTTTTGGACAATGGACTCTAACATGAATGCAAAAACGTGAGATAGACTTCTGTAATTTATTGACGAATAGAAAAAAGCAATGATGTCATGCGAACATGCCTATGCATATGAATTGTTTGAAAGCGAAAAAGGATCGGGCGAGGGTTTACCATTATCGTGGCAACGAACCTCGCCTGTTACGATCTGTGAAGAAAAGCGAATACTGACGGAAACATAAAACAATGAACTAGTGTTTTTATTTGATTGATCAAAATGATACAATGGATTTCCTTTATATAGGAGATAAATAAGATAAAAACTGAATTCAAAATAAATATAATTAAATATTAAACTCTAGATAAATATCACTTAAATGATTTATTTCAACTCAACTATATCCAATCTTCCATTTGATATCATCATTATCCTGAGATTTATCTGCTCTAATAGACATCACATCTGAAAAATTATATTTAACTATATTTTGATCGTATTCTTATACCACGCCTATTGTAAGGACTTTTCGAAGATCGATCATATAATCAATTTGTCAATCGATCAACAAGCTGAGTGAAAATACATTGTCAAGTATTTTACACCCTTTGGTACATATGGAAAGCAAGATGCAATGCGATAATTGAAGGTGAAGATATATATGTATCAAGAATCATCAACCAAGCTGCTACTCTAGCGGTTGAAATGAATGCCCAGTTAGGATAAAAATGAAACGAGCAGACACCTTCCTGGCCGGCTGCTTGGGTAAAGCCTGAACCCGGAAAATTCAAAGTTAACTTTGATGCATCAATTGTGGAAAACAAATTATCTGTTGGAGGTATAATTCGAAACTGTGATGGAAGTATCATAGCAGCTTTCTTTTACCCCTTAGGAGGCTGCAACAACGCTTTTCAGGGAGAGGCCCTTGCGTTATATCATTCTCTTACGGTAGCTTTGGCTTACGAAAGCCATCACTACATTTTTTAAGGAGACTGCCTACTTCTTTTACAGCGGCTCAGATAGCTAACGGAGGACCTTTCTGAGCTTGGAGGCATTTTAAAGTCGTGTGAAGATCTCTTTGTTTTATTTAGCTCCTTTTCTTTCTCGTTTGTAAAGAAACTGGCAATGTGCCAGCTCTTTGCTTGCTCGATATGGTTTTGATCTCCACTCTTTAAAAGACTGGGGCACTCGGCCACCCTCTGATGTAATTGTTGCTTGCACGGGTGACACCGCTTAATAAAAAACCACTGTTTAGCCTAAAAATTTTTAAAAAAATGTGTGGCGACACTAAAACTCTAAACACTTTGATAGTACGTTTTCACAACCGACTCTCCTTATACAAGAAAAACGTCACTATCAATAACTCCGCCTATTAAAGAAAATAATCCAAAAATTATTTGATTTTTAAAATATTTTCGTTGTTCTAATATATATTTTTGTAGAAATACAAAAATAATATCGAATAGCCCACATAGAAGCCCGATTCTTAATGTATCAGGTACTTTGTTCAGCCCATTATAACGTAAAACTTCTCGGCCCCCTAAAAGATCCAAATCTGACTTTACGCACCTAACTACCGATATTAGAACAACCAACCAGAAACCATTACGTGTCCCAATTGCAAACCACAACAAAAAACCGTTTCCTTCCCTCCAATTTTCCTTAAAATGCGCATCCCGGCACACTTTAGTCAAAGCACTTCAATTTCAAACGACTTTCCATGGCAGCTTCAATGGCGGGTGTTCAACCAGGTCGAATCCGAGTCATAAAGAAAGCATCCGGACCATCCATTGACGAGACCAAGCTAAATGGACCGGTGGTTTACTGGATGTTCAGAGATCAAAGGGTGAAAGACAATTGGGCTCTGATTCACGCCGTTGATCAAGCCAATAAATCGGAAGTTCCTGTAGCGATTGCTTTCAATTTGTTCGATTCATTCTTAGGTGCTAAAGCTAGACAATTGGGTTTTATGTTGAGAGGGCTCCAAAAGCTTTACCTGCATCTTCAGGAGACCATCAAGATTCCATTTTTTCTGTTTCAGGTTTGACCCTTTTGTTCGCAGTTATGTGAGTTCGTGATTTGAGCCGCTGTTGATTTGATCTTTTTGTGTTCTTTTAGCTTTTATGGGTCTAGTAGTGAAAAAAAGAGACGGTAATGAGAACCTACACTTAGCTTTGGGACTTGAATGTGAAAATTTCTTATCTAAAGCCCTCAGCATTGCACATTTTGTTCACGTAATTGCCATGAAGTTACTTTAGTTATGGAAGGAAAGAAGGATGAAACAAATACAAGATTACTGAACCTTAATGTAGTCAAATGGTAGATGTTTTTTTCCCGGTGGTGTTGAACTTGATTTTCTTATAAAGCTTTGTGCCTGCCAGTGACCCTTACGTTTTAAGCCATTTTCATCTGTTTCCTCCATTGGCAAAAGTTTGAAGATTTTGCAGTGAACTTACATGAGTTACATCAAACACCTGTTTGACCAAAATCATAGACAGTGGCGGACCTACATACAGGCGGACCTACATACAGGCCAAGGGGGGCAACTGCCCCCTTAATCCAAAAAAAAAACACTAAAATTTGTACGATACATATAGTTTGCCTCCCCTTAAATTTTTTATTTGCCTTTGAAAATTTTATTGCCCCCCTTACCCGAGATCCTGCATCCGCCCCTGATTATAGATAAACATGATAGATGCTTGATTACGGTATGCATTGTCATATGTTAACATTTACCGACATTATAATTTCTATTTTCACCTACAGTTTTTTATGGCAGAAATCGTGCGGTGAGGCATGATTATGGATAGCATTAAATGTTCATTTGACTTCGTCATTGTTACAAGAACTAATGTGGGGTTTTAGGGCTGAGAGTGAGGGATTCAGCTATGCATTGTCAGCTTTCATAGATGGAAGTGGGAGGCCTAAAAGCTCAAGGTTACTGAAGCCGATAGATTTTATTGTTTCAGCCTTCACATTTCCGTTTGTTGCATCAGTTCTATGGATAGTTGAAGAACTTATTCTCAAGGAGTACAAATTTATCATCGCTCTAGAAGTATAGACTAATTCTAATTGAAATTCTCTCATTATTTCATCGTTGAATAAAACTCTTTGAGGCGTGGGACGTCCTGAATTGTTCAATGCACGTTAGGTGTATATATTCTATAATTTTGCTGAATTCTGACATATCAGACTTTATCTAGTTCATCAACCTATCCTGAAAACTAGCAAAGAAAGATAGTCGTTAACAACGAGAGATACGGTTTTGAAGAAGATAAAAAAAAATATATGTTTTTTACTACATTTTTGTTGATTTCTTTAATGGCCCTTATGATCAGGGGGAAGCAGTTGATACAATTCCAAAATTTCTGGAAGAATGCGGTGCTTCACTCTTGGTAACAGACTTCTCACCGCTGCGTGAGCCCAGGAGTTGGAAAGAGAAAATCTGTCAGAGGGTGGGTGATACTGTCTCAATCCATGAGGTTGATGCTCACAATGTGGTGCCTGTTTGGGTAGCATCTAATAAGTTGGAATACGGCGCACGTACAATAAGGACTAAAATCAATAAACTACTTCCAGAGTACCTAATTGATTATCCAATATTAAGCCCCCCTAAAAGAAATTGGCCTTCAGAAAGCGGTTCCATTGACTGGCCTAAACTTATCGCGGATGTTGTCAGGTGAGATGGATAAGTTTACTTTTATCGTGAGACGATTTCTTTGCTCGCGGTTTATGATAATTGATCGATCATATATAATCAGGAAAGGATCAGAAGTTCCTCAAATAGAGTGGTGTGAACCTGGTGAGGATGCTGCTAGGGAAGTTTTGGTGGGGCCTAAAAATGGCTTCTTGACAACAAGATTAAAGAACTATTCCACTGACAGAAATAACCCTCTTAAACCTAAAGCACTTTCAGGTCTCTCCCCGTATTTGCATTTCGGGCAGATATCAGCACAGCGTTGTGCATTGGAGGCACAGAAAGTCCAGAAACATTACCCTCAGGTTTGTATTCTTTTCCCTTATTAGATAATCGATTATTTTGATTATATATAAGAAACTCAAAGTGCAGTATGTGTTGTTTTGAAGGCAATCACAACATTTTTAGAGGAAATGATAGTAAGGAGAGAACTTGCTGATAACTTCTGCTACTATCAACCGCGTTATGATAATCTGGAGGGGGCGTGGGAATGGGCACGGAAGACATTGATGGATCATGCTCCTGACAAACGCGAACATTTATACACGTGAGTGATTGTTCGATTGATTTGTTAACATAAAGCATGAGTCTTTACGGTTATTGGTCTTAAAACTTCTCGATTATGGTTCTTTTAAATCGCTATATTTCTTACAGGAGGGAGCAGCTCGAGAAGGCCCAAACAGCAGACCCTGTAAGTTTTTCGAGTAGTACCACATTCGTATGATATGACACGACTACAGCTAAACATTTGTTGGTTTTGTTGTATTGTAAGTTGACCTTGGTGATTTCAATGCAAATATGCAGCTATGGAACGCTTGCCATTTGGAGATGGTTCATCATGGAAAGATGCATGGTTTTATGAGGCAAGCAAACTCTTTTGCTGTATGTATATATAAAGTTTTCTCTAGATTTTTCTCTAAAGTTTAGCTTGTTTTTCTGCATCAAAACTCTTGAACAAAATATTAAGCCAAAAGATGTTAAAACTGATAAAGAAAATGCTAACAACATACAGGATGTACTGGGCGAAAAAGATATTGGAATGGACAACTAGTCCTGAAGAAGCTCTTGCAGTAGCAATCTTTTTGAATGACAAAGTAATCTGAATGCTATAATATGCTTCCTGCAAGTTTTTATAATAATCATATAGATTAAATAATAGTGTTTTTCTTGTTGATTTTTTATTTGGTCAGTATGAAATCGACGGGAGGGACCCGAATGGTTATGTTGGCTGCATGTGGTCAGTATGTGGCGTGCATGACCAGGTTAACACTTAACTAGTCTACTAGTACAATTATAAGTCAATTATGCATAAACAATTCTATTTATTATTATCACACTCATTACTCAAACTGCCAGTGCCAGGGGATTTTTAAAAAAATGCTTTAATTTACAGGGTTGGCAAGAACGTAAAGTATTTGGGAAAATAAGGTACATGAATTACAATGGGTGCAAGAGGAAATTTGACGTTGAAGGGTACATTGCTTATGTGAAGAAATTAGTTGGAGAAACCAAGAAAAGGAAAGCATCAGAAACCTTGCTCAATCACAAATAAACTCACTTGAATTGCAAGCTATGAATGGAGGGATTGTGCATTGGATTTCCTAATTAAAACCTCACTATTGATTACACGCACTGTTTACCTTTTTTAACAAATACTGACTACTGTGTCTCTTAGCTGCTGCTGGTGTTGCATCTTTTGTTAAATTGCCTAGTTTTTTTTTTTTCAGGCGGTTTTTTACATGTACTTTCTGTATTTGCTCAATGAAGTGAGATTTAACTCCTAATCTGCTTCATTAACTCTGGCTATTTGGTTTTCAACAAGCTTCTTTTTTATCCTTCATTTTTGTTTTGATAATAACAATAATATTTGGACCAGTATTTAAGAGAGAATAATAATTAACCAAATATTGGACCATTGTGTGCCAGTTCGTTAAAACTTTACTCCTGGAATAGATGACAGTAATTGATGAGAAGGGCACAATATATAACTAAGAAGAAGCCACACGGCCTAAATACTTGGATAAACGGAAAATGATATACACGTGCAAAATGTGAATATAAGCTGTCACTGATCCTTTACAATGGAGAAAAATAAATTACAAAGGGATAGCTAGATGCCCTAAAAATAAAAACCTCAGATTACAACACGAGTCAAAAGCAACTGTCTAAAAGGGAATGAATGATACAGCAAATACATAGGCGATACCAAACAATAAGAAGATCAGAATTGGAGGCTGTGCCATTTACAAATAATCATTTTAATACTACTAGTGCATAAGAAAAGGCGTATAAAATTTGCTTGCACACGGACCGACTTCGTTTCATCAGACCTTTTTTTTTTTTTTTTTTTCTTAGATCTCAAGATAGTCCAAATCCGTCGATAGATCATTCACAGACAGCATCTTCATCTTCTGCCATAAGATAATTGCACAAACAGAATCAATCTCAGAATCTAGGAAGTTGAAAAGGAAAAAAAAACAAATCTTTGCAAAAACTCATTCCCAGAGAATTAAACATCAATCCAGCTTAAAATAAGCAAAAGTATCTTAACTTGCACAGTGTAATGTAACAAATTACCTCAATTAAATGACAATTTCTAAAGCAAACCTATAGTATTTGGTATAGGCTTTTGATTAGAATGACAGAAAAATACCTAACTAGTTCTCCCCGTGCCAAATTACAAACCAATGCCAGCATTTAATCCATTGTTTACTGTGTTTCACCCCTATTACCTACCCCACATCAACTCACTGATATGTTGTTTTAATGGTATTCCAAGGTGTAAAACCCATTCAATGATGAAGATGAAGGGCATTTTGTCACATAATACTATAAAATAGTTCATTTATTAACTTCCTTAATTTATACGCATAAGGCTAAAAGACTCCCCCCAGCAAAACACTTTAATCATACTTCCTCTAACACGTCAAAATTAAAAAGTGAAACAAAGGAATAAGAGACAAAAACAAAGGAGAAATCACCGTGATAAACTGAGGTGGGTCATCAATACTAGATGAACCAAGAATAATTTCTCTCTTCAGTTTTTCCGTCAATTTATGACAAGCCCGCAGCTGAAACATGGAAGAAAAAAAAATGCATTACAGGACAACAATGCATGATTAGAAGCATTTGAAGAACTAAAGAGATCCAGATAGAGGAAAGAAATGAACAAGGATCAATAGTATATCATGCTATTTACCTCTGATCTGGTTGCACCACCAACTATAAACACAAAAATACGTTGACCCATCTTCTTGAAATCGCTTGAAGCATGCCTTAGAACAGAATCACTGAAACAGAAGACATGAAATAATGAATCACCACCGCATGTATCTCACTATGCAAATGACAATATTTGATGGAATTTTGAAACAAGAAAAGAAAATATTACAACATTTTATTAAATTGTCACAATTTTATCAAAGTGTACGAATATTAGATTAGAAAACCAACCTCCACAACACCATATGATTACAATTGCTGTTTCTAAAAATCTAAGCTACAGTTTTTTTTTTTTTTTTTTTTTTTTTTGGGTAAAGAACAAATCAATAGGTTAATATACCTTGAATAGCCATCATCAGAGTTTCGAGGCCGGGCCCATGTAGCTGCCCGCCTAGATCTGACTGACTGAGGTGTATGAATTTCACCTGATCTTGCAGATGCAATATGAGGGTTCCCATGGTAACTTGGGCTTGGGTCATTCATGCATGGGTAGTCATTCTTTGGCAAATCACCTTTGGCAAGCTTTTCTACAAGCTCCTGCATAACGAAAAAACCAAAGTCAGCTCGTGCATATCATGTCAGCCATATCTTCCTGAATTTCCATATGAGAAACGAAAAATGGGGATAGAACAAACGAATCCCACCTCAATCATTGGATAAAACCGTGATAGTTGCCATGTCACATCTCCATCTGCTCGGTCTTTTCTAGCAGCATGTTTCTTCTTCAACATATAGCAAAAGCAAAACAGTCATCCCAACTGATGATTTATTAATTCAGTAATGCAAGTGACTGGATGTCGAAACAATACCTTGTGCACATCAAATTTCAGGGGAACACGACTCAATGCACTACTTTTCTTGGTTTCTGTTGCGGCCTCAAGCAGTCGCATATTATACACCGCATTCATATCTTCTTGTGGTAATCTAGCCAACTAAAATGTATATGACAGAAAAGCGGAAATGTTGATATTCTTTCAGAAGAATAACAAATATACATAATGTGATAGTGACTTTATCAAGAAGCCCCAAGGCACACGAACATCTATGAACAAAGCCACATTGCGGCATGATATTTTATACGTACTTTTTTCTTCAATTCATTAAATCATAGGTTTCACTCAGTATTTTTTTTTTTGGGTGGGGGGCGTGGGGGTGGGGGGTGGAATATGATACTACCTCCGTCCCAAAATGTAAGTCCATTTAGCTTTTTAGTTTTGTCCCAAAATGTAAGTCCATTTAGAAAACCAATAAAGCATTTATTAAATTTTTCTCCTTCTACCCCTCATTCATTATATACTCAACAACTTTTTACTACTTTGCATTAATACCAATGAAAGGTCATTTTAGTCTTTTTAATCAAAATTAATGACAATTAACAAATTTAACTAATTTTCTTAATATGTGTGAAAAATCTCAAATGACTTACATTTTGGGACGGAGGTAGTAATAGATAGAAGCTATATGACTTTTACTAAGGAACCATATTTACTTGACAATGTCCTCAAGGAAACGGTGTCCAATATGCAACAGAACGATTCACCATATTTCAAGGAGGATAACATACAGTCAAGTTCCCATGTTATTGTAATTCAATTAAAATCTAACAGTAAGAAACTGAATATCCAAAAGAACTTGAAAAAGTCTACCTCCATCAGCTTTGGAAGTTTGTCTCCCTCAGGATGAGTGGCTGCATAAATCATCAATAACCGCAGCTTATTTTCACGAGTTAAGTCCTGTAACAAGGGGAAAATCATTTTATAGCACAAGCCAGACTAACTTGCAGTTCACACATACTACATACCTGTTTTATTCTCAAAAAATTTATCAGCTCCTTGGTTCCTGCATCTCCAAAAACAAGATTCTGCTCTAATTCCCCAAGGTCTCTGAGTCCCAAGTCCTTTATGATTATGTTAATCTTCTGTGCAATCTAAGGAGAGCACAAGCAGTAAAAAGTTATTCAAAGTTTGTTTGCAATGGAGTTCCGGTATGCAAAGGACTCCAGATTAACAGTCGATCAACTTCATATAAGAACAAAACGTGACCAAACAACCAAATGATCTATTGTACCCATTTCATAAAAATAATGCACTTCACTTCTAGCTCATGGACAAATATGGAGCAGCAAACTATCATATGCTGAATCATCTACCAAAGTCAAAATCGCTGGTAATCCAACGTAAAAACACAGCACCTACTGCATCTCCTCGTGATTAGAAGCACCACTCAGAATCACTTCAAGAATCAACATGTTTCAGTAGAAGAGAACATAATTCATTCATTTTTCACCATTAAGTCCCATATAATTTACTTCAACCCTCACCTAACGTAATTCAGTCACATACAGAGGATGGGAGAAGTTCTCTAAACCCAACTGATATCGGATGGTTTATCTCTTAGCTTGTAAGATAAAAATAACAAATGACCATCCACTTTTCAGCAAGTCCTCTTTTCTTCCTTTAATTTTTATTTTTTAATTTAATGTGAAGGGGGAGAAGAGTGAGCAAGTAAATTTGATAATATAGTAAAAAAATAGGGGAAATATATGTATATAGGCCTGCATCACGTGCAAGCCACATAGGGATTGTGAGGTTTATTGAAAATCGGAATCAAGATGACACTGATCACAATAAACAATATTAAGCCAATCAAAGGGCAGGGGGGAGAAGGAGAAAGAGAGAGAAAGGCAGTAATTCTAATACAAAATGTTGTATCAACAATAGGATTTACAGATAAAGTAACTCACTCACATCAACATGCAGGGAGAGCTTTTCGATCTGTTCACTGTATTGAGGCAAAGCTTGAACCATCTTTTGCAAGTCACGAGTAGATAGTTCGCTTCCATCTCTAAGCAAAACAAAAAACGTAAAGGATGATGAGGAAAAAAAGGTGGCAAACAACCTCCGAACATATTTGAAGGCAAAATTGAAAAGAAAAAAAAAGATCCACAGGGCAGTCAAACACCCCGAATACATTATATCAATCAGTCCATGGAACACAGTAACTCCAAAACAAAGAGACCTTTTGCCATACCAAGGACATAAGATAAAGCGAACGTTCATCATTTACTAGAAGAGTATTCTGAAAAATGAAATAACTCCAACCAACCTTGACTGGTGAATTTGAGCGGCTTTGTTCTTTGTCATGAAGTTTGTCATCTTTTCATGTAGTCTTACACTAGCCTGACGTAAAAAGAAATTGATCAAAGACGGTATCAAACACATCAAACAGTCTAGTTAGGTATCTGTCATACATCTGCTATGTGTGCATGGCGAAGTTCTAGCCAGATAGGGTCGTGATCCTCCAAAAGGACCTCTTTCTTCTCAGGAGCTCCCCCGGTTTTGTTTGGAACCTCAAAAACAATTTTACGGTAAGTGGCATAGACAACCAAGATTTGAAGAAGTTGAACGGAAAATACAATATGAAGCAACTTACCTCATGAACATATTTGTTACCCTCCATACTTAGTAAATCATGGCACATAGCATCATATGTCCACTCGTGTATTATAGGAGCAATCTGGAATTCACCAGTCAAGGTAGAGGGAGTGGTGAACAAGAATTATGATAGTATAGAATACCAACAGAAAATTATATATAACACAATTATAGTATGGTGATACGAACTAATTACCTGGTCCACTGATCTATCCAGTATAAGCAGCTCACATGTTTCTGTTTGAGGGAAGTTTGGAAGACTAGATTTGTATTTCATCAGACAATTCCAAACAATAGCAGCAATTTTGGTGGGAATTAGATCGCGAAATGTTGTCATTGTAGTAGGATCAAGCGATTTAGCAGCATGATATCGCACTAAAGGGAATTCCTGCAGAGAATCTATATCATAATCATCTTCTTTTTTGTGTGTGTGTTACATTATCATAACCATCAATGTCAGTATTTTTCCCAAAAAAAAATGGATCAAGTATATTAGATGCATACCCTCAATGAAGCAAAAACAGTAGCAATGCGAGTAGCCATCACATTCATACATGCTTGACCCTTGCGAGAACCTTCCTCATCTCCAAAAAGTTCCTCTAAAGCTCTCTCATTATCGGTAACGAAACCCTAGGATAAACTCCAAGTAAGCTAATGCAATGAATATCGATTGCCGTAAAAAAGGTAGCTGAAAGCTGAAATCACAAAACTCTGCATTACATAAGACTGAAAAGGAAACAAATAGGAATCTGGTGCTTTAGGACTGAGTCAGCAAGAAATAAGAATCTGGTGACATAAAGCACTAAACGAGAAGAGATAATCATTTAAGAATGCAAGTACGAATATAAGTTACCAATTAAATAGATCCCCTTTTGCATTATAGTTTTTCATTTAACGTCTAGGTCTTTTCCCATACTGTATCTTTACTGTCCCCTTTCTGCGTTTTCTAAAATCTAATTACAATGACAATTCTTTCCTACTAGCAGATACAAGAGCCTAGTCTTCAGAGCAGTGGCAGTATGTAGTTGTTAATTTTTTATTACACCCCTAAATTGGTTTAGAAATGAATCAAATTGCATGATTCCATATTCAGTAACCCAGGACCGATCTTCAAATGTCACAACATATCTAAGCAGCAATAAAAATGTTCCTCACCACCCAGAAGGTAGAGTGCAAATGCTAGGCATTATAAATCAACCCCATGTCCAAGTAGAACACAGAAATGGGTGTCTATGCAAAAGTGCAGCCAAAGGGCTCTTTAACCTATAGTATAGTTTTCTTAAAAGAAGCAAAATATAACTTTTGAGGATCCTAAATATGTTGCTGTATTTTCCTTATACGTAGAAATCTGAGTACTTAGATAGGTATAGATAGATAGATAGATGCCAGTTGATACAGCAAAACAGTTTGGGCAAGAAATTTCATCAATTACTTACAATTCCCCCAAATGAAAGTTTAAACATACGAAACAATCAATCTAGCCAACATGCAAGATTCACCAACAACAAAATGTTGATGAAACAAGAAAAACAAAAAAAATAAAAACAAAAAAAAATAAAAAATTACATAGAGACTAGCAACAATTAATTCGGGATAGATCATGTGCCACATAAAATCTGTTTCCATGCAACATTTTTAGTCAAAGCTCCAATTGTTTTTCCATTTAAATTATCTCATTCAAGTTGCCAAATATATATATAAACCAATGTACTGAATTGTTACGGGAGTACTAGATTAGATGATTAGCGATTAGATGATATGAAGTACCTGGCTATCTATTGCAAAATATTCCAGGTTCATCTGCAGAGTAAAAAAAAGAAAGGAATAGAGAAAATGACTTCAAGTCTAATTGTAACCAGCAACACTAAGATCAATATAGATTCCAAGATAACTTGAAGAGTAACCTCTCTTAGAGCACCAATTCGTGATAAAACACTAGCGTCCCGCTTTATGTGATTGACTAATTCTCTTGGTACAGGCGAACTGAAGAAAACAAATGCCCTAGAGCCAAAGCAAAAAGTAGAACAAAAGAATTTCCATTTTTAATAAGAAGCATGAAAATAAATTAACCAACTTAGCAATCTAGCTGAAACGACAACATAATCATATAGTTCTCACTTCACTTACTTCTTATACAAAGGCTTCTTTCCAGCCATATCCGAGAGGAAGATAACAACACTGAAAATCAAATGACAGAGAGAAATGAGTGACAAAATAAAGATGTAGGGGAAAAAACAACTGATGTAACATTTATAATAACAGAGAATCAGGGAAGCAAGTAGATTGATGATTACATGGGTGCAGATACGACATGAATCCCACACAGAGTGCTGGATTTTCAAAGAAAAATAGGATATTGGTGTGGCTGGATGCATGCAAAGATTACAATTATGTATGTACACATGCACTGACCTAAACCTAATTCATCTTTTTTACTTCTCACGCAGCCACCACCCCTCTCAGAAGAATCATCATCTCCGCCTCCATTCCTTCTCTTTGTCTACCCTTCCACCCCCACCCAGCCTCTCACCCCCTTCCTTCCCTCATCCTCCTACTACCCCTCGGTCCACTCTTCACCCTCCCTATCCTCATGGTGCTCCAGCTTCTTCACCCTCAATATCCATTCATGCATCTAGATCTGGATACGTGAATGCAGAATGAGTATCAGAATTTTGACAAATTACAGCTTAAGACTGGTGCATCAGAGGGAAAATCCAGCAAATCAAACATATATGATGTATGATGTATCAACATCAGATACACACCAAATACTGACACTCTTCTACAACAATGTATCCGCAATGAAAGAATATCATATTGAGCTCTAAATTTGCTAAGCATGCACGCAGAAGCAATCCTATGCAGTATCTTCAATTTAACTGACAACATCTCATTTCTTATCTAAATTTGCTAAGCATACGCATACGCAGAAGCAATCCTATGCAGTATCTTCAATTTAACTGACAACATCTCATTTCTTATCTAACTGACAACATCTCATTTCTTATCTACCAATCAGTGATTCAGAATAAAGACATCTAATTGGCACTTTACAATTAGATGACGATATAGTACATGGCTCAAACGACAACATCATGTGCACTATTGAAACAAACATGGATTTCACAGTAGAATAAATTTTATAAAGGAGAAGTTAAAAACTGAAAGTAAACGTGAAATGCAAATCATTCAGGACATATTTCATTGAAAACTCAATTTTCACTTTTCGCCCGTGCTTATGACCAACACAATGATCAAGGGCATGGTGGAATACATTATATACTAGTTTGCACCTTCCAAAACCACCTTTAAAGGGAATAAACAGCTTCAACTGAAGGGAGGCAGAAGTAAAAAAAAGCAGAAGGGTGAATACTTCTCTTTGGTTGGCTGAATAAAGTAAATGGCATCCATTGTAGGTAATGGTTGCCTTCGTCTATGTATGTCTTCTACCACTGCACAAAAGAGGGTAAGATAACAATTTCAGGAAATAGATACCGTCATAGTATTTTGGAAAGCAAAGATATCACTGCATTTCAAAGACAATTCCAGATTAACTACTACAGCATAAAAGCTAACTGAATTACATATTTTGACTATGGCTTTTCTGTAAGAAATGTTAATTATTTCTAACATAGGTGGTTTTTGGATTGTTGATTACAATAGAATTTGAGTAATATTCGGTAGCTAAGCCAAAATGCATATAATTTGTTCTGAGTTCTGTGGAGAAGACTGAGTGTTGTTTGTTCTGGAATATATATCTGCAACAGTCTAGGTAAAAGGCAAGCAATCTTGATATAAAAATATATACAACATGACACTCAAATAACCGGCAAATACACTCTTGATATGGACTGGACTAGCTATTCTCGAAAAATATATAACTATTTTGCAAAATAGAGTTTTCGTTGTGTATGGAAAGTAGGAAACAGAAATAAGTATACTGAAATTTTTGGAGTGAAATAGAGAGAAGAACTAACAAACAATTCAAACACCGACAGAGACAAATAATAGAACCCAAATGATTTGACGAAAAAATACAGGAAGTTCAATGTAAGAAGGGGCATCGACACACAAAGCAAAATAAGTAAAACTAATCAATTATCAAGAATACACAAAAGACAACTTGCACAAGCAAAGATATCCCCATCCATGTGAATATTGACAACTCAAATCAATTCCTTTGTGCTAAGATCAAGCTAAATGTCACGATAACAATTACTCCAGCCAAAGCCTCTTCATAAACCGTGTCTTAGGGGAAAAGCAAGAATGTATTATCTTTATCTAAGCTCCTTCATGACTCTTGCATCACAACTAGATGAATTTTTGGAAGCATCTACCTTGCTTTTTCCATTGATCAACTAATCACTGTTTAACTATCGCAACTAGAAATACTAAAATACTTGCAAAAATGAATTATTCTTACACAAGCTGCTCAGCAGAGTATGAATACTATAATTCTCAGGGAAAGTAAGTGTATGCTCCCAATCATTCAAGAGGAAAAAAAATGGTTGGCATCACATACACAGTTGAAACATGGCACACCTAACATAAAGGGTAATTCTATACTACCTCAAAAGCCATATTGTACTGCACGCAAAAAGGAGCACAAAGCCCAATACGATGGCAGTAATATTCTGGTTATCAAGTTACTTCAGGTTGGTCCAGGAATCAAGATAAACCAGAATTACTACCATGCCGCCAACAATAGTCATATGATATATCAAACAACGCTGTATCTTCAAATTTATAGACATCCTTTCTACACAGTTGAAACATGGCACACCTAACATAGAGGATCATTCTATACTACCTCAAAAGCCATATTGTATTGCACGCAAAAAGGAGCACAAAGCCCAATACGATGGCAGTAACATTCTGGTTATCAAGTTACTTCAGGTTGGTCCAGGAATCAAGATAAACCAGAATTACTAGCCTACCATGCCGCCAACAATAGTCATATGATATATCAAACAACGCTGTATCTTCAAACTGATAGACTTCCTTTTTTTATTACCCCCATTCCCTCGAGAACTGTTAAATCATCACTATTATCAAACCCCCCACGCCCACCCAAAAAAAAAACCATCACTGCTTACTGCAAACCAACATATCTAGACGAAATCTTGAGTAAACAAAAGAGTATAATATTGTACAAATACACAATATCTGGAAGCATGAACCGTCATGAGATGAAAATAGCAAACAGTTACATTTCTTCGCAACAGTCATACCCGTAATGTAGTTATTCAACTACATTACACGAAATCAGAGGAGATGCAGTTGACATGGTATATAAACCATTCAGATGCAACATATCACATTCCATCTATATGCATGAAAAGAAGAAACGGCAAGAAGCAAACAATTGAGAGACTGGTCTTAGTATCTTACGTGAAACTCCTTCCTCTGTAATATCTGCCATCTTGCAAGAGTACGACATTATTTTTAGCGTTAACTTGTCCATAACAAGCACCTACAAGTAACTCAATTCAGATTAGATATCACGTGAGGAGATAATATCTAGAAACACAAAACATTAATGTAGAGCTACAGGAAAACAACAAATAAGAGGTAGAAAGGCCGTGGTCACCATATTTAAAATTAAAACAACATATATATCTTAGTGTCACACTCAGAGACGGGAACAATTTTGTCAGACAATAACCTCCAGCTTAATGATTCCCGAATGAAGAAGAACAAAAAATGGAGATACACAACATAAGACACTTTCACAGTACAAATCACCAGTTCTCATATATCCAAACCTCAATGTCTGCTGCCAAAAAGGTAAGTAACTAAAAAATTTAACAGTATCAGTTTCAATTTATTTAGCAAACATAAAGCCTGCCTGTAACGAAATTTGATAATTAAAACACCAAAAGTGCAGCAGAAGAATCAAGAAAAGCATGAATAACTAAGGTAGAAAAGAAAAAGAAAAAGAAAAAGAAAAAGAAAAACCTTCCAAGACGCCTTTGAGTCCCCCGTCTTTGTAGATCGCAGCATTTCGTGTAATAATCCTGCAATGAATGTAAACAGCAATTAAGTTGAAACATGAGAATATTCTAGGGTTTGTGACAATGGCAGATGACCACAGGCGCAATAAATGTAAAAGTAGAATTCTGTCATACAGTTAAATTAAGCAGAGTTTGTCAAAAGCTTTGAGGAATGAATAGTTAGATTCCATCACCTAAACAAACTTATCCACAGCCTCTGCCACTGTACTAGTAAAAAGACAGAAAACGTAATTTCAAAATTGAGGTGCTAAAAGAATTTCAAAAGCGAGACCTGCCTTCTGTCAAGAAAATTATGATGATAATCTAATGTAACAGTTCACTACACTGCAATCAAGAGCATCAGCGATATTGTAACAATGGCCAGAGTTTCACAATTCTTGCACCGAATATAAACAGTTACTCATTTGACAGATTTATAGAATGCATTTTCATGTTCCTAATGAATTTGTTAGCTGGTAAAGTTAAAAACACCTTACAAAAAGCATCAAGAATAAAGAAATTCGACTTATACTTTGAATGACAGATACATATACTGAAGGATATAAGAGAGATTTAGCAAGTAGACTTACTTTCACGGCTAATTTGCCGGAAATTTTTGTACTCGCTGCTGCCCTGAGACGACGTATCAGAATCCGAAATAGACATGATCGATCACTGCTTGGAGATTTTGAGACTTTATGGCACCAAATTGGAATGGAGAGAATGAATTTAGCAATCGGAGATCGGTCTTGATCGGAATCTTCGAGTGGATTTTACGTACAAAAAGGTGCGGGGGGGTAGAGGCCGGAGAGGAGAATGTGCGAAAGAGTAATTATACCAAAGAGGTTTTGGCGTTGACGGTTGACTATTCCTATTGTTGAACTGTATACGACCCCGGAAGTTTTGCGGTTTATTTTTTTTTTCTTTCCCTTTTTTATTCAAAGACAGAGAAATATATTTCATTGGTTAATAAAAAAATAATTCATTTGGCAAAATCAAAATTGGTTAACCTACCGTTAAATTCAAAACAGGTTTTCCTTTTCATATTATAATAATAATAACTTGAAGGAAAAAAAATGTGTCGGAACGCTTTTTCTTTCCAGTAGTTTTATGGTGGTTCTGGACCAAGTAATTGAATCATTATGTCATCAATTTAAAAATACATCATTGGTGATTGATTTTTAAACATAGGGGACCATAAAAAATCCCTTAAATTCTATTGGTTTGGACCAGGATTTGGTCCAGGACCATAGTAAAATTTGTGTTTTATTTCAATACTAGCATTTCGTGGCCTTGCACCGCAAGGCCTTGGTATAATCTCGGTATAGAAATATTGTTTGAAAATAAATATTAAATATAAGACATAAAATTTGGTTTAGGTATCCTGCATCTCCAGACGAGTTCTTTGTTAATTAAATACCCTTACCTCCGTCTAATTTTTTGGGATTACATTAAATATTTTTATTATTTTTTTACTTCAACACCACACAAAAAATGACACAATTACTACTAATACCACAATTTTAAAAAAATACAATCAAGTCTTTTGCTAATAAAAATAGGGTGATTCTATTGGCATAACGGTTCTTACTAATGACACCCTTTTTCGGATTAAATTTAGGTGGATTCTATCAGCACTTGAAGATGACGCAATGTTAGAGGGCTATACCGAATGAGAAAAGGTTGTAAGAGGTTGAACCTTATAATAATCGTTGAGTATCTTGCGTTGATGTATTTCAAAATATATTTATTTTGGGATATATCTTATAATTACTCTACAATTAACTTTGTCACTAAATGTTTTATATCTTAAGTGACACTATGTTTGAAAATTATCTAAGTCATATTAAAGCTTATCTTTCTATTTCTTACATGTGACATACGTATTGCTTTCTATATCATTCTATTATAAGAAGTTTTTGTGTGCATGTCACACTAATGCTTTTTACTATATTTCATGTGTGACATAAATCTTCCTACGTAAGCATTTGATCTAAATTATGTGTATGTCACATTATGAAATCAATTGAAATAAGCGTGTCAAATGATTTTGATCATGATATCACTTTATTAATGTTGCTATGTGGCATATTACAATATATATATATATTATATATATATATATATATATATATATATATATATATATATATATATATATATATTTGTGACACTATTTTCTCTTTGTTTACGGAATGCCAAAGATTTTCTCTTTGTTTACCTAACTTCTTTATCTTCGTAAAAGCCCAACCTTTTATTTCATTACCTAGCCTCCTCCTAAACCAATATATCCGGCCCAAACCAATCTATCATTCAAAACCCTATTTTCAATTACATAAATTCCCAAACCCCAGTACTACTACTACTCTACCGCCCTTACATTATTATCCTAGATTTATCTAGAAAACTTCCCCACCACAAAAAGTCTATCCCTACCTCCTCGTATCTCCACCCATGTCCTTATCTCTTCTTTTGCTCTGTAAAGCCTATCTTCTCTTCTATTCTATGCTCTCCCACACCTCCTGAAACCTTCCCATTAATGGCTCTACTTTTCTAACGTTTATCTGCTCTAATGTCTTTTATCCTTCCTCTTACTAAGAAAAAGACCATGGACGACCATTGAAGTATTATATCCAAATGATTAGAAGCTGTGGAGTATGCATTTGATAAATTTCCAATAATACTGTTGCTACTTGCACATCACAGGCTCACAGCACAACAATTGGATTCTGTCACCATATATCTATCAACTTCATGGAATTAACTGCTTGTCAATAAACAACTGTAGGGGAGAGGAAAAAAGAAACCAACAAACACATATTCCATAAACCTCTCAAAACCACAAAAACAACTCAGTTTACATGCAACACAACATTGTATCGTAACGACAAACTTTAACGCTAACAATAATATTGTATATCTTAGAATAAAAACATAAACAAACGTACGAATAACATAATCAGACATTAATATTAGAAACAAAACAAATTGACAATTTGTGTGGATAGAAACAAATTAACATTCTTTTTGTTGTTAAAAAGCAAGTTTATAGGCGCACAAGAGGTACACTGTCTCTTTAAAATAAGCCGACGAAGTTAAATGCTAAAATACTGATAATACATCCTCTCTATTGATAAACCCTTGAAAGCTCCTCACTTGTTAGGGGTATTTGAGGGGGAAAAAATGATACATACACATAAATAATACACACAAAGCACACAATAATTTAATCTCAACCATGTAATGAATTTTACGAATGATAGGAAAAAAAAACAGCAGCCACAATATTTGATTTTCGGGGGAAATAATATGTGTCCATCACTCTTAATTTCAGAAGGATAAAATTCAACGTCACTGTCGACATACAATACGACCCCTGGATTTTCTTTGGAAGAAGCTACCGAGAATAATTCTGATTTATTAATTATGTTATCGCTGTTGATTTCGTAAGCAGCCATGGCCATGGTGTAACAACTGTGAGCATTCAACGGCGGTAGTCGGCGACGGCATACTTAGTGAAGATTAAGGATAAACAGACAGAACTCAGAAAATCCAAAATTTTATACGACAAAAATAGAGTATAAATCATTCCTAAAATTAACAACGAAGGAAGTAATCCTTACAAAGTTACACCTCTCACACACCCAAACACAGAACCGAAGACAACCACAAAGAGGAAATAAAATGCATTGAACCTCTACCAGCTGTTGAAGTGGTTTCCAATTAAGTACAAATCAAAAAGAGTTGATGAGAAAGATCACCACATAAATCAATCAAAAAAAAAAAAAAATAATGCTTCACCACATGGAGATATATTTTGATCCATAAACAGATGAATTAAAGTAGAAAGAAGATGGATTTATTATATAAACATGACGTGAATTAATTCAAAACACACAATATGGCTTCTTTGGCCAAACTCAAGTGTCATTTAATTGAGACATATATACTCATTCATTGAAACGTTTACTTCCAAAAATACCCTTGTACAAGAGTGATTTCATAGCCTGAGCCCTGAGTAAATTACCTTCTTGAAATCATTGAGAATCCCGATCCACGGAGTTCATGAAATGAAGGTGAAATGTAGAAAATCAACAAATAAATTAAGCAATTTTGAATTTTACCAACAAAGGCGGTATCTACTAACTCAAAAATAGTAAGTCTCTTGAAAATCATTGGAAGAAAGTAGGCAAATAAACACATAGTCTTACATAAATCTTTATGCCAAAAAAAAAAAAAAAAAAAAAAACCCGGAAGAGAAAGAAAGAAAAATAGAGAGGACCTGAATCATTCAACAAGAGGACCTGCTTCGATTCACCACCAACTGACAAGCACATCAGCAAGAAAGCCCGTTTTCAAGCTCAACCCCAAATTCTTTTGCTGGCACGGTAAACTGCACAGCAACCCCAATGGAAAAGAAATTAGAAAACAGAGCCTTTTGAAGGCCAAACGTGAAGAGCAGGTGTTAAATTCTTTGGTAGTTGAGTAAAACGCGGGAACTAAAATTACATTTGATGGAAATTGCAAAGGAAATCACCAAATTCAGACGTAGTAGGTGGAGTGGGTGGACAAGGAAGGATTGCAAAGATCTATTTTTCCATACACATATAAATCTCGGCAGAAGCATTTTGTTAAAAAAAATTAGACACCTTCAGCCACGTGGAGGCATTTTCACAACCTTTTAAGACACAGCCTTCAACCACGTGGAAGGAAGGGGTTGAAACTTGAAAGCCTTCCTTCTTCTAAAGTAGTATGATTATTCTTTAAATTTCGCACTCAATTATTCTGACCTAAATTTAGAGGCACAATGTTGCAATTTTTTGTTTGAATTTGAATCGAAAGGTATAAAATAGATTTTCTGACTGGCATTAAGTCTATAAAACACCTAACTTCTAATTAAAATTAAATCAGAATGATCAACTATATCCTTGACTCATAAATTATGTGTGATATGTGAAAAGATGCTCCTAAAGATGAGAGGATGAAAAATACGATCTAATGATAAAATAACACATATTGCATTGCACATATGGTGTTCATGTCTTTTAATGATTACGTTATATACATACGATTTCATTCAATATGAAACTAACTTTTGATTGCACATCCGCTTATTTTTTTTTATATTTTTTTTTGAGGGGCATCCGCTTATTGTTAATGTGTTAAATATATTCGAAATCAACTATAAATTGTGATTTTTTACTTTCTCCCTTTATTTTTGTTTATGTTTATATAAGGCAATGTTTTCTCTTTATATTGATAATAAAGAGAAAGTTAATGACATGTATGGGAGTTTTAAAACAAAATATACTACATTAGTTATGAATTAGGAATGAAGTTATATCATATGTATACTATATCTCTTTGCTAAGGCGTCATTTCGTCAAAATTTTACAGACCAAAAAAAAATTTAGGCCATTCTTAAAAAAAAAAGTAATCAAAATTTTTTTACACCTAACGGGACTCAAACTCTGGTCACTTAATACTCACCACTAGAGTAATACTACTTTGTTATTTGGTAAATTATTGAAGTTTAATGTGAAAATACAATATATATATATATATATATATATATATATATATATATATATATATATATATATATATCTATAGATAATATATAGAGGAGGGGATTTAACCCGTTTTCGTTAATTACCCGACCCAAACCCGGTAAAAAATATTGGGTATTAATTAGTTGCCATAAAAAAACAATAAAATATTCCATCTTTATATACACGCCAAATATACATTGTAACCCAAAATCACGCCAACCCATTTATATATACATTTCTTATTCCATCTTTTTTTTCATTTCCCATTTCTCCAAGAACCTTTCTGCATCTTTTTTTTCATTTCCCATTTCTCCAAGAACCCTTTCTGCGCATTTTTCCAGTACATTTCTTATTCCTTGTTTTTTTTTCTTTGGTAGGTTAAATATATATCATTTACCTTCTTTAATTTTCTTTGGTAGGTTATCTCTAGAATCGTATCTCACACTTTTGACTTTGACTTAAACCTTTTGGCAATTGAAAAAGGTAAACCAATGCTCAAACTGTATTTAATCGTGTTATGGTTGGTGTTTTATTGTTGTTTCTTTTTTATAATTCTTTTGTATCGCATATGTTTTCTTCATCCTACTTTTTGGCTTTGATTCAAACCTTTTGGCAATTGAAAAAGGTAAATAGGTGTTCAACCGTATTTAATCGTGTTATGATTGGTGTTTTATTATTGTTTTTTTTATAATTCTTTTTGTATCGTACATGTTTTCTATTATTTTTTTAAAGCCAAGCTTTTGAAGAAACCTAAGGTTGAGAAATAAATTACTTAGGAGTTTGTATTTTCACTTTTCCTTATTTTCAAAATAAGAAAGTTTTTTTATTAATCGATTACATGATATCTATAGTATATAATAATAATTGATAAATATGAAAATCAATCATAATAGACAATCAAGCAATATATTTTACTTATCAAATAATTTTTTTCCTAATTACAATAATTTTGTGTAAAATAAAATGACATATTTGAAAAAATAAATATAGAAAAAATAATAATAAAGTCGAAAATAAAATCCATAATTGATTATTGATTAATGATCTTTCAAAAAACCGTTTTTTTTTTCTTGAACAATTGATCTTAGATTATGTGTCGATGGCAAAATTTAAAAGGAAATCCCTATAGTTATTGGTTGAGGATTCCATTAATGATTTTTCATATTTTGTTTTTGTTGTTAGATTTTAGGAGTAGTTTTCATTCTGACGATTTCTTCATTATGCAATATCATTTCTTTGGTTTTTGCAGCCAATGATGTATGGAAGGGAGCATAATAATGTGTTCATATTACATTAAAAAAACAATTATTGCCTAAAAAATAATTTTAAAAAAATACAAATAATTAAAAAAACCAATAATAGAAAGAATATATGCAATAATATAGAATACACATAATAAATGTGTTCATATTATCGCCTAAAAAATGTGTTCATATTATATTAATACAATGTATACACCTCTCACATGAGATCAATTACGATTTAATATGTATCACCTAATTATTAAATAGATAAAAAAAAATATATGCAATATTAATACATAATATACACCAATAAATGTATTCATATTATGTCATCACCTTTTATTGACATTTTTTCTCATGTATTTACATCAATGGGTATGCTTAGATGGTGAGAAATAAAATCAAAACCAATTTTTTTTTCTTGAACAATTGATCTTTAGACTATGTGTTGACACCACCAAAATTACAAAGAAATCCCTATAGTTATTGGTTGAGGATTCCATTAATGATTTTTCATTTTTTACTTTTATTTATGACTTTCAAATTTTTTTGGATACTAAATTTTTTTTATATTAGTAATAAGAAACTAAATTCCAAACATTAAAGCTGTGTAATTTTGATTTACATTTTACGCTATAATAGTTATATGAGTTGTTAAGTTTTATATGTCATACTATTATTTTATTTATTAAATTTTTAATATCATATTCTTTATTATGAAGATATAATACACGTCATATAAAAATCGATTATAAACTACAATTACTTTGACGTATAAAAATAATCATACCATATTTATAATACATCTCAATTAATACCAATCATTCTTAAATTACATTACGTTTTGAAATATCTCTTGAGCTATATGTCAAATATAATGTCAAATAATGCATAATAGCCTAACAATAATTACTACAATAATATCAAACATTCTTAGATTACATTATATTTTGAAAAATAAATAAATCAATTATAAATTACTCATGCCACTTAATGCAGAATATTTTTCTTGCTTAATACAATTATGATAAAGAAAATCATTTATTTAATGCGAAATATCCAGTAATTAAATGCATCCCTATAATTTTGCCACCCAAATAATTAGGATATTCTTAAATTAATGACACTTAACGCAGAATATCTTTTTGCTTAATACAATTATGATAAAGAAAATCATTTCTACAAATTAATACTAAAATTCTTAAATTATATTACATTAATGAAATATAACCAATTTTAATTATAAATTATCCATCCCAAGTATAATAATGTCAAATACTCATAACATTGTGACACTTAATGCGAAATATTTTTCATTTACTTATAGTATTTAAAAATTTATAAATTTAGTGTTTGCAATTATTGCAGAAATATTCTAACATTAAATTGTATTTTAAAAATATCTAAACACAAATATATCATTTAATGCGAAATATTCAGCCATTAATTGCATCCCTATAATTTTGCCACCCAAATAATTCCAGATATTCTTAAATTAATTAATGACAATAACGCAGAATATCTTTTATGATAAAGAAAATCATTTCCTACAAATTAATACCATACATTCTTAAATTACAATACATTAATGAAATATAACCAATTTAATATAGTATATAATAATAATGAATTAAAATCAGAATCAATCATAATTATTAGTCATCCCAATTAATTACAAATATTCTTAAATTTATTGCATTTAATACGAAATATCTTATTAAGTTGTAATATTTAAAAAATGATAACTTTAATTTTTCCAATCAATGCAAAATATTCTTACATTAGATTACATTTTGAAAATATCTAAAATTAAATACATAATTTAATGAAAAATATTTATGCATTAAGTAAAAGTATTCTGCCGCATTTTTTAAAAAAACCGTGTGTCAGCCGCATTTACTAAAAATATTCTGGCGCATTTAAACAAAATATTCTCTGCCGCGATTACAACCTATTAGTTTCCTAAAATATTATTATTCCACATAAAACACAATAACTCTCCTAATAACTAAAAAATAACTCTCCTAATATTCTGCGCATTTGTTAAACAAAGCAACGTGTGCGCATTTTAAAAAAAAGCGCGTGTACTGCGCGATTTACTAAAAATATTACCGCTAAATAAAATCCATCATTGATTATTTTTAGAACATTGATTGATTATTGATTAAATAATCATTATTAATAAATGAAAATATAAAAAAACAAAATTAAATAAAAAAATCAAACAAGATCCTCACAAAATCCTTGATTTTTATTTATTAAATAAAAATAAAAAAAAACTAAATTTAAAATTAAAAACGTAAATACTCACAATCAATGAAATCAATGATTGAATAATAATTAATGAATCATCAATAATTATTAATAATATATAAACGAAAATAAATTATAAATATAAAATGAAAATATAAAACAAGAATCAATGATTTAAGTAAAAATATACAAACTAAATAAAATTCATGATTGATTAATTTTTTTAGGAACATTGATTGATTATTTATTAAATAATCATTATTGATTAAATAATCATACCCCGCCAACGCTTAGATCCGCTCTACCTAAACTTTTTCCGTTCACCTCAAGATTCCCCACCGTCCATTTATTCTTTGAGCAGTTTTGGATATCAAAAGGACTCCCGAAAAATGAAAATATAAATAAAAAACCTTGAGTTAAATAAAAATATAAAAACTAACTAAAATCCTAAGAATCTATATATAATCATTGATTGAATAGTGATTAATTAATCATCATTAATTTAATAAGTAACAAATAAAAAACCAAAAAAAAATAAAAAAATCAACAAGATCTTAATCAAAATCCTTGATTGATTATTGATTAAATAAATATAAAAAACTAAATTTAAAATTAAAAACGTAAATAATCAAAATCAATGAAATCAATGATTGAATAATAATTAATAAAGTGTATGGTAGGGTGGGGTGGTAGGTAGGGTATGGTAAGGTGATGGGTAAGGTGGGATAGGGTGGGTGGTGGGTAAGGGTAAGGTAGAGGTAGCGGAGGGTAAGGTAGGGTATGGTAAGGTGGTGGGTAAGGCAGGGTAAGGGTGGGGTGGTGGGTAAGGTAGGGTAGTGGTAATGAGGGTAAGGTAGGGTAGGTTGGGTAGGGTAGGGTTGTTTAAGGTGGTGGGTAGGGTAAGGTAAGGTGGTGTGGTGGGTAAAGTAGGGTAGATTGGAATGTAGGGGTAGGGTAGGAGTGGGTCGAATAGCGTGAGGTAGAGACAGGAGTAGTGGGTAAGGTAGGGTAGGGTTGGGTTGTGGGTAGAGGCGGGATGGGGGTAAGGTGAGGTGGGGTAAGGTAAGGTGATGTTGTGGGTAGGGTAGGGTAGTGTGGTGAGTAAGTATGGTGGTATGATGAGTAAGGTAGGGTAGAGTTTGGTGGGTAGGGTAGGGGTAGGTGATGGTGTGTAGGGTAGAGGTGGGTGATGGTGGAGTAGAGTAGGTAATGTGTAAGGTAGGTAAGATGTGTATGGTACGTTATTGTGAGATAAGGTGGGGTAGGATAGGGTGGTGGGTAAGGTAGGGTGGGGTTGTAGGTAAGGTAGGGTGGGGTTGTGGGTGAAGCGGGGTGGGAAGAGAGGTAGGGTGCGATGGGGTATGACGTGAAAGGCTACCCCCACCCCACTCTACCTCACCCCACCCGACCTAACCCAACCCCTTCCACCATATCCTAATTTATAACCATAACATACCCTACTCCAAACCCACCTTAATTCACTACTCCTACCTTACTCATCACTCAATGTCGGCTTTTATATAAATTGTTTCATTTCATTTTCTCACATTCCCAACGCAAAGAATAATTAACTTATTTCATTTCATTCACTATTATTTTATTACATTCCATTTCATTCAGCAGTAAAAAAAATGCCAAATAAAGTCTTGATTCTTCAAAAAAAAACCTTCTTTTCAAAATGTATATTTTACTGATGCAATCTAAAAGCAGAAATATAATCATATTTATTGTATCAAGATAACTTTTAGACATATCATGTTGTCATTGTTTTGTAAGACATATTATGCATTTTAATTGAATTAATCACATTTTCATATATCTCGTGCGAGAATGACGAGTTTTATATATATATATATATCTTATTGAGTGAAAAATTGTGGAATTTCTTAAATTAATCGATTTTAGGGGTTCGTGAGTCATGGCCCCGTCGGTCACCCAGGGGCCCCCCTGATACTGCCATAAAAATGTTATAAGAAATCCTAACAAATGAAAATTCATTAAATATTACGTTCTAATAATTAAAAATTATGCAATCTATGGTAAGAATCATTTATTTGAAAATGATGCATATTTAGATAAAACGTATACAAAGTTGACATTTGCTTATTTACTTTCATCAGGTAAATAAATGGCAGCTGGTATGGCCAAAGCAATAATATTATTGCCAGGGCTATGACACATTGAAAATTTTGCTAAGACAAATATACCCTCATCTCTTACATAATCATAAAAACCATCACTCCCAATCGGGCTTGCTTGGGGCTGAAATGGGTTTGAAGGAAAAAAAAAAAACAAGATTGTTAGAGTAGTGTTTGTTGGATTTGTTAAACATGAAGATGGAGGTAGAGGATATATCATTCAATAAAATAATTATGAAAAAAATAAAGAGAAGAGGGATATGGAGGATACGAGAGGGAGTAGAAGAGGAAGAGGGGTGACGGGTTTGAGAAAGACGGAGAAACTCCGGCGACATGGGGAAGAAATGTGAAGTGTAGTATTTTTTTAAATTTTTGAATGGGAGGACATTTAAGTCATTTTATGATTTATTGTTGGATATTGCCCCGGCAATAATTTTATTGCTTTGGCAATACCAGCTTCCTAAATACAGCTTTCCATGTAACATTTATGGAAGAAGAAGATGCATGAGGAAGAGTAATGAGGAAATGTGTTTTCAATAATTGAAAATTTGTCATCGTGTGTAATGTAATATGTATCGTTATTGTAATGTGTGTAACGTAATTTGTCATCTTGTGTAACGTATTATGTATTGTTTGAATTTTTTTCGTTATGTTATTGTATTGTGTGTCTTTTAGGTTAATGATATTTTGATGTTTATTGTATATTTTCGGTTAATGATATATTTTTTTTGAAGAAGGTTAATGATATTTTAAACATCAAAATAACGTAAATCATCAAATTATTAATACATTAAAACATCAAAAATAATTACCTTTAAGCAATACATATTAAGTTATTTTGATATTAAAACAATACATATTACTAATAACCTTTATCCGGACAATTATGAGTAATCGTTATCACATCACTGAAATTGAACACAATACATTTAAAATTAAAGAGCAAACACATATTGAAATTCAAACATCACATACATTTGGCTGAAAATGCAAACATAACTAAAATCAAAAGAAAGCACAACTAAATATTGAAATCAAATCCCTTGAACTTACTAACGATCATATTATGACTCATCAAACCATGGAGTCTCAGCAGGTGGGAGAAAGAGATTCCTAGACGTGCTTGCATTCATGAGAGGTGATGGAGTTGGACATGGGTCGGTCATTTCACGATCCATTATAACTTTTTGTTTCATTTCCCAATATTGTTTCTTCTTTGGGGTGAAGATGCTTGTATTCACTTGCATCGTTTGCATGTCTTCGAAACTTTGCCATTCAATAGCCCTGTCAATTTTTCTTTGAGCATCGCTTTCTTTCACATAGGCCAAAAACTCGTCTGATCGTTTTGAGCTCCCCGGTTCCTTTTGATTCGCTTTCTTTTTTTTATTTTTGTCCAATAGGCTTGGTCGATGAACTAGTACCCTACAGACCCAGGCGTGTCATCATCATCAAGATTCACCGAACTATCACACGGAGGATTTTGATATTTTGGCTCATCTTTCAACAATGCCCAACAATGTTGTACGTTAAAAGGTTTATTGGCAACCACATGGTAATAGGAGTCCGCTAAGAGCATCTGAAACGAATCAAAAATAAATATAACCAAGTTAAAAATGTTACTTATTTAACCAAGTCTAACAAAATATATATCTTTTATATGTTTGTTTTTAAACTATAATAATATTGTACACACAACATGAAATATTGACAATTTCTACAACAATAGTCAAAGCCACAAATTCAACAACAATACAATGTTATTGAGAATGAAGATGCAAATTCCGACATACATGATACAAATTCAGACAAAAAGGATGTGCAGGAGAGATAAGGGGATCAATGTAATAAGGAGTGGTGGCAAAGTTGACTTAGTGTTATCTGTTGGAGGACAGATTGGTAATTAACTCAAGTGCTCATCCGGTGCATTTTGAATAAAAGATAAAACGAATAAGTACTAGTTTATCTAGAGTCTTTGAATTATTTATTCCCAGTTCGAATTAATAGTACTACTTATCTTGATTTAGTTCGAATAAGAGTCCAAAAGCCAAAATGTAGTTTGGAACACGGTTGTGTAACCTTAAATACACCATTGTAACTCAAGTTTTGTATCTAGCAAAATACAGTTAATAAACTCAAGTTTTTTCAGCTTCACTTTTATCAATTCTTGCTTTTCGTTTAACGTAACCCAATCCATTTAACATATAGATTCAAATAATATTTTACACTTTCTAATAAATAGATGCCTTTCATTTTCTAATATAATATTTCGTATATTTTATGAATGTCTACATGTATATATTAACAAAAAAAATATATATATAACTTGTGTAAATTACTATAATAATTACCTCATATCCATGAGGTTTTGACCACTTGTTCGAGTTTTTGAGCTTTGATAATTGCCGCACGCTATACATCATATCTTTGTTGATTTTTGCCGAGCAACTTTTTTGATCTCTTGGAATACCTCGGTCGGCCGATTGAGTTGAAATGTTCTACAATTTTCCCCACATTGTTGACTCTCTTTGGTTAATCCCGAATTCGGGATCGCCCGCCTCCACAAATTAATCTTTTGACAAATCGTCTTTTTCCAACCATCGGATCGTGGTTTCGGTGCCATTTTGGAATGATAATAATAATTTTCTTAGAGAATGAAAGATAAAAATATATATATATATATATATATATATATATATATATATATATATATATTTGAAGTTAATGATAGAAAGGATGTGAATGAAAAAAATGTCTTGTGTGGTATTTATATGTTTTTTTTGCAAAATATAACCGTTGGTTTTTTTTTAATTTAATTAGTTTTGTATTCACTCATCAATATTCTAGCCGTTGGAACCAAATGTAACCGTTGCCTCTTTGTTTATTGATTTAATAAAACAAATAATTGTTAAAAAGTATGGGACAAGAGGGGACAATGGTGGCCAAATGTGTAGGAATGAAAAAGCTTTCCCACTTCCCATTTTCCCAACGCGTGTATGAATTGTAAAGATATTAAGCATGATACCATATTTGGTACCTTCACTAGTACCTAACCAAAATTTGGTACCACCTAATTTTATCATTGGACATCTTAATACCCTTGCATAGAGTATCAAAAAAAGTTTTGCACCCAACTATTGGAGTTGCCCTAAGTATGTAACTGAAGTTACAAGCAATGGCACATTATTATTACTACCTAGCTAGAGTCTAGAAGGAAAGTTTTTTTTTTTTTTTTTGAAGAGAAGGAGGAAAGGTTTTGAAAGATAAGTTTACACGGTTAAGTTTTTGACCAACCTTCACGCGTAAGCCAATTCACAGCTTAATTATCTATCATAACCGATTAACTAATTAAAGTGTATCGCTCCATAATATTTAGCATAAATCAAATACATGAATCATCATAAAAGAGTCACATTACACCGACAAAGTTGATTTATACATGTATCTTATGTAAAGTCCCATATAAGTGAGACATAAAAGTCTTGTCAACTCGGGTTAGCCCTTTTAGACCAAGCGAGGACGGTGGTCAAGCGATTGCGATTGATCGGACATTTATGACTCATTTAGCACTACTGGGCAGGCTGTAGTGCAGGGGCGTTCTGACATGGTATTTGAGAGCCGACTATCGACGGAACTATCATTGCACCGTACAAGAAGGCGGTGTAAGGATGACCTCTAGTTACCTCTGGTAGGGACGATCCGAGAAACGATCTTGGCCGTCTGGCGGCGAGGCCATAAGGGGGAATGTAAAGTCCCACATCGATAAAGTAATAGAATGCTCACCCCATCTAAGTGTGAGACATAAAAGTCTTGTCAACTCGGGTTAGCCCTTTTAGACCAAGCGAGGACGGCGGTCTAAGCAGTTGACCGGATATTTATGACTCATTTAAGCGCTACTGAGCCCACTAAGTGCAGGGCGTTGCATCCTACCACCGTTGTAATTAAGCATATATTATATCAAATGCATATCTAGATATATATAATAGGGTCGTGTATGAGGAGATTGGAAATATATGAACACAATGTATTACATTTGATATATAGATTTTGCCATAGAATATTTTCATATTTATGCTTTAGGGAACATGTTACACATTCCAACAATAATAATAAACAAATACTCCTTACCAACGAGGCTTAACTCAATGGTTAAGCAACTTAAGCTGAGTTCTTGGATTCGAGTCTTACTGTTTGTATGTGCGGATTATAATTCTCTAAACGAGTTAATTTAGTTTCGGTGAAGAAAAAACAATTTAAAAAAAAAAATACTCATTGTTTTAAAAAGTACTAAATTTACGATGTTTCTTCAAACTTATCACCAATAATTAAGTAATTACAAAATGCACAGATTCAACAGGCTTCGAACAAAAAAATATTTAGCATAAATCAAATACATGAATCATCATAAAAGAGTCACATTACACCGACAAAGTTGATTTATACATATATCCTATGTAAAGTCCCACATCGATAAAGTAATAGAATGCTCACCCCCATATAAATGTGAGACATAAAAGTCTTGTCAACTCGGGTTAGCCCTTTTAGACCAAGCGAGGACGGTGGTCTAAGCAGTTGATCGGACATTTATGACTCATTTAAGCGCTACTGAGGCTGTAGTGCTGGGGCGCATAAAGATGTTATTCAAAGCCGACTATCGACGGACTATGCTACCGCTGACCGTACAAGAAGACGGTGTAAGGATGACCTCTAGTTACCTCCTGGTAGGGACGATCCGAAAACGATCTTGGCCGCCTCCTGGCGAGGACGCTTGATCCCTTATAGCGGGGAGAATGTAAAGTCACATCGAAAAAAGAATAGAATGCTCACCCCATCTAAGTGTGAGACATAAAAGTCTTGTCAACTCGGGTTAGCCCTTTTAGACCAAGCGAGGACGGCGGTCTAAGCAGTTGACCGGATATTTATGACTCATTTAGCGCTACCAGGCCCTAATAGAATGCTCACCCCATCTAAGTGTGAGACATAAAAGTCTTGTCAACTCGGGTTAGCCCTTTTAGACCAAGCGAGGACGGCGGTCTAAGCAGTTGACCGGATATTTATGATTTCATTTAAGACTACTGCGGCAGAGTGCAGGGCGTTACATCCTACCACCGTTGTAATTAAGCATATATTATATCAAATGCATATCTAGATATATATATAATAGGGTCGTGTATGAGGAGATTGGAAATATATGAACACAATGTATTACATTTGATATATAGATTTTGCCATAGAATATTTTCATATTTATGCTTTAGAGAACATGTTACACATTCCAACAATAATAATAAACAAATACTCCTTACCAATGAGGCTTAACTCAATGGTTAAGCAACTTAAGCTGAGTTCTTGGATTCGAGTCTCATTTGCTTTTGTATTGATTATAATTCTCTAAAGCGAGTTAATTTAGTTTCGGTGAAGAAAAACAATTTAAAAAAAAAATACTCATTGTTTTAAAAAGTACTAAATTTACGATGTTTCTTAAAACTTATCACCAATAATTAAGTAATTACAAAATGCACAGATTCAACAGGCTTCGAACAAAAAAATTGTAAACTAGTGGGAGACTCGTGTTTCATTTCTTCAATGCCATGTTTCATCAACCGTCTCTGTAAGAAGATAGCGTCGATCAAGTGAAAGTCTACCAAATTGACAGTCAAGTCTTTGGATTTGAGTCAACCCAAGTATGAACATCCAAAAAACCGCATGAAAGCTCCTAAAAGGTGATCATGTATCAAAATCTCTTCAGATTTTCAAGGCCATCTATGATTCCGAAGCACTTGGAATGATGGCATTAGTGTTGCATGAAAGCTCTCCATAATTTCAAGGTCGATCATATACAATCCTGATGCGCATGGAATGCATTTTCCATATGGAGTTTGTAAAATTTACAAACCGGATAAACAATGCTAGGCGTCAAAGAAGAAAATTGCCTCGTAGTGGACTTTTGATTGACCGTGAAATAGACCAACGGCAATACGGGGATTTTGTGCCACCGCCGTAACAACATTTCTTTTTTTCAAGAAGATCACGGCCCTCAATTCGTTTCAATTTAGATGATGATTTACCGATCCGTTTCATAATTGCACCTTTCATGTTCTAATAAGGTCGATCACAATGACTTATTCTTTGACATTGTGATATTCACTTTTGTCATAAATCATATTGACAACTTTAATCAATTTTTACAATGACTTACTTTTACACATTGAAAAACTTGAATGGGAAAAGCAACGTGGCTCTGTTCAATGTGACAGAGAAGAAAGTACATCGTTTCCAATGTTTTCATGGCTTTTCTTTTATTTTTTAAATTGAACATTTTCGTTTGACTGTCAGCTAAAGGTGAGGATAAAGAAAAAAAGGAAGAAAAAAAAAAAAAAATCAATTCTAGCATGTTGTTGAAGACTATTGTGGAAACAATATGGATGAGTCGGCAAAAAAAATGACATGTGAATGCCTTGTAGACTTATTTTGTTGTTTTCAATATAAAGTGTCAATGTAATTCAATGAGCCCATTGTGATTAGCTATATCAACTGTTTCCTACTCATTTTAGGTTGGTTCAGGTGTAATTATTAGACCCCACGTCATCACTTTGAAGAAAATTAATTAGTATTACCTCCGTCCCAAAATATAAGTCATTTTCAAGCATATTAAGAAAGTTGGTTAAGTTTGTTCTTTATCATTAATTTTGATTAAAAAGACTAAAATGACCTTTAATTGATATTAATGCAAAATAATAAAAAGTGATCGAGTATATAATAAATGAGGGGTAGAAGGAGAAATATGTAGTAAATGCTTTATTTGTTTTGTAAAGGACTTATATTTTGGGACAAAACTAAAAAGATAAAAGGACTTACATTTTGGGGCGGAGGTATTAGTTTTTTTTCTAGAAGTAGGGGTCCAATTTAAAAACAATAATTCTTATTGGATAGGATACACCAACAAGAATTTGGTCAATGACCAACCTAAAATTTGTGATTTTTTCCCGGGTAAAAAGGGCTGGCCTTCTTACAAGGATATTGGGGTATGGGCCTTGGGACTTGAATTTTTAAAATCTATCAATCCTTTTACAAGAAAATACAGGCGTTAAATCCTCTCAAAAAAATACAAAGGCCTTAATTTAAACACTCAGCATTTACAAAATTAAACAAATAAATAAATAAACCTAATAGACGAGAGATTGTATGGTATAACCATTGTATAAATGTTACAAAGGACATATATTATAGGGAGAAGGGACCGCCAGGAAGGAAAAATAATAATAAATGTGTCTGGAAGGACAAAATTAACATTTTCATGATTATAAAGGACAAAAATCACAAATATTCTTTAAAATTATTCTTTCACGTGTTAATGTTCTTTGTGTTCACAATTGTTATTTCATATTTACTCTATTCCACATTTGTTATTTCATATTTATTACTTCATAAGTTACTTTTGTCCTTATTAAATTACAGTTTCTTTCTATTCCGATTTTTTGATAATTTTGTCCTTCTGGACAAAAATCTATATATTATAATCATGCATTTTTACTTCTTTTTATATAATAAAATTTTATTTTTTGCGTGAGTGAAAATAAAAACAATTAATGTATATCACTTGATACAACATCTACGAGTCTAAATATATAAACGTAACCACACATAACCTAAAGTCTTTATAAAAAAGAAAAAAAGAATAATAACCGAAGTGTCACAAACCCTTTAACTACATCACTTTCATTACTGACACTAGCGGAACCAAGTGTGGGGTGGGGTGGTCTCAAGCCCACCTAAAAAAAAAAAAAACTAGTGAGAATATGTTTGTAGTCACCATAATAAATACCAAAGCCCGATAGCAAAAGCACCACCCAAAATAAGCCAAGACCATGGCGTAGTAAATTCAATGATTCCGCCATTCGTTCAGTTCTTGATATGAAAATTTCATAAATCCATCAACAATTTGCCGCACATAGATAAGAGTAAGAACGCTAAGGTTGATTCCCTCCCCTCTTAGGTATTTGGTCTCTTCGTGTAAAAAAATACAAAGAATACTATGGTTGAAAAAATCGATTAATTTAATATAAATACTGATTTTTTTTTCCTAAATATACTAAAAGAGTGTTACGGTAATACTAGTATTTTGTAATTTTGTCATGTGGTTATAGGTATGCATTCAAAAGAATGAAATGTCCTTATATTACTTATTATATGCTAAATATTAAAATTTAAAAAATATACCTATATTGTATGTCAAGTCAAGAGCTGGAATTTTATTATCCAGGATGAATAGGAAAGCAAAAAAAACATATAAGGCCCCACCGTGTAAAATATAAGTGTCATGTTTTTACATTTTTATCCTTCCTATAAGAAATTTTATTGATGGACCACGTGTGACATAATGATCCTGGACCATCATAAAACTAACCACCGAGTCAAGAGGCGGGTATCGGCCAACAAACCGGTCTAAAGCCGCGGATTTCACAGAACCGGTTATGGCATAAGTTTAGAAATGAGCAAAAAGTACTCCATTCCTATACAATATTGATATGTTTAGTAGTATAAGCTGCAGTGATATAAATTCACAACATAATACATTAAATTTGTATGATGATGAGATATGTATTAAAATGTATTCACTTTGTATCAATGACCTGCATTATATAGTTGTGTCTCCAAAAATCAAATAAACTCATGAAAATTGCTCATTATAAATGTCTATTGATATGCACTAATTATCATCTAATTTGGTAAAATGAAAATAATGTGCAACAACAGGAAAAAATAATGTTTAACACTAATAATTTCCGTGCTATCACAAATCTCACATGTAGAATTTGTTTTTTTATTTTTATTTTTATCACGTAGAATTTGTTTTCAACAATATCATTTTCACCATGTAAGAAAGTTTCATTATTTTTAATTATAGGAGTGAACAATCATTGACTCAAAATAATAAAAAATTAAATCGTACTGTAATCAAGGAAATTATTCAGATTAAAGAACCATTAAAGAAGAAACCAGTGAACAACTTCTTCTTCTACTTCTATAGTGACACTAATAATTAATGTAATTACAAAACCAAAACATTGAGTTGACTAAACATGGACTTGTAAATTAAAGACATGAAAGACAACAAGAAAACGCCAAATATCCCTTTTTTTTAAACCTTAAGATTCCCAAGATTATAGTTGTCCTAAAGTATATCTACTTTACATGATTAAAATTACATTAAACAAAACAAGCAAAAAGAGCATATATTCTCTTTACTCAGATTTCAGCATTCTGCTGCATAGCATAGGCAATGAGGCTAAAACTTGTCCATTAGTAGCAAACATCCTTTTCTTAATTATAAACACCCTGTATAACACCATGGACTAGACTAGACTACATATTTATTTTATAGACAAAAACCAAGTACCGTGGTACAAATACTTTTTAACAACAAAACATTGACAAAAAAAAAAAAAGAAATGACCAAACCCTTTTTGAGCTATCACCTAGAAAAGGAGAAATTTTTAGGAAGATACTAGCAAGGACGGAGCCGTGAGTTGAAGCTTGTGTGGACTAATGGACTGTGTTCAAATAATTTGATAAACAATATTAAGATAACTTACTATATTAAACTAGATCACATATAGACTTTTTTTAATGTTAAAAAAAAAAAAAAAAACTTTTGGGTGGGATTACGGATTACCCCCCTCAACTTACTTCTTCCTTTTATCCAGGGATACAAGACAGATACCGTCAGATGAATGTTAAGCGCGTAAAATCAAAACTAAAAAATAAGGATAAAGATACTTTAATTCTTTTTGCTTCTCGATTTTTACATTCTTATCTCAATATGTTAGTGTCTTTTTACCTCTTATCATCCATCTAAAGGTAATATGAATTGAGGAGTGATAACACAAGAACTCTTACAAAAAAAAAAAAAAAAAAAACACGATAATATAATCTTTGCGGTCAAACAAAAGGTAATGTTGTTCAAAAATCATTGCAAACATTCAAAATTATCCATTACATACATAGGAGAACTTTACAATCTTTGAAGCGGTAGAATCATATTTCTAACACGGAAATTCTAGTACGGGGTGTCTACACCGAGTAGATTCTTCGTAATCATATGATCAATACACAACATATGACCTGATTTTTATGTATGTTACTTAAACATAAGTATTATTAGTACTAGTCAAAGAAGCTAGATAAGTAGGTGATGGTGTTGAAAGATGAAGATGTCCATGCCCATTGCCACCATTGTTGTTGTGATACCTACAAATCACTTTGCACTTGACAACATTATCATACACAAAAAAACCAGGTGTTACCATGATAATCACATTGCTTGGAACCAAAATCAACTTCCTTGTCTTATCACCTCCCATATCTTCCATATAAACCGAATCGAATCCAGCCCCTTTGTCCACTCTGAAGATCGGTAGGCTCGGATGCAATGAATGAGCCAAGAGATGAACCGACCATATTGCCTTTGAAGCAATAAAGAATGACTGCAATAGCTGTTCGGGCCAAGCTCGATTCCAACATAGCATAGCCACAATTTCACTCATTTTGCGGTCACAAAACTTGCTATAATCTTCACTGAACTGTCTTGTCCCTTTGGTTAAAACTTCACCCCATGTAAGCTCTTGCAACCCTTTAAAAGACGCGAAATTCGCTTCGCAACGATCAATCGGGTTGAGTATTCGAGTCGGGCCGCTCTTTTGAAACCCGGTAGCTTCGAAATCTTCATAGAAGGCTTTATTCAGCAATGCTTCTATGAATACGAGTAATTCCCTTGGATTTCTTGATAAAGATGAAATCTTTATATCATATGGTTGAAGGAGCAACGCTAATCGATCTTCATGGACAATCCCGGTCTTTTTCTTGAGATGAATCACCAATGCCCGGCTCAAAACCCGAATGGACGAGCGGGCCTCCGATACTGCAACCGTGAAATACTCAATAGCTTTGGTCTGATGCCGGACTTTTGCAAAATTATAATCCATGTACTGGATTCGGGGTTTGTTATTGTTGCAAAGTTCAAACCCAGATTTCAAGCTTTGACAGTAAATCTCCAGATTATTGAGCTTCTTTTCGAGCTCGGAAATGGCATATTTGAGTCTCGAAGCTTCTAGAACAGCCTCGTCTTTGTTCCTTGTTGTTTGAACAAGCTTATCCGTAAGCTCGGCTGCTGTCATTTTCCACTGCTCCTCCGTCGAAGCGGTGGAAGACGGCGGTTCAGGATCATGATCAGAAGATTTGGGACTTTTTTTCACCAAAGAAGAGAAAAGAGATTTGAGTATTCCATTTGGACTCGTAAGGGATGAATTGTCCATTGGGACCACGGAAATCTTGTCTTTCCCACTCGGTCGGCATTTGTTGCATAAGATTCCACGGCTACTGTCGTCGTCGTCTCCGGCGAGTTTCTCACCGTTTTCTTGCCGCTTCTTAGAACTCGGTCGTTTGGTTTTGCCAAGTGGAGAATTCTGATAGGTAGGTGTGAGATGAAGCCTCTTGTCTATAACATTCTCATTTGGGCTACTTGCTCTGAAGCTACTCTTCCCTTGTGATAACACCTCATCTTCGTTACCTTCTTCTATCTGAAAAAAAGAAAAATTAATATCAAAATCAGGAAAATGGTACTGTAAAAAACAATTTGAAATAAAAAAAAAAAAAAAAAAAATTCAAACAAGAGATTGAGAATTAGAAGTGGGATCTTACTGGGGTGAAGTGATGAGGGGGGTTGAGAGGAGAAAGAGGAGGTTTAGAGGAGGAGGTGGCCATTTGTGTTCAGTGCCGCCTCATGTGTGGTCGAGTTTCGCGGCGGACAAAGACGGCGGCCGGAAAATATGGAAACGGTGCGGTTTGTAGTTTTCTCGGGTCTGTAAATGAAATGAAAATGAGGGTAGGGGGAGTGCTTTAAAGATATGTTTTCGTCGGCCGGCTTGTTAGTTAATATGTAATGGTAGTAGGAGTAGTAGGAGTAATTACGACTAATTGCTTTGTGCATGGACTTACTGCTGCTGGTTTTTGCAGAGGTTCTGATTCATCCATCAATGCTTTAAAAATTCAATTCCATCCGCCTGCCCCAATCCAAAAACTGAATTTTTTTTTAGGTTAAAGGTTGTAAAGTACTGTTTTTTTATCTAAAATGAGGAAAAAAACGAAAAAAGATAGTGGTGAGAGAAAACACTACGTTATCGTATTCATGCATGTGTATTACTACGTATTCTTCAACCAAATATAATAGCATGTAAGAATGTGACGCGTTTTGTCTTCTTAACCATTATTTTTTTCGTCATTTTTCTCATTTTTATATTTTTTATCTTACGTATCCACAACTTTTTTTTTTTTTATTTTTTTTTTAACGGTTTAAGTATGTTACAAAAATTCTCCGAAAATGTGATTTGTTATCGAACCATAACAACCTTTAACAAAAGAATAATGATATGTGCACTATACTCTTGCACTATACTCTTGTGTAGTGCATAAACCACTATATATGTGGTAGTCATGGATTAAAGTGATGAATTATTTTTTGTGATGATTCCCAACAGAATATGTGATATAGATTGTGTTGTGTAAGATGTTGTGGTTGAAAATGTAGTGAATGTATCACTACTGTTAACAAAAACTAATGGGATTTGTTATAGCACCATAACAATCTTTTTAAAAACGGTTTAGCCCAAAACCGTCTACAATGTACTCCTTGTCTTAGAGTTTCGTGAAATATGTTTCACTAATTCTGTTGAAACACATACGAGAAATTTACAGTTTAAGAAAAATTATAACAATAGAAATGCAAACATAAAATATGACGGAATTGATAAAACACGGATAACACAGTGATTTAACGTGGTTTCCGATGTTGTGCCGACTACTCCACGGACAGAAAATGAGATATTTTATTATGCACAAAGTTACAAGGTATTTCACACTCTTGTGAAAAAAACACTCTTGAAAGACACACTCTTGCATCGATTACAACCAGATGTGGGCCTCGGCTCCACCTGTTATCCACCAGATGAAACTCAGTTCAAAACTGACTCTCCCAGACTTGTAATCAACTACCCAGATGTAGAACTCAGTTATACTCGGCAAAACTCAACAGATCAAAAACTGACTGCTAACTTGAAAAGAAACTCAATTGCACTTCATCAAATCGACTTTCACAGAACTGAATATACTTAACTGAATTGACCATCATTCTCAGTCTCAGTTTTCCATATTAGTCCCACCAGTTTATTCATCAGTTTAGAGATCAAGTCACCAAAACTGACAAATCCAATTTGTAAATTTCGTATCTATATGTTTTTTTAACGAGATAAATATATACGAAGTATTAAATTCTTACACTCTAGTTCAAAAGCAATGTTTTCATTACATCAGCTTAAAGGCAACGCTGTCAATGCATCATATCTGCTATTTTACAACCAAGTTGTGTCTCTGGCCAACATAACAACCTTTTAAGTACGACGTGAGTAATGATACTTCATTAACATATACTTTTGTCATTATTAATTATGGTGTGATATGCACTAAGAATAACGTTGGTGTCACAAAAAATTGATCGAAATAAAATGACACAACATACTTTTAGACAATTAGTAGTGCTACTCGTAAAAAACTTTGACAACAATCGACAACACATTTTTCTGCTCCACAAGTGATTTTTATGGGTCCCAACACGATCATTGTGAATGATATTTGATTCTACTATTATCAATAAAGTAAAATTTTGTTTTTTCGCTTTGTTATTACTAACATTTTCATTATATTAATTAACGAGTCTGTCACTCTGATTAATGCTCATGAAAGTGTTGAACGATACCCTCATGGATCTATGAATTGATTCATTTTCCTTATGACATACAATTGACATTTATTAAGTCAATCAAAAGTAATGTAATCTTTTTTTTTTTTTAAAAGGTTACGCAATTGATTTTCAAATGGTATCCTTATGACATACAATTGACATTTATTAAGTCAATCAAAAGTAATGTAATCCTTTTTTTTTAAAAAAGGTTAGGCAATTGATTTTCAAATGGTTGATTGTAATACTCGATTCTAGATAGTACAATCGACCGGGTTTATTTTTTTTTTTTGCTTCTAACGAGGTTCGAATACTGGTCTCCATGCTAGATTATAGTCTAGTTCATCACTAGACCAATGCACCTTGTGCACTAAGGGGTTATTTGTTAAACTAAAATCAAAAATCAAAAATCTAAAATATGAAATCTACTCTCTTAATATACGAAGACTTAATCGATTAAGTATGAAAATGATTTACTTGTTGAATACATATAATAATGATGTCTGAATTCTAGTGAAAGTTGATGACAAACTCGTTTCTAATAAGGCAATATAATTACTACTACCTCCGGTCAAAAATATAAGTTATCATATATTTTTTTGTCCCACAATGTTAGAGTATCCTTTTATATTAGTAAGAGTTGGATGACTATTTTGTATTATCCTTAAGTAGATAATCTAGTATAGATTTATGTGCTACATGTGTCATGGTGTATGAGTGACACATGTCCTTTGTACCCCTTCTTATGTAACAACTCTCAGCAATGAAAGACATTCTGGATTATTCTCTTATCTAAGTTGGTATCAGAGCTGGCCCAAGAAATCATGTCACAAGACCAACATGATTAAATCACAAGACCAACATGTCCAGTGTCTTATCTAAGTTGGCAGAACCAGTGGTAGAGGTTCGAGCAATGGCCCAAGACCAACATGTCAGATTTGCTTGAAGGTGGGGCACATTGCCTCTGAGTGCTGGCACAGATATGAATCCAATTCACAAGGAAATGGCACCCAGAATACTGGGAACAGGCAAGTGGCAGCTTATATTGCATCCCCAGAAATGATTGGAGATCCAAGTTGGTATGCAGACTCAGGTGCAACAAACCATGTAACTCCAGACATGGCCAATCTGCAGATTAAATCTGAGTATGATGGTAAGGAGTCTCTCACTGTTGGTAATGGTCATAAATTGCATATTGCACACACTGGACATTCTGTTATTGCACCGGATATTCATCTAAATGATATACTGCATGTTCCACATATGAAAAAGAATCTCCTTAGCATTTCCAGACTAACATCTGATAACAATGTTTTTGTTGAGTTTCATGGTTCAAAATGTTTTGTGAAGGACAAAGTGTCAAAGAGAGTACTTCTGGAAGGAACCCTGGAAAATGGCATGTATCAGATTCAGCATCCTACCAGTGAAGCTCAGCTTGTCAACAAGAGGTCCCTTCAATCCAATCCTAATATTCCGAGTAGCTATGTTGTCTTTAGTGTGTCTACTGAGACTAGTCCTGATGTTTGGCATAGAAGATTAGGGCACCCTAGTGTCAAAGTTTTAAATAAAGTTATTTCAGATTATGGTGTAAACATTCAAGGCACTGTTTCCTTTTGTGATGCCTGCCAGTTTGGCAAATTACATGTTGTTCCCTTTAATTGTTCTTCTAGTCATGCTGCTGCTGTTCTTGAGTTGATTCACACTGATATATGGGGCCCTGCCCCTGTGCATTCTACTTCTGGTTTTTCTTATTACATCTATTTTATTGATGATTTCAGTAGATTCACATGGATTTACCCCTTAAAGCATAAATCAGAGGCTCTTAACACATTTATTCAGTTCAAAAAACTGGTTGAAAACACTTTTAATACAACCATTAAAACAACGCAGTCAGACTGGGGGGGAGAATACAGAAGTTTTGAGTCTGTTCTTGCTACACATGGCATCAAATTCAGACACCCCTGCCCTCACATTCATGAACAAAATGGGAGGCGAGAAGGAAACTCTGAGACACATAGTAGAGTCTGGTCTAACTCTTTTGGCTCAATCTTCTATGCCTCTCAAATACTGGTGGGATGCCTTCCATCATGCTGTGTCTATTATCAACATTTTGCCTACACCTGTCTTAAACCACAAGTCACCATTTGAAGTAATTTATAAAAAGAAGCCTGCACTTAATATGATCAAAACCTTTGGTTGCACATACTATCCCTACCTCAGACCATATCACACTCACAAGTTTCAGTATCACACTCAGAAATGTGTGTATCTTGGCCTTAGTCACACACACAAAGGTCATAAATGCATGGATATAAATGGTAGGATATACATAACTTTCCATGTCAAGTTTAATGAGTCAGAGTTCCCCTATAAATCCTTGCATCCTACTAGTACTGCTGCTGGATCATCACAGCCTGTTGTTTCTAATGATATGCTCTTCTGTCCCAGTTATCACTCTTTGTCAGATATACAGGTACAGGGCAACTCTCCAGAAGTACACTCTCCAGTCAATGTGCATTCAACATCTACACACACTGATCCTGATGAGACATCACATTCTGCATCACCATCAAATGCTGGTGCACTTCCATCACCTCATAGTGCTTCTCCTGCTCCTTCCTTATCATCCACATCTGAGTCCCCTTCACAGTCCAGTGATTCATCTTCATCACCATCACCACCACCAAGACATCAAATGCAAACTAGGTCTAGAAGTGGGATCACAAAACCTAAGAAGATGTTCAATCTGACAGCTACTATGGAGACATATGACATTTTGGAACCTGCAAATGTTCAGCAGGCCCTGGCTGATCCAAAATGGCACAAAGCAATGCAAGAAGAATACCTTGCCCTCACTCAAAATCAGACTTGGGAGCTAGTTCCTCACCATCCATCTCAGAATATGGTGGGAAACCGTTGGATCTACAAAACAAAACTGAGACCAGATGGAAGTATATTGAAATATAAGGCAAGATTGGTTGCCAAGGGATTCAATCAAAAGGAGGGCATTGACTATACAGAAACCTTCAGCCCTGTGGCAAAAGCAGGAACAATCAGAGTCATTTTAGCCATTGCAGCATCCCTGAACTGGAGTATACATCAGGTTGACACCAATAATGCCTTTATAAATGGCAAATTGTATGAATCAGTGTTTATGCCACAGCCTGAAGGATTCATTGATACTAATAGACCTGATTATGTTTGTCACTTGAAGAAAGCACTGTATGGATTGAAGCAGGCCCCAAGAGCCTGGTTTGATGAACTCAAGAATCAGTTGATCAATTGGGGATTCACTCAGTCTGTGTCAGACACTTCTCTGTTCATCATGAGGCACAAAAACACACTGCTGTATGTGTTGGTTTATGTTGATGATTTCCTCATCATTGGAAATAGTGCAGAAGCAATACAAAGATTCATCAATTTTTTGAATAGCAGGTTTCCCCTGAAAGATCTTGGCCAGCTCAGTCATTTCCTAGGAGTGGAAGCTCATAGAGATGCCAGTGGTATACTCCTCACACAAAAACACTACCTTAAACAGTTGCTTCACAGGTTGAATCTGGAAAATGTGGCACCATGCCCCACACCTATGGTAACAGGGAAGTCCTTTGTTCCAGATGAAGGGATACCTATGAAAGATCCATCTCTATATAGAAGTGTGATAGGAGCCCTTCAATATTTAACCTTTACAAGACCGGATGTAGCTTTTGCAGTTAATACTCTAAGTCAATTTATGCATTCTCCTAAGGATGTACACTGGCAGGCACTCAAGAGAGTTTTGAGATATCTAAAAGGGACAATGGAGTTTGGCTTACACTTCAAATCACAGGGCAGTCTTACACTTACTGGTTATACAGATGCTCAACTGACACTTACTGGATATAGTGATGCAGATTGGGGATGCTGCAAGTATGACAGGAGGTCTGTAGCAGGGCATTGCATGTACATTGGTGATTCCTTGGTCACATGGAGCTCAAAAAAACAACAAGTTGTCTCTAGGTCAAGCACAGAGTCTGAATACCGGAGTTTAGCTAATGCAGCAGCAGAAATCACATGGCTTAAGTCTCTACTGAAAGAACTGGGAGTTCAAATTAACACCACACCAGTCATCTACTGTGATAACATCAGTGCAAATTCCTTGGCACAGAATCCAGTGTTCCATGCTAGAACCAAACACATCGAAATTGATGTTCATTTTGTAAGAGATCAAGTCCTCAAGGGAGAGTTGGTAGTTGACTACATACCATCCTATGAACAGCCTGCTGACATCTTCACCAAAGCTCTATCAACTACAACTTTTATTCCTTTTCGTGCCAAACTCAATGTTGAACACCATCCACATTTAGTTTGAGGGGGGATGTTAGAGTATCCTTTTATATCAGTAAGAGTTGGAGGACTATTTTGTATTATCCTTAAGTAGAGAATCTAATATAGATTTCTGTGCTACATGTGTCATGGTGTATGAGTGACACATATCCTTTGTACCCCTTCTTATGTAACAACTCTCAGCAATGAAAGACATTCTGGATTATTCTCTTATCTAAGTCACAATATAAGTCATTTTACATTACCAATACAACATTTATTATTTTTTCTCTGTCTTACCCCTAATTTATTATAAATCCAACTTTTCATTACTTAACAACTATTGCATTAATGATAGTTAAGAGTATTTCAAACATTAACCTTCAAATTAATGATATTCAACCAATTTTTTAATCCGTGTGAAAACTCTTAGCATTACTTATATTTTGGACCGGAATTAGTAACTACCAAGAATGCTCTTTAATCGATTCCAAATTGTGCTATTTCACCAGCTATATTAATTTTGTTCTAAAATAGATGTTTCAACGTGAATTTAAGCATGCTAAAAAAATTAGTACAGTTGTATGATATCCTAAAAATGGGATAATTTCATTAATTTTTAACACAGGAAAATATTCAATGAATGCGGTAGTTAACATGAGAATTGTCGATATAAGCTGTCATCACATGCATTAATAACCTTTTTTTTTTAACAACATGCATTAATAACTAAATCATGATTCTTAATATGAAAATTATTGGGTGAGTTGTTCAGTTCAGGAATAAGATTGGATTGGAGAACCCAAAACGAAAATGAAAAATAATCATTAATATAATAATAGATCATCTATGGTATGAAAAGTATATGAACAAAAATGTAAAACATTTATTTTTTTTTGACTTAAAAATATAGAACATTTTGAATTTATGAACAAACCTAAAAACAACACATATTAAGGGACGTAAATACCCTAAAAAAAATTAGGGACGTAAATAGTATGGTCGAGTGCAGTAGTTTTATGGTGGTCCATGACTACCATGTCATACTTGTCCTCCAATAGGATTTCTTAAAAGAGGGGCAAATTTGTAAAAGCATGGCATTTATATTTTACACGGTTGAACCCCTTGTGTTTTTATGGATTTCTATTGGTCCTGGATCATCAAGTCATACTTGGTCTAGAACCAGCATAAAATTTCCGGGTCGAGTGACGTTTATTTTAGTTTGTTCAACGTAAAAAGAATTTCGTTTTAATTTTTTTTGTTTTAGAGCCACGAATAACATATTTTCCATTGTTCATGTAGATAAAAGATTTTTTTTGAAAGGACGTAGATAAAAGGGTTTTTTTTATTTGAAAGGACGTAGATAAAAGATTTTATAAACCTTTTCCCGGTATGTACTCTTTTTTTTCTTTCTTTAATTCTCTTTTTGAAAAAAAAATGTACTGTATGTACTTGACATGTGATATCTGATACCTCCTTATTGAGGTTTGTACACTGTTAATGTGTTTGTTACGATATTGTTTTGGTCTTACTTTGATAATTGTATTTTTTTTATACGTAATAAAGTACACTATTTGTGAATTTGTTTTTACATGTTAAAAAACAAAGATGGTAATACATTCACTACACGTATATTTAATGGACAAATCAATACACAGTCTTGTCCATTCAATTTAATTGGACTTTAATCATTAGCTAAATGTGGTGGTAGTGTATGTCCACTACACGTATATACAATACGTGTAGTGCACATATATATATATATATATATATATATTTTTTAAAAACGAAAAACTTTTTCGAATTCAGGGGTCAGTGAAAATTGCACTAATTTAGTAACATTTTTCTTCATAACTTTAGTGTAATATATCTAATATCCCCATAACGTCGCTGTGATTAATATTGTTTGCATGTGAAAACTTTATGGAAAAACTAATGACTACACAAATTATAAAACCTCGTACAGATAGCATTAATATAAATGTTAATAAGTAGTACTATTAGTACATTTCATGTTACACATAAATGGAAAGTCACACACTCACCACCAATACCATCTTCAAATTAATGAACTGTACTTTTTTTTTATAAAAAAATTATAAGAATGAAATGTACTAATTAAGACACCATATTAATATGGACCTTTAAAGGTGAATGGAAAAGAAGAACAAATATACTATATGAACGCATTTATTAATTTAACCTATGATATCATTTGCAGCATTCCTAATAAAATTGCTAGGGTCATGATTATAAAAAATCAATACAGTACTCCTATTCTATTGAACTTTATAGGTCTTTCTAAATATTTAATACGACTAAACAAAAGCAGGTGGACATCATAAATTTAAAATATAAATTAATGTATCATTTAATTATAATTATCATTGATGCAGTAGTTGTAAATGTAGTTAAAAGTTACCATATAAATAAATAAATTAATGGTAAAATGGAGGGAAAATGTAATCAATGTTCTAAAAGATATGTATTATAGGGGAATGAAGAGTTATAAGTATATTGCCCAACCTGTATGTGTATGTATCCCGATCGATAACGATATCAATCACAAAACATGTTTTGAGCAAGCAAAAAAACTCATATTAAGACGGTTATAACTTGATAATGACAAAATGTGGCCAAAGAAACTCATCTATAGTTCATGCCACGACATACGGACGAGTGACCGGAGCATTACGTCGATAGGTAAATCCAATAAAAAAAAAGAAAAAGAAAAAAAAACCATTACCAGATGGTTACGATCAACGACGGAACCATTAATTGTATCTCGAGTGGACTAATTGATTATATTCGAAAATTAGACGGACTTAATTAAGATATTTTCAAGACTTAAGTTGGATTATATAAATTTTTTGATATAATTTTTTTTTCACGTCAGATAGACTAAGCCCCCTTAGCACTGCATGTAGCTACGTATGTGGTTACAATTTTTAAAAGTAACATTTATTGTTTTTTTCATTTCATCGAGGTTCTTGGACCTACAAGGCACAACCAAACCCCTTTTTCTCATATTTTTAAGGGTAATGTGTGAATTCATATTAGTTGGGGAGTAAGGAAAGTTATGATAGGTGACTATAAAGCATAAATATAATAGGTTTACGTCATTTAATATATATATCCAAAATACATAATTGGCGATCAACCGTCTTTTTTAAGTTGTTTGGCATGGTTTGATATAAAATGTATGATTTATATCATTTTGAGGCGTTAAGCTAGAAGGCAAGTAAGTAGTGGGCTCACTCAGCCTTCCAATATCCATAAATTTAAGGCCTTCTTGAATATTTGGCCTAATAACACACACACACACACACACACACACACATATATATATATATATATATATATATATATATATATATATATCTGAGTTTTATTTTAGATGCTGAAAATACTTGGCGATCATATTTTACATGAAGAAATTACATGTGAATGAGGTGTTGAAAGTGTTTATATAGTGCAAATAGAACTCACATATATGTATTGTATTTTTACATTGGGTTTCAATAACCTACAAACCAAATCAAGTTGTTTTTTATTTTTTGTTACTGTTCTTTTAGAAGCGATAAAACAATATTTAGCTCTGAGCATAAATTTGGACAATGACGTCCCTAATCACTTGTATACCGAGGAGTCGAACTCCGAATTAATCAAACCAATGGATTTCAAATACCGAAAACTTTAAGGAAAAAAAGGAAAAAAAAAATCCCAATCATTTTCTTAATAAAGTGAATAAAATATTATGTCTAGTCTGTAGGAAGAAGTTGGACTTGTAACTAGAATAAGACAATAGAACAATAAGTCTTTCTACGAATTTGACGTACCCTCATAAGAATTAAAAAATTAAAAGATAATAAATAAAATAAAAAGTCAATTGACGTGGAAATTTGACGTAAGTAGCCTAGTCGGCCCGAACCGTTTCATCACTCTCCGACCGGCTCACCTTAATTCTCGGTTTGTAATATGTCACGGTTGTTTTTATTATACTAAATATCATGAAACACGCAATCACTTACGGAATAGTATATATATATATATATACACACACTCAATCAATCAAACATCAAACTGTGTTTGGATACAGACACGACAAAGACTCTTTGACTTTTTTTTATTATTAGTCTTGCATATATCACATTTCACTTACTAATGATTCATAGAGAAACTTGAATAAATATGTCTAAAAAGTAATTTTTTTGGAAAAATATGCTTCGACGAATACGGTGTGCATGCGTCGTAAAATGTCCATGCGGCACGCGTGTGGCCCTCGTAAATATATTTTTCAAACAACTATTTTTCGAACATTTTTTTCCTAAACATTTACTTTTCGAGTATATTTATTCGAGTTTCCCTGATTCATATTGCATACAAATTACATGTTTTTCTTTGTTTTACAAATATTGTCAAAAACTATTTTGTTTTATAAATTGTTTAGAATAATAAACTTACAATGATTAAAAAGCTTAAGTATTAGTTAATGTTTGTTGAATTATCAAAAAAAAAAAAAAAAAACTCTAGTCGTTGAAACTTGATATGTGACGTATTATATACACATAATTGATATCTATATGTCCTTCAAATGCGAGCTAGTAAGTGATTCATATTGCATACAAATTACATGTTTTTATTTTTTTACAAATATTGTCAAAAACTATTTTATTTTATAAATTGTTTAGAATAATAAACCTACAATGATTAAAAGCTTAAGTATTAGTTAATGTTTGTTGAATTATATATAAAAATAAAAATAAACTCTAGTGGTTGAAACTTGATATGTAAACGTATTATATACACATAATTGATATCAATAAGTCCTTCAAATGCGAGCTTATAAGAAAGAGTTTAGGAAACTTATTACACAAAAGATAAATTGAATGATAATGCTGACAAAGACACAAGAATGATGCTCGAGTTCAAATATTGCTCAATGTTGCACAAAAAGTAATGGCAAATTAATGTGATAACTAATATGATAGTAACGAGGATGACAATGGCATTCCATGTTGTAAAGGAACTTAACATAAGATGACTTATATGTACGTACGCGTAAAATGCGTGCTGGTGAGAGCTTAGGATTGTCTTTTTTTAGCATAGTATGGGCAATCCCCAACGGGTTAGTACAGATGCCGATAGGCTCCAGCAGGATGAGATGAGGACAACGTATGACAGTCCCTAATATGCGAGTATGTAAGTGATGATACTTAACTCCGACACTGCGCCCCATTATCCCTGGCCAACTCTCGCGAGGGCGTACAGTCAAACTCTTACCTCGAAAGATAAAGCGCGCGACGTCGCCAACTTCTTGGCCATCCCGCCATCCTCATAAGCATATAAGGGGCGCGCCCGCGAAAGATGCGGGCCCATTCCTATGAGAAACTCTATCAGTTAATGGAAAGTTCATAAGCTTAGATAGAACGCGGGGCCAACTGCCATCTGTCGGGCATCGGCGCCGCTAGCACGAGTAGTCTCTTTTACAGCTTTATCCTTTCCCTATAAATACCCCCACTATGACATTAATGAAGATATAGAACAACTTTTGCGCATTTATTTCTATCAGCACTGTTGTCTCTCTCTCTCTCATATTTATTGTTTTCATATTACCACCGTGAGTTCATCACCAACATCGATAAACACCACCGCCCGACGGCGATAACCTCATTGATCGGAACACCATGAAGAGGCCAGATATCCCACGTCCAAGTCTTCCTTCCAAACGACCTGACGGAAACAGACCCGTCAATTGGCTCCGTTACCGGGAAACGTTTTCTTCAAAGGATTCAACACCTTCGTGAACTCCATAGTTGCTCAGCTTGTACCGATCTCCGTCTCCCTTGTATAACAGGTTTGTTATTCCAGTTTATCATCATCAAATCGGTTATCTTTGTCTTCACAGTCCGTTGAAAAATAACTCATGTGTTTATGTAGACTATCCCAATCTTGCGTTTGAAGATTCACCACTATTGGGATAATCTTATATGAACCGCTAAGAAACGGCTGTGGTTAGCGTTTTTCCGATTTGCATGTTGATCAGGACGGTGTGAACGCCATAAAATTCAACTTGTAGCATATCTGTGTTGGGATCGATTGCTTGTAGGAGGGTAAAAGGTTCATCGGATGTTGCGTACATAAAATCTGACAGCAGATCACGTCACGTCACGTCATATCAACTACCTTTTGAAAAGGATACTAGAGTTGGCTTGTGTCAGAGGCAATAATCCCACTTGCTACCTTGGAAAGCTTGTTGTCAGACTTGCATCAGACCTCCCATCATGGCTAACCCTTCGCCTAACCCCGTCACACCCAACCCGGCAGAAAAGCAGATCGCCCCAACGAGGTCTCGCGAGAGTGACCCGCCCGCACAACCGTCGATTACGCGAGTTCTTAGAGTTAAGAAAGAAAAACACTCGCCAGAGGCGAGCTCGCCCGAAGACAGATTAACACCGAGGCCCAGACAAAGAGCCCCCCCGCCTACCGGTTTCTGGGCCGAGGCCGATCCGGCAAGAATAAAGAGTTATGGTGAATCTGGCGAGAATGAAGGCGCCAACGAGATCTTAATCTCCGCCCCGCCGACCAGCGCTAGCAATTGATCCTCCCCAACCATAGAGGCATGAACGCCGGACCTAACGTCATCGCCCCTCCGTGGAAAGAGGCCAAACATGGGGAAACAACGCGAGCTCGGCGTCCACGAGCATCGAGGAAAAGCGTATCCTCCTCTCGGCACGGTGAATACACCAAACTAGAATATCGGCGCACGACCGCCTGGGAAAACGTGAGCTTTACCATCACCACCGAGGATGAAGATAAAGGAACGCGAGGCAACGCCAGACGGAGATCGGGCCCCTCGGTGAAAATCCCGGGACATTATCACGAGAAGAAGAGCACGGGCCGAAATGTAAAGGCTCGGCGATGGCGATTTGGACGACGCCCACTCTCGGGCGCACTCGAACCCGCACCAACCAACGATTTGAAGATCCGAGGTTGATGGTTCTGGAGATGAAAAAGAATAAACGAGAAGAGGATAAGGAACCTAGCGCTGCTATGGATGCACTTTCAGACTCGCTCATAGCGAGCCTCCCGCGACGCCGAGTCTCCAACATCAACATAACGGATTATCAGGGTAAGTCAGACCCATACGAATGGATAGCTTCGTTCGAGAGTAAAATGATGCTCGCTACTCGCCATAGCGCGGCCTGGTGCGTGGCTATGGTGGGTTGCATGAAAGATAGAGCCTCTACATGGCTTCGCAAATTGCCAGCCAGATCAGTTAACAGCTGGGAGGATATGCGCACAAAGTTCCTGACAGAATTCAAGACAGCGCATAGACCTCGCAAGACCACAACCGATCTGTTTTTGATAAAGCAGGACACTGGGGAGTCCGCCCGGTCGACGAGAAATTCGCCCAAGTTTACGATCAAACACGGGACGAGCCCGAACCCACGGTCATGATGGCATTCTTTAATCGGGTGGTGGGCGGCGAACTTAAGACACACTTAACGATGCACGCTCCGACCAACCCGAGGGACATGTTGGAGCAGGCCGGAAGTTTACTACCGTCGAGGTCATCCCCGCCGTAAACCGGGCCTTCAATCGATCCCACGGCCCCGTCCAATAGTACTCGAGGCCGATCCCCAAAGAAAGGAGGAGGCCGTCAGTCCGGCGAAAGAACGGACGACCGTGATTTCAACAGGCCGCAAAAGTTCGACGTAAAAGATTAAATTCCGCTGAATGCCCGACCGTCGGCGATCCTGAACGAAATTTCGGAACACATCCGGAAGCCCCGCGACAATCGTAGCGAAGACAGTGTTCGTAAAGCGGACACAAGCAAATTCTGTGAGTTTCACAATTATCACGGCCATAACACGGATGATTGTTTTTCCCTGATAAGGATCCTAGACAAAATGGCCCGGGAGGGAAAGTTAGATCGATTCAAATTGGCAGGCGGTGCCAACCAGAGACTCGTCGCGGCCCAAAGTATGGAGCGAGCTTAATGTCATCCATTTAAAGCCCGCTAAAGCAACAGCAGCGAGATAAAAGAACAGATCAACTCGATCAACGAATTTGGACGTGAGCGGCCTAGAACTCTGCGACCAGATGAAGAGGCCTTGACTTTCACAAAGAGCGAGCTTAGCTTTGTTACGGGAGCAATGGAGATGCCCCTCATAATCAAAATCGGGATCGGCAAGTGCGGGGTTAACAGAGTCCTGGTGGATACGGGTGCCGCCAGAGACATCATCTATCTTGACTGCCTCAAAGGTTTGAATTTCACCGAGGCCAATCTGAAACCGTACCTGGGCTCGCTAGAGGGTTTTACCAACCATGAGGTAAATGTTAAAGGAATGATTGACCTGGAGGTCCGCATCGGAGACTTCGAGCCCTTCCGGATCGAAAAAGTGGAATTCCTGGTGGTCGATCTGCCAGCTCGCTACCACATGATCCTGGGCATACCTGCGATGCGCAAATTTCAGATAGTGTCTTCCATTCCGCATCAGAGGGTCAAATTTTATACAGAAAATGGCAAGATAGGCCAAGCGATTAGCCGACCACAGACTTATCTTGACCACTTGGCAAAATCAAAGGCAGGGTTGAAAAGGGCACGGGAGCCCGAAGTCCAAGGTGTGCTAGGACAAGCTCATGCTACACCTCCCGTCGCACCAGCAGGGACTAACCCCATCACGAATTCAATAAATCTGTTGGAAGAAACTCCAGTGATAATCGATACAGCTGAGATCCCAAGTACCGCCGGACGACTCAACCCCCGGATAAGTGAGTCCATGGCCGAGCTAGAGGCGAGCGCTAAGAAAAGAGCGCTGAAGCCCATATCGAAGCGGGGACAAGGCACGAAACACCCTCCGCCGCTTAAGATACAACAAAAGGAAATTGTATGCGACACATTGCAGATACGAGATGATCCAAGCATTGAAGCAGAGGGGGAGCTCGTCGAGGTAATCATCAATGAGAGATACCCCGACCAAAAGATCAAAGTCGGGGCGCACCTCAGCGAGGCCGATATGTCCGCACTGATCAACGTGCTGAAAGAGAACCTGGAGGCCTTTGCTTGGGAGGTCACTGACATGCGAGGCGTCGACCCCGAGGTCGCACTCCACCGTCTTAACGTGAATCCCCACTTCAAGCCAATTCAGCAGCGGGCTCGCCTATTTTCAACCGCAAAGGAAGAGGCTGTAAAAATTGAGATCGCAAAACTACTTGCGGCGGATATCATTGAAGAACTACAATATCCTACTTGGCTAGCCAACGTCGTTATGGTTTTGAAGCACAACGGCAAGTGGCGAATGTGCGTAGATTTCACCGACTTGAACAAAGCCTGCCCCAAGGATCCCTATGAGCTACCCCCGCATGACGTAATGGTAGATAGGATAGCGGGCTTTGAAGTCCTCGGCCGTCGACGCTATTCTCGATACCATCAGGTCCGTATGGCCAGGGACGAAAGACAACTTACTGCTTTCAGAGCTGGAGGCGGCATGTATTATTACAAAATGATGCCCTTCGGCCTGAAGAATGCAGGTTCAACATTCCAGAGGATGATCAACCGGGTCTTCCACACTCAAATCGGCCGCAATATGGAAGCTTACATAGATGACATGGTCATCAAATCCAGCATATGCGACTTCATAGCAGATTTGAGGGAAACTTTCGCGAACGTCGCGAGAAAACAACATGAAGTTAAACCTACCAAATGCACGTTTGGGGTCAAAGCTGGAAAATTCTTAGGCTTCATGGTCACACAGCGCGGCATCGAAGCAAATCCTGAGAAAATCAGAGCCATTCTGGACATGGCGCCTCCAACGACTGTGAAAGAGGTTCAGAGGTTGAATGGAAGGATAACCGCCTGGGCGGTTCATTTCAAATCGGCAGACAGTGCCTTCCTTTCTATAAAATTTTGAAAGGCGCAAGGGGTTTGAATGGATGGAGAATGCATCAAGCCTTTGAAGAGCTCAAGCAATACACCGGTCACCCGCCTCTTTTAGTAAGTCCTATCGTAGGCGACCAGCTTTATTTATACTTGGCGGCCTCAGATAGGGCTGTCGCCGCAGTTCTTGTAAAGGAAGAGGGGACTCCTGAGAGGCCCGTTCAAAAGCCCATTTACTATGTTTCGAAGACTCTCAGTCCTGTAGAAGGTCGATATTTTAATGCAGAGAAATTGGCTTACTCTCTTGTTATAGCAGCTAGAAAGCTCCGTGCATATTTTTCATCACATACGATCATTGTACTATCGGATAGTCCGCTGCGTCAGGTTTTACATAAGCCAGACCTCGCCGGTCGTCTCCAGAAATGGGCAATTGAGCTCACTGAATTCGACATCAAGTACGAGCCTCGGCGGCAATCAAGGCAATGTGCCCTGGCCGAGTTCATTTTTGAAGCAAGCTTCCGAGAGCCCTCGACAACACAACCCACTTCCTTCGACCAACTCGCCGACAAACCGCTCCTAGTGGCCCCATGAGGCCCAAACCATCGCTGGCGCTTGTTCGTTGACGGCGCTAGTGGAATTGGAGCTTGCGGGGCCGGCATCGTCTTGCTCGAGCCGGGAACGTCCGAAGAAATTGAGAAAGCGCTTCGCTTCGATTTCACGGCATCAAACAACCAAGCTGAATATGAGGCGATCATCGCAGGCTTGAGCTCGCCGCAATGAGAGTCGAGAACATACACGTCTTTTGCGACTCACAACCTGGTTGTCAATCAAGTGAATGGAGGTTATAAGATTTATTGTTCAAACTACGCGAAGACATCGACTGGTCCGAAATTACGTCGTCGCTCGGATATTGCGAGCTCTCTTATATACCACGCACTCGAATTTGAGGCGGACTATTTATCCAAGTTATCCGACGCGACGCGCGCGCCGCTCCCGACATCCCTTTGGAATACCTCGAGGAACCTTCTATCATCCAGATGCGAGGTCATGGATATTCAACCTCCTCGCTCGCCGCTAGATCGATGAGGTCAAGGATTATATTGAGCATGGAGTTTTGCCTTGAGACAAGATAGGCGAGAACCTTGGCTCGCCGAGCAAAGCAAGATATGTCTTGCAAAATGGGATACTTTACAGCGCTCTTTCCAAACCTCGCTCCGCCGTGTCAGCCGGAGCAAGTAGAGGTATCCTCCATGAGCTTCATCAGGAGTGTGCGGGCATCCAAACTGTCGAACCCTCTCACAGCGGCTTATCACCGCAGATACTCACCGCCCTACTTTGTTGAGGATGCGGATATATTCGTTAGGAATGCGACCCGTCAAAGGTACGCAGATATACCCAGAGTTACCCTCCGTAGAAGCGAGCATCGCCACCGCTTCATGGCCTTTCGAAATGTGGGGCATCGACCTCGTCGGTCCAATGCCTAAAAAAGGCGCGGAGGATGCGAGTAGTACATAGTAGTAGTGGCCGATTATTACACCAAATGGACAGAGGCGAAGCCCCTCAGAGAGATCGCCACCACCCAGGTCATCTATTTTTTAATGGATCAAGTGTGGACTCGTTTCGGGGTACCTCGCATCATCATATCTGACCATGGACCGCAGTTCAGAACGGAATTCGACGAGTTTTGTAAAGAGCATGGCGTCATTCATGCGACGTCTTCGGTCAGCTATCCTCAAAGTAATGGTCAGGCGGAGAACGCAAACAAACAAGTGCTCAGAGGCCTGAAACGCACTCTATGCGGAAAGAAAGGCGGTGGGTAGATGAGCCGCCCGCGATCTTATGGTCGCCCGACCGCAAAAAGTCCACCACAGGAGAAACCCCATTCTCCTCGACTTATGGTTCGGAGGCGATGACACCGATGGAGATGTCTCTACCTAGCATCAGTGTCGCATTTCAACGAGGACACCAACGAACGATCGCGTGAGTTTGAGCTCGACATGCTCGAAGAAAAAAGACTGCAAGCGGCGACCCGTTTGGCTAACTTCAAGATGGCCGCTAAGCGACATCACGATAAGAAGGTACGCCACCATTTTTTCAAGGCGGAGATTTCGATTAATTAAATGTGAAGCCGCGCCGCAAACCCAAAAAGTTAGACAAAGATTGGGAGGACCCTTCAGATCTCTCGCGAGCTAAAAAGAAGGGACATATTATCTCAAAGACAGGAATGGCCGTGAATATGAGAATACTTGGCACGCCGACAACCTCAAGAGATATTACATGTAGTCCTCTTGTTTTTTGGAAGTTTTTTGTTCCTTGTTTATATATTTTTCTTCCTTTTACAAAAAAAAAAAAAAAAAAAAAAAAAAAAAAAGGAGTAGGGATCGTGTGCCCAGCCGCCCTCGACCTCACAAGAAAGCTTGTGTATTTTTGGGTTAGCAAAAATAAAAACAACTCAAAATACCAAAGCAGAGAACAAAGGCATAAAACGAAATGGCCATGCAAATGCCCCAATGTGCATGAAGGAAAATGATCAAAGTTAACAGGGTGGCGAGCCCCACATCAGCCGGAAACAAAAGTTAATATTACAAACCAACAACAAAGTTTCTGTCAATAACAAAAGGAGAATCAAACGCTTCCGGAATCAAGGCCAGCTTGCGAATCTCCTGACTGCGCCCCCTCCTCACCACCTAGAGCTGCCTGATCCCCCTCTGTATTGGCCCCATCCAAGATCGCCTGCACGAGTGATCGATGTTCTCTCTTTGCCATTACTGGAAATACCGCCGCTTTGTAAACCATCAACCCTACATCGCTTCGCGGTATTCGCGATCTCCTCCTCGGAGTATGGAACCACGGGATGATATTGAATGAGCTCGGCATCAAGGAATTCTCCCGAGTCCACGCCGCCATATCATGTAAGTTGGGGACCCTCTGGCGGTGCATCGACCTACTGAGACACACACCTCGCCATATGATAGCGACCTTGGTCATAATTATCACCCAGATCCTTCCAATATTCGGCGCTGTCCTTATATTCAGCAAGGGGCGCCTCAATTTTGGCCTGGACATCCGAGGCAAGGTCCTCGGCCCTTTTGATAGCTTCCTCGGCTTTCCGACGGGCATCCTCGGTTTCTTAGCAAAGATCGGCGACAACATCCTCGTGATTTTCAACTTTTGCTCACAGCACCTGTGGCGGCCGACCTTCTTGCGATGATTCTTCTCATGGGTAACTTGGCGCCCAACTCCGCTTATCTTGTCCGCCTGTGTCTTTTCTTTAGCGGTATATAGAGCCTGGGCATCACCAACTTTGGCCTCTGTGTCCTTCATCGTCCGCGCCAACTCCTGGTTCTCCTGCGCCTTCTTCGCCAGCTCATCGCTCGTTCGATGTTCGCTCTCCACCAACTTCTCAACAAGATCTAAAGCGGCGAGCATGCAACGCGAGACCTAAGAAAGACACGATAAGCACTTGGAAAATAAAAGGAAATTGCATGCGAGGAAACACATTTACCTTATGCGCCGACATCCCGCACTCGGCGACGGCAAATTTCATAGCCTCGCTGGGATCAATAGAGTATGTCGCCGATGTTGGCGGGAGCAATCCTTTTATCATCCGGTCCCCACGGATAGGCGAGCCTCGGCGCTCCATTTTACGGTAAGTAGAGGAAGAGGAGGAACGGCCGATGTGAGCCGACTCCATCATAACACCCCTGGGCCAAAGCGATGATTGATCGGCGCAGAAAGCCTCGTCAAAGTATAAAGGAATGTCGGCACTCGCGAAAGCTTGCCCGCGCGGCGCGCCTCGCGCACGAATTCATAAACAGTGCAAGGTTGAGAGGGAGAGTCGGGACCCTCTCAGGTCGACAACCTCGGATGACGATCCATTCTTGGTCTTTTCCGGGAAAAGGGGACGTCTTCGAGAACATCTTCAAACTCTCATGGCCGCTACTGGCGCGGTGCTCGAGCCTTCACCGTGGCGGGGCGGACTTTTTCAGAATCGCTCTGGCGATCGCAACACCGAGGAAGTCCCCGCTCAGACGCCTGTGTTCGCGCGCGAAGAACGGTCACTCCTCGATTGATCCCCACATGAGCGGTCGGTATGATCACGGATCTCGCCGCTAACTCTTCCTCTCCGCGCCTTCCTCGTGGCATTAGCGGCGGCAACATTAGCGCTCTGCAAGACCGGATGCGGCATCATCGAAAAAGAAAAACAAAAGAGGAAGCAATCGAGAAATGTACAAGTCAAAAAAAAAAAAGAGAGGAGGGATCGTGCTTGGCCGCGCGACGACCAGCAAGACAAAGCTTGTGTATTTTTGGGTTAGCAAAAAACAAAAATAGAAGAAATGGTTTTACCCTGGCGGCTCGACCAATCACCGCCACACTCTTCGCATTGCGTCGGAAAGTTCCTACCCAAGTGGCACTCGCGACCGGTCAGATCACTAAGCTCCACAGATGGCGGGGAATGTTCACGACAGGCAAAATCCCCGACTCCAAACAGCCCGGGATCCCTGCCATCCTTGCGCTACCCAGCTTTACGTTCGTCAACATCCGAACGCTGATCATGCGGACTGCGGCGATCTCGTCCGCAGAGCTTATCAAGGCCACGATCGCTCTACTTCTTCAGGGCTTGCGAGAGGAACCACTCTGGCTTTGAGGCACTTGGAGTCTAGTCCGCGTGCAGCCCGACTCCCAAAATGCGGGAATGGCCATCCGACCCTGGATTGCACCCGCATCACTCTTTGGCTCCAGTTGTAGATTTTGTTGTCGGCGGGGTAAAAGTGGCGAGGCCTCCTCACGCGCCTCACGCCACCGACCCGGAGTTTGGGTGCCGACGAAATCATGGAACTCCCTAAACAGCCCCAGGAGAGGCTCAATTCCATTAAGGCGGCACGTCGCAATAAACGCCGCCAGGGTCCTAACAGCATTAGGGTGAAAGTCCGCCGGCAAGGCTTCCAGCAAGTACATCACCTCCACCAAAAAAGGATCGAAAGGGGGCCTGAACCCCGCCAGGAAATTGTCGAAAGGAACATACAACTAGTCCCTGGTAGGCGCCCACAAGTATAATCATATCGTCGGGCCGCCCATGCACGGACAAAAATGATAGTCGCCGGAAAGCCGGTATCGGGCGCGGATAGCGGTGTTAAAGTCAGCGCCATGTCAACAAAGATCTCCATTCTACATCGGGCGGCGCGATGCATGGCCTTCGACTTGCCACCTCTTCCAAAGACTCAGATCTCCAAGCCGATCTGGATTTTCCCTCTCTGCGGGGCGGAGCTAGCGAGTTTGGGTGCCCCACGGCTGTCCCCTTCGCTTTGCGGCTTGGGGCGGACGCGCCTGAATCCTTTCACCGGCGGTCTTAGAAATTCGCTCTCCGGGAGCTAAGTCGCAAGGATTCGTAAAGCGGTGAGAGCCCTCGTTATAAGTAGCCTTTGGGCCTCGCGATCGCAGGACGCGAGTCCTCTTCGTCGAATGGGAAGGTGAAACCTCGCCGCCTTGACTTCTTTCTCGGCCCCGCCATCCCCATAACTAAATTCCTCTTGATCATTGTCGTCCCATACAGGTGCGGCGCATGCGCAAAATGAAGAGAGGTGGATCAACGCTTCGTTCAGGTCGACACCGCCCCCCCCCATTTCCGCGCAAGCCAACAGCACAGGGGGCAACGGGGTCATAAAGACATACTACACGGAAAAATTAAAAATTGCACCCTAATCCCTGAAGGCTTCAAATTCACAAAAGAAGGGCTTAGGCATACGGATTCTATCACCGGTTTGAAAACCTCAAAAATCCGAATATCTACGGGACAAAAGCATACTTATGATCTATACAGGCCAAGAATCAACCACAAAAAGACGATCAACAAAGAAAAACCCAGTGTTAGATCGGATAAAGATGGTACCTTTATGATCTGGATGGCAGAAAATTGGGAAGACAAGGATGATCGCTCCGATCGCTGAAAAAGGCTCACTCCGATGAAGTTCAAACACAGCCTCAGCCTCAGAATTCTGGAAACTTGGTTCTAAACCACCACAGGATGCTCTTGATTTCTAGCTTGATCAGCCTGGGAATTTTGGAGGAGGTTTTTCGAAAAAGTGGCAAAAGGAGGGGCAACACCCCCTTAAATAGACAGGCAGTCAACTAACCAACGGCTGTGATTATCTTCATCCAACGGTTCGGGTTTACGCGGGAAAGCGAAAAGTTTCGGAAACCGACACGACGCTTTGAAATTTGAAATTTGCGTAAAAAACGAAACGCCATCATTACCAGCCGTCACGTCCTACGGCGAAACGTCACCTTGTCAGAACTTAAAGGACGCCACATTTAATGATACGCAGCGTTCTGCAGCCCATTTGTATTGCTCCACGTGGCGCGCCACCTGTAATAGCTCGCTTGTACAGTTTTCGCTCTCGCCAACACAAATGACTTCGCCATCTCGCCTGGGATCGCAGAAAATGATTAAATCCTAGAAACTCAACATGTCGACCTCGGTCAGACCAACGAGCACGGACGATTTACATCACAAGCTCTCAAGCCGCAGTCGCAGCGACCGAAACAGCCTCGCGCATATCCGAGCGCTATGTTTGTGGTACCTCAACGTCGACCTCGGTCGACCAACGAGCACGGACGATTTACATCGCAAGCTCTCAAGCGCAGCCGCAGCCGACCGAAACGACTCCTCGCGCATATACGGACCGCCTACATCAGGCACTCAACATGTCGACCTCGGTCGGACTAACGAGCACGGACGATTCACATCGCAAGCTCTCGCGCATCGCAGCCGACCGAAACGACTCCTCGCGCGCATATCTCGAGCGCTTACATCTGCGTGCACCTCAACGCCGACTCGGTCGAGACCAACGAGCACGGACGATTCACATCGCAAGCTCTCGCCGCAGCCGCGGCGACGAAACAGCTCTCGCGGCATATCTCGAGCGCTTATGTTTGGCACCTCAACGCCGACCTCGGTCGGACCAACGAGCACGGACGATTTACATCGCAAGCTCTCGCCGCAGATCGCGGCGACGAAACAGCCTCCGCGCATATCTCGGACCGCTTACTTTGGCACTCAACATGTCGACCTCGGTCGACCAACGAGCACGGACGATTTACATCGCAAGCTCTCAAGCCGCGATCGCGGCGACGTAACGAGCTCACTCGCGCATATCTGGATCGCATCTTTGTGCACCTCAAATCGCATTCCGCAGGTGTCATCACATCTCCCCGCTGCGTCCACAAACTGTCAGGTATCCCAACGGATGGAACGGTTCAAAAGCCATCATTGGTGGCCTTCCCGAGTTTTAGCCGTGTTTAATAGGGCTACTTTGACTAGGGACTATTCTGGACGAAAAATAGCCCATGACTACCCACCATAAATAACCGTCCCTTCGAATGCTCATAATGACGGTAAACCTCTCAAATAACCATCATTACGCCGGTCATTATGACTGTCTCTTCAGATAGCCGTCGTTCTGTCTGTCCACCATTATGGTAATCCATGCCAAACACGCCACCTCCCTCTATAAAAGCCAGCCATTTCACTGCCTCTTCCACAGATGCTTCTTCTCCCATTCGAATCACTCGTTTCTTCCTTACAAAACCCCAGAAAAACAAGAATGTCTCAGTCGGATAATGTTGAATACGACACTTCCTCCATAACCCTTCAGGGGAAGAACAACCCCCAATTTTAATACCACAAGTGGAAGTGGAACAGAATCTTGATACCGCTGCCACCTTCTTGCTGCCTGAGATTGCGGAGTTAGAGCGTGAGGAGGAAGCTGAGATAAGTGAATCCAGAGTCCTGCGGGCTCACAGGAGGATCAGAGGTATTCATCGGCGATCGGATCCACAGACCGCACAAAGCAAACTGTTCAAAAAGTTTGTGCGTCTAGTCCGGAATGGAAACTGCCAGGGTGCCATGGTCGACGCTGTCTGGGAAGAATGGCAAAGCGTCTTTCACCAGAATTGGGCCCCTTACAATCACCGAGTCCGCAAGCTGAGAGCCAAGATGAGAGAGGATCGCTTCCTATATGAGGGAAGGACGACCTGGTAGGCCACCGGATGAGAGAAGATCGCTTCCTATATCTGGAAAGGGGCGGCCTGGTAGGTCAGATCCCTTGTTGCTTGCGACTGACTGCGAACTACCGAGCGCGACGACGACTCCAGATCACCACTAACGTGTACTAGGAGGAGGAAACCCGCTTGTAAAGTGATTGGCGTGCCTTTCAGATAGCTTCAACTTCACGGCGCTCACGGGATATGTTGCATCAACTTCATGTCGCAACCTCGCCCGCGCCTCGAAGGAGTGGTCTTGAGATTTACGATACAAAAGAGAGTACTCTTTTCCCTTGCTTAAGATTTTTCCCACCTGGTTTTTCTTAAGGAAGGTTTTGATGAGGCTCTACGAGTTTGTATCCCTAATCCTGAGTCCGCTCAACTTTTGTCTTCCAAGAGTGTTCGACAACGGAGACTCCTCGACCAGTATACTACTCTACGCCGCAACAAATTTCCGCCGCAGAGTAGGGGGCCATTGATGATACGGAACCTGACACGGTCCCATTATCCCCGGTCAACTCGTCTGAGGACATAAGTCAAACTCTTACCCTGAGCATAAGCGCGCGACGTCGCCAACTTCTTGGCCATCCCGCCATCCTCATAAGCATAAGGGGGCCGCCCCGCAGCACTGCGGGCCCATTCCTATGAGAAACTCTATCAGTTAATGGAAAGTTCATAAGCTTAGATAGAACGCGGGGCCAACTGCCATCTGTCGGGCATCGGCGCCGCTAGCACGAGTAGTCTTTTACAGCTTTATCCTTTCCCTATAAATACCCCCACTATGACATTAATGAAGATATAGAACAACTTTTGCGCATTTATTTCTATCAGCACTGTTGTCTCTCTCTCTCATATTTATTGTTTTCATATTACCACCGTGAGTTCATCACCAACATCGATAAACGCCACCGCCCAACGGCGATAACCTCATTGATCGGAACACCACGAAGATGCCAGATATCCCACGTCCAAGTCTTCCTTCCAAACGACCTGACGGAAACAGACCCGTCAGTAAGAGAAGAAGACAACGTGATACCGTTGATCGTCTTGATTAGAAATGACGAAAATACGATGTCGGAATAAACGATGTGGGGACTGGGGACATGTTGTTCTAAAGAGAAAACTTAACATAACCGCTAAAACTTGAGTTTGAGTATGTATGTTCGAGGGCTGAGTTGCTGGAATGTTGAAGATGGGGGATAATACATACTTAACAGAAGCTGAATGTAATAGGATTAGTTATAAAATACTAATGAAAAGTAATTAGATGAATGGTATAAATAAATCACTTACATATAATAAAGAATAATAAAGGATGGTAGATAGTGTATTCTTAAAAAAATAAAAATAAAAAGCATAAGAAGCTATCATTAATGCACCGTTGCAGAGAGTTTTTGTTTCGGGGTGGTATGGACAGGTCTGGGGTTGAGGGAGGGGGGTTTGTGGTGTCCATTTAATTTGCATTCAATGTGGTCTTGGCCCAACTTGTGGTGGTCGCCATTAAGTCATTAAATACTACTTCAACTACCCATATTTATTTCATATTTATTTCGATACAACTAAGATACTACTAGTACAATTCTTAATATATTTATTTTGAATTCAAAAAATATATATTTATTTTGTGCAAAAAGTTTGAATATATTAGTGCTCGTATTCAACAATATATATATATATATATATATATATATATATATATATATATATATATATATATATATATATATATATATTATCTTTTGTTAGATGTTAAAACTTGAAAATCCAAATTATTAAAAAAAGATGTTATTTGATACAACTTTTATACAATCGTTGTTTTATTGAATTTTTTTTTGAGTTCCTTCTATTTTATATCGATAGTTCTTTCACCGGTCTTATATTCATAACAACTTGCTAATTTGGTACTATCATAATTCATATATATATTTCGTCTAGAATTAGAAGTCAAAAAAAGTCATAAACAGTTAAAAATCTTTAGGGGTAAAAGTGATAAATAAGTTGGATATTTTTGAAATATTGTATTGTTTGTGTAACACGAATTTCGTTGTCCTGCAATTAAATATAATAAGGAAAGACAAAAAATTTGGAACAAATATGATTTTATTAATTTCAAAATGTGAGTGAGTACAATCTCTAGCAAGATCCCTAAATCTATGTGATGCCTTTGATTCTCCTTTAATTTCTCCGAGGGTCACGGGGACTTGTTCTCGAACTTTGTCAATACTCCTCCAATTTGTTTGGAAGAATGTTGGATTTGTGGAAGATGACTTGGATGCTTTCGTGCTTCCTTGACCTTCTCCTTTGATTTCTCCGAGAGTCGCCGTGACTTTTTCTCAGACTTTGTCATTACTCTTCCAATTTCTTGGGAATAATGTCAGATTTGCAGAAGAACTCCGGATGTGGCTGATGGTCTTCGTTTGTTGGAGATTACTTGGATACTTTCGTGCTTCCTTGATATCCTTTGATTTCTCCGAGGATCGCAGTGACTTGTTCTCGAACTTTGGCAATGCTCCTCCTATTTGTTGATAAGAGGACCTTTGTTGTTGAAGAACACTCTTGGTGATTCTCTATTTGTTGAAGAACTCCGAATATGGCGGAAGACCTTCGATTGTTGTTGAAGAACTCCGGATGTGGCGGATGATCCTCGAATGTTGAAGAACTCCGAATATGACGGAAGACCTTCAATTGTTGTTGAAGAACTCTGGATGTGGCGGATGGTCTTCATTTGTTGGGGATTACTTGGATACTTTCGTGCTTCCTTGATATCCTTTGATTTCTCCGAGGATCGCAGTGACTTGTTCTCGGACTTTGGCGGTGCTCTTCCTATTTGTTGGTAAGAGGGCCTTTGTTGTTGGACTAGATATCTTGGTGATCTTCTATTTGTTGAAGAACTCCAAGTATGGCGGAAGACCTTCAATTGTTGTTGAAGAACTCCGGACGTGGCGGACGATCCTCGAATGTTGAAGAACTCCGAATATGGTGGATGACCTTCAAATGTTGTTGAAGAACTTGAGGACTTCTTTGTTGCTTCTTAGATCTTCTTTTTGTTGAAGAAATCCGGATTTGGCGGATGATTTTCGGTTATTGGAGATGACTTGAAGGCTTTTTTGTTACTCCTTCATTCTTCTCCACGGTGGTTGAGCAGAGGGCTTGATGCATTCTCTCTAACTTCTTCACCAAATGCTGTTGTGTTGATGAACTCCGGGATATGGCGAAAGAACTTTGACGAAGACTTGAAGGAATACTTTGTATTACTTTCAATCCCCTAGATGAAGAGCTTTGAATTTGCGGAAGATCTTTGATGTTGAAGACGATCATTCATGGTGCTTTGAAGCTTTTGATCTTCTTCATATTCTTGAAAAACTTTGAAGACGACTTCATCCGGCGTTGCTGACGCTTTTCGATCTTCTCGCCTTTCTTGACTTTGGGTTGATCTTCAAGTGTTGATGACGCCTTGTCGAAAAACTCCGTCTTTGTGTTGATCTTCAAGTGTGTAAGACGCCTTGTTGAAGAGCTTTGCCTTTGTGTTGATCTTTAAGTGTTGAAGACGCCTTGTTGAAGAGCTCCGCCTTTGTGTTGATTTTCGAGTATTGAAAGACGCTCTTCGATCTTCTTGGCTTTCTTGAAGAATTTTGAATAATTCTTGGGAGATCTTCGAGGCTTGAAGACGCTATCTTCTTTCTTTCTTGAAGAACTTCGAGGATTTCTTGAAGATGTTCGAGTGTTTCTTGGCTTTCTTGAAGAACTTCAAGGATTTCTTGGAAGATCTTCGATGCTTCGGTGTTGTTGATGAATGCTTGAAGTTTCTTGCTCTGAGATTTCCACCAACTCTTCAGTATGTTTTGCAAATGAGCAAGACTCCCCTATTTATAGTGCTGTATGATGTTTTTGCATTAATTTGCATTAAATGCGTTCACACCCTTGATTGATCTTCATAATTTTCAAAAGATTTTGCATTTATTATAAATCACTAAAATCTCTTAATTAATTGATTTTTAAGAGATTTTTATGATTTATTGATTTTTATATTATCTCTCAATATTTAATGTAGGAAATAATATAAATATTTCCTACATATGTTGTGCGTGGCAATGTCACGTATATATTTTTGTATATATATATATAGCCATTTAATTATAAATAAATTTTTTTTGAAGTAAAAGACTAAATTATATTAAACCAGATCTGCTAGAACAGCAGAGATAACATCATGAGGATGTACTGTACCCCACACAAAACGACCAGAAAGACCGAAACTATGCCTAGCCAACAAATGAGCCGGGAAATTCCCAGAGCGTTTGACAAAGGAAAAAGAGGAAGAAACAAATAAAGGTAAAAGAGCGACGCAGTCTTGAGCAAAGCAGCTAAATACGGACAAGTCCTCGGCCGGACATGTAAGAGCCTGCACGCATGGCAAACAGTCCGTCTCGAATATAACCGCAGTGAACCCTAAATGAATAGCCTCTTTCATTGCCAAAATAATTGCCTGCATCTCCAACGTCTCGACATCGACAACCGTAGTGAAGTGATACGAGCAGGCATGTCAAATTTCAATCAATCTATTTCGTCTGTCTCAATCGATCAAAGGTTACAATATTTATAGCCACTAGTAGGGTTTCTACCATCTACAAAATACCAAACCTATCCTTACTAAATCGATACACCAATCAATATTTTCCATATCCGTAAAATACCATAATATAACGTAATACCCCCCCCTCAAGTGGGAGCGTGAAGGTCCCGAACGCCCAACTTGCGCAATAAAAATTCGAATTGTTGTCGACCCAATGCCTTGGTAAAAATGTCCGCCAATTGATACTTCGTAGGAACATAGGACGGAAGAATCAATCCGTCAGTAATGGCGTCACGTACGAAGTGACAGTCAACCTCAATATGCTTCGTACGTTCATGAAAAACCGGGTTCTGAGCAATATAGAGAGCAGACTGGCTGTCACAAAAAAGTCGAATACCAGGAGGATGGCGAACCCCAAAATCAGCGAGCAATTGCTTCAGCCACTTCAACTCACACGTCAAAGAAGCCATAGATCGATATTCTGCTTCAGCAGAAGAACGAGACACCGTCGTCTGTTTCTTGGACTTCCAGGAGATAGGAGAAAGACCAAGAAACACGAACCATCCACTCAAAGACCGGCGTGTAAGAGGGCAACTAGCCCAGTCAGAATCACACCAACCCTCTAGAAGGAGGGAACTGTCGGAGCGCAGCATAATACCCTGGCCAGGATGGGTCTTCAAATACCGAACGAGTCGCAAAGCAGCCTCCCAATGCTCTAGTCGTGGTGCCTGCATAAACTGTGACAAGACGTGAACAGAATATGCGAGATCAGGTCGGGTGACCCCGAGATAGATAAGGCGTCCAATAAGACGTCGGTACGATGCCGGATCATCCAACAAAGGTCCAGTGGCAAGCTCCAACTTATGATTCTGCTCGATGGGAAAGTCAGCCGGTTTGCTCCCAAGTAACCCGGTCTCATGTATAATATCCAATGCATATTTGCGTTGATTCAAGAAAATCCCATCGACATGCCGAGCAACCTCGATACCAAGAAAATATTTGAGGGCCCCGAGATCTTTCATCTTAAAACATTTACCCAAGTAAGATTTAAAAACCGTCATCGCCACTTTGTCATTGCTCGCAATGATCATATAAATCAACATACACCAAAGACCACAAGTGAATTCCATCATGAGTCAACGTGAATAATGAATAGTCAGAATAAGACTGACGAAAGCCATACTCTCGCAAAGCGGAGGCAAGTTTTGCAAACCAACACCGTGGTGCTTGTTTCAACCCGTACAAGGATTTGCGCATCTTGCAAACCAAATCGGACCCCGGCTTCTCAAATCCAGGAGGTATCTTCATATAGATCTCCTCATCCAAGTCCCCATGTAAAAAAGCATTATGGACATCCATTTGGTGAATGTCCCACTGTTTCACTGCGGCAATGCTAAGAAAAGTCCGAATCGTAACCATTTTTGCCACAGGGGCAAAGGTCTCTGTGTAATCAATACCCTCCTCTTGATGATGCCCAAAAGCTACTAATCGAGCCTTGAGCCGCTGCAGAGTCCCGTGCTCGTCGTATTTCTCGGTATAAACCCATTTACTCCCCAACGCCTTTTTTCCAGGAGGAAGGGGTTGTAAGTCCCAAGTACCCTGATCTTCCAGGGCCTGAATCTCTTCGGACATGGCCTGTCGCCACCCGGCATGTTTCATAGCTTCTCTAAATGATTTAGGAGGGTTACCCATGGTAATAGCTGCCAGATACTTGCGATGTTTGTCAGAAAATGAATCATAATTAATATAATGCATAAGAGGGTACGGAGTACCTGAAGAAGCTAACGGAGCGGAAGAGCGTGGTGGACTTTTCTGATCGATTAAGGTATGCGTCACAAAATCTTGAAAACGCGTGCTCGGAATCTTCGCCGCTACGCTACCTCGCCCAATTCATCTGTACCTCCACCTGGATGTTGAGGTGGTGGTGAAGGTAAGAGATTTTCCTCAGTATCACGGGTGTCACTTGGCCTATCTATCCCCCCCTCAATCGAAGGATCCGGGAAGGTAGAACCCTCGGCAGAAGAAGGAACGTAGCCTGTATCTAATATGTCAACATCGTCGAGCATAGGGTAAGGAACTACAGGGGAAGGAGTCTCGGTGGGTTGGGAAAATATTATTCAGCAGACTCAGTCTGCTGAGGCTTCAGCAGGGTGCTCAGCAGAATGTTGAGCCTTAGGATGTCGTGCATAATATTTTGTACACCTTATTTAATTGTAAAATTAATTGTAAAAGACATATTAATTGTGAGTCATATAAACAATTAAAATAACCAAGTCATGACCATCCTCACGAGGTCTATGACAAAAGAGATCAGTGAGAACTTCATGATGTATGACACTGCTAAGGAAATGCAGGACAATGCCGTAGACCTTTACTCAAAAGGACAATACATCTCAAGTCTATGAACTCAAAGCTCAGATTCAAAATTGCGAGACAAGGGGATATGTCTCAGAACTCAATACTTTAATCAACTATCTAAGGCATGGCAACACCTAGATATGTTGGAAACTCACCCCTGGAATGATGTTAAAGATGCTGCACTCTTTAAAGACATTATCGAGAAAAAGAGAGTATTCAAATTCCTTACTGGACTGAATCCTACTCTTGATGATGTCAGAGGTAGAATTCTTGCTACTAAACCTCTTCCAAATCTCAAATCCATGTTTGCCGAGGTCAAACATGAGGAAAGCAGGAGAAAAGTGATGTCGCTTTGAACCCCTCGCCGACAACCCTATTGAAAGTGCCACCTGCCGATCGTCGGGAACCCCGCTGAGGCTAATGAGGCTTACTGCGAAGCCTCGCCGATAAAAGCTGGGAAGTCGTTTCGTGACCACCGCAAACGCACTAATCACACCAAGGACACTTTGCCGAAGCTACATGGCAAGCCTAACTCCTCTCAAGACCTCCGGACCGCCAAGGAAAGTCAAGGCATACATAAGTGAGGAAGAAGATGACAACAAAGTTGAATGCTCAAACTTGTCGCATTCAAAGCTTTCCTAACTCAACAAAAGGGAGGTAGTCACTCTACCGACATAGCCTCTCTCATGTCAGATGTAAATTCTACTCATCTATTAGTAATGAAACTGGATTGTTGACTCTGGGGCCTCATCCCATATGATGGTAATAAAAATCTCATTACTCAACTTAAGCCATGTCCCCAAATTCACAATATTAAGGCTGGCTGATGGATCTATCTCTAGTGCAAAAGGTTTTGGTCGGTCAAATTACTAATAAGATATGCTGCAGAATGTCCTATTTGTTCCAAAATTAGATTGCAATCTTATATCTCACAAGAAACTTACTAAAGATTTGAATCGGATCGTTGTTTTTAATGAGAATCGATTGCACATTCCAGATCATTCCTCAAAGACAGTGATTGGGATCGCTAAACCTTGCTCCGGTCTCTTTTGTGGTCAACCTCGCCAAGATGTAAGATCAAGATCGAACCGCCTCAAGAACTGCACTCAAAACCTAGACAATATCATGTTATGGCATTATAGACTAGACATCCTGAGCTTTTAGTTATTTAAAGTCTATAGATCCTGAATTGTTTAAAGGTTGTAATTTGAATGATCTTCAATGTGATATTTGTCAGTTTGCTAAACTCACCAAATCTGTGTATGCAAAATTACCTTACTTACCATCCACACCATTCACCTTAATTTCACAGTGACGTATGGGGACCTCAAGAGTAAAAAGCATAACAGAAAGAGGTGGTTTGTTACCTTCATAGATGACCACACCAGAACCACTTGGTTATTTTTAATGAAGGATAAGTCTGAAGTTGGACCCATCTTTCAAGAATTTTACAACATGGTCTCCACTCAGTTTGACACTAAGATCAAAATCTTGAAGACTGACAATGCTCTTGAATATTATGAGTCTCATCTCAGTAATTTCTTGATGGATAAAGGGATTGTTCCATATCAGTAGTTGTGTTGAAACCCCTCAGCAAAATGGGGTTCTTTGAGAGAAAGAACAGCATCCGCTTGAAATGGCTAGGTCTATTATGTTTACCACAAATGTCCCAAAATATATGTGGGGTGAAGCCATATTGACTTCCACATACTTAATCATGCAGACTTCCCAAACAGGTACTAGGCTTCAAAACTCCTATCAAACCCTACCATGGACACACACTCCTCGCCCCATCTTATTTCCAGATTACCTCAAAAATCTTTGGTTGTACTTGTGTTTGTCTATATCCATGCCCAACATGAAGCAAACTTGATCCCAAAGCTCACAAGTGCATTTTCCTAGGATATGCAAAGGACAGAAAGGTTACAAGTGCTACTCTCCTTCCGAAAAGAGATTTTACAATTCTATGGATGTAAATTTTTTTGAAAGGACTCCTACTACAAACAAGTCCACTGAGGCGATCCACTGGTGGAAACTCGATAGAAATTGACCTAAACCCTTCCTTCAAAAACTCTTAACCTCAAAGAACTCATCGATCCTCTCGCAGATCGAACCCCGCACCCTCTATCGACTCACACAAGACTCTTCATCGATCCTCAAAGAACCAAGCGACTCTGAGAGCCTCGCCGATCCCGAGCCCATCGACACTCAAAGAATCTGCAGATCCTCGCAGCTTCATCGACATTGATGACAGACCTATTGCTCTAAGGAAAGGAAAAGATCATGTACTTGATCATTCTATTCATACTTATTTATCTTATGATCGGTTGTCTCTGCCTGTCTGCCATGTTTACACAGACCTGGACTCTCACTCTATCCCTAGAAATATTCGGTGAGGCCCTTCAAAATGATAAGTGGAAGGTCAGCCATTAAAACCGAGATGATCGCTTCTCTGGATAATCATACTTGGGACCTCACAACTCTTCCCAAAGGCAAGAAGACAGTTAGCTGCAGATGGTTATTCACTATCAAATACAATGCCGATGGTACAATTGACAAGTACAAAGCCGATTGGTAGCAAGGGATTCACTCAAACTTATGGTATTGACTATAAGGAAACTTTTGCACCAAGTGGCAAAACTCAACACCGCCGTGGTTCTCGATCTCTCTAGTTGTCCAACTGGGTGGCCTCTACACCAATTGGATATCAAAAATGCTTTTCTCAATGGTGATCTCACCGAGGAAGTCTATATGAATGTACCTCTGGTTTTGTCAATCCCCACACTCAGGGCAAGGTATGCAAACTCAGGAAATCTCTATATGGCTCAAGCAATCCCCAAGAGCCTGGTTTGGAAAACTCACTACTCGTGGTTAAAGTCGCTGGATATCATCAATGCAACTCGATCACACCATGTTTGTCAAGACAACCAAACAGAGGAGGTCCATTCTAATTGTATATGTGGATGATATCATCATTCTTGGGGAAGACTCTCATCGAGATCCGTAACTTGAAGACTTAATCGGCAAAGGTGTTCCAAGTTAAAGATCTGGGCTACCTCAAGTACTTTCTTGGTATGGAAGTAGCTAGAAACACCAATGGCATTTCGGCCTCTCCCAAAGGAAGTATGTCTGGACTCTCATGAAGGAAAGCGGCATCTTCGGGATGCAAACTCGTCAGTATCTCCAGTAGACCCAGGTCATACTCATCGCATGGTGACATTTTGTCAGGAAAGAACAATATCAAAGGCTTGTAGGCAAACTCATATACCTTTCTCACACAAGACCCGATATTGCATAGGGTCGATCTGGTCGTCAATTCATGCATTGCCCTATTGAGCAACATTGGGATGCAGTGAATAGGATCTTGAGGTATTTAAAATCCACTCCTGGCCAAGGCCCGCACTTCACCAAGTCTACCGATAGATCAATCAAGCGTCTACACCGATGTTGATCAATTTGGATGTCACATTGATGTGAGGTCTACCACAGGCTATTGCTCATATATATGGGGAACCTGGTTACTTGGAGGAGCAAGAAACAACCCATCGCGTGTCAAGAAGCAAGCATCTTGAAAAGTCGAACTAAGGGCACTTGTACTTGGCATTTGTGAAGCTCTATGGCTAAAAAAGTCTCGATCGAACTTCAAAGAATCAGATCAAGAACCTATCACACTCTGTTGTGATAATAATTCAACCTTATGCATGGCGAAGATCCATCCATCATGATAAAACCAAGCATGTGGACATTGTGACACTACGAAGGAGAAGATTGATGCCAAGATTATTCAACTCCAAAGATGTTCCCTCAGCAGATCGAATCGTCGATATTCTTACCAAGGCTATTCCACCTCTTATGTTCAAAGAGACTAATTAGCAAACTTGGTCGCATCAACATATACAACCCCAGCTTTGAGGGTGTGTGGAAATATTATTCAATGAGACTCGATCATTGAGGTTTCAGCAGGTGCTCAATGAATCTTGAGCCTTAGGATGTCGTGCATAATATTTTGTACACCTTATTTAATTGTAAAATTAATTGTAAAAGACATATTAATTGTGAGTCATATAAACAATTAATATGTCAAACTCTAGTTTACTTTATGTCATAGACATAACTTTTACTTTTTACTTTTGCATGCTTGCCGCCCACATCTACATACTCAAGTGGCCGCCCAAGCTAGCTAGCTAGTCTCTCTATCTCAATTGTATCTATTTCTACATCTTTTTACTCAATGAATAAACTAAGTTGAAGTTTACTCTTGTGTTTATCACATTCTCAAACTCTCTTCACATAATTAATATAATGCATAAGAGGGTACGGAGTACCTGAAGAAGCTGACGGAGCGGAAGAGCGTGGTGGACTTTTCTGATCGATTAAGGTATGCGTCACAAAATCTTGAAAACGCGTGCTCGGAATCTTCTGTCGCTTACCCCTGCCCAATTCATCTGTACCTCCACCTGGATGTTGAGGTGGTGGTGAAGGTAAGAGATTTTCCTCAGTATCACGGGTGTCACTTGGCCTATCTATCCCCCCCTCAATCGAAGGATCCGGGAAGGTAGAACCCTCGGCAGAAGAAGGAACGTAGCCTGTATCTAATATGTCAACATCGTCGAGCATAGGGTAAGGAACTACAGGGGAAGGAGTCTCGGTGGGTTGGGAAAATGGAAAGACATGTTCAAAAAATTTAACATCTCGGGACACAAAGATCTCAGTCGTATCTAGGTCGTATAAAGTCCATCCTTTCTTTGCAAAAGGATACCCAAGAAAAACAAACTTACGACTCCGGCTAGCAAATTTATGGGTGGGCCGATGCTCATGAGCATAACACAAACATCCTAAGATCCGAAGCATTGAGAGGTCCGGGGCTTTGCCAAATAACGACTCATAAGGTGTTTTATAATTCAAGACACTACTGGGTGTGCGGTTAATAATATAAGCAGCGGTCATAATACACTCCCCCCAAAACTTAAGTGGCAAATGTCCATCAAAACGTAGGGCACGGGCAACGTTAAGGATATGTTGGTGTTTTCGTTCGACCCTCCCGTTTTGTTGAGGTGTACTAACACAAGATGTTTCAAAAATAATTCCTTCTTTGCGAAAATAGGGAAGCAAGGACCTAAATTCTGTGCCATTGTCACTACGAACACGTTTAATTTCAACCCCAAACTGACGAGAAATTAACGCCACAAAATCCATGAAGGCCGACTCGACCTCCATTTTATTCAATAATAGATAAATCCAAACTGAACGGGAAAAATCATCAACAATAGTCAAAAAATAAGACGCACCACAAGTTGAAGGTACACTATAGGGTCCCCACAAATCACAATGTATTAATTCAAAAATACCACTGGCTTTATTCTCACTAACGGGAAAAGGTTCACGTGGCTGCTTTGCTTTAAAACAAATATCGCAACCATCTTTATTTAAATGCTTAGAAAAAGTAATGTTGGGAACACGCCGAAGGACCTTTTCCGATGGGTGGCCTAAACGCCGATGCCATAAATCCACTTCTTGCAAGCCAGCCACGGCAAGAGCCCGTACATCTGGAACACCCACGAACAGAAAAAGTCCATCCACACGCTCACCCAGTCCAATCAGCGTCCTCGTGACTCGGTCCTGCATAATACACAAGCGATCGGTGAATTGCATAACACAATGATTATTGTCCAAAAATTGTGATGCCGAAAACAAATTACAATTCAAATTCGGCACATATAGAACGTTAAAAAGGCCGTAAATTTCCCATCAAAATGACCGTTCCCGAGTGGGTCGCAACTGAGGAACGTCCGTCTGGTAAGCCAATATGACAATGTGTAATAGGTGTCAATGCAACAAACAAAGTTCGATCACCCGTAACGTGATGTGTCGCCCCGGTATCAATGATCCACGAACACTTACTAGTCAACCGATCACGAGGCTTAGAAACTTTTAAAAGATCCAAAACTGCTTGCCATTGAGCCGGGGTAATGTTTGCAACCCCCGCTTGTTCGATTGAAGAAGGCAAAATCGAGCCGGATTCGGGCTGAGCTGAAGCAATCGGCCCTGTCTTCACCTGTTGCAGCTGAGCCGAATTGGCCTGTCCTCCACGGCCCCGTCCAGGTGCTCCAGTTCGGCCACCTCCACGTGAGCCTCTCCCCACCACGTATTCCTCTCAGCCGATCACCCCCCACCACGGGATAACCGTGAAGCTGAAAGCACGACTCTTGGGCATGACCTTTGCGATTGCAATAGGTACAGACCTGTTCAGCATCTTCAATGCTTTTCTCACGTGATTTTACCTCGGACTGGAGACGGAACGCCATCTTTCTGTCGGTGTCCATGACCGGAGTTGGTCCAGCCCCTACCCGCAAGCTTTCTTCCTGAGTCAGAGCTTGATAAGCTCGATCCAAATCAGGGAGAGGATCTCTTCCAAGCAACTGAGACCGTATCGATGCGTAAGTCGAATCTAGCCCAATCAAGAACCAATGTAGGCGATCCTCAAGAAAAACTTGTTGAAATTTCGAAGGAAGATCACACTTGCAGCCGGAATTGCAAGAACACACGGGAATTGTCACCAATTCACCCAATTCATCCCAGAGACGGCTCATCCTTCCAAAATAAGAAGCAATTGTTTCACCTTTAGCTTGCTTACACTCGGCCAAGGCAGCTTTCAACTGACAAATTTTCGTGCCGCTAACCACAGAAAATCTGCCCTTCAAGGACTTCCATAGTGCTTCTGCATCATCGAAGTAAGATAAAGTTGCTCGAATTGACGGTTCAATCGTGTTCATGATCCATGAAAGCAACATGGAATGAACGGTATACCAATCTTCCAATTTGTCATCATCGGTTGGCTTCTTGATTTTGCCTTCAAGAAACCCGAATTTTCGTTTCGCCCGTAAAGCTGTGCGAATAGCTCGTGCCCATTCGTCGTAATTCGGACCCTTGAGTTGAACATTGGTGATCAACTGTCCGGGATTGTCGTTCGTGCTAAGAAAAAAAGCATCAAGCTTTTTCTCACCAGATGTCTCTGCGGTGGCTGCCATGATCAATGTAGGAAGAAGACCTGCTTGCTTCCTGAACCTGTGTGTGAGTTTTGTTTTTGTTTTGTTTTTTTTTTTTTTTTTTCCCTCGGTGATTAGGAATTGATTGGCTCTGCTACCATGTCAAATTTCAATCAATCTATTTCGTCTGTCTCAATCGATCAAAGGTTACAATATTTATAGCCACTAGTAGGGTTTCTACCATCTACAAAATACCAAACCTATCCTTACTAAATCGATACACCAATCAATATTTTCCATATCCGTAAAATACCATAATATAACGTAATAAGGCAGCAACAATCGCACCCATGGCGTCCCGGAAAATCATGCCAATCCCTGAGCCCGAGTCAGTGACCGAGGCATCAGTATTACACTTCCATCTTCCTACAGGGGGCGGACTCCAAACGACCGGATGTGGGAGCCCGCTAGATCATTTATTTTACATCATTCTTTAATATGTTTTATAGAATAAATTTAACTTACGACAAATGTATTATGTGACATATTTGACGTGTCACATAAAAAATTTGTATCTATAGTTTTTATTTTTATTTTTAAATAAGAAATTGTACTGGTAAGGAGCAGACAACGTATTTAATCACGTACGTACCTCCCGTAAATGCAATTTCGTAATAATAAACGGAGACAAGCAGCAATATGAATTAAGGGCACACAACTTATATAATTTTAGTATCGTAAGGTTATAATATGTTAAAAAGTACTGCATTTGTCACATGATTCTTAGTTGTATTTTTTTAGAAGTAAATAATTGCCTTGAATAACATATCACAAAGACTAAAATATGATCTAGTTTTCAATGGCGGTTTCAGAATTTTTTTTCAGTGAAAATACCAGAATAAATTCGAGTATCGATGGGACATTAATAATGTTTTTATATTTTTTTTTTACAATAAAACTACATCGTTTGGCCCTTACCCAACGTACTCCACATGGTTCCGCCCTTGGTTTTCATTATCATTAATGACTTAATGTAATAATTAAAAAAATACAAAAGTCTGATTGGATGAACACTAAGAAAGTAATAAGCCGAGAAAAATGTGGTAGATTATTACAAATAATAATAAAGAAACAACGGAGTGTTTTTATTTTTTTTTGAAGGGATCGAGTATTTTTAAGACATGCGCCAATGGAACTTTCACTTTTATGGAGTGGACTCATGGAATGAAAATGCTTGCAACCCAAATTCCAAGAAAATACTACTTTAAGCATCCAAGTTCATTAATCTGAAACAACAAATGCTCTGAGTTCTTAACTCAGAGCCTTTCCTAAGGGCAGGCCAACAAGGCCGCGGTCTAGGGCCCCATCGAAACTTGTAATTTTAGGGTCATGTTTTCATGTAATAGAAGTGTATTTTAGGTTATTTTTTACTCAAGTTAAAACACCGGTGGGACCCAAATTTATAGCCGAATTCAGTGAAAGAAAGACTAATCAAATTTCATTACCTTTTTTATAAAGCTCATCAACGTAGTATACTTCAAAAATAGTTGTGATATATTATTTTTCACAGAGTCGAAGGACTTAAATTTTTTTGGCCTAGGGCCTCGGATTACACAGGGACGACCCTGCTTAACTTCATCATAAACTTGAAAGATTCATCTACACAAACCAATAAAACGATAAATTCAGTTAAGTTTAATTTGTAACAAGCACTATGGTTATATAAATCCTGTGTTGCGTAGAGACGTATTTGATAAAGTCTTGCTTTCTAAATATAATATAATAAAGTCTTGCTTTCTAAATATAATAAGGGAAGCTAGAGTTTGATTCTATGGTATTTAACTTTTATTATTAGATTTAGATTATATAAGGTAGAAAAAAAATGCAAACACGTTTCGTATGTGCACCCGGTTTTGTGTTGTTAAATTATTATAATTAGATTTACATGGTATAAGGTAAGAAAAAATCAAGATTTAATTTTAGGGTTTATTGTTAAAAATGACAATTTGAACATAGAAATATGGAAAAAGGACAGTGAAATTTTTTTTCGGGTAAAAAGGACATGTCCTTATTCCACTGTGATAGTGAAACATAAGATTTGAGGTCAGTTCCACTACAGCAAAAAGTGAATTTGGGGTTATGAACAGTGGATTTGTCATTATCACCCAATTTATATTTCCACTGTCCTGATTCATATTTTCCCTCTCTTTTTTGTCATTTTAAACCACTCCCCCTTAATTTTAAAGGTCTAAGGTAGAGGGAAAAAAAAGATTATAATTCGATTCTATAAGATATGAAACACATGCTATAAGCATGTTCAATGGTGTAAGGTATAAAAGAAATAAAATATTGCTTCCAACATGTTTCGAACCCATTACATTTAGATAAAAATAGGATAAAGAGAAATGATAATACCACTAGGCCAATAGAGAATTCTTCTAAAATTTATAAGACATAAATACATATACTAATAAACATACTAATACAATTAAACAAAAATAATTTTCTTTTGTTTTTTTTTTTTCTCCAAATTTTGGGATAGTCTTGAGACAACCCCACCTCCTTACTATGTCCGCCCCTGCTGGTAAATCAATACAACCTTCCTTGTTAAAGTCTTCATGTAAAAAGACAAAAGTAATAATTACTCTCCGTTTCATAATGGTCCGTTCAAAATATTTACTTTCAAGAATAATTGATCTGGTTTATATGTTTTTTTTCTTACAAAACTAGTGAAAACATTTATTATCATTTCATTCACTATACTCTGGATTACTATCGTGTGAGAGTACAAAATACATAAAATATAACATCAATAAGTGACTTGGTCGTGACATATCTGTAAAAAAAATTAAAATTTGAATCATGTATAAATTCCGTAAAAAAAAATGTAGGATGGATGGATGGATGGATGGAGGTTGATGATGCCCGACCCGAACTACGCCACATGTCATCCTCTTAAGTCAGATAATAGATTGTAATTTCTAAATGTAAGGCATTAAGGGCCAGGAGCCCGTAAACATACCTAAGGCAGATCCCTTACCCTAGGTGGGAGATCAAGACTAACTCCTCCTCCAACCACCGCAGTCGGCTAAGGCTTGGCGAAGAGGAAGTGCCTGGTTCCGCCATAGTGGCCTTGGAAATGAACGCAGACGCCGAGACCGCCCCTCTGTTATTTCATATGGGATAACTAAAGATAAATAAGGGAAGAATCCTGCGTCATAAAGACTTTGATCCTGACATTTAAATATATCCATAATTATCCCTAAATTATAGGGATTTATGCGTGTATATCCTTAGGGAAATAATAATATTAATAATAATAATACAAATCCCTGTAGAACAAGGAAAGTGATAAATCATCCCCTATATAAACAACCCTAAGGAACTACGAAAGACTTGATTCCTGAAACATAACAGGATACGTAGGCAACTTGAGAGAAATAACTCTCAAGCTCAGTCTAAAAATCACCCAAAACATTCCTCGTTCAATTACCCCTAGATTAAACGGCCCGGATTTATTCATAGACGAAATCCAGCATCGTCAGAGGTGTTAGCCATAATTTATTACAAATTATATGATGTTGAATATAGTCTCTTTGGACACATCTTTTTTTTTGTTATAATCTTTGGACACATCTAATGAGATTGAAACGACACAACGGATAATATGACGTTTGAATAGTGCTTTTGATTATCGGGTGTAACACCTCGTTTCATAAGCCGAGTCTTAATTTGAAATTGAACGCACGACGCCTAACATTTAAAGAAAAAGTTCAACGTTCTTGTTAATTTTACATCATATCATAACAAATTATTACATGTCAGCAAACACAAAAACAAGAAGCTCGCTGATGCAGCGCTACGTACGGCGATGCCGAAGAAACTTTGAAATTGTCTGAAAACCATAACGGAATCATTGGTGCGAACTATATAATCAACACAAAAACTGAACTAATATCCAATTGAAACAAATCTCTAATATGTTTAATTACAATGCAAAGTGTTTGATTTAGAGGATGTGAAGTAGTAAATCTGCAGTTTTGTACTTCAACTACGAGGAAGCTGAAGGTGTGCCTTTTTTTTTCCTCCCACGTTTCTCGAATGAAGGACAGAACGAATCACAACAGCATACAAAATCCGGCTTTGGTACTCACTAAAAATTCATACCTTTCTCGGCCTTTTGGCTAAGATCAAGTGTAGTATCTGTTCTTATCAGTTTAATATCTGATATATGGGCCAATGGCTCATACGATATTAACTCAATTTTTTATAAGGGGAAAGTCCAATAGATAGCTTGCTATATGGGCTTTCAAGTGTCGCCTTGGCCTTACACTGCAGCCTTGGCCTGGCATACCCCTCCATTTTCAGTTAAATTATGATACTAAATACAACCTCAGCAATTCTAATATACGTTTAGTTGTGAAAATTATCATTTGAACAGTTTTTTGAATATATATAATATATAGTGAATATGTATGGAAACTAATCAACAGCAATATTTGAAGTTTTGTTTAACTTTCATTCTTATGAAAAAAAGCAGTTGTGCTGCATGTTTCTGTTTTGCGCTTCACTTGTTTGGCATCTGTGCAAACTTGTTAAATCTCAAAACCTTGAGGTTTGTACACATCCTGTACTTGTGATTTGTCATTTAAATTTATTCTTTGTCCCACGAGTTAAACCTGCTACTGTTTTAAAGATGTAAATAAAGATACAACGCTATTTTCCTTACTCGTTGGATGGAAATTCCCTATTCTTGAAGAAGTTTCTCAACATCTATCTCAATTCCTTGTAACATCACATCACATAGCTTTCTCTTGGAGTTTTCGGGTTCATTCTTTGAAGTCCCATGCTTTTTCCACAGACCTGTGCTCTTTGCTTATAATTATGCGCGCATTATGGTTTCCTCAACTTCTCTCAATGAATCGAATAGATTTCTTTTCCTTGTAACAACCGAAGATTTCTTTTCCTTGGTATTAATTATGGACCATGGTTTCTGTTAGCCACAAGAAACTGTAATCTGATGTGAGCAGATTGAACCCTTCGTCGATAAGAACTTAGTAAGCACAAAGATTCTGGTGTACAATTGAAGGCTTGTTTATGTCACTGTTATGTAGATAATGCACCCCTATTCTGATTCCCTTGATTATAGAGACTCTTGAAGGCCAATAACCTCTCGTCGTTGTTACCTTTTTTTCTCTTAATTCTTATCCAAATTCCAAAGAGGATACAGTGAACGAACTAATATGATCGTGCTGAGTGTATACGATTTCCTTTTATTTCATCTATATTGGTTTCATTACTTCAAGACCAAGTAATATGCTGTTTTTTTTCACAGATCACCCTGAAAAGACAAAATATCGATTCATAACGCTGGATCATTATTAGAGGTATGTTTAGTGACGGTGTGAAGTATTTGATTTAGGGATAGGGATCGTGAAATAATACTTCGTAGATTTTCTACATACAAGTACAAGGAAGGTGAAGATATGCATTCTTCTCCCGCACTGCTTGAACAAGAGACGGAACAAAATACAGCAGCATATAAAAACCGGCTTTGGTACTTGCTTAAAGTTCATACCTTTCTCGGCCTTTTGGCTAAGATCAAGTGTAGTATCTGTTCTTATCAGTTTAATATCTGATATATGGACCATTGGTCCATACGATATTAACTCTATTTTTTTAGGGGGAAAGTCCAATAGGTAGCTTGCTATCTGGGCTTTCAAGTGTCGCCTTGGCCTTACACTGTAGCCTTGGCCCGGCACACCCCTCCAATTTTAGTTCAACTATATATATCTCTGTTGTCATTTTTGAATATGCATACTCGGCTCTATATGTGGGAAGAGGTAACCTATTCACATAAGCATGCAAGATGATCAAGGGGAATGGTACAAGTAAAGCTCTCAACATTAAAGCTAAGTGTGTATAAGCCTGAGAAGCCTATCTAGGAAATTTGTTGTGCATGTTTATAAATATTACCGACAGTTATCAGGCGCGGGAAGTTGTTTTTTGAGTTAGTTAGAGTTAGTTTCTTCCTTGATTAGTAAATGTAAATGTCTTGTACAGAAGCTTTGTGAACACTATTTTCGATTTCTACTGAGTAAAGAGCTGCTCAATTTGAAGTTTTGTTCAACTTCTTTTCTTCTTATGAAATACTAAACAGCTGTGCTGCTTATTTCTGTTGGAGAAAAAGCCCTTTTTGAAGGGTTGAATAGTCAACTTTAGCGCGATTTACGGATAGGCTCCGATGTATATCATCGAGAGTTAATGATATCATTAAATACTCCATACGGAGTAGTTGATGATGGGCTTTTGAATCACTCAATTCGGATGTCGGGTGAATGAGAAATTAATGCCTAAAGTTGGTTGAAAATATGTTGGAGATAAGAGTTGAAGGGAGTACCTTAACTCAATATCCCACATTGGAAAGATGGGAGACTTGAGCTCCATATTTAAGGGCTAGTGTATGCTCTTATAAATGTGCCCAAGGGGCAAAGCACTTTTGTGCAGGAGGGAGGATTTAGATATTTCCACAAGCGCGCACGCCGCCGCCGTCCGTCCCGGCTCGTGCTCGAGCTCGGCTCGGTTGTTACTATTAATTTTTTGGACAAAAGTTCGTATGAATTTAACCAGAAAATTAATTAGTTAATCGTGAGGCGGTTGGAAGGTTCCAGAATAATGTGGAAACGAATTCTGATTAATTAAGTTAAATCGGTCCGAATTAATTAAATTAAATTCGAAATTAACTAATTATTTTCGCCGTAAATTGCTTTTCTTGAGGGAAAAGTCGAGTGATTAAATCATCCAACCAATCGTAATTGTAAGACACGCCATCCGACAAATCGTAATTGTGGAAATAGTTGGCCAATTTTAATTAATGATTTTCGCCCTATTTCTTTTCCAAGGGAAAAGTCGATGATGTGTTACGCCAATCACATTCAAGACGGTTCCTCCTCTCCACTATATAAAGAACCCCAATGATGAAGGTTGAAGCATCGAATTTTCTCTTGTGTCTTTCCACCATAAAGAGTCGCTTATATAGATCTAGATATTGAGTCGAAGAGAAGTCGGAGCACTATGTAAGTTCACGAAGCTCGGATTTTTGAAGTGCCTCTAAATCCGAGACGTAAAGCCGTTGTATCTTGGGAGAGATATTTGCTACTACCGTGAAGGCACCATACCTGAGCAATTTGTCTTTAAGGAAAGAAAAGAACTATTAAATCCCGGTTTGTCTTAGTCCTTTATTTTGTGCATACTACCTTTATTGTCTATTGTTTGACTCAGAAATGCATGATGATACTTATTTTGTTAGATCTACTAAATAATATGAGTTGTATTATTCATTTGATTTATTTTCTAGATTAATATTCCGTAATTTAATCCGTAAGTTACGGATCTGTTCCGTAAATCACTCCACACACGATACACTATCCCAACAAGCTTAAGACAAATTATTTTGTGGATCTGTTGTGTGGTATATTATGCTGTTCAAATTGCGATCTACTTGGATTATAAGCCCCTGATCAGTAGTATCTTGGAAAAATATATACATATTATTTGATCAGCATTGTTGTCGTTGCAAACAAGTTGCTTTACCTGTTCTTTGAATTACATAATAATGGTATGATGGCATCTTAATACTTTGAATCACATATTAATATTTACAATACCTGTAGATGCATAACGGAGAAAAAAAATAAAAATAAAAAATGTTGCAGTACTGTTTTATTTTTTCTTCCTTTGGTTTACCCTTATATTGTTGATACACTTTCATATCCTTTGCTACAGTAAAGTGCCATAGTGCTTGGCTATCAGATGACCAAGTTGCCTTCAATGGTTGATAGGAATAGACAAAATTGGTGTGATACTGCAAACTTTCTTTGGTTGGTATGCTGAGACAATTAAAATATACTAAATATGAGAAATCTTGATAGTAGCATGCATATATATATATATATATGTCAATGTGTTGAAAGGCGTCTACTTGACATAAAATTTCTGCTGTACTGATATGATATATCATTGGGTATATTTGATTTGATTTGATTTGATTGCCATGAAAACGTGGATAGAGTATGAATTATTCAATTATTTCATTGTGATCCGGTGATACTAGATATATGATGTTCCGCGTTTATACCAGTTCCGTTAGCATATATTGTGACTATCAACCGTGTGAATTAACTTTTTGATTAATACTGTGTGAATCTTTGTATACCATGGAGAGTGTTTACTTTCGGCCTGATCAGCATGTCGAGTCATCTGTGCCGAATTAATATTTGGTAGGGAAGCTAAGTATTAAATTCATTTGTGGTGAGTCGTTTCTGTGTGGGCACCTTTAATAATTTCAGCATCATAGGTAATATATTTGCGATAGATATGATTACTTGTGCTAATTAATACTTGTAATGTTTCGAAACACGCTACCGTCTAAAATTAATATTGTCTACGTGTGATGCTATGATGCGTAGTTGATGGTTGTGTTTTTTTCATTATGACTGTACCATGTGCTTCAGATTTGATGAGTCATGTGTGCTCTATCAAGGTGCTTGTTGATAAACATTGTTAAAATTGTGTTCGTCTCCTCTCGGCAAACCAAGTAGATAAATTAACCAATGTGAGTTAACTTAGTGGCATGCTATGTTCCGGAAATAATAATAATAATAATAATAATAATTTTGAAAGGAAAAATGATGGACTAGTTTATCCATTTTTTCAGAATGGATATTAAACTTGTCGATGTTTTGTTCACTGAACAAAAATGGAAGGAAACACCGAGGTTGACTCCTATAAGACTGTGTCTTTTGTGACACAAGTGTACGTGCCTCTAGTAACATTAGACATAGCACCAGTGACCGGTTAATCCCGTCCCTTGGATGGAGAAATTCGGTGGTGCAACAAACAATGCTTTGAATGATCAAACTGGATTGATCAGTATGTTGACAGTGAAATTGTCTGTTGAGCACAAAGAGATGCTCTGTGAAGAGCCAGTGAGATTGGCTTTAATATCTGCTTACATGCTTGAGTAATCTTGCTTGTGACACTGTGACTAAGCCTTGAAAATTTCAAATTCGTTCGTCTATTGATGAACATGGTGTTTGAAGAGAGTTTGAGAAAGTAATAATACTTGAGTAAACTTCAACTTAGTTTATTCATTGAGTAAAAAGATGTATAAATAGATACAATTGAGATGGAGAGACTAGCTAGCTAGCTTGGGCGGCCACTTGAGTATGTAAATGTGGGCGGCAAGCATGCAAAAAGTAAAAAGTAAAAGTTATGTCTATGACATAAAGTAAACTAGAGTTTGACATATTAATTGTTTATATGACTCACAATTAATATGTCTTTTACAATTAATTTTACAATTAAATAAGGTGTACAAAATATTATGCACGAAATCTGAGGCTCGGCAATCTGCTTTGAGCACTGTTGAAGCCTCAAGCAGATCGAGTCTCTTGAGTAATATTTCACACCCCCTCAAACTGGTCAGATATGTTGATGCGACCAAGTTTGCTACTTAGTCATTTGAACATAAGAGGTGGAATAGCCTTGGTAAGAATATCGACGATTCGATCTGGCGAGGGAATATCTTGGAGTTGAATAATCTTGGCATCAATCTTCTCCTTCGAGAAAGTGTCACAATGTCCACATGCTTGGTTTTATCATGATGGATGGATCTTCCGCCATGCATAAGGTGAATTATTGTCACAACAGAGTGTGATAGGTTGTCGATACGTCTGATTGTTGAAGTTTGGCCAAGTACCACTTTTTAGCCAGAGAGCTTCACAAATGCCAAGTACAAGTGCCCTTAGTTCAACCTTTCAAGATCGCTTGACACAAGAGGTTGTTTCTTGCTCCTCCAAGTAAACTGTGTTCCCCATATATATGAGCAATAGCCTGTGGTAGACCTCCATCAATGTGACATCCACCCAATCAAGACATCAAGATAGACCTTGATTGATCTATCGGTAGACTTGGTGAAGAAGCGAGGCCTTGGCGAGAGTGATTTTAAATACCTCAAGATCCTATTCATCGCATCCCAATGTTGCTCAAGAGGGCAATGCATGAATTGATCGACTGATCGGACCCATATGCAATATCGGTCTTGTGTGAGAAAGGTATATGAGTTTGCCTACAAGCCTTTGATATTGTTCTTTCCTCGACAAAGAATGTCACCATGCGAAGAGGTATGACTGGGTCTACTGGAGATACTGAAGAGGTTTGCATCCCAAAGATGCCGATTTCCTTGAAGAGTCCGGGACATACTTCCTTTGGGAGACCGAAATGCCATTGGTGGTTCTAGCTACTTCCATACCAAGAAAGTACTTGAGGTAGCCCGGATCTTTAACTTGGAACACCTTTGCCAAGAGAGTCTTCAAGTTCGGATCTCGAGAGAGTCATCTCCGAGTGAAGGATGACATCATCCACATATACAATTAGAATGGACCTCCTCTGGTTGGTTGTCTTGACAAACATGGTGTGATCGAGTTGCATTGATGATATCCAGCAGCCTTTAACCACAAGAGTGAGTTTGCCAAACCATGCCCTTGGTGATTGCTTCAGCCATATAGAGATTTCCTCGGTTTGCACACCTTGCCTTGAGTATTAGGATTGATAAAACCAGGGGGTGCAGTCATATAAACCTCCTCAATGAGGTCCCCATTTAGAAAGGCATTTTTATGTCCAATTGGTGAAGAGGCAGTCAAGTTGGACAGCTAGGGAAATCGATACCTCGACAAAGGTGTTGAGCTTTGCTCTTCGGTGCAAAAGTTTCCTTATAGTCAATGCCATAAGTTTGAGTGAATCCCTTGCTACCAATCGGCTTTATACTTGTCAATTTTACCATCGCATTGTATTTGATAGTGAATAACCATCTGCAAACTAATGTTTTCTTGCCTTTGGGAAGAGTTGTGAGGTCCCAAGTGTGATTATCCAAGAGAGCGATCATCTCTGTTTTAATGCTGACCTTCCACTTATCATTTTGAAGGGCCTCCCGAATATTTTTAGAAAGCAGTGAGAGTCCAGTCCTGTGAAAACATGGCAAAAGCGAGGAGATAACTAATCATAAGATAAATAAGAATGAATAGAGTGATCGGTGCATGATCTCTTTCCCTTCCTAAGAGCAATAGGCCTATCATCAATGTCGCAGTGCTTTGGGATCTCAGAGATTGCCGAGTGTCAAGAGGCTCGGGATCGCAGGCTCGGGTCGGAGACTCTTGTCCAGGAGGTTCTTTGAGGAGTAGTGAGGTCGTAGAGAGTCGCAGGCATGCGAAGTTCGATCTGCCGAGGATCGAGAGGTTTTGGGTCAAGCCAGGTTGCTTGAGAGTCGCCAGAGACTCAATGTCGCAGTTCGCCGAGGTTAGGACTCGCTTGAGGGTAAATGGTTTCTTGAGGAACGGACTTAGTTCAATCTCAATCAGTTTCCATCGATGGATTGGATCAGAGAGGGTTTCTTTGTAATATGGAGTCCTTTCAAAGAATTTCACATCCATAGAATTGTAAAATTTCTTTTCAGTAGGAGAGTAACACTTGTAACCTTTCTCGTCTGTGCATATCCAAGGAAAATGCACTTATGAGCTTTAGGATCAAGTTTTTACTGTGTTGAGCATGGATATACACAAACACAAGACAACCAAATATCTTTGGAGGCAATCGGGAAACAAGATGATGGCAGGAGTGTGTGGTCGAGTAGGGTTTGGAGTGGAGTTTTGAAACCTAACACTCTGCTTTGGGAAGTCTATTGAGTAAATAAGTTGCAATCAAGATAGCTTCACCCCACATGTATTTAGGAACATGTGTAGTGAACATGATTGATCTCGGCCATTTCAAGCAGATGCCTGTTCTTTCTTTCAAAGAACCCCATTCTGTTGAGGTGTTTCCACACAACCACCGATATGAACAATTCCTCTGTTTGTCAAGAAGTTACCGAGGTTAGACTCATAGTATTCCGAGCATTATCGGTCTTTAAGATCTTGATCTTAGTATCAAATTGGTGGAGACCATATGATAAAAATCTTGGAAGATAGGTCCAACTTGATTTGTCTTTCATTAGAAATAACCAAGTGTTTCGGTATGATCATCAATGAAGGTGACAAACCACCTTTTCCCTCGTTATACTTTTCACTCTTGAGGCCCCCATACATCACTTGTGAATTAGGGTGAAAGGTGAGGAGGGTAAGTGAGGTAATTTAGCATACACAGATTTGGTGAGTTTGGCAAACCGACATATATCACATTGAAGATCATTAAGATTGCATCCTTTAAATAATTCAGAGTTAAAGTCTTTAAATAACCAAAACTAGGATGTCCTAATCTATAATGCCATAACATAATATTGTCTACGATTTGAGAGCAGTCTTGAGGCGATTCAGTCTTGAGTTTTGTCTTCAAGCAGGTGAACAATAAAAAACCCCTGAGCAAGTTTTGGCTCTTTCCATTACTTCTTGTGAATAAGTATCTTGGAAAATACACGATTGTCTTTAAAAGTGATTTGTCAATTAAGGTCCTTAGTGAGTTTACTGACAGATATAAGATTACAGTCTAGCTTTGGCACAAACAGGACATCTTTAAGATAAACCTTATCAGTAAGTTGAACAATTCCAAAACCTTGAGCATATGAAATAGACCCATCAGCAGTTTTAATTTTATGAGTCTGCTGACAGGGTTTGAGGTTATATAACAGGTTTTTATTTCCTGTCATATGAGATGAGGCCCCGTAATCAACTATCCAAAGTGCCATTCTTGAGTTGGGAATAAGATATACTGTCTTGGTATGAGTGGCAATGCCTGTGAGAGAGTTATCGCCTTCCGCCATTTGAGAAACTCTTTGAAGAGAGCTAAGCGAGAATCCATAATATCACCAAAGTGATTCCAAATCTGCTGAGAGTGTTTGGACTCGCACAAGTCTTCCATCTTGCTTTGTCCAGAGTTATACTTTTCATAGATCTTGACAACCCAAGATTATTGTTGTAATCAAGTCTCGTGATTTGTATATGGAGTGGAGTCAAGAACCTCGATCTGTTGAGATTTACTTAATGAGTAGGATGCTTCAGATGAAGACATTCTTGATAAAAAAAGATACTGAGTTTTGCAGCGGAATATTAGAACTCAGTAGTCTCTGATACCATGAAGAGAGTTTGAGAAAGTAATAATACTTGAGTAAACTTCAACTTAGTTTATTCATTGAGTAAAAAGATGTATAAATAGATACAATTGAGATAGAGAGACTAGCTAGCTAGCTTGGGCGCCACTTGAGTATGTAGATGTGGAATGCAAGCATGCAAAAAGTAAAAGTAAAAGTTATGTCTATGACATAAAGTAAACTAGAGTTTGACATATTAATTGTTTATATGACTCACAATTAATATGTCTTTTACAATTAATTTTACAATTAAATAAGGTGTACAAAATATTATGCACGAAATCTCGAGGCTCAAAGAATCATTGAGCACCTGTGAAGCCTCAAGCAGATCGAGTCATTGAGTAATATTTCCACAGTGTTGTTACCAAATTTGAAATTTGATCCTCATCACAAGTGTCTAATATGTGTTGAAGCCATGTTGGCTAACTCACCAGTTGACCGGTAGAAAGGAACACAGAACCTCCAGATTCATGCAATCTAGAGGTGATAAAAGTATAATGTTACTTTTATTGAGTATAGCACCAAATATTGTGATATTTAAATGCTGAAAAGCAAAGATAAGGCTCGTGATGCCTTGAGGGTTGTCAGAATGAATGTGAGAATAAACATAGCAAACGGATGAGATATATCCGTAGTGATTGTAGCGGTGGATATGATGTATTGTTTCATGAGTCTTGCTAAGGGTCCGGCATCATTCATCAAACAACTACACCATACACACCTCAATCAAGTGGTATTGCTACGTGCAAGAACCGAACTCTTAAAGAGTTGATGGATGCTATGTTGATAAGTTCGAGTTTACATCAGAACTTGTGGGGGGAAGATGTCCTCTCAGCAAAATTCATTCTGAACAAGATCCCTTCAAAGAAGAAGGATGACACCCCGTATGAGTTGTGGAAAGACCGAGGTCTAGCTACAGATTCTTGGAAATGTGGGGGTGTTTGGCTAAGGTCGAAATACCTAAACCAAAGTGAGTGATAGGATCTAAGATAATTAGTGCCTATTGGTTCTGGTGCATAAATCAGACATCAATGATGTACATGAACATGTCATCACCGAGTCTAAGAATGCGGTGTTCCTTGCGGATATCTTTCCTTGTAAGGAAAGTGTTAAAAAAGAAGCAAGCATGAGTAAGCGGGCATATGAGACTGAAAAAGAGAGTGATTCTCAAGAATTTGAGGAACCTCGTCGTAGTAAGAGGGCTAGGACTACCCAGTCTTTTGGTCCTGATTTTCTGACCTATATGGTAGAAGGCGAACTAAGGACATATGCTGAGGCAATGTCTACTCGAAAGCTCCTTTCTGGAAAGAGGTGATAAATAGTGAAATCCATCGTGCATAACCACACTTGGAATTTGGTTGGTCTCCCAACGGAAATAAACCACTCGAGTGCAAGTGGATTTTCCAGAAGAAGTTAAAGGTTGATGGATTTATTGAAAGGCATTGTTGGTGGCCCGAGGATATCGACAGATAGAAGGCCTTGACTTTTTACTCACCGGTTATGAGAATTACTTATATAAGGGTTCTCGTCGGTATAGCTGGAGACTATAACCGGGAAATCCATCACATGGATATTTGTGGTGAGTTGAAGGAATATATGTACTTGGAACAACCCGATGGGTTCATAGTTCCAGGCTAAGAGAGTAAGGTGTGTAGACTTGTGAAGTCTCTATGTGGCTTGAATAATAGCCAGAGCAACGGAAAATTGAGTTTGACAATGTTATGTTGTCAAGTGGGTAGGACATATATATGTCTACATTAAGAACACACCTATGTGATAGTATGTCTATGACATGCTAATAATCGGAAGTACTCATGAGAGTATCATGAATACGATAAAGATGCTGACAAAAGTAACTTCGATGTGAAGGACCTGGGAGTTGCATATTTGACAATAGGGAGTAAGATCTTTAGACTTTTTGATGGACTTGTGGTGACAAACTCATTATATTGAGTCTGTTTGGAAAGATATAATGTCTTTGATAAAAGTCCAGTAAGCACTCCACTTGACCTAAGTATGCACTTAGTCAAGAATAGAGGTGAACCTGTGGATCAACTGAGATATTCTCAAGTGATCGGAAGTCTGATGTACATAACCAATTGTACACGACCAGACTTAGCATGTGCAATGAATAAACTGAGTAGGTTCACGAGTAATCCAGATCATAACCATTGGAAAGCCTTAAATAGGTTTTTGAGGTACATGAAGTACACTATGAGTCTAGGATTACGATATATGAGATATCCAACGAGATTAGAGGATATCTTGTGATGCCAACTGGATATCAAATACGAAAGATTCGAAGTTCACCAGTTGATGCTTATTCATGATTGGTGGTGGTCTTGTGTCCTGGAAGTCTATGAGACAAACGTGCATAGCTCGCTCCACAATGGAAGCTGAGTTTATAGCACTGGATAAGGCTGGAGAAGAAGCTGAATGGCTTAGGAATTCCCTGAGGACATTCCATGTTGGCCTGAACGAGTGGCTGCTATCAGCATACACTGCGGTAGTCCATCGGTCACAGGAAGGGCACAGAGTAGTGTGTACAATGGTAAGTCTCGACACATATGCCGGAGACACAATACCATTAAATAAATGATCTATAATGGTGTGATTTCCATCGATTGTGTAAGATCGAAGGAGAATCTCACGGATCCGCTTATAAAAGGTTTAGCTAGAGATCAGATGTCAATTTTGACAACCGGAATGGGACTGAAGCCTATTACGCATGTTTCCTTATAGTGGCAACCCAACCATGTTGACTGGAGATCCCAAGATCATGGTTCAAAAGGGACAACTAAGCTTATAAGGAACATACCAAAGACTTACCCATTTCGAGAGAATAAAAGTGCTATCTGCAGAGGGTGTGAGGTTAAGCTTTGCTTTTAATGATTCCTATAGCTTGATATTCAAGTGGGGTAGGGCAGAATACTCTTGATAGGGGGTCACCTATGTAAGTGCGAAGTGGGGCCGCTTCTGTGAGAATTTTGAGGCTTGAATTCTCTAAAGCACTTTTTGAAACCAAGTGTTGTCCAGGGCTGAGATGGACACAACCATGAGAACCGAAAGGTGCTAGGGGAAATATTGTGTGAGTGCTATTGTCTTGGTTTACACTAAAGGCTGAACAGTTCAAGACCTAGTTCACTGATTAGCCGAGTAAATCCGATAGTACTTCACAAAGGCAGGTTCAAGGCCAGAAGCTACCTCTCCTGATGCAATATTTTTCCGTTTGACTTCTCTTCAGGCATTTGCATTAATTTTCATTCATGTGGGGGATTGTTGGAGAAAAAGCCCTTTTTGAAGGGTTGAATAGTCAACTTTAGCGCGATTTACGGATAGGCTCCGATGTATATCATCGAGAGTTAATGATATCATTAAATACTCCATACGGAGTAGTTGATGATGGGCTTTTGAATCACTCGATTCGGATGTCGGGTGAATGAGAAATTAATGCCTAAAGTTGGTTGAAAATATGTTGGAGAGAAGAGTTGAAGGGAGTACCTTAACTCAATATCCCACATTGGAAAGATGGGAGACTTGAGCTCCATATTTAAGGGCTAGTGTATGCTCTTATAAATGTGCCCCAAGGGGCAAGGCACTTTTGTGCAGGAGGGAGGACTTAGATATTTCCACACGCGCGCGCGCCGCCGCCGCCGTCCGTCTCGGCTCGTGCTCGGCTCGGTTGTTACTATTAATTTTTTGGACAAAAGTTCGTATGAATTTAACCTGAAAATTAATTAGTTAATCGTGAGGCCTTGAAGTGTGTGCAAGATATGAACAACAGGTAATGGCGTGCGTCACAGATGATGGCGTGCGTCAACAAGGCAAAATGCCATGACGCACGCCAGTAGGCAATGATGCAGGTCATTATACCTGGGCAGCAAAAAAAAAACACCAGAAAAGTTACAAGTATCACTACACAAGGAGCTAAGCACAAATAATGTAACAAGGCTGGTCAGGTAACAAGAACAAAACTTCAACACACCAGTAGTACCTTGAACAAAAAGCACAATTCCAAAATGAAACAACAGTTGCAACATCCAAACAAAAAAACAAAACAACAAAATAGTTCAACAAAACGACACAAACTGCAGAATTAAAACAAAGTCACATGACTAGACAGTCAACAAACAAAGTTTGGTGAACAAACGCACTAAACAGCATCGGTAGAAGAAACGGGAACAGAAGGAGAAACAGCGGGGAGCTCTTCATCATCATCCTCATCAATGAGCACATGAGCAGCCAAAGGAGAAATCGCACTGGTAGGTGGGATCCTCGAAGGATGAAACAAACCAGCACCCTGATCATCAGCCGCATAAGGATTGGATAGCATCTGAATAGGAAAATCTGGAAAACCAGCGGATAACATCGACTGAAAGGATGAACTGCCAGCCCCATCACCAATGGACGTAATCATCGAACCAGATAAACTCTGTCCCGCAAAAGCAGCAAAACCAGCACTAACCGAACTTGTACCTGCAGACGAAAGATTAATAAGTTAGAACAAAATTTATTCATCTTGTATTTTATTTTCAGCATTGAAATACTTGCTGTAATCTGTAACTGCAAAATCATATAGTGAAAAACTGTGGATGTGTGCTTGATATTGACACATAGGACTGTATGATAGTTTAATCAACTATTAAAATCAGCACAAGTGTTTTCTGGAAACTGAATTAGAAACACACTTACATAATTGCATGTTAAATTGATCAGGAATTAATTCGTTAAATTCTTAAGATTCTGAATTCACAAGAACCTTAACCTATAAACGTTGATTCTAGCTAGATCTTCCGCCTAGTTTATTTTCAATAATAGGTTAAGTATTTTGAAACTCCAAAAAGGGTAATTAAAACATAAAAAGCCGTAATATCCTATTCACCCCCCTCTAGGATATATATATTACGCATATACGATCCAACAGTAACCAGAAGTAGACTGCACAGGGGCAGGTCCCCAAAGATCAGAATGAACCAAATCAAAAGGTAAAGTAGACACACTACTAGAATTAGGATATAGGAGAGCATGCTGCTTCCCTAAACAACAAGCTTAACAAAAAGAAACAGTTTCATTACTTTTCAAATTCACATTACAAGGACCTGTTGCATAACCCTCTCAAAGGGATGCCCTAACCTTCTATGCCAAACATTGCCAGAATTAATACTAGATAAAGAACCAAGATAAAGAACTAACAAAAGACTGATGAACTATCTTATTAGAGTTGAGTCTGGAAGAAACTTCAGACAGCTGACTGGAAGATTGACTGGGACTGGAAGGAGCACTTGAAGTTTTGGAGTGAAGGGACCTCAGATTTGGAGGAACATGAAGCTGATACATGCCATTGTTAAGGGTTCCTTCCACTAGAACTCTCCTGGTAGCCAGATCCTTCACAAAAAAAGAGTTAGAATGGAATTCAAGGTAAACATGCAGTCTATTTAGATACACTTAAGAGATTCTTGGTAATGGTGGGAACATGTAGAATATGATTGATGGACAAGCTAGAATTACATTTTGCAGGTAAAACAGATTGACCAATATGAGTCATTTTAAGAGACTCACCATTACCTACTTGAAGAGTTTCAGATCCTTCATAACCTGAATTCAGATGGAGGCTATTGAGGTCAGATGCAATGTGGGATGTGGCACCACTATCAGCATACCAGCTGGGGTCAACAAAGTTATCTGAGGATGCTATATATGTTGCATTTGGTCTAGAACCAAACCTTGAAAGCCTGCATTTCCATAGTTGTTGTTGTTGTTCATAGGTGGACCAGTATAAGCAGAATTGTACCTATAGTAGCATATAGCAGCTGTGTGTCCAGTTCTTCCACAGACTTGACAAACAGGTCTGGCCCCCCTTGATTTTGTCCACCACGTCCATTTCCTTTACCTCGTCACCTATATTACCTCTAGAAACTCTGCCTCTACCAGCATCCTGATTTCCAAAGGTAGAATTTGGTCTAGAATTAGGTCTAGGGCTTCCACTCTTTTGTGCTGCATAGTTGGCAGATGGTGCTGGAACATCCAGAGTTGCAGTGGGATTAAATCGGGCTATCAATCTTTCATGTGTAACCAATTGAGACTGAACCTCAAGCCAAGTCAATGATCCAATCCTGGAGGTGATATTGACGATAACAGACTCATAATCTTTGCCTAGACCTCCAAGAATGCATGTAATCGGCCTGAGTTTGAAATGGGGCAACATGCTGCTGCTAGTCCATCTGAGTAGGATTTCATCAAGGCAAGGTAATCAATCATGGATCTAGTCCTTTTGTCTGTCCTGGTCAAGGCTCCTTTGTATTCCAGGGTCCTAGCTTCAGACCTGTTGTTAAACAAGGTCTCCAACCTATTCCAAACTTCAAAAGCAGTGTTACAGCCAATCAACTCGACAAGAGCTTGTTCAGTCATCAATGCCATCAACCAACCTACTAGCAGATTATCCATAGTCACCCAATCATCAAAAGCAGGATTAGAAACAGGCCCATACACAGGACTCACAACGAACTGGGGTGGACAACCATTAACATCAGTCAGATGATTTTTAAGATGATGTCCACGAACAATCGGGAGAATAGTGGATTTCCACAGCAAGTAATTGCCACGATTTAGCTTCACAGTGCATGTTTGAGCCAAATTAGCACCAAAGAGTGCAGTGGGAACAGAACGGGGTGTGAAAGAAGCATTGGTCATGAAATTAGGAAAATGTGGTAGACTTGCACGAGGAAAAGGAGTTTCAAGACCTGAAAGATGCATGTTCAACGGAGAAGAAGCTCTCAGACCTCCAGCTGGTGACGAATTCGGTGGAGGTGGAACTGTTGAGGAAGTGCCGGCTCCGGCGGTATTCATCTGAGAGAACTGGGCAAGGGACAGAGGGATCTGTGTGGAGAAAGATCCAATAAATATGGATGTAGTTGTTGGTTGAGCAACATAGCTCACCGGAAGTGATGTTGATGAAGAAATAGAGCTCACCGGAGCTGAGCTCGCGACGGCTGTGGTGGCGTCGGCCATTTGGCTCTGATACCAACTCAAAGACAGTGGTAAATTCTGTTATTGCATTGAATGAATCAAATGTGTCCTTGCACCATTACATAAATAACTGCAAATCTATCTAGAATCTAGTGGATAAGGTACACGCCAAATTACACACTTAAACCATAACTTATCATAAACTACAGAAAGGTCCTTATGCTTTAACAAAATGGTTATGTATTGCATGTTTGTTAAGCTAATGGACAGTATCATTTTTCAATTAGTTGTCTATCAGATTCTCCCCTCTTTTCCTTCTGCCTAGCTCCTCCAGAACAACGTATGACTTGTATGTGTTAAGCATATAGCCAGTGTTCCTTCTGAGCTTGGTGAACCGCCAGGCGTACTCTTCTTTTGACTATGATTGGGCCGTCGGCCGTACACATGGCAGGTGGGATAGTGCACTTGGCATGCCCTACGTCTTGCACTTCTGATCAAAAGTAGAAGTACAAAACACTAAATTCGTATTCACCTGTGGAAATTTCTACAGGTTAAGCCAAAACCGTAGAAAATTATACGTTCTTGGTTTTCTTTTTAAACTTAACAATATCTTTTTCTTTTTCTTTTTCTTTTTTTGTTCTTTTTTCTAACATAGGCAGCTACAAGATCAAGATTTTGATAAAGGGTGCAAGATGGAGCAAAAGTATTCGCAACTCACAAGGACGACTTGCAAGTGCAAGTTTTTTCCTTTATGTCAATCACTCAACTCCTCTCTCCGACAGCATCATCATGAATAAGGCAGTAGCAAAGCTTTGATAGAAATGTGTTTTTACTTTTGTTCAGTCAATGTCTACGGCAGTTTGGCTGGTGCTGTGAGTAGAGAGAGAGAGGGGTACTCTGAATAGTCATGACAACTCAAGTTAATGTCTACATCTGTAGAAAATATATGAACATTGAATTCACATAGGTGGCTGAAGTTTTCACTAGTATTTCATGCCACAAAGGCGAATACCCTCGCCCGGCCCGATAGAGTGGCGGAAGGGTTAATCATTATGATTCAACGGCCCTTTATGTGGGAGGATAATGACCAGGTATCCGCAAAGATTCATGCTCACATTGGAGGGCTATCTCCCACAATGCGGCTATCGGGTTTTGATCATGCATAATCTGCTGCCCGAGAATTAAGTGAGCTACGATTTACATTAATGTTCTTCAGTCGGTGGAATTGAAATGGATCCTTTCCGGACCCCATAAAGAACAAGCATTGACAAGGCTGTTTTTCTGCCAATTTTAATCTTGAGCAAGCTGACAGAGGGATAGCATTTAGTCATACAAAATTTTACTTGATTTGAGGCTCTGATGTGACAGAATGGTCTGTACACCACTAACAATTAAAAGGTAATATCAAAAGGAAAAGAGAATTAAACAAATATTAAAGACTTACATGACCAAATAACGTGAAATAATAACAAAGTGTAATAGTATAAAAGAGATTGATTACTTGCATTATATTTCCCCATTCACAGTATTTAATCTCTATTTTGTCGTTCACTTACAAGATTCCAAATACTACCAGCCATACAATGATAATAAAATAAAATAAAAATAAGTCTTAAAAATCATCATTATACAAAAAGCGTTAAATAACAATTTGGCTGAATAATAAAGTTAAAAGGAAACCTATATATATGATGCCTGACCTGAAAGAAAACAAGTGTACAACAAACAGACTTCATTACTTTGGACAATGAAACTACACTACAAAATTCTTTCATTTTCTCTAACAGGTTGCAACTTATAACTATAAGTTTACATGAGCAAGAAGGATTTTGGTGCCCATGGGAACACCAAAGAAATCCCGCCACAAGTTCTCGTCTTCAAAGGGAGTATCATTGGTATTACTACTTGCGTTTGTACCTGCACCACGAAAATCACATCTGTCCTTTTTTATCTCCTTGTCCATAAGACGCATAAAAACAAAGAGACTTAGAGAGACCATGAATAAGCAAATTATGAGATGCATACCTCGACTTGCTTTTGAATGCGGATTTCTTTTTACTGCCTGCTCGTGGGTTGCTTCTTTTTTGTTTTTTGTCACTCATATCACTCTCAAATAGTTCTCTCATCTCTTCCGGTCTTGATTTAACCTTCTTCTGAGAAGAAAATGGCTTGGCCTTGTTTTTCACAATCTTCCCGGAGTCAGCTGCCCTTTTCCCTGCTTTCACAGCTTTAGCTCGTCTGTAACCCAGATCAACAAGTGATATTCCTCCACCTTTCTCTTTCTGATTTCCCCCCTTATGATCGTGACAAATATCATTCTTTTGTCACTTATACCAACTATGGAAAAGAAAAAAACAAGACACCGATGATAAGAATGGCATTTACCTCATCTTCTTCATCTTCCAGTTGCTCCCGAGCAGCTTCCAGCTTTCGTCTTTTCTTCCTCGGCAAACTTTTCTGTTAAAGAAACAACCAAAAAAACAGAATACAGAGAGTGTTTCAGAGAGGCAATTTTCACAAGCCTGCCAGCCATTCAAAGTGATATAGGATGAAAAGCACCTCAAGCTCTCGCTTTCTCTTTTCCTTTTTCTTCAGATCTTCTGCTTGATCGGCACTAATAACCTCATTTCCAGATTCATTTCTTTTGCCTTGAGATGATGCCTGGAGGAAGAATATATCAGAACGCAAACTCGATACCGAGAAAGTTGAAAATTCCTATGTAAATTTCAAGACCAAGAGCAAATTAAAAGTTGAAACATAGACAATAAAGATGATTATCTGCTTCTATCATATGATGATTAAGCTATTACATAAATCACCAGGTACAAGATAAGCCATGAAATTAATAACACTAATAGATAGAAATCGGTGCAAGGACAATACAGCAAGTCTACAGGTGCAGAAAGCAAATGAAAGCTATAACCATAAGCCATGAAATCGACAATATTAAAAGATAGAAAACGGTGCAAGGACAATAGAGCAATTCTACAGATGCAGAAAGCAAAATAAAGCTATAGCACAAGGGGCAGTGATACATCCACTAAAACTTTCATTACACTAACATGACAGCAGGCCAGCACTAATTAATTTTCATGTGCTGAATAAATATTAATTTGGAGTGCTGAGACATATCAATGCATAAAACAGAGAAATTGTAAACAATGTAGGAGTATGTTTTCAGCATCCTCTTGATGAAGGGGTTGGAGTAAATTGCAATCAATTGTGGTAAAAAAAAAAAAGACGAAAAAAATATCACAAGGAATAACCAAAATAATCTAAAAGTTCCAGATATCTATGGATGTAAACATGTAGGTTGAGGTTGCCAAAATTAATAACTTTGTACAACTTACTTTTGATGCTTTGGCAATGAGCTTTTTCTCCTTTTCAGATTGAAACCAAGTTCTTTCTGGACGGGAATAAATTTCATCTCTGTGAATAATCATGTTTTCAGCCTGAAATTCATCATTCAGTTCCACCAACTTATGTTAAGAAAATAACCAGGTATCTTAGCTGTCATGATCACATCTGATCCATAGCTATTATCTTCCTACATGTCGATTGTTCATTTACATACATATAACGGACTATGCAGAAAATGTACCTTAGTCATTTCCATCTCTGCCTTTCGCAAAGCCATTTCCGTCCTAAAATAACAAAAATGATGATTTGACTGAGGCAAAATTATTAAAAAGAAAAACAATCGTGCTAGAGGAATACCGCTCTTCTTGAATAATTGCAGCCACTTGATCCTCCATCTTCTCAATCACTTGTACCCACTTACTTACAGATTGTTCCGCAACAATTCGGCTCTTCAACGTTGAGCCAGCCCTTTTGACCTATCATGTTGTTCATAGAGGTGTATTATTAGAATAAATAACTTTCTCAGGTAAGTATTTATATTCTTTCTTCGTTTACCAAAGCTCTTGCAATACCTTCTAGTAAATCAAAAGGCAAGAAATACAAAAGAAATTTTTCACTATGCCAAACCAAGTGATAAGGATTATTCATGCAAATTACACTAACATGACACATGTCAACTACATATCTCCAAGCATAAGCATAAGCAATCAACACATTTGCAACTGATTTTCATATCTCAAACCTCATACTAGTCGACAATACATCCTTTATTCAACATGTATATGGCAAGGAAAATAACTACCCTCGTGGATAGAATAGGGCAACAAGACAACAAAATGATGGAAATACAATGCTCCAGAAGATCACGCTGCAATTTCGGACATGTTATACAAAGATAAAAGCTTTTAAAGCACTACTATAGCAGCCATGAACCATAACAAGATAGTAAATAAACCTTTTTACTTAATAAACAGCTGAATAAAACACATCCAACGAAGCAAACGCTTGCCGATTTCGACATTTACAAGGCCAAGTCACAAGTGGCATAACTTTTACTTTGCATGTGTATACAAACATACAAATTATAATATTATATAGACGAACATGTTTAAAAATCTACCTCCATAACAAAATCACTGTTATGGAGACAAAGAACTCCAGATAACATGTACATCAACCTGTCGGCATGTAGCAACGCAATGAACAAGTCAAACTAAGTAGCTAAACAGTTCTTTGGTTTCCACTAAAAACCAAGCTGTTGTTGCCAACCAGTCAAGTTACAGACTAAATCCATAGTAGATATTGAACTGTAGCCAATGACAATCGAGCAAACGAAGTAACCATATCCCCAAAGGGCAAAAGAACGAGCATGCCAGAGTACAACACACGCAGAAGAGGATAATGTGCTCACTATGGCTTTTAGAAGAGACCGATCATTGTCAGTAACAAATGTAACAGCATAACCTTCCCTACCAGCTCTAGCTGTTCGACCAACTCGATGAACATAGCTGCAAGAAACATTAGAGATCATAACAAGGTAGAAATAGAGAAACAAAAGATTTACCAAGGTAATGTAAGTTGACTTTATTATTATTTCAATTACTGTAAATAAGTTTAGAATGCACTTCAAGCATATCGTCACAATGCAAAAAAACAATGACTAAAATGCATTATGCAGTAGATAAATCAAGAAAACGAGCAATTCGCACAGTACAGAAAACCAAGCATTCATCACAAGAAGAATATCGAAAGGCCTGTTCTATTTACCTTGTAAGATCACGAGGACATGCAAAATTGATGACTGTCTGAACTCCAACAATGTCAAGCCCCTGAGAAAGGTTTATGCTAGGTGAGTAATGGTGCACACAAGGACAAACAAATAATAGAGATCGGAACACTAAATGAATGGTACAAGATAAAACCCTGGATATTAATGGTCATTCTACATACACGTGCAGCAACATCAGTTGCAATAAGGAAGTCCACTTGCTGCTTCTTGAAAAGTTCTAAAGCCTGAAAATAAAAAGGGGTGGAGGGGTTGAAGTTATAAATAAACAGAACTATGAAGTACACATGTTTAATAAGGCTGAGGTTTTACTCCTAGGCGCTGTGTCTGGGTAAGATCTCCATGAAGTTCAGCAGCTTTAAGCCCAACTAAACCAAATATAATCTTCAACCTATGTGCAGCTTGTTTTGTTCCGCTGTAAACCAAAGAAAAAAAGACAAACACAAAGTAAGACAGGAAGCTCCACACATCGCAAGGTATAGACAGATCAACGATGACATCAAGGTATAGATGGATAATGAAGACTTGGAATGCATTACACATAATTTTCTGTGAAATATGTTTTTTCATCAAAAGAATAGGCAGAAAGTTCACACAGATACAACTTAAGACCAGAAATCGAGCCCAGTTGATCCAACCCACACTTGTAGCATTAATGCCTTGCACATCATTAACAGAAATCAAAATCCTTTTTGCTACTCTCATCATAGAATTTACTGGCGAAATCGAGACCAGGCCGTTCTTTTCTATGCAACTAGTGTACGAAAATCATCATCCTTAAAGAAGTAAGGAGCATCCAAGACTTAAAATAGTTCATGAGATCACCAACATTATCCCCAATATTGTTCATGTATAATAACCATGTGCCAAAGCAGCCAAACGAAACAAAAGTAATATAATGAACACTCATACGCAGTCAGCTGGCGACAATATTAGTTCTAAAGTCCACACCATAGTTCAGTAACCAGTCAAACATAATAAAACACGTGCTACAAAAAAATTAGACTATGAAACTTATTAATGGCTGAGACAGAAGTAAAAATGGAATATCAATCTGTACTTTTTGAAGAAAGAAGTCACATCAGGTACGTAAACATGCAGTAGAAATAATGTAAAATGCTTTGCTACACAATCACTTACACGAAAACAGGTATTTACTTTTCATTTGATCAACCCTAGCAGAATTAACAGGCAATTATAAGTTTAAAGTTCAACTTCAAACATATTTCACTTTGTTACATTACGGCACACTACCAACTTATCAAAGTGGAATGCTATCCAGTGCTTAAGATACAATAAAAGTGCAGCACAATCAAATTAAAGACAAACATAAATAAGGTGAAATCAACTGAGCTATACAATAGTGTAATCAATAACTCTCAAGATTGTGGTGCCACAATAGGAGAGAAAAATTCAGTCATATCAAGTCAAAATCAATTGAACTTTCAGATCGAATAATGCTATATTTTCGAAAGACAAGGTCCCCACATACAACATCACTAACCCTCGAGTGAAACCGACTATGTGCAGTCAATATAAAGCTGTCATTTTACCTGTATCATATCTTTTTCAAGCCCATGTGTGTAATAGATTCTACCAATGGTTTCCATGTACACCATTTACAGATAACACAGTTTAAGTATGAGTAACCTCTATCATCGAATGTAAACTTTCAAGCTTGAGTGTAAAATAGTGTTTGGAGTTGAATAATTTAATGCAAACACTTGGCAGCAATACATAGCCGAAAAATTAAGTCAAAGTGGACCAAATAGTAAGCTAACAATTAAAGACTATTATATCCTTGCTGTAACCTGAAAATAATGACTTTAGATGTGAAGGTCTTGGTGCACAATGCTAGAAGAACTGCCTCCTGATTCCCTTCACGCGATCGGCGTATCCTAAGCACTCTGCATGGCAATGGGATACATGAATATTGTTTTAAGTTTGTTAAATTCACAAAATGAAGATGTTTTTTGCTTTATTAGCAATTGACAAACTCACTCTTCTGTCAAAGTTGAGGGTCTTTTGGCAGAAGGATCCGCTGAAAGCCGCAAGGGTTTATTCAAGGAAAGTTTAACTAGCTCATCCACTTCTTCTGTCATTGTGGCAGAAAAAAGCATTGTCTGCCTTCGTTTCGGGCACATCCTAACCTTAAGACAAATATTGAACATTTATTTGCAATCTTGGTTAACTGACTCAGAGATAAAACCAAGTGTTCTAAAATCATGATTGAAGGGCCAAAAGGCACATTAGAAGGATACAGACTTAAACATAAACCCAAATCATATTTAGCTGGAGGAGAAAAGCTACCAGTTCACTGATTTCAGCACTAAATCCAGTCTCCAAAAGACGATCTGCCTCATCCAAGATCAATACAGCAAGGTCGTCCAAATCTATAGACAAAGAGTTGCGAAGATGATCAATCATACGCCCTGGGGTTGCGACAACAATATCTGGCAGAGATCTCAAGTCGGCCTCTTGCATCTGTGTAAGTTTACAAATAAAACGCATTGAATATTGCAGAAATAACAAGTGCAACCAACAGCTGAATTCTCCTTTCAGAAAATAAGCCACGATGATTCTAACTAATAACATGTTAAGCAAGTAACTAGAGTCATCCGAGATCTAAAGTGAACTCATAAAAACAAATCATTTGTTTCCAACTTATTAAAACAACACTCTAGAGGAGACTTGTTTAAAGTCAATAAAGATGCACAAAAACATAATTCCAGCAAGGATTGCTTTATTCAACCCACGGCCCTATGACCCTATCCTCAAATCCTTCTCACAGAGAAAAATATGCTTAAAAGTTCATGTGACAATAGAGGGGTAATGTGTCTAGAAAGTTTTATGCCGCTACAAATAACATACACAGGAAGGAGGAAAGCAATTCCAGTAATCAGTATTGCTTTTATCACAGGCGAACAAAGTAAAAGACCTGCTAGTAAGAATTGGAAAAAAGGTATCGGAAATAGAGCATAAAACAAGAGGGAGAGTTGGCATAGAAAAGAGTGCAATAACCTTCATTGAAAGTCCACCGAGTATCAAACAACAGCGTATATCCGGCATAAACTGAGCAAGTTTTTCGACCATACTGTGTACCCTATAAACAAAGAGATCCGCAAAATAGCCAGTAAGTCCACATTAGACTTTTCACAAAAATACAGGAATGTGCACTGAGATTGAAATTCCATTGTTCAATAATATTCAACGGTTTTATACAGAACAATGGCTTTCAAAGTCAGTATTTGCAGCCAACCGACACAACTTTACTATCATTTTGATCGCAGCAATATATATCATGATCCAAAATAAACATTACAAGTTAGTACCCACTGACACAAAGATTCACCAAATAGAAATACACCAAAGCCAAAGTAAACACTAAACCATTCCAAATATTCAGAGACAAAAAAAAAAAATACAGATCACTATGCCTCACTGACAGATTCACAATGTAAGTGCATAATAAGTTAATTTATTTCTTTGGAACTAGAAAGAAAACTTTATGTATTGCTAGTCATCTAGTAGGATTGCTAGTCTTACTGTGAGATCAGCTAAATACCTACTTAATCCTTTTTCACACCAGGTGGAGTAAGCTATGTGGATTCCTAGTCTTCATTGCGTTCTCATAAACCATACCCTTCCCACGCCCATACAAGCCACATCCTTAATCGTCTTTGTTCTCCTATTATGCATTTAACGTAATTCTCGTCTTGTATCTTCCATCTCACAACACCTAACATGTGCATCTACAGGGCACCTTTGCATGTGAGCTCAGGCTTAGCAAAATCCAATTTAATTTGCCAAAGAATAATACTACATACACATTTTATTAAATGCTCTTCTCCACTCATAATTGTCCCTCCCTGCAAGAAATCGCTCAAAGTTTTTAACGAATGATGATTAGACACAAAGAGCGATCCATATCATCATCAAAGTTCCCACAATGCAAGGATCCAGATATTTTGAACCAATTTCAGTTGAATTCCTGCTGCCTTAACTTGTTTTTGTACAAGGTATGTTTCTACAACACGAACCACAACGATACACAACATTAATATCAATCTTACCACAGCAGACATGTTTCCTTTAAAGACCCCCACCCCCATAAGAAACAGAAAGAAAATAACACTTAAAAAATCTCTTTGCGTGAGGCTATTGTACTACAAGAAACACCCCCCTCCCTTAAGACTTCAATTTCAGGTCATGCTTATGCATATAATATACATATCTGCACTTCAAACCCCTGACGGACTCATGCATGCAAGCTAAGTGAACTAATTATCAAACTTTATGACAACAGAACTTACTGAGCAGCCAGCTCCCTTGATGGAGTAAGGATAAGAACCCTAATAGCAGGACGATTCTTGGGGCGGTAAAGTAGCCTTTCCAATGTTGGTAAAGCAAAGGCAGCAGTCTGCAAAAAAAAAAAAAAAAACGTGCCGGCATGAAACTCATATCATTTCAACAATCAAAAAAAAAACAGGCACCATAAAATATGCTTTAATTGTTAACTTGATCCACGTAACGCAGCCTATCTGAACGACAAAGCAGCGGAGGGAGTCACTAGAATAGTAGAATACTAATTTTAAAAACTGAAGCTGCCCGTTTTTCCCCCTTTTTGCACGTAATAGGTGTTCATCTTCGAGTTAAAGCCTTGTATAAAAATATATGGTGAGGCTAAGGCCAAACTCCCAGCCCTTCCTTGACCCACATAAGCAGGATGCTTCCATGCACAGGCATGCCATTTTAGATGTTTAACTTGCTTGTGACAAGCATGTGTAACGGTGTTGAAAAGAACAGAGCAGGCACAATGTCTGTGGAAAAAAGGCAGTCCCCACACTAATTGGAAAACGGTATGGTGAGACTGCTTATAATTGCTTGAAGGACTTACAGAGTTCAAGGACAGCATGTAAAACCAATCATCTGGCATCGTGGTCCAAGTAGAAGAGAATACTCACTAAATGGGTTCCAAAAAGAACAACAAAATACGCAAGGGTTTCTTGATCCTTCCATCACCCTGATTATTACCTACCACAAGCACTTCTAGCATCTTATCTTTGTAACGAATTGAGAGGAGTGTGCTGTATGTTAAAGTAACAAAAACTTCAACAGAGGCAAGAATACTCCAGTGATCACACACACGATCATTATCTGTGATTCTGTTAGTCTGTCCTGAATGGGCTGAGACCCTCTTGCAATCTAACTAAGATAAAGAAACCTCCCTCAGAGGGCAGTCCAAGATAGATTTGATGAAACTGACACTATTGCAATGGTTTAGAGTTCACGGGAAGAGATTAACAGAATAGCAGAACACTAGAAGGCTGCGCGAATTTTAGAAAAAAGACGAGAAAATTAACTGGTTAAGGCAGTTTTAAGCAGAAGACTTCTTCTACTTGATAATCGAGCTTGTGCTTGTGGGATGTAATTGAAGATTCAATATTTCCTGCACTGTTTTTGGAGCTAGCAGTAACATTGCTTATTGCTGGATGAGAAAAATAAGCTAGTGTGTTGAGTTGATTCGGGACAAATGAAGTTCAGAGGGAAATAATACAATAGAGTTAAAATGTACCTTCCCAGAACCAGTAATAGCACTTCCACATATATCCCGTCCAGTTAAAGCCAAAGGAATACAAGCAGCCTGCGAATAAAAGCTCAAATCCTCAAAATAATTCCTTGTCTTGTAGACAATGCGGCAAAAGACAAAAATGAATTTCATAAGCAGTTTCTTAGTCCAAGGAAAATCAGTAACAGGAAAGAAAGCAAAACCTGAATTGGTGTGGGCTTGGTGTAACCTAGAGCTTCACAAGCACGAAGCAAAGGCCTTGAAAGATGAAGCTCTATGAATGAATTGGCATGATATGAAACTCCTTCTGATGATGCAAAAAAAGTCTCAGGATCTGGATCCCCTCTAGTACTCACCACGTCATCATCCTCTGCTGCCTTGAAGTCCTCCTATTTTCCAGGAAAATGCCACAATATATAAACAGAGGAATGCTAGAAAAATTGTTACAAAATGGAGAAGCAAGTAGCCGGACTAACTTGAAGCACAGGTTCGGAATCAGAACCATCTTCATTATCAGAGGAAGTGATAGGTGCGGGAAGTTGTTGGCGAGCTTTAGATATTTTGAAGTCGACGGAGGTGGTCCTCTTGCGGGCATGCTCGTCGGCGACTGACTCGGTGTAGGCAGAGAAATCCCACGGCGATTGCTCAGGCTTTTTAACAGTTTTACTAATTCGGCGGTGGGATTTTCGTTCTTCATCGGAATTCTCTTTGCCGGAATCTGAACTGGCCTCGTCTTCGCTTCCTAACTCAAAGTCTTCGTCACTGGGAGGCTCGAAGACGAAATCTGAACCCATAGGTGGTTGTGAGGGTTTTGCCTACGGAGGAAGGTGGTTGTTGTGAGGGTTTTGCCTAAACCCTGTACCACCACCGTCTTTTTGTTAATATTTATTTATTTTATTCAAACCCTTTATTCGGGGAAGTTCTTACTTGGACCAAACAACACAAGTATTAAATGCACTCACTGTATAGGGAACACAGACAGTTTTCTTGACTTATTTTCTTAGAATTTCGAGTTGATAAAAATACAACAACAGATTTGTTTATTTTAACAGTATATATATAGACATAGGGTGTGTGAGCATTTTAGAGCAAGAAATTCATACAGACACTAAGTAAAAATATATATATATATATATATATATATATATATATATATATATATATATATATATATATATATATATATATTTATGAAAACAGAGAATTCTCAGTGTGGCATTAAGGAGAGTATGAGTGTGTCATGAATATAGATGTAGGTTCATAACACACTGAATCCGAAGGCACAGGTAACTTGAAAATGCTTCATCTCGGCTATATTCTGATTCATAGCAGCTGAGCATGGAGTATATCATTTCATAAGATTAATACTCAGGATTTGATTCATAAATCATAAGATTTCATCAAATCTTTAACTGAATGGGACATGCAAGTGATGCAAGTGCTTATGAATCATCAATCAGGATTTTGTCAATAAAACAAACATAGCACATAACCTGACCTCATCGTTTAATGTCATAGAGTGAACAATATAGTCATATTTATTTTGTCAAAGTTGAATCTGTCTGTTTTCAGACTTGCAGTGTTCAAACATTATACACATATTAGTCATAATACAGATTATACACATATTAGAGATGAAACAAAAACTGACCCAAATTCATATAGAAAAACTTTGACACACAACTAGTGACAAGAGAATCATAATGTAGACGTAGATGACTCATTAATCAGAGCTGGTAAACCAGTAAGAATCTGATTTCGTCATATCAACAAAATGCCTCATCTTTGATTACAGATTCAAATCGGCACAATACTCGTACTGACTCATCAAATATCATCAGTCAAGACATGATTTTTCATAACTATTGACTCGAAAATAAAGAGGGCAAAATCGTAGCTACATAATACACGACCAAAAAAAAATGGACTTTACCCTTATGCATGTACCGGCCGGAAAGTCACCGGAAAACCAAGAATGTACCTTTTCTTAATCTAAGGGTTCATTAGACGATTAAAACTTGATTCATCCTTGATTTGTTGATTTCTTTCCATATAAATCATTTAATCGTCTTTTAATCGAGCTAGTATTCATCAAAGACTAAGCCTTTAAAACTTTCAGACTTCGTTTAGAAAAGGGAGATTATCACAGCTTTTTTTTTTTTTAGAGTGAACTGGATATGAAAATGATATATTAGAAATTAGAAGTGTAGAGACGCATTTGGAGATTTGGACAGAAAATAATTTGGGAAATAGAGGAGGCAAAAGTCTGAAGGAGAAGAATGGGAAATTGAAGAAAAGTTTGTCTGAAAGAAAAGAAAAAGAAGCGGCTGTATGTGAAATGGTTGTACAGGATTAGGTTTTGGTTTATATGGGTAGGGTATTATATTTTTTTGGTTTTAATAAAGAAATGGAGTAAAAGAATTGGGCTGAAAAGAAGAGGGGAAAATTGTTATTTTGTAATGTTCAAGGTCCGAAGAAAGGCTGGGCCGTGAGGTCAATTATTGTTGAACCCAATGAACACAATATCAAACACCATATCATATAAAAAGTGATGATAAAATTTTATATCATACACATATTTTGTTTTAATCATTTACGGTGTGTGTTTCATGGTACCTGCAAAAATAAAAAAAATGCCGTGTAAGTCATACGACTTCTTGGCAGGGTTAGTCACAGATAAAATATATGTAGCACATAAATAAGGTACTGTAAAATTAATCAAACCACATACGGATTATTGTGGACACAACAATATCCCAACAGTTACCATTACTATATACACTTTGTTGATGATCTGACTAGATACACTTGGATCTTTCCTTTAAAGAACAAGTCTGATGCACTGTCTGCCTTTTTACAATTTTATACCTTTATTCAAACTCAATTTCAAAAAAATATTAAGTGTCTGCAAACAGACCGGGGGGGAGGGGGAGGGGAGAATTTAGGTCTTTTGAACAGTCCCTTAAAGAATCTGGTACCTTGTTTAGGCACCCCTGTCCTCATGCTCATGCCCAAAATGGGATAGCAGAGAGAAAACATAGATCTATAGTAGAAATGGGACTTTCTCTCTTAGCACAAGCCTCAATGCCACTCAAATTCTGGTGGGAAAGTTTTCAACACTCTGTCAGACTTCTTAATTATCTGCCTACACATGTTCTTAATCATCAATCCCCTTATGAGTGTCTTTTTGATAAACTTCCTAATTATTCTCTTCTTAGGACCTTTGGTTGTGCTTGCTACCCCAATCTCAGACCCTATCAATCTAAGAAATTTCAGTTTCGTTCTCAGAAATATGTCCATCTTGGCCTCAGTCCATCTCACAAAGGATATTTGTGTCTTGATCCCAATGGAAGACTGTATATATCAAGAGATGTTACTTTTGATGAATTTTCCTTCCCTTATAAAAGGAATTCCATTCATGCTCCTGAAACCTCCAACACTGGTCCTTCTCACTCGTTTTTGAACCCCACAGTGTGCTTACCAGATCAAACCAAGCCACCATCCGTTCCTAACACTCCCATCAGTCCATCTTCATCTGGTTCTAGTCTCCTATCAGTCCTCCTCACATATCCACTCCTACTCCTAGTCAGGATGTCTATCAGAACCTTGCTTCACCAGAACCACATCAGGCCTCCCATCTTAACATGTCCTCTCCTTCTTCACCTCAAGTCTCTGGACATGTAGAGTCCTCTCCTGCCTCCAATTCTTCCCTTCCTGAGTCCCCTAGTCCTAGTCTTGTACCACAGTAGGAAAACCACAACAAACATCCTATGCAAACTAGAGCCAAGAGTGGCATCTTCAAACCTAAAACCTACTCCTTTTTAGCCACATCCACTTGTTCTGTACCCTCACCAAAACCAACTAGAGTATCAGATGCTTTAAAAACTCCAGTTTGGAAGGAAGCTATGGAGTCAGAATACAATGCCCTGATCAGGAATCACACATGGGATCTAGTGCCTAGATCTCAGGCTCACAATCTTGTTGATAATGGGTGGGTCTTCAAGGTGAAATTGAATCCAGATGGCACTGTTAACAAACATAAGGCCAGGCTTGTGGCCAAAGGATTCCATCAAACAACAGGCATTGATTATTCAGACACATTTAGTCCTGTAGCTAGAGCCTCTACTATCAGGAATGTATTGGCTCTTGCTGTGTCCTTGGACTGGCCTATAAGACAAGTTGACATCAATAATTCTTTTCTCAATAGTACACTGTATGAGTCTGTTTTTATGACACAACCTGAAGGTTTTGCTGATAGTACAAAACCAACTAATGTCTCCCACTTGAAGAAGGCTATTTATGGTTTAAAACAAGCCCCTAGGGCTTGGTTTGATGAGTTGAGAAAACAGATGATCATTTGGCAGTTTGTTCAGTCTAAAGCTGACCCCTCTTTATTTATCTTCAATTCTGGTAACACCATGTTGTATGTCTTGGTTTATGTTGATGACATCCTAATCACAGGAAATGCTCCCAAAGAAAATCCAAAGAGCTTTGTTACTTTCTTTGCATAATGAGTTTGCCTTAAAGGATTTGAGGAATTTACATCACTTTCTTGGCATTCAAGTGAGGAGGGATCATTCAAGTTTGTATTTATCACATCATGTGTATGCACGGCAGTTTCTCATCAAGCTAGGATTGGAAAATTTGAAGCCATGTTCCACTCATATGGTGATCACACCTCTCAAAATAGCTCAAGGTGACACTCCTATGACCAATCCTACTCTTTACAGAAGTACTTTGGGAGCTCTTCAATATCTCACTTTTTCCAGACCTGATCTCACATATTCTGTCAATACCTTGAGTCAACACATGCAATCCCCTACAATAGGACACTGGCAACAGGTGAAACATCTACTCAGATATGTTAAAGGTACACTGTACCACGGTCTACATTTTAAACATGCACAGCCCTTGCTCATACATACTTTTAGTGATGCTGACTGGGGGTAGACAAGGTAGACATGAAGTCTGTTGCAGCTTATTGTGTTTATCTTGCTGGTTCTCTTGTATCCTAGTCCTCCAAAAAACAACAGGTGGTTTCCAGGTCTAGTACTGAGTCAGAATACAGGGCCCTTGCCAATGCTGCAGCAGAAACTCGGTGGCTTCTTAATCTTCTGTCAGAACTGAAAATTAGCTTGGTTTCCAAACCAGTACTTTGGTGTGATAATCTTGGTGCAGGTTATTTAGCTCATAATCCAATCATACATTCAAGAATCAAGCATGTTGAATTGGATATGCATTTTGTTAGAGACAAGGTTACTCAAGGTGTTATGGGGGTCAAACATGTTCCTACCTTTGATCAAGTTGCAGATCTTATGACAATACCTCTTTCGGCAACTATGTTTCATTACTATAGAAACAAACTGAACGTGATCTCTACACCATTCAGTTTGAGGGAGGATGTTAAAGCATAAGGACCTTTCTATAGTTTATGATAAGTTATGGTTTAAGTGTGTAATTTGGTGTGTACCTTATCCACTAGATTCTAGATAGATATGCTGTTATTTATGTAATGGTGCAAGGACACATTTGATTCATTCAATGCAATAACAGAATTTACCACTGTCTCTGAGTCATTTCAAACAGGGTAATCCCTGCCACTTATATCCAAAAAAAAGAAAGAAAAAAAACTTCGACAAGAGACACCAACATATATGGTCTTTTAACAATCAAGATCCGTTTCGAAGCATCCGAAGAAGCGATAAGCTTCCTTTGCTTTTATTCTTCATGTCCTCACTAGCTTTCTTTTCTCCCTTAGCACCCTGCAAAATATGCACATAACTTAAAGATGAGTGTTTCAATCAGGACATATGTTTGCCAAAATACACTGTTATGCTTCGTTTCTGTAAGTGGACATGGTTTCGTATATCTTCAAGTTCACTAATTCAGGTGATCTAGTCAATATTTCAGAATCAAACAGTATCAATCATCAATCATGCAATGAACAAGAAAATTCATAGGTCAAGAAGGGGCAAATTGAAAGATCTACAATTATTGTCCACCTTAGGTTTGTCATTAGCATCCTCCAATGCCAGGGTACCCATATCCTTCAACAGATTTGAAGAAGCCGGTAAGAGTCTCCTGCAAAACAGAAACCATAGAAAAGAAGATGTTGTCAAATGACTAAATCATCAACCAGAGAAAATTATACCGAGAAAAATACATATTACTAACAAAACAAAACAAATGAAAAGATAGTTTAGCGGGGAATGGGGATAACAATTAAGACAAATAGTGACCCTGTCTGTCTTACCTCTTTCGTTTCTCTGTGATCTCAGGTTTGCTGCAATCAGCATGTTTTGAGGTGATTTCTGGAGCTCCATAGTCCTCGTGTCCTTTGCCGAATGATTTGTTTTCTTTTAGACTTGCTTTCACGCATAGATCTACCGCTTTCTATAGTAGGGAAAAAAAGAAGTAAACAGCCGTTTAGAGTGCTGTAAGAAAAAATAAGAATAAAATCCCTCAAGGAGCATCTTTGCGTTGATTATTTTTCTGTACATGAAAAGGAGCAGTCATAGCCTTTAAACATGAAAAAGAATGCAATTTCAATTTTTAAACCCCAGCATATTCATCAACAAGATTGTTAAGGTAAAGTACAAGGAGAACACAGTCAAAACTTCACCTCGCTATGTTTCTTAGCCAGTTTGTCCATCTCAGCAGCTAATAAAGCAGAACCCTCTGTTGTTGGTGCACATGATTCAGAAGAGGAGACACTAAACTCTGAATGGTCTGAAAAAATAGGGGCAGAGATAAATGATGTCAAAAACATTGAAGTGTCAAAGGATGTCAACATATTCCCCTGCTAATTTCAATTTCAAGCAGCAAGTGTTGGACGCCATTTTTCTGCTTATTCTTGGGACTTTTGACAATGTCCAGCAAATAACACATAAAAACAACTTTACACAAAAGTTGGCTTAACAAACCTGTTTCCCCACTTTCTGGGGCATTGTCGATACTATCCTCCACTCTCAGAACCAGAACATCTTCAGCAATCTCACTATTTAACTGACGTTCTTTTTCAACATCATCTTTAAAATCTCGCGTATCTGTTATGCTGGAAGCTTTTTCAGCAATTCCTTCACGCTTCTGATTCATAATGCCATCTTGATCAGTGCAAATCGCTGTTGTTCCACCAATAGACGTCAAATCACTTGCTTCTGAACTGTTTTAATCCCTTAATTGCTCAACATCTTCAGCAATCTCATTATTCAAATGACCTTTTTCTGCATCATCTTTGCAATCTCTGGTATTTGTTGAGCTTGTTGTTCCGCCAATAGACGTCAAGTTGCTTGCTTCTGAACTGTTTGAATCCCTTAATTGCTCAACATCTTCAGCATTCTCATTATTCAAATGACCTTTTTCAACATCATCTTTGCAATCTCTGGTACTTGTTGAGCTGGAGGCTTTTTCATCTTTTTCCTCACTCTCCTGATTCACAAGGCCATCTCGATCACTGCAAATTGCTGTTGTTCCACCAATAGATGTCAAGTCACTTGCTTCTGAGTAGCTTGAAATCCTTACTCGCTCAATATCCTCAGCATTCCCATAATTCAAATGACCCTCTTCTTCTACATCATTTTTAAAATCCTTGGTATCTGTTATGCACGATGCATTTTCAGTACTTTCTTCATTCTCCTGATTCACAAGGCTATCACGATCAGTGCACATTTCTGTTGCTCCACCGATAGAATTCGAATCGCCTACTTCTGATTTGCATGGACCCCTTAATTGTTCAACATCTTCATAAGGTATATTTGAGGCAGCTTCAACTCGCTGATTAGCATTAGAAGAACACACGCACAGGAAATTAAGAAATGAAAAAAGATAAGTAGAACAGCAGCAGCTCAGCATGTAATCTAGATATCCTGCTTTTCTAAGTTAAACTATCAAAAAGCATTACCTAGACCGAATGCAAGAAGCAAAAATTATGCCAGAATATCAATTTTCAAGAGTTGGTGCAATTTTCAACAGCTTCTTTGTTTCGTCACTTTTAGGAAACTGAGACACAGACTATGAATTTATAGTTTGGCAAACAGGTGAAGCATAATCCAGTGATCCAGTCATAGATTACAGAACGATTTTTTATCATTACAACAGAAAAAGAATGCAAGCATATATTGCACCAAAATAGAACTAGATCATGGATCAAAATCATTCAAAACCATAGGTGCTATATAATTTGTTTCACCAGCTTGCTTTCAAATTCATTCAGCCTACTCCACCAAATTATAACTGCGAGTACCCAGTCTGAAGCTAAAGCAATTAAGTTAAACTACTTTGGCTGCCCCTGAGCAGCAGAATTTCATGTTTAATGCAACCCATGAATGAAAGAAAAGGTGAATCAAAGAGAAAATTTTGTAGTATGTCCAAATGCAAGTTTATGTTTGAGATACTCTAATACCCTTGAGACTTTGGTTGAACAATATCGGCAACAACCAGGGTAATTCGTGTACACACCTCATTGGAAGCTTCCTGTCTATGTGAAATTTGACAATTCAAATCTCTGACTTCATTTTCTAGGTCAACACGTAGCTTCCGTTCATTGGCAAGGGTAGCTCTCAGACAGCTCAGTTCATTATCAGCAGCCTGAATTCAAATGAACATTCATGCCAGAAATTTCAGCTTGGAAACATGAGAGGAACAAATTTAGTTATATTTTCAAAGACGGACTCATATCACCAACACAAGTTTTATAATAAAAACGGCCATTAATAATGTAGTATACGACTGCAGAAATAGGTAAGTGTACTTAAATAAGATAACATGCATGAGGTGTGACTATCAGATGCTACCTTGAGCTTCTCCTTGTATTGCTTCAAGACATTCCATAATGCTTTACTCATGTTTACCATAATCTGGTGTTCTCTTTCTCTTCTTGGAGCTTCAAGTTGGTTTGTTACGACATTTACTAACCCAAGGGCTTCAGATTTAGCAGAATTCTCTGTCAAGTGATCATCCTCAATTTTTTCTGCAATAGTTTGGATTGCGTAATAGAAGGAAGAATTGCACTCAAGCACTGACTGAAAAGGAAATTAAAAAAACTCATAATTTCTGAATTTAGTGCATAATAAAAAACCTGATGATATAGATTGTTGCTTCTCATCCATTGTCCTTGCATTTATCTAAAAAAGAAGGGCAACATATCAACAATAGTGATAACAAATGTACCATGGAACATTTGCAATAGCAATATACAATTCCTTAGAAGGGTATCAGGCTATCAGCAAAAGCCAGGTTCATTCAATAATCTAAATGATGAAGCACACCAGGTGTTCCACCCCAACCTAAATAATTATCCAAGCACACCAAGTGTGAAAGCAGTTCTACTGATAATTTACATAAACCTATATCAAATAAATCGTTCCAGCTTACAATCAAGAGAGAATTTTAAATCCGCAACAAAGGCTGTCAGTAAAGCATTTTTAATCAAAATACTACCCCTGTCCCAAAATACGAGTCATTTTAGAAAACAAATACAGCATCTAATACTACTTTTCTAGTTTGTTCCTATTTCCATGCACTTAAGACCTCTATCAATGTACTACACCTCCTATAAATAAAGCCATTGATTCGTTACATCATTTATAGAAAGCTTCCATCCATTTGCATACTGTAGTGTCCCATAACAGAAATGGAATTTTCTACTTATTTTAGTAGGAAAGCAAAAATTTCAGGACAAGAAATCATCTTGGCGCAAAAAGAATTCATGGTCAAATTGTTTTGGCGCAGAGCATAGCAATGATCCATTTTTTTATTGGATGTGTGGCAGCCGTAGGCTCGTAGCTTTGTTTGGAGTCTCAGGGGAGAATGAGTATGCATCAACTTGTTATTATCAAACAAAGATAATTGATGGTAATAAAGGATCATTTTTACAAAGAATGGACACTGGGTAAATTAGTCCATAACCCCATTTGCTATAAAAATAAAAAATAAAAACACACACACATGCATTAACTTTCTTAATTAGGAAAAAAGATAGTATTAATAATAAGAGTTTTAGTAATTTGAATAGCTTATAGGCAAGAAACGTACCACACCAGCTTCCGGCCCGTTTAATTTTATTCTTTTCTTGTTTTCTTTTCTTTGGGACATTTGTGATGGCCTCTTAGCACACTTGCTGATTTCAGGTTCCTGGGTGCTGTTGAACCTGCATTTACCAACCAAGATGTAGGGTAACTATACATGAAAATTACCAAAAAGTGGAAAGCTATTGAAGAATTATACCGACCTAATTTGAGAAAAAGGTGATGCCTGCTTTAAGAGATTTGACGTATCAAGGTAATCTTCTTCCCCAGGTTTTACTGTTAAAACCTAGAAATATGGATTTCAAACATTCATCATCACAAAATTGAAGCAAAAAGATGTTGGCTCTACTAAAACACAAATTCCTCGGATTGAGATAAATATTTGAAAACTTTGTGTTAGAAGTTATAAAATAGCATACCAAAGCCATTCGCTTCTTGCCTTCTAAATACGGCTTCAAATATCTGGTTAACTGTCCCAATAAAAGGTCAGTGACATAACAGCGTTCAAGACAAAGATGATTGTATGAGCATTATAAACTAGGCAAGGCGGAATAGACTAAACCATTACCAAGAAATTTTGAAAATTCTTCTGCAGTGGTTTTTTGGGATTCTTCTGGTGCTCCAGTAGAGACTAAAGTTGAAGAATATGACAACAGTGAGTAAGAATGATAGCAGTGGCAGGCTTAAGAAAACTGGGAAATAATCCACATGGATCAAGTCCTTTTTCCACAAAGTATAAGGAAGAAAGGCAAAGAAGAACAAAGAACCTCCAAGAAAAGAGAATATGCATACCCTCAAGCATAGACCAAAAACCATGGACGTGTTATTGATGAAATTGCTCTCCAGCAATCTAAGCCCCTGTCAATCAAGAAAACAAAAATAAGTTGGTGGCACGAAAGAACGTTAAGGATTCAATAAACTTTGATCAACAATCTGCAAAAGTGACAGCTCAATTTCAGATTTTCCTTTTCACTCAACTCTTAATTCTAAATTACAGGATTTCAGCTATGATCCCACAAGAAACTGGGAAGAGTAATAAGTAGACAGTGAAACCTAGCCTTCGGAAAGGCCAAAGCATCTTGTCTTATGTTTATCTGTAAAAATCTCTGAAATTTATCCTTCAGAAAATTTTCTAAATATAACGAATAAATTTCTCCGTATCTTGCTTTCGCAAGGTATCCCCAGACAATTGTCTAAGACTAATCTTCGTGGTACTATCGGGCACCAAAGGTGGGGACCTCTCCCAACAAGGTTTGCTGCATCCATAAGGACTCGAACCCGAGACCTCTTGCTTAAGCGACCAGAGTCCCTTCCACTCCGACCAACCTTTGGAATAGTTGTCACTGAAAACCTCTCCTCTTAATCATTTTATATTTGGAAGTTGAACATGTTAGATATGATTGTATAAATTGCATTTCTTCTCAGAAGCTTAAGCTTAAGCTTGACTGAGATGGTAATTTATCATGGTATTAGAGCACGAGGTGAGGGGATCAAAACCTAAAAACTATACTAACTACGAACGCTACTGTGCTACAGCAAAAACTACTAATGCTGCTGAGATGTTTACTCTGTCTTAATTGAGAAAGCATGCTAGATATAAATGGGAAAGCATGTTAGATATAAATGTATAAATAACACTTTTCGTTAGCAACTTGAACTTTTAAGTGAGATGGTCATTTATCAGATCCATCACAATGTAACGACTTTCAAAGTTTTGTGGAATTGTCACGGTTTGTATTTTACTTGTCCAATAGAAACCAATATTCATGTTTATGTCGGCTTACAGGGAAATACACAATAAGGGAGCTACCTGATTCCCTGTCTTCTTTTCTCTTTCAGCGCCAGCAAGGTCAACAATTGTCAGGACAGCAGTGCTTGAGTCGTCTTCAGTTTCCCCATCAACCTTGTTGGTACTACATCGAATGTTGATAATGCATTGCGAGCGGCTGGAGATTTTTTTCACACATATATGTGAATAGTCCTGAAACTACATAAAACCACTACAATCAACCCCTCCCCCCCCCACCCACCCCACCTCCCCACACCACCACAACCGTTACATACGATTGACAAAATATATTACAATCCAAATACATCTTTAATTTGAATTACTCCATGCTTTCTGAGGTGAAGCAGGCCTTATTTAGCTGTGAACTCATTAACAAAAAAAGATATAGAACAAAATGAAACATGAATTGAGGCAAGTATCCAATACTAACTTGAGCCAAAGTTATTATGTAGATAAAAATGGAGATGTAACTACTCCATACCTGGACTGACTGTTTGAGTTTGTTGTGGCTGTAGCACGTTTTAGCATTCCACAAGCAATTAAGGACTCAGCCTGCTGAACTTCACTTACTATAACCTAGTCAAAAATCAAAATAGCCCATTAAAAAACCATAGAAATCCGGATATGACTGTGTGAACTTTGAATTATGAAAGTAAGTACAAAAGAAATTGTCTTTAAGAAAATATGCTTGAATTTAACGCATTCTGAGCAGGACTGGACAAGAAGTTTTAGTGCAAGTGCAAAACCTCTTTAAGGCCTTTGATAGAAGATTGTTGCATGCACACATCAAAGCCTTCTTGCAGCAAATCACACAACCTCTCAGATTTTCCTTTCTCTGAGCTTATTTCAAACATTGACAAGTGAAAAGTTCTGCATATGCAACATATAAGAATTGGAGACAAACTTTAGTACACCACAAAATCCAGACAGGGGAAGCAATATAAAGCACACAATAGACAGGGTATCTCCCAAGATAAACAATAAACTATAGAAAATGCTGAAACCATAAAAGACAGGCATCTTTAACTTTCACTCAAGCAGGAAAAACCAAATTACCTCGCCAAATGAGTTTCATCGATTTCTTTTTGGGAAAAAATTTGACCAAGAACTCGAGGTACCATTCCTGGATCCCTAGAGCAGCCAAATACGGTATGTGTTTTGCCAGAGCCGCTTGGTCCTAATGCAGCTAACACTCCGCTCTTTCCGTTCAAAAGATCCTTTACAAGTGGACTCACCATTTTCTCAAACACTTCACTCTGCAATGCCCATAAAAAATCACAATAATAAGTATGCTAAAATACAGAGCTATTTAAATCAGCAGGCAGTCAAACTTTACAACCTAAATATGGAATTGGAATAACCTGAGAAGAATCGGCAGAAAAGACGCTTGAGAAACCTTCATAGACCTCAGACTTAAATCTCTTAGCAGTTTGCATATCCAGAGGGGAGAAACAACGACAGAGTGGTCATCAACCACTCTGACACAGATTCCACTCCTATCTTTGTCAGCTTCCTTCTTAAAGCCTTTGGTCTTAGGGTTTCTGGGCCAAACATTTTTCCTCTCCTACAGCACAGATTTCTGTACCGTGAGTGGTCTGATTCTGAGGAAAACTTTGAGATTTTCCTCCGTGGCTGGAATCTGATTAAGGTCATCAGCTGAGGAGTCTGCATTTGGTTCAGCTGTCATCTTAGGGACCTCAATTGCGAGAATATCTTCAAGCGGAAACGGAGGAACCTTGTGCGGAATAGAAGGGGATGAGAATGGTAATGCAACTGGAATATTTGAATGTGGAGTGGCTCTGGCTCTCCGAACAGGGTTCCCCCGGACAGTCACCGTTTTAGGAAGTGGAGTATACACCTCATCTCCCATTTCTTTGCTTTCACGATCAGTTCGCCGGTCGAATGGAAGCACGAAATTCAAAATGTCGTAAGGCGGCAAACAACTACGATTTAAAGTAGGTCCGATGAACTACAGAAAGAAAAAATCTGAAACCAAAACGAACGGACTAAATCCAAGCATCCAAGTATCCAACCAACCAAAATGTATAATTTTGGTTTTTCAACCGTTTTTTTTATAAGTAAAAATTAAATTTTCCTTTTTCCTTTTCCGGAAACAAATTATTCACACACGTATCATTTTCGCTCGAAGCAATCATAGTCTCTATCGGGTTATGACCCGACGTAAACAACTAAGATAATAACTTGTTGGTATAAAGTTTGGTTTCAACTTGAATATATAAAAACTTTTCAAAATGCAACCTATTAGGAATTGACTTTCAATGACCTAGATTTACATGAAATGATCTATTATTTAAAGACAACCACGTTATGAAACGGTTGGATCAAGTTTTGTGCTCAGTCGATTGGATGACCTTGTTTCCGAAAGTATCCCTCCTACACCTCCCTCTAACTCAATATGATCATAACCATTTACTTTTACAACTGTTTTAGAAAAACCGTCGTTATCGGGGCACTCCTTCACCGAGAGTCTTAAATGATTGGCTAGAACACTCTGATTTTGAACGATTTGAAGGGAAAATTTGGGTTGTTCACCAAGTCCAAATCAAAACCTCAATAGGAAACTTCATTTAAAAAGTTGGGAACATGTTTTACAGAAAAGAGAAGTGCAAATGGAGGATGGAGGGTGCCCAACAATCCCTAGCCGAAGACCCCTTAGAAGGTGATGTTGCGCTGAACACCAGATTTACGGTAACAGTGTTTATCTTGTGGATATGTGGCTTAGTATGAGTGATTTCTCCGATGAGGACACGGTGGTGGGTAAGAACAATGGTGGCTGATAAGTGTTTATGAAGAACAATTGAGTGAGTCGACAAATTGGCAGAGTGTATCTGCTTGTATTAGTTCTTGGATTAAAGATTAGCTTTCTATTACATTGTGATCCCATATTTATAGGCTAAATACTAGGTCGGTTTACTGTTCATCGACAAGACAGTTAAGAGTACATAGCTAAGATAAGTATGCATGCAATACAAGTGTCCTAGCCAGCTGTCAGGAGTGGCCAGCTGGTTTGGCCAGCTGGATCGATAAGTATGGCGAGCAGCGAGCAGCGACCATCGAACTCATCTATGCCTTGTCTTGAAATCAGCTTGACTATATGGGTAGAAATCACATGGAGAGGATGGGTCCGACTTACGACTAGCGGACAAGATCCGGCTTACCGTTGGCGGATAGGACCCAGCTTGTAGCTAGCGGGTAGGAGATGGCGTGTAGCAGCGGACAGAGAAGATAGAGGCCCAGTATCTATGCTGATGGGCCAAGATAATAGGCCCAATTTAGATGAACAGGGCCCCACTCCGATCCGGATATATCAATGGCCCCCTACTTTGTGCCTGGCGTGTCCGCCAAGGCGGAGAGTAGAACTTGAAGAAGAACTTTAGGAGCAGCTCCTTTGTGTTGTCGCTCGTGACAGAGGTATGCCGATACTGTTCTATCGGGCTTGAACCAGTGTTGGTGAAAACCACCAGTTGTATGCTGTGCATTTGTAGCGGACAAGCTTGATCGCCGATAATGTTCTATCGGGCTTGAATCAGTGTGATGTGATTCCCAATGAAGAAACTTTATTAAATTTAGTTATTGTCTTTTATTTATTTTTAGTTATGTTTTATTATCCCACATTGATTAATTAATCTTTTATTTTTGTTATTATTTTTTATTTATGGTTTTTTTGTCCCACATTGCTAAATTAGCGATTGGTTTGGAATCAGAAATTTATATAAAAGCAAATAAGTCATTATCAGAGATAGACAAATTTTGATATATTATATTTGAAGCTTTTAAGGCTTTGGTGAGCTTTTTTCGCGTTGGTTTTAGTGGATTCCAAACCGGTGTTTAGTGGATTCCAAACGGGACTTGTCGAGTTGTGGCGAACTTGTGGGTGTCTATTATACTCACAAGGTTTTTAGCTACTAGTTAGCTAAGGGTCGCGGTGCTCGTTTATTGGTGCCTTCAGTCAAGTCCTCCGGCATTTTCGGATTTGATTCGGTCACGGATCACATCAGTTGGTATCAGAGCCAGACACTGACGGTAACCAAATATCCCTTGTTTTTCTTTTTCTTGATTCCTGCGTTTTTCTATATTATCCTACACAAAAAAAAACAAATTTATTTCCCAGCACTTCGTATTGTTCCTGTTATTATTCAAAAGCAAAAGTAATTTCCTACCTGTACTTTGTATTGTTCCTGTTATTATTCAAAAGCAAAAGTAATTTCCTACCTGTACCTTGTTTGTTTGTTCCCCGTCAACTATGACCCTATCATCTTTTTGCTTTCCTTGATCGGTTAAAAAAAAAAAAAAAAAACAGCCTCAACTTTTGACGTGAGCTTCACACCCGTGATTTCCAGTATATCTCTCCAAGAAAAGAAAAAAACAAAATTCTTGCCGAATATTCTTGTTTGCTTATTCTGGATACCTGTCGTGTGCTACTTGTTGGGTAATTTCCATCTGGAGCATGTCAAAGGAGTGTCCTATGGATGCCTATTCTCGAAATTTTGATGATATGGTGGATCGACATGTGGAAAAAATAGAACGATGTTTTGATGATATGATGGATGAGATGAAGAATATGTTAAAGGGGGTAACTGAGCAATCTAACCGTGGTGGTAGAGATAACCGCAGTGGTAGAAGTAATCGTGGTGGTAGAGGTAACCGTGGTGGTACAGATGTTAAGAAAACTTCTTCAGGGTTGTTTTCTGTTTTTTGCGGTCATTGTAAAGGGACTGGCCATCATTATTATGATTGCCCTAAGTTATTGCAAGAGCTACGTAGAATCGACGAGGAAGCTCGTTTGAAACGTGAATCAGCAAGAGAAAAAGACTTGGTTGAAGCGAAAAACGAAGAGAATGTTAACACTCGAGAAGATAAGAGTGTGGCGGGGATACATGTTGCACAAGAATGTGATGTTGAGAAGAAGCATGATGTTATTGGAGCAGAATTGGTGGTGGTAGTCCAAGAGTCGATCGTGGCAGAGGCGATCTCCGAGGAAAAGGGTGAAGTTGGTCCTACTTCACCGAATACTTGCTCGAGTTATATTGTGTCTTCTTTTCAGGCACATGATGATCATCCAGTTGAGGTCCACCCTGAGTTATTTGATCTACCCACTCTAGGCCCTACATTGCCTATGGATGTTCTTGTTCCGGTAGACATTGGCGGAAAACCGGAGCACACTTTCATTGATCCTTTTGCGGTTTCTCCAAATTCTCATCCCTATGATTATGTTGCTGCTCCAAAGAACATTATTTGCATTGAGCACTCGCAACATTACTATTCATTGGTTTCCTTGGTGATGTATTCATCATCAGCTCGACGTTCTAGTGATTGGAAGCCGTATTTACGCCTTGTATTTGATCCAGGCATCTCATTGGTGTTTGTTATTGGTTCGGCCTGTTTTGTCCTTGTTGTTGCTTTCTACGACATCCTTTTGATTCGAGGTCGAATCCTTTCCGACCGGGAGGGAATGATGTGATTCCCAATGAAGAAACTTTATTAAGATTAGTTATAGTCTTTTATTTATTTTTAGTTATGTTTTATTATCCCACATTGATTAATTAGTCTTTTATTTTTGTTATTATTTTTTATTTATGGTTTTTTTGTCCCACATTGCTAAATTGGCAATTGGTTTTGGAGTCTGTAGCCTATATAAAGGCAAATAGAGTCATTGTAACAGATAGACAAATTTTGATATATTATATTTGAAGCTTTTAAGCTTTGGTGAGTTTTCTCACGTTGGTTTTGGTGGATTCCAAACCGGTGTTTGGAAGATTCCAAACGGGACTTATCGAGGTTGTGAGCGAACCTTGTGGGTGTCTATTATACCAAGGTTTTTAGCTACTAGTTAGCTAAGGGTCGCGGTGCTCGTTTATTGGTGCCTTCAGTCAAGTCCTCGGGCATTTTCGGATTTGATTCGGTCACGGATCACATCACAGTGTTAGTATCGCGTAGCGAATTTCCGATTATATGCTGCGCTTTGTAGCGGACAGGCTTGATCGCCGACAACACTCTGTCGGACTTAATTAAGTGATAGCGCTCTATCAGAGGTGGTTTGTTGGAATAGGCCACAGCGGGCATTGATAGATGGTGGCCGCTTGAAGAAGTATTTGTAGATAGTAATATGCTGAGGTCGTACGTGCGGACAGGTTGATGGTCGCCGGAAGGGATTTGAACGGTTGGAGGGGATAAACGGATGTATCGGTTCACGAAACGTCACATCAGTCACGTGTACTGACACGGCGGTTGAACTGAACCGTCCCTTGCTCTGATTGGCGGAGAAAAAATCGGTAACCGTTCCCGTCATTATTATATTCAAATTTCGAAATTCCAAGCATCGTTCCCCCTCAAATTTCCCTTTATAAATAGGAGTGTCCCCCCAACTTTTCCACTTTTCCCCTTTCTTTCTTCTGATAATTTCTCCAGCGATAAAAGCAAAGAAACTCCGGCGATTCGCACGCAGGCTCCGGCAGACGTTAATCCAAGCAAAAGATCAACACTTTACCTCTTTTTTCATCAATCAGGTATGAAATTACATACTCCCTCAGTCTTTTGGTTCGATTCGATTATGATTTCATCTGTTTTCTCTTGCTAGAAATCGTAATGTTGATAATTTGCCTCTGCAATTTATTCTATTTTTCTCCGATGAACTCCCTGAGCCCAGCCCTTTATGTATTGCATGTGGTTTTTGTTTTTTTTCCCTGGAAGAATGTTTGCATGTGTAGGCCCTGATTTTGGTTTGTTTGCCAATGCTAGAGTATTTTGTGTTTGCGTTTTGAATTTGTTGTTTTAGGGTTTTTTCTGGGGAATTGGGGGTTTTTCTGGGTAGATGTTTGGGGTTTTTCTGGGTAGATGTTTGCTTAGGAAGATGGAAGGGCGAGGTGTCGGGGTGTGATTGCTCTCACCTCGGCCTGATTTTCATGTCCGGGTGATTAACTGATCCACCTTGCCCTTTTTCTTTTTCAGAATGTCATCAGAGCACACACAATCAGATGAAGAGGCCAGGGCCGCTGCGGGCTATGGCTCTGACGAGGCGAGCATGGAGGGTGCTAGCTCAAGCGACGTCGAAGAAGAGATGGAGGAAAATCCAGAACCCATTAATGTAGAATCTGACCCAGAGGTCTCAGTTATTGGTGAGGGCGCTACTGGGGGCGAGGTCGAGGATGATGACCAGATGGTACTGAGCGGCCTTCTTGAGAGGATGGAAAAAGTGATTACCCCTGGAGCCGCTAAACGTAGCAAAAAGGTCAAGGAAGCCGTGGAAGTCATCGAGCCGTCGAAGAGACCAAAAAAATCTCAAAAGGCTGTTGTTTCTAAGAGGAAAGCTGCCTCTGATGAGCCCGCAAAGAAGAAGAGGGCGCCTAAGAAAAGGTCTGTTGCCGTTGAAAGGGAGCTCGCAGATAGCGATCTCATTACTCGATGGAGGGAGTTCAGAGATCGTGAAGATTATACCCTGGCGCTGGGCGTGTATGATGTCTCAGCGGATTATCGCTTTGCTAGTATGGGCGTGACCAACGTGTCGTGGACTTGTGGTCGGGAGCAGCAAGATTATCTGTGGCTGCATTACGACCATTTCGTGGCCGGACTCAGACCTCCCTTTGATCCATTTTTCGTTAAGTTTATGGAGGAGCTGCAGGTAATGCCCTGCGACCTTAGTTTGGGAGTGGTCCGCGTGGTTATGTCTTTTATCATAATCAGCAGGTTGAGCGGACGTGAGCCGTCGATGGCGGCACTTTTGTATTTTTATGGCTTTTCCAAGAAAGGTGCGGCCGGTCAAATCCAGCCGCGTAGTCGGTCAAGCCACGGTAGGCCCCGGCTATTATTTGATCTTCCCGATAAGGTGGCGGACTGGGACAAGAGATGCATGAAGGTAGAGTCCCAGGTAAGATGGCCGTTTGAGAAGTTACCGGTGAATTCGGTTAAGACCGACCATCTGGTAAAAATAAAAACTCAATCCGACGACGACGAGATTATATCTGATTTGAAAGATGACCTGGGCTATACCCGCAAAGGTGAAGAATAAGCCCGCGCATTCAATTGGAGGTTGTTGTTAGATGTCGGGCAGCCTCAGGGCCGGCCCTCGCATTTGTTGGGCTTAAGACCAAGTCCCCGAATTGGGCCTTTTAGTTGAAGTTGTCTTTTTTTTTTTGAAAAACATACTTATCGCGTTTTTAACATCCGTAAGTACAAAATTCAAGTTATTTGTTAGATATTTTATTCACAATGTCTATTTTTATTTTTGTTTTGAATGTGTTGTTGCAATCGAGTCGCGACAATTGTCGCTTAAAAAAAAGCGGGTCGAAACCTAAACGAACCTATCACGAATGACACGTGATTTCGTAGAAGGATTTTTCATTGGGACACGTCATTTCGGTTTGTGCATGGTCATTGGGACACATCCTTTGAAGACGAACTCGTTTGTTCTTTCGTGAAGAGGATAATATCTTTCGCTGTTATATATATAGAGACATCGCGATTCGGTGTGAAAGATAATGAAGTTTTTAGAAGCATCATCAAGACAGATATATTGTGTCTCTAAAGTAGATCTATCAGGTTGAATCTCGAGAGAGATCTTAAAAATCTCTTTAAAGAAGCGCTTTATACGTGTCTTGGAGATCATTCAATTTGTTTGTTTTATCACATTTTTCTAACATTATTGATAGTCTCAAAACACGCCACAAAGTAGTTTTTTAAAGATATTTAAACAAAATCAAATTCATACATGATACATAAAACATACTTACATATTACTATTTCAAGATCGCTTCTTGCAAACACATTTAGATTTAAATCACCAATCAAAGTAGAATTATTAATTTCATTAACCATATTCTTCTCAATTGAGAATTTGATAATAGAATTTATCATTTATGAATGGGAAATTGAAAGAAGGAAAGGAAAACAAAAAACCAAAAATAAAAATAAAAATCAACATCTCAAGCGGCAGGAAATTTGGGAAACAAAGGCGGGAGATCATTTTATACGGAACTTAGGAGTGAAAAATGAGTTCTATCTATTTTTGTTTGTTTTATTTATTTTTGTGTGTGCTTTTTTTATATAATATAGATATATATAATAAATTAATAATATAAACAAAAAAAGAAACAAAAAAAAAACTTGTTTGTATTTATCTTTTTTTTTTGTCAAGTAAATTTTTTTATTGGGGCCTTTATCAATTAGAGTAAAAAAAAAATTGGGCCTTTATCAAAAAAAAAAAATTTAACATATTATATTAGGTTGTATCGGATTAAAATCTACACGATTTTTTTTTCTTTTAACGAGCGTACATTCACGCGCCCGACACAATCAGCTTAAGAGACCGGTCTCGCCGGCCTTAGCATATACTACGCCCCTGGCAAATTTTATCTTAGACAGGCCGGACTCTCTGGAGCCGGCATCGGCGAACCTTTAGTAGTAGTTGACCCGCTGCCGATTAGTAGTAGTGACAGCTCAATTTCAGATTTTCCTTTTCACTCAACTCTTAATTCTAAATTACAGGATTTCAGCTATGATCCCACAAGAAACTGGGAAGAGTAATAAGTAGACAGTGAAACCTAGCCTTCGGAAAGGCCAAAGCATCTTGTCTTATGTTTATCTCAAAAATCTCTCAAATTTATCCTTCGTAAAATTTTACGGATTTGAACCTCCATGCCTCATTTCTGGCCCAAACCGCCATTACAAAGACTAAAGTCCTTCACCACTGGCCCATGTCTTGTGGACTCTCATCTACACAAAATTTCTTTCACCAATCATTTATTCATCTATACAAATTTCAATATTCCATTCGTTCTATTTAATTGTCGCAGTTGTCAAAAACACACATATTAAGAAAATTAAATAATGTTTTGACTTAATATCAAAATGAGAATAACACCCCTTGAATATAATTAATATAATATTGTTTTCAATCACCACCCCTTAATAAGTAAGGGTAGATGTAGAAAAATATAATAAAATAGGAACGGAAAGAGTACAAGATTTCTACTTTATAATCATTATTTCACTTTTTCTCTTCTGAATTCATTCAATCTCAACCTAACTAGAAACCCAAACGGAGTCTAAGGTGTGTGGTGTCATCAAGTCTAATATTCAGGAGTAACATTTTTTTATTTCATATTTCCGTATGAAAAAGGATATATCCACTACGCATAATGTGTAGTGGATATACAGTACACAACTTATTCACTATACATTATGTATAGTGAATATATCACCACTCATTTCTGAACCGGCAAAAGATAAATAAAGGTATATAACGTGTTATTTTGCTAAATATCCTATGGTGAGTCATGAAAAAATACCCCCCTCAAAGAACATGAAGCCCTGCATACGCGTATGGTTTGGATCTGCTGAAGTATATATCGGGGCAGGCATATTTTCGGGGAACACGAGACAACGTCAATGGTCATAATCATCTCAACGGCTATGCCAGAACTAAATTATCAATCGGACGGCCCATATGAAATGGGCGGCTGCCGCCCTACATATCCTAAAAACTAAAATACATCCATATATGTGATAGGACTGTAAGTTTTCTATGAATTGTCGGTTGGTTAGGATGGAATATTAATTTTTTATAATATACTTTAAAACATGAAATAATCATAAATACCTTATAAAAAAAAATCATAAACGAAAGCTGACCTCAGAAACTTTACCCCTTGGGAAAAGAAATACTAATAAAGTAGGAATTGCGATCCTCTTCCGTAAATTCCTCTCATTGTGTCTTGTAATAATTTAAAAAGCTGGCGTCGTTCGGCGTAACACAACGTGCCGTTCGGCGATTTTTTTTTTTTTTAATTTTTTTTTTAGGTCGAAACCGAACGGCATCGTTTCGAGCCCGAAACGACGCCGTTTTGCGTCACAACACCGTCTGCTGTGATAGTCCTACGACAGAGGATCGAAGTCCATAAAGTAGCCCTTTTATAGGTCCGAAACGACACCGTTTTGCTTCACAGCACCGTCTGCTGTGATAGCCCTACGGCAGAGGATGGAGGTCCATAAAGTAGCCCTTTTCTCTTTCTATAAAAGGGCGCTCATGCTTCTCTGAGTCATATGTCATCATATGTTATGTGTATAGACTTCATCTCTACCTCCCTCTATTGTCTATCTTCTAAGGGTATTCATATCAATCACCCTATCTCTATCCCCACAAATACTATTAAAAAATACATATTCCTATTTTACAGCAACTAAATTCACAATACTCTACATCAGCATCCCTATCTCTATCCTTACAACATTAAAATATTCATTTTTCAACTAATTTTTAAATTCAAATTTTACTCCAACTGGCTATATTTCAACTGGTTATATTTCAACTGCTTATATTCGAACACACACATTTTTCCAAAATTATTTTTAAAATTTAAAATTTTACTCCAACGGCTATATTTGAACACACACATTTTTCAAAACTTACTTTTTAAATTCAAATTTTACTCCAATTCATTTATATTTCAATGGCTATATTTCAACAGTGGGAAGAAAAAAAAAATCGTTTCAAAAAAAAATAAAAAATAAAAAAATATAAGGATATTTACATTGTCACCCCAGATTTGGGGGTGACATCGCTCATCCACCCCCCGATGTAGGGTGGGGATAAAGTATCGATGCAGAGAGTTTTTACTTCTTCCTATTTTTTTTTACTACGTGTAGGGATAAAGGTGGAGATAAAGACTCTGATGCTAATACCCTAACTATATGATCACTACTTTTGTTTCATGCTAATAATTAATCTTCTTTACCTCCTTCTTCCATTGCAGAAAGTTTGATGCCTTTTGGGTGATTCTAATCAAGTTTCGTAATTTTTTTCTTTTGTATATTTACTTAAGTACGTACTACTTAACATCAACTTTGATCTGATCTCTATATTTGAATCGAGTATCCGCACCTTATTTTGCTTTCTGTTTTGAGTTAATTACTATCTTTAATTTCTTTTTATTACTACCTTTTGAATTAACATCAAGATCTTTGATTTTATATATATATCAATGGAAACAGTTGGATTTTACTCATCTTCAAATGATCAAAAAATATTTCCAGGCAAATCTCAATTTGCAAAAACTCAAAAGAAGAAAAATATGAATTACCAGTCTTTCATTTCAAGGCAGTCGTCTGACAACTTTTATCAAGCACCTTTGCTGCAAACAGCCGGCGGCTTAATCTTACAACGTCGTCCTCATCATCATTTCCACTCTTATCCTCCATTTTCATTACCACAACAGCAACAGCAACAGCAAAAACAACCTCCTCTTCTCCCTCTTCCTCTCCCTCGAGTCATCAGAAGTCTCTCTTGTCAACCAACTAATCGTAAAAACCGAAACGATTCTCTTACTACTCCAAGGAAATATTCTAAGCAGCAGCCACTTCCAACAATTGCGAAGATTTTGAAGCCAACTGCAAAGGATATAGGAAGATGTATAATTCATCAATTTCAGGAAGCAGTACTAGTACTGATCATAGTGATATCAAACTGCCGATGAAAGATGCCAAGGTGCATGGTGAATGATTTTTCAGGATCAGTGTCGCCGTTCAGGCTGTCTCCACCACCAAGTAGCTTGCCTTTGCCGACTTTTTCATTGAGGCCAAAGCATATGAGGAGCTGCAACGTAGAGGCTTCTGGATTTGATGCTGGAGCAACGGACAAACTCCAGCGTCTTCTTCGACTTAATTAGATAAGCACCTATAGCTGCACCGGCCCGTAAATCAAGCATGCATGCATAATCGTATTCAAGCTCGTCCCCTCCGAGTATAGGCCAACAACCACGACCTAAGAGGAGGAGTACTCCCTCTCCCTCTCCCTCTCCCTCTCCCTCTCCCTCTCCCACCCTCCTTTCTGTTTGTTCTATGGTAATTTTGTGTGTGTTCTAAGTACTTTGTGACCGCTTCCACTTTTTTTTTATAGAAGGGGATCACAGACCATGTTTTGTATTAAAGCTAAGCGTGAGACGACGGTTTCTGCATAAAAAAATATGACTTGCGTTTTTGTCTTCTAGATAGATATTCATGTGCTGTGCAATATACTGTATAAAGTTAAAGTTGCAGTTCTCACGTGACATGTAAATGGTTTGATTTGTATTGTGTTTAATTTTATGTTTTTTTTAAATGGTTAAACCCTAACAATTTTTTTTTTTTTTAAACATAAACCCTAACTTTGAGAGTCCTCATTCCTTCCGTCATACGTGATGAGTGAATATGTTAATCAGGTAATCTAATGGTTCAGAGTCATGGGCTTGCTATTATATCAAATAACTGAAAAAACCCCTCATTTACGGGGTTCGAACCCCCATATTACAGCTTAAGGTTCACCTACCATTTTGGAGCATCTAAGCCTTTTATAACAAGATCAGGACCCGGGGACTCGTGGGTGGTTTTTGTGAGGAGAGTTATTATACACCTGGTAATTTGTTGGTGTTATCAAGTGGAGGCGTAAGATGTGTCTAACTTACCTCTACATATGTAAAAGAGGTTAATTTTAGACGCATATAAACCCTTCACTTGATATCATTCACAAATAAGTAGTGTTATATCCCCAACATAACACAAAAATACATTACACATATCATTCACAAAAATACATAACACATATTACATAATTGATTATGTTGTAGGATTTCTTGTTAAACGAGTTACTCCCACTGACCCTATCCAGAATAAACTCTTTCTCTAGAAAGTGGCCAGTCCTGGCAACAAACACCTTTTGTTCCTCAGGATGGTAAAATTGGTATCCTCTAGTTTCTCTAGGATAACCCACAAATAGACATTTGTCAGATCTAGCTTCTAATTTGTCGGGCATCATCCTCTTCACGTAAGTCGGACAACCCCAAGGTTTAAGATAGGCTAGACTCGGTTTCTTCTTATGCCATACCTCGTATGGTGTGGATTCAACCGTCTTTGATGGAACTCGGTTCAGTGTATAGGATGCGGTTTCAAGAGCATACCCCCAAAACGATTTTGGAAGAACTGCGTAGCTCATCATGGATCGCACCATGTCTAACAACAAGGTGCGGTTCCTCCTCTCGCACACGCCATTCATTTGTGGCGTCCCGGGAGGGGTCCATTCAGGTAGAATCCCATTCTCCTTCAAATAATCTTGAAACTCTCCATCTAGGTATTCTCCGCCTCGATCAGATCGAAGTGTTTTGATTTCTTTACCCAGTTGTTTCTCCACTTCACTTCTGAACTCCTTTGAACTTTTCGAAGGCTTCAGATTTATACTTCATTAAGTATATATAACCATATCGAGAATGGTCATCAGTGAAAGTGATAAAATAAGAGTATCCCCCTTTTGCTTGAATTGACATTGGGCCACATACATCAGTATGTACGAGCTCAAGAAATTCGTTGGATCTCATCCCTTTGCCACTAAAAGGTGACTTTGTCATCTTGCCAAGTAAACAAGCTTCGCATGTATCAAACGATTCGTAATCGAATTGATCCAACATTCCATCTTTATGGAGTTTGGAAATGCGATTCTTATTTATATGGCCAAGTCTACAATGCCATAAGTAGGATTCATTCAAGTCATTTGTTTTGGCTTTCTTGTTATTTATATTAAGTACGTCAACATTCATATCTAATATGTAGAGACCATTGCTAAGTATGCCAGTACCATAAAAGATTCCATCACGTGAAAAAGAACAACATTTATTCTCAAACGTAAATGAAAAACCATCAACATCTAATGCAGAAATGGAAATAATGCTCTTCGGGGTTGGAAGGTTCCAGAATAATGTGGAAACGAATTATGATTAATTAAGTTAAATCGGTCCGAATTAATTAAATTAAATTCGAAATTAACTAATTATTTTCGGCAAGAAATTGCTTTTCTTGAGGGAAAAGTCGAGTGATTAAATCATCCAACCAATCAGAATTCAGAAGACACGTCATCCGACAAATCAGAATTGTGGAAATAGTTGGCCAATTTTAATTAATGATTTTCGGCCCTATTTCTTTCCAAGGAAAAGTCTCGATGATGTTTCCGCTAATCACATTCAAGACGGCCCTCCTCCTCTCCACTATATAAAGAACCCCAATGATGAAGGTTGAAGATCGAATTTTCTCTTGTGTCTTTCCACCACAAAGAAATATCATATATAGATCTAGATATTGAGTCATGTAGAAGTCGGAGCACTATGTAAGTTCGCGAAGCTTGGATTTTTGAAGTGCCTCTAAATCCGAGACGTAAAGCCGTTGTATCTTGGGAGACATTTACATTACTGTGTGCACCATACCTGGGAGCAATTTGTCTTAAGGAAAGAAAGAACTACTCGTGATCGGTTTGTCTTAGTCCTTTATTTTGTGCATACTACCTTTATTGTCTATTGTTTGACTCAGATATGCATGATGATACTTATTTTGTTAGATCTACTAAATAATATGAGTTGTATTATTCATTTGATTTATTTTCTAGATTAATATTCCGTAATTTAATCCGTAAGTTACGGATCTGTTCCGTAAATCACTCCACACACGATACACTATCCCAACAATTTCATGTAGCTGAACTTTTTTGTAACTGTTTATTCAGGTCTGTGTGAGAAGGTCGGTGAAATTTGTTGTTTGTCCCATACCGTAAACCAGTTTTTGCTTCAAAAGATGTAAGATACAACGCTATTTCCTTACTCGTTGGATGTAATGCCGTATTGAAGATGACTAATCTACCTATTTTACAGATGCAAAAATGGAAAGAAAAAAAAAACACTTTTACCCACTTGTGAAGATTATATAAGTCTATTCTTGAAAAAGTTTGTGAAGTAATGCTTTCTCTTGGTGTTTTCGGGTTTCGCGATTTCCACTGACCTGTGCTCTTGCTCACCACTTAGCATTCTAGTTTCCTCAACTTCTCTCAATGAACATCAAGTCTAAAAAATAACAGTTCTTCGTAGCAATCAAAACTTTCTTATTTTTCGTATAAGGTTTCATGGATTCTGTTAGCCATGACTAAAAGTCCTCAGTTCTTCAATCGCTAAAGACATTAGTGGCTTTACTATCAGGATCTTCGATTCGTGCAATCCAATTCAAGTCTTGTAAACTTAGTTGCCTCATGCTCACTGTACTTACCTTTCAAGTGATATGTTTTTATTTACAAATCATCCGGAAGCAACAAAAAGCTAGAACCATGATAGTAGAACAATATGTGAGAGGTATGTTCAGCGACAATGTGATGTATTTGATTCAAGGATGTGAAGTAGTAATCTGCAATTTTGTAGTTCTACATCCTAGTACCGGGAATCTTAAGGTGTGCAGTCTTGTCCCACATTGCTTGAATGAAGGACATAACGAAACACAGCAGCATACAAAAGCATGCTTTAGCTGCTTCAAAAAATTCGTACCTTTCTCGGCCTTTTGGCTAAGATCAAGTGTAGTATCTGTTCTTATCAGTTTAATATCTGATATATGGACCATTGGTCCATACGATATTAAATCAATTTTTATTAGGGGGAAAGTCCAATAGATAGCTTGCTATCTGGCCTTTCAAGTGTCGCCTTGGCCTTACATTGCAGCCTTGGCCCGGCACACCCCTCCAATTTAGTTAAACTATATAATACTATTTGTGAATGCAACTACATGTTATTATTATAGAAGCATTCTTATCTGTTCTTTATGTTAAATATATACAAAAAGAATTTGAAATTATACTCATTGAATTCAAGTTGCAAGTTTTTGTTCAACTTCTCTTTTCCTTGTTATGATATGACAGCAGGGCTGCAAAGTGTTGCAAGCTTTTCTGAACAACGTTTTCTGTTCTTTGTTACACGAAGGAATTTTTCTATTTGCGCAAGCTTTTTGTTTTTGTCATTTCTGGGCAAATCTTTTGCAGTGCAGAACTACACTCTTAATTTCTTTTCTTGATGAAATAAAAGCTGTGAATATCCGACATCGCAAGCCTTTTCTGTGGATCATCCTACTTAAGTTAAAGAATCAAGAAATCGTCCTACATCAGCTGAGAACATTAAACTAAAGGATTGGGTAACCTTGACATATTGACAAGCCTAAAATTCTTGAGATATCTACACATCTTGTGCTTGTGATCTTCTTTCCTGATTGAAATAAGTAGTTCTTCGTTTCAGCGGTTGAGGTTTATGTCTTCAACTTAGTTTAGCAGGTAGCACAACTTTTTAGCTTCACTATTACCTCAATGGTTGGATGGAAATTCACTATTGAACATGACTAATAGCAGGTAGCACAACTTGTCCTCTATCTGTCTATTTCTCATTGTGCATTATGGTTTCTGGTTTCCTCAACTACTCTCAATGAACATCATTTCTCAACTATAGTTACGTGGCAATAGAAAATTTCTTCTCTTTTGGACCATGGTTTCTCTTAGCCATAACCTAAAATATTAGTGGCCTACTATCAGGATGTACATTCGTGCAATCCAATGCGAGTCTCGTTAGCTCAGTTGGCTCATCCTCAAAGTGCTTACCTTTCAACATAGTTCCTTATGTATCAATTTCAGTTATAATTCTGTTTAACATGGTTTACGTTTGAACTTAGTTTTCCAAGTTTTTTTTTTAGCTTTTTTAGCTTGACTCTTGTGGAAATAACTTGTGAATTTTAAGAGACCAGATAGAAGACAAAAATTGAAGAGATATGGAAGAATGTCAAAAAGAGATAAAATTGTTATAGATAAAGTCTAGTTTAAATAAAAGATTTATAATTTGTTTTTAAATTCATATTAGATTTTGATAGGAGTTTATCTTTATTTTATTATTGTTTGAATAATCACTTTCTTCTATATAAAAGAAAGATGGTCAACAGAACATTTTGATCAATCAATAAAACATCACTCCAGGTTTAGTTTACGCTTCATGACGATTCGATTTTCTTCGTGGTATCGTAGAGAGAGGCGAGGGTTGAGCTCTTTAACATGCGTTGGAACCTCGCCGCGATCCTTTTTTTTTTCTGCTGTTAAATTTTTTTGTTTCAATTCCACTATGATCGTCCAATCCTCTCCCATATTCTCAAACAATTTTCATCGCCTCATATTCTCAAACAATTTCCAACGTTCTATATCATTTTGCATTCATCATACATTGGTGACCCCTCGTCCCATCCCGATCCGTTTTCCGCCTTTCAACATTTTTTTCTTCTCCGTATCAATTTTTATATTAGCCCAAGCATATTAATCTGTCGTAACATTGATTAGCAGCACCGCAACGATGAAGATGAGGAGGATACTGCAAATTCAAAATATTTGGAAAATAGATGAGAGCTTAAGGAAGAAAAATGATGCCGCGCTTGCATTGAGTGTGCTTGATTTACAAAGGGCCGATTGGGTTGAGATTGTTGGAGGATTTTTGCTGGAAGATGAAGAAAAAAAAAAAAAGAAAAAAAAAGAGAGAGAGAATGGAGAAAAGACTGAGAAAGCATTATTTAATTTTTTTTGACTCGAAGTGTTTTTTTTAATTAAAAAAAAAAAAAACAATTAAAAAAAAACACACACACACATTATTTGGTGTCTATTTTATCTCTTTTTCAGGTGTTATGCAAGTCAACAACAGCCGTCAATTGGAGACCGATATCATAGTCATTATCAACCTCCAACAAAATATCACAATTATGACCGGGAAGACAACCTGGAGTGGACGATCCAACAAAAAAAAATCACAACTATGGGACTCGGAAAGATCATCCGAGGTGGAGACGCCTCCAAAAATACAACAACTATGACTCCGACAGAACCGCCGGAGTGGAGATGTCCCTCCAAAATCACAACCATGACTCAGAAAGAACTGGCGGAGTGGAGACGCTTCCAAAATACCACAACTATGGACTCCGGAAAGATGCCTCCAAATCATGCCAAGACAAACTCGGCCCAAACCCTACTGCTCGTTTGAGGAGGGTGATAGAAGACAAAATGAAGAGATATGGAAGAATGTCAAAAAGAGATAAAATTGTTATAGATAAAATCTAGTTTAAATAAAAGATTTATAATTTGTTTTTAAATTCATATTAGATTTTGATAGGAGTTTATCTTTATTTTATTATTGTTTGAATAATCACTTTCTCTCCGAGTACCAGTGTAACATTTTGATCAATCTATAAAACATCACTCCAGTTTAGTTTACGTTTCCGCACGTATTCTGATTTTCTTCAAAACCCGCTTTATCTATGTTCATTCATGCAATATCAGAAAGTCTTTGGATTTATTGTTGGTCACTGTTTCATCCAATATATTACTCACCTTTTATACGTTTGCGTTGTTGAGGTTATGTATTCAACGTATACCAAAAGGATTGATAACATACAAGGGAAAATGTGTTGTTTTTTTTTTTTTTTGAAGGGAGAAGGGAAAATGTTAAAATGTCATTATTTATTATAAGTACAAACAGGAAGGCAATGAGGGGGAGCTGATTATTAAATTATTACAACAACAGGACACATGGTTCACAGATTACACCACTACTGATTGATAAATCAGTACATAACACAACGGATACACAAAAACATTAGCCTGAAATCAATCAAAGATTCTCTCAGCTAGTGTGTGTGTGTGTGTGTGTGTTTGGGGTGGGTACAAAAACCAAAAACAACAGCCCTTTTATTTGAAAAAACACACTATAACCGCCCCCCCCAAATGATCTGGATCTAAGGATAATAACAAGGGTAAATATCAACGACAATACGTGACTCCAAAATAGGAACAAACTTATCTGCCCAATCCATATGTGGTTTACCGGCGAAGAATTCTTTTGCATCTTCTAGGCTGTCGAAGGTGCAGTAAAACGTATAATTGTAACCCTCCGATGGGGAAGTCGGCAGCCCAATATTAGTACCCCATACCACACTCTTCATGGGTGTTACATCCACAAGGTGGACGAAGCTGTTGAAGAAATCATCGATCTGGGCTTGAGTAGTTCCTTCTTTGAATTTCACCAGTGCAATTTTTGTTACCGATTTCTTATCTGCCGACATCTTTAATTTGAGGAGATGAGATGAGATTGAGATAATCGTTTAATTGGAAATATTCTGAGGTTTATACTCCATTGCCCTTGCCTGGGTTATTCTTCCCTGGTAAGTCCATTCACGGAGTGGGGTCCACTGCTTTTAAAATATAATAAAAAAAACTGACAGACAGCCTGTTAAGTTAAGTACGGTTCTCATCTTGCTTCTTTTCTTTTCTTTTTTTTTTTTCCCAACTTTTTACCTTTTTCTTTTCTTTTCTTTTTTAATAGGGAAATATGTATATTAAAAAAAATTGTAAAACCAATAAAAAACAAAACAAAAACGCTTTTTTCAACATACCCTTCATCCCCAATTTCGTTTATCGCAAAGAAAAAAAAAAACTACATTTGCCGCCTCTCCATCTCCGGCATCGACAACAACCATAATCCGGCAATGGTATCGGCCGGAAACCAAGAAGTTACAGGCACATCGTTCCAGAGCGTTGACGGCAGCGGTCCTCCGTATTTCTAAGAGGAGAACGAAGAAATAAGCTTTTCCTGTAAATCTACTGGTGCGCATTCTTCTCTACCATTCTTCTAGCTTTATTTTTTTTTTCTGATTGAATCGGAACTAAGTCTCCCGGTTTATGGTGTTACTCGGGTCTAGGGTTTTCAACCCGTTTACCTGTTTTTCTCGGTCCAAAGTTATCTCACCCGGAGATCCGTGTATGAATTATGGGAGTGAATATAAGACCTTTGGTATTGCAGCTTTCTATTACTTGTAATGCTATATATCAATTCTACAGTTTTTTGTTTTTTTGTTTTTGGTTATCGATTGACTAATGTTTCAATACACAAGTATAAATTCTATTGTAATGTGTTTAAAAAGTGGATCACACAAAACCAAAAATGCAAAGAATAAAACATCTGGGTGTTCATGGAGATTTTTCCTGTTTTTGTTTCAATTGAAGTCTATGTAGAAAACAAATATTTTGTGATATTTAATAGATATTGTATTGTAAATGCTTTTTGATTGATTGAGCTTTATATGATGTTGATTGGGGTATATTGTGGTTGGCCTAATCAACCAAAAAAAAGTAGTACTAAGTAGGTGTTAATGTTGTTTTCCCCAAGTAGTAATAAGTATATTGTGATACTTTATTATGACTATATTATTGTGGCACAAACATTTCTCTTTTTTCTTCTAAGGAGTTAATGGATGTTGGCATGCCATAGAAGCCGCAACAACACCAAGTTTCAAGATTTTGTAGATCTACCAGCAAAAGAGAAGGGCTTCAAGAAATGGAACTGTGTGTGGCCTTTAAAGAAAACACCTTGGAAACTTTGACTATTCAATGCGTAAATTCATAGTATTTTATTATGTGTGAATTCATACTATTAAACTCCATATTATTTGTGTTGCTATAGGCATTTTCGCTTTACTGTATGTTTATGTCTCTTATGATGGGAATTGTGAGTACATTGAATATGAATGGTGAGGGTTCCTAGTAGAGTCTTTAACTACTCTTTGGGATATGTTCTTTGTATACTTAGCAAAGATGCATATCTTCCCTTTTTGTTTTTGAAGTTGCTCAGTTTAGCTCAACTTAAGAGCCAAATTTATAAGATCTGATACTTTAATGGTTCTAATTCTTTCTTTCCTGACGGATGATTAACATATGTGAATTTCACTTTTGGATTGTTCTTACGTATCATGTTATTGTGTATATTTGCCTTATCCTTATATTTGTTTGCCTATTTTGTGCAGGTTGAATACTTCAAAACGTTATACAGGATTGAATGGACGAGATAATTATCCGCATTGTGAATGCTGTCGTGATAATGTCATCAAAATTTCACATGGATAAGCCTTTTTATCGTTGTTTTGTATATATATATATTTTTGAATGGATTCCATTGCCAAGCGCCTTCGCATTTATATGATGAAATCGGCACATCAATGTGATTATGAATTATCTCAAGAACGTTATAGTGGTAGGGAATCTTCGATTATCTAAAGAAATTTGCATTCTTTTCAATCATTATGTTTTACAATATGCAATTTGTACGTTTTATTATCAAGACAAACATGTTGCTTGATAGTTTATTGTATTTGTATTTGTTTTCAATAGGAACATAAATTAATCTTGTTCAAGTGAAGTTTTTTTTTTTCCTCAGTTGGTCATATTTTCTGATATTTATTTAGAAACTATTTTGGTCATATATATATATATATTTTTTTTGCTGTGTTTTTTTTTTATTTTCTGATATTTACTCTATTCAATAAGATGCTTTTTTTTTTTTGTTTCATGCACTTTTTTTAATATACATATTTCCCTATTAAAAGAAAAGAAAAGAAAAAGGTAAAAAGTTGAAAAGCAAGATCAGAACCGTACTTAACTTTATCAGGCTGTGTCAGTTTTTTTTATTTAATATTTTAATAGCAGTGGACCCCACTCCGTGAATGGACTTACCAGGGAAGAATAACCCCCATTGCCTCTCACAAGTCACTGTTGCATTGATTCAGTATTATAATCAATCAAAGGACAATAATTGGTCCCCCGAATTATTTTGCAACCGACAAATCTTGGACCACAAAATGCATGTGCATTAATCATTTGCCATAATTCAATATCTATCTACCTATCTATCTATCTGCCACCTATATTCAAACACAAATATTCACCAAGTTAATGCAAACAAATAGTGTGGACTGTGGACATTTAGCATAAATGGGATGGAGTCAAACAAACGTATAGCAGATGAATGAGTGAAAACCCATCAAAATACCAAACAATCCTCCATCTCAAATATATAATCCATATCCCATCACTTGATCCCAAGATAGCAAAGAAACAACCATCCAATATTCCAATTCCAAAGCCATCCCATCATGTTCATGCATGACCTATGAAGGCAACATTTTGTCATGCAAAAGTAAAAAAAAAAAAAAAAAAAAAAACAGTGAATGCATATGTGATATCCCTAATCATGTGCTATCCTAATTTCCTTTGGAATAATAATTGACTCGACCCCATCATGGATTAAAAAAAAGCACGGATGCTACAGTAATGTCAATGTTCAATCACAGTAAAACTTGGGGTCATACCAAAGGAAACGACTCCGTCCTCTCCCGTGCATAGCTTCATCACAGCATCAATAGCTTCGCACATAATCAACCCTCACTGAAGCACCTCTTCACACTATCTCAATCCACACCAATATTCCACATATTGATATGATATCTGTCACGGATTTTATCTAACAAAACAAAGCAAGTGGAACGACGTCGTTTTTGTTATTTTATTATTATAATTATTATTTTCTTTTTGGTCCCTTTTCTATTGCTGGACATTTACCCGCCTCCTTCATAGTCGTCTTCTTCGTTATATCCTCTCGCGCTTCATTGCGATAATCAACTGTAGATGAAAAGCGCAATCTTCTTTCTTTGGTGGTGAAGGTTGTTTTTTCATCTTCAATTTAAGTAGGTTTTTGTCGAGGATATTAAATTCTTCTGGTACCATTTTAAGAACCCTAATAAAGAAAAAGGTTTATTTTCTTCTCATCTTCCGGGTATTACATGGAAATCACTCTCACACTTTCTTTTCAATTTATCTTTTTTATACCACTTCTTTTAATTGCGTTTTTGTTTTGGACTTGCAATAAGAATTTAAGATCTCTGACATTTCAACGAGCAGAACTACTATATGCACAATCTATTTTTTTCTAATTTACGATGCCGTACTTCCTCAATTCAACTAGGGTTGTTAATTGCATGTGTTGTTTTTTATTCTTTCTGTAATATGTGTTGAATTGTGCTGTCGGGTTTGGCTTTTTTTTGCTGCTGTTCTTTTAATCCTAATTGGTTTGTTTATTTTAGTTGTTTTTTTTCTTTGTGATTGATTATTATTATTTTTTTGTCTATAAGGCATACAACAACAGATAGACTGGAATAGTGCTTCCATGGAATTGATTGATAGGGTTTTGTTGGTGCCGACGAGGAAGGCCGATCTCGCGTAATCTTACTTTTGCAGCCATAAGGTAGACCTTTTTTTTTTCCCTAATACAATATACATGGGTTACTCTTCGTAGAAAGAAATCTAGCTGAATAAGTGAGATTAGATGAGCTCATTTTTTGTTTGATCTTGGAAAAGATCTTTCAGCTATCATTGCCCATGGTCCATGAATTCTGTTCTTGCATGGAATGTTGTACTCATCAAAGTTTTGAGCTTTAACATAAAGTGTGTGCTTGTCAACTCAAGTTCATTCAATGATTGTAATTCGGTTATCAAGGTACTTTGTATAGGTAGATTTTGCTCCTTAAGGTTATCATGTTGTGTCTGTTATCGTTTCAACGAATGAAGGGATTGATGCATATGATGCATTTTCATTCTCCTACCGCTGCAATTTGCTGGTCAACATAAGAAGCTGCGAAGGAGTGCTCGGATTTTGCTGGTCGTTTGGTTGATGAGATTACTTAGGCATGCATTGTAGTACATGATATGATATCTTGTATTATAAAGCACTTATTGTCATCTTTTTCTAGAGAAAAAAAAATAGAATTATTTCTAAACAATTATTTTCCATTTTGTAATGTGTCTGGGTTCATAAGTTCTGAGATTAATTATAATGCAACATTTTGATGACTTGATTGTGGTTTATCACCTCTAAAGAAGAATGTCTATAAACAAATATGATATTATACGATTTGTGGTTGTGTTTGTCAATAGGCATGACCAAATGCGGAATTTGAACAAAACACATAATTATCTCATTTGTTTCCCTTTGTGTTCTTGAAAACAACTTGTTTATGTTTTTCTTTCACTAGTAATTGACAAGAAAAAAATACTTTTCAATTATTGAGTTACAAGACAATGTGTCATGTATTTGACCTTTACTAGTTTTCTTTCCATCAAAAGGTGAAATATCATTCACACAACAACAAAGTATAAGGGTCAATGTACAAAATATTACTGACCTGCTACCATGTTCTATTTCAACAAAAAATTATCCAAATTCACAAGCTACAGTAGTCTCAGGTACAAAACACTAATAATCCACTACCTTGCTGCTATTCTAAGCAGGAAAACTTTTTTTTCAAAAAATTACACACCATTGTCCCATGGCAGCAAAAAATAAACCATGTTTCAATCCGGTGAGAATTTGGTACAAGTATGCTCTATGCACTACCGGATGTTTTTCAAAAGTAGGATAATAGATCCACCTTATACATAAGGCTATGGTGCACATTTTTGTTACAATTCTTGGCAAATTGTGCTTACAAAAAAAGGAACACATAAGTCTACGCATCCCGATTCTAAATATCCATTCTTTTGTTCCATCTCTTGCACCAACCATCTTCATGAGGGATTGGACAACTACAATCTCCACTAATACCAACTATGACTGTATCAGGACCAACAAAGTTAGTTCCTCCACTAACTCTGGTATCATTCATGTTAATCATGTTGCCGTGATGGAGGATCTGAGATTGTTGATTTAATCGAATCACGAATCCAAAAACAAAAACAAAAATAAGCATACGGTAATCAAAGTGCTATGTAGAGCATGCATATTCAGAATACATTACTAAAAAGTTACACCTGTGACGATTGCGTAGACCAGTCAAATTGCGAAGACGTAGGATTAACCAGGTTCATGACATCCTTATCAGGCCCAAATTGTTGCAATTGCTTTAAGAAATAAAAAAGAAATATATTTAGAAACAATGCGAAGATATAAGTATCAAATTTAGATTGAAAATTCACCTGATAATAGTTGGTCCTTTGAATGATCGGTATAGAAAGCGCGCACTAAGATTACCTTCCGTAGTTTCTTTGCAAAAAAGCAACACAAAAAAAAAAAAACTAGTATACAATATAAAGTATAAGACATACGTTAAAAGATAATATATATAGACCTCAACACACATGATGACACAGGTAATATTGAAGATGTGGAATCTGCTAGACTTTTTATCTATTGACCTCTTCTTCACAGGGGCTCTTTCTAGACCACTTTTTAACCTTTTCCCTGAAGTAGACTTCACCTTTGCTTTAATGCCTTTGACTTTTTCTCCAGCTTCATCAATCAACATCTCATTTCCATTCAATTCAATGATCTTTTCTTGTGAGATCTGATCTACCGAATCTTTTGCTTGTAATATTGTATCCACCGCTTCAAGCATTTTCAACATACCATCTTTTGCAATGTCATAGGCCTCATCTGTCTCAGCAGCTTTTGTAACTAACTGTAAAGATAATCTACACAATTCTTTATACCGCATACTAAACAACACTTTCGGATCCAAATTGCTTTTACTTTTAAAAGAGTCTTCAATCACTTTGTATCCAGTCTTTGCTCTACGTGTCCATCTCTTTATTATGTATTCACTAGGAATCCTCAAAACATTTCCCAGGCTAAACACTTTCAAAATATGAGAACATAAAATACCACCAAATTCAAACTTTCTACAAGTGCAATCAAACTTGTTGTTAGAAGAATCAAAAAGGACGGTGTGATGGTAATGTTTTCCTGGAGGGGTGATCTCAAACTTTCTAATGGATCCAACCTCACCACAATCAAGACAACTACTATCAAGGGACTTGCACCATTCTTTTTCAAAGCATTCAAATACTTCAGGTGTATAAACACTAGCTGCGGTTTTTAGGAGCTCACAGGGATATTTCAATGCTGGAAAACTTATATTAGCTTTGAAATCAGCTTTTAACTCATTATATCGTCGATCTTCAATCAACCTCTCAAAGTGAGTAAAAAATTCTAAAAACTTGTACTTGTAATTCACATACCTTTTTAAGACACTATTCATGCTCTCACTTCTTTGGGTTGTTGTCATGTCTGCACAAAATACTTGTCTGCCATACACTAATGCCCATTTATCTCTTATGCGGAACATTCTCTTCAACCACTCGTTATTGATGAGACCATATTTTTCCAGCATCTTATCCCATTGCTCGACAAACTCATCCTCCTCCTCAAAGTCATAAATGCATCGACTAAAATCACGAGAAAAACTTTTTTGTGTCCACAAAAACACTACTCAAATGATTAGCGGCGTTTTGATAGATGTGCCATATACAAAGTCGATGTTGTGTTTCGGGCCATCTCGAAACAAGTGCTTTAGCCATTGCTGCATCCTGATCAGTGAGAATGGTTTTAGGCTTTGCCCCAGACATAGCTCTAGTGAATGTGTCGAACAACCATTCAAAAGTTAAGGCAGTTTCATCATAAAGTAACGCAGCACCAAAGATCACGGTTTGCTTATGATGATTCACACCAACAAATAGTGCGATAGGCCGGCCTTCATTATTCTTACGATAAGTGGTATCAAAACAAACAACATCACCGAAATTTGCAAAATCTGCCCTCATCTTTGCGTCAGACCAAGCAATGTTTGTTATCATATCATCTTCATCAACTTGTATAGCATAAAAGAAATTCGGGTCCTCGTATTGCATCTTGTGTAAATATTCCAAGACCCCACCAGTATCACCAATCTGCACTTCTCTTGTTCTTTTTGATCTCAAATAATTTTTGTAGTCTTCCGGGATGAAACCAATATTCTCTCTTCCACCGGCTTTCCTTGCCATGAGTTCATGTGCTGCTTTTGGAGCAATTCCAACATTATTTGCCATTTCAATATCAGCCGCCAAAAGAGGAGTTACTTTTCTATGACTTCTGTGCAAATGGGTTTTCCTCGGGCTTGAAAGGTAATGATTATGCTCTTGCACAAATTCAATCACACGAAACTTTGAAGAATTTCGAGTATGAAGTCGTATTCTTGCTTGACAATCAAATCGTGTCTCTGCACGGTGCGACTTCACCTTGAAATCCCGTTTGTCCTTTCCTCTTTTTCCTTGAGCGCTACAACAAAATGTCCTGGCAATTAAGTTTCCATACTTATCTTTGTGACTTTTACTTTTCTCACTCCAAATCCTACTTGTTTAGCATATGCCATATAAAATTCCCAAGCCTTTTCCTCATTTTCAAACTCCATATCTATAGCTGGAATCATCTCATTAGACATAGATGAATGAATTCTGTCTACATCGTGACCGGAGTTCAAATTGTTCAAGCCACATTGATTAACAATGTCATCATTTTCACCTGTGTCAATGCTTTCTTCAAAATGCAGTTGCCGGCGAGATACATGTACGCTTTCCGTACTATCTGATGTCATGTTCTCTGCTCGTTGAAATGTCAAGGATACTAAGCTCTCATTGCAAGTCCAAAACAAAAAAAACGCAATTAAAAAGAAGTAGTATAAAAAAAGATAAATTGAAAAGAAAGTGTGAGAGTGATTTCCATGTAATACCTGGAAGATGAGAAGAAAATAAACCCTTTTTGCTTTATTAGGGTTCTTAAAATGGCTGTAGCAATTTCATATCCTCGACAAAAACCTACGAAATTGAAGATGAAAAAACAACCTTCAGCCACCAGCAAAGAAGATTGCGCCTTTCATCTAGTTGATTATCGCAAGGAAGCAACAGAGGATAACGAAGAAGACGACTATGAAGGAGGCGGGTAAATGTCCAGCAATAGAAAAGGGACCAAAAAGAAAATAATAATTATAATAATAAAATAACAAAAACGACGTCGTTCCACTTTGGATAGACAAATTAGACAGGGTTCCTGGACAGATGATCTGAACCCCCAAGATAGCAAAGAAACAACCATCCAATATTCCAATTCCAAAGCCATCCCATCATGTTCATGCATGACCTATGAAGGCAACATTTTGTCATGCAAAAGTAAAAAAGGAAAAAAAAAACAGTGAATGCATATGTGATATCCCTAATCATGTGCTATCCTAATTTCCTTTGGAATAATAATTGACTCGACCCCATCATGGATTAAAAAAAAGCACGGATGCTACAGTAATGTCAATGTTCAATCACAGTAAAACTTGGGGTCATACCAAAGGAAACGACTCCGTCCTCTCCCGTGCATAGCTTCATCACAGCATCAATAGCTTCGCACATAATCAACCCTCACTGAAGCACCTCTTCACACTATCTCAATCCACACCAATATTCCACATATTGATATGATATCTGTCACGGATTTTATCTAACAAAACAAACAAGTAATAAAATTTATAAATCCGGTATTCCCCAAGTGTAGGGATCGTAGTATAGCGATTAATACCGGAGTCGATCACAGGGAATCGGGGTATCTAGTTCATTAATTTTCCTAAGATTGATACTATTATTATTAAACCTAAAACGAAAAGATAAACTGGACAGAGGATTGTCAGTCCAAAGCCAGGAAGGATAAAAGCGAAAACGAAATCTAAACTATAAACTAGGAAACAAAAACAACTATAAAAACTATGATCATGGTGATTAAACAACGAACAAACATTAATCCACCGTTCCCGCAACCCTCTATTTCCTCTCTAAAGTTATCTTGTGATGATTTAACAAAAGTCGTGGTTCACCTAACGGAGGTATGAATTCCTACTCTCGTAGATAATTCGCCTATCAATCTCTCATCTCTCGATATATAAGATTGACGCTATCAAAACAAGGTGTAAGATCTCTCAATCTAGCAACCTAGATATTCAACCTATCAACTCTCGTTATGTCAAGATTAAAAATCCCATCTTTCCTATGGTGATCTAAGGTTTACACCGACTCTCGTCATACGGTAAACATCATTAAGCAATACATCTCTCGATATCGATTGCGTAAACAATAAGCATATAGAAAAAATACAACTTTAATCAAATTCACAAAACAAATCTAGATTGAAAATAAAGAACCTGCTGAAGCGAATTCACATGGTTTGAACAATTGCTCAGCCCCCAAGCATTCAGCATAAAACAGCAAAACGAAATAAAAAGTGAAGGAAAAACAAGAAAAATCGCAACCCCAGCCTCCCCTAAGGGGGCTGGGGCCGCCTAGGGTTTTCTCCTAATGATTGTGTATCAATAGGTCTCAATAATGTATGATTAGGGTTGAAATCCGTGCTGCTATTTATAGAAAACTGAGGCGGCTGCTGCTAAGTCGGTCGAAGGACGCCCGTCCATTCCTTCTGGACACCCGTCCAGCTGCTTTGGACTTGCTTCGGACGCCCGTCCACTCAGCGTCCAAACTCTCTGAATCAACTTTCTTCTCCTGGACGCCCGTCCAATATCTCGACGCTGATCCAGTGGACGGGACTTGGGCGCTTGATTCATTTGGATCCAAATTCGAAATCTTCAACTCTATCTCTTTTCTTCTAGCCAATTCCATCCTTATCTCTTTTTCATCAATTAAATCCGACATTTATCTTAATTTAATCATCTTTTGAACCGCAATTATGCATCTACACGTCATCAAAAACATCACAAAATGTAATAATAATCAAATAAACATAAAATCATCAATAAACCACATAAATTAACCAATTTTGCAATTAAACCTTTTAAAACATCATTTACTCAATAAATCGATTAAACGCTCATTTTCTATGCAAATTATACAAACATGGAGGGAATCATTATAAAATATAACGGAATAAATCGTATAAAATCACCCTTAACAACATCTAATATAGAGTAGGCTCGATCATAAACAAAAGCTAAAGCATTCATGTCCCCTGCATTGTATACAAAATAAAGATAGCAAGAATAACCATGAACCTATTTATTCCAACGTCTCATAACATTTGAAGTATCAGCCTCCCAATTCAAACAAATACCAGGATAACATTAAAAAAAATATCAATATGTGAAAGATAATGAAGAGAGATTTTTTTTAATAAGATAATCACCATTCACCGTATTTTGAAACTTACGATTCTTGACACCAAAATCCAAGTGAAATATGAGACTCCGTCTTCTCATGGAATTGCACTTGAGTCTATCATTGCAATCCTTTGAACCGTGGGCTTCTGCATTTCAAAATTCACATGAAAGTAACTAACTTTTCAAGAGAAACGCCTTAACAAAACAATGTTGTATGAAATAGTGAATTTTCATAGAGACAAACATGCTTGTAATTGAAAGAATTATTTCCGTATCTTTCTCATTCCACAAATCAGTAATATATAATTACAATATATTCAAAACTGACTAGCTAGAATTAGGGAACTAATTATGCTATTGACTAAGTAATATTGACTAGCATAAATACATTGAATATAAAATAAATACAATGATATTTTATATTCTAATACACCCCTCGATCAAGCGGGAGGCTCACTTAACGCCGATCGGCTGCGAAAAGTCGTCGAAAAGGACCTGTGGTAACCCCTTCGTGAAGATGTTGGCAATCTGATAACGGGAAGGGACATGTAAGACGCGGACCTCGCCTCGTGCAACCTTCTCACGAACGAAGTGTATATCCATCTCGACATGTTTTAGTGCGTTGATCTTCCGAACCGGATTCCCGAGAGATAAACCGCACTGACATTGTCACAGTACACAATGGTTGCCTTAAGAAGGGGACAATGTAGCTCAAGTAACAAGTTCCGAAGCCATCATGATTCAGAGACCACATTAGCTTGTTGGTCCCTTGAAAAGACTTTGGTTAAGTTTAGGGGGGGTGAATAAACTTAACACTTAAAACTTTGGAGTTAACAAATTTGCAACTTGAAACTCTTTGAGACTTTGAGTTTCTCGATAAATGAGTCTCGATAGTTGAGTTTCTTTGAATTTGTGCAATGAATTATATCAAAATTAAGCCTTGATACTTGTTGTTAAATATGATACTATGTATTAGATACTCAAGAAGTGCAAGTGTGTGATTTCGATTTGCTAGATTCGATCGGTTGATGTGTAAAATAAACTAAGTGCGAGAATGTAAATCTTTGAAAGTAAGTAGCGATTTTATAGTGGTTCCAGGTGGTGTAATCATGTCATCCACTCTTCTCTTGTGATGTTGGAGGAAATTCACTAGAGATCTTTGATGTATTTGTTACAAAGATTCCTAAGTTGCTTGTCCTTCACCAATAACTATGGCTTCACAAACCTAAAATCGGGAGCAGTAGGATTGTCGCCCCGAGTCTTCCACTGGTCCTTGAAGGTAGGATTGCCTCTTCACCACTCCACCACAAACAATGATCTTTCACACCAAAGTGCTTCATTTGTCTTCAGAGAGTTCTTTATAAAATAAAGATTGAATCAAGTAAATGATTCAGTTGCAGCAGCTTGATTAGGATGATATAATCAGCAGCTTGCAGTCTTCAAGTGTGTATGCTTGATATAGCTTGAATGTAGAATACACTTGAAGAATTTCTCTGGATCAGTAGCTTTAAGTTCGAAGAGGGTTCACAGGTGTTTTTGATTGAATAATATCTCTTCAAAGTTTATCAAAATTCATCCTCTTGTTTCTGAGTTGAAAGTCCTCTATTTATAGGCAAGAATGCATGTGACTTGTATTTGAAATTCAAATGTAACCGTTCCTTGTTTTTGTCCCATCCGATTTGCATTCATCGTCACTATTCATAGGATCGACCTCATCGCCGTAATTCCTTTTGACAAGGCGATCTCATCCACCACCTTTGGCTTATATCCAATGGATAAAAATATGAATCATCCCAACGTTCTTTTAATCTCACCTTTGATTTCTTTGACAAGTCGAGGTAGTTGGTCATCTTATCCATGTAATCTTCCAATAATCTTGAATTAATCGAGGTATATTATCGCGAGTTCATCATCATCTGTGAAATACCTATCATCATTGAACTCCAATTTGTCGTGTATAAAATACAATGCAGCTGACTTCTTTTATCTAACTTTTATTTGTGAAGTTAGATTACACCTTTTTAATTATAACCAAGTTCCAAACATCATCCAACTTATGGAACTTAGATCTTCCACACAAGGTATATGTGATCAGTTTAGGTCATCACAGACTTGCCTAAATTCTGATCCCATATCCTTGACTTAAATTACTAAGTTTGATCCCTTAGCCTTCTGTAACTGAGTTTGAGCCCTCAGCCTTCAGTCTTCAGCAGGTTCCTGACTAGTCTACTGACCTATCTACCCTACTGATATTGACTAGACTCACGAAAAGCTCGGTGACCATTACAAATGCTTGTTTGATCAAACCTATTTATGAATCAAACTCTAATAAGCCTATACATTTGATCTAGACATCTTTTTGCCTTTGCACTATAACAGCTAGTCTGGCACTCATCATCAAAACTAAGAAATAAGTCCAACATAGCTACACCACGATATTCAGCCTCGGCACTAGATCGTGAAAGGGTAGGTTGCCGTTTGGAGGACCAAGAGAGTAGGTTATCCCCCAAAAACACACAGTAGCCGGAGGTGGAACGTCGCGTATCAGGACAACCACCCCAATCAGCATCAGTGTATGTGACTAAGTCCGTCACATGAGAGTCGTATAAATGTAAGCCGAGATGTAAGGTGCCCTGTAGATACCGGATAATGCGCTTTAGAGCGTTCATATGGTCTATCCTGGGATCATGCATGTGGAGACACACCTGCTGAACTGCATAGGATATATCCGGACGGGTGAAAGTCGCATCGCAAGGCCCGGCTAAAGCTACGGTAAAGTGTCGGATCGGCAAAAGGGTCACTACCCTTGGCGGAGATCTTACCTTTTGTGTCAACTGGAGTGAGGGTCGGTTTACAAGAGGACATGCCGGCCCGGTCAATAATTTCCGCGCGATTTACGTTATAAAGAAATAAACCATCCTTATGACGAGTCACTCGAATTCCCAAAAACAATAAAGCAATCCGAGATCCTTCATAGCAAATTCGAACTCATGCTATCCATGATCGGCGAGACGGAGAGGCTCGACAAGCGGTAAGGATAATGTCATCAACATACAATAACAAGTAAGCCATTTCTCGAGCCACGTCGGTAAACAAATAATGATGTGTCGGACTTACTGTTTGTAAAACCAAGAGACAACACATAATCCGCAAAACGTTTGTACCATGCCCGGGGGGCCTGCTTGAGACCGTATAGAGACTTCCGGAGTAGACAAACATGATCTGGACGGGTCGAGTCATGAAAACCTACTGGTTGATGCATATAGACCACTTCCTTTAACTCACCATGTAAGAATGCATTCTTAACATCCAATTGATGGATCGGCCATCGTTTGGATAATGCCAGACTCAAAACAGTGCGAATCGTGGCCGGTTTGACAACCGGACTAAAAGTATCGCCGCAATCGACCCCAACCTGTTGCGTTTTGCCATCACCTACAAGACGGGCTTTATGCCTCTCAAAAGAACCATCAGACCTTTCTTTATGATTAAAAACCCACATAGAACGAATCACATTAACATCCGGCGGACGTGGCACCAAATCCCACGTCTTATTTTAATAAGAGCATCAAATTCATCATTCATGGCCAATTTCCAATTCGGGTCACGGAGGGCATCGATCGGATTACGAGGGATGGGTGATTTAGTGACCGTATGGATATGGGCTTGATCAGAATAATATTTTGGATTGGGCCGGAAAGTGCCAGTTTGGCTGCGAGTGATGGGCCTGTTTTGAGGAGCTAGTGGTTGGGTAGGCTGAGGCGGAACAGAGGGTGGGCTGGGCCGTGGCTGAGGAGGTGAGCTGGTCCGTGGGTGAGAAGGAGAACTGGGCTGGTTATGTGAAGTAGTGGGCTGGGAGGAAGAGGACTCGGGTCCAGGTGGGGATGAAAAAGAGGGAGGCGTTTGGGTCCGCCTAATTTGGGCTGTTGGGGTTTGGGCCAAAGGGGACTGGTTTGTAGAAAAATAATTTAAGGCTGGGAGGTCCAGCCCACTATCTAAAAAATCATAGGAAGTAGACGAAGTGTTATTTAATTCAGCAAAAGGAAAACGGGTCTCATCGAACCGAACATGGCGAGACGTGATAATTTTATTATTGGATAAATCAAAACACTTATAGCCCCTATGATTTGACGGATACCCAAGAAACACACACGGGGTAGATCTGCTTGGAGTTTGTTTATTGTCGTAGAAGGGAACAACGGGTAACACAAACACCCGAAAACCCGTAGGTGTGAATAAGAGGGATTTTTGTTATATAGGATTTTAAAGGAGACTCATTTTTTAAGACGTGACTTGGAATAATATTAAGAAGATACGTAGTCATTTGTAAGGCGTGAGGCCAAAAAGCAGGGGGTAAGGAGGCATGTAACATTAAAGTTCGCATGATATTATTTATGGAGCGTATTTTTCGTTCGGCCTTGCCATTTTGGGAGGAGGTATGGGGACACGAGAATCGGAACGTAATGCCATGTGACTGACATAAGTCCCAAAACGGTTTATTATCAAATTCCCTCCCATTATCACCTTGAACACATTTAATTTGACGTTCAAATTGAGTACGGATATGTGTTTGAAAATTAGTGAATAAACGCAAGACTTGGGATTTTTTCATGATCGGAAAAGTCCATAGAAAGTTGGAATAATCATCTAAAAACAACACATAATACTTATGGCCCGACGAACTCAAAATAGGAGAAGTCCACAAATCAGTGTGTATAATATCAAAAGGAAATAATGTCACAGAGTTTGACGAAACAAATGGCAGTTTAATATGCTTTCCAAGAACACAAGATTGACAAACAAAATTTGACCGAACAGACGAAGTAGTATCGATAAATTTTTGTTGCCTAAGGAAATTTAAAATAGAAGGACCCGGGTGTCATAAACGTTCATGCCACAAAGTGGATGTGAGCATAGCCGTAGGATGGGCAGTTTTATTCGAACCCGTGGACATAATGGGATATAAATCGCATGTACTCTCACACCTCAGGAGGCAGTTCCCCGTATGTATATCAAAGATAGAAAAACCAAATGGATCAAACATCATAGTAACATGGTTATCCTTGGTAAATTTCCTAACCGACACTAAATTTTTAACCAGGTTAGGAGCATGAAGGACATTATTCAACACCAAAGGGGGGTTAAGGGATGGTAAAGTAGAGTGACCATAACCACGAATAGGAATTAATTGCCCACTCCCGACAATTATGCTCAAATTAAAATAAGGGGAAAGATTACCATGGTCCGCTGTCATGTGTGATGTTGCTCTCGTGTCCATATACCAATTTTGATCCGGTTGAGAGAGGGACATCGTGTGCATCGCCGCCTCGATGTCCGTGGGAACCCATTGTTGTGTCTGATAGGCCTGCTGGGGCTATCCAGAATGCGGCCCAGTTGGCCTAGAACCTAAAACTCCAGAATTGGGCTGGCCTGGATATCTTGCCCACTGTTGGGACCAAGGAGATGAAATGGGCTGTGAGGGACATGGGCAAGGAGGGTACGTCCACGGCTGCTGATTCATTTGGAGCCACCATGGAGGAGGAGGACCCCAGTTCTGACCTTGAGGGCGCTGATGTGGAGTTCCCAGCGAACCACCGCCTCTCTGTCCACCTCGGCCTCCCCAGCCGCATGACCACCCTGTTGACCCTGGCCACCACCTGAGCTCTGCGAATTTTTATTTCTCTGCTTACCTCCATTTCTGCCGCGCTGAGTAGAATTCCGGCCAGTCTGGTTCGCCGGTGTTGAGTGGCCGCCGGTAGAACCAGCATCCGATGCAGATAGAGCAACATAAACTGCTTCCTGTCTGGTCCGTTCTGCAAGGGTTGTCTCTTCAAGTGTTAATTTAGATCGTGCAGCAGTGAAGGATGGGAGATGCTTCTTTTGTTGCATAACTGTAACAAAGTTGGAGTATGGAGCCGTTAATCCTTGAAGCATTTTGAGAACCAACGCACTATCACTGACCGGTGCGCCGACATTTTTCAGTTGATCCGCGAGGCTTTTGAGCCGATTACAGTAAGCGTTATGAAAAATCCGAGAGCGAGGTATTGGTAAACTCCTTTGTCAGATACATGGCCCTAGAGCTCCGGTTGTCATGAAATAAATCAGCCACTTTGGCCCAAGCATTAGCGGCTGAATCACCATCCTCGAGAATCGAATTGAGGATATCCAATGAAACATTGAATAAATCCATTGAAGAATTACAAAGACATCAAGCCGTTTCCACAAAGTAGGATTTTTGATTTTGCTTTGTCATTTGCCGCCTTTTCGGCCTCGTCTGGTGGGAGGAATGATGTTATCCAATACATCATGAACCCGTGCCAGGACTTTAAACATAGCAGCCCAAGAATGATATTCACTGGAATCCAAATCCAAGGTAATGGGAAGGAGGGCCTTGACATTGGAAATCGACAAAGCTGGATGAAATTTGGTAGAATCACCCATAGTAGAAGCACCACGCTGAAGAAGGCGATGGAAAAAAATGGTGCGGCTGGGAAAAAAAAACCAAACAGACGTGAATTTAGAGAAAGAGCGCAAGAATTAGGAAGGAAACCTTCTCTGATACCATGAAAGAATTATTTCCGTATCTTTCTCATTCCACAAATCAGTAATATATAATTACAATATATTCAAAACTGACTAGCTAGAATTAGGGAACTAATTATGCTATTGACTAGGTAATATTGACTAACATAAATACATTGAATATAAAATAAATACAATGATATTTTATATTCTAATAGTAATAGATTTCAAGCATCCAATGGCACCTCCCAAATCAAATCACGATCCCAATTATAATTGGTCTTGGTCAAGAACAATCATTTGCACATGAGTGAAATATAGCAATCTAAAACAAATTCTAAATAATGAGGTAACTAACCTTGACCGGCCGATTTCATTCATGTTTTCATAATAAATCTATCATCTTGATTCAAGAAAGGGCTTCGAGCTCCCTAAAAGCACCATCTCCGCAAATAGCCAGCATGTAATCTGCAGGACCGAGTTGAAACAGCCGCCTCGATTGTCCTCTAGAGGCATCAAAAACTAAATAACATAAGTTTAATATAATTTTATCCTTAATCCTACTGAAGTTGATAGTAGAAAATCTAACTTTTTAATGTTAGTTAAGACTGTGGGCATTCAAAAAAAAAGTGAAGGGAAAACAAACCTAAGCATCTGGGGACAGAGGATGAAAATAAAGAACAGAAGACATATACTCTCATGTTATGTCTTGGGAAGACAATAGACTCATTACTCTCACAATGAATACCTTTGAATGTGAAAATCCCAAAGAAATGAGAGAAAACATCCTAAAATTGAACGGTAGAGGGTTTCTGTTAGCCAAAAATTCATGCAACTTCATAGACCTTGAGCCAAATTATGCCAAAACCCCTTCAAAAAACAAAGGCATACATGACTCTACTGTCTTTAGCATCCAATTACCCTGCATCAATGAAGAAAAAGTATGTGATTTTCATACCCTGCGAATCACATTCATGGGTAAAGAAGCACAAAAACTAAATAGGTAGGGATACACGTTTAATATTCTTCTATTGGTATTCGGTAATGGTAATATGAAGCTTGAACAAAACGGCAGAATTTCCGGAAAAGAGTTATCGAATTAAGATATCAATATGAAAGGAAAGAAAATAGAGGAAACGTGGCAACATTTCTAAACATCAGAAAATTAAATGGAGAGGCAAGAAGAAATCACCTTGAAATTGACCTATTTTCTTTCATCGTAAACAACCGATATCGGGCCAGTGCTCCTGAACATCATCATAAGGGTCAAACAACACTACCCATCCTTCACAATGATTGTGATTCCTCGATCCGGAACCATTATAAAGCCGATGAGACATTTATCACCTATCTGCTAGAGCTATCATCGGAAATGCAATTGAAATTAAAATCTGGTTCGAGAGAGTTGTATCTCTGATCGATAAAAGGGAAGTAGTTATATCAGGAATCAATACATGAGTTTTGAAATTCAAAATTGATTTTAACCGGTGATAGGCTTGAGATTGATAAGAGTTTTTACCGAGATCGAAGAAGATAGGTAGTTTGTTTCTCCAACATTTTTGGGAGTTAGTTCGCAGAATGTGCATATTTTTATCCAATACGCAACGAATTTGAAAACTGGGATAACTGCATCAGTCAAGCAAGTAATTAAACAACATCGCACCGCCTTAAAACAGTAACCATAGACAACCTGCACCACCTTAATCTCATTACCATCAGATGAAATGATAAAACTACTTTTTATCCTAGGCCATTGAGGTAGCCAAAGATCAGGTTGGCTGTCGAAAGCGTCGCAGATTGTGGGATATGAAATTGGCCAATTGTGAGTATGAATTAATAGAATAGAAACAAAAAGTTGAAATTTCGGGCTGAGATTTTGGGTTAGTTCGATAACGGTGCTGGAGAAGCGGAGGAGGTTCTAAATTCAAACATAAAAAAATAGAGTACAACAATATACCCTGAAGTCGCATTGCAATTGCATTGGATAATAGATGCATGGCAGCCAGCATGTCACAATAAAAATCGTCAATTTACCACCCATGAATGCATTCACAATAAAAATGACTTACTGTGTTAAACGCTCACTAAATTCTACGTCTTGCTTGTCCTTATTCTCCTTCAGCATCTGCAGTTAACGTTTTCAACAAATAGAGAGCAGTGAGTCACGAAAAACAATAAAGAAAAAAACATCACACACGTATTTTAGCCAACGAAAACAACAAAGAAAAAAAATTAACATAGACACGTATTCTTTTAGAATCGACTTATTTTAGTGCAAAGCTTGTCAAATGTCAATACAACTTAACTCTCTTTAACATTGATCCAAAAAGGAGTGACACAATAGCTTCAGTTGCAAATGTGACCTTGAAATGAACCATAGACAGAAGATCAAGCCCAAATCAAATTTATGAAAAAGAACATGTGACACAAACCAAATCTTGATAAGCCTAATTTGTAGGCAAAGTCATACTTTAAAGAGCATGAATGCAGAACACACCATATAATCATCACCAAAACAGAACACATAACATAGTACTAAAGGGAGAAAATGCAAATAAAATAACAAAAAAACTTACTATTTCTCCATCTGTAACCAGGGGCGGATCTAAGAAGAGAGGAGGGGGGTCAAGCGCCCCCCCTTAGATCCGGAAAACACACTATTATGTATGTTGTGTATTTTTTTTGCCCCCCCTAAAAATTTACACTCGCCCATAGTATCGCCCCCCCTTACCCGGGATCCTGCGTCCGCCCCTGTCTGTAACAGGTTCAAAAAACGTTCTTGACTGCATAACTCTTTCATAAAGTTAGCAACTTTTGGATCAAGCTGACTATGCACAACAGCTACTGCTTTTTGCCTAAGCCCGAGACCGCCCTGTCTAATATAAACACCATCATTCTGAAAATCCCGATACACGATTCAATGAAAAATATATAATAAGAATCCATTGATATACGAAAAACAATCTTTTATAAAATGGAAATAGAAATGAATCATGGCTTAATGAAACTCAATGAAGAACAAAAAAATTGAGCAAAATAAGAAGAAAAAAAAACTACCTTAGGAAACGATCGGTGACGGAATTTGGCATTGTCGTAATGTACATCTTTCATAGAACACGGTAAATCGGCAGACATGATCAAAGTAGCTACCCGATTCAAGATTAGCTATCCGATTGACTTGAAAGAGAAATTTATTTTCTGCATCCAATAGAAAATTCAATGGTAATAACCGAAATCTAGAAGAAAATGAAAAGCATTGCCGGCTTAACTTACTATTTCTCCATCTTTAACAGGTTCAAAAAACGTTCTTGACTGCATAACACTTTCATAAAGTTAGCAACTTTTGGATCAAGATGACTATGCACAACAGCTACTGCTTTTTGCCTAAGCCCGAGACCTCCCTGTCTAACATAAACACCATCATTCTGAAAATCCCGATACACGATTCAACGAAAAATATATAATAAGAATCCATTGATATACGAAAAAAAATCTTTTACAAAATGGAAATAGAAATGAATCATGGCTTAATGAAACTCAATGAAGAACAAAAAAATTGAGCAAAATAAGAAGAAAAAAAAAACTACCTTAGGAAACGATCGGTGACGGAATTTGGCATTGTCGTAATGTGCATCTTTCATAGAACGCGGTAAATCGGCAGACATGATCAAATTAGCTACCCGATTCAAGATTAGCCATCCGATTGACTTGAAAGAGATTTATTTTTTGCATCCAATAGAAAATTCAATGGTAATAACTGAAATCTAGAAGAAAATGAAAAACATTGCCGGCTTTTAGGACCCCAGTTGATTCAATTTTGAAAGAATTTGCCCATTCTGACTGGTGGAGTTTATAGGTTGGTTGGAGGACAGGGCCGAAAATTCATGGGAGGAGTTAATCGCATCGTGGATGTGGATGGAAGTTGGCGGCGACATCAGAGAGGCAGGGAACGTGGGATGAGTTGTGAAAAAATAAAAAAATACCTTGAATATTATCTTAGCCGGGTCACGGAGCGGGTCGAATTAGTAAATTGTACTTTTTCACATGTATTAAGAAAGTGGTTAATTGTCATTAATTTTAATGGTAAAAGTCTTGAATACCCTTTGACTCTTATTAATGTAATAGTTGTAAAGTATGTGTATATATATATATATATATATAAAATAAATCGGGGGTAAAATGAAAAAAAAAATGTAATAAATGCTTAATTGGCATTTTAAATGGATTTATATTATAAGACAAATTGAAAAACTAAACGAATTTATATTTTGGGAAGAAGGTAGTATATATTTGATGAGCAACATGTTCGAATGGCTTAAAGAAAATTTGAAAATTAATTAATCTATGTAAAATAAATTGAATAATTATTTGATCTCTCATCTTTTTCATTTTTCTCTATTTGTTCATATGTTTTTCTCTGCACTTTTAATGCACCCCCCAAATTCAAAAAAAAAATTGCACCCCTCCCCCCCCCCCAAACAAAAAAAACATAATGAAAGCAATCATTACACTAACATTTGACCACCACGTATTAGCCAGTTAAAACCTCACCTTTCACGACACACCTTCACGCTTCACGTTTTTTTCTCGTGCTTGTGCACGCACCTTCACGCTTTTTCTTAGGTGAGTACACCCTCACATTTTTTAGCATTAGCATAACGTATACCACCATTAATTACATAGCATCCACCACCATCCAACTTTGACCACCCTATAATTACTAGAATCTCCACTACAAGACACATCTCACATTTTTAGAATTAGCATAAAGTATCTCAGCGTACCATTAATTAAATATCATCCACCACCATCCAAATGTGACCACTTTGGACTAGGAGGTTGTGGATAAAGTTTATTTAGGCGTTTTATTGATGTTGAAAGCAAGTATGTTGGAGTGTGTCATGTTAGCTTTTAAAACCATAACACCAAAACCCTCACCGTGCTCTATATCACTTGTGAACCGGCTCATACACAATGGAAAGTGGAACGTCAACCTTATGCAGGAGATCCTTTTAGCAGTAGATGTGGAGAATATCCAAGCAATCCCAATCAGTTGCACATGTAGAGCAGACAGAATAATATGGCAATTCACAAAACATGGAGTCTACACCGTGAAATCCGGTTACCAAATAGCGTTACAGCTGATGCAGGAAGAGAAATCGAGAGGAATGCAGAACACCTCGGGCTTAGACAGAGGTTCTCCACGCAAAGAATTTAAGGCTCTTTGGAAGGTAAACCAAACCCCAAAAATAAAGGTCTTTTTTTGGAAATGTTTGGTTAATGGGCTACCCACAGCATCTCTCCTTGCTAGAAGACTTGCAGGATATGACCTTATTTGCAAATTGTGTGGCCAAGAAGAAGAAAGTCTGGAGCATCTACTAATCCATTGTAAAAGAAGCCAAGAGGTATGGCGGCTCGCCCCCGTCTCTTGGAATGATTTCAACAACCGAAACATCAAGATTGCGGAGTGGTGGAAATCAATTTGTCATCTAACTGCATCAGTTCGAGGATCGGAACGGATTGGTATCACCCTTGCTCTCTTCTGGCAGATTTGGAAAGCAAGAAACACTTGGATTTTTCAACAGCATTCCGATTCAAGTCTAGAAATTGCTAATCGGGCTTCCATTGATTGGCAAGCCTTCTTAGATGCCCACACCCCTGCAAGATCAACTTCCCTCTGCGAACCAACATGCTCCTCCTCCCAACCGTTCCAGCTCCCCTTCAACAACTGATACCCTCTGCTTTGTAGATGCCGCTTGGTCCTCAGCTTCGGGTTCTGGCGGTTTTGGACAAATCATCATTAAGAATGGGTTGATTTTAGAAGCTCGTGGGAAGAGGCTTGATTATGTTCAATCGGCTGGTGCAGCAGAGGCTATGGCAATCAGAGAATCTCTCAGTTGGCTAAAAGATAGAGATATGCGGAACGTTTGCATCTTCTCTGATTGTTTAGGCCTAATTCAGAAAATAAATGATGGTGGGCCTGCTGATGTGGACCTGTGAATTATCTTGGATGATATTTGGGCTTTAGCGGATTGTTGTTCGGGTCTTAATTTTACTCGTATTCTAGAGAGGAAAAAAACTTATTAGATTTGCACAACGCCATTGCGTTTCTTAGTAAATTGAAAGGAGAGGTAGTTTGGACCGGTTCCTTTCCTTCGTGGCTGCTTCAAGCCGTTGTAAATGATGTTTTTTGATTTGGTATCAATGTAGTTTCCTTTCTTCGTAAATATATATATATATATATATATATATGTGAATACTAATAAAAATCCTGTGGTAAAAAATTATTAATAAAATACGTGAAGGATCATTAATTGAGATAAGTATCATTATCTTTTTATTTTAATAACCTAATGTGGATAAAAATTAGGATAACACTTTTTTTAGTGGTTTTTTTTTTATTTGACGAAGACGTTATGGATCATTAACGGTTTTTTATATACTTTTATTATTTTGTATCATTATCTTTTAATTTAATGCCATAAATCAATTAGTGAGATTCTGTGATTATTCGAAGGTTTTTAGATCTAAAATAACTAGTATGAAACCCGTGCGATGCACGAAAAACGTTACAATATTCCCACTGCGGGAGATCGAGGAAAATTTGGAAATTGAATTGGGGGTGTGCGATGCACGGAAAATATCATCAAAAACAAAATGAAGTAAATACTAAACATTTCAATAGATTTCTCATAAGCAAAAGGCAAATGCATTAAGAGACTTCTTAAAGAAATAACCCTCAAAAGAATGAATGAAGCATAAAGTGTTCCATAAAAATAAAAAAGAAGGAGTTATCGAGTTGTCATCGTACAATCCAAAAATGCATACACTTCAAGTATCTGAATTTTTTTATTTCGAATAATAAATAAAAAAAGAAATTTTTTGAATGAAAACTTTCAAGTTTCCCTTTATGTCAAACCTCTATACTATGAAAAAAGTGTCAAACCTTTATTCAGTGTGGAAATATATAACAATATATATGTAAGAGTATATTTGTACAGTTACGATATTTTCGGTCTAGGGTTTTTGGTGATCATCAGTATCTTATAAATACTGATTATTGTTAATATACGAATCATCTTTTTCCCAATTGTGTTGTGTTTAACATGGTATCGGAGCCTCTCTAGATAAGAGAAAACCCTATTCCTTTTTTTTATTTTCTTCGACAAACACCAAAAAAAAAAAAAAACAAATTAAAACAACAACAGCAAAAGCAAACAGTCAGCCGGTGTTCTTCTTTGGACTCTGCCATGGCTGCCGATGGTGAAGCTTCTGTTGTCAAAACCTCTACTCGCTATGAGCCGTTTTCAGCCTACTATCTCCACCCTAGTGAAGGGACCGGAGCCGTTATCAGTCCCGTTCTGTTGAAGGGAGACAATTACGACGAATGGTATCGTTCGGTTCGTAATAACTTACGTGCCAAGAACAAACTTGGCTTTATTGATGGCAAGATTCCGGTGCCGGATTCGAAATCGCCAGATTACGATCAGTGGGGTATTGTCAACTCTATGCTCGTGGCTTGGATTGTTAATACATTGGATTCTTCAATCCGATCAGCTGTTCGATATCCTGATAACGTCAAGGATTTGTGGGACGATTTACGTGATCGTTACTCCCTCGCCAATGGACCTCGGATTCTCGAACTGAAATCACAGCTTGCCGACTGTAAGCAGCGGGGGCGTCCTGTTGCAGTCTATTACGCCGACCTCCGGCGCCTTCAAGATGAATTGGTGGGTCACACCAAATTGCCAACCTGTACTTGTTCAGCCTCAGCCGAATATGCTCAACTCCAGGAAGATGAATTTTTGCACCAATTCTGTATGGGTTTGGATCCTAAAAGATTCGGCAGCTGTGTCTCCACTTTGTTGATGATGGACCCAATGCCTTCCCTTAATGTTGCCTATGCAAAAATTGTGGCTGAGAAACGCAAACAGCTCGTTTCCGAACCTCGTGATTCTGTCGCCCGATGCGATCGGCCGGCTTGCACGCTCGATGGTCATTAACGGCAAAGCCGCCGGACACGCGGTGATGATTCTCGCCTCGTGACTTCACCGTGGTCGCTCCGGCCATGACAAGAGAGCACTGTTTGAAGTTGATTGGGTACCGGATTGGTACACGGGTCCGAAAAATAGCGGCGGCACCGTGGTGGCCGGGGTGGTGGGACGCAATTCGGCCGTGGTGGAGGCGTGGTGGCCGGAACGGTGGACGAAATTTTGCAGGTACTATGGGCAGCCACCGTTCCACCAATGAGCGGCAACTCGGTGATGGTGATCGTTCTCTTGCCCCGACTTTGTCCGACGATCAATGGACACAACTTCTCTCGGCTTTAAAAAATGTTAAGCCTTCCTCCGCTGAAAAATTGTCTGGTATGTCCCGTTCCAATGATTGGTTAATTGATACTGGTGCTTCTAATCACATGTCCGGTAATCTTTCGTTATTTACAAATTTGCAAAATATATCATCCCCGGTTGGGTTGCCCAATGGGCAAAGTACTATTGCCACACGATCCGGCAATGTGGCTTTGACTCCAGATTTAATTTTGGATAATGTTCTTTATGTTCCGGACCTCGTTTGTAATTTATTGTCCGTGTCTCAATTGCTCGAAACCCGCAAGTATTTTGTTATCTTCACTAATAAGTTGTGTATTATACAGGACCATACTTTGAGGAACCTGATTGGAGCGGGGCTGCAGTGTAATAGGGTCTATCATTTTCAGTCCGTGTGCTCTTCAGATATTCGAGTTAATAAAGTTGTTGCGGTTGATACTCATTTGTTATGGCATAGACGTTTAGGGCATCCTTCGATGTCCGTGGTATCTTCATTATCTGGCATTCCTAGTCTTAATAATTCAAATAAAGTTTGTGACGTTGATTGTTCTATTTGTTTTAAGAGTAAACAGCCTCGTGCTTCATTTCCCTTGAGTTTTAATAAAGCCGCGGATTTATTTGATTTAGTCCATTGTGATATATGGGGGCCTTACAAGTTTCCTTCCAGTTGTGATGCTCGTTATTTTCTTACTCTTGTTGATGATTGTTCTCGTGCCACGTGGGTTTATTTATTAACTGGCAAGCATGAAGTCCGCCAATTAATTGAAAGTTTTTATACAATGGTCAAACGCCAGTTTGACAAACGGATTAAGTGTTTTCGCAGCGATAATGGCCTGGAATTTTTGAGTTTAGCATCGTTTTTTGCCTCCAAGGGTATTTTGCATCAAACTTCTTGTGTTGATACAGCGCAACAAAATGGACGTGTTGAACGTAAGCATAGGCACATTCTTAATGTCGCCCGCGCCCTACGTTTTCAAGCAAAATTGCCTTAATATTTTTGGGGCGAATGCGTCCTTACTGCAGTTCATTTGATTAATCTGACCCCTACTCGACTTTTACATGGTAAAACTCCATATGAATTTTTATATGGTCGTCCTCCCTCTTATGATAACATCCGGGTATTTGGGTGTTGATGCTATGCCGCTATTCGTCCTCGAGCCCAAGATAAATTTGATTCTCGGTCTCGCCGGTGTATGTTTATTGGTTATCCCTACGGTCAGAAGGGCTGGCGGCTTTATGATCTTGAAGCTCGTGAATTTTTTGTTAGTCGTGACGTTGATTTTTTTGAGGATCAATTTCCGTTCATTGACACCCTCCCTGACCGTGATCGCCTACAATGGGACCGTTATTTTAGTCAGCCACCCTTATGGGACGATTCTGATGATTTTTTTGATACTGAGCCTCTACCTCCGGATACAACTACTTCGCCCCCCCCCGAACCCTTCGTCCCCCTTAAGGGGGCGTGTGGACGAGCCAAGTTCTTCTTCGGATGGCGGAGTGCCTATTTATGATACTTTGGGCCGAGGTCAACGTTTGAAAATCCCTTCCACAAAGCTTCGGGATTATGTTACTCACACGATTGTTCGGCATAACGAAGACCCCACCCCATTACCTGCTTCCTCGTCTTCCGCGGGCTCCTCAGGTACGCCTTTTGACATAGCTTGTTGTGTTGATTATAATAAATTTTCTGCTCGCCACCAGTGTTTTTTGACAGCTATTACTAAAGGCCGCGAACCCGCAACGTTTCGTGAAGCTGTTTTGTTGCCCGGTTGGCGTCGGGCTATGCAGGAGGAGATTGATGCTTTGGAACGTAATGAGACCTGGTCTCTGGAGGTTCTTCCTCCTGGTAAACGTGCTATTGGTTGTGGTTGGGTGTATAAAATTAAATACACCTCCATTGGTGATGTGGAGCGTCTTAAAGCTCGACTCGTTGTTCGTGGAAATAGACAGGTCGCAGGAGTCGATTATAATGAGACCTTTGCTCCAGTGGCTAAAATGGGGACTGTTCGTGTTTTTCTGTCTGTTGCGGCGGCTCGTAATTGGGAACTTCATCAGATGGATGTTCATAACGCCTTCCTGCATGGTGATTTAACTGAGGAAGTCTACATGCAACTTCCTCCTGGGTATCGTGCCTCCTCTCCTAACACTGTGTGTCGATTACGTAAATCCCTATATGGTTTGAAGCAGGCTCCTCGGCAATGGTTTGCCAAGCTTTCTGCTGCGTTGACGACTTTTGGTTTTGTTCAGTCCTATGCGGATTATTCACTATTTACTTATAATCGGGATGGTGTTTCTCTTCATGTTTTGGTTTATGTTGACGACTTGATTATTTGCGGTTCTTCTCGCGATATGCTTGTTCGCTTGCAGCGATACCTCGCTCTTGCTTTCATATGAAAGATTTGGGCCCTTTGAAATATTTTCTCGGCATCGAAGTGGCACGCGGACCGAGGTATCTTTCTCTCGGCGCAAGTATCGTTGGATATTTCGATGAAGGCGGCATGTTGGGTTGCAAACCCATTGACACGCCTATGGAGCAAAATCATCGTCTCGCCTCTGCTACTGGTCAGCCATTTCCCCATCCCGATCAGTACCGCAGACTTGTGGGCCGTTTGGTTTACTTGTCTGTTACTCGTCCTGAGTTGAGTTACTCCGTGCATACTCTTGCCCAGTTTTTGAGTGATCCGCAGGTCCCGCATTGGGAGGCTGCAGTACGTGTTTTGCGCTTCTTGAAGGGGAGTCCTGGACAAGGTATTCATTACATACCGCCGATGATTTGTCCTTGACTGCTTTCTGTGATAGTGATTGGGCCGCTTGCCCTTTGACTCGGCGTTCTGTCACTGGTTATTTGGTATTTTTGGGTCGTTCCCCAGTCTCTTGGAAGACCAAGAAGCAGCCTACGGTATCCCGTTCGTCTGCTGAGGCTGAGTATCGTTCTATGGCGGTTGCCACATGTGAGCTTAAATGGCTCAAGTCCTTGTTATCTTCTCTTGGTGTTTTGCATCCTCAGCCTATGCGGTTGTTTTGCGATAGTCAGTCGGCGCTTCATGTAGCAAAGAATCCTGTCTTTCATGATCGTACCAAGCACATCGAAGTTGACTGTCATTTCGTTCGTGATGAATTATTATCCGGCAATTTAGCGCCATCTTATGTTCCTACTACGCTTTTGATTGGCGACATTTTGACAAAGGCTCTCGGCGAGCAACAATTTCGTTTTCTCTTAGCAAGCAAGTTGGGCATTTGTGATTTTACGTCTTTCCAACTCGAGAGCGCGTGTGAAATATATAACAATATATATGTAAGAGTATATTTGTACAGTTACGATATTTTCGGTCTAGGGTTTTTTTGGTGATCATTGTACTATAAATACTTGACTATTGTTAATATACGAATCATCTTTTTCCCAATTGTGTTGTGTTTAACATTCAGTGTCAACATCAAGAATAATGGCTTTGATTACTTCTTCACTGTTTGCATGAGCATCATGGGTATCAGGTAAAGCATTTCTCAGCTCATCAATTTCTATGTATCCACTTTGATTTTTATCGAAGAAATCAAAGGCATTCCGGAGGTGTTCATCATTTCCCAATTTTTTTAGTTGAGCAGAAATCGCTACAAACTCCCCGTAGTTTAGATATCCGTCCTTATCGACATCACCCTCTCAAAGGTATACCCATATGTTTAGGAGAAATGTAAATCAAATACATATATAGAGCTGCAAATCGATAGGCGAAAAGAAAGGGAAGAAGCAAAGCCATACCGATGAAATTCCGCTGCAATCTTTACTCAAAAATGAAAATCCCATATAACCCGTATGTGTTTCTATACATCAGCTCGTCTTCAATGTCGTATGTGTTTCTATACATCAACTCGTCTTCAATGTCTCCATCGCGGAATTCTTTCTCTCAACGTCCCTGATAATAATAATAATAATAATAATAATAATAATAATAATAATTAATGTCCATGTGCAATGAGGAATTGGAAATCAATACCCGTCGATGAAAAGCCTAACTTCATGTCTTCATCAACAATGTATCTCACTTGATTGCTCATTCGGCTAATAAGGTTTTTGACTCTGAAATTCAATGAAAACGATTAATTTAAAAAAATCTTATAGAGATGTAAAATGTAAAATAAGCAAAACGTAAACAAATAATCTGAAACTCATACTCGAAATATCAATAAGCAACAAAAAGAAACGGGTGTACAGACGACAGGTTCAAATTGCAGAGCTCCAGAACTGTCTTAGTATTATCAGCATCTTTCCTCCAGATTGCCCAAACAAATGGGACCATTTCCCCGAAAACAACAAACGACATTCACTGAATAAAGGGAAAAAAAGTATTTTAAAAAAAATGTCAACATCCGAGAAGAAGAAAAACCTGGTAAAAACAGCAATTAAAAAAAACCAAACCCGAAAACAACAAACGACATTCACTGAATACCGGGAAAAAAAGAATTTAAAAAAGAATGACAACATCCGAGAAGAAGAAAAGCCTTTTAAAAACAGCAAATAAAAATATATATATATATATATTCAGAACTGACAATAAGCATACCGATAGAAAGGAAGAAAGAGCCTGGCTGAGAGGAGTAAATTGCATAGATTTGCCGCCTTAATGATGGATTCTATTTACTGCATATCAAAATTTCATGGTCATGGACCGAAATAAGCAAACAAATGGAAAAAAAACTAATTTATCAGTTTCAAAAGTTCTAGAAAACTATAGGCTTTAAATACAAAGAGATTATACCGATTCAATTAGCTAAATGAAAATGGCAAAGCGAATTTTGTGGTGGATCGTGTGAGAGTTATTGGGAAGAAACAGAGGTATTGAGGAGACGGTTAGCTCATCAGACGTACGGAAGAGTGGTGGGGAGAGGGGGAATTATGGAAGAGTGGTGGGGAGAGGGGGAATGGGAGTGGGCAGTTCGGAAGTTTTTTTTTTTTTTTTTTCCACTTCTTCCGGGATTGGGTCGGGTCAATTGGGAAAAACGGCCTTTTTCCATAATATGATGTTTTTTAAATGGAAAACTTGTCAAAATACACAAAGTAAAACAGTAAAACATTTTTATAGTTTAATTTTCTAAAATGAGGAAGTCCCTCGACTGGTGAAGAAAATCACCTGACTGTTAAGAGGCCCTTTAGGAATATCAACTAAATTTCCAGCAATGACCACTTGAACTATTTCAGCAGCAATACTGCTGGCTCCTGTGAAGTACATTCAGTTGATCATGGAAGGTGTCAGCGGCATGACCAAGTCAGGAGATCCATGCTAGAGGATAAGGGACAGTGGCATAAACTTGAAAAAGAAAATGAGTGATTGATTCTTTTTGACATGCAGACAAATAGATACAAAATGAATTGAAAATAAAGAAAATACCCTGCATAATATTAGGACACCGAACCCAAATGTCTTCTAATTGGTCAGGAGGTAGAGCTTTATGTTTATGTACACTAATTACTTGAGCTTCTTCAACTCCTAGAAGAAGCCAACCTGTTGAACCGGAGTGCCTAAAATAAGCAGCAACAACAGCAACAAAAAAAAAGGAACATCTAAAAACAAAGCTTACAACACCAGTGAACATCAGCAAACACTAAAAGCACTAAAAAAATAGCAGATCATATCTACTCGTAGACTTACTCTCCCTGCATATCTCTACTATTGATTCAGATTAAGAGTGGGAAGCCTTAAGAAATAAGAACAGATTTAAGTAGAATTAAAACCGTATTAGCACCTGAAGAACCTCAGCAACTGCTTCTTCGGGAAATGTCAAAACTCCTCGTAAGCAAACCTAGAAAATTAAACAGAATTAGAAAATGTAGCACATGATCCATCGGGGTATGTATTTGATGGAAACTTCAGCCCCCTCATTTCATTCAACATACTGAATTTATCCCCTTATATGTTGGGGTAATTGTAGATACCTGACCAAATGAGACCGAAAAGAAAATAGATCAGGATTTGACGATTCGTAAGCCTCTCACCTTCTACAGCAGTTAAAAATGAATTTCGTGATATCGCTTGAATCACACCGACCTGTCATCATGGACAATTGCCTCAAAGCATTCAAACGATTGAACAATTATACAGCTGGGGTTGTTTTCAGGTTTGATCACTTCACCTATAACATTAATTAATTCTCAAACGCATTATATATATCTAGTTTTAATATTTCTGTTTTTGAATTTGGTATAGACCAAATACCACGGAATTCCAAATTCTTACCTTGATAAAGTAAGGAGTGTAGCAAGGCAGTAATAACAATTTCCCACTGCACAAACAAACAGATATAGAATAAAGACCAAGCAATGAAATTAACTCCCTCATATACCCTAGAATGTCGTACCATTGGGAAAATATGCACCCAAGCAATGAGCAAATAGCGATTGTACTCTGAAGAAATCAATCTGAAACAAATGCATTACCATCATCAATAAAAAAAAAAAGAATAACAGCGACTGAACTCTGAAGATGCAAAATGAGGGAAAAAAAATCGAATCTTGAAGCAGAGATGCGGACATGATCTTCAACGGGGCCTTAAAAAATCCTCAACTCAAAAAACAAAATCACCTCGTGGGTAAGAAATTCAGGACGGATGCCATTGGTATTGCTGACATCAACATACATCGTCATCCTCCGACTCAAAATCCACTCCGTCAACCTCCGGAATCGCTGCCCAAATTATGTCTCACGAAGCCACTGATACAAAATTGGTGCTTCCTCGTTTCGATGACTTTTGAAAGGGCATTGCAAGTAAATGTAGATGAGTATGATCAGAGTGAGAATCCAATAATTTGCAATGGATTTTAGGAGTTGTGGTTTGCGATTTTTTGGGCAGACCGTGAGGAGTTGTTCATTGCTTTGTGGAAGTTGCAGAGCAGTTTGGAAGGTGAGGGGAACGTGGGGAGTGGAGGTGTTTTTATTATTTTTTTCGTCTTTTTTTTTCCTTCAAGTGTATTGAAAAACCAGGTATGGGTCGGGTCAATCAGTCAAAATGGGTAATTAGACGGTTATTTTCTTAAAAATATAATATAAGATTTGTTTCATTCATGATACAAATAAATTTTATCGTAGGATCATATTATCGATTTACTTCTTAGTTTATAGTATTTGATTGTGGAAACTCCCGTGCATGTGCATTTCAATTAGTTGTCACCATAATTTGATTCCCACTCAGAGTGAGAGTGGGCCACTCTCATTCATTATTTCCGATAATTTGATTTTTATCATGAAAAGTAGACTTTTGTAATTCAATTGTCTCCACTACTCATTCATTATTTAAAACGGGAAACCCTGATAATTTGATGAGAGTTTTTATCAGGATGAAAAAGAGTGAAGATCCAAATTATTTGAGTTTGAGTGGAAGAATGAGAACTCTAGATCTATTGTTGAAGTGATCGATATTTTCTGAATATTTTTATTCAGGCGCTTTTTTTTTTTTGTAATTTTTATAAATGTTATTGTTTAGATTTTTAATCGTAAACACTTCTTATTTGACTGGTTTTTTTTTTCTTTCCCAACTACTTGTATTTTTTATTAAAAGCTTCATATTGTTTTTTTTTTCGCAGATTATCTTATTTATTATTTTTTCCCGGGTTATTTTACGGGTTTTGTTAAAAACGGAAACCCTGCGAAAAATTAAATAACATCTCTCATAAAAAATCATAAAGAAAACTAAAATGATATATGAGAGTCTTTTAAGAATAATCATAAGTTGACACAATGAAATACTGTATAAATTTTTAAAAACGATATCACAAACATATGTTCAACAAAGATTAATCTTGGTGAAAGGAAAAAAAAGAAGATAAATAGAAACCGTTGGCAAATAAAAGCCATGAAGATGAAATTGAGGGTCCCAAAATTTAGTCAATAATGCAAGCAAGTTCTTGACAAAATGACTCCCTGCACTTTCAACCTGTCCAAATTGTCACTATCATATGTTAGTAAAATAGTTACATGTGAATGCGAAAAGCACTGTACATTTCTATAGATATATCTAAATATCTAATAGGAATGACTAAACAACACTAATAGGGTAGAGGGTCTCACATGTTTTCTATAGTTCTCAAAGATGGAACCTCAACAAATAGCTACACAACTAAACAGTGAAATTGCCATAATGAGGCGAAAACAATATACAAACATCTTACAAAGAAAGTGTTACTACCTTATAGCTTGCGCATCAGAGTGCCTTTTTAGTACCATGCAAACAAAAATTACAGAAGTAAAAAATTGAACATTCACAAATTCATGTTAAGTGAAACCTTAAATTCTATAGTGAATGCTTAATGAATTTTAGTTCAGAAATTTTTATTTGATAATCTATGACAAAAGTTAGCCATTTACACAAAAGTTACCATTATGCATCACTGCAGAAAAATTGTTGTGCACTGCTAAGCATTGAAACCCAAAATACTTAGAATGGTACTGGCAAACTAACACCACACTTTTACACGACTGATTGAAATAAAGGGCTATCTTTTGCCTGTAAATAGATAGACTCCTATCTCAAATTGACAAAAATGCAATTCTGCTTCTGTGTTGGAATTTATGCAAATGGAACAATCCCAAATCCCCAATAACCAAATATGCCACAAATGAATGTAATAAAAATATGAAAAAAAAAAATGAGGTATAAAACTTAGTAGTATGGACAAACCTACAATTCTTTTTTAAAAACCTATTGTTGTCGCTTAAAACGTTTTGTGACTGCCCCAGAAGCTATCAAGTGAGATACCTGTCAATTACAAAAGTCGAGAAAGAAGACATTATGGTTGTATACCATGTGATTAATAAATTACATTGTGTACTTTCAAAACAAACGATTAAGATACACCATGCAAGTTTTGTCAAATCATAAACTTGAATTAAGATTTGATCCTAGGAAAGAAAGTTGAGCAATTAACATAAAACCATCAAAACTTTGAGGCAGCCGCACAAAATCATATAAAAAGGGAAATAGGTAAAAATAGCATATTGCACTCCTTGGTTTTACTAAATAAACATGTCAAACATCATTGAAGAGGATACAAAAAAAGATATTTCTCAGTCAGCTCGTGCACAAATTCATGGGGGGATAAAAAATGATGTTTGTGAACAACTGCATACTATTCATCTCTTTAGTCGATCTGAAGGAAGCCACCGTGTATCTCAGCATTTTACGGTTACGTACATTGGAATCCAATGATTGTGAACTCAGGAAAATTTGGGCGTATTCATTTAAAAAAAATTGTAGTTGATACCAAATGCAGGTTAATTTATCAATAAAAACAGTTGCTATAATCAAGTGAAACTACATTTAAATTGCATAATAGTGCGAATTTCCCAATAATGCAATAAACTCGAAGTGAACCAACAGTAAATAAAGTAATGAACATTGCAAGATAAATGTATAGCATGCATTCAAAGGAAGAAAAGCTATAAAAAAAAACGTCTTCACGTCTAATCTCGGTGAGAGAATGCTACCTTATATCAGTTAATTAAGTGAAAGTGCACTAATAGTGATAAATGAACCTTGTAAAGATAAATGTTTAGCATGCTTTCAGTGTAATAAAAGTTTTAATTGACACAAACAACGAACTCAGTGAAAAATTCTGGCTTACACCAGGTAATTAAGTGAAACTACACTAATATATATAAGTGAACCTTGTTGATCGTATAGATAAGGTTCAAGTACCAATATTTTCAAAACAAATTTGATAATAAAGTTTTGGAAACAGGTGAAACATGAGTAGAGCTAAACCGATAATCGAAATGAAATGCCGACAAATTTTTCGTTTGAGCATTGAATGGAGGGTTTGTGAAGGAAAACAAAACACAGATTTGCTTACCAAATCAGCCAAAATACTTACTAAATCAGCCGATTAAAAAAAAGTCCAATTGTTTCCACAATTTATCAATGCTCCCTAAAAAGTTCTTTGAGGGTTGAGAGTAAATGCAAGAGGAAAAAACGATGAGCATAGTCTCAAAAGAGTCGGGAAGAATATTACCTTTGTTGTGGGCGCTGCAGAAAAGTAATGATTATCTTTAGCAATCCGAAAACAAAATGCCAAACTGATAGCAGGAGGAACAAAAACGACAAAGACTCCATCGCCATCCCTCAACCACATATAGCACACAACATATTTGCAAACTCTTCCTGCAGATTTTAGTAAAAACTAAACCAAGCGGACAAAAGAGTAGCATAAATGCATTTTTAGACCATATTCAAATTACATTATTACATTACACCAAAACAGTTCATTTAACATCTCAAACCAAATATTATCTTCGTTCCACTTAATTGGTTGTCATATTTGCAGCGATGGAATCAACATTCCAAGCATCCCATTTTAGGTTCACAGTTGCAATTATCACTACCACCCAAACAAAGTGAAACTATTGACGTGCAATGTCAGATTTGTTAATCATTTACTAAACAATTGCTCCTTTTCGGTCCTTTGTTTCTAATCTTCACAAATTCCCTTAATTGAACCCAAGTGACTATGTGATAATGTAAACTGGCCTACCATTTTAAAGATTCAACTATTAATTAGGAAGTTACATCGACAAAATTCTATGAAGCAATGTTTTTAAAAAAAATTTAAATCATGCCAAAGAGCATACCTTTCACGGTTGCTGGTCATTCGTACAAAGGAATAAAAAATGCAGAAAAATCGACAATGAAATACAAAAATCAACTTTGAAAACATGGAAATCTTCACTTAAACCTGTAAATATGTATAAAAAATGAAGAATTATTTTGAATAATTGATAGCTCAGCCTAAAAAATATCAATCAAACCGGAAAATAAACCAAGGCTCCAATTTTGATATCATAGACTTGATGTGAAAATGAATGTTGGAAGTGTTGCTAAGGGCGAAAAAAAGGTAATGAAGAGCGTACTTTATTTAGGTGTGCCAGTAGGTTTTGGGAAGTCTGAGAAAGAGAATTTTGAAGAAAAATGCGAACTGGAAGCAGCAGACCAATTTGTATTTGGTCGATCCTTTCCGGGAGAGAGAAACTGCAGCTTGGTTTGCAAACTATTTAGCATAATCAAAAGCAGATGAATGGCAAGAAAATGCTAAGTCCTCCAGACTCGATATTTTGCAGACTTTTACAGCCGCAACGTACTGTAGACGTTTGCTGCATGAACCATGTACATTTTGAACAATACAAATTTAGTGGAGAGAACTATTATAGGTAGCTACAGACATATTTTCAGAAAGAAACAAAGAAACGCAATCCTCATGGTTTATACAGCTGATTAAAAAAAGTTAAACACCGACTTTAATGCATATAAAGAAATAATGAAAATCCACATCAAGTAGCAGTAAATATGATTGAAACTGAGGATGATAAAATAGAAAAAGTAAATGCCTTCATTACCAGTATTTCTTTCAAGGGTCTGAAATCAAACCCTAGGGCTTCAATAGAGGAAGCAAAGCAATTCCTTACTATGGATAGCTGAAGAATCCCGAAGCAGACGGAGAACTTTCAGGTCGGTCCCAAATCACTCAAAACAAAATACAATTAATAGATAAAAAAGGCAAAGCAATACAACGACACCTAAAATCTGGCCTGAGACTCGGTCAAGTAACATTAGCATAAAACTTGTCAATCCACGATGCCTAATTCTCCCATGTAGGAAAAAACAAATGACAAATTCATGATTTTGCATATAACTGCAATCACAAAATTGAAAATTTGAAAGGTCTTACTAAAACCTGTAAGCACACAGATTGAATTAAAAAAACTATCATTTTTACTTTATGCACTCAAAATAAATTAAAATAATTTATAGCTTACCGTTACTATCCATACAAAAAGAGAATTCGATTGAGGAGTCCGAAATTCCAGATTCAGTAGATACGGACGCTGCAAAAACCGAAAGCACGAAAGAAGCAAATTAGAAACCTTAGAGGGCTTCAATAGAGGAAGCAAAGCAATTCCTTACTATATATGGATAGCTAAAGAATCCTGAAGCAGACGGAGAACTTTCAGGTCGGTCCCAAATCACTCAAAACAAAATACAATTAATGGATAAAAGCCAAAGCAATACAACGGCACCTAAAATTTGGCCGAGACTCAGTCAAGTAACATTAGCATAAACTTGTCAATCCACGATGCCTAATTCTCCCATGTAGTCAAAAGAAAATGACAAATTCACGATTTTTTCATATAACTGCAATCACAATATTGATAATTCTCTCAACTCTCAACTTTCAACTATTCAAATTGAATTTGGTATTGAGGGCAAAGAAGCGAGAAAGTGACAGAATAGAATATGGCAAAAATTAAGAAAGAAAATATATTTAATTAATAAACAACAATGAAATATACCTACCAATGAGTTTGCCGATTGAGTGAGTAAGAACTGGAGCGAGCCCCAATCAATAAGTCCACGAATCGACACCGAAAGACCTAATTTCCTACATGATAATCGGCCCTAATTAAGAAAAATTGGTGTGAAATAAAATAAAAGAAGGAAATTAAAATTAGAGAGGAATACAGAGATTTTGAGGAGAAGAGAGTGCAGAGATTTGGAATTTAGGCTGAATGCGTTTTGCTTGCCATGAATTTCGGCTGAAGCAATTATTTTTTGCCAATGATTCTCGGCAGAAGCATTGAGCCCTATTGATACGGGTCCGTGTTCATGGAAATAGCACATGTAGGCCTCCCATATAGGCCTCAGATGTGATTTATTTAACCCCAACTCCGTATGTTGCGTTCTTTCGAATACTGATTTCTGGAATTTCCGGCGTTTTTGCACCCCTACTCCAGTCGGCAGCGGCAGTGGAATGCTTTTCTAACTTCATGTGTCTTTTTACCCTATTTTGATAGAGGGACTGAATCATGGGAGTGGGAGATGAAAGGGTCGTGGAGGACTGGAAGTGCTTGAGGGAGAGATTTTATTTTTGTCAATGTATGACCGTGAAGTTTGCAACGGAGTAGGGTTTAAATTTTTAAATCCGGGTTTGGGTCAAGCGATTGAGGAAGCGAAATTTAAATTCTCACGTGTATATATTATTTACTGTTTAAACTCCGTCTGTAATGACGAGTTATTTAATTTATGAAAAAACAATAAATTTGGAAATTCAACGTAAATATATGATTAATGTTGACATTCTCAAACATATCAAATGAAAATCATTACATATTAGCAGTATCATATATCCAATAAATCATTAAAATATAAGACAACGATTGGTATGATGTACATACACCACAATGTCAAATTACTGAACCACCACATGCCTCTTCCACCCCATTACCAAAGCCCCACCTCAAATTATCTTTTCACCAAAATACATCCAAGCCCTTTACTTGCAAACATGCCCTGGCATGAATATGGTACACCAATGCAATCAACTTCCGAACTTTAATTACTTTTTGACCCTACAAAAATAATGAACATTTAAACATCAAGTTGATTTCAATAAACTCAACAACTAAGAGATGGTTACATTCTCCTATGGTTCAATAAATTTAAACAGATGTATTTAAAGCAAACTAAGATGTATTGGTCGAATGTAAACACAAAAAAACAGGTATCGGTTGAAGGATCGTTTTCCACTATGAATAAATAAAACGATTGTTTTTCAAAAAAAACAAAAAAAAAAAACAGGTATCGGTTGAAGCTAAAGCAACAATGAAAACTTTAATACACATTCTTTTAGAATTAATACTACATTTTTAAAAAAAGAGAAAACATGTATTTTAGGTTAATGGATGAAAAAGACCACCACCACACACCCCCCCCCCCCCAAAAAAAAAGTAAAATAAAACCTTGCATTCATGTGAAAAAGAGAGTAACTGAGAATATTTCGCATTAAATTCCATAAATGTAAGAATATTTGATATTATTGAGATGGCTAATATATAGAGATGTATTTAAAGTGAGAATATTCCTCATTAGATGGCATAAACCCGCAAAAAGAAAACTGGACAAAATTAATTAAAAATTTATAATTAAAAAACAATGTAATGTTAAAGAAATTGAATTTGGTTATTTTTCACATTAATGTAATTTAAGAATATTTGGTATTAATTTGGATGGCTACTATGTAGGAAATGATTGAGTAACTTAAATGTTAAATATTATAATGTAATGCCAAAATATTTCGCATTAAATTCTATAAATGTAAGAATTTGACATTAATTGGGGTGACTAATTTATAGGGATGTATTTAACGTGAGAATATTTCTCAATAGATGTCATTACCCGCAAAATGAAAACTGGACAAAATTAATTAAAAAACTATAATGAAAAAATCGATGAACTGTTAATTTTTTTTTCTGAATTTGGTTACTTTTCACATTATAATGTAATTTAAGAATATTTGGTATTAATTATGATGACTTATTTGTAGGAAATGATTATTTCGGTTTATCAGTATCTTAAATATCAGATTTTATAATTTAATGCAAAAATATTTTGCATTAAATTCCATAAATGTAAGAATATTTGATATTAATTGAGATTGCTAATATATAGGGATGTATTTAATGTGTGGATATTCCTCATTTGATGGTATAAACCCGCAAAAGGAAAACTGGGCAAAATTAATTAAATTATAATTAAAAAAAACGATGTAATGTTAAAAAAAATTGAATTCGGTTATTTTTCACATTATAATGTAAGTTAAGAATATTTGGTATTAATTCATCTCAAATATTATAATTTAATGCCAAAATATTTCTCATTAAATTCCATATATGGAAGAATATTTGACATTAATTAAGGTGACTAATTTATAAGGATGTATTTAGTGTGAGAATATTTATAGGAAATGATTATTGCGTCTTAAATTTCAGATATTATAATTTAATGCAAATTTTTTCGCATTAAATTCCATAATTGTTGGAATATTTGACATTAATTGGGTGGCTAATGAATGTATTTAGTGTGAGAATATTTGTATGAAATGATTATTTTATTTTATCATTAACTTAAATACACAATTAAAAAAAAGGTTAAAGGTTGTAAAGGACTGTTTTTTATCTAAAATGAGGAAAGACAAAAAAAAGATAGTGGTCGAGAAGGACAAAAGCGCTCATTTATTATGTGTTACTACATTCTTCTACAACCAAACGTAGTAGTAACATGTATGCGTAGTAGAACACGCGCTTTTGTCTTTCAACCATTATTTTTTTCTTGTCCTTTTTCTCATTTTATCTTTTTTCATTCTTCCTACCTCGAATTTCTTTAAAAATTGTTAGAATAATATTCCGAACTCTTCTTAAGGAAGATTAAACGACATATCGGGATACTAAATTGCAAGTTTGTAAAAGAAGTAAAATAACAATGTCAAAAAAAAAGTAAAGGAACAAACTGTTGTCTCCGATCGATAAGCTAATCCCTTTGATTGGAAAATATAATCCTCGGAATCTCATTATTTCGCATCAAGTAAGCTTACAGTAATTCAGGACTTCGAAATGAGAAAAATAGACAATGATAAGCTAAGCTGTAGGTGAACTACCAATTAATTGAACCCAAAGATAGTTCTTTGCCTGCAGATGCGCCTTTAGTGGATTTCTTTTTCCTACATTTCACAAACATGTAGTTGATTTAGGAAAATTTTTGAAACAATAAATTTTAAATTACTGGGAATTAGTACCCTCCAAAAACTTTCCAAAATCCATCGGCCAACTTCGTAAACGTGAATACAAATCCTAAAATTAGTACCCTCCAAATACTTTCTAATGTATGGTACCTGACATCAATTCCACCACCTCCACTACACTCCGTAGCCCTCACAAAGATCCCCATATTTTCGGATATGAGATTTTGGTCACATGCTAAGGCTGCGTTTTCCTCAGCCTTCTTTTTACGAAAGGGGAATGATGCAACCATCATGAACAATTCCAGACATAAATCGTTGTGACAAAAAAAATCTACCTCAATTTTGAAAGCTGAAACATTGCAGACATATGAAATACAAACCGGAATGGATGAATGTTGGATTGTTGCATTTTCATATTTCTGAAAGAATCAGCACAACCCAAAAAATCGAGTCACCAAAAGAGTAATGAGAGTGAAACAAAAAAAAAACCCTCGTTAAAAACCAAAAAATTCCGAAAAAAATTACCGCAAAGTCAGATGTTGTCATCATTTATACTAACCGGAAATGATCACCATTTAGTATCCTCAATGCAAAGCTTCGCCCTCATATGATGTGCAGAAAATATGTGCAAAGCCAACCATAATTCTGAATGTACCGAACCAAAGTTCTGGCATTTAGAAATCAAACAAAATAAAAAGATGGCCAATAAAAAATCAAACAAAATAGAAAGGATGACTAATAAAAATTAAAGTTTACCGTAATTATGCAATAGTGATAATGAAACCATAGGGGAAATAAAAGCAAATGGGTTTACCTTCATAATCAGCTGACCCAATGAGCATAATTACATATTTGAAACATATTGAACCGATTTTGACCAGAAAGACCTACCAGGATGACCGTAATTGATTTCTTCTCATGTTTTGTGTTTTCCGTTATGCTACCAAAATTTGTTTTTTGAGCGCCGAATGATAGAAGGTGAAGGTGAGTGGCGAGATTGAGGGAGATGATCTCCTCCTCCATTAGGGGTTTGAGAGAAGGTCTTTCTTAGATAGAAGTTTTCTACAGCGGAAAAAAATGGAGTATTTTAAACGTGTTTAAATTTTTTTAGGAATGTTTAAAATAAGCGTTTTTTTTTAGGAAAATTTTTTCAGGATTTTTTATAACAAAAATATGGTTTTGTGGGTATAAGCCGGGTCAAATTATGGGTTTGGAGTGAAATCCCGGGTAATCGGGTTAAATTGACTCCTCTATTTTTTCTAATATATATAGATATAGATATGAATTTATTGTAAATAAAAATTAAGAAAATACTTAAATTTTTTGAGTGGTAATAATTAATTAGAGAGAATGGGCCAAATGGACATAAAAAATATATAAAGTTCCATTTTCCATGGTTTAAAAGGATAAATGCATTTAAGATGTGTCAATTTACCCTCAAATTAATAGCCACACAAAAATCAAAATAAAATTACTATTATATTCTCTATTTTTATTTTATCCGTAAAGGGGTTCGAACACTGGTCTCCATGCTATATTTTTTAATGTTCCGTATCTTTTAATCTACACATCCAATCATTATAAACTTTCACTAAGATACATATTTTTTCTTTTTCTTTATTTTGATGTAAATTTGATACATTTCTAATATAATACGGGAAATTTGATTTTTTTTTTCAACGGTTCACAACGGATGCGTTGATACTTTATGAAAATCAAATCAGGTGTCATTGCATCTTGAGTGACAATTGAAAATGCACCGACAATTAAAGATGCAACGACAATTCAAACTCCAATGACATTGAAAGATGCAGTGCCGATTGAGGATGCAGTGCCGATTGAATATGCAATGACAATTGAAAATACAATGACATTCAAAGATGCAATGCCGATTGAGGATACAGTGACAATTGAATATGCAATGACAATTGAAAATACTGACAATTATATATGTAGCGACAAGTGTTTCAACATTATCAATGCATATTCATTAACATTGTAGTCACTTTATCAAATAATAGATAACTAACTTCATATGTCACTATATACACAATAACAATTAACAATATCCTACGTGAATGTAAGTTGCCACTGCATCTTTAGTAAAAATTTATGAAGACCAAAATCAGTAAATCGCAATGGTATGTGAAGATTTCTTGTAAATATGGCTAAACCTTTTTAGATCTTATAAAGATACATACATATAACACAAAGTAGAGCATACAACATTCTCATCACCCTATTTAAATAGGAGATCAATGCAAGTAATGATTGACGGTGTCATTACACATCAATGAAAGACATTAGCAAAAGAAAGAAACAACAAGAATAATAAAAAAATAATAAAAAATATAGTAATGAAACAAAAATGGCAAATGCAATAACCTCGATGCCTTTATCAGCATAAATGGCATTAACCCTAATGTGAGTCAAGTCTATTATGTTATCTTGATTAGTACACACAAAAAAATGAAACTAAATGACCTCACATGAAGAATCAATTAGACAGGTACATTATGACAAATACAGGCTAAAGTCCTCCTCGTGATGACAAATGCATGTTAAGGGTAACTACAAACATGTCTATGACCAACAACTAAGCTTTCACTCATTTGGAATGGAAAGAAACTAGATCCTATTAACCTCAGCACAAGAGGGAACTACAATCATGTCTACGCCAACCACTAAGCTTTCAGTCATCTGGAATGGAAAGAAACTAGACCCTATCAAAAACAAAAAGGGCATGAGGCAAGGGGATCTCCTTGCCCCTACGTGTTTGTTCTTTGTATGGAAACCTTAAGCACATTCATTGACAAGGTTGTCCAGGAGGGTTGGTGGAAACCAGTGAATGTTAGTCGCTTAGTCCCCTAGCTCTCTCACACATGTTTCTTGTAGATGACTTGATCTTGTTTGGAGAAGCTTTAATAGCCTAGATCAGCACTATTGAAGATGTTATTGACAACTTCTGCAGTATTTTCTGGTCAAAAAGTGAGCTCCTCCAAATCTTGAATTCATTTTTTTGGAAATACCAACCATCAATTGAGAACTCTCCTTAGCAGAACCTAAATATACAACTCACTGATGACTTGGGAACCTATTTATGTGTACCTTTAATTCATTCAAGAACAACCAATGAAACTTTTGAATATATTGTAGATAAGATGAAGAAAAGAATTTCTAGCTGGAAAGTGAAGATTCTCTTAAGAGCAGAATAATGTTGTTGATTAAGATTTACTTGGCCACTCACCCCTATACTATGCATGCCACTAAAATCCCTAAGGAGGTCCTAAATGAGAAAGAAAAAATGTGTAGAAAATATTTTGGGGTGGGGAGCATTTTGAGAGAATGATGCACTACATATCTCAGAAGAGTCTTTTTTTTCTAAGAATAAGGCTGGAGGACTTGGATATAAAGACCCTCAGAGTATGAATACTACCCTCCGGATAAATTGGTTTGGAAAATTCTCACTGACGATCAATCCCTTTGGGTGAGGGTCCTGGTCATAAAATACGAAAACCTCTTTGTCCAACCCAATGCAAATGTATCATCATATACCTGGAAGAGCATATGTTTGGCTGCACTTGCACTAAAGGAATGGTTCAATGATCGTGATGTGGCCATCATATGGGATGCAGGTCATGAGAAGAAATATTGTGTTGCGGAGGGCTGCTCTTTCCTACAGAACAATGATCCGATTGTGGAAGATCGGATCTGAACAGCTATTTGGCAGTTTAAGAGGACCGGGAGACTCAACTTCTTGATGTGGCAAGAACAACGTAACTCCTTACCCACCATGGCTTTACAAATATGGATTTTTATGTGAATAAAAATTGAGAAAATACGCTATTTTCTTTATATATTTTGAGTGGGCAAACACATTAAGGGTTTCTAATTTATTGAGATAACTATCGTTTTTAAAATTAAACTAATATGAGTTATGGTGTGAATAGAGACTTAAGGTGAAAGGGAACATAATCTTCACATGACTAAATAAAATTTAAATAAACACTAGAATACACATTTAATCGTGTAAAGAATTAAAGGATGCAAATTTTCAGAAAAAAATTTCGTTGACTGTAGCGAACGATATCTTGTTTTGGTTCTTTATCGAAATATTTATTTACATGTTAAGTAGTTTTCATCATATACACTCCTATTAGTATTATGTGAAAGATACACCCGTTATCAATACTTGACAAATACATGATTCAATAATACGAAATTGTTATAAGATTTAAAAGAATGATAAATGTAAAAGCTAAATTATGACTTTTTTTGCTTAAAGCCCCGGTATCTGAACCAACTGGTCCGACTAATCCGGAGTTCGGGCCGAATCGCGTCTGCAGAGTGATAAATTATGATTTCATTTGTATGAAAAGAGAAAGACAATTGATCGAATGAACAAATAAAAACTTTAGATCATTCCGTAACAATTAACATTATTTAACGTTTTTGTATTAAATAAATTTATAAACACGCATCTAGAAACTGATATTCTTCAAAATTTTTATTTAAACGAAACACGTGCGGAGCATGTGTATTTTGCTAGTTATAATTAACGAATCAATTAAGAGATCACGATTACGGATTATTATAATCAGTTAATCAGTCATTATATATAGTAATTGTGGCAGCCTGTCATCATTCACATGCATTATTGCCCCTAGTACATACTTTACAGATGCAAAAATGTAAACAACGAAAACTGAATTAACAAATTGTAGCCACTACTTAAGAATATATATTATACCATTCTTTGAGTCTTGTTAACTTAGTTGCTTCATCTTCAAAGTAGTTACCTTTCAAGTTTGGATCAATAAAAGCCTTCAAATCTGCAAGACTCAGCCTCTAATTGAATTGAGTTTGTGAGTTTCTTTCTACCTAATACTACTTGAAGGATGATGACATACTCCAAACGCGTAATCTTCGCTCAGATATGAGTGGATTGAACCCTTCTTCGACAAGAACTGTGTCACGACATAGATTCTGTCGAACAATTGAAGGCTTTTTTGTGTCATAGATAATGCACAAAAAAAAGTAATGATTCATATGATAGTGCTGTATGTATACACTTTCTTTTTATTTCACATGTATCAGTCTCATTACCTTAAGGCAAAGAGGTTTTTCACATGAGATGTGTTTTTTTTTTTTTCACAGACGTGTTTGATCCATAATACCGGAACAATTGAGTGAGATGTTTAGCAACAATGTTATCTATTTGAATTAAGGATGTGAAAAAGTATTTGTAGTTTTGTACATCAACATATTAGTATTGGGAAGCTGGAAGCTGTGCATTCAAATCTCCCACACTGCTTGAATGAGGAACGGAATGAAACACAAAATCATATAAAAGCCGACTTTGGTACTCCTATAAGTTTCATACCTTTCTCGGCCTTTTGGCTAAGATCAAGTGTAGTATCTGTTCTTATCAGTTTAATATCTGATATATGGGCCATTGGCTCATACGATATTAACTCAATTTTTTATAGGGGGAAAGTCTAATAGGTAGCTTGCTATCTGGGCTTTCAAGTGTTGTTTTGGCCTTACACTGCAGCCTTGGCCTGGCACACCCTTCCAATTTCAGTTCAGCTTTTATACTGTTTTTCCACCTTCATTGCTGCGTTATATCTACATTATCACTGTTTTTCCACCTTCATTGCTGCGTTATATCTACATTATCATTTTCTGAACAACGTTTTTATTTGTTTTCTGTTCTTTGTTACACGAAGGAGTTTTTCTATTTGCGCAAGCTTTTTGTTTTTGTCATTTCTGGGCAAATCTTTTGCAGTGCAGAACTAAACTCTTAATTTCTTTTCTTGATGAAATAAAAGCTGTGAATATCCGACATCGCAAGCCTTTTCTGTGGATCATCCTACTTAAGTTAAAGAATCAAGAAATCGTCCTACATCAGCTGAGAACATTAAACTAAAGGATTGGGTAACCTTGACATATTGACAAGCCTAAAATTCTTGAGATATCTACACATCTTGTGCTTGTGATCTTCTTTCCTGATTGAAATAAGTAGTTCTTCGTTTCAGCGGTTGAGGTTTATGTCTTCAACTTAGTTTAGCAGGTAGCACAACTTTTTAGCTTCACTATTACCTCAATGGTTGGATGGAAATTCACTATTGAACATGACTAATAGCAGGTAGCACAACTTGTCCTCTATCTGTCTATTTCTCATTGTGCATTATGGTTTCTGGTTTCCTCAACTACTCTCAATGAACATCATTTCTCAACTATAGTTACATGGCAATAGAAAATTTCTTCTCTTTTGGACCATGGTTTCTCTTAGCCATAACCTAAAATATTAGTGGCCTACTATCAGGATGTACATTCGTGCAATCCAATGCGAGTCTCGTTAGCTCAGTTGGCTCATCCTCAAAGTGCTTACCTTTCAACATAGTTCCTTATGTATCAATTTCATTACTTTAAGACCAAGTTTCAAGTGCTATTGTTTTTTTTTGTTTTTTTACAGATGGTCCGGAAGCAACAAAAAGCTTATTTATAGCACATGAGCAATATAAGAAGTATGGTTAGTTGACAATGTTAAGTATGTGAAGTAGTAATTTGCAGTTTTGTACTTCTACATACAAGTAAGGGGAAGCTGAAGGTGTGTACTCTTCTCCCACATTGCTTTAATGAAAGGAAGAGGGAAGCAAAGGAGGATATAAAAGCAGGCTTTAGCACTCCAATAAGCTTCATACCTTTCTCGGCCTTTTGGCTAAGATCAAGTGTAGTATCTGTTCTTATCAGTTTAATATCTGATATATGGACCATTGGTCAATACGATATTAACTCAATTTTTTAAGGGGGAAAGTTCAATAGATAGCTTGCTATCTGGGCTTTTAAGTGTTGCCTTGGCGTTACATTGCAGTCTTGGCCTGGCACATCCCTCCAATTTCAGTTCAGCTTTAATACACCTTTTGCACCTTCGTTGGTGGTAATACTATGTCTTAGTCTCCTCTTTTCTTTTTATTTTTTTGATTTGAGTAAAAACAAAAGGATTTCATTGAATCAACTAACAGAAATTACATCGCCGGGACATAGCCGAACTAAATTTGGATCAACACCAGCCTAATGCTGGACTACCACCATACGAAACGAAAATAAAAAAACATGGAAAAACCATGTCGACCAAATTCTGCCTCATTAGAGAGGAGTTGATTTGGTAAGATAATACAATAGTCACACTTGTTCATAACATAAACTTACCGACTAAAAACCTAAAACAGCCGGAAAGACCGACTACTACCGACTTGATCTAAAACATAATACAGACACATGAAATAAAATACAACACACTAAAACACCAAAAGCCACTGAAGAAAAACAAAACACAGAAAAACCAAAAGCCACAATTGACAGTGACATGCACACCACTAGGAACACCGCCGCCCATCAACCGGAGAGCATCCGGCGACGAAAGCCCGATCCACCTGACATAGACAAAATCACACACAACTTATTTCCCAGGACATGCAAGGAGAGCCAAAGCCAAAATCCGACCACCATCATCCGAAGCCACCGAGGAACCAAGAGAGCACCCCAATCGGCCAGCATTCGGTTCAGACCATCTCCGGAATAAGCAACCCCACGCATCTGCCGCCAAAGAAACCTGCTATCCATCGCAAAACAGAATGGGAGACCACATCCGGCCAAAAAAGCCGCCTTCCCGGCCAGAAAAATAGAGAAGGCGGTTGTAGATATGAAATTTATTGGAAGAGGAAACAAAAAAGAAATAAAAAGAAAAGAAAGAGAGGATAGATCTAAGTACAAGGAGGGTGAAAACTACCGCCGGCACCGGCGCCTTTCGGCGGCCAGTGCCGGAAAAGAGAGGCTTGAAAGGTGAAAGAGATGGGATGACTAGAAAGAGGACAGAGAAAAACTTTTAGTGAGATGGGATGTCTTTGTCTCCTTAAAGTGTAAAGTAAATTGTCTAAATACTATTATTATTACAATTAACAAGGCTATCTATTCTTAATTTAAGTATATAAAAGCTGTGTATATCCCACATCACAATCATTTACACAATAGTCTCTTCTGAATTACCATAAAACCTGAGCTGCTTGAGCAGAGATCCAAAAGTTTGATATTTCTAGGGGTTCAGATCCATTGCAGCAACAATATGGCGTTGTGAGATGTATATGGCAAAATCGACTACATTTTTATGTTTTTTTTTATTTTTGGGTACTTTCATCACCAATTTTTGATGATATACACCTCATAACGCCACATTGTCACTATATATGATCCGAACCCATACTTAATGCCCCTAATACTCAAACTTATGAATTTTAACATGATATCAAAGTCAACCTCACATTTTGTCCATGTTCATTCACGCCATATATTGTAAGAATGTCGGTTGAATTTGTTATTTGTCCTACGTGAAAAACCTGTTATTGTTTCCAAGATGTAATAAGATACAACACTATTTCCTTGCTGTTTGAATGGAACTTCCCTATTTAAGATTACTACTTTTTTACCTATTTTACAGATGCAAAAATGTAAATAATTAAAAAGGAAAAAAAAAAAACTACTTTTAGCAGCTACTGAAGAATATATAAATCCATTCTTGAGGAAGTTTCTGAAGTTCTATCTCGATTCCATGAAACTTCGTATCACTCTGTTTTCTCTTGGCGTTCTTCGTTCATTTTTTGAGGTCCCGCGTTTTTCCCAGGCCTGTATCTGACCTTCAATCCATCTTTGGATTGAAGGTGGATTGAAGGTCAGATACAGGCCATGCAAAATGTTAGACCAATCTCAGCAATCTGGTGTCCTCAAATTCTCTCAATGAACATCAAGTCTCAAGAATAGCAGTTCGTTATGGCAACCGAAAATTTCTTATCTTTAAGGACTATTGTTTCATTTAGCCATTACTAAAGGTCCTCAGTTCTTCAATAACTAAAGACATTAGTGGCCTACTATCAGGGTCTTCATTCGTGCAATCAAGCGCGAGTCTCGTTAGCTTAGTTGCTTCATCCTTAGAGTAGTTACCTTTCAGGTTTGGATCAATAAAATCTTCAAATCTGCAAGATTCAGCCTCTAATAGCATTGAGTTTGTGAGTTTCTTTCTACCTAATACTACTTGAAGGATGATGACTCCAAACGCGTACACGTCGCTTTTCTCTGTAAAACGACCTGTGGTTATATACTCTGGAGCCATGTAACCAAAAGCTGCACTAACTTTGACTGCTGAATAAACAACATCATCTGCAAGAAGTTGTAGTAGCCCACAATCTGATATGAGCGGATTGAACCCTTCGTCGATAAGAACTTTGTCAGCACATAGATTCTGGTGAACAATTGAAGGCTTGTTTACGTCGCTGCTATGTAGATAATGCACCCCTGTTGCGATTCCCTTGATTATAGAGACTCTTGAAGGCCAGTCAAGAACATTGCTGCTGTTTTCTTCTAGATCAAGATACAAAGACAGATTTCCTTTAGAAGCAAAATCATAGATGAGGAAACACTCTCCGCGGCCCTTGGAGCAACAGAAACCTCGAAGGGAAACGAGGTTTTTGTGCTTTAAAGAGGTTAATAAACTCAATCCATTCATAAATTCCACTTCTTGAGACTTGCAGCTTCTTATGTTGATGCTTTTTATTACGACTGAAGTACCATCTTTTAGAATGCCTTTATAAATTGAAGATACATTGCTCTTTCCAAGCAAGTTAACTTCTGAGAAATGACGCGTTGCTGACTCTATTTCTTCCAAATTGAACTTTGATCCCTGTTGAATTACTGGGCAGATGCCATCACAGTTTTGATCTTTAATCATTTGATCTCGCCCTTGTGAACGTTGGAGGCTAAGCAATGGTGGTGGGCTTTTATTTGATTCCTTCGCCTGTGCTGTACTTAAACGGTCACCAGAAAACTCCGAAGTGTTACTGATTCTTTGTTTCCGCCGCCTATAACGAAATATGCAGAGAAATCCAACAGTCAATAATGCCACTGTAAGAGTAGTGATGCCAGTAACGGCTGCTATTCTTGGTATTTTTGATGAACTTGAGCTATGAGTTTGGCTTCCATGTACTGGCACATGAGCAGCTTCAGGATTAGCAGAACTGGTTGTATTCAGTATTGGTATCGAGGGATCGATTTCCGCCTGATTCGTGTTCAAATTATCCCAAACAGTGCATGTTCTCAAAGAAGAGAATCCATTACCACATAAACCAGGATTGTTGCTGAAAATGAAATTTTCATTCAACTTCTTGAGGCCTACATACATTCAAGAGTGTCAGATAAAAAATAAAAAATAAAACATTAGCATCCGAAAATCAGAGTAATCTTGTATTTTTTTTGATGAAAATGTAAGCATTTAACTTACTAGGAGGAACAATTCCTGAAAGTTCATTGTTTTGAACATCTATCACCTCAAGCAAGGGAAGAGTAGCTAAAATAGCTGGGATTGGACCTGAGAGCTGATTGAAGCTTAGATAAAGCCTTTTAAGCATCCCCAAATTCCCAAAGCTTAAAGGGATTTGTCCACTCAACTTGTTGTATTCTAATGCTACAACACTTAGCTGCTTCATGTACCCTATTTCTGTTGGTATTGCCCCTGTTAACTGGTTACCAGATAGCTCCAACACTGTACAGAAAAAAAAAAAAGAAAGAAAAAAAATCAGAATGAAGGATAACATTTTCTCAAAACTAAAAACACCTAGCTAGATCTAAAACATCCCTATGTGCATTGGTTTCACACGGGGAGATGAGAATTCTTCCAAATAAAACCAGGAAGGAAAAGTTTGGGCTTTTTACTTCCTGAATTGAAGTATAATTTCTGGACCATTAGATTACAAAAAAGTAGGGCCATTTGTTGTAGTTTTCTGAGATCCAATGGTCCAAAACCATCATTGATGACACCAACATGACGCCATATATCAATATTCATGGACCTAGAATAATCAAAGTGTTCAAGTTGGAAAAAACAGTACCAACCTTGGAGGCTAGCCATGCTTCCAATCTGAGGAGGTATCATTCCAGAGAGATTATTAACATTGAGATAAAGATCAGTCAGCTCAGTAAGATTAGCAATCTCCACTGGTATTTCTCCACTCAAAGAATTATAATGCAAATACAATCCAGACAAACACTTGAGTTCAGATAACGCCGGCGGTACTTTTCCGGCGAGCCCTTTACTTTGCAACGAAATATTAGCCACTTTCCTATGCTCGTTACAACCAACACCAACAAACGTGCCACCACAAGGATCTCCGTCACTTGTCCAAGAAGAAAGATACTTCCTTTCTGGATCTAATAAAGTCTTGATCTCCATTAAAGCCTTCAACTCGGCATTTCCACAAACGGGTTTTGGGTAATTATAACAAATTGAAAGGATAAAAACAAGGAAGCAAATGAAATAATTTGAAAAGACCATTTCTGGGATGTTTCGTAGCAACTCAGTCATGCAAAGTTGAGAGAAATTTCTAGGGTTGGTCCTTGTTTTCACACGTGAAAATTTGAAAAATGGAGAAGGGGCATGTGGTGTGCTGGTGGAAATGGGAAAACTTTAGTGCCAAGTATTTTGTTGGTTAGTGCAAGCAAGGGAAAAGTACAGGAGATGGTGTGTCTGGGGAAGAGAGGGAAAATAGTGGGGGATGGGTTTGCCGACGTTAGTATACTGTATAATTTTCACATGCATATTTTGCTAATACATGCACCTATTATATGATAACATTGGATGGATATGATGCTTTCTTTAGGAAATGATGTTTGACAAATGTTTGCTATATGATGTCTCATATATAGGTTTTACCTTTTACCGATGAATTATACAAATGTTACTGTTACAACGGTTTTGTTATATTAACTTTTTTTATATATTTATATTACTGATTTTGATGTAAAACTTATTGATCATGATGTAGATCCATGGGCGAATCTATGTAGTAATACGTGGGGTCAGTGCCTCCACATAGATATGAAAAACGATGTATTTTTATAGGTAAAAAATATAAAAATACTACTAATATCTTCAGCTCGATATTTAAATTTGTTTCGATGCCGATACGAATAAAGTTTTCTGTGCCAACCATTGTTTAGACCTACACTGATAATAGCATGACCTGTTTCACTATCACCTCCAACCATCATGTCATATCGTGGTTTTCAAAGACAAAGAAAAAGTTGAAACTAAGGTAAGTTAAGAGTGGTTTTACATCCGCTCTAGATAGTGTGTAGTGGATATACACTACACTCATCTTATCCATTCATTTAAAGTAGTACACTTTAATCAATGAATAAGATGAGTGTAGTGTATGTCCATTACACATTATGTATAATGAATATATCATTTTCTGTAAGTTAATTGGTTGTATGTGAAATTTTAGGGTGGTCCAGGTGCAAGTTTTGGACCACCAATTCAGCATTTTCAAAGGGATACATTGGTGGAAAGTTTTTTGGTAGAGGACTGCTTTTAGAATGTTAGATTCTATTGGTGCCAAGTCTGACCAATTAGGATTTCGCAGTACGTCCAACATAAAATTTGTGTGGTTGTATTGAGATGATTTAATAGATTGGATTAAGACGACTTAATATATATAGAAGATTATAAAGGTCATTTCGAAGTAAACATAAAATATTTTGGGTGTGGTTAGGGGCATCATCTTGAAGGTTTCTAAGGGTATTTGTAGCAGAGACTTTAAAATTTATCTCTAAAATACTATATAATAATATATATCTCTATTTTCCAATCATTTTATACAACATATAATTCACAACATACTTATCATTATCCTTATAATATTTCAAATACTACTAAATAATACATATTTTATTTTACGATCATATCCATACACACTAAATATTAATTATTTTACTCCGGCAATATCTCTATCATTATTCCCAAAATTTGATATATTTAATTATGTTTGGGATGTGAATAATGCATCCTCAAATGCAAAGATGTATTGTTCATATCTTTACAAACAAATAAGATAGAGCCTCTGTTGTACAAGACATTTGAGTGTTATCCATATATTTTCTTTACTTTAGGGATATAACACCTTATATGGATTCTGCTACGAATGCCTAAGTCCGTCATCGGTGGTTATAGTAATGACATGATTGTGAATACGTTTAGAATACAAAAACCCTTTATTTTTAATCTCCTTCGTATACTAAAGATATTTATGAATTGTTAAAATAAAAAAGAATATGGAACACTAATGGCACGTTTGAATTGCGGTAATAGAATGAAATAAAATGCTTTTTTCATTCCATTCCATTAATTTGACATGTTTGGCATCGGAAGAATGAAATATGTTTTCATTCCAACGGAATGAAAATGAATGATTTTCATTCCATCCAAAATCCAATGAATGGCCGGAATGGAATGAAAAAAATAAATCATGCAATAAGAAACGATTTCATTCCATTGTCTATCAAACGCAATTCTATTGCATTCCATTCCAACAGATTCATTACATTCCATTATATTCCATCAATCCAAACAAACCATAATAATGTCTTGGATGTAAATTCAAATTTGTTACGATGGTGGTTTCAGTGAAATAATTTTTGAATCTGTATTTTTTTTCACTCTCTTATATTATTTACAAGTAGTACATATTACAACAATTCTATAGAATAATGAATGGAGTGTTGGAGAATTTTTGGGCTGGAAATTTGGAATAATGTCATGTACCAGTCCGACAATGTTTTTTTGGCTGTTATTTTTTTTCCTTTTCAAACATTGCTAATTAAACGTACACTTACATAATAATAAAAAGTATAAAAATGCACATTGGATATAGATATAACTTCCCTATATATATAATATAAGGTCAATGAATGAGAATAGCCGTTCAAGAGCACATGAACACTGCCAGTAGTGTAGTGCACATATACCCAACTGATAGAATTATCTCGTGAACACTTAATTTATATAAAATAATTGGCAGTGATCTTAATATATAGTAGGAATAATGTGTACATCTATTAACTAAAAACACATTAACATCTTCTCAAAAAAAAAAAAAAAAAAAAAAAAAAAAAAAAAAAAAACACATTAACAGCCACTAATATATGTTTTTCTGATGATGTCATGTTATCACATTTTAAAATAATTTATAGATTAAAAAACTTAGAGCAAATATATATATAATGATAAAATGAGTGGCCTTCTATTGGAAATATCGTAGATAATAACAATATTATATTCTCTCTTTGTATTAAATATAATTGATACGGTAGAGATACGGTGGTTATAATCCTATTGTATAAATATTTTGGTGTATACAATAATACAATCATCAGTTCCCTTTCTCTTCTATCGGCCTCCCCTATCTTCTTCCCCTATCTTCTTCCCCATGTCTTCACAATCGGAAATTACCTCTCCGCCGACAGCCACTTCCGGCTCCTCCCTTCCTGCTCTTGTCCCCTTCAATTCTGGTGCCCAAGCACCCATGAAGCTCACATGCGACAATTATGCCATGTGGGAAATCCAATTTCGGTCTTTGCTCGTTGGTTATGACCTCTTCGGCTACGTCCACGACCGCCACTGTCACCACCATTGGTGCCACCGCTCCCAATCCGGCACACCATCACTGGTACCGGCAGGATCAATTGATCCTCAATGCTCTGATCGGATCCTTATCAGCCACTGTTCTGGGGTCGATTCATGCTCCAAAAAGCTCCAGGGATGTCTGGACTGCTCTTAAGGATCTCTACGCCAAGCCATCTCGTGGGCGTATTAAGCAAATCAAACAGACCATGAAGAGGACTATGAAAGGTACTATGTCTATCACAGATTATTTGCAATTTATGCGCAACAAATCGAACGAGTTGGCACTTCTGGACAAACCCATGGATCCGGAAGATTTAATCGACGTTATTTTGGACAATCTTGGTGATGAGTATGCCGAGTTGATTCGTGCTGTCCAAGCCCCGCGACTCTCTCATCACTATTGACGAGCTTCATGAGAAATTATTGAATTACGATGCTTCCCGTCGCAAGGCTGCTCCTCCTATGCCCTCTGCCGTCGCTCATGCCGCTGTCCGGTCACCATCTCCGGCTAGCCCTCCGCATCCCACAGGTAGCACAGGTGACTCGGGCAATTCAGCCCGTCCCCCCGACCCACCTTCCCCCTCCAAGCCTGGGTCCCACCACCGCCCCCGATCTTCCTTCCTCTGTTTCTCTTCTCGGCCCACAACCTCCATCCCCACCCCAGCAAACCCGCCCAACGTCCCCACCCCCACAAACCCGCCCACCATTTCCGGCTCCCCCACCACCTACCTCATCACACCTAATGACCACTCGAGCTAAAAATAATATCTCTAAGCCCATTCAGAAACTGTCTCTTCTTAGTAGCCTCTCGTCCCATGAGCCCGAGCCAACTACTCTCTCCCAAGCCCTTGCCTCGCCCTCCTGGAAATCAGCCATGCAACTTGAGTATGATGCCCTTGTCAAGAATCACACGTGGGATTTGGTGCTTGCTGATCCCTCCTTTAACATTGTGGGTTGTCGGTGGGTCTATCGTACTAAGCATCTTCCCGATGGATCCTTAGACCGCTATAAAGCTCGTCTCATCGCTAAAGGCTTTCATCAACGTCCGGGGGTTGACTGCTTTGATACATCAAGCCCGGTCGTCAACCTCCGACTATTCGGGTTCTTCTTGCCCTCGCCACTTGTCATGGTTGGCCTATTCGCCAGCTCGATGTAAACAACGCTTTTTTGCAGGGCTCTTTATCTGAGACAGTTTATATGCATCAACCACCTGGCTTTTCTGATGCAGCACGTCCAAATCATGTTTGTCGACTCAACAAGGCGCTATATGGGCTCAAACAAGCCCCTCGTGCTTGGTACTCTGAGCTTCGTTCTTATCTTATTTCTGCAGGTTTTCGCAATGCTCATGCCGATGCCTCTCTCTTTATTTTTCATGCTGGTTCTACTTATCTCTATGTCCTAGTCTATGTGGACGATATTATTGTTACTGGGTCCGACCTCGATGCGGTTCAGTCCTTTATCTCCAATCTTGGGGTTCGGTTTTCTATCAAGGATCTTGGTCCGTTGCAATATTTTCTTGGTATTGAAGGTCTTACTATGCCCGCTGCCCTACTCTTATCTCAACGCAAGTATGTTTTGGAGCTTCTTGCTAAAGCTCGTATGGACAAGGCCAATCCGGTCTCTACTCCTCTTCCGCACGACCTATCTGCTCTCACACCCACATCGGGCTCGCCACTTTCTGATGCCACCCTCTTCTGCAGTATTGTAGGGAGTCTTCAGTACTTACTATTCATGCGTCCTGACATTGCGTTTGCCGTCAACAAACTCGCTCAGTTTATGCATGCTCCCATGGACACTCATTGGTCCTTTGTTAAACGACTTCTCCGCTACCTTGTTGGAACCGTTGATCAGGGCTTACACATTTATCGTGATTCTCCTATTGTCTTACATGCATTTTCCGACGCTGATTGGGGTGGCAATCGGCCGGACTACACATCCACCGGGGCCTATGTTGCCTTTTTGGGTCACAATGCCACCTCTTGGAGCTTGAAAAAGCAACGCACCGTTGCCCGCTCCTCCACCGAAGCTGAGTATAAATCCGTTGCAGACACCGTTGCTGAGCTCAAGTGGTTACTGTTTCTTCTCCAAGACTCGGCTTCCCCTCCTCCCACGTCCCCGTGGTTTACTGTGACAACCTTGGTGCCACACAACTATCCTCCAACCCGGTTTTTCACTCGCGCATGAAGCATGTCGCTATTGATTATAATTTTATTCGCGATCAAGTTAATCAAGGCGTTGTCCGCGTTACTCATGTCCCTGCTGGCGATCAAATTGCAGATGTTCTCACCAAGTCTCTTCCCCGACTTGACTTCGTCTCTTGGCGTGACAAGTTGTGCCTCCGTCCCCGCAGCACAACTTGAGGGGGCGTACTGGAAATATTGTAGATAATACCGTTAATATTCTCTAATCTTATTCTGATATGTTCACACTTTGTATTTAATAAAATTGATACGGTAGAGATACGGTGGTTACAATCCTATAATATTTTGATGTATACAGAAATACAACCATCAGTTCCACAAACTCTGTTACCTTCATACCAACTTTACTATAACGACAAGATTTTAATAAATAAATAAAATCATCAAATTAATAAATAAAAAAAGAAAAAAACTCACACAAGAGCCTGAATATACATTAAATATGAATATGAAACTCTTGCGAATACTTACCAATTTTTTTTATTATGGATACGACATATACGTACATATATTCTTTTTCGTCCTTGACGAAAACTCGGAACCTTCGGATTAAAAGCCACGTTAATTACCACAGGCCCGATGCTTTGTTGGCACTATAAACCTTCATGTGTTCACCTAAATTCCAGTGACGTCAGCTTTAATTTAATAAAAATTAAAGAGTACAATAAAAAAACATATATTTTGTGTTCATTGTTTTTATGATTGGACCAAAAGGATGTGTGCACGTTCTTATCACATGATATACACTGTATCAACAATATGATATAGTTCTGTTAAAAAAAATGATATAGCAGCCCTATATATATATTCCTTAAGATTAATCAGATTAAAATATGTCATGTATACATAAATACAATTAAGACGCGTCAAATAGGAAATATGCACTTTAATCAAAACCAAGCATTAATTCATTATAAGAATAGCTTCAATACATGACAAAAATCTCATCCAATGTAATTTAAAAACATAAACAAAATAACCACAACTCTTCATGCCTCTATTCTAATTTCAAACCTCCACCCAAATGATCTTAATAGTGACGTCAGCTTTAATTTAATAAAAATAACAATAAATCATCATTGTCACTTGTCATATCATCAACAATTCTTCAAACATGTACGGAAAAACAAAAACAACAAATACCTATAAAATGAAATATTGTGTTCATTATTATTTATGATTCATTATCTTAATTAAGTACAAAAGGACTTTCTAATCTCTATAGACAATAATCTAGTTCACAATTCCAAATAAATGAAGTTAACACTTTTTGTCTTATCAACAATAAAGCCTTTTTTAAGTTAAACCAAATTAACAAATTGAACTTTGCAAAATGATAGCATTAGTTAAGAAAATGATAAATAATATATTACTAAATATTTATTCAGAGAATATGTCAAAACTAATTCATATCATATTTTTTTGAAGTTGACTTACTTCCAAAAGATATCATGTGACATATTATGTTACATCTTAGATTAGCTAAATCACTTGAAAAGAAAGACAGAAAAAGTGAATGCTGATTATATTTAACATTAGCAAAATTCATCAAAATTGAAAGAAAAAGAAAATCAGATTTCTTTAGATGCACACCTTTTGCGCACTCACGTCTTGTCCATGAGCTCGTCCAACTGCTATCTATGCTATTCAATCCTTTGTTTTCTCTTCAGTTTCTAGAATCCATTCTGCAATTTAACATGTCATCAATAAAGAGCATAATTTACATATTGCAGGTTCTTGTTTTAATAATGGAGAAATAAACTCATCAAAACCATATTTGAAACGCAATTTGGAAGGAGAGCTATAGTAGAGAGGAGCACATTGTGCCATCGCCGATAGCGATAGCCGACATATGGAAGTTCTTTGTTGCCACAGTCCACACACACTAACTTGTTATAAGAATAAGTATAAATAAAAATAAAGCCTTAATCATCAACCACAAATCTATTAAACAACTAACATGTTATAAGCACCAAATTTTGTGAATTACAAAGCAAGGAAGAGACAAAACCCAATCATTGAAAAGATAAACCCAATATATTCCAAATATGCATGGCAACGATATCAAATTTATCCCGTAATAACATGCCAATCCATAATCAATCCAAAAAACACAAATGAGTCTAATTAAAAAAAATTGTACCTTGGTTTAATACATCCTTTTTACTAAAGAGATCAGTTTCGCCATCTCGGTGTGTGCTACTTTTGAATACATCCCTTTCCATCTCTGTAAGATATATAGTAGAATACACAAAATAGAGAGAAAAAAATGTACACATGATGAATGAAAATATAAGTGCATATGTCATAACTCATTATTTGCTTATGAAAAAGATGAACAGATAAAATTTAGCACCAAGAAAGCAACAATTGAGTTTCTGTGTTCAAATGTATTATCAGTCTTACAACGTATATTGAGAAATAATACCTTCACAAAAGAGAAAAGAGTATTAATTTCAAGAATATATGGAACATAATCAAAAAAGGGCAATGCGTGATGTAAACATCATAACAAATTTCATGGACCAATCTATGAAATCTGCCAACTGAGATTACAAACCTTCAATTTAGTTTAGAAGCAAGCAAAAGTAAAGGGCGCTACCGGTCGTTAAATTATGCAGGCTATCAATTCGAACAATCATGAATTCAAATTTTTAAAATTGCACCTTTTTCAAAACATAAAACCAAGCTACTTATTATCAAAACAAATGAATACCTTCTCAAAAATGAATACAAAAGCTTTAAAAGATAATCAACTCACATATGGATAAATTAGAATATTAAAGCATCACCGCAGATGTAGCAGAGTTGGACCAGTGCGCGCTTTAAGCTTGTGATAGTTTTGATTGCTCACCAAAGCTTATGTTGCTTTGAACTCGAGGCGCAAAAATATTATCCAATAATCTTTAGTCTGTTCTCAAAAGAACTTAAACGAAACGAAAACAAGAAAAGCACGAAATAATCATTGTCCAATTAGAGCAATCAAGAAATTCCTTGATAAATATATTAAGTAATTCCCATAAAATGAGTCACTAATGCAATCAGGAAAATTGTCAATAAATTAGTAATGAATTTTCAGTAAACAAATGGATATCAAAAAAGGATGAAAATCAATATCCACTTCCAAAAATATCAAAGAAATAACGATTTGTGAATAGAATCGAATGAAAAAAAGGAGTGAAGAACGAAAGAAAGGAATGAATAAAGTGCCTAAGCCAAATAATATAAAGTTTGAAATTGAGCTCCAGTGAAATTACTGACGGTAAATAACATGATTTTTCATTTAGAAATCGAAACCATATTTGACATGCCGAGTCTCAAAAAGTCGGCAGATTTTTGTTGTGATTAAAAGAATGATAGATTTTATGCTTCATCAATCCAAAATTATAATACTATATTAACATCGTCCTAAAGATAAGGGGTTGAAATTTGATCTCAATATAAATGTTGATATAATGATTGTGTTTATTTGCATCAAAAATTAGAATAGTTAAGTTTTTCCTCCACTTTTTTTATATTTTTTTGTGTTTTTATTCCGTCATTTATTATTTTTATATTTTTTGTTGTGAGCGCAACATATTTTAACATGAAATGGATTAATTTATGCTTCATCAATTAAATTATAATACTATATTAAATAGTTTTAAATATTAAGCTCCATTCCAAACATGGAGCGCAACAAAAATAGTACCAAACATTGTAATATTCCATTATATATATAGTATACTACTATAGGGACAGTTTACCAAACTGTGTTGCGTAACACATTCAAATTTCCAAGTTTGAATCTACCCCTGCAATTGTTGTATGGTAAAAGCAACTTTCGGGCGACATTCTTACTTTATTTAGAAAAAGAAAGCTTTGAGATTATCAAAAAGATTAGAGAATAATCTTATACTATGTTCGTCCCATAAAGATTAGAGAATAATTTTATACTACACCCCCTCCCCCCCTCATAAGAAAATATTCACTTTTAAAAATGAATTGTCTAATAAAAAATGTTTATTTAGAAAACCAATATACCATTTAATGTATTTTTTTCAAACACACCACTAATATTTAATGTTTATATATTCATTTCATATTTCAAAAAAACATTTATTATTTCATAGGGGTATATATGTCTATCATTATTTAAAATACAATATATTAATTATTTTTTTAATCTGTGTACACTAAAAAATGAACACATTTTATGGGACAAAGGTAGTATAAGCCAAAGAATTGGAATCCAAGGTTTAGTTGGTACGTACACCTACGCTATACACAAGTTCCCAATGTGGGATACTTTAACACGTCCCCTCAAGTGTGGGCCTATAAAGAGGCATTTTTATGGCCAACAAGAGGCCCAACACTTGCACATTAAAATGGGTGGCTCCGATACCATGAAGGATCTAAGCCCAAACTCATATAAGAGGAGATGTCTCATCCCCAAACCATCTCTTAATATGATGGTACACAATCACAAGTTCCCAATATGAGATACTTTAACAAAATTTGGTGGATGTCGGCAGTCGGTCGCGGCTACCTTTGCACTTTTAATGTCCTTCAAAATTTCAAATTGCATGTGATTGATGAGATAGTCCAATAATCGTATGCTCTTTTGCGAGAAAATATACATTCAGGTCACTGTAGACACCCATATTTCAAGTCGTGCCTGTTTCGGACGCGACATTTTTTAAAGTAGCCCCGCCTACTGTTTCGCACGGGGGCCGTAAAATTCCACCAGATCCCGTGGAATTTTATAACATACATACGATATCAATCTACACCGGTCTTTCGCCTTTAAACAAATGGGTAAGCATTTCGTATAGCACTTTTGTTTGAATTATTTTAAATATCGTATTTGTTTTAATTTGATGATATGTTTGAGGTAATTAACCTTATAAGGATATAAATTTTCGATTTTTCGTATGGTGAAAAGGTAAAAGCTTATAGTTTTAGGGTAGTGAAAGGATAAAATTTTGATTATTAAGCTATTGAAATGATTAATTATAATGAGATTGTTCGATAATAAAATTGTCATTCGTTGGAGGAAAATGTAGTTCATATATTTGTAGAAATCTTGACGTTGCAGAAATTTTGATATTGTAATTATTTTGATTATTTGATAGTTTAGAAAAAAATTAGAATGAAATGCATTAATGATATTATAGTGGCAATGTTAACATTAGAAATGATAATGTAGAAGTTTTTATATTGTACATATTTCGATTATATGATATCGTATGTATGTTATAAGTTGTTTCGAAATTGAGTAGTATAAATTCCTTTCATGTTCCATGCCTTAGTTAATTTTGAAATGTGTAGTTTGATACAACTTTAGTTTTCAAATAACACTCGAATAATTTAATTGTTACGGGCAATCACAATGAAAATGCCCTAATTTAATATAAAAAATTGAATTTATAAACGAGAAACAAACGACAAATAAATGTTGTTTGAAATTTCCAAAACAACAAAATGTTGACATATTCTATGGTACGCTTCGACTGATGAGGTTATTAGAAATGCATGCATCCCAGGGTGTTTTGAATCCTTCGATCCATTTGTGTCATGCCTAATCTTGAAGCTTTGTATTGGGGCTCCTGGTAGGTAGCTCGTAGAATATTTCTTTAGGTCTGCTCAATAGAGCATCTTTTCCGTTCTCAGCAGCTTGGTAAAGCCTCCGCCGGAAGTGAGGCATCCGTTAGATCGAAAGTATAAGATCTGTTCTATTGGCTCTGTCCAGCATCTGATCTCCCTCGTTGTCATGGATTTTATCTAACAAAACAACAAGTAATAAAATTTATAAATCCGGTATTCCCCAAGTGTAGGGATCGTAGCATAGCGATTAATACCGGAGTCGGTCACAGGGAATCGGGGTATCTAGTTCATTAATTTTCCTAAGGTTGTTACTACTAAAACGAAACTAAAAACGATAAAAAAAACTGGACAGAGGATTGTCAGTCCAAAGCCAGGAAGGATAAAAGCGAAAACGAAATCTAAACTATAAACTATAAAATAAACAATAAACAAGAAGATGATCATGGTGATTAAACAACGAACAAACAATAATCCACCGCTCCCGCAACCCTCTATTTCCTCTCTAGATTATCTCATGATGATCTAATTAAAGATGTGGTTCACCTCTCATAAGTATGAATTCCTACTCTCGTAGATAATTCGTCTATCAATCTCTCATCTCTCGATCTATAAGATTGACGCTAACAAACCAAGGTGTAAGATCTCTCAATCTAGCAACCTAGAAATCTAACCTATCAACTCTCGTTATGTCAAGGTTAAAGATCTCATCTTTCCTATGGTGATCTAAGGTTTACACCGACTCTCGTCATACGGTAAACATCAATAACAATTCATCTTTCGATATTGATTGCATAACAAATAATCAAAGAAAAGATAACAACTTTGAATTAAAATCACAACATAAAATCAGATTGGAAATAGAAAAACCTGATGGAAAAGATTCAAATCGTTTGAACATGTTCAGCCCCAAGCGTTGAGCATAAACGCAAAGAAAGAAACGTAAATAGAAAACGGAAAATAAACAAGAAAATCGCAACCTGGCCTCCCTGGCGGGGTCAGGGCCGCCTAGGTTTTCTCCTAATGACCTGTGTATCGATAGTCTCAATAATGTGTGTCTAGGGTTGAAATACGCATTGGTATTTATAGAAAAGTAAGGCGGCTGCTGCTATGTCGGCTTAAGGACGCCTGTCCGGAATTGTGGACGCCCGTCCAAGGTGCATTGGACTGCTTCAGACGCCCGTCCACTCAGCGTCCAAACTCTCTGAATCAATTTCCTTCTCTGGACGCGTCCACTTTTTTGACGCTTCATTCCTGGACGCTAGTTCAGGCCCTTTTTTCTTCCAAATTCATCTTGATCTTCATTCCAACTTCATCTCTATCTCTTTCCTTCCATGCAAATCATCACTTGAACATCTTTTAAGCTCCTTTCACCTCATGCAAGCGTACTTACATCACGATAAAAACATGCAAAATGTAACATCTTACATCTAAAGATATTTATCCAATAAAATCACATAATTAGCTCGATTTTGCACTTTAATACTTCTAAAACTCATTTGCTCAATATTTCAATATAGAGCTCGATTTCTATGAACAACATCCAAATATGGGGGAAATTGATATAAAATATATCCTTATAAAACGTATAAAATCACCCTTAACACTCGTCATCATCAAATATTCTATGACGCTGGTGAAAACAATATTCTCTTCTATTACCCCCCGTCTACTGTTACAACACAACACAACACAACACAACGAAACTTGAATTTTTTTGACCTAACCTAACCTAACCTAACTGTGTGTGCGTGTGTGTGTATGTATAAATGCTAAAGAATATTGATTTATTTTAATGAGTATTGATGTGTTTTTTGGGGCTATATGCACTTATATACAAGTAAATATATGTGTATATAAACGAGAAACCAATATTCACACACATATATACTACTAGCATATATAAGTGTATATATATATTGGTTTCTCATTTATATACACATATATATTTATATATAAACACACACATACAATATATATATATAGACACACACACACACACACACACACACACACACACACACACATATATATATATATATATATATATATGTATGTATATATATATATATATATGTATGTATGTATGTATGTATATATTTCAATCTAGAATAATTTTACAATAATATTTAGTCAATCCAACAATAATTGGAAAAAAAACCTAACCGTGTGGATAAATGATTGTTTTTTTTGCAGATAACAACACGGTGTCCGTTAAGTTTTTATTTGGCGGAGAGTGGAAATACCATGAAGATAGCGACAAATGGTCTTATAAGAAAGGAAAATTGTATTTGGTTCGTGTGAAAACCGATACGACATTGGATGAAGTGAAGGTCAAAGTGTGTAAGAAAGTAGGAATTGATGTCTCAAACAACACATTGATCATGAAACTAATGTACGTAGATTATGACCAACCGATTGATGTTTTGGACGATGATACATGGCTAGGCTACATTGATGATATTTTGAGAAAAGAAGCTGTGAAACTATGCGTTAACGCTGAACCGGTTATGCACGATGACAATACGGAAGATGAGAACGAATTTGACTTAAATGAGCAACTTCATGAAGAAAATGATAGAGGCATTGAGGATTTTACATCCGAGTTGGACTGTAATCGAAATTCCCGAAATCATGTTGTACCTACCACATCAGCCTTATCCCCTCATGAAACTGCCATCCGACTGAATATAACTTCAGCTCAACAAGTCATTGACATCACAAGTGAACCTGACTACGATTGGGGAATAATTACAAATATGATTCGTCAGCCAATTCACACACCTCGGCCTAATTTTAGCCAGACAACGCACACACCGTACATCCAACAACAGTTTGACGGGACAAGTCATAATGTCAACATAAATGGAACAAGCCAGCTGTTTGACCGTCCGCCTCTTATTATGCCAACGCCGATGCAAGCGGGTCCTAATATCGGTGGATCGTTTACGAGTTTTCTTAGAGCGCCTTTCGAACAGAACCTTCATATGCCAACACCGATGCAAGCGGGTCCCAATATCGGTGGATCGTTTACGAGTTTTTTGAGAGCGCCTTTCGAACAGAACCTTGGTATGCCAACTGTTAAGGGTGATTTTGTACATTTTATAACGATATATTTTACGATGATTTTCCCCATATTTATATTATTTGCATAAGAATTGGCCTTTATATTGAAATATTAAGCAAGTGATGTTTTTAAGGGTCTAATTGCAAAAGTGATTAAATTATGTGTTTACTTGGTGGTTTTATTATTATTTGGATGATGTTACACTTTGCAACGGTTTTGATGTTTGTAGATATGCATATTTCGAGCTGAAAAGGGGATCAAAAGATGATACGAGTCGGATTTATTTGACATATAAGAGATAAGGAAGTGTTATATGAAGAAGAGAAGAGATAGAGATGAGAAGAGTGAGATAAAGATGAAGATATCTAGTCCGTACATACCGGACGAGCGTCCATGTCCCGTCCAGTAGTGGACGGGCGTCCATAAAAGTAAACTGGCGTCCAGAGGGATTTTCAGTACAGAGAGTTTAGACGCTACTCAGACCAGCGTTCATGCTCCGTTCAAAGAGGTTGGACGAGCGTCCAAGATAGTGGACGGGCGTCCACGGCACCGACTCAGCGAAACCGACCTAAAAACCTATAAATAGGCGCGATTTCTCAAACCCTAATGACCATATTTCGACCCTGGCGGCCACAAGCCCACACAGGGCGACTTTTCTTCGCGTTTTTCCACCGCAATAAACATCTTTTCAATTTCTTTTCAATTATGTTATTTCTATTCCAACGATGAGCTAAGGCTAAGCCTAGAACAAGCATGTGAAGCCTCTGCGGCGTTTCGTTTTCGACTTTGGATTTGTTTTGTGAGTTTTATTAAAGCTTGTATCTTTATTATGCTTTTATATAGATTATGCAATTATATCGATAGATTGTTGCTTATTGATGTTTATTTTGATGAAAGTCATGTTAAACCTTAGATCACCATAATAAAGTTTGGACTTTTAACCTAAAAATAACGAGAGTTGATAGGTTGAACTCCTAGGTTGCTAGATTGAGAGATCTTACACCTTGTTTTGATAGCATCAATCTTATAGATCGAGATATGAGAGATTGATAGGCGGATTATCTACGAGAGTAGAAGTTCATACCTTTGGTAGGTGAACCACAACCTTTATTAAATCTTCACTAAACGATCTAGGGTAGAAATTGAGAGTTGTGAGAAAGATGGATCATAGCTTGTTCTTCGCTAAATTAATTGAAAACCTTTGTGACTTGTTCTTCGTTGCTTAGTTAGAATTTTATTTTCGTTTTAGTTTTTAGAATAGAATTAGTTAATACGTGTTCAAATTATCTTTCCTGGCTTTGGTGACAATCCTCTGTCGCTTTATTTTCCGTTTCGATTTTTGGGTTAGTAATAAATAGTAGTGACAATTTTAGAAGAATTAATTGAACTAGATACCCCGATTCCCTGAGATCGACTCCGGTATTAATCGCTATACTACGATCCCTACACTTGGGGAAATACCGGATTTATAAATTTATTACTTGTTGTTTTGCATAGATAAAATCCGTGACAAGTTTTTGGCGCCGTTGCCGGGAATCGATACGGTTGTCTAGTTTTATTAGTTTTTCTAAGTCGTTCCGCTTTTCTTGTTTTAATTTCTTTATATTTCTTGTTTTTAGGTAGACTTTAGTTAGGTTATTAGGTTTTTAATCGTTTGGGTTTTGTAGTATTCTATTAGGTTTCTCCCACTTTGTCTCGCTTTTTTATTTTCCTATCTCTGCTTTGTTTTTCGCCCTTTTCGCCCCGTTTTCTGCTTGCTTTTTTTCTCTCTGTTCGCTTTTTCTGTCCCAGCACGGGCGTCTCGAACAATCAAACGCCCGTCCGCTTTAAAATTCTCAACTCAGATCGTTTTACCAAGTCGAATTTAACGTCCATCAAATTTGACGCCCGTCTGTTTCTTGACCTTCCGGACGAGCGTTCGGATTTCCAAACGCCCGCCTGTCCTCCTGTTTGATGTCTTTTAGTAGGTAGGGTTTTTGTTTCTATCTTTTCTAGTTTCCACATTAATTGGGACATCCGAGGTTGAATTATCTCGACCCCACGTTTTTAACGATCAAATTTTTGGATAGAAGGATCGTTTTAGCACTCCTTAGTATTTTGGCCATAACTTTCGGCTCGAGTGTCGGATTGGCGCGCAGGACCCCAATTCGGAAAGCTCGTTCCGACGCCGACGACATGGCAGACGGCCTTTGCCAAAGGCCGTCTGTCACCGTTTTCGAGGTCAAAATCCACTGTTTTCCCTTCCATTTTGGGCTCAGAAGATTTCAACACGTTTTTAGTGTTTCCTGTTTTTCTGTTTTAAATTTTTCGTAGTTTATGTTTCGCTTTTGTTTCATACAATCTTCCATCTAGGATTGAGGACATGGATGAGCAAAGTAAGATCGCCATGCTGAAACAGCAGATGGCATCTCTTCAAATGTCGCTTAATCCTATGAATCCGACCCCGTCTTTTCCACAGAACTCTCATGTTCTGTTCTGTGGAAGATGTTGTCGACCTGGCCATCTTTGTTGGCGGTGTCGATCTCTTCTCCTGCTTTGGATATCAAGTCAATTCTTTCCACAATCAGGGAAATTTCAGTCCAGTCACATGTCAGAATTGTGACAACGTGGGACATACTGCTCGTTTCTGTCCTAATAGTGGACAACACGCTTTCATTGGCCAGAACAATCAGACATTTGATAATCAGTTCTCTGGCCATAGCAAATTTCAAAATCAGGGTTTCAATCCAAATCAGAATTTTTATCAAAACCCGAACTTCAGTCAGGATCAAGATATCAATTTTTCCGATCAAAATCAAAGTTGGTCTGACCAATCTTTTCCACAACACTTTCAGAACTATCCAGACCCCTCTCAATCTGACGATCTTGAAGCTAATTTGGAGGAGCAAAACAATATTATCCAATTCCTTCTGAGCACGACAAAGAATCTTGAGAGACGAATCGGGGAAATGGCTCAAAACCAAGGCATTGACCTAACTCCCACACTCCCTTATGATGGAGAAGATGCTTACGACGATGATGGTGCAAGTCATGAGAATCAATTCCAATATGACCACAACTATGCACCAGCATACAATGGTGGGAGTAGTAACTATCCTTGTTCTCCGTTGGGTCAAGATCGAAGCCATGGGCAACAAGGGACGATTGATGAGCTAGAACTCGATGTGGGTCGGCTTAAGTTACAAAGGTTAGAGACTTCCTTCCCTCCTGCGGGGTGTGATGATGAAGACGGTTGTCCTAGGAAAGATCCGGCGTTAGAGATAGTTGAAGATGTTAATCACCCGGCGGAAGTCACATTAGAGGAGCCGTTGAAGCCACAGAGTGTTGAGGTGATTGTGGATAAGAGAATGAAGGATGAAGAGGAGGAAGAACTCGAAGATTTAGACTCTCTCCTTCCTCTCCGGAATGTTATGCATCTAGACAAGTGCACTCCTAAAAATCCTTGGTATGCTTCTATCGTCAACTTCTTACATTCCCAGTGATCTAGAACTGAATTGTCTTATCAGGAGAAGAAGAAATTCTTCTCGGATATGAAAACATTCGTTTGGGATGAACCTTACCTCTTCAAGATTGGTAAAGATGGTTTCTTTGAGAAGATGTGTTCTGAATTCAGCAACGCGATATAATCGAGCAATGCCATAGTGGACCCACAGGTGGTCACTTTGGTCCTTGGAAAACGGTTGCGAAGATCTTCCAGTCCGGTTTCTATTGGCCCACAATCTTTAAGGACACGGAAGCTTTTTGTAAAGCTTGTGATAGGTGTCAAAGAACCGGAACTTTAACAAGGCGTTTCGACATGCCATTGAAACCCATCCTAGAATGCGAAGTCTTTGATGTATGGGGCATCGATTTTATGGGTCCATTCCCATCTTCTTGTGGTAATAAATACATCTTAGTCTGCGTGGATTATGTATCGAAATGGGTGGAGGCTCAAGCCACGACTCACAATGATCATAAAACGGTCATGAAATTTCTAAAGAAAAATATCTTCGTGAGATTCGGGTGTCCACGCGCCTTGATAAGTGATGAAGGTACACACTTTTGCAACCGACCTCTGGAGAAAGTTCTTGAGAAATATGGTGTCCGGCACAAAATTGGCACACCATATCATCCTATGACTAGTGGTCGAGGTTGAAAGAAGCAACCAAAGTTTAAAGAAGATCCGGAGAAAATCGTAATATGATCATAGAAAAGGCTGAGTCTAAAGTTGGATGATGTCTTGTGGGCATATCGAAGGCGCCTATAAGACCCAGTGGGTACATCACCCTATCGATGGATGGTGTATGGAAAATCATGCCACTTGCCAATCGAATTAGAGCATAGAGCGTATTGGGCCATTAAGTTTTTAAACTTCGATTCCAAATCTTGTGGAAAACATCGATTGCAACAGTTGCATGAGTTAGACGATTTAGACTCCAGCCTACGAAAGCGCCAGGATCGATGGAAAAGACAAAACTCCTTCACGATGCCAAAATCAAAGCGAGAATTCCAAGTTGGGGAACAAGTTTTATTGTACAATTCCAGTTACATTTGTTCCTGGTAAGTCGAGGACACGATGGTCCGGTCCATTTGAAATTCTCCAAATCATTCCCGGAGGTGTTTTAGAACTAAGAGGTCATGGTGACCAGCCGTTCAGAGTGAATGGTCAAAGGTGTAAGCACTACATTGGTGAACCCAAAGAGAAGCCTTTGATTGTTCACTTCCTCGACATCCTCGGGTGTGGTACTCCAGAAGTCAATGAGTTTGACGAGTTTTCACCCGATTTGTTTTACGAGAATGACAAAGAAGTGGTCCAAAGAGAGGATGTTACGGGTGGTAGTTGGGATATGGAAGAGTTTGCAAGGGGCGAAGGTTAAAGAGAAGGCGAAGAAGAAGAAGTCCACAATGGGGAAAATTAAACGTGCTTGGAAAGCTATCAAAGATTTGACCCCATGTGTGAGATGTTTGTTCTGCGACCACACCTTGATCGAGCTTACACGATGTAGTTGGTGGAAGAAAGGTTAAGTGGCCTGATCCAGTGAGTTTCAAGTGTGTCAGCCAAAGACACTAAAGAGAGGCGCTTGTTGGGAGGCAACCCAATATTAAGAAAAGTTTTGCTATTATTATTATTATTTTTTTTTTTTATTGTTTTTGTTTTTGAATAAATACGGAAGATAGTTCTCTTCTCGTTGCATTAGATAGTTTTCGTTTCGTTGTATTAGGGTTGTTTTGTTTTGTCTTGTGTCGTCGTGGGTTTTGGTGTCGGTTTTGTGATCGGAGTAACTTGCATGAGTGAATTTGAAAAAATCCGGATGACCTTCCTCCTGCCGACATTATATCTCAGGCACTACATTTCACATAGGTTTGGTTTTTATCGATTCTTGCATCGCTTATGCTTTGTTTTATGATATTGCCTCGCCTATAATCTTTTGTGCCCTATCCCCGAGAGTACGTTTTGTGTTGTTTTTCATGTATGCAGGATATTTGCTATAGCACTTGTGAGCTTTCGGATGATGTCGGTTTTTCGGTGGATGGTCCACGGTTCATCGCTTTCATCAAGCCTTTACGGAGTTGATACGTAGCACTCCGGAATTGCCACTTTAGAACTACAACCAGCTAAGTTTCTCTTCGCGCACAACATGAGGACATGTTGTTATTTAAGTGTGGGGAGGGGAATGATCGCTATGTATCTACCATTTGCTTAATATATGATGTTTCTGTGCAAAATGGGGGCTAAATGGGGGCTTAATTTTTCAAAAATTTTCGACACTTTTGTTTTTGTTTTGTCCCGAGTAGGCAATACACGTTTTTGTTCGGTTTGTTATAGTCATTGATGTTGTATACCATATTTTTAGTGAGTTAGTTGTTTCACCAAGATTTATTTTCCACGTGCCATAGTGAATGATGAGCTAATTTATAAAGTTATACCCCGTTTTGGATTAGTAGTTTTTGATTATCTTATAAGTCATGTGCTTAGTGCTACGTATATATCGTGAGATTTATGATAGTTTGTATTCTAGGATTAAAGTATGACATACTGTGAATATCTGTAAGTTTGAATGTGATAAGTGAAACGTGATTAAGTCTTTGCAATAGTAATAAATTGTTTACTTGAGGTGTTATGCTCGGTGGTGCGTGCTACTAGAAAATAATCTTTTCCACCGCCAAATGTAAATCTCTAAGTAAACATAATTGTAATTTGTGTGTGTCGGAAGTGGTTGATGATTTGGGTGAGGTAGGGTGTACCACGTATGTCCTATTCCACTATGATGACCAAAAGCTCACGACAGTTAGGAAAAGTTGCCTTATGATTTGAGTAAGGTAGGGATTATCTCGAAATGTCCTATTCTCGCTATGAGGGCAATAGCTTCTTCTAATGTGTGTTTAAAGTGAATAAGTCGAATCAACTAAGATATTGTTATGAATTGAATATAAGGCTTAGTTTTTCGTTAATCTTATCCCCAAAGTATAAACTGAAAGATATGATGTAGGGATTATCCTCGAGTATTTTTGTAAAGGCCCTAGATTCATTCGATCATATTTTTCGGGATATGTCACGTTTGTAGGTACATCTTATGAGTGTCATTTATTGCTAGTCCACGAGGGGTATTAGCTAGTTTTGCTTTGAGTTTTTCAAGTTTGGATTTAGTGGAAGTTTTCTATGGCTATGCACACACACACGATGGTGAACTTCTAATTTATTGACTATGTGGTATATGTGTTGAGGTGTCTATATTCTTTCCGAGCCTTTCTTTTGTTTTGCTTTGCTCGGGACGAGCAAAAGATAAGTGTGGGGAGTTGTTAAAGGTGATTTTATACGTTTTATAACGATATATTTTACGATGATTTTCCCATATTTATATTATTTGCATAAGAATTGGCCTTTATATTGAAATATTAAGCAAGTGATGTTTTTAAGGGTCTAATTGCAAAAGTGATTAAATTATGTGTTTACTTGGTGGTTTTATGATTATTTGGATGAAGTTACACTTTTGCAACGGTTTTGATGTTTGTAGATATGCATATTTCGAAATGAAAAGGGATCAAAAGATGATACTGAGTCGGATTTATTTGACATATAAGAGATAAGGAAGTGTTATATGAAGAAGAGAAGAGATAGAGATGAGAAGAATGAGATAAAGATGAAGATATCTAGTCCGGACATACCGGACGAGCGTCCATGTCCCATTCCGAGTAGTGGACGGGCGCCCATAAAAGTAGCCAAGGCGTCCATAGGAGATTTTGAAGACAGAGAGTTTAGACGCTACTCGGACCAGCGTTCATGCTCCGTTCGAGAGAGGTTGGACGAAGGCGTCCAAGATAGTGGACGGGCGCCCACGGCACCGACTTCAAATGAAACCGACCTAAAAACCTATAAACAAGCGCGATTTCTCAAACCCTAATGACCATATTTCGACCCTAAGCGGCCACAAGCCCTTTGGGGCGACTTTTCTTGCGTTTTTCCAACGCAATAAACATCTTTTCAATTTCTTTTCAATTATGTTATTTCTATTCCAACGATGAGCTAAGGCTAAGCCTAGAACAAGCATGTGAAGCCTCATGCAGCGTTTAGTTTCGACTTTGGATTTGTTTTGTGAGTTTTATTAAAGCTTGTATCTTTATTATGCTTTTATATAGATTATGCAATTATATCGATAGATTGTTGCTTATTGATGTTTATTTTGATGAAAGTCATGTTAAACCTTAGATCACCATAATAAAGTTTGGACTTTTAACCTAAAAATAACGAGAGTTGATAGGTTGAATTTCTAGGTTGCTAGATTGAGAGATCTTACACCTTGTTTTGATAGCATCAATCTTATAGATCGAGAGATGAGAGATTGATAGGCGGATTATCTACGAGAGTAGAAGTTCATACCTTTGGTAGGTGAACCACAACCTTTATTAAATCTTCACTAAACGATCTAGGGTAGAAATTGAGAGTTGTGAGAAAGATGGATCATAGCTTGTTCTTCGTTAAATTAATTGAAAACCTTTGTGCCTTGTTCTTCGTTGCTTAGTTAGAATTTTATTTTCGTTTTAGTTTTTAGAATAGAATTAGTTAATACGTGTTCGAAATTATCTTTCCCGGCTTTGGGTGACAATCTCTGTCGATTTATTTTCCGTTTCGCTTTTAGGGTTAGTAATAAATAGTAGTGACAATTTTAGAAGAATTAATTGAACTAGATACCCCGATTCCCTGAGATCGACTCCGGTATTAATCGCTATACTACGATCCCTACACTTGGGGAAATACCGGATTTATAAATTTATTACTTGTTGTTTTGCATAGATAAAATCCGTGACAGCAACAAGGATGCAACCGGGTCCCAATATTGGTGGATCGTTTACGAGTTTTATGAGAGCACCATTAGAACAGAACCCTGATATTGGTCCTAGATTTAGTATGGCAAGTATTAATCGTAATAGAGGTGTTCATTTCGGTTCAAACATTCCGGATTCCGAAATTCATCCTTGTCCACGGGCTGGGGCGTTTCAGACTGAAGATTCTGGATTATTGTATATTGGTAAAACGTTTAGGGACAAGGATGATATGCAGATGAAAATGAGTTACCACGCATTGAAAAATAATTACATGTGGAAACCTATCCGGTCCGACAAGGGGAAGTTAAAACTACGATGCTTTACTTCGGAGAGATGCGAATGGCAAGTTGTGGGTAGAAAGGTGTTTGATTGCAATAACTTCGAGATAGCCGAGTACACTGAAACTCACACTTGTGGATTGGAGCGATTAAGCAACGATCATAGGCAAGCCAGACCCGAAACTATAGGTCATCTCGTTAGAGAGAACCTCATAAAACTCGGCAGTCATTTCACGACAAAACATTTAATAGTGGAGGTGAAAAGAGTATTCAACATAGACCTTGATTATCAGCGTGCATATCATTGTAGACAGAAAGCGTTGGAATTAATCGGAGGAAGCGTAACACTATCGTATTCTAAATTACCCGCCTACTTTTACATGTTGAAGAGTGAAAATCCTGAAACTGTCATAGACATAAAGACTGACCATGTTACTGGCAGGTTCAAGTACTGTTTCATGGCTTTGAAATCTAGTATTGACGGGTTTAAGTACTGTCGACCTGTCTTAGTCGTGGACGGTACTCATCTGAAAACAAAATGCGATGGGACATTTTTAGTAGCTATCGGTGTAGACGCAGGTGATAAACTCTTTCCGGTAGCGTTTACCGTGACCGACGGAGAGAGCAAGGATGCGTGGATGTATTTCATGCTTCAAGTGAAGGGGGTAATCGGGAAACGTGAAGACATGGTGTTCGTATCAGACAGAGGGGCTGGCATCATTGGTGCTGTTAGAGATGTATTTCCAAACGCTCACCATGGTTTTTGCTACCACCACCTTGTCATGAACCTCAATAAAAAATTCGGAAGCACATGATACTGTCCATACACTTTCTGGGAAGCCGCGTATACTTTTTCAAAAACGCGATTCGCAATATTGTTTCAGCAGTTAAAAGAGCAGGATAAATATCCAACCAATAGATTATCTAGTTATTTGGAGGCTATTGGATTTCGTTACTGGGCACGATCGCATTTTCCAGGGTCACGTTACGCAATAATGACAAGCAACTATGCTGAAAGTTTTAACGTGATCAGGGATGCGCGTAAGTTGAGTATCATGAATCTGTTAGACTACATAAGGGGAACGTTGCAGAAATGGCATTGCGAGAGGAGAGAACTTGCATTGGCGTGTCGCTCCGTGTTAGCCCTTGAAGCCGAAAAATTCTTGACTGAAGTCTCGCAAGCCCGAAGAACCTTCACACTAAAGGCGATCGACCGGGACCAGTTCCAAGTTGGGGACACTGATACTACCGCAAAGGTAAATATGGCTGAATGGAAGTGTTACTGTGGAGAGTTTTAGGGGCTCAAGATGCCTTGTGTACATGCTTGTGCTGCTATAAGTGAGCGTTGGGAGAGTCCGTACGATTATTGTTCTGACTACTATAAAGCTCAGTGTTTCCAGCATATTTATAAAGGACGCGTATACCCTGTTCCAGTCGAGGATGATTCGATTGTTCCCACTTCAATTAGAAACCAGCGCATTCCGCCGCCTGAGCCTAGACTGAGCGAATGAGGGGAAACACAAACAACAGTTGCGAGGTGGGGCCGACCCAGGATCCTCAGGATTGCTTCTCAAGGCGAACCTCCTGGCGGTAGGACTAGCAGGTTGCCTAATGACAGGACAGTCCCAGGCTCTGGTAGGCGTTGCTCGTTGTGTGGAAAAACCGGACACAAAAGGCCTAAATGTCCGTTTCATACAGTGGTTGTTCCTAATTGATACAGTCTTTTTGTTCATCTTTTTTCATGTTTTTTGGTATTATCTCAAGTCGTGTGAGTTTTTATACATGTTTTGTATCTTTTTGGGGACATTGATACTAGCGCGATCGTGACTATCTTATATGTTTTGTATCTTTATATTATAATAGCAAATGGGTATTCTAGTTCAAACGAGTGATAAATTAAACGTAATCAAACCTAAACAAATGGGTAATATATATATATATATATATATATATATATATATATATATATATCCATCACTGTGCCACACACGGGATCGTTGGAATTCACACGAGTCATAATTCACACTTACCTTCTCAATCAATGCTAGTTTTGACTAGTCATTGATGTCCTATCGATGTAGTACGTCGTAGGTGTCATTAGGGTGCAGAGATAGTATTGTCATTGATACAGTGACGCGTCTTTTCCCGTGAGTCATCAATGGTTAGTTCATGCTAAATTTGCACGGCATCGTTCAAAATTCACACGGGATCGTTGGAATTCACACGAGTCATAATTCACACTTACCTTCTCAATCATTGTTAGTTTTGACTAGTCATTGATGTCCTATCGATGTCGTACATCGTAGGTGTCATTAGGTTGCAGAGGTAGTATTGTCATTGATACAGTGACGCGTCTTTTCACGTGAGTCATCAATGGTTAGTTCGTGCTAAATTTGCACGGCATCGTTCAAAATTCACACGGGATCGTTGGAATTCACACGAGTCATAATTCACACTTACCTTCTCAATCATTGCTAGTTTTGACTAGTCATTGATGTCCTATCGATGTCGTATGTCGTAAGTGTCATTAGGGTGCAGAGGTAGTATTGTCATTGATACAGTGACGCGTCTTTTCACGTGAGTCATCAATGGTTAGTTAGTGCTAAATTAGCACGGCATCGTTCAAAATTCACACGGGATCGTTGGAATTTACACGAGTCATAATTCAAAATTCACACGAGTCATAATTCACACGGGATCGTTGGAATTCTCAATCAATGCTTGTTTTCACTAGTCCTTGATTTCATGGATTCATGGGGACGTCAATTCACTTGTTAACTCTATATATACCATGACCTATTAAACTACCTCTGCATGAACTTCTACTTTACATCGCCTTAATCACAATGTCTGAACCGATTTCCCCTCATCGGGAATGGCATGAACCGAATTCCCCCGAGTATGATTCAATCCTCATCAACCTGTGTTTGTTAATGACCTCATGAGGGGTGATATTGGTCACTATTACAACTTTTAGACACTGAGGTTGAGGTTTAGAACATACGAAGAGCGTCATAATTGGATTTGGATCTTTCAAGATAGAGCTATTATCAGAGAGAAGAGAATTGAATGGGAGAGTCTACCTACCAAGATGAAGAGTCTCGTACGCAGACTTTCGTTGGAGCGCCTCGCAAATAGTCCCGCATCGACATCGACTATGAATAGATCAATTGTTCGTGAATTCTATGCAGTTGTCAGGTCAAACGTAGCTGGGGAGTACAGGCCCATAGCATCGGGGTGCACAAATTACGTAGAGTAGATGTTTCCTTGGAGGTGGACTGGATCAATAACTACTATAGTGTAAGTGAGTTAAAGCATCCAGTGATTTCTCCAACGGGGCTTCCAACGTTCGTGAATAGCAACGTCTAATTGCTCGCCGTCAATTGCCTACCGAATGGGAGCGTGTTATGATCCAATGGTTTGCCAATAGCCTCTATGGTACTATACACACTCTTGAACCGCCATTTGATTTGTACGTTTTGGTGTACGTATTTCTCCATTACGAAGTTGATGTTGGACGTTACATCATTAGTAGAATTTGTGAAATATCGCTTGGCAGCAGTGGTGATGGTTATATCTACTTTCCTTTTCTTATCACGGCTATCACAAGATATTTTAACGTACCGGAGTTTGACACGGATGACATTTCTTCGGAAACCTCCACTGTCATCTATAGTGACCACCCTTGGTTTGTTTAACTATTCTATCGTATTTATTGTTTGCTTTTACAGATTTATGTGTGAGGTACCGTAGTTATGTTCTATTATTTCTTGTTTTTTCTTTCTTTCTGCTCACAATTGTAATGGATGATCTTCGACGATCACATGAGGGGACTATCATGTTGTTTCTATAAAATTGATTTGACGACAGATTTAATAAAAGCAAAAGATGAAGCTAAATATGCTTTTTTAGTGATCCTCTGGACTAAATATATTTTTTTAGTTATTATGTGTTCTTGTTGGTGCCCAAATTTATTATATAAATATTTGAAATATACAATATAAAAAGCAAAGAAGATTTAGAAGATAATTATTACAACGCCAAAAGTTGAGATAAAACCAAAATAAAGGTCAAATGTTGGATAAAACCAAAATAATTACACCGCTATATGTTGACAAAATAAATCTACGGCCATTTTGATCCTCAACCTGTGAAAAGTTTCATCGCTCAACTCAAATACATGTGCGTCATTGATGATTATTAACTCCATAGTCTTCAGACTGAAAACCAGGACAGCGTTCCCTGCATATTAAAGCCATAAATTTTACAACTAAATGTTTGAAATTAACAAATCTGAATAAGGTTTGATACGTACCGGTACTCCGTATGTGGACATCTAGTGTTGTCGTGCAGCACTGTATAGAATGGTTTTTGAGATGGATCGATCATCCATTGTATTGTCCTGCAATCTTGTGATGTCGATAACATTAACCTCATGTATCGAGCCCAATTCTGTATGATCCGGTCAATATGGGCCGAGTCACCGTCTTTGTATCGGCTGTCGTACACCGTTATTGTCCATTCACTAAGTGACATCCGCACAACCCAATGATCCGGCCCAATCATCCAGATAGCATAGGCAATCGTTTTCTTGGTCCATGCAGCAGTTTCCAATGTCAAAACAGCCGGAACCACCGCATCCATGTCACCCTCCCATTTCTCTAGTTCAGGCACAAGAGTACTGGCGAATGAGGCATAACACAATCTCGCATATTTTTCATACTGATCAGGGAATGCTGTCATACGAGCAAATAACAGTCCCACATACGCGTCAATGTGCTGCAAATGGAATTTATTACTCAGTCACAATATTACGATAAATAAAAAACCGTAATACATGTTAAAGAAATTCTAATACAAGTTTAAATGAGTTTACCTGCGAATTTATCTGATAACCTTGAAACAAAATACAGCTGAAAAATTCTCGATCCGCAGGGTAAGGTAAGATTTCGTCATCGCTTTTCAGCCCCCTACTAATAACTTGGTTGTATCACCTACTTTTGAGGCGATCCAATCTTTCAGTTCTTTATAGTCCCGATCGATAGTCCTCCGAGCGGGTGTATGCCTATCGTCCTCAAGCCGTTTTTTAGGCTGAACCCACTGGGTACCCTTCCTAAGGTACTCAGTCGTCTTCAAGGTAGAGCGAAGTCCCATTTTTTTTAGTGCAGACTCTTTGTAGCTCCCTCTCCCCCTCACCCTCCCCCTCCCCCTCCCTCTCTTCAAACCTGGCATCGCTTGGGGCCCTAGAAGAGTGGCAGTGTCCATCGAACTCATCTCCGCATGCACGTCATCAATATCAAATTCTGGACCTAGACCATCACACTCAAACGAAAAATCATTCATTGGGTCAAGATGGGTGCTTTGCTCTATCTCAGGGTGTTGATCCTGAACGGATGGTGTGCCTTGTGGACCTGAAGACGGCCCAGCTTGGGACCCAGATACCTGAGGCCCGGAAGGAGTAACCTGGGACGGTGACACCATATGAACATTCCTAAGAGGTGTCCGGTCCGTGTTTGTATCACAACCTCAAGGAGTCTCAGTCTCAGGCTCACGGCTGCCTTGTGTAGCTGAAGACGGCCCAACTTCGGTGGTTGGTGTGCTTTGGGTAGGGTCAAGATGTGGATGTGAGTCACCGCCCAGAGAGCCTTATGATGTAGATGTCCCACCTCGGGGCCTAAATGTACCCTGTAAATTTAAGAAAATGGTGTGAATTTAAATTTATGTCAACAAGATAAAAGCAATTATATTTGTATTTAGGAGTTCATTCGAACCTGTTGCACCGCCGCCCTTTGAATAGAGTTCAGGAAATGCGTATGTCGTTCGTCAACTGTTCTAATAGTTGTTGCATGGGCCTCTCTTAGACGTGTTATTTCGGCCAAAGACTTCACTTTCGACTTAGCATTCGTTTCAGCATACTTAGCCTTCGTTTCAATCAACTCGGCCTTCATTTCCGTCAACTCAGTCCTGACTTCTCTTAACGCATTGTCAACTATACGCGTGATTTCAGGCACCAGTGATTCCAACGGCACAACGCCCCCGACAATAGGTATACTACCACCGCCTATATCGAATTGTTCAGCATGCGATGTTGTACCTGGAGGGTTTGCGGATGTAGACGGGGCTCTCGTGTGTTCGTCATGACGGTCTTGGCGAGATGGTCACTCGTCCTGAGCATCAACTCCTGGACGCTCACGGACTATGGCATCCACATTGGACCTTGTCGGAACATGTCTTTGACCAGGGACAGGATCCAGGACAACCACGGGGGGAACAGGTAATTCATGAGGAGGAGCTGTAACCTCCGCTTCCGGCAACCCCATTCCAATTACGAACTGCCTATCTTCGGCGGTTGTCAAAATATCAGCGACCATTTCAACCTGCATAAAGGGAAAAAAACATCCGATTTTAAATACAATGTTTAAAAATATTGCTGACATTGTAGATTGATAACAATGATAATATAATACATACCCATAGAGTAACAGCGGCTGTAGGACTGACCAAGGTTTTGTAATAGACCCCGCCCTCGGTGCATTTCCATCTCAAATAACTTGGACGAGCATTAGCTTCACCTACTACCACTGTTGCAAATCTCTGCATCTTGTATAAGTCTAGGCATTGCATGGAAACACCACAAATCAGAACGCGTATAAACAACCGGAGAGAGTGTGGGCTTATACGGTTTCCCATTTCTTTTAGGTACAAGATCCTTACACTCAAATACTATTTTACGCCAATTCAACATTAAATTGTTAAAAAATCATTTCATGGAAATGTCTTGACCAGCTTGTAGAGTTCTCGACAATATAAAAATCTGGGGCGGTATTACCACACCAGTGGTCGTTTCGATTATTAACCCATAAATAACGTACACTAAAGCCATCCGGTATATAGTTTCAACGTCATTCGATGCCAGAATCGCTGATTCGATTTTTTGCAACGTCATATTCTTGATGTACTTATGGAGAGTACAGCTAACATCAAAACACCTTGACTGATCAGGCAATTCAACATTCAAATCTCCAAATTTGTACCCCATTATGAATGCAAACTCTCTTCTTCCGAACTTCACTCTATTTTCGCCAATCTTAAAATGAATCTCGTCGTCTCGGTCTGGATAAACCATATTGAAATACAGGTATGCTATTAGCTGCCCCTTGAATTCCCCATTGTTACATATAAAACGAAGAAACGGACCAAACACTGATCCCTCCAATCTATTCCACAACACTCTGTTCAGTGTAGCATTGTGCAATAACTCTTGTAGTCTTGTAAGAGTAGCACTTTCTGCATGGAACCGCAATTCGGCATTAAAAAAAAATTCAGGCGGATGAATCAATGTTCCACGTGGTGTTGGATAACTAGTAAGCTGTGTTAAGGGTGATTTTGTACGTTTTATAAGGATATATTTTATATCAATTCTCTCCATATTCGTATGTTTCTCATAGAAATCGAGCTTTATATTGAAATATTGAGCAAATGGTGTTTTTAATAGTTGAATTGCAAAACGAATTAATTATGTGCTTAAATTGTGATTTTATATTATTTTGGAGTTATGTTACGCTTTGGTATGTTTTACTATCTCTTAGATACATGTTTTCGAGCTAAAAGAGGATTAGAAGAGGTTGCATTCGGATTTTCCATGATGAAGAGAAGAGATAGGGATGAGAAGAAAAGAATAAAGATGAAGAAATCAAACTTTCAGGCATCGCGGATCAAGGCCCAAGTCTCCGTCCACTATGGACGGGCGCCCATTGTCGCATCAAGGCGTCCAAGAGGGTTTTTACATACGAGAGAGTTTGGACGTGGTATGAACGCAGCGTCAGCGCCCGACTTCAAATAAGTGGCCGACTTAAAACTCTATAAATACATTGCGATTTCAACCCTAGTACATACATTATTCGATCTCATTGATACACCATCATAAGAGGCAAACCCTAGAGCGCCACTTTCTTTGGGGAAATTTGGGGTGGCAAGTTAGATTAGGTTTTTATTTTGCTTTTCTGTTTTTTTTGTCTGCGATGTACTCCATGCTCAGGGGTTGCAATTGTTCGAACAGTTTGAATCCTTTTCATTCGTGTTTTTTTGTTCTTTTATCAAAGTTTGTTTTATGATTTTATCTCAAAGTTGTATCTTTCCTATGCGATTATTTGTTGTGCAAACGTATATCGGAAGATGGTTGCTTATCGATGTTTGATTTTGATGGAAGTCATGTTAGACTTAGATCACCATAGGAAAGATTGGATTTTTAACCTTGACATAACGGAAGTTGATAGGTTGATTATCTAGGTTGCTAGATTTGAATAAATCTTACACCTTGTTTTGATTGATAGACGAATTATCTACGGAAGTAGGATTCATACTTTTGATTAGGTGAACCACATCTTTAGTTAATCATCACAAGATAACCTTAGATAGAGATAGAGGGTTTGAAGGATTGGATGATTTTGTTTGTTCATTGTTAATCTCCATGTTCATCTTCTTGTTTATTTCCTTTTATAGTTAGTAGTTTAGATTTAGTTTTTATCGCTTTTATCCTTCCTGGCTTTGGATTAACAATCCTCTGTCCAGTTTATTTTCCGTTCTAGTTTAGGTTTAGGTTTAGTTAATAAAGAAGAATTAATTAGATTAGATTCAACATCCCAATTCCCTGAGGATCGATACCCGTACTTATCCAACTTTACTAGCAACTGCCCGGTATTCGGCCGGTTAGGAGGTAGTTTTGCATGGTAGTATAGGTTTTATAAATTTTCTTTTGTTTTAATGATGCAAAATCTCCCCAACAAGCTGCAAGTGATTAAAAATGTGTTAAGAAGACTATATATATATATATATATATATATATATATATATATATATATATATATATATATAAATATACTGACTATATATATATATATCTCTTTAATTATATGCTAATAAAAACTGAAGAAAATAAGTGTATATATATCTTTATATATAAATATACTGACTATATATATATATACACACACATTGTGAGAGACAAAATATATAATCATGTTATATATATATGTACCGTGTATAATTTCTCCCCGTGTATGTGTATATGTCTGTGTGTGTGCTTAAACTGTGCGTAAATATAAAATTATCTGTGTGAATAATTTCTTTCACTCGATAATAAATATATATGCGATGGCATAAATATGTGATAAAATAAGTGTATATATAACTTTATACAAAAATGTACTGGAATATATACACACACAGACACATACAAGAAAATATCCATTTAGGTCACTGTGTGTGTGTATTAAGAGTATATATATATTTTTAAATCAATATTAACCACCACAACGCAAAAAATCAATATTCGACAAAACTACTAACCATTTGTCTCTCTCTTTATATATATATATATATATATATATATATATATATATATATATATATATATATATATATATGGTTAGATTTTTAGCAATATTCAGTTATATACAATTAAATATATGTGTCTATAAATGAAAAACCAATATACACACTAGAAGAGAAAATTTTCAAGTTGTGTTGTGTTATGTTGTGTTGTAACAGTAGACGAGGGTAATAGAAGAGAAGATTGTTTTCACTGTTAAGTGTAGTGTCCGAAAGACAATTTGTGTAATTGTTTTTAATAATGAATGACAGAACTTATCTCACCTTATTACTTGCTTTGTGCTTGTAAAGTAATACACTGCAAACCTGCAAACCCTAATGTAAACCACTTAACTCGGTGTATGGATTACACGTGAGGATTGAGTTAGTGGTGGTATGCTTAAACTGTTAGTCCGTGGTGAACTTAATCAGAGTTTAGGGTCTCTTGATTAAAACACCAATAATGCACCCGAACACCTTAGGGTGTGATAGTCTTATCCGGATTTGTCGGTAGAGGTACCTACGTGGGGCATTTATATATGATGGCATTCATATAGATGGACCGATTTAATCTGTATTTTCGATGTAATTCCGTAATCGAGGAATCTTATTAAATCATTAGATGATCATATATGGATCAACCTTAATCCCGAGGTGATCACGAGTGCTTTGCTTGTCACGGGTAGTGTTTGATGTGTTAGTTACGGTTCACTTAAATATGTGTTCCAAGCCACTTCTCATTGGCACTATCTCAGGATGAGTGAGTAGTTCTCGATTTTCACAGACATGGAATCCATTCCTTCCTCAAGGGAAGAGAGAGTCCCCTTATTTGTTAGCCTTAAGAAAGTGATCGATCCCGGGAGTTCATATTAGACTAATTGATCACTAGTCAGATATGTGAACTAATTGATCATCAGGGGGTTAATGGTAAATAAGGATAAGATATTACGAGTCGGGTTCACGGAGACTTCCCACCTCAGAATGGACGATCTATGGAGGTTAATCCGTATGTAGTGATTATATCAATGGACGCTTATTCACTCTATGGGTTGAGTATAAGTATACATCTATAATCGGTAGAGTTAATTTCAGGTTTATGGTGGCGTAATCCCGGAATTAATAATTAATGTACATATTCTATTCGATGAATAATTAATTATTGGAGCTACTGGTTATAGGTCCATGGTCCCCGATGTGGCTTCTGTAATTCGGACTAATAATCTTGTTATTTGGGCCTCAGTGATAATTAATTGGCTGGGCTGATTAATTGATATGCATGAATATTATTTAGTTGGGCTAAATAATATAATACACATAAAAGACATTTTGTGTGGGCTTCTAAACCCTAAAAAGTGGCGCCTAAGGTCTCTAATTAGCACAAGAATTAATTTTCTTGTGTTATGGAAAATAAAATATATTCTTGTTATATGATTGGTTGGATGACTTGTTATTTGATTTCCGATTGGTCAATACATGTCACAATTAGTCATTAAGGAAAATATTCTTTTATTTTGTTTAATTATTTATTTATTTAATTAATTAATACTTGGAGGCCAAGGATTTACTCTCCTATAAAAGGAGAGTTATTCCAAGGGTAATGGAAAAAGGAAAAATTCGACCACCACACCATAAAAGAGAGAGAAAATTAGTTTTTCTTGTCTAGGGTTTTAGAAGAAGAAAAACTACAAGTTTTTCTTGGTGTTGCATATCGAGGAGGTTCGTGTATCAAGAAGGGTGTCCACCAACCGCCGTTTGGAGAACACATCGGAAGATCTTGGCTTCTCTTCCTACTATTGGTAACATGATCTTAACCCCCTTGTAGTAGTTTAAGTCCTTTAATTGTGTATTATGATGTATAAGTCGTGATCCATCCGCTGCGCGTAGATCTAATTCGTTTAGATCTAAGAACCTGCATCCTTCATTCACCAGCGTCATAGAATATTTGATGATGACGAGGGAGATCAGATGCTGGACAGAGCCAACAGAACAGATCTTATACTTTCGATCTAACAGATGCCTCACTTCCGGCGGAGGCTTTACCAAGCTGCTGAGAACGGAAAAGATGCTCTATTGAGCAGACCTAATGGAATATTCTACGAGCTACCTACCAGGAGCCCCAATACAAATCCTGGAGATTAGGCATGACACAACGGATCAGAAGGATTCGAAAACACCCTAGGGATGCATGCATTTCTAAGAACCTCATCAGGTCGAGGTGTACCATAGAATATGTCAACATTTTGTTGTTTTGGAAATTTTTCAAACAACATTTATTTGTCGTTTTTAAATCCAATTTTTTTTTTTTTTAAATTAGGGCATTTTCATTGTGATTGCCCGTAACAATTAAATTATTCGAGTGTTATTTGAAAACTAAAGTTGTACATTTAAGGCATGGAACATTAAAGGAATTTATACTACTAAATTTCGAAACAACTTATAACAGAACATACATACAATATCATATAATCGAAATATGTACAATATCAAAACTTCTACATTATCATTTCTAATAATAACATTGCCACTATAATTACATTAATGCATTTCATTCTAAAAAATTTCTAAACTATCAAATAATCAAAATAATTACAATATCAAAATTTCTACAACGTCAACATTTCTACAACATCAAGATTTCTACAAATTTTCCAATACAATTTTTCCAATCAAATAATCAAAATAATTACAATATCAAAATTTCTACAACGTCAAGATTTCTACAACATCAAGATTTCTACAAACTTTCCAATACAAATTTCCCAATATACATAAATCGAAATGTCCAATATCTTATAATCATAATTTCTACAATATAAAAAATTCTACAATATCATTACTACAATTTCCAATATCTTATAATCATAATTTCTGCAATATCAAAAATTCTACAATATCAAAAATTTTACAATATCATTACTACAAAATTTGTAAAATTAACTCACAATTTTGATTTTTTTGGGTCAGAAATAAACATACTATATCACAATTTCAATACCAAAATTTCAATAACATTATTATATCACAATATCGATAACATTACTATATCACAATTTCAAATAAAAAGTTGCAGTTCATGAAAATTTGGGGGCAAATTCATCAAATTCTCTGTTGCTCAAGCAAGTTCAGACGAGGGTGCAAAGAAATCTTCGGCTTTTTTTCCTTAGATCGTATACACAAGGCATAAGACATATTTACAGCATCTTTCACTTTGATTTCCACTGATGTAATTATTTATGGGGCAAGGGATTTATTGGGAGTGCATAGAGCGAGTACTCTTCCCTATATGATGGATTTTCCTACTCTGGGTTTGCCACACATAGGGTTTAAGGAGGCCAATCTTATCTGACTCTATCACGTAAATTTGGCATGCGAGATATATGATAATGACTGTATTTCTTTATTTGACTCAATATAAATAAAGTTGCTTTAAAAAATAAAAAAAAAAAAAAAACTGTAAATAACTTACTAGAGGATATTCTTCTAAATTAATGACGATCATTGTTGTATAAAGCTTCCCGTTCCAATTCCACACAATGTAAAGAAACCCGTGTCAAACACCTTCTTGCCCGTGAGATGTAAATCCTTCCACGTGAAATTAATCAACAGATGTGGGGATGGGGATGTGGATGTGGGGTTGTGCGTATTTTTTTTCGTGTGTGGGGGAGATTTTTTTCAGATGAAAATTGAGGAAGTCAAAGTGAGGAAGAAGTAGAGAAACTGCTCTGTTTACGTTTCAGTATTTCCACGGGCCCGTGCCAATTTTCACGTTGCGTTTGTTTTTTCACGTGGCGCTCATTTAAATTTCCCCCAGGTCACGTGGAATTTCAACTTTTGGCACCATTTGAATTTCCATGTGAACCATTCGAATTCCACGCCATCTGGTGGAAAATTTACACGATCTCGTGGAACATGCACGGGCTACTTGAAAAAAATTGTCAGTGCGAGAATGCACTGGCACGAAACATTGTCAGTCTTACATGATGGCTAAATGTATATTTTCTCCTCTTTTGCTCGGCACGCCTTTTTCTAAGATGATGTTGTAAGTTAGGTTTGTTTGGTTTTCTTTTTTCAACTATATATAGTCTTTAGGCTATAGTTTAAAGTCTCCCATAGCGTTGAATTTATGGTTGGAATGACCCGGTCATCGTGAGGATTCCATAAACGCTATTTTTTTTTATAATTTTTTTTTGTGTGTGAAATATACAAGAATTGGACTCGTTATTGGTGAAAGAAGAAGTTGGCAACTCGTTTTTTGCACTAGGCCCGGTTCCGAGCAATCGTAAATAAGAGAAAGTTATTGTGTGGTGAGGGAATTTGAGGTGAAATGACTGGTGAAACGATTAGAACTACACAGTTTAAATACATAATGAAGGTGTGTGGTGTGTGGTGTGCCACACGGCGTTTTCACACCGTGTGTAGACACCACACAATAACTTCCCGTAAATAAGCTTTCAAAGTTTGTACGATTGTGAGATTTTATATGCACTCATATATGACGTCACCGCTGTAATGTCGGCCATAAATTAAAAAAAAAAAAAACCTTACAAAATTACTTCAGAGTTATTACACTTGCAATAATGAATCAGAGATGCCTCAAATATTGTTGTATTCTTACCATGGATTCCATTACTCATATCCTCCGTTCCGATTTATTCAAGACGGTTGTCAAAATCATGCATATTAAGTATGTAAGTTAATGCATTAACTTTTAAAATAAAATGATTAGAATGTCATTGGATATAATTAATGTGGCATTGCTTTTTATATCTCCTAATGTAATAAATAAGGGTAAATCAAGTAAAAAGACAATAAATGTTGCATTGGAAATTGTACTGCCTCACATAAAATGAAACAAAATATTTTAGCAACTGCCCTCAGTTATTGTGGAACGGAGGGAGTATATTAGAAAGGCCATTCTAATTGTGAAACTTAGGTTGAAAACTCAAACTCTTGTAAAATAATTCTAATATCCTAAATTAGAAATTTGAGGTTAAGAAATTATTAATATACAAGTTTGAAATATAATGATTTTGTGTAAATTACTTTATATATAACGATTACAAAGAATATAAATAGTTATTGGATTCATTTTGATTTAAATAACCTGTAGCATTATATTCTAGGGCGTTACGATAACTATTTTGGATGTGTTTGTGACGTCGCGTTCCCGGACACCGAGTCATTATCCGGAAAAGAACGCCCGGCATGTATAATATCAAATAAAATCTAATATTATACATAAGTCTTACGTCATATATCATAAACACAATGCGGAAGCAAAATGACTCGGGAAAAATTTCAATGATCAACTAGAATACGAATCAATGCTGCACTAAAACCAAAACGGAAAGAAACTGAAACGTTTCAACCTCCAAAAGAAACCAAACGATCTAGTCTTACATCAAAGGCTTCTAAAACGAGCCAAACAAAAACAACATTCAATTTGAAATAACAACATCGTTTAAATCAAAACTTGAAATAAAAGAAAGCCTTCAAAACAATTTCAACAAAAAACATCATGCATCATATGTCTTCATCGTCCTCATCTCCATCAAAAACCTGTTCATCTTCTCAAAACAAAACATATAACGGGTAAGTACATACGTAATTAGTAACGAGTAGAAGCTATTGAATAATACGTTTTATAATGAAAAGAAAGTAAACGTCGTCTTATTATTAATCCGTTATTAAATGATCTTACACCAAGCTATCACATTATATTCATAGTATAACATGAGGTCCTTAGGGTTACTAACTTAGCTTATCTTTGTTACAGCATGTTTGCGAGGGCACTACACTTAGTGAGATATGTACTAAGACAAAAGACGCAACCCTATAGAGATAAATCTCTAGCGGTTCCGAGATAGTCATTCCACTTTGTCTGGCCAACCCTAGAGAGCTGACCGGTGAATGTCTATCTCGTTCGTGAGTTTGTCCGGCGGAATGATGACTACTTTATTTGGCAGGTCTAGAATCCGGCAGTGATCATCACCACTTTATCTGGCCAACCATCACATTGCCAATATTGTAATGTGTCTATCCAAGCTCTCATAATGTTCAACCTTTTATCTAGTCAAATACGTTTATTAAGTTGATTAGCTAGCCACCTAGGTTCATTCAGGACAAAAACTCCCTACTCCCTCTTCTTAGACTCAAGCTAGCAATTACACAGACATTGATGAATACTAACTCATCAAAGCACAAGCCCTTTCATGCTCTTCCGACGGATCGAACTTCAACTCTCTTTAAGAGTACATCCGGTGCCGAAGCTAAACGAATCGGAAGCTCAATCGAGGCTTGTTCAAGTTTAATTAATCTTATTTAAACTCATTAACAATACTACAATTCAAGCTAAACATCACAATAACATTAGCTACAAAATTCATTTTCTACCAAATTGTATATTCATATTTTTCGGAAAAGAAAATAACACAACACAACTATACATTATATATTATAGATCATTTATTTTTTTATTTTATTTATGATGCTACCTTTTTATTTATTTATTTATCTAATTCTGCTCTTTTTTGTTTTCGATAGTGCAGCAGAGCAAGTGACCAACACAAAATTATATAATAAAAACCACCAAACACCAAACCAGAAGGGAAAAGACTATATCCTAGAATATCTATTAAAATATTTACACACACACAAGAACTTGAAGACTGCTGTTGTTATTTTGTGTTTTTAAGTTAACCTGCCGATAATCCCAAAAGTAATAAGAACGGAAGAGTGTACAAAGCAGTGGTAATAGCAGGGAAATTAATATATGAAAACCCTCTACTTCATCTTAACATTAATCATTATAAAACATCAATCATTCAATATGAAAATCCGTTATCTTAATTGCGAGCAACAAACGATCCAAAACACCAAAAGAACCTAGCTTTCGATTCAACCTACAAATTGATCAAACTTCGATTCTTGAACATGAAAGCAACCTAACTCAGAACATCTAACTTATACTACGAATTTGCAGCCAAAACTTCTCAGAACAAAAAATGAATGAAATCTTACCTTCTCCAAACGGTTAACTGCTAGGATCAAAAGAATCCTCTCCTTCCGTAGAACATTTTCCTCCTGATACATCTGTTGAAAAGAGCAACGGATGCCTCGAAATTCGAAAGTCTCTTCTATTTTTTTTTTTCTCAAACTTGCGCCCCTTTGCTCTCAAAAGGTGAACGTGAAACTGTTTTCTGAATAATGGGAATTTAATTCCCTATTAATCCCATTAAACTTATTTTAGCTAATTCCTTAATTAATAAATACTTTATTTTCCTTTCTTTTCTTAAATTCCATTAATTAAAATAAATATAATATTCTGATTTTTGTTAAAAGACTAAGATGCCCCTTTTCGAAAAATCGGAATATTACAGTGTTACTTAATCATTATTTTTTTTGAAACATTAATCAGTGTTTTTATTTTTAAACAAGTATTATTATTATTGTATATATTATACACTACTCTTACATCATATTATCGGTTAGATTAAATAATAAAAACATTCAAAGATCCAAACCTCAAGAATTGTTTTTTTTTTTTTTTTTTTTTTTTTTTGTTTGACGATCAATTTTTATTCCAACTCCAAACAGAATGTTTACAATGTGCAATCAAAGACGAAGCGAAGGGCAAAAAACAAGCAAACTCGTGGAAGTAAAAAAGACCAGATTCAACAATTCAACGACATCACCAGGGTCTCAGAGCATAGAGGTTCCACGCCAGCTTGAGATTAATTTCTTGTCCTTCGGACCATTTGAGATAGCAGAACTTGCAACGGAGGGCGTTCTTGTTGAGGGTCATGATACACTTTATCTCTCTAACGCCAAGCAGTATAAACCACATACCGAAAGACATAAGGTCAGTCCCCAGGACATAACCCAGTTGGCAAGGGGCTTGGGTGTGTGGTGCTCCCTACCTGGAGGTTAGAGGTTCGATTCCCCCAAAGGACGAATTATTTCCTCTTACGTAATAAATGCAAGCCCAACGATTCTGATCTATTGGGGGATCCTGATTAACATTCTCCACTCATCCCGTGAGACAGGAAGAGTGGAGACCCTCATGGTTAGAGTTTTACCATAAGGTCAGTCCTCAAGAATTTACCAAAAGGTAATTACTTGTATTGTCCTATCTCTTTTTTCCCTTATGGAATTGGAGAGTGATGCCTAAAGTTTCCACCATGAAAAAGATAGTGTAATAATATTGAATTCTCCGCTAGAATTATGACTTCTTTTTGTTTGCTTTCCCCACCATTCACGACTTGATTAATTTCAGTTTCAAATACTACAAAATTAAAATTAAAATTAAAAAAATACTATATCTTGGTTTGATATCCCATGTTTGTATGGTAGAGGTAACATTACCGAGATACAATGTTGAGACATAATGGACTGGATAAATAATTTGGATTAATCATTTTAAATTATAGATGTATTTAAATAGTTTTTTTTGAGGAGGGGGGGGGGGGGGGGGGGTTATGAATTTATTATGACTCAAGTATATAACATCGTTTTTTTCCAAAAGAAAAGTATATAACATTGTTACGCCTTAGTTATAGGGCATTACATATGGTATCAGAACCGATTACTAAACAAAATTAAATGACCTACTGCGAGGGACAATCGGGGTTACCTCAAAAATCCTCTAATAGAGTCTTGACTCTTGACTAGTCACACTACTGGTTCTTTAAGAGGGGGAAATATTATATCTAACTTTGGAAAAACTAGAGAAAGATCGTGATACACAGTTGAGACATTAGGCGTTCAAGCAGTATTAATTAGAGCTGACTATCAGACGTAACTAAGTGTCAGACCGTAAGAAAATCTAAATAGTTATTGATCAGGTAAGGTCGCTACATTCAAATTCAAGGGGTTGCATCTCCAACCCGTATCTATTATTATGATCTTAATGTTGGTACAACTTCCCCTTTTTGCAGAATGAGTGCTGAATTCCTAGTTTTTCAGTAATGGTCTAAAATTCCAAGTGGTTCCTTTTTTTTTTACACTAAAACACCAAAATGGTGTAATATTACATTATTCTTTTCCAACCGTTTACACCAATTCTTACACCAAAAAGAATATTTCAAGAATATTCTATATTAAAGCATTGAATTAATAAAAAAAGAAAAAGAAAAAATTGATGTGACTGAAATGGTAAATAATGTTGAGTCGACCCGACACCATATTTGGTGTTAAAAGAAAGGGAAATGGTAAAATAGGAAAAAAGGCCATCATTGGAGTAGCACAATTTCTCCAAAATGGGGGGATAGTACCGGGCCATACTCCGTTGGAGATGGCGTAAGAATCAAGGTTCAAAACGGACCAAAACTTTAATGTGCAAAGAGGGCAACAATTAACATAAATGTGTAATGAAAAGGCCGTGTAAAATAGATAATTCCGTCATTTTTTTTATGGTACTGCCAAAATTTTCAATGAAACAATCTTAAAATTGAAAGAATTGTTTTTCAAAATATTTGGTGATTTTCAAATTTTGACCATATAAACAAAAATATTGATGGTACCATTAAATTTTAAATTTCATGACCTGTGAAAAATTAGCGAAATCGTTATTTTTACAATATACCACATCATCAAACCATTGATTTTTTTTTTTGGGTGTTGAGAAACAGTGTGTTAGTGCTATGTGGGGGCATTGGAAAGAAAAATTCTCCAACTTTTCATAAAAGGTGAAAGTTTCATCTTGTCCCCATCTGGATTTACTTTTAGATTTTGATGATCTTGCCAGTTTTTTTTTTTGTTTTGTTTTTGGGATTTGATGAACTCATTTTATCACAAGCACAAATTGCACGCAAACTAGTAATAACATGCATGTAAAGTTTTCTATCTCACTAATGAACCCTAAAATGCATTAATTATATATATACTCACTCCGTTCCGAAATAACTGGGCAGTTGCCAAACATATGCATATTAAGAACGTGATTTAATGTTTTAATTTGAATGCCAAAATAACTAAAAATACCTTAGTCTATAATTAATACAATGTTGTATTAGATGTAGGAAAAACTGTAACGCACCGCTTCCGGATACCGAGTTTTTGTCCGGAAAAAAAACGTCTGGCACGTATAATATTAAATAAATTCAATATTATACTTAAGTTTCTCTACTATGTCGTATCGAGTTTAGCAAACGGAAGCTAAAAAGACTCGGCAAGCATAATAAATGCTACTAAGAAAAGATACAAACCAACTAAAAATGTAGGTTATCCTTACAACAACGAAAAGAAACTTACAACATACGATGTCTTAAAGAAAAGAACAACAAACATGTCTTACACCCTTAAAAAAAGAAATAAAAGTACAACACGGTCTAAAAGAAAAAGATCATAGTCTAATACAACATCTTTGAAATTAAAAGGAATTATCATAAGCGCATCATCATGGCATCGTCCTCCTCAAACATCATCAAACTCCTGATTGAGCTCAAGATCTACATGTTTATCTTCTCACCTCACAAAGCATACAACAAAATGCAATGTAGGTAAATACAACATACTTAGTAAGAAGCTAATGTATAATTAAGTCTTACAACGAAGGGTTCATTAGTTATTATTAAATTATCTTCTTGAGACCGACTCGATTCTAGGGTTCACTTCATGCTCATCAACATGTCGTCATTAACTGTTTCTAGCTTAGCTTATCTTTGTTACATCATCATTCAAAGGCACTACGCGTGGTGTATATCCACCATAAGATATACTGTGCAACATATTGGCATATCACACCAATATCCACGGGGGAAAGCACGATAGTGTACACGCTCGGCGGAGTCCCTTCGTACGTAGGGTCTCAGACTTACGGGCCTAAGTTCCTCCGTACTTAGGGTCTCAGAGACTTACGAAGTTATCCACTTTATTTGAACGCCCACACATTGCGATATAGACTTGTACCTTACCAAGAATGGATTGATGTTTAATCTTTTTACTACACAAGTATGTTTGTCATTATGTTGTTAACTAACCACCTAAGTGTTTTCAAGTAAGCTCCCTCACATATTCTACTCTCTTTCCTAGACCACTAGACACGGACAAGGCCTAGCAATACACAGACATTGATGAATACTAATTCATCAAAGCACAAGTCATTCATACCCTTCCGACGGTCCCGAACTTCAACTTTATGGAAGAGTACATCCGGTGCCGGACCTAAACACATCAGAAGCTTAATCGAGGCTTGTTCATGTTCATTTAATGTTATTAGATCACGAAACAACATTTAAAACTATACTCGGGGCTCAAAAATGACTAAACACAAAAGAAAAACAAGGGCAATGCGCCCGCACTGGATTTAGTGCACTTGCACTGGCCAAACAGAGACTTCTGCAAGGTTGGTGCGCTGCACCAAGCCCAGGCTCGATGCGCTTGCGCCCGCAACACGTGTGCGCCGCGCAAGCATAGAAACTCCCAAAACTCGCTTTATGCATCTAAACGATCTCCACTCGATTCCAAACAAGTTTAACATCAATAGGCACAGCAAAACAACAGAAAAGCATCACTTTTACATAACTAAACGTCACATACTTCTCTAACAACAAGTAGGCATGATTTCTAACATTAAAACACCACATTCACTCAACTTTAAACATCATAAACCTAATTACACATTAGGAAGAGCCCCTTACTTGATTAAAGCAAGACTCTAAGACAAAACCTGCAGCACTTCCTAGTTCTTCCACTTAAAACCTAATTGATCAACAATCAATTCAAGGATTAGTTGTGATCAAGAGTTCTAAACAACCAGAACTACGAATTGAGTAACTTAGAACGTCCAGACAAGATCAAATCTCGATGATTCCAAAAGTTGGGCAAAAACTAACCTTTCTCAAGGCTCTAACTTTCTGGTATCAAAACGATCTTCTAGTCCCAAAGATTACAAATCTTCAATCATTTCTGAAAACCGTCAAAGATCTTGTTATAATTGTGGGAAGTCTCTTTTGTTTTCTTCTATTTATTTCCTTTGCTCTCAAAGAACGTGTTTTACAAATTCTGACAACTCCCAGGGGAAAAGGGAAGTTTTACTTTGTAGGAAATAACCTCCAAGTGGTTATTAGCTAATTAATCCTATTAACTCCCTTAATTATGCTTAATTCCCATTTGACCCCTTCTCTTTTCTTGTTTCTTTTATTTAAATCATACTTAAAATCCATAATTAAATAGATATAATATACCGAACTTTACAAATTGACACGTCTCTCATTTCCCAAAGTTCGGGATATTACAAAAACACAATAAATGTTACATTGAAAATGTAAATGCCTCAGTTATTTTGAAACAAATCTTTTTGGTAACTGCCTCAGTTATTTCAGAACGGAGGGAGTACAAAGTACGTACGTAGTACAATAAGGTAATTTTAATTTATATTTTTCCGGTATACAATTAATGTATGTTTCGATGTATGGATCACTTTTATCCCGTATAATTTGTAACGACTCGTATCATAGGAGAGAGTGATATGGTAATGAGTCACTCGATACATGCTCAACTTGTGACCAATTGAGCACCCGACAGTCATATCACACACAACAGAGCGGAAAAAAATCAATTAAATTACATAAAATGCACTGAATTCGGAATAAAGCATTAAATACAGAAGTGATCAGACTCAGAAAAAAAAATGAAAAGATGGAATGGATGACACAATTCTTGACAGAACCCTCCGCAGAGCCTACAGGCCAAAGACTAACTATCCACCGTGATGGGATCGTAAATGGTTAGTATTTAATTACATTTTTGAGATTATCTTCTATAGATATACGCGTTTTTATGGTGTGTTTGATGTTGTTTTGCAGATTTGATGAAAATAAGCTTTGTAGGAGTAGTTTTATTATGTGTGACATGAAATGAAAGATCGAGTGGATTATAAAAGATGTGACTGTAGTAGGAAAATTGGATCATGGTATGATCATACCATTACATTAAAGCGTGGTTGTTTGCAATGTGGAAGAAAAGATAGATTTTACAGATTTATTTCCTATCGATCCATCATTAATAGACTCCCTTATTTTTTATTGGTGGAATATATTTTGACTTTTCAATTATTTATTATTTCTATATTTAATTTAGGAATAAAAGAATAAAAATAAAAGACACAAAAGTGGCGTAGCCAAATAATCAAACATTTTAGTTCGGTTTAGGATCATAGACTGCTGGGACCTGCTCCTACTATTGCCGCCGGCTTTTTTTAATGGATTCTACATCATATTTTGGATCAATTTCTATACTATGGTGAGTTTCTAATTTATTTTTTTCCGGTTAATTTATTATTGAAGTTTCGGTTGATGCAACTGCGAGATCGAATTGGGTCATATTCCTCGTCTTGTTTATTGGTATTTATTAATCTTTTGATTTGATTGTCTCTACGGTTAATAGCTAGGTTGGTTATTTTCGCGAGATGATTAATTTAATCATTCAACCGTTTGCTAGGTGGAATAGCGAATACTTAATCGTTTGTGATATTTATAATAGAAGCACATGATATGATTTTGCCGGTTCGCAGCCCGTAGAATCCGCTATCATAAAGATGAATAATCTGAATTAAAATTAACCCGCGTGTGCGTTAATATTCAGAACTTGGGTCTCTTAGATTGTAGTGCTGCCGGAACACCAAACTCCTATGACCGTGTCCAGGAGTGTCTTTCGGTTAGACGGTAATTAGTGACCGTGTGTCCTGATTATCAAAATTAGGAGAGATTGGTTACTTGGCGCGAGTCTTCTGTGCATCATCAATGATCAGTTGAGTGAATTGAGGTGGATATAATTAATTTAACCGGAACATTTATTTTACTTATTTTCAGATTTTTAGTTTATTTAGTTTTATTAGTAATTAGCTTATAATACCAAACAAATGTCTTTTGTCGATTTTAAAAGAAATAAATCCACCGTTCTCTGTGCAGACGGTCCTGCTCACCCTATACTCGTTATATGAAGTAGATAAATTTATCTTTGACGGTTTGACAGCTACCACACCGTCATAACTACTAACACAACAAACACAAATTGAAATACCCTGAAATCAAAGTAACAAAGTAATGGGAAAAAAAAAAAAAAAAAGACATCCTAAGAACACAATCCCTAGGAAGCATAATAATGGTGGTCCTCTACACTACACGCTTCTCATCCCCAGCCCCAGGCTCAACGAAGTCTTCATCTGAATGCAAATGTACTTGCACAAATAGTCCTGAATATTACTGTACAATAGTAGATATTTATTGCATTTGTAATTGATGATCTGGATAATGTTAGATAAATTTTGCATGTCAGCTCTACTTTTCAAACCTTTGACATAATCAATTAGAAAAGAGGGCATTGCTTGCTCAGTCATACAAAAAAGTAAGAGTGCTGTAGTGACAGTCTTACCTTCGAGCTGGGGCGTAAGAGTTCGATATCATGTGTCGATCGACTTTTTTCAACAACAACAAAAAGGTGGACATGTACAAAATTGCTTATGTACCATATTTGAGCCAATAACTATATATGATCCAAATCCAAGGCAAAGTTAGGAACAATATTAAGTTTATGTTTTGACATTTTTCAGGCATGCATGGAAAAAGAAAAAAGTTGTAAATTAATTCCATCATACTTAGATTCCCAATACAAACCGTGTTTTTTGAGACATCGCTCATTGATTACCAGTACACAAACAGACACATATGGCTACGTCTGGCCTGCAGTAACACGTAAAGACAGGAAACATGCCTTAAGGATGCATCGGATACAACCGAAGGCCTCGGTGCCAAGATCAGAGCATGATCCTTGGGCTTATTCGTAACAAGTCGGATTAGATAAACGCGGCGTTGGGATCGCAAGCAAAGGCAATTTCTTCTGCATAACAATGCCAAACTTTTCAGAAAGATCCAACTTTTCCCCAACAGGCAATTCCCAATCAAAAGAATGAATCAACGATGCAAGTGAAAACATCACCATTCTCTCAGCCATTGTAATTCCTGCACACATTCTTCTTCCAGAACCAAAAGGCATGTAATTAAAATCATTTCCACTGTAATCTCCTACACCATTCAAGAATCTGTCAGGATTGAATTCTAAAGGATCTTCCCATATTGAAGGGTCTCTATGTATTGCCCAAACATTCACAAAAACACGACTGCCTTTCGGGATCGTGTAGTTTTCAATTACACACGATTGGCTTGGACAATGAGGCACCATTAATGGAAGAGCTGGATGCAAGCGCAAGACTTCTTTCATTACGGCTCGTAAGTAAGGCAATTCTTTAATATGAGATTCTTCCACTACATTTGCTTTCCCAACTATGTTTTCTATCTCTTGTTGTACTTTCTTCATGATCCCTGGTTTGTTCATCATCTCAGCCATGGCGAATTCAATTGTGTTAGACGTCGTTTCAGTCCCACCCACAACCATATCCTGTATAAAAAAATGCACTTTTTATAATTATTGATTCGAAATTTAACCTATCAGCTGAAAACTTCTCTCAGGCATTCATCAAACACCTTCAAAGAAGAGTTAGTTCGGTAACCCTTGAAAAGCGGGAAGCTTGAATTCAGTTTCGTAACATCTTAACTACATCGAGGAAGTTAGTTACCAAAGTAAACAAGCTAAAAATACATGCTATACACATAAATTGTAATCATTCGTAATGATACTTTTGATCAGTGATAAAGTTATTTAGTTCTTCTCTTAATCTTAAGTCTTGTTGCTAAGTGTAGAAAAAGAGAGGAGGAAAGAAGTATTTTATTGATGATTTCTTGTTGAGAGAACAAGGAGCAGAATACAATATATAGGAAAAACCTCCAACGGCTAGAATACACTGTTCCAACGGTTATGAACAGTGTATTCTGGGCCGAAAAAAGAAAAAGACACAGCCAACAGAAAAATGTCCTAATTACATTGTTAGGACAATTAAGACTATAGGAAAAACATAAATTTATCTATATTAATCCTATATATTAACACCCCTCCTCAACCTTGGTTGTGGATAGAATAACAACCTAGCTTGCTTCTCATTCTGGTGAATATAGGTAGAGCTGTTAAGGGTGAATTTATACGTTTTATAACGTTGTATTTTATGATGTTCTCCCCCATAATTCATATGATTTGCATAGGAAATGTGGTTTTAAATGATTTATTAAGCAAGTGAGATTTTAATTAGTTTATTCGCAAAATGAGGTTGTGTACGTGTTTTGATTATGGTTTTATGAGTATTTGGATTGTGTTACGTTTTGCGATGTCTTAATGTGATGTAGATACATGTTGGAGGCTAAATTGATGATCAAATGTTGATATAATTCGAGCTAAATCGATATAGAGATGAGAAAAGAAGGATAAAGATGGAAGAGTTGAAAGATGTTTAGGTGAAGAATCATTGAAGAAACCGGAACCAGGCACTTCATGGGGATTTTGTCCACACTTGTAGGCACTTTCAGGAAAGTTGTCTTGATGGAAGTTGTAGAGGATTGAAATAGCTTTCAACGCATGTTGAATCACCTCATTTGGAGCCCCTAGAAGTGAAGTTATGAGCAAAATACTGGAGCAAGGTAGTGGACGGGCGTCCATAAAAGTGAATCGGCGCCCGTAATCGTATTTTACATTCGAGAGAGTTCAGACGCGTTCTGAACGAGCGTTCATTCTCCGTTCATAGAGGCTGGACGAGCGTCCAAGATAGTGGACGGGCGTCCACGGCACCGACTCAGCGAAACCGACCTAAAAATCTATAAATAGGCGCGATTTCCCAAACCCTAAACATACAATTCGAACCCTAAATTTCCGAGGGCAGCTTTGGTCTGCGATTTTACACTTTTTTATTTCAGCTTTATGCAACTTTAAATTCGATCAAAGTAGGCTAGTAGTATGTTTATTTTTCTCGCTTTCGGGTTCTTGAGGATGCTCTGAGGCTGAACCTCCTTCAAACGAGAATTGTGAAGCCATCAAACATTGAATTGATCTATTTATTTCGACTTTTCTTTGTGAGTATTTACTACGGTTGTTTCTTATCTATGCATATTCTTGTTTTAATGCAATTATATTGGGAGATATGTTGTATGCTTGATATGTTATTGTTTGATGGAAATCTTGAATAGCATAGATCACCATAGATAAGAATAGTTCATTAGATTTATATTAACGGAAGTTAGTAAGTCTAAAAACTAGATCGTTAACGTGAAAGTTGACACCTTTGATCTTTTAACGTGTTAAATTAGTATTGGAAGATACTAGGTTAATAGATGGATTGCCTAAGGAATTAGGAATTCATGTTTAGGTAAGGTGAATCACAACCTAAGTAAATACCACGTAAAATCGAGATAATAGATCAATGCATGTTGATAGGTGGATCAATCCTCGTTTGTCTTTTATAAACTTGATTTACAATCCTCATAGCTTAGTTTAGATTAGTTAATTTATTTTCCTGCACTTTTAGTTTATTTTTATCGCTTTCAATCTTTCCTAGCATTGGATTAATCTCCTCTGTCTAGTTATTTTCTCGCATATTTGTTTAGCTAGTTATTCGTTAGGTTAGTAATCGTGGCAATAGTGAGTTAAAAACAAAAGCTAGTGGTTAACATTCGCCTAGTTCCCCGTAAGATCGACCGGCATTAGCCTCCATACTACGATCCTTGCACTTGAGGTTAACCGGTTTACTACTTGTTGTTTTGTATTGATAAAATCCGGGACAAGTTTTTGGCGCCGTTGCGGGAACCGGACGGTTGCCTAGTTTTTGTTTTTGTTTTTAGTTTGTTTTCAATTCTTGTTTTTAGGTTAGATCTTTTCGGTCTCTTTTTGTAGTTAGTAGTTTAGTCGCTTTAGTGCGTTTATCCGCCGTGTTTTCGCCGGTGAGTTAGTATAAATTTTAGCTTCTAAGTCTATACTGCTTTTTCGTCTATCACGCTCTGTTTTTCTAACCGCCGCCCGATTGGACGGCGTCCGTTTTACCGAACGTCCGCTCAGTTCTTGTTTCGATCGGACGAAGCGTTTATTTTCTTTGGGCGCCCGTCCATTGAAGTTTCTCAATCTCGAATCAAAATTCGACACTGCAGATTTAGCGTTCATACTCGGGCGCCCGTCCACGTGAATTTCGACAGCGGACGAGCGTTCAAATTTTGAACGCCCGTCCATTTCGAAGTGGTCGATTTAACGTCCATCCAAATTGGGCGCCCGTCTCATCCCTGTCTCGCCATTAGTTTTTATTTTATTTCAATTAGGTTTTTGCTTTTTTTTCGTAGGTAAGTGTCGTAGGTAGGTTTCTTAGGGTGAATCATCGACTCACATCTTTCACGATCAAATTTTTGGATAAAAGGATCGTTTTAGTACTCTTTAGTATTTTGGCCATAACTTTCGGCTCGAGTGTCGGATTGTCGCGCGAGCCGTCCGACACCGTTTTCGAGGTCAAAATCCACTGCTTTCCCTTCCATTTTGGGCTCGAGAAGATTTCAACACGTTTTCTTCCCGCTTTAGTGTTTTCTGCTTTTTCTATTTTTCGTAGTTTAGGTTTCGTTTTTGTTTCATACAATCTTTTTCTCTCTTCTTTTCTTTTCTCTAGGTTTCTTCTTTCTTGCTCAACATCTTGATCTTGGATCTCGGTTTATGCAAACTCGGAGTCATAAGGGACCACTAATCTACTCCACGACCCCGAGCGGACCATAATCCGACCTAATAAGCGGAAACTTCGTTTCGACGAAGAAACGCTTTTGATCGAGAATTTGAGCAATATCTTGCAGTGAAATCAAAGACATAGTAATAATGGCGAGAAGATAGACGGACATTGGCCGACTATGCCATGCCCGGTCTGATCACCATCAACCCGCTATCGTCATGCCTACCATTATCGCTCCAAACTTCGAGCTTAAACCGGACTTATTCGGATGATGCAAAGATGCATCAATTTTCCATGGTTTCCCATCCGAAAACCCCCACACTCACTTACACACATTCTTACAGATATGCGGTACTACCCGTATCCAAGGTGTAAGTGAGACGCCCATCAAGTCGGCTGTTCCCATTTTCTTACGCGGGAGGCACTAGAGTGGTATCACTCTCTTCCTCCGAATCCATCACTACTTGGGTGAGCTCGAGAAGGAATTTCTAAGTCAATATTTTCCTCCTTCAAAAAGCATTGCTGTCTGAACGAAATCTTCACATTCTACCGTAAGGAAAATGAGTCTTTCTTTGATGCGTGGAAAAGGTTTAAGTCTCTTTTGCGTAAGTGTCCTCACCATGGCTTGCCAAAGGAAAGGCAAGTCCATACTTTTCTTGATGGATTGACCGAGCTCACCAAGGGCATGGTCAATAGTTCCTCAGTGGGGCATTTCTAAAGAAAAACACGATGAGGGGTGGGCCTTTGTTCGAGGACATTGCCAAATACAATTATGCCCCTCTTATCACCCATCAAGCACCTCCTCCTCCTCCCAAGGTCGAAGAGGTGACTATGCAAAGTCTTGTTGCCATCTTCGCAAAAGCGAGATGGCAACCTCTCAAAATGACTTCTCAAAACTTCCCAAATCCGAAGTTATCAGGCTCCTTCACCTTCACGTAACTCTCAAGTTTCAGATCGTGGAAGCTTGTCGCCGACCGCCATATGACCGCCAATGTCAATTTTCTTCCCTCCGCTTTCAGCAAGTCAATGCCGTTTCATGACTATGGACAAGATAATCCAATCACATGCCAAGTATGTGATAGCATGGGCACACATGACTCGCTTCACCCCATGATTGGGCGAAACGCGAAGTCAATGCTTTCTCGCCGGACAAATCAGAGATTCAATAACCAATTCTTCGCCGTATCAGGTTCCAAAACCAAGGGTTTAATCAATCTTCGGGATTTAATCCTAATTCGAACTTCAATAGAAACCCTGGTTACAATCAGAACCCAAGCTATAATTTTTCCAATCCACAACAAAGGTTCAATCAGAATTGGCCCGCCAATTCTAATTCTGCATTCCAAAGTCAGCCAAGTCAGCCACTCCCTCAAAATCATCAGAACTCTCAAGGACCCTCCCAATCCAACAATTTCGAAACCAAGTTGGAGGAGCAAAGCAGGACAATAAAAAATCTTGAGAGACAAATAGGGCAATTGGCTGAGCAGCTAGCGTCAAGACCCCCAGGGCATCCGCCCGCTTTTCTTGAAAAAACCCAAAAGGCGGTCAAGTCGCTCACGCCGATTTAAGCAACGGCCAATGCACTGACCTCGTGCCAATAATGCAATACGGTAAAGAGGAGGCCAGTGCGATGAACTTAAGGAGTGGTTCTCAAGTTGGTGGTCCCACGGCTTCCAGTGGAAACCACTAGCCCCTCCCGCCGATAAGGCGGGAGAGGGAAATTGAGCACCCATCATCCCCTCGGTCGCAGAAGGCAAATCAGGTGGTGATCCTCGATAGAAGAAAGAGTTGAGATTCCTCAGTGGCCGATCCTCGAGGAATAAAAATCAATTGAAGTCCTCGGTGGTGATCCTCGAGGAATGATTTGAGTTAAATGATAGTCGGTGGTGATCCCGACTAACAAAAAGAATGAAAAGACGGTTCGGTGGAAAGATTTGGAAGACAAGGCCGTTAGTTCGTCCTCGAAGAAAGTATTTTCCGAGGATGATTTGAAAAAGCTTCCGCTTCCACCGAGGAAGAGCAACATTCCATTGGTTGAAGACAAAAAGTATGAGAAGGTGCTAAACCTTCGAAAAATACTCGTGTAAATCTGCCATTATCCGAGGTCTTGGTGAGATGCCTAGGTATACAAAGTTCATCAAGGATGTTGTATCTTCCAAGAAGAAGTTAGCGAGGAATGGATCAAGCAATTGGTAAGGAGTGTTCTATGGTCAATTATCAAGACTTACCAACCAAGAGAAGCGACCAGGCAAATTTGTGCTCACATTGCGGATGGGAGGCCTAGTCTTCCGAATTCCTTATGTGACCTGGGTGCATCCATCGCCTTGATGCCATTATCCGTTTGCAATCGCCTTGGTTTGCGAATCTTCTAGAACCCACTACCATGAACTGCAGTCATTTGACAGTCCTCTAAGAAAGCTTCAGGATCCCGGGGGACGTATTGGTTCAAATAGACAGTTTACCTTTCCGATTTGACTCGGGTACGTCTTGGATATTGAGAAAAGTGAAAGTGTCCCTTTGATTCTCGGAAGACCTTTTCTATCTACGCCAGAGCCCTCATCGATTGTGATGGTGGGCATGTCACCATTCGAGTTGGTGACCGGGAGGTGAGCTATAGTGTTTCAAATCTATCAAAATACCTTCCGGATCTCCAACCGGCCGTTCCATCGGAGTGAGACGCCTGATGACTTCAATGACTTCATGGATAAGCAAGTCTTGGCCGTAGAGGCGAATATGAGCGATTGATCGATAATCTGAATAATCATGGTGTGGTCAATCTAGACCCGATTAGCGGTTGAGTTTGAGGATGAGCTAAGAGAAGAAGCCTTGGCAGTGGGACCACCGAGTAAGCTCGGCGATGTTGAGTTGAAGAGTGGTGATCTTAAATCAAGTCTGAGGAACCCCAGCACTTGACTTGGCTCAAGCCGTTGCCTCAAACATCTTAAGTATGTATTTACGAGAGAAGGTGACAAGCTTCCTTTGATCATCTCTCGCCAAGCTATCTCGAATAGAAGAGCTTAAATCTGTTAAACGTCTTGCGCAAAAATGAGAAAGCCTTTGGATGGCGGTGGGAGATATCCGGGGATATCTCCCGACATCTATGCACAAGATCAAGGCGAGGAGGGTGCAAAGCGAGTTAAAGACTGACCTCAGAGAAGGCTTAACCCTCATATGCAAGAAGTAGTCAAGAAGGAAATTATAAAGCTTCTAGATATGGGTATCATTTACGCCATTGCAGATAGTGAGTGGGTGTCCCCGACTCTGTAGTCCCCAAAAAGGGGGAATTACTATTGAGAAGAATGAGAGGGAGAGGAGATAGCATTGAGGCTAGTTACAGTGCTATAGAGTCCAGATTGACTATAGAAAACTCAATGAGGTCACACTTTGAAAGATCATTTCCCCCTTCCATTCATTGACCAGATGCTTGAGCGCCTGGCGGGGCATGCATTCTATCTGTTTCCTCGATGGATATTCGAGGATACTTCAAGATACCCATCGATCCTGTTGACCAAAGAGCACCACTTTCACTGTCCCTATGGAACATTCGCTTCTGAGCGGATGCCGTTTGGTCTCTGTAATGCCCGGCCACCTTCCAAAGGTGTATGATGGCAATCTTTGACGGGCTAGTTGAAAAGTGCATGGAGATTTTTATGGATGATTTCTCGGTCTTTGGTCAATCCTTCGACGATTGCCTCGATAATCTTGATCAAGTGTTGTCTAGATGTGTGGAAAAGGACTTAGTGCTTAATTGGGAAAAATGCCATTTCATGGTAGATGAAGGCATAGTCCTTGGCCACAAAGTGTCACCAAAGGTATGAAAGTAGATAGGGCCAAGGTTGAAGCTATTGAGAAGATGAGTTATCCTAAGAATGTTCGGGAGGTCCGAGGTTTTCTCGGACATGTCGGCTTCTATGGAGGTTCATCCAGGACTTTTCAAAGATTGCCAAGCCCCCGCCTACTTTACTCAAAGAAGACGTTACTTTTGATTTTGATGAGAATTGCAAGTGCGCGTTTGAGGAGCTTAAGAGTAGATCGATCTCTCGCTCCAATTCTTATATCGCCTGATCGAACCTACCCTTTGAGCTTATGTGTGATGCATCCAACTATTTGTTGGTGCATCTTAGGGCAAAAGCTTAATGGAAAGTTCCAGCCTATCTATTATGCCAGTCACACACTGAATCCTTCTCAAGTTAACTACACGACAACTGAAAAGGAACTATTAGCCGTAGTCTTTGCTATGGATAAGTTTCGTAGTTACTTGCTGGGTGCTCAAGTGATTGTGTGGGTCGACCACGCCGCTTGCGATATCTCGCGACCAAAAAGGAAGCTAAACCGCGCCTGCGTTGGATCACGAATTTCCAAGAGTTTGACGTTCAAATCAAAGATAAGAAGGGCAGTGAGAACGTAGTGGCGGATCATGTTTCTAGGGTGTTAAATGAGGAAAAGGATGAACCAGATGATATAGATCTTTACTTTCCTCTAGAAAACATTATGTTGATAGACGGTTGTCCTCCCGATGTTCCATGGTATTCCTCCATTGTAAACTACCTTCATGCCCGTTATCTCGATCTCGAAATGTCTTATCAAGAGAAGAAGAAGTTCTTCTCTGATATGAAATATTTCGTTTGGGATGAACCTTATCTTTTCAAGATCTGCAAAGATGGTTTGCTTAGGAGATGTGTTCCAGAATCCGAGCAACGTGATATAATCGAGCAATGCCATAGTGGACCCACAGTGGTCACTTTGGTCCTTGGAAAACGGTTGCGAAGATCTTCCAGTCCGGTTTCTATTGGCCTACGATCTTTAAGGATACAGAAGCCTTCTGTAAAGCTTGCGATAGATGTCAAAGAACCGGAACTCTGACAAGGCGTTTTGACATGCCGTTGAAACCCATCCTTGAATGCGAGGTCTTTGATGTTTGGGGCATCGATTTTATGGGACCATTCCCATCATCTGTGGGCAACAAATACATCTTAGTCTGCGTTGACTATGTTTCGAAATGGGTGGAGGCAATTGCCACTCCTCACAATGATCATAAAACGGTCATGAAATTTCTGAAGAAGAACATCTTTGTGAGGTTTGGATGTCCACGTGCCTTGATCGGTGATGAAGGACACACTTTTGTAACCGGCCTTTGGAAAAAGTCCTCGAGAAGTATGATGTTCGTCACAAAGCCGCACACCGTATCATCCGATGACTAGTGGTCGGAGTTGAGCGAAGCAACCGTGAGCTTGAAGAAGATCCGGAGAAAGCAGTGGAGCGATCATAGAAAGGATCGAGTTCGAAGTTGGACGATGTACTTTGGGCATATAGATCGCCTATAAGACCCCTATGGGTACATCGCCATATCAAATGGTCTACGGAAACCATGTCATCCACTCGTCGAGCTAGAGCATAGAGCTTATTGGGCCACAAAGTTTTTAAACTTTGATGCCCAAACTTGTGGATGCATCGACTTCAAAGTAGCGATACGAGTGGACGAGTTCGGACTCTGCATACGAAAGTGCCAGGATCAAAGAAAGATAAGATGAAGTTACCCACGATGCTAAGATTAAGAAGAGAGAATTCCAAGTCGGCGAACAAGTTCTTCTTTACAATTCTAAGTTACATTTGTTTCTCGGGAAGTTGAGGACTCGTTGGTCCGGTCCTTTGAGATTATCCAAATCATTCCTGAGGCGTTCTAGAACTTCGCGGTTATAGCGGCGAACCGTTTCGAGTTAATGGACAAAGGTGCAAGCACTATATCGGTGAACCTAAAGAGAAACCTTTGATTGTTAAATTTCTCGATATTCTCGGATGTGGTGTTACTCAAGTCGAAGAATTTGACGAGTTGTCACCCGACTTGTTCTCCGAGGATGACGGTAGTGATCCGTCTGAAGAAGTTCTAGCGGTAGTCTTTGATATGGAAGAGTTTGAGAGGGAGCGACAACTTAAACGTCATCAGAGGAGTCGGAGGAGAAAGAACACAACCATGGGGAAACTTAAAAAGGTATGGAGAGCGTTCAAAGATTTAACCCCATGCGTTAGATGCTGTTTCTGCAGCCACACTACGGACCGGAGCTTAAACGAGGTAGTGGCTGGCAGAAAGGTTAAATGGCCTGATCCAGGCTGAGCTTCAAATGTGTCGAGCTAACGATTAATAACCATTAAGCCACTGGTGAGGCATCCTAGATATCCCTTATTATATTAGTTTCTATCTTTAGTTGTTTTTCGTTGTTTTAGTTCAGTTTTATTAGGATTGTGTTTGTTTTTGTCAGTCAGCCATCCCAGTCCTATAAAGGGTCGAAGTGTGGTTTTGCTTACGATTTCCTCTTATCTTTATCTCTATCACTTTTGTTTCATATGATATAATTTCCCCCTATCCCCCGAGGTACGTTTTGTGTTGTTTTTCATGTATGCAGGATACTTGCGATAGCAATTGTGAGTTTCAGATGATATCAGTTTTCCGGTGGATGGTCCACAGTCTACTGATTTCCTCAAGCATTTCTGGACCATGGCCACTTCCAGACTTGCCACTTTCGAACTACAATCAGCTAAGTACTTTCTTTCTTTTTATTTCTGCGCACAACATGAGGACATGTTGTCATTTAAGTGTGGGGAGGATTAGTCGGTATGTATCTATGCACTTGCTTACATGATATTATTTCTATGCTAAAATGATGCTAAATTTTCAAAATTTTGATTTGTCTCGAGTAAGCAATGCATGTTTTTGTTCGGTTTGTTATAGTCATTGATGTCAGATACCATATTTTTAGTGAGTTAGTTGTTTCACCAAGATTTATTTTCCACGTGCCATAGTGAATGATGAGCTAATTTATAAAGCTATACCCCGCTTGGATTAGTAATTTTGATTTTCTTATAAGTCATGTGCTTAGTGCTATGTATATATCGTGAGATTTATGGTAGTTTGTATTTAGTTCCGTAGTATGAGGTAATCGTGAATATCTAGAAGTTTGAATGTGATAAGTAACACGTAACTATTGTCAAATGAGAAGTTGAATAATTAAATGAATCTATCGGGTGTGTCGTAAAGTCGGGTCGATGATTTGAGTGAGGTAGGTGTACCACGATGTCCTATACCACTATGATGACCAAAAGCTCACGACAGTTAGGAAAAGTCGCCTTATGATTGGAGTAAGGTAGGTATTATCTTGAAATGTCCTATTCGCTCGCTATGACGGGCAATAGCTCACCCTAATGTGTGTTTAAAGTGAATGAATTCAATCACTTAAGATATGTTATGGAATGAATAAGGCTTAGTTTTCGTTAATCTTATCCCCAAAGTATAAAGCGATAGATATGTTGTAGGATTATCCTCCGAGTATTTCAGTAAAGGCCCTAGATATATTCGATCATTCTTCTAGGATATGTCACGTTTGTAGTGGTACACCTTATGAGTGTCACTTATTACTAGTCTACGATGGGGTATTAGCTAGTTTTGCTTTGAGTTTTTCAAGTTTGGATTTAGTGGAAGTTTTCTATGGCTATGCACACACACGATGGTGAGCTTCTAATTTATTGACTATGTGGTATATGTGTTGAGGTGTCTCATATTCTTTCCGAGCCTTGATTTTGTTTTTGTTTTGCTCGGGACGAGCAAAGTTTAAGTGTGGGGGAGTTGTTAAGGGTGAATTTATACGCTTTATAACGTTGTATTTTATGATGTTCTCCCCATAATTCATATGATTTGCATAGAAATGTGGTTTTAAATGATTTATTAAGCAAGTGAGATTTTAATTAGTTTATTCGCAAAATGAGGTTGTGTACGTGTTTTGATTATGGTTTTATGAGTATTTGGATTGTGTTACGTTTTGCGATGTCTTAATGTGATGTAGATACATGTTGGAGGCTAAATTGATGATCAAATGTTGATATAATTCGAGCTAAATCGGTAGAGCAGAACCCTTAGTGAAAATATCAGCCACCTGATCTTGAGAGGGTATGAATTTAATGTTGATATCTTGACCTTCAACCTTCTCTTTGATAAAGTGTCTATCAAAAACTATATGTTTGGATCTGTCATGATGAATGGGGTTCTCAGACATGTTGATAGCATACACATTATCACAAGATATAAAAAATAAAACGGGCTGTTTTTTATCTTGATCCTAATAGTGCTCCGGGACCGGATGGTTTCTCTAGCAACTTCTTTCAAGTTTTTTGGGAGGTGGTTCAAGTTGATGTCCAAAATGCGATTAAGGACTTTTTAACTCGCCGCCCTTTACCCCCGGCTTTGTGGGGTCCACTTTCATTACCTTGATTCCTAAGACGGATGCTCCTACTAGATTTGGGGATTTCAGACCCATCTCTCTCTGCACGGTAATTAATAAAATCTTCACCAAAATTCTGACGCATAGACTGCAGCCCCTGCTTGGTAAACTCATTTCTGATGAGCAATCAGCTTTTGTCGGCGGTAAAGACATTGCGGATAATATTCTTTTCGTGCAAGAGATCATTCAAACATTTGCATAAAAGGTTCGCGCCACAATATGGCTTTCAAAATGGATATTGTTAAGGCCTTTGTGAGTCTCTGGCCATTTTATCGCAGCTTCTCCATTCCTTCGGGTTCGACCATGCCTTCATTAACCTTATTATGAACAATGCGGGGATGCTACTCTCTATTTTACTTAATGGCACTCCCACCGCTTCTTCCAGTCTTCTCGCGGCATCAAGCAGGGTGATCCTCTTTCCCCGTATCTTTTTATCTTGATCAGTGAAGCCTTTACTCGCGGTCTTAAAGCTCTATTCCAAGACCCGGTCATGCAACACTACTCTCTTCCTCGGCATTTCCCTCAGGTTACTCATTGCATGTATGCGGATGATCTTATTATTTTTTGCAGGGGGCTTAAACGAAACATAGATAAAATTATTGCTTTCATTCAGACTTATGAGAAGGGTACCGGCCAGAAAGTGAACCTTGATAAAAGTTTCTTTGTGGTTTCGAAACACTGTCCTTCTGGATCGATACGAAGACTCACAGCTATGACTGGCATAAGGAGAACCACTTGCCCTTTCACTTATTTGGGTTGTCCGATTATTGTAGGCCGCTGAAAAGGTCTCACTTTGACTATCTTATTGATAAAATTCGAGAAAAGACTTGAAGGTGGCAATCAAATCGCCACTATAGGTGGTCGCCTCATTCTCATCAAGCATGTTTTATCCTCCATTTCGATACACACCATCGCCGCTTTGCAAGTTCCTCACTCTGTGCTTAATCAGATTCATCGCATTTTGGAAACTTCTTGTGGGGCAACTCTCAAGCAAGTGAAGAGACGTATCTGGAGATCTGGGAGAATATCTCGGGCCTCACCGAGGAGAATGGGCTGGGTTAAGTAATATCAAAGATGTTCAACTCGCTTTTGCTTGCAAGCTTTGGTGGAAAATTCAAACCGAGTGGGTTTATGGGGTAAGAGTTTTTCCATTTTGCCTCACCTGAGGGTTCTGCATCCTTGGCGTATAATGCAAAAAGTTGAAACTATGGTGAATCTTCACTTGAGGCCGATAAAAACAGACCATTTGGGATTGGGTCCAGGCTCTCTTGCGCCTCGGAAATTTTACTATTGCTTCTGCCTACAACACTATTCGCAGAAGGAGAGATATCGTTGCTGATCTGAAAGTGATCTGGAAGCGAAACATACCTATAAAAATTTCGGTTTTCATGTGGCGGTTCCTCAATAACTTGCTCCCCCTACCTAGTATGCTGCGAGTTTTTGGACAACATGGTCCCTTTAAATGCCCCTCTTCGCAGGAGGAGGATACTAGAGATCATACTTTTTATAGTTGTTCCTTCTCTCGAGCCATTTGGGACTTTTTCCAGTCGCTTCTGCATTTTCATCCTCTTGCAGCGGATTTTTGGTCTTATCTCCGGTGTTGGTGGTACCCGGATCGGAATGGCTCCGTGAAGAAAGCTTGCAAGCTGGTACCTTCTTTGATTATTTGGGAAATTTGGAAATGCAAAAATCGGATCATTTTTGACGACTCCAGACCTTCTATTCAGACTGCTATCCTCAATATCCGTCAAAACTTATTTCATGCTCTGCTTTCAATAATCGCTTTATCGAGTGGATAAGGATGACGATCGCTTGCTTGACAATTGGATCATTAGTTCATTTTCCCCGCCAGATTGCTATGCACACCATCTTCGTGAATTGGCAAAAACCCCGGATCATTTGGTTAAGTTGAATATCGATGGCTCTTCCCAGCAACCCCGCCCCGCTGGGCGGTGGCTTTCTTATTCGCGACTCTCATGGTCAACTTCTTTATGCTTTGTTAGTGAACCTTACGCTAATTGCACCGGCCTCATTATGAAACGAAGGCCCTCCTAGCCGGCCTTACTTATTGTTTGGAGCACAATTTGTTTTCGGTTCCGTGGAAACGGACTTTAGTTCTTGCCAATATCGTCTCGACTTTCGCGAATTCCTCTGGCGGCTTGATGGTGATATTCGGTCCATCGAGATCTCCTCCGCACACATCCTATGCATATTTCCCATATTTTCCGTGAAGCTAACAAAAGCTGCAGATTTTCTTGCCACATCGGCCTCCTCTAACAGAAGGAGAGCCACATACACGTCACAGTATAACACTCCCTCGGCCCTCAAACTTATTCTTCATGGTGATCAGCTTGCCATCCCTTTCATTCGTTGAGTACGCGGCTCTGCATAATCAGCTGGACGCATCCGTCAATTTATTGATGGATGCAAACCAGGCAGTGACTCTACCTATGCTAAGTGGTCGATGAAGCTCCTGGCAGATTATAACCGTCTTTGTTGCTTGCGTCGACGCTTATGTTACGGACATGGCCTACTGGATCGTGCCTACCTTTGGACGCACCCCTACCGCATTGCTAGGGGTGCAATCCAGGTGTTTTTGTTACTTTTGCTGTCAAAAGATGTGCTCATACTTTTTCTAGTACTTGATATACCCCTTTATATTCTTGGTTCAGCTTCTGACATGGATGTTGCTGCTCACTTTACGGACCGGTCATGTCGAATTTTCATCAGGAAGGACCACAATTCTCTATTGCTCAAGCAAGTTCAGACGAGGGTGCAAAGTGATCTTCGTCTTTTTTTTCCTTAGATCGTATACACAAGGCAGAAGACTGATTTACAGCATCTTTCCACTTTGATTTCCACTGATGTAATTATTTATGGGGCATGGGCTTTATTGGGAGTGCATAGAGCGAGTACTCTTCCCTATGTGATGGATTTTCCTACTCTGGGTTTGCCACACATAGGGTTTAAGGAGGCCATGCTATGCACTCTATCACGTAAATTTGGGGCGGGCCGGGATATGGCAATGACCTTTGTAGCTCTTTATTTCACTCGATATAAATAAAGTTGCTTTAAAAATAAAAAAATAAAAAATAAAAAGGTCAACTAGGATCTTTTGGAGCCATAATCCTTCACAAATGCCTAGGGCCAAGGCCCTTAATTCAGCCTCTGCACTGCTTCTAGAAACAACTGGTTGTTTCTTACTTTTCCAGGTTGTGAAATTTCCCAAAAATAAGAGCAATAGCCAGCAGTAGACCTTCCATCAATCAAAGATCCTGCCCAATCTGCATCTGTGAAGACTTGGATCTTTCTATCTGTAAACTTCTTGAAGATAAGACCTTGACCAGCTGTCCCTTTGAGATACCTCAGCATCCTATGGATAATATCAAGATGCTTTTGACAAGGATGATGCATAAACTGGTTGACCAGGCTCACTGCATAGCATATGTCTAGTCTGGTATGAGCCAAGTAAATCAATTTTCCCATCAGTCTTTGGTATATGCCTATATCCACAGGGGCAGATTTGCTTTCCTTTACCAACTTCACCCCATGATCAATAGGAGTGGATGCAGGTTTGCAATCAAGCATCCCTGTCTGTGTAAGTAAATCCAAAATATACTTCCTTTGGGATATGAAAATCCCCTCCTTAGATCTAGCCACTTCCATTCCAATGAAGTATTTCATTTGTCCAAGGTCTTTGACCTCAAACTCCTTTGCAAGACAATGCTTTAGAGATTTAATCCTAGGGGCATCATCCCAGTTATGATAATGACATCCACATAAGCTATGACGATGACTCTTTTTCCAGTATGAGACACATTGGTGAACACTTTGGTAAATCCAAGTTTCTTATTCAGTTTGGTAAATCTACCAAACCAAGCTCTAGGGGACTGTTTCAGTCCATACAGAGATTTGTGTAATTTGCACACCTTATTTTCTGCTCCTGAATAGTCAATTCCAGGAGGCAATTTTAAGTACACTTCCTCCTTTAGGTCACCATTTAGGAAAGCATTTTTTACATCTAATTGGTGTAAGGGCCAATCTAGATTCACAGCAATAGATAGGAGAACCCTTATGGTGTTTAATTTTGCCACTGGTGCAAAAGTCTTATGATAATCTATGCCATGAGTCTGAGTATAACCCTTAGCAACCAACCTAGCCTTATGCCTGTTAATGGTGCCATCAGAGTTGTATTTTAAAGTGAAAATCCACTTGCACCCCACTGATTTCTTTCCCTTGGGGAGAGAAGTCAGTGTCCAAGTGTGGTTGTAATTTGTAACTCCTCAAGAACAACCTCTTTCCACTCAGGAATCCTTAAGGCTTCATGAAGAGAGTGAGGAATATTGTGTTTGTCCAAACTCTGTATGAAAACTTGATAAGAACTAGAGATATTTTCTATTGCTAGGAGATTGTACAAAGGGTATTGGGTGCAAGCCCTTGTTCCTTTTCTCAAAGCAATAGGTCTATCATTACAGTTAACAGTGCTAACAGATCTTTCTGGTGATTCTGAGGTAGTAACATCCTCAGATTGACCTTGAGATTTTTCATAAGATTATGAGGGATTATCATCCCTAGAATGATGTTGATGTTCTTGATTTTCAAGATCATTTCTGTTTCTTCTAGTATAGACCAGTTGAACATGAGGTCTGTGGTTTAAGGGTTCCATTTATGGACTCTGGTTGGATGGATTTTGTGTATTATCAGGGGTAGTAACTTCCCTTGATTTATACTTTCTTTATCCAAAGAGTGTAGGGTGTTAGGGCTCATATCCCATCCTTGAGAGGATGAGACATAGTCCAAGGAGTTTTCTTCTTGATGGTAAAAAGCTTTCCCTTCAAAGAAGGTAACATCCATGGTGTTAAAGAATTTTCTAGTTTGAGAGCAGTAGCATTTGTACCCCCTCTATCTTGGTGAATAGCCAAGAAAAATGCACTTGGAAGCCTTAGGCTCAAGTTTGTGCCTGTGGTGATTGTGAACATACACAATGCATCCAAAGACCATGGGTGATAGGTTTTGAATTAAGTGAGTTGATGTTATGCATTCTGACAAAACTGCCACAGGGGTTTTGAATTTCAAAACCCTAGATGGCATTCTGTTAATGAGATAGGTGGCTGTTAGGACTGCTTCTCCCCAAAAATGCTTAGGCACTTTCATGGCAAACATAAGTGCCCTTGCAGTGTCAATGAGGTGCCTATTTTTCCTTTTTGCAACCCCATTTTGTTGGGGAGTATCAACATAGGAAGTTAGGTGAATAATCCCTTTTTCTTTGAAGAAATTTCCCAATTGCTTCTCAAGGTATTCAAACCCATTGTCTGACTTGAGTATTTTGATTTCAGTTTCAAACCGAGTCTTAATCATGAGGAAGAAATTCATGAAGATTGCACCCGCTTCAACCTTCTCCTTCATTAAGAACACTCAACATAGTCTGGTGTGATCATCAATGAAGGTGATGAACTATCTTGTACCAGTGATATTCTTGGCCCTTGAGGGTCCCCAAATATCACTATGTATAAAATGGAAAGGCTTGGCAGGTGCTTAAGACTTAGTATGAAACACAGTTCTACTTTGCTTAGCCAAACAACAGATCTCACATTGGAATTCAGACACATTTTTATGATAAACAATGAAGTATGAGCCTCTTCAAATACAAAAAATTGGGGTGACCCAATCTATAGTGCCACAAAACAATAGGGTCACTATTACAACTGACAGAATCAATAACAAGAGCTGAGTTTTGAGTGTCCAGAGATCCAACATCAGTAGGTAGCATGTAGAGGCCAGAAATAGCACTAGCATTGCCAATCATCTTCCCAGAGCTGTTCTCTTGTAAGATACACTTGTTCTCATGAAACATAACATATAACTTCTGTCTCTTTACCAGTTTATTCACTAATAAGTGATTGCATGACAGATTTGGCACATATAGTACCTGATCAAGGATCAGATCCTTTGAAAAAATGATGGATCCAATTCCTTGCACTTTGGAAGTGGATCCATCTGCAATTCTCACAAATCTTTCGTGTTTACAGGGAATCAAGGAGTGGAATAACCCCTTATTTCCTGTCATATGTTCTGAGGCACTTGAATCAACAATCCATTGTTGTTGTTCATGGTCAAAAACAATGTAGGAATGAGAGTGATTACCTGAATGGGCCACAGAAGCTGTGGAAGTATAAGAAGGAGTCACAGAGCCAGGAGCAGAATGTAGAAGCCTTTTGAGGACCTCCATCTGTTCCTGAGAAAAGGCAGGAGGTTCCCTAGGTGTCTTTTCACCCAAGTGTGCAGACAGGTTGCCTTGGGATTCCCTTCCAGCCCCAGATTTAGGCTTCCAATCAGCAGGCTTTCCATGAAGCTTCCAGCAGGTCTCCTTAGAATGACCCACCTTTTTGTAGTGATCACAAAAGGCCTTTCTTTCTTGCCTTTTTGGTGTTGACTACCATTTGAGATTAGAGCAGAGGCAGAGCTTTCAGGTTGAGTAGGGATTGAATGATGTTGGTTTCCCAGCATGATTTTCCTCCTGCTTTCCTCATGTTTGACTTCAGAGAAGGCAGACTTGAGGTTAGGAAGAGGAGATTTTCCAAGAATCCTACCTCTTACATCATCCGAACTAGGATTTAAACCCATCAGAAAAGAGGAAACCCTGTCATTCTCAGTGTTGCTCTTGTGGATCTTTGCATCAGCAGGACACTTCCATTTGTGATCATTGAAAAGATCAAGTTGTTGCCAGATCATGCTCAATTGACTGTAGTACTGGGTGACATTTAGATCACCTTGCCTCAGATCCTTTAACTGAGATTTGAATCATAGATTTCGGATGTGTTGTCCTTCTTGGAGTAGAGATCATGGACAGCAGCCCAAATCTCAGCAGCAATGTTGTAAAACATGAAGTTTTCACTTTGATCCTTGGTCATGGACCCAATGAGCCAGGACATGATCACATTATTCTCAGCTTTCCATTGTCTGAGTTGTGGATCATTTGCTGGAGGCTCAATGATTTCTCCAGTCAAGTATCCCTCTCTGCTTTTTCCAGCAATAAACATGAGAAGGGATCTAGACCATAGGTGGTAATTGTTCCCATCAAACTTATGGTTGGTGAGAAGATGGGAGTTATCAGTGCTACCCCCTTGGTTGAGAATAACTCCACTTGAAGATGGAGTAAAATCAGAGGAATCAACAGTAGATGCCATTTTTGTGAGTTTGAGTAAACTTCAGAAAAATGGAATTGAGGAAGATGAAGAAGAATTTAACCACAATTCTCTGATACCATGTAGAAAAAGAGAGGAGGAAAGAAGTATTTTATTGATGATTTCTTGTTAAGAGAACAAGAAGCAGAATACAATATATAGGGAAAATACCTCCAACGGCTAGAATACACTGTTCCAACGGTTATGAACAGTGTATTTTGGGCCGAAAAAAGAAAAAGACACAGCCAACAGAAAAATGTCCTAATTACATTGTTAGGACACTTAAGACTATAGGAAACATAAAATCCTATATTAAACCTATATTTTAACACTAAGTTCTTAATCTTTTAGAAGTTTCTTAATTGCTTTTCTCAGTTTTCATCATGATGTGGTTGAATCAAATCATAACAAAAGCAAGGCCTTGTCTAACTTGTGTTGTTTTGAAATTTTTAGTTATCATTGCAGGTTGAAGAAATGTTGTATCATTTACTAAAGAACATCATCATCATATCTATACATAAAAACTCAACCTTTACTAAATCAAAACCGATGGAGAGCTGATTCTATAATATAGGACTATGAATCATAAACTTATATTCTACGTTCATGTGTCAGATGCAGATGAACCGTACATACGAAATTATCAAATAACTCGAGTCAAAAAAGTAATAGAAGGAAACCATACCAAAAGTAAGGCCAAGACATGCTGCATAGTGAAAGGAGTTTTGGCATCCGCGGCGTTTTTAAGTTGTAGAAGAACTTGCAAGAAGTCCCTTGTTTCCTTACCACCATCCATTGTTGTACTCTTCTTTTGTGTCCTCTGTTCAATGATTCTATAAAAAATCCTATCGAATTTCGGAGCTACAAGCGCCATCTTTTTCCTCATCCCTTGTAAATCAAACCAAGCCAACCAAGGAAAAAATCAGACACATTAGGATTTCCTAACAATTGAGTCATCTCAGTAACAGCTGTTCTTAACTCTGCACCAATTCTTGTCCCTTCTTCACCTTGTATTGTACTGCCCCATAACATACTAGCAATCACATCTAACACATTCAAGAACATCTTTTCGCCTACGTTAACCGGAGCCCTTTTGTTATTATACAAGGATTTGATTGTATTCCTCATTTCTTGCCTTCTGTAACCATAAAACTCATCAAGAGTGGCAGAACAAAGCATGTCTCTCACACAAACTTTCCTCAACATTCGCCACTCGGCGCCGTATTGTGTAAAGACTATGTCATGACCATTGTATTCAATTGCTTTCATAACTGTAGGAGGATCCCTATTAGCAAAAGTAACATCATGGTCTTTGAGTACTTGCCGCGCGATCGCCGGCGATGAAATCACAATACTGGTTTTTCCACCTAGCATCAAAGTAAAGATTGGACCATATGTTTGAGCTAAGTCAGCAAAATAGGTGTGAAGTTGAGGATCAAGAAATGGGAGGCTGCCTAATATAGGCAGTCCCCATGGACCTGGTGGCAATGGCTTTTGACCCCTTAGTTTTTTTAGGAGTATTGAGGCAAACCATGATGCTAATATGGCAATGAGAAATGTTGAAATGATAAATTTGGGATCATTTAGGATACCATCTTTTGATTTGGAACAGCATGACTTTGAATTGTGGAAGATGGAGGAGATGAGATTCATGGTTCTTCAATGGTATGGTGAAAACAAGATTGGTGTTTTATTTGTTGATCAAACTGGGGAATAATATACATTATTTGGGGGAAGAAATGGACAAAGATGCAGGCTATCAGCATCTTTTTTGGAATAACCTGTAAAAAAAGAGAGCAGAATCACACGAATATCGAAGCTTATTGTGTTTACACGCTAAATTACTCATCTTTCTAGGAATTGGGATCCTCTCTGCGCCTCTCTGTTGTGCATTGTGAAAAGGCCGAAACGGCGTCGTTTCGGCCAAAAACGGGGCCGCTCTTATTTTTATTTTATTTTATTTTTAAATCAAAACAAAACGATGTCGTTTGTACGTAAAACGATATCATTTTGCGTCACAGTACACCGTGCTGTGCTTATTTCAGAGCAGAGGAGCCGTGTCCTCTTTCTAGCACCTTTTGTAAGATACTGCTTATTTCAGAGTAGAGGCTTGTCTTACTATAAAATGATAGTCAACATACTGATAAAAATAAAAAAAAAAAAAACCATACATCATACTTTTTTGTATTCTGATAATTTATCGAATGATTTAGATGTATCGTGATGAATAATGTGACAATAATTTTGAGAAAATATAGTTTTTGGTACATTGTAATTGAATATGGTGGAGTCAAACCTTTATACCTTTTTTTTTAAATAATTTTTGTTTTGGTTGACTCGTGTGAAAATATCGTCATTACATATGGCCGGCCGTCTTTTTTTTATTTGACCAAATTGCAATTTATTTATTTTTTGTGGTTTTTCAATTTAGTCTCTATTGATGTATTTTGTGACAATTCAGTCCTTTTTCTTTTAGGTTGAAGCTTCTGAGTTCAGTATCATTGGAGCTAGAGGAAGTGTGTGATACTGTGATGGTATATATCAAAGACAAAAGAGAAGACACATGTTGAATAAAATGTAAATTAAAAGCTTTTGTTTAATTTTTGAAAAAAAAGGTTTTGTTGACACATTAGTTTTGCTTCGGGCATCACGACTATTTCAGCACCACGGAAGGAAATGATGGTCACAGTTATTGACGTTTCTATCTTTAAAAAAGTCAATGATGTTGACGTTCCTATCTTTATAAAAACGTCACCTATAAAGGATGATGAAAGACAACGTCAGTGGCGATAATGTTTTTTGATGCATAACATGCGTCAATATTAATGGTTTTGATAGAAATTTCTTTGAATGTGACATTTCTAACATGGTGTCCGAAATAATCAACGAATTAATCGAAAATTGTGGTAATTGAAGCAAAATCGGATACTAGTAGTAGCTTAAAAAAAATAAAAAAAAAAAAAAAAACCCTTCTAGATTGAAAATCAAGCCCACCTCCAATAGTAACTTAATAATCCACTTCTTTTTTGGGTTACTATAAAACAATTAGAGGGAACACCTGACAATTTTGGGAGCACATGTAATAGGTAAGCTAGCTATGGGCCTGCTGGCTTTTCTGTTTCTTTGTTCTTTGTTTTGGCCCAGGTACTTGGCCAGTTTGTTTTACAACTTCTTCATCTGGAGATGAATCACTTTGGCCCAATACTAGGCTGTCAATCGGGCTTGGTTTGCGGGATACGAATTTAAATGTGATGCGTGTCTCAAGTGTAAGTTAATGCCCTTTTTTATTAGGGCATGATAATAAATATATTTAAACAGGATGCTACACATCTTATGACTGTGAGTGTCAAATAAATAAACCTGTGACCCTTCAAAAAAAAGTGTGATATTAGGGGAAAAAAAAAGTGTTTGGTTTATGGTATTTATTATTACATAGTGTAGCATATAAGTAAAATCATTTGTGGTGTTTATTAAATAGTGTAGCTTAGAATCAAAATCTTTGATACAGAAAAGGTTTGATTTGTAATTTATTTTTTATGAATTTATTATATAGTTAGAACTGATTTTTTTTTTTCAATAAAAAGCTAAAATGAAGGGACTTAACAACATGGAAGAGTGACTTGGTTCTCATTCAACTCCTCTCACACATATTTTCCTGTATTTTTAGATATTAATTTCTCATTTATCTGATATCTGAATCGAGTTATTTAAAAATCTATTGAGTAATTAGCGCAAAACACTCTTATCTATGGGTCAACTTTAGGACTTGCCATATATCTTTAAATTTAGCACTTTTACCCTCTATCTTGTGTAATATTTTGCAACAAACATCCTTTTATTAGCGCAAAACACCCCTATCCATGGGGTCAATTTTGGGACTTGCTATCTTTAAATTTAGCATTTTTGCCCTCTATCTTGTGTAATATTTTACAACAAACAAATTTTTTCGAATTTGACGTTAAATAAAACGGAAAGTATGCCTTTATCATTCACTCGCCATCAATATTTAACGTGCTTTCACAATTTTACTTTTTTTATTTCTTTTAATCAAATCAAATAAATCCACTTAAACCATTTTCTTCTTCAATGTTAAATTAATCAGTTTTTTTTACGCAGTTAAATCCTCCTCTCCTATTAAACCCTAATTTTTCGACCAACAATTGTCTCCGCCATTTTATTTCCCATCTCTTTCTCAGGTGAATAGTTGTTCGCCATTTTCTTCCCCAGCGTTCAAAGGGTGTTTGAAGCAATGATGCTAGAAATAGGTTGCTCAACACCCATTCCTCGAAGTGTCATCTTGAGCACAATTCTCACCTGCACCGTAGACACTCGGCGGTGTTGAGAGAAAGTACTCACGATTGATTAATCTTCTATTGATGGGAAGGGAATTAGAGGTTTTTGTAGATGGGAAGAGAAATTAGAAATCGGAAATGACAAGGGGTTGATATTCGACAATTAGGTTGGGAATGAACGACGATTTTAGGGAAATGATAAAAAAAATAAAGTTTATTATTATTTTTATTCTTAAGCCGTGAAATGTTGATGGCGAGTGAATGACAAAAGCGTATTTTCCGTTTCATTTAACGTCAAATTCAAAAAAAGGTGTTTGTTGCAAAATATTACATAAGATAGGGGATAAAAATGTTAAATTTAAAGATACAGGGCAAGTCTCAAAGTTAACTCAAAGATAAAAGGTGTTTTGTACTAATTACTCTCAAAATCTATTATTAACTACTCATTAAATAGTAGTGCGTGTTTAATAATATCACAAGTTCTCAATGTCATACACCAAAACTTATTCGAAACCAATAGGAAAGTGAAAGTGTAATGCAAATTTTTTTTTTTTAAAAATAAAATAATGCCCCTTTAAAGAGCTACACCAATAGAGGAGAGCAGGGGTGAGCTTTTCCATGATGTAATTTGTGAAGTGTAAAAGCCCATCGTTTTCATTTCTCTCTTCACTAATCAGAATATAGAAGTAGTACTGTAGTATGAATATGAAGAAAAATATAATGTGTGTTTGGTAGAAGTTGGTAGAGCCAATGGCAATATATTTGACAATTTCAAACACAGGTTAATGACTAAACTAAGCACCCCACCCCACTTACCTACCTACACCTATGCACATAATGGGACCAATCACTTCTTCACAAAACAAACGCGTGGATTACATAATGCACTACTTTTTCTGCAACTTCATAATTCACAAATATATACAACACTACTATTTTCCTATTCTTTTTCCTCCCTTTTTCATTTCATACAACTTTTTTTTTTATTACACATGGAACACTAATATAAATGGGGTTATATATACTGATATATATGACCTTTTTTTTTTTTTAAATTTAGAATAATGGGTTTTTCCTCAAAAAAAGAATCGTATCAACCGAGTAATAACATGTTTTAATGTTGCAATATATTTCTTTCCTTTCTGGCAAAAATAAAAATAAAAATTGGGGTTACACAATTTAACTGCACATAACCTGATGGCTGCGGATGCACATAGTCCGGTTTTCCGGTATTTTTTACCATTTTTAAAACAAAACCAATTCTTACGGTTTCGAAATTTACAAACCAAAACTGAATCATAATTAAGTAAAACAATTTTATACGGTCTGGTTTGAATTGACTTGATTCCAGTTTTTTCCGGTTTGTTGTTTTCTCTATTAATTCCACATATATATATATTTGTATGTTGTATATACATACATAACATGATATTGTCATATATTCCAATTAGCCTGATCATATAAGAGTCGGTTCTCACAATGCCCTGATGAATAGTCAGTTTCATTGTGGTGCATGAGTAGATTGATGTGGTGCAAATAATAGTCTCATAACTTTTTTAGAAAATATAGTCTCATAATTAATAATGTCGATATAAGTACACACACACACACACACACACACACACATATATATATATATATATATATATATATATATATATATATATATATCCGGTTTGATCCCGTTTTTATTTTTGAAAACCAAAACCAAATTATTTTTCATGGTTTGGTTTGGTTTGGTTTTTTACTATAAAAAACCAACCAAATTATTTTTCATGTTTTTCTGATTTGGTTCAACCGGTTGGTTTTTTTTTTTTTTTTTTTTTTTTTTTTTTTTTTTTTGTTCACCCTTGTGGCCACAAAACTAAACTGGGTGGGTACCTTTTGTCGGTTGCATTAATCCCCCGGTGCCCAAACCCCATCCACCCACGCCCCACCCCCCTTCCAAAAAAAAAAAAGTGACAAGCTTTTTCTCAGAGAGAAGCCATATGGAATGCAGCAAATGATTAAAACATTGGCGCGGCTTATCTTCATTGAACTGATTCACCATCCCACTTTCGACTGATCGAAGGCCCGGCCATAAGAACGTATGAGACAGGATATTAAGAATCTTTTGATATAGGAATCGATTCCCTCGTTAAGACTTGCATCAGTGTCTCCGAATAAAGTCTCTATTTTACAGACTCCAACATTATTTACAATCTCTACACATAGTCACTTGTACCAGAATCTCTACCGTACTACAATAATAAAGTAACTGTAAACCAAAATAAGTATAACATATTTCCAAAAACAAATACATATATAAATAATTTATTGTCTATTATTATAGTGATAAATATTACCTTGTATGGATATTCAAAATATGTATAGAAGATCTCATTAAAGAAATATTTGTAGAAACTATTTTTTGTGACTCGAAATATATATATAATGTTATAAATAGAAAAAACTTGAATCTGTAAAAAAAAATTAGATTGCGGTAGATATAGAGTATGATGTCTAATTTTATCCAGAATCTGTTGAATAGAGATCATGTATACAGATTCTGATGCAGCACATTTTAGTTCGATCTGGAGCTGTATATACATATTTACCACTTTTTACAGATTCTAATGCAAGTGCTCTTATGCCTTGGAATTATTATTATTTTTCTTTCGCTTTAATACAATGAGAATTAGGACAAATTTCATCTTCCACTTTCACTAAATGATTTAGAGCGGATGAGGCTTATTATCCAAATGGTAAAACGGCTAAACCCTACTTTTTCTTCTCAATTTACCGGTTCTACTGTGTTGAAGTAATCATCTCTCTCAAAAAGTTAAACTGATAAAAATATAGATAATTAATATTTTATATATTTCAACATAGTGGTAGTAGAGAAATAGGTGGACGTTTCAGAGGTAGATGAGGTAAATCTGGTATTAGTGGCAATAGAATGATCTCTTAGCTGTGTGGAAAATCTAGGCATGTTGTGGGTACATGTTGGCACAGATTTAACCTTGAGTCCATGTGCCTAGCACTCACCCCAAACACATTTGAGCATTTATAGCCACTCCTCGTGCTATTGCAGATAACTCTTGGTATTTTGTCAATGGATCCGTAGATCATGTCACCTCTAATCTAAACAATCTTTGTATCAACTCTGATTAGCATTGTGGTGATGCACTCACTGTAGGTAATGTGAGATATTATCTGAACATATAGGATCTAGTGTCATTCAAAATTCACCCATTGTTCTTCATCTCAAATCCCTGCTACATGTACCACATATCACTAAAAATCTTATCAGCATTTCAAGATTAGTCTTCGATAATCCTGATGATTTTGTGTTTGATTTTTTCAGCTTGTTTCTATAAGGACAAGCGAATAGTACTTCAAAACAGTCTTTTACTAGTTAGTAGCCCTTCCATCTAGAACTTAGATCTCCCTTCAATCCGATATCCTTCAGAAGCCAAAGAAGCCGCTATCAGCAAGCCCAATCAATCCTTGCTTACTCAGTCCCTAAGTAGTCAAGGTCTAGTTAAAGCTATCACTCTATCTAGATAAGATTCCAACTGTGTGGCATAAAAAGCTTGGCCACCTTTCTAAGAATGTCCGAGGGAACGTTCTAAGTCAATGTAATGTTTCTTTGAATGAAAGTTTACAATATGTGAATGATGTCAATTTGGAAAAACTCATAGGCCGCCTTACTCTGCTTCTATGTCTCATGTTGAGCATATCTTTGATCAAATTCACATTGTCTTATGGGGACCCGCCTCAATAAAATCTACTTTGGGGCATAATTGTTATATTCGTTTTATTGATGACCACACTAGGTTCACCTGGATTTATACACTTAAAAACAAAATTGAAGAATCAAACACCTTTATACATTTCAAACCTCTTGCTGAAAATCAGTTTTACACTACGACCAAATGCATTCAATCCGATTAGGGGGTGAATATAGAAGTTTTGAACCCTACCTAAATTAGCGTGGAATTATGTTTAGACACCCATTTCCATATACTCATGTTCATCATGACAGAGTATAAAGGAAACATTGATACATTGTTGAACTTGGTCTCAACTTGTTAGCTCAAGCCTTTATGCCACTAAGGTTTTGGTGGGAGAATTTTCAGCAAGTTGTGGTTCTAATCAACAGCCTTCCAACCCAAGTTGTGGACTACAAATCCTCACATACATGAGATTCTTTTCAAAACCAAACCACAGTTTAAAACTTTTGGTTGTGCTCTTTGTTACCCAAATTGAAGACCCTTTCTACCACCAAGTTCAAGTTCCACTCCACCAAGTGTGTAAATTTAAGACTGAGTAATAAACACAACGGATACAAGTGCTTAATTAGATGAAACTGGTTGTGTTTATGTCCCTGGAGATCCATGTTGTGTTTAATGAGCTTAACTATCCCTTCATAAACGACCCGAATGTCTAAACGAGATTGTATTGTATTGATTGATAACAATAATGAAAGTATTACAATATTTATAGACTAATATACGATAAATTGATCTATATCTAAACTCAAAAATATATCTTAACATAATTTAAATTCAAACATAATTATTTAAACAATTCAATCTTGTCATTATCTCTAACACGCATTATGTATGTAATGAGGAATATATCTACATAGGAAATTTAGTAAACTAAAATATTAATGGCTAGGTTCACAATGATTTTCGTTAATATAATAAAAGGTAGACATATATACACAAGCATGATGCAATGCAGCGTCATCAACATTTACGTATACGATGAGAACATGAGACATGAAAATATTTGCCTTGAACTATTGACAGCACCGCTCATTTTTCTTCTGAATAATAGTAGTAGTAGTACTAAAGCTCTCTTTTCAGCTTTGCAATTATCTATTTGCCACCGACCATTAACTTTATGTTCAACTTTATACAATGAATAATAAACACAAATTAAATATATTTTATACACTGTAATATTACTCTATGTACGTATGGACGGACAAGAAACATGATCATGTCAAGTAGGTAAACTTGGTAAAGTAACTGTACAAATATTTGCAAGATAAGTAATAAAAAATTAAAGTTGTTAATTTAATGTATTTTATGCTTTCAAAGTAGTTTTTATACTTTATCTGTTAAATTACTGATTAATTTATTGGATTAGTAGATTCATGTCATGTGTTTTGGCTTATGACAACTTGAATCTCTTTTTTATTTATTTATAGTTTTCTACTCCTTATTAAACATCTTACCAGTGTTTATTTCTTTAATTTTGGTTGAGAAGATATGCAGGTGTCAGATGAGTTTGACGGTGAACAAGCTTATTGTTAGTATATATAGTCTGCTGATGTATGTCAGTATAATTAGTCTGCTGTAGCTTGGGGCATGTTGTATAGCTGGGCTTGCCACCCTATAAATAGTTTACTCTAAGTTGACTCGGAACATAGAATCAATATATCAAAAACAGAAGACATCTAATACGTTCTAGTCTGTTCGTACTATCAATGCCCTATTTAATAGTACATCAGCCTAGAGACATTTAAGTATCAAACTTATTAAAGTGATTAGAGATCTCATCAACCATAATCGCCTATCATGGTTTCTCTATCACAGTTTAATACTAAGAACGTTATCACATAACAATTCATAATTGGTTCTTTAAAAGAACAATATATGACAACAGAAAAGCCATTTATTATATATGTATAATCATAAAGAAATAGTAAAAATGATCAGACCCGGTCGGATCCGGTCCAACCCGATTGGGTTTAGGACACGATTCAACAAAAGTCCGGCTCTAATTTTCATAGATCCACCATTGGATGGCAAGTACTACCACTCCTGGAGTAGAGCAATGTGTATGGGACTGATTATGAAAAACAAGCTAGGTTTCATAGATGGAACGATTCCAAAACCTACAAATGACCAGAGGTTGCAATTACGATGGGAACAATGCGACATGAATGTTACAACATGGATCATGAGATTGGTAACTCCATCGATTGTGAAGATAGTACTGTGGATGAACTCGGCACATGAAATCTGGGAGGAACTTCAAAAAAGGTATTCGAAGATGAATTGCTTTCGTCTTTCAGATCTACTTGAAGAATTCAACCAGATTACACAAGGTAACCTGTCTGTTACAGAGTATTTTGAGAAACTGAAAACTGTTTGGGATGAGATTATGGTGCTGAGGCCAATTTCTTCTTGTGAATGCGTTGTGAAGTGCAGCTGTAGGGTAATTCCCCCCTTTGTAGGTTATATTGAGTCTGAATATGTCATAAGGTTTATGAAAGGCTTGAATGAGAATTTTGCACAAGTCATGTCACAAGTTTTTCTACAGAACCTCTACCTAATATGATGAAGCCTTTGCTATGAGTGTTCAGTTTGAAAGTCATACAGAGTATACTGCTAGTCATCCTCAGAATGGATAGTCTATGATATTTGTAAATAAGTCAAATGCTGAATATAGCGGAAACAAAAAATTTCAGGCACAGGAAAAGATAAGGGACAATCAAAATGGGAAGGTAATCAGAGGAATGGTAATCCAAGAAATGGTACTGGAAAGAAGATGCAGTGTTCTTATTGTGGCTACAATGGACACACCATTGAGGGTTGTTACAAGAAAGTTGGATTTCCTCCTGGCTGGAAATCAAGAAAGAGAATCAATCTGGTTGAAGGTGAAAGAACTTCAAACTCAGAAAGTGACGAGGCCACAAGTGCAAGATTGAATCTTAATTCTCAACAGATGCAAAGGCTAACAAGACTACTGGATCAGATAAGTGTCGAAGACAAGCCAGAACATAAGGTGAACCAAGCAAGTGTGCTGACAACAAGATTCCATCAGAATGAAGAAGAGATACAAGGTAGGAGTCTAGATAACTGGATACTAGACTTAGGGGCAACAGACTATTCTATAAATTCCTTTGAAAGGGTTAGGAAAGTACAAGGTGTAAGGGTAACACTGCCAAATGGGATCAAGTATCGATCACTAAACTATTGCTAAAGATATTTTGGGCATGTTTGTGACTTCTATTGCTTCTGACATAATTTTTAACATTAAAGGTAAGTATAATGGTAACACTACCGGATACCGAGTATTTATCCGAAAATGTAATGTTCGGTATGCGTCTTTCAGAGTAAACTCTAAAATCTACGTAAGTCTGATATCATATCATAATAATAATAAAAATACACGAAATTGAAGTAACTCGCCGAGACATGGGGAATAGATCCTCATAGTCTTCCATAAAAACAAAACTCAACAGAATGCCTCTGCTGTCAAACTAAAGTCATAAATAACCGAAACAAACTACTAAATCCATTAAGCCAACATATCATCAGAGAGGTAAGAACTATTGGGTACTAACTTGACGCGTATACCTTATTCAAAGGGAACAATACTAAAGACAATAACTACTAAAAATTAGTAATTAACTTCATCATAAGTGAAGAAGATGGAATCACTCCATCTTTTATCTAACTAGGGTTTTATTACGGCTAAGTAATCATGATGTGACTGAGTATATCCCAAGTCAATTAAAGCACTTGTGAGTTTTTGGTTCCATTGATGGCTTGCCTGCTTTAAATCATAGATTGACTTCTTCAATTTACAGACCTTTTTTGAATCAGGTGCATCAAATCCAGGGGGCAATTTCATATACACCTCCTCACTAAGATCCCCGTGGAGAAACATAATATTAACTCTAACTGATGCAGATGCCAATCTTTGGCAGTGGCTAGAGCCAATCGACTACGAATTGTGGTCACTTTGGCTAATGGGGAGAACGTTTCCTCATAATCAATTCATTGGGTCTGAGTGTACCCTTTTGCTACCAGCCGTGCTTTGAAACGTTCAACACTTCCATCTGCATTGTACTTGACTCGATAAACCCATTTGCAACCTATGGGTTTCTTGTTTGGAGGCAAGTCTACCACTTCCCATGTGTGAGTGGCCTCTAATGCCTCTATTTTTCTTCATTGCTTCTTGCCAAGCTAGTGAGGTGCTGCTTGATTATAGGTTTGAGGTTCTTGAATTTTGTCAATGGCACCAATGAAGGAATAATGAGGAGTTGAAAGCTGTGTGTAAGCAAGCACCTTGGTCGGATCATGAAGTGAGGTATGTTTTTGTACTTGAGCACACACAAAATCTTGCAGATGTGAAGGAGGTCTTCTAGTACGAGTTGGTCTGTGTACTGTAGGTGTTTGTTCAGGTTGTTGTACTGATGAAGGTTCATTTGAATGAGGTGTGGTCCCTAATCCAGTAACAACCGGTTCAGTAGGGTTGTCCTCAGCATGATTGTCCCTAGCAGGGTTGTCCTCAGCTGGGTTGCTCTCAGCAGGGTTGTCCTCAGAAAACCTGTATCATTGGGCTCATGTACCACAGGTAATGAGAAAGTATCAGTCAAAATATCTTCCTTACCTGTGTCATGAAAAAGAAAAGTTAATTCATGAAAAATGACATCTCTTGACAAGAAAATCTCTCTACTCACTACATCAAGTAAAATATATCTTTTCGTAGTATCTGATTGTCCCAAGTTGACACAAATTCTGGCTCTTGGATTAAATTTACTGCGGTTTATGGTTAAGGTAGAGGCAAACACCAAACACCCAAAGACTTTCAGGTGTTTGATGTCTAGATGTCGAGTGTACAACTTCTGATATGGTGTTAAGTCATCCAACAAGAGTGTGGGTAAGGTTTGTAGGACACAGTAGCCCCAGTAAATGATTGGAAGATTTGCTTGAAACTTGAGTGCCCTAGCTATATTGAGGATATGTTGGTGCTTCCTCTCAACAACCCGTTTTATTATGAGGTAGAAACACAACTCTCTTGGTGTACTATCCCTTTCTGTGTGTAGAACTCTGGCCATCTGAACTCTGCACCATTATATGTTCTCAATGTCTTAATGTGAGTTCTGAATTGATTAGAAACATAAGCACAGAAGTTTTGAAAAAAGGTCTTACTTTAGCTTTAGATTTAAGCAAAAATACCCAAGTAAAACGACTTAAATCATCCACAACAGTCATAAAATAACTTTGGGCATGCACAGTCAAGTGTAGGGTCCCCACAAATCCATATGCACTAATTCAAAAGGTTCATTTACAGAACTCTCACTCAAAGGAAAAAACAACCTTTTCATTCTTGCTTGAGGGCACACATGGCAAATACTATCAGGAAAACAACTTCATCAAGCTCTCTCTTTACAACGCTCATCCTTTGATGAGACATATGTCATAACCGCATATGCCATAAGAGGTCTTTATTAGAGGACATATGGAAAACTGAACTACTACAAATTGTCTTCTCCACTTCTCCAGCTTTACTCTTTCGTTGCAGCAAGTAAAGACCACATTTCCTTTTAGTTGTACCAATCTTCTGCCCAGTGTCCTTGTCCTGTACATAACAAAATCCATCAGAAAACACCACACAAAGTGTTTTGTCATAAGTGAGCTTTCCCAAGGAAATTAAGTTGTACTGAAAACTGGGAACACACAACACTTTCTGTAGTACCAAATTGTCATTCAATCTAACAGTCCCTATGTGAGACATATTGACAGATGTACCATTTGTTTTCGAACATTCAATAATACGTGAGTCAATATCAAAAATATTATCACTTGAATGGTGGTCTAGCTCTAGTTAATATGAGATTAACTTCATAGCTTTACAAAGAAGAAAAATTTCTCTCACAACCAACATCATTATCGTTATATGGTTAGAAACTATTAAAATATAGGTTTTTGTCCAAAAGGACAAACTACATCATTTATTAGGCTACAAGGACATGGATGATTAGAAAGGACAAAACCTAATTAAACTTACCAAAATGCCATTTTTCACATTAACCTATTTCTTCTTTTTTTTTGAAAACACATTAACCTATTTCTATTTAACAACATATCATAAATAAAAATAAAATGCTCTGCAAACGTCCCTGTTCAAAGCACCCCCACCCCAAAAATCTCTCCGGCAATGGCTTCTAGGGTTCGATTGAACCTCCACGGCAGCATTGACAGGGGCTGAATTGACAGGGGAACCACCGGAGGTGCAAATGTACAGGCCGGCCGGAGAAGACAAGGCCGCCGGAGAAGAAACCTGCGTATAGATGATTTTTTTTTTTTGTTGAGAAAGTTTAGGGTTGTTACTATTACGTTATTACATTTTTGGGATGTTACGACTTGATTATGGGATGTAACTACTTGTTTATGGGATGTTACGACATTTTACGGGATTATTTACGACTTGTTTTTAGGATGTTACGACACCTTACGAGAATGTTACGACTTGTTTAATGACCGTTATTATATTTAACGGGTGTTACTACTTGTTTTTAGGATGTTACTACTTTTTCATTGGATGTTCTGACATTTTATAAGTACATTACTACTTGTTTCTTGATTTATTACTATTATTTGTAGAAGGGTAAAAAGTAACAAGGTATTTTTGTCCAAATATTTTGTTTTTGTCCTTTATAACAAATTGAAAAATTAAAATATCGCTATGCACTCCATTTATGTGTTTTTGTCGTCTAGAATTTTTCCCCATTAAAATATGTGTATTCATCTTCGATTGATTGCTTTCTTAGATAAATGCAACAACATACTCAATTTAATCTTCTAATGCCCATTCAATAATCGTTCATTTTTCTCTCTGATTTTAAGACGGAATGATGTATTATATATATAGTGGGTTAGTGAGTATTACGGCGGGTAAATTAATATCCATATATACCCTGTCCGCGGCAGGTTTTAAAAATATAAGTTTGTACTACCCTACACTTAAAAGTATCATATCCTAACCAGTTGGATATTGTGGATATCAACCGTATTGGACGGAAATTGAATTCCCTAGAACGGAGTAAACTTTCAGTATTAGCATTTCCGTAACTACAACATTTTTGAAAAAGAAAAAGAAATGGATCCCCAACCCAAAGATCCCCTACTCCCTTGCCCTTAATTAGACTTTCTTAAATGATGTAAATCGATAGTTATCCATCAATGATTTAGTTTGAAAGAAGTTGCATGTATTTTTTTTATTGAGAGGAGTCTCCAGAACTCTCACAGTTCAACTCAGAAACAAGACTATCGATACAAAATCCCTACTCTTTTATGTCTCGGGCAACTTAACATTTGGGTTATGTTATATTTGGTACTTTGTCACGATCATATGCTCTTTCAAACAATGAGGTGTGACATCACATTACCTATAACTCTTATAAGCGTGCAATTCATGTCACAGAATGAAAAGTATGGCTCAGAAATATATCTGCAATCCTTTCAACAATATATATATATATATATATGCAAACATAAAATTGTATTTGAACCCAATTTGTATTAGAACTTACAAGAGCAATGCACAGTTGTCTAATACATATACATGACACTACTAGTATTAAATTACAAATAAAATCCTCTAGAGGGACTTTAATTAGCTTTAATAATAATAATAATAATAATAATTAAAGCTTGTTGATCTCCATCTCTAATGAATCAATCATATTCGATATCTCCATGTCACTGAAATCAAAACAATCAAATCCGAAGTCAAGAACACCAGAATCTTGACAAGACAAAAGCCAAGAACAATGTGGATCATCCCATGATGTTTCCTTAATTATATCATCAAACTTCGATTGTTCCGCGACTCGAGGAATCTCCGGTGGAATCTCCGGTAAAGAATCAAGAACAGGAATATTGTCAATTTCATTTTCATCCCCCAATAAGAAACTCATCAATGGATCATAATCAGATATATTTCCAAGATTAATAATATCATCATTTGGGGGTAATAAATTGGGTGATTGATGGTCATCATTAGATAATGATCCTGAATTTTCTTCTGGGCTGCATGTTGTTGTGTTATTAACTTCTTGTGTGAACTCCGGTGGAGGCGGAGGCGGCAAGATATCGGATTCCGTTTCCGGTGGCGGCGATGTTTCTGTAACAGGGTTTGTTTCTGGTTTAAGGGGTTCATGTGTGACAGGATCAATTCCCATCTTTATAAGTTTTTTCTTGATATGAGTATTCCAGTGATTTTTTATCTCGTTATCTGTTCTTCCCGGTAATCTTGAAGCTATCTTCGACCACCTAGTTAATAAAATAATCCATAATTAGATACAATATAATCACTGATTAAACATCTATATATATGGAAATTAAGGATGATGAATTTTTGGACAAATCATGGTAACTATGTCGAAAAAAGACAAGTGAGCTACTAATTGACAATTGAACTACAGTCCAAAAAAGGTGTAAATATATTCACCTACTAAAACAAAGGATGTTCAACAAGTTTGATATCCTAACAACGACTGCTCAACATATTATTATTAGCCGAGTAATTAATTAGTGTGTTTCCATAACATCACAATTGTGCGTAATATCATACTTCGACGTATCAACGAATAATCATAATGTTTCAGTGCGACTCCTCTTTAAATAAATGACACATAATTAATTAGATGTCACCGTAACATCAGATTGTAGTTATAGTTGTGTCAGAATAGTTATATATAGGAGTAATTAACATTTCTCATGTATATGTTTTTTCATTAATTATGTACTCAAAGTTGATATGGGAAAACTCATTAATTAATTAATTGATGACTCTATGTTTGAAAATGATATATACTAGTTTGTGTGTTATTGTTGAAGGCTTAACTAAGAATGCTCCAAATATTTTAAGGGGCAACCAAATAAATCAATGGTTTTTAGTTTTTAGTTTTTAGTTTTTAGTTAATTTGTTTCTACACCAACCCCCATGCATCATTGTGCCTCAATATTCTTTTCCCAAATGACTTTAAAGAAACTCTATTAATTGTATTCTACGATGATGTAGAGCTGCACTAACCCTCTAATGAACTTCTTTTTTCCATCCAAAAAATAAATAAATAAAAGTAGAACCAATGAATTTCTTTTTAGGATATAAAAAATTGTTTGTCTCATAAAAAAGTTAAATAATACCCAGTTTTCTTTTATATCTTTGGGGTTTGCTCTTGAAATATAATGATTGTCGGACGCAAAAGTTGAAACTTTATGTATAACTCCAAAAGAGGGTCCATGGCATGCAATAGTGATAACATTTTTACAACTTTTTTACTTAGAAAAAGACATTTAAAATGATTTAGATAACAACATCCCTATGCTTTTTGCAAACAAATTAATTTTAATACCACAACGGTCGTTACGATCGTCTATAATGAAGGATACAGATTAAAAGTACAATATTATGTATCGCATATTGTGATGAAACTATAATAATAGAAAGATTAATTACCTTGTAGTCCAAAAATTACTTTCCCCGGATAGAATATGATGAAAAGCTCATTTATTTTTTCATAACCAAACACTTTATTACATTACTTTTAACTTGTAATAATATTGTTAATTACTTACGAATTCAAAGAAACAAGTGATTTTATGGTGTTTCAGGACCATAATGTCATAACCCTTTTGACCAAACATAAACATTAAATTTAATGGTTATGTTCTAAACATGTTGGAACAACTTGAAACAAATGAATGTAATTTGTTTCAGACCATCAAATCATACATGTGGTCGGTCAGGATAAAATTTGCCCAAACAATAAAACAATAAATAGAGAATTAATGTTTTACTAGACGTGTGATACAATAATGACATAACACACCATTAATCATGATATATAATATATTAATTAACTTATGGCTTATTATGATCAGTAACGTAAAATATGTCACGTTGGAAATAAAAAAAAGATTTTGTAAAATTACCTATTACCAAGACGTGCATGAAGATCAATAACCAATTTTTCCTCAGCTTCATTAAGAAGACCCCTCTTCAAGTCAGGGCGGAGATAATTAGTCCACCGGAGGCGGCAGCTCTTGCCGCAGCGGCGGAGTCCGGCGAGCTTAGGCAGTGCCCGCCAACAACATTGGCCATTGGTGAGGATGAAGTTTATGAGTTTCTTGTCTTCCTCAGCTGTCCATGGCCCCTTTTTTACCCCTAGTTTATCACAGCAAGGTTGTCTCCCCATACTAATTATATTCTCTTTTTTCCTTTTTTTTTTTTTAACCTATAGCCACCTAGCTATTTCAGAATGTACCATATATATCTCTCTTCTTTATTCCTACTACTATGGTTTTTTTGTTATGACTCTGTTGTCTCCTACCCACCTTTATATACTCACCCAACTTCTTGCTTGTACACGTGGCATTTTTTTTTGTAAAGATGGTTACTGTTAGAAGATAATATTATAAATTATATTTGAAGATAATGATTGATGTCAAAATAAAAAGATAAAACTGCTGTAGATTAGATTAATATTTGAAATAAACCATTTCAAGTGATAAGATAGTTTATCATTAGTTTTATTTATTTTGAATTGATTTATTATCTCATTTATCTTTTATATAAAAGAGAGCACTGTGTACTGTTTTCATCATCAATAAAACAGTTATTCAGAATCTTTCGTTGTGTTATTCTAATTTTTAATTTTCTTTAAGGTCCAGCCGCTTTAACAACGATAATAACTTCGCCCGATCTTCTTCCGCTTACAAACATTTTTTTTTATTTTCATCATAAGCATCCCATTAAATCTGCATTCGCATCCACGATCAACTGGAAATCTGCACTTGCGTCCTCGATCAATTGGTCATCTTCCAATTTTTATTTTGAATCCTATTATAAAAAAAAAAAAAAAAAAAAAAAAACAAGCAGGTCGTCCTTTACCCTGAGTCATTTTCTATTTACTGTTCTTTCATTCATAGTCAATGTATTAGCTTGCTAGGAATCACCATCGTCAGTCGATCGGCATTTCCTTATTCAAAAATCGTTCCCAAAATAAAAAATAAAAAACAGTAGCATAGGGGTGTCCCTCGTCAAATTTAGCCGCAAAAAAAAATTAGACTCGCCGCCGAAAAAAACGAAGAACTAAAACATATATAAAAAAATAAAACAAAAGGCTGCGTATGATGAGTCGTGGGTTTGGAAGGAAAAAAAAAACCTACTTTTTTGGTTCGTCTTTCTAGTTTTAAAAACAAAATTATTTTGACTTGCAAGATTCAAATCAAGTCTCACGCCCAATATACTAGAAAGTCTTTAACAATTAAGGAATGATCGTTGCATTCATATAAATACAATATATATATATAATATTAGGTCGAAATTTAGTGCGTAGCCAAATTAAATTGATTTTTGGAGGCTCAGGCTTTGCCTTGGGCTTCTAAGCGCTACTGTAGTAGCATTGTATACCCCTATGCGGCTATATGCCTAGTTTTTTTTTTAAATTATATGGTTCTATGAAGTCCCGGTTTGTATATAAGTCGTGATGGTTTTTAAAAAAAAAAAAAAAAACTATCATAGTATCTATTATTTCTTTTTTGGCATCCATTATTTTTTTTTTTAGATTCAACAGGTGGACATGTCAATCTATCAATGACAACTGGAGGCTGACGTCATAGTCATTATTCAACCAGAATCAACCACCCAGAATCAACACAACAAACAAGGACTCTCGGAAGAGCCGGACATATGTGTGCCGATTGTGGGGATGCCCTCCACAATATCATTACCAATGGACTTTGGAAGAGCCGTTCAATGAAAATATTGAATCATTTTACGATATTAAAAATAATGTTGAATCATCTTCATATAATGATTTACAAATATGAAGATCCGGCTGCCATCCGGTGGTGGTCCTCTCTTGGTGGTTGGACGGTTGATGACAAGAGAGGTGGATTTCAGGCTGTGGTCTTTAATGCATGTTGCTAGGGAAAGGATTTGTGTTCTTTTGTTGTCTGTCTTTGTTTTGTTTTCGTTGGTTGGATCGGGTCGGTAATAGTCGGTAATTTTGGGTTATTTTTTAGTTTTCTAGATCTGTTTAAGTATGTTTACGCCGTGAAAAAGGCTGACATTTGTATTATGGTACTAAATCAATTTCTCTCTAATGAGGTAGAATTTGGTGGAGATGGGTTATTCATATGTCCTTTGTTTTCCTTTCGTCTCGTTGCTGTGGTGGTGTCCGGCTATACGCCGGTGGTGATCCGGAATTTGTCTGGCTATTTTCCGAGCGTTGGTCCGGTGTATCTTGTAATTTGTTTGTCCATTAATGAAATATTTCGTTTCTGAAAAAAAAAAAAAAAAAAAAAAAAAAAAAAAAAAAAAAAGAATCCGCCACAGATTATTGTCACGGGCGGGTCCACAATGGGTTTAATTTAGAATCAAGGATGAACAGCAAAGCATTGATGGGTATGGTGTGTGTAATCGACCACACAACATAGGTGATAGTGAACTTAGGGGTGACCCAAACATAAAGTTAGATAAAAGGTTTCCAAAAAGAAAATCATTCTCATTTTCTTAAATTAAATTAAATATAAATAAATAAATGAAAGAAAGAAAATACTAAAACAGATGTAGTACCTGTTATTGCACTCTTACGCAAGCATTTCGTCAGTACCACGTTTGGATGGATGTCCACTTCAGTAGGAGTATGAGGTGGACTCTTTTGATTTCATGGTTTTGGGCCACATTTATAACACACAACAATTCCATCAGATTGAGCCCATTACGAAATTGGTTTGAAACTGGTTGCTTAAGAAAATGGTCTCTCTTTCTTTTTCTTCTTCATTTTTTTTTTCGTGTGGAGGTTTTTCGGATCATCCGAAACAAAAAAAAACAATTACTAGATCAATTATGATTCAATTAGCGACGCTAAGGCCGAGTTCTGACGCGTTACAAGTATGTCGCACCGTGAGAAAAGGTGGGGGCACTTCTAGTATGGTCCTCATGTAGGGCCGCTAGATCTGAATTATGGAGCGTTACTAGTGGTATATAGGATTTATTTAGACATTAAATATTTAGTATTTATTTTGATTTAATGAATAAATTTTGGTTAAGTTGCTTTTTAAATTGTATTAGGTGTCAAATGATATATTAAAATTAATTCATTGATTACCTTGCGGGTTTTATTGAACTTCGATTGTTCATTTGCCAATGAGGCTTAGTTTCAAGTGGTTAAGCGAAGGTTCCAAGACCTTGATGTGTTAGGTTCAAGTCACATCATGTGCGTGTGGGTTTACAGTCCTTTAAATGATGTAATTTCGTCGTGTAGAAAGAAAAAAAAAAACATGATTGTTCGTTTAACATGTCATGTCGGAGTTATATATGGATATGCAAATCTTAATCTCTTACGTAGCTTTCAAAATTTATAAATTCACTCTAAAATGTGTATCATATCCTAAGTATTCAACACAATCGTATCGGATACTTTAACACGAAAGTTCCATACATTGTAAACACCATTATTAAATATTCCCTCCGTTCCATAATATCGATCTGATTCTAAAAAGATTCGCTCCAAAATAAGCGGAAGTAGATTCAGATTTCAATAGAATATTTAATGTATTTTTCTACTTTACCCTTCATTAAACGATATTTTTGTGACTCCAAATGTCTTTTGTATTTCAAAGCCGCTTTTTTAGTTGAGGCATTATAAGTATATTTCATATAAAAGTCGATCAACGCAATAAATGATTTCTTTTTTAATCACGATTGTAACCGTGATCGATTATTTCAAACGGAGGAAAGATCGTCTAAAATGAAAAAATCATGATTCCATTCTTAAATACCTTTTCACAAAACAGATTATTCAGTTAGATAGACTTAGGAGAGGAGGGGAGGGGGCAGGTAATTATCCAAGAGGATAGTTGATGACTTTTTATTTTTATTTTTATGAGGATGATAGTTGATGACTTGGAGGCAGATAACGTACATTCCTCAATTTTCTTTCGGTAGTGATACATGCATAAACTTAATATGCGCGGCGTAGTGCACAATTCTGCATACGATCCATGGGTGATTATGGTGAGATTTAAATCAATTAATGTGTCCCACATCTTATTGATGATGAGATCATGTGCAGTGCATCATGTTATGCACAATAGAGTTGTGGACATATCATTTTCCATTTTCTTTAACATGTGCTCGAACATAAAGTCAAGGTGTCGTTATTTATTTTCACGAAATTAATATAAAAACAATTATTATATTGTCGAAAGAAACTGGTGACTATAAATTTCAAACAAAAGGTCAAAAACCCAAGTCTTCAAGTTAAGACTTCACATCCAGCAGCTTCAAACTACGTACTATTAATCTAGACGAAATATATATATAGGTCTATATTCATTTCAAGTGTTACAATTATCATATTTCATAAATGTTTAAGCTGCTCTTTTCCCTTCAAAAAAATAATAAAAAATAAAAACGTTTAAGCTGTTGAAGGTAAACAATTAATTATTTACATATATACTTGAAAATATATAATTCAGCATAAAAAAAATTAAAAAATAAGAGCTGATGATGAAACATAAAATACACGAAAGAGTAAAAAAGTATATAACAAATTAAGCCAATAAGAGACAAACACATAGCAAAGGACACAAAAAAAAAACTTTTTTTTTTTTTTTGAAGGAACAAAAAAAAAACTGTTAGGGATGAGTAATTAAATATTGGTACAATATACAATTCAGCATAATGAATGAATGGTCCTGATAAACACAACACAAGAAACATAAACAGTACGTGTATATAAATAAAAGGGTATAACAAACAAATTGATATGTTTATTATCAAAAATTACATAATGTCTACGTTCCACATCTTCTTATGGTTTTGAGTAATGTTTCTAATTGAAAATATTACGAATGAAAAATATTGTGAAATGATATGGGTGTGGACATTATTTAAACTTTTGGAAGTAAAACTATCATTTTCCGATCTTTTATTATGATATCATGTTGCAATATTATCAAATTTTCATAAAATTTAAATTGTTAGAAATATGATATCTATGGTTAAAAAAATTGGAGAAAAATTATTAAAATATTCGGTTGAGACATAATTAATTTGTTTGACTGGGTTAATCATTTTAGCCAAACGAGTACGATCTACCTATTTTATTAGTATAATAGTTAGTTTACTATTTACCAGTTTTTTTTTACTGTCTTTATTTCTTTTTGGAGCCAAGTATAAAAGGCTTCCACCTTCTAATTATAACATTTGAGAAAAAGAAAATGCTGCCCCCTTCTATTTACTTCAAAACTTCGAAGAACCCTAGTTCCTTTTTTCCAAATTTTCGATCGAATTGGATTCAACTCCAATTTTCACATGGTATCAGAGAGGAATTGAGGCCTAGATCCAGCTTCTCACATTCGCTGCTTATTTTTTCTTGTTTTTGTTATTGTTTTTCATTTTCGATTGGAGTTTGACGATGGCGGAAGAAAGACAGATCAGAGGCATCGGCGATATAAAGGCGTCGAGTCCGTTTTATCTGCATCCGAACGAGAGTACTGCTCTGATTCTCGCAGATCCACTGCTGGATGGACAGAACTATCATTCATAGAGCAGAGCCATGAGGATGGGACTCATCATGAAGAATAAGCTAGGGTTTGTAGACGGTTCGATTCCAAAACCTACAGATGATGAGAGAATGATAGCTAAGTGACATCACAGTGGTGGCGTGGATAATGAAATCCGTTACTCATTCAGTTGTTAAGAGTGTTCTATGGATGAACTCAGCTCGCGAGGTTTGGCAGGATCTGCAAAACAGGTACTCTAAGAAGAACAACTTTCGTTTATCAGATCTATTGGAGGAGATTAACCAGATTACCCAAGGCACTCTGTCTGTAACGGAGTATTTTGCAAAGCTTAAGACAGTCTCGGATGAGATAATGGTTTTGAGGCCAATTTCATCTTGTCAATGTGCTGTAAAATGCACTTGCAATGTTATACCAACGTTTATTGGATATATTGAAGCAGAATATAAATTAGGTTCATGAAAGGTCTGAATGAGAGTTTTGCCCCAGTAAGGTCACAAGTTTTTCTGATGAAACCCTTAAAATATCACAGAAGCATTTGCTATGAGTGTGCAGTTTGAGAGCCAAATGGAGTACACTGCTAGTCATCCACAAACCACTCAGTCAATTGTGTTTGCCAGTAAATCAAACGCAGAATCTAGTGTTGTAAGGAGTTATTCAGGAATGGGAAATGAGAAATCTAAATCTAAATGGGTTGGAAACTCCAGGGGTGGAGGAAGAAATGTGCAGTGCTCTTTCTGTGGATATACTGGTCACACTGTAGATGATTGCTATAGGAAGAATGGGTATCCTCCTGGTTGGAAAAAAAAAAAAAGAGTCAACCATGTTGAGATTGAAGATACATCATGAGGGCCACATTCACAGCATACTGAGCCACAGAAACCACAAGGCAATAGCCTAGGACTTACCTGCCAGCTTGAAAAACTGACCAAACTGCTGGATAGGATGAGCTTTGATGATAAGGTGGAGTACATGGTGAATCAGGCAAAGGTTATGACAGTAAATTTCAGGCAAAGTGATCATGAGCTGCAAGGTAAGCATTCTAACTCTTGGATTCTTGACTCGGGTGCAACAGACCATGTTGCGTGCACCTTAAGTGTTTTTTAAAAGATAAGCAGAGTACAAGGTGTGACAATAAATCTACCAAATGGTACAGTAGTATATGTGTCTCATGTTGATACAGTCAGATTGAATGAGCATTTGGTATTGCATGGAGTCCTGTTTGTTCCTAATTTTCAATGCAACTTGATATCCCTGGGAAAATTAACTAGTGATAACATCCTTTGTGTTGTCTTTTTGAATGAGAAATGTTGTATACAGGACAAGACTCATGGGCAGATGATTGGTACAGTCGAATGAAGAGATGGCTTATATACCCTGCATGCTGATAAAGAATGTGCTGCTGCAAAACAGTGTGTCAGAGCTCTTTGTTGCAGTTCTAGCAGTATATTTCATATGTGGCGCCTAACAAAGATCTATTATAGCACTTGAGATTAGGCCATATGTCACACAATGGATGGGTGTAGCTAGTTTAAGTCATGAAGATATAGTTTTACCTAGTAGTGTTTGTTTTGTTTGTCCTCAAGCTAAACTGAAGCGTTTTCCTTTTTTGTTTAAGTAATAGTACTGTTGCTTCTTGTTTTGATCTGATACACATGGATATTTGGGGTCCATACAGACACCCTACTGTCTATGGGCACATATACTTCCTGACAGTGGTTGATGATTTTAGCAGACACACTTGGGTGATCTTATTGAAATCAAAGGGAGAGGTCAGGCCCTTAATAAAAAGTTTATGTACTTTTGTTTCTGTGCAACTTAAGACTGTTATAAGACTGTTAGGACAGAAAATGGGAGGAATTTAGATGGACAAAATTTTATGCTGAGCATGGTATAATACATCAAGAAAGCTGTGTTTCCACACCACAACAGAATGGTGTACGTAGTGGAAAGGAAGCACCAGCATATCTTAAACACGGCTAGGGCTCTTAAATTGCAGGCAAACTTACCCATCATATACTGGAGATACTGCATTTTATATGCAGTAAAGCTTATAAACCTGACTCCTACACCACTCTTGAACAACTTGACTCCATATGAAAAGTTACATAACACACAGCAAGACTCAGGGCAATTGAGAGTCTTTGGTTGCTTGGTCTTTGCATCTACACTCACTAGAAACCGTAGCAAGTTTGATTATAGGGCACACACATGTGTTAACCTTGGCATGTCTACCACCACAAAAGGCGATATTTTGCTTGATTTAATTAGTCACCAGAAACATTTTTATTTCTGGAGATGTCTTGTTTCATGAGCTGCATTTCTCTTTTTCATAAAGGATATTCTGAACCTTAATCTCATTCAGACATATGTTTGCCTAATGTGCATGAAAATATTGAAACTGACCTGATACCAGATTCCTAAAGTTCAACCAGCCAATACCCCTTTACCGGAACTTACATCACCAACTCAAAATGCACACACATACCAGAACCTGCACCTCCTATAACACAAAGGCCTACCAGAACCAGAAAACCACCATCACATCTACATGATTTTGTTTGTGCACAGATCCAAAAGCATTCTTCACCTCACACTCTTGAGTCCAGTTTAGGAGGTGCCACATCTCCTGATTCATATTCAGCTTTCATAGCTACTATAGACAAGGTCATTGAACCTCAAACTTATAATAAGGAAGTTCTTAATCCCCAGTGGCAAGATGCCATGACCAAGGAGATAGAAGCCTTGGAACTTAATCAGACCTGGGAGTTGGTTGAGCTACCCAAAGGAAAGAAACCTATAGGATGCAAATGGGTTTATAGGGTTAAGTATAAATCAGATGGTACTATTGAAAGATTCAAGGCTCGTTTAGTTGCAAAAAGGTATACTCAGACCCAAGGAATGGACTATAAGGAAACATTCTCTCCAGTAGCCAAGGTTACAACCATACGCCAGTAGCCAAGGTTACAACCATACGGAGTCTGTTAGCTATTTCAGTTGCGAAAGGGTGGTTTTTGCACCAACTTGACGTCAATAACGCTTTCCTTCATGGGGATCTCATTGAGGAGGTATACATAAAACCTCCTCCAGGTTTAAAACTTCACACCCTAAACAAGTCTGTCGTCTTAGGAAATCTCTCTACGGTCTAAAACAGGCTAGCCGTCAGTGGAACCAAAAACTTGCTTCAGCTTTACATGAGATGGGCTACACACAATCTTGTCATGACCACAGTTTGTTCATCAAGACACAGGGACAGAGTTTTGTCATAGCTTTAGTCTATTTAGACGATATAGTTTTAGCAGACAATAACATGGACTTAATCACTGAAATTAAAACTCATCTTGATACTCTGTTTAAAATCAAGGACTTTGGTGAATTGATTTTTTTTTGGGTCTTGAAATATCCAGATCTGAATCTGGAATGGTTATCAGTCAACGTAAGTATGCTCTCCGCATCTTAAAAAAGTTTAATATGCTAGATTGTAAGCCTGCACATACTCCCATGAAGTCCAAAACTGCTTTATTTCATGGGGATTCAGACGTCCTATCTAATAATACTTTGTACCGTAGCTTGGTTGGGAAGCTCTTGTATCTCACCATCACACGTCCAGACATTTGCTATTCCGTACAGCAACTAAGCCAGTTCTTAGATGCCCCCACCATCCATCATTTTAACACAGCCAAGCATGTTCTTAGATATATCAAATATGCACCTGGAAAAGGCCTCTTTTACTCAGCCAAGAACTCTATTATGTTATCAGCATTTGCTGACTCTGATTGGGCAACATGCAAGGATACAAGATGTAGTATCACTGGATATTGCATGTTTGTGGGGAGTGCCTTAGTCTCATGGAAGTCGAAGAAGCAAACAACCGTTTCCCAAAGCTCCACCGAAGCTGAATACAGAGCCTTGGCCTTGGTTACATGTGAAATTCAGTGGCTCTGTTACCTGGCAGATGATTTCAGATGTCCTTTTTTCCATGCCTATTGCTCTTCTCTGTGACAATCTGAGTGCCATTAACTTGGCTCACAATCCTGTTTTCCACGAGCGCACAAAACACATCGAGATCGATTGCCACATCATTCGGGAGAAAGTGCAAGCTGGTCGTATGAAACTCGTCTCAGTACTATCACTTCAACAATTGGCTGACATCTTTACTAAACCCTTAGATGGGCCCCTTTCACTCTTTACTTAGTCGTTTTCATTTGTTCCCAAGCCCACCTTGAGGGGGTATTAGTATAATAGTTAGTTTACTATTTACCATTTTTTTTAGTGTCGTTATTTCTTTTTGGGGCCAAGTATAAAAGGCTTCCACCTTATAATTATAACATTTGAGAAAAAGAATAATAGAAATAGAATGTTGCCCCCTTTCTATTTACTTCAAAACTTCGAAGAACCCTAGTTCCTTTTTTCCAGATTTTCGATCGAATTGGATTCAACTCCAATTTTCACATATTTTATACTACCTCCGTTCCAAAATATAAATCCTTTTAGGACTTTTCTCAATCCATTTAACCAATCAAGTACGAAGTATCTATTCTAAGACTTATATCATGGGACAAAATCAAAAAACTTAAAGGACTTACATTTTAAAATGGAGATAGTAAATTTTATGAGCAATATTTCATATCGAAGAAGTTGAAGAAACAATAGTAAGATATATCACCATTTTTTAACCATTATGAACGTATTAACTTTCTTAACTAGTTAAAGTCCGAGTACGATGGTCAGGGGCGGACGCATGGATCTCGATCGGGTAGGGGTAATAAAATTTTTAAATGCAAATAAAAAATTTAAGGGGGACAAACTATAAACATAGTATATATATTAGTGTATTTTTTCGGATCAAAAGAGGGCAGTTGCCCCTCTTAGTTGTATGTATGTCTGCCACTGACGATGGTGCTAAGTATTTATTGAATACATCATGTCACACGCAAGTAGCCGATAAACCAGAATATACATTTCAACACGATCGATGCTACACTAAAATTTGATTAACTTTCTAACTATTTTCTATCAAACGAATACGATAATGCTTAGTAGTTATTGAACCCGTTATACCGCAAGTAACGGATAAGCACTAATTAATATAGACTTCAACAAATGCTACAGTAAAAAAATGAAGCTTTAAGAGGACATGTGTGCAACAACTTGATCGGTTAGCGTGTGGGACTCATTCAATTTGGTTTAAGTGAAGGTGAGAGATGTCGGAAACATCTTATCCCACTAATTATTAATTAATTAATTAACAACTAAAGCATATACTTTGCTTATTTTAATTAAAATGTAGAAAGTTTTATAAATATATACTACTCCCTCCGTCCCATTTTATTTGTCCATGTTTCCTTTTTGGTTTGTTCTAAAATAAGTGTTCACTTTGTGCATTAATTGCTAAATTTCTTCAAATACTCTTTTCTCTTTACAATAAAAAATGTGTAGCATTAAATGCTTCAACAACAACTTAAAGGGCATAAGTGTAAAAATATTAGATCATTTAACATGATTTAAAACATTAACTACACTTTTCTTAATCTGTGTGAAAAGTCAAACAGGACAAATAAAATAGGACGGAAGGAGTATATTTATGATTGGAACTCGAATAATTCATGTTCTCCATACATAAATAATCTTTGATGGTTGGTTTATAGTTTATGTGATTGCAGTATGTGATTAATTGCTAAACATCTACGTACTTAACCCAAAAAGGAAAGCTAATGTGGTCGGTTTATTCTTTAATAGCAATAATTTATACTCTGAGGTGTAAATGTACAAGTCATTGCCATACACATATGCACAAAATCATCATATTATTAGACACCTATAACAAAAGTTGGTGGCTGTTTAATGGATTGCATATTCGTATAATTAACCTGCCGTCATTTTGACATGTGTCGTGCATAACATCGGACACTTTTTCGACACGATATTCGTTCAATCAAGACGTATATCTGACACTGCGCAACTGATTAAAACAATAATATTAAAGATTTTAGTGTTCCGATTTACCTCTCCAAGAGGGCGTCGATAATATTCACAAACACTCTTTAATACAAGATTTTCACTTTTTTTTTTAGTTTTAGGTTATTGTGATCATAAGTGAGTCGAGATGTCGAGCCGAAGTATTGATGGTTTCAACTCGTTTAGCTAAAAAAAAATTGGTTCGAGCTCGGCTCATTTGAAAGATGAAATGTTTGAGCTCATGTTTGAACTCAACTCGTTAAACATATTATTGTATTCCAACTCGAGTTCGTTAAGGTATATAACATAAATTGCAAATGCAAAAATAACAAATTATATATTAATATTACATATATCACACAACAAAAATTATTTATAAAATATTTAAGTATTATATAAAATCAATCTATAATCTCAATTAGATAAATTAATGTCTTTTTCTCTTTTGAGTTAGGATTAATGTAAATTGATATATTTTCGCGAACATATCAAATATGCATTCAATTTGGCAATTAAAATTTATTTCGAACCCGTAAAGGGAACTTCTTTCAATTTTTTGAATAATTGCAAACCCACAACTCAGAATCACTAGATTTTCTAATTAACATTTTCGCTCATTTCGTGGAAAATGAAGAATAGGGACTCTCATTGTTAAGGTATAACCATTTTTTTAAGTTAATCAATTGCACCTAAACTTCACTCTCCGGCATTTTCAAGTTTGAAACCTAATTTAACCGATTTTTTGAAGACAAATTCAACCATTTATGTTGTAAGGGTAAATCATACAAGCGGCTCAATTTAGGTTTTACCTTTTGTTCGAATAATTTAATTGAATATAGTTCAAATTTAAATAGGTGTGACTTGTATTACATAAGTGAATCCCAAATATTCTTATACTTCAACCTGTGAGTATACTCAAATTAATTAGATATACTTGTGAGATATTATGTATAAATTGAATTAATACATGTTAAATTTTATGTTTTAGTAATTGCCGGACTTAAATCGATGATTGGAAAATATTATTTAAGAAATGAAATTTCTTTTAGAACATTAGTTTAGAATAAAAATTATCTAACAGTATTTTATATTTGTCACATTCATTTAAGATGAAAAACATATTTTATTGAACTTAAAATAAACTCAAATTCACCTCGAATTCGAAGGTGATCGTGATCAAGTTTGAATTTGATAATCATATTAAATTCGTATGAGTCCAGGTCCATGAAATTTAAAGCATGTTCGATTCGATAAACTTAATGCACTCAAGTTGATTTGGATCGTTTATGCCCTTAATTTAAGTCATGGTAGAATGGATCAACATGACCATTAAATATGCAAAAACAGATTTTATCACTCGTTGCATGTAAATGATTGTGATAAAAACACTACCGGTATATTAAAGCACACACTACTAATTAAGTAGTAACGATCTTTGTCCCTTAAAGCATCATCAAGCACATGGGAAAGCAACACATAAGCTTACACATCAAAAGCCCAGCCAATCCTTGGCTCCTTAATTAAATTTTCATTATAGCAAATTAAGAGTAATTAATGTTAACCATTTTATCGTAATATATGATGTGATAGTTATTTCAAGGCAGTTTTATGTAGGGTCATACTGTCAAATTGTATTATGATGTTTATTGTGTCAAAATATTATTATAAAAAATAGAAAAAATTGTTATTACAATAACATTATTTTGTTATGAAGTCCAGGAGATTTTGTCGTATGCTTTCTTTTTTATTTGTTTTAAACATTGTTTGATATAAAGAAAATTCAAGAAAAGAAACGTGGCAAGAATATACATGCCAAATAAAATACAAACAAGATTGCATGAATTGTGAGGAAAGCAACAAGAAGGGAAAAAAAATGGAAGGTGACAATATTATTTTTTAGATAAAATTAAAATTTGCTAAAGAATTTGATATGTCTGACCCGCAAAAGAGCCCACGGATCTAATTTGGACTCGCATATGGGTCCAACGTCGTATAAGGCCCTCAGTTCAATGAGTCCGCATAGGCGCAAACCGGACCAGACCGACTATAATCTAGCCCCATTGAAGCCTTCAATTCACATCACACCACGCGACACGAAGCACCAGGGCCGGCCAATCCGCCCTTCGGGTCACCAGTCCGCCAGCTCAGACCAAGCCCATTCAACTAGGCAAACATGGTTCATACATGATAAAGATGCAAGGCGGATCCAGCGAAGTGGCCAATTGTTGGGTCAGCCCTTCATGAAACCGTCACGACAGCTGTCTAGATTAATTATGCCACATCATACTTAATTATATCTTGTCATACTTAGTCTAATCGTCATTAGCAACCCGCCTATAAATAGCGGCATCATGTAAATCATAAAGGCATCTGAAATATACAAAAGCAGGCAACGCTGCAAATTCGTCGACTCCGAGATCGCCACATTGATCTTCAAACAGGCTTAATATATTTATTACTAGTGAACGTGAGTCGTGCAAGGCACGGCGGCCCAACATAAATCGTTACCAACGATAATATCAAAGAATAGATCCCCAACGTGAAATAAATCGCGTAAACTTAAACCGTAACAAATCCAAGGCACAAGACAAATAGAGCAACAGAAACATATCTCATTGTCTGCAAGAAGTAGCTCTTTCTTAGACACGTGAAGATTGTGAATCTCTCTTACACCCCTATCAGGAGTTTCCACCTACAAAATAAACCACAATATATGTATCGGAGAACAATGTCATAAAGTCGATCCCTTTAGCTTCGACTTTACGTAATGAAACATTATAAAAAAAAATAAGCGGACCATAACTACCGGTCAAATCTTCTGGGAGGCCTTAGCTTCCAGATCATTAATATGCTTGAAAATGTGTTTCACTCATTTTCTCAGACGACATTTCTTTCTTATCATTAATAAATACGTCATTGATCTCGTGTTCATTCATTTGGTGAAAAAACACATGTCAAACGATCCGAATGATATAAAAATGATTTGGTATTCCAACATCAATTTTAATGACGTTCAGACGTATAAACTACCGTCGGTTCAACCGACGCGTTATGTTGTTCAAAATAATAAAAACATTTAATATGGTGCCCACGCATCGCATGTGGCGCAAGACACCTTCTAGCGCGCGGATATTTGTTTGCCCTTTTTTTTGTATTTTATAGCTAAACTCGACTTATCTTCAATCGTACACTACACAGTAAAACTTCAAATCTATCGGTTTTTTTTCTTCCTTTTCTACACAAACTACTAACGGTACACTTATGATAAAAAAAAAAGTACACGGTTTTATTCAATTGTTGTGCCGAAATCGAATCGGAAATTTTTGGTTGACTGAAATCGAATCGAAATCGAAAATTTTCGGTTGATTGAAATTTAAAAATGAATTCGCACTGTCTTTTGGAGGTACTTAAAATGAACCGTATCGAAATATAAATTTTGTAGTGTATATTCAATTGTTGTGTCGAAATCGAATCAAGAAATCAAAAAAATTCGGTGGATTGAAATTTAAAACTGAATCCGCACTGTCTGTTGGAGGAACTAAAAATGAACCGTATCAAAATATACACTTTGTTGTGTAGATTCAATTGTTGTGTCGAAATCGAATCGAGAATTCGAAAATTTCCGGTTGATTGAAATGTAAAACTGAATCCGCACTGTCTGGAGGCACTAAAATGAACCGTATCGAAATATACACTTTTGTTCGATTGATGTAACGGAGAGTCGGGAAAAAAAATCGTTTTATATATAACGACATAACCGATATCTCGGTTTTTACCGAAGGGGAAAAAAATGACCCGTATCGAAATATACACTTTGTTGTGTATATTCAATTGTTGTGTTAAAATCGAATTGAGAAAGCAAAATTTTTTGGTTGATTGAAATGTAAAACTGAATCCGAACTGTATGTTGGATACACAAAAAACGAACCACTTTTGTTCGATTTATGTAACGGAGAGTCGGAAAAAAAATCGGTTTATATATAACGAGATAACCGAAATCCCTGGTTTTTACCGAAGGAAAGAAAAATTGAACCGTATCGAAATATACACTTTATTGTGTATATTCAATTGTTGTGTCGAAATCGAACCGAGAAATCGAAAATTTCCGGTTGATTGAAATGTAAAACTGAAGCCGCATGATTTGTTTGTTTGAATGACTAAAATGAATCAGATCAAATATACAATTTTGTTCACTTTATGTAACGGAGAAAAAAAAAAAAAAAAAAAAAAAAAAAACCGTTTTATATATAACGAGATAACAAATATCCCGGTTTTTACCGAAGGGAAAAAGAAAATAAACCGTATCGAAATATACACTTTGTTGTGTTGAAATCGAATCGAGAATTCAAAAAAAATTGGTTGATTGAAATGTATAATCGAATCATGATCGTATCGTTGGATGACAAAAATGAACCACTTTGGTTCGATTTATGTAACGGAGAGTCGGAAAAAAAATCGGTTTATATATAACGAGATAACCGAAATCCCTGGTTTAACCGAAGGGGAAAAAACGAACAAATACGTAAATATACATTTTTGTGTATATTCAATTTGTTGTCATTAAATCGAATCGAAAAATCGAAAATTTTCGGTTGATTGAAATGTAAAACTGAATCCGCACTGTCTGTTGGAGGCACTAAAAATGACCCGTATCGAAATGTACACTTTGGTTCGATTTATGTAACGGAGAATCGAAAAAAAAGAAATCGATTTATATATATAACGAGATAACCGAAATCACGGTTTTTACCGAAGGGAAAAAAATATTACTGCCAATATATATATATATATATATATATATATATTAGACGCCACGTGTCAGCCCCACAGACTGCCATGTGGCCTCATGTGGAGAGAGCCCCTTAGCTCTTAATAGATAACGATAACGAGATAACCGAAATCCCTGGTTTTACCGAAGGAAAGAAAAATTGAACCGTATCGAAATATACACTTTGTTGTGTATATTCAATTGTTGTGTCGAAATCGAACCGAGAAATCGAAAATTTCCGATTGATTGAAATGTAAAAGCGCTCCATCGATTGTTTGAGGCACTAAAAATAAATCAGATCGAAATATACTTTTGTTCGCTTTTATGTAACGGAGAGAAAAAAAAAACCGGTTTATATATAACGAGATAACCGATATCCCGGTTTTTACCGAAGGAAAAAGAAAATAAACCGTATCAAAATATACACTTTGTTGTGCGTAAATCGAATCGAGAATTCAAAAAAATTGGTTGATTGAAATATAAAATCGAATCATGAATATACATTGGATGACAAAAATGAACCACTTTGGTTCGATTTATGGAACGGAGAGTCGGAAAAAAATCGGTTTATATATAACGAGATAACCGAAATCCCTGGTTTTTACCGAAGGGGAAAAAAACGAACCATATCGAAATATACATTTTGTTGTGTATATTCAATTGTTGTGCCGGAATCGAATCGAAAAATCGAAAATTTTCGGTTGATTGAAATGTAAATCAATCCATGATCGCTGTTGGAAGCACTAAAATGACCGTGATCGAAATATACACTTTGGTTCGATTTATGTTACGGAGAATCGAAAAAAGAAATCGATTTATATATATAACGAGATAACCGAAATCACGGTTTTTACGGAAGAAAAAAAAAAAAAAAAAAAAAAAAAATTTTACTGCCAAAAATATATATATATATATAGCGCCACGCGTGCACAAATCTTTTCATAAGGTGTCGTCACGTGGCACTACATGGAGAGAGCTCCTTAGCTCTTAATAGATATAAGATACACCGCCGTGCACCACCGACAAAATCACGTATAATAATTAGATATCCACCATAAAATATCCACAAACTCCATCGTGATAATTCCGATATTATCAGAATTGATTTTTGGTTAAAAGTGAAAATGTTGAGAAAAATAATTAAGAAATAATTTTTTTTCTCAAGAATGTCAAACATGCATCAAGTTGAAAAAAAATAATTATGTTTGGACGCTGAGAAAGATTCGATTTAAATCACTCCATTAGTTTATTAATTCATTACTTTATTCATTTTACTCATATCTTACAATTTTTCTCATCAATTATTTTATTATCAACAAATAAAAAACATATTTAAATCATCTCTATTCATTTCACTTTATTCATTCCACTACTTTTTTTTTTGTTTTTTTTTAAGAAGAAAAAATTTATTAAGCCAAATCCGCAATAGCGGTAGAAATTACATCATTCGGAGAGGTTACACCCCAAACAACACGACCAATATGACATAGTCCATGCTTAGCCAGTAAGTGTCCAGGAAATAACCGGTCTGCTTGACAAATGAGAAAGATGAAGAAACAAAAGATGGATTAATAATTAGGGGTCGCGGGCTAGAAGGACAAAATAAGATACAAAATGAGAAAAAATCGCAAGAAAAAAATATAGTGGTTGAGAAGAACAAAAACGCGTCTGATACTACATGTGTTACTACATGTTGCTATAACCACATGTAGTAACAGACGCGTTTTTGTCCTTCTGAACCACAATCTTTTTTTTGTTTTTTTCCCATTTTAGATTAAAAGTGGTACTTCACAACATTTCCCTATAATTATTATTCAACATTATTTATGCCGATATTGAATTAACTCAAATTACTGTATCTACACCGTAATCTTAACTATAAATACCCTTTTATACTAGTGAAATAATACAGAGACAATTTTCCTTCTTTTTTATACTTTGTATTTTCTCTTATTTATTTAGTTTTTATAACATTTTTATCATTATTTTATTCATTATATTATTTTTTTTCCTACCAACCATTTTTCAGCTACACAAATTTAAAAAAAAAATCAACTTTCTAATAATTATTTTATTTTATTTTTTCCCCCTTATTCGTTTTAAGTCTTTTATTTCCTCCATGTTTTTTCCTCAGCTACACATGTCCTTAGGGGTGACATCTCCCTAGTGATTTTTTTATTTTTATTTTTATAAATTCTATAGCTAATCAATATTAATTTTGTGTAAAAGAAAATTTTAGAGACATGTCCTCGAAAAAATTGTTTTTAGTCGCCCTAGTGATGTTCCTGTTGGGTATACGTAGTTAGTGGCAGATCCACTCTTTCCTAAATGGGTGTACGTGATAGACTATACATTTTGTATTTAAATTAATTGTTTAAAATATTTATGTGTAATTATTATTGTAATCGTAAATATTTAAATACTTCTAGATAGGGTCTGGAACTCTTTTTTGTAATTATATATATTGTAGAGTTCAGTCAAATACAATTGTGAATAATATCCATAAAGTCTATTAATAATATCCATAAAGTCTATTAAGTTTTATCTATAAAGGACGAGATATTTTTTTTTCTACTGTTAAAAGTATAAACAAATGAAAACTATTAAGTTTTTATCTATAAAGAAACCATCCATGGACCTGATTTTTTTTTTTTTTCAATACTGTTAAAAGGAGTTCTTAAATGAAATATACACAGGGGCGGACCCACACTTCTGTGGGGTGAATAAATTAAAAAAAAAAATGAAACGACGTGCTTTTTGCGTTTTGAAAAAAAAATATAATTTTAAGTAATTTTAATAAAAAGTTTTACCGTTTTAGGATACAAAAACCATCCAATTTCGCTTACAATGATCTTTTTTTTTTTTTTTTTTTTTTTGGAGGATGGAGCCATCAATCAATCGGTACTTAGCTCTTCTTCTCGGTGCTGTGTGGTAACGCTTTCTTCTTCTTCTCCGGTGCTCATTTGAAGGTAATAATTTGATTTCATTTGTTGTGTTGTTAATCACTTAATAGTTAAACCCTAATTTTTAGTTTTTTACACCCCTGTGGCTGTGTGTGTGGCTACTGTTTATTTTTATTTTTATTTTCTTATGATTAATTGATATATCGCTTATATGGACCGTTTTCTTAATAAACGAAGTCGGGTTGGTGAATTTGAGGAAATTGTTACCGAGTTTGAGAATCCGGGAGTGGGTGCATCTAATAAGTTAGTTCTCATAGTAGACAAATTGTTGATTTGAGTAGCCTCTCTGCAGAGCCTTCGTAAAGGAGTATCATCCGAATCAAATTGATGAAATTAGAAGAGCTTATATCTTAAAAGGACCTTGTCAACCCCATGATCATGAATTTCCTAAGACAAAGTATGGAACGAGAACTCGCTTCGATTTAATCCAATGTGGTTTAAAGAATATGCTAATTGGTTAGAATATAGCATTAAGGAAGACAAAGCATATTGCTTGTGTTGTTATTTGTTTGTAGATGAATTTGGGAATCAAGGTAGTGGTGGCGCATTTGTAAGTGAAGGTTTTAATGCTTGGAATAAAAAGAGAGGTTAGGAATCCATGTTGGTAATGAATCTAGTTCTCATAATTTTGCATTGAGGAAATGTGAGGATCTAAGGAGACAAGAGCTGCTCCATTGAGGTTCTTTTCATAAACATACAAATATTCAAAAACAGGAATATTTGGCTCGATTAAGTGCTACCATTGAAGTATGTAGAATTCATGCTACATCAAGGGTTGGCTTTTCGTGGTCATGATGAGTCCGAAGGTTCTTCAAATCAAGGAAATTTTCTTGAATTTCTTAAATACTCGCTAATATAAGTGAGCATATCCGTAAAGTTGTCCTTGAAAATGCTCCAAAAATCATCAAATGACATCTCCAAGTATTCGTAAAGACGTTATTAATTGTTTTGCTAAGGAGATACAACTTTCGTATACTTGATGAGATGAAAGGTGATTTTTTTCATTGTTGGTGGACGAGTCAGTGATGTCTCGTGGAAAGAACAAATGGCTGTGATTTTTCGATTTGTTGATATGTCATGGGAATGTAAAAGAGAGATTTATTAGTGTTACCCACGTGAAGGAGACATCGTCTTCGAATTTGAAATCGCCATTGATAATTTATTTGAGTTGGGCTTGAGTTTGATGACAATTTCGTGGTCGGGCGGTATGATGGGGCGATAATATGAAGCGGTAGGTTCAATGGGATGAAAACTTTGATTATGAGAGAGAAAACAAGTCTGCATATTATATTCACTGCTTTTGCCCATCAACTTCGGGTTGGCTCTTGTTGCCGTGGGCTAAAAACATCAAGATGTCGAATCATTTTTTTCTATGACATCCATGTTGACGAGTGTTGTCGGTGCATCTTGCAAGCGTAAAGATATGGTTCGAGAATTCCAAGCTTAAAAAGATATTGGAAGATATCAATAATGGTTTGATTGAAACAGATCAGGATTAAACCAAGAGGTAAGTCTTAAAAGGGCCGGAGATACACGCTGGGGATCTCATCACGATTCTTTGATAAACTTGGTTCTTTTGTTCTCTAAAGTGTTGTTGAGGTTCTAAAATTTGTTGAGTGTGATGCTCACGATACTCCAAAACAGAACCAAGCAAAAGGTTTGTTGATATATTTTGAATCCTTTGATTTTGTCTTCAATTTACAGTTGATGTTGAAAATTTTGATGATCACAAATGGGTTGTCAATAGCTTTGCAAAAAAAAGATCAAGACATTGTGAATGCTATGAGATTTGTTGAAATGACAAAGAAGCAATTGCAAGAGTTAAGAGATCATGGATGGGAGGATCTCTTAGGTAATATCACTGCATTTTGTGATAAGCATGATATTGATTGTTTGGATATGAATGCTGAGTATGTTTTTTCATTCAATCGTCGGCGTAAAAGTAACATCACTAATGATTTTCGTTATCGTGTGGAATGTTTTTATGCAATTGTGGATATGCAACTTTCAGAGATAAATGATCGATTTACTGAGATCAATTCTGAGTTACTTCTTTGTATTGCTAGTTTGAGTCCATTCGATCATTTTGCGGGGTTTGATGTAAAAAGGTTGATGAAGATGGCTGAGTTTCATCCTAATGACTTCTCTCCGTATGAATGTATGGTGTTAAGAACTCAAGCTGGATACATATATTATGGATGTGTCAACGGATGATGATTTAGTGACTTGAATGGGATTGGCGTCTATCTACATTGTTGGTGCAAACAATGGTCGATGAATAGCGATTGTCTTATTTGTGACATTGAAAAGGATTTGCTAAATAGTAGTGCAATTGTCATTTCAAAACATGAAAAAACTAAGCATCATTAAAAAGACAAGTGAAGAAAAGATTAATGCTTAAAGAAAGACAAAAGTTAGATTAAAGTAGACGTTGAAAACACCATTTTAATCCACTTAACATCTTATTAGGGAGTCCTTAAATTTCAAAGGTGTAGTAGATCTGTAGATGTAGATCAACAACTTATATTTGAACCCTTAATTTCCTTAGTACTACTTTTATGGTGTTTGGAAGTAAGGGTCATGTGGGCCCACTTTCTCATGACTTAAAAGTTGAACTATGGTCTATGGGGGTTATGGTGTCCTTATCATATTATGTGATAATTAAAAGAAAAAAACATTAAGTAGTGGTTTATCTCTCAACCAAATCTACATATTTTGTTGGAATCTCATTTTGACATAATCACAATTTGAAGCTTTTTTTTGCTGTTCTGATTTTTATATTGTTTTGCGTGTTCAATTTTCATTGATAAGTTTTCTACATGGGTTATTTACCTACAAAATATAAATTGTGTTAAGATACGAATGATTTGGAAAAACATGATGTTTTGTATTACAATCATAAAGATATGTATGGTACAACCCTAATTACATCCGCATACACACAGTTACAATTATACCCTTACTATTACCCGCACTCCCCCTCAAGATGGAACATTAGGATCACGAATACCCAACTTACCCAAGAAAAAAAGACTGCTGGCGACCAAGAGCCTTGGTCAAATATCCACCAACTGATAAGTAGTAGGAACATGTGTAGTGACAAGCGTCCCAGACAACAACGCATCACGAACAAAGATACAATCAACCTCAATATGTTAGTACGATCATGAAACACCAGATTGCGTGTGGAAAACATAGGCCCAAGCCCATATAAGAGGAGGGGTCTCATCCCCAAAACCTAGGTTATGAGGTGAGGAAAGTCCTCTCTTAATATGGTGGGTTACACAATCACAAGTTCCCAATGTGGGATACATCAACACGCCCCCTCAAGTGTGGGCCTGAGCACTCTCAAGGCCAACAAAGAGGTCCAACACTTGCACAATAAATGGGTGGCTCCGATACCATGTAGAAAACATTGACCCAAACCCATATAAGAGGAGGGGAGGGACCTCATCCCCAAAACCTAGGTTGTGAGGTGAGGAAAGTCCTCTCTTAATATGGTGGGTTACACAATCACAAGTTCCCAATGTGGGATACATCAACATTGCGGGCAATATGAAGTGCAGACTAACTATCACAAAACAGCCTCATCGGTTGTGGATGGAAACGCCGAGAGAAGACAACATGGCCCGCAACCATTTCAACTCACACGTGGTAACAACCATGGCACGATATTCGGCTTCAGTAGAGGAATGCGACACAATAGATTATTTTTTTGTCCTCAAAGAAACAGGGGAACGTCCAAGAAACACCAAGTAACCAGTCAACAAGCGACGAGTCAACGGGCAAGCCACCCAATCGCTTTCACAAAAAGCCATGAGGGACATATCAGTCCCCAAACGCAATAGAACACCTTGACACGGACTACCCTTCAAATAAGAAAGGACATGCAAAGCAACATCCCCATGAGCAACCTACGAATTATTCAATTATTGTGCAAAAGTGTGCACAATATAACTCAGCTCAGGACGCGCGAAGGATAAGTAAACCAGACAACCAACAAGACGCCGAAGCTGATCAGGCCGAGAAAACGGCTCCCCCTGAACCGACGCCAAGCGATGATTTTGTTCCATGGGGGTATCGGCCGACAACCTAACATACCAACCTCGGTCAGAATATCCATGGTATATTTCCGCTGAAAGAGAAAAATGCCATCTTGACCACGGCCACCTCAACACCAAGGAAATACTTTAATGGTCCCAATTCTTTCATATTAAAACAAGATTTCAAATAACGTTTGAAGTGAAGGACCGTCTCATTCGAAGAACCCGTAAGGATCAAATCATCGACATACATAAGAACATGTTGAGACAAGCCATCCCAAACATATCTGAACAAGGAATAATCAGCATAAGACTGCCGAAAATCATATTCCCGCAAAGCAATGGACAACTTAGAAAACCATTGGCGGGGGGCTTGTTTCAACCCATACAATGACTTACGCAACCGACAGACCTTCCCGGGGCAGCATTGTGATAGCCCGAAGGAAGTTGCATGTAAACCTCTTCATCCAATTCACCATGTAAGAATACATTATGAACATCCATCTGATGGAATTGTGAATTAAGAGTCATTGCAATGTAAAGAAAAGCACGAACAATCCCTATTTTGGCGACAAAAGCAAAAGTTTCAGTATAGTCAACCCCATCAAACCTTGATTACATCAATATACACACTATTACAATTATACCCTTACAATTACCCTTAACAAATTGTAAGGAAAATTTACTAAATTTAATGAGGACCGGCGGTTTTTCAGGTTGGAATCGAGAAAAGGATTATGAAATAATTCAGATTAAAATTAAATCAGTAAAATTATCAATATTTTACCTAAAATTGAGTTAGGATTAATTAACGACAAAATTGAAATACTTTTTAATTTTCTTTAACCAGATTATCTTCCAGTTTAACCACAACACTATGAGGTTTATAATATAAAGATCGATCTTAACGTAAGAAGTCATTCATTAATGTTGAAATACTTTTCAATATATTTCTGTTAAAATCGAAAATCAAGCAAACTTTGTATTGGTGGAAATGGTTTTAGATTGCTTCGATTTTATAATTTAGTAAAATCATTTAAATGGTTTGATTCACATCGATTTAGTGATTTCCATCAATTTAATAAAATAAATCGAACACATACTGTTTGTGTGTAAATTGTGAGAATGTGAGCCATGTATTGAAGTTAAAGGCGAAATCAGAATGTAACTTAATTTAACGAGACTTTTAGTGACACCACGCCTTCCCTTCAATTGTATTGTGGCGCCAAACGTCCCTTGCAATCGTATTCGGGCATCATTTAGTGACGCCACACCTTCCCTTGCAATCATATTGAGGCATCACCCGTCCCTTGCAATTGTATCAAGGCATCACGTTGCTTTTAGATTTTTTCATACAAGCCTTTAGTGGTCTCACATTTTAAATTTGTCACACCGCATTTTACTCCAATCCTCATTCCCAACCCCGCCACCCCAACCCCTCAACCGCCACCTCAACCCCTCGTGCGCTAAGCACCACCAATTTATCACCTCCAACGTTTCTCCAACCAATCAAAGCCACCAAAAAGCCTCACTACGCCACCACCCTTCAGTCCTTCACCACATTGTCGTTCTGCCCCACCTTCGTCATCACCCCACCCTTCACCGTTATCAATATAGTAAAGCAAAATTTATGCTCAAATTCTGCATTTTGTGTGGCACCATTAATAAAAATGGCAGTGATGATACATCCCTTTGTTGTGGTACATTTATCATCATTGATTAAAGATTACAAAAATCATTTTTACTCCCATTTTATTTGTCCAGGTTTTCTTTTTGGTTTGTTCCAAAATAAGTGTCACTTTATGCATTTATTATCAAATTTCTTCAAATGCCCTACCCTCTTTTCAATATTTACAATAAAAAATGTGTATCAAAAACTCCAATAACTACTTAAAAGGTATAAATGTAAAAATATTAGATCATTTATGAGATTCAAAGCATTAACTAAACCTTGTGTAAAAGTCAAACGGGATAAATAAAATAGGACGGAAGAAGTAATATTATAAATTATTCCGATAAGTTTTTCTTAGATATAGCTACTCGCGTTGACGGTAGTGCATATTATTAGCATAATCTGCGAAGATAAAAAGTTGGTGGCGTTATTCTTACAGTCTTAAAATCTGACCTACGAAAAAAAAAAAAAAAAAAGAAAAAAAAGGTACCAACCTTACGGTATGTTCACACTTCAGGATCTTCTGACTGCGACTAAAGGATGAAATAAGCAAAATAAAGAAAATATTTTCGGGCAGAGAAGTCTCTTACAGGGTCCACCATTAACATTTGTTTATGAATTCCATACATTAGAAGTACACAACTTATGTAACTAAAATATAAGTAGGATTTGATCAAACCATCCATCTCCAAACTGGCCAAAAATAAAAGTAAACTGCTCAACAAACCGGTCAGTAGTCACAAAAGCTTACGGGATACAGAACGATGGTGACAATTTGTATCTACCCCCAAAAGAAACTACTGGTCAACTCATTTTGGTCCTGCAAATTTACTCATCATTTTCGCAATAATCGGAGCCACCTTTGGGTTAGCTTGATGCTTGGCTATATTTGCAGGGTTCTTCATCACTGCAATCAGATTTACAACGGTAAGAAAAGTAAAACTAAATAAACACCATATGCAAGTAAACGGTGGATACAGTTCACATTCATTAATATATGCAAAGGGCTCGGGCATATTCCCATTGAACAAAACTAGGCACTCTTCACAGGGGAAACTCTACCGCGGAATGTCCTCCATGAGGATATTCGTTTGTATTCAATCAAAGCACAACACATGGCCTGATTATTGGTGTTTATGAGTTTATTTGTAGTGTGTTTGATACCATGTGTCTTGGTGACGGGGGGCATCTCGTGCAGTGATCAGTAACAAAATAAAGCAAACCACTTAAGAGGTTCGCTCTGAAAGGGCCCACTGTAAGCATGTGTCCTGTCATAAGCCAACTGTAACATGACTAGGGACTACGAACTTCACTATTGAAGTTGCCGACTCTAAAAACTACTGGACAGCGAGAAATAGCAGATGTTGAGATAGTTCAATCGACTGCTACTGGGAAAGTGATGCATAACATAAACACCTCAACAGATAATTGGCAACTAGTTCACAACTAATGCGTAGTATTGTTTGCCACGAATTAGACGTAAAGAAATTAGTAAAGCAATGACTCCAAAATAACACAACTATTGCAACACTAACCAGATATACTCCATTCAAGCTACAGACACCCCCAAGCCATACAAACTATCTAGCACACTGAATGTGTCGAGACCATAAATTGGGAGAATCAAAAAGCTGAATACATCAACAAGGGGAGTTACCATCTTGCAGAGCAGCCATTATCTCAGGATCTTTGAATGCAGCCATTAACTCAGGATCCTGCACCACCAAAAATAAGATAACGATGAAGAATTTCACTTTTCAATTACAATACGTTATTTTTCATACGAATGTTAAACGCAGATGTAAGTGATTAGAGATTTACAATAGAGTAAGGTCCACTCTAAAATGCACAATTTCTTTAATACAATCAAAGTGTATATTACATATTGTAAATCGAAACACCACTCACATTTAGTATCTTGCTATAGTCAATGTTTCCGGGCATCCCACCAGGCATGGCTCCAGGAAACCCTCCCCCAGGCATCCCACCAGTGGCTCCAGGAAACCCTCCCCCAGGCATCCCACCAGGGAAACCGCCAGGCATGCCACCAGGGAAACCACCAGGCATGCCACCAGGGAAACCACCTGGCATGCCACCAGGTCTTTGACTTGAAGATGACTCCTCTTTCTTCTTAGCCTTTTGGTATGCAGCCTGAGATTTGCACAAGAAAACAACATAAACATCAGCTACAGAATTAAAGAGAGGATATTCATTGCACCAGCACAAATACATCTTACCTGAGCTTCAGCTTTGCGACGCTGTTTCTCCCTCTCAATCTTTCTGGCATCTCTTTCTTTACGAAGCCTCTCATATTTCCTAACATGCTCTTCAATTTTATGGACATTAGGCTCAACCTAGATTCCAATATAAGCACAGGATGATAACACATTACAGTAACATATTTGTAAGATAATAACACCAATGCAAGGAGAATTTCATGTGTAATTAATGTCAAAACTCAAGTTTCTTTTTTTTTTTAAGTCAAAGAACTAAATTATGAACCAAAAAGTTGCATAAACTATCATTTCACTATTGAAAGGAAGATAACCTTCTTCAATGCAGCATTAATGTCCTCATCATGATCAAGCCTTGAAGCCACATGAAGATCCTTGGCAGCCTCCACCCACTGGCCAAGCATTGCCCTTGCAATACCACGGGATTTATACCCTTTAGCAGAATCGGGGTTAATCTGCAAGAGGGGGGGAGCCGTCTATGATTCTCCAAAGAAACAAAACCTGAATGTGTGAAGCCATCATGTAAAAAGAACCAGATCTAATGTTTGAATTGGATACAAGGATGGCTTCACAGAATGGCAACTAAACATAACACATCACATGTTTGGGTGTACCTTACAAGAACATCTAAGATGCACATGTATGTCTCTCAGTGCACATATTATGATAATAATACAGAACTCCCCCCCCACCCCCCCCCCCCCTTCCCACACACCATTTTCGAGTTCCATACTTAAGTAAAACAGATACTCCAGTAAATGAAAAACAAAATATATGTATATATTCACAAAACAACATTTAAAAGTAAGCTTTTCGCACTCAAGATATCATAGAAGGGACAAGGGGAACCTCTAATGCAGCAGTTGCATCCCGGATAGCTGCATTGGGTTTCTTCATCTTGATATACACGCTGGCTGTGAAAGATTTAAACACCATAAGGCCAAAGTAACATTAGAAACAAAACCAAAAAAGATGTCCGAAGGATAAATCATCATCAATGATTTCAAGCAGCATTACCTCTGGATGCATATATAATTGCTGATGTGGGGTTAAGAGTGATAGCCTTTGTAAGATGTTCAATTGCTTCATCCAGTTTTCCTGGTGGAAAGTTAAACAGTCGAAATAGGTCAGGATATCCTTTACTTACAAACAAATGTAAGGACATCCTTCAGTTTTGAATTATCATGTCAACATATGCAAGCATATAACCTTCAGAAAGTGCCTCCATTGCCTGGGCCTTCACCTCCTGAGAAGCATCACGACTCTCCTCAGTGACCTCTACAGAAGGGTCCCCCATCTGGGAAAGCAATCAACAAATTTCTACAGATATCAGTAAATTCCAAAAAGCATTTAAGAATTGGGATGTAAGTGTTAAAAGATATAACCTGCTGCGGAGGATCATTATCAGGCTCCACCACATCACTGTCATCAATCTCAATGTCTGACTCCATAATCTCAGGCTCTTCTTCATCCTCAGCAGTGCCCTTGGAGAGGTCAACATCATCTTCATCTTCTATCTCCTCATCAAGCTCATCCACCACATGAGGACTCTGCAAACAAATCCATCAATCACCATACAAACTGCATGTGATAAATCCTCATTTCAGGCTTAATAATTAATATCTAAACAAGTAACGCCGGAATGAAAAAACAATTTAGTATTGGCAGCACATTGAAACCAGCCACACCAACCAAAAGTTTGTAGGCATGTGAACAAAAATCCATGCAATAGAATAAATTGCACCGTGAAGATACTTCACTTCCTATCCAACAGCTGCTTGTAAAAATATTAGAGCATTTCCAGCATTTTAATACTGTAGTCCACCACAAAGGCACATGTATGTAGCCATGCGAATTATAATACTAATACCCATGCTATAAAGAGAATTAAGCATACTTAATAGGAAAAAAATGACATATTAGGTAATTAATTCATTACAGGATGGGGAAATTCATTTCAAACTTGTTGTTGGCCTAGATACTACAGCTGAGAGGATGATTAAAAGGAAAATCATGAAGATGTAAAGGAATTTAGCATTCAAGCTAAGAAATAGGTAAAGGAAAGTATGTCTGCAAAAATATTTTTAGTACTTTTACTTGCGCTGATCTATAGCCTAGGAAATGTGACAAGAATAGAGGATATCTTATCTACATAGGGAGATCAGGAGCACAAGAATCGGTAGAGATTATATGAAACAACTAATTAAGTCATCGAGTAAAAATTGCTATATGTCTTCCCCTCAAAACATTTCCATGTATGAACGAAATCAGATGCTTCAGAATTTTTTCATCAATTCCAGAACAGATATGTCAAATAATAACAAATTTAGTTCGCAAGCAAATAAATACCGTATTGTGCTCTCCAAACTTGTACGCAGATGGCGGAAGCTTTCCCCCGACACTGAAAAACAGAAATCAAACAAAAACAATAACAGATTTCCGATCAAATTCTTCAATCGAAAACTAAAATAAAATATAAAAATTAAGCTACTAAAATCATTAGCAGCTCAACAGTCAACAGCACTGCTGAACTGTGTCTCGGAAAGTAATCACTACCAGCATTTGAATTCAAAAAGCATAAAATATGATTCCATACCTTTCAACGTAGTCACGGAAGAAGGAGAGGGAGGGATCGGCGAGCATGGAGGGGTTGTCCTTGCACTGACGGATGAACTTTTCCAATTCCTTAATCTTTGCAGCATCCATTTTGAGTCTTCTGATCTTCAATAGCAATTGCAGAAGGAAAAAATGAGTGAATTTTGATCTGATTTTGAGAAGAAAAAAAAAAGATTTTAGTAGAGTGATGTCGGTTTTCGATGGTTTTGTATGAACTGACGCATTCACGCGAGCGACATTTTATTAGGTTTTGAGCTATCCACTTGCTGAGTTGGACATGAAGCGGCGACCTGTTTCCAGTAGATTCTTTTGGATAGACCATACAATATCTTAGGTCCTTTTGGTTAAGAAAACAAAAACAAAAACAAAAACAAAAAAGACGTTTTAATTTTGATTTTAATTTTGCATAGTTTCAAATTAATAAAATTAAAATAAAAATCGATTTAAAATTAAATGTTAATTTTATTTTTGATTTAAATCATATAATTAATTAAAAATTAATTGAATATTTGAGGTGATAAAATAAGACGCATAAATAGTTAAATTTTAATTTGATCTTTTTCATAAGATATAATTGTATGGATTAGATATAGTAGATGTAATATGATTATATGAACCCGATTGATCGCTGAATTTCAACCAGATAGGATAGATGTGAATGATTTAATTTTTCCGTTGGTTTAAAAATTGTTACAGTAGTTATGAAGAGCGTGATCTAGTTTATTTCTGCGATTATCTCATTAAAGTTATTTTCCGCGTGTGCGGCGTGGGTGATTTATTTTAGGAAACATGTGTCTGTACCTCTGCTTAATAAAACATTATCAAAAATACACTACCTTTTTTACATTTTTGTAAAATGTGTTTCGAGGTTTTACGGCAATAACGCATTGCGCGCCGCCCATGACCTCTGATATCTGCTACACCCCTCCTGGCCCGCTACACCTTTACCTTTTTCACTTCCACCTAATTTATTTTTTTCCCAACAAATTCATTCCCAATTTCCATCGTGATTCTTCACCCATTCAATTTCACCTAAATTTTTTTTACACCAAATTACTCCCCTCCCGTCGCCACTCTCCAATCCCGCCTTCATCTACCCTCACTCTCTGTAAGCACCGATCGGCGACGGTGGCGGCGGCGATTCTCCTCCCAAAAAAAAAACCCTTCATACTCGCCTCTCTGCGCACGATGAAGTCGTATGTTGGGCGATCTTGCTCGACGCCGGTGAATCATCTCGATCTTTGAAGTGGAATCTTGTGTTCAAATCGGGGTGTGTTTTGATCTCCATTCTTCCTTGACCGCCACTCGTTTTCGTTAAATTAAAGCTGATAGAAACGGTATATTCATCATTTTTTTTAAATCTCAAAAAACGCTGTTTAGAATGCAACTACTAGAAGATTCATTCAGCATTAGGTTTTATAGATTTGTGTGCTTAATTTTGCAAGCCATGTTGTTATAGATTTGTGTGCTTAATTTTGCAATCTAAATTAGTACGTTTGTTTGTCAATTATCCTATTTACAAAGAAAATTATGATGTCTCCCTTTATTTTGGTTCTTTAATGGTAAAATGGTTAGACATGTTCACAATACCTTAAGGAAGAATGAGATGCAATCTATACAAAATAAAATAAAATAAAGAAAGATCGAGCTCATACAGACTAAATAACTTATCTTCTTTTTAATCTTTTTATTTATATTTTGTAGATGTCTTTGCTCTTGCCAGCAAAGAAGCGAGACAGTGCCGATTTGACCAATCGTTCTGCCAATCAGAGGCCACGAATTTTTTGGGATTATCTTCAACAACATAAGTTGGTTGAGAAGGCGATGCAATCTCCGTTTGCGTCATTGTTTTATATGGTTGAAAACAATGCCATCCCATACCTTCTCGTACATCACTTGTTGCTGCGTGAGGTGGACACGTCTCTGCCGGATGAACTACATGTGTTGTTGGGATCCACTATTTGTCATTTTGGTAGACGGGAGTTCGGATTGCTCACGGGATTAAAGCTTGTTGGTGATGACATTCCTGCTGATTTTGAGAAGCAGATGGGGATGGGCTCTGGGAGTTTTGTAGATAGAGTGTTTCAGGGTCTCCCGAAGGTGAGAGATGACATGATTTTTAATGCTTTATTCGGTAATCATAGCAAAGATGATTTATGGAGGCTATGTCTATGTTATCTTATCGAGGGAGTAATATATGGACGGGATGATAGTAATGTAGTTTGGAGGGGAATGCTTTATTTGGTTGAAGACTTAGAACAGTTTTTCGCATATCCTTGGGGACAAAGGATATTTGAGGTGACTATGACTTCAATCCGTAAAGCAAATGTTCCTGCATTATATTTGAAAAAAAGGAAGAAGAACCGTCCTAAATACACGATCTACGGTGCGGTACATGTCCTTTGCTATTGGGCATTAGAGATTGTCCCACTATTGAGCACCATAGATTTTGTGACTAGGACGACTTTTTCAGGATTTCTAGGTTGCGACGTTGGAAGATCAACAGTGAGTCAAAGTTTAAGGAATTGTCTCTATTTTTGATAAAAAAAAGGGTAACAGGAACATTTTTTTTCTTCTTTCTTTTCTTATTATCTTGATTTCATTAGTGTGTACCGATTTATTTATTAATTTTTGTGTAGTGAAATGTCGAGGCGAGACCGGTTCCGTGTGATAAGGAGGAAGAGGATTATGTAGTCCTCTATCACTTGGATGTCCCTATTGTCTCTATTCATGACACACCTTAGGAGCATGGTGGCTGTTGGAGGACTGTTGCTCGTGACGTCGAGCTATCTCAAGAGGATTCGGACACAGATGACCGTCATTCTGACCATTTTGATACCCCAAAGAGGCATGATGGCCGTGGGAGGCATTATGCCCATGATGTCGGTCCATCTCATGTGCCAGCGGACTCATCATACGCCCAACTCGAAGATCGTGTTTCACATTGTGAGGAGACTCAAAAACGGCTTGACCTATGTACGGTTGAATTGAAAAGAATGATCGAAGAGTCAATGCGGATGTTTGTCGAAGCAATGAAAAAGCATGACGAGTCTTTGCGGTTGGTGCGTGAGGTGCATTCAATGTTTCAACATCTCAACAATGCCACAACAGGGGTATTCTATTTTGATATCATGTCTCCACATACCTAATTTTAAGATTGCAATGTAATTTTGACCGCTTTTAACTAATATTCTTTTGTGTCCAGGCACACGTAGGCATGCATGGCAATGTGGCACAACCACTATACCACTTTTCGGCACACGATTGTGGCACTGCCGGGCTGGTATAAATATTATTATACTATAATTAATTTTCTTAGCATGTTTCATATATGATTATTTTAAGAATTTTTTATGTGTTGCATGGTAGGGGCATCAAGATTCACAGTTACCCGACTCGGGGCACCGGTCGGGATATGCTTCGGACCCCATATCAAATCAAGTATTATTTTATGATATTTTATCGTTTTGCATTATTATTTTGCTATCAGATAAGTAACTTGTATAGAAATGAGAAATTTTAAACTTACTAATATGCAAGCGATTTATTAACTTTTAGGCCCAACTTTATTATTCCGGCACGACACGTCCTGCGCCCATACCCCCGATGGAGCACAATTTTTTTACACCTATAGATGGGAGGGCACCACAGGTACATTCTTCATTTTCATACTAATACTTATTCACAATAAATTTATGAGATACTGAAGTTGATTAAATTACACAATGATTACTGTAACTACCACGTGAACAGGTTTCTGAATATATGCAAGGGATGGCATGTTTGATGAATACCACCGAGAATGCTGGCCACATACCACATCCTGTATGTTTCTCTATATCAATGTTGATATCAATTTCTAACACATTTTTGTATTAACTAATCATTCTTTTGTGCACGTGTAGGTGTCACCGCTCCCATTCAACTTAGGCGTTTCTGATCCCACCCTAGATTAATTCAATTGGAGAATACATTCACATGCCCTTTGATGATGATCTTACGGATGAACCCCATTACCCGAAAAGACAAGATATGCCCATTCCGCCTCACCCTGACAAGCTAGATATGATGGAGTATGTTTTCAACGTGGTTGAAGAAAGGGAGCATCGATTAGCTAAGAAAGACAAGTGGTTGGATGATTAAACAAACCCTCTGAAGCGACCACCGCTTCGATACGAGGTCTTTAGACGGTTGGACTTTGAGAAGTATGAATCTTTATACAAGTGGTTCAAGGATGCCAACGAGCAGAAAACAGGAAAGGTCGTGGATGACGATGGATTTGAGGAGGGTCAAGGGCGGAGCCAGGATTTTCATTTGGGGTGGGCTAATGAACTATATCGAATTCGTCGGGTGGGCTGGATTAAGAATATTTTATGGATCGAACAAGACTACATACATTTACTAGTGTAATATTTTTTTTTTCGGGTGGGCTTAGCCCCCCCTAGTCCACACATACCTCCGCCCTTGAGGAGGGTTGGGTTTTTTTTGCGGTGCTACTCAAGCGCTTTGCGTGGTTGCATTGGACGGTATGTAAAATTAGTTATAACTAAAATTTCAAAATCAAATATTAGTTTGTTATGAATATTTGATTTACACCCATTTTTTTACAGCATATCGATGCAGGATTGAGACTTTATCGTGAACGAATGAAGGAGCATCCTAGTGCATATCGTCCAAATACCATTATATGCAAGTCTTACTTCTTAGCATTGTTTCTTCGTTCCGCTAGTGAGAGGTACAAGAAAGATCATACATGGAGTCTTTCTTTGATCCGTGCTATCAAAGGTGTTGGCGGGTTGTGTAAAACGCCTTGGACCGCCACCAGTGAAATACTAACTATATGGAACGTACAACGCATGCATTGGGTGACTGTTTGTATTTCCATCCCAGAGTGGTGTATTTCAGTGTATGATTCATCATTTCATGTTCTAGATGAGGATGAAACGATGAAGAACCTTAAGGAAATGTGTGTGGCATTGCCACTGGTCATGCATGTATCCGGGTCTTTTGATGAGGACCCTGTTATGAAGCAAGATCCGATACCTCCTTTCAAACTCAACCGTGTGAAGGATGTGAACATTGTACCACAAAGTGAGACCAGGTACTATAATTGTTCATCAAATTGATTTAGCCTTATGTCATTTATTCCACCACTAATTATGTTGCATGTTTTTTTTTTTGTCTTTTTCTTCAGCGGTGATTGTGGGATCTATGCATTGAAGTATGTCGAGCATTCGATCGCATTGCACAACAACTTCAAGGATATCATTGATAAGAACATGCCTTACTTTAGGTTAAGGCTGGCTATGGATATATTTCATCAAAACAAGTTGCCGTAGGTAATAACTCCTACTGCAATATTAACACACTTTGACCATGTGCAGTTGTTATGGTTTTGCTCTCAATACCTATTATGACTCCAACTTTTATAGTTCATGCATTTTCTCAATAGTTTTGGTTTTTAGTATTGTATATGAGGTGAAGGTATTAATGTAAAGTTTCTGCCAGTTTTTTCTTTTACTATATTTAAGTTTCTCAATACACCATTTTATTTAACTTTAATTTGGCTTTACTGTAATTTAATTTAATTTAACCATTAAGCTGATTCTTAATGCTTTATATTTGCTTTAAAGCCTACTTATGTTTCATATTTCTCTTCATTTATTTTCAATTATGTCTTCACCGTAAAAGATGAGCCGTCTAATTTTCAAAGTGCATGACATTGGCTGAACAAACAGACCGAAGACCTACTGCTAATAAAACATTTCAAAAGGAAATAAAACATCTACTAAACTGAAAAACATAAGCCATTTTACTTCATTATGGAGGGATGACAAGAAACCCAACTCAGCTAAAACAAACTGTCATAACAGTAACCGAAACAACAATATATCATCCAAAACAAGGATAAAACCATAAATACCAAGTTAAAATCAAGTCATGAATACTAGTACAAATAGACCAAATGTCTTCAAGGACCACATACGGCCATACAAGAAGATTAAGACCCAAAAAAAATTAATAGTAACATAAATCATATGATTGCAGTACATGTTGCCCTATTGTGGGCGTATCCTTTGCATCGACTGCATCTACGATGCTTGACCAAACGCTCCCCTTGTGATAGAATTCGCTTAGTCTTGGGTCTACCTTGTTTCTTTTTTGGCCTGCCAATTGTAGGCTTCGGAACTGGCACAGTAACCCGTATGTTTTTAATCGAATCAGGGACATTCCACTCGTCTTCGTTCCCACAAGGATAAATACTTTCGGCATAAGCATCCTTCCATGATTGGATTGTAAAATACTTGGAACAAAAGTCGTAAATGCGTAAACCATGTTTACTCCTACATGCTGCTACCGCATGGATGCATGGCATTTCCTCAATCTGAAACACTCCACACGTGCATTCTTTTTTAAGCAAGTTTACCACACAATGCCCTTTATTGTCAAATACCTGTACCTCATGCCGGTTAATGCTTTTACTCCTCAGTCCTTTAGCATTTTTCATCACTTGTCGAATCTGCTTCTCCTTCCCGGGTGCCAAAGTATCTGTGCATTTATTGGCAGCTTCTCTTCGTTTATTAAACCATTTCTGCAACAAGGACCTAATGAATTCCAACATGGATGTGACGGGATATGTCCTAGCATCCTTCGTCGTATTGTTCAAACTTTCAGCGTAGTTGCTTGTCATGATGTTGTACCGTTTGCCTTTACAGTGTGATAGAGCCCACTTATGTTTCCCAATATCATCTAAGTTAGCTATTTCTTTAGACGTTGCACGAATTCTCATTAAGTGGCGATCATAATCACTTTGACGGTATGCGTAAGCTGCTGCATAGATATCGGCATCACAAGCATCTGTTTTGTATTTTTGATGGACGTTTTGTTTTATATGGTAGTAACACGCGCAATGATGGGCCTCAGGAAAGAAAATGTCCAAGGCATGCGGGATGCTCCTATGTCGGTCAGATACAAACACTAAGTTATCAATAGTGCCGATTGCCATTCTCAGCTGGTGCATGAAATAAGTCCAAGAGTCGTTGTTCTCACTATCAACAACCGCAATAAATGCCTATCGGATATAAGTGGTTGTCGCATCAGTGCGACGGCGACCAACAATGTCCCACCAAACTTTGGCGTCAAGAATGTCCCATCAACACAAATGACGGACGGATGCACGATTTGAAACCCCGGTTTGAAGCTCAAGAGCAAAAAAGCGATTACTGAACTCACCGCCATCTTTGGTAACAACATCGGTTAGTGTGCCATAGTTTTTTTGGGTCAGCATACATAGATATGACGGTAACATTCCATTCGATGCTTCAGGTGCTCCCCTTACAAGTTTCAATACTTCCTCCTTACATCTCCACGCTTTCTCATACGAAAACTCCAAGCCAAGTCTACTATTAACATCAGCTATTATATGCCTCGGCAAGTACTTGGTCCCATCGTTCACAATTTTGTCCTTGATTATATCGGCTATAACGAATGGTCTAGCTTGACGGTGGTCTTTCCCCCGAAGATCGAATTCACATGTATGAACGTCATGAATTTTGCATATCTTAAACATAGGAGATATAGTAAGCTTCTTGGCACGGAGTCTCCAGCGGCAATTCACATCCGAGCACCTAATGTACCATTGACTTTGGTCAGAGTCCTTGACCACCCAATCAAAATTGTTCTTGATTGCGTACTTTGCAACCGCCTTTTTCAGCTCCATTTTGTCATCAAAATACCGACCTTCATATATTCCTTCAGCATCCACATAGCCTTTTATGTCCACCTTGCCGGTCTCTAATAAATCAACATCTGTAAATTTTGGAAGCCTGAAAAATGAATTTGATTTCTTTTCATAGTCGACGTCTGGTGGTGGCATATCTTTATAATATCTTTCATTCACAGACATGTTACGCTTTCGCTTCTTATTTTCATATGGCAAGCCATGTAGTTCATTGTTGAATCCCTCGTTCAAATCAAACATCGGAGGGTCATCGACGACATTAGCCTTTCCTTTGTTGAATTGCTGAGAATAAAAAAGTCCATAATCGGTGTTACCTCGTGCTGGACCAAAAGAATGACAAATTCTAGGCTCATCAATTCGAATATGGGTGTTTTCTTCTGGTATAGTGTGGGTGTTTTCTTCCGGTATAGTGCGGGTGTTTTTGGCTATTACAGTAACACAAAGCGGAGTACGATGATATATAGGCATTTGTCGTAAGTAAAGCGCAACGGCGACATCATCGTAATAGTAATTGGAGGAAAGGGTTGTCCAACACAAGCGATACGCTACCTCCAATTTCAGTTCAAACAAAGATGTATCCACCGATAGTCTTTGCATACAATTTGTTTAGAAGCTCTTATAAGTGAACACATTTGCCATGGGAACTACCATAGAATGAGCTCCTTGAAAGTCCAATTGTTTCCTCTCGATTCCACGTACCATTGTATAAAGCGAAGATGTCGGTGGTCGTTGCACCATTTTCGTTAATCGCACATCCAAATACATTTTAGTTAATCGACATATCAAAATACACTAATGTTGAGCAACAAGATGTGTCACCTGCTCCATAAGATTGAGGAACAGACAAAACACAAACAAGCAATATGTTTTCTTAGCAATTCTTTTTATGAAGAATCTTTTTTTTCTACTAATACGTTGGCATAATGCTCACACCATTAGCTTCCCAAGTAATGTCAAACATAGATTCAAATTTTCTTTTCTTTTTTCTTCCTATTTTACCATTCGGCATTAAAACATGAACTTGAACAAATATATGTAGAAAGAAAAACATGAAAATACATAAACATATGCAAAAAAACATGAAACCGAACAAAGTAATTGCTAAAATGTGGACCTTGTACAATGAAGACATAGTGAAAGCAGATCCAAATGCATAAACTTAAAATCTTGACACCTGAAATCCGAAATGAACTACAAAAGATGCTTGAAATGAATCGAATCGAGTGTTAAAAGCTTTCACTATAGATGAAGGGGAAGATGGAAGCTAGGAGAATTACCACCGGGCACCATCGCCGGTTAGTGCATATCGGGAGAGTGAGGCTGGGAGGGAAGACGATGGAAATTGGGAATGAATTTGTTGGGAAAAAAAATAAATTAGGTGGAAGTGAAAAAGGTAAAGGTGTAGCGGGCCAGGGAGGGGGTGTAGCGGTATACAGAGGGCCGCTGCGGGGCGAAGCGGGGCGCCGCGGGGCGTTGTACCCGTAAAACCCCGAAAACACATTTTACAAATATGTAAAAAAGGTAGTGTATTTTTGATAATGTTTTGTTAAGCAGAGGTACAGACACATGTTTCCCTTTATTTTATTAGATAAAATTTATGTAACAAGAATAGAGCGGAAGATGAAGATCAAAGAAAGACGAAAATAAATATCTCATTGGAGAATGGAGCATTAAAGATCCTATTGACAGTTACAGCTACCTTTAGATTGTGACCCGCGGTTTCATCAGTTTGTATTCGAAACCGCACTTAGGAAAAGTCCATGATCATACCGGTTACTTTGCGCATTTATTTATTTTGTGCTTGTATTTATTTTATATGATACAATAGATGCATAACTAGGCACGATCTAGATGTATGTCTATAGAGATAGATATACATGATGAGACCATAATTAAATTAATTAAGAGAATTAATTCGAAATTAATTAAGTGAATTAATTTAAAATTACTTTCACCTCAAAAGAATCAAGTCGAAATTGCCTCCCCATATTATAATGACGGTAAAGAGCCCTTGTTCGGATCCAACTCATCAGCCAAAGAAGAGGGGTTGACCTACCTCGGGTATATCGTCATTATCGAGATATGATCGTATGAGATCTCACGAATATTGGGGTTACTTGACTAAGAATTCTCACGGCCACTGATGAGAGTCAACTTTACTTTGCTCCGGTGCTTAGTTCAACCCCCATTTACGGCACTTTTGGCTCATTCCGGGCAATTCTAGGTCATGTTAAGGGAGAAAACACACAATGCATTCACGTTGAGGTAAACTATCATATAGATGGCAAACCTTGTTATTTGATGATGTTTTTAGTCCTTTCGAGTCCTATTTATCTTGCGAAATGATGCTCGGTATGTGTTTAGATGTCATGACGCAGGATTTAGGTGCTCGTAAGCCTGGAAGTTGAGGTAATGAGCTCATAAAGGCAAGACCGAGGTTCGGGGATGAGAAAAGTTGAAGAAAAGTGGAAAAGCTTAAGAGATGCAGTCTATGCGTACGCATTATATTCTATGCGTACGCATCTTTGGTACAGAATGCAAAGTTTTGGAGAAAAGCACTCAATGCGTACGCATTGCAAGCTATGCGTACGCATCCTTGATACAGGATGCTCGGGATTGGAAAAACAGAAACAATGCGTACGCATTATATTCTATGCGTTCGCATTCCAGAAGAAACAAGCAGCTAAGGAATTGGGGCAAAACGTTCAATGCGTACACATTGTTGGGCTATGCGTACGCATCCACCTCGCCAGGATCGAATTTTTCCCAGACGATGCACGCGTAATGCAAAGCGCATTGCACGCATTGGACGACTTTAAGTACAATTTTGGGCACATATAAATAGAAGATTGCACAGATTTTGGGGATACCTCTTGATACTTTTTGATACTCCATTTTTACCTAGAATTCTCTCCCCATACCCTTCTCACCCTTAGATCGAAATTCACTCTTAGATTCACTTCTACATTAGTTATTACATAGAATTAGCTTAGTCTATCTCAAGTTTCTCCTCTATTTTTTGGATTTCATCTTTTGTGGGTCTTGTTCATCATCAATTGACATTGGATGGTGTTGGAGCTTGATGTAATTCAGATTTCTCTACGAATTTGGTAATCAATCTCAGTTTTCTCTTCTCTTATGGCTTTAATCTTCTCTTTGATTGTTATTTCATGTTTTATTATGAGTAGCTAAACATTTCATAGTCAAATCATGTGAAGATTGATGAAACCACCCTCTAATTGATGAAATTGGGAATGGGTAGTGCTTAATTGTTGTTATATTGATGAATTCATGTCTTAAAACTTGTTCTTAATGCTTGAATTAGACTGTACACCTAGTTCATGAACAAACACACCACTTTTATAAATGTATGTTGCGAAGAGGTGTGGGAAAAGGGGTTTTAAGATCATTCCTTATAATCAAATGAGTTGTTTAGATTGGTTAGGGAGTGAGGTTCAATCGGTTGTGGAATCGGTCAACTCTAGCGCGTTAATCTTGTTTCGATCAATTAAATTCTTAAAGGCGGACTGTTGAACCGGGCAAAGGGTGTTCGATTGTTGTATGGCGTCGTACACTAGCTTAGGAGTTTGCACCCATGAATGAGTCGATATAAGTAGAGGTTGGTATGTTGGTTAATTCCATTCCCGAATAATCGATTGAATTGCCCAATTCAAGATTAGGCAACACACACACTAGAAATCAATTCTATCTCTAGATGATTTTACTATGTGTTCATGGTGACTAGTTCCATGTCAATTTTACGACAGCATTGAATTAACACTTAGATTATGCAATTAGTCGCGAGTTAACCACACCCATGAAGATCAATCACCATAACTTGAACAAATTAAGAACATAAAGAAAACCCAACTTGAATCCCAAGTAATTACAAGAATCTAGCCCAAATTCACATCACCCAAGCCACAAGTGGTGTTTAGCTACTCATTATTTCAACAAAACACAAAGCAAATATGAAATTAAACTAATTAAAGCCATGAAATAGAAAATAAAAAGGAAATTGAATTATACCTCAATTAAGTAAAAAGCATGAACTTAGGTCCAATCCCATGGAGATTCACCAAGGGAATGATGAATTCACCATTTTGAAGAAAGCCCAAGCTTAATTACACACTAATTTGGAGTTTAAAGAACTAAGATACTACTTTTAAGCTAAGGAATGAAGAAAAGTGAAAGAAGAGTTTTTTTGGGGTTTTTTCTAATCTAATTCTAATCTAGAAAGTATGGTGTCCCCTCTTCTAAGTGAAAAAAGCTTTTATAATGCAGTAAATTCGGTCTTTGTAGGAGTGGGCTTTGCGAGGCAAGCGTGCACTGCATATTAGGTAACATTCTCATTGGATTTATGGGAGCTCAAGCGTGCGCTTGATCGAGGCAAGCATGCTCTTGGTCGGAATAGTGGAAATCTCAAATGCACCTCGTGAGTGCGCTTGTCATGAGCAAGCATGCTCTTGTCCGTAAGCAGAGTTGGATTATTTGATTGGGGCCTCAAGCGTGGCGCTTTGATCGAGGCAAGCGTGGGCTTCAGGCTTGATCGCTTCCATTTTTCTTCCCAAATGATGACTCAGCGTGCTCTTGGTCGAGGCAAGCATGCTCTTGTCCCGATTTTCTTCAAAAATCACATCTAGCTCCATTTCTTTACGATAAAAATGAGATTTTGTAATATGTGCGATGTGGAACCGTGAGTGATGAAAATAGCATGAAATAGCATCTAAATGATAGAAATACATCTCGTAATGCTATAAAATGATGTGAAAATGGTGTGAAATGCATAGGAGGGTTGACTATCATCAAGGGGCGAAAGTAGTCAATTGGATCATGGTTTGGCTATGTATCTTTCTATCTTTAGTATCTTTAGTTTACATTTCGTTTTAGTGTAATTAAACTTGAAACATCTTGGTTAACCTAAACTAAGTCCAAAAACGACTTTGGTATTTGATAAATTCCTCGTGGGATACGACCTTGCTTCGCTACTATAGTGCATCCGACTCGGTACCCAGCCGATTAAAGTTGGACCGTCACTATTTTGGCCATCAGCCACCAGCCAAAGCGGAGTCGTTTGGATTTTAGAGGTAAGGGTTTGACTATTTCATAAGATGAAAATTGTCAAAGAGTTTACTAGTCAAACAACAAGAGTCGTATAAGATGCGATTGACAAAGAGTTGTCTACCTGTTAGACTATTTTCGGCCCACCAGCCAAAGCAGGGGGTCGCGGTAGTTTAATGGGATCTTGTCCACTGTAGAATTTTTGAAAAATTCTTCAAAGTCAATTGGAAGTAGTTGACTAGTGGGAGCAAAATCATAAACCATAAGACCATTTTTTATTTTGCGTGTATAAACAACAACACTCTTTTATCTTTATGTTGTAGTTTTAGAAAACTTTATATTTATGCTTTTATTCTCGATTAGTAAAACCAAATTATGACTGTTATCTTTTGAGAAACGTTCTCAAATATGGTTAAGTAATTTTAATCCTTTTAAATAAGCAATGACACGAGCAACCTCGTTATAGTATTTAGAGACAAAGAGACTACATAATTGATGCAGTGCTCCAAGACTTTAATTATTAATGAAAAACGGTAGCTCATGATATGATTGAATCGCTTGAAATAAGTTTCAACGAATTAATCATATATTGGATACGATCCAATATGATCATTCTGTCATACGATGACAATTAATTCAAACATTGAATAATAATGACCGCATCGAATTTTGGAAAGGTTGTTTTCAAAATTGTAAGATTTAAGTATTGACTTAATCCTTTAATCATTGCTTAAAGGTTAATTAAATTGTCAATGTTTTGAATACGATTCAAAATGTTAAATAAACTATTTAATAAACTATATATTTACTTTATGAAAGGAAACTAAAGACATAGCTCTTGTGATCTTTCTTAAGTCTTATGAAGACTACACTAAGAAATATTTACAAATGCTTGAAGGATTAAAAAGGAAGTTAGGGCATGTGCTTAAAATAAGAGATCTTATCGAAGTCTTTATTCTAGGCAGGTGTGTTGAGATAAATCCATCTAAGTTCAAGTCAACTCTTAGATATATGATATCTCACGAGTATGATTAAATTAGAAGGATTAAATACGGAATACACAAAGATACGGAAAGGTGAAGCAAACGTTGCGACAATTTCGGTTTTGTATTCTAAGTCTGGTAAACTGACAAATGAGCTAAATAAACGTTATTGCGTTCCGGTTCTTATGAAGAACACGAGATTAGTTGTTTGCTAGATTTAGCAGACACATTCAATTGTAAGGAATAAATGTTATTCCGATGAAGTTGAAAGGTCACTGAATCTAACATACTAGATTGTTGTCACAATATAGTTGATATAGGTGAAAAATCTCAACTAAATATTTGTGTGGCTGTTATCCTTGATATATATGGTTGTTCTAGATATAGACTCTCTGGAATAGAAATGTGTAATCAGATGTCTGGACCATGTGATTATGAATCATGTGGGAAATACGTATATTATCTAAAGATGATTAAAATACCCTTTTATGAAAAGGTTAGAAGATCTAGAAAATTGTCTGAAGCCTAAACATACCAATATTTGTTGGCTCATGACAATCAATATCACAAATAATAATCTCTACGGCTATTTTTAGAAATAGTCAAGTGTACTCAGTAAAGTGCATAATTCGGAAAGCCCGAAAAGTTCAAGCTAACACGAATATGAGATTGATGAGCTACTTAGGAATTAATGTTCAATTGGATTGAAGCAATTAATACCTGTAGGGAGTTTCAGAAGTTGTCTGAAAAGGAATCAGATTCTCCCTTAAAGGATACCATTTTTGGGATACGCAATTAGATTATGTTCCTAAAATGGAAACAACACTTTATATGATAAAGGTGTGATGCAAGCCATGCAAAGTATCCCTTACCCGTTTAGGGATAGTGCCCTTATACTTAACCGAGTTCCAAAGAATAAAGGTTTAATAAATTCCATATTAGATATGGAAGGGGATAATGTCAAATCTATCTTAATCGATGATTTGAAGTTCTCATAGGCAAAGTCATAAAGGCTTGGAGCCTAGTACGACTTTATGGAATATCTTAGCAAGTACGCTAGATAACGTTTACTTGTCCGCGGAGCAAAAGATGTTTGTCTCCAAACATGCTATCTTCTAGAGGAAGTGATTCTTCAGAAAGAGATAGTGGGAGTACATGAGATCTCAAAAGAGTTTGAGAGCCACAAGGAGATACTCAACCATTGGAACGTGAGCAGACGCCACATAGTGATGAGGTTTAGAACACTGCTCAGTGCACACAAAAGTTCTATAAGTCTGTGGATAACCTCAAGCCTGAAAAGGTTGCTGGTATGTTCATTTTGAAGAATGAATATCTCACGACTTATGAAGGAATGTTTGAAAGGCTAGATTGAGAGATATGGCCAGGAGGCATAATGTCTGAATTAGATCCCATCAGTGACAACCAGGTTATGAACCTAGTCTGTCTTACCTCGAGGGAATGTCCATGAAAGGCTGACATTGATAGTAATATAAGGCTAAAGTGACGGCTGAAGGGTATGGGGTGTAAACCTTGCAATTATCTTTATGCTGACAGCTGAGCCCTATTCTATTCAGACTATGCTTGTTATAACTTCGTATCATGGCTATATGATAATGTTGAAGACATTGGGCAAACAACTCGATGTTCATAGACGATAACATGATATGTGAGCCCACGAGATCCATTTATGGACTCGAACAAGTTTCTCTAGACGATTTCTTTGTTTGATAATCAAAGGAGTTTGATTTAGTCAAAAGAATGGATATGCCCAATGTGCAAGATGGATAGTTGGAGTGTGTTATGATTTTTGAGCAAGGTATTGGATACCTCTCTCGGGAATCGTCACCCCATGTCACAGTCAATTAATGTTTGGTAGTTCAAGGTCTTTACGAAAGCACTTGGATTAGCAGTTCTTATTTTAGAAATAAGAATCTATAGTGATAGATTTAACTGCTGTTAGTTTATAGTTTACCTATATAGATGTGATGCTAAAAGAGTTTAGCATAGATCGTTACAGGAGATACTGCTAGCCGGTGTTCTCAAGATCTATCTATGTTAGGACGTTGGTCCTAAAGATAAGGTGAAAGATGATGCTTATGGAAGGTTTCCTTTTCAACTGCGATAGGAACCATAATAAAAGTAATGCCAGATGTTCATAGTCCATGAACCGTCAAGAGCAAGTATGAAAGTATATCTAGTGAATGTCGCGGATATCCTTAAACAAGTTAAGGATGGTTTCCTAGTTTATCGAAACTTGAAATCAGATAAACGTAGATATACAGACGTATATCCTGAGTCTTATGAAGGCTAGTGGGAGCTACAGTCTGAGTTTGCAGTCACTTTGACTAAGTGATATAGTGAGCTGAAAATGTTCTTGGCTATGGATCACTGTAAATTCTACAACTTAGCCAAAGCACAGTAGTGCCCTTGGAGGCACAGCGGGAGCAGTACATAAGTCTAGAAGGTTCATTCCAAAACCTTGTATGGTTCTTCCACCTTTTCTATATAGTTGATATAGTAAGTGGATTCATTGCTTAGGCAAGGACCAGGGTCTCGTCGGAGATTCATGTGTATGTTGAGGCGGTTCCTTTTGACTTGGTCATTTGGAACATGATATGGAGATAGTCTGAGTCCCCACGGATAGCGATCCGTTCACGCTTAGGGTTGGTTGCGAGTATTGCACGAGATTCTTGTGTTTCAACTTGGTCTTATGTGTGCGAGTGATTGGTTTTAGGCCAAGTGAGAAATTGTTGAAATAGTGTCCTAAACCCAATCGGGTTGGACCGGATCTGACCGGGTTGGATCATTTCTACTATTTCTTTATGTTAATACATATATTAAATGGCTTTTCTGTTGTCATGTATTTATTCTTTTAAAGAACCAATTATGAATTGTTATGTAATAATGTCCTTAGTATTAAGCTGTGAAAGAGAAACCATGATAGGCGATTATGGTTGATGAGATATCTAATCACTTTAATTAGTTTGATACTTAAATGTCTCTAGGCTGATGTACTATTAAACAGGGCATTGATAGTACGAACAACCTATCACGTATTAGATGTCTTCTGTCTTTAAGGGTAGGGATAGATCTCGTCTATAGAAGTGTATAGACACTTGGACTGTACGTGGACATGTATTAGAGAATGCGTACGTTAGACTGACCCGCTTACACTGTTAAGTGTCACGCTATATGGCGGTTGTGTAATTATCCTTAGGACCGGAGTCTATATGGCATCACGGTGTGAATTTTCATGCTTTGACACTATTGAGGTTTCCCTTAGCCATGAGGCGATCATGCGGTAGTGATTGGGTGTGATACTAAAGGATGCGAAGTATACATGTTTGGTCATACGAAAATCGCGTACCCTATTAGTAGGGGTGAATATCCGAAATGACCTTCTTATAAGGAATGTCTTACTCTCGTGAATCTTTGCAAAGTGGATGTAAATTAGTTACTTCGAGAGAGCATGATATCTAGATTATAAGATACGGTCGTTGATGTTTGACACTCGACAAACGACCATATGGATATTATTATAGCGATAGGATTCTATTTACACGGTAACTGTTTCACATGAAAGGTAATAGTCATTGCATTTGACTCTTCCGATGATTGGGTGTCATGGTGTGTTGTTAGACGCTATCCCATGATCGTTAGGCGTGAAGGACATTTTCGTAATTTGCACTTTGTGTCTACGGCCAACATAAATATATATTCAATATAATACATTGTCAATATATATCTTAGAAATATATTTAATATAAGATATTGAATATTAAATGAGATAAATCAATCAAAGGGATTTTCCTTATTTTATTAGGAAAAAGGTTTTCTTTCTCCTCAATCTACTAGGAAGCTAATCCCAATCAGATTGGGAATACAAAGTGGTGCCCCGACATCCTATTTAAGGGATGCTTGGCTAGCTCTTTTGTACAACACAATTCCAAGAACTAATAGTTCTTGTGAAAAATAGAGAGCTTCTTAGAGAGAGTTTAGAGAGAGAAAAGGTCGGTCTAGCAACTGAGTTTTTCTAGTAGCAATCCAATAGTGGATTTCGGCGGGCTATTCGTGTGAATCACCGGTAGAGGCCGAACACTTGGGCGGCTCCGTGCATTGCTACTCTCCTTAGACGGTCAAAGCGTCGATCTTTTAGATCAAATAGGGTAACCACCATCTACTAGCTTATTTGTTTATTTCTTAAACGAAGTCGATCCTGGTCAGAGGAAATAAATTTTTTGAATTCCCCTGCGTTGGCGCGTAGATTTCCTGACATATTGGATCCCCTGCCCCTCTGTGAGTTGGACTGATTTTAAGATCCCCTGCCTCTGCCTTGTGCAATGAGAGCAGTGTGCTTGTTCAAGTCAAGTGATCCAGGTGGATTAAATCTTGCAATGAGTCTTTCATGTGTGATTAACTGGGCCTGAACATCTGCCCATTTCATGGACTGCACTCTAGATGTTATGTTTACAATAGCAGACTCATATTCTCTAGACAAACCACCCAATGTAGCAAGTATTAACTTGGAACTGGATATAAGATAACCTGTTGCATCTAAACCATCATAGTAACTTTTCATTAAGGCAAGATAATCTGGCATTGATCTTCTTCCTTTTGCAGTTTTAGTAAGAGCATCTTTATACTCAAGAATCTTAGCTTGGGATTGACTATTGAACAAAGTTTCTAGAGTAATCCATACCTCATGTGCAGTGTTACAACCGACAATTTCTTGAAGTGCTTGTTCAGTCATGGATCCACATAGCCAACCAAGAAGAAGTTGATCCACTGCAACCCATTCATCATAAGCAGGGTTTCGGATACCTGACTGTAAATGAGACATCCCTATACCTGAATTGAGGAACATAGATGGTACATTTGTTCCATAGAGATGATTCTCTAATTTATGACCTCTGATTAGTGGAAGAACTGTGTACCTCCACAACAGGTAGTTGTTTCGATCTAGTTTGACAGTAATACTCTAAGACAAACTTGATCCGAATTGGGGTTTAGGAGATAGAAGAAAATTTGGTGGTGATGGGAAGCTCGGTTGAATGCTCACAGCTGTGGAGTAAGGAAAGGATGAGTAACTAGTGAACTGTGGAATGCTTATTCCGGTGATCAGAATAGAGGATGTAATGGTGGAGACGATGGAATGTGGTGGAGTATATAAAGAAGCTGAAGCAGATGTTAACACTGGGATGGTTCTAATGTTGACAGCTGATAGTGAACTTGCTATGGTTGATAATGGTGAAGTAACTTCACAGGAAGAAGGCTGGCCCGTCATGGGAGTGGCCGCCATGGCTCTTCTACCAACTTAGAAATTGAGCTGAGAGATAGATTTCATTGATGGATATGTTTGGTTGTGACACACATCATAAATACAAAGCTAGCACAACAAGATAAGATTTCAATCTAACAAACTCTCTAGGTGTACCAATCATACAGTGACACCTATACATCCACATGGACCATTATCATACATACAAGTGTATATATCTTAACAATCTGCAGTATCAATCCTTTATCATCAATGTAAGGATTTGATGCATCAATTTTTTTTACATTTTATGTGTTTATGTGCATCACCCTTCAACATAAATAATGCAACTCTATTATGATAACACAAGATTTATAAGATACTAGCCACAAGAATACCTCATCTACATACTAGAAATTATGGATGTACACAACTCTTTCATTTTAGATCAATAATGTGACACCAAACTCTTGATAAAAGATGTAATTATAAAAGATACCCTGGACCCAAGCTTAGTCTACTAAAATGGGGAAGGTTGTAAGGGTCACTTCCATCATTGATATATTGCTGCTATTAAAGCTAATCATCTGAAATATGTTATAGTATGGGGTGAGGTATGACGTTCAGTAAAGAATCATTTGCACAAAGAGAACTAATACATGTTATTGGGATCAGGCCAAAGTTCCATAATTCTCTTCCGTAAAATGAATGCATAACTATAATTAATAAAAGCTACTCTAACCACATAAAGGTTAACAAGCAATAACATGATATAACATTATATCTTATATTTAACATAATAGATGAGCACACACATAATCAAGTTCATCTTTTCTTGTACTTATTATCTTACTGTTATATTTATCATCTAACTTATTTATCATGTCATATTTATTAAAGATCAACATGAAGAGCCTATTGTTTAAACATAATATTACCGTATCATGTTGATTAGAGCCCAACATAAAGAACATGCTCGTGTTTTACTCTAGGTTCATGAGTACCGCACCATGTTTAATAGAGCTCAACATAGAGCTTGCTGATTATTGACAAACTGGAAGTTGTCCATTATTACAATCCATGGACAAAGACTACTAACTGGCCCGACATAATGCTCACTATTCTTGCACGTGAACATGGACTGATGTCAAGGACCCTCGAGGATTCATTGTCTTTCTTGTTGTCAAAATACTTAACCATGAAGTGATGCTTATATCTTATTGTTCATGTTTTTTTAACATAGTTACTTCCGTTCTGTGGAAATATTACAGCATTACTTCAATGAGATTGATGAGTCTTTGAAGTTCAAGTGAGGTGCTCAAAGCAATTTCTCGTAAATCGTCTGAGGATATTTTGTACACTTTATTTAATTATAAAGACATATTAATTGTGATACATATAAACAATTAATATGTCAAACTCTAGTTTACTTTATGTCATAGACACAATTAATATGTCATAGACATAGCTTTTACTTTTACTTTTGCATGCTTGCCGCCACATCTACATACTCAAGTGGCCGCCCAAGCTAGTGCTAGCCTCTCTCAATTGTATCTATTTATACACCTTTCATATCAATGAATAAACCAAGTTGAAGTTTACTCTTGTGTTTATCACATTCTCAAACTCTCTTCATGGTATCAGGCGCCTTCGAGTTCTAAAAATCCATTTGCAAAACTCGGTTCTTTTGAGAGAAAAATGTCAACATTATCTCGATGTTTCTTCTTGATGAGACTCACATTTGCCTCGTGATGAGATAATCGAACACTCTTCTTTACAAATCATAAACTTGATGGTAACAATTACTTGCTATGGTCAAGGTACATGAAAATGTATATCTCCGGCCAGGGCAAGATGGGATATCATGCTGGTTCCAAACACGCCCTGCTTTGGCCCGACCCCAAGTTTGAAGCATGGGACACAGAAAAATAACCAAGTCATGACCATCCTCACGAGGTCTATGACAAAGAGATCGATGAGAACTTCATGATGTATGACATCGCTAAGGAAATGCGGGACAATGCCGGAGACCTTTACTCAAAAAGGACAATACATCCAAGTCTCCATGAACTCAAGCTCAGATTCAAAATTGAGACAAGGGGATATGTCGTAACTCAATACTTTAATCAACTATCTAAGGCATGGCAACACCTAGATATGTTGGAAACTCACCCTGGAATGATGTTAAAGATGTTGCACTCTTTAAAGACATCATCGAGAAGAAGAGAGTATTCAAATTCCTTCTTCGGGTGAATCTACTCTTGATGATGTCGGAAGGTAGAATTCTTGCTACTAAACCTCTTCCAAATCTCAAATCCATGTTTCTTTGAGGTCAAACATGAGGAAAGCGAGGAGGAAAGTGATCTTTCTTTGAACCCCTGGCTTGACAACTCTCTTGAAAGTGCCACCTGGCCCATTGTCGGGAACCTGCTGAGAGGCTCTCGAGGCTTCTGGGAAGCCTCTTGATAAAGCGGGAAGGCGTTGCGTGACCACTTTGCAAACGCACTAATCACACCAAGGACACTTCTTTGGAAGCTACATGGCAAGCCTAACTCCTCCAAGTCCTCAGGACACTGCCAAGGAAAGTCGTAAGGTGCACATAAGTGAGGAAGAAGATGACAACAGTTGAATGCTCACCTTAACGCATTCAAAGCCTTTCTAACTCAACAAAAGGGAGGTAGTCACTCTCTTGACATAGCCTCTCTCATGCCAGTCACAGGTAAATTCTACTCATCTATTAGTAATGAAACTGGATTGTTGACTCTGGGGCCTCTTCCCGTATGACCGGTAATAAAAATCTCATTACTCAACTTAAGCCATGTCCCCAAATTCACAATATTAAGGCTATTTGATGGATCTATCTCTAGTGCAAAAGGTTTTGGTCGGTGCGACTTACTAATAAGATATGCCTGCAGAATGTCCTATTTGTTCCAAAATTAGATTGCAATCTCATATCTGTCGATAAACTTACTAAAGATTTGAAGCGGATTTGTTGTTTTTAATGAGAATCGGTGCACATTCCAGGATCATTCCTCAAAAGCGTGATTGGGATTTGCTAAACCTTGCTCAGTCATTTGTGGTCAACCCTTTGAAGACAGGAAAGATCGAAGGCGAATCGCCTCAAGTGACTGCACTCAAAACCTAGACAATATCATGTTATGGCATTATAGACTAGGACATCCCAGCTTTAGTTATTTAAAGTCTATAGATCCTGAATTGTTTAAAGGTTGTAATTTGAATGATCTTCAATGTGATATTTGTCGGCTTGCTAAACTCACCAAATCTGTGTATGCAAAATTACCTTACTTACCATCCACACCATTCACCTTAATTCACAAAGTGACGTATGGGGACCCTCAAGAGTAAAAAGCATAACAGGAAAGAGGTGGTTTGTTACCTTCATAGATGACCACACCGGAACCACTTGGTTATTTTTAATGAAGGATAAGTCGAAGTTGGACCCATCTTTCAAGAATTTTACAACATGGTCTCCACTCGGTTTGACACTAAGATCAAAATCTTGAAGACCGACAATGCTCTTGAATATTATGAGTCTCGTCTCGGTAATTTCTTGATGGATAAAAAGGATTGTCCATATCGGTAGTTGTGTTGAAACCCCTCGGCCAAAATGGGGTTCTTTGAGAGAAAGAAACAGGCATCTGCTTGAAATGGCTAGGTCTATTATGTTTACCACAAATGTTCCAAAATATATGTGGGGTGTGAAGCCATATTGACTTCCACATACTTAATCAACAGACTTCCCAAACAGGTACTAGGCTTCAAAACTCCTATCAAAACCCTACTGGACACACACTCCCGCCCCATCTTATTTCCCGAGTTACCTCCAAAAATCTTTGGTTGTCTTGTGTTTGTCTATATCCATGCCCAACATGAAGCAAACTTGATCCCAAAGCTCACAAGTGCATATTCTAGGATATGCAAAGGGCGAGAAAGGTTACAAGTGCTACTCTCTCTACGAAAAAAGATTTTACAATTCTATGGATGTAAAATTTTTTGAAAGGACTCCCTACTCTGACAAGTCCCCGAGGCGATCAACGATGGAAACTCGATAGAAATTGACCTAAACCCTTCATTCGGCAAACTCTTAACCTCGGCAACCTCTCGATCCTCGGGAGGCTGAACTCAGTACCTACCGACTCTCTACGACCTAATACTTCTCGGCAACCTCCGAACAAGAGTCCACTCGACCCAGAGCCTGGCCGAACGGAACCTCGGCGACTTCATCACTGGACTCGGCTTATTGACTCTCGATCCTCTTTGAAGTGGATGACATGACTCTATTGCTCACAAGGAAAGGAAAAGATCATGCACCGATCATTCTATTCATTCTTATTTATCTTATGATCGGTTGTCTCTGTCTTTGCCATGTTTACACAGGACTGGACTCTCACTCTATCCCTAGAAATATTCAGGAGGCCGCTTCAAAATGATAAGTGGAAATTTCTTTGTTAAAACAGAGATGATCGCCTCTGGATAATCATACTTGGGATCTCACAACTCTTCCAAAGGCAAGCAAGAAGCGATCGGTTGCAAATGGTTATTCACTATCAAATACACTGGCGATGGTACTATTGACAAGTACAAAGCCGATTGGTAGCTGAGGATTCACTCAAACTTATGGCGTTGACTATAAAGAAACTTTTGCACCAAAGTGGCAAAGCTCAACACTTTGTCAGGTACTAATTTCTCTAGGTTGTCCAACTTGAGTCGGCCTCTTCATCAATTGGACATCAAAAATGCTTTTCTAAATGGGGACCTTCTTGAGGAGGTTTATATGACTATACCTCCTGGTTTTATCAATCCTCATACTCAAGGCAAGGTGTGCAAGCGAGGAAATCTCTATATGGCTGAAGCAATCACCAAGGGCATGGTTTGGAAAATTAACAAGCTGTGGTCAAAGCTGCTGGATATCACCAATGCAATTCGATCACACTATGTTCATCAAGACAACCAACCGTGAAGAGGTCTATTCTTATTGTACATGTGGATGATATCATCCTTACTTGGAGATGACCCTTTGAGATCCAACACTTGAAAAAATCTTTGGCAAAGGTATTTGAGGTTAAAAACTTGGGTTTACTTAAGTATTTTCTTGGCATGGAAGTAGCTAGAAACATCAAAGGAATCTCGGTCTCCCAAAGGAAATATGTACTGGACTCTTTGAAAGAAAGCGGCATTTGGGGTGCAAACTCTTTGTATCCCCAGTAGACCCAGATCATACCTGCTACATGGTGACATTCTTTGTAAGAAAGGAACAATATCAAAGACTTGTAGGGAAACTCATCTACCTATCCCATACAAGACCGGATATTGCATATGGTGTCGATCACAGTTGCTTGATTCATGCATTGCCCTCTTGAGCAACATTGGGATGCGAGTGAATAGAATGCTGCGGTATTTGAAGTCCACTCGGCCAAGGTTACACTTCACCAAGTCTGTGATAGATCCATCAAGGTCTATCTTGATCTTTGATTGGAATTTGGATGCCACATAGATAGAAGGTCTACCACAGGCTATTGTTCCTATGTATGGGGAACACGGTTACTTGGAGAAGCAAGAAACAACTGTGTTGTGTCAATCTTGAAATCTTTGGTGAACTTAGGGCACTTGTACTCGGCATTTGTGAAGCTCATGGCTAAAAAGTTGGCGATGAACTTCAAGAACCTCCGAAAGAACCTATCACTACTATTTGTGATAATAATTGACCTTTATACATGGTGAAGATCCCATCCATCATGATAAAACCAAGCATGTGGATATTGTGGACACTTTACGAAGGAAAAGATTGATGCCAGGATTATTCAACTCCAAATTATGTTCCTCAAGCAGATCGAGAATCTTCGATATTCTTACCAAGGCTATTCCCTCTTATGTTCGGTGAGACTTAGTAGCAAACTGCATTTGCATCAACATATCTGACCCAGATTTGAGGGGGTGTGGAAATATTACAAACATTACTTCAAAGAGATTGATGAGTCTCATTGAAGTTCAAAGAGGTGCTCAATGACCTCAGAAATTAAATGACAGGATATTTTGTACACTTTATTTAATTATAAAGACATATTAATTGTGATACATATAAACAATTAATATGTCAAACTCTAGTTTACTTTATGTCATAGACACAATTAATATGTCATAGACATAGCTTTTACTTTTACTTTTGCATGCTTGCCGCCCACATCTACATACTCAAGTGGCCGCCCAAGCTAGTGCTAGCCTCTCTCAATTGTATCTATTTATACACCTTTCATATCAATGAATAAACCAAGTTGAAGTTTACTCTTGTGTTTATCACATTCTCAAACTCTCTTCACGTTCTTATTATCATGCTATAACACAACATCATAAAGTAACACATTACATGCTTATCATTCATAGATCATATCCATATAATTCACCCCAAAGTCCTAAAACATGGTTTCTATAACATATAACAAGAATATTTCAACGAGCACATATTCACATAAGTCCACGTGTGACATGTTAGTTGTAAAGATGAGGAAAACCTTAGAGCATTGATGTTAAATGGCTAAAATATGTTGTTAGAAAACAACGTCTTAGGCTGACTTTTTGTGGTTACGTGGTTATGTTCTATGGTTAGAAAGCATGTTCATATATTTATGTAGTAAATGAATAAGGAAGAAGCACGTATGTTGGAACAACTTTGAAACCTTAATAACTCAAAAATGAGTGTGTAATGAATTGACATCATGTAATTGTCAAGTTGATATGTTTATGTTATTCTATGAATAAGAAAGCATGTTTAAGGACTACACAATGCACATATGAATAGGAACCTTTATAAGACACACGAATGAGAAACTTGTAATGTGATGTTAGAAAGCAGTGAACTGATGCGAAACCGCCCGGAGGAAGGCTTCGAATCGAATGAATACTTAGGATCGTGGATTTGAGGTATTTGGAATAGGTCCTTGACACAACCACAACCTGTGTGGAGGCACCTTGGAATCAATAAGCTCCTTGACACAGTCACAACCTGTGTGAAAGCACCTTGGAATCAGTAAGCTCCTCAACACAATCACAACCTGTGTGAGAGCACCTTGGAATCACCTCGACACTTAGAAAACCCGTTTCTAAGCATCTTGGTATATGGATACCCACAAGGGTTGCTTAGGCCCTTGATAATCCGGATTTAGAAACCCCTTTCCAGAAAATTTCAACACACACTTTTCCAAGTGAGAAAATATAAATTTTATGTCATCAAAAGCTGAATTTTCAAATTACAAATTCAAGGACTATTTATAGGAAATTAAGTACATGAATTCATAATAATAAGATGAAAAGTTTATCCTAAATTAAATGCATATTGGTACATCCAAGGAGCTTCATCCAGGTTCAATGTATCTTCCTTATATTGTCCAGTTTTTGTCCCGCAGCTGTTTAGGCCATTTTGACAATTATAACTTATTCAAATGAAGATGACCCCTTGATGAAAGTTGAAGATCCGGTTTTCTACTATGAAATTAACATGTGGATCATCAATTTTGGATAAGTAAAGCTCCTGATCCGATCAAATAAAGAAGACTGCTCACTAAGTTCAATACACTTAAAATATGCGTCCCAAAAGACATCCATCTAGATTCAATGTACTTGGAATAGACAAAACTTGACTTCTTGGACTTCCATGCTAGCAAAAGTGGCGTCATATTATCATGAGCATTCAACCAATATTTTTAACATTCTTATTAATAATAAGATATAATAATATGTAGCCAGAATCACATCATACTCTCCCAGTTGCGATGGATTCGTTCTCGAATCAAAAGAATGTCGTATAGTTCAGAATCATGCACTAATCTTGAACAAATCCAAAAGATCACCAACCGAACACCGGGTTCAAATATGAGTCGAATACACAACCTCGAATGAATTGCACGCTGATGCCGTGATCTTGCTTCACTAAAGCAACGTGAAAAGTGTATCTTGGTTTGATATAAATGTTGATGAAGCTCGGTGTGTCAGAAATATAATCATAGTAATTCAACGTTGGATAATCAACATACGCAGCAAAAGGATCATGAAAAGTATGCACCGGTTTCCCATTATTATCAATCGCAAATAGATCATCCAAAGGCAATATGGGGGCTGCATTTGTTGAATCCAACAGCCTGGTAATTTCCTTATCACGTACCTGCAAAGAAGAGTTAATAAAACTGCAACAAGAATTGAGGGCCATAACATCTTCTTTTGCCTCACTCAAAAGAAACTCCTTGCATTCTTTCTTCTCAAGAAATTCCTCCAATATTTCTTCTTTATTATCCACAATTTTAGAAGTTTGTGTATCTTCAATCTCAACAATTCTACATTGCAATTCATACTTCAGTTCCTCAGAATTAAATTTTTCTTCAACAATTGGAGCAAGAATTGTATTCTCAACAATACTCATCTCAGAAACCTCTGTTTTCACTTCCTCAAATTCCAGTTCATTCACCTTCTCCACACTCTCAATTTCCTTCATTTTCGACTCCATCTTCTGGATGTTATCATTCTTCTTAATTTGCCTTATATCCTTACGAAATTGATCCATCATGTCGTCAATCTGTTCTTTGAACTTTCGATTCAATTCATCAAGTCGTTGATTAATACGTTGACCAACATTCTCACGGTGTCGGACATGAGCATTTTTAGAATACCTTCTTTTCGAATCATTATTTACAGCCATTCTTTTGTTCAAAGGTTTTTTTTTGTAAGATAAAAAGAAATAAAAAAGGATATAATACCGTCAATCCACTGTTCTCTGATACCAACTGATGCGAAACCGCCCGGAGGAAGGCTTCGGATCTAATGAATACTTAGGATCGTGGATTTGAGGTATTTGGAATAGGTCCTTGACACAACCACAACCTGTGTGGAGGCACCTTGGAATCAATAAGCTCCTTGACACAGTCACAACCTGTGTGAAAGCACCTTGGAATCAGTAAGCTCCTCGACACAATCACAACCTGTGTGATAGCACCTTGGAATCACCTCGGCACTTAGAAAACTCGTTTCTAAGCACCTTGGTATATGGATACCCACAAGGGTTGCTTAGGCCCTTGATAATCCGGATTTAGAAACCTCTTTCCAGAGAATTTTAACACACACTTTTCCAAGTGAGAAAATATAAATTTTATGTCATCAAAAGCTGAATTTTTAAATTACAAATACAAGGACTATTTATAGGAAATTAAGTACATTAATTTCATAATAATAAGATGAAAAGTTTATCCTAAATTAAATGCATATTGGCACATCAAGGAGCTTCATCTATGTTCAATGTATCTTCCTTATATTGTCCAGTTTTTGTCCCGCAGCTGTTTAGGCCATTTTGACAATTATAACTTATTCAAATGAAGATGACCCCTTGATGAAAGTTGAAAATCAGGATTTCTACTATGAAATGAACATGTGGATCATCAATTTTGGATAAGTAAAGCTCCTGATCCGATCCAATAAAGAAGACTGCTCACTAAGTTCAATGCACTTAAAATAGGCGCCCCAAAAGACATTCATCTAGATTCAATGTACTTGGAATACACAAAACTTGACTTCTTGGACTTCCATGCTAGCAAAAGTGGCGCCATATTATCATGAGCATTCAGCCAATATTTTTAATATTCTTATTAATAATAAGATATAATAATATGTAGCCAGAATCACATCATGTTCAAACTGGACTTATGTGATTATGTGCTATTTGGGTTATTATTTATGTTATAGAAAGCACATGCTAGGTTGTATATGAAGTATATGGTTATGATCTATAAATGATACGCATGTAGTGTATTTGACGAAATGAAATAATGGCATCTTAATAAGATGTAAAGTATGAAAAGAAAAGATGTTAAAAAGCATAAAGAGATACTTTAATGATGACGTGGTCGATCAGGTTATAATATACTCGACCACCATAAACCAATACTAGCAAGAGGACTAGGCCCATCGTAGTATAGCTATAGTGAATCAAGGTCGATCCCACAGGAACCAATTGTGGATCATCTTATATACAAACAATTAATTAAACATGTCAAGGACATAGAGACGGTCTACGACCAACATAAAACAAGAAAAGTAAAGACACGACTCGACACAACGTAATTAACTTCCCCAATTATAGTCTTTATCGTTTGGACCTAGATAATTTATATAATAAATCGAACTTATTGCTTTGTCAATCCATTTGTATCTATCTTAGATTGGCTACGGGAGTCATCCTCTTTAACTTGACTTAGCACCCGTTAGGTCACTAGATCACTGTGATATTGTTACGTGACTTCGCCTTTTAGTGCCTCCATCTCATATAACTCACACGCTTACGACTCTAAGGATGCCGATATTAATCGTTACACCTCGCTGCAGGCAACATTCACGTGGTTAGGCGTATTTCCTAAACGATCACTCAAGCTCTCGTCCAACTAGCAATTACCAAGTTATAGTCTCATGCTAATCTACGACGTGCGTATAGCGAGGTGCATGCAATTTCCAAATATAAACCTACCTAGATAATTGAACGTCCGAAGATCAATTCAAGTGAGCCTACTAAGAGTTTTATATCGGTATTTCCTTCTTACACGTTTTAATTAAACTAAGCGAGTAACGTAGCCATAGCCATACCTCTGCGAGATGATAAATTCTATTAAGTTAACCTAACCATAAAAGCGTGGCTATTTAACGGATAAAGCAGGGCTCGATCGGCCGAATAGGTGGGCTCGGTCGACCGAGTGAACTCATTCGATCACCCGAATCAATTTCGTCCCAGATTACATCCCCGACGTATCTCTCGGCGTTTCATCATCTGCAAGCAGTTAAGCGATGAATTCGTAAAGCATTCATATAAACTAACATAGATACGCATTAATTAAACTAAGCGATTCATGAATAAATACTAAGTGTATGGCGTAGGTTATGGGATCCTCATAGACAAGGCTTCGCCACATCCATAGCGACATAACCTAGATCTACATCATCTAGCTATGAATTAACTAACTCAAACAATAAAGCATAATTGGGGGGAATTAATTACTTAAAATAAAAAAAGAAAATAAAGGCTTACATAACTTCATGACCCTTAAACTCTGGAAACACCTCAATAAACTACATTGAATCAAGATATGAATAGAGTGATTTTATTGAATGATATTCTAAGGTATTCAAGGTGTGTTTTACAATTGCTCATGTTTGTTGCTTATATAGGAGTTTCACCGACTTAGGAAGGATCACAGAGGATAAACACGATTAAAGTCGAAACCGCCCACGACGGAGGCTCGGTCAACGAAGGAAGCACTCGGTCGATCAAGCATGAGGCTCGGTCGACCGAACCTGGATTTTCCAAGTTCTCCACGTTTTCTTCGTCTGCCTTGCTCCCCACTCCACGCCGTCTTGATCGATTACTTTTCGTTTAATGCTCCGATTTTCTTCCTTTATCATCTTGAGATCATTGATTAATTAACATTAATCCTCCCGATTTGTTGTGATCTGCAAAATCAATAATTATCGCACAATAAATCGGCTTTAAATAATAAAAGCGGCTAAATACCAAATATCATATTAATAATCACTTAACATTAAATAATAAATATAAACATGTGATTTAATATGAAATATATATTATTAATCTCGATTTAAGGATAATGTTGATGACATTTACGGGTATAATTTGACCGTCATCAACTACCCCCCACTTAGAATTTGATCGTCCCGAACAAAGCATCAATAAGTCATTTCCCAAGACAACATTTCCCATGGTCAGGTCATACTTACGCAAGAAGCTCAAGTCAACTCATACTAGTCATGCTCATAAGATATCCATTATTCACTACTCATTTATGAATCAAGTGATGTGTGCATGTGCATTTAGTTTTATATATTCGTGGCAAGATTAGAGTTTATGCTAACCGTAATCTCAACCTATCAACATCATCATTCATACTTCTTAAACCTTTTATTTTTGAAGCACTAGAACAATAAGCAAGAGCGTATCTATAGGGTTTTGGACTTGGAGACCGAGTACTACTCAAAGCCTCTTAAAGAGTTGAATATTCTTTTCATATCTTCATATTTTTCAAATACTATTAATCTCAAGGAAGAAAACTTTTAGAGTATCCCCTATCTTAGATCATGTATAGCATCGAATATTACCACAAGCGGGCTACTTTGGTAATGTTACTACAAGCCCGGTGTTTTAACGCATTGTCAAACACAGTGCGTCTCAAGCTTATTACTCCGCTTTAATGGCTAAAATATAAGAATGCATCAATGAGATAGATATTGACACTAAGTTTACATAACCAATCATCTATGCAATGTACACATAATTTCTTGATTATTATGATTTATGCGGTATACTCGATTCACAGATTGAGTAATCGAATAATAAATAACTACTTGCAAAACGGGCATGAATATCCTTAAATTTACTTAACATAAGTATAAAATGATCACGTACTCATGAAACTTGGTTCCTTTCCTATCAATTCTTAGCTAGGAACTCACAATTCTAAGGGTACGAGATAAATAATATGGTATGCATTCATATTTTCAATTTTTCAATTTTTCTACCGTTTCATTCAAATTTTAATCATAACAACATAGCTAAGTCTCCTACCCCCCACTTAAACAAGGCATTGTCCTCAATGACAAAAATAAATGAGAATTTAAGAAAAAGACTTAGCTCTGGAAACGGCTCTCAAGTAAAGGAACAATATCAGAGTAAATGTCAGCATGTTGTGGAGAAGCAAGTGAAAACCTGTATAAGCAGACAAACTCCACGAAACCATTAATAACACCATGTCTATGGAAGTTATAGAATAATGTGGCAGTAATGAGGTATAAATACCTAAAAACAGTTTAAGCCACTTTATTTTATACAACCAACGACAAGGGAAACCAAAAAGAAAAATACTAAATAGAAAGAAAAATAAACAAGCAACTAAAGATGGTGGTCTTCATCTACAACCTCCACCGCCTAAATATTCTTAAAACCGGGTGGAAGACAAAGATCAAAAGCATCACCCGACGTGGGAAACACGACGAGGTGGGTGGCTCACTATGTATTCACCCAAAGATAAGAGAAACTTGGTAAGGTATAACAGATGCAATGCGACCTATAGGCTAAAGATAAAATTGAATACTTAGCGCAGAAACTTCTCGCTGGCATTGGATATCAACAACTTTAGGGAGATGTAACTACTCCTCGAAATTACTAATAACCCAATGTATCACGTAAAATTCATAACCGTCATCAACAAGGCCTGATCAGTATGATGATGTAGAACAAAACTTATCATCTAGAAATGCCGGAATAGTCGGAAAAGTGTGAAATTTAAAACTTCCAGTAGAAAGATAAGTTGTACTTTGATTGAACCAAAAACCTTTAAAATCTAGCTAGGGTCAGAGCCACACTAGGATCATGAAAATCAAAATGATAAAAAAATAATCATTAAAGCTTAGCAATATTTCAAATTATGCAACACAAAGGTATTTTGTAAACAAAATGGAGGTTGAGAGTATGATGGGTTTAGAAAAAGATACACATAAGGATGGGAAGAAAAGATAAAGGACGGGTAAGAAATTGTGTTTATGGGATTGAGAATTGTTTAAAGGAATGGGATTGGGTGGGAGAGTGAAACGGATGGAAAGAAAGAGAGGCGCTGAAAGAATGGTTAGAAATGTGAACTATCGGGGCAGATTGGTGAGAGGATCGAAAAGGTTGAAGGTGACAAAGTGTAAAGGGAAAGATAAGGATAATTGCAGAATGAATTGCACATCACTTTGGATTTTCACTTGGATCACCATTCTAAAAGGTTTTTGAAGTTGTCCAAAATTGTTCTTGTTCGCACCAATCATTCTCTGTTACATTTTCATTAATTCTCAAGCTCTCTTAATGCTTCCATCTTAAGGTGGATTGCTAAATTTCTTTTTCTTTAGCAATTTCTCGACTCTCCTACGGAACTCTATTTCACGCGGCCTATATTGAGTAAAAAAGTTTTGCTCATCCTTAGCCCAATGGCCATCGGAACACGGCAAAATAAAAAACCTCAACATATTTCACGTTACTCTTATTTGACTCAAAGAAAGAAAAACCTAAAATCCTAAAAAGAAATCCTAAGGGTTTTAAAGAAGTAGTTCTGAGTTTAAAGTCCTCAGCTCGACTTTCCAAAAGTTATCCTTGTCAGTTATCATTCTTGGACCGCCAGACTTTGACCCTCTGAGCACTATTAGAGGTGGCTTGTCGCCTTTGCGGATTAATACCCTTCCCTTGGTTGTGAGACCTAGGAAATAACATTTATCCATACCATTTATCCAAAGCTCTTACCTCGGCTCTCGTTTTAGGAATTAGTGAATTCTAAGAAACTCGGTCAACATTACGGTTACTAATTACGGTTTTGGCCTTGACAATAAGAAACAATGAATCAAAGTACTCCGAATAAGGTCGGTTGTGTAGCAAGCCTACGCCGCCTTATTCGTTGGGACATATGTGATGATTCAGGCCAATCCGTCAAGATTAAGCCCGTTTAGCCCGAAGGCTTATCGGCTATGCTAAGTCTTGTTGAGCTGGCATGTAACGTACATCACACGTGGAGGAGTCGATTGAGCCAAAGCTCGGTTGAGCTCGCCCGACCATGGTTAGACCATTTTCGAACCCATGTACTAAGAGTCTCCGATTTCTAAATTGTCACCCAAAGCGTAATCTCGCTTCATTTAAGGTGGGTTCACCGGAAGCCATCACCATAAAACTCAATGAAAACGGAAGATTGTGTTCTCTCAAAACTCAACGTCTTCTTTAGGTTGGGAATGCTTAAACTACACAATTTGTTGCTCCCTGGCCGTAGAAGCAATCTCATGCATAGGACAAAGAGATTTTAACAGAACTACGAGGAACTCTTTATTCACTCGCTTCCTTCAACTACTACATGTTTCCTTACTCCTCTAGATGAGATGATTTGGGGCGTAACCTTCCACACTAATAAAATTAATCTTATGAACCAACTCCGGGCTAAGATTCATACTAAGGTTCATGTATAGGCTAACTTATGCTCAAAAAACCAAAAGATAGTAAAACATAAGCAAAAAAAAAAGGTAGTACCTTGCCTTCAACATTGTACCACGAAGAATTTAAGCCTTTAAAATTTTTTCGAGCCATCTTGGTGCTTTAAAGGTATTGCTTCCATCGCTTTCCCATCTTAGATTCGTAGCTCCACATGTTTCTTTGGGTTATTTTCTCGGCCCGCGAAAAATTACCGACTCGAATATCGCTTCCCTGGTTTTCGCAAGCGGAAGAAAACAAAAACAAACCGTAGATCGATTTTAACATGGTTTCCCATGTCGCTATCGAGACTCTACGGATTAAACATCTGAGGATAAACAGACACGCGAAATTTCGCACTCGAAAACACAAATCAGAAACCGAGTAAACAGAACAGAACAAGAACAAAACAAAACAAAACAAAACAAAAATTCTAAATTCTCGATCGACCGAATAAATTTTTTTTAATTTTTTTATTTTTATTTTAAGAATCTGGAATTTTCGAAGACGAGCAGACAACCAGAGGACTCAAAAGCGTAAAAATAGACTAAAGCAGTAAAACTCGACATGAATAAGAAAATTATTTATATATAAAATTGACCGTTGGTTCCCCGGCAACGGCGCCAAAAAACTTGATGACGTGGTCGATCAGGTTATAATATACTCGACCACCATAAACCAATACTAGCAAGAGGACTAGGCCCATCGTAGTATAGCTATAGTGAATCAAGGTCGATCCCACAGGGAACCAATTGTGGATCATCTTATATACAAACAATTAATTAAACATGTCAAGGACATAGAGACGGTCTACGACCAACATAAAACAAGAAAAGTAAAGACACGACTCGACACAACGTAATTAACTTCCCCAATTATAGTCTTTATCGTTTGGACCTAGATAATTTATATAATAAATCGAACTTATTAATGTCAATCCATTTGTATCTATCTTAGATTGGCTACGGGAGTCATCTCTTTAACTTGACTTAGCACCCGTTAGTCACTAGATCACCTGTGATATTGTTACGTGACTTCGCTTTTTTAGTGCCTCCATCTCATATAACTCACACGCTACGACTTCTAAGGATGCCGATATTAATCGTACACCTCGCCTCAGGCAACATTCCCGTGGTTTAGCGCATTTCTAAACGATCACTCAAGCTCTCGTCCAACTAGCAATTACCAAGTTATAGTCTCATGCTAATCTACGACGTACGTATAAGCGGTGCATGCAATTTCCAAATATAAACCTACCTAGAGATAACGCGAACGTCCGAAGATCAATTCATGAGCCTACTAAGAGTTTTATATCGGTATTTCCTTCTTACACGCGTTTTAATTAAACTAAGCGAGTAACGAGCCATAGCCATACCTACCGAGATGATAAATTCTATTAAGTTAACCTAACCATAAAGGCGTGGCTATTTAACGGATAAAACAGGCTCGGTCGACCGAATAGGTGGGCTCGGTCGACCGAGTGAACTCATTCGATCACCGAATCAATTTCGTCCCCATGATTACATCCACGAACGTATCTCTCGGCGTTTCATCATCTGAGCAGATTAAGCGAAGAATTGTAAAGCATTCATATAAACTAACATAGATACGCATTAATTAAACTAAGCGATTCATGAATAAATACTAAGTGTATGGCGTAGGTTATGGGATCCTCATAGACAAGGCTTCGCCACATCCATAGCGACATAACCTAGATCTACATCATCTAGCTATGAATTAACTAACTCAAACAATAAAGCATAATTGGGGAATTAATTACTTAAAATAAAAGAAGCAGAAAATAAAGGCTTACATAACTTGCAAATTCTTAAACTCTGGAAACACCCTCAATAAACTACATTGAATCAAGATATGAATAGAGTGATTTTATTGAATGATATTCTAAGGTATTCAAGGTGTGTTTTACAATTGCTCATAGTTATTTGCTTATATAGGAGTTTCGGCCCGACTTAGGAAGGATCTAGAGGATAAACACGATTAAAGTCGAAACCGCCCACGACTGGAGGCTCGGTCAACCGAAGGAAGCACTCGGTCGACGAAGCATGAGGCTCGGTCGACCGAACCTGGATTTTCCAAGTTCTCCACGTTTTCTAAATCCGCCTTGCTCCCCCACTCCACGCTTCGTGCTGATCTGATTACTTCTTTCGTTTAATGCTCCGATTTTCTTCCTTTATCATCTTGAGATCATTGATTAATTAACATTAATCCTCCCGATTTGTTGTGATCTGCAAAATCAATAATTATCGCACAATAAATCGGCTTTAAATAATAAAAACGGCTAAATACCAAATATCATATTAATAATCACTTAACATTAAATAATAAATATAAACATGTGATTTAATATGAAATATATATTATTAATCTCGATTTAAGGATAATGTTGATGACATTTACGGGTATAATTTGACCGTCATCATTTAAGCAGACGCTCATGGTCAAGTACTTTGATAACAATAAAGACAATGAATCCTCGAAAGTCCTCGGCATCAGTCCTCGTTCACGGGCAAGAATATCGAACATATACATGGCCGGTTAGCAGTCTCTGACCATGGGCTATCAGTGTCAATTTTCCGGTTTGTTAATTTAAGCAGGTTTTACATGTTGGGTTCTACTAAACATGGGGTAATACTCATGAACTAAACAAACAACAGGCTTTCTATGTTGGATCTACTAAACAAACAAGCTTTCTATGTTGGGTCGTTACAAATAAAGAGTTCTCTTATTGAGTTAAACGGGCCTTAAGCCCATTATTTGGTTTCTAAGAAAAGGGGAAACAATACACTTTGAGGACTTAGTACTAGTACAAACACCTCTCTCTCTAAAATGAAAAAAAAAAAACAAACACATTAGTCTACACAATGTTTCAGCGTGAATTGATACGGAATGAATGATTTTTTTTTTTTTTTTTTGAAAGAAAACGAATCATAGATTATTGCTCAAAAATCATCTTAAAATGTTCAATGGTAAAAATCATTTTAACACATGAATGAACATATATTGCTGAAAGTTAATCTTAAAACGTTAAACTTAGGCTTATTAAAATGTTAAACTTAGGCTTAATCCCAATAATGGTTAGTACGTAACAAGTAAAGGAATAAGCAGAACTTCATAATCGGTTAATTAATCTCTCTTAATCTCCAATATAATCAATATTACAATTAATACAGTAATTTCAATCTATCACTAAAGCATCAAGGAAGCCCCAAGCATGAGCAAGAAAGACATTAATCCGGTACAACCATTACTCTCGGCGCCATTACTCTTGTTTTCACCGTGCGTCACTGCAAAATCATTGTAGAAACCGAGAAATTAAATCACTTTTTTTCTTTCCATAAATTAATTAAGGTGTAATTTATTTAGTTATTTAATAAATTTATCTTACAATTATTGTGTCTAGATTGTATCAGTTGACATGTTATAGTACACGTTATTCGCAATATAAAAAAACTGGCAATTACCTGTAGCCGGTTGTTGGCTTGAGGAAGAAGAGGAACCTGGAGCCAACGCTGTAAAACATAATTTGCCAAAAGGAAATTAATATATATTTAAGTTTGCCTATGTGATAGGAAACGAGTTGAATCGAATCAAGTAATCTTTAAATTAGCCGTTTAAGTTCGAACACGAGCTCTAGCTAGCATTACCCAAAAGGTTTAAGAATTTGAGTCATGTCTTGTTTGAGTTTTGTATCGAATTTATCAAGTTTAATAGGACTTGCTAATTAATTCTAGAATATTTGAATCGGTAAAAGATAATTAAATTGTAGTCATTCGAAACAGTTATTACATTAAAGAAATCATTAAAGTTACAAACAAACTTTCGAATGTTTGAGTTAAACATATTATAAAAAAATTATTGAAGTTTGAGAACGAGCTCGAGGTAATGTTACCTGGAATGTTTCAAATATCAAGTCATGTTTGAATTTCATATCGAACTTATCGAGGTTAATATATACTACTTGCATATTAATTCTAGAATATTTGAATCGTTACAAACTAATATATTAATATTCACAAACAACTCATGAGTAGTCCTACTCACCTACAACCATATATCATTGACTTAAGAAGGGCTATAGCTCAGTTGGTAGAAATACCGCGTTTACACGTCTTGCCAATGTTTTCGAGGGAACAAATTTCATACTTTAAAAGCGGTAAAGCAATTTCATGAAGTAATCTCTACTCACTTACAACCATGTCATTGATTTAAAAACAATAAATGTCATCCTTAAAAACGGTAAAACAACCCCCTCCCACTCCACCCCAAAAAAAAAAAAAACTACTCTTTTTTTTTTTATAACATGAATTATAGGCAGGGGCGGCGGCATTATTTGACCATTTGGGTCACTTGACCCATATTTAAAATTAAAAAAGAAAATTCAGTGTATTTTTTATATAATATAAAATTTTTATGTGCTAATATCTACTCACTGACCCGCTAAAATTTTAAGATATTGATACTTAACCAATAATTATACATTAATTTTTTATACAATGCATTAGAAACTTGTAATACGATGTGTCGTTATCGACTCCTGACCCGTGTCACACAATTCCTGCAGCCGCCCCTGATTATAGGTATATAAAATTTACTTAAAAGTGATTCGGTAGTGTCAAAATTTACTCAACCTTTACTGGAAATGTAATTTACCTATAAATCTGTAAATACATATCTATACCTATATGTGATTTTCATTCATCACGTGTTAATGTTAGCATTAAAAAAAAAAATGGTTAAATACAGATTCTTTTTTTTTTTTCCTTTTATCACACATGATGTCAATAAGGTCATGGATTCAATCTTCATGCGTGATCGTGGCGCCATTGATTCGAATCTACCAGCACAGATGTTTTTAGTTATAATCCTTCATCATTTGATGAAAAAAAAAAATTCACAAATGCATGATCAATTTGTGAAATAAATTTCCTAAATTCGACCATTCAAAAAAAAAATAGAATTGAGCACATTCAGTAATGACTCAAATAAATATAATAGATCAAAGCCATGATCATTTGCAAGATCTGTAAAAAAAAAAAAAAAAAAAAAAAAAAGGTTCTGGTTGAAACAAATGAATTAATGATCCATACCCCAAGTTACTGATAACATATTAATAACAAAACAAAAACAAACGAAACACCACCTCAAAAAAAAAAGAAAAAGTGATAGGTACATACCTTTGCAAGAACTAACACTTTGAGGAATCTTACAATAACCAAGAAGAGCATGGGCCTGGGTAACATTGATGTGAAACGATTTCATCAAATCCTGGTTCTTATAAAGATTACACAGGCAATCAAGCTGGTGGGTCACCGCCTCTTTTAATGGATTACAACATGAATCTGGGGGGTTGGTTGAGTTCAGATAACTCGCACATGGGACCAGGTTAGATATACACGCCGCCGGAGATGGTTGTGCTTCCGTTGCCGCCACTGAGATGATGAAGATGAGAGTTAAGTGCAAGGCGGTTCTGGTGGCGGAGATTGCTGAGGATGCCATGGCGATTATGTTTGGGAGCTTTTAGTGATGTTGGAGAGCATGCCGTTTTGTTTTTCTTTTGTTCTTGCAGGTGTTTTGAGAATCCGAGTAAAATTTTGTGCTTTATATAACATAAATAGTAATAGTAACTCATTCACTAGTGACACGAGAGTAATTAAAACCACATAATTTATATTTATTTGTTGAGTAATTAGCGTAAAATATCTTTATTTATGAGTCAATTTTGAAACTTGTCATGTATCTTTAAATTTAGCACTTTTACCTTTTATCTTGTGTAATATTTTACAACAAACACCCTTTTATTAGCGCAAAACACCTCTATCTATGAGTCAACTTTGAGACTTGCTATTTATCTTTAAATTTAGCACTTTTACCCTCTATCTTGTATAATATTTTGCAACAAACACTTTTTACAAATTTGACGTTAAATGAAACGGAAAGTACGTATTTGTCATTCACTCGCCATCAACATTTCATGCAATTTCACATTTTTACTTTTTTTTTATTTCTTTTAATCAAATAAACCCCCTTAAACCATTTTCTTCCTCAACGTTAAATTAATCAGCTTTTTTTGCGCAATTAAATCCCCTTCTCCTATTAAACCCTAATATGTCAACCAACAATTGTCTCCGCCATTTTTATTTCCCAAACTCTCTCAGGTGAATAGTTGTTCGCCATATTTTTTCTTAGCCTTCAAAGGATGTTTGAAGCAATGGTTCCAGAAATAGGTTGCTCAACACCCATTCCTCGAAGTGTCATCTTGAGCACAATTCTCTCCAGCGCCGGTAGACACTCGGCGGTGTTGACAGAAAGTACTCACGATTGATTATATTCTATTGATGGGAAGGGAATTAGAAGTTTTTGTGGATGGGAAGGGAAATTAGAAACCGGGAATGATAAGGGGTTGGTATTCGACAATTGGGTTGGGAATTGAGATTGATAATAGTATTAGTGGCTAAGTGTAAGATGGATAGAGTGTACATGTGGCACTATCTTATTGTACACACTAGATTCTGTTGTATAGGTGTGTGTGCCACATTATTATATATTGGATATGCTGTAGTGATGTAAGGTAACAAGAAATATAATCAAAAACATATTTCCTCTGCAAATCTTCTCCTCCAGCTATGGTGGATTACCTTTCCTGTTAATTTCTTTTTCTGAACTTGGTATCAGAGCGTTTAGATCGTCACCAACCAGACAGCAGCTGATCTATAGCATCCCATTCTTCTACTGCAGAATTAAGAATGGTAGAGTAAATACCCGATGTAGGAGGCCTAGGTTTGGTTCCAAACAAGAATCCTTCCAGCTTATGGCCTCGGACTATGGGTAAAATTGTGTACCTCCAGAGTAAGTAATTGTCTCTTGTTATTTTGACATTACAGACCTGATTGAGATGACCATGAAAGGGTGATCCTGGTTGCAAAACCGAGCTCGGTGAAGGAGATATGAACGGTGAGACAACTGGTGGAAGTGTTAGTGGTATCATGGATCCAGTGAGCTGACCATACATAAAATCTGATGATGAATACAGAAATCTAAGGTAGAGTTGTGGTATAGAAGTTGGTCTGGTCAGTGAAAAGGTTGAAGGACCTCCGGTGACTGTTGTAGCCGTCTGTGAAAGAGTGGAAGAAGTGGTAGAACTCAAGGAAATCAAGGCAGAGGTAGTGGCAGAACTGGAGTTACCTGTCAAGTATATGGTAAAATTGGTCACACAGCCTTGGAGTGTTGGCATAGGTTTGACCAGGATTTTCAGGGTCCAACTGCAAACACTAATTCTAGAGGTCCAAAACAAATTTCAGCCTATGTAGCCGCTCCTGGAATAGTAAATGACAACTCATGGTAATTAGACAGTGGGGCCACAAACCATGTAACAGCTGATCTTGAGAACATGAACATCAACACCAACTATAATGGTAATGACACTCTGGTTGTAGGAAATGGAGCACAATTGGCAATAGCACATATTGGCAGCACAGTCCTAAACACACACACTAGAGGCTTACACTTAAACCATGTTCTCCATGTTCCACAAATCACCAAAAATTTGATTAGCATTTCTAGACTGATTTCTGATAACCCTATAATCATTGAATTTAATGGTTTGTTTTGTGATGTCAAGGACAATCACACAGGGACAATGCTTCTCAAGGGACGGCTTCAAGATGGGCTCTATCAGATCAGTCTGCCTCTTAATGTCACAAGCCAGACCTCCCTTCACTCCAAATCATCCTCAACTTGTTTTCTTGTTTCCAGCAAATCCATTGGATGTAATAGTTTAGATTGTAATCCAGATGTTTGGCATAGGAGACTTGGTCTTCCATCTAGTCAAATTCTCAGTTCTGTCCTGAATTTATGTAATGTGAAGTTGAATGAAAACTTGTCTTTTTATGAATCTTGCCAATTTGGCAAAGCTCATAATGTTTTTCATCATGTGTCTGATTCACATGCCAAATCCATGTTTGATCTTGTGCATACTGACTTATGGTGCCCTTCCCCGAAGAAATCTGTTGAGGGTTGTACTTATTATGTTCATTTTATTGATGATCACACTAGGCACACCTGGATTTATCCTCTTAAGACTAAGTCAGAAACCTTTCTGCCTTTCTACAGTTCAAAGCTCTAGTAGAAACTCAATTTTCCACCAAGATTAAATGTCTTCAGTCAGATTGGGGTGGGGAGTATAGATATTTTCAAACCTTTCTAAATCAGGCAGGTATTCTTTTTAGGCATCATTGTCCTCATGATCATGCCCAACATGGCAGGGCAGCAAGGAAGCATAGGCATATAGTAGAAACTAGTTTGACCCTTATGGCACAGGCCTCCATGCCTCTTAGATATTGGTGGCATGGTTTTCAGGCTACTGTTATCTTAATCAACTGTCTCCCAACACTAGTCCTACAGAACAAAAGTCCTGTTGAAGCCCTTTTTCACAAAAAACCTAACTATAAACAGTTCAAGGTTTTTGGTTGTGTTGTCTACCCTATCTAGAGGCCTTATCACAGTCATAAATTCCAATTCCACACTAAAATATGTGTCAACCTTGGCCTCAGTTCTTGTCATAAAGGTTTTTAATGTCTAGATGATAGTGGTAGGATCTACATTTCTAGTAATGTCACCTTCAATGAGATTCTTTTTCCCTTTGCTACTGGATTCACACAGGGGCCATCCAGAGAGGTGTACACTGATTCTTCACCCTCCATACCTATTTTAACTCTTTCATCCACTCAGGAAGTGGGGCAGATTGGTATCTGAGGATGACATCTCCTGAGCAAGACATTGGTCCTCACAACACACACCAGGTATCTCCCACACCTAATCCTGCATCATCATGTTCACCATGTATTTTACCAAACAGAACACCAAGTGTCTCACCAAACAGATTACCAAGTCCCACTATACAGTCATCAAATCCCACTGAAATTTTGGATACAAGTAGTCACACTGTGCAAAATCAGTCAGATTCTGACACATAACACATGGTTGAGTCTGCACCAGCACCCCCACAAGTCACATCTCATCCTATGGAAACTAGGTCTAAAAGTGGGATTTTCAAGCCCAAGGTCTATTCTGCTGCTATTGCTAGCTCTCACTCATTTCCCACAGAACCTAGTAGTGTGACAGAAGCATTACAACACACAGAATGGAATTATGCCATGTCTGAAGAGTATAGAGCTCTTATACATAACAATGCCTGGGAGCTAGTGAAGTTGTCTCAAGGGAAATTAGTAGTTGGCAATGTTGGAAAGGTGTCCTAAACCCAATCGGGTTGGACCGGATCCGACCGGGTCGGGTCATTTACAGTCTATTTAGTTCATGTAATAACTTTATTTTGATTAATAAAAGCACTTATGTTATTATATATTGTTTATCTTCATGTTATTTGTTGTAAATATATAGTAACGTCCCTAGTACCAATCTGTTATAGAGAAACCATGATAGTGATTATGGTTGATGAGATCTCTAATCACTATAACAAGTTTGGTACTTAAATGTCTCTAGTCTTATGTACTATCAAATGGGACATTGATAATCAGACTAGCACGTATTGGATGTCTTCTATCTTATAGTAGGTAGGGATAGTTCTCGTGTATCGAAGTGTAGAGACACTTGGACTGTACGTGGACGTGTATTAGAGAATGCGTACGTTTTACATTAAGTGTCACACTATGTGGCGGTTGTGTAATTATCCTTTTGACCGGAGTCTTCATGGCATGCTTTGACACTATTGAGATTTCCCCTAGCCACGGGCCGATCATGCGGTAGTGATTGGGTATGATATTGAAGCATGCGGAGTTTACATGATTGGTTGTCCGGGAATCGCGTATCCTATGATTGGGATTGAATATCCGAAATGGCCTTCTTATAAGGAATGTCTAGCTCTCGAGAATCTTTGCAAAGTGGGAGTAAATATGCTATCCCGAGAGAGCATGATATCCAGATTATAAGATACGATCGTTAATGTATTGACACTCTAGATACGATCGTATGGATATTATTACGGCGATAGGATTGTAAGTTACATGGTAACTGCTTCACATGAATGGTAGTAGTCATTGCTTTTGACTCTTCCGATGATTGGGGGTCACGGTTGAAGGATGCAGGTTCTTAGATCTAAACGAATTAGATCTACGCGCAGCGGATGGATCACGATTTATATATCAAAACACATAATTAAAGGACTTAAACTACTACAAGGGGGTTTAAGGTCATGTTACCAATAACGGGAAGAGAAGCCTTGATCTTCCGATGTGTTCTCCAAACGGCGGTTGGTGGACACCCTTCTTGACACTCGAACCTCTTCGATATGCAACACTCAAGAAAAACTTATAGTTTTTCTTCTACAAAACCCTAGGCAAGAAAACTAATTTTTTCTCCCCCTTTTCAAGTGATGGTCGAAATTTTCTTGTCCAATTTCCCTTGGAATAACTCTCCTTTTATAGGAGAGTAAATCCTTGGTCTCCAAGTTTTAATTAATTACATAAATAATTAATTAAACAAAATAAAAAGATATTTTCTTTAATGACTAATTGTGACATGTATTGACCAATAGGAAATCAAATAACAAGTCATCCAACCAATCATATAACAAGAATATCTTTTATTTTCCACATCACAAAAATTAATTCTTGTGATAAATAAATACCTGAAGAGGCGCTTTTAGGGTATAAAAGCCCACATAAAATGCCTTTTTATGTGTATAATATTATTTAGTCCAACTAAATAATATCCATGCATATCAATTAATTAGCCCAACCAATTAATTATTTACGAGGCCCAAATATCAAGATTATTTGTCCGAATTACTGAAGTGTTTCACATCGGGGACCATGGACTATAACCAGTAGCTCCAATAATTAATTATTCATCGAACATAATAAGTACATTAATTATTAATTCGGGATTACGCCACCATAAACCCGAAGCCGAACTCTACCGATTATGGATGTATACTTATACTCAACCCATAGAGTGAATAAGCGTCCATTGATATAATCACTACATACGGATTAACCTCCATAGATCGCCCATTCTCATTAGTGGGAAGTCTCCGTGAACCCGACTCGAGAATATCTAATCCTTATTTACCATTAACCCCTAATGATCAATTAGTACACATATCGACTAGTAGCTAATTAGTCAAATGTGAACTCCCGGGATCGATCACTTTCTTAGGGCTAACAAACAAGGGATCTGTCTCTCTACTTCCCGGGAAGGAATGGATTCCATGTCTGTGAAAATCGAACTACTCACTCATCCCGGAGATAGTGCCAATGAGAAGTGGCTTGGAACACATATTAAAGTGAACCGTAACTCAACACATCAAACACTACCCGGGACAAGCAACATCCCGTGATCACCTCAGATTAAGGTTGATCCATATATGATCATCTAATGATTTAATAAGATTCCTCGATTACGGAATTATACCGAGAAATACTGATTAAATCGGTCCAAATTCTATATGAATGCCATCATATATAAATGCCCCACGTAGGTACCCTCTACCGACAGTCCGGATAAGACTATCACACCCTAAGGTGTTACGGGCGCATTATTGGTGTTTTAATCAAGAGACCCTAAACTCGATTAAGTTCATCACGGACTAACAGCTTTAAGTATATCACCACTAACTCAATCCTCACGTGTAATCCATACACCGAGTTAAGTGGTTACATCTGAGATATACTTAGGGTTTCTTGCAGCAGATGTATTACTTTACAAGCACAAAGCAAGAAATAAGGTGAGATAAATTTCGTCATTCATTATTAAAAACAATTACACAAATTGTCTTTCGGAGGCACTACACCTAACAATCTCCCACTTGCACGAAATGACAAGCAACGATTGTTTTTAGAGCACACCCTTTATCATCTTATTCACAACACTCTCCCACTTGCTCTAAAAGCATATGAGACATATCCATCAATACCGTACCCTCCAAGCACTCGACTTGGTACACTGACTAGTTAGGTTATTGACTTGAGACGATCTTTAGGATTGAAACGTTGTCGGTCCTTCCAATCAGGCGGTACTCTCTCTCAATATGCTTTTGACCTCTAGTGGATCGAGAAGATCCTTCTAAGCTATTTCTTCACTTGTTTTCACAATGAAGTGATATCGGCTTATCGGACTGGAATTACTCCCTGGACAAAAAGGAAATTCTAAGCACTATGAGTAAACACCGAGCCCGAGATCAACGTAATGATCATCCTTAATCGACTACAAGTCGAATCGGTGTAGTCAACCATATTCAAGTTTGCACTGAATATACAAGCATATGATTCTCGTTCTCTAAAGATACTTGAGGACGTACTAAAATCGCTACTTATTGCTCAAATCCAAGATTCGATTACTATTGACTTATAATAACCTCGACTTGCCGTTATCCAAGAGAGACTCTATCCCATTTTCTCTTTATCCGAGATTTTTAGAATCATTCCGAGAAGTAGGGTAGGACTACTCTCGATGAATGGTGCAACCGTATATGCATAATCATCTTATTCAATAAGATCGGTGGGATAGCCAATGACTCATTCTCGTGAATTTGACCGAATCAGATTCTTAGAACATAGTCTAATTCTCTTATCCAGAGAATCGTGCCGTGTCAGTTTCTGACTTCAGATAGCACACACATGTTGTTTCCAACTGTTTCAGTGTTATCATTCATGAACACTAATACTACTATTTTACCAATATTGATACCCAGTCTACAAAAGACTTATCAATATTTTGGTCAAGTCCACATATTTTAAAACATGTGACTTTTAAATGACCGAGAGGTTCTCTTAAATCCACAAATGATATAAGCCATGGCAGGCCTCCTACCAAAAGTTCTTTCTGAATGAATTAAGATATCGTTAGTCTCGCAAAAAAGGTCTTAGGGAATCACCCCTATCTTCTGCTTTGTAACGAATCCGTTATTCATTCTTAGCTAAAACCCTTTTGTTCTGAATGAATTCAGATTCCGTTGTTCGGCAAGAAAGTCTCAGGGAATCACCCCTATTTTCTGCTTTCTAACGAAATCTAGCAAGACTGAGTGGTGAGAGAGTTCAAGGTCTGGTTAACTCTCTACTTGTCAGGGAATCACCCCTATACCACTCAACTTTGTATTTGAAAGTTTAAACTTTCCTATTCATTCGACTCTTTTCTATGTAGATCCAATTGCTTCCAATGGGCTGAGAGACACTCAGGTGGTTCTACAATAGATCGAACAAAACCGGAGTACAAAAACTCCATTTAGAGTGGTTAAATTTGTCAAACCAACCTCTATGATCGAGAATCCTATCACACCCACTAAGAGCCATAGGTTATCAATCACCCCATAGACCGTAAAGTCCACAAAACCACAATGGGTCAATGGTTAAACCATACTCCCATCTGCGTGGTGGATTGACATCTGATCTAGTAGTATTTATCGATTGTAATCACCAACAACCGATGTTGGACGTGGTCCGATTAAATCAGATAGTAACTACATTTGGGTAACCGTACTCCAAGGTTTAAGGTTGTTACTTACAGATTCTATCAGAAGGCTTGTGACAGTTCAACCGTCACTTTCTGATCTCAAGAATCTTATAATCAACCTTCACTCGTCTCATTAAGATATTTCATGAACAGTCACAATCTGAACGTATGCGAAAAATCTCCAGTCCTACCTTCAAGCATTAAATGCTAAATGCCTACATTTATGGAAGTGGTGTGAACCGAATTCACTCATTATCCATAAATTCACTGGCATCTTCTAGGTAGACTTCTCGATTTACATAATAATGTTAACCGTTATTTTGCAACCAATTATCTTAATCGAGTTTAGCAGTGTATTGTAGCATATCAATAACTATATAGGGCAAGTCTATGGTTTCTTCCTCAGTGAGAAACATTCCACTAGGAGGCAGGCCGAGCATCAGTCCCAAGACTATGCGATAGCCTATTTCTGAGCATGGAATACTCTATTCTCTGCTAAAATCAGAGACACCTCCTCGTATTCTTTTCGATAAACCAACCAAGTGTTTTGAGTAGTTATCGATTGAGTAATGTCACTACTCAAAATCTCCCACTAGCTTGTATCTCTCACTAGACCCGAAGGTCATGGTGAACAAGCTATGTTACCCCCTTCAAAACTATTACCCTTTCCCGATTGAAAGGAAACTTAGTCATTGTTCCTTTGAGATAGTGTTCTAGACGGGAGATAGGAATCACCCTTAGCGATCGTCAGGTCTTATCTACAGGATATATGCACTAATTAATAGATATTGAAGGGTCGTTTATCTTAATCTGAAACCTTTTACCTTTAATAGTTTTAGATGTGTTACACGTACTTATTCAGCTGTTCTAAGTGGTTCTGACTTTATCAAACAAAAGTCCGAGTCTCGGATTCGTACTACAAATGTCATATTCACTTTCTATGTGGCAACAATATATCGAGTTGAAAGTGAATCCAATTGTTTCAATGAATCGTAAGCAGAAAAATAAATTTTTTCGTGATATTCAAGGATAGAATCCAAAATTCATTTCCTTATATCACTCCCACTATTCTAATTGAAATTGCGCCCGTTGTTACTTTATTAATGCACGACTTTATTGTTCTTCCAAAGAACTAAGCTACCGAGTCAAGTTACTCGGTTAAGAAAGTCGCTAAGGATTCATTGGTTAGTGATCCAAATCACTTTCCTTATCCTATACTTTCTTTAATTAATGTTTTGGTTTAGCCTCAAAACTTTAGTTAAGATGATTAACACTTATAGACATTCTTTCCCATTCTCAACTTTCCTTAAAAGGAATAGTCTTGAACTAGCGATTCGTTTGAGTAGACACTACTCGTGAAGCGTAGGATGTCTAATGAAAGTGTTACCAGTGGGACTGATTTTCTAATAAATCGAAAAACATAGTATAAAAGCTCCCACTAGTTTATCGGTTCCAAATACCGTCTAACTAGCTACACTTTAATTTATGATTCTCCAATTTTTCTATCAGAAAATTTCTCGTGTAGACACTACACAATTCACTAGAAGAATTTTATCGTCCCAATCATCTTTCAAACTAACTACGGTTGTCTCTCGTTCTGCACGAGTGATAGCAGTGACATGCCTATTTACGTCACTTAAGTTTTGAAGGCTTCAAGAGAAATATCTCTTCCGAAAAATTAATCGTATGTGAGATTAATAAATACAACGTTCCAGTTACTTACCACTTTTTAACGAAGTCATTACTAGTCAATTTTACACTAGCGAGTCTAGCACCTTAGAGAGATATATATATTACTGATTTGTAAATAAAATTTGTGAGAAAATAAATCCAAATCATACACTACTAAAATTTTAGGAACATAAACTAAGTACTTATAGTCTATCCTACCGTTCCAAGGATTTAATCTAATGCCTCAAGTGCGCGCCTTAGGGTAGGTCAAAGAGGTTTCGATTAATATTGAAGATCGATTGAGAATCGAACATCTCATTTGTGATCGTCAATCACCTTTCCTTTTTCAACCAAGGTACTACCAAAATACCCTTTATGAGTGTGACTCCTCTTGTCTCCGATTTTTAGGTAGACCCGAGTGTGCCGCCTAGGGTCGGTCGGTGACCCGACGAGTACCCAAAATCCTATCCTTTCGGAGACCAAGCCTTGAATTTTGATAGCGGTGAAGGCCTTCCTTAGGGGGCCGAAATCAAAGCCGGCACGAGGCGTCACCATTCTCTCACGTTGCTTGTGTCAACAGTAGAGGCCGTGGGGTCGGCTGTCGCCTCTCCCGCTCCCACTCAATATTTTGAAAAAGTGGTGGGTTTACTGATCACGTTTTTGGACTTGATGTTTCATTAAGGAACAATAAATCATAGGCCCGAATGTTGTCGGTTATGTGGGCTAGCCCACCCGACCTATTCGTTAGAACATATGTGGCCGTCGGACGGGTCAAGGCTAGGAGAGCTCCGTTGAGCCGTAGTGGCTCTTCGGATGACTCGAGATTGCGGACTTCGTGCAAGCGCCACACGTGGAGGTGAAGTCGATCGAGCCGTAGCTACCGTTGACCACCCAACCGTGGTTAAACCACTTTCGAACCTGTTTGCCCGTGATTATCCAATCCTTAAACATCAAACTTTCACGTAGACACTACGGAACAAAAGCGTAATCTCGTCTAGGTAAGGTGGAATTCACCGAGAATCCAACACCTTAACCACGAGGTTTGGGATTTTACTCCTTATGCTTTCGCAGAGTGGGATTCACCGAGAATCCATCACCCAACCTCGACGATTGAAAAAACCCGTGTTCCTCGGTTTTTACCTAATTAGTTTCTAATTAATATCAAACAATTAATTAAAACTAATCGTGTGTTTTATACATGCCTAACTAATTCCTCGAATTAATTTCTACATGTATGCATATGGAGTGGAATTCATGATATGATGCATGTCATGGCAATTTTCGGTTCTACTCATACAATCTACACATGTATACTAGTGCGGAAAATAAACACCGAGATGGACCGTTGGCACTTCGTAACTAATCTACTCGAAAATAAATTAAAACCCTAATCTGCAGCTGTTAAGAATCTTCGACGATCGGAATATCAAACGAACTCGGATCGGGACGAAACTTTCCAGATATGATCTTCATTCTTCGGACTTGAAGATGGACGGTCGGATTGGAGCTTTGACTTGTCAATATTCCTCAGTGAGCCGCCCAACTTGCTGCTGAAACAGACTCTCACAGCAGCGCATCATATACTTCCCGAGATCGATCGGGGATGAAGATGAATCCCGATCGTCCTGAAAATTTTATCTCACGTCTAAAACTCCATGATTATCGATCTGACTGGTCGGATTTTAATTTGAACGGTCCAATTATTCCCAGAAAATCGAAGAAGTCACAGTTAGGGTTTCTGTGAATCCTGCGTTTTTCTGTTACAGCAGCCACTTCGCAGCAACGAACGGAAACCCAAACGGACTCTGATCGACACCAAAATTTGTGGGATTGTTCATCAACTTCCAATATTGATTCTGACCGGAGGGATCTTCGTTTTAACGGCTCAAACAACGGAAAAAACGAAAAGACTAAACAGCTAATGTACAGATCTATTTTCTGGAAATTAAAATTGCAATAATACATAAATTACATAATTTCCTATACTCATATGAACGAATTTTCATCGTTTATATGAGTTTACAATAGATCTAACGGAAAACGGTGCCAACCCCAATCCATCTCTTCAACCATAGCAATTTAAAAATTATTAATGCATAATAATAAGTAAAATATCACCTACTTGCAATTCCACTCTTTAAATCGTTTAATTACGATTATGATTTATATAAATCGTGGAACCTTGCTCGATACCACATGAAGGATGCAGGTTCTTAGATCTAAACGAATTAGATCTACGCGCAATGGATGGATCACGATTTATATATCAAAACACATAATTAAAGGACTTAAACTACTACAAGAGGGTTTAAGGTCACGTTACCAATAACGGGAAGAGAAGCCTTGATCTTCCGATGTGTTCTCCAAACGGCGGTTGGTGGACACCCTTCTTGACACTCGAACCTCTTCGATATGCAACACTCAAGAAAAACTTATAGTTTTCTTCTACAAAACCCAAGCAAGAAAACTAATTTTTCTCCCCTTTTCAAGTGATGGTCGAAATTTTCTTGTCCAATTTCCTTGGAATAACTCTCCTTTTATAGAAGAGTAAATCCTTGGCCTCCAAGTTTTAATTAATTAATTAAATAAATAATTAATTAAACAAAATAAAAATATATTTTCCTTAATGACTAATTGTGACATGTATTGACAATAGAAATCAAATAACAAGTCATCCAACCAATCATATAACAAGAATATTTTTATTTTCCACATCACAAAAATTAATTCTTGTGATAAATAAATACCTAGAGGCGCCACTTTTAGGGTATAAAAGCTCACATAAAATGTCTTTTATGTGTATAATATTATTTAGTCCAACTAAATAATATCCATGCATATCAATTAATTAGCCCAATTGTACCAATTAATTATTTACGAGGCCCAAATATCAAGATTATTTGTCCGAATTACGTGAAGCCACATCGGGGACCATGGACCTATAACCAGAAAGCTCCAATAATTAATTATTCATCGAACATAATAAGTACATTAATTATTAATTCCGGGATTACGCCACCATAAACCCGGCCAACTATACCGATTATGAGATGTATACTTATACTCAACCCATGTAGAGTGAATAAGCGTCCATTGATATAATCACTACATACGGATTAACCCTCCATAGATTGTCCATTCGAGTGGGAAGTCTCCGTGAACCCGACTCGTAATATCTAATCTTATTTACCATTAACCCCTAATGATCAATTAGTACACATATCGACTAGTAGCTAATTAGTCAAATGTGAACTCCGGGATCGATCACTTTCTTAGGGCTAACAAACAAGGGGATTTGTCTCTCTACTTCCCGAGGAAGGAATGGATTCCATGTCTGTGAAAATCGAACTACTCACTCAAATGCGGAGATAGTGCCAATGAGAAGTGGCTTGGAACACATATTAAAGTGAACCGTAACTAACACATCAAACACTACCCGGGACAAGCAGCACCCGTGATCACCTCAGGATTAAGGTTGATCCATATATGATCATCTAATGATTTAATAAGATTCCTCGATTACGGAATTATATCGAGAAATACAGATTAAATCGGTCCAGTCCTATATGAATACCATCATATATAAATGCCCCACGTAGGTACCTCTACCGACAGTCCGGATAAGACTATCACACCCTAAGGTGTTCTGGGCGCATTATTGGTGTTTTAATCAAGAGACCCTAAACTCTGATTAAGTTCACCACGGACTATGATTTAAGTATATCACCACTAACTCAATCCTCACGTGTAATCCATACACCTTGAGTTAAGTGGTTACATACTGAGATATACTTAGGGTTTGCAGCAGTGTATTACTTTACAAGCACAAAGCAAGAAATAAGGTGAGATAAATTCTGTCATTCATTATTAAAAACAATTACACAAATTGTCTTTCGGGCACTACACCTAACAACGGTGTGTTGCTAGACGCTATCCCGTGATCGTTAGGCATGAAGGGCATTTTAGTAAATTGCACTTTGTGTCTACGACCAACATATTCGGAAGCCTATCGGGTCACACACATATGAACTTCAAGTCGGATTAAAATGCGGTTATAGTTGATAACCAAATAAGGAAAGTTTATCTCTAGACTATAAAGATTATAGTGGTAAATTAATATGGTGGTATTTATTTATTATGAATAAATAAAATACAAGATATTAATTATATACAAATTATATTAATTAAAGAATATTCCGGAAGTCAATTCATTGACTATTGGGGCGCCACATTGGTGTGTATAAGATACACTTGGATTGTTCACTTTAATTAATTAAATTACCACAATATTAATATAAGATATTAATTGATTTTGGAAAAATAGATTTATGGTAATAAGATATAGTTAATTATAATTAAAGAGATAAATCAATCTAATTGATTTTCCTTATTTTATTGGAAAAATGTTTTTTCTCCTCCACACATCATAGGGGCGCCACCTCATCTATATAAAGGAAGTGGGTGTCAAACTCTTTTGTACATCACAATTGCAAGAGCTCATAGTTCTTGTGTAAAATAGAGAGCAACCTATAGTGAGTTTGTGAGGGAAGAAAAAGGCCGGTCTAGCAACCGGAGTTTTTCCGATAGCAATCCAAGGAGGATTCCGGCGAGGATTTCGTGTGGATCAACGATAGAGGCCGGATGCGTGGACGGCTTGCGCACTGTACTACTCTCCGTTGATGGTCAAAGCGACGATCTTATAGATCATTAAGGTATAACCGTCAAACTACTTAACGTGTTTATTGCATTAAACGAAGAACGATCTAGTAAAAGAAAATCAATTTTAAATTCCTCTGCGTTAAACTAGTGATTTCCTAACAGGAAACAGATGGGTGTATAAGGTCAAGTTAAGAACAGATGGATCTGTACTGAAGTACAAAGTTAGACTGGTAGCTAAGGGCTACAATCAGCACTATGGAGTTGACTATACTAAGACATTTCAGTCCAGTAGCTAAGTCTTCCACCATAAGAGTTATACTAACCCTAGCTGCATATCTGAATTGGCCAATAAACCAAATTGATACAAACAATGATTTTCTTAATGGGCCTCTACAGGAACCCGTGTACATGGAGCAGCCTGAGGGATTCTTAGATCCAGCAAGACCTCAATATGTTTGTAAAGTGAAGAAGGCTCTGTATGGCCTTAAACAAGCCCCTAGATCTTGGTTTGATGCTCTAAGATCTCAGATGTTGGGATGGGTTTTGTCCAGTCAGTATCAGAAAATTCCTTGTTTATGTTCAGACTGAAAGATCATGTTTTATTTATTCTGGTGTATGTTGATGACATATTGGTTACAGGAAACTCCTCCTTGCTGATTAAAAGGTTTAGCAAGTTACTAGATTCAATATTCTCCTTGAAGGATTTGGGGCAGGTCTCTCATTTTCTGGGAATGCAGGTTTCAAGAGATTCAACAGGGTTGTATTTAAATCAATCCCACTACAAAAAAACAGCAGTTTTGCGACGGCATTTTTGCGACGGAACTTATTTCCCGTCGCAAATTTACGTTTGCGACGGATATTTTAATGTTTGCGACGGGACACTTGGCGGGACCGATTTTTTCACTTGGCGGGCAATTTTGCGACGGAATTTTTATCATTTTGCGACGGACCATCGAATAAAAGTTTTATTAAATTATTTTATTATTCTAAATTTAGATAAACTTTGCGACGGACTTTAATAGCCGTCGCAAAACGGAGTTTTGCGACGGAATTTTTATTGTTTGCGACGGAATATTTAATAAATTTTTATAAATTATTTCATTATTCTCGTATGCACATGTTTTGCGACGGAATTAGTTTTTTTTGCGACGGACATTAGTTTCCGTCGCAAAATGGCGGATATCATCGCATTTCCTTTTCTTCCTCATTTCACTTCTTTATCTCCTCTTCTCTCCCGCCGCCCCACCCCCACCTCCTGCTGAAGCTCTTCCGGCAACGCCACCTCCTCCCACCACCGCCGCAGCCACCCACAGGTATGCTCTTCTTCTCCCCCTCCTCCCCTCTCCCCAGACCCGATTTCCCCCCCCCCCTCCCCCAGATATGTATGTGTATATTTTTTTATTTTGTTTTATATATATATATATATATGTATGTATGTATATGTATATATATATATTGTATATGTATGTATATATATTTTTATTTTTGCTTTTTTATATATATATATATATATGTATGTATATGTATATATATATTGTATATGTATATGTATGTATATTTTTATGTATGTATGTATATGTATATTTTATGTATGTATGTATATGTATATTTTTATGTATGTATTATATGTATATTTTTATGTATGTATGTATATGTATATGTATATGTATATATATATGGTATATGTATATTTTTTATTTCGTTTTTTATATTTTTTTATATAGTGTATCATATGTAGTATAGATTTATAGATATATATGTGATGCTATGTGATGTTTGCATATAAAAGAAACTGATTTAAGAAAAAAAAAACTAAGGATCTTATTGAATGTTGGTTGTGGTGATGCTATGTGATGTTTGCTCGGTTGGTGCTTGGTGATGGGTGGTTTGGGGTTTTGATTGTTTTGTGTTAGATTTTGGATGAAAGTTTATTTTTTTGATGAACTTTTTGACCTATGTTTATCTCACTTCTTACTATCAGAACGAACTCAAAATCAGTTGGTCTAAGAAGATAAAATGCTCATAATATTCTGAATTATAATCCCTTAAATTTTCAGCTCGTTTGGGCTTCAACCCGACATTCAAAAACACCACACAGCCTAATTAGCTCCCAGCCGGACAGTTTTGACTAAGCAGTTTGTGACCAACTTTTAACTATTATAAAGGCCTCAAACCAGAATGGTTTCTCAATGAAAAATGTACCCCTATATGCAATATATAACACATCAAAAATTCAGCTCATTCCAAGTAGTATAGGGTACTCAAAGTTCGACACAAAACCACATCGAAAGCTGTAAAACAGATTTTCAATATCGATCGTTTTTGTTTGACATGGTGTGTGATGTGTGATGGATGAAAATGAGATCTGAAATATGCGTTTTGTAGCTTGCATTCTGAGCTTTCCAACCATATAAAGAAAACGCAATTTGGTGTGCGGCTATACTTACCTAACTTTTTTTTGGCGGGTCCACTTACTTTGTTGCACTTTTTACAGTTCGAAGAAGGTGTTGTAGTTACTCATCGGCTTAGCAAACAAAGAAATTGCTTGAGGTCGGTGTAGTTAGAGGTGCTCTGCAAATCTCAATAGTTAGGGGATCTATTGCAAACCCCGTGAATTACGAGATCTCTGAGAAAATCTTGCTTTCCTTGCACATATTATTAATTAGTATAAACGCCTTTTTATTATAATTGCATTTAGATTAGTATAAACGTCATTTTTCGTGTCAAATAGATGTCGAGTAGAGGTAGAGGTAGAGGTAGAGGTAGACGCGGTAGGGGTAGTTCCTTGCACCTTGGATTGCCGGTTTTATAGTTATTTTTTTTATATTTTTTTATATAGTGTATCATATGTAGTATATATTTATAGATATATATGTGTTGTAATTATAAGTTAGGAAAATGCTTACTTATGTGTATTAGTTAGATAAGTTAGGAAAATGCTTAAGTATGTGCAAAGCCGGATGTTGGTTGAATTGGTTGAATTGGTTTGTTGAATGCTTAAGTATGTGCAAAGCCGGATGTTGGTTGAAAATGCTTAGTTTAGAAACCGGATGTTGGTTGAATTGGTTTGTTGAATTTGGATTGAAATGATGATAAGTATGTGGTTGAATTGGTTTGTTGAAAAGGGGTCTTTGTTTCTACCCGTTTGGAAAATGGTACTTGGGGTACTTTGTTATACGGCAAAGCCTCCGAATTATTTTGACGTCGAACCTTTGACCATGAATTAAAAATTTAGGTTAAAGTGTTGTTAGTTTCATAGTAAGTTGAGTAAAACTGAGTTTGCAAAAGTGTTGAGACAACCTTCAAAGACTATTGTTAGTCTCATATTTTGTATGATATGATGTGTAGGATTGAAAATGAAGAGAATAGAACGGAGTTGGATGTACGAGAGGTTGGATGCTAACAAGAAATTTAACCCGGTATTTGTGAATGGAGTGGAGGAATTCATAAAACATGCAAAGCGATTAGATTCGCTTCGGGCAAATAATGGAATGATGAAGTGTCCATGTAGTAAGTGTAAGAACACTAAATTTTCAATCGAACATGGCGTGAGATTACATTTAACTAAATATGGGTTTTGCGCAAACTACTATGATTGGGTGTGTCATGGTGAAGAGTTTCCCATTCCGATCAACGTTCGGCCAAGAACGGAATGTGAACCTTATCGGGACATGGTTAATGACGATTACGTGATAGGATTGATCACGAAGAGAAGAATTTCTTAACCAAGAGGAGAACAATGAGACACCAAACCCTGAAGTTGCATCGTTTTTGAAATCTTTGAAAAGCGCAGAGGACCCTGTATGTGATGGAAGTAGTGTCTCTCCGTCATGCAAGCGGCTTCTAGGTTGCTCACTTTGAAATGTGATCACAACCTCTCTCACAAATGCGTTGACGGGTTACGGTTTGATAGGAGATATTCTTCCGAAGAATAACTTAATGACCTCGAACTTCTATCAAACCAAAAAGTTGTTAAAGGCATTAGAGCTACCCGTGAGAAAATACACGTGTGTCCCGCGGGGTGTATGTTATTTTGGGAGGAGGACGCGAATCACGGACAAGTGTCGGAAGTGTGACCTTGATCGATATAAACCGAAAGCGAACGCAAGAGGTCAACGTGTGCCTAACAAAGTGATGACTTATTTCCGATTGGACTGAGACTCCAAAGGTTGTACGCCACGAAACATATAGGCAAGGAAATGAGGTGGCACGCGGAAAACCCAGGACAAGCGGTATAATGGCCCACCCAGTGACGCTGAAGCGCCCTATCGATCGGTGATACGGTGAGTAGTTGAAGAAGAAGAAGTCGGGCAACCGTCTCGAGGAAGTTTGAGAAAATCATGGCACGTTATGTATTCTAAATATTATATATACATTATATATATATCATGTAATTATTGTTACTAACAAATTTATATCATACTTTGCGGGACGTCTTCACCGAGGCGAAAGCCCGAGAGAGACGACATGACACTTCGTCGGCGAGTCGCGTCTTTATTCTGGCTTGCTTGGTGGTTACGACAAGAAGGAGAGTTTTTGGCATGGGGTCACCGCCTCCATGTACTACGACGAACAGCTTCTTTGCTGCTCGACACTCATCCGCCGAGACATACTCTCCGGCATAATCACCCGCCTCACCCGGAGATGGCGAGAGACGATGCAGACTCATGCGAGAAACCCAGCGAGGTTGGAGGAGCTAGAGAGAGAGCGAAGCGTCGGGATGACAGATCAGCCTTGAGATGGAGGCGTGGATTACCCAGCGGTTAGGCAAAGATCCTCCGGAGGATGCAACCGGCACGAGGCGGCGACTGAGAGATGACCATTCGATCATGGACCTGGAGGAGGTGGCGTGGGTTTAGGTAGTACACGGGTCCGACCGGGTGACATTGTTTTGATACATTTTTATTTATTTTGGCTTATCGTATCCCTTTGACGTATTTTTGACATTTCCCTTTGGCGTATTTTTGACATATCCCTTTGATATCGTATTCCCGTTTATATTGTTGTTGTTGATAGCCGGTAGCAATTGTAATGCTACCGGGGAAAATTAAGGCTGTTTTGCAGCGGTGGTTTGGCCGGCTGCTGCAAAACAGCCATAATTTTCTGTTTAATTTTATTTTTTGCGACGGAATATATCCGTCGCAATATGGTATTTGCGACGGAAAAGGCTCATTTTGCGACGGATATGAAAAGATCTAAAAATAAATAAATTATTTAATAAAAATAAGTTGCGACGGATTATACATTTTTTTGCGACGGATGATACATTTTTGCGACGCAATTTTACATGTTTGCGACGGAATATTTCCGTCGCTATTTGTTATTTGCGACGGACTATACATTTCTTTGCGACGGAAATTATAATTAAAAAATAAAATAAAATACGTTATTATCCGTCGCAAAAGCCGTCGCAAACAATTTGCGACGGAAAACCCGTCGCAAAACTGGGGTTTTGCGACTAAAAAATGCGACAAAGAAAATTCGTCGCAAATCCGTCGCAAACTAGGGTTTGCGACGGAATAACCCTTGTTTGCGACGGTAATCTTCCGTCGCAAAACTGCTGTTTTTTTGTAGTGTCCTACTATGCCTCACAGCTCCTCAAAAGATTAAACATGCAGCATCTAAAATATTGTCCAACCCCAATGGAGCCTCTTGCAAATCCTGGTATATACAGAAGTGCAATAGGTGCATTGCTGACATTGCTTATACTGTTAATGTGTTGAGTCAGTTCATGCAAGATCCTTATACAGGGCATTGGAAAGCTCTCAAAAGGCTGCTTAGGTTGTGCAAGGAACCCTAGCTCATGGCCTGCACTTTATTCCTAGCAACAAGCTAAGTCTACATGGTTTTACTGATGCAAACTGGGCAGTATGTCTAACAGATAGAAAGTCTACTGGAGGATATTGTGTGTATCTTGGGAACTCACTAATCACTTGGAGTTCCAAAAAGCAAACAGTGGTTGCAATATCTAGCTGTGAATCAGAGTATAGGGCTCTGTCAAATCTGGGAGCTAAAATTCAGTGGTTAAATCGGTTACTTAAGGAGATGCAGTTCACTCCTCCATATGTACCAGTCATGTGGTGTGATAACACATGAGCAACTAGCTTGGCTCAGAATCCGGTGTATCATGCTAGAACAAAGCACATTGAAGTGGATGTGCACTTCATCAGAAACATGGTTCTTTATAAGAAGATAAAAGTCTGCTATATTTCTTCAAATGAGCAAGTGGCTGATATATTTACCAAGCTTTTATCTATTTCCCTATTTTACTACTTCAAGAGCAAACTCAATGTGGTAAATTCACATGTTCGTTTGAGAGGGGATGAAAATGATAATAATATTAGTGGCTAAGTGTAAGATGGATAGAGTGTACATGTGGCACTATCTTATTGTACACACTAGATTTTGTTGTATAGGTGTGTGTGCCACATTATTATATATTGGATATGCTGCAGTGATGTAAGGTAACAAGAAATGTAATAAAAAATAGTTAAGCTACTAAGCTAAGCTACTGTTGGAGAACTCGGTAGAAGTTCTAGCCGCTTCCCCCTCGCTTTATGCATCTTTTAGAGAGAGGCGTCACCCACTCGAACGAACCTTACAATCAAGAGGTTCGCCACTTTCCGGTTCAGCTTCACTAATCTTGTATTCACTTATACGCCGGATGCACTTATGTCGCCTTCACTCAAACACTTGAAAAGGCAAGGGGAGCGATGGTAATGCTTCTGACCCAAGAAGAAAAAATCACTCGTAATAAGGCGATAAAAAATTATCGATTCCGCGCATCTATTTCGTCCATCCGTCTCAATAACAATTGGGGGTCTAGCTTGTTCTACGAAGATAGGCGAATGAAGATGCATACCAAAGCACCCAGGATAGGTAAGTTAGGACAGTTAACATCAACCCACCGGGCGGGGCGTGATGCTAATGAAGACAAGCCAAATAATGCAGCTAAGCGCCTCTACAAATCTTCTCCTCCAGCTATGGAGGATTACCTTTCATGTTAATTTCTTTTTCTGAACTAGAATGAACGATGATTTTGGGGAAATAATATATAAAATAAAGTTTATTTTTATTTTTATTGTTAAGCCGTGAAATGTTGATGCTGAGTGAATGACAAACACGTATTTTCCGTTTTATTTAACGTCAAATTCGAAAAAGGGTGTTTGTTGCAAATTATTACACAAGATAAGAGTAAAAGTGCTAAATTTAAAGATACGGGGCAAGTCCCAAAGTTGACCCAAAGATAGGGGTGTTTTGCGCTAATTAATTTTATAATCGATGGTTAAGATTTGGGCACATCATACATCTCTCCAATACGTGCATAAAAAAATTCCCTCTTGAAAAGGTTGATCTCAACCCAATTGTCCTACTGTCCGATTTTCGTGAATCATGTAAATTGAGTGTTATGTTTTAATGGTTTAGTTTATAAGGCGGTTAGCCCTTTTAAATCAAGCGATGACGACGGTCTAAGTAGTTAACCGGACCATTTATGAGTCATTTAGTGCTACCAGACCTGAGGTTTAAGTGGCGTTACGCTAGCCATCATAGGTGTATGCAAAGGGAATTTGGCAAAGGTTGTTGCTTCATCAAGGAAGCGATATATAAGAGGAAGGAAGAAATAAATGATGAACGGGGGCGAGGGGGCCCTTACGGTTAGGGTTTAACCGTTTAATAAATGATGAAGGGCAAAACAGGCCTTCTCGGAAGTCTTCTTAAATGTTAAGCGGTTTTTCTTGTCTTGACCCAAACACGTGTTCGTTGACGTAGGAATTCCGACTTTTTTTAGGACAAATGAAGTATTATGTAAGGATGCATGTGTTAACAATTGTATTAAAGGTTTTTTTGTACGGAGTGATTAAGGGTATAATTTTTATTCTAAGTGAGTTAGTTTTTAAAAATATTTATTTTTATTTGACTGAAATAAAACATTTTTTAAAGCAACATTAATTGTCATGTTTTATCATTTGCCCTTATTTACTACTTCATCTCTCTCATCATAAAGTTTCTTAGAATTTCACGTTGATTAAGAAAGGAAAAAGATGTCGTTAATCATTACGATAAAAGTTTAAAATGTCATTTGATTTTCATTATTGTAAAATAATATAAAGTTGTTGAATTGATGATAGATTAAGGGTTATAGAAAAAAAAATGTAATAAAAGTCCTTTTGAAAAAAAACCATTAATATTCCAAAATGACTTATATAAGTGCTTTTGTAATCATTTTATTGTCAAATTCAAAGCATTAATTCACTTACTCGTGTAATTTTGACAACAAGTTGAAAGTTGTTCTTAATATCTTATGGGGTTTTGTTTTAATCATAATTGATGTATACTTTAGACCCTTAACATATTGGGAATTTTCAAATGCTTCCAATCTATGCAAGGAATCAACACATATTTTGTGGATTTCGGCCTCCAACAATTTATGATCCTTAATCTGAAATTATTGAGCATTGAAAATGTGTGTAAGTATATTATGGCTAGAATGGTTCTCCATTAATGACGCATGAAGGGTTCTATGGAGCTTGAATGTGAATGGTCAGGTTTTTGTAGATTCGGCCTACAATGTGAAGAAGCAGCGTAATCATTCGTTGAATCAGCTTGGTTGAAAACTTGAAGTTGGCTTGGGCTTTGAAGGGTCCGATTAGGTATCATCTACTCCTTTGGCAATTTCTTCAAATGTAGGGCTTCAGGGGATGATATTTGCCCAGTGTGCAGTGACAAGTCCAAAAAACGTTTCAGTGGATGCACGAATTATGTTTGAAAGTAAAACAATGAGTTCATAATTTTTTTAATGTAATATATTCCGTCCCAGAATATAAGTCATTCTACATTGCTAATTAAGCATTTATTACTTTTTTTTTTATCTATCTTCCTTCTAATTTTTTTTTGAATAATATCTTCCTTCTAATTTATTAACAATCAAATTAATTTTCAATACTTTATAATCATTTCATTAATGATAATCAAATAATATTTTAGGAATATCTTATTAAAATTTATAACATTCAATCACTTTCTTAAAATGCATGAAAACACTCTAAATGATTTATATTTTAAGACAGATAGAGTATGTTGTTTTCTTTCATTTCAGTACATGTACATCCGCCTCTGCTTGTGGATTTTGGCATGAGCAAGACCCTTCGGTTTGTGTAGGATTAAACTTGTCTTATTTCTTGGCCGAGGGCATTGGGGCAGCTCTAGAAGTATTATTTATAGGGCATTGTGTTATCAATGTGGACTTGGCGCAATGCGGTTATGCATCAATGCTTCGTATACTTCCGTTTTTGTTCATTTTTGTAGACTTTTTTTTTATTGGAATTCAGTTTGTAGGCAATTCTTAAATTATTTTATAAACCGGTAGCCGAATCTAGATGTTTTTTTACTGTCTACGATGGGGCAGTGAATTTATGATTTTATTTTTTTTTATAGCCGAATTTATGAATTTTTTTTTGTTGTTTTTATTATGCTTTACTTGTTCTTCTAACCCTTGCACTAGTCGTAATCATTACATATTGTTATACTCCTTTCCTCTTTTTTTTTCTTTTTTATCGCAAAATATAAGTTATCTCAAGATATCAATAAAATATTTATTATTTTTTTATGCTAGTATAACATAATTTATTATTATTCAATCTTTTTTCATGATTAATGATAATCAAATAATATGATAGATTTCCTTTTAACATGATGATACTATAGATTTTTTCCTTTTAAAGTCTCTCAATCTTTTCCTGTGCTACATTCAAAACCCTTTTTTGAGGTATTATTAACAACCTTAATCACATAATATCCCAACTAAATTTGTAGTTAATGGCGGACGAAGCGAAAGCCAAAGGCAACGCAGCCTTCGCCGCCGGCAACTACGAAGAAGCCATCCGCCACTTCACAGAAGCCATAAATCTCTCCCTACTAACCACGTCCTTTACTCCAATCGATCCGCTTCTTATGCTTCTCTTAGTAGATTTTCAGATTCCTTATCCGATGCTCAGAAAACCGTTGAGCTTAAACCTGATTGGCCCAAAGGATATTCACGTCTCGGGGCAGCTTACTTAGGTCTTCGCCGTTATGAAGACGCGGTATCTTCTTACGAGAAGGGACTTGATATTGACCCGAATAACGAGGCTTTGAAATCGGGTCTTGCTGATGCCGAATCCGCTTTGGTTAGATCTCGACCCGCCTCACAGGCTGGTAACCCGTTTGGGGATGTCTTTTCCGGGCCGGAGATGTGGACTAAGTTGACTGCTGATCCTTCTACTAGGGTTTTGCTACAACAGAAGGATTTTGTGAGGATTATGCAAGAGATTCAAAAGAATCCGAGTAGTATCAATATGTATATGCAGGATCAGAGAGTGATGCAGGCGTTAGGGGTTTTGCTGGGTTTTAAATTCAATGACAGAGGGGCGCCGGAGGATGATTCCGAGGTGCAGGAACCAAGTCCGGAGAAGCACGAGGCGGAGGAGAAGCCGGTAGAAAAAGAGAGAGAGTCGGTCCAGTCGGAACCGGAGGCAGTGGAGGTTCCAGATGAGGAGAAGGAGCGTAAAGAGAAGAAATTGCAAGCACAGAAAGAGAAAGAGGCTGGGAATGTTGCTTACAAGAAGAAAGATTTTGATACTGCCATTAATCATTATACTAAGGCACTTGAGCTGGATGATGAAGATATCTCTTTTCTTACTAATCGAGCTGCGGTATACCTGGAGATTGGGAAGGTATTCATCTATGCTTCTTGTGTTTTTTTTACTTTTTTGAATTTGGGTTATCCTTCTTAGTGCAAGTCATGGCTTTTTTATTTTATTTTATTTTTTTAAATTAAATCGGGTGTTGCTTCTTTTATCAATAAACTGAATTCATGTTTAATTTGTCCGGTATTGAAACATTATCACAACAATTTTTTGATATACTTTGCCGTGCGTTGCTATGCTCAGCTTTGCTTGCTATGTTTTGCTATACTTTGTGACAACCCTGCGATACCCTGCAATGTATTGTTATGCTTGTGACATTCCGCATTCGTTGCGACACTTCGTAGCAGAGCTTGGTATAAAAACAAGTCCATAAAGTCAGAATCTTTGATTGTTTTGTTCAGTACCGACAACGCAATAAGTGATTCTGCATGTTTAGTTTTTCTTGCTACATGAAAGTGACATATGAATGTGAAAGATTTAAGTGGTGTAGGTGTAAGGAGTTAATTACGTATGTCAATCTTCTTTCCTTTTTCTGCCTGTTCTTCAGGGTGTTCATATGGTATTAAATTGACTTTATAATGCTAATGATATACTTTTGTTTTGTTGGTAGACAGGGTTAAAGTTGGAAGCAGGAGGGGTTCTTTTCTTGCCCGGCTTTAGTAAAAAAAAGAGAATAGTTTTGCATTTATTGATTGAGCTGTGCATGTATTTTTGAATAATGGGACTTTCCTCAAGGTTATGTATATGCATATGATTGTGATATTACTTTTCTTTGCAGTATGACGAGTGCATTAAAGATAGTGAAAAAGCTGTTGAAAGAGGGAGAGAACTTCGATCAGACTATAAAATGATTGCGAGGGCCTTGACAAGAAAAGGAACTGCCTTGATGAAGTTGGCTAAATGCTCAAAAGATTATGACACTGCTATAGAGGCTTTCCAGAAAGCTTTAACAGAACACCGCAATCCTGATACACTTAAAAAGCTCAATGACGCTGAAAAGGCGAAAAAAGAACTAGAACAACAGGAGTATTTTGATCCACAAATAGCTGATGAAGAACGTGAGAAAGGTATTCATGTGCTTTTTTCTCCAGTTATTTCTGTCCCTGATATAAATGATTATGCTTCTACTGCCTCACATTTTATCATAAAAATTTGAAGGAAACCAATTTTTCAAAGAGCAGAAGTACCCGGAGGCTATCAAGCATTATACAGAATCCCTGAAAAGAAATCCTAAAGACCCAAAGGTATCAAATTTGGTGCCTAATTTGCACGTGTCGAATGGTTGAGGGTGTCTCTTATATATCTTGTTTATCCGATTTCAGGCTTATAGCAATAGAGCTGCTTGCTACACAAAACTTGGGGCTTTGCCTGAAGGGCTTAAAGATGCTGAAAAGTGCATTGAGCTTGACCCGACATTTGTCAAAGGTTACACAAGGAAGGGTGCTATCCAGTTCTTCATGAAAGAATACGATAAAGCCATTGAAACATACCAAGAGGGGTTGAAGCACGATGCTAATAATCACGAACTGCTTGATGGCATAAAGAGGTAATTAATATCTCCTTCACTATTTTGCCTTTACTGATAAAGACAGCATCTTGAAATGACGAAGACTAAAAATCTCTTTGAATAGATGCGTGCAACAGGTAAACAAGGCTGGTCGTGGTGATCTAACCCCTGATGAACTTAAGGAGAGACAGGTTTGCTGATTTGCATTAACTGTTATATTCCCATTTGATTAAAAGAAACATTGATTTTTCAAATACAATGTGACGTGATGTGATTTTGGTTTTTGCAGGCAAAGGGAATGCAAGACCCCGATGTCCAGAATATTCTCACTGATCCAGTGATGCAACAGGTATTTGCCAATCGGTTAATGTCACAACCCATTTGGAAATACAAGTGTCACAATATGACGTGACAGACGATATAGCGTCACATTAGCTGCCACGTCATGTTGTAGCACACGTGTCAATCGGGTTGTGGCATATCTTTGCCAATAGCTTTCTTCTATGTATGTATAATTGTGTATGCAAATGATTATGTAGGTGCTAAGTGACTTACAGGAGGACCCTAGTGCAGCACAACGTCACATGAAGAATCCTCTTATCATGAATAAGATTCAGAAGCTCATTAATGCAGGGATTATCCAAGTCAAATAGGCAGGAGGTTGAAAAAGAGCAATAGTTTGATTTTCATATTTTGCTGATTTTTTTTGAATTGTTTCTTAATTTGTACACTTGTCTCCAATACTTGATATTGCGTTCTTCATATCCAAAACTGGCCTCGAGTAAATTGCGTTTTTTGAATTGTTTCCTAATTTCCCTTTGTTTTTGTCAGGCTATTAGTAATCAATCTTGCTATAACCCCTGATAAGGGCCGAACAAAATAACCAGTAAAACAATCCAAACCGTAAATCGATTCAAACCAATCCGAATAAACAAACCAAATGAATTGGAACCAAACCTAATTGCATTGGGTTGGTTTCGAATATTTTTAATTATACACGATCCAATCCGAATAAACCAAACCAAAAACATACCAAATGAATTGGTTTGGTTTGGAACCAAATCTAATTGCATTTGGTTGGTTTCAGATATTTTTAAGGGAGAATTTGGCTATATAAAGCTTTTTTCAACAAAATTCTTGCATTTGTGTTTTTTCCGTTTTTGACCGCGATTTTCCATTTTTTTCACAAATGCGCACGATCTTAAGGTCCTCAAAATCCTATAGGGTTCCCCTTCCCAATTAGGGTTTAGTTTGGTTCAAAAACACCTAAAACGCGAAGATTTAGATGCCTAAAAAGACTGCTTACACCATTTCTGAAAAAAAGACTATATCCCCAAGATTTCACACAAACACCCTTTTAACCTTAAGCCCCTATTTTTAATTATACACAATCTAATCCAAACCAAACCAAAATTTTTATACATTAATTATAAATATTATTACGCAACCGACCCAATATAACCCAATTTTTTTTTGATGATTTTGCCATGTTGTTTTGTTTGGAAGATACTCATGGTGTTTTGATCATTTGGTTGTGTCAACATTCAGCCTTTTGCTTTTTTGGTGTAAATATGTAAATCAATAAATGTATGTATCTAAGTATGCAACTATTGAGGATTGATTGTAGTTGAATTATATTGTAACGTGTTATTACTTGTTAGTTGTTTTAAGTTTTTCTTTTGTCATTTTGGTTTGTAATTTATTTTTGTGTGGATGTAGCTATTTAGAATACATTTAAAAAATGTTGGTTTTGTTATTTTTTTCTTCTAAAGATTAGGCTTGTTAAACTAAAACCAACTCAATCCAAACCGAAACAAATTCGAACCAAATCATTGGGGTTGACTTTGTTTTGGTTTGGTTTGGGGAACGAATTATGACGCCCCAAACCGACCCGAGTCTTTCAAAACCAATCCAGACTCATCCATACCAACTCAAGCTCAGCCCTACCTGATATTGCAAGTATATTGGATAATATTAAGAGACTTGTCTTATGCTTTGATATTTGTAAAGTCAATATTGATGCACCTTGAGAAGGGAGGGGCAGTGCCCCTACCGAGCGGAAATCGAAAATATAAAAATATAATTAATGTCTCGACTAATCTTCGAATTTGTTTCACTACTCTTACTCAAAAAAAATTTTCCCCTCCTGCATCTGTCGCTGAGCTTATCACTTGAAGGCCTTATGTATGAAGTGTTATTTGTCCCATGATTTTCTGCTATTGTTGAGGAAGGAAAGAACTTGTAGGAATTCTAAAAAATCATCTCCATTATTAACATCTACCCCCCATTAATAAACACTAAAATCTTAATTAATGGCCGACAAAGCCTAGGCCAAAGCCCAAAGGCAACGCAATCTTTGCCGTCTCCTACAACCGAATAGCCATCCGCCGCTTCACATAAGCCATAAATCTTACAAACCGAGATACACGAAGATATCTCATTTCTTACTCACCGAGCCATGGGCGGCTCTACTTCAAGGGTTGGGGTGTATCCGACCCTCTAAAATAAAAATATCATGTGATACGAAAAAAAAAATTGATAAATTTCTGACCCATGGCAAAATTCCTGCAGCCGCTCTTGCATCGAGCTGCGGTCTACTGAATATTCAATTAATAAATTGAGATCCAAATCATTTTAATCTGCTGACAAAATATCTGTAATATATAGAATCTCTACTTAAGTGTGTAAAGTACATGATCTTTCGATTCTGCACCAATTCTATTACGGTTTATTTGAAGAGTTTTTAACATAATCAAAATTTCTATTTCTATAATATGAACCAAAATTGAACAGAAAATAATTAAAATCGAACCAAACTAAATGAATTCAACTTTTCTTTTTTTATAAAGGGATCTATTACGGTATTACGAGTTATGGAAACTATTATGGAGAATAGTAATTAAGTTGTGGAAAATATTGATACTAGTGTATTAAATTACTAAGGGTAGTTTGAGTATTTTTGATAGTGGTAGAAGCCCCGAATGTGGCTATAAATATTGTACTCATTGATTTATGATGATATGCGAAATCTATTGATCGAAACTTTTCATGATAGCAGAGCCTTAATTTCCTCTGCCATGGCCTTACGCCACCCCTCATGTTTGATAGTCTCCTTAAAAGATTTAGGAGGATTACCCACTGTAATGGCTGCAAGGTAGTTGAGATGTTTATCAGAAAACATATCATAATTAATATAATGCATAAGAGGATAAGGATACGGAGTACCTGAGGAAACTGATGGAGCGGAAGAGCGTGGAGGAGGACTCATCTGATCAATCAACGTATGCGTCACAAAATCTTGAAAGCGCGAATTCGGAATCTTCTGTCACCTACCCCTACCTAACTCTTCGGTACCTCCACCTGGATGTCGAGGTTGTGGTGAAGGCACTGTATTTTCCCCAGTATCATCTGTTTCAATTGTCGCGTTTGTCCTCCCCCCGCCAATCAGAGGATCCGGCAAGGGTGAAATCCCGGTAGGAGAGGGATCGAACCCTTGATCAACTATGCCAACATCGTCAAACAAAGGGTAAGGGACGACATAGGATTCACTATCGGTTGGTTGGGAAAACGGGAACATGTTCGAAAAATTTAACATCCTTAGAAACAAAAATCTCCTATGTATCTAGGTCGTACAAAGTCCACCCCTTCTTCGCGAAAGGGTAACCAAGGAAAACACACTTACGACTCCGGCTAGCAAATTTATGTGTGTGGCGGTGGTCGTGGGCATAACATAAACATCCTAAAATTCGAAGCATCGAGAGATCCAGTTCTTTGCCAAAAAGAGACTCATAACGGGTTTTATAATTCAAGACACTAGACGGCGTTCGGTTAATGATAAAAGCAGCAGCCATAACACACTCCCCCCAGAACTTAAGTGGCAAATGTCCATCAAAACGTAGTGCACGTGCAACATTAAGTATGTGTTGATGTTTCCGTTCTACCCTGCGGTTCTGTTGAGGAGTACCAACACAAGACGTTTCAAAGATGATACCTTCTTTACGAAAATAATGAAGTAAAGGTCGAAATTATGTCCCATTGTCGCTACGAACCCGTTTAATTGTAACCTCGAACTGACGAGAAATTAAAGCAACAAAATCCATGAAAGCAAATTCGACCTCCATTTTATTCAATAATAAATAAATTTAAACCGAATGGCAATAGTCATGAACAATAGTAAAAAAAAATACGAAGCACCACACGTCGAGGGTACACTATATGGTCCCTATAAATCACAATGTATTAACTCAAAAATATGACTAGCTTTATTCTCACTAAAGGAAAAAGGTTCACGGTGTTGCTTTGCGCGAAAGTAAATATCACACCATCTTTATTTAAAGGGTTGGAAATATAAATATTAGGCACCTTTCGAAGAACCTTTTCAGATGGGTGTCCCAAACGCCGGTGCCACAAATCCCCAATCTATCCACCATCAACCGCCAGAACCCGAACCTCTGGTACTCCTAAAAACAGAAAAAGTCCATCCACACGCTCACCCAATCCAATCAGTGTCCTCGTCACTCGGTCCTGCATAATACATAAACGATCAGTGATCTGCATAACACAACGATGTTCATCCAAGAATTGAGAGGACGAAAGCACGTTACAAGTTAATTTCGGTACATATAAAACATTAATAAGCCGTAAATTTTCCTACAAGATAACAGTTTCAATATGAGTTGCAAAAGACGAGGTCCCATCCGGCAAGCCAATGGGACATTGAACAATTTCCCGAGGATCAACGAGCAACTCAAAAAATCCTGTCACATGGTGAGTTGCTTCTGTGTCAATAATGTTAGGTGTAATGTCCGAAAGATAATTTTGTAATTGTTTTATTTAATAAATGAAATGATATTATTATTCATATTTATTATTCTCATATTCACCGATGTGACAATAGTATTTACACTACTAAAACCCTAAAGTATATCGTTTATGTAATCACTTAACTCGATTGTATGGGATATACACGGGAGGATTGAGTTAGTGAAGATGTACTTAAAATACAATTAGCCCGTAGTGAAGTTAATCGAGAGTATCGGGTCTCTCCTTTAACGTGCTATTAATGCACCCGAACACAATAATAGTGTGATTGTCTTATCCGGACTTTCGGTTAAGAGAACTCAGTGGGCATTTATATATGATAGATATATCGTATATGAAATTTGGACCGATTTGATTAGAATTCATGATATAATTCCGTAATCGAGAAGTCTTATCGAATCAATCGATGATCATATTTATGGATATATCTTAATCTCGAGGTGATCACGACCAAGCGCTTGAATCATTATGAGGTTTGACTTGACGGTTAAGGATTACGAGTCTGCGTGATCCGAATTACCCCATCTTGGCATTGTCTTTGGATTGAGTGAGTAGTCCGTGTTATCACAGATACGGAATCCATTCCTTCCATTTATGGAAGTAGATAAACAGATTCCCTTATTTGTTAATCACTAAACCGATCGATCAAATGCGAGTTCATATTACATCGTTAATCGATTAGCTACCAGTGAGTTGTATGAATTAATTGATCACTAGGGGTTAATGGTAAATAAGGATAAGAGGTTATAAAAAGGGTTAACGGTAACTTCCCGATTTAGAATGAACAGCCTATGGAGGATTAATCCATATGTAATGATTATATCAATGGACGCTTATTATCATTCTCGCGAGGAGATAAATATAATCTCATAATCGAATGAGTGCAGTCACGGGATTATGGTGGCATATTCCTGTGATTGATTTATCGAATATAATTATTCTGTTCGTAAGATAATTATTTATTTGATTTATCGGATTCGCTGATTATTAGTCCATGGTCCCCGACGTGCCTCCAATATAGCATAGCTATTCTCGGACGTCGAATCCTAATAACAGTAATTTAGTTCTTATTAGAATTTAATTAAAACGATATGTGAATTAATTGTTTAGTGGATTATTAAATTAGTTGGGCTAAATAATTAAATATTTGAAAAAGACATTTTTCATAATCTTGGCCCAATAAAGTGTATCATAGTCGAAATTATTGTGACTAGGTCACAAGGGATAAATTTTGGCCACAAGAGTGTCTTAGGGAACAAGAGATTAGTTTTCTTGTGGATTAATAAGACATGTGCACAAAATATTTATTGGATAAATATTTTATGGTAAAAATAAAGATAATTATTATTCTAGATTTGTTCTAGAATATTCTAGAATTATCTTTTATTTATTGGATTTATTTATTTGCAAAATAAAATCCTTGGAGGACAAGAAAAACTCTTCTATATAAAGAGGCTTTTCCCAACTCATACATACACACAAATTTCGACTTTCATCTCTTAGAGAGAGGAAGGAAAATTTTCGGCCAAGGGGTGAGAGGGAAAATCTTGGAGGTTTTTCCGGGTAGCATATCGGGAGGATTCGAGACGAGGATTTCCTCCCACCGGGAGTTGCTCGGATCACACATGCGGAAGATCGTGGTGCTCTTCACATCATCTTTTGTTCTTCCTATTGTGCGGTTCTTCTACTTGGATTTTGAGATCCAAGAGGTATATTAATTCTACAACCTCCTTGTAGAGTAGATCTAGTTATTTTATTATGTATAAATTATATATCTAGATCCTTAAATCGCTTCCGTTGCGGATGATATTACTAACAAATAATCCATCCGAGCTACCTATCAAGCGATCCCGTGGTTTTGAAAGGCTTAAAAGGTCCAAGATTCCATGCCATTGGTTTGGCGTAATATTGACCAACCCGGATTGGTCTAACTTGCTTGTCTGAGCCGAAGTGGTGGGCTGAGTCGAGCCCACTGAACCACCTACTGCAATTCTGGTCACCGACGGGTGTGAGGGGCTAAAACTTGCTCCTCTTCCCCGTCCATCTCCACCGCCGGTCATTACCATAATTGTCGTTGTGTCACAAAAATAACACCAGTTTGGTCACATGACGATTCAAGGAAACTGAACCGTCCAAAAAAAATTCCACCGTTCAGATTGTAAAAGAGAAAGATAAGAATTATCCCTCCAAATTTCATCACGACCGGAGTCCGTTTCGATGATCGTTGCCGGAAAAACTCTGCAGAAACAACACACAACAGTTCGGTCTTCGGACGATTATGAGAAATTGAACCGTCAAAACTAAAATTCCACCGTTTGGATTGTAAAATAAGGTGAAACAAACAATATCTCAAAATTTCATCACAATCGGAATCCGTTTCGATTCCGATCGTCCCCGGAAAGGTTCTGCAAAACAGAAAAATATCCAACGAATTTAGATCGTTCATGGGACGATTATGAGAAATTGAACCGTCCAAAGAAACATTCCACCGTTCAGATTGTAGGAGAAGGTGAAACGAACAATCTCTCAAAATTTCATCACGATCGGAATATGTTTTGATTACCGATCGTCACCGGAAAGGATCTGCAAAACAGAAAACTAAGCTGCAATTTTTTTTTTCTTTGAACCTGGCTTTGACATTATTCATGAAACGGGCTTACTAGGGAGCAAGCCGGTGATTTCCCGATTGAGCAGAATCACAAGTTGGCCCTTGCATCTGGCGAGTTGTTGCGTGATCCGGGCCCTTATCGTCGGTTGATTGGAGGCCTTATATATCTCAGATTTACCCGACCTGATTTGGCGTATTCTCTTCATGTGTTGTCTCAATTTATGCAAGCACCTCGGGTTGATCATTGGGAGGCGGCCTTGTGCTTGGTTCGTTATTTAAAGAAACATCCCGGACAAGATATTTTGCTCCGGTCTGACAGTTTTCTTACGCTTGAAGGTTGGTGCGATTCTGATTGGGCGAGTTGCCCTCTTACCCGACGTTCGTTGAGTGGTTGGTTTGTTTTCTTTGGTCTTTTGCCTATATTCTAGAAATCCAAGAAACAAACCACGGTTTCTCGGTCCTCGGCCGAAGCGGAATATTGATCTATGGTGTCGATTACGTGTGAATTGAAGTGGTTGAAACAATTACTAGCTGAGCTCGGGGTTCAGCACCCCCCTGGGATACGCCTCTTTTGTGATAGCTAATCGGCGCTTTATATCGCATAGAATCCGGTCTTTCACGAACGCACGAAGCATATCGAGGCGGACTGTCACTTTGTGCGTGATGCTATCACGGATGAAATGATTCTTCCTACGTACGTTCCTACGAAGCATCAGTTGCCAGATATCTTTACGAAGGCACCGGGTCGGCAACAGTTCGAGTTTTTGTTGTGAAAGTTAGGTGTTCGCGATCTTCACGCTCCCACTTGAGGGTGGTATTACGAGTTATGGAAACTATATTATGAGTTATGAAAACTATTATGTAGAATACTAAGTTATGGAAAATATTGATACTAGTGTATTAAATTACTAAGGGAAGTTTGAGTATTTTTGATAGTGATAGAAGACCTGAATGTGGCTATAAATATTGTACTCCTTGATTTATGATGATATGTGAAATATATTGATTGAAACTTTTCAGGATCTTTTTATTGACTTGCCTTCAAATAGGCTATCTACAACTTCAAATTAAAAGCGTTTTTTCAATAGAAAATCTACGGACTAATATAAACACCAAGCTAGGCGGAGATTTATAGTTCGTTCCACAACTTTGGCAACAAAAACAAACGACTGCGGCTTGTCCTCCTCATGTCCATGAGTGTGCTTGTTTCTTCCCTCCACGTATACATCCACTTCGGTGTCCCAAAGAGATTTTTCCCATTCATATTCAAATTAAGTCGTACTCAATCCACCACTGAGGCAGCCCCAAAGGATTCCCCTTGCTCCTCACGAGATACGCAATGGTTCCAAACTTCCTTAGCCCAATCGCTCCTCAGCCCCAAATGAATTCAATTTGAATTGATTTAAAATAAACGTACCCGTGCACAACAAACACAACCTTAAATATACAAAAAGGTTTTTATAAATACATAAATAAATACAAAAAGGTATTTATCCAAACCAAAAAAAAAAAAGGTGCGAGTGTTTAGTGACAAACAAATGTACAATAAATACAAAAGGATATTTACCCCTAAAAAAATACTAATTCTCCTACTTAACTGTTACAGTTGAAAAAATATAACACTAAACATATCCCTATCATACATTTAATATTTATATACTTTTTTCATATTTTAAATTTGTATACTCTTTTCATATTCAAAACAACATATATTATGAAATAGAGATATATATATACATCAATATTTAAAATATAAATATCAATTGTCTTATTAATCTAAACCGTTAAAATTGGATAATTTTTATGAGACATGAGGTAGTAGTAATTCATAGAGGAGAGTCCACTAATAGAAAGAAAAACACCTGGGGGGTTTCAAACATCAGCATTAGGCACAGGTGTCACTCCCCAATTTTGCATGTCGAAACACCCACCGCGTCATAGGTGGCTACAAAACCCCAGAAATGATGGTTTTCCCCCATTTACACTTGAATCATCCCCATCGCCATCGGTTTTTTCTTTCCTTCACCTCTCTGCTAGCTCTTCTTTGACCTGGGCTGATCAGTTCATTTCTAGGTGGCCGGCCGGTTCAGTAATCAGTACCGGAAAATGGTTGGTTTTGGCTCGTTATGCTTTGTGCTGATGCTGCTTCTAGTGGTGGTGTTGCTGCCTTTTGAAGCTACTGAAAGCAGAACAACTACTGGTTTGAGGAGCTACAGCAGCTGGGAGCCGTTGATCCGGTCGCCGGTGGAAGATGAAGATGCTGTATTCAGTGATTTGGAAGAAGAAAACAAAGGCACTACCTGGGCTCTTCTTGTTGCTGGCTCTAAGGGTTTTGATAATTACCGTCATCAGGTTTTTTATTTTATATTTTATTGTTGCTACATGCTGTGTTGTATTTTATTTTATGTTTTTATCTAATTAATGGTTTTTTTTTTAAAAGATAAACTGAAGCCGTTTGATCAAACGTACATAATGTTTCTACCAGTTCAAAAGCTATGTGTATCATCTTCATCAGACAAAAAAAAAATAAAAAAAACCACCATGCAGGGCGCCCCTGTGAAGAAGAAGCCAGTACCTTGTTCCTGAAATCAAATAATTTAAAGTCATGAAATTTTGGACCTAATATTATATATATATCTTGTTTTTATATGAATAATGAATACATTACCTTAATTGTTACAAGACTCAAGATACTAGATATGAGACTTTGGTTTTAAATTTTATGTTTCTGATAATAATTTTTTTGTTTTTAAACTGTGACCAGGAAACAAATAAGTAGGTGCTTTTTTTTCTTCCAAACTCATTACTATCACACATGCTTTTTTGTTTTATTTTTTTATATATATTTTGGTTTTTTTTTTTTTTTTCAGAAAAGCGAGCGCTATAACTTTTTTTGGCGCAAATTTAAATTCTGGGACGACTCCACACAATGTCATCAATATTCACTCAATTGGATTAAATAGTCGGTTTTTTTCTGATAAATAGTGGACCAAAATAAAATTTATGAATAATAAAAGATGAGAAGCGGGAAAAAAAACATTAACATATGTCGATCGCTATGCTTATTAGATGAGTTGATTAATGATATACATGACAACAATGATTTTGAAATGACACAACTGTGAAATGACACAACAAATGATCCTGCACTATCGATCATGTTAAATTTACATCATGATTAATTTAGACTCATCACTCGTTATAATCAACAGTGAAAATCATCGTTGTGTCACTCGTTGTGGCACAACCGTTTTGCCCGTATAATTCTTCTTATTAGATTTATTTTTTGTCGGAAAGCTACGACTGTACTCATTTGGTCTTTCTTATAGGTCTAGAACACACAGCCACCGACTCAAATTTGGTCAAAATGATCACCATTTTCATAGTCTTCTTTTTTTTGGAATAATTTTCTTAGTCTTATTCAATTAGATTAAGAATAGCGTGATGCGTGAAATAATGTTTTTCTTCTAGTAAATGATGTGGTGGTTACGTAAACATGGTATGGTCGGAGTAAGAATAGTGTGATGTGTGAAAAGATCCGGCTTTTCTAGAAAATGTTGCATTTACTGTAATAAATTTTTTTTTTATTAAAATGATGATCTTTTAACGAACATCACCGTTTTTTTTTCCTCGGCTCGGCTTATTGGGTTTTGATGTATGTTTGTTGTAACACAGTCGGACGTGTGTCATGCATATCAAATACTGAAAAGAGGAGGCTTGAAAGATGAGAACATAGTTGTGTTCATGTACGACGACATCGCAAACAACCCGTTGAATCCAAGACCTGGCATCATTATAAACCGTCCTGAGGGTGACGATGTTTATGCCGGTGTGCCTAAGGTAAACCACCAAGTGTAGTGTCCTCCCTTTCCTTTTGATACTTGATTTTGTAATTGATCGAGTCGATTCAATGTACCTCAATTTCTAAGATATATATAGTTGAGAGGTTTAATTGAATAAATGTCCACATATATATGTTAGGATTACACAGGTGAGCAAGTAACTGCTGAAAATGTGTTTGCTGTGTTGCTTGGTGACAAAAGTTCTGTCAAAGGAGGAACCGGAAAAGTCGTCAATAGCACTAGTAATGACAGAATCTTTATCTATTATACCGACCATGGAGGTCCCGGTGTTCTCGGTGAGTCTATAAATAAAATGCTTCCTTTAGCATTATCTCTTTATGTTTTTGAGGTGTAGGTTACATATCAGCCAGCAAATTTTCTTGCCAATTATATATGTGGGAAGATACATAAATATATTCAGTTGTTTTCGTGTGTCAGGGATTCCAAGTGGTCCATTCCTTTATGGTAAGGATCTTGTTGAGGTCTTGAAAAAGAAACACGCGTCTAAGTCCTATAACGAAATGGTGCGTGTCCTACTCTTATTGTTTTTCTTCAAGGCGTTCCTGCAACATTTATGTATAGTTTTTTTTGTAACTTTTCTCTTTATATCATGAAGGTAATATACATTGAAGCGTGTGAAAGTGCGAGTGCAGTAGAGGGATTGATGCCAGAAGATCTAAATATATACGTAACAACAGCCTCGAAAGCTGACGAGAGCAGCTATGCAGCATATTGCCCAGGAATGGATCCGTCCCCTCCTCCAAACTTTCCTTGTTTGGGGGATTTGTATAGTGTGGCTTGGATGGAAGACAGGTACTTTTGCATAATTTGTGAACCTTAATATAGGGTCAAAATATATCGTGATTTAATTGTTTGGATATAGACACTTTTGGTCTCTTTTTTTTAATTAGTTTTTGCAATTTTATTTGATGATTAATCATTGTTTTTGATGATTTGGCCATAGTGAATCTCACAATCTGAGAAAAGAGACGATACAAATGCAATTCAAGAAGGTAACACCAGTTTTTCATTTCGGATGCAAGATTAATTATATATCTGTTTACCATATTTGTTCATTAATTTCTTGTAAAATTAAACTGCAACAATATATATTTGTAGGTAAAGGAGAGAACTTCAAATCACGGTACCTATGCTGCCGGTTCCCATGTTATGCAATACGGGAACAAGAGTATAAACACAGAGAAGCTTTATTTGTATCACGGTTATGACCCTGCAACCGAGAACCTACCAGCTAATGGAGTCGATAATGCTTCTCGTCGTATGGGGGTTGTTAACCAGAGGAGTGCTGACCTCTTGTTCCTTTGGAAGAGGGTAAGTTTCAAATGTCTTTTAAGAATTCTAGTATCATAGATCCGCAGAGATTTATTCCCTCGTGTTTAAATGATGTGGTGATGTGTTAGTTTGAGCAAATGGAAGAAGGTTCAGCAGAAAAAGGGCAACTCCTAAAGGAAATCAGAGACATAATGTTCCACAGAAAGCATTTGGATAGTAGCATTGAAATTCTCGGAGCATTCTTATTCGGTCCCATAAATAGCCCTTCTGTCCTTAACCATGTCAGGGAGGAAGGCCAACCAATTGTTAATGATTGGGACTGTTTAAAGAACATGGTAATCACTAATCAATCCTTTCCCCCTCGTAACATTTTCTGGGCATGAAAAAGTTTTCACGTCGTGTTTTTCTTTCTGATAATTCCCAGGTTCGGATCTTTGAGAATCACTGTGGCCCGTTGACACAATACGGTATGAAGCATATGCGAGCGTTTGCAAACATTTGCAACAATGGCGTTACAGAGTCGGCCATGGATCGAGCTTGTGGTTTTGCATGTACTGGGAATGGTCTTTTCGAGGTCAATGGAGTCATACAAAGTGTAGTTTCTAGTGCTTGATTTTTCGAATGCTTTTGTCATAAAGGCCATACAAACCATAGAGAGTTGGCTAGATATGTAATATTAATACATGTTTCAGCTTGGCAAGTTCTGTCTATTTTATGAATTATATTATATGTACATTAATTAAATAAAAAAGAAAAAAAAAAAAGAGGGTGTTTTTTCATACTTTACCATCATTCTGAATAGTATTAAATGCAGGTGGGAGTAATATAAAATCAACTGTTTCGAAATTAATTTTCGATCATAAAATCAATTTTGATTTCAACCGTCAAGTTTCATATTCACATTGCAAAATTTTAATATGTTCATGAAAAAACTGGAGAAATATAAAAGAACATAAGCTGAACTCAAGGCTATATTAAGAAATAATCAAGTTTGTGAAGGAAAAAAAAACACTACTTTGGGTAGCTTATCCATGTCAAAATCTCCTGTCTATACACACACACTTGTATCAAAATCTCCTGTCTTTTTTCTCCTATCTTCTTTTTGTCTTCTTTTCCTTCTTAGGAAACCGACCTTTGGGTTCCATGAGAATTTCAACCTGCATTTCTCTCCAAACCTCTTCAAACTTGCTATGAAATCCCTCTTGAAACCAATGGCGTATTTCCAAAAATAACTCCATCGCATTATCTTTCCATACTTCTCTCAACCTTGCACAACTATCAATTATTCTTCTCCTAATTTTCAATTTACTCACAAGATTCCCAACTCTTTTAATACCAGATGCCTCTGGCTTCAATATGCTTTCAGGGGATGCTGCCATAAACTTCTGAACAGCTTTCATGCATGGCAAGACTTGACCTTTAAGCAAACAATACGCAAATACGGTTACCCGATTCATGTCATCTTTGATAGGGATACTATACAATGGAAGCTGCCATAAATGAGGACCAAAAGTTGGAGTTACCCAACATAGGACTCTATCTGTTACTGGATCATAAAACGGTTTTGGATCGGAATGAGGAGAGGAGAAAGTACACATTGAAGACGCGTATTTGATGAGCCAATCGGGTTTCACAACGGTGCCTCCGTGGATATACGGTCTTTTTGTATGCCGTAGTTCGGTATATACCAGGAATTCAGGTGCAATTTTTGAAAGAGATGACCACCTGTGCAGATAGATTGTTTCTTGCACTAAACATGCTTGATAATGTGTCGCATTGACTTTCCTTTCTCCATCAATGAAAACAGGTTTAGTTCGCTTAGCAACACGATCGGCCCAACCGGCGCAGATAGCTTGCCCTAAGATCTCTTCCTCATTCAACAAAAGAGGGTTCTTGTTGGTTGACACATTCCTCCATGCATTTGTTACATCATCTTCTGTACCATGTGGCCACAAGAATTCCTGTTGCAAATCATCAGCAAATTTGGAGTTAAATACTAAATGGAGGAGCTGGTTCTTTAGCTTAGACATTTCCTCCATCGTCTTCAAGTGTAAAGCTTTCTCACTGCAGAATTCTACAGGGTTACTGGATAGCTCGAAACATTGAAGAGCATAAGCAATTGTCAAAGTATCACTGGTAGGGTTCGAAAATCTAGCACGAGACATCTTAAAATTCTCTTTCAATTCCTTTTGCCTTTGTTTTTCTTCATCAGTCAAAGTTTTCTCCTTTTCTACTGATGAGCCTGATTTCTCATCTGACTTGAGCTCGTTCGTGTCATCAATGTTTCTTTCAAAACGCTTCTCAAAAGGGTTCGATAAGCTCAGAGCAGCAGCAGCAGCAACAGCATAGGCCAAAACTAAATTGGCTCGACGATAGTCTTTCATGTTTTGCATGAGTAAAATGACGGTGAGGAGCATCCGGGAGTGACGAGGACTCATCGGATATCGTGACATGGCTTTGCCTAAGCTTGTCAACCTTCCTTTGATATCAAGAGCTCCTAGAACCTGAAGGCAGCGCTCTGCTTCAACAATGGAGGTGGCTTCAGGAGGCGTAGGGAAAGGAAAATTTACAACCTGAAGATATAATGAGAAGAAAAGGTGTTGATAACAGTTCAATATGAATAAAAAGCTATTTCTTTTCACTGATTTGTGAAAAGAAAAAAGCATAAAGGAAGCCATTAGAGACTGAGAACAAACCTTGTCAATGTGCATTGATTTCATTAGGAGGACAACCCCATCAACTGGAACTTTAGATATTTCAGCATCCGAAAAGTCGGGCAATATATTTACAAAAACAGCAGAAGAATAAAGGCGATAACAGTGTCCAGGACCAGTTCTACCGGCTCTACCAGCACGCTGAGCAGCCGAAGCTTTACTTATCCATTGAACTTCAAAAGTTTCCATGCCATTTGAAGAATTGTACTTCTTACTTTTCTCCCTACCAGTGTCTACCACATACTTTATACAAGGGATAGTTAAAGAGGTTTCTGCAACATTAGTGGCAATAACAATGAGGCGTTCTCCTTCCTTGACCTTGTCGAAGACACGAAGCTGTGCTGAAGCAGGAAGCATAGCGTAAAGAGGCAGAACATGCATTGGACTAATAGATGGAGCTTTTGTTGTGCGGGACCCAGATGTGGAACCAGCTTCTGCTGAAGCAGAAAGGACATCTTTACCCTCGGGTTCAGTATTGTCTGCTGTTTTTCCTACCAAAGCTCCAAAAGCAGCTTTCAATGATGCGATGCTCACATCGTCTTTCAAAACATTGTCAAGGTTACTATCAGATTCCTGATGTCTCGGGTTCAAGAAACCCTCATCAGCCTCAAGATCGCTTTCATCTTCTGAATCAGCTGACAAATCAGACTCACTCTCAGATAAATCTTCATCAACCTCGTCATAAGAACTAAATCGGTCTGTAATATGATGGAAAGAGTTCTTTTGAAGATCAAACGCCTCTTCAATCTCTTTCATTTCAGGTTGTACCTCAGCATCGATATCTCCAGAAACTGAATTTTCGACACTTTTTGCTTTGGAAGCTCTCTGCATCATCGCACTAGAAGCTTTACGCAACTTCCGGCAAAGGTACTCCACTTCATGCTGTCCAGTTACAAAGACAAGTATCCCACCAGGTGGCAGTCTCTTGTGAATAGACATGACCTTTTTAAAAGCTCTGCCAATATAATCAATAAGGTCTGTACTTTTTGAGAAGTGTATGGTAACCTCGTATTGCCTTGTAGGAACATCTATAACCGGTGGAGGGGCACTAAAAATTCTGGTATTAGTAGTGAAATCTTCAACCCGAAGTGTAGCGCTCATTAGAATTAGCTTCAATGGATATATTCTATTTTCAGGTTTTATTTCATTTCCTGAAGCAGCCATCTTTTGCTGCATCTCATACTCTTTCTGTATAAAAGGACAGGTATCAACTCAGATTAAACACAAAGTATAACAATACATGACGAAATCACCAGTTAGTAGTTCTTGAACGACGATTTGTCATGGACAAATAGGTAATATATAAAACCTTGTGAACTCACCTGGCGCACTTGGATTACACGAGAAAGCATTCCAATGAGTATATCGGTGTTCAAGCTTCTTTCATGAGCCTCATCCAAAATTATTGTAGAATACCGCTTTAGCAGAAAGTCATTCTGCAAAAAAATATTTTATAATAAATCTTTGAATTCTAAACTGTATGAGCAAACGTATATTGGTTGTTCAGCAGCGCATTATCAGCCAGTGAAAAAATTTACAATAAAAAAGATTATACGTAAGGTTACTAGCATGGAAATACCTGGACCTCCCGTAGTAAAATTCCATCAGTCATGAATTTAATGGAGCAATCTTTTCCAATCATTCTATCATGCCTAACTTGAAATCCAATCTCTTTGCCTAGACGAAGACCAAGTTCAAATGCTACGCGCTTGGCAGTTGAGAGAACAGCCACACGGCGTGGTTGTGTCACACCTATCATTCCCCCTCGTGCATTACAACTTTTTGAACCAAACCCGGCTTCGTAAAGAAACTGAAACACATGAAAGCAAGCAGATGAGAATACATCTACATCAACGTTGGCAAACTAGTTTATAGATCTCATAACTTTACCCGGAAAATAAAGTAGCTTACCTGTGGAACCTGTGTAGTCTTACCACAACCTGTCTCACCACAAATTATCAAACTCGTGCTCTCATTAATTTTCTCCATTATCTCCTGCTCCATCATGACAATTGGAAGATCCTTCCTTTGATTTTGAATACTTTCTGGCCTTGACACATGCACAACCATTGGAGCACTTAAAGTTCTTTCATGAAATGGGTTAGTAAGATTGTTTGTACTGCAAAGACTAGATTCGCCTTTTTCATCCTCTTTCACGCCAGAAATGTCCACCATAACAGAGTCGGTAATAGGTCTCTCCGAAGAGGAAAAATCAGGACTGCCCAAAATGTTGCCTTTGTGTTTTTCTTTATTGAAATTAACCTGTCACAACATATTGAATCCAACATTTGAGGATAAGATATTTCTCAAATTCTATTCAGGCATATCTTTCTAGACGCACCCTTGTTCATTAAGCAAAAGCAACGGCCAAAATACCAAAACAATCGAAATATACCATTGACTTTCGCGTGTTTCCTTCACCACAATTATTAGTAGAGGATAAAGACGACTGTGTAGATGGTCCAGCTTCCTTCTTATCCACAGTTTCAAGGGGCACGTCATCCTCTCCACCAAGAAAGCCTTCTTGATCCTCAAGAAGCGGTGCTTGTTTATACAATTGCAAAGACACAGGAGTTTGGACACCAATATTTTCATCAGCTGATTTGTGATTAACGATATTTAAGGACTGTGTGCGGTCAGATTCACGGTCAACTTCAAAAGACTGATCGCCATGCTTCCTCTTTTTTGAATGTTGACTGCTAGATGGTAACTCCAAACCTGCTTTACCATAAAGCACTTCCCTCTGTCGTTTCTCTCGGACAGTTTCAGCCTAGAAATTAGAGAGTCAGTCCCTGGATAAGTGGTGAACCTCTTTTCAATATTATGCAACAAGAAAGGTAAACAGAAACCTGGCCCAAGCTATGGGACGACCAAAAAAGAGGACGAATGTCATCAGGGATCTTGTACTTCCTGAAATGCAAATGGCCGGGAAAGCATTCAATAAAGTCAATCATCTTTTCATTCGGAATATGAAATAATAATAATAATAATAATAATAATAATAATAATAATTAAATTAACTAATTAATTAAAAAAACATCTTACTCTAAAGTCTCAATACTTTTTGACAGAAGAACGGCCTTCTCTTTATCCTCCTAAATGCCAGAAATGCATATTGTCAGCGTCTAAAATTAAAATAGGGCTATAAACAAACAAATAAGAAAAGAAAACAATGGCTAAGGATGCATATACCTCTAGTTTCTTCAACTTTCGTTTCTGGGATTTACTTAAATTTTGATTATTGGACGCCTGGAATAATCATACAAATTTCAGAAAGGGAAGATTTTCTTTCACTGCTTAATGCACATACGATAAAGAGTTGGAATCCATGCCTGATTTTTACTTCCTTTCTTTTTGTTCTTGTTCTTCTGCTTTGATGGCAAAATGAGAGCATTGGAATCATTGCATTCTTCCTCCAGACTAGATGAGTAAGAAAAAACAAACTTAGATAACGAAAGAAGTTTAACTTCAATATTATAAACGTTTTTGCAGTAAATCAGCTTGTGTTATCCTACATCTTCCAATCCCAAATGCCTGGTCTTTGAACAAGCCTACTACAGGAAATGAAACAAGAAATATACTGCATTTAAATTTGGGCCTTATTGAACACACTTCCCGTGTTTTAAAACACCCCAAATCAATCGATTTCATCAAAAAGCCTAAAAATCCAGTGTGAGATTCATTTTAGACACCACAATGCATTTAAACGACATGATATTGGAGGCATGCCTGCCAATATACAAGCAGTAAACCATTTAGTTTCAGGAAAAATTTAACTCAAGATTCAAACATCACTTCAGCTCCTTAAAAAAAAACATCACTTCAGCAATTGCTCAACTTTAAACACCACCCCCCTAAGGGCAATGACGATATGTGCACAAGAAACACACAGTAAACAATCATGGAATGCACTCATAGAAATTAGCATTGACATTCTTACCAGCAACTCAAAGCGGCATCCATGTGTAAGTTGTCAACAGCTCAAGCAGCTTGCTTTTGCAATTTCTTTCCACCGCTTAGTTGTATGGTCGTCAATAACGAATAAATTGCTTTCTTCCAACTCAAATAAATGAATTCCTGAAAATTTCCTTCGATTAAACGGTGATAGGGGAGATTGAGCACTCAGAATGAATGAAAATATGAGTACCAGAGTCTAGTGCTGACTCTGATTAGTAGGCAAATACAAAAGCAATTCTCTGTTACTGTTTTTACTTGCCACAATGGTGAATTCCGAGATTTTGATTTTAGTTTTCGCTTCCAGCTTCCATTTTCCAAAATCGGCCGCCACTGCTCTGAACTTTTTCACCTTCAGCTGCGGCTTGCAAAACCCCCTCTTGTTTTTTTTGTTTTTTTTTCAATTAGGGTTTTAGACACACCATGCGACAACTCGACGTCGTATGATGCCGGAGGGAGCCCGAGCTTTGTTTGTTTGTTTATTTGTTATTTATTTTATTTTAATATTACTATCTTCGTTTCAAAATATAAGTTATCATAATTCTATAATATTGTATAAGTCATTCTATATTATCAATACAACATTTATTATCATTTTCACTATCTTACCTTTAATTTATTATCAATCCAACAACTTTTCAATATTTAACAACTATTGTATTAATGATAGTCAAGGGGCATTTTAGATATTAACCTTCAAATTTATAACATTCAACCACTTTCTTAATTTGAGTGAAAAATGACTTATATTTTGGAACGGAGATAGTATTTTTTTTGTGTGTTTTTAATTTTTTTTCCGTCCTTAATGGGACTCGAACCCAATACTCTCGGATTAAGAACCACAGCATTTACCGTTGGGTCAATGCCTTTATTTTTATTTTTAATAACAACGGATTTTTTATTTTTTATTTTTTTGAAAAATCAACACATTTTATTAAGATTTATCTGTCAAAGCGTCACAAATTACATTAGGGGGGATGAACCTCAGACCATACTACCGACAAGACTAAGGTCTTCATTTGCTAAGAGATGTGTTGGAAACTTCCTCCTCTCTTAACAAAAGTGAATTTAGCGAGAGAGAAAAACATTGTAAAAAGCATCGACAATCGTCAATTATGCTTCCAATGTGAGACAAGTCATCTTTATCATTTGTAATCTTGTATGACCGTTAGTGAGTCATCTTAAAAAATGACGTTGAAACCCCCCCCCCCCCCCCCCAACAAATGGCTTGGAATATAGCATGATACAATGCTAATGCCTCTGCTATAAGCGCATCGTATCCACCCTCCAATTTTCTTGAGAAAGTACGTAAAATATTTCCATTGCTATCACGGGCAAGGACTCTCACAGGAATTACTGTATTTTTCATATAACTTAAATCTGTTCTTCTGAAAAAAAAAAAAAAGGTGCATTTAAAGGCATCACGATTTTTCTACCCATGGTATCACAGCCCTTTTTAAAATTAAGAGATTACCTTTGACACCATATAATTTATTTTTAAATGATGATCTTACTTAATATACCACACTTGTTAAAAAAACCAAATAGTTATTTCCAAGGCATTTTGACTATTGTCAAAAAAAATTATGAATTAGTCCCTAAAAATATATAGTTGTTGGATGTATTACAGTACATTCTGGAAAAGATCCAACTGTGGAGCTGTTAGATGTCAAGGTCCGACTATGACACCGTTGGATGTATTACCGAACATTCTGAAAAGGATCCAAGTGTGGAGCTGTTGGATATGTAGGTCCAACTATACAGTTGTTGGATGTCAAGCTCCGACTATGATACTGTTTGATGTATTACAGAACATTCTGAAAAATATCCAACTATGGAGTTGTTAGATGTATTACAGAACATTCTGGAAAAAAATCCAACTGTGGAGCTATTGGATCAATCTAAATTTCACAAAATAATACCAATTGAGTATAGAATGTCAGGTTCTATCACCAATAGACAGCGCCAAAAAACATAAGATACTGGTGACTACAAAATGTCAAATTCTTTGACCAACAATACATCGTCAACGATTAGACAATGCAAAAAACATAAGATATCTTCTAAGCACCGTTATGTTCAACACCGGTGACTACAAAATGTCAAGTTCTATCGCCTACATAACATTGTAGACGACTAGACAACGCAAAAGAACATACGATAACTTCAAAGCACCGTTTGGTTCATTACTTTACACCGGTGACTACAAAATGCTACAAACATAAGATAGCTACTACGGACCGTCTAAGTCAACTAATTCATTTGTTTGGTTGGGTCGTAACAATAGTTTTCCTTCTGCCACCCTACTTCCGAAAAATTGCAACCACTATTTGCTAGCTTCATTTGATACTTTATCCCACGCATCTACTAGGGTGGGATGGGCAATTCTTTTTCAATTTCATGCACTTGTAGTGCTTTATTCTGAAGTACGGACAAATTTGCAATGGTGGAATAGTCTCCGGACCTTCTTTTGTTGAAAAACATGTCAAATTACCGATGTTTTTATCGGTGGTGAACAAGGTCATCATAGCATTATACTTGTTAGCAACTGACCGTAGAATTGCAGGCGTCTCCATCCGGTATATCCCATCACAATGCCCTATCTTCCGGTCTGTAATTTTAGCAAGTATTTATGCCTGAGCTATATGTTCCAACGCATCATCATAATGACCATTGGATTGTGAAGGTTGGGGATTGTCCTCCCTCTGAGTGCGAATGTCATCGGCTATTAGCCCATCAACACTTGGCAGACAATCGTTTTCATCATTTTCTTTGGAATTACACTACAGTTTCAATCAAATATACAACGCTTATAACATGAAACAAACAATATAATGTCATCAAAAAAATTGGTTTGTCTTAAATATATAAACAATTTTGGTTTGTGTTAAATAAACAGCTCATTTGTAATCCTAAGTTCATGTGAAGGTCCGACTGTGGCACTGTTGGATGTATTACAGACCATTCAGAAAAATATCCAACTATGGAGCGGTTGGATGTCAAGGTCTCACTGTGACACAGTTGGATGTATTACAAAAAATTCTGAAAAACACATATCACTAATAACCATTTAAAAAAATACTAGTCATAGATAACACCTTTCTAAATAATTTAGGAATTGCCTCATTCTTTCCAGTGGTGTCATCTTGGAGACTCTTCATATCTTCTATCGAAATCAATTCTTCATTTTCTTGTTTTCATTTGTAATCTCAACTTCATGTGAAGGCTCTATATGAATAAAAACTCAAAAATATCCGTAGTTTTTTAACTAATGATGAGGAGGAGAAGATTTAATGAAGTATTTACAAAGTTGGTTAGAAAATGAAATGATAATCATAACTTTCTAAAAATGGAATTTTTAAAGAGAAGAAAAATATAATTATAATGGTGATATGAGTAAGAGAGAGATGAAATAGGGTTGAGAATGAGATGAAGGAAGAAGGAAGAAGGAAGAGGAGATATGTGATGAAGAAGAAGAAGAGATGAAGAATTTTGGTGAGGAATAACAAGTTTGGGGCGATGGTGAGGGAGGGAGTTCGATCTTGGTTATTTTTTTGGAGGGAAAAAAATGTGGTGCCTATGGTAAATGGTGAATTTCTAAAAATCAAAAGTTAATGGATTGTATTGTAGTTATTTTTATAAGAGTGGAATTTAATTTCCAAGCGCGGTGCTTTAATGACAATTTTGTAATTATATTGTTGTGCAATGAGTAAATGTAAAAATAAGCGTGGTGCCTAAAGTAGATTATCATATAAAAGTGTGACGTACCTTAATTTGGGTGTCTAAATAAATTACTTGTGGTGCCTTTAAAGACAAAAAAAAAAAAAAAAAAAAAAAAAAAAAAAAAAAAAAACCTTAAATTTGTTAGTCATTCAACAACTTTACATCATTTATAGTCTTTTTTTTAGAAAGAACATTTATAGTCTTAGGAATTGTAGTTTTTGGTTTATAAAAGGAAAATAAAATTGATTTGACCCAAACCCGGAAATTATCCGCTCCGAACCCGAAAAAAACGGTAAGTCAAGTAAAATAAAAACCTCTAACGTATTAAAGAAGAAAACAATCAACATTAACTCACCACCTATAATCCCTCAACCATAAAATTATAATCTCTCAGCATTAACTCACTACTTATAATCTCTCAAACAATCAACATTAACTCACTACCTATAATTTCTCCACAAAAAAAATAAAAATAGAAAATTAACTCACTAACAATAATCTCTCAACCATAAAAACAATTTCTTTTATTTCAAATTTCAAATTAAAACTCTCATTAATCAATGCATAATTCACTCCTTAGAATCTCTCAACCATAAGAATAATTTATTTTATTTCATATTTCAAATTAAAACTCTCCTACATCAATTCAGACAATTTAGTAATTATGCCACAAATTGCTCTTCCATTCAAGTGTAGCAACACTGATTCTCTTCATCCATTTTAATATTTGCTATAAACTTTCTTTGTGTTTTAACTTTGTTGTTGTTGAGCCGGTGACTATTCGTCTTCTTCTTTCTATTGTTGTTTCGCAGGGTTGGTCTCTTCGCCTGGTGGACATTCAGAATGCTTTTGTCCATGGGCATTTATCTGAGCCCGTTTATATGCAGCAGCCAAAGAGGTTTGTTCATCCTGATTATCCTGACTATGTTTGCCGTCTTCGCCGCAGTCATTATGGCCTTCGTCAGGCCCTCCGTGCTTGGTTCTCTCGCTTCACAGATGTCTTGACACAGTTTGGCTTTGTCGGCTCCAAAGCCGACACCTCTTTATATATTTACTCTCGTGATGGTGCTCGCATTTATATACTGATTTATGTGGATGATATTATTATTACTAGCTCGTCCTCCTCTTGTTAAGCAGGTTATCTCTTATCTTGGTCGGCACTTTCCAGTTAAGGATCTTGGTTCTCTGTCATTTTTATTGAGGACCCTACCTCCGATGGATTATTTCTCACTCAGTGCAAGTATATCTTCCATCTTCTACAACGTGCTTCTCTAGATAAGGCCAAGTCTTGCCAAACACCTATGTCGGTCTTTACACGGCTTACACTTGACGATGGCCCTCCATGTGCCGATCCCTCGTTTTACCGCACCATAGTTGGCGGTTTACAGTATCTCAGTTTCACTCGGCCTGATATTGCCTTCGCGGTTCACAAGGTTAGTAAGTATATGCATTCGCCTACCGAAGCTCACTAGGTTGCCGTTAAGCGCATTCTTCGGTATCTTAAACACACTATCTCCGATGGTCTCTTCTTCTCCCGCCGATCCTCCATTTCGCTCCGGGCTTATTCTGATCCTGATTGGGCCGCTGACAATGATAATCGACGTTCTGTTGGGGCATATTGTGTCTTCCTTGGTGATAATCTCATTAGTTGGCGTAGTAAGCAACACTTGACGGTTTCGACGAGTAGCATTGAGGCCAAGTATAAGACTCTTTCTAACACCGCTGCTGAACTCCAGTGGCTTTGCAGTCTTCTCCGTGAGATGCAGGTTCCGTTGTCTTCCCCACCTACTCTTTGGTGTGACAATATTGGCGCCACCTACCTTGCTCACAATCCGGTATTTCACGCCCGCACGAAGCACATTGAGATCGACTTCCACCATGTTCGCGAATTAGTCGCAGCTCGCAAGCTCGGCATCTCTTTTATCTCCTCAAAGGATCAGTTAGCCGATGTCCTCACTAAATGGCTCAGCCTCGTTTTTCCAGTTTAAAATCCAATCTCCGTGTTCAGCCACTTTCCACGGGATTACGAAGGCGTGTCGAGGATATATTAGTATAATAAGATTATTGTATTTAGTATTTACTGCTCCCACATGAGTATTTATCTTATAGTAGATTGTTGGCTAAGACACTTAAGCCTATATATTTATACTCTCATTACTCCTATTGAATCAATGAAATACAATAAACTTTGAATTATGTTATTAAAATTGAAAATTAAAATAATAAATGACTTTTATGAGCATAAGAGATTGTACGACTTTCAACAGCCAATCAGCACAGGCGAAATTTTATTCTACCCGGCTCATATTCAATATACCAATTTTGTAGCAGCAGGATCCCTCCCGTGCACTGGGTCCTGTTCATTTAGGACCATAAAAAAAAAAACTTGCATATGCAACACAAGTGTGAACACCACATGCCCCTTCTGTATACAGAAGGAGATCCCGACTCAGTTTTGTATATGAAACATCATATGAAGTCTTTTGTATTCAAAATATGACACAAAATTATGTTGTTTCTATTGGAACTATACTTTCTCTGCTTTGCACCTGAATATATAGACAACACTTCTCCAAATATTCAACATCGAAGGAATCATTTCGCTTTTGCGTAAACTTCTCTGTATGTTCTTGATGCCTTCACAATCACAAATGGGCAGGGACATCATTTGCATTTAGTGTAAAAGAGAAAGAACATACATACATATATATACACACACACACGGCAGCCAGCCAAATCACAGCACCCACTCCATAATCCATATTCACAAATGACGCTCAAATCTTCGGATATTCTGTCCACAATCAGAATCACACGCAACAAAATAATGATTAATTGAAGGACGATTAATTCTTTTACTATATTCTGTCACTGCACATCCATCTATCAATGATCTATAAGTGTGCAGTAAAAGAATATAGTAATAATAGTAGTATTTTCCTGAAAAACAAATCTGCTGTACACTGATGAAATTGCATTAAATACCGGAATGAATACGTTAGTAGTACGTACCATGTGAAATCTGCTGGAATAATAAATAATTAGCTAGCATCGCAATAGCCGGTAGCAGGATCACAAAATCCGTCACGATCAAGTAGCTTTTGTGGTGGTGCACTTAACAATGGAGAAGATGGTGAACCGTATGCATTTCTTCTACTGTTTCCACACCCTAAACTCTTTCTTGTGCTTATACCTGTTATTGGATTCGTCCCACTCGCGTACTTGCATAGCGCCTTCATTTCCCACCCCCCCCACAAACGTCAAAAAGAGACTGAAAAAGCACTGCGTTTATTCACGAATTAATTCATTTTTATTCATACCTGTTTTTGAGCCAAGTCAATAACTGCATCACTGAAATCAGCACCTTCAATAATAGCACCCCCGAGATCACTTCGTGTTAGTACTGATCTCACTAGGACTGCGTTCGTCAGATTGGCTTCGTTCAGAACCTACATTTATTTATTTAAACAACACAAGTTTCGAATTCTCAAGCTGAATCAATTTTTTTTCCCTTTCAAATGTAACAAGGGCTGCGCCTACAAGAACAATAAATTCAATATTTTACTGGTAATTTGAAGTGCTAAGTTTCAAAAGACATCTTACCATCCGGTCCATCAGCGTATCACTCAAATCTGCACCTATGTTTTTCATTAACATGGAAAAATAGGCAATCATGTATCAGTTTGGCATGCCTTTCTCTTTAAGAGAAAAAAATAAAACAATCAATGAATCTAATATCCGCACTTCACATAAAAAGATAAAGAAAATGAAGTCACGAGGCATGCTGACTCTTGAAATTTTATGCCACACTAAAGGAGTAGTGGAGCTGTAAGTGAGCTAAGTTACTCATGTCGTGAGTAGCTAGGATCGATTTGAATCACTTTTCGACTTGCCTTAACTCTTACTCATACTCGATTCAGCTCAATCGTTAAATGAGCCACACACAACATATGTATGTCCTTGTGGGTAGGCCTACCATGTCATAACCTAAGACCTCTTTAAATCGTGCATATTTAAGATGTTTAAGTTCAAATGATATAACAATAATTGATTTTTAGGAATTTAAAGACAAACATTCACGCTATATAAAGAATATAAAATAACCGTTCAATTGATACTTTTTGGTAACAATTTAACAACAAAAACTTTTATCAATCCGTTTGTAATCTTTATGATATATTTAATTGATTGTATGCATTTGATTTTAGTTCTTCAAATGAAAAAAATGACATATTTAAAGGAGAAGTAGAGCTGTAAGTGAGCTAAAATACTAATGTTGTGAATAGCTAGGATCAATTTGAATCACTATTCGACTCGCCTTGCCTTAACGAGTACTCATACTCGATTTAGCTCAATCTTTAAATGCCACACACAACATCTATGTCGTTGTGGGTAGCCGGTAGGCCTACCATGTCAAGACCTAAGTTCAAATACTATAACAATAATTGATTTTTAGGAATTTAAAGACAAACATTCACGCTATATAAATAATTGTTTAATTCATACTTTTTGCTAACAATTTTACAAGGGTCCAGAAAAAAATGGCCTGAAGCGGCAACTGCCCAATTTTTTTTTTAATGGGGAAAAGGGAAAGATGGTTTTTATTAAGGGCGTGGATGAGAATCGAACTCTGCTTCTCATCAGGAATCCCTCCATACAAGAAATGCATAACTCGAGCTCCACTACTTCTAAGAAATTTCAATTGTCATATATATAAACAAAATAATAAACACAAGCACGACCCTCCACTTTTACAATTTTTTTAGAGTTATTTATGTATGTATGTTTGTTTGAGATTTTAGACAATTTTATTTAGTAGTAGTTATTTCAAGTTAATAGAGCTTAAATTTTTTTTTGATTATTTTTACACAAAAATATTTATTTTACAATTTAGTAGGTAAATTGTAAATTAGTAGGTAAGAAATCTGTTGAGCAGTTTCCGTTAGGCAATAAATGAGTAGGTAAAAAATCTCAGGAAAAAAGACATATTTTGTTACTTATGTAAATACACATTTCTATATATCAAAACACAACAGGTATGTATCTTAGACCTTCCCACAGGCAGTAGCCGATTCATGAAAGATGGTCGTTGGGGTGAGATATAGTATAACTTCTACGTCCACAATTACTACCAGATACAGCTAATAAAAAAAAGTCATTGGGGGGTGAGTAATAAAAAAAATCACTGAGGTAAATTGCTTTATGAATTATGAGTTTTTTTTTTTTCCAACCCCAAATATATCTATTTGCAAACAAAAAAATAAAAAAATAAAAAAATCCACCCTATGGCAACAAAAGATTCGCCCCAACGGGTAGCAATGATACTACACACACTATATTTATGACAAAACAAACTCAATTACCCGCCGTTGACCCAAATTCCTACCAAGTGCTATAAATAAGACTTGTTGCAGGTTGCAATCACCATTGTGTCTTACAATTCTTCCTATCAAAAAATAAAATGAAGGGTTCACTCCATTCAGCTTTTACTGTTCTATCTCTCATTCTTGTATCCATTTTACTTCCATTTTGTTCATGTGATCTCGTAGACAGTACATGTGCAAGAACACCTAACCAAAAACTCTGTTTAATGCTTCTTCGTTTGTACCCGAAAAGCTCTGGTGCGGACATTACTGGTCTCAGCCTAATCCTAGTTGATGTAGTGAAGAATAAATCAATCAATGCAGTAGAGATCATCAAAAAGCTCGAGAAATCAAACCCCGAGTTGAAGAAACCCTTAAAGGACTGTGAAGAAAGGTATCAAACTATTGGAGAGGATAATGTAAACGTAGCAGTCGAGGCTTTGACAAAAGGGAATCCTAAGTTTGCTGTTGATTCGATGAACGATGCTGTCATTGAAGCTCGGATTTGTGAAGCCAATTTTGAAACAAAACCGTCTCCATTGAGCGGTTGGAATGATGATATGATTGATACTGCTCTTGTGACTACTGCAGTAATCAGGAATTTGCTTTGAGAATTTTTGTGGTTATGAATTAAGTTGTACTCGTTTTACATTTTTGCACTGAATTGAAAAGATAAATGCTTACCCATTATGGAATTCTAATTGCTTTGGTTTTTTTTCTTTCCTTTTTATTTATTTATAATTTACATAAACTAATATTGTAATAACTCAGAACTAATATTTAAGATTTTTCAGTAAATTTAGCACCACACCCACTGGCGGATCCAAAAAAAAAAAAAAAAACATTCCAGTGAGAGCAGTGGAACAAATTCGAAGATCCACCGGAGGCATTAGTGTTCTCATACAAATTTTTTTTTTAGATCTCAGTGGGGACCAATGTGGATTCGCCCCTGACCGCGGCAATGGTAGATTGCACCGCAACAGTAGTGAAATCATACTTTGTGCCTATAAATTTCTGCAATTTAACGAGTTCTGACATAATTTTCCCGGCCATTAAGGGCGGAATGCCGGAACCAAGTTCTAGTTCAGGGTTTTTCTTTATGGCAAATATTGTATCAAAACAATGTTATCTTCAGTGCAACACAAGTACAAGTCAAGAAGGGTTACTTAAATTCGTGATTTCCAGAGGCCTTTAACCTAATACCTAAAGCTGAGCAAAATAAGTTTCAGAACTACATTCATTTTTCAGGGGATGATTATGCAAATTGCCAAGCCCTTAATGGAACTTAATAACTCTCAGCTTAAGCATGCTAATATATTCCATCAGAACTCAGAATTGCCTAGTTCTCTAGCTGCAGTAAAAGTTGAGGAAGACTCAACTGTAAATGGTTTTAGTGTAGATAATTTTGTGCGTAGGATAGAACCGGATGCTAATGTGGGAGAATTTCATAGTTCAGAGTTGAAAGTTATACCAATTGAATCAACAATGCCTGCTAAACTGTTGCCTAAACGAAGGTTATGCCAATTGAATCACACTCAAGTACCTAAGCCCACCCAGAAGTTTTTGTATTTACACCAAAAGTATATATATATAATCCAGTTCAATCCATCAAATCATCTTAATCCGGCCCACCCAATAATTCGAGTACAATCCACTGTCCCACCCTAATTTCAATTCATGGCAACCTTTGATCACACTCATATTCATCAATGGACTCCTTGCATTTATGAATGAGTGGTTTATATAAGAAATTACTTACTATCTATCCATCTATCTATTTATCTCTAGTTAAACATTCTACCATGTTAAACAAAATCAGCATTTGGATTCTATAGTGTAAAGTAAGCAGTTTAATACAACAATATGTTTGCATAATGAGTAATGTGTTAAGGGAAATACCTGTGAAATTGGCTTTGTATGCTACAGCTTTCTCAAGATAGGCTCCATTGAAAGTAGAACCACTAAAATCGGATTCTCTCATGTCAGCCGATGTGAAATTGGCTCTTCTGTATCAGCCATTATAATCAAAATAATAATAAATATCTGCAATTAATAATAATCTGGCCTTCGAAACAAATTAAGAGAAGTGAATTTCTAGGGTAAAAAATCATAAGGTGGAGTTACCTGAAATTCTCATTGAGGTGAACTGCTTTTCTGCACAGGAAAAATTCACATAAGGGGCAATTGTTTAGAACAATTCAGAATACAGCTTCAACCATATCTCATAAAAAGGAAAATCAAAAATAAAAAAGGGGCTAACTTGAGGTCTGCAGACCCAAATTGAGCAGCAGAACCGATCCCGAATTCGCCACGAGTTTCTGCTTCAAACTTGTTAAGGTCAGCAATGGCGGACATATTTGAGCTGCTGAATGTGATGACAGCAGCTGCTAATGCAGTTGAAATCAATGCTCTCCATTTCTTCGGTTCTGCAACACAAATTCATGATTGTTTCAAATGAAAGAGGCAATAATTTTTGCATCAATTAATTGTACAGCTCATAATTCAAACAAATCATGAAACGGAGATGAAAATTGAGGGTATAAAACGATTGCTGCTAACCTTTTTGTTGATTTTCTTGATTATTTAGTGCACAGATGATTGGATGGGGCTTTGATTTTGAAGGAAAGTTAATAATCAGAGCTCTATGAGTGTAAGAGGATAAGGAATTAAATGATTTCAGTGGGATGAACGAAGTTGAAGTGAGTTCCATGGTGCAAATTTTTGTGTGTTTGTGTGTAGGTTGATAGCCAAAACTAATCCATTCATTCACTCGATCTCACCGTGTTGTTTTAAAAGCAAGAAAGCACCGGCATTTTAATTTGGATTGGACGTCTCATTTTATTTTACACAACACTTCTTCGATATTTGTTTGATACGTTTCGGCCGATTAAAATCATATTAATGCTAAAATTAAAATCATACTAATATTTAAAATTTTAACACTAATATCATTCCTAAAATACTTTTTTTCTTTGCCATTTACTTTCGTTGTTGGAAAAGGATACTATTGGGCCGATGTATGTATGGTAATGATATTGTTGTTGTCATAGAGGGGAGCTAATGGGCTCGTTACATTAATCCATTATATGAAAAGGTAGGATCCACCAAACACTTTTGCTGCATTATTTCGGACAATCCAATGGCATCATTCCCGTTTTTTTTTTTTCCCCTTTTTTTTTTGCCCGGAGCATCATTCCGTTAGTTTATTTAATGAAGATGATATAATCGGTTTCAAATTTTACATTATCACGTGTATTAGACCGTTTTTTTTTTTTGTTTTTTTTCTTCATTTTTATATATATTTGAAAGATTGAGGGAAAATGACAAAAAAAAAAATTACAAAATGAATAAATATGACACATTCTTTTTTTTTAATTGCAAAAATGATAAAGAATTTCAGACAGACAAGAATACCCTTTTAAAAGGGACGCGCGCATTGTCTTCAGTTTATTCCGCTTCCTTCAGGTTTGGTGTTGTTTGTTTTTTTTTAAACAATCGTAACTTTTGATTTATAATTCCGATAATCGAAATTTTTTCCCCAAAATTCATATTTTTTTTGCTCTTTAATTTGAGCCCAAAAACGATCCCCTTCCGACATAAATTTTGGAAGTCGAAAAAATATTTACATTAACCGGAGTGTTTTTCTTATAAACAACAGTAACTTTTGATTTAGAACACCGATCATCAAAATTGTTCCACAAAAGTTCATATTTTTTTATCTTCATTTTGAGCGCTCATTTGATACTTTTTCGACGTAGTATTTGAAAGTTCGAATTTAATCGCAAAGATTTACACTAAAGACGATGTCGCGAAACAAGATCGAGACTCATTTGGCGCTTAATTCAAGTAACTACTTCAAGTCACACATATAAGGCGCCATTTAAAGCTTAATTCAAGGGACATGATATCATATCGGCTCATATAAGACTCAAATAAGGCATACAATATCACTAACAATATCATATAAGGCATCTGATGATCGTGATCGATGAAATGATGATCGTGCTCATTTAAGGCTTAATTCAAGTAACTACTTCAAGTCACACATATAAGGCTCATTTAAGGCTTAATTCAAGGGAGACAATATCATATCTGGCTCATATAAAGCTCATATAAGGCATACAATATCACTAACAATATCATATAAGGCACACAGTATCAGTAAACAATATCAGTAAACAGTATCAGGCTCATTTAAGAATTAATTCAAGTAACTACTTCAAGGCACACGTATCTGGCTCATATAAGGCTTAATTCAATGGGTACAATATCATATATGGGTCATATAAGACACACGATATCAGTAACACAGTATCAGCCTCATATAAGGCTCATCTATGGCTCAATACCAAGTACAAAGCCAACTCATTGAAACTACTCTGTCAATCTGTTTAGAATACATGATACCACTATAAGCTTAGGCCCCAAATACTTACCTATTTGTCATCTAACTGTATTCTAATTTTTTCCATGATCGGAATGTTCCATGTTTCCAACATTTGGCTTTCTTCCATCTTTCTGAAATTGCCGCCCTATGTCTTCTTGCATCAAAGCAGTGTTGTGGTTGCAATTGTCGCTTGTAATTGTTTTCTTCTTCTTCTTATTCAAAGACTTTAGACTCCTTGAAATTCTGTATTCCCTATTTTTTTTCCAACTAATAACTTGACTTGGTACCATGCTATTATGCTATAATATCCGAGAGCAGTAACATTCATCCAAACATCTGATCGGCAATCAATCTCTATCAGACAGATTCAAATCAATAAGTGATCATCATCATTATAAAGAAGATAATTTTCTGAGCAATGAAGTCAAGACAAATTAAGAAGAAATATACGCATGCTTTCCTAGACAACTCTTACAACTAATCTGCTATCATTTTAGAAGCTATGGAAATGGTTTACCAAAAATTGATGTACCGACGACGACTCCTCCGCAAGGGAAACTGGCTGCTGCTCCGCTTTTAGAATCCCTCGTACTCAATTGAGAGATTAAATTGATGTCAAATATGACTTTGATTTGAGGAAACAAATCAAATCTTCACAAATCTAACTTTAAGAGATGATAAGATGATCGGCAAAGAGAAGAAGGACCACACAAGTTGAAATTCATGGAAGAATATGCTGAGAAATTGGACTTCTGGCGAAATATATAATCATCCGGCGAAATTCGTGGAAGAATATGCTGAAGTAATTGGGGAGAGCGCCGGAGAGCAAATGAATGAAAGGAACGCTTAAGCTCATATAGGGGTATATTTGTCCGGTGAAATTTATTTGTCCTTAATGCAACTAAAAAATTGAAACTGGATTAACACTTAATTAAGGGGAAAAAAAGGACTATAAACTAATTTTTCCTATATTTTTTTGCCGACACCATTCATTATGAAAATTTTTATGCTTGATTATAAGTTACACTGAGTGCCATAGATTACATCCTCCATTCTTGCTATCTTTAAAACAATTGAGACAATTATATAAAGAAAAAAGGGATTTGAGATGAGTTTCAAGCTCAGAATATGTGTAATGCATTGCATCATGTATTGCACGGGTTTAAAACATATGTAATGCATTACACCGTTATCGCACGGGTTTTGAGCTAGTGTGTATATATATACCAATAACTAGGTTTAAAATGGTTCAGGTCCTCTACATCTCGTAGATATCAAGGGACCTACCGCATTTTAATAGTTTGAGAAAGTTTCGACACACAAAAAACACATTTCGGAATTAAGACAAGGACTTTAGCCCTGTAAGGAAAAAGAAAAGGCAATTTGATGAGACTCCAATCACAATTCACAACTTGACATATAACATCAATTAAAGCATCACATGCATAATGGTGTCAGTATTACCGTAATGATTCGTTCATAAACAATGACAAAATGAGAATATATCAGTCAATACGTGTTCAACTAATGACCAATTGAGTATGTAAGTTTCACGTAACAGTAATATCATACAATAATAAGCGGAAGAAAACGAATTAAATGCACACAAATCATTACAACAATAAAAAAGCACAACACTGATCTTACTTAGAATTGGAAAAAAAAAAAAAAAAAAAAAAACGAATAACAATTGTTGTTCAAGGCAGAAATCCACCGCAAAGCCAACATGCCTTTAGAAGTGGAACTTTTCTGTTTGGACAGTATCCCATGCTCCAGAACTAACTACAACACCATAGCTAAAGAATAATACAATCATAACACTACGAAAATCCCAAAATAAAATACATAACTCCAAATCAAGTGATAAATGTATAGTTGCCATAAAAATCAAATTAAGCTTCACATCAAAGAGCTTATTACTCTTTCTTTTAAGAAAAGGGAAAAACATTTTTATTTTTATTTAGGCGATTATGAGATTGGAGCACCCGTTGATATCAATAAATTTAGACGGTTTCTATTGACATCACGCTTTTACTTCAATTAATACCCTTATTTAAGGCACTTTTAAAATTACTGTTGGCACCACCCTAATATCTTTATTATTTTTTGTGCAACAGAAAGTATGTGTCACTGACGTTTGTTTTTAGTACGGACGTCGCTGGCACTGTCGTTGGTTTAAAAGACCAACGTCAGTGACACTGATATTACAGTTAAAAATATATCATTGGTGAAAAACGTAAGACTCACTGACGTTGTTAACGAATCAGTGGCACTGACGCGCGTACACCGTGGTGTCGAAAATCAATATGGGGGTGGTGGACTGGTGGTGAAGTAAATGAATAATAAATAAAAATATACGTCAATAGTACAAATATGAAATATGTAAAATATTGGTATTTAAACTAGTTTGAATGCCGATAAGGCATTAGCCTAATGGTAATCACTGAGATTGTTAACTCAGAATTTCCGGGTTATAAAAAATGTGTGTTTCTCTTTTTTATTTTTTCGGAAAACAAAATAAAAAACACAAATTTATTCATTTATTTTATTTACATTAAATGTATTTGGTTACTAATAGAGTCAATGTTTTATTGTCATCTTAATCACTAAACCCTGTAAATAATATTTTTTTTGAAAGAACCCTGTAAATAAATTTATGTGGTAAATCTCAAAGCATGGAACCCCCCTTCTATACACCGGAGGATCTTATATAATATTTTAATCAAAACGATGTGCTAATTTTTTTAACAAGTAATCAAAACATAAATGTTTTGAGCGTTCTTAAAAAAACAATTATAAAACGATGCCGTTTTGTGCAAACTTTTGTGTAACCACTGCCCTCACCACTACAACTCACACTACTATATCTCACACTTACCCATTTCACCCTCACTCATTGCACACTACCTTACACCTCAACCACCTCACCCTTATCATTCTACTCCATCACCCTCACCTTACCCATACTCATCCACCACATCCCCACCCCACCTCACCCCACCATACTCCTACTCTCACCATAAAGTTACACTAACCACCATAACTCACCCCTTTTGATCACCACAATCTTACCACTCTACCTCCACTCTCACCATTCCTGCCACTAGGGGCGCCTCTTGGGGGGGGAACAAAAGGCCACGTGGCAGAGCCTCCCTAAAATCTACAATTTAAAAACCAGTAAATTTTGATCAATAATATATATATATATATATATATATATATATATATATATATATATATATATATATATATATATATATGTATATTGTATTTTTAAAATGAATAAGATATTCATTTACAATGGTGAAACACACTACAAGTATAATTAATGAGTCGACTAGGGTTCGATCTCTACTAAGGGCAAAAGAATATTTTTTTTTGCTGGATACTCTTTTTTTAGAATGGCTTAAAACAATATTTGGCCTCGAGCCTAAATTTAAACATGGAGGCCCCTGCCCGCCACCACTACCACCCCATTACTCTTACGCCACTACCCCTAAATATATCCAACCCAACCCACCCCTCAAACTCGACCACCATAAATCATGCTCACACTCACACTATCGCGCCTCATCACCCCACCACCCTATTACACCACTCCTCTATCCCTACTTGTTATCTTGTTCGTTTCATTTCATCTCGTCTTCATTATATTATATTAAATTACGTTCAGTTTGTTTCAATATTTTACGTTACATTATATAATATTACATCAGAACCATCCAAAGTAACCATAATAAATAATAACAACATGTGTTAAGGTAAGTCTTCGATGAATGATCATTCCACAAATGGGAGTGGCAGATGTGTCTGAATATGCACTACATAGTTTAATTTTGTTACTTCACATCACTCCACGTTTGTGGAGTGAACATTCATCCAGGTCACTCCACATTTATTGAGTGACGATCCAAGAGTCACCCCACATGTTATATATATAATTGTTATGATAAAAAAGAATGAAAGAAAGAGGAAAGACCATTGAAAGTGCATAAATAACCACTGCAACAATGCAAGGAAAAAAGAAAGAAAAAAAAGCAAAGATAAAGAAAGAAAAATTTCTGAGCAGAAAAAGCCAAAGGGACACAGCCCCTTTTAAGTATGAAAGCAACGGATGCATATGAGAATGGGTAAAGCGGCCATGGAAACGTCCCTATCTACCTTCCTCTCTCCCACTTCTGCCGCTTGTGCTTCTTCACTGTCTCCATCTTCTTCCCCCCCCCCCCCTACTGTACAATCGGGAATGCCAGCCACACATGTTCTTTTCCTTCACACTAATTATTTCCGAATTATGCTTATATTATTGTATATGCAGCGTATGTACTATCAATAAATATCCCATTTTATTTATTTATTCGTTTTTATAACAACACATTTTATAGAAGAGTTAAAAATGGAAGAAATGTTCTGAGATGTAATAGCAATTTTAACACAAACTTGTTTATTTTTTAAGAAGGTGACATGTACGTTTATTCAAATTTAACTTCCTTTAAATCGATTTATTTAAGCGCAAATGGAAATTGAAATCATTTCAGTGATATAATTCATTGGTTTTTCCATAAATTAATGATCGGCGTTTAAATTAATATCATTATCTAATTAACGAAATACAACATGTCATACTTAATTTGTAGAAGAAGATCCGGGCACCTGTGATGGAACATCTATGATAAAATTAAGGGACCTGAAAAGTAAATGTTTAGAAAAAATATGTCTCGACTCATTCGGCGCGCGTGCGTCATCCATGCGTCGCGAATTGTTTCTGAGTGTCTCATGTGGCCCTCGTGCGTTGGAAGTAGGTATATTTTTCAAATATTTACTTTTCAGGTATATTTTTCCAAACATTTTTTTTCCGGACATATTTCTTCAAGTTTTTTTATTTTTATTTTTAAGTAGCAATTTTATTGAAAGCTAAAAATATTTTTTGAAACTCACAAGCCGAGTTTCATAACTCTTTATTTTTAAAAGGTTAAAAGTTTTTGGGAAAATTACAAACCGAGTTTTTCTTAGCTAAAACAAAAAATCGCCGAGTAACGATTATTTTTCTTCCTCGATCGTCTACCGGTCATTTGATGAATTCTTTCAAGTTCAAAAGTTTCGTGTTCGATATCCAAATTGTAGTTTTTCTTTTTATTGATTTTCTGCACGACGACGCTTCAAGTTCGTAAATCTCTTTATCTTTGTCAGTGAAGAATCCGCTGGCTTGGTGATCATTTGGGGAGGGGAAACTGGGTTAGCCGCCATGGAGACGTCTTGTATATCTACTACAATGTTAGTAGGCCTTGCATTTTCAGTTTTTTCTTGTTGTTTTCCGCCCAAATGCAATTCAGTGCTTTCATTTTTATCAGCAGCTGCTAGATCCTTTTTGTTTGTGTTCATTCCCAAAGCTAAGGGTTCAGGGCTGAGTCCTGTATGAGAAAAAGATGGGCCTTCATTGGTGGCACTTAGTTGCACTTGCTCCATTGTTTTTGTCTGAGCCTGCAAACTTTCTACATATGTGTTTCTATCCTGCATTTGTCCTATCCCTTGGCTATTTTCACCATGTTCATGACTTGAAAAGGATTTAGAGCCAGTGAGGTCCACAACCTTCGTACCTTGAGTTGGATCTTGTTGTTTGAGTGTGGCTTGCTTTGCACTAAGATGAGAATTAGTTTGCTTCAAATCGGCAAAGCTATCTTTGGCTGCTTCATCAACACCTGTTTTAACTCCCTGTTCTTCTTGTTGCTTTGGTCTCCAAATCTGATCTGTACTAACTTGCGGATCTAGACCCTGAGAAGCTTCAAAGTTTTGTTTCTGCTGAGTAATAATGTCCCTTCTTAGGCTTTTAACCTTGCAAACAACTTCTAGATGCCCCAGATGGCAGCAATATTGGCAATATTGAGGTAGCTGTTCTTCTAGTTCTATTAATTGCCAAAAACTAGATGCCTCACCCTGTTGTATCCAGATTCTCTTAGGAAGAGGTTTCAGAAGATCAATTTCCACTTGAACTCTCGCAATTGAAGGTCGTTTGAGAGTGGCAGTAGATGAATCAACTCTTAGGAGATTACCGAAGCTAGATATAATAGCTCTAAGTATTTCCGGTTTCATCAAATGTGCAGGAAGTTTAGGCATCAAAATCCAGACATGCACAATCGAGGATTCTACATCAACATGAAAATCCGGAGTCCATTTTAAGATTCGCATAGGCTTGCTAGTAACGAACCACTGTTTTTTCGAGTACATCCGGATATAGTCTTTTTCTCCACTAAAATTGATAAGAACATGTTTCGCATCTAGTACTCCAATCGTATAGGTTTCAGCAAAATTTTGAACATTCAAAAATCGCTTAATAGCATCAAGTGGAGGCTTACCTTGTGAGAATTTCCCAACTAGAGCATACCGGAACGGAATAGCAAGGTAATCAATGAGCTCCTGCGAAAATTTGATAGCAATTTCGCATTTGTATGTCGTTATTTCCGGCTTTAGATCTGGAGGCCTCGAAGAGCTTTGAGATAGAACATTAGCGTAGGTTTTCGTAGAAATTGTTGGTGGAGTAGTATCAGCCATGGAAAGAAAAAGAGAGGAGGTCAGAAATTAGCAGAAATCCGGCGAGATCGTCGGAAAGAAATCATTGTCGGATGATCGGCAACATCATGCATACATACATGCATGTCTGCTAGCTGCTGCCAATGCCATTGATTAGCCAACTATATATATATGCCCATATATAGTTTTGCAAAATCGACTATCAAGGGTGCTTTGAGCCTTTGATACATATATAATGATAAATTCACATGAATAGAATGAAATAGAATTAATCAAAATAATGTAATAGGATGAAATTAAATGAAATTATTTCATTACTGTGTTTGAAAGGTGAAAAATAATTTCAAAAAAAAGAAAGGTGAAAAAAAAAACGAAATATATTTCATGATAGGTTCGTAACCCACCAAATCATGATGATGGTAGAAGGTAAGGGGTAAGGTGTGGTGGTCGGGTAGAGTTAGATGGAGTGGTGGGGTAAGGTAGGATGGGATGAGGTAGAGTGTACCTCTTTTTTAGACCTTGTTCAACCTCTAGCTGAACTTTTAATAAGGTACGGCAAGGTGGAAAATTCTATCCCGAGGAGTCCTCACACGCACCGTCCCGTTGGATGTGCGCCAGACAAAAACTAATTTGTCTTCTTGCGCACATGGCGTACATCTAACGGGCGGTGCGTGCGAGGAGAGTGCGAGATAGAATATCCCGGCAAGGTGGTATATATGGTAAGGTAAGACAGGGGTCATTAGGGTAAGGTGGGGGAGATGTGCCATACTCCACCACCCATCTTACCCTGCCTCATATTACCTAGCTTGCTGATAATGTCGAAATGATCACAAACGTGTTTTGTTGGATTTTTAGGTGGATCTCTAGATCAAAGTGTATACTTTTTCAATTCATTAAATGCTCAAGAACTAGATGATGATCTGCAAGAACACTATGAAGTATATATATATATATATATATATATATATATATATATATATATATATATATATATATATATATATATATGAAGAACACTCAAACAGTCGACAACTTGACAGAGGTTCTCTGCGTTTTTCATTAAATGTCCCTTTGAATGATAATAAATGCCGCTATTTATAGAGGCTTAGAGTCGGCGGTTACAATGGCGGGAAGTAAAATACAAGTAAAGCTTAAATACAAGAATGCGGGGCGAGCTCTGGCAGGGCGAGATCGTGTCTTAACCTCTGCGGGCTCTTCACATGTAACCGTTGCGTGTGATCTATGTTGCCAAGTCAAACGGGTTTGGTCCGAGCTGGCGAATGGCGAGCTGATGGGCGATCAGGTCGGCCCCCAATGCTTCATGTCGCTCTGTAGGTGGCGAGATGAAGGCTTTACTGATCAACACCTATGGCCTGACCACTGATGAGTATCGTAATGGTCTGAGGCGGGCTGGATTATGCTCGGCCCAGTTCAGCGTGCGAACTAATTGGACTGAGGACCCTATTCGTTATTGGGCCTACGTTCATTTCCAATGTGAATTTGCAGGCTATTTTATGAGCTTGGTGTATCACTTACCTTACCCCACCCTTACCAACATACAACAATCACCCAATTACACCTAACCTCTCCACCCTACCTCACCCTACCCTCACCCTACCTCCCACGTACCTATCTAACCCTACCCTAGCATCCTAATCTACCTCACCCACCCTACCTTACCCACAACTTCACATCACGCCAGCCTACCCACTACCATATCCCGCCACGTCCAACCCCATCACCTTATCACACCCAACCTTACTCTACCCTACCCATATTATACCGCATCACCTACCACACCCGATCCTACCCTACCAAAACCTTTTTCTCACCACCCACCTGACCACGCGCGCCCAACCTACCTCACCCACCTTACCTAGCCACCTACATTACCTACCATACAACCCCACCACGCCACCCCAACCTACTCCATCACCCACTTACTCAACCTTATCCTATCTTACCTCACCCTACTCATCCGATCATCCCATCCACCACCCCACCTCATTATATCCCACCCACTCTACCTTACCACCATACTATACCCTACCTTATCTACCCTATTATACCTAACCTTATCCCACCACCCACATTTTTTTATCACTTATCTTACCCTACCCAACCGACCCCTTCTCCCCCACCCTACCTTACCCACCACCCTACCCCTACCATACCACCACTCATGTGTTTTGTTGATTTTCATTCAATTATCACATTTCAATTCATAGGTAATGAAGATGAATCCTTTTCATTCCGTTGAAATGCAATTTCATTTCATTATATTACCTAATAATTGTACTCAAGCAATGGATTGAAACAAAATAAATTATTTCATTCCATTCTATTGTTGCGTAACAATCAGGCCACAAGGGTTTTTGTTTTGGGTTCTAAGTAAGCACTTGCAATGATACACATTCACATCACTAACCGGAATCCCTCACGTGACAATCACAAAGTAAGATTACTTCATACATAACTTTACACATTATACAACGTAAACTTACTTAGTGTTTTACATATCAGTCATAAGAAATTGCATTCACTTTACACAACGCAAAACTATTTTGTGTATTTATTTTCAGGGTAAAACTACAATCACTTCGCAACCACTTTGACATTACAAATGACATGATGTGATGTAGCTAGTACCACGACGGTTGTGTCACAACGAATGATGCAATATACTTTTGCACTGTTGATTATGGTGAGCCGACATCGATCATTATCAATACGTCCTACATAATTACCAATGATGCAAAAGTATATGACGTGTTATTTATTGTGACATAATCGTTGTATTAGTAGCATTTAACGTGATGGTATAATCTCTCATTATGTTGCACATATTTAGAGACGAGTCCTATTGCCACATCATACGTGGTTCCAGTCACATATTAAGTTGTGATATTTGTTAGACAATACCATTATTCTTGTTTCCATACCCCTCTCATTAATGGACACCATACATCTCTTCTTTTTTACTTACTTTCTATATTTCTCTCTCTCTCTCTCTTGTTATTTTCTAGTTATCTTGATTCTTCCCCTATTAATCTGTACTCTCTTCAATTCAGTCATCACAGCTAAGCTACATCTGAAAAGCCAGATCCAATTAGTAGCTTAGGGTGACTATTATAATCTGTCAATCCATCAATCAATCAATCAATATTCAATCAAATCTCACAGCCAGACACAGCAGAAATCTTACAAAAATCAAAGCATGTCTTCGTCTCCTTCTACTTTTTCTTCTTCGGACCACCTCCCTGCTTCTTCTGAACAGCTCTGCTATGTTCATTGCAACATTTGTGAGACTGTCCTTGCGGTATATACTTATATTTATGGTTTTTCTTTTCCCTTAATTTGTTTTTACTTTTTCCTTTTTTTCAGCCATGCCTTTTTCAGGCCATCCAATCCCACACAAAAAAAAGGATGATTACTAAGTAGGGCTTTTTTCTTAACTCGATCTCCTTAGTATATATATATATATATATATATATATAAGTGCAATGATATTTTTCCGAGTAGTTTTATTAGTATCACATCAAAATTGTTACAACAAGTGACAAAATATTTCTAAACAATTTGTAGGCCAGGAGGTATTGATTAATATGAAACCCAACAATGGTGACAATAGCATATTCGCCTCGTACGCGATTTAAAATGATTTGCTACACTGATTGTTGTGTTATTTAGTTGTGACAACGATCTTGGGGCTGAATAATGTAATGATATCAAAGAGAAAAAGAGGAATTGAAAAAGTATAGGGTTCCTTCTCCCCAATCATTTCTAGTTAATTAGGCCATTTCTTGTAATTAAGAGAGCCCTAGTCTACACAACTAATGTTTTTAATTTTTTAATTGTATTTTAAAGGTAAGTGTACCATGTACAAGCTTGTCCAAGACAGTTACAGTTAGATGTGGGCATTGTTCAAATCTGTTGTCTGTGAACATGCAAGGCCTGCTTCTTCCATCACCTGCTGCTGCTGCTTCTGGTGGTGGCCATGGCTTATTTTCACCTAATTCCCATAATCTTCTGGTATATATATATACACTAGTTCTAATTAATTAATTCGATCACTTGGTTTTTTCTTTTGTATAATTAAATTGATTAATTTCTTGATATTTTTTGAACAGGAGCAAACGAATGCGAAAGAAAAGTTTATGATGAATCCCAGTACTACTACCTTAAGTACTCATGGTTTCAACATCCCAACTCAATCTGCAGGATTTGGATTCGATAACCCTCCAAAGGAACCGGTCGTTAATAAACGTGAGAATTACTACATTACTAATTTTAATTTCTATTTCTTGAATTTAATTTTTGCAGCTTTTAATTTCTTTTCTGTAAACTGCAGAAGAACCTACAAACTAACTATATAATCCCTCAAAATGTAGCAGCGCGCAGTGTAATCAATTTATTCAATAGGAAAAACTATTTAGAGTCTTTATCATTTTGTTGTCTATTCTGATTTTCTGTACTTCCAACCACAACTGCCTCTTCCCCTAAAACTGTAGAGAAAAAAAAAAAAAAAAAAAAAAGTCAGGATATGAAGAATTATGAAAGAGACCCTGTTGTTTGTTTTATTGAATGATTCACTAATTAACAAGAGTACGTTGTCATTATATGGAAGAGAACTGATATAGCTAGATACTTAACTTAAAATAAGTAAATATAAAGAAAAAGCCATGATCGATCCTATATCCTGTAACAACATTCTTCATTATCTCTAAAGGAGATTGCGTCTTAAAATGGAGGATGTAAAACGTATATAGGTTGTGGGGTATATCTTTGTGTTTTCTTTAGAACGAATCATATATTAACAGAAATAAACCTTCACTATCTAGCACAACACCAAGGTAATTACACTGTCATTAATTATAACACCCAAATTATTGAACTAGCTCTGCTATCGCCCTAGCTAGAGGTCGTAATTTGAATTAGAGAATTCTTAATTATGTTGAGATTCGATGTATAATAATGTCCAATTAATAGATCGGCAATCCCTAAAACTTTCCTATTGAAACTCTTACACACCGCCTATATATATATATGTTTGATTGCTAGCTTCTTCGATCTACTATATATATATATATATATATATATATATATGTCTTAAAATTGGACAACTGAATGCAATGTAGTGCTCCATAAATGTTGCCAGAAGAATTATTCATTATAAAGAAAAAAAGGGTTACTAGAAAGATATGTAGGATGTTAGTAAATAGTATAAAGAAGATTTGTTTTTATATGAAAATATTATTTGTTTGTTTGTTTTTTTTTTTTTTTGAGAAGTTGTTGTAGTCAGCTGGTATGATATATACATTTTTTTTTCCTTCCCATTATTTGTTTCAATTTTCAGCTCCTGAGAAGAGACAAAGAATCCCATCTGCCTACAACCGATTCATCAAGTGAGTATTCATAATTCAACTCTTTTATTTTTTTCCTCACAGCAAATAAATACAACACATTTTTTATATTATTGATTATGATAAAACTTGTGTCAGTATTAATAGATCAACGGTGCATATAAGCATGTGTTGTGGTCGTGATCATTTTGTTTTAGAACTAACACGGCATACAAAAAACTTAAAAATTCATTGACGAAGAAGATGAATTAATTAACAGACGACAATGGAATAAGTCCATCATAAATGTTTTACTTTTTAATAAATCTATGTAATGTAATGAAATTTGTGAGGTTGTTGCGTTGCGCACAGGGAGGAGATCCAACGTATAAAAGCAGTAAATCCAGATATCAGTCACAGGGAGGCCTTCAGTGCTGCTGCTAAAAATGTAAGTCGATCATGACATTTCATAATCTTTCCTCTTATTAATTCCTTTTCTGTGTAAATATTTTTCTAGGGTTTAGTGCTGTCCTTGCTTTAACCAAACACTTTTGTCAACATAAAATTATTTGACCATAACAATGGACACTTATATTTTCGATTTGTGCGTGTCATTCTCAACACAGTTTTGATCTTCATAAGGACATATTGATTAATCTGAATCCGACTATAATTATTAATCAGGGTACGGCTTTCTTGGGTAATCTGGCACCCTAGGCCATTTTTTTGCCGGCCCCCTTGATATTTATATATAAACATGCTAATTTTTCTGGTCATTTTACGTTCAATCATTTTAAACACAGCAGTTCTGATTAAACTTGTGGAGTAATTGTCATCTACCAAAGTTTTTTCAATCAACGACAAATTAAATCTATCATTATTTCTTGTGATATTGTTAAGGTACGTGAAATTTGAGTAATATTATTTTTATCAATAGAATAATTGGGTCATATATACTAGCAAATTCTGTAACTAAAATTAAAATGGACCTAAAATATACTAGTATTAACACAGTAAAACTGGACTTAAAAATATACTACTGACCTAATAAAACTGGACATATTATATACTTGTAGCTTAATTAATAAAATTAGGGCCCTAATTATACATATTTGGGGGGTCTCCCCAAAGAACGGAGCTATATAACTACAATTAATTGTTTAAAAAATGTATTGTATCGATGGTTAGGACACGTACACTTGCCTTCAAAATAACTCATTTTTTCTTTTTTCAATGGCTTTCAGTGGGCCCACTTTCCTCATATTCAATTTGGTCTCATGCATGATCATCTGACTACCAAGAAAACTGCTGTACTACAACAGGTATATACATATACTTAGCATCCCAGATCTTCTAATTAATTACATTAATCTCTATATTCATAAATTGTTCTTCCACACCCCACCCCCACCCTCACTCCAAAAAAAAATAAAAAATAATAAAATTGTTGAATATGCTGACATTTAGTTTTTGGGTTTTGTATTTGAGAATTTTGGTAGGAAGGAGAAGAAGTTCAACTGCTGAAGATTGGGATCTTAGGTGCCACACCTAACGTTGGGGTTTCTCCATGTTAGGAAGAAATGAGCGTTATTTTATTGTACAACTATTGTAGTAAGATTGTACTAAATATAAAATGCATCATATCCTTCGTCTTTTCACAACACAAGGATATAATACATGTCATTTTGTACAATATATTCTTACTACTATTGTATTATAAAATTTCCCTATGAAGAAATGACTGTATATGGGCACATGTCTTGAATCCAGCTGATCATAATTAAGTACTGCTTAATTTGGAAAATCATTGCATAAGGTGGATAGAAAGAGTGAATGCAACCTAACCCTTTTGGATGTATTTTTATTTTCTGCTTAAATTTGTATCTATTAATTAGTGGGATTTTTTTCAAGTTGGTTTTGAATGGAATGCCTTTGAAGTACTTGTTGGAATCAATGCTATCTTGCAAAGCATGCATATATATGATGGTTTTCATTTACTGCAAGACATAGTGGAAGCTTTTTTCTGCTTTATACATCACACTAACCATTTGCTTTTAAAAGGTTTCATGGATGACCATCATTTGCTTTAAAGACTTCATGCATCATAAATTCTTACTTTCTCACAAGAGTAGTACACAGCCTGATATGTAGAATTGCTTTTAGAGGACTCCTTCTATTTGTTGTTCATTATCTCTCTTGAAATTGTCCCCAAAAGAACCCTATTTTAGTTTATCAAGTTGGTTGTATGTTGGATAGAATCATAAATAATGGAGGGACTTGAGTCCCACAAGTCTAAACTTTCGAGCATGGCTACTGCCACAACCACTCAGTTACAATGAATGACACAACATATTTTTACATTTATGATAATGATATATATGGCCATCATAATCAATGATGCAAAAGTATATAGTGTCGGAGTGATTGTGGCATTAGGTATCAACAAAAGATCTCCTAGGAGTACTACTAGTTCCAAAACAAACGGTTCAACAAATGACTACTACAATACATTTTTAAACTTTTGATCATGGTGTAGTAACCTATAGATTGATATAATTAATATTGTTAACTTATGTGTATATATTTGTATTGTGTTTTATATTTATTTGTTAAAAGGGAAATTGGGTATTTTAGGCTATATGACCCTCTGTTTGTAAACCCTAAACTCAACCTTTCACACTTTTGATAGGAATGCAAGATTCCTTCTATTTTCTTGATGATAGTCAACCTTGCTATCATTTTACTTGTGTGTTTACCCCTGTTTACAGTTCATTTAGCATGTTTCTGGGACATTTCGGTTGATTTTAGTTGCATATTCGCATGCTACATATTTCGAGGTCTAGGATGTCATAGTCCGAAAATCGCATACTTTTCTGTGAATTAGTGCATATTTTGAAGCTATGTTGTCTTGCGGGAATTGTATGTGGTGTTTTTAGTTGTGATGTGCAAGGTTTTAGGTGGTTAATTCAATGGCTGGAGGCGAGTTATAAGTCGAGAACAAAGTTTAGTCGAAGCTTGGGGTTGAAACGATGAGGTGACGAAGTTTTGGTGATTTTCTGGACAAACCTTTGCTCTCTGGTTTTTGGTGGCTCATTTGTTGCCTGCTAGAGGCCCACACTGCAGGGAGAGGTGCACACCTCTAGCTTCTGGTTTTTCATATTTTTATGCCTTTGCTCCAGAGGCCCACGCTTACTGACAGAGGTGCACACCTCTGGCTGCCTGTATGATGAAGATATTTTGGATAGAGGCCCATGCCTTTGGAAAAAAGTTGCACACCTTTGACCTGAAATGACAATTTTGTAATTATTTTAGGGCATTTTTTGGGGAAGTATCTATATACCTTTTCTCCCCATTTTTCACAATTGATCATCTTCCCCAACTATCTCCTTGTCTCATTTTCTCTTTTCCCTTAGTTTAGTTGGAAATTAGATTAGTTTTAATTTAGTTTTGCTGAAGAATATTTGTAACTTGGATCATTCCGGAGATTTCTTGACACGGGATCAACAGGCTTTTGTTCAAATATTCGATTTTTCTTCATCTCAATAGTATAAGTAACTTCTTTTTCTTCTTATATTTGAATTCTTTGTGTTTGATTTTAGTTTCTTGTGGTTTTGACAAGATTATGAGTAACTAATTTCTTTATAGCCGAATTGTGTGAAGATTGATGAAATTTAACATTAGTTGATTAATGGAAGTGTTTGTTATTTAAATTACAAGTTTCTTGATTGTTCATGTCCTAGAACTTATTCTTTAGAGTACTGGTACATCCACTACTCATTTTAACACTACATCCTACACAACACAATCAACACCACACATTTTTGTTGGGACCCATCACAACATTTCATTACTCATTTTAATCAAGGGCTACTACACATGTAGTGGAAAGTGCTCTACACACTTGTGTAGTGCACATGCATATCATTTCTCTATTCTTTATGCCTATATTAACGTCATGAATCAATGATTGATCACACACGTACATTATCTTTACATATGTATTTCGCGAGATAATGTGGGAAATTGGATTCAAGGATCGCCATATAAAACTAGTCGAGTTGTTCGCAGGGGCGGATGCAGAAATTTTGTTTAGGGGATCACAAATTTCAGTCAATCTTATTTCGTATATCTCATTCACAATACATAGCTACAATATATATAATCATCTTCAGGGCTTCTGGTGCTAGTCGTAATTATCAATCTATCATTTCTAATTACATAATAAATAATATATCAGTCAATAACGTAATACGGGGCGTGATTGTCGATTTAATGTGTTAGAGGGAAACAATTTCACAAAAATGCCAACAAAAAAAAAATCTAAGGAAAAATTCACAAAATTGCAAAAAATCACATGCTATTCACAAAAAAAAAAAAAAAAAAAAAAAAGGAAAAGAAAAAGAAAAAACAACCTTGCCACGAGCATGGGTCAAACTTGTAACCCAAGGATATTCAGAATGCATTTGTGACCATTTGAACCGCACTTAACATTGGTTGATAGTCATACAACATAAAACTTACTATCATTTTTGAATTTAATATCAATAATGATAGGGATACTTTGGTAATTTCAAAACATAATTGAGGGGGGCATATGCCCCATTCCCTCATGATAAATCCGCACATGGTTGTTTGAGTCTTGTTTTTTGAGTGTGGTTTTCAATGCAAGTTGAGCGTTTCATAGAGGTTATGCATGTTAGGTCAGTTAAATCCGGGAACCGATCTGTTGAATCTAACATAGTGCCCTAGATTACGGTATTAGTGTCTAGTTAACTGTCTTCGGAGATTGCACCCTTAAACATATCAAGAACATATATATTATACATGATAGGTTGGTAGGTAACATTCACTTCCAGATACCGACTAGGGAGAGAAAGTAGTTAGTTGGATCGTAACTTGGCTATAACCTTTAATATCGTTTATTTTACCCTTTTACACTTTCACAATAGTTGACAGCACCCACTGATAGTGACAAATCACATTCTTCTAAAGTTTGATTGACCTGAACTAAGAACAAAGCTGACTTCGGTACGTAACCAGATTCTTTATGGGATATGGTCTTGTCTCCAACATGTGGTGCAATCGACTCGGTTCACTGTCGGTGATTTTTGACACTACTAAAAGGCCATCATTTCTCCCCTCCCTTGTTTGATTCATGAATCCCAACGTATCAGATCTAAGTTTAATCAAAACCCAACTACGTGGATGCAACTTTTTTTGGGTTATCATCGATCTTTTATGGCTTCCGATTGATGGTTTTTGTTGTTTGGTGTGTTTACCCTATTCCGGTTTTGTCATATTTCATGATTTGGGGGTAAATTTATACTTGTTTAGATTGACTTTTCTTGGTAATTTTGTTGGTAAAACTCTTGTGAAATTGCTGCTAGATTTTCTTTTTATCTGATTTAAAATGGATGAGAATTGTGATTTGGTTTTTTTTTAACAGCAAAAAAACTAGGGGGAATGAGGGAGAATGACAGAAATATTTCATCAATTGAGTAGAAGTACAGTCTTTTGAAACTTTTGCATAAAGGACAAAATTATTTATTCACTGTCGAAATTCACTTATGTTCGAAATTCATTCGCCTAAATTCATTTATTTAAATTCACTAATTTTAAAATTCATTCATTAAATTCACCGATTTTCGGGATTCATTTATCAAAATTTTATTGTCGAAATTCATTGATTTGGGATTCACCGAGGAGATTCACCGATTTTAGGATTCATTTGTCATTCTTCTCATTATAAAAATTATCGCAATGTCATTCTCATATATAAAAATATGTAGTTGTCATATTTAAAAATATTAGATTATTGTCTTATCCCTAATTTCCCAAAAAAACTATATGAAAAATACATCATCCATCAAGTTGCTACAGGATAACAAATTTCAAGTACACAGTCTCATTTCAGCGAAAATCAATACTAATACCACAACAGTAAAAAACCACCAAACAAAGAAACAACCCCAATCTACGTAAACAACCAATTATGAAAGTAAATTGTTTTGCCAGGCTGTCCGATCAAAATAAAGTTGTGGCTCTGATCAACCTATCGATCACTTCGATGCATGTGGATATACTAGGCAAGAACCTCCCTCCTTGTCGTAATCCATATACTCATCGCATGAATATCCTCAAAAGTTTTGTCCACACTTGAAGTCTTGGAATTGAACACCATGTTATTTCTCATCATGCAAATGATCTAAACGGTAGAGAAATGGTGCCGTGATCCAAATGATGCCGAGTGAAATGACAGTCAATCTCAATGTGTTTGGTGCGCTCATGAAACACCGTATTGTGAGCAATCTGAATGGCACTCTTATTATCACAATACATAGGAGTGGGGTCAGAAAGAGTAACTCCCATGTCAGCCAGTAACCAACGCAACCATATAATCTCAGCCGTAGCATTTTGCCAATCACGGGAACGAACAGCCTCTTTATAAGAGGAAGGCTCAGAGATAGGATCAATGGAAACAAGAAAGGAAGCAAAAGACTTAGAATAACAAGAATAGGCAAAATCGTAATCGAGTAGACTTACGTATGCGCGTCTTTGGATAAGCGGGGCTCAAAGCAAGATCCGTCGTCACAGCGGTGATTGGGTAGCCGTATCGAGGGTCGAGAATCATCAATAATAGGTGCAGTAGGAGGTGAAGAGTCGACGAGAAAGGATCAATGTGAATAAGATCGATTTAGTCAAGTTGTGGGTCTTTGGCGGGAATGGTAAAGAAAGGGATATGCTCGAGGAAGGAGACATGGCGAGACACGTATAGTTTTTTGAGAGGAGGGATCATAACAACGATAACCTTCTTGACCTATACCATACCCAAGGAAAACACATATAGCAACACGAGAAGAAAGTTTGGGCGATTCTACATGTGGACGAAGAACAAAGCAAGTGGAACCGAAGACTCTTAAGAGAGAATAATTAGGTGTTTGACCAAATAATTGTTCATAAGGAGAAAGGCCGGAGTTATGAGCAAATCGGGATACGATTAATAATGTAAGCGGATGTGAGGACAAACTTCTCCCAAAACTCATTTGGAACACTAGCGGATAGCAACATAGACAGCAGTTTCAACAATATGTCGATGTGTTTCTCTCAAAGAACACCATTCTCACGAGGGGTATCGATGCAAGAGGCGATGCATGCAGACTCTTCGAGAAAGAAAAAGATCGAAAGGGTTCCACTAGTGTATTCCCACCCAAATCGAGCGGAAACACTTAACAACGAGTGGAATGTTGGGTTTTAACATAGTTTTGAAAATCAGTATAAATCTTAGTGAAATCAGAACGATGTTTCATCAAAAACACCCAAACATAACGAGTATAGTCATCAATAAAGGACACATAATATCTAGACCCCCCTTTGGTAGGAATAAGAGCGGGTCCCCAAACATCGAGTGGACTAAATCAAAAGCGCACACAAGATTTTGATGAACTATTATGAAAAGGCAAAGCAGAAAATTTCCCAAGTTTACATCCACTACAATCAGAAATATCATGAGATTTCAAATCACCCAAAACACCAGTGTTACATAAAAATTTCAAACGAGAGTGTGAAACATGACCAAGTCTAAAATGCCATAAAAAATACTTTAGAGGATGAATCTGGTTAAATGAAAAGAAGATAAATCAACAGAGGTGGTGGTGATAGCTAGAGCACGCAGACTCATCCAAAACATATAGACCCCTCGCTCTACGGCCTCGTCCCAATCGACCTCTTGGAATCGGGATCCCGCATGCAACAAGAAGTGGAAGAAAAATGAAGCAGAATATCCAGAATCACATAATTGACCAACAGATGCAAAGCGAGAGTAAGTTTAGGGATACAATAGACATTTGAGAGAGACACGTGGGGAGTGTGAATAGTGCCAATGCCATCTAATGGCAAATGTGAGCCATCATCAAGCAGATAACAATAGTAGGGAACATGAGTCGGAAGACAAAGATGTAAACTTAGATGAATCAGAGACATATGAAAAGAAGCCCCTGAGTCTAAAACCCATAGGGATGACGGTTTACCCGAGGATTTGATGAAGGCAAACTGTTGGAGAAGCAGTAGTCATGGCAAAATGTTGAGGAGGCGGACTGCTCGACTGAGGACGGAGACCGAGTAGCAAGGAATCTCTCAAACTGCTACGCAAGGGCATCCATAGAAGGATTCGAGAAGAAGCCACATCCAAATCACCTGTGAAGTGCGACGCGACCATATAAGATGACCCACTACGGTCTGTCCTCGTCGGTACCACTGTGCATGCGTGGGTCATCCACCACAGTTCATTCTTTGAGACTTATCACCAGACGCCGAATTCTTCAAGGCTAATACTGAGGCAATCGACTTTTCCAATGTCCAGGCTTCTTACAATAACGACACTCATCCTTTTTAGCGATTTGTCCAAATCGTTGAGATGGTGCTGCTAAAACGGATGCAGAAGGGGCGGTTGGTACCTTTTCAGTTTGTGTTTTCAGACGAGTTTCTTCAGCTAACAACTCGTGAACCACTGAATCGACAGAGGGCAAGGGATTACGATGCATAATCGAAGCACGACAGTGCTCATATTCTGGACGAAGCGAGTGTAAGATCTGAACAAGACGCGATTCCTCCCGATGAACAATATAAGGTTCAAAGGCCTTCAATTCAGCAGACTCTGTCATAGCCAACTGATCCCAAAGAGCAGTGATTTCAGCATAAAATTCCTGAATGCTGCGATCATTCTGTGACAAAGCACGGATTTCCCTTCTGGCGAAAGCGAGCGGATATATTGGTGCGCATAAAGCAGTCTTTCCCAAGTAGTCCCAAACCTCCTTAGCAGTTTCATACTTAGCCAATTGCACACCAATCTTAACATCGACAGAATTATTAATCCAAGTAATAATTTTTGAATTGGCACAATCCCACTTATCAAGAAAATCAGCATAATTATCAATTTTTCTTGCTGTGGGAGCTTTAGCAACCCCAGAAACATATTTCCACATTTCTTTCCCCCGAAGAAAATTTTTCATCACATAGCTCCAATATGAGTAATTTTACCATCCAAACGAACACCAATTGATCGCAACGAGTCATCACTCAGTAGGGCCCGTTGGTGAACCGAAAAGACCCCAAAAAAAAAGGCACAAGTCGAACTTCAAGCAAATCGGACAATACTACACGATGGCCGGAACCCCAAACAAATCGATGCAAAATCGGAACCCCAAACAAAACGAAACAAAATCGAGACAAAAATCGATGCAAAACTGAATCAAAAACTCACCAAAGCGACGCGGCAAAATGATTATAGGCTCTGCTACCATGTTAGCATTCATACAACCAACACAAGAATTGAAAAGGAGAAGATGAATGCTGGAAGCTTATGAAATTACAATGAAAAAGCATACCTAGTAGAATACAAGAGAGAGGCTTATATAGCCAGGCACGAAGCAAAACTAAAAGGAAAAAGACTAAAAAAGCCCTTAAGGCTAAAATACTAATAGCTGATATAAATATATATGCTAACAAAAAACACTTTTCCATCCCATAACTTGAGTTTTCCCCTCTTTTTTTTGGTCACGCCAAAATAGGTGTAAAATTGAATCGGCTGAGATTGGATCGGTTAGGTTGATTTGAGTTGGGTTGACATAATATTAATCGGGTTGATTTAAGAAAGTACTAACCCAAACCAAACTGAATTACTGAAAACCCAATGGTTTGATTCAGGTTGGTTTGAGGTTGATTTGGATTGAGTTTTGGGTTTTCATCTATAAATAACCTCTTTGTAATCAAACTTTTCATGCTATAAAATATGTACATGTATCCCCTCTAAATTCAAATTTTATACCACATAACCTCCATACCAATAATTATTATACACAACAATTTTTATCACATCATAAGTTGAATTTTTATATAAAAAAAAAATCAGCAACCACTACAAGAATTGCCAGCTGAAGGGACAAATTGTAAAGGGACGACTTTTAAATATCTTTATTGCGACAACAAATCGTCCCTTTAAATGAATTTAAAAATAGTCAAAGTTTTGGGCGGATTTTTTGGATGGAAACTTTAAAAGGACGACAATGTCGTCACAATAAATAAAATATTAACCCCGCCGTGCCAGATTGGATTTCCGCGCGGACAAGACCATTTAAATGAACGGCAATGTCCCATTAAACCTTTTTCCAGAAAATAATATATTATGTACAAGAAATTATAAAACATGGGTTTGTAGGGACGACAATTGTCGTCCTTTAAAAGGAGATTAATTTTTTTAAATATAAAACGTTGTGTTAATAAATAAGATTCAGTTTTTTTATAAAATTCATGTTTAAAGGGACGACACTGTCGTCCCATTAAATTTTTTTCAGAAAATAATATGTTATGTACAAGAAATTATAAAACATGATTTTGTAGGGATGACAATTGTCGTCCCTTAAAAGGAGATTATTATTATTTTTTAATATAAAACGTTGTGTTAATAAATAAGATTCAGTTTTTTTATAAAATTCTAATATACATATTCTAATAAACATTGCGTTAAAATATAAAATTCATTATTTTTTTTATAAAAATTCCTTTATGGAACGATAATAGAGGTGATTCTGATAATACTCTCTACTATAAATTGTCAGTTCATTATCGAGGGATTGATTTGAATCTCCGGGTTCGTTAATGAGCGATTGATCTCAATCCCGACATCCGTTATCTATTAAGTGATTTCAAACTGATATCTTTCCTTACAGATCATTCGTATAGTACTATCTACTATAGATCGTCATGTCGTTATCGAGCGATTGACTTGAATCTCGGGGTTTGTCACCAAGCGATTGATCTCGATCCCGAGATCCGTTATCGATTAAGCGATTTCAAACCGATATCTTTCCTTACAGATCATTCGTATAGTACTATCTACTATAGATCGTCATGTTGTTATCGAGCGATTGACTTGAATCTCGGGGTTTGTCACCGAGCGATTGATCTCAATCCCGAGATCCGTTATCGATTAAGCGATATCAAACCGATATCTTTCCTTACACAGATCATTTTGAAAGTACTATCTGCTATAGATCGTCAGTTCGTTATCGAGCGATTGATTTGAATCTCGGGGTTAGTTAACGAGCGATTGATCTCAATCCCGAGATCCGATATCGATTAAGCGATATCAAACCGATATCTTTCCTTACAGATCATTCTAATAGTACTATCCACTATGGATCGTCAATTCGTTATCGAGCGATTGATTTGAATCTCGGGGTTTGTCACCGAGCGATTGATCTCAATCTCGAGATCCGTTATCGATTAAGTGATTTCAAACCGATATCTTTCCTTACAGATCATTCTAATAGTACTATCTACTATAGATCGTCGATTCGTTATCGAGAGATTGATTTGAATCTCGGGTTTGTCATCGGCGATTGATCTCAATCCGAGATCCGTTATCGATTAAGTGATTTCAAACCGATATCTTTCCTTACAGATCATTCTAATAGTACTATCTACTATAAATCGTCAGTTCGTTATCGAGAGATTGATTTGAATCTCGGGGTTTGTCACCGAGCGATTGATCTCAATCCCGAGATCCGTTATCGATTAAGTGATTTCAAACCGATATCTTTCCTTACAGATCATTCTAATAGTACTATCTACTATAGATCGTCAGTTCGTTATCGAGAGATTGATTTGAATCTCGGGGTTTGTCACCGAGCGATTGATCTCAATCCCGAGATCCTTCAAACCGATATCTTTCCTTACAGATCATTCTAATAGTACTATCTACTATAAATCGTCAGTTCGTTATCGAGAGATTGATTTGAATCTCGGGGTTTGTCACCAAGCGATTGATCTCAATCACGAGATCCGTTATCGATTAAGTGATTTCAAACCGATATCTTTCTTTATAGATAATTCTGATAGTACTCTCTACTATAGATCGTCAGTTCGTTATCGAGCGATTGATTTGAATCTCGGGGTTCGTTAACGAGCGATTGATCTCAATCCCGAGATCCGATATCGATTAAGCGATTTCAAACCGATATCTTTCCTTACAGATCATTCTAATAGTACTATCTATTATAGATCTTCAGTTCATTATAGAGCGATTGATTTGAATCTCGGGGTTTGTCACCGAGCGATTGATCTCAATCCCGAAATCCATTATCGATTAAGTGATTTCAAACCGATATCTTTCTTTATAGATCATTCTGATAGTACTCTTTACTATAGATCGTCAGTTCGTTATCGAGCGATTGATTTGAATCTCGGGGTTTGTCACCGAGCGATTGATCTCAATCCCGAGATCCGTTATTGATTAAGTGATTTCTGATAGTACTCTCTACTATAGATAACTTATTCATTTATAGGGACGGCATTGTCGTCCCTTCAAAGAAGGTCATGTTAGCACGTTGAATTTTCTTTGAAAAGTTCGTGCCACGTCAGCATACATTTAAAGGGACGAAAAAGTCGTCCCTTTAAAATAGTCTGTTATTTAAAGAGACAGAGCAGAAGGGACGGCTTTTTAGGAACGACTTGTCGTCTTTTTAAATCTTTAATGAGACGACAACTGTGTTAAATGGACGACAATATGTCGTCCTAAAAAACATGTTTTGTTGTAGTGAACCTAGTAATCAACCACGTATAGAAATAGTAAAAACGAACAATAGTCAAATATTAAAGAAAACATACATCGAAATGTCAATGTTAACCAATTTTATTTTTAATCATACGACAAAAAAAAATATAAAATTCATCAAATAGTCACTTGAAAAATGCGTTCGAGATTGATTTTAGTTTTTATTGTCTTGAATGTGTTTCTCCATTCTTCAATCATTGCATCGCAAGAATAAAAGTCGATCAAAAATGATAATGAAAAGAAATAGCCCTTTTCATTGACCAAGAATAAAAATAAACATTTGTAATGTCTTTTCGGTTGGATTGGGTTGAACCGAAGTAAAAAATAAAAATTCAAACCAACCCAACTGCATTCGGGTTGGGTTAAAAACCAACTCAAAAACTTTGGTTTCAATTGGTTTGAGTTATTTTGGGTTGATTCCCCTTGGGTCTTGCGTTGGTTTGGGTTCATTGGGTTTTTGTTCAGCCCTAAGATAACGAGTTCTAGTCATCATGCAACGGACTTTTAATCGAAGCCCAATTAAAAATTCTCTGCAAAATGTATGAAGATAATGAGCAAAAAAGAAGTAAGTTTAGGGTTTGGGGGTTTAGGGTTTAAGGTGTAAGGTTTATGGTTCATGGTTTAAGGTTAAGGGTGTAAGGCGGGTTCATGGTTTTGGGTATAGGGTTTAGGGTTTAGGGTTTAGGGTTCAGGGTGTAAGATGGGTTCATGGTTTAGGGTTTAAGGTTTCTGGTCTCATTGTGGCTCCGAAACTTGTAGATGAAAATATGTCGAATTGTTGTATAGGTGGGATACTTGTAATTCAAAAATCATTATTTGGGTTAATAATTTTGTTGAGAATATATTGGTATAGGACTGTCCATGTATGGTACTACCGAGGATATGTGGGACTACTTGGCAGGGACAGGTCTAAGAATTTTTTGTAGTGGTGTCACCGGGAGTTCAAAACTACATTTTTTATCCAAAAAAAATTTCATTGAGATCGTTGGAGTCTAAAACTGCATTTGTTGACAACAAAATGATAATTTTTAACAATAAATTACATCGATTTAATACTAGAAAAAAAACCCGGATCTTAGTCGGTCCACGTGACCCCACCATTGATCATGTAGATCCGCCAATGCTACTTGGAGAGGTTGTATGTGCATTCTAAGTTTGTTATCCAATATCAATTGGAAATTGACATTCGTGCCTTGACTCAGAATGATCGAAGCAATAGCTATAACTGAATTTGTTGTGTTAAGGGATGTTGTCCCTTATGTTTCTCGTAGAGAGGAACAACGTCTTGTTCAATTGTTGATGACTACTTGATCAGAGTATGAGATTTGTCATGCGCTGATCGTGCATCACACTCCTTCATCCTTGATTTTGTTCATTGATGAGTTGTTATCATTTGAACCATACACTACAATAAGTTGTTAATTTTCGCATGTATCTCAACATAATAATACACAATATTTGTTTTCTTACATGATATTCGATGCAATTCAACAAAAAAAAAATTTATTCACGAAATAAAAATAATAATGAATTAATTCATTTTCAAATGTACCCAAGATTTATATGTACCCAAGATTTCGTCTACGACCGTGGTCAATCCCAAAAAAGAAAAGGTAAAAATGTGGCCCATTTTTCACGTTAGATGGTTCAGTTAAATTTACAAATTAAAAGATAGCTTTTGTTTTTTAGTGGGTCAAGTAAAAGCCCAAATTTAAATTACGATTTTTTTTTTTTTATACACACGAATATTTTCCTTATTTTTATCACCATTGGAATTGGAACACGAAACTTTCAAGTTAAGAGCATCAGCAATGGCCTGATGAAAATGGAAGGAAGGGCTGACAAGTTTTTATTATTTTTTAAAGATTTCACTTGCTGTTTGTTATAATTCTCACAATAGCCTATTTCTTCACTGATAATAAAAAATAGAAAGAAATTGATACCTATCGATAGGCAGCAGGAAGGATAATGTATTGAGGGAAAAATAATAATTTTATATTGATACAATGCTTTTCAAAGAGCCTTAAAAGAAATAATTAGTTAAAATAATATTGATATTTGTGCACCAAAGGTGGAGGTGGGAGGGGACTGTACCACTTTTTTTTTCACCTTGGGAAGTTTCAACGTTGGTCATTGAGGCTATTGTGTATTAAACTTTTTGGTTGTCAGAATTATTTTTATTACCGAGGGGCTAAAAAGCATTCATAGTGGAGTGGTCTTATGCAAGACATCAGTTTTTACATGACGGTGTCTTGTGGCGGTGATCTTCACGTTGATGACGCACAGAGATCTAGATGACCATCTAGATCCTACATGCATCAACGTGAAGATCATCACCCGTTGCAACACACACCGTTACAGAAACGGATGCTACCATAGTGATCATTGCTGTTCATAGTGAATGCTCTAAGAACCATAGTAATTATTACTTGACCACAGTAAAGCATGATCTAAATATTGCTAGGGCAGAACCATTTCGACACCACGGCCCGCCTCGCCTCACCTCACCTCACCCGCTTATATTATCATTTACAAATTTTATAGGCAGTGATCGTAAATATATATAGCAAGCCCTTTTTGTGTGTGGGTAGTTGGGGGTGAGGTAATCCGTAAAAATGTCTATTTTAAAAACAAATCACCGACTCTTTCCTACAACTTCATCACCAAAAAGTGATTTGTATGGATAGTATTTTTTGTCTTTTATTTTTTTTTTAAACTCTAAATATGTGATGGATCGTATGTTCGGTGATTACTCTGTAATTGTTTTTCGGTGAATGTATCACCGTCCACCAAACTCTTTTAGGCTAAATGTATTTCAATATCATTATTATTAATCAAATGAAAACAAAAACAAAAACAAAGGGTTTTACATTACAGGATGGTGGCATGTGTTTGATTGGCGTGGATATGAGTTTTATGAAGGGCTTCGAAGGGCTAGAGATATAAGTTTGAGGTGGAAGGGGAGGGGGAGTGTCTAGGGCGGGGGTAAGAGGCGATGGTTTGGTATTTTGTACATTGTGCTGAACAGTAATTTTATGGTGATCCAAAACCATTATATCATACTTGTCAGTTCTTAAAAGAGGTGCAATTTTGTAAAAGCATGACATTTATATTTTACACGGTGGGTCCTGTGTATTTTTCTGGATTTCTATTGGTCCTGGATCATCAAGTCATACTTGATCCAAGACCACCATAAAATTTCCGTGTGCTGAATGTGACGTTTACTAGTTGGGTCGCCCGTGTTTATGCACGGGCGTTGCCCATTTTTAAAGTAGTTTTCCATAAGCTATTAACAAAAGGGATTTAATGAACTTGTATGCGAAGCATTAACGTGAGACATGTATCTTTTATCCTAGATTTGATCATTAATTAGCATCTCTTGATTTATATAAGTCATCTATATTTTTAAGATTTATGTTGTAAGAAATCCATGTATCTTCCTTTGTAGCAAAGGTCACATTTTGTTTTTCGCATTCCCATTTACCTGACCATTTCATTTCGGTAGGTATCAGTACACTCACAACTTTTAGAAAACCACATGTTTTTATTTTATTTTATTGCTCATAAGGGAAAACGTTTAGCAATACATTATTTACAATCTAGAAATTGGGGAAGTATAAATGACAAATTCATTAAAGTGTAAGCACTATTAATTTTTTTGGAATAGAATTATTAAGGGAGCTTCTTCTTTGAGGGTATAAGTTGTGATCTATTCATGCAAGTCGATGTATTTGCTTCACTTTAGTTGTATTTTTTCTGGATTCGCATCGTACATATGCAGACATAGCAACAGTGGCGGAGCCATAATCTACGGTTATGGGGGCGTGATTGCAGTCAAACGCACGGCAAACGCCGTAGGCAGATGTAAGATTTTTATCAACAGGCCCCGTTCAAAATATAATATCACGAAGAAAGTGTTTCAATAAAACCTCGTAGAGATATAAATATGAACATTAATCCAAAAGAACCAACCATGTTGACTAATCACACTAAAGAACAAAATAAGTTAGTCATATCTTTATAAAAACGTAACAAATCTAGACATTATATGATGTATGAATATGATAGTTAAGAATTGTAAAATGCGAATGAATATTAGGGATGATGTAAGAGAGATTACAAATATGATTTTAATTCTTGTACATGAAATGAGTTAATAAAATATATTATGTTCAAAATTCATAAGTAGTTTTCTTAAAAAAAAAAAAAAAAAAAAAATTTGATAAGCAGTAAACAAAAGCTAAAAAAATAAATGCTATGGTTGGGAATCGAACTTGAGATGTATAATTAAAAGATTGTTCCTTTACCAATTAAGCTACATAAAAGGTTCGAAAATATGTAGACAACAGACTACATATATGAGTTTCTATAAAATATTAAGAATTGTCAAGGGTATATTAGTCATTTTCAGAAAGTTAGGGGGCGCGTTCCCCCTATCCCCTATGTAGGTCCGCCCGCATAAAGAACCGCATGAGTAGGGAGGCCTGGGAATTTGGGGATACTGAATTTAAACTCATCATATTTTGTAATTACTATATTTAGTTTTATATATTATAGCTTAATACGGATCAATATAAAAAATAAGGGGGTTGATCTCACATGTCTATATGTACCTACAAAAATTTCTCATTGTAATTTTTTAATTAATGGCCATTGGCGACCCAAACCTCTGAAGGTAGAGAGCGCGCCTCATGCATGAGTATTAATAAGTGGGTGGTATTTTGGGTGCTAACAAAGGGATTTAATAAACATGTATGCAAAGAATTAACGTGAGACATTTCATCTTTTATCCTAGACTCGATCTCATTAGCCTCTCTTCATTTATGTAGGTCATATATAGTTTTAAGATTTATGTTGGAAGAAATCCATGTATCTTCGATCCCTTATAGCAGATGTCACACTTTGTTTTTATCCTTCCAATTATTCCATTTACCTGGTCATTTCGGTAGGTATCAGTACCCTCACAACTTTTAGAAAAACCGCATTTTTTTTAATTGCTCATAACATGAGCCTGTACAAGACAAATAAGAAAACATGCCATTTTTTTAGCATATTGTATGCGCCTCTTCTCCAAATGTTGTCTTTCTTCCCGTGCTGCGTATGCATTTCGTCTACGCTTTAACAGTTATGCCTTTTTAACCGGATCCATTTGTGCATACACAAACGACGGTTTCTTTCGTTTCTATCCAATAGTATGTGAACTTGGTACTTAACGTTTAGACAACACAAGAGCAAACACTCGGAAAAAAAACGGAAGAAAAATACATAAAGCTCATGTCCATTACATCTAAACACAACTATGCTAAATTTGTACCCCAAAAAAAAGCGAGAGGTAGGGGAAGGGGGAGAGATAGATGAGAAAATGGTACATAAGGTATGGTGCCTGAAATTAAGAAACTGGGTAGGAAAATTTTGCACAAGGTGAATGCGGAAAAAGAAGAAAATGGAGAAGTTGGGAGTGAAAATAAAAAATTAAAAGAAGAATATAAAATAAGAAATACAAAAGAAGGTAGTGTGGTGCAGAAATGAAAGACGGAGAGGCGAATTTATAACTGCAATTAGGTGTCATTTTTTTTTTTTTTTCAATCACACATAACTAATTTAATCAATTTTTATCTGTTTGAAAAAACTCAAACAAACTTATTAGAGACAAGTCCGTAGCTAGTAGGTAGGGTAATAGGGTATAGAAAACCATGGGGAAAAAGCAAAGAATTGTAAGAAGGCATAAGACAAAATAGTTGGTCAGTGTGGATTTTAAGTTTTATACTGGAGGCTATATGTATAGAAGAGCGTCGCAAGACATTCTGACCACATGTGATGATCATTCTATGCAATAAAAATCAGATGATCCGAATATCCCACACAATGCTACTATTCATATGGGAGTTCCAAAATAAGAATTTCCCCAAATGGACGGTCCTTGTCCAATTTAATATAATACTACATACTATCCTCAGAAATTTCTACCAGGATTCTCGTGTATAATATCTAAAGAAAAGACAATTTCTGTAGAAAAACACGATTTTTGAATTTGTAAGCATAAGATGCTACCCTCCATATTAGTCTTGGCCATATAATTTTATTATTTTTTTTTTTTCGGATAATGTTGTTTCCCTTAGAATATTTGTGAGGGGAAAGAGCCTCTTTCTCACAAATTTTCTGGGGGAAGGTTGTTTCCCGAATTTTTTTTTTAATAGGCAAGACTCTTTTTCTTTTTTTTTCTCAAAGAGAAACAACTTTCCCCCATAAAATTTCTAAGGACGAGACTAATATGCATGGTGCAAGCCTCTATCGGGTTTTTTTTTACGTTAAATGTTTTTTTCTCTTAGATATTATCTACGGTAAATGTTTTTCCCACAGAAATTTTCTACAGATAACATACTTGATTTACAAATAACAGATTCCGCACGACCTAAAAAAAGAAAATGTGTGACCTCTCACATGCCTGATTTCCGCACGACCCCCTGTTTTTTTCTGTTTAGAAATCATCAAAACTACATAAAGCTTTACACAGTTCATTCATTTCACTGCAAACCCATGTTTTCCTGAAGACTTTGTCCATACATCAACATCTCAAATTAATGAAATACTCGTAAAAGTAAGGGAAACGCTACTATCACAACGGTTGCACTACAACGAACAACACTAATACTTTCACACTTTGATCATGATGTAGACCCACCATAATCAATAGTACAGAATCGTGTTATGCCATTCGTTATGGCACAAAATTTGTGATAGCAACATTACTTTAAATGTAGGTAATTACATTGTAGAATCTTTTATTAGAACGGATCAGTTCGGATTCTTACGTGTGCATAAACAAACAAAACAGCAGTTTTTTGTTTTTCTAAGCATTGTGTCATCCGATAAAATTCGCTCTAATAATAGACACCCTATATCAGAATTTTCCCTAAATGTAAACATGAGAGAAATAAAACAAGGGGATAGACATCAACTCACTTGTTACATCAATTAAATCATAGGTACCCTTTGAAAAGAATGAAGACTTGAAAATAACACTATGACTAACATTCCAGTACCATTTTTAGTAAACAACAAACTGGAGGAAACCAAAAAAGAAAGCTCACACCCAAGAAATAAATTATATCCACAATTACTTATCCAACCAAAACCTCAACAACAACTAGCCCAAATTACCACCGGACTCCGCACACGCAAACAACACCGCGAATACACAATCCTACCAGAACACAGACATCACTGTAAGTACAAGCAGCAGCAATGTGAAAAACTGCTTTGTCCAAGCGGCGTTTAATGATATTGCACGAGACGTATCCTGTGGCCTGAAGATTTACAAGTGTTGAAGATTAAGTTCAAAATCAACAGAAATGGCTTTATATAGAGAATCATGTATAATGAATAGGGATGATAATAGCATACTTCTGTAACTTGCTAAGTGCACCGCAAAACAATGCATTATCCGGGATTGGCAACTCGGTTTTGTTATTGGATTCTGGATTCACCACCCTAACATATGTTTCTTGACCAAGATACCACGAATCCAAGTTATCGGTTCTCAGATTCCATACTCCCACATTGTCTAGAGATATCAAAATTGCTGTCCAAGCCTCCGGAAATACCTAAGCAATCACCCAACCATTAGCCAAGTTCAGGGTCACCGCCAAGAATTTCGAGATACTGGCCAAAATTTTGTCAGACATTTTTCTTTTAAACTTGGTCTAGTACATTACCTACAAGCTATATATATATATATACATACATATATTACAAACCTGAATTGTAGTCCGAGCAATTCCATCCCATTTGTTATAAGTTCCCCTACTATTCTCCGTCCATTCACCAAAATCCATTCTGCATGTGAATGAAAAAGGATCAAGAAAATTCAAACCAGTTGAGCAACAATCGGTACATAGTTTTTAACATTAGGAACAACACTAAAGAGAAGCCGTCTCACCCAACCACAAAGCAGTTGTATCCGCTCATGTGATACGTATGCACTTTGGTGTCGTTATTTTGCAGAATCACTTCCATAAAACCTCTGTAAGTACCATTTATAACAGACGTTTTCCTCTGAGGTGCTCCTGTTAAGGGCTTTGTGGGAAAATCAAGCTCGTAAACGTTCTTTAATTTGTATTGGTCAGCAAGTCTAATGGGTGTAGCAGGATTTTTAAAAGATATTCCATTGAGTGTAGCACGTTGTTGCCCACTAACAGACACATGTGGTTTGTTTTGCAGGACATATAATTCGGTTACATTGATTGAACCGTATTTAAATGAGCCTTGAGGGTTTGGTCTGGCACCACTTGCAGTAACATTCCACCTGCATGATGAAAAAGTTGAAGTCAAAAGAAAAGAGGAAAAAATTGAATGAATTATAGTACTATTAAACAGCGATTCAGCTTAGCTGAGAACCGTTCCTAATTGAAAGGGAAAGTGACCTGATGGATCGAGCCTGGTTCATTGAGAAGGTTTTATCGAACTGGTCCTGAGGCGGGTCAGGAAGAGGGCCGGATGCCTTCCCCTTTGAATTAGTGTAATGCAGGATTCCAACACCGGTGACTCGCTGCCACAATGATTCGTTGACAAACCGTGCACTAGCAACTATGTAATAATCGGTGCTTGCATTCTGATCCATGGTTACCAAGAATGAGTAGGATTGTCCAACATGTATATCTAAGCTAGTATAATTCTGCTGTACTGTATATGATCCCTCTGTTTCTGCAAGAAGCAGATTATGATTCTGTATTCTGAAGTTCAAACTCGTAGATATACCAACATTGCTTACACGAATCCGGTATGTTTTTCCTGCATAATACAAATATCACTGGATAAGTTGGACTAATCGACAACTCAGGTTTCAGATCAAACACTTTCCTGGTGAAATGTAATACTACCTACCTGGTTTGACTTCAATATTTTCAAAATCGATGCCTGCAGGAACCAATGTATCATTGTATCTATAAGGTCCTTTCCCGTTGATCAAAACACCATCAGGCATTCCAAGATCTTTACCCGCATCCAATGTTTTCCTTAAAGCCTATAATTGAGTTTAAACATGAGATATAAAGAAAATTCAAACATTAGCCAGAATGACCGTAACAAAACATACATACGAACTAACGAACACTAACCGTGTGGTTTCGGATGTACCAGTCACCAATCAGAATAGTGATATCCCCATAAGGGGTGTCAAAGGGAATCGGAATAATGTCCCTGTTATTAATAATAATAGAGCCAAATCCACCAGAAGCCCTCTGAAAATTGAGAGAAGGGAAATAATAAAAGCTTCCAATTTGATCCTTAACCTGAAAATTATAAGTCCAATTCCATTTTGAAGGAATTGGACAGTTTGTTCCAAGTAATCCATCTTGCCAAGAACTCTTTCTCTGAAAAATACCAGACCTATATCACCCCACAAAATCCCAAAAAAAACCCAATTGTTCAGTAAAATTACAAAAAACAAAAAGCCCAAATGGTTTTAACCTTAAATTTAAACAGAAAACAGCATACCAATGCAGAAGCAGCTCTTCATCTAGTTTGTTCCTCACATTCACCACAACATAATTATTAGTAGTCACATTGATAGTTGGGCCAGGGAATTGTCCATTTACTGCAATAACCTGTAATTCAAATCAATTTAGCTCGATTCATAAACCCCTTCAAGATCTTACCTTTACAATACAAATTCACTTAGCAAAAGTTTGGAATTTTTTTCACTAAATAGCTCAGATCTGTAGAAAAAGATACCAACTTTTTATACCCATTACTGAAATGTCACAAACTAAGCACAAAGCATTAACAGTTTAGCTAAAAAAAGCTAAAAACATAGTATTTGGTACAACCCAAAAAAAAGAGTGTAATTAATAAAAAGGATCTAGAAGAACCGACCTGTTGTGGGACACCAAGAGGAGAAGCTGTAATGTAAGTTACTTTAAAGTCGAAATTAACCACGGGATCATCAGCAAAGCAAAAGCCAACAAACAAGAAAATGCAGATGAAGAAAAAGCTAGATTGAGCCATCCAAATTAACTTTTTTATCTTAGAGGTTCAAAGTGTGCAAGTACAGGAATGCAAAGCAATGTGAGCAATTATGTTTTTTCTTTATTTGCTTTTGTGAAGTTCACATTATCGGATTAAAGAAGAAAATGAAGAAAAAGAAAGGAGAGAGTTTGAAGGTCGTCTGTGTTGGTTTAGAGTTGTCTAGAAAGTGTAGAGTTGGGAGACAGTTGAATTGTTAGTCAAATATGATTTATGTCTCAAAAAAATAAAAAAAATGATTTAAGATAAAGTGAATGATTTTTTTAATTTTTATTTTCCTTCCCTTTTTCCAGATTAAGCCTTTGGGGTGAGATGCCGACGTGTCGTGCCTAACGGTACTTTTCTTTTTTGAGGGGCCTAACGGTACTTTTCTTTTTCCGGGGGCCTTTGTATATTTGATTCAGTGAGAATTTATTAAAGGGAAACTTGAAAAACTATGCCTGAGAAATAAATGTTTGGAAAAAATATATCTCGACGACGCGCACATGATGCGTGGCGTCACGAATTGTGTTCTTGCGCCTCATACGCGTCGTGCGCGTGCGTCGTCGTAAGTAGCATATTTTTCAAATGTTTATTTTTCAAGCATATTTTTCCAAACATTTATTTTTCGGACATATTTCTTCATGTTTCCTTTTATTAAAATTGGATACTACTAGATAAAATGATCAGTTGAGTTTTAAGTTTTTTTTTAAGTACTAATTGTTTTATGCTATGAAGAACTAGTAGTAATTACCTACTAGTTTGATAAGGGTGACAAGTGACTTATTAATGTATGAAGAAATCGACAATCGATTTTCTCTCAAGACATCATGTTAAAAGCTCTAGGACAGATATACAAACTCAGAATAAGGGTTAAATTCTACGAGCACTTCCCGAAACGCCCGGGAAAGATAAATTAGAAGTAATTTAATTTTTCAATAGTGTTACCCTTTAAATCATCTTGAGATCATTACTTTAATGCAACTTCATTACGTGGTGTGGGTATTTGTGTATGCTTTTTACTTCGATCTCGTAATATGAGTGTTTTAAGAATATTAACAGAGTATTTAGTACATTTTATTTCGTTATACCCTTGATTATTATCAATTCAGCTATTTTTATTATTTCACAAACATTACACTAATGTTTTAGACCTTTTCAGTTTTCACTACCTTTACATTTAAAATTTACGGCATCCTTCAACTTCCTTAGTATTATAAAGATTTCTTCAAAAAAAAAGTATTATAAAGATATGTGTATCCGAAATTTTCTTTATACGCAAGAATGGCAACGTACGTTTACTTAACCTAAGAACTATGTCAGCTTAATCCTAATGTGGGTAGGTGGTGCATTCACATTCTTTAATTACAAACCTCCGTTTTGTACTCCTCCTCTCCATAAAACGCGAGTTAATCTAAAGATTCTTCACATAGTTTAATCACATGCTTAACTATCATAAATTTTAGACTAGAATGCACAAACACCATTCAATATCATCAACGTAAATGTAGCGAAGTAAATAGAAATGGTTGGTTGAATATAAACTGGGTGGAATGTTAATTAACGTTCTTTGGTGTTGGAAAATGACTTGTATCAAAGGAATAATTTAGGGACGAGGGAATACTAACTTCCGTGTATGTTGTTCAATGTCTCTACTCTTCTGTGTTAGCCGAACACGAGCTTGTTCTCAAACAGCTCGGTTTTCGTTTGCAGAACTATGTACACGCATACACATGAAACTGATCTGCTTATTTTTATGTTTTTATATATAAACTATTTTCACCCGTAATAAGTTATTCAAAACCAAAAGTAAGTCGAAGTTAAAAAAAAAAAGACAAATATTTATCCATATATGAAATTTCTGGAGCCGCCGTATACATAGATATATGTGTATATATTGAGAATCGCTTTGCAATATTTACAAGGTTACATGCACTAGTTTGAGCTACCTGTTTAATAACGTTGAAGTTAGAGAACATGGAACAAGTTAAATAATAAGTTACCTGTTTAATAACGTTTTATTAGTTAGTTAGAGACAGACATGAACTGGGCTAAATTTTGATTTCATCATTTACAATATTATTAATTCGTGAAGAGGAAGACCAATGTCTGTATGTGATGACAATGAAAGACTAAAAAAGACAGAGATGGTAGGCCCCAGAAGCTCCACATGTATGCCAGCTGCTTTGACAACTTGCGGGGTCCCACCCGCCTTCAACGGGTATATTAATTGGACTGTTTTAGTTTACTCTTAAACATATGTCCCTCCTTATATCCCGAATTAAATATCATATGCAAATATATATGGCTTTTACTTGTGATTTTGGGTAAATCTCCTTTTGAGAATTTCAATTAGAACGGAACGTCATATATTTACGTTCCGTTCTAATAAGAAGTCTATATGTCAAAAAACTTTCGTGTGATTTTTTGTGTTTGTGTATTCACTCCATTCTGAGGTGATTTTTCTCATAAAACAATCTAAACATCACATTTCCATATGTCTGGAGGTGTCACACCACATCTCCACACGTCTGAATGGTGTACCTCAAAATCACCGGTTTTTCTTTAGTGGAAAAGGCAAAAACATTTTACATATTAAAAACTCATAGGTTTATGATTGTATTTCCTCCATATAAAAAGTTTAAGGTGTTTATTTAGTTACCAATGACTTAGATACTTATAATTAACGATGAATCTCTTGTTCCTGTAATCGCGCAACCTACCATTTTATTTCATCCCCTTCTAACATTTTCTAAAAAATCTTATTAGATAAGAGCGGTGATTCCAAAGCGATTAAGCTAAGGTGTTAGGACCATGAGGTCATGAGTTTGAGTCGACTCCCACCAAGAACGGAGCCAATATTTTAATTTTGGGTGGGCTAATGAAGTACATCGAGTTCATAGAGTGGGCTGAATTTAATATATGGATCAAACTGGATGACATAGATTTTTTAGTGTAATAATTTTTCGTCCGGTTGGACTTAGCCCCCTTTGTCCATATATCGCCTTCAACCTTAAGTCTCACCGTGTGCGTGTGAGTATAAGTTATGTGGTAATTGAGTCCCACTGTGTACGTGTGAGTATAAGTTCACTATATGTTTGTTCAAAAAAAAGTTCACTATATGTGATAATTTCGTTTCAGCCGAAAAAGGACAGTGAATACTATAAAAAAATAAATTATATGTGTACGATAGATATTCAATTCCATTAAAAAAATTCATATTCATAAGAATTTCTATTCTAATTTGTAGTAGTTGGAGACATTAAACTGTGCAATAAAACTATTGAACAAATTATAGATTTTCTATTTTAAGTATTTGTTGTCGACATTATGATGAATTCTAACTTTAGATAGAGAATCAAGTTAAATAGAGAAAAATGATATTTGAGTATGATAAAGTGTTAGGAAAAACGAACGAGAAGCGATAGTTTAACGACGGTGAATAACAAAACGACAACGGAAGAAAAACAAAACACCAAATTTACGTGGTTTTCTAAGAATACGCCGACTAAATCCACTGGCGAAAGAGAAATATTACTAAAGAAAGAAATACAAAAGATACAACTCTCTTAAAGCCTAAAACAATAGCCAAAATAGCTAAGACAATTGAGAGTTTATCTTGATTGGTACACAAATAAAACAAAAACCTAAAGCCTATTTTATACTCAACAAAGTCGGCAACATCAATATAGATTGCCGATGTGGGAAAACTAAATATAACAAATGTGTGTCAAATTGGGCTTTGGCCCACTAACTAACAAATCTCCGCTTTATTAAACGCCCAAATCAGGAAATAGTAATACTACTCTTTCTCCACAAACTTCAAAGTCTTCAGAATGTGTCAAATAAGTCCAATACTGCATGAACTTAACAAATGGACGATCTTCAGAATGCCTAATGCGAGCGAGATGACATACGGATTGCGAATTGCCAATAATCGTGGATCCTTGCAAAACATACAAACCACTGTGCACTGCAAGCTTTCATAACAACAAGAGCACCTTTAATTATCTTCAGAACTCCACCTTTAGTGGTGTACCTAAATCCAAGAGTCTCAAATACGCCCAAAGAGATAAGATTTTTCTTCAAATCCGGAACATGTCTGACTTTCTTAAGTGTTCCGAAAACACCATTATGGGTCTTGATTCTAACCGTACCTAGGGCTGTAAACGAGCCGAACCCTACCGAACCCTGGTAGGGTTCGAGCTCGGCTTGAATTTTTCGAACCTAAGGTTCGGCTCGGCTCGAATCGATCGAACCTTAATTTAGCAAGGTTCGCTCGGGTTCGAATGGAATATTAGGAAACATGTTCGGTCGGTTCGGCTCGAACATGCTCGAACCGCTCGAACATGCTCGAACGTTCGAACCGTTCGAGAACGTTGAACGGTTCGAACATGTTCAACATGTTCGCTCGAACGAACCATTTGTAATAGAATAGAGAATAATATATATATATATATATATATATATATAGGAGTTATATATATATATATATATATATATATATTTTATATATTTATTTAATATATATATATATATATATATATATATATATATATATATATATATATATATATATATATTTTTTTTTTAAATATAAAATAGTTCGAGTTAACGTGTTCGATACTGGTTCGGCTCGATGAGCGAATATCAAATACCTACCGCTCGCTCGACGTTCGAAGGTTCGAATCGAACTCGAATCGAGCTTTTTTCGAGCGAATACAAATAATCGAATCATCGACGTTCATTTACATTTCTAACCGTATTCAATACCAAAGAACCTTGCAAAGCGCACCGTTTTCTAATGAAACAACTCCACCTTGAATCGAATCATACGTGGAAAACCAATCCCTATTGGGACACATATGACACGTGCAAACGTAATCCAAGATCCATTCATCAATGGACCTTAATTTATCATCAAGAAAGAAAATATCTCCATCACTCTCATCTTCAACGAAACCGGCCTGACCAGACTCTTTACTATGCTCTTTCTTCTTTTCACGTTTTTCTTTGTTCTTAAGACGAAAACAATCAGATTTGATATGCCCGATCTTTTTACAATAATTGCACTTCAAATCTTTGTGTCTATGATTCAAAACATAATTCTCACTATCTGCATCCTTCTTAATCTGCCCTGAACTACCAGCACGTCTGCCTGACTACTACTACTTCCCTCAGTTATATCTTTATCAATCTGCTTTTTCGATTTCAAAATCGACTTAATTTCTTTGTAAGAAATAGTTTCCTTACCATAAAGCATCGTTTCCCTAAAATGCTTAAACGATTGGGGAATCGAACACAATAACAACAGGGCCTGATCCTCATCATCAATCTTAGCATCTATATTACTCAAATCCATCAATGAGGAATCAAATTTATCTAAGTGCGATAATATAGATGACCCTTCCCATATCTGAAGCATATACAAACTTTGCTTTAAATAAAGCCTATTCTCAAGCGGTTTTTTCTTCATATATAAGGATTTTAATTTTTCCCACAAATCCTTACAAGTAACCTCGCTGGCTACTCTCTTAAAACCTCATGAGAAAGACACAAGATGATACCTGACCTGGCCTTCTTGTCGAGACCATCAAACTCCTCATCTGACATTTTCTCCAGCTTTTTCTCCTTCCCAAGCAGCGCAATATCGAAGCCCTCATGAATCAGCATAGCCTCCATCTTCAACTGCCACATCCCGAAGTTGACGTTTCTGTCGAACTTCTCAAAATAATACTTAGTTACCGTCATGGTGGCTACTCGGAAAATCTCAACAAATATCTCGGCTCGTAAAACCTCAGCTCTAAAAAAAACACCTCAAAAAAAAAACCTCCGGAAATAACCTCAGCTTTGATACCAGTTTGTTAGGAAAAACAAACCGAGCGATATCTCTTAACGACGGTAACACAAAATAACAAACGGAAGGAAAAAGACAAAACTCCAAATTTATTTGGTTTTAAATGATACTCACAAGCTAAAAAAGAGAAATATTACTAAAGAGGAAAAATACAAAAGATACAACTCTCCTAAAGCTCAAAACAATACCAAAAATAATTTAAAGATGATTGAAAGTTTATCTTGACGTAGACACAAATCGACATCTTGGTACACACAAAAAAAACAAAAACCTAAAGCCTATTTTATACTCAACAAAGTCGGCAGCATCAATATAGATTGCCGATGTGGGAAAACTAAATATAACAAATGTGTGTCAAATTGGGCTTTGGCCCACTAATTAACATAAAGTTTTAAATTTGTACAAATGAAATTGATTATCATCAAAAAAAAAAAAATACAAAAGAAATTGATGCAAGTTCTTTGAGTGGTTACGAACACTTTGGGGTGAACACCCATCCAAACAAGTAGAGGTAATAGTATAGCATTTAGGCCATAACATTTAGCAAAATCTTTAACAGCATGATACTCAATGACCATCCTAAAATTTCGAAAACAATGACCGTCAATGTTCTCGAACCATTTTTATACAAAATTGTAAAATCTCAATTTTGATTTCAATGAATGATAATTTTAAAGATATGCACACGATCTCCTTTATTGTGATAAGAGTCTATTGAATTTGATAGTCATTAATCATCATGAAATTTTCCATTAGTTCTCAAAACGATCACGAACTATAGCTAAAATGGGGACATGATTTATCTCAAAAACGATTCTATAACTTATATTGAATCGAACACAAACAGTAATCATTAGCCCAAACGATAAATAAAACTTTCGTCTTTGGTAGTTGAAAAAAAAAACACAAATAAAACAACAAATGAATTTTATTTTGGAAACAAATAAATGAATTTTATGAAGAGGATTTTGCCAATTTGTCTTATTCATTGTACAACAAATATACAGCTAATTATAACAGGACCACTGAATTGTTTTTCGGTGTTCGCAAATAATAATGATATATATTGTACATGAGAAAAAAGAACGTGAAAACTTTATTGAGATTGTTGATGGCATACAAATATTTATCCATTAAAAGGACGGATTTTTTTTATTTTTATTTTCTCCTAATTTCTATTATGGGACCACCTCATCCACCACAATTCCACATCATAATATATATATATATATTTTTAATTTCATCATGCTACTTTTTTTTAACACAACATTTATGAAAGATTGTAATTGTTACTTAATGTGACTTGATCTTTGCGTGAATCTGATAGAGTTGAAATCCGAAGTCAGCTGAATGATGGTCATCCGAGTTGAGTGTTCCATCAAATATGAGAAGGCCAACTGAAATGTTGTTCAGTTGAGTTCTGTTGTCAGCCGAGTAAAGTCTGCTTGAACACGTCTAAAGCAGTTTTACACCAGAGCTAGTTACATATGGTGACTCATTGCTACTGAGCACACACACTGTGCAGGCCTGATGATGATTAAGTCACCTTAACTATCCGGGCCCAAATATGAATCTAATGAAGAACACTCAAGAACCCTAATGCCCAAAAGAACGGGGTGGTGGATTTTTATGTTTTATGGTGAGTCCAAGATCGTGTCTTAGATTGCCTCACGATATCTGTTAAATTCAGGAATCGCCTTACGTAATTCCCGGAATGGGGTATTTATAATGACAACACTTGCCTCAAACCACAAGGCTAAGTCGGCTTATGTTATTGTCATCTATACCCTTAAATGGGCCTTAAACCCTTGTCCAAGCTATCATTTGTTAACGGGCTTGGGATACCAGTGCGGACCTCGTCCTCGAGTTGATACTTCCGACCGCTGCGGTGATCGACTCAGGCACTCGCTCATCCTACATCGCTTAGTTGGTGTGGACTCGCTCTTATGGACTTTGTCGCCTCACATCGCTTCATGTCGATGGTCGAAGTGTCGAATCACGGATGTCGATATAAATGCCTGCCTGGGGCCAATTCATGATGTGATGACCAACCGATGGCGACACGCGTGGAGGAGTAAAACCGGTATCGCCATAAGCCCAGAGACTTGGAGAGAGGCGATCGCCGTTGTCCGAGGTTGAGTCACATCACATGAATAAATCTTCGAGTTGGGTTTTTATTTGGGTGGGCTTTTTCCCGCCACTTGTTAACCCTAACCGCCTATTGCCACGCGGCGCGATATCTGGCATACAAAACGCTTCAAATTCTGTAAATCATAACGCGTCACTGCCTTGATTCTCGCAATTTATAGGGGGTTATAACTCCCCATCACTCACGTCTTTTCAGATCTTTCATTTGTAAACTCTTCGCTAGCGTATAAAGGAGAGAAGATAGAAGTTGAAGCAGAGTCCGTTCTTCATTTCATTCTCACCAATTCTCAATTTCAGTATATCAAGTAAGCTACTTTCTTCTGTGTTGTTCAACTTTTACTTTGATTTATCCATGTCCAATAGTAGTAGCGCCACAGAATCGGATAGGGGTAGTGTAACGCCTTCTCACAGCCAAGATCCGGCACCTGTCTCCTCTGGTCATCTTCTCCGGCCAGACTCCGGCGAGCCTACAACTTCTTCCCCTCCTGTCCCCCACCAACCTAAGAAATTAGTGACTAGGATGGACGGGAAAGGTGCCAAGGGGTGTCTTAGTATACTTTCTTCTGAGGAGATTGACAGGTTGTGTGCAAAGTATAACATTACTCCCCCACTTGAAGCTCGACTTCCGTCCGGCCTGCACCGATTCGCGGACGAGCCCCCAGAGGGTTCTCAGTGCGCTTCTACGAGCACCAACCGGCAAGTGGGTTAAGGTTCCCACTGCGCCCCGTTGCTCGCCATTCTACATCACTATGAGATGCGTCTCCCAACTTGCCCCAATGGCGCCGTAACCCCAATGGGGTTCCTAATAGCATGTCGAGTGGCTCAGGTCTGCTTCTCAGTGCCCTTGTTTCGATATTACTACAAGATTGCTGCTACACCCGACAAGTTATGGTATTCCTTTCAGAGGAGAGCGAACCGACATGAGTTCATAACTAAGGGGCCTTCTTCTCACGGGGAGTGGAAGCCTTGATTTTTCTTTCTCCGTCATGGCCTGGATAACCCCTACATAGGGCAATGGAGATCGAGAGACGGGAAACAAGACAAGCTTGGGAAGGACCCGATTCCTCATGAAGCTCGACTCCTGGGTGGACATAGCTTCGAGGTGTGTACTCGAGACCTGAGTCTCCTGTATCACCTGGCCCACTTGGAGGAAGCTGGGCCAATGCCATATGTGGGCCTTTGCGTCCCAGATCACGAGAATCGTAGGATGTTTGCTTGCTTTTACATACTTGTTATTTGTTGAGTTGATAACTTGTTGTTTGTCGTCCCCAACTAACTTGTCCTTTTTTCATTCTTTGCAGTGGGCAGGTTCACAAGAGTCACCGATCCCACACGCATTCCTGGGTCGGCCGCCATGGTCGCCTCCACTCTACCGGGGTCGGGCTACCCCTGAATTGGCTGTGCTTGAAGCTAGGGCGCCTTCTTCTTCCCGAGAGGGGGGTGCCACTGAGCCTGAGCCCACCCCTGCTGCCATCGAATCAGTACCAACCGGATCTACTGAGCTACCTCCGCATGGCAGTGGTTTAACAGTCCGTTTCGGTTCTCTGCGTGATGAGGACGAGGAGGTACTGGTCGAGTCGGACCCGGTTACAGAACTTCACGTCGAGACGGAGGTACCTCGGTCCAAGAAGAGGCCGACTGCTGCCGAGTTGGTGTAGGAGCAGCATCGTCAGTCGAAAAAGGCCAAAGCGACTGAGGATCCTATCGAGCTTGACGTCGACATGAACTGGACTCTTGAAGATTGTGCAGCCTTAGAGGATAAAGCTTTGGCTATGGCGGTCCAGAAGTCGAATCGTCTCGTAAGCCGATTACAGTTCCATTCTTTAACTGCTACTTTTTCTTGACACGCATGCCTTGTTTATTTTCTGACCCTTCTTTGTCTTTTACAGAGTAACTATCTCAGTCGAGAGGCTGCTCAACGGCTGGCCAAGGCGAGTGAGTCGGCGGACGACTTGCGTAGAGAGAACGGCAAGTTGGCGCGGGAGCTTATTGTAAAGAACGCCGCCATCTCCGCCATGGATACTTAATATGAGACACTGAAGAGAGAGTCGGTTGCCGAGTGCCAGAAGTTGCAGGAAAAACTAACGACTGTTGAGACAGAGTTAGCCAAACTTCAGGACAAGCTGATGGCTGCTGAGAAGGAGTTGGATCAACTGGTGGCTGAGAGGAACGACCAGGGTAGGGAGCTACTCAAGGTGACCCATGAATTTGAGAAGGTACATGCATGGTATAAGGCTTCCCTGGAGGATGTGGCGAAATCTCGACAGGACCGAGATGCGCTTCGAGTCGAATTGGATCAAGCGCGCGCATCTCGAGACTGTTTCAATCGAGGCGATCATGGAGTATCGTAAGTCGAGCAACCTTGAAGATGACCTGGAAGTAATCATGCGTGCCTCGATGATGGGCGGATACACTCTGGCCGTGGATCAAGTAAGGGCGGTCATTCCTGACTTCGTCATGTCGACTCTCGAGACACCAATGTTTTACAACCCTGACTCGGAGAAGATGTACGATCAATATATTGAAGAGTTTCAACGGGGAGAGTCTCTGGCTATTAAATATGCTCCCTCTACTTCTGCCCAAGCTGCTGATCCGGTCGCTGTCGATCCGAGCTCCGCCAATCCTGAGCCGACACCTGAAACCGACCCTTGACCGTTGTCTTTTTGCTGCATTTTTCAATTGAACTCTGACCTGTAATAACATTTATTTTAACTTTGGCTGGTCTTTTTCGACCTGGCCTTGTTTTGTAATGATTTTGCGTTGATTTTGATTTGATTTTGCTATCTTTTTCTTGTTTATCTTTTTATCTTGCTTGTCTTGATGTTTTGTAGCATAGCTTTCGCTTGTCGAGCCCTTGGCTCTGTTCACTACTCGCTTCTCGAGCTACTACTTATTTTATCGATGTTTCCCCCCAAGTGTATTATGAACCTTTGGTTCTTATTGCACTTGTGAGTTGGACTCCGATCGACCTGCTTGCCTTAGCCCTTTTTGTCTCATGGACTTATTCGACCTTAGGCTGAGCACTTTAATGTGAACTGTCCCTGGTTTTGGTCTTTTTTGCCACTTAGGCTTTTTCGACCATCGACTGGGACAGGTGGCCCGACTATGCGAACCGTCCTTTGTCCAGACCTTTTTCGCCTCTTAGGCTCATTCGGCTTTCGACTGGGACATTTGGCCCGACTATGCGAACCGTCCTTTGTCTTGGCCTTTTTCGCCTCTTAGGCTCGTTCGGCTTTCGACTTGGACATTTGGCCCGACCCTGCGAACCGTCTCTATGCCTTCGCAGTTGTTGCCCTTCGGGCTAACTTTGCTTTTGGCTTTTATTGAGATGTCCGACCTGCGGATTTCTCTACCCAATGTCGAGAGTTTTGCCTTTAACATTTTATATCACTTTGGACTTGTAACGTTATGGTTATGAATCCTAACAAACATAGAAAACGTCTCGAGAAAACATCAATTTATTAGAATACTCATAAAATTGTCCCATGGACTTATTACAAGATCTAAAATTGAAAAGTAGACAAAAGTTCATTGAAGTAAAGCTTATCTCAAATATAATATCTCCTCAGATTGTTGGCGTGCAAATGTCGAGGAACCGTGGTTCCATCTGCTCGCCCAAGTTGATATGACCCTTTGGGGTGGACATTCAGAATCTGATATGGGCCTTCCCAATTCGGGGCCAACTTCCCACTTGCTTCCTGCCGACTTGCTTCGTTCTTTCTCAGAACTAGATCTCCGACTTTGAAGTATCTATGTCTGACCCTCGAGTTGTAATACTGAGAGATCTTTTGTTTATACCTTGCCATTCTGGCGGAGGCTATCTCTCTTCGTTCTTCGACATTGTCCCTTTCCTGTCGGAGTTCGGGACCATTTGTCTCCACATTGTAAGACAGAACTCGAGGAGAGGGGACCCCAATTTCAGCTGGTATTACTGCATCACACCCATACACCAAAGAGAAAGGAGTTTCCCCTGTCGATGAATCAGGAGCTGTCCTATATGACCATAGGATGCTCGGAAGTTGAATTGCCCAATCTCGACCTTCTGCTTCTAGTCTCTTCTTTAACCCCAACTTGATCTGTCGATTAGTCTGTTCGACTTGACCGTTTGCCTGTGGGTGAGCCACTGAGGTGAATCGCTGGTCGACATGGTATTCGCTGCACCATTCTCTAACTTTTCGATCTTCAAACTGAGAACCGTTATCCGAGATCAGAGCCTTTGGAATTCCGTACCTGCATAGAATGTCGACCCACAGAAATTTCTTGATGGTTGCAGCTCGGATATCGGGCAGTGCCTTAGCTTCTACCCACTTCGTAAAGTAGTCAACTGCGACAACCACAAACTTGAGATTTCCCGGGGCTCGGGGTAGAGGTCCGACAATGTCAACCCCCCACTGATCGAAAGGCCATGCTGACGAGATGACATTCATGTCCTGTGCTTGTTGATGAGAAATATTATCATGAATCTGACAAGAATTGCATTTTTGGACAAGATTATTCGCGTCTCGTTGCATCGATGGCCAAAAATACCCAGCTAACTTGCACTTTCGAGCTAACATTCTGGCTCCACAGTGATTCCCACAGGCTCCTCTATGAATTTCTTCTAAGAGATACTCGCCTTCAGTTTCAGAAACACATCTTAACCATGGACTCACAAAAGATTTTCGATAGAGGATGTGGTCGAAGAACGCGTATCGAGCCGATTGGAGTCGAATTTTTCTGGCTTGTTGATGACGGAAAAATTCACTGTTATTTTTATAACTTTTGACCCCATTTCTGATATCATTTTGAGCACTTTTGTATCATTTCGAGTCTTTAATTCCTAAATTTCATAAAAATATATAAGTCATGAATATTTTATAAAATATCATGTTTTTATTAGTTTTTGTACCGGTTTAGTAACCGGAGTGTCGTGTCGGATTTACGTTTGGTATTTTGGTGGTGTATTGCAGAATTATAGGTTGACCAAAATCCCGAGTAATGACACGTTTTGAGGCCTAAAAGAGGTATTTTTGGGGATATAAGAGTGTGCCACTAACTTAAGTGGTCAAGTGGCTCAGTGGTTAGTGGTACCACTAACAAATTATATCTTCGACGAACAAATGGCTCATTAAAACGGCATTTTTTGAAGAAGTGTCCTTAATGAAAGTTGTAGATCTTTGAAAGAGCTTTCCAACGCATTTTGAATCACGTCAATCGGACTTCTACAACTCAAGTATCATTAAGTCAAGTGGTCAAGTGGCTAATCTATTTGATTAAGTGGTAATCGAGAAACGTCTTCGATAAACGAATGGCTCATCAAAACGACATTATTTGAAGAAGAGTCCTTCATGAAAGTTGTAGATTTTCCCGAGAGCTTTCCGATGCCGCTTGAATCATGTCATTTGGAGATCTAGAACTCAAGATATGAATTTTTAAAGTTTTATTCCAAAATATATAATTTATATCCGAAACTCGGGAATTAGGGGGGCTGAATGTCATCATTAGGACCGGACTGGTCCGCCCTTACCCGGACTGGTCCGGCCCTGGACTTTGCCTATATAAGCACATTCAGAGAGCAAGCGAAAGAGTGCACCATTATATATATACATAGCGTATATATATATATATATATATATATATATATATATATATATATATATCCTTCTTATTTTCTTTAGTTTTTAGGTTGTAAATAAGGCGCTTATACGAAATAAATTTAGTAATATTAGTATCATTGTAATGCTCGGGAATTATCGGAAGTTCATTGTTCTTTGAAATAGTTGTAATATCGCTTTTGATATCGCTGTTATAATAGTAAGCTTGTTTTTTTTTTATCGTTTTCTTCATTGTTGTTTCTTTCATTTTTGTTTCTTTTATATATCTATTTACACATATATATATATATATATATTTATACATACATATATATATATATATATATATATATATATATTTATATATTACTATATATATATATATATATATATATATCTATATATATATATTTATAGATCTATATATATACTTATGTATTTATATAAATCTATATATTTATATATATATATATATTAACTATATGTGTAGCTAAATATATACATAGCCGAATTATGTGAAATTTGGTGAAATCAACCCTCGGAAGATGAAATAAGGGGTGTGTAGTGCTTTTTGTTGTATCTTGCACTTTTCACGTCTTAAAACTTGTTATAATGGATTTGGACTAGATTAGCTATCAAGGTCAAAGATCACACATATCACTCTTGAGAGTTGTTCAGAGAGAGTGGTGTGGGAAAATGGTTCTAAGATCACGGCGTAGACCCGGCTTAGTTGTTAAGCCCGGGCCCAAAGTGAGGTTACTCGTTTTTTACGTTTAAGCAGCTCTAGTGCAAAACATGACTTGTTAGTGAATCTTCTAAAGGGAAGGGTAGTTAACATGGCATAAGGTGTTAGGAGAGAGTTGTTCAGACCTTAGCACCGGGTTTAGGAGTTTGCACCCGTGAGATTGAATGCGAGAGTTCGTTTGCACATTCCTGGTTTTGTCTATCCTTGGGGTTGAAACTAATCATTTGGATCATGGTTTGGCTATGCTTTTTAATCTCGTTAGAATAATCTTTGTTTTTTGCATTAGTTATAAACACTCCACCTAAACTTTGATCGCCTAGACTAAGACACACGTTCGCTTTGGTACTCACAACCACATTTCCCTTGGGATCGACCTCGTTCTCCTGTAGCTATTCTAACAATCGACCCGGTACTCTGCTGGTTAGAGAGTTGGTTTACCCACAGATTTCGAGTTTTTATAAATTGTATTTTTGAAAGGGGTAAATTTTAGCTCATCACTTGTATCTTGTCTGATGGTAGAATTCCGTCTTTGAGGTAAAGAGCGATCGAGTCCATCCACGTGGCCTGCTGAGTAATCGGCTGGGCCTCCGTCTCGATGTAACTCCTATCGGTCAATAACTCGACTAGAACCTTCTTATTCGACATGAAGTTCGATGCAAGCTTTGAGAGGGCATCGGCTCTTTTGTTTTGACTTCGGGGGACTTGCTCGAATTGAACTGTTTTGAATTTAGGTATGAGACTTTGGACAACTGCTAAGTAACTCTTCATTGTTTCTTCCTTAGCCTCATACTCCCCTTTCACATGGTTCACTACCAGTTGCGAGTCGTTATACACCAATAAATCCTCGACACCCAGCTTTAGAGCAAGCTTCAATCCGGTTATCATGGCTTCATACTCGGCCTCATTGTTTGTTGCTTTGAAGTCGAATCGAAGGGCGTATGGAAATTCCTCGCCTTTCGGGCTTACCAGAAAGAGCCCTGCTCCTGCCCCTTTCTTACTCGATGCTCCATCGACTTGAAGAGTCCATTTCTCTTCTAGACTTTGTCTCTCTTGATCGAGTGAACAGAGATCCCTTCAGCCAGGAAATCCGCCAAGGCCTGTGCTTTTATCGCAGTTCGAGGAATGAACTCGATGTCGTACTGGGCCATTTCTATCACCCATTTCGCCAGTCGACCTGAAGTATCAGGCTTTGCTAAAATCTGCTTTAGTGGTTGGTCCGTGACTACCACAATAGGATGAGCTTGAAAATATGGCCTCAACTTTCTCGAGGCGTGAACCAGGCATAACGTTAACTTCTCAACTGGTGAGTACCGGATCTCGGGGCCATGGAGTGCTTTACTAACAAAGTATATAGGTACCTGGCCATGCACCCCTTCTCGTACTAGAACCGCACTCACTGCTTCCTCGTATACTGCCAAATAAACCAACAACTTTTCCCCTTCTCGCGGAGAAGTGGGGTAGGTAATTCTGACAAATAAGCTTTCAACTCTTCAAAGGCTGTCTGACATTCATCATCCCAATGAAAAGGACTGGCCTTTCGGAGTATCTTGAAAAATGGTAGCGCACGTTGTGCGGATCTCGATAAAAATCTGTTGAGAGCTGCCATTCGACCCGTGAGCCTTTGTACTTCCTTTGATATTTCGTGGTGCGGGCATATTCTTCAATGTATCAATTTTATCCGGGTTTGCTCGAATCCCGTCTTTCGAAATCATGTATCCCAAGAACTTACCCGACTTGACCCTAAAAGTACATTTCTTCGGGTTTAGCCTCATCTGCGTTTCTCTCAACACTTCAAAAACCTCTCGAGCATCGACTAGGTACTGTCTCATAGATCGACTCTTGATGAGCAGGTCGTCTACATAGATCTCCATACATCTGTCAATTTGCTTTGCAAAAATCTTATTGACTACCCTCTGGTATGTTGCCCCAGCATTCTTTAATCCGAATGGCATGGTCACATAGCAGAAGGTGCCGAATTCTGTGATAAATGCTATTTTCTCCGCGTCTCGAGGGTCCATCAGAATTTGATGGTATCCTTTATAAGCGTCTAAAAAACCAAAAACTTCAAAGTCGATAGTCGAGTCTACTAACCTATCAATTTTAGGCAGCGGATATGAGTCTTTCGGGCATGCTTTGTTCAAGTCCGTGAAGTCCACGCACATGCGCCAACTGCCATCGGGCTTCTTGACTAATACCGGATTAGCTAGCCATTCTGGATAGAAAACCTCTCTTATTATCTTGGCTGCTAGTAGCTTGCCGACTTCCAACTTGATGGCCTCAAGTCGATCAGATGCAAAATTTCTCTTCTTCTGTTTGACTGGCTTTTTAGCCTGGTCAATTTTGAGTTTGTGGACCGCGATGTCGGTAGATAACCCTGGCATGTCAGTGGCCTTCCAGGCAAAGATATCCCTGAACTCGATTAACAATTCGATCAGTAGTTGCTTTTCTTTCAATGGGATCCAAATCCCGACCTGCACACACTGATCGTCCTCTCCTTCCCAAAGTCGGACATTCTCCACTGCATCACTGGAGACCCAGTTCTTTTCCTCTTCTTCTTCTGGAATCAGTTCCTCGACCAAGACTTGTGGAACCGCCATCTTCCCATTCATGACAACAGAGTTACAACTCCGAGCAACTTCAACGTCTCCTTTTACTTCGTGGGAACCATTCCTAGTAGGGAATTTCATGCTATTATGGAACGTCGAAATAATAGCTCGCAAGTCAAAAAGTGCTGGTCGTCCCACGATAACATTATAAGCTGAAGGAGCCTTGACCACCACATAACTTAACTCGAGTGTCCTTCCCTTCTCGCCGTCCCCGACTGTCGTGAGTAACTTTATCGAGCCCATGGGATGGACTGCTTGCCCTGTAAATCCAAACAGAGGAGACGCTATGGGGGCTAGGTCTTTCTCTTTCAGCTTCATCGCCTGAAACACCGAGTAGTATAAGATGTTCACGGCACTTCCGTTATCGATACAGACTCTCGATACACGGGCTCGGCTAATCACGGCCTCAATGACTAACCCTTCACTATGACTCCTAGACTTGGGGATATCATCGCGAGGGACGTATCCGACTTCCGTTGTGAATCTGAGGTGCTTGCGCTCTCTCGAGCTACTAGCTGGCTCTTCACTGGTCTGGTCCTTATCACTTTCATCCGGACCGAAGATCGTATTGACATAGTTTATAGGTCGATTTTCTTCGTATCTGTCATGACCAAAGTTATCTCTATTGTTTCCTTCCCGACCTGGGGATCGATTCCTCAGAGGTGATCGATCTCTTCGTCTTTGGGTCTCTCGACCTCGATTCCTATCTTGATCGGAGTTTTTTCTCTTAAATTCTCCACGCCCCCTGGGCCCATCATACCGAGATCTGTCAACAACTTCGTCTAGCTTCCCTTCCTGAATGCAGACGTCGATGTCTTTTTTCAAGTCAATACAATCATCTGTTGTATGACCTATGTCTTCATGGAAGTCACAGTACTTACTTGCATTCCTCTTTTCTCGAGGTTTCTTCAACGGTGGCGGTTTCCTCGCCAAGTTCTTTGAAAGCATAATCGACAACACCTCGGATCGAGATCGATTGAGCGGGATGAAGTCCTCATCACGCGTGGGTCCCTTATTGCCCCCACGGTCTGAGGTGGATGTGTCGATACGGTCCCATACTGACGACTTACTCTCGACATCCTGTCTCTTGGACTGATTCCTGTTCGGACCTCGGGTGTCTTTCTTGGATTCCATCCAGTCGGATTGGGTGTGCCTTCACACTACCTCTTCCCCTTGGCAAAATCTATGCACCACATTGACACATTCGTCCATGGTATGGGGGACGTCTCTGCTCAACTTCATGTACAATTTCATATTACGCAGCCCCCCCACGAATGACGTGATCAGAAGTCGATCGTCTGCATCCTTGACCTGCATGGCCTCAAGATTAAACCTCTTCAGATATTCCATAACTGTTTCATCCTTTTGCTGCCTCACGTTCATGAGGTGCGTGACACTCAGATGAAAATTTTTGTTCACTATGAACGCATCTCGGAATTTACGAGCAAGCATGGCGAAACTGGAGATCGATCCTGGCCGTAGCTTCGTGAACCATTCCCTTGCTCGACCTACGAGTAGCGTCTCGAATGCTCGACATCGCATTGCATCGGGTGCTCCGTCCAACCTCATTTGAGATAGATACCTGTGGAGATGGTCCTCCGGGTCGGTGGTGCCATCGTAAGGCTCTATTTTAGGTATCTTAAACCCCTTGGGTTTAGGAAAGCTCTCGATCTCCTTCGTGAAGGGAGACTCGAGCCATAATGAAACCTGGTTCTTTCCCAAAATTGCGTTCAACTCCTCCCTGGCGCTATCATCAGCTCCTCTCTGGTGTTTTTGGTGGATCTCACGTCTCTTCCTTTCTACTGAGCTAGACTGTTAAGGGTGATTTTGTACGTTTTATAAGGATATATTTTATGTCAATTTTCCCCATATGTGGATGTTATTCATAGAAATCGAGCTTTATATTGAAATATTGAGCAAATGGGTTTTAAAAGTCTTTAAGTGTAAACTTGAGCTAATTTTTCGTGATTTTATTGGCAGTTATCTATGGTTTTACACTTTGCGTGTTCTTATGGTTTTGAAGGTACATTTACATGTCATGGAGGGGGATGAAAGGAGCTCAAAAGATGTTCAAGTGATGATTTGCATGGAAGAAAAGAGATAGAGTTGAAGATTTCGAATTTGGCTCACATCAAACTGGCGTCCAAGTCCCGTCCAGGATGGACGGGCGTCCAGAATAGTGAACTGGCATCCAGGCTGAAAAGTTGATTCAGAGAGTTTGGACGCAGCCTGGACGGGCGTCTGAAGGAAGTCCAACAAGACCGAACGAGCGTCCAAAGAAGTGGACGGGCGTCCGTCCGCCGACTTAGCCTTGGCCGACTTAAATATCTATAAATAGCACGCGGATTCCAACCCTAAATACATACAATTCGATCTCTCTTGACACACAAAAATTAGAGAGAAGCCTGGCGCGACCCCTTTTGGGGGAGGGTGGGGGTGTGATTAGATAGGTTTTATTTTCGTTTTTTTTTTTTCTCGTTTTATTCGTCCATGCCGATGGCCTTCAAGCTGTGAACTGGAGCATCCATGGTTACTTTTCAGCAGCGTTTTTGATTTCTCTCTTGGATAATCTTGTGAGTGATTTTATTTAGAGTTTGTATCTTTCCTTTGTTTATTTGTTTATGCAATCGATATCGGAAGATGTATTGCTATTTGATGTTTACCGTATGATGAAAATCGGTGTAAACCTAGATCACCATAGGAAAGATTAGACTTTTAGCCTTGACATAACGGAAGTTGATAGGTTAGATTTCTAGGTTGTTAGATCTAATAAATCTTGCACCTTGTTTTGAGAGCGTTAATCTCTATAGATCGGAAGATGATGAGATTGATAGACGGATTACTTACGGAAGTAGGAATTCATACATTTGGTTAGGTGAACCACAACTTTGATTGAATCATCATAAGATAATCTAAGGAAGAATTAAGGGTTGCGGGATGGTGGATCATGTTTGTTCTATGTTGATTTGCTTGATCATTATCATGATAGTTAGTTTTATTGTTTTCTTAGTTGTAGTTTTATTTTATTTGCTTTTGTTCGCTAGCGATATTTTCCTGGCTTTGGGTGACAATCCTCTCTGTCGCTTTATTTTCCGCTTTAGTTTAGGTTTAGGAATAATTGTATCAACCTTAGGAAAATTAATGAACTAGATACCCGATTCCTGTGATCGACTCCGTATTAATCGCTATACTACGATCCCTACACTTGGGAATACCGGATTTATAAATTTTATTACTTGTTTGTTTTGTTAGATAAAAATCCGTGACATAGACGATGCGCTTACTTCGTCTCCAGGAGTCTGTTTAGGCTTGTCCATTACATCTTTCCGGCCGCCTTCCGCCGTGGCCTCTTTCTAAGCGCAATGGCCGCTTGCCTTTGCGCCAGAATCGCCTCGCTATAATCCTGGACATTACCTCCAAGTCCGCCCCTGCCAACTGATCCACAAGCACCCGATATTCGGAGCAAGAGCTTGCTTTTCTGGTTGGTGGGTTTCCTGGATAGGATCCAAAGCTAGATCTTTTTCTCCTTGTTTCTGCTGAGGATCGTGCTGAACGAGATCCAAGACTGGATCTTTTTCTCCTTGCATATCAGGATCGATTGGCTCGTTAACCTGTGAGCTTTGATCGGCAGCTTTGGATGCAGCTTTTCTGGGAGGCATCGTGTTCTTGCGTATTCAATCAATAGAAGACCCTCCTTCTAGCGCCAATGACGATGACAGATTAAGTCACCTTAACTATCCGGGCCCAAATATGAATCTAATGAAGAACACTCAAGAACCCTAATGCCCAAAAGAACGGGGTGGTGGATTTTTATGTTTGCGGCTGAGTCTAAGATCGTGTCTTAGATTGCCTACGTATCCTGTTAAATTCCAGGAATCAAGCCTTACGTAGTTCCTGGAATGGGGTATTTATAATGACAACACTTGCCTAAACCCTAAGGCTAAGTCGGCTTATGTTATTGTCATCTATACCCTTAAATGGGCCTTAAACCCTTGCCCAAGCTATCGCTGTTAATGGGCTTGGACAGCTGGTGCGGACCCTGTCCTCGAGTTGATACTTCCGACCTGCGGTGATCGACTTCAGACTCGTCATCCTACACTGCTTAGCTGGTGTGGACTCTGTCCTTATGGACTTGTCGTCTCACACTGCTCACATGTCGATGGTCGTAGTGTCGAATACGGATGTCGATATAAATGCCTTGGGGCCAATTCATGATGTGATGACCAACCGATAGATGACACGTGGAGGAGTAAAACCCGGTATCGTCAGGGTCTTTATGGGAATCCTGCCAGGAGTCATTATGGTGGTTAGGGTTATGTTTTAAAGACTATAAATACAAGGATTCATTGTAACCTAAGTGTGTGAAGATTTTCATATAGTTTTGTGCATAATAAAAGATCTCATTTTCTGTCCGTAGGTAGTCGGCACAATGACAGAAATCATGTTAAATCTATGTGTTCTTTTTTGTTTCTGTTCTTACATGATTGTTTACGTTATTTGGTGTGTTAATTTTGTGTCTTCTATTGCAATCCGTTACAACAATAACAAATAACATATATTATAATATTCTTTAATTTCCATTCTTTATTCATACAGTGAAAGTGTGTATATTAAAAGATAGTAAGAATAAAATTTTATAATGCATATAATTTTATACAACATTATTACTATAAAGATCTTATAACATAGAGTGATTTTATGGTGGTACTGGATCAAGTAATTGGACCATCATATCGTCAATTTGAAATAACATGATTGGTGTTTGATTATTAAACATAGGTGACCACAAAAAATCCATTAAATTCTATTAGTTTGAACCACCTACTAGGATTTGGTCCAAAATCTTAGTAAAATTTGTGTATAACATAAGTATCTCTCGTTATTTTTTTGTTGTTGAAGGAAATCTCTCGTGATTTATAAAGTCGTCCGATTGATCATTAACGGCTCTGATGTTGGTGATTTAAGTATAATCACAAGCCGTTGAGGTAATCGGGGTTTAGTACAAGGATGGATATACTCGTAACACTTAATAATAAGTTTGGAGGTGCGGAGTGCATGCTTATATAAGTGTATATGAGTATACGGATGGAAAATAAGCAAGTATAGTTCAAGAAAATCACTTAAAGGACCAGAAAACCAGTTAAAGGACCAAAAATCAGATTTTGGTGAAACAGAGTGACAGGCGCCTGCCTGTGGTTCTTCAGCATGCCTAAAAGTTGAACAGAAAGTTTGGCGGATTTCGATGATCACAGGTCGCCACAAAGCGCCCGCCAGGTCTTAAAAGCGATTTTTAGGTGCCTCTTGGTCTTTTTAAGTGGTTATAACCAAGTGATACCTTTTCACTTAAGTTGCAACCTTAAATTACGAACTTGTAACTTATTTTTCTGTAATCCAAGTACCATAAAAGGCTCTTTTACATTGTTGAACAAATCACAACAATTGTATGCATCCTTGATAAAGTCTCAAACATCTAAACACTTCAAGTAATCTTTTGATCTATTTTGTCCTAGACAAAAGGCAAGGCTCTCAGTCTGTATCTCACTTAAATTATTCGTGATACTCCGGACAAGTTAGGGGTCGAATAAATTTAAGAAGGACATCGATATATGCGTGACTGCGAGGATCCGTTCTTCATAAAATTTGCAGGTTTTTTTATAGCATTGGTGATCAATCAAGACCCTCAAAACTACAACATCTGAAGCCCGACAACTAAATAACAATTACACATATGACACGTAATAATATGAGAAATAGTATGTGCACTACATATCTGTGCAGTGTATTTTCCACTACATTTTTACTTTCCATTGATTAAAATGATGAATTATTTATTGTAATGAGTCCAAACAAAATATGTGATGTTGATTATGTTGTGTAGGATGTTGTGGTAAAATAATATTGTTAAAAACTAGGGATGTTAGATGTATGTATAGTAATTTTGGATGTATATGCTTATGAAGCGCATGCCATGTGAGCAACTTAACAACTATTATAATTCATCTCATCATTAATTTTTATCAAAATATGTTTTATTTGGGCTCGAATTCATATATTAGTTCAGAACCATTCTTTTAACGGCTTTTATTTGTATGTAATGGAATACCCGAGATTGATAGGTGTTTTCTAAGTGTCCAGTATTATCAAAGAAGAATGAGGGAGAAATACACAAACATTTCATAAATTAAGGAGAATGATATTTTTTTTGAAACTTTTGTATAAATAACAAAACTATTTTTTTTTTTAATTTTTGGCGCACTTTTTTAAGGGAGAATGAGTCAAAAGTCCATTTTTTAATATAAAATAAATAAACATGACACACTCCTTTTTTAGTGGGAAAAAGGACGAAGACGAACAATATCCGACGGACAACTCTACCCTTGAAGTAGAGCGCGACACAACATACGTTCTTTTTTTTAACAACCGTAACTTCGATGTAGAACTCCGATCATAAAAAAAATCACCAAAATTCATGTTTTTTTTCGCTCTTTATTTTGAGATTCCATACGATACCCTTCCAACGTAAATTTTGAAAGCCGAAAAAACATTTGCATTAATCGGAGCGTTTTTCTTATAAACGACCGTAACTTTTGATTTAGAACACCGATCTTCAAAATTCTTTCACCAATGTTTTTTTTCTCTTCATTTTGAGATCTCATACGATACCCTTTCGACGTAGTTATTGAAAGTCGAATTTAATCGCAACGTTTACACTAACACAGTATCAGTAACACAGTATCACTAATACAGTATCAGTAACATCATTACCATTACCATTACCATTAGCAGTGTGGGATTAGACCAAAATCATGGACTCGTCAAGCTTTACAACAACACCGACACCCAATATTCCTTTATAGATTAAAATGGAAACAAACCGTAAACTAAAAATCATTTGGACAATAATGTAGTCGCATTAACACCCAAAAATTTTTATATTTCGAAATAACACATTCAATCACAATGGAAAAAAAATTACAACATATTATTGGATGTAATATCGCCGGATGGATCAAAGATCCACCCGATTACACAGCGGAAAGTACAACATCTAGATCTAAACAATCAAAATACATAAAATAATAGATCTAAACCTACGAGGGGGTTAGATTGCTTACCAGTTTATGGTGAATAAACTCCAAGAACAATCTTCAATCCAAGATCCAAGCTAGATGAGAAGCCACAAGTCTTCCAACGTGTGTCTCCAAGCACCACAGGTGGATGGTGTTTCAAGCCGCCGGACCTCCTCGATATGCTACCTTAGAAAACCCGAAGTTTTCTAAAACTCAAACGCTTGGTAAAATAGCCAAAAATTCTAAGCTATTTTACTCCCAAATTTCGAGATTATGTGTGACATAAGGCTTGGGAGAACTCTCTTTATATAGAAGAGTAATCCTTGTCCTCAAAGGATTTAATAATTAAGAGATAATTATTAGATTAATCCTTATTTCAAATAAAAGATAAATAAAATAATTATCCCAAACAAATTATGATAAATATCATTATTATCTAATATTTCATGAATTATCAATTAACAAATAAAAGATAAATCACATGTTAAATAATTATCCAAGAAAACTAATTCCTTAATAACTAAATAACACAAAATGCGCCCAAAAAAACTCTAGAAATAAAGGCCACGCATTTTACACACATATTGGGCCGAGTCCACGTACGAAAAATTCTTTTCCGTGTATTTAATTATCTAGTCCAACTAAACAATTAATCCACATATCAATTAAATAGTCCAATTCAACTATTTAATTATAATTGAGGTGAAACGACGAGAAAACATATATGCTATATTAGGAGCCACGTCGGGGACTATGGACCCATATTCAGTAGCTACAATAAATTAAATAATATTATCCGTCAGGCCGAACAATAATATTCAATCTATTAATTCCGGGATTACACCACCATAAACCCGAAACTGAACTCTGCCGAATATAGATAACTTATACTCAACTTTGAGTCGATAAGCGTCCACTGATATAATCATTACATACGGATAAATCCTCCATAGACTGTTCACTTAGATTCAGGATATCTCCGTAGACCCTTCTCGAAACATCTTATCCTTATTTACCATTAACCCCCCCCCAGTGATCAATTAGTTCATAACTAATATAATATGAACTGGCGCCATCGATCAGTTTCTAGGATTAACAAATAAGGGATCTGTCTGTCTACTTCCCGAGGGAAGGAATGAATTCCATATCTGTGATATGACAGACTACTCACTCATCCCAGAATAGAGCCAACGAGAAGTGTTGGACCACATACAACGAAGTGATCCTTACTAACACATCAAACTCTACCCTAGTCTAAGCAGTTGTCTGTGATCACCTCAGGATTGAGATTAATCCATATATGATCATCTTATGATTCAATAAGACTTCCCGATCACGGAATTATATCGAGAACTCAAATCAAATCGATCCAGCCCTATATAATTATCATCATATATAAATGCCACACCAGGTACCCTATTACCGACATCCGGATAAGACTGTCACCTAAAGTGTTCTGGGCGCATTATTAGCAAATTAATCTTGAGACCCGTACTCAGATTAATAAACGCTATGGACTAAGTTAATTTTAAGTACATCTCACTAACTCAATCCTCTTGTGTATAGCCATACACTGAGTTATGTGATTACATAAACGATGTACTTAGGGTTTTCAGTAGTGTCTTAATTATAAGCATACATGCATATAATAAGATGAATTATTAATTCTGTCATAAAACAACTATATAATTGTCTTTCGGGCATTACACCTAACACATATATGATAAACAACTTTAATATCAACATATACGATAATTAAGTTACATCAAGGAAATGATTACTCATGTCATTTCTATAAAAAAAACATAGATTTACGAGAACCAACTAACTAGTAGTATGTAAATGCAACATATGGCTCTTAGGCATGTGATGATCTTGATTTATTCTTGTATACTTGTGATGAAACATCCGCATTGCCTCACCATTTTGAATCAACAACCTTCAATCACCAACCACCTGCAATGACACCTATTACTAACAATACATTGTGATATTAATAGTAACAGTATCAATAACACAGTATCAGGCTCATATAAAGCTTAATTCAAGGGACAACTTCAAGGCACATATATTTGACTCATATAAGGCTCATTTAAGGTTTAATTCAAGGGACACAATATCATATCTGGCTCATATAAGGCTTATATAAGGCACACAATATCAGTAACAATATCATATAAGGCACACAGTATCAGTAACACAGTATCAGGATCATACAAGGCTCATTTATGACTTAATTCAAGGGACTACTTCAATAAGTTGATAGAAGTTGTAAGTGAGGAGAAATGAAGTATATTAGCAAAGATACTGTGTAGCTAAAACCATGAAGACACAATGTAGATTGTAGAACCATGAAGAAACACACAAATGTCTACAAAAATTAGCTGATTTTACATACATTCACAAGAATTAGAACCGCATTTCAACTCCAATCAGAACAAAACTCCTATGTTCTTTCCCTTTTCGTAGTAAAATATGATTTTGAAGATTCATTATGAAAAATGCAGAGAAATTACAACATTATAGAGAGAATAACTTGAATGACACATTAGAAGAAAAGAAAAAGCTTAAAGTTAAGAGAAGAAAATAGAAACAAGATACATAGTTAAATTGCAGTTCATATCTAAAAAGAATTTAAATCCACAGCTAATATGATAATTAAATTGAACCAACAACAACAAGAACTGATTGATCGGAACAGAGGAAATGGTAATCATTATATCTATAAAATTCACAAACAAAAAACAAAAATCAACATCCATGGAACCATCATCAAAAGTCAAAATAGAAACGAAAGAGAAAGGATTACACAGAAGAGCTACAAAATGAAGTGTTGAAACATATAGAGAAATTATTAAAAACCCAAGATATTCAAGCTAGACAATGAATTATGCTGCAAAACTTTTTTGCTTTATAAATTTTGTATAGAAAACATCAGATTCACTTCTCAGATCGGAAACAATAATTGTTGGAGTTCAAACCTCAAGAAACAGATATTTTTAGAGGAGCTGCCGCCGGCGGCGCCACAATTTCCTCCACGTCGGTGCTGCAAATTGTCGGTCGAGCAACAATAGAAGAAGTTGATGGAACAAGTGGAAATTTGAGATTGAGGAGGTCTAATTGGTGGTCGAGCAACCATGGAATTTGATGGTGCAGGAGGTGGAATTTGGGGACGAAGAAGCTCCGTCGAATTTCTTGATCTAAATCTGAAAAGTTGTTGGCGATGATTCAACTAAAAATATAGGGTATTTTAGTCCAATCAGTTTAAGTTTGTCCTTATTGCAACTAAAAAATTTGTGAGAATTAGAACTCAATAAATGCCCAAAAGGTGGATTTATACCAATTTTTTCCTTTTAAAAAAATAAAAAATAAAAAATAAAAATAAAAAGAACTCAATAAATGCCCTAAAATTTAAAATTTATACCAAATTTTTTATTTTTTCTCTTTATTTTATAAAATAAAAATCAAAAAAAAACCGTCAAAAAAATCACGATGACATTTGAGTAAATTTCTCTCTCATCCGATGTAATTTTTTACAACACTCAAAATATAAAAATTCTCAATTATTTTTATCGCGTTTGGAATCTAGATCAAAAGATATGGCGTTTTGGGGAGAGAAGAGAATAAAAAAAAAAGTTTCCCAGAATCCCACGTATGATGCGCGCAAAAAATTTTTTTGGTTTTGTCATTATTTTATAAAAATACTCCATCCATCCCTTATTTTATGAGACATCATTTAACACTTGACTAATTTACCTTTTTATCCTTTTATATGTAGCATTATTTTCACAATATTTAAGGAAACATCAATTAATGAGTTGGGGTAATTTAGGCAATTAAAGCAAAAAATTTAAGTCTATTTAGAGTTATGAGTCTTATTTTAGGACATCCAAAAAAGGAATAAGACCCAAACAAATTGGGACGGAGGGAGTATAAAAGTTGTCCTTCTCCATATAAAAAAATATGTAGCCGTCCTCTTATTCAAAAATATTTCAAATAATGTCCTTATCTCTAATTCACCATATTATCAATTACACCGGTCAATTGTAGTTTAGAGATGTGATTAATATCATTTCCATGAGGATGTCAGTTAACTACCAAAATCACTAGTTCGTTTGGTTTAGGCAAAACATAAAATATATATTTTTAAACTAAGTTGAGTTATGGTATCACTCCATAACTCACCACCTAAATATCACAAAAAAAGAGAAAAGAAAAGAACTAAACTTTAAGGTTAGCTAAGACAATGGTTAAAATGACAAAATAACACTTATGATTCGTTAGGAAACAATTTGACATAAGTAACCCACAATCCATTTGTTACTTTGTGATAAATTATTGATGTGAACCCCCGATTTAGTGATTGTCCGCTCTCGAATGAAATTCAACCAACATATATCTCATCAACGGCCTAGCTAATCGACTAATATAGATCTAAAAGAGTCAATATGCATTACAATCGTTGGGCTGCTTAACCAAGATTAGTGAACCCCACCTAAAAACCGAATCTATCTCTAGTCGATTTTACTAGGTGGTCTTATTACCCAATTTCGCAAACTAATAATATCTTCTCTCGATCTCAACATTACTGTGTGAGTGCAAGTGTTGGGTGTGAAATTCAATACACGAATAGCAAAAAGAACAAGTAAAGAGAATTAAATTCATAAGTGTAAGCAAAATGAACGAATCATTCTTGAGGAAGAGGAAACTATAAACCAATGTCTTTTTGAATGGGATATTGCTACAGATCGATGTTCGGGATAGAGTGAAAGTTAGCAAAAGGTGGAAAAACTGGCAGATCACAAACCTTTTTAACGTGGTTAATTTTCTGCTTGACGCACTGGCGGATCCAGGAATAAATTTCAATATTTTGGCCACCTGATTCTAAAAGCTACATATTTTATCCAAAAAATTAACAATTGGAATGTAGAATCTAAAACATCAATTTTTATCTACAAATGACACTTTTAACAACAAATTTATTCAACTAGAACATTTTATAATATATAAATTTTTTTTTTTTTTTTAAATGTAAAGGTAGGTGGGGATTGTCGAGAATGTACCGTCCTTTGGGGGCATTTGTCGATCTAAGCTTGGGTCCGATCTACCACCTCATTTTCGCGTTTTTGACGGGAATGACAAATTTATTCGGACTAGAACATTTTATATTTTTTTTTGCTATATATGGAAAGTGTGATGCTCATGGATTTTCGAGAATGTACCGGTAAATATCTCCTCCCTCGTTATAACGCCACAGCACTTCCGGATAACACCATTCATGCGCAATTGCGCATGCAACCTACCAAGAGCAAACTCGTGGGTCAGACAATCATCTTTAATGCCCCCCTCGAGTGATTGAATATTTTTTTTGCAATGTAGTCGATGCATTAAAGGATAACCGGCTATAACCAGCTATCAGTTAGTGGTGTATTTTCGAGACTCCATTGGCTCTCTCAATAGTTTCTCTTTGAATTTGGGACATGCATACTCGATTGATATTGGTAAAGGCTTAGCAGTTCACCATGGACTTCCGTTTGCCTCTGCTTATGGCTATAGAAATCTCATTATGGAGAGTGATTTCAAAACAGTGGTTAATCGCCTCATTTCCGATGATGAAGACCTCTCCAACTTTGAATAGTTTGCAGATGCTTACAAAGATTCCTTATCTCGATTTAATTATGTTACCTTTTCTTTTGTCAGGCAAACATGGAATGTCTCGACAAATCTCCTTGCAAAACATGGTTTAGCTCCTCTTCTTTAAGCCGCATGTGGTTATATATAATATATCCTATTTTTATTTGCATCGATCAAACTTAAATATAATAAACAAAACGATCAAACAAACAAACCTGATCCATCATCCATATCCATGTTCGTTTCAAACCTAACGACCCCACGAACTCCAGATCGTCCATGTTAACTCCAAATCGTAACCAACCTGGCAAACTTCTCATCTCAGATCAATTATCACGTTCAAGATGATAATTAATTTGTTTAAACCCCTCGATCCAAACTATTTTCACATTTCCAAAATTCTGTTGCAACTTGCAATTCCCATTTTCACTTCTATTCTTATTCTTGAGATTTTTAATTGTACCTGTCAAAATGTTCGGGGAAAATATTTTTCATTTCATCAACAATACAATTGGTACAATATTTATAGCCCAAAGTAGGGCTTCTTCTCATAACCGTAATTACCACTATACCCTTAATAAATAAATACAATATACAATTACATTATATCAATACCCATCGTAATACCCTCCTCAAGGTGGAGCATGAAGATCTCGCACGCCCAGCTTGCGCAATAAGAACTCAAACTGTTGACGACCCAACGCCTTCGTAAACATATCAGCCAACTGATGCTTCGTGGGAACATACGATGGAAGAATCAATCCATACGTAATAGCATCTCGCACGCAATGACAATCCGCCTCAATGTTGCGTTCGTGAAAGACTGGATTCTGAGCAATATACAACGATGATTGACTATCACAAAATACACGTATACCGGGGGGTGCCGTACCCCTAGATCGGCTAACAACTGCTTCAACCACTTCAACTCACACGCAAGAGATGACATAGATCGGTGTTCAGCTTCTGCAGAGGACCAGGAAACCGTAGTTTGTTTCTTGGACTTCCAGGAGATAGGGGAAAGGCTAAGAAAACACAAACCAACCACTCAAAAAACGGCGAGTAAAAGGGTAACTCGCCCGATCAGAATCACACCATCCCTCGAGAAGGAGAGAAGTATCAAATCGCAATAGAATACCCTGCCCGGGATGTTTGTTCAAATAACAGACAAGACGTAACGCAGCTTCCCAATGATCAACCCGCGGAGCAAGCATAAACTGAGATAAGACATGAAGTGAATACGCCAAGTCGGGGCGTGTCACCCTAAGATAGATAAGCCTCCCAATTAGACGCCGATACGGTGCGGGATCACTCTGTTGAAATAATGTCATAAACCCAATCGGGTTGGACCGGATCCGACCGGGTTGGATCATTTCTACTATTTCTTTATGTTTATAAATATGATAAATGGCTTTAATGTTATTATATATCCTGTTTATCTATATGAACCAATTTGTGATTGTATATATGAGAACGTCCCTAGTGTCAAACTGTGAGAGAGAAACCATGATAGTGATTTTGGTTGATGAGATCTCGACTCATTTTAAAAGGTTTGATACTTAAATGTCTCTAGTCGTATGTGCTATTAAATGGGACATTGATAGTACTGTTACACTAGCACGTATTGGATGTTTTCTATCTTATTGAAGATATGGATAGATCTCGTCTATCAAAGTGTTGAGACACTTGGACTATACGTGGACGTGTATTAGAGAATGCGTACGTTAGACCGACCCACTTACTTTATTAAGTGTCGCACTATGTGGCGGTTGTGTAATTTTATCCTGAGACCGGAGTCTTCATTGCATCACGGTGTGGATTGTCATGCTTTGACACTATTGAGGTTTCCCCTAGCCATGTGGCGATCATGCGGTAGTGATTGAGTGTGATACTGAAGCATGCGTAGGATTAATATTGCTCGTCCGGAAATCGCGTATCCTATGATTAGGAGTAAATATCCGAAAGGGCCTTCTTATAAGAAATGTCTTATTCTCGAAAGTCTTTGCAAAACGGAAGTAATATGTTACTTCGAGAGAGTAGGATATCCAAATTATAAGATACGGTCGTTGATGGTTGACACTCGACGTACGACCGTATGGATATTGTAGCAGCGATAAGATTTTATTTACACGGTAACTGTTTCACATGAAAAGTAGTAGTCATTGCATTTGACTCTTCCGATGATTGGGGGTCACGGTGTGTTGCTAGACGCTATTCCGTGATCGTTAGGTATGAAGGACATTTTCATAATTGCACTTTGTGTCTACGGCCAACATATTCGGAAGCCTATCGAGTCACACGCATAAGAACATCAAGCCGGATTAAAATGCGGTTATAGTAATAACCAAATAAGGAAAGTTTTATATCGACTATAAAGTGTTATAGTGATAAATTAATATTGTGGTATTTATTTATTATGAATAAATTAAATATAAGATATTAATAATGTTGATTAATTAAATATACATATAATGTATATGTATGTCGTCCAACTGGATCACTTGAGACAACTGTTGCACAAGTGGAAATCGATTTTACTGCTCAAAATGTTCTGGAACAGGGCAAGAAACATGGTATGGACCTTGTCAACCCTAATAAGAAAATGGAGCTAAATGGGCTTCCAATCATTTCTATTAATCATGGAGGATTAGTACTTGATATGACAAAAGTTGATGAAAGGGCTGCTGCAAATGTTGAAATAATTACTGCTGTATCAACAGAGGTTCAATTAACAGAGGTTCAGGGTGATATGGGGGTATTAAATGCAGTGACAAACTCAGCTGAGCCTCCACAGTAGGTTTCTGGCTCCTCAATGATCAGCCACTCTGAATTTACATTTGATCAACTAAAAGGCACCTATGTTGCTAAAACGAATGAGCTTCAATGAGACCAACATGAATTAGAAAATCAGGATTGCAAGAAGACTACACTTGTAGGGGTTACTTTAGCAAAAGATTATATGCATGATGCAGGGCAAAACGGGGGTTTACCACCACTTTAGGAACAAATGTGAGAATACCACCCAAGGCAAAAATACCAATTTTGATTGCGATTTTCTCCCGCTTTTTTTTCACCTTTGTGCACGATCTTAAGGGACAATTGGGTTCCCCCTTCCCAATTAGGGTTTAGTTTTTCAAAAACACCTAAAAGCGAAAATGGAGTGGTATTTCGACAAGAGAGTGGTAGTCGCACAAATGGCCCGGCAAAGTAGTGGTAGATCGGCAAAGCTCCCAGGGCAAAACACAAGCAATGAACCAAAATTGTCTACCAAGCATGCAGTTTCTGTCTCCCCTAAGCAGGCTGAAGGTCAAATGAATGATGATGGGTCACAACTCACAATGAAGAAGCAAGTCCAGGAAGGTAAAATGGTTGACAAGGACACTGGGCAGGCCTCAATCGGGATCACCAAAATGGTCAAAGGGCCTACTGAAACTGCTAAGGAGGGAGTACTTCTAGTTGTTCCCACTAGTTTGGTAAATCAAGTGATAGAGTACTCCGAAGGTTGTCCTATAAGCAATCCGTTCGAGGTCATATCTATGCCTTTGACAAAGAAAACTCTAAAGTCATCGGGTATAGATAGCCAAGATTCTATCCAAGATGAGCTCAAATATATGAGTTTAGACCCAAAAGCTCTGCTGGGTGAGTATATTTCGGATAAGGTTTTTGAAGAGAAGTTACTCCGGCTCGAAAGATTACTCGAACTCGGAAGAAAAAGCAAATTTTTTATCTTTAGTTTTGTTGGTTTTTTGTTCTCTCCAACAAAATCTATATATATATATATATATATATATATATATATATATATATATATATATATATATATATATATATATATATATATATAATGAATGTGTATGTCGAAATTATTTGTGTATATTGATACACATGTATTTTGTAAATTAATTAATCATAGCATTATACTACCTCCGGTCTAAAATATAAGTCATCCAGGAGTTTTCACATTGTATTAAGGAATTGGTTGAATGTCATTAATTTGAAGGTTAATGTCTAAAATACCCCTTGACTATCATTAATACAATAGTTGTTAAGTAATGAAAAGTTGTTGAATTCATAATAATTAGGGGTAAGATAGAGAAAGAGCAATAAATGTTGCATTGGTAATGTAGAATGACTTATATTATGGGACAAGTAGAAAAGTGTAGGATGACTTATATTATGGACCGGAGGTAGTATTAATTAAGAATATTCCGGAAGCCAATTTATTGGCCAAGGGGGCACATACTATGTGTGTACAAGATACACTTGGATTGTGCAATTTAATTAATGATATTACCATATATTAATATTAGATATTAATAGATGTATGAAAAATAGATTTATGGTAATGAGATAAAAATAGTCAATATTAGATATTGACAATATCTTGGAAATATTTAATATGAGATAAATCAATCAAATATATTTTCCTTATTTTATTAGGAAAATGTTTTCTTTCTCCCCAATTTACTAAGAAGCTTCTCCCAATCAGTTGGCGATTCATTTGGGTCGCACCACTCCCCTATATAAGCAAGGGGTGGCTAGCTCATTTGGTACATCACAATTAGAAGAGTTCTAATTTACAAAATAAACTGAGAGTTTCTTAGAGAGATATTTTGAGAGAAAGAAAATGTCGGTCTAGAAACCGAGTTTTCCTGGTAGCAATCCATGATGGAATTCTGGCGGGGTGTTCGTGTGGATCACCGGTAGAGGCCGAAGACTTGGACGGCTTCATGCAAAAGCTACAACCGTAGACAAAGCGTCGATCAAATTGGATCAACCAATGTATTCTCTTGTTTACTTCTTTTTATGCTTGTTGCTTAAACGAAGTCGATCCTGGTTAAAAGGAAATAAATTTTGAATTCCGTTGCGTTCCTGTATAGATTTCCTAACATTGTCAACAATGCTCCAGTGGCAAGAGCTAGTTTGTGATTCTACTCAATAGGAAAGTCAGTAGGTTTGCTCCCAAGTAAACCTGCTTCATGTATAATATCAAGGGCATATTTCCGCTGATTCAAGAAAAACCCATCTTTATTACGTGCCACCTCTATCCCGAGAAAGTACTTCAGAACTCCCAAATCCTTCATCTTAATGCACTTTCCTAAATATTCTTTAAAGATGGTCATAGCTACCTTATCGTTCCCGGCAATGATCATATCATCCACGTATACCAATATATTCAGCCGAATACCATCTCGATGCAAAGTAAACAAAGAATAATCTGAGTACGATTGACGAAAACCATAATCCTTCAAAGTTGAAGTGAGCTTTGCAAACCAATACCTCGGCGCTTGTTTCAATCCATACAAAGATTTGAGCATCCGGCAAACCAAGTTTGATCATTTCTTGTCAAAACCTGGAGGAATCCTCATGTAAATTTCCTCCTTCAAATCCCCATGCAGAAATGCATTATGCACATCCATCTGGTGAATATCCCATCGTTTCACCTCCGCAACACTAAGGAAAGTCCTAACCGTAACCATCTTTTCCACGGGAGTGAATGTCTCTGTGTAATCAATACCTTCTTCCCGATGATGCCCAAATGCCACTAATCGAGCTTTCAACCGCTGCATGGTCCCATGCTCGTCATATTTCTATGTATAGACCCACTTACTCCCCAACGCCTTTTTCCCGGGAGGAAGTGGTTGTAACACCCATGTACCTTGATCTTCTAGGGCCTGAATTTCTTCAGCCATGGCCCTACGCCAACCGCCATGTTTAACAGCCTCCTTAAAATATTTCAGAGGATTCCCATCTGTGATAGCTGTGAGATACTTGCGATACTTATCAGTAAACATATCATAATTTACACAATGAATAAGAGGATATGGAGTACCTGAGGATGCCGATGGAGTGGAGGAGCGTGGAGTAGGACTTTTCTTCTCAGCCAGAGTATATGTCACGAAATCTTGAAACCGTGAATTCGAGATCTTCTGTCGTCTACCTCTGCCTAGATCTTTTACACCGTCACCTGGTTGTCTAAGTTGTGGTGAAGGTGCAATATCACTTGCCGGATCACCTGTTTCATCGTTCCATTTCGTCCCCCCTCAACCTGTGGATCCGGCAATGGTGGATCCCCGGGAGAAGGAGAAGAAGTGTTGAACCCCGTATCTACTATACCAACATCTTCAAAAACTGGGTAAGGGATAGAAGGAGACACTCTACCCTCGGCTTGGCAAGAAAATGGAAAAATATGCTCATAAAATTTGACATCATGGGATACAAATATCTCCTCCGTATCAAGGTCGTACAAAGTCACCCCTTCTTCCCAAAGGGATATCCCAAAAAAACACACTTACGACTACGACTGTCAAACTTATTCTAGTGGTGGTGGTCATGGGCATAACACAAACAACCTAAAATGCGAAGCATAGATAAATCGGACTGCTTTCCGAACAAGGCTTCATAGGGAGTCTTGTAATTCAAAACACTTGATGGGGTACGATTAATAATATGGGTGGCCGCTAACACACACTCTCCCCAAAATTTAAGAGGCAAGTGACTCTCAAAGCGAAGGGCCTGAGCAACGTTCAAAGTATGTTGGTGTTTACGTTCAACACGGCCATTCTGTTGTGGGGTAGGTACACAAGAAGTTTAAAAAATTACGCCTTGTTCACGAAAGTAAGGGAGAAATTTATGAAATTCGGTTCCATTATCACTACGAACACGTTTAATAGTAACATCAAATTGTCGTGAAATCCAAGCCACACCCTCCACTTTATTTAAAAGCAAGTAAACCCAAACAGATCGTGAATAATCGTCAACAAGAGTCAAGAAATAAGTAGCACCACACGTAGAAGGAGTACTATAAGGTCCCCACAAATCACAATGCACCAATTCAAAAATACGACTAGCACGACTCTCACTCAGAGTAAAATGATCACGATGCTGCTTGGCCCAAAAACAAACATCGCAACCAATTTCTATTCAGATTTTTGGAAACAGTAATATTAGGAAAATTCTTAAGGACCTTTTCAGAATGCCATAAATCTGCAGATGTCCCACCATCAATAGCCAAAAGCCGAACCCCCAAGAACAGAAAAAGTCCATCCACACGCTCTGCCAGTCCAATCAGTCTCCTCGTCACTCGGTCCTGCATAATACATAATTTTCCCGTAATTTGCAAAACACAATCATTATCATCCTGAAATTGGGTTACCGAACAAGTTGCAATTTAATTTTGGCACGCATAAGACATTTTTAAGCATAAATTCCCGGGTAAAACAACACTCCCTTCATGAGTCGCCACTGATGAACTCCCATCGGGTAACCAATCGGACACTGAACAATTGATCGTGGATCAATGAGGGATTCAAAAGAACTAGTCACGTGATGTGTTGCTCCTGTGTCAACAATCCACGCAAACTTACCTATCACGCGATCCTGTGGTTTTGGAAGGGTCAAAAGATCCAAAATTCTTGGTTTGAGCCGAAGTGGTGGGCTGAGCTGAGCCCACCACAGCACCTAGAGCATTGTGCACCTTTGGCTGATGAGAAGCCGCATATTCTCCTCGCCGTCGTCCGCCTCCACCGCAGTCGTGAAGACGGAAGCAGGTATCGTCGTCCTTCTCAAACTGATCGGACTCATCTTGAATCCTGTAGGTAAATTTTTTCGGCATTGTTCAAGCTTCATAATCAGTTCATCAACAGGGACGGAACCAGGAATTGGGGATCAGGTGGGCTAATTGACTATATTTGCACGATCGGGTGTCTTTGGATTAAAACTAATCGCTTGTTTTGGATCTGCGTTATATAAGGTTTTGGTGTCACAAAATAAAACCAAGGTGGTGAGCCCACTCAAGCCACCCTCTGTCTCCGTCCCTGTTCATCAATGACAACTGCATCATCTACGGAAGCAGCAGAAAGACTCGTAGTAGTCTTTTCATCTGTCACAATTTTGACGCCTTTTCTAGGTCCGAATTCGGGAACCACGACTCTATTAACGGAGTCAGCCTGTTTCGCAGGGGCAGCTATCATGTCCATGTGGTAATTTGTGTCATCGTTCTTTTGGCCACCACCGACGTAATCGGGGTTGTCGGTGGTGTTGAGAAAATAAGCAAGTTTCTTTTCAATTTCTGTAAGTATGGCCATGCTTCTTTAGGTTGTTGACCTCTGTTCGAACAGAGGTTGCGGAAAATAAGAAAAGCTGCGTCTATTTGTTTGTTTTTTTTTTGTTTTTTTTTTATTTTCCTTTTTTTCCGGAAGAGATGTCAATCTGGCTCTACTACCATGTCAAAACGTTCGGGGAAAATATTTTTCATTTCATCAACAATACAATTGATACAATATTTATAGCCCAAATTAGGGTTTCTTCTCCGATCCGTAATTACCAATCTACCCTTAATAAATATGTACAATATATAATTACATTATATCAATACCCAATACCCAAGGTCGCATGGGACCATATATGCCAACCGAAAAATAAAGGTGGCTTGGGCATTCGGAATGCGCGTGACATGAATACCGCTTTTCTAGCTAAACTCTCTTGGCAAATGTTGGCTGATCGGGACAAGCTTTGGGTCCAAATACTTAACCGAAAATACGGTTCCCCTCTTGATGAACCCAAAGCGAACTGTTCCTTCATATGGAGACACATATGCTTCGCGGCAAACGCCCTATGAGATGCATTTGATTTTGACGTGGATGGAAATGTCTTGTGGAAACCAACGGCGTCGGGCAAATTTACGGTGAGTTCTGCGTATCATGAACTCCATGGCTACACTCAAAATCCGGAAACTACTGATGATGCCATTTGGAAATTAATCTGGGCTATTAAGGGACCACTTAGAGGTAATATGCTACTTTGATTGATCCAAAGAGACGATCTACCTACTGCAGGCCTCTTAAAAGCGAGGCACATAGGAGAAAATGATGCTTGTCTTGGCTGTGGCACTAGACCCGAGTCCACGTTGCATGTGATGAGAGACTGCCATTGGGCTACATCTGTGTGGAAACAAGTCGTCCATCGACATTGCTGGGCCCTTTTTTCCACCGCAAATGAGACACCGACATGGTTGGAAGACTGCTTGAGTACAAACATGACACTATTGAATTTTGAAGATTCTTATTTCGAGAGATTGTGCGGGGCCTTTGGTATTGGTGCAATCTTGAGTTCCACCAAGGAGACCGGACACGCCCCCCCGAAGATGATCTTCATTTCGGAAGCTATACGACGAGCACGATAACTTAGACTAGCTTGGAGTTGATTTGTGGTGTTTTCTCTACAATAAATTATCCTTGTGCTTTGTACATTTTTTGAACATTGTTTGTACAGTTAGTTGAATGTAAATAAAATATCCGGTTTCGACAAAACAAAAAAATAAAAATACCCAGTACCCAAGTTTGGCTGTGAATAGATGATGATCGATGAAGAAACCTGCAGAGGAGAATGCATTTTTTTTGTTCTGGGGATTTTTTTTCATTTTCGATTCACGTATTCGTTTCATTTCATTCTGATGCAAAGGAGATTGATATTAAAATCAATTTTTCATCTGATCATTTCTGATTCAACTTTGTTCACTGTTGAGGAGGTTGAAACTGCTATGATTATGCCAAACGACGCATTTCAGGGACTTCTGTCATTGTAAGAAGTTGTTGGATAAGAAACGTTTGTACGTAGCTACGAGATCTTGAATCCGTTGTCGAGTCTGAAGATAAGTGAACTGTGCGAAGGCACATGCTTACAACTGTTGTGCTTTTTACTTCTTAGACAAATATGTTAAACTTTAATGAAGAAGTTATACTTTCTATTACTGAACCAAACATTTTTTTTAATGTGTAAACCAAATGGCTCTTTTGATATTCTTTGACTGAGAGGCTTTGTGATGTAGAAGATCTACAATAAAGGGTAACACGATGAGCTAATCCAAGCTCAAAGAAAATATCATTCTCAAAGAGAATATGATTCAATATCAAGATTACATAACATGACCTCAACTTAGAGAGCTTAGCATATTTATAGGCTACAAAGCCCATTTAGATTAACACAAAAGCCCATATGGCTATTAAACCAATTAAAACATAACAAAATATTTTTAATTAGCTTGGATGTGCTACATCACTTTGGATATGATTCGGATTCCATAGAGCACTTCATACATGGAGGTAATGAAATTGTCCACAATGTAGATGAGGTTGATTGATTCATTCATTATGTCCCTAGGACATGATCTAGTGGTTAGTGGTAAAGGGCTTTGGTATCTTAAAAAGCAGCTGGACCTGGACTTAGAGTGTGGAGGTTCGAATCCCGTAAAGTGACGACTTCTTTCGGTGTGTTTGGTATAATAGCAAGCCAATGACTCTGAGACACTAGGTTACCTAATTAACATCTCCACTCATCCGGAGTGGGGATCTTAAGGTTAGAGTTTAACCTTTTTTCTTTTCTTTCTAATTCATTCATATTACTGACGATTGATATTTTGCTGATGGAAGGTATCAAGGTGGTTCTCGTTGTGTATTTTTTTTGGGATCATTTTTTAATCACGTTTTGCTGGTGTGGTGGCAAATTATGGTTTTTAACCACTGAGAAATGCTTTACTGTGAAAGGAACTCTGTTTTGGGGTTCATATTAATTTTCTTGAATAAATGTATACTTGGTATTCTTGAATCAAGTTATTTTTTCTCCTTACGCTAATGCAGGTAACAATTTAATATTCCTTCTTTATTTTGTATAGGGGTTCTATTAGCACTCCCAATTTACTACTGACACCCCCTTACTCCCTTACACTGCGGTGGTGGTGGTGTCAGAGCAGCAGTGTGGTGACGTTCACTATACAAAAGTGTTAAAACTTAGAAATATCGATCGCGACTTTTTGGTGTTAAGTTTTTTTGCGCGACACCGATGTCGGTGATGACATGAGACGTTGGTGTGCCACAAGCGAACACCGATGATCGACGTTTTTCATCGAAAAAAAAATCAAAAAATGGATACCGAAAGTAAAAAAGGGGGTGTCAATAGAACCCACATTTGTACTGCATATTGCTATTTGTTTTTTGTCTGACGGAGAAATTTGATCCTTCATATATCAAGATATATCCGGAGGATATAAATGTAGTTTGGAAAGCTTATAAAAAGGTTTTTGCGTCACTTGAAAACAATGAATTCGGCCTTGATCTTAGTCGGTGTGCGAGAACAATACAAGTCAAAGTTTTCCCTGTGATATAGAAGTGATTTTTAGTTTAGGATATTTTTATTGTGTTTTGATAGCAATAAAACTTTGTGCTTGTAACATTATGACGAATGAACTTTTGGTGTCGAAAATGAGTATTTACATTTGATGATCGATTTTTGTGTCTGCCTAGCTAGAAGCATATAAACTCGGTGTTTGTTAAATTTAAAGTCTAAAGTGTGGAATCTGATTACTTCGAACTGAGCGACCCTATCTCTTGCCAAATACGATTCCTCTGAATCTCAAATCTTAACAAATTATATCCCAAATTCCGTATCATTCTGCTAATCAATCCTCCATAGCATCAGTTACGAGTTACGACTCTCAAGAAATCGTTCCTATTTATTCTGAATGATTTTTATACGTGTGGAATTTGTTTCTGATCGATTTCCTCACCTTATGTTCATTATGCGACAGTGACCTGCATCGACAACTATCAATGGATGCGGAACGAGGTTTCCTAACATGCTCAAATTGTCTATTTTATATAATGTTTACAGGGATGTAAAGTAGAAGGAAAGTAAGGAAATAAATTTATTCAAAGGCACTCTTGAGGAAAATTAGGATTTTAGTCATCTAACTTGGCGCTTATTTTGGATTTTAGTCTGCTGCTGCTTTCAGGTGAGGAAAATGGTCCTCTAAGTTGCTTTTTTTGGGATTTTAGTCTATCCATGGAAATAGGTGATTGGGCACGGAATCTTTAAAAACGCTTACGTGGCAGCCTAGTTAGAGGACTATTTTTAAAATTCGGTGCCCAATCATTATTTCCGGCGGATAGGACTAAAATCCCAAAAAGAAGCCAACTTAGAGGACCATTTTCCTCACCGGAGCAGGAGCAGGACTAAAATCCAAAATAGGCCAAGTTAGAGGACTAAAATCCTAATTTTGCCCACTCTTCGACCGACATCACTAGCATCTCTCTCCTATAAATTTATTCAAGCTTAACTTGCGTCTTGCGGGAAGCCTTTTAGATGAAATGCCATCTCCATGACTCCATCTCCTATATCCATATTTATGAGTCTGAGCCATGGGATCTTCCATCTATTTCTTCATTTTCATTTACATTCCTCTCAAGTTCTTTATTTTTTGGGTTTTGATCTTCTTTGGTTGGTTTTTGTTAAAATCATAAAGCAATCACTATTATCTCTGGATTTCATTCAATCTAGTGATTGACATGGTTTGAATTTGTAATCAGAATGGGACGTTGTATGCAGGGCTCAACAAGCGTGGCTTGAGTTTGCGGAGACCATTGATCCTAATCAAATGTGTAGAGATGCAACATGGAGGAACAATGGTCTGGATTGTTTGGGTGCTTTCTTTGCTAATGGGGAGCATATACTATTTTCGGATGCAGCCTGGAATAGAAAAAGCAAAGTAGCAGGTCTTGGTGGTACGTGTTGGAAAAATTTAGTGCATAGGATTTGACAGAAAAGTTGAAATTCCAAGACACGTTGAGAACGTTGTCTTTTAAGAGATGTTTCGTCCCACTCGTATGTCACTTAGGGATCAATCAACAATCTCTCTCAGGATACAATGGAGGGTGTTTGATTCAAACAGTGACTTGTTTGAATCAAACCCGAGGACACTCTGCAAAAAATCTGATGATGCTGTACATGTATTGTGTGTGTATCTTCATTTGCATATGTTGTGTCTTTTATAGGCTGCAAGTACCCTATAAACGAATGGAGGTACTCTTTGCACGAAAGGGTAGGGTTGTCACTATTCACCGAATGCATGCACTCATGTAAAGGTGCATCAGTTCGGAAATGATGCCTGAATCTGAAAATACATAAAACCCTTCATGAACGTACGCATGTACCCTTCATGAACCCAGTTTCGTTGCGATAACATTAATTCGTACGGCAATTCGTATGCAAACGATTATAAAATATTTATTTTATGAAACAATATCTAACAGTACGGTGTAGTTATGGATCGTGAATTGACTTTTCATGAAGCTTGGGGATGTAAGGTTCCTGAGGTATATTCTCTAGGGGTTGCTGAAAGCTAAAGAGAAAGGTTGGAAAAGAATCTCCGAAATCTTTTCGGATGCTAAGACAGTTGCTGAAACAAATAATAAAAAGAAATGGCTGTCTCACGAAGCTTATTTGGTTCTTGAAGATCCGAATAGAGAAAGCTAGATTGGTTCGACAATTGCATGTTTTATTTTATCGATCCCTAGATGTTGTAATGGAGTTGCTCATAATCATGCAATGTTTGTTGGTAATTTCCCCAGGATTGATCTTGCTTCGATGATGTACCTAGGTCGTTGGCTTCTGATTTATGTAGTATGAAGTGAAGTTGTAATGTTGACTCTTTTATTTTGCTTTTCATAAATCCTTTCGTTGTTTGAAAAAGAAAAAAAAAACAGTATTTAAATACTGTTCATATTGTATTTGACTTCTTACACATTCAAAAAAAAAAAAACAATTTATTTTAATAATTAGAAAAATCATTGAAAAGGAGAAGTAGATGATATACAATGAGAGGTCCTGCAACGGTGACATACCGTAACAAACTTATTTTCCTGATGCTAATTACAAATAAAAGAAGTTGAACATAGCCCAATGAAACCATGACATATAAAAATCAATCATCATACAATTCTCACATCTTCGTCAAAAATCATGGAAAAAAAAAGGAGGAAAGGAGTTCATGGATGATGAGATCAAGAAGAGATTTATTTAAAATAAGTGAAATATGAATCTCTTGTTGAAGAAGAGTTAGTGGAGACAACTCACCTTTCTCTCGATGCAAATCAAACAGTCAAGAATGCACAATCAATCGTGGTTGAGGAACCCTCAGCCGTTAGCAAGGGGGCAAAGAAAAAGACCACGACATTGGACCCCAGTGCTAAATCTTTTGAATATCCTACGAGCAAGGTACAACCTCAGGTAGATAAGGGACAACATAGTGCTCCGATCTTGAAGAATACTGGGACTGGGGCCTGGATATCGACTGACAGCTTAAGAGCTTTCCATTCCACCTTGCAGGCCCGCTTTGATGCTACCGGGGTAATTCCTGATTCGACAATATCAATCACCCCAGAGAAAGAATCCCCGACCCCTACCTATCTTGAATTAGCTATGAAGGGGGGGAGTGCAAGGGCGGACTTACCCTAGGACAGGGGTGGGCTAAGCCCACCCAATTTTTTAAATTTTTTTTTAGTAGATAGTAATAAACTCAAACCAAGCCCACCCAAAAATCAAATCAGCCCACCAGCTCAACCCAATTTTTTTGTGCTTCATTTTTATCAAAAAAAAAAATTAATTAAGAGGGAAAGAAACATTAATGTATACATATTGATTAGTTTACTACACAATAGTGACTTACAAAAATATAACATGTTGATTAGTCTAATTTTTTAAGTTTTCTTATTATTAAAAATTATTGTTTGTTCATTTTCTTAGTTTGTTTAGGTCATTAATTCGACATTTCTTGATTTGTTAGCTGTTATTCTTATTATTAAAAAATCCCTCACAAAAAAAGATAAATAATAAATAGCAAATGTAGTTAAAGAATAATGTGGTTAGATAATTGGGTGCCTTTTTTTTGTTAAATAAATGCATTATATTTATATAAAAATGTGTTTAGAGAATTAGTTGGCTAATACTACCTCCGTCGCATAGTATAAGTCATTTCTAAAGATTTTCAATCCGTCACAATATTTGTTATTCTCAGCATTTCAATGCGATAATTAATCATTTTTTTTCTGTTTTACTCATTTCAATGCACGGTCTTTCATACACCATTTAATAAATCATTAAGTGCATTTTAGTCCAAGACAATCAAAGTTGGATCATTTTTTGAGTTTCTTAATCTGTGTGCATAAATGTTGAATGACTTATAATATGAGACGGATGTAGTATATATTACTTGTATCATGTTCTTTTTATTGAAACCGTGTCTTTTTATGATGGGATATTGAATCATTTTATTTTTATAGGGTATACATTATTTTTAGAACAGCTGTCCCAACAAAAGAAGACGCACTCTCTCCTTAGAGTTTATATTGAAAAAATTCCTACATTCATTCTATAGACTCAAAATTACTTTTTTTTTGCTCACTTCTAGACTTGAAATTCTTTTGCGGTATAAGAAAAACATGAAGGAAAATTTATTCTAGCCCCCCCGGAAGATAAATCCTGGCTCCGCCCTTGGGGGAGTGAACCTGATGCTGCTCAACAACAGAAGAGCCGAGGCAAAAAGAAAAACAAGACATCACCCAAGAGACGCTCACGTCAACATGATAAATTTTCCTGCAGCTCAGACGGGGATAAAGTAATAGACCAACTCGATACCTCAAATTATGAGTCAAACCAATATCTAAACTCTTCCTTTCACCAATACGATGAATGGCAGACGGCTTCTGAGACCGAAGGATTCTCGACTGTAGCACCTTGTAAAGGGATGACGACAAGAGCAAGGAAGCAAAGTTACCGGAAATATGATGAAGACTACGATTACTATTAATGCTTAAATTCCTTAAATGTCTTTTATTGCTTTGTGTTTTTGTGGAATCGACCGCGAACTAAGGCGACACTCACATGTATTTTCTTTTTTCCCTTTTCATCAATAAAAGTTATTCCTTTAAAAAATAAAAAAAAAAGTGAAATATGAACAAATTAATAAAAAAAAAACTGGTTGATGTGGGGTGATTACGGTAACGAACCCCATTCAAACAAATTTTCTTTACTATATGAGAAATAAAGTTAGTCGAGTAGCTTTGATACCGAGCATAATTTAACTTTATAGTATACAATAATTTATCCCCGTCATGGGGCGTGTCATCCCCGTCATGGGGCATTAACTCCGGCGATCCGGCAATTACCACTCTCGTAAGGGCTGTCATCCCTCTGTTGGGCTATCTACTCCCGGTGGAAAGCTTAATTGTGGCTGCGTTTCCTGGGAGTCTTATCAAAAGAACCCTAGAAACTCTATTCGTATTGCGTACCGTTCTGAATATGAGCATTTTATAATTTGGCGTGGAATTGCTGCGGAATAGGAAAATCAACAGCAAAGAATAATCTCTCTAGATTAATCAATGCCTACCAACCAAAGATCGTCTTTCTCTCAGAAACGAAACAAAGGCTAATACGAGGAAGATGGAATAATTGCGAGTGAATCTTGGATTCCAATCGGGAATCTATGTCGAATCAAAGGGGAAGAGTGGAGGTCTTGGTCTTTTTTGGAACTCAGATATCACAATTACGTTGCATACTCTTTCTTCCGGCCACATCGATGTGCCTCATTCATCTATTCAAAAAAATTGCAGCAATTAAGGAGCTTCCGAAAATAGAAGCACGAGAATTAGGCATCAACCATCACTATTCAATCTCTAATCGACCAGGAAACAATCAGCATCAGGAAACAAAAGAGGACTAATTAAATCATCTAATATCTCTTTAACATGCTACGAGAAAAAAAAATCGACTAATTATGTTCAGTTCGTCCTCTTACTTATTTATTTATTATTAACTTTTATCCATTTTGTTAGATATTTTTTTCATAAATAAATAAATATTTTGATTATCGTTTGCATACGAGTTGCCGTATGAATTAATATTATCGCAACGAAACGGGTTAATGAAGGATATGCATTTTCGGATTTTTAGATAATCATTTTTTTGATATATACATCTCTAGTACGTCGTGTGTAAGGGTTGCAAATCTTTCATCCAATAAATAAATGACAACCCTACTGCTTTCGTCTGAGTAACTTCATTCGTTTATATGAAGTCTTGCAGGTTTATAAAAGGCACAAGTATGCAGATGAAAATTCATAAGTCTTACAGCATCATCAAAACCAATTTCTGGAATGTCCTCGGGTTTGATTCAAACAAGACACTATTTGAATCAAACACCTCCATTGTATCCTGAGAGAGATTTTCGATTGATTCCTAAATAACAATTGATTGGGACAAACATCTCTTAAAAGACAACGTTTTGTGTGCCTCGAATATTTTTCTGAGTCTGTCAAATTCTTAACATCAATTTTCCAACACATTGTCCTTAGTTAGATGCACTACCAAGGACACTTTCAATTAAGGAAAATACAACCTTATTTACAAAGCAAGCTCCTAGGAAACTATATATATCTTCCTTAATTGCTTGTACGTAAGAAATTCTAGGCAATAACGTAACATATTGATTTTGAAAATCATTCGTACTCAATGAACTAAATGACCAAGTATCAACCGATACTGAATTAATAAAACATAATATTGGTACTATGACCAATCGAAATGACTCGCTTTTTCCAATTCTGCAAGAACACGATTAGCAACACGGAAATAAACGTAACAACAATTCGACCAGATCTGTAATGTAATAGATTAAAACTATTTTCTAACACAGGAATTAAAATTTGTCTTAAGCTTGTTGGGAAAGTGTATCGTGTGTTGGGAAATTTGTCTTAAGCTTGTTGGGAAAATTTGTAACACACGATTTACGAAATATATCCGTAATTTACAGATTAAATTACGGAATATTAAACTAGAAAATAAATCATGCGAATAGAATAATTCATATTATCTAGCAGATTTAACAAAACCAATCTTACCATACAGATCTAACTCGAACAACGAACAATAAAATTATGATGTAGAAAATAAAGGACTAGAGATCAAACCGAGGCGAGTAGTTACTCTTTCCTTAAGACAAATTGCTCCGGTATAGTGTCCACGGTAGTAGCAACTGTCTCCCAAGATACAACGGCTTTACGTCTCGGATTTAGAGGCACTTAAAAAATCCGAGCTCCGGTGAACTTACAGGGCTAAATTACAATTTTGGTCCTCTAACTAGACACGTTTTTCGATTTTGATCCTGATTTTTCTCCGGCGACAATTTTAGTCCTGTAAGTGGTCTTTTTTTTGCAAAAATAGTCCTGAACGCTGGAAAGACCACTTACAGGACTAAAGTTGGTTTTTCCGGCGACAATTTTAGCCCTGTAAGTGGTCTTTCCAGCGACAATTTTAGTCCTGTAAGTGGTCTTTCCGGCGTTCAGGAATATTTTGCAAAAAAAAAAGACCACTTACAGGACTAAAATTGTCGCCGGAGAAAAACCAGGACCAAAATCGAAAAATGTGTCTAGTTAGAGGACCAAAATTGTAATTTAGCCAACTTACAGAGTACTCTGACTTCTTTTCGACTCAAGAACTAGATCTATATGCTAGACTTTTTGTGGTGGAAAAGACTGGATAAAATTCGATGCTTAAACTTTCATCCATCTGATTGGCCGAAACACATCATCAAACTTTTCCCCTTGGAAAAATAACGGCCGACTTTTCCCTCAAGAAAATCATCTTGGCCGCCCCATTTATTCCCCACGCATGTTGGGATATAAATCCCTCAAACTGATTGGTCGGATGACGCATCTTTGAATTCTGATTGGTCGGATGACTCAATCACACAAATTCTTGAATTCTGATTGGTCGAATGACTCAATCACATGCCAAAAATAAAATTAATTTTTGGTTAATTTAATAAAGAAATTTTGTCCAAAAAAATTAATATCCGATCCGGACGGCGGCACGCGCAGAATTATCTAGGTCCTCCCTCCTGCACAAAAGTGCCTTGCCCCTTGGGGCACATCAATAAGAGACACACTTGCTGTTATCACTTGAGTTCCCAACACTCAAGTTTCCAATGTGGGAGAATGGGGTGAGCTCCTCCCTTCAACTCCCATCTCTTACATATTTTCTACCAACCTTAGCCATTAATTTCTCAGTCACCCGATATCTAAATCGAGTGATTCAAAAGCCCATCATCAACTACTCCGTATGGAGTATTTAATGATATCATTAACTCTCGATGACATACATCGGAGCCTATCCGTAATTAGCGCTAAAGTTGACTGTTCAACCCTTCTGTAATACCGACTTTTCAAAAATGGGCAAAAGAGTCTTTTAACAAAAATTCAGATTTTTGTTATATTTAATTAAAGAATTTAAAGTATTTATATATATATATATATATATATATATATATATATATATATATATATATATATATATAGGGATATATAGGATTTAATTTTGGGAATTTTATTTGGGATTAATAAAGTTATTAGGAGTTAATGGGAGGTTTTAGTTTTTTTTGATTTAACTATCCCATTAAGTAAGGGAGTTACCAAAACAGAAATCAGAATTATTTCACGTTCAGTTCTACGTTGAGAGCAAAAGAAAAGCAAAGAAGACTTCTTCCAATTTCTCTCTGGTTCTTGGTCGGTTTTCAGAATCGTTTGAAGATTCAGAATCAGCGGGAAGAGAGGATCGTTTTGGTAGCAAAATTTCAGAGTTCCGTAAATGTATGGTTTTGGCTCTAAATATAGAATCTTGAAGATTAGATCTTCTTTTGGTGTTCTAGTTGATCAATTCGTAGTTTAGATTGTTTAGGAACCTTTGATCACAATTAATTTAAGTTTAATTGTTGATCAATTAGGTTTGAGTTGAGTTTGCAATTGAGGGTGCTGATCTTTCTTGAAGGTTTGGCTTTGGTGTTTGCTTGCTAATAAGGTAAAGGGCTCTTCCTATTGTTTAATTAGGTTTATGATGTTTAAGGTTGAGTGTTTGTGGTGTTTTAAATGCTAGATATCATGTCTACTTGTTGTTAGATGAATATGTGATGTTTAGTTGTGTAAAAGTTGTACTTTTTTCTTTGTTTTGATGAGTATATGGTTGAAGAACATGTTTGGTTTGGGTTGGAAATCGTAAAGTGTGAAAATTGCAAGTTTTAGGTTTTACGGTGCCTGGCGTATGCTTGTTTAAGGCAAGTGCACACTGCTGTTGGTTGATTCAAAGCAGAATGTTTATCGAGAGCACAAGCGCACGCTTTCTCAAGGCAAGCGTACACCGCTCAAGGCAAGCGTACACACTATTGTTGGTGAATGAAAAGCAGAATGCTAATAGTTACACAAGCGCACGCTTGACCAGGGCAAGCGCACTCTTGACCCAGTTTCTCATGAAAATATGTGTTTTAATACTATACTTGGTTTAGGAACGTTCTAATGGATCTAATAACGTTAAATGAACTTGAACAAGCCCTGATTAAGCTTCTGATGCGTTTAGTTCCGGCACCGAATGTACTCTTCAAAGGAGTTGAAGTTCGGGACCGTCGGAAGAGTATGATTGGCTTGTGCTTTGATGAATTAGAATTCATCAATGTCTGTGTATGTGCTAGGCCTTGTCCGTGTCCAGTGATCTAGGAAAGAGAGTAGTAGAGGTGATGGAGCTTACTTGAAAATACTTAGGTGGTTGGTTAACAACTAATAATAAACGTACGTGTGTAGTTAAAAGACTAAACATCGTAACATTCTTGGTAAGGCACCTAGCTATATCGCGATGTGTGGGCGGTCAGATAAAGTGAATAACTCTGTTGGCCTATAAATGGCTAAATGGCAGGGGACTTCGCGAACGTGTACACTATCGGGTCTTAACCCGTGGCTATATCGGTGTGATCGGTGATAGGTTGCAAAGCGATACCTCGTGGTGGGTAGCACCATGCGTTGTGCCCTTGAGTGCCGATGTGACAAAGATAAGTTAAGTTAGAAACGTTTAGTCACGACATGTTGATGAACATGAAGTGAACCCTAGAATTGAGTCGGTTTCATAAAGACAACTTAATAATAAATAATAAACCTTTCGTTGTAAGACTTGATTACATTAGCTTCTTCCTCTTGCTAAGTACCTTTGTACTTACCTCAATTGCATATGTTGTTTTGTGTACTTTTGGGGTGAGAAGACGAACAGGTTAGCCTTGAGCTCGTTGAGGAGTTCGATGATGATTTGATAGCGTTAGTCTTTGTTGATGCATTCTATTACTTTTCGATTAAAGGTTGTACTATAGTGTGTTGTATATTCTTTAGATAACCTGTTGTGCTTTTATTCCAAGTTTGTAAGATAAGGGTTGTATCTTTCTTTTGTAAAATCATACGTTGTAAGCTTTATCTCATTGTTTTAAACTTTTCCTTTATACCCCTAGTCGGTTTCTATTCTATTCTAGTAGCATTTATGGTTCTGCCCGAGCCTTTTTAGTTTCCGTTGCTTAAATTTTGATACGACGACGTAAAGGTGGCGTATAATATTGAATTTATTTAATGTTATACGCGCCGAACGTTCTCTTCCGGATAAGGGCTCGGTATCCGGGAGCGGGGCGTTACACCTTCAATCGGGTTTTTTCCCCAACATGGGGACTTTCTCCTCCCTCCCACGTTTTGTTGGCTAGTAATTCGGACATCGCTTGATAAAATTGTCTTGGGTTACTCCTCAAAAATAAAAGTAGTTTGATACCATAATAGAGAAATAAGAATAGATTCCATTTCCACTAAAAAAAGAATAGATTCCATTTCATTGATAATAATAATAAATATGAATACAATATTTATAGACTAATTAATGATAGAGATCTATTCAAATATGACTTTATTTAAACAAAATAATTTTTCCTAATAACTTTATTATAATTCAAATTCAAACAACATTATCTAAACACATCATTACTCAATTTTGTCATTATCTCTAATATAATTACAGAAATATTGAAACTTCAATAATTCCTTATCGCTTAGCTAGCCTATGTGTTTTAAAATAACTTAATAGGAAAGTGACATCAAATAATTAAGGGGCAGTGGTTTAAAAGGACAAAAAAGAAGGAAAAAATAGAAATCAGAACAGTGAAAATATAAAATGGGTGATAAGGATAAATCCACTGTTTTCTGCAGTGGAATTGACCTCAAATCTAATGTTTCCTATCACAGTGTAATAAGAACATGTTTTTTTTATCCGAAAAAAAATTCTACTGTCTTTATTACATATTTCTAGGTTTAAATTGTCATTTTTAACAATAAACCCAATAATTAATTAAATAGACCAATGATCATAACACCAAAATTAAAAGAATAAAAAGTGATATGAACATGGTAAAATTAAAGTTTGCTGCAAATTAAAACCAAGTACCATGAATCTGTAAACGTCCTAGCTTGCCTAATGTTAGACTTTGCTAAATATGTGTGATTAACCTGTTAATTGTGTCTATTAATTAGAAGTTGTCCTATTGTGACTGCGGATGCATGCTTTCTCTTATTTACATCACTAAGAAGATCCAGAAGCTTTATCCAATTAAACATGTCATGATTTAATACGAATTCAATTTGGGAGAAATGTTATATCATAATAACCATCCGCAAGTGTGGTCTGGAAAAGTATGGTATAATGCAGTAATTATTCTTGAAGAACCGATGCATATGTAAAATTGACATCATTGAATTCCAAAAGCAACTCAAATCATATTTGCACAAATTCATAAAGGAAACGCTATTTCTATAATAAAATTGTCACAGTAAGTAACACAACTCATATTTATGTAAATTTATAAAGGACTTGTTATTCCTAAAATAACTAACGTAGCACATTTTTGAAACTCATATGATATTACGTATAAAATACAGGCCTCGTAATGCTATTTAAATCAGAATAAATTCAATAATTAATAAAATCCAACGGCAGATAAATGGTTAACAGAAGTTGTTAACCTAACATGTTTAACCAAAAGTTATCAAATTTGTTTTTGTCACGTATTATAAATGTAACACCCTAGGCAGTAATTTGACAACAACTGTTATGTTCCTTTCACCCACGTGTGGTTTTGTGACTTTTTTTTTCTTTTTCTTTTAGTGCTTCATTCGCAAAAAATTAATTAAACAAATGATGCATAAAGCAAATCCATCCTCCTTGGAACAAAATCAAGCACTACAATGATTTCTCTATATATAATCCATTATATTTCTCCAAATATGTCTCCATCGTATAGCTTTATCCTCAATTATTTTATTGCAAAATCTAAGCCTCTCCCCTGGTATATATTAACCAGGTCTTGCATTCAAAAATATTCAACATAAATTTGACCACAACAACAAAATCTTGAAAGTCTTTGTTACCGGAAATTTTATTATGATCCCTGACTAAAGTATGAGCAGTGATCAGGGATCGATAGAAAGAATAAACACACATGAGGCCGCAGTGTAAAATATAAATGTCATTAATTTACATTTTTACCTTTCTTATAAGGATTTTCATTGATGGACAAATGTGACATGGTGATCCTGGACCACCATAAAACCATTGCTTTGTTACAATACAATATTCAAATTCTAAATGGATTCCTATGTTATCTCCTCTGAATCATTTGAATCTGTTTATTCTTTATGGGAAAATAGCCGTGCTGGAGACCACGGCTGGCGGACAGAGGGAAATTGACCCGGAGCCGGAGAAGGAGCTCCACTGCTGCGATTTTGACCCCGGCCACCCCCACGATTCGGACCTCTAGCTTGATCTCCATACCCTTCTTTCTTATTTTTCTGCCTTTGATTAGTACGCTGTCCACCAGGTTTAGAACGAGCCTGAGACGAGCTGCATGCCAGTCGGCGGCGGATTAGAGGAGGAACCGTCATCAGAGGCCGTCAAGGCTGTGGAAACAGAGTCCTGCTTTGTGCGTTCAATCAAAGTCGTTTCTTCGAGGGCCAGTTTGGATCGAGCTGTAGCGAAGGATGGAAGAATTTCTTATTCTGCATAACCGTAACAAAATTCGAGTATTGCTCAGTTAACCCTTGAAGCATTTTGAGCACCATCCCATGTTCAGTGACCGGAGCACCGACCAAGGGCGGAGCCAGGATTTTCATTTGGGGTGGGCTAATGAACTATATCGAATTCGTCGGGTGGGTTGGATTAAGAATATTTTATGGATCGAACAAGACTACATACATTTACTAGTGTAATATTTTTTTTTTTCGGGTGGGCTTAGCCCCCCCTAGTCCACACATACCTCCGCCCTTGGCACCGACGTTTTTCAGTTGATCCCCCAATGTTTTGAGACGGTTACAATAAGCATTCGTGTTTGGGTAATCGGCAAGGGTGGTATTCATAAACTCCTTATTCAGATACATTGCTCTCGAATTCCGGTTGTCATGAAATAGGTTGGCAACCCTTTGCCACGCAGCCGCCGCGGAGTCATCATCAACAAGAATCGACGTCAAAATGTCAGGGGAGACGGTTGCGTATATCCATTGAAGAACTGCAGCATCCAAGCGCTGCCAAAGGGAGAGATCAGCAGCCTTAACCTTCTCATAAGCCGCCTTGTCCGCTGGTTCAATGGGTGGCAAAATGTGGTGTAAAACATCATGAACCCGAGCCTGAACTTTGAATAGAGCGGCCCATGAATGATATTGGCCGGTTTCGAGATCAAGAGTGATGGGTAGAAGAGATTTGACATTAGTAATGGATAACACCGGGGAAGCTTGTGATTGTCGGACATGTTGACGGTGATGACCGGAAAAAAAAAGGAATAAATGCATATGAGGAGGAAGAGAGACCGAGGGAGGCAGCAGAAAGGAAAAACTAATTCTCTGATACCATGAAAGTGGAATAATTTCCCTTGTCTTTCTCATTCCATATTACAAACCATATATACAATTGTTTCAACAGAATCGGCCTACAATCATGGCTGTGATTACAAAGGAATATTGACTAATAACTGATAATATGCACACAGAATATTTACTATTAATGGCTAATAATTAATTACACTAATTATATACTCTATCAAATACTTGTCATAATAGGCTTCCATTTGATGAGAATGACTCAGAAGAGATGCTTCTCTATGGTATGCTTGCTGCTCAAGAAACATCTGATCAATCCAATTCTTGGGTCAAATCAAGGAAGATGAAGCGATTAACCCAAAAAAAGAAGAAAAACCCACGATTAAAAAGGCATATAGAGGCGTAAGAAGCCGGCCATGGGGGAAATTTGCAGCAGAAATAAGATATTCAACAAGGAATGGGATAAGGGTTTTGTTAGGCCCATTTGATAGTGTTGAAACACAGATGAGAAATTTGCACTTGAAGAAAGATAAAACAGATGCAATCTAACAGTAAAAATGGCGGAAATTGATAAAACACAGAAACAAAGAGAACACGGTGATTTAACGTGGTTTCCGGCGTTGTGCCGACTACTCTACGGACAGAAAATGAGATATTTTATTATGCACAGAATTACAAGGTTTTCACAAGTGTGTGAATAACACTTTGAAAAACACACTTTGCATTGATTACAACTTTGGTATTTATAGACACAAATCCCAAACCCTAACCGCCAAAGATCTTTGTCGGAATTGACATAAATACCTCAGATGTGGACCCCAGCTCCAACTGTTATCCACCAGACGAAACTCAGCTCCAAACTGACTTTCCCAGAAAACTCACTTTTCTTTAAACTCACTTGTAATCAACAAACTCATATGTAGAACTCAGCAAAACTCAGTTTCCACCAAAACTCAGTTTTCCCCCAAAACTCAGTTTCCACCAAAACTCAGTGTCCATAAAACTCAGTTTCCACAAAACTCAGTTTTCTCAGCTTTTCCCAAAACTCAGTTTCACTTCACAAAACTCGATTTTGACTTTTGATTAGTTCCACCCGTTTTAGAGATCAAGTCACAAAACTTAACAAATCTCCACCTTGACTTGAACTCTCATTCAACGTCACCAGATTGCATAATTCAGATTGACTTGTACCAGATGCATTCTTCAATGCCAGGATGTACTTGTACCAGACTTCTCCACAGAATCCACTCAGCTGACCTGACCTCAAGTGAGTTTCCAGAAAATGGATTATAAGCTTTGAATGTTAAGCAAGTCCAGACACAACTGAAACTTGTTTTGTTGAACTGGTTTAGTAAACATATCAGCAGGATTTTCCTTGGTGCTGATCTTCTTCACTACAACCCTCTTCTCATTTCTCAGAAAATGATATCTCACGTCAACATGCTTGGTTCTCTCATGATGAACATGATCCTTAGCTAGACAAATTGCACTCAAACTGTCACAATAAATCTCAGCATGATCTTGATGCAGCCCCAAATCACTGACTAGACCCTTCAACCAGATTGCTTCCTTGGCTGCTTCAGTAAGAGCCATATACTCTGCCTCAGTTGTTGATAAAGCTATTGTGGCTTGCAAAGTTGCTTTCCAGCTGACAACTGAATTCCCAAATGTGAAAACATAACCAGTCATTGATTTTCTACTGTCCACATCACCTGCATAATCAGCATCACAGTATCCTGTGACCAAACTCTGAGTATCACCTCCATAAATAAGACCAACATCAGCTGTACCCCTAAGGTACCTGAACATTCTTTTCACTGCTTTCCAGTGTTCCTTTCTAGGTTGAGCCATAAACCTGCTGACAACACTGACTGTCTGAGCTAGATCAGGCCTAGTGCACACCATGACATACATCAGACTGCCAACTGCACTAGCATAGGGAACTTTTGACATATATTCCTTCTCCTCAGCTGTCTGTGAAGCATAAACTGACAAATGAACATTTGACGCCATAGGAGTATCTATTGGCTTTGCAGCAGACATACCATATAGCCCTGCTGAGATAAAAACAGTTTTTTCTGACTTCAATCTCTCCAGATCTCCATCCCCAAGATTTTCTTGGTCGCACTTCCAAATCTTTCATTTCAAATTCAAGACTAAGAAGGTCTTTTGATTCGAATATCGACTCTCTCTTGCACTATCATCATATCATCCACATACAAAACAAGATAGATGTATGATCCATCTTCCAGCTGACTATTGTAGACACAACAATCATAAGGACTTCTTCTATAACCCAACTGGATCATGTAACTGTCAAACATTTTATACCACTGTCTAAGAGCCTGCTTCAATCCGTATAAGGACTTTTTCAGCTTACAAACAAATGCTTCTTTACCAGGAACTTGAAATCCCTCTGGCTGAGTCATGTATATCTCTTTGTCTACCTCACCATGTAGAAAAGCTGTCTTCACATCTAACTGCTCAAGTTCAAGATCTTGCTGTGCAACCATTGCTAGTAACACACTGATTGAAGTATGTCTGACTACTGGTGAAATATATCATCAAAGTCCACCCCTTCTTTTGGACTGAACCCTCTAGCAACCAAACGTGCCTTATACTTGACTCATTCTGCCTCAGTCATTCCTTCCTTTTTCTTGAATATCCATTTGCATGTAACAACTCTCCTATCAGTTGGATGTTTAACAAGATCCCAAGTCTGATTCTTCAGTAATGACTCCATTTCATCTCCCATGGCAGCAAGCCATTGAGATGACTCAGAACATGTCATTGCTTCCTGTAAGTAGTAGAAGGTTCAAAACCATCCATCTCTTTCGCAACTTGAAGTGCATATCCACCAAATCTTCAAACCCATACCTTCCCGGGAGGTATCCCAACATTGGATCTTCTAGCTCTGCGACAAATTTATACTTTCTTCGACCAATATCGATTTGTCGCTCGGTGACCGGCTTGGATTGATTACGGTTCAAGAACAGATCGATGAAAAATCGACTTTGTTCAAATTGTGAGTGTTGCATCTCACCCGATCGCACCAAGCTCCACTCATTATCGTTTTCTCGCCAAAGAATGGTTTGATTTAAGTCATCCTCCCCACTGATGAACTAAGCATAGAATTTTCATCAAAAATTGTATTTATGCTGAGAATAACTCTGTTTTCTGCTGATGACCAAACTCTATAACCCTTAACTCCATCACCATACCCTACAAACACTCCTTTCTTGGCCCTTGGTTCTAGTTTCCCTTCACTGACATGATAGTAAACTGTGCTTCCAAATACCCTTAGAACTGAGTAATCAGCAGGCTTTCCTGACCACATTTCAACTGGTGTCTTGAAACTGATCCCCGTGTGAGGACTTCTGTTGATTAAGTAACAAGCTGTGCTTACAGCTTCTACCCAAAATCTTCTTGACAAACCAGCATGAGAGAGCATGCATCTTGCTCTCTCCAGAAGAGTTTTATTCATTCTTTCAGCTACACCATTTTGGTGAGGAGTATTCCTGACTGTATGATGTTTGGCAATACCCTCATTTCTGCACAACTCATCAAACTCATTCCAGCAGAATTCCAGACCATTATCTGTACGAAGCCTCTTGATCTTCTTCCCCAACTGATTTTTAACTAGAGCCTTCCATTGAATGAAGCTCTTGAATGCCTCACTTTTGTGTTTCATCATCACCACCCAAGTCTTTCTTGAATAGTCATCTATGAATGACACAAAATATCTGTGACCACCCAATGACTCCACCTTTGATGGTCCCCAACAATCAGAATGAATGTAATCAAGTGATGACTTTGTGCTGTGTATCCCTTTTGAGAACTTGCCCCTATGAAGCTTCCCAAACACACAATGTTCACAAAAGTCCAGATTCCTGACCTTACATCCCCCAAGAAGATCTTTCTGAGAAAGAATCTTCATCCCCCTTTCACCCATGTGACCCAGTCTCATGTGCCACGCTTTGTCAATGTGGATCGATGAACTTCAAAGAGATGCTACACTGTGTGGACCAGACACAACTGATCCTTGCAAAATATACAAGGTTCCCTTTTTGACTCCCCTGAGAACTGAAACTGAGTTTTTGTAGACACTCAGTTTTCCACCTTCACCCTTAAAACTGAATCCATTGATGCTTAAAAGACTGAGAGATACCAAGTTCTTGGTCATCTATGGAACACGTCTAACTTCACTCAACATACATAATTTACCATCCTCTGTCCTCAACTGAACTGAGCCAATCCCAACTATCTTGCAGACCTTGCTGTTTGCCATAGCTATATGACCACCATCTATCTGTTGATAACTTGAGAACCACTCTCTGTGTGGACAAATATGATAAGATGCTCCAGAGTCCAGAATCCACACATCAGCATGATGTGCTGATTCTCCAGCTACTAGAACCATGTCCTCCTCTGAATCAAACTCAGCTACTACAAAGAAATTGTTCTAATCGTATTCTCCGCTTTTTTTTTTTTCTTTGGACAGTTGGACTTCCAATGTCCCTGCTCCTTACAATAATTGCAAACATCTGTGGATTTAGGACCTTTGGACCCTGTCTTCTTGGATTTCTTCTTCTTCCCAAACTGCTGCCCATGCCCTTTTCCACCACTACTGCTGACTATTAGTCCAACAGCCTGACTGTCTGCCCCAGCTGCCTTATGTCTCAGCTACCTGGCATGTAAAGCTGACCTTACATCTTCCAATACAACTGTATCCTTCCCAACTATGAAGGATTGCACAAAGTTCTCATAAGAAGCTGGTAGAGATACCAACAAAATCAGAGCTGTATCTTCATCCTCAATCTTCACATCAATATTCCTGAGATCAAGTAATATTATGTTCAACTGATCAAGATGATCTCTCAGCTGAGCCCCCTCATGCATCCTTAGGCTAAACAGCCTCTACTTTAGCAGCAACTTGTTGGTCAATGACTTAGTCATATACAATGTTTCAAGCTTTGACCATAACTTAGCAGTGGTGTCTTCCTCAGCAAATTCTGTGATAACATCATCAGATAAGCACAACATGATGGTGGAATGTGCTTTCTCCTCCAGACTGGCGTAATCTGCTGCACTGGCATCTCCTTTACCGGATAAAGGAGTCCACAATCCTTGTTGTTTTAAGAAGGCCCGCATCTTGATTTTCCACAGACTGAAACTGTTCCTCCTGTAAATTTATCAATCTTTACGTTAACTGCTGACATCTTTCTTGCTAAAGAACAGACTTTTGATAAAAAAAATCCTAGCACCGGTCACCGGTCTTGGTGAAGATCAACTCCGTTCAGCCTGCACTTGAAATCTTGAACCTGTCGCTCTGATACCAGTTTGTTGAAACACAGATGAGAAATTTGCACTTGAAGAAAGATAAAATAGATGCAATCTAACAGTAATAGTGGCGGAAATTGATAAAAACATAGAAACAAAGAGAACACGGTGATTTAACGTGGTTTCTGGCATTGTGCCGACTACTCCACGGACAGAAAAAGAGATATTTTACTATGCACAGAATTACAAGGTTTTCACAAGTGTGTGAATAACACTTTGAAAGACACACTTTGCATTGATTACAACTTTGGTATTTATAGACACAAATCCCAAACCCTAACCGCCAAAGATCTTTGTCGGAATTGACATAAATACCTCAGATGTGGACCCCAGCTCCAGCTGTTATCCACCAGACAAAACTCAGCTCCAAACTGACTTTCCCAGAAAACTCACTTTTCTTGAAACTCACTTGTAATCAACAAACTCAGATGTAGAACTCAGCAAAACTCCATTTCCCCCAAAACTCAGTTTTCACCAAAACTCAGTTTCCATAAAACTCAGTTTCCACAAAACTCAGTTTTCTCCAAAACTCAGTTTTCTCAGCTTTTCCCAAAACTTAGTTTCAGCTTTCAGATTAGTTCCACCCGTTTTAGAGATCAAGTCACAAAACTTAACAGATAGTGCAGAAGAAGCTGCATTAGCTTATGATCAAGCTGCTTTTGCTATGAGAGGTTCATCAGCTACTCTTAATTTTCCGGTGGAAAAAGTCCGTAAATCACTCTTCGAATTGAGGGTTGAGGTTTTGGTTGAAGTTGGATGCTCACCTTTGATTTCATTGAAGAGAAAACACTCCATGAGAAGGAGAAATTTGAGTAGGAGAGTGTGTAGAGCAAAGGATAAAAAAGTATAAGACTTGGTGGTGTTTGAGGATTTAGGAAATGAGTACTCAGAAGAGCTTTTGAGCACTTGTTAATTAGAATAAAAGAGCAATGATACTGGCACAACCGTTATGATACGAAACGTCAGTAAAATATCTCATGATGTGGCAAAGAGACTTGTCTCTAAATTGATTTTACATAATCAGAGTTCCCACTATCAAGTTAGGATGTGACATTCGTTATTTTAGATTGGTTGTGATTGTAGCGTTAGACGAATAATGTTAATGGTTTATTAACCATTAAAAAAGATACATATAAATGGTGTCCTCGGTAGTTTTGATTACCAAAAATGCTAAATACACACCAAATGGTATAACACACTTATATAGTACGGATCATAGTTCCCAACAAATTGTTAAGCAAACTCGCATTTGTGGATCGACAGACATTTCTAAAAATTTGATGAAGATTAATTGTTTTGGGTTGAATGTGGGTGGTTCTAAGCGGATCTTGATCCCTTCCAATGCATTTGACCATTAGATACAACACTACATAAAAATGATATAGTTTTATGTGTGCACTAGTAGAAAAACTCGTGTCATGCACGAGATGTAAATAACATATGTTTCTAAAATAGAAAACACTACACAAAATAAAAATAACGATTCTTTCTTCCAAACTAGTTCTGTTTTGCTATGACGCATGTAATGAACGTTATCAAAGATAATCCAAAAAACATTCGTATACTTCATACTATGTCATGTTTTACTCATCATAGCATGTAATCATAGCCCTCATGATGCGATATGATCCCAGGAGATCGACGAATGGATCAATAAGAACAGGAAACCCTAACCTAACTGAGCAGCAGTCTAGGAAGAGGGCCAAGAACAACTCAACGCTTTGATCAAGAACGCTGATAAGCTCTCGAAAGGGGGTGCAATCTCTACGACAAAGAGATCACTCGCTCGCAAGCGATGTTCTTGATCAATCACAGACCAAGGAATAAGAGAAAACTCTCAATTTCATTATAATAGATTCATCATTGATTGTCTTATAAAATTACAAGTGGTTGCCTTTATATAGGCTACAAAATAAAAGACTGACAATCTCCTAACCGATGTGGGATAAATTACAATGTAATTTTCGCCACTTTATTCTATAACAAACCTAACTCAACCCTAATAAGCCCAAACGGCTATTATTTGCTAAAAATAAACACCTAGCCCAATATACTAACATATGGGCAACTACGATCCCAGGAGATCGACGAATGGATCAATACGAGCGGGAAACCCTAACCTAACCGAGCAGCAGTCAAGGAAGAGGGCCAAGAACAACTCAACGCTTTGCTCAAGAACGCTGATAAGCTCTCGAAAAGGGGTGCAATCTCTACGACAAAGAGATCACTCGCTCGCAAGCGATGTTCTTGATCAATCACCGACCAAGGAAGAAGAGAAAACTCTCAATTTCATTATAATAGATTCATCATTGATTGTCTTATAAAATTACAAGTGGTTGCCTTTATATAAGCTACAAAATAAAAGACTGACAATCTCCTAACCGATGTGGGATAAATTACAATGTAATTTTCGCCACTTTATTTTGTAACAAACCTAACTCAACCCTAATAAGCCCAGCCCAATATACTAACATATGGGCAACTTTTGACACAGGCCTAAGGCCGTTTTATTCATTAAAACACAAAAAACTAAAATAAACAAAACAAATAAAATGTCTCGGGACGGATCACATCATTCCCTCCCGGTTGGAAAGGATTCGTCCTCGAATCAATAGGACGTCATAGAACTGAGCAACATCACAAATCAAACCCGAACAACCCGCAAGCAGAAGCAAAGGTATACCGGGATCAAATATGAAGTGGACAGATGGCATCACAACAATGGTGCGTGGAAAGAACGAGGCATTCTTCATCAATGCAACAAAAGAAAAGTCCAACGGCTTGAGATTGATGTCAAGAACACTCGGCGTAGAAGCAATGTAATCAGAACAATATGGTGTAGGGGCGTCGTCAACACGCACATCAAAAGGATCCATAAAACAATGCACCGGTTTCTCACCACAAACAACCTGCAAAGATAAACCGGGAACCTCGGATGGTGTATCAAAAACCTCAGTATGCTCATCACTACTCTTAACGGGTTCTTCAACGGATGCCTCTTCAACGTCAACTATCTCGTCCACGTGATCCTCAACAATTGGCACATCAGTCACCTCCACCACACTATCACCTGCCTCCTTTGACATCACCACTTCGCAATCACTAACAATCACTTCGTTCTGCTACCTAAGTGCAAACTGTTGCTGTATACGCTGCTGCTTAAGTTCAAACTCTTGTTGCCTACGTTCACATTCCTTTTTCCGTTTTTCCTGCCACTCGTTCCACTGACGGTCAGATTCCTGCCTATCCTTTATAAGTTTCTCATATGTCTCAGCCGCACGTAACATGGCCTCCAAGGTATGACACACCTGTGCTTTAACCCGATTCACAATATCTAACCGCAAACCTGCCAAAAAGTATGAGTTAGTCTTCGCCTCAGTCTCCTGTATATTAGCCTTGGCCAAAAGCATGACCAACTCTTGATAATAAGCTGCAACAGAACGCTCGTCCAATCGAATAGTTTGCAGTGCTTGATAATACTGACAAAAATAAGATTTAGGCACAAAGCGATCTTTCATCTTCCTCTTCAGCTCCGTCCACGTATTAATTTCATCTGTACGGCTACAATGCCGAGCAGAATTCAACTGCCTCAACCATATCATGGCATACCCGGTGAATTCTAGTTGAGCTAACTTGAACTTCTTATCATCAGAGTAGTTATTACATTCAAAAATCTGTTCCAACTTCGATTCCCACTCGAGGTAGGCATCCGCATCCACTGAACCCGAAAAAGACGGCAACTTCATCTTAAGTTGCCTCATATTATTATCCACTGGGTCATCCTCAGGAACAACTGTGTTGTCGTTGTCACCCCCATTACCTCCGTTACCACCATTCCTAATGACACCGTTACCACCATTCCTATTGACACCATTACCAACACCACCTCCAACAACATTGCCACCGGCACGCCCTCTCATCATTTCATTAATCCTGGTGGCCAAGTCAGCCATGGTTTGCTGCAATCCGGCCATGTCCTGCCTAATTTCCTCTTTAAAAGTCTCATTGTCATTATGCAAATCGCACTTAAAGCCGTCGGCCATCATCTTAAACCGACCATCGGTCATACCCTCTTCACTATGTCTCGACATCTTACCTCACAATTCACTCGTGTTTGTCACTCACCCTCGTTCTCTGAGTAGTAGGAGCACCCTTTGTTGAGCAAATCAGAATACGAGCAACCGAAAAGTGAACCTAAGACCTACTACCTAGATGTGACCACTAGGATAAAGATGGAAAAGAGTGTTTGGAAACTAGTACAAGAATAGTATGGCTATGCAAGAGAAACGAGTCGGGCAGAAATTTTTTTATTTTATTTTAGGTCGAAAATCAGCAAGTGTCATACCCTGAGTGTGATAGAGGCTGTTTTTTATTATTATTATTTTTAAATAGCTGAACTCTTTGTGAAAAGGAATTAGGGCAACTTTCCCCTCTTTTATTTTTATTTTTATTTTCAGTTTTATTTTTATTATAACTTTGCCGACTAATATTAAGCAAATCAAACTAGAACTAGAGCCGGCAACGTGCGATGCACGTTTATGCCCTCGTTTTTGCTATCTGTGTTGGTCTCTGGGAGGAGCTGAGTTATGGCCTTCGGGGTTGGGTTTGTTAGCAGAGATCGGTATCTCTTTCTGGGGGCCATCAGGTTCACCTAGGCATTTGGAGGTAGGGAGTTTAGGAAGGTTTTGCAATGTCGTATTCAAGCACAGTACGTGGGAAAAATAAGTTGGGGTTGGGTATCAAGAAAAGAATCAAAACTTACTTCCTTCTTCTTTTCAGCAGTAGGCTTTGCTGGTGCCTCTACCATTTCATCATCAGAGACCTGTATGTCAGAAAACAAACTCACAATATGCACCAAAGTGATAATAAGTAAAAGCACTACAACTTAAGGAACAAAGAACAATAACTTTTAAGCCTTGCACATGCATATACCGGCATTGTATAAACCCTAAGTAGCCAATGTAAACAAAGAAACTTCAAATCCAAGTAATTTCAAGCATTTGACAAACCTCCTCACTAACTATCAGATAATACTTTCACGACCATGTTAATGGAAAAACATAGTTCTTTTTTTCAAGAAGAAGGCATCAAAGCAAGGGGCCTAAAATACAATATCTACATAGAGGGGAACTCCTAAAAGAATATTATGAAAAGAATACTTATGCTTTCACTCAACAACACACTTCCAATTCCAACTACCCAAAACCCCATACAGAAGATACACTATAATTAATTGCTATAAGCAATGTGAAGTAGAACAAAACGAACCATGGCACAATAACGCAAACAACAAATGGGAAACCCACACTTTGGCTACCATTTACGATGCGGTGATGACACGTGAGCATGAAGGTGGAGTACACATATAAAAATAAAAAAATAAAAAAAAACACAAAAGGACAAAATTTTGGTACCACTTTCAGGGTATCATCGCTTTTTTTTTTCGAAAAAGCAGAAAAAGACGAATACAAAGTTACAACAAATGCAAGAGAAGATGTCACAATCAACAATAGGAGCCTCAAGCCCTATTCTTTCATTTATTTTTTTTTACTTTCATTTTTTTTATCCAGAACCAATATCACGAAAACAACCAGTACAAGGATTGAAGAATATCAAATCATGCTTGATAATCATTGATCCCGCTACTTACAGATCAAACCATTCATCAAAGAAGAGAACATTGACTTTCTTGCACACATTCAAGAACTCAGAAACTTATATTTGAAGGGATGGGAGCCTTGGCACAGAGAAAAAAGATAATGTCGTGTGACCAAAGTTCAAGGGTTTGAGCAATAAAAACAGCCTTTCTTTAGAAATATGAAGTAAGAGACAGCATTCACTTCCATAACACTGGACTTCCATTTTATCAAGGGTCCAACAATGGAATTGAGGCTTTAATCAATATGTAAGCTATCAACTGGAACAAGAACTCGTTGCAATGGATCTAAAACGATCGGTGCATACCTTAATACCAAGAGGATTAGCAAAATTCTGACTCGAATTAAATCAAAATTATGAGTGAAAACATATTCACAGTCACCATCTTGAGTGAAAACATATTCACGAGAATGAAACCATCACTACAAAGAAAGACGCAGATTATTGTTCGATAAAATGTCCATTAAGGCATTGGTGAACATGAACATGTGGATATACAAGTAAATGTGAATAATGCAAGCCAAGTAATCACTAAGAAGCATGCTTATCTATATCTCGTGATTGTAAAAAGAGAGAGTCATATGAGTTGAACCATACCGTGGCTAAATATTCCGGGCAAGATATCCATACGCCCCTCATGACCTCGTAGATACATGGCTTTTATCTCCGGTCGGTCCATCCTTGGCTAATCCAAAGTCGAGAGCTTGGCATTGTATTCTCGCAACAACGCAAGATCAATCTTGAGAACTATAAGCAAGAAATTGCATGGATCGATATAGGAAAACGCGTTTGATTGATATGTGTACCGAATCAAGTAATATGTTAGAGGCCTTGAAATCTCTATATATCACTTTTGTTTCAAACTGCTTTGTGAAGAAAAACAAGTCCTTTAAGCGACTCCAAGAGCAACCTTTATCCGGAGGATCCAGGTTGATAGGTTGGAAATAAGACACCCCCCCGTCAAGAAACAAGCCAAACGAATCAATGAAAATGCTACCATTACAATTAAATAAGCTATGAGGACAAAAGAGACAAATCACTCACTTGTAAACAAATGGTGTTCTAAGCTACCCTTAGGCAAAAACTCATACACCAAAAGTCGATGTTCGTCTTCCAAACAGTAACCAATCAGCTTTACAGGATGAGGATGATGAAATTGTCCCAAATAGTTCACCTCACCTCACTGAAGTCAACAATCACAACATGACTTAAAATGGGAATTTTAGACATTTTCGTTAAAATTTATCTATTCTTGAAACTTACCAACCACTCCCTATGGCCTTGAAAGTTTTCTTGTTTAAGCCTTTTAACAGCAAGAACAATTCCAAATCCAGGTTTAGCTTAAGCAAATGAGTTCTCATCGATCCACCCTTTTCGAAACTACTTGATATGCCCTTTTCGAACTTATCAACGTATCTGACCATTTGTGATTTTCTAACATTCAGTAACGATTCACACATTGTTTAGGATTCTTTTCTTTCTCAAATCACATTTAAATAAGTGTCAAGATTACCTGAGTAGAAGTTGATGAAAACATTAACATGTCGATATTCAGACGAACTTAAGGATGGATCCACCAACCTTAAAGCTGCTTCCTCCTGAAAAAATTGGAAGAAAAAAAAAGAAAAAAAATTGTCACTCTGTTCTCGATTGACACACATAGTTTAGAAAGATATCAAAAACGAAACTTAACTGGGGAGAAGAACAACATCGAGAGATGAGATCACCCATTAGGCAGTTGTTTGATCACATCGGTACTTATATTGAAAGGTATGTTCGCGACCACTGTAAATTGATTCGAAAGGTCAATACCATAACTTGAAAATAGTATACAGTAAAAAATCTAATACTCTTCCTCAGAGTTCAGACCTTTGCATGCTGTGATAGACCATCCAGTGAACTACTTGCCAAAAACGATGACAAATGGAAGCCCACATGGCATCTTGTGAAATCCTCCTCCAAAACCTAGTTACCCAAGAACATTTGCGGATCATTAGGCACTCTGATCATAGAAAAATAATGTAACCACTATATGGGCATTCCTTTTTCATTATCACGTCGCTAATCATTCAAGCAAAGCTTTAACAAAAAGATCCTAGAGCAAGTAAACAAACATTTTGTTACCATAACTTTCTAAAAAATACGCTACCAAAACTCGTTCTAATACAACTAATGGCTTCCAAACAATATGGTCAAATACTACCATCTCATTGTAAAGAACTACTTTTATTTTTTGTTTAACATTGTAAGGAATTGACTACTAAAAAGTGATTTTGTTTAGCCTATCTCTACAAAGATCCATGAGAAGATTCAAATCAAGAACGAACGTTTTGGTTTACTCACGATTCTTATTCGGCTAATAAAAATGTTGCTCTGCTTTTATGCAAAAAGGGTCATAATCATATAAGTACAAAGTATACTATAAAATGGAAAGATAGAAACTACACGAAAGGAAAAAAGTATAGACCTTGACCTGTTCGTTAATGCTAGAAAACCTTTCATTCACAAGAGCCGCCATATAAGGGTCCTAAGAAATTTATAATCGAAATCAAAATCAGCCAACATATTCGAAAACCTTGCATAGGCTATCAATAATCTTTAATAGGACAACAAAAAATAATCATAGTCTTATTTGAGACAACCAAAATACAACCTTTTCGATTGCAAGAACACGAGCTCCAGAATCGACAAGAACATTAGTAAGCGAACGATGACAGGTCCAATGTCAAGAACAACATCTCCGTCTTTAACGACAAACCAAATTCTCTATCATTCACCAAACATAAAAGTTGTATCCGAAGAATGAACAGAGAAGAAATGAGAAAAAAATATTTCTTTTATCAATATTGTTAGGTATGAGTACAGTACATGCCTAAAATCAAATAGATAGGGGAGCGAAACAAACAAAGATTTTATTCATATATCTCCAATCGATGAACAATTAGTCATTACAAATGAGATAAATGCAATTGATGCACCTTTGTAATAACCAAATGCAAGAATCGAATGCAAACCATGGAAAGTGTAGTTACTACGGTGCTATAAACTGGTATCAAAGATTCACCATAATTAAATGGGCTAAATCCCATTTGCGCATTAAAAAAACATAAACTAATCAAGAAATCCGGAGCAGTATTACTTACTTGGCCAAGTGATTTACGGGGAAACCGACCTTTGGAATTAAGGGCCTTGAGAGTAGCGTGATAATCATCATCATCCTTATTCTTCTGGGTTATTGAGTTGGGTTTATTAGGGGTTTGTGTTGTTGAAGCTGAGATTTTCGCCGATGTAGCTGAGATTAAGAAGATGCCATTCTTCTTCTTCTTGTTGTTGTTGTTGAATTGCGAAGAAGATGAAAGCTTGGGTTGGAGAAAGCATAAGGAATCAAAGGGGAGGATAGAACATGATGAAGGCAAAAGCAGAAGATGCATTTTGGAAATGAAATGGAGCAGATTTTAGTGTTCTTCGTGAAAAAATGGGCAAAGTTAGTGGATCATCCACTAAACTTCTGCACTGTGTGTGATCAGGTGGTGGGGCGGTGGGGCGGTGGAGGCGAGAACCAAAAAAAAAAAAAAAGTGGGGAAAAAGCCCGTCCATTGGCTGAGGGAGACGGTGGTGATGGATCAACAGAGCCTATTTACGAAAATGATTTTAAGGTGTGGTATACAAATATATATATATATAATGAGCAAAACGACGTCGTTTTACTTTCCAAAAAAAAAAAAAAAAAAAAACCACAAAAGGACAAAACTTTGGTCGTCCATGGATATGCAAAATTAATAAGCATACTAGTGGCGGCAACGTGCCCCGCACGTTTTGGGCCCTCGTTGCCGCCGTTTTGTTTGATTTTTGTTTAGTGTCATTCATCCATGTTTAAGATAGATAGAGGAGTGGTGGCGCGGGCATAAGGGTCTTTATGATACAATTAATAATTCAATTCATTTTCAATTAGGCCTTGCTTTAGAGAAGGTGCTGACAAAGCCCCAGGTTCTAAGATTCAAGTATATGTATGTGAGGACGGCCATCCGGTTAGCTGCCTCTGCTGTTCTTTACTACTTTCTCATTTAAAATGTGCCATGCAATATAGAAATCAAACATGCTAACAAACAAGTAAAGATCAAAGCACAATATAAACAACATTTCAAATTATGGCAAGTTAATGGCACTTGTAATAAAAACAAGTTCACACTTAAATTATTCATCAGCAAATGGTAGTCATATAGTAGCTAATCAATCATAATCCATATCAAACTTTATGAAACCAAATCACTGTATAATGAATGCAGAAACAGAAATGTACAAAAGCTTCGACTTGAAATCTATAACCTAGAAAACCATGTCAACTGATCAGAAGGCTTAACACGTCATAGTTAAAACTTAACAATTAGATTAATGAAAATCGTACCACGTGTAATTTGAAACCATAAAAACATTGCAATTGGAAAAGTCATTCTCAAACATAACTTGTGTGTATGTAAATGTATGCACTATGCACACATATTGCCGAGTTGCCTTTTACAGGGCGACTTGATACTTTAGAAAGAATGTAAGGCTTTTGACATACCGCTTGGACAAATGTAAAGTTTGATGGTGGAACACCAGCATTGTATGCTGCCTTTTGTGCATACTTCTCCATCTTCCTGTTTGGCTCTACGCCAAAAATATGAACACCTGCCTCATGCGCATAGTATTTCAGGTTGGGACCCTGTCCCAATACCAATCTCCAAGACCTTATTAGCAGAAGTGACCCTCAAACTGGAAAAAAGCTTAGACTTGTAACCTGAAATCTTAAATCAGGACACAATTCTATTATCAATCTTTTCAATACGACGATAATCTCTTAAATTCCAATGGTAGAATGGAAGTTTCCAATTGATATTCACATACCTCCTCTTCATAAGCTCTCATACCATTTTCCAAAACAGATGCATATAACTCCTCATACCATTGATCTACACATTTTGATATCAGAATGTGCACTTTCAACTTCTCGGATATACGGATAAGACACAACCATCTCAATAGATAGAATCCGTAACCCAAAAATACATATGAAAGTAGACAAGCAAGCTTTAGAAGGCCTTGAAGCATGATTGTCACACAAAGATGGTAGATCCTCACCTAAAATGTAATTTTAGAACCTTTAAGAAGAAAATCTATTAGAGGTACAGGAACTACTAAACAATGTAAGTGACAAGGCAAACGTCAGTGTGTATGTTCCCTTAAAATTCATTCAACATCCTAGAAAGCAACAGAATAACATATTGAAAGTTTCTACAATTTGTCCAGGAATGTATTAACACGATAATATCCTTTAAAGAAAAATAAAAATTCAAAAGAATCGTAGTCGGAACACAGAAGAGTGCTGCAAGTTTTGTGACATTGAAGAAAAAGGGAGACGCTTTAGGAAAATTTGCATGCAACAACCAAAAATAAAGTGTACAGAATATCAATGGATTTTTATGCTAGACAATTTGAACATGTCTCTTTAAGCACAACACACAACCTAAGACGCGGAAATGGTGCAAGTGTAACTCGTTAGAGGTAATTCCATATGCTGACCAGTGAAAGAAATGTACTAATGCTTCTATTTGGGTAGTGAAGTGATGCACCTATTTGTCCTAAGTTGTCAATTGCTGTTAATGTGCCTCCTATCCCACAGATTGTTGCTGTAAACAAAATCAACATGTTTATACTGAAAAGGGCATGAAGAATCGTGTAATGTTCGCGTCTGTCCGGTGGACGTAACACCGTTTTCCAGCCAGAAATTTCATGATCATTTTCTGTCTCTAATGGCTGTACTTCTTTTACCTTAACAGAGTTCTCAAAAACGAATTTTTTTGGTCCGAATTGACGTCCCATTGCAACAACGAGTCACTGCCCAAAAGAATAAATAGCCCGATTCGTAGCCAAGTGAAGTTATAACTCATGAGGATTTTCAGGGAGCTCTCTTTTAAAGCTACATCAGTTACCATGGGACAATGAGCCCTCATCTTCAACCGTCCTTCATCGATATTCTGAAAACAATCCTCATGGTTTAATGCATATACAGTTACTAATATATGATTCACACAGTTCAAATTCATGAATCCATTACTGAACATTTGTTATTGATAATGTTATGAGCAACATTGACACCGCACAGGATACTTAAAACTACACACCTACGGATGGATTTGTAATTTTCAGAAGTCGGATACAAGCCTAGTGATGAATTTGTAACTTTCAAGAGTTGGATACGGAATCTGTATATGCATATTCATAACTCAGATATGTGAAATGAATCTCATGTTGAAAAATTGAGTGAATACCATTACAAATGCCCCTGTAACCATAACCTATCCGTATCTACGTATCCATATACATGCAACCTAACTAATGTATATCTTCACCATTTTTGCCAATAAAGCTCAAACAAACATAATTACTGTATTGAACAAACTGACCTTTGTTACATGAGTCATTGCATCAAACACCTCATTACAGCTTTCGGAGCTCAGATAATCCTTCATCCTCTCCTTGAAATCATCAAGACTGCAAACTAAATTCATCGAATCTTTAAGCCCCGAATATGAATTGAACCCCAAGCCTATAACAGATCTCCTTTAGGGATTGACTGAAGAAATACATTAAAAAAATAACAAGGCAAAAACAGAAACTTACCTGATCGAAGACCACATCCCGGCGAATGATGCAGGGCAACAAGCAGGAGAAGAGAGAAGAAGGAGAGCAAACGGCAAGTGCTTCTTCTGGGAGTCATGAAGAATTGTAATATATCAAAATTAATACCTAGAAGAAGAAAATCAATGGAATTTCTCAGTATCATCGGTGGAAGAAAACCTGATTGTTGGATAGGTTGGAATATGCTTCCTAAGACCACCGTTCTTCACCTATAAAAAAAAACGCAAACTTTGTATCAACAGCAACTGAGACTGAAACAACGCAGTGAAACAACTGGAGGACAGGAAAATGAGATGAAACGGAAGCTAATTAAATGGCACACAAGCAGAAAGCCATATAGGAGAAGATGACACACAGATGCAAAGGAAGCAAATCAGAGAACCCAAATTAGCGCACAATCAAGCCCCTTGGTGGTAGATCGCACTTATTACCAAGCAATTCAACCGCAAAAGTGAGACGGTAAAAATACAGATTGAGAAATAGCAATTTATAATGGAAACATGTTCGTCAGAAGGGAAAAAACCAACAGATTAGCAACCCAATGAAATGGAAAAATGCCAAATAAAAAAAACGCAAACTTTGTATCTACGAAATGAAACAAATTGAAGACAAAGCACCATGTACTAACATCTAACACAGAAAATCGAAAAATAAATAATCATGAGCAATCGGGCATTAAACAAGCATGCATCGTTATTAAGCAAACAACACATAAAACCAAACATGCATCATAGATACAAAAAAACAACAAGACCAAAGATCTTTTCCCACAAAGCAGTCAATTCGATTCGGGAATGTAAATCGAAAACATCCTCAATTGCAAATAAATGGAAACCAATAAGCAGTAAAATCGAAAGAAGGAAGCAACCAAAATAGTACAAAAAACAAAAATTACCTACAAAGAGAGCGGTCTTGAGTGTAATGGAAAAGCTAATCTGAGATGAAACAAAGCGCAAGAAGGATCGCATTAAGCCTGATTTAAAGCGCCACAAGCAAAAGACTCCAATAACGGATCAAATAGGATTATGGCTCAAATAAGGACTCAAACCACATCAACAGATTTCAAGACTCGATTTACATGACATGCATAATGTAAAAGGAGACTTCAAAGAGGTTCGAGACAATACCGGCCGTTTGAGAGGCCATGGGGTATAATCGAGAGATGATTTTGGCTCGGTTCATCTTTCGAGCACCCGTTCTCACCGAAATCGCAGGCTTTTGAGTTCCCTAACTCAAAAATCACAGCTATCTTCTGACTTGCAACCAAATCGGCGTTCTTCAACCCAAAAACCGAGCAAAGATGATAAACGCATGTGTCTTTTGCCGGAGAAGAAGAGAGCACAAGAATGGTGATTGGTTTTGGCGAGTGGAAGGCCGGAGAAGAAGAGAGAAGAAGAATGGGCCGGATAAAAAAGAGAGAAGAATGGATGGCTGATTTTGGTGTGTGGAAGGTCGGAGAAGAAGAAGAAGCGAGAAGAATGGGCGTCTGGGAAGAAGAATGGGCGGCTGGGAAGGTGTATATGGTTTTGGCGAGTGGAAGTGGGTAGGTGGTGATACACGTGTTTGTATGCTGAGAAAAGGACGCGTGTGAGGGAATGGAAAGAAAGCCTTTGATAAAAACGGCGTCGTTTTACTTCTCCCAGGAAAAAAAAAATAGGAATAGCGACGACTAAAACGTCGCCAAACCTGGACGACCAAAAACGCCGCGAAAAACCTGGACGACCAAACAGCAAATTTAAAAGGTACTCCAAAAAGTATGATAATATATGATAAAGCAATCAGGTCAACTTGCTTTTTGAGAGCCGCAATAAGTAATAGAGATCAAAGGGCTTAAATAAATTTATTTGTGGCTACTATGAAGGCTACGTATATGCAGGAAGCAAAAAGGGTCGAGAAGCAAAAGAAATATATATTTGTTTTGACTATAACTATGGACGCAAGACAATCTGGAAGTTTTTTTTTTTTTTTTTTTTTTTTAACAAAATGATCATCGAACGACAAGAACAAATAAGAACAGATTTTTTGTTTTTTTTTTGTTTTTGATAATGGACGATGCAAGAAAAGCAAGAAACAAACTAGGGATATTTGATACCTTCATCGTTGAGCTCTGCTACCAACTGATGCGGTACGATCCTAGGAGATCGACGAAAGTATCAATGAGAGCGGGAAACCCTAACCTAACCGAGCAGCGGTCTAGGAAGAGGGCCAAGAACAACTCAACGCTTTGCTCAAGAACGCTGATAAGCTCTCGAAAGGGGGTGCAATCTCAACAACAAAGAGATCACTCGCTCGCAAGCGATGTTCTTGATCAATCACAGATCAAGGAAGAAGAGAAAACTCTCAATTTCATTATAATAGATTCATCATTGGTTGTCCTATAAAATTACAAGTGGTTGCCTTTATATAGGTTATAAAATAAAAGACTGACAATCTCCTAACCGATGTGGGATAAATTACAATGTAATTTTCGCCACTTTATTTTGTAACAAACCTAACTCAACCCTAATAAGCTCAAACGGCTATTATTTGCTAAAAATAAACACATTGCCCAATATACTAACATATGAGCAACTTTTCTCACGGGCCTAAGGCCGTTTTATTCATTAAACACAGAAAACTAAAATAAACAAAACAAATAAAATATCTCGGGACGGATCACATCACCACATGTAGCTAATGAAAATACCAAGACGTCTCAAAACAGATTAATTCCTGAACAACCATTATATAAGCATATGATAGATAGTACTCCCTCCGTTTTTTTAACTGTCACATTTGATGTCCAGGTTTATCTAAAAAATGACTAACCTTAAGCTAAAAAGTGATCATTCATCTTGATGCGAAGGGCTTGGGAGACACGATTAAAGAAAATAATGAAACATCGTGTCAAAACTGTGCTAGGGCTATGATATTTCTCCGTCGTCACTTAGACGAGGCCCTAAAAACTGAATATTTAACTATGAAAGATCCATCGATGTTATGGAAAAATTTGAAAGAGAGGTACAATCACCTGAAAATGGTTGGTGTACCTAGAGCACGGGTTGATTGGAAAGATTTAAGGCTCCAAGATTTTAAATCTGTGAGCGAATATAATTCGGCGATGTTCTGAATCACTTATTGAAATTATCTGGGGAAACCATTACCGAAGAGGATATGTTGGAAAAAAACATATAGCACATTCTATGCCTCGAACGTGCTGTTACAACAGCAGTATCGAGAAAAAGGTTTCACAAAATATTCTGAATTGATTTCGTGTCTCCTTCTGGCTCAGCAAAATAATGAAATTTTGTTGATGAATCATGAGTCCCGACCAACTGGTGCTAGCCCGTTCCCTGAAGTGAACGTGGCTCAATCTTCGAGATTTGATAGTGGTTGTGGACGTGGACGTGGTCCTGGTCGTGGGAGAGGCCATGGACGTGGACGTGGTCGTGGTCGTGGTCATGGTCGTGGCCATGGAAAATATATCCCCGATGGAGGTTATAAAGGCTCATCATATCGAGGGGGAAATCGGTTCACCAGAAGTGGAACTGAAATGAAGCTGGCGACCAGAAAGCTAATAATAACTTATGTTATAGATGTGTTGTGAAAGGTCATATGCTCGTATATGTCGCACGCCAAGACATTTGGTTTAATTGTATCAAGCTTCATTGACAAACAAGGATAAATGGCTTGAAGCAAACCTCATGTTCCACGAGCGTCCCGAGAATAATACAAATTTGATGGATTTTGATGTTGACAGTTACTTGATGATTCCCGAGGGACAGAATGAACATACTAATGATTAAATTGTACTTCGTTAAAGTTGTAATTTCCTTTTGTTGTTTGTAGTAATGTAATAATGTACTTTTTATTTTCCCGTATGTGAAATAATAAAGTTGTACTTTTATAATTCATCTTATCTTCTAATTAAAAGTATAACAGTCACTTATTTTTTTCTTACAGTAATAAAAATGAAAATACGATAAAATTAAACGAGACTTTATAATTTTCTTAAGACGAGTAATTATAAATTAAACAGTTAAACAACATGATTAATTATGTTTTTATTTTCTTCTTGAAGAAATGATGAATGTCGTTGGTGTGCGAGATACAAACGAAGATGTTTGTCTGATTGATAGTGCCACTACGCATACGATACTCAAACATGAGAAATATTTTTCTTTCTTGAGAAAAGAAAAGATAAACGTTAATACTATATGTGGCAGTGCAAAATTGATCGAAGGCTTCGGAAGAGCCACGATATTTCTCCCCGGGGGAACAAAATTTATGCTCAATCATGCTTTATATTCTCCGAAATCCCGAAGAAATTTATTGAGCTTTAAAGATATCCGCCGAAATGGATATCATGTTGAGACAATGAATGAGAGAAATACTGAATATTTATATATTACAGTAAATGTCTCAGGGAAGAAAAATATAATAGAGAAACTACATTCTCTGTCATCGGGATTGTATTATACTAAAATAAATGCGCTTGAGATGTATCTTGTAGTAAACCAGAAGTTTACCGATAATGATTTATTGAGAATTTGGCATGATCGACTGGGACATCCCGGATCAGTTATGATAAAAAGAATCATTGAGAACTCAAATGGCCACGTACTGAAAAACCGAAAGTTTTTCAATTTTAATGAATTGTTATGTACGGCATGTTCTCAAGGAAAATTTATTACAAGGCCATCAGTCAAGAAAGTGGCTACTGAATCGCCAGTATTTTTAGAACAGATTCATGGCGACATATGTGGACCTATACATCCACTCAGTGGACAGTTCAGATATTTTATGGTCCTAATTGACGCATCCAGTAGATGGTCACATGTATCATTGTTATCAACTCGCAACCTGGCATTTGCAAAATTACTAGCACAGATAATCCGTTTACGAGCACAATTTCCGGATTATCCGATTAAAAATATTCGTTTGGATAATGCTGCATAATATTCATCACGTGCTTTTGATGATTATTTCATGTTTGTGGGAATTAGTGTGGAACATCCGGTTGCTCATGTTCACACGCAAAATGGTCTAGCTGAGTCATGTATTAAATGACTACAGTTCATTGCTAGACCAATGCTAATGAGAACAAATTTACCCATATCTGCTTGGGGACATGTTATTTTACATGAAGCAATGCTTTTGCAAATTAGAGCGTCGTGCTATAATAAATACTCCCCGATGCAGTTGGCTATGGGTCATGAGCCCAATTTATCTCATCTAAGAATTTTTGGTTGCACGGTATATATACCAATATTGCCTGCAGCAAGACGCACCAAGATGGGCCCCAAAGTAGATTGGGAATTTACGTGGGATATAATTCCCCGTCTATTATTAGATATCTTTAACCCTTGATGGGTGACTTATTTACTGCAAGATTTGCAGATTGTCATTTTGATGAGACTATTTTCCCGAGATTATGGGGAGGAAATGGACCTGAAAAAGAAATGTTACGGAAAGAAATCTCTTGGAAAACATTGTTAAAATTTCTTGATCCTCGTACAAGTGCATGTGAACTTGAAGTTCAAAGAATCATTCATTTGAAAAAGATAGCTAATCAATTACCGGATGCATTTAATGACTCCAGTAGAGTCACTAAATCTTATATGGAAGCTGTGAATGCTCCAGCTCGTGTTTCAGTCCTGGAAGGACTTGAAAAGAATAATATAGCAAATGAATCGAAACCACGCCAGAAGCGTGGTAGACTGATTGGTGCGAAATATAAAAATCCTTGAAAGAAGAGAGGGCAAAATGATCAAAGTGATCAAGTCGATGATTCTAAAATTGATGATGAGATCCAAGAAAGCGAGAAAATTACAAATCCCGAAAGTGGTGAATGTATAGAGACATCAATTAACTATGTTGTTAGGAAATCTACGCGGAAACGCAACGGAATTCAAAAATTTGATTTCCTTTTGCCCAAGATCGACTTCGTTTAAGCAATAAACAAATAAACTAAAGACGGTGGTTACCTTGGTTGATCTAAAAGATCGACGCTTTGACCGTCTAAGGAGAGTAGTTCAGCATGGAGCCGCCCAAGTGTTCGGCCTCTACCGCTAGTCCACACGAACGAGCGACCCGCCGAATCCCACCATGGATTGCTATCGGAAAACCCCGGTTGCTAGACCGGACTTTTTCCTCCCTCACAAACTCACTATAGGAAGCCCCCTCTTTCTTACACAAGAACTATGAGTTCTTGCAATTTTTTCACAAGAACAATTGCTCTTGGAAGAATGGTGTACTAAAGAGCTTGGCAATCCCTCTTATTTATAGGTATAAGGGGCGCCACTTTTCCTTGGAGTAGAGGAGAAGAAAAATCTATTTCCAATAAAATAAGGAAACATAATTAATGTGATTGATTTATCTCTTTTAATTTAATATCTTATATTAAATGAATCCATAATTTATAATTCTCCAATATCTTATATTGAATGCAAATTATGTTATTACCATAAATCAATTTACACATGTGTATATATCACATATATATTACACAATTAAATCTATTAATATCCAAACATCAAATATATCAATTTGATCAATTGGCATTTACGTATGTCAATCACATACATAAATTTAGCCGCCATATATATATTGGATATATATATATATATTAATATCTAATATTAATAATAGGTAATACTATTAATTAAATTGCACAATCCAAGTGTATCTTACACACAACAATCCAAGTATATCATATATACATATTTTCGAAAATCATATGTATCAATATACATATTTAATTAATCATCATAATTAATATCTTGTATTATATTTATTCATAATAAATAAATACCACCATATTAATTTACCACTATAACCTTTATAGTATAGAGATAAACTTTCCTTATTTGGTTATCATCTATAACCACATTTTAATCCGGCTAGATGTTCTTATGTGTGTGACCCGATAGGCTTCCGAATATGTTGGCCGTAGACACAGAGTGCAAATTACGAAAATGCCCTTCATGCCTAACGATCACGGGATAGCGTCTAGCAACACACCGTGACCCCCAATCATCGGAAGAGTCAAATGCAATGACTACTACCTTTCATGTGAAACAGTTACCGTGTAACTTACAATCCTATCACTGTAATAATATCCATACGGTCGTTAGTCGAGTGTCAAAACATCAACGACCGCATCTTATAATCTGGATATCAAGCTCTCTCGAAGTAACTCATTTACTCCCACTTTGCAAAGATTCACGAGAGTAAGACATTCCTTATAAGAAGGCCCTTTCGGATATTTACCCCTACTGATAGGGTACACGATTCCCGGATAACCAATCATGTATACTCCGCATGCTTCAGTATCATACCCAATCACTACCGCATGATCGCCCCGTGGCTAGGGGAAACCTCAATAGTGTCAAAGCATGACAATCCACACCGTGATGCCATGAAGACTCCGGTCTTAAGGATAATTACACAACCGCCACATAGTGTGACACTTATCCGTGTAAGTGGGTCGATCTAACGACGCATTTCTAATACACGCCCACGCACGGTCCAAGTGTCTCTACACTTCGATAGAGCGAGATCTATATCTACGCCTTAAAGACGAAGACATCTAATATGTGCTAGCTTTGTTCATACTATCAATGCCCTGTTTGATAAGACGTCACCTAGAGACATTTAAGTATCAAACTTATTAAAGTGATTAGAGATCTCATCAACCATAATCGCTATCATGGTTTCTCTATCACGATTTAATACTAAGGACGTTATCATATAACAATTCATAATTGGTTCTTTAAAAGAACATATATATGACAACAGAAAAGCCATTTAATATATGTATAAACATAAAGAAATAGTAGAAATGATCCGACCCGGTCGGATCCGGTCCAACCCGATTGGGTTTAGGACACTATTCCAACATATGTAACTTCCGGAACAAAATGGAACCGAGAGGAAGTCATCATCAACGACATTTTTGCATATAATGTCGCACTTGAAATAACTGATGAAAATGAGAATCATGAACCGACATCAATTGATGAATGTCGAAAAAGAAATGATTGGCCATGATGGCAAGATGCCATTAAATCAGAATTAGAATCCCTGGCAAACCGAGAAGTTTTCGGACCTGTAGTTCGTACCCTTGAAGGGATAAAGCCAATAGGGTTAAAATGGGTGTTCATGCGGAAAAGAAATGAGAAAAATGAAATATTGAGATATAAAGCACGACTCGCGGCCCAAGGCTTTTCACAAAGGCCTGGTATCGATTACGAGGAAACTTATTCACCAGTAGTTGATTCGATAACATTACGATACCTCGTGAGCCTGGAAGTGCATGAAAACCTTCCAATGCATCTTATGGACGTTGTTACAGCTTATCTATACGGGAAACTTGACAATGATATATATATATATATATATATATATATATATATATATATATATATATATGAAAATCCCTGCAGGATTTAGAATGCCTGAAGCATGTAAATCGAATCCTCGAGAAATTTATTCTGTCAAGTTACAAAAGTCCCTGTATGGATTAAAGCAATCTGGATGGATGTGGTATAACCGTCTCAGTGAAAGTTTAATTAAAGAAGATTTTAAAAATGATCTGATTTGTCCTTGCGTTTTTATCAGAAAGCGTGAATCACAATTTGTGATAATCTCTGTATATGTTGATGATTTAAATATTGTTGGAACTCCTGAAGAAGTTTCAAAAGCAGTTGATTATTTAAAGAAAGAATTTGAAGTTAAAGATTTTGGACAAACGAGGTTTTGTCTTGGTTTACAAATCGAACATCTAGAAGATGGAATTTTTGTCCATCAATCAACTTATACAGAGAAAGTTTTGAAACGATTCTATATGGACAAATCACATCCGTTAAGCACTCCAATGGTCGTGAGATCGCATGAAATAGATAAAGATCCATTTCGACCATGTGAGGAAAACGAAGAGATACTTGGTCCTGAAGTACCATATCTCAGTGCTATCGGTGCTCTAATGTATTTAGCTAACAATACTAGACCGGATATTTCTTTTTCTGTGAGTTTATTGGCCAGGTTTAGCTCAACTCCGACGCAACGTCATGGGAATGGAGTCAAACATTTGTTTCGATATTTGCAAGGGACGATTGATCTTGGAATTTTCTACTCCAACAAATCAAATCGGGAGCTCGTTGGTTATGTTGATGCAGGTTATTTATCCGACCCCCACAAAGCAAGGTCTCAAACAGGTTACTTGTTTACTAGCGGTGGCACAGCGATTTCATGGAGCTCAACTAAGCAATCTTTGGTCGCTACATCCTCAAATCATGCCGAGATAATCGCTATTCATGAAGCAAGCCAAGAATGTGTCTGGTTGAGATCACTGAAGCATTATATACGAGAAACTTGTGGCTTGTTCGTTGAGAAAGAGAAGCCGACTACATTATATGAAGACAATGCAGCATGTTTAGCACAGCTAAAGGGAGGATACTTAAAGGGAGATCGAACGAAACATATTTCACCAAAATTCTTCTTCACTCACGATCTTCAAGAGTAAGGCGACATAGTTGTTCAATAGATCAGATTGAGTGACAATCCCGCAGATTTATTCACGAAGTCATTACCAACTGCTACGTTTGAGAAATTGATAAAGAAGATCAGAATGCGCCGGCTTAGAAACTTGAAGAGATGTTCAAATCAGGGGAAGTAATACACAAATGAAGGGGAATAGGATCCTCTCAAGTAACTTGAGGAAATATTCTCTCAAGTATGCATGATCCAACCACACACCCCAAAAGTGTAAAACATCTAGCCATTGATTAACTTTTTCCAAAACTACGTAGTTTAGTTCATTATATGTAAAAACACTAACTTTACTCTTAAGTTACTTGAGGGGATCTTGGTCCCAAATGAAGGCTGTACTCTTTTTCCCCTCATTATGATTTTTTTTCCCATAGGGTTTTTTCATAATGAAGGTTTTAACGAGGCAAATTCTTTGTGTAATGGACATCCAAGGGGGAGTGTTATAAATACACACGTAATATGTGAATGTCCATTTTACGGTACTAAATAAAATATATATATAGTTAGCCACCTAAGACCATATGTGGTATTGTTGTAGTTTGACACATGTAGACATGTGTCATCATATATTAATATAATGAGGACATGTGTCCTTATTGATAGCTATATATATGTATCAGCAACAAGGGAAATGGGATGCAGAGAAAGAAGAGAAAAGTAATAATATATTTTCATCCTTTAAGTACTGAAGAAGAAAAGCATCCGAAAATATTTTCAATGCATTATTCCATGATGTCTCCTTTCATGTACTATATTCACTACTAAAATGTTTCTCAGCCTGTTTACACACTACAAAAAAAAGTAGGTTATTGTGTCGGTCTTTTTGCCACGCAAACTAAAACTGCTACTTTAGGTGTAGTTTTTGTTACGGATCGACAATGTGTGCCACAAAAGCCCAAAATAATTTTATTTTTTATTTATTCGAAGGATGTGTTTCGTGAAATGTCTGGTGGGTTACTACCACTTGCCTCAGAAAAATGAAAACCGCGGCAATATCTCCTTTTCTTTCCAATAAGTAAATATTCATAAAATAAAATAAAATTAAAAAACAAATTCCTTTTACGCTATTCCTTTTAGTTTGCAGGCTGCGTCACCACATTCCGATATCCCTTTCTCCGAAAATACCTACGTTCCACATTCCGATATCCTCTCCGCCGCTTCTTTGAACTCACCGACCACTCGATTTCCTCTGATTTTGCAAAATGAGGTGAATCTGATTATATTTCTCGTTTCAATCTCACAATCGAAGAAAAATCATCATGTTTTTCGAAGAATTGGCCGCTTGGTTACGGCCACGGGGACGATGACGGTGAAACGAGACCGACGGTATTGGATCTGAATCGTTCTGCCATGACTCGAAATGTTCAGATGAGTCAACTCAATCGGAGTTATGTTTTGAGTTTACTCGCGAGATGAAGAAGCTTGGAATGTTTGACGATCTATTGGCATCTAAAACAGGTACTGTGCATTTTTTTTATTATGTATTTCACTCATTTTGTAGTTGAAATCGATGCTTGAATTTTGTAGCTAAATTTGTTGCTTGAAGTGTATTTCTGAATTTTGTAGCTAAAATCAAGAGCAGGATAGAAGAAAGACTGAGAATTTGCAGGTAATCCGGAACGATTACTAAAAGGATAGTATGCTTCAGAGTTCAGAGAAATTCTTTGTGGAACATTTTTCTCATAGTTGTCTAATCTCTTTGAGATTCTCTAGGAAATCATACGTTTGAAGATTGATCCTGCATACAATACAACCATGGTTAGTTTTCATCCTGATATATGTACACAAGTTCTTTTCTGAGACGACCTTGCCCTTTGTGGATGCAATCACCTCACAAGTTCTTTTCTGAGACGACCTTGCCCTTTGTGGATGCAATCACAAAGCTTATGTTTATGTTTGGTAATGCAGATTGTTCTCTTCATTGATATAATTGCTATTCTTCTTGCGTATCTGTCAGCTAATCGTTCAAGTGATATTTGTAAGTTTCATTATGATTGATTTATTAGATACCAAATTTTCTTGATTCTATTGTGTTATTAATATTATTATTATTATTATTATGATTGATATATATATTTGCTTCCTTTTGCATGATGGACTTTGTTCAGGGAACCTGGTGTATCTCGCGAATGCAAATACCGATTATAACATGTTGGTGGTTTTTATCAAGTATCTGTAAGCTAGAATTGCTATATGTCAATATCATGGTGAAGAGGAAATTTTCTATATGCTTTAGTATGTATATATTTTGTTTTGAAGCACTACCATCCTTGAAGGTTTCTTACATTAGTCTATCAACCATTTGCATTTGGAACTTACAAGGAGGCGAAAATTGATAAAATAAAGCACAGCATTTCCTAAGCACGTTTGCTCTATTACTTGTAAGTATTCTTGATATCCTTTTTAAATATATCATTTTATTTTCAAGGTTTTTCGCCTTTTCACTGAAAATGTGGATTTGATTGGATCATTTTTCTGTTGAAGGTGGATTTAGGCACATTAGGACATGGAGGACTTGCAAAGTTTATACGTATATTTGTCATTGTTTCTGCTTTAGAGTTGCAGTATTTCTCTCCATATGAGAAAAGCTTGAGAATTAGGAAACTATTCTTCCAGGATGGAGACCTAACGGCATTTATGATCCCGACCTAATTCTTAGAAGGTTCCATTAGCATATTCCAAGCTACTCACAAAAGTAACTACCACCTTCTTTTGCTCTCTTTTTTCACTTTCCATTATTTGTATTTTCTTTTATTCCATACTTGTAGTTTTTACAAGTGCATATTGTCTTCAATTTACTAAACCATTGGAGCTACAGTTCAGGTGGAACATGGTGCACATAGAAAGAAGGGATGAGTGATACAGTGTTACATGAAACACTAGACTACACATGTTTTCAGCTTAAACTCTTCAATGGCAGCGGGTAAAAATAAGTCTTGCTCCAAGCTCTGGAGTTACTACAAAATACTTGCTTAAAGGTATTCTTTTTTTATTTTTAGATAGTGGACAGTATTCTCAACCATTTTCAAGGAGATAAAAAAAGTGTTTTTGGTGGTGCAGTGGACTTCAAAAGGACTTGAATCAACAAGGCTTTCATAGGAAACTCTGGAGATTTGGATGAATCGGCTGCTTCTGCTATATCGAAAAATGGTATGTGAGCTGTTTGTCAGTTTTCAACTGTTTGTGGTGGTGGTGGTGGAAGGAATTGGTGGATAACCTTACTTGATTTTTTATTCTTTTCTCATGGGTATATATTGTGGCTGCTGCTGTCTTTTCTGGGATCAGGAACTTCAAGGGATGTGCGTACGCATTGATGAGAGCAAACTATCTAGCTTCACCTCTTCTAGTGGTTGCTTATGCCCTTGCTGGCAGTGTGAGTTACTCTTTAAAATACCTTCAGTTCTTCAAAGACATGCTAGGTCTTAGCTATTAGATGTAACATGTGTCTTTAAAGTGCATTGTAACCTGGTGTGCTTTATAATTCTATAAATGCTTTATTTGTTGTCTGGGATGCACTAAAGCTTTTTAGGCACTGCTTTTCTAGACCCTTTAGCCTTTTCTTACATTCTTGCAAAATTCTGAGCATGGTGAAGTCCGCAACTTAGCCCAGGTGGAAAATTGATGGTCCCCATAAAAAAGTAGAAAATGAAATGATGATATGCCTATGACAGCTATCTGGTGCTGGAACAGGGCTTTCTGTCGTGCATTCATCGAAGTCTTTCCCATATTCATTTGGTGTATTTAGAACAATCCGGGAAATGGGTGAAAAGTTGTGTTTTTCTTTTGCTTCGTGTAATTCTTTTCTTTTCCACCTCTGTATGATGTTTATCTTGTGTTGCCACTTTTTATTTACTGCGTTCTGTGACCAAATTCAAGTGCCTTGTCACTGTCATAAGTAGACTGCAGAAATAGGGAACCATTTAGGTAAGCAATTTCGGCCCAGACGTTGAATTTAAACTCATATATGTGATTGTCTTTTTATGCTGGACAGTTGATTACAGTCGTAGTGAAAAGCCTTGCATAAAATGGGAACATGTGCTTTTAATGGATTGTTTCCTCCATATTCTTACCTTAGTTTTTCTTGGATAACTTTGATTTTAAGCTTGCTAATTTTACAGGTATACGATTGGTTTAAGGAAATTAAAAGAGAATCAGAAAGCAGGATGCTGGCATTGCAACAAAAAGCTGATGAAGATGCTGCTCCTCTTAGTCTCAAGCTCAGGTATGGCGTCCTGTTTCTTGTCCTTTATGTCCAAGCCCAGCTCTTGTTGCTAAGTCCTACTTGAGACATTCCACGCAATTTAGCTTTGAAATTTGAGAAGTCGAAGAAAGAGTGAGCAAGTTGTATCTTTTCATCTTTACGAGTCTGCATTAAATTCATTTTAAATGAATGATATCTTGCATCAATTTAGGGTGACCCAGTTCTTGACCGATTTATGAAAGACCCTGTCAAGAATGAGCTGATGAAATGCAATGATTTGTGTTATGCCGCTGAATTTGAGCTAGAATTGCAGTGCACTGTTCTTTTGTTGAGTATCTCCTCTACAAAAACTACAGGTCAAGTCCTCAAAGACAGTTTTGTGTTTCACGTATGCATAGTCGCTTCATGACTGCCTTCATCTCGTGTGTTCGTTGGCTTCTTTATAATTAAGTACCCGTAGTTATATGTTTAAGATGTAGAAATTTGGCACGCGGCAGTTTTGCTTACAAACTTGTAAAGAATATTTTGACTGCAGCGAAGTAAAAAATTGGAAGTGGTAAGTTTTGAACAGTCCCAGGGAATTGTTTTGTGGTAGTTTAGCTTTGAAATCTGTGTACTCATTTACTCTCCGATGGTTAGGCAATATAGCATTTACAAAAATTTGGTTTTAGTTCAGTATTCAGCAAGGAATATGGCGTGTTTTTATTTTTTATGTGGGGTGGGGGTGGGGGTGGGGTGGGGGTGTGGGGTAGGCGGGGGTGTGGGGTTGGGGGTGGGGTGGGGTAGGTGGGGTGAGGTAGGAGTAGGGTGGGGTGGTGTGGTGTTTTTTTTTTTATAAAATATCATTTGTTTTGTGGCACTTGAATAAAAGCGTTGCAAAAACTATTTATTTTTCTGATTTTTATTTTTTTTTATAATTATTTGATTTTGCCGCGGTGAGACGCCGTGGCAATAGATTTTAATTTTTGCCGCAGTGTGAAACCGTGGCAGTAGATTTTAACTTTTTGCCGCGGTGTGGTGAAAGGCGTGGCAAGAACCTTTTGCCACATAGTTGCTTGCCACGGGCGACACAAAAAAAATAGGCGTCACAATAGGTCTATTGTGTCAATTTTTTAGGTTTTTGTGGCACTTTGTATCTGCTGCAAAAGCTAGAATTTTTAGTAGTGACATAGTACTATATACTATAAAATTCTAGGAACAATATTTATTATTTAACACGTCTGTTTTAATTTTATTATTATTATTAATCTTTTTTTTTTTTAATTTACTGTCTCAAAAAAAAAAAAAAATCTTATCGTCGGCAGATTGTATCAGGGCATTGTGCCCATTAGCAATAACTTTAATAATAAAAAGAATTACTATTTCTTCACTTTATAGTACCGTTGCAATCGCATCTTCACCTTAAAGTATGATACTATGTTGCAACTTTAATGAAACTGAAATCGTGAAGAATTGATTATATTACAAGTCTGCGTGTATAGTTATGACTGAGTGTACATTATTTCGTTTTTATGTGCATATTAAGTGAAGACTATTACATCAAACTACATTATACGTATCACATATAGAATAACTTGTCACAATTAGTAAATGACATATGTTGTGATATAAGTGTTTAGTCACTTGAAGTCAAGTTATTGAATAAAGGTATTAGTTTTTCCTATCTGTTAACATTAATTTGTTACATTATGCAATATTATTGTTTGGAAACACTCTATATAAAGTGTTTGATCAAGCATCTCGTGTCATATGTCTAGTGATTTATCACATCATGTGGGTGATAAACAACGACACATAATAAGTTAGTCACATAAAGCTAATTGATTAGTATATGAGCCCCTCTTTATATAAATGACCCTCTTTATATAAATGATGTTTTAGCACATTACGTGATAAATAATATGTGACTAATGATATTGGTCCTTCTATCATAGCAGTTCACTCCTGCTTTTACTTTTGAATTGTGTTATTAGTGTATACATATTTTTGTGATGAATTGGAAGGACTATTATTTTGAATATTAGTTGTCAGTTGTCACATATTGTGTGAGTTTAATCATTTATTATTGTTAATGATTAAGTTATGACATTCGTAGCAACAAAGTCACATATTGATAAAGTGACCGAATATCATTAAAGTGCATTACATATGTTTGTTGATATTTGGTTCATATAAATTTTTTGACATATCATAAAGTTTTGGCCTTTTAATTATTGAATTTTGCAAATATTAGAAATATGTTTTATATTTGTGTCAAGTTTAGAATATTGTCATAGCAGCTCGAATTCTTGACATATAACGACTATTCACATTATGTTTAGTGATTAGATCGTGACATATTTATTTTGTAAGTTTAGTAAGGCAATAAACCTGTATACTAGAACCATATTTAAGTATTACATTGCACGTGTTTATGTCAACATAAGGTTTAGTTGACATTTGTATGATTCTCGATAGAGTAATGATAGAGGCACAACGGTTGTGCCACAACGAGTGACACAACAATAATCTGAACCGTTGATCATAATGAGTCTATATTGATCATAATATATATCTAACACAATCAACGGTGCATATAATTGTTGTGTCACTTGTTGTGGCACAACCGTTGTGCATGTATCATTACTTTTCTCGATACTTGAATGTCAATGGCGTCAAATGTTGGGTAAAGCCACAACAGCCTGACATGATGATGCATAAATGTTTTAATCACAGTATGTGAAGTAATTGAAATTTATTGATATTCGGTTGAATTGACCAATGGTTCAAATTAAGGGATATGCCGTTTTAAGAAATACATTGGTATTTGACCCTAGTTAGTTGGTATCAGCAACTTTTATGTTGTATTATGTTGTTAGTTTTTAAGTGTAGCCTTTTTATAATATTTACCTTAATACCACTTTTGCTGAAAACTCATCTTATCATTACAACATAAAGAATTATAGGGTGTATATTATGAAAATCAAGGATATCCACGATACATTGTTCGTCTTCTTTATAAAAATATCACTCAATTATGTGTGAGTATCACGACATTATATATAGAATTTATGGTGACTACCCACAGGAGCGCCTTATTTTCTTGTCTATACTTCACTTTTATGTAAGTGTTGTTTAAATTAGCCTCATGAAATATTTTGTATCTCAATTTAGCCACAAAAAGTACTCAGCTTCTTGAAATAATACATATAGACATTTGTGATGCTCCTACCTTTGGAGGAGAAAAGTATTTTATCACCCTTATCGATGATTATTCACGTTATTGTTATATATACTTGTTGCATGATAAATCTCAATCTGTGGACACTTTATAAATGTTCATAATTGAAGTCGAGAGACAACAAGGTAGAAAAATGAAAATCATAAGGTCGGATATAGGTGGTGAGTTTTATGGAAGGTATGACGAAACATGACCACATCCTGGACCTTTTGCAAAACTTCTCCAAAAGCTTGGAATTATTGCTCAATACACAACACCTGGATCTCCATGGCGGAATGGTGTAGCAGAATGGCAGAATCATACGTATTTGGAAATGGTTAGATCTATGATGAGTCATGCTGATGTCTATATCATTGTGGATGGATGCTTTACGCACGGCTGTTTACATTTCAAATAGGATTCCCAGTAAGGCAGTTCCAAAGACACCTTTTGAACGGTGGAAAGGGTGGAAACCTAATTTGAAGCATCTCCAAATATGGGGATGTCCAGCTGAGGCTAGAATTTACAATCCACAAGTAAAGAAATTGGATTTAGAAACATTAGTGGTTACTTCAAGGTTACCCAAAAAAAAAAAAAAAAAAAAATCCAAAGGATATAAGTTTTATTGTCCTAACTACATTACGAGAATTGTTGAAACCGGTAATGCTATATTCTATGAGAATGGCGAAATCAGTGGGAGTGATAAAACTCATGATGTGATCATAAAGGAAATAAAGGTACCCGTCCCTTTTATCCTTATTCCTAAAAGTATTGGGAATCTGTCCATTGTTGAACCGTTGAACAATGAAGAAAATCCAATAAATGATCAACAACTCCATGATGAGATAATTGCCAATGGAAATAGTAATAAAGCACCACAGGAACCATCATTAAGAAGATCTCAAAGACAAAGAAGATCTTCTATTCCTGATGATTATATGCTTTATCAAGTAGAATATGAACAAGGGACAAGTAAAGATCCGGTTTCGTTTTCACAAGCCATTAAGGAAGTTAATTCTAGTAAGTAGATTGATGCCATGAAAGATGTATTGAAATCTATGGATGAAAATTAAGTATGGGAAGTCGTTCAATTAACTTTAGGACACTAACCAGTTGGTTGTAAATGGGTCTTTGAGACTAAGCGCGACTGTAATGGTAATATTGAACGATATAAAGCCCGACTTGTTGCCAGAAGTTTCAATCAGAAAGAAGGCATTGATTATAATGAGACTTTTTCCCCTGTGTCTAGGAAAGACTCCTTTAGAATTATCATGGCACTAGTAACTCATTATGATCTAGAGCTACACCAGATGGATATGAAAACAGCCTTTCTGAATGAAGACTTGAAAGAAGAAGTCAACATGCGTCAACTTAAAGAATTCATTGTTGACGGCCAGGAAGAAACGGTCTGCAATCTTAAGAAATCAATATATGGACTGAAACAAGCTTCGAGGTAATGGTACTTGAAGTTTCATGAAACCCTTAGTATTTTCGGTTTCAATGAGAACAGAATCGACCCTTGCATAAACCTCGAGATCAGTGGGAGTAAGTTCATATTTTTTTATTATGTATATTGATGATATATTATTGGTCAACAATGTTCTTGTTTTATTACATGAAACCAAGGCCGATCTCTTCAAGAAATTTACAATGAAAGACCTGGGCGAGGCTTTCTATGTGTTAAGGATAGAAATATTCCGTGAGAGGGCACTTAATGTTTTATGATTGTCTCAAAATGCCTATGTTGATAAAGTTCTGGAAAGATTTGGCATGATGACATGTTCTTCCAGTACCGTTCCAGTATTGTTCCGTAGAATGAGTTGGAACGTAAAGAAATGGAAAAACATCCTTATGCTTCTCTTGTAGAGAGTTTACAGTATGCACAGGTTTGTACAAGACCTGACATTAGTCATGTTGTTGGCATGCTGGGTACATTTCAAAGCAATCCAAGAATGTCTCATTGGAAAGCTGCTAAGAAAGTACTGAGATACTAAAGGGAACAAGGAATTACATGCTCAAATACGGAAAATCAGGACACCCACACGTGACTGGTTTAGTCAGACTCGGATTTTGGGGATGTACTGACGCCGGACTTTGTACTCTTGGCTACGTGTATCTTCTAAACGGAGGTGCCGTATCACGGAAAAGCCAGAAGTCATAGTTGACTTACTCATCCACCGTGAAAGAAGAGTATGTGGCATGTTATGAGGCTGCAATCTAGAGGACATTGATCCTCTAAGCATGACATGATATCTGAGGACCAAAACACATGTACCTTAAATATCCATTACTGAAGCAAGATGTTAGAAGAAATTTGTTTGTCATTGAACACATATTGACAAATCTTATGGTTGAAGACATATTTACGAAAGGACTACCACAAAGACATAACAGAGAGACACTGAAAGCATAAGTCTTGAGGATAGCTCCCAATTATCGTGTTCTACCAATTATTTTGTACTTACGTTTCACATTTGTTGAGCTCTTAATATCACTTTTCTACATCATTATTATTTTCTGTTTTCCATTATGTACACACCTTACGAATGGATATATTATAACAGAAATTGTCTCTTGCACAGACATAATGGGACCGTTTATGTAATCTCCGCTAATGGTCTAGTTAAAACGGTTGTCAATGTTGTGGTACATAGAAGGGAGAATGTTGCAGAATGATGTGTAACCGCTATGACTCTCATTGACAGCTAGATTAATGATGACACTTACGCTAACCGACTATAGGAAATGTTTAGCATATAACACGTGCCTAATGATCCTTAAATGGAAAACATTAATGAATATTCCTATCGACCAAGTGGGAGAATGTAAGAAAATTATGTCATGACTTTTATTGAGCCAGATTAATTTCCTTCCACGTAATAGTGGTCTTATAGAAAATTCGTTTTCCTTAGGAAATATGCTATTTATTATTTATTGGTTATTTAAAAGGAGTTTTAATCCGATTAAAACTTGGCCTTGATGGACGGCCGAGAATAAAGCTAAACCCTAGGTCATTCGGATTTCGGCCCTCTCTCCGCCTATAAAAGCAATGTTTTACTCCATCATAAAGCATACAAAAAGAAACCAACACATCACGGTTGTAGGCAAGGAGAGAGATATCGGAATCCTCATCAAGACGGCTACAACAACGGAGCAGAAGTCGAATAACAATTAATGGATATAGGAAACGATCCTGATGATTTCTTCCGCTATTAAGGTACTCTGAATCTGTTGTTTAACTTACACAATCAACATACAATTCTCAGATCTTCGTCAAAAGCATGGAAAAAAGAGGAAAGGAGTTCATGGATGATGAGATCAAGAAGAGATTTTTTTTAAATATTTTTTTCGGAACAATATTTATTTTATTAAAAGTGAAATAAAAGTTCTAAACATGTCATATATATCAGTAACATGTTAGAAGATAGTCCTGATTTCTTAAAACCTACTAGCGGCAAACTCAGTGTGGAAAAATCCGTCATAATAGGAAAGATTACAGTAACCTATGTTCTAAAAAACTAAAGCCCCAAAATACAAGAAATCAGTGAAAATAATACAAAAAATGTTGATAGCTTGAAAATGAATCTTTTCCTCTTCATCATCCATCTTCGTAAGTGAAAGGTGAAGTGTGCTTGACTCTGTGTTTGTGGCTTAAGTCACCCTTGATAAAAATATTTGTCCTGTTGGTCTATCCATAGGTTGAGATTACGACTTCATGACAACTTGAACTCATCTTAGCTTGAAGCATCCGTTCACTTCATCTTAGTTTAAAATAAGTGAAACAAAAACAAATTAATAATAAAACTAAAAGATGTGGGGTAAGGGTTTGTTTAGATTATGGTAACGAACCCCATCTAAACGAATTTTCTTTACGATCTGAAAAATGACGTTCGTCGATTGGCTCTGATACCATAACAGAGAAATAAGAATAGATTTCATTTCATTGATAATAATAAAGAATATGAATACAATATTTATACACTAATTGATGATATAGATATATTCAAACATGACTCTATTTGTATCAATTAATCTATCCTAACAACTTTATCATAATTCAAATTCAAACAACATTATCTAAAGAAAACTATTGACTCAATTTGTTTCATTATCTCTAATATAATTACCTAAGAAATATTGAAACTCCAATAATTCCTTATTGCTTAGCTAGCTAGCCTATATGTTTTAAAATAACTCAAAGGAAAGTGACATCAAATTAAATAAACCCATGTCGACGGAGCTGTGTAATGGGCTGTGGGTGGCTAAGCCCACCCAGCCCACTCTCCTTTTATTTATATAGGGTCATGTTAATTTTTTATAGGTTCTATTGACACGGTAAAATTGCTAATTATGCCACTCATGACTACTAAATTTTGTGTAATCGTAGTGTTCGATGCCAATAACACACACATATAATGGTTTATCCAGTCTATCCCACCATTATATTTTACTCGGCACAACTTAATTTTATTAAAACAACTCATTATATTTTACTCAGCACAACTTAATTTTATTAAAGCATTCATCTGAATACTCATATTAAGTATCAAATGAATTTTTGTTGTTATTTTATAAACTTTAAGAAAAAAATTACATTGTAAATAATTTTATCCCACTCAAGTAGAAATATTAATATTCAGTGACTTTTATTGTTAAATTTAAACCGTCTAAGAAAAACTCTTAATTAAACAACACTATAAATAAATTCAGCCCACCCGAATACAAAATTCTGGCTCCGTCCATGGGATGATCATTACAAAAGAGATTAAAAAGAATAAAAAGTGATATGAACGTGGTAAAATTAAGGTTTACTGTAAATTAAAGACCAAGTACCATGAATCTGTAACATCCTAGCTTGCCTAACGTAGAAAATAACCAGCTAGTTGATATAACTTTTGCTAATAGACTTTGCTGAATTGTGTGATTAATTAACCTGTCAATTTTGTTTTTTAATTTTTTTTTTGGAAGGTTGTGTTTTTTAATTAGAAGTTGTCTTCTTGTGACTGCGGGTGCATGTTTTCTCTTGATTATGTCACTAAGAAGATCCAGAAGCTTTATTCAACTAACCATGTTATGATCATATACTCAAAAGAACCACCACAATACACCTATTCAATTAGAATTGAGAAAATTATGTCCGTATTGTTACAAGCATACGTATGATTCATGGAATTTTAATTGGGCATCCGCAATTGTGGGGGAGAAAAGCTACGGTATATTGATTATTTGTGAATTATATCAAATTGAAGGATGATGTATATATATTTAAATAATCTATACACATCCCTACGATGTGAGAGTGAACAAATATACATCTCACCCCTCATATGGTATAATGCAGTAACTATTCTTGAAGAAACGTGCATATGCAACTCAAAGCATATTTGCATAAATTCATAGTGGAAATGTTATTTTAACAGTAATATAATCACAACAAGTAACAAAACACATATTTACATAATTCATTAAAGAAATGCTATTCTCACAATAAATAATAAATAGCACAACATATTTTCAGAACTCATATTAAGTTTAGAACTCTTAGGCCCAATAATGCTATTTGAATCAGAATAAATTCATTAATTAATAAAATCCAACGCCCACGACCGGATAAATGGTTAATCGAAGTTACTCTGTTAGGTTGACATGGTTAACCAAAAGTTATCAAATTTATATATGTCAGGTATTATACCTGTAATACCCTAGGCTTTAATATGACAATCAACAATTGTTATGTTCCTTTAAAGAAAAAGAAAAAAAAAACAATGGTTTTGTTCCTTTGAACCACGTGTGGTTTTATGACTTTTCTTTTTCTTTAGTGCTTCATTCGCAAAAAATTAAACAAATTATCATAAAGCAAATCCATCCTCCTTGGAACAAAATTTCTATATATATAATCCATTATATTTCTCCAAATATGTCTCAATCCAAGCTTTATCCTCAATTATTTTATTGCAAAATCTAAGCCTCTCCCCTTGGTATATATTAACCAGGTCTTGCATTCGAAAATATTCAACATAAATTTGACCACAACAATAAAATCTTGAAAGTCTTTGTTACTATACAATATTCAAATTCTAAATGGATTCCTATGTTATCTCCTCTGTATCATTTGAATCTGTTTATTCTTTATGGGAAAATAGCCAAGATAATACTTGTCATGATTGGCTTCCGTTTGATGAAAATGACTCACAAGAGATGCTTCTTTGTGGTATGCTTGCTGCTCAAGAAACATCTGATCAATCCAATTTCTTGGGTCAAATCAAGGAAGATGAAGTGATTAACCCGAAAAAAGAAGAAAAACCTGCGGTTAAAAAGGCGTATAGAGGCGTAAGAAGCCGGCCATGGGGGAAATTTGCAGCAGAAATAAGGGATTCAACAAGGAATGGGATAAGGGTTTGGTTAGGCACATTTGATAGTGCAGAAGAAGCTGCATTAGCTTATGATCAAGCTGCTTTTGCTATGAGAGGTTCATCAGCTACTCTTAATTTTCCGGTGGAAAAAGTCCGTAAATCGCTCTTCGAATTGAGGGTTGAGGTTTTGGTTGAAGTTGGATGCTCACCTTTGATTGCATTGAAGAGAAAACACTCCATGAGAAGGAGAAATTTGAGTAGGAGAGTGCGTAGAGCAAAGGATAAAAAAGTAGAAGACTTGGTGGTGTTTGAGGATTTAGGAAATGAGTACTAAGAAGAGCTTTTGAGCACTTGTTAATTAGAAAGGAAAAAAAAAAAAAAAAAGCAATGATACTGTCACTGTCAGCAAAGTGACTTAAACTCTACATCTCGTAGAACTAATCTGATAGTCAGCTGAGTGATGGTCAGCCGAGAAGTGTATCCAAGTCTGTGAAAGTCAGCTGGAAATTAAAGTCTGCTGAGGTTCTTCTGGTGTCAGCAACCTGCTGAGGGTCTGCTGAGGTTTTGGATGCAGCCGAGTTCTACTTATGTACAATGATCAGCTGAGGGGTCAGCAGAGGGACCCGACATATGGGGCATTTAAGGCAATCCGACAAAGATCCTTTGGCGGTTAGGGTAGGGATTTGTGTCTATAAATACCAACTGTATTGATTATTGTAAAGTGTGTGTAATCCGTCTGAAATTCAGTGCATAATAAAATATCTCTTTTCTGTCCGTGGAGTAGTCGGCAAACGCCGGAAACCACATTAAATCTTGTGTTCTTCTTGTTTATGTTATATTTGTTGATTATTATCGTTAGATTGCATCTGTTACTTGTCTATCTTGCATCTGGATTCTCTATCGTGTTATAACAGTCACAGCCATTATGATACGACACGTCAGTAGAATATCTCATGATGTGGCAAAGACACTCGTCTCTAAATAGATTTTACATCATCAGAGTTCCCACTATCACCTTAGGTTGTGACATTCAATTCGTTTGGTTAGATTGGTTGCGATTGTAGCATTAGACAAATAATGTTAATTCGTGGTCACAATAAATGACATAATGCACTTTTATATCCGTTATTATTGTAAACGACATATTGATTGATATAACCGACTTTCCGTCCGTAGGTGGTATTGTGAAAAAATCGGTTTTCTTTTAATGCTTGGGCTGAGTTTTAAAAAGGTTGATTCTGTGTGATAGGTGTGATGCATCAATATACGCAGTGTGATGCGAATAAAAGATTCCTTTTAATGCTTGAGCTGAGTTTTCAAAAGGTTGATTATCACTTGTGTCGTATTTGTAAAAAAGATACAATACCTTGTGTTTATTTGAAGAAAAAAAAAGAAGCAGAAATCATATACATGGATTTCGAGCAGAGCTATATAAACAGAGCAAAGCTATAGTATCTATATAAACACACAAATTGCACTTCAGAGCAGCATTTGGAAACATGGGTTGCGTCTGGGAGAAGAACTCAGGTAAATCTGCTCGTGGTGAAATTGTGAAAATCCCAAGAAATCCTCCAAAAGCTTGAGCCGGATATATTTTAGCATTTGAAACAGGAAGGAAGAACAATGTCAAAGATAAATTCTTTGTACATTCAATGCCCTTTGCTGATGAGGAAATTTTTAGCCATGCATAGTAACGATATTCAGAGGTTGAAAGGGATAGTTGCAACCTAGTGCTTGAAAAGACAACTTTATTTCTTTATATCTAAGAGTGTACAGAATCTTCCCAATTGGCAATCTCAAGTGGGTAATCTAAAACCAACACTGCAATAATTTTATATTTTTATATTTTTTAAAATAATGTTCCAAACCCCCCTCAAGTGGGTAATCTAGCCAACACTTGCACAATTTTTATATTTTTATATTTTTTAAAATAATGTTCCAATATTGATCCCGTGACTTCCAAGATTGATCTGTATTAATATCAATGACTCGTCAGTTATCTTAAGCCGATTGATGTTAATAAATGTCTTCTTTATTTCCTTATCATTTAAAGTGTGGGCAATTTGTCCCAACACTTGGGGACAAATCGCTTCACACTCTTAAATGATAAGGAAATAAATTAGCACATTTATTAACACCAATTGTTTTATCAACGGCAATCGATTGATCTTAACATGAAGGATTGATTTTTAATATACTTCAAATGCAATAAACATTGACAACATAAAAGCAATAATGTTTGACGTTCATTTCAATTCAAAGTGAGAAAGAATGAATCCAAATGATAATCAATATTTTGAAAAGATTACGTAAGAACAAACGGAAAATGCAGTGCAATTATTTTTTATGCAAAGGGATGCTACACTTGGAGGTAGGAAGTTGTTTCCTAGTCTTTTATGTATACTCCCTCTTGGACAGCAAAGTCCTTCCTCTGAACTCTGTGATCATCACTCTTCAATTCTTCAATAAAGGCCGTTTTCAAATAAAGTGTCTAAGAAAAAAACATTGAAATGGCTGAATGACTTGCTCTGCAAATAAATAAATAAAAATCGCATTCATCTGTCAGATAACGGAAAACAAAAATTCACAAAATGAATAAGAAATTAAAGCGATCCCGGAATTTCAGTTGACTGAACTATTGCTGATCGGTTCAACTAACAATCCCGATATTCCGGCTGGAGAGGGAGAGTTTGTGGTAAATTGATTGAAAAACAATCTCGATATGTGTTTGGGAAATTAAAATTTTAAGGTTGAAACAAATGTACCCACGCGCACGTAATCTCAACTTGATGATATCCACCAGGGCCGGCCCTATAGTGAAGCCGGAGAGACCGCGGTCTTAAGCACAACGGTACATGTTTCGTTAAAAGAAAAAATAAATTCCGTATTGGTTTAGGTTTCGGGGGCGTTGCCCCCGAAACCCCACGAGTTGGCGCTGCTCCCTCGACCTCGTTTCGTTGTGTTAACATTATTTCATTCGGCAACTCGAATGCAAGAGATTACAAAAATATTTATGAACAAAATATCTAACAAAGTGTCTCAATAAAAAAATTTATTTGGCTCAAAAGACTACTTTGTAGGTATGTTTTGAGACTATCAATAAATTGAATTTTGATTTACGGATGTTAAAAACACGATAAATATGTTTTTTAAAAAAAAACAACAACTTCAACTAAAAGACCCAATTCGAGGATTTGGCATTAACCTCAATATATGCCAAGGCCGGCCCTGATAACAACAAGGCAGTGTATAAAGATGTTTTGACTAAAACTGAAAAATGCAGCAAATGTATGGCTGGTAATTTAACAACTACGAATGAATTCTTTGATATATAGTCTTGTAAATTGTTGATCACCATGTATCAAAATCTAAGCTAATTTTTCCTACATTTGATAGTTCTTTTGAAGGGTTACATTGGATAGTTTGACCAGGGATTTAAGTCTGTTACAGTGAACATTGCTTCTAAAATCAGTTGTTTTTGCTAGCGGGAGGTTCAATCACAACTAATGACCCATGAAAGGTTGTTGGCTATTCAACAGAAAACCATCATCTTTTGTAAACTGTTGCCATCATATTCCCTTTATGTTTGATTATTGATGGCGTATTTCAGATAGCTTCGATAGCCGTCATTCTAGGCTGAAAATCCAACATATCTGGACCTCAAAATTCGTCATCTCAGAATTCTTTGTCTCGCGAAGTCTATGTTATAAAATTGGATGAGCATTAGGGTTTCTGTTAAAGTGTCCACAATTGGGTACTTTGTTTCACCCACCATACTAATAGTTGGACTTCCCACATTTCATAACCTAGGTTTTGGAATGATGTCCATCGGGTTTAGACCTAGATTTTCTACAATATCAGATTAGAACTGAACGTAATGAGGTTGAAGGGAATGATGTGGGAACGTGGAGTCCAAGACATTTTATTTTTTTTTAACTAACTTGAGTTCTCCATTAATTTAGCAAGATGATGAAAAAAAGTAACCTTTTGTCGAAGTTGTTGGCAGGAGTAGACCTGGCCAAAACAAACCGTGACCGCCGGTTGGGGCGGGCCGTGGTTTAATGAGCCGGCGGTTTAATAACCGCCGGCCATGAATGGCCGGTTGGGGATTTTTGGAACCGAAACCGAACCGTAACCGCCGGTTGGAACCGGACCGGCCGGAACCGGAACCGGCCCAACGGCTATAATTTGCAACGGCTATTTTTTTTTATTTGTTTTTTTATTTTTCTCCCAAACACCTCAAAAAAATTCCTATAAATACTACCCATTCCATTTCAAAAATCCTACACCAATCTTCTCTCAATTCTTACATATTCTACTAATTTCTTTGATTATCAAGTTTGTTTAGTTGTTAAAAACAACAATCAAATTTACATTACGATACCGATTTTTGAAGTTGTTCTGATTTAATCGTTACTTCAATACGGTTTTAGTTATAAGTAAATTTGGTTTTGTATTTTATTCAACTAATTTTTTTGCACGTATAAAAAAAATTCAATTTTATAATCAAATTTACATTACTAGACCGAAATTTGAACTTGTTCTGATTTAATCGTTACTTCAATTCGGTTTTAGTTATAAGTAAAATTGGTTAGTTAATTTAATTTTTTTTATAACCGTTATATTTAATTTAGATTTTGTACAATGTCAAGAAGAGGTGCATCAACATAAGGCAATCAAAATGTTACTTTCCGTGATGACACGGTTGTGCCGGAATCGGATGATCTTGCTGGTGGCTATAGACCCCAATATTATACAGACCCGGTCACCGGTAATCAAATTTCGATTCCTCAGTTCGACACACCTTACAATCAAGATGATTTTGATAGTCATTACGACGATATAATGTCTCAACCTGGAAATTTTAACATCAACCTTAACGAATGTAAAGATTGTTAGGTGTAGTGCCTGAAAGACAATTATCTAATTATTTTAAGACATATTTAATAATTCATCTTATTATATGCAAATATGCTTATATTAAGACACTACTGAAAACCCTAAGTATATTGATTATGTAATCACATAACTCAGTGTATGGGCTATACACACGAGGATTGAGTTTGTGAGATATACTTAAAATTAACTTAGTCCGTAGCGTTTTTAATCAAGAGTACGGGTCTCATGATTAATTTGCTAATAATGCGTCCAGAACACTTTAGGTGTGTGATCTTATCCGATTTATCGGTAATAGAAGTACTAGTGGGGCATTTATATATGGTGATAATCATATAGGGCTGGAACGATTTGATTTGAGTTCTCGATATAATTCCGTAAACGAGAAGTCTTATCGAATTACAATCATATATGGATTAATCTCAATCCTGAGTGATCACAGTCTGCTGCTTAGTCCAAAGTAGGGTTTGATGTGTTAGTTAAGGATCACTTCGAAATATGTGGTCTAACACTTCTCGTTGGCTCTATTCTGGAATGAGTGAGTGGTCTGTGACTTCACAGATATGGAATCCATTCCTTCCTGCGGGAAATAGACAGACAGTTCCCTTATTTGTTAATCCTAGAAACTGATCGATCCACGGAGTTCATATTATATTAGTTATGAACTAATTGATCACTAGGGGTTAATGGTAAATAAGGATAAGAGGTTTCGAGAAGGGTTTACGGAGATATCCCGAATCGAAACGAACAGTCTATGGAGGATTTATATTATTATATTAGTGGACGCTTATCGACTCAAAGTTGAGTGTAAGTTTATATCTATATTCAGCAGAGTTCAGTTTCGGGTTTATGGTGGTGTAATCCCGGAATTAATAGATTGAATATTATTGTTCGGTCTGACGAATAATTTTATTTAATTTATTGTAGCTACTGAATATGAATCCATGGTCCCCGACGTGGCTCATAATTTAGCATATATGTTTTCTCGTCGTTTCACCTCAATTAATATTAAATGGTTGGATTGGACTATTTAATAGATATGTGGATTAATTGTTTAGTTGGACTAAATAATTAAATACACGGAAAACACTTTTTTTTGTGGACTCGGCCCAATGTGATGAATTGCGTGTACCCTTAGGGTTTAGGGAGTAAGGGGCGCATTTTGTTTTTATTATTTGTTGGGAAATCTGTTTTCTTGATAAATAATAAGACATGTGATTAAATTATTTATTTGTTAAATAATTTAAGGAAAAGAAAATCTTTATATATCCTAATTAATTTAGGAATATTCTAGATTTATCTTTTTAAGGAAAATGATTATTTTGATTGATTTTGTATTAATTAAATAATGCCTTGGAGACTAGGATTTTCTCTCCTATATAAAGAGAGTTCTCCGAAGCCTAAGATCACATGATAATTTCGAAAATTATAAGGAGTATTTGGCTTTGATATTTCGGCCTAAATACTAGGGTTTCGAGTTGGGATAATCCTCTGGATTATTCCGGTAGTATATCAATGAGGTCCGGCGGCTTGAAACACCATCCACCTGGTGGTGCTTGGAGACACACGTTGGAAGACTTTGGCTTCTCAACTAAGCTCTCAACTAGCTCGGATTGGATTACCCTTTTGTTCTTGGAGTTTATTCACCATAAACTGGTAAGCAATCTAACCCCCTCGTAGGTTATATCTATTATTTTATGTATTTTGGTTGTTAGATCTAGATCAGATATTTATTCCGCTGCGTAATCGGGTCAATCTATGATTGATCCGGCGATATTACATCCTACAAAGATAATGATGAAGTCGACGTTGATGATGATCATGATGTATTTCCGAATGCTTCCCGTCCTAGACAAGGACGTGGTGGGAGTCGGCGTGGTGCTAGTGCTGATCCTGCTCCTACTCCCGAGTCAGTCGATTTAGATGGTGGTGAAAGTACCCGATCCAAAGCACAAGAAAAAATGTTAACATCGAGAATTTTTACGTAATTTTTCACAAAGGTTCCTCGGACTGATGAAATAGCATTAGCTAACCCCGGAAAGTATTTCTTCGGGGTGTGCAATTTCTGTGGCCAAAAATACCAATTTAAACATGCCGGTGGTCATGAAACGATGCAGGGTCACATTTTAAATAAACACCCGGAAAAATTGGAATATGGCGCTTCTCAAACCCAGCTAAACATGCCGAGCTCCAACGGAGGTAACACTAATCCACTCTTTATTTACACTCATGATAACTGTAGAGATCTAACCACGGATCTTATTGCGGTGATGGGTCTTCCTTTTAGCTTTCCTGAGAATCTTATTTTCGAATCTTACGTACAAGGGGCTTTGCAGCCGGCTTTTACTCGTATCCCTCGTGCAACGGTTACTAGGGATTTCAGAAATAAATTTATTAAACGACAAAATATTATTATAGAAAGTTTGAAGAAAAATAAATTCCGAATATGTGTATGTGCCGATATTTGGGAGGATAGGAGGACCAATAATTTTTATTTGGGCGTGACGGGTCACTGGATTGACAACACTTGGATTGTCCAAAAAAGGTTGCTTGTTTTTCGTTTATTTAACGAGACTCATAATGCTTCTAACATTGCATCTTTATTAGTTGATATTTTTGAGGAATACGATTTAAAAGGTAAAGTTTTTTCTATTGCGTTTGACAATGCTTCAAGCAACACTGCTTCTATTCCCGACTTATCCCGATATTGTGAACCTCTTTGTAACGGTCAATTTTTTCATGTTAGATGTTTATGCCATATTTTTTTATTTATGTGTAAAGGATGGTCTAAAAGTTTTTTACCATAATATTAATGCGATAAAAACTGTGATTTCACATATTTTAGGTAGAATTATTCTTGTTAATAAATGGTATAAATTTTTAAAGAGAAAGGTCATCGCCAAGTCAAACTGCCGCAAGATGTACCGCATAGGTGGAACACGACTTATGATCTTTGGAAAAAAAACAAAATTAAAAATTCCTTTTGTGAATTTTTAAACACAACATTTGAAGGCTGTGAAACCTTCTGGATAAAATGAATTCGAAACGACAGAAGGGAGCAACATCGTCATCCGATCAACGTACAGAGATATCCAAATATTTAAACACAACAATTGAAGGCTGTGAAACCGATTCCTATGATTTCGACTTCGACTTATTGAAGCGGTGGAAGAGACATGCTAAAGAATTTCCAGTGCTAGCAATGATGGCGGTCGAGTTTTTAAGTTGTCCTGTTTCAACCGTCACTGTTGAACGAACTTTCAGCATGACAGGATATGTGCATACCAATAAAAGATGTTCGCTTCATCCCACCACTTTAGAGAAGCAAATGTGTTGTCAAGATTGGGTACGAGCCGAGAAGAGGGTGCAAGACATTGAATCAGAAGATGAGGAGTCACAGTTCGAAGGCGGTGACACTGAAACTTCAGGAGGAACAAGAGCTCGAAATATCGACATCGATTAAAGGTACGCAATTTATATCTTACTTATATATTTGTTACAATTCATAGAACAACTATAAAAGATTAAAAAAAAACTATAACAAACTATTAAAAACTATATATAAAAAACCCGATAAAAGACCAAAGACTACAAAAAAAACCATAAAAAAACACCCGATAGAAACTATAAAAACCTATTAAAAATAACTATAAAAACCTACTACTAAAAACTAAAAAAAAGCTATAGAAAACAATTAAATAACCATATACAAACATAAAAAATTATATGAAACTATAAAATACAAACACATAAGAATACTATAAAAAAACTACAATAAAAAAAACATTTAAAAAAAACTATAAAGAATACAAAAAACAATAAAAACCTATAAAAAAAACCATAACAACAGTTCACAAAACTTATAAAAAAAAGGGGGAAGGGGCCACAAGGACAAAAAAAAATTAATAAATTGGTCTGGAAGGACAAAAGTAACATTTTCATGATTATAAATGACAAAAATCACAATTATTACTTTAAAATTGTTCTTACGTGTGTTAATGTTCTTTGTGTTTTACAATCATTCTTCATATTTATTCTATTCCACATTTGTTACTTCATATTTATTATTTCATAAATGTTACTTTTATTCTTATTAAATTACGATTCTTCTATCCGATTTTTGATAATTTTGTCCTTCTGGACAAAAATCTATAAAAAAAACTATAAAAGACTTTAATAAAAACAATAATAAAAATAACTATAAAAACCTTTACAACAAACTATAAAAGACTAAAAAATAAACAATAAAACTACGTTCGCTTTTGATTTTATATGTGTTGTCTCGACACGATTACATATAAAAGATACGTAAGCAATTGAATTACGTCTGCAAGCGTTGAAAAAATAACACAATTTACATATAAGAAAACAACACAATATATCTCACATAATATTTAATAAAACAACATTTATAATCAACGTTATACTTAAAACCGATTAAAAAAACTTATAAAAAACATATAAAAGACTTTAAAAAAACAATAATAAAAATAACTATAAAAACCTTTACAACAAACTATAAAAGACTAAAAATAAACAATAAAAGAACTACGTTCGCTTTGATTTTTACGTGTGTTGTCATCCGACACGATTACATATAAAAGATACGAGATCCGAATTACAAGATCAAGCGTTGAAAAAATAACATAATTCAAAATAACATTATTTACATATAAATAAAATAACACAATATTAATATTATATTTAAAACCGAATAGAAAACTATTTATAAATAAATATATATTACATTCGTTTTAGTAATTATAGTGAAAATAATAATAATTTGTTATTGTAGTGAAAATAATAAATATTATATTTATGAAATTTTAAAACCGTGATCTGAACCGGGAGCAAACCAGGTGAACCGTGAACCGGCACAAACCGGCAACCGACAGTTTTGAACCTCCAACCACCGGTTTTTCAAACCGCCGGTTCATTAAACCAGCCCAAACCGGCACTGTTCAAAACCGCCGGTTCCGATTCCGGTCCGGTCCGATTGCTCCATTTGGCCAGGTCTAGGCAGGAGTGGTAGAGGGGAAAGGGTTGAGACATTTGAATCCCCGCTTGAGAAGTCGTGTCTAATTTTCCGGATCTCCCCCCGGTTGATCCGCACTTAAGTTCTGCATCTTCCCTCCTCCACATCCACCACCACATTTGTAGATGAGCAGACTTTGAAATCATTCTCATGTCCAACACATAATCTCTATAAACAGCATACTGAATTTTATGCAACGTAAGGCCATTACCCACAGAAAATCTCAATTATATCACATCATGTATGGATTATATGACACACATAATGACATAAAGATAAAGGCTTAACACAAATCAACATTTTTTTCCTCCCCTGCAATACTTAAAAATGAATCAACCAACATAATGTAGCAAACTATATATAATTAATTTGACAAAATGAAACGAAGCAAATCAATATAACATAGTAATCCATTTTGAGGATGCACATGACTTTTGAATTATAGACTAATTCGAAGCAAAATGTACCTTCTCATCTTCTTCCGCGCCATATATAATGCATCCCCTTCCATCCAAAGCAGAATCTTTACTCAAACAAAAAAAAAAAAAAAAAAATAGAAATCAACTTTAAATTTGACCTAAAACAAATACCAGAATATGACAAAAAATAAATAAACAAAATACTATATACTCAAAAATATGTTTTTTTTTTTTTTTTTTTTTTTTTTTTCAATACGGAACCTGATTTCATGGAGGGTGAGACTTGAGAGATCTGCACATCTAAGATTCAAGTGATATTGACACCAAAGATCGAATACTTGAGAATCCGTAAGCAATTGATTGAAGAGATACCAAGTGGAGAATGAGGCAGAATCTGCGTTCTGCAACATAGTGAAATTACGGATGGGGGCCGGCCCAAAAAGAAGCGGAGGAAGCATTGGCTTAAGTGCCACTAACGTTCCTTTTCGATAATATCGTTAGTCGATTGACATTTTTTACCTATGATACATTTATTTATTTTTTTGACTGGAAAAAGACACGGAAGAAAAAAAAAATAATATATATATATATATATATATTCTACAAAAGAGATGTTTAATTTTACTACGTACTTTGTAGGTATGTTTTGATGCTATCAGTGAATTGAATTTTGTATCTACAGATGTTAAAAGCGCTATATTGAAATAGTATTTTGTAAATATGTTTTTTCAAAAACAAAAAAAAAAAAAACTTAGAACTAAAAGGCCAAATTCAACAACTTCGCCGAAGACCCAAAAAAATTCCAGGACCGGCCCTGGGTGGGGTGTTGTGGGGAGTTTTTGGACATAGATCATGGGAAGTTTACCCGGGAGTTAGTGGGGTGTTTTGCCACAAATTTTAGAATGGTAGTGGTACAAATCCTACTTGGTTCATCATGACTAATGAGATATTTTATGTTTATAATGGACCCCAACATGTAAAAAAAAACACACCAATAATAAATTATGAAATTGATGATTTGATGGTCTTGCACTTGAATCATCATAAAATTAGTGGTGTTTTGCATGTATACACAATTAAAGAGGCGGGGTTAATTTTTTTTAATTTTTTTTGGTGTAAACCGGGTCTTCATTAAAAACTTTGTAAAAAACATATGTACAACGCACGCCACATAGTTCAAACGCTAATTAAACCGTACATAATAAACTGCAACAAATAGAATAACTATCTTCCCCAAGCTATTTTCAACTCCCTGGCCCTGCGAACTGCCTGTGATACAAAAACGTCCACCGGTGGGCGTTGGGCGCCCGTTTGATGCACCTCTTGATTTCACCAATACCAAACTCCCATCATAATCTCACGGAACACGAACCTCCAATGATCAGTATCGTCTTTCCCATGCATATCAAGGCTTAGACAATCATCCATCCACTCCCGACTATCCGCATTTCCAAAGAACCGGCGATGGTGCGCCGGAGCTACCACCTTTTTCCACGCAAAATAGATCCACCCGCAATCACGGAAAGCATGTAGTAAATTTTCTGTATGGCTTTGGCACACCCGAAAAATATCATTATGTAGAATATGTCTGTGTGCAAGTAATTCTGCCGTAGGTAGTGCTTTACGACGAAAGAGCCAAAGAAGCATATTTCCTCGTTGTGGACCCTTAATGGCCCACACCATTTTCAACTTTTTCTCCTCCTCCTTCGAGCTCGTCATATCCAGTTGTGCATTATACGCACTCAAGACGTCAAACTTTTTGGACGGTGTCGCCAACCACTCGACCCGTCCTTTCACAGTGACATTAAAAACATCCTTTAAGCACTCCGCAGCCGCGCATATATTTCTCCAGAGTATGGAACAGTTTGCTTTGGGCTTATCCAATGGGTTACCATATTTGGCTCTTAGCACCCTTACCCAAAGCACGTCTTTACCTACCAGTATTTTCCATGCCGCCTTAGCCAGGAGAGCAGTGTTCATATTGCTTAATCGTCGTAATCCAAGACCCCCCATGGTTTTCGGAAGGCAGACGTCTCTCCAAGCAACGTAATGTAGTCCCGCCTTCTGGTCATCCCCTGCCCAGAGAAATGAATGTGCCACTTTTTCTATCTCCTCAAGAACAGTATTCGGAATGCGTGCCGTTTGCATAAAGTAATACGATATGGTCATTAGGGTTGACTGTATGAGGATATTACGCCCAGCCCGAGATAGCACCTTCGCATTCCACGTCTGAAGCTTCGCACGGACTTTGTCGACAATAAACTCATAATTAGTCTTTGTCCCTTTACTAGTCAACGGTATACCCAAATATTTCCCTAAGTCATAAGTGCGGGCCATCCCTAGTCGTTGGGATATCTAGTCTACTACGGAGTTTCCCACATTTGGTGATACATAGAAATTTGATTTACTCACACTAACCTTCTGCCCTGAGAACGCACAAAAAGTTTGCAACACACCTTCCATAACTTCGGCTTGGCGTACCGAGGCTTCTGCGAAAAGCAGTAAGTCATCTGCAAAGAATAAATGGGAAACCTTCGGCCCTCCTCTTGAAATGCAGAAGGGCTTCCACGCCCCTTCCCTTACCGATTCATCAATCAGCGTGCTCAGTACCTGCATCACCAAAACAAACAGATATGGTGCCACCGGATCTCCCGGTCTAAGACCACGTTGTGGCTGAAACTCATCCAGTGTCACTCCGTTCCATAAAACTGATAAAGAAACTGAGGATATGCAGAACATAATCAACTCTGTTATCTGTTCCGAGAATCCCATCATACCCATCAGCCGGCGGAGGAAATCCTAGTTCACCCTGTCATAGGCCTTTTCAAGATCAATTTGAACCACCATATACCCATTCTTGCCCTTTTTTCTTATTCATCGAATGCAATGCCTCTTGTGCTACAATCACATTATCCGACGTTTGGCGCCCTGGGATAAACGCACTATGGCTACTTGGGATAATATTTCCAATAAGAATTTTCAAGCGGTCAGTGATAACTTTGGTAATGATTTTAATAAGCACATTCGCCAGCGCAATTGGCCTCAGTTGATTTATGGATTCCGGCGGTGATACTTTGGGGATCAGCACCACAAGAACCCGATTCAGGATAGCCGGGAACCTCCGTTCATGAAAGGCTCGTAAGATGAAAGTCACCACAGATTCCCCCACAATTTCCCAATTCCTTTGGAAAAAAATCGGTGGTAACCCATCTAGGCCCGGTGCCTTGTATGCTCCCATATGGAAAATTGCCTCTTTTATTTCCATCTTAGTGACTGGTCGGTTCAGAGGTCTACGATCTTCTGGAGAAAAACTAGGGAGCTGTATGTGCGCAGGGAGGGGGGCAGCTGGGTCTGCCACATAAAGGTCTACATAAAACTGACGCACTAACCTGCAGAGATTAGCCTGATCCGCTATCCACAATCCATTTGTATCCTGAAGATACTTAATTTTATTCCGTTGGCGCTTCCTAACTGTAGACATGTGGAAATAGTGAGTGTTTCGCTCACCGTCCGCAATCCAATTAAGCCTAGCTTTCTGAAATAAGTAGATCTCCTCCTGCTTAAGTATTTCATCATATTCTTTAAGCAGTTTTATTTCCAGCTCTGCTAGGAAGGTGGAACTGTGGAAGGCGCAAATGATAGTGATTGTTGAATACCCGTCAGTCTGGCTTTACACTTTTTCTTCCGATAAAAGATATTCCCAAATACTTGCTTGTTCCAGATACTTGCTTTCTCTTGAAATTGTTTAATTCCCCGGACCATATCATTATCATTGACCTCCCAACTTTGTCGCATAAATTCCTGATACGCCTCATGTTCCATCCAGCACGCATGGAACCGGAAAATTTTGTCCATGTGAGTATGCTGTCCAACCCCCTCACTATTTACCATAATAGGGTGATGGTCGAAGTGCACCCGAGGTAGGTGTTAAGGGTGATTTTGTACGGTTTTTAACATTATATTTGATAATGATTTCCTCCGTATTTGTATAATTTGCATAGGAAATGTGGTTTTAAATGATTTATTAAGCAAGTGAGTTTTTAATTAGTTTATTCGCAAAATGAGGTTGTGTCACGTGTTTTGATTATGGTTTTATGAGTATTTGGATTGTGTTACGTTTTGCGATGTCTTAATGTGATGTAGATACATGTTGGAGGCTAAATTGATGATCAAATGTTGATATAATTCGAGCTAAATCAAGATAAAGATTGAAGAAGGAAGAGATAATGATCAAGAAACCGGAACCAGGCACTTCATGGGGATTTTGTCCACACTTGTAGGCACTTTCAGGAAAGTTGTCTTGATGAAAGTTGTAGAGGATTGAAATAGCTTTCCAACGCATGTTGAATCACCTCATTCGGAGCCCTAGAAGTGAAGTTATGAGCAAAATACTGGAGCTGAGTAGTGGGACGGGCGTCCATAAAAGTGAATCGGCGTCCGAATCGTAATTTACATTCGAGAGAGTTCAGACGCTGCATCGAACGAGCGTTCATTCTCCGTTCATAGAGGCTGGACGGCGTCCAAGATAGTGGACGGGCGTCCACGGCACCGACTCAGCCGGAACCGACCTAAAAATCTATAAATAGGCGCGATTTCACAAAACCCTAATCATACAATTCGATCCCTAAACCCTAGGGAGCGGCTTGGCTGCGTTTTACTCCTTTATTTTCCGTTTTTATGCAATAAAACATCTAGATTAGATAGTTAGATTTATGTTCTTTATTTCATCAATTTCAAGCTTTCAAAGGATGCTAAGAGGCTAATCCTCCTTGAGCAGCGTTGTGAAGCCGTCCGTTTCAACAGTTTGATCTCGAGTTCGTGATTATTTTGTGAGTGTCTATTAAAGTTGTTACCTTTATCATGTTTTTTATATGTTGATTGCATGCTATATCGAAAGATCCGTGCCTTTGTTTATTGTTTGCTTGATGAAAGTCATGTTAACCTTAGAACACCATGATAAAAGTTTAGACCTTTAATCTAATCACAACGAAAGTTATTAGATTGAATCTACAGATTAGAAATTGAAAGATTTCACGCCTAGGTTAGAAAGACTTAATCTTTAATCGGAAGATCGAAGATTAGAAAACGAACTTGTCTACGAAAGTAGGTGTTCATGCCTTAGATAGGTGAATCACAACTTGAGTAGAGATCACTAAATAATCGAATTAGTATCAAGCGTTGATAGGATAGGTGGAACAATTGCTCGTTCGTTCGTTAAAATTTGATTTAAATCACTTGACTCGAATTGCTTAGCTTAGCTTAGTTTATTTTATTTTTCTGCGACTTAGTTAGTTTTTATTGCTTCCAATCTTCCCTAGCATTGGATTAATCTCTCTGTCTAGTTACTTTTTTCGCATATTTGCTTAGGTTAGTTATTCGTTTAGGTTAGGCTCGTGACATAGTTAGTTTAAAACAAAAGCTAGGATTCACATTCGTCTAGTTCCCCGTAAGATCGACCCGGCATTAGCCTCCATACTACGATCCTTGCACTTGAGGTTAACCGGTTTATTACTTGTTGTTTTGTATAGATAAAATCCGGGACAAGTTTTTGGCGCCGTTGCCGGGGAACCGGACGGTTGCCTAGTTTTTGTTTTTGTTTTTTTTTTAGTTTAGTTTGTTTTAAATTCTTGTTTTTAGGTTAGATCTTTTCAGTCTCTGTTTGTTGTTAGTAGTTTAGTTATTTTTGTTCGTTTATCTGTCGTTTTATTTGTATTTCTGTGAGTAGTTAATATAAAATTTTTTGCTTCTAGTCTAGACTCTGTTTTTACGTGTTTGTACTGCATTTTCTAATCGTTTACGCTTGATTGGACGCGGCGTCCGTTGTACTAGACGCCCGTCAGTTCTTGCTCTAGTCGGACGGCGTTCATACCTCTGGGCGCCCGCCCGTCTGAAAAAAAAAAAAAAAAAAAAAAAAAAAAAAAACGGACGAGCGTTCATATTTTGAACGCCCGTCCATTCTGAAAACTAGTCAGACGAACGTCCAGTTAATTGGACGCCCGTCTGTCCCGTCTCGCCATCGATTTTATCTTTATTTCAATTAGGTTTTCATTTTTCGTAGGTAAGTGTCGTAGGTAGGTTTCTTAGGTTGAATCATCGACTCACACCTTTCACGATCAAATTTTAGGATAAAAGGGTCCCGTTTAGCACTTGATAGTATTTTGGCCATAACTTTCGGCTCGAGTGTCGGATTGGCGCGCAGACCCCAATTCGGAAAGCTCGTTCCGGCGCCGACGACGTGGGCAGACGGCCGGAGGCCGTCCGACACCGTTTTCGAGGTCAAAATCCACTGTTTTCCCTTCCATTTTGGGCTCGTAAGATTTCAACACGCGTTTTGGTGTTTCTGTTTTCTGTTTTTAAATGTTTAGTAGTTAAGTTTCGTAGTTTTGATTCCTCTAGGTTTAGTTATCCTTTCCTCTATCGATCATCCTTTCGTCACTTTCTATCCTTTCTTGCTCAACACCTTGAGTTGGTGTTCGGTTTATGCAAACTCGTAGTCATAAGGGACCACTAATCTATTCCACGACCCGAAGCGGACCATAGTCCGACCCAATAAGCGGAGACTTCGTTTGACGAAGGAAGCGCTCTAGATCAAAGATTTGAGCAATATCTTTCGGGAGAAGTCGAAAGAATAGTAATAATGGCGGCGGAAGATAGACGGACGTTGGCCGACTATGCCATGCCCGGCACAGATCACCATCAACCCGGCTATCGTCATGCCTACCATTCTCGCTCCAAACCGAGCTTAAACCCGGACTTATCTGAGATGATGCAAGATGCATCAATTTTCCATGGTTTTCAATCGAAAACCCCACACTCACTTACACACATTCTTGCAAATATGCGGTACTACCCGTATCCAAGGTGTAAGTGATGATGCCATCAAGCTTAAACTATTTCCATTTTCCTTACGGGAGGCACTCGAGTGGTATCACTCCCTCCCCTCGAATCCATCACCACGTGAAATTTGAGCTCGAGAGGGAATTTCTAAGTCAATACTTTCCTCCTTCAAAAAAGCATTGAGTTGTCTCTGAACGAAATCTTCACATTCCGTCATTTGGAAAATGAGTCATTCTTTGAGGCGTGGAAAAGGTTTAAGTCTCTCTCTGCAAGTGTCCCCATCATGGCTTGCCAAAGCAAAGGCAAGTCCATACTTTCTTGATGGATTGACCGAGCTCACCAAGGGCATGGTCAATAGTTCCTCCAGTGGGGCATTTCTCAAGAAAACACACGATGAGGGTGGCGCTGTTCGAGGACATTGCCAAGTATAATTATGCCCCTCTTATCAAGCCATTCAAGCACCTCCTCCTCCCAAGGTCGAAGAGGTGACTATGCAAAATCTCGTTGCCATGTTGCGAAGCAAATGGCAACCTCTCAAATGACACCAATTGCTCAAAGCTTCTCAAATCCGAGTTCTCGGCTCCTTCACCTTCACGAACTCTCAAGTTTCATCTTGTGAAGCTTCTTTGTCAGGGACCGCCATATGGATCGCCAATGTCAATTTTCTTCCCCTGCCGCCGGCAAGTCAATGTTGTTCATGACTATGGACGGCGATAATCCAATCGCATGCCAAGTATGTGATAGCATGGGGCATCTCGCTCGCTCGTCCCATGATTGGGCGTAATCGCGGAAGTCAATGCTTTCTCGCCGGACAAATCGGAGATTCAATAACCAATTCTCTGGCCGAGCAGTTTCAAAACCAAGGGTTTAATCAATCTTCGGATTTAATCTAATTCGAACTTCAATAGAAACCCTGGTTACAATCAGAACCCAAGCTATAATTTTTCCAATCCACAACAAAGGTTCAATCGAATTGGCCCGCCAATTCTAATTTCGCATTCAAAGTCACCAAGTCGGCCACTCCTCAAAATCATCGAACTCTCAAGGACCCTCCCAATCCAACAATTTGAAACCAAGTTGGAGGAGCAAAGCGAGACAATAAAAGTCTTGAGAGACAAATAGGGCAATTGGTGAGCAATTAGCGTCAAGACCCAGGGCATCCGCCGATTTCTTGAGAAAAACCCAAAAGGCGGTCAAGTCGCTCACGCCGATTTAAGCAACGACCAATGCACCGACCTCGTGCCAATAATGCAATACGGTAAAGAGGAGGCGGCAAGGCGATGAACTTAAGTGGTTCTCAAGTTGGTGGTCCCCACGGCTTCCAGTGGAAACCACCAGCCCCTCCGCTGCCCGATAAGGCGGGAGGGAAATTGAGCACCCATCATCCCTCGCCATTTGCGGAAGGCAAATCGGTGGTGATCCACGATAGAAGAAAGAGTTGAGATTCCTCAAGTGGTGATCCTCGAGGAATAAAGAATCAATTAAGAATCCTCGGTGGTCGATCCACGAGGAGTGATGAATCAAATGATCGTCGGTGGTGATCCACGACTAATAAAAAGAATGATAAGACGGTGAGGTGGAAAGATGTGGAAGACAAAGCGGTTAGTTAGTCCTCGAAGAAAGTATTTTCCGAGGATGATTTGAAAAAGCTTCCATTTCCACCGAGAAAGAGCAACATCCCATTGCATGAAGATAAGAATGCGGAAAGGTGCTTAATCAATGAAAAATACTCAGAGTTAATCTTCCACTCTCGAAGTTTTGGTTGAAATGCCTAAGTATACTAAATTCATCAAGGATGTTGTTTCTTGAAGAAGAAGTTAGCGAGAAATGGATCGAGGCAATTGGTGAGGATTGTTCAATGATCAATTATCCGGACTTACCAATCAAAAAGAGGTGACCCCGGAAAATTCGTGCTCACATTGCGGATGGGAGGCTTAGTCTTTCCAAATTCTTTATGTGACTTGGGTGCATCCATCACCTGATGCCATTGTCGTGTGTGTGAGCATTTGGGTTTACAAAGTCTTCTAGAACCCACTTCCATGAACCTTCGATTCGCCGATAGATCTTCTAAGAAAGCTTGAGGATTACGAAAGACATTTTAGTCCGGATCGATAGATTTACCTTTCATGTTGATTAGTACGTCTTAGATATGGGAAAAGATGAGAAAGTCCCCGATTCTTGGGAGACCTTTCCTATCCACGCCTAGGGCCCTCATCGATTGTGATGGTGGGCATGTCACCATTCGAGTTGGTGACCAGGAGGTGAGCTATAGTGTTTGAAATCTATCAATGTACCTTCCGGATCTCCAACCGGTCGTTCCATTGAGGAGGCGTCGATGACTTCAATGACTTCATGGATAAGCAAGTCTTGGTTTGTAGAAGCGAGAATATGAGCGATTGATTGATAATGAATAATCATGGTATGGTTAATCTAGACAGATTAGCAACTGATTTTGAGGATGAGCTAAGAGAAGAAGCCTTGGCGATGGGACCACTAAGTAAGCTCGGCGATGTTGAGTTGAAGAGTGGCGATCTTAAATCAAGTCAGAGGATCTCCCGTAGATTTGAGTGCATGAAGCCGTTACTCAAACATCTTAAGTATGTGTTTTTAAGAGAAGGTGACAAGCTTCCTTTGATCATCTCTGCCAAGCTATCTCGTATAGAAGAGCTTAAAGCGTTAAACGTCTTGCGCAAAAATGAAAAAGCCTTTGGATGGCGGTGGGAGATATCCGAGGATATCTCCCGACATCTGTATGCACAAGATCAAGGCGAGGAGGGTGCAACACGAGTTAGAAACTGACCTCGAGAAGGCTCAACCCTCACATGCAAGAGGTAGTCAAGAAGGAGATCATTAAACTTCTAGATATGGGTATCATTTACGCCATTCTTTGACGGTGAATGGGTTTCCCGACTCAAGTAGTTCCCAAAAAGGTGGAATTACGATTGAGAAAAATGAGAAGGAGAGGAGATAGCATTGAGGCTCGTTCATGGATACTGTAGTATGTATCGATTATCGAAAGCTCAATGAGGTCACACTGAAAGATCATTTTCCCCTTCCATTCATTGACCAGATGCTTGAGCGTCTGGCGGGGCACGCATTCTACTGCTTCCTGGATGGATATTCAGGATACTTCCAGATACCCATCGATCCTGTTGACCAAGAGAAGACCACTTTCACCGCCTTTATGGTACATTCGCTTCAGCGGATGCCATTTGTCTCTGTAATGCCCCAGCCACCTTTCAAAGGTGTATGATGGCAATCTTTGACGGGCTAGTTGAAAAGTGCATGGAGATTTTATGGATGACTTCTCGGTCTTTGGTCACTCCTTCGATGATTGCCTCGATAATCTTGATCGGGTGTTGTCAAGATGTGTGGAAAAGGACTTAGTGCTTAATTGGGAAAAATGCCATTTCATGGTAGATGAAGGTATAGTCCTTGGCCACAAAGTGTCCGCCAAAGGTATAGAAGTAGATAGGGCCAAGGTAGAAGCTATTGAGAAGATGAGTTATCCTAAGAATGTTCGGGAAGTCCGAGGTTTTCTCGGACATGTCGGCTTCTATAGGAGGTTCATCCAGGACTTTTCAAGGATCGCCAAGCCCCCTGTCTACCTTACTAAAAGAAGACGTTACTTTTGATTTTGATGATAGTTGCAAGCACGCGTTTGAGGAGCTCAAAATCGTCGATCTCTCGCTCCAATCTTATTTCACATTTGGAACTTGCCTTTGAGCTTACGTGCGATGCATCCAACTATCTTTGTTGGTGCGATCTTAGGACAAACGAATCGAAGGAAAGTTCCACTATCTATTACGCCGACCACACGTTGAATCGCCGCCAAGTTAACTATCGACTACGAAAAGGAATTATTGGCCGTAGTGTTTGCTATGGACAAGTTCCGTGAGTTACTTGTTAGGTGCTCAAGTGATCGTGTGGGTGATCACGCCGCTAACTGCGGTCTCGATGACTAAAAAGGATGCTAAACCGCGCTCTCTGCGTTGAATCGACGACCTACAAGAGTTTGACGTTCAAATCAAAGACAAGAAGAGGCGTTGAGAGCGTAGTGGCGGATCATGTTTCTAGGATGTTAAATGAGGAAAAGAATGAACCGGATGATATAGATCTTTACTTTCCTACAGAAAACATCATGTTGATCGATGGCCGTTCTCACGATGTTCCTTGGTACTCCTCCATTGTGAACTACCTTCATGCCAAATACCTTGATCCTGAAATGTCTTATCAAGAGAAGAAGAAGTTCTTCTACGATATGAAATATTTCGTTTGGGATGAACCTTACCTTTTCAAGATCTGCAAAGATGGTTTCTTTGAGGAGGTGTGTTCCCGAATCGAGCAACGCGATATAATCGAAAGCAATGCCATAGTGGACCCACTGGTGGTCACTTTGGTCCTTGGAAAGCGATTTGCGAAGATCTTTCAATCCGGTTTTATTGGCCAACGATCTTTAAAGACACGAAGCTTTACGTAAAGCTTGTGATCGTTGTCAAAGAACCGGAGCTTTGACAAGGCGATTTGACATGCCTTTGAAACCCATCCTTGAATGCGAAGTCTTTGATGTTTGGGGCATCGATTTTATGGGACCATTCCCATCATCTTGTGGCAACAAATACATCTTAGTCTGCGTTGACTATGTTTGAAATGGGTGGAGGCAATAGCCACTCCTCACAATGATCATAAAGCGGTCATGAAATTCCTAAGAAGAATATATTTGTGAGATTTGGATGTCCACGTGCCTTGATAAGTGATGAAGGACACACTTTTGTAACCGACCCTTGGAGAAAGTCTCGAGAAGTATGGTGTTCACCATAAAATCGGCACACCATATCATCCGATGACTAGTGGTCGAGGTTGAGCGAAGCAACGAGTCTTAAGAAAATCCTGGAGAAGACGGTGAATAGTCATAGAAAAATCGGAGTCCGAAGTTGGACGACGTACTTTGGGCATATAGGATCGCCTATAAGACCCACTATGGGTACATCGCCATATCAAATGGTCTACGGAAACCATGTCATCTGCACTGTCGAGCTAGAAACACAGGCGTCTTGGGCTACTGAAATTTCTTAACTTCGATTCCCAATCTGTGGCAAACACCGCTGCGGCTAGATTGCATGATTTGGATGAATTCGGACTCCAAGCTACGTAAAGCGCCAGGATTAGTAAGGAGAAGATGAAACTCCTCCACGATGCCAAGATAAAGAAGAGAGAATTCAAGGTCGGTGAGCAAGTGTTACTCTACAATTCCAGGTTGCATTTGTTTCTGGCAAGTTGAGGACACGTTGGTCCGGTCCTTCGAGATTCTCCAAATCATTCCTGGAGGTGTGCTAGAATTACGAGGTTATGGTGATCAACCGTTCCGAGTTAATGGTCGAGGTGCAAGTACTATATAGGTGAACATAAAGAAAAGCCTTTGATTGTTAAATTCCTCGAAATCCTCGGGTGTGGGACTTCGAAGTCAACCACTTTGACGAGTTTTCACCCGATTTGTTTTACGAGGATGACGGCCGTGTTAAATCTGAAGATGTTCTAGCGGTAGTCTTTGATATGGAAGAGTTTGAAAGGGCGACAACTTAAGCGTCATCGGAGGAACCGAGAAGAAAGAATGCAACCATGGGGAAACTTAAAAGGTATGGAGAGCTTTCAAAGATTTAACCCCGTGTGTTCATTTCTTTGTTCTCGCGCCACACTCTCGATTCGAGCTTACACGAGGTAGTGGTGGCGAGGAAAAGTTAAATGGCTTTGATCCAGTGAGCTTTCATGCGTCGGGCTCTCGACGTTAAACAAAGCGCTTGGTGGGAGGCAACCCACTCTTTTCTTTTGTTTTGTTTATTTATTTCTTAGTTTTTGAGCCATCGTCGGTTTCTCGTAGGCTCGGATTTTCTTTTTCTAGGTTTGGTATTTGAATTTGTTTCTATTTTAATAAAGGGTTGAATTGGTATTATGACTGAAATCTGCTATTTTTATTGAGAGACTGCTGTGGATGTTTTGCAATCTCGAATTCTCTTTATTTATCTCTTCTCCACGATATGATATAATCCCTTGTATCCCCCGAGGTATTTCTTTGTTTTTCATGTGTGTAGGGTATTTGCATTAGCATTAGCAATTGTGCGCTTTTAGATGAAGCCAGTTTTCCGGTGGATGGTCCACAGTCTACTGACTTCTTCGAGCATTTTTGGATCTGGATCTAGACCACTTCCAGAATTGCCGCATTTGACCTGCAATCAGCTAAGTGTTCTTTTTATTTTTAATTCTGCACAACATGAGGACATGTTGTAATTTAAGTGTGGGGGAGGGGAATGGTCGACTATGTATCTACCATTTGCTTAATACATGATATTATTTTCTATGCTAAAATGAGCTAAATTTTCAAAATTTTTTGTTTTGTCTCGAGTGAGCAATGCATGTTTTGGTCGGTTTGTTATATTCATCGATGCTCTATGCCATATGTTTGGTAAGTTAGTTGATTCACCCGAATTATATTTCACAAGCCATAGTGAATGATGAGCTATATTTATAAAGTTATACCCCGTTTTGGATTAGTAGTTTTGATTATCTTATAAGTCATGTACTTAGTGCTACGTATATATCGTGAGACTTATGATAGTTTGTGTTTAGTTCCAAGTACGATGTCTTGTGAATATCTAGAAGTTTGAATGTGATAAGTAATACGTAACTAATGTCATTTGAAAAGTTGAGTTAATAATGAAATCAATAGTGTGTGTCGGAAGTTGGTCGATGATTTGAGTGCGGTAAGGCATTATCTCGAAATGTTTTATTCCACTATGATGACCAAAAGCTCACGATCGATGAAAAAAGTCGCTTTATGATTTGAGTAAGGTAGGGTATACCACGTATGTCCTATTCTGCTATGATGAGCAATAGCTTATTCTGATGTGTGTTTAAATGTGAAATCAATTGAATCTACTTAAGAATTGGTATGAAAAGAATGAAATGAGACTTAGTTATCGTTAATTTTATCCCCAGTATAAACCGATGGATATGCTGTAGGGATTATCCTCTAAGTATGTCGGAAAGGTCTTAAATGTGTTCGATCATTCTTTTCGGGATATGTCACGTTTGTAGGGTGCATCTTATGAGTGTCATTTATTGCTAGTCCACGAGGGGGTATTAGCTAGTTTTACTTTGAGTTCCTCAAGTTTGGATTTAGTGGAAGTTTTCTATGGCTATGCACACACACGGTGGTGAACTTCTAATTTATTGACTATGTGGTATATTTGTTGAAGTGTACATACTCTTTCCGAGCCTTTATCTTGTTTTGTTTTGCTCGGGACGAGCAAAGTTTAAGTGTGGGGGAGTTGTTAAGGGTGATTTTGTACGGTTTTTAACATTATATTTGATAATGATTTCCTCCGTATTTGTATAATTTGCATAGGAAATGTGGTTTTAAATGATTTATTAAGCAAGTGAGTTTTTAATTAGTTTATTCGCAAAATGAGGTTGTGTACGTGTTTTGATTATGGTTTTATGAGTATTTGGATTGTGTTACGTTTTGCGATGTCTTAATGTGATGTAGATACATGTTGGAGGCTAAATTGATGATCAAATGTTGATATAATTCGAGCTAAATCAAGATAAAGATTGAAGAAGGAAGAGATAATGATCAAGAAACCGGAACCAGGCACTTCATGGGGATTTTGTCCACACTTGTAGGCACTTTCAGGGAAAGTTGTCTTGATGAAAGTTGTAGAGGATTGAAATAGCTTTCCAACGCATGTTGAATCACCTCATTCGGAGCCCTAGAAGTGAAGTTATGAGCAAAATACTGGAGCTGAGTAGTGGACGGGCGTCCATAAAAGTGAACTGGCGTCCAGAATCGTAATTTACATTCAGAGAGTTCAGACGCGTACTGAACGAGCGTTCATTCTCCGTTCATAGAGGCTGGACGAGCGTCCAAGATAGTGGACGGGCGTCCACGGCACCGACTCAGCGGAACCGACCTAAAAATCTATAATTAGCGCGATTTCACAAACCCTAATCATACAATTCGATCCCTAAACCCTGGGGAGCGGCTTTGGCTGCGTTTTTACTCCTTTATTTTCCAGTTTTATGCAATAAAACATCTAGATTAGATAGTTAGATTTATGTTCTTTATTTCATCAATTTCAAGCTTTCAATGGATGCTAAGAGGCTAATCCCTCCTTGAACGAGCGTTGTGAAGCCGTCCGTTTCAACAGTTTGATCTCGAGTTCGTGATTATTTTGTGAGTGTCTATTAAAGTTGTTACCTTTATCATGTTTTTTTATATGTTGATTGCATGCTATATCGAAAGATCCGTGCCTTTGTTTATTGTTTGCTTGATGAAAGTCATGTTAACCTTAGAACACCATGATAAAAGTTTAGACCTTTAATCTAATCACAACGAAAGTTATTAGATTGAATCTCTAGATTAGAAATTGAAAGATTTCACGCCTAGGTTAGAAAGACTTAATCTTTAATCGGAAGATCGAAGATTAGAAAGCGAACTTGTCTACTGAAAGTAGGTGTTCATGCCTTAGATAGGTGAATCACAACTTGAGTAGAGATCACGTAAATAATCCGAATTAGTATCAAGCGTTGATAGGATAGGTGGAACAATTGCTCGTTAGTTCGTTAAAATTTGATTTAAATCACTTGACTCGAATTGCTTAGCTTAGCTTAGTTTATTTTATTTTTCTGCGACTTAGTTAGTTTTTATTGCTTCCAATCTTCCCTAGCATTGGATTAATCTCCTCTGTCTAGTTACTTTTTCTGCATATTTGCTTAGGTTAGTTATTCGTTTAGGTTAGGCTCGTGACATAGTTAGTTTAAAACAAAAGCTAGGATTCACATTCGTCTAGTTCCCGTAAGATCGACCCGGCATTAGCCTCCATACTACGATCCTTGCACTTGAGGTTAACCGGTTTATTACTTGTTGTTTTGTATAGATAAAATCCGGGACAGTAGGTGTACCACAATAGTCTCCGGGAATAACCCGCACCAAAGATCATTACAGAGGCCCTGATCCAATCTCTGTTCAATGGCATTTGAGCTATGAATCGAGCTTGACCAAGTGAACCTCGGCCCTTGGAACATCATTTCAGAGAGTCAGTTATTCTGAATGAAGATCCGCATACTCTCCGCAAATCTACCTCCAACATCACTACCACCTCGTTTGTCCTCCACATGAATAACCTGTTTTAGATCTCCAACCAGGCACCATGGAATTGTAATAAAGGTACTAGCATGTGACAAAAAATTCCAAAGTTCTTCACGAATGGAAGGGGTTAGGGATGCATAAATAAAAGTGAGAACACAATGAACCTGCCCATTTCGAGTCAGGCCCATCATCAGGCACTGTTCTGTGGCACATAGTAACCTCATATTGGTGACCGAGCCATTCCAAAAGCACCACAAGCCGCCACTATAACCATTTGCTTCCACAGCTACTAGCTCTGTGAAATGAAATCGTCGCAGAATACGATTCGCTTTTGTACTAGGCACATGTGTTTCCATCAGGAAAAGGATATCTGGTTGGTATTCACCAATTAAGTCTTTAATATGTCTGAAGAAAGTAAAGGACCCGGCCCCTCTACAGTTCCACGATATAATCTTCATCACTTTTGTGAAGTCGGATTGTCGACCAGCTGCCCAGAGACAGACATTTCCAGTGCATTATTGACTGCTTGGCCATGGGAAGTCGAAGTTGTTACATCGTTTCCATCCGGTGGGTTTGCCATGTGATAGGCCCCATCGTTCCCAACCTGCTCCATATATGATGTGTCGGTGCAATCCATGACCACATCATTCGACTCAGGCATAGTTGGCTTTGTACTTCCTCCTCCCCCATTGTTAATGCGTAAATGCGTAAGGAGTTAGAGTAATTGACATGTTGCGGACTTTGTTGCGGCAATGCGGTCCCCTTCTGTAGGATCTGAACTTGGCTCCTTTCGGTATTACCTACGGTGGGCTGAACCCGAACTCAGCTATTGTTCATCGGGAAGCCACCCCTCCCTCGTCCCCTCGAGCTACTACCCGTGTAGCCACCCCTCGATGCCTGCCTAATTGTTGGATGTATTATTCCTGTCGGGATATCTTGTAGCTGCCTCTGAAGTTCATTTATGGGGACATCCCCTTCGTTAGTCTCTTCTTCGGCTAAGACAGAAAAGCGCGACCCATTGCTATTCCCATGACCATCCTTATTATTGTTACTCCTCTCTGTTCCTCCTTGAGGACCATCACCATCTTCCTCATGTGCCTGAGCCATATTTCTTTTGTTCTTAGATTGGTTGGTCCTCCTTCTACGATTATTCGTGGCCAACATCCATGGTCCAAATGGTTTATCTACGGTAGGAGCGTTTGCAGCAGTAGGGGCTATTTGGACTTCTTCCCGGGTCATGTCATTACTTGGGCAAAGTTCTGTTTTATGCCCATACAATCCACACTTTTTTACTCAAAGCACGCCATATGAAGGCCTTCGTATTCAATTTTATAACTCGGATCGTTTAACATTACCGATGTCACCAAGGGTTGTTTCAAGTCAACCTCCACACAAACACGAGCATATTTCTTCCTAGTGGCAACCAAGGAAGTATCGTCAACTCGACTCGCTTTTCCAAGACAGTTTCCCAAGTCAATCAATACCTCATCATCAAAATATTCCGCAGGGACACCTGGAAAATGAACCCATACTGTAGTCGTATGAATTTCTTCCTTTGAGGGGTGAAACGAGGGGCGCCATTTCGAAATCGTGATGTAGTGGTTTTGAATTACCCACGGTCCATTTTGAAGAACTTGAAGATAGTCTTCTTTGGCACAAAAACGTATCAAATAAAAGTCTTCCACTAGGTCTGTGATCTCAATTCTCTTCCCATGACACCACATTTCACTCAATCGAGATTCCAAGGTTCGAAAACTTACCCTTCGGCCCAACACCTTAATGATCAAAGCTCGACGCCAAAGTCTCCACAGTTGTTTCAATTTGTCAATTGGAACCACAACCTTTTTCTGATTTGGGAGTGGAACATCGGCGTGAACCTACAAAAAGTGACGGAAATACTTCTCAAATTCGACCAAATCATCCTCTGGTTCGTCTTCTCCCTGATACCAAGTATCCCAATCAAGAGACCCCCGCACAACATCCATATTGCTAAATCGGCCGGTAATTGCTGCCGTAAATCGTCGCCATCCACCGCCCGCCGTTTGGGCTTACGAACGCTGCGCTGAAGGAGATCTTGTTCCTTGGTGGAAGCCTGGGTGAGAGGGTCTTCTGCCATTTGGATTTTAGGGAGAGCCGGCAATCTCCGGTAGAGATCGCCGCTGCCGATGAGCTGTTGCTAGGGATCCGGCGCTGAAAAAAAGGGGAACTTGTAACAGGATGTAAATTTCGAAAATGTAAATTAGGTTAACATTTCCACGAAAACATGCACAGTCATTCCTCTCACCGACAATATCTCTAGTCAATTGTTGATTATTTCTAACCACAACCCCTACCTTTTGTACTACTTTACAGTTACCCCTCCCCCCCCCCTCCCCCCCCCCCTTCCCTCTTCAATCTCTCCCCACCATCTTTTCTTCTTCTTCATCCCAAGAGAATCAAAACACCTCTCTGCTGCTTCAGTCCAAAAAAAAAAAAAAAAAAACTCCATTAACAAATATAAATTCACCCAAATATTGAACAGTCAACTAACTGGCCAAATGCTTCCATAAACCACCATGCCACCACCTCTTTTCTTCATCCTCCTCCTCCTCCTCCTCCTCCTCCTCCTCTTTACCACCACCACAACCGCCACCTCAGACTCTTCAGATCTTGAACAAGATTGCACCGGAAAGTGGATCCACATCCGCCAGCTCCCACCCAAGTTTAACCTCAACCTCTTAACCAACTGCTCAGATTACCCTCTCTACGGCGACTTCTGCCCCTTTATTTCAAACCATGGCCTTGGCGAGAAAACCCACAACAGATCTCGGAGCTGGTACCGAACCGACCCGTTTATGCTCGAACTCATTTTCCACCGCCGTATCCTCGAATACCCTTGCCTTACCACCGATTATCTTCAAGCTGATGCCGTTTACGTCCCTTATTACACAGGAATCGATGGTATAAACTATCTTTTCGGACCGCGTCTCAACTTTAGCTTCGAACATGGTTTAGATTTGTTTCATTTTATTACCCGTTTAGATTCACCAAATATATGGAAAAGAAATCACGGACATGACCATTTTATGGTCATGGGAAGACCCGCTTGGGATTTCACACAACCTTTATCCAACGATCCACCGATTTTCGGTACCTCAATTCTTGAATTACCTGAATTTTACAATGTTACAGCTTTGACATTAGAAGCCAGAGCTTATCCATGGCAAGAAAGAGCCATACCTTATCCGACGTCGTTTCATCCTTCGAATTTAGGATTCTCAGAAGCATGGTTGAATAGGGTAAGAAGATCAAAAAGGGATTCCCTTATGATGTTCTCAGGTGGCGGTGGGATTTCGGCGAATCCGAATATTCGAAGAAGCATTAGGCTTGAATGTGATAAATGCAACGGATTAGATGCAAATGAGAGCACTACCGGATACACGAAACTCTGCGATTTCGTTGATTGTTCAAATGGGATTTGTGAGCATGATCCAATTAAGTATATGAAACCAATGTTACAATCCAGTTTTTGTTTGCAACCACCAGGGGATACACCTACTAGAAGGGCAACATTTGATGGGATCATCGCGGGTTGTATACCGGTGTTTTTCGAGGAATTGTCCGCGAAAAAGCAATACGGATGGCATCTCCCGGAGGAGAAATACGAGGAGTTTTCGGTTTTCATCCCGAAAGAGGATGTAGTTTTCAAAGGGATGAGTATTGTGGATGTGTTGATGAAGATACCTAGAGGTGAAGTTAGGAGAATGAGGGAAAAAGTAGTGGAAATGATACCAAGAGTTATGTATAGAAAACATGGAAGTTCGTTAGGTTTGAGAAGCATAAAAGATGCATTTGATATTGCTATTGAAGGTACTCTGCAAGGAATTAAATCAAGACTTGAAGAAGTTAATGATTTTCGAGCATGAATCTTTGCCATTACTTATGTTTCACCTCCCAGTTTTAACTTAGTGTATTGTTTGTTGTATTGTAATGATATATAGATGATTACAGCTAATTATTAATGCGTATTAAGTTCAGAGTTTACCTTTCGTTTCTTGCTTATTGCAACATACACAGAGACATTTATTACATACTAAATATAATCTTTGCAAGTTGTTAACAATAAGAGAAACTAAATATAATCTTTGCAAGTTGTTAACAATAAGAGAAAGGGAAATCTACTTACTGCGTGCAACGTTAAGATCAAATAAGGCGGGATCCACCAAGATATGTGATTACGAAGATAAGAGAACACTACCTAAAAATTTCCCAGATAGAAAATACCAAATATACACATGTAACGCTCCAAGTAGGGATGGCAATCTCGCCCAACCCGACTGCCCTGCCTTACTCACCGTTCGGGTATGATTTTCAACTACCATTCGGGTAATGGGTGAGTATGGGTAAAATTTATATCTGGATTCGGGTATCGGGTCGGTATCGGGTATAGCGATAAACTACCCACCCGTCCCCGACCCATTTCCCGACCCGCACCCTACCCTACCCGTTGCTTTTTCTTTGAGGTTAGTAGAAATTAGAAAAGAAGCTAACTAAACGTTAACGTTAGTAGAAAAGTTAATCGATAAAAACTAAAAACATTAGTTCTAATAGGACATTCATTTGCAAAATGTCTTAACTCATCTTAAAATCAAATTCATTTTGTCTTAAAAAAATTATTTATACATGTTCACGCATCGCATTCTATCCGTCATTCTACCCGTTACCCGTTGAAAGTGGGTATGGGATTTTATTTATACCCGATTCGGGTATGGGTGGTATGGGTAAAAAATTTAGGAGTGGGTATGGGTGGGTAGAAGCTAAACCCGCCCCTACCCGACCCATTGCCATCCACAGCTCAAGATCCGCGTCAAGATCCGGGCACAGTAGCGACATTTATGTCTCACACTTATATGGAGGTGGCGATTCACTTACTTTACCTACGGTGAGCATTCACTTAATATGGAGGTGAAGATTCACTTAATTTACCTACGGTGCAACACATAGTTCTTCCGTCTGATAGTTGGCTCTGAATACCATTCTTTAACGCCTGCACTTGGTGTAGCGCTTAAATGAGTCGTAAATGGTCGGTCATTTGTTTGACTGCCGCCGTCGCTTGGTGGTTTAAAAATTTGCTAGGTTAATGACAAGCATTTATGCCTCACCACACTTATACAATTGGAAACATTCACTTATTTTATCGATGTGAGACTTTACAACACGCAGATGAAAAATAAAAGTAACAAAGTAGAGTTATATGGAATATTTATGTGAACTTATCAATTTATCAATTATTAAAGATGGTCTTAAATGGCACTATAAATTGATCTACTGACGTATTTCGTTCTTGTTTTAGGGCGGCAAAATGAAAAATTATACAATTCACACACCGTCCCGAAAGAGATTTCAACACGAAACTTCTTGATTCTAATGCTTCAGTTTTGATCACTAAACCAAAATTGAGCAGCTGCTCATGGTTAATTTGTGACAAAGTTTATATTGAAAATAATTGTCCGGTTGAGAAGACGAAATATGCTTTAAACGAAAGAGTTTATTTAAAACAAAAGATGGAGGTAGTAATAAAATGATGGAATTACTATCAGAATGAATTTCATTTGTTTCAGGAAATATCAATCTATCCATTTGTTATGCGTGGATGCCTAGGGAGGGCAATATTTGCATTACCAAAATGTATATACATCATTAATGTAATTTCGAACATAACATAACATAGCACCAGTGGTCTAGTGGTAGAATAGTACCCTGCCACGGTACAGACCCGGGTTCGATTCCCGGCTGGTGCAATTTTTTCTTTTTCTTTTCTTCTGCCAAATATATTTGCAACGAATATCCTTTCTGTCTTTTCTAACGTGGTAATCAATACTTTGGGACAAAATAGTCCACACATTATTAATTTCTTGATCGCACTCACCAAAAATGTACCCTAAATAAATAAACAAAGTGAAATAACTTCAACAAACCAAATATAATGGCAGGAAGGACATTTACTAATTAATCAGGCTTGAAGGAAATTGAAAATTAATCAAGACAAAAATAATATAAATTCCAACACTATCTTTTTTATTTATTTTTATAAACAAATCTGAATTTCCCTTTTTTTTCCGTTTCTTCGTTCCATTCACAGCCACAGCAGCACACCAGCAAGTTCAATTGCCGGCCAATTTACGACATTTTCCGGCCAATTAAGTGAAGGTTTCACATATGTTGCTGCTTCTTCAGTAGACTAGTCTTTTTTTAGAGATAAAGAGTAAAAGTTTTTTTAAGACAAAATAAATAAATAGATACACACATATTTTTAGTTGCAAAAATGACAAACATTTTTGAAGGACAAAACTAACCTCGCGGCGTCCTCGGCTACATGATACATGAGTATATTGATCGATTTGATCTGTTTGTTTGCTTTTTTTTCTTTTCAAACATCCGTAACTTTTGATTTACAACTCGATCGTCAAATTTTTCACCAAAATTCATGTTTTTTTGCTCTTCAATTTGAGCCCAAATACGATACCCTTCCGACGTATATTTTGAAAGACGAAAAAATATTTTTATTAACCGGAGCGCTTTTGCTTATAAACGACCGTAACTTTTGATTTAGAACACCGATCATCAAAATTGTTTCACAAAAGCTCATATTTTTTTTTATCTTCATTTTGAGACCGTGTTTGATACCTTTTCGACGTAGTATTTGAAAGCCGAATTTAATCGCGAGATTTACACTAACACGATGATCGATGATCGATATCGATGTCGAGCAGATGTCGTAGTATCGATGATCGTGAACAATAAATAAAGATGTCGAGGCTCATTTAAAGCTTAATTCAAGTGACTACTTCAAGGCACACATAGTGGCTCATATATGGCTCATTTAAGGCTTAATTCAAGTGATTAACTATTAAGCCTATGTCAAGTTATGTGGTTTTGATTGATAAAAGGAATAGCATAGATTAACTTAATTAAGGTGTGGTGTTTATAACATGCAGTTGATGAGTTAATCAATTGAATTAAGCCTCAAAAGTACATCGAGACTAAAAGGTAATACATAGAAGATCAATACAATCTGACTATAGATTTAGTACAATAGGTACATCGGACTAAAAGGTAATACATAGAAGATCAATACAAGTCTCAAAGCGATACGAACTATCACCAAATTATAAGAAGGATATTCAAGTTCAAAGAACTAAATTATCATGCCCGAATTCAAAAGGTGATGAATTACAAGTTGATAAGCCTATGAACTAGCTATCTATTACACGTGATGATACAATGTAGATCAAAACCTCAAAGACACCAAGGCACATAGTAAGCCTATGAACTAGCCTATCTATTGCATTAAGGCACACTGATAGACGTGAGTATCGATGATCAATGATGTCGATGATCGGAAAGTATCGATGACGCGAAATCGATGATCGGAAATATCGATATCAGTAGTATCAGTATCAGGCTCAAAATGACTCTCCTTTCGATTTTTTGTTCCAAGGTCTATGTCCCCCAAGTCCTTGATATGAACTGAATGTCTACTTACAGTTCAAGCACTCATATTTACTTCTTTTCGGAGCATGTTTCGATACTACTTTTCTTTAGGATCATTTCTTTTAGGCCTCTTCTTGTTCTTGGGTTCAATCACATTAGGCCACCATGCCAATCGGATTTCTCTTGCAGCAGCATATAAGCCTTAAACAATCGTCCCATGTTTCTTTCATCATCCGAACCGAAGAGGCATGTCTATTACCGTTTTCGTTCGGTGAATTACCTCCGTCGTGAGGCTCAGGTTTCTTTAACAAGGTATCTAGACTCGACAATTTTTCCGCTGCCTTTGAATTCCATAATCTGCGTTGTGCTTTTGTTTCTTCTTCTTTGTAGGAGTTGATGCGCAGGCTTATGAAGGCTTGTATAACTTCATCACCATTTTCTTGTATTCTGTAATCGAAAAAGTTGCACACCAAAAAACAGATCAAAATCCAAGTTTACACACACATTTGAGTCAAACAAAATGAAGACATAATCTGTTCATTTCAAGCGAGAATACCTTCTTGATTCTCCCATATCGAGCCTCATTTAAGGCTTAATTCAAGTGACTACTTCAAGGCACATATATCCGGCTCATATAAGGCTCATTTAAGGCTTAATTCAAGGAATGAGAATATCATATCGGCTCATATAAGGCTCATATAAGACATACAATATCACTAACAATTATCATATACGGCATACAATATCGTGATCGATGTGATGTCGATGACGTGATCGAGGCTCATTTAAGGCTTAATTCAAGTGACACAAACATGCTCCCACATTTTACACCAATTCACATCTCATCAACATTCTTTGTGGCAAAAAAATTTGGCATCTTATTAACAAGTGGCACAAAATATATACAAGTACAACGACAACATACATGTTGCTGTCAAAAATAAAAGGTAGAACAAGTCTACCAAACGAAAACTATGAACTCACGCTTGTCCAAACCAAAGAGTTTCTTTGGGGATTGCAACAAAAAGCTAGAAACGACCAAAGAACAAATCAACAATCACCTTACTAACGTAGTCTTTACACACACATAATAAAGCAACATCAAGATTTAGCTCAAGCTACTAACATCTTACTAAAATACAAAAGAAACATTACAAGTTTGAATTAATGGCTTTGAGCAATGAAGTAGCCATCTGTTTGACCAAAACTTGTCCACGAGAACTCGACCGCCTCTACTTTCCTCGATCAAGTTTTGAAGCTTCCGAGAAGATCGTTCTCGACAATCAGTTGTTTAGGACGTGGATGACATTCCTCAATCCCCTATATATGGGATTGGAGCTTCTTTTTAGGACCAAAATAGGTAATCAAACTATCGAACTTCCATGTCGTGTATCTCTAAGAAGCAACATGTAGAAAAGAAAAAAACAATTTTAATACAAAGTTGTACCAGTACCACGAGTGGGATTTCCCCATGGTGAATATAATAGAGTAATAACTCTTCAAATTTCTGCTGCAAACAAGAGAGAACCAAAAATGAAGCACAAAAACTACCAATGTAGTATCAAGAAGAAATCCGTGCAAGAACAGAGTACTTAAGAACGATAAAAGGACTTCAAATCGAAGCTAAATACGACAAAAACATCATTCCAACTTAATCTGTCATTCGTCGTGTTTACTTAATGAGGTTCCGATTTTCAAATCAACATCCACTCTGGCCATAACCGGTGAGGCCGTGTTTGCTAAAACGATAGTGATTATTAGCCCCATAAGAAAAGAATGACTTTCTTTGCTAGCAACTTCTTCTTTCACATAAGAGGTCATAGCTGCTGCAAATATGGTACACATAAAGCAGCTACAACAAGCAATTATGCCTGCTGGGCATAAATTACGCTTCATATAAGGAAAATCCATCTTTAGACCAATCGGGAACATGATGATTATCCTAGCATACATCATTGTTTCGTAGTAATCACTCGCGAAATGAGGAAAGAAAAAGTCTTCTACTTTGGGAATTTTTGATGATACTAATGGACTATAACAAACCCGACTGCTGCAAAACCAAACAAATTCATTTGAATGACAATATATCAAGCGGAAATGCGTTGTAAATAAAACACATAAATAATTTTTTCTTTGCAAAACATTTTATCATATAGCTTATGCACACATCGACTTAAGAAGAAAATGCATGAACAAATTACTCATCTTGTGATGACATACGAGAATTTGAGCGACGGGTCCAGTTGGACCATGGGCTTGAGCAAAATATGAAAGAAGTGGGAGATAACAAGAATGGATCAGGTTATAACACCAAACCAGAATGTAAACCAGAATGTATTTCACCAAATTTTCCGATCAGGTTTCTGTATCTGCGGCTTAATCAACAAGACTCATCTCGGTTTTGAATTATCTCGAGGCGAGTGAGTGAGAATGCTCGAGGATTCCGGTGGTCGATCGCCCATGGTGATGAAGAAGAATCCTCCGTATTGCTCAGATGATAGAGAGTTAGGAAGATAAGGGTATATTCGTCCGGTGTAATTTATACATCCTTAATGCAACTAAAAATTGTTTGGATTAGCACTTAATAGTGGACTATAAACTAATTTTTCCTTTTTTTTTTTTCCCTTTTTTTTTGGTTGGATTCAATGCGGTAGAACTTGGATCCAAAACGAGCCGAGAGAATCTTGGCAAATTGGTAGTCTGCTTCTCGAAGGCGCGTTAGATTGCTGCAACAGCGGGAGAAAACACGAAGGCGTCGGCGAAACGTGGCCGGATTCCGGCAAGAAGACAGGCTCGTAGGTGTTGGTGGTGGGTTGTTTTTATGGCGGGGAGGACGGCTGTGATGAGTGTGATGCTAGACGGTGCTGGGTTGTGGGAGGCAATTTCTGTGCGGAAGAAGGGAAGAGAACGACAACTACGGCGCCGGAGAAGGTGACCGGAAAAGTAAAACATGAAGGAGGCGGTTGTTTTTTTTTTTTTTTTTTTTTTGTTTTTTTGTTTTTTTAAGGTTAGGGTTTAGAAATTAGGGTTTGGGGGAGAGAAAAGAGATTTATATTTTATTTTATCGTGACACTTTTTTGTGCGCCGAGGTTGTGTCGGAGCATTTTTAAGTTCGCCCGTGAAATTTTCCTCGTCGTGGAAACGATCGGATTTTGAACAGGTTGAGTCGAACGCCAAAAAAGGGAAAAATCCGATCACGGGCAACTTAAAAAATGAAGCAGGATGTAGTGTTTTTTTTTTTTTTTTGAGAAAAGTTTAGGATTTAGGATGATTCTTATTAATTTTTAACCGAACGCACTGTAGTTTTTTTTTTTTTTTTTTTTGATGTTTTTTTATTTATTTTGTTGTAAAGTTTAGGATTTAGGATTATTACTTATTAATTTTTAACGGCACTACATTTTGATGTAATTTTATTTATTTTATGGATTGCTATTGTTTATTGTCTGTTATTATATTTACTTTCATTCTTATTTGTTTTTAGATCACATTACTTTATCATTGGATGTTACTGACATTTTACGGATTCATTATTACTTGTTTTAGATCTTTTACTTTTATCAGATGTTACTTTATTTTATGTCTTTTCTTGCTTTTGGCATTATTTATTTATTTTTTACATTCTTACATTTTATCAAGCGTTACTACGTGTTCAATGTGTAAAAGGGTATTTTTGTTCATTTATTATGAATTTGTCATTTTTAATCACAATAATGGAGTAACGTCCATTTGGATCCATTTATGATTTTTTTTGTCTTTCTGACCTCTTTCCCAATATAAAACTATATAATGTGATGGAAAGGACAATTTTGCACTTAAAAAGGACAAGATTGCAAAAGGAATGCCAGCAAATTGTTTTAATCAAAGAATTAATATTGTTGGCGCATCTATTGTTTTTTCACAACCCGTGACTCTCTCCCTAGTCCCACAACACAAAGTTAGGTTAGAATAGGGTAATAATACTGCTATAACCGAGTAACATAATTAATAATTAATAATTAATTCTGATGATTTGTATCACAATCAATGTTGAAAAATTGGTTGTGTCGCTCGTTAATTATAATTGAATGATATTGACGGTAACATTAGCAGGCATGATATTAGGACTCATCCCTCGCCCAACAACCGATTGATTTCACGTAAAAGAAGGCTACTTAAAAGGATAGAAATCTCATTTTTCTGTTTTGTTTTTTTATGATTCTACTATTGTAAAAACTGTAATACATTGAATGATACAACATATTTTTACACAATTGATTATGATGAAATTGCATCATTATCAATGACCCTTACATCATCATCAATGTTGTAAATGTATGTTAGTCATAATATTTCTTTTTCTTAATTTTATCAAGATTTTTTTAAGAACGTAAAACACTTGTATAAGATACTTTAATGTGATGTGTTGGTCATTAGGAAAGGCTATAACAAGTTCAGAATGCTCTTTACTATGAGGAATAATGACAATATTAAAGAACATGACCATCTCCACTATCTTCATGCCATTTTGTCTATCAAGTCCAAAATAACATTGTTTTAAACAAATATATGACGTTTTACGATGATTTGCAACGATTCGCGATGCTCCCCGTGCGATGGTTTGTGACGCCGTTACGATGCCTCAATGCGACCTCTCCTACAATTTGTGTGCCACATATATAATGTAAAACAACATTTTTTCATCCAAAAACAACGTTGTTTTGATGTGAAAAGACAATTCAAACGGTGAGTTTGGATGGTCGATGATCCGATCCCTAGTGTGGATCATCCCCAATCCAATGTCAATCTCTAAAAATCAATAAGTATTGTTTCATCATGCTACATCTCTCCCAAAAGCTTAACTGATTAGAAGGTAGATAATTTATATTATATCTCAATATATACGCTCCCTCAAATGTGGACTTATAAGAGGGCTTAGAGGGAAGAGAGACCCGTATGAGGCTATAAGAAGGGAGAGAAGAAGCTCGTGTGAGCCTATAAGAAAGAGAGCATATATAAGCCAACACTTGAAAGTGTATAAATATATATATATTTTAAAATTGTGTTTGGAGCGGAGTTTAAAACAATGTTCTTTCGGTTTGATATCATGCTGAACTACATCTATACCAAAAGTTTAAACTAATGGAAAAGTAAATAATTAAAATTATATCTCAATACATTTATAAAATACAAAGGATGCATTATGCTACTAACAAAATGGTTAATTGTGTCAAGATACGACATAATTAATTTTTTGATTATAATGAACCTACGTCATTATCATTAAATCATAAATAATTATCAATTAACATAAAAATGTGTTATGTCACCGGACCTAACACTGCAGGTGGAGGAGGATTTGAAATATTATATTGTTTATTATTACTTTCGTCTCAAGATTCCTAAGGTACCTTCCAAAAACAACACTATTAATGTACAGGAGAAAAGAATTCCAGCTAATAACATGCAAATTAATGCAATGCAAAAAGGAATCAAAACCCCGCATGCATGCATATGCACTCTCTATATAAATGCCCATATAACACACTCACTTTGCACATCACCTCTCACCTTCAAACACCCTCGCTCCAAACTTCTAACCTTTTTCTTTAATTATTACAGAAAAAAATGGCTTCCAAAGCCACATCAGCAATTGCTCTCTTTCTCATTGTCAACATCCTTTTCTCCACTTTTGCAGCTGCAACCGGAGGAGGTTGCCCATCTCCAAGCCCCAAGCCCAAGCCGAAGCCCACACCGACGCCAAAGCCCAAGCCGACTCCTCCTAGTCCTAAACCGAGCGCCAAGTGCCCTAAAGACGCCTTGAAACTAGGTGTTTGTGCAAATGTTCTAAGTGGATTGCTTAATGTTACATTAGGTAAGCCACCAGTGAAGCCATGTTGCAGTGTTATTAAAGGCTTAGTTGACTTGGAAGCTGCAGTCTGTCTATGCACAGCACTTAAAGCAAATGTACTTGGAATCCACCTTAATCTTCCTCTTTCTCTCAGCTTGCTATTGAATGTCTGCAGCAAGAAAGTTCCTAAAGATTTCATGTGTGCCTAGATCCATGCATCTCCATGACATACTTTCGGATTGTTTTTTTTACTGTTTTATTTTGGTTTGGTTTGGTTTGATTTATGGATGTTTAAACATGGTGTTTGTTTACTTTGGTGTGCTTGATGATCGAGTGGGATTTGAATAAACTTGTAAGGTGTTTGTTTTAATTTGGTGTATCTTCTTATGTAAAATTGATTTGAGCAAAAGATGCATTAGTATACATTGGATCTTTCTATTGTACTATGTTTTCTATAATGCAAATCGTTCTTTTGGTGCCAAATCTTCGATTTCATCCTCGATCTTCGAGATTTCCAAATGATCGTTTGACTACGTTACGAAATGTTTAACACACACTAATAATGCCCCTAGCGGGGTCAAGCACAGCCCTAGCGAGGCTCGATCGAACCTAGGTCGTCATCAAGAGAGCGAGTGCGCAGAATTTCTGACACGCAGTCGTGATTGATAATGATGACATCGTATTACTAGCCTATAAACAATAATTTTAAAATTTCATGTGTGATTACGGGTCCAGGGTTAATATTTTAAGAAATTAACGGGTCAGCTAGTAGGTATTAGTCTAAAAAATTTAATTAGGGTAAAAAATACATACAATTTTTTTTTGAAAATTTAAGGGGTCAAGTGACCCATTTAGTTTCACTTTGAGCCGCCCCTGGTCGTCAAAAATTCAAGTGTGATTACGGGTCTAAGGTTAATATTTTAAGAAATTAACGGGTCAGTTAGTAGGTATTAGTATATAAAAAATTTAATTAGGGTTAAAAATACATACTATATTTTCGGTTAATATTCATATATACTAAAAATCATAATTTAAAAAAAAACATTTATCACTCTCTTCTACATAAGAATTTTGTTCTCGTTGAACTCGTCTTAATTAGGACACTGTGATGAAAAATATTTATGAAATAACGCTCACGTAATATATATATATATATATATATATATATATATATATATATATATATATATATATATATATATATATATCTTATCTTATCTATATCTCTATAAAGCCAAGAGGTTCTTGCACAATTGGTGCCATGTATGCCACTACTCTTGGCTTGACACACGCAGCTTTTTTTTTTTTGTCAAATGTGTGCCGTTAATAGTTTGTGAAGAAAAGAGAAAAAAAAATGCAAGACCGGCAGATTATAAATCACTCTTCTCACCACTTTAAATGTTTTTATTATTTTGAACAACATAACGTCGGTACGTGACCACCCTCTTGGCTTGACACGTGACACCTATTTTTTTCTTTTTCTTTTTTTTGTCAAATGTGTACCTTTAGTAGTTTGTGAAGAAAAGGAGGAAAAAAAAAACAAGACCGACGGATTATAAATCACTCTTCACACCACATTAAATGTTTTTATTATTTTGAATAACATAACGTCGATGGAACCGACGTCCGTTTGCAATACGAGCGTCACTAAAATTGACGTTGGAATACCAAATCAAAAACCCTTTTGGTTTGAGACGTGACACCTTTTTTTTTCTTTTTTGTTTTTTTGTCAAATGTGTACCGTTATTAGTTTGTGAATAAAATGGAGAAAAAAAAGGCATGACCGACGGATTATAAATCAATCTTGACACCACATTCAATGTTTTTATTATTTTGAACAACTAACGTTGGTGGAACCGACGTCCGTTTGCAATACGAGCGTCACTAAAATTGACGGTGGAATACCAAACTACTTTTTATATTCTTCAGACCGTTTGACCGTTTGACGTTGGAACCGACGGACGTTTGCAATACGAGCGTCACCAAAATTGACATTGGAATACCAAATCACTTTTTATATTCTTCAGACCGTTTGACACGTGGTTTTTTTTCCCACCAAATGAATGAACACGAGATCAATAACGTATTCATTAAGATAAGAAATAAAAATGTTGTATATAAAATAAGTGAAACACATTTTCAAGCATATTAATTAGTGAAACACATTTTTGTGAGCCCTTAGGAGGCCACGTGGCCACCCTCATTGGCCGACACATGTCCTTTTTTTTACCCTTTGTGTTGTTTTTTATCAAACGTGTACCGTTAGTAGTTTGTGCAGAAAAAGGAAAAAAAAAAAAGCAAGACCGACGGATTATAAATCACTCTAGACACCACATTAATGTTTTTATTATTTTAAACAACATAACGTCAGTTGAACCGACGGCCGTTTGCAGTACGAGCGTTACTAAAATTGACGTTGGAATACTAAATCACTTTTTATATTTTTCGTACCGTTTGACACGTCGTTTTTTTTCACCAAATGAATTAACACGAGATCAATGATGTATTCATTAATGATAAGAAATAGAAATGCTCTATAGAAAATGAGTGAAGCACGTGGAGGAGTTAAGTACGCGATTTATTTCACGTTGAATCTATTTTCGATATTATTATTGTTGGTAAATTAATTATGTTGGATTGACTTAAATCACTTGCATTTAATTCACATTCACTAGTATATAAACAAAATGAAGCCCAATGTACGTAAAATGCAAATTAAAGCGTTTGAGGATCGATGTAACATTGAGACAGGCATAACTGGAACTTTGTATTCTAAATCTCATGTATCCAAACTAAGAACAATATTGTATAAAATTAAATAATGTCACTGAATATATTTTTAACTATCATCAATACACCAATAATAAAACAATAACCACCGAATTTTATTATGGTCATGGACAAAATATATAACTTGGTGATCCAAAAACAATAAAAAAAATTACAAAAACATGGGCCCTATTAGGTGAAATATATATGCCTATTTTTTTTTTTACAAATTTACACTTCTTGTAAGAATTTCTATTGATGGACTAAGTGTGACAAGATGTACAATTAAGACTACCTACTGTAACAATAAAATAAAAAAAATAAAAAAAAGTAAGAAATACCAAATGCTCCGCGCGCGGGAGTTCTTGTACTTTTCTGGTGAACACATGAACCATAATAAAATTTTGATAGGGGTGATCGATATCGGGTTTGTAATTCATTCTGTAACTATTTTCTTATCTAATTTTTGTCTCGATAGAATTTGATAATATATTTTTCCCTCAAATTTGTATTTGAAAAGTATCGAGACCTGACACCTGTATGTTATGGATCTCGCCAAACAGGGAGAAAATATCCCAAACAAATTATTGTATCATAGTACTCCATTCGTTTCGAAATAACCGAATCGATTGTCAAAAACATGTATATTAAAGATGTGAGTTAATGTTTTAATTTAAATGTTATGATGACTTAAAACCCTTAGTCTATAATTAATATAATGTTGTATTGATTCTCTCATTCCATAATAAATATGGGTGGACGTAGGAAAAATATATAAATATCTATTGTTAATATACGTAACTGTCTTAGTTATTTTGGAACAATTTTTTTTTGATAAGTGTGTCAATTATTTCATAACGGAAGGAGTACTAATGTAAGAATTTGGATAAATAGTCATCATGACTATAACTAATTGTAACTTTAATTGAGAAGTTTGACTGGACGTTTCAACTTTGATAAGGAGTGCTTGCATTTGTTTAAAGTTTAAGTAGTATTACTATTTAATTACAATGGTGAGATTTTTTTCTCAAGGTGGAAATTTAGTATGTCGTCGGGATATATAAATAATAATATGCTTTAAGCGTCGTTGAGTAACGCTACACGCACAACCTAATTTTCTACTTGATCATGACGAGTCAACATCATGATCAACCGGTTTTACATCACGATCAACAAGAAAATTAGGACAGTGTCACCCGTTGTATCACAGCGGTTGTACATACAGTGACGGAACTAGAAAATATATATGGGGTGGTCTTAGTTTCAGTTTTCAAATGAATAATTATATCACCTCAAAAAAAAAAAATTTGCTGATGCACGACATTGAGCATGGCTAATGGTTATCGGATCCTATATTGGTGAAACACCGAGCACGGCGGCGATGGCAATGGCGACGGCAGGAGGAGGAAGCAATTGATATGTTAAAAAATTAGGGTTGGGTGTGGAGCCATGGAGGAGCAGGGCAAATGATTCTGCTGTTGTTATTTTTATGGTTAACTATAAGGTGTAAAAATTGAAAAGGAAAAAAAATTGCTCGCTCGAACAGGTGACTTATGCATTGAGCATGGCTAATGGTTATTGAAGGATGCAGGTTCTTAGATCTAAACGAGTTAGATCTATGCGCAGCGAATGGATCACGATTTATATGACACAATTCATAATTAAAGGACTTAAGATATTACAGGGGTTAAGATCACGTTGTCAATAAATAGTAGGAAGAGAAGCCAAGATCTTCCGGTGTGTTCTCCAAACGGTGGTTGGTGGACACCCTTCTTGATACACGAGCCTCCTTGATATGCAACAGAAAAAGCTTTTTTTCTTCCTAAAACCCTAGACAAGAAAAACAAAATTTTCTCTCTTTTTAATAATAGTGGTGAAATTTTGCCAATGTCCCAAGGCAGGATAACTCTCTTTATATAGGAGAAGAAACTCGTCCTCCAAGGATTAAATAATTAAGAGATAATTATTACATTAATCATTTATTCCAAATAAAAGATAAATAAAATGATTATCCCAAACAAATTAGGATAAATCATATTATTATCTAATATTCCATGAATTATCATTTAACAAATAAATGATAAATCACATGTCAAATAATTATCCAAGAAAACTAATTTCTCTCTAATTAATTGACTCACATTGGCGCCACATTAAGGGTTTACTAAGCCCACATAAAATGTCTTTTATGTGTATTATATTATTTAGCCCAACTAAATAATATCCATGCATATCAATTAATTAGCCCAAACCAATTAATTATCAATGAGGCCCAAATAACAAGATTATTAGTCCGATTTACGTGAAGCCACATCGGGGACAATGGACCTACAACCAAGAGCTTCAATAATTAATTATTCATCGAAGCAGAATAAGTACATTAATTATTAATTCGGGATTACGCCACCATAAACCCAAATCGAACTCTACCGATTATAGATGTATACTTATACTCAACCCATGTAGAGTAAATAAAGCGTCCATTGATATAATCACTACATACGGATTAACCCTCCATAGATCGTCCATTCTCGAGTGGGAAGTCTCCGTGAACCCGACTCGAATATCTTATCCTTATTTACCATCAACCCCTCGATGATCAATTAGTACACATATCCGACTAGTAGCTAATTAGTCAAATGTGAACTCCGGGATCAATCACTTTCTTAGGGCTAACAAATAAAGGGATCTCTCTCTACTTCCCGCGAGGAAGGAATGGATTCCATGTCTGTGAAAATCGAGAACTACTCACTCATCCGGAGATAGTGCCAATGAGAAGTGGCTTGGAACACATATTTAAGTGAACCGTAACTAACACATCAAACACTACCCGGGACAAGCGGCACCACTCGTGATCACCTCAAGATTAAGGTTGATCCATATATGATCATCTAATGATTTAATAATATTCCTCGATTACGGAATTATACCGAAATTCAGATTAAATCGGTCCGATTCTATATGAATGCCATCATATATAAATGCCCCACGTAAGTACCCTCTACCGAGCAGTCGGATAAGACTATCACACCCTAAGGTGTGTTCAGGGCGATTATTGGTGTTTTAATCAAGAGACCCTAAACTCGATTAAGTTCACCACGGACTCATCAGATTTAAGCATATCACCACTAACTCAATCCTCACGTGCATGCCATACATCGAAAGTTAAGCGGTTACATACCGATATACTTAGGGTTTGCAGCAGATGTATTACTTACAAGCACAAAACAAGTAATAAGGTGAGATAAATTCTGTCACCAAAAACAATTACACAAATTATCTTTCGGACACTACACCTAACAGTTATCGGATCCTATATTGGTGAAACACCGAGTATTAGGATCAAGCTTATTGGCCAAGCCACTCGAGGCCCTATATATTGTAATAGCTATTATATGAATCAATAACAATGCATTATGATGTTATAATTCTGACATGGTATCGGAGCAGAAGATCATGTGTTCGAACCCCGCTTCTAGCATAATTAAAAAAAAAAAAAACCAAGTGTTGGGCCTCTCTCTTCTAACACGCCCACACTTCTCAAACCAAAATAAAAAAATAAAAAATCAAGTGTCGGACCTCTCTCTCCTCTTATAGGCCCACACTTGAGGGGGGGCGTATAAGGAAATATAGTAGCACCTTACTAACACCAATTGGTTTTAGTACAACGGTAAGCGCTTGATCCTAATACCGAGCACAGCGGCGATGGCGACGGCGGGAGGAGGAAGCAATTGATATGTTAAAAATTAGGGTTGGGTGTGTAGCCATGGAGGAGCAGGGCGAATGATTCTGTTGTTATTTTTTTATGGTTTATAAGGTGTAAAAATTGAAAAGAAAAAAAAAATGTAAAAATTGAAAAGGAAAAAAACTTGCTCTTGCACACGCTAGAACAGGCGAGTTATGCTAAAATAAAGAGTAAAACTCATGGGCAAGGTCTCATACCCTAGTGGTTGTCACTAGGGTCTATCCGGGCGCTCGAATGAGATGATCCGGGTTCGATCACCCTCCTCCGTAGAATTAAAAAAGCTTTTGTTCAAATAGGAAAAAAAAAAAAAAAAAAAAGTAAAACTCACACTTGCTCCACCACACGAAAAAAGTAGTCCAAACAGATATAAATAACTAGATGGAGTGACCGTGCTTCGCACGGTTTTGCCCTTACGTTGTTTTTTTTTTTTGTGTTTTGTTTCTGTTTGTGAACCTGTGTTACGATTCTGAACTTGTTCATTACGTGTGATCAGTGTTTTGTGGTGCTGTTAGTGATTGGAAACCAGATATTGGTGTAAAAGTGTAGTCTCATTAATTGTAAAATGTACGGAAAAATGAGGTTTGTATTTTCCTTCACAAACTTGAACATCACCAAAGCTTTAGCGAGTTGTAGCCCATTGAGCAAAGCACCAAAGCCTTGTGAATAACTCCCGGCTAAAGCCTCCAACTTATATATCCAAAGAACAACATGCCCAAAGAAGAAAAACATCACGAAGCAACATCATAACAAAGAAAGATTCAACAAAAGCCGTCTAGCGAAGACACCTACTTTTCTATTTTTGACCATTCAAAGTGAAGAACAACAGATCGCTAGCATTAGCTCGTCTCCATTTTCATCGTCATCATCAATTTCTACCGATTTAACGAATCAAGTGGTTACTAACTTCACCCATTTCAATTTAATACCTCAACCTTGATCGCTACCTTCATCATTATCAAGAACAAAAAACATCTCGTCAGGGACATCTATTTTACTTTACCTAACTTCCATTGGAGAAAGCAGCGAACAACTGAACATTCAACGCTCCAATACACCCGGCATCAATCGACATTCAACATTTTGCACACACAACATTAGCAATACCATCTACAAGAAGAAAGGAAACCAATGATCACAAACATAAAGTAAACATTTGGAACAACAAAAATGGAACACTTTTACGCAATATTGATCGGTCATCTTCCACATATTCCTTAGGAAGTTGTACACCACCATCTTGTCCACAGCGAATATCATGACCGAAAAAGTATAGACCATACCCTTAATTGAGGCAAACTCATCATGTCCGACTCCGTTATAAAAGACTCTAAACAAAAATAAAAACAAAATGTGAATCCTAAACACAAATAAAATCAAAACAATTGAATAAAAAAGTTAGGATAATAACAAAAGATCAAGAGGAAGGAAATTCTCGGGTGGTCACTCGGAAATGCAGAATTATACGTAATGGAATGTTTTTCTTTGAGTATTCTGCTTTTACATGTAAAAACTTGTGAATCCGGGTGACTATCAAAGAATTTTCCAGGTATTAATAGTATTAGTACTTACTTTTGAGTTTTCGCATTGCACTCGAGAGCCCTTATTTTCTCAAGCTTTTCACTGAATAAAAACATATTAGGCCAAAAGAATTCACAACCAACAAAACATGTTTAATAATAGATACTACCAAATGATTTCATTCGTCATACCTTATACGGTTGTCAATTTCGCTTTCTACGCGCTCAAATCTTCCACTTCTTTTTATCATAAAGAATAAAGAGACATGAGAAACAATAAAATGAATTCAAAATTTCATTCATTTTTAAATAAAGCAAAATCGATACCTTTAAATCTCTTGATGTTCTATTAAGATCAAGATTTCCATTATTAATGAGTTAAGCAAATCGATAAATCTCTTCGTCAACTTCCCGCAAGAAAGGAAGCGAGTAGGCGAATCAAAGAGTTAGTTTTTCTTCAACAATATTTTTTTTCTCCATATATATAATAAAGAATTAGGTTACACGGACACAAGATACGTGGTGCGGATACGAGAAGACCGGATCCGCACTGATCCCGTTCACAAGCAACCGCCCGTAGTTACCAAGAGAACCAAATCTGCATTAGCAATACCATCTACAAGTAGAAAAGAAACCAATGATCACAAACATGAAGTAAACATTTGGAACAACAAACGGGAACACTTTTCTGCAATATTGATCAGTCACCTTGCATGTATTCTCTAGGAAGTTGTACACCACCATCTTGTCCACAGGCAGAATATCCACTGAACCGCAAATTGCCTTTACTGGGTTCAGACAGGCAAGCGCTCTTGAACAATTCTCATTGCTCGCCCAAGAGCTCAGACATTGCATTATCTCTTAAATATAAGGTCAGATTCTTCACCATATGAAATTTTGATTATAATGAGAAGCATCTTTGTAAAGTCACTAATTTTCCAGACCGATAAATGCATATGGAAGTAAAGATTCATCCTTTATGGATATTTTCATCCAAGCTAAAACCATACCTACGAAGACGTCGTTCTTGTCCTCCCCAAACTATATCCTCTAAAGTGCAATTGTACCAACAATCAAAGATAAAGAGGAGGATCGCTATGTGGATTGCAAGAAGGCTCACCGAAAAAGAAGCCCTGGAGGCTCCTAAGTCGATGAAAATAAACTTGAAATTACTTCACGGCCCATTACACTCATATAAGGAGCGAGGAATGGGGATTTGATGGGAGTCTGTAAATAAAAATCTTACCTTTACAACACCACCAATATTTTGACAATCCCTGTCAGATGAGTGACCAACTGCGTCGTAATTTAAGTAAATTCTTATAGGATGTAAGAACCATCACTCGCAAAGTAAATTCTTGGGGGCCCTAAAAGTAGGATTCTTTCTATGATGCAGCAATCTGCATCGGAGGGGGAAGAACCATCACTCGCAATGCTGGAGGATGTAAGCATTCCACCAGAAAATGTGAAACGTCTATGAACGTAAGCTCCTTTCAAAAATTCAAAACTCTTCCCATCATCGACATAGAGTTCACCTTACCGCTTCTTGGTGTTTGTTAAGAGCAACCACTGTATATATACCACCACAAGTTGCATGCACACATTAGAAAAACTTTAATCCTTGCCTACAAACAGGACAGAACAGGAGCCCTGGCTGGACCATTGCCAACATCAACAACGAGATCAGCTTACGACAGAGAAAAGGAAGATAATGCTCCATAGAAACCAAAGCATAATTAAATAGGAATATACTAACCAGTGTATAAGGATCTTTATCCATCTGTGTGGAGCTTCGACGAAATCGATCTTTTCTTGGAATGATGGTTCCTGCCCTTTGAAAGGAAGGAACGAACTCCTCCGAAACCTCAAAATTGTGCTTTATACCTCCCTTGTATGCAATTCCAGTTCTTGTGTCATACCAAGATTGTTGCCCTGGGAGATACACAGACACATCCTTCACTCTCTATTCAAATTATTTGCAATTGATTTAACTAACTGTGATTAATAATAACAAAATGAAACAAAAGGGCAATCATACTACTACTACTATTACTGCTTAAGGAACTTTCAGTAAGAGTTTACCTCAGTATAAATTCCTTGCACCAAAAGACTATTTCCAACCATGAAAGCCTCGTCTCAGCAATGAGCACAGACAAGGCCAAACCATAAGCAACCAACCTGACAACACTTTATTTGTTTGCATCCCAAAATAACAAACCCTTGAAAATACGATTCTTTACCACTAATTGCATACACAAAGAATCTTCAAATACTGGAGTTTGGGACATGCAGCACTAAAATCCTTAAGAACAGAACCATTGAGCTTGTTTACTAACCAAACTACCACACAGACATGCAATCCCAAAGAAAATTTCAAATCGACAAAGAAGAATCCTAAAACAACAGACATAAAAAGAATCAACCAAACTACCACACAGACATGCAATCCCAAAACAAAAATAAAACCGACAAAGAAGGATCCACAAAAAACACGACCTTGCAAAGAACAAGGCGATGATGCAATCGCAAAAGGAAAAAAGCGAAAAATCATAATCTAAAGCTACAATGAGCACCAGATCGTACCTTAAAATGGATGGATAGCCTGAATCAAAGAACACAAACACCCAATAACAAACCTGGAGAAATAATCAAAAATTCGAAAATTATTTAAGAAGAAGCGACATTTCAAACTATGTAAAATCGAGAGAAAGAGGAGAGGAATCGAAGAAGGCGGGCTCTCACCGTTCTCTCGAATTTGCCTAGGTTGAGTGTGAAAACGAAATGCTCGAACAATGAACAACAATGAAATGGAAATGGAACGAGAAATGGCCCATCACCGATCGAGAACCGGCTTTAAAACAGGTAGTGGAATCCATGGCGGTGGGGAAAAATGAAATGGAATGCTCGGCGTGGAATCGGCCGGCATTGGATTGGAGAAAGAAAAGCGGTTTGACGGTTTGGCGATGACGACGACGAGACGACGAAGGAGGCGAATTTAGCAACTTTATTAGGTAAACCAAGGTAGATATATCAAAATGAATTATACAAATTAAAGAAAATGAATTTTCCTTTGTTTTTTTTTTTTTAAATTTTGGGGTGGTCTTGAGACACCCCACCCCCTAGGTGGTTCCGCCCCTGTGTACATATAGCATTACTCTTGAGTGTTTTACTTTTGAGTAATACTACTGTATCAACCACTTAGACATAACGATTAATACAACATATTTTTATTTCACATATCATGATATATGACTACTGAACATGATATAAACTAATCATAATCAAATATGTAAAAGGTATGTTATAGTACTCATTGTATCTGAGTTTATTGTGATAAGGCATCGGCCCAATGATAAGAGTTATGGTCCTTGATTAATCCAGATATTTCGGGTTTAGTTGAAACAGTGAAGATAAAAAAAGTATGTGCGTGTGTATATTATTTCGTATCCGTAAAAAAATATAGGGGGAATGAGGGAGAATGACAGAAATATTTCATCAATTAAGTAGAGGCGACAATCTTTTGAAAACTTTTGTGATAAGCCGACAAAACTATTTATTCATCGTTTAAATTCACTTGTGTTCAAATTCATTTATTTTAAATTCACGCGAAATTCACCGTTTAAATTCACTAATTTTCAAAATTTGTTGTCGTAAATTCACTAATTTTCGGGATTCATCGTTAAATTCATTGATTTCGGGATTCATTTGGGAGATTCATTGATTTTCGAGATTCACTGTTTGTTCTTACCATTATAAAAATTACGCATTGTTCTTCTCCCTATAAAAAATATGTAGTTGTCTCGCATTCTTAAAATTATTTTGATTATTGTCTCTTATCCCTAATTTTCCAAAAATATAATCAATGTCGGTATGTGGCAATCGCTGATCCGTGACATTAATTCCAAGTTCAAATATTCCACAAATATTCCTTAGCTCTCTTATTATTATCATCATAATTTTTTATTTTTTTTAGAGAAGGCAAATATTCCTCTTGCACATAAATAATTACAAAGATTTCTTAAATGAATCAGTCCAAAAATCTAAGAATCTCTTTATAAAAAATTTATCACTTTATCCAGAATATATATTTTAAAAAAAACAAATGTTAAAAAGGACAATTTCATGTATTAAATAGCATTTAGTCTGAGTGCAAAAAAAAAAAAAAAAAAAAAAAAAAATAGCATTTAGTCAAATGAAATTGAAAAATGATGAAAAATGACAAATTGTCATTCCACAAGACGATTAAGTCCTTCTTACATTTTAAAAATCTAAGAATCTCTGTATTAAATTTTTATCACTTTATCCGGAATATAGAAAAATGTTGCGTCATAATGATGATAATATCTAACACAACATATTTTTTTATATTATTAGAGCACTCGCGTCAGATACTCCTAATGAATTCTATATTTTACAGTTTTAAACTAACATTTTTCTAGTTTAGAGAATCTCTATTCAATATGAAATGCATCATATTTTCTATTTATATATAAGAGCACGCGCATCACATATTTTTGACGAATTCTCTATTTTACATGTTTAAATACACATTTTCCTAGTCCAGGATGAAAATATATTAGATTCTCTATTTCACATAATGAATTAGACATAAAGGAAGATTTACAGAATTTGTAAAAATACTATAGATGTAAGGAATATTTTACAGATCTATACTTTACAGTAAAAAATAGAGTATCTGCTGCAGTGTTCTTTTTCATGTTGAAATCTCTAAAATATTGTTTTTAAATGATTTTCAGTATCTAGTGCAAGTGCACTAATGCTATAGACATAAAGTAAAATTTATAGAATCTGTAAGAATGCGATAGATGTAAATGAAATTTTATAGAATTTATAATTTACAATAAAAGTTAGAGTTTTTGCTGCAGTGTTATTTTTCTGTTAAAATCTCTAAAATAGAGTTTTTATAAAATTTGCATTATCTACTCGTCGATTGATATATGGTCTCAAGATGTATGATGAGCGGTGTGAAATTGTAACAAAGTGCATCTTTTTGTAGCCATGGGCGGGGGCCCAGAATTTAGGAGGAATCGGGGGAGAAGGACACAAACATTTCATCAACTAAATAGAATGTCAGTTTTTTGAAACTTTGTATAAATGATTAAACTATTTTTTTTAATATTCAGGCGCCCTTTTTTTCCAAAAAAATAAAATAAATTACCCAACACACGTTTTCTTTCATCCATCTTTTTTAAACACTCAAATCTCTCAATCTAGAACTCCAAATTTAAAAATTCTTTCACCAATTTTTTTATTTTTTCATGCTCTTTATTTTGAGACCACATTCAACATATTGAAACGTGATTTCCGAAAATTCACTGTCGAAATTCACTATTGTTCAAATTCACTGTCTATATTCACTGATTTTCGGGATTCACTGTGGAGATTCACTAAGTGAATTTCGATAATTAATCTCACGAAAAATGATGTAATTATATCGAATCAAGTCTCAAAATGAAGTACATCAAAAAATAAAAAATTCAGTGAAGTTTTCATCACGTTTGGAGATCTAGATCGATCAAGAGATATGCGCGTTTGAAAATCAGAGAGGAAAGAAAGAGAAAAAAAAATGGAAAATTAGGGATAAGGACAAAATCTGGAATATTTTTTAAGTTATGAGACAACTACATATTTTTTAGGAGAAGATGACAACTGCATAATTTTTATAGCGATAAGGACAAACAGTGAATCCGAAAATCAAATGAATCTTCAAGTGAATCCCAAAATCAAATGAATTTCGACGGTGAATTTTGATGATGAATCCCGAAAATCGGTGAATCTCGACAATGAATTTTGAAAATTAGTGAATTTCGACGTGAATTTCGGCAGTGAATTTAAATAAGTGAATTTGAACACAAGTGAATTTCGACAAATGAATAAATAGTTTTGTCGCTTTATGCAAAAGTTTCAAAACTCGCCCTTCTACTCAATTGATGAAATATTTTGTCTCTCTCCTCATTCCCAAAAAAAAACTGGAGCAGTTCCCTAGCAGTTCATCACGTCGGATTTTTTTTATAATTTTTAAATTTTTTTTTGGGCTTTGTCTTTCAAGCTATAAAAATTATGTGAGTTGTCCTTCTCCCTATTAAAAATATTGAGCTATCTTGTTAGTCAAAAATATTCCAAAACTTGTCCTTATCCCTAATTCTGCTAAAAATTTATTATTCCTCTGCTTTTTTATCTGTCACATTTCACAATTTACTCTTTTTTTATTTATCTGTCATTGTACATTTCCAATGCATCATTTATTACTTTTCTCCTTTACCAATAAAATATTTACATCTCTAATAAAAAAGATACATTTCCAATACTAAAAACACATTACCAACAAAATATTTACATCTTCAATAAAAAAAAAAATACATTTCCAACATATTTGAGACATATTAATTATATTTTCTTAATCTGTATGAATCTTCTCTCTGCGACATATATAAAAAAAACGGAGGGAGTATAAAGGCCGAGGGTACCAACAATATTGATATTTTATTTAGATAATTAGAAAATTTTGAAATATTTTCAATTAACATGACAAATATTAATAAGATTTGATATGTTGGTTTCTCTCCAAAACATACTTGTAGCACGGGGGATCTAAGTAGTGTTAGGGGGTTACGTGACCACACTGATATCCGGAATTTCTTTATTATATTAAAACGATGTAATTTTATTATTAAAAAGTGTCGTTTTGTTGTTAAAAATGTTGTTTTAGATTCCGGTGATCCCACTGAAACAAATTTTTTGATAAAAAATATAGTTTTACGGTCCGGTGACCCCACTGGAACAAATTCCAAGATCCGCCGGTGACTTGTAGTGTTTAAAATCTTTATCGATAGAAGTATAATGATTAATGTGTTCGGATTATGCGATATATGATATTGTTTTTCTCCATTATAGAACACAAAATGTATAGTTTTTTTTCTTCTTTTTGCGATGTAATAGTTTTTCTCACGGATCTAAGGGGACAGAAAAAACACTATCATACATTTTTCTGAATTCAAAATTTTTTCAGAATCATCGTCTCTCGCCCAGGATCCTGCATCCGTCCCTGGATGTGACCGTAACATTGCCCATAATATACAGCCTCGAGAGCCAACTCGTGACGTTGCAAGTGCAAATATTCCTACTGCAATCAAATAGTTCCAAGATTTCCCATGCATCCCTGCTGCAGCTAGCTAATTAAAACTACCCGAACGTCAAGAACATGGCCACTTGAAATTAAAATTCTGTATTATTGCCACCATTATTACTTGATGTGCATTTTTGGAAAAAGCAATCCGAAAACTGTCAAATACAACTTCGATAAAAGGCTAACACAATTGTGACTTATTATAAAAATAAAAATAAAAAATCTATTATATTTTATTACTTATCCATGACATGATTAATTAAAATTTAGACTGATTAGGGTTCCTTGAATCAATCTTCATGCATGCTATCGATCGGTGACGGACCCAATTTCTCGGTGGGGGCACTGAAATATATTCAAAGATTGAGTGAGAACATTGATAGTGTTTTTACATTTTTTAGCAATAAAATTACATCGTTTATCATACCTCGATCAGTGGGGTATTAGCCACCACCTTTTCTCGATCATTTGGGTCCGCCCTTGCATGGTGTAAGAGCTTAGATCGTCTGTTGTGGTGTATTACACAGCAGATTGCAGTGGTACGGGAAAAAACCAAAACAACATCGTTTTGGTTGAAACCTCTTTTGTTTTTTCCGCTTATAATAACGTCGTTTTGAATAATATCAGTTTCACACATCATGGTACACTAGAGCCCATTACAACATGTGATCCCAATTCCATGCTATAAATACCTCCCATTTTCCAATATATCCCACTGTATCCACTGCCTATAATCTTTGACAATAAAAAATGGCAACAAAAAGCACTGCTGGAATTGCTCTATTTTTCTCTTTCAACATTCTCTTTTTCACTCTTTGCAGTGCAACCCATTATAAAGGTTGCCCTCCTCCACCACCCAAGCCAACACCAACACCGACCCCAGAGCCGCCAGCAGCACCGGTGGTGACCGGAAAATGCCCTAAAGATGCCTTGAAGTTAGGTGTATGTGCAAATGTACTAAATGGATTGCTTAACGTGACATTAGGTTTGCCACCGGTGCATCCATGCTGCAGCATTCTACATGGCCTTATTGACCTTGAAGCTGCTGTCTGCCTTTGCACTGCACTTAAAGCTAACATTTTGGGAATTAATCTTAATATCCCCATTTCACTTAGCTTGCTCCTTAATGTTTGCGACAAGGATGTTCCTAAAGGCTTCTTGTGCCCGTAGATCGCGCGAAAATCACACAAAATACAATGATCTAAAAGTATTTTGCATTGTTGTATCAGTAGCATTACCTTTGCATTTTTCTCTATGTTGTTGCTGTTGTGTTTGTTGTTGGATTTTTTTTTTTTTTTTTGAGGGTACTCTGTGTTGTTGTGGTTCCTGCATTTTGTTTCTTTTTTCGTAAGATGTATTTAAATTTGAGATTTTGATCATTTGTTCCTTTATTGTTCCTTTGATATATGAAGCTTCTTTGTTTTCGATGATTTGCTTCTATTTTTTTCCTATAAAGTCTTTCTGGACACAGGGGCGGATCCAAGTTATGGGGTGGGGCCGGTGCTCCCGTCACTACAAGAAAAACAGTTTTTTGCTACACTATTGTTTGTCACACAACAAAAAAAGTGTTGCTATATACTTACTTTTTGCCACATTGGCGTGACAAAAGAGTCTAACCAAGGGCTATTAGCCACACTTTTTTTGTGCGTGTGGCAAAAACTAGTGTAGCAATAGAGTGTTTTTTTTGTAGTGCGTTAAAATCCGAAAAACGATATTGTTATGTGGTAAAAAATGTAAAAATACTGTTAATATCCCCAATCTATTTTCGAATGTGATCTGATGTCCTCTCTGAGAAATTTTTCTGGATCCGCCACTCCCTGGACAAAGAGAATATACAACTTAAAATTGATAATGATAGATCTCCACAAATATGCACATATATGTAGTATTTACGTGTAACGTCTAGGGATGATAGAAATTCTCACGGCCGGCCCTATACTAAAGGGGCCTAAGGCCGATTGGTAGGATGGGCCTCATTGTCGGTTGGATGATTAGGCGTGACCGGTTGCTCGGTCAGGCTATACCGCTTATTATATATAATCTATATTAAAAAATAAAATGGAGTTGGTGTAATACCTTGTTTGCGGATAAAATGTCATTATCTAGATTTGAATGTTCGGCAAGTGACATTTAGAGAAAGAAAAAAATCATAAAACTCACGTAAACCTGACGTAATATTAGAGTAATAAAGAAAATCGCGAAAGAAAGAAACATGTAGTGACTCGGGACACAAAACCTCAAGGTTTTCTACAAAACATCATCAACAAGAATACCACTGTCGTCATAACTAGATTTATAAATAACTAAAACAATTACCCGCATCCATTACATCTAAATCTTGTCAAAAAGGAAACTACTATAACTCTTTGGCACTCATGCCTTATCCAAAGGAAACAACTATTGAAAACAAACTACTGAAACATAGAGAAACTCAATAACTTCATTCTAGGATTGCTCTATGATGAGAGTCAAATTGACTATCATTTACTATGTGATTATACCCCTTTTATACCTCGTTTCATATGTATTTGGAGACATTTAGTTTGGTTTTATGCATTTTTACACCCTAGTTGTCATTTCGAGACTTAGGACGAAAAGTCCGGAAATCTCATTATTTTTCGGTGATTTAATGCAATCTCGGTCGCCCTAGTGTCCTGTAGGGATTACGTGTGGTATTTGTTGTGATTTTGTATAGGACTTAGGTGTTCGAGATGTCTGGAAGGCGAGATACGTGGATTGGAACGTGTGCCCGAAGCTTAAACGTTAAAGGATCAAAATGCGTTGGTACTACAACCATACCTTCCATTTATCTGAATTTTGATCCACCTTAGAGGAATTTTCTGGGCTTGACATCTTCATGAAAGTTATAGACAATCGAATGAGCTTTCCAACGCAACTTGAATCACTCAAATCGGAGGTCTACACACAATGTTATGACCGATTTACTGAAGGTGTGTCAGCTAGGCGCGCGCCTGACAAATGCTAGGCGCACGCCTAGCAGTTAATTTGGTCCAGAAGTTTCAGTACGTGATTTCGGTGAGCTAGGCGTGCGCCTGCACTTTCCTAGGCGCACGCCTAGCATCCAGAACTCATAAAACACTATAAATACCCCCATTTTGGATCTAGATTAAAAACCTCTTCTTCCCCAACTCGTTTTTCACAATTTTTCTGCACTTTTCCTTAGTTTAGATTAGTTTGTAGGTAGATTAGATTAGTTTAGTTGTAGATTGTTGTAATCCGGAGGATCTCGAAGATAGCTTGACGCGTTATTGACGGGATTTCGATCGGAGATTCGATTTTCTACAGCTATATATATATTTGGTATTTCGTTTTCCTTTCTTGTTCTTGCTTTCGATCTTTGTTTATGTTAACTTTTATTGTTGATTTCTTGTATTTTGTTGATATAATGAGTAGCTAGTTTCCCGATAGTCGAGTTATGTGATAGTCTTCGAAATCGAACCTTAGCTTGTTCATGTGGTGTTCTTGATTCTCGATGCTACCGTAGTTCTAGAACTTATTCTTATCACGTTTGTTAAATTGGCCATTTGATAATCGTATCACACGTATCGTCTTTACATATGTATTTTGCGAGAGGATACGGGAACCGGGGTTCTAGGATCACCCTGTAAAACCGACTGAGTTGTTCATATTATGTTTCGTGTGTGAGGTTTTGTATCGACTTGTCGAGCGTTTCATGAATCATAGACCGTGTGAGGTCAGTTAAATCCGGTCAGCGGACTGTTGAACCTGACATAGGAGGGTAGATTATTGAAATAATGTCTATTCTCAGAACCAGGAAACGACACCCTACTTGACATCGAGAACGTTTAGGTGAATCAAGAATACCTCGGGACTTAGCTAGGGTTTGTGAGTATTAGATTGGATCATAGCTCGGCTATCTCTTTTATATAGTTTTAGATCTTTATTTTGTTTTGTATATTCAGTTGTTAGAACCGGTGATCTGACAAATCACCATGTTCAAATTTGTGTTGGCCTAAACTAGGAACGAGACCGACTTTGGTACTCGACCAGAATCCCTGTGGGATATGACCTTGACTCACCAATTCTAGGCTACAGTTGATCCGGTACACTACCGGTAAGATTGGACATTTAGAAAATGCCGATCACTTTACAAGCTCATCATCATAATCCGAATGTGTATACCTTCTTGTTCTAAATTAAAGAGTAACATCATGCATAAGCTTAATATGGAGTAGAAGATCAAAAAGAGATCGAGATTCATGTTTAGTAGTTGCCAGAAGACACGACATGAATATAATACACCCAATTTGCAGAGGATGTTGAAAGCATAGACTTAAGAATTCATAAAATTACTTTAAGAGAATAACTTGAACAATGCATAGAAAACATGTCCAATTAACTACTCCAATTCATCTTGCATGTACTTGGTCGGATTTACATTAATTCTTGTTCTTGTCATGTTGCATATCATGTTTATGTTTCTTGTCATGTTCTTGTTTAACACATAAGACGAGATATACAGGGTTACAACACCATAATGAAAACCCGCCATAGAGGCCCTGTTGCAACTTGTGTAATATGATTAGGTAACATCTCATGTGATATGTAAGACTACGACAACATAAGTAATTAAAACTAGTAATACATCCAATACGATCCGTAGGTCAATCGCAATACTAGTATAAGACACTACGAGTAAATAACTGCACCTCACCAAGACTATCTGGGAGGCACATAAGACACATAGAAGCACATAAGTTCGTGTTCAAGCCATATTATAACCTCGTGTAATATGCTACGGGTAAATAAGGATACCTCACCAACATGGTTTTTTTTTCTTTTTCTAGTTTCTTTTCTTAGTTTTCTATATTTATGTTGTATTATTATTATTTTTTTTTTTTTTTTTTTTTTTAAACGAAAGGAGGAAATGGGGAAGGGGATCGAACTTGGACCTCTCACTTCAGCCAGGAGTAAAACCTGGGCTAACCACCTGGGATGAGCCTTATGTTGTATTATTAATTAATACATGTAACACACAAATTTAGCGCAGGTTTTGGTGTAGCTAGTGATCACAAAGACAGCATTGGCATATAAATCGGGCAACCATCAAATCATGCAAATTTTGGTTCCTCTCACTCACTGATTTGTGCCAAATATTGAAAGTCATCCTCCAAGTAAACTGTTTTCTTTCCCCAAAAATAGTAAAATTGTTTCCTTCTCCTTTGACCTCTCTTCTCCTCCTCCTTTCTCTCTCCCTTACCTTCTTGCATCCCTCTGTCAATGCCGTCCAAAAGTTTAGCTCAATGTGAAATGAGCCGAAAAGGAAATGATTCTGAATGCAATCAGAGCAACAAAGGTGTAATCTTTCAAAGTTATCGACTTGAAGATCATAAAGGGCTGTTTTGATTTGTATCAAATTAAACAAACGAAGAAAGAATATATATATATATATACATACAGTGAAGTAAATCTCAAGAAGCTAGCAATAATGGCGGAAAATCCAGCAGATGATTCAATAGTATGTTATGCCCCAACCATGATTACAACAAATGGAATATGGCAGGGTGATAATCCTTTGGATTACTCTTTGCCTCTTTTCATTTTGCAATTGACTCTTGTTGTTGTTGTCACTCGCCTTCTTGTTTATATCTTGAAACCCTTTCGACAACCCCGTGTTATCTCCGAAATCCTTGTAAGTCTAATTTTTCTCTTTATGTATAAATCTGCATACACATCCATGTATATGTATATATATTCCTTTGATCCAGGCGTTGTGTTGTTTTGATAAATTGAATTAACTAGAGTAATCCAGGTGTTATAGTTCATGTGTTGTGGCCACTTTACTTTGTGTTCTTCTGCATTTGAGTGCATGAGTTTTCTTTATTTTCCATGGATATCATTGTGTTTGATAAAATGCCAATGTGTGGAGACAGGGAGGTGTAATTCTGGGACCTTCAGTACTGGGACAAAGCGAGAAATTTGCTAACGCGATATTCCCTTTAAGAAGTGTGATGGTGTTAGAGACAATGGCAAATGTAGGTCTTCTTTACTTCCTTTTTCTAGTTGGTGTTGAAATGGACCTTGTTGTACTCCGTCGTACCGGAAGAAAAGCCTTGGCTATTGCAGTTGCTGGGATGTTCTTACCTTTTCTTATAGGCATATCATTTTCCTTTTTGTTGCATAAAGAAACAGAGGACATGAAACATGGGACTTTTGTACTTTTTCTTGGAGTTGCACTTTCTGTTACTGCATTTCCTGTCCTTGCTCGGGTTTTAGCCGAGCTTAAGCTTCTAAACACTGAGATTGGAAGGGTTGCCATGTCAGCAGCATTGATAAACGACATGTGTGCGTGGATTTTATTAGCACTTGCAATCGCTTTGGCTGAGAATGATTCCATGACTTTAGCTTCTGTTTGGGTGATCTTATCAAGCTTCGCGTATGTCGCGTTCTGTATAGTCGTAGTTAGGCCATTGGTATCATGGATGATACAGAGAACCCCTGAAGGGGAAAATATAAGTGATTTCAAGATTTGTCTTGTTCTTACAGGGGTTATGATATCTGGTTTTATAACGGACGCCATCGGAACGCATTCTGTTTTCGGTGCTTTTGTTTTTGGCTTAGTGATTCCTAATGGACCTCTTGGCATAACACTCATAGAAAGGCTTGAGGATTTTGTTTCAGGACTATTGCTTCCTCTCTTCTTTGCAATTAGTGGGTTGAAAACGAAAATCGGCGCGGTTCAAGGTGTAGTAACATGGAGCATTCTAGCCCTTGTTATTGTTCTTGCTTGTGTTGGCAAAATTGCAGGAACACTTCTTGTTTGTCTCTTCTACAAAATGCCATTTCATGAAGGCCTTACCCTTGGTTTACTCATGAATACTAAAGGGCTTGTTGAAATGATCATCCTTAATGTTGGTAGGGACCAAAAGGTAAATTTACACACTCTCTCTCTCTCTCTCTCTCTTTTCTTTTGCCTTCTTTAAGTCCAAAAAACTGTGTTATTGCAGGTGTTGGATGACAAGACATTCGCAATAATGGTGATAGTGGCGGTGGTTATGACTGCAATTATCATACCATCAGTGATAGTAATCTACAAACCAGCAAGAAGATATGCTCATTACAAGAGAAGAACAGTCCAAAGATCGAAAAACGGGGGAGAATTTCGAGTACTAGTCTGTGTCCACACTCCAAGAAATGTTCCTACAGTTATCAACCTTCTGGAAGCTTCATATCCTTGTAAGAAATCACCGATCACCATATACGTCCTACACCTGGTCGAACTAACCGGACGTGCATCTGCAATGCTGATTGTCCATAACACTCGACAATCAGGCCGACCGGCTCTTAATCGAACACAAGCACAATCCGATACGATAATCAATGCATTTGAAAATTTCGAGCAACATGCAGAAAACGTCTCGGTTCAACCACTTACCGTCATTTCACCTTACTCAACAATGCATGAAGACATCTGTGGTTTTGCTGAAGACAAACGTGTCGCCTTAATTATCACCCCTTTCCATAAACAACAAACAGTAGATGGTAGCATGGAGTCATCCAATCCAGCTTATAGAGTAATCAATCAGAATCTCTTAACAAATTCCCCGTGTTCGGTTGGGATCCTAGTCGACAGAGGCTTAAGTAGCTCAACAAGGTTAGCAGCAGGTCAGGTTTCTCACCATGTTGCTGTGCTGTTCTTTGGTGGACCCGATGATCGTGAGGCGTTAGCTTATGCTTGGAGAATGAGTGAACATCCCGGGATCAATCTATCCGTAATCCGTTTCATTGCTGGAGATGACACTACTAAATCAATGTCGGGATCAAGACGCGAACACAATGAACTTGACCCTGCAATTTTAGCAATGGATACACAAGATGATGCAGATTTACAGTTAGATGAAGATTACATAAACCAATTCAGGGAAAAGACAGCAAACGATGAATCGATAGCTTACACGGAGAGACTTGTAAATAATGGAGAAGAAACAGTGGCAGTAATAAGGTCTATAGATAGCATTCATGATCTTTTTATAGTAGGTAGAGGACAGGGGATGATATCTCCATTAACAGCCGGGCTTACGGATTGGAGTGAGTGCCCCGAGCTTGGGGCCATAGGAGATTTATTAGCATCATCAGATTTTGCATCCACGGTGTCGGTCCTTGTTATACAGCAGTATGTAGGAATGGATATGGATATAGCAGGAACTCCTCCTGATAGCCCTATTGAACAACATGAAAGCTTCGGTACACACATGAATCAACGGGTGCAACCAAAATAGCAGACTTTGTTTCATCCATAACCCGACGGCCATTATTAGCATTCTTAGGTTAAACTTTATGTTTTAAGGTTAAGTTGAATTCCTTTACCCCTCTTCTGTAAGGTTAGATACTTGATTTTTGTAATTGTAACATGAAATTTTAGTACCCATTTAGCTAGTTGAACAGAGAAAGCTACGTTGCTGCAAAATTGTACAAAGTTGTTGATAATAAGATTGATAACGCTGTTCTTATATTTATAACACGAAAGATTTCTTTGAAATCATACAGGCGGTTTACCAGGTTTTCCAGTTTGAACTTGGACCCAGAAAAATGCAGTATAAAACAGTTGCTCATGTTGTGATGATCACACCAAACAATAAGACGTAACAACAGAACCTTTTGTCATGGATTAAAACGAATCAAAATACAACGACTTGGCTGAAAATGTCGGAAACATGATCAATGTCTATTTATTGAAAGAGGAAGGTACAATACGCGAGAAGACCCAATGCAACACCAGATTATCACGGTTCTTCACCAAGCTCCACTCTTAGGTTGTCATATGGATACACTTTTGGAGCCTGAAAAAAAAAAAGCATCTAAAATCAGAAAAATATTTATCACAAAACACGCAAGAAGGATCGAGTGTAGTCAAAGTGTGTTCACCAGAAATGTGATGCACAAGCCCAGATAACAGGAAACAAAGCAACATATCATTACCTTAATCTAGTACACTGTACACACAAAGATTTTCCTAGCAACTGGAGATATCAGATAGCAAACACTACAACATTAGGGTAACCCGTGACCACTGATCAAGCCGAGGAAGAAAAGCTAAGCTAAGTTGATATTCGAAGTCTTCGTATCACTAAATCAGAAACACGCAATACTTAAATGGCTGCATTTGGGTTCAAAAGAAAGTAAACACTGCCTATGATATCCAACTTCATTGTTAACCTAGACAAAAAAGTTAAAGCTACATTCTACTTTTATTTATCCATTCAAATTTATTAGCTTATTCAGGAGTGAAATATCAATTGACCAATTCGCTGATAAGCCAACAAAGATGGATAACGTTTCCAATGCAGTTACTAGAATATCAGGACATCAAGCTGATGAACAATTTATTATCTGAATATGAAACTGAAATGAACCATTACTCATGAGGTCAGGTATACTGAGCACAGAAAACACATTTATGATTTGATTTTCAACAATGGAGTAAACCTATTTCAATGTAGTGCACCGGTTCTTCAATAGCTACCCCGGCTTCAAATCAAGCCAAAAAGTACAACAAACCAACATTTGACCATTCACATTTGGCTAAGACATTCAATCTTGCAAATCATTTTATCACCAATTCGGAAAGAAATACCAAAAAGCAAATCCTTAATAAAAACAATATTTTATGCACCTCAATGTGACACTAATGGTACTCGATAATAGGAATCCTCAAACACAGAAGTAGCCAATAGGTTATCATGCTTACTTCTTCAACATCAAAGCTAAAGAATGCATTTTTTAAAATAACCCACAGTTTAGAGATCAAATGTAGGAAGGAACTTACAAACGGAATTTTTGAAGCTTTGTCATTCAAGACTGCTAAAAGTCCAAGACCCGCGAAAAAGCTTAATCCACCGCACAACCAAGCCAATGCTTCGTACTGAAAAAAGGTAAGCAGATGTAACAAAAGTAAAGCCCTAATGCACAATCATGGAGCTATAATAACAAAAACAAAAACAAAAAATTCCTTCAAAAAATTACCTTTCCAACAGTAGAAGCAATGCTGTCGATGCAAGGTTCCGGAAATGGAGTGCCGTTATCCCAAACCAATTCATCATTCGTTGGCAGCTAAAATATACAATCCAACAAAAAATAATAATAAAAATAGCATTTCGATCTCTTCTTAAGGAACATTAATTGATAGCTCAAGGTACTGAATTGCAAGTCTGAAAAGTAATTAGTATCACAAAAACATATAAAATGAAGGATTGGAGGTAAGAATTTACGGGTCTGTCAGGGACGATGTGTTTGCCAACGGGAAGGCCCATGCCGGAGCGGAGGCGAAGAGAGGAACCAACGGACCGGGAGACGACACCGTTCCCGCCCATGATGCGTGAAGCGACGTGGCTCAGCATGCCTGCCATTTTTGTCGATCGGAGAATTTTCCTAGCTGAGAATTGATTCGGTAATCAGTACTTTGGTGTGCTCTTCTGAATGTTTGGGGCTGAATTTAGTGCCGGAGCTTCCGTGAAATATATAACCTTGTAGTCTATGATATAATGTTTAAGAGAACTTCTAACATCAAGCCCGTCTAGCTCAGTTGGTAGAGCGCAAGGCTCTTAACCTTGTGGTCGTGGGTTCGAGCCCCACGGTGGGCGATTAATTTTTTGCTCTCGTGATTTTTTTTCCATCATTTGCATACATTTTTCCCCCCTTCTTTTCTGTGTAATAAAATTCAGGTTTCAAAGAATCAGTTGCAATAATCGGACCGGAGCTTGACTGCCGGAAGCAATGGAAGCAGCCTTGGCGGATTTGGAGAGGATTCAAACTCAAATCCTTGAGAGAATAGCAGACCTGGAGCTTTCTCTCTTACCTAGCAACTTTTCTGCTTCCCTTACGATCTCGGACAACTCCACAACAGAAGGTCGCCTCTCCGCCCTCCTCCTCTCTAATGGCGTCAATGATTTCAGTTTCAAACGCGTTCCTTCCGATTACTATGACTTGTCTCTTGAAGCTCGCCGTGATATCCTCGGTGCCGCCTCCATTGATCACCTCTGCAAAAGCATTGTCTTGGTATTACATTATCCCGATTCTATTCATCAATCGCATTGCATATTGATATTAATTAACAGGAAAATGGTTAATACATGCAAATTTTCTTAGGTGGGATGGGGTGGGGCTTTATACCAACAATTTTACTTTGCATAACATTTTAGGAGTGAATTGCTTCCTGGAAAAGTGTAGGACAATCATAAAAGATAATGCTAGTGTCTTGGCCATGGTGTATTACTATGAGCCTTCGCCATTTTTCTATTTGTATTTCGGCATTGACTCTATGGGAAAAGATTAACTAATTATTGTACTTTTCTCCCAGCGTGTGATCATCTGCTGAACAGTGATTCACTTATTTTAGTTCTGGATTATTAATTTATCGGCAATGTCACTATGGGAAAAGATTGACTAATTATTGTAGTTTTCTCTCTGCGTGTGATCATCTGCTAAGTGATTCACTTGTTTTATCTGGCACTATATTCTGTTTTGTGCAGGTAAATACTCAAGCTCCAGCAGATATAACCGACTGTAGTGATCGGAACAATTCGAAGTATTATGTTACTGTGGTACAGGTATTTTTCTGATGCGTGTAATGTATTCCATGTTGCTTTTAATGAGGACAAAAGGAAAAATGGCAGTTGTGGTTCTTGATGCTACGCATTTCTTTTTTGTTAGTATACTGCTAGGTTTAATGCCGAGACGGTGAAGAACTTTTTGTATGGACTTAACAATGGCAAGATATCCAAAAAGAAAATTAACAGTAAGTTGCTTTTTACTTTTCTAAATGAAATTTTATTAGTTCATGGAGGTGCTGTTGTTCAAATTTTGATCTTTTACCTCCTGTGTGGAAAGCATGTCTTTATGAGTGGTGGTTATCATACTAGTATGAACAGTTCCTGATTTCTGCAGGCGTTCTTCATTGTTCCCTCTCTTCATCTCGAATTAACGTTTTGGATAGCAGAAAATAGGCTACTTATGTAGTTGCAAAAGCCCCTCGAGGTGCAACTCTTGTCTATACGGCTTGGAATTCAAGTGCATATGTCCTGCACCAAGATAAATTTTCATTTTGATATCAACACTCTTAATTGGTGGATTTTGGAATATTTGTGAAATTGTAAAATGAAATAGCCGCAAGGTCTCAAGTTTGACCATTCTCCGATTCCTGGTTTGATCAGTGTAAAGAGAATTATCCGATGTTGGAAGTGAGCCTTTCTAATGTGTCTGACTAAACAGTTTTCAGATTGTTGAGAATGCATGGGCTCATCAAGCGGTGTTGATTTCTAAGCTTGTGTGGCTAAGAAATCTTAATGTTTATTTTGCTGTGTCAGACTGTTACTTACTATGTCGCTCAATGCTCATTCATATAAATTCGGGTCATTCGTACTATTTGGTTGGATGTAGGCTGCATTCATGATCTCTTGCTGTATATGTGAATAATACATGAAATTATTGGAAAGTATGAGTTCCCTCCACCATTTTCTGTTGTGTATTGTTGAAAATCTTTGTGCCGAGTATTGTTGAAAATATTTTGAATAGAAAGTTACATCGACACTATAGTCAAGATTGTTAACGGCTTGCTGAGCTGCACTCTCCCTCTGTCTGTGTGTTTTTAAGCATGCATGGAAATGGTAATATGTTGTATATCTTATGCAGTGAGGCTTGCTCCAGAAGAGACATCCGGGAAGTTGACGGGTTATATCCACAATGCAGTAACTTGTGTCGGCATGAAAACCGACATCCCGGTAATTCATATTTTGTGCTCATCATGATCTTCTTTTCTAATTTGTCCTGTATGTGATAGTATGCCATATAGTTATAGCCAGTGGACTGGTTGTTTCCATTTTTACAACATATTTCCTATGAAATTAATCAGGTAGACCATAGCTACTTAATCATTCAGACCGGTTCATGCATCAACACACTGTTTGTTCAACTGGAACAACTAGGGCCTGAGGTTTGATCACCTGGGCCAACATCCTCTGTCTTACCTAGAGCATAAGATTTCTTCCACTAGTGTTTACACAAAGGGACCTTGTGGTAATGTTTTTAGATGGGAATGGAGTATTTACACAAAGGGACCTTGTGCTTCTGCTTTTAGATGGGAATGGAAACATTAGGGGCCATAAGTTTGCTTTATTCATTGAGTCCTGTCATTATTTGTGCCAGCTTTCATGTGTACCACTGTTCTAGAGCCCTCATGCCTTCCACAATTAAGAAGGAATCACATTTTCTCATGAGACCAGTGTACAACATTCTGATTATTAGTTTTTTTTTGTTAGCTCAAATAAGCTGTATGTTAGATTCTTCATCAAATCATTTGCTTTAAACACAACGGATGTCTAAAATGCCCCAAAAAGCTGTGGTAATTGTCGGAATAAGTGACAGTAGGTTGCTAATCTGTCTAGACCACAGAACGCATAAATAAGCTGTTTCTGCATGATATTTACTTGAAGTATCTGCCAGTTGTCTTCGGGTACATGTTTTAAATTTGAAAGTGATATGGCTCTTTATTGTATGAGCGTATAATGACACTAACAAGAATGTGGACATGCTCATTTGGTGGTTAAAAGGTGGACTCATGCAGAATGATCGTGTGAGAAGTAAGGGTCCGTTTGGACATGAATTAATTCGTCTTTATTATCATTCAGCTATTATTTTTTTGGTTAACATGTTTGTATTGCATAAAGTGTTGTGCCGGATGAGGTAGGTGTTGTGTGTTGTGAGGAAAAAAGTAAGAGGGGAAAATCACTTTAATTCAGATTAAGAAAATGATAAGAATAAATGAATTAACTCGTGCGTAGACGCAACCGAAGTATTTTGCATGGATGATAATATATCCTTTTTAAGGTATCACTCTTTTTAGTGACATCCCAAATTTTTTGCAGCCAAAAGCTGTTCTCTGTCATCCGTACTCATATTCATATTTTCTTCAATAATTGTGTCAATATGACTGTTCATACCCTGCAAGGATATAGAGAATGCATTTGATTGCCAAGTGACATAGTATCATAACAAGCCTTATTTACCAGGTGATATTAGATGAGGCAATCGCGAAGCTGAATCCTGATTTCTTCTGGTTGGGAGGTGGCGAAGTTGATCTAAAACTGGGAATACGGACTTCTCAATTCATCCACTATGTAAAACCATTCATCGTAAACTGCAGCAGTAGTTAGTCACAAGGCTGGGATGGCCCTGATTTAGTGGCCACGGTTGGTTCAGTTGGGCAAAGCAAGCTGTCTGCTATATAGGAACTGCACAAACAGATGCCTTTTGATCTTGTAGTGCTTTGGCTGGCTGGCTGCTACCTCATATTTTTTCATTTTCATGTAATGGACGCCTGAAGCGCCACTTTATAGTAAGCATACACTTGCCTTTTCTCTGTTTTTATCCTTTTTTGAAACTACTACTATTTTACCGCCTTGCATACACCTTAATAAAATTTTAAGCATATATAGCTGTTTCTTTGACACAATTATAGCCTTATTACATACACCTTAAAAGAGTAGTTAAAGTGCTACTTTATGTAAATAGTCTTCTTCCGTACTCATATTCATCTTAGCACCCCCATACCTCATAATCCTCTACGTACCCACCCCTCCTATCCCCTAAGGTGGGAGGTGGGAGGTGGGAGGTGGGAGGTGGGAGGTGGGAGGTGGGGGCAAGGGTGAGGGTGAGGGTGAGGGTTCAACATTGAAGCCCTAAGGAGAAAAATAACAATCCAATTACAGTATAATGCAAACATGGATGCATGGGGATATAACCAAATGAATTACTACAATGTCAAGTTAGTGCTCCTACAATCTGGACAGTTAATTTATGAAACAAACCAACCCCTCCCCATCAATTTAAAGCATGGCCACTCATTTATTTAATAATAATGCCTACATCTCCTCATATCTTTTCATTTCCATATAATTTATTTTACTTTATTTTATTTTATTAAATTCAATCGACAATATAGTACACTTACTATTCCATCATCTCTTTCATTGTTCAATTATGTTTCCAAGTGGACAATCCTTTTTTTTTTTTTTATGATCTCATTGTCCTTATTTTATGTTCTTGAAATATTATATGATAAAAGAAAAATATCCATAAGCAATGGTATCATAGTTGAACTTCCTAATTACTAATATTTTCTTCCATACATTGTTGTTCTCTAGTAGCCCATGAATGAATCTTTTATAATATTTTTACACATCTTTCATGCATATATATTACTTGTCATTCAGTTTTTTGAAATGTCTGCAAATACATTATACGTAATAAATTAACTTACAAGTACTGTGTATGAAACATATGACTAATTGATCGATAGAACGTCTCACATATGGGACGATGATCACATTATGTCTATATAAATAAATCTCTTGTAAATTCTTATTATATATTGAGCATTAATATCTGTCACGTTAACTTGTATCGATTGTTGTGATTCAATTGTTCTTGTTGTGATGACATTGACATGTAATACGGGTATGTAATTAGGAAGCTTAATTTAATTTAGGGTGTCATGTTGTGAATGGGTGGCTTTCGGTGGGGTTGTGCATAGTCCATGACAACTATGTCTTCTTCTTCTTCTTCTTCTTCTTCTTCTTTGCCGCCCCCCATGTCATCATCTTCCATTGGTGCCATGCTGCTGCTTTCTTCTGATTTTCCTTTTTTTGATTCCACCAGCTTTCTCTTCTTCTGCGACATGAAGCAAATTAAGCTAAGGTTATAGTGATCTTTCTTTTTTGAGAATTTTTTATTTTTATTTTTACAACATGTGCATAACACTATTTCATTCCAGATGATCCAAGTATCCAATAAGATCATGTTGAATTCAAAGGTTGTGATTTTGAATGATTTCAACGTTTTATTTATTTATTTATTTATGTGAAAACAATCGAAAACCTCATATAGAAAGGCGAAAATCATGTTTTTGTCATTATATATCATAAAAGTTGTTTTTTTTTTATCCCCAAACAAAATTTACTTTTTCAGGTTTATGTTTTTATTTGATCATGCATGCATGTTTGCCTATATCCTCTTATTCTACATAGCTGTTATATATATACACACACACGCACACCGTCACTTATTTTAGTTACTCTATCTTTTGAAGGGGAAAAACTAACATTTACGGTGGTTATTTTTTTTTTTTTAAGAGATCTAAATTCAATTCTATTGTTATTTTTTGGGGGACTGGAATAATATATCTAAAGCCATGCGCCCACATGCTATAACTTCTGCATCTGACGCTAGATGGATGATCATGCATTTAGAAGAAGAAACGAGGTAAATAATAACAACAATAAGGAGAGTCAAGAAACGTAATAATTACCGTGATTTCCGTTGTCTCCAGTATAGTTTCTGCAGATGGAAATACAAAATTATTTCCTACAAAATCATGCTTACATACATTAGATACAATAGAACAAGACTGATAGAGGTGCAGAAAAAGTACAGAAGAATTCATAGGATACACACAAAATAAATTTACTTGTTACAATGTAATTTGTGCATTTTCTGTGCAGTTTTTTCAGTGTCTATATATATATATATGTGTGTGTGTGTTTTTGACAATCAGAAGAAACACCATGTTGTTGAACTCGAACACCATACAAGCATAAATGCATGTAGAAGAATTTCTTATAACCTTTAAACTCTAAATAAAATCAACAACATGGACATGTCTACAATACAAATTACAGTAGACACCATGTTGTATTTCATCTTGTTATTTAATTTAATCCATGAGATTTCGGGACTAAATCTTATATTTACCTTCAATGCCTGCATTTAGCCTCCCAAGCTCCTTAGCATCTTTCTCTTGCGTTCTTTGTTTGCCAATGTCGGTATCCTGCTCGATACCAATATTGTAAGGTTCCACACCTTGAAGAAGACGTGCATTACCGGAATGCAAACACATATACAAACACAGACACAGACACAACAAGTGACGAAGGATCGGGGACGACATGTTGATGATCTCTATAGCTTGTCAAGTAAAAGAATGAGGTTAGAGAACTTAATAAGGTGTAGTTCTTGGTGAAAAGACCAACTGAAACTTTATATATATATATATATATATATATATATATATATATATGCAAATTAAGGAAGTTGAGCAATAAATGCAGGTTCAAAGAGATAAAATGAATAGTTCATATTAGTAACATGCAGGTGCTTTGAGTTCAGTTAATTTTGCTGAACATGGAATGCAAAATCATGATGTTGTCAGCCTCCTATGTCTCCCTATATTAACAGCTCCTTTATTTATCAACTGTGGTCTGTGGGTGGGGCCTATAAATTGCTAATGTTTTTTTTTATTTTATTTTAATTTTAATAGCAATGAAAGATTTTATTGAAGATATTATCTAGTTGCAAGATGCATGTTAATTGCATGTTATTTTATTTTTTAATTTGCTCCACTCTCTTCCGTCGAAATTTCAACGGATCCGTCGAAAATTCCGACGGAAACGGTGTACGGCAACTATCACAGCATCCCATCACGGCAGAGGATCCGGGTCCCATGTTAATTAGATAAAGATTTTACAGAGGTTACACACTCCTATTTGCAAACAAAATAGGGAGTAAAATGTTGTAGAATTTGTGGGGAAAAAAAAAACTTATCAGAACAAGTGTACGAAGAGTACGTGTTAGAGAAATCCACTACGAGACTGATTTTGGATATGTTCTATTATGATTTAATGAGTGTTTATGGTATTAATATCGTGTATGTAACGAGTAGATATTAACGGGAATATGAATCACTTGATTTTGATATCACATCAATGTCTTGTTTTGAGAAGGGAAAGAAGTGATCACACGCTAATATCGATTAATGTGGATAAGCCTATACATTTTGTTCATAAACGCGACAATAAATGTATGTGTTTCATTGATGCTGATGCCGTTAATAAGGGAGGTCGGATCCTCTGCTGTAGGTTAAACACAGCATTCGGTGCTGTGACGCCAAAACGGCGCCGTTTCGACGCAACGCGACGCCGTTTTTGGTCACAAACTTAAAAAAAAAAAAAAATAATAATAATAAATCATCACAGCAAAACGGCGTCGCTTTGCGTCGAAACGACGCCGTTTCACGTCACAGCATTCACGGCAGGGGGGCTTTCACGGCAGACGATCCCAATTCTTAATAAGGTTCATTAACATCACTCATAAATGAGGTTTATTATGAATAAAGAAAAATGGGGGAACGAGGGAGAATGATATAAATATTTTATCAATTGAGTAGAATGACGGTCTTTTGAAACTTTTGCATAAATGACAAAAATATTTATCCACTGTCGAAATTCACTTGTGTTCGAAATTCACTGTTTAAATTCACTTCATTAAATTCACTAATTTTCTAAATTCTTTGTTTAAATTCATGATTTTCAGGATTCACTATCGAAATTCACTGATTTCGGGATTCACTCGGGAGATTCCCTGATTTTCGGGATTCACTGTTTGTCCTTCTCGCTATAAAAATTATGCAGTTGTTCTTTTCCCTATAAAAAATATGTAGCTATCTTGTTACTTAAAAATATTCCGAATTGTGTTTTTATCCCTAATTTCCCAAAGAAATTTTTATCAAACATTGTATCTTATCTTATCTTATCTACCTATATATTAAAGGGGAGGGGAAATACCTGGGGTTCGGACACGTCGGCTAACGATGCTGGAAACCGTCCGGTAATCAATGCGAGTCAATATTCTGTGTGATAATGACCGAAAACCCTAGAAACCCTAATTTATGACAGAGGGACGAGTTGTTTGGTGTGTTTGGACTGAGCTCTCGGAATGTTTCTGAGAGTTGCCTACGTATCCAATAATTCAATTGGAATCAAGTCATCCGTAGTTACTTAGGGTTGTTTATATAGGCAATATTTCGCCCCTAATACTTGTTGAGCAAGTCTTATAATTAATAATTAATCCCGTGGTAGATGATCTGCCCTCTGTTCGGCCTTTGGGGGTCCTTGGCCCTTAAAGCCCCAAATTTAAGGACTAGTTATTATTTATTAGGCACCCCTAAAGGTGACAGGTGGCCCAGCTCGGGTCGGGTATCATCATAAGCCCCCCAGGTCTAACGTTGCTCTTACAAGCGGGTCAGCTATCTTGGCGGTTCGGCCGGCTTTTACCCGATCACGCGTTTCAAAATGATTGGGTGCCAGTTGGTAGTCTATTTAATAGACTATCATTACTCATGCGAGTTACGAGGCGTTTTTTACTCTTTTTCACAACTGACGTCGTTTGAGTGTCAGGAGGGAGGTTATAAACCCGTCTCTTCATATCAGACTTTCCCTCTTCCCGCATTTGCTATTAATTCGAAGATTTCCCTCCAGATCCACTGCATTCCCAAGTAAGTATCCAACTTTTCTCGTTTTGTTCTTCTTCATTTCTTCTACTTTTCCCAGTTTATGAGGGCTAGTACTGCTTCTAGCAGCTCCATTGATAGAGAATTCGAGTCCCATTCTGAATCAGAAACTGAAGTCACTCAACCTTTTATTCAGTTCGGTGGCCCTATTGACATTTCTGCGCTGAACACTGTTGCTGCTCGTGTTAATACCGAGCAGATCGTTGACATTTCTACATGTTTCATGGGTGTAATGTTTTTTTCCTCCGGAAAAAAACTCCACAATGATGAATAAACCTCCAGTTTGCTTTTATGTATAAATTTTGGTGTGTGGTTTGTCATTCATGCATTTTTTAAGCTACAGTTTCATGTTGTATGTGATAATGTATGTGTGCTTGTTTTGCTTGCACTTATTTCTTCATTCATTTCTGCTCCACTCTTATGCCTCTTTCGTGGTATACCTTCATTCCTTTATGTCCATTGTGTCTTTTCTTACATCCTCTTTTGTTGTCCATTGCATGTTTTTGACAAGATTGAAGGTCGAAGATGATTAGAAAATATATTGCACTGTTACCTTGATTTTATGATGACTGCTTCTCAGGTGTGTTTATTCAAACTCTTCTTATTTGTGTATCTTCTTTAGCTTCCAGTGTAATAGTAGTGTGTGGATTATGTGCGAGCTTGTGTACTTTTCCTTGGGTTATATAAGTGTCACTAAGGGAATTAAGTTAGATTGTTTGGTTAACAACTTTATTGTCTGGTTGTTGTTCTTGTGTTTTAAGGTAATATATCCTTTGTAGGTGTTGTTTTCTTCTTAGTTACTATATCATAGACAATAAAAATATGCCTAGAAAGAAAAGTAGTGTCTTACATGTGGTCCAACTAGAGTCATAAGACCTTGTTCTTTCAAGGAAATTCAACAATACTACAGAAGCTAAAAAATATAGAGCCCTTGCTATCTCTCCCGTTGGAACTTGGAAAGCAAAGAAGAAACAAACAAACAAATACTAATTTTGAGCATGATAAAAAAAAAAACTATAGACGCTTAGCGATTATCCGATGGAATGAAAAGAAAAAGAATAGAAGCATGGTAAATAGCCAAATTGTAACTGCTAAGCTTCAACAACCAGTAAGTATGTCATGCGTAGTTAATGAGACACTGTCCCAACCATTGTTAGGAGGCAGCTTATAAGGTCTGTGTCCTATTTTTAAGTTAATGTTATCTACTAAGACCATGTTTGTTGTGTTTAACTGATGCACGTGTTTAAAAAACAGATCATTACCATGTTTGTTTTATATCCTTATTTACTGAACTTCAATTTACACCATGTATATGTGTGCTTTTGTCTTCCTTGCGTAGAATGCTCCCTTGAATGATGAAATTGAAAGAAGAATCAACAAGAAGGCCGTTATCTGCTTTGTGAAGCATCATGAAAAAACATTCCGAGAAAACACAGAAATAAGTTGCTTGTTGTAAAATTGTACAATGAAGAAGAAATTGCAGCATCAAGGGCCGCGAAAGTCTTGAAGGTGGTTCTTCTTACGATGGTGTGGGCTCATCACTTGTTTCTCGATTTAGTGAAAAGAGAAAGCGACTCTTCAAACCTAAACACAAAGTTGGCTATTGAAGAAATTGCAGATCGTCTGGAATCATAGAGACATCTATTGCAAAGCATTTTTGACCCCGAAAGAAGTCTTATGTTGAGAATGTGTCTGGCGATAAAGTTGATCTGATCCCGCCACCACCACCTCTCAAAGTGCCAAGCGATGTCGAAAACACACCAGACATAGGTCCAGGGAAGAAAGTTAAAGGGGAGGAGACTGAAGCATGTGATCTGTTAAATTGTTAGTAATCCAGCCATATGGAACCTTGGTAATAATAAATATACTATAAACTCTTGTGCTTTAATATCAAAAAAGGGTTAGTTTACGTATTAGAACCATTAGCTATTGAGTGCATCAAAGTTAATGGCTTTGTATTGTGAAAACTACAATCCTTACACGGGTTAGTTAAGTTCCTGACTTTTGCTATTCGCCCAGCAACTATCATGTGTAACAATTAGGCATCTTGTGCTTTTGAAAAGTGCATGTTTTGGTGTGAATATGGTAATGACTTTTAAAGGCATTCCAAGGTATTTGTAATATATGATGGCTGGTTGTGTTTTTAGTATGTTAGTTTATGTTTCTATGATGGATCATACAACATTATTGTTATTGTTTAATTTATTTTTTCAATACACAATTGCATTACATGCGAATCTAACAAAAGCACAGTACACGCTGTCTATTCCTTCAGATTTAAGACTTTCATGGGCAGCCGTGCCTTGCACGGCTTTCACGGCCCTAGTATATCTATTAAGTGCTAAGGCACTTTGCCCACAAGGGGCCATGTGGCAACCTCTTGGGCTGACACGTGGCACAAATTTTTTTTTTCTTCTTCCAGTAAAAACCGGAATTTCGGTTAGCGTTGTATAGAAACCGAAATTTTTTGTTCGACTCTCCGTTACATAAACCGAACCAAAGTGTATATATTTCGATACGGTTCGTTTTTAATAACTCCAACAGACAGTGCGGATTCAGTTTTAAATTGCAATCAACCGAAAATTTTCGATTCGATTTCGGCACACCAATTGAATAAAACCATGTATTTTTTTATTTTTAAATTTCGATACGATTCAATTTTTTTTTCCTTTTTTAACAGCGGTTTTTTTTTTCCTTTCGGTAAAAACCGTAATTTCGGTTAGCGTTGTATAGAACCGAAATTTTTTGTTCGACTCTCCGTTACATAAACCTAACCAAAGTGTATATATTTCGATACGGTTCATTTTTAGTACCTCCAACAAACAGTGCAGATTCATTTTTAAATTTCAATCAACCGAAAATTTTCGATTCGATTTCGGCACACCAATTGAATAAAACCGTGTATTTTTTTAAAAAAGTTTCGATACGATTCAATTTTTTTTCCTTTTTTAACAGCGGTTTTTTTCCCTTCGGTAAAAACCGGAATTTCGGTTTGCGTTGTATAGAAACCGAATTTTTTTGTTCGACTCTCTGTTACAGAAACCGACCAAAAGGTATATATTTCGATACGGTTCGTTTTTAGTACCTCCAACAGACAGTGCGGATTCAGCTTTTAAATTTCATTCAACCGAAAATTTTCGATTCGATTTCGGCACAACAATTGAATAAAACCGAGTATTTTTTTTAAAATTTCGATACGATTCATTTTTTTTCTTTCCTTTTTTAACAGCGTCTTTTTTTCCCTTCGGTAAAAACCGGAATTTCGGTTAGCGTTGTCTAGAAACAGAAATTTTTTGTTCGACTCTCCGTTACATAAACCGAACCAAAGTGTACATTTCGATACGGTTTACTTTTATTACCTCCAACATACAGTGCAGATTCAATTTTAGATTTCAATCAACCGAAAATTTTCAATTCGATTTCGGCACAACAAATGAATAAAACCGTGTTTTTTTTTAAAAATTTCGATACGATTCTTTTTTTTTTTTTCCTTTTTTAACAACGATTTCTTTTTCACTTCGGTAAAAACCGGAATTTCAGTTAGCGTTATATAGAAACCGAATTTTTTGTTCGATCCGTTACATAAACCGAACCAAAGTGTATATTTCGATACGGTTTATTTTTATTACCTCCAACAGACAGTGCGGATTCAATTTTAAATTTCAATCAACCGAAATTTTTTTATTCTATTTCGGCACAACAATTGAATAAAACCGTGTCATTTTTTTAGTCAAACGTGTACCGTTAGTAGTTTGTACAAAAAAGAGAAAAAAAAAAAAAGGAAAGACCGACGGATTTGAAGTTCTCTACTGTAGAAAGTATCTTATGGAAGAAAGTCGAGTTTATTTATAAAATACAAAAAAAAGAGCAAACAAATATCCGCGTCGAGAAGGTGTCCACATATGAATGGCATATACAATAACATTAAATATTTTTATTATTTTTTTAACAACATAACGTCGGTGGAACCGTTTGCAGTACGAACATCACTAAAATTGACGTTGTAATATCAAATCACTTTTTTTTATTCAACAGACCGTTTGACACGTGTTTTTTTTCCACCAAATGAATGAATACGAGATCAATGACTATATCTATTAAGTGCCAAGGCACTTTGCCCACAAGGGGCCACGTGGTAGCCTCTTGGGCTGACACGTGGGACAAATTTTTTTTTTTTAATTTTTAAATTTTTTTCTTCTTCCGGTAAAAACCGGAATTTCGGTTAGCGTTGTATAGAAACCAAAATTATTTGTTCGACTCTCCGTTACATAAACCGAACCAAAATGTATATATTTCGATACGGTTCGTTTTTAGTACCTCCAACAGACAGTGCGGATACAGTTTTAAATTGCAATCAACCGAAAATTTTCGATTCGATTTCGGCACACCAATTGAATAAAACCATGTATTTTTTATTTTTAAATTTCGATACGATTCAATTTTTTTTTCCATTTTTTAACAGCGGTTTTTTTTCCTTTCGGTAAAAACCGTAATTTCGGTTAGCGTTGTATAGAAACCGAATTTTTTTGTTCGACTCTCCGTTACATAAACCTAACCAAAGTAAATATATTTTGATACGGTTCATTTTTAGTACCTCGAACAGACAGTGCGGATTCAGTTTTAAATTTCAATCAACCGAAAATTTTCGATTCTATTTCGGCACACCAATTGAATACAACCGTGTATTTTTTTTTTTAAAATTTCGATACGATTCAATTTTTTTCCTTTTTTAACAGCCGTTTTTTTCCCCTTCGGTAAAAACCGGAATTTCGGTTTGTGTTGTATAGAAACCGAATTTTTTTGTTCGTTCTCCGCTACAGAAACCGAACCAAAGTGTATATATTTCGATACGGTTCGTTTTTAGAACCTCCAACAGACAGTGCGGATTCAGCTTTTAAATTTCATTCAACCGAAAATTTTCGATTCGATTTCGGCACAACAATTGAATAAAACCGAGTATTTTTTTTTAAAATTTGGATACGATTCATTTTTTTTTTCTTTTTTAACAACGACTTTTTTTCCCTTCGGTAAAAACCGGAATTTCGGTTAACGTTGTCTAGAAACCGAATTTTTTTGTTCGACTCTCCGTTACATAAACCGAACCAAAGTGTATATTTCGATACGGTTTACTTTTATTACCTCCAACATACAGTGCAGATTCAATTTTAGATTTCAATCAACCGAACATTTTCGATTCGATTTCGGCACAACAAATGAATAAAACCGTGTTTTTTTTTAAATTTCGATACGATTTTTTTTTTTTTTTTTTTTTTTTTTTTTTTTTTTAACATCGGTTTCTTTTTCCCTTCGGTAAAAACCGGAATTTCGGTTAGCGTTATATAGAAACCGAATTTTTTGTTCGACTATCCGTTACATAAACCGAACCAAAGTGTATATTTCGATACGGTTTATTTTTATTACCTCCAACAAACAGTGCGGATTCAATTTTAAATTTCAATCAACCGAAAATTTTCGATTTGATTTCGGCACAACAATTGAATAAACCCGTGTAATTTTTTTTAGTCAAACGTGTACCGTTATTAGTTTGTACAAAAAAGAGGAAAAAAAAAAAAGAAAGAACGACGGATTTGAAGTTCTACTGTGTAGTGTACTATAGAAGAAGAGTCAAGTTTAGCTATAAAATACACACAAAAAAAAAGAGCAAACAAATATCCGCGTCAAGAAGGTGTGCCCACATATGACCACGTGTACAACACATTAAATGTTTTTATTATTTTTTGAACAACATAATGTTGGTGGAACCGTTTGCAGTACGAACATCACTAAAATTGACGTTGGAATATCAAATCACTTTTTTTTATTCAACAGACCGTTTGACACGTGTTTTTTTTTCCACCAAATGAATGAACACGAGATCAATGACGTATTCATTAATGATAAGAAAGAGAAATGTCGTATATAAAATGAGAGAAACACATTTTCAAGCATATTAATGATCTGGAAACTAAGGCCAAGGACGGAGCCAGGATTTCGATTTGGGGTGGGCTAATGGACTATACCGAATTCGTCGGGTGTGCTGGATTAAGAATATTTTATGGATGAAATTAAACTACTAGACATTTTAGTGTAATACTTTTTTGTCGGGTGGGCTTAGCTCCCCTAGAATTACACATGCCTTTGTCCTTGGCTAAGGCGTCCCGGGAGATTTGACCGTGTAGTTATGGTCCGCTTATTGTTTTTCTATAATGTTCATTGCGTAAAGTCGAAGCTAAAGTGATCGAATTTATGAAATTGTTTTCCGATACATCATATTGTAGTTTATTTTCACTACAAGAAAAACAGTTTTTTGCTACACTATTGTTTGCCACACAACAAAAAAAGTGTTGCTATATACTTACTTTTAGCCACATGAGCGTGGCAAAAGAGTCTCACAAAGTGCTATTAGCCACACTTTTTTTGTGAGTGTGGCAAAAGCTAGTGTAGCAATAGAGTGTTTTTTTTGTAGTGTTTGTAGATGGAAACTCCCGATAGGGCTGGAAGAGAGGTGATTCACAATTTTCACGTCTTTAAGAAAGAGCTACCTCTTGGAGAGAATGTGATATATTTCTTTTGCTCTCTTTGTCTGTGCCTTGAATTTGTTACGGTTTAAGCTTACGCGATTTATTTCACGTTGGGGATCTATTCTTTGATATTATCGTTGGTAACGATTTATGTTGGGCCCGCCGTGCCTTGCACTGCTAACGTTCACTAGTTTTTCATATAAACAATAACAACATATTGTAAAAGAGAAAATACATGACACAAAAAAGTTGTATGCTTTGTTTTAGTTTGTATTCCTATTTGAAAGACAGTATGACTGCTATATCTTGAGACCCAATTATGAATACAATGAGAGCGTGCATTAAGTGGCGGATCCAGAAATTTTATTCAGCGGGGTCCGTAAATATTTAACAAAATAAATAATTTTTTCACGGGGTCCGAAATATTTTTCTATAGATAAAATGTAGAGTATTTTTATTTTTAGCGGGGTCCGCGGACCCTATTTAGGCAAGTGTAGATCCACCTTTGTGCACAGGGCTGTCCCTGAGATTTTATAGGCCCTAGGATAAATAATCAAAATAGGTCCCTTCGAAAGAAACAAATGGTTTTTAAAAGATATGTCAAATGTTTAGATTAATAAACTTATTAGACCAAAGGAAAAACCGGGCCCTTAAATTTTGATAATTTTTTGAAGGCCGTAAGCCGTGGCTTTGTTGGCCTGACGATACTGGATATCGTCGGGTGTTAATTCTGGGCGTTTTATCCAAGTGAAAATATATCCAAGATCGAAGAACAAAAAACGATGTAACGGGGAGTAGTTTGTGTGAGGTTTAGACTGAGCTTGACATGTTGTATTCTCAAGTTGCCTACATATCCTGCGTATGAATCAGGATCAAGTTTTTCGTAGTTCTCTAGGGATTGTTTAAATTGAAGGACTTGTGCCCTAGCATGCTCATGCCGTGTCCATGTTGGACTCCGATTTCGTGTTCCCTAAGGAATAGATAATTACGGTTTAATCTCCTTGGTTGCAGGAGATAATCACGCTGATATCGAATATTGGATTAGAGCCTTTATGATTAAGGATTCTTTCCATGTTTATCTGTTATATTATGCATGTGGGGAATCTTATCCAAGGTACACTCAAGCCGATTGGCAAGATCCGAACTGAGCTCCGCACTCTGACCGACCTGCAAGGGTCGGGGAGTCGGGGGTTCAGATCCGATGTTAGATCTTCCGGCGGGGCTCGTGAGCCTTAGGGTTTCAATCTTCTCAGTATGCATTTATTGTGCTAATTTGGGGATGACACGTTGCGAGACCTTGGTCCGACCTCCGTCATTGGCCTATGCCTAGGTACATGCCTGTCTGTGCATTAGAATCTTAAAGACATAGTCGTCGGAAAAGAATCAATGAGATATACGAGTAGATATACCAAAGTAAACACACTGTATAAAGAAATATAGTAGCATATTTACTAACATCAACTGGTTTTAGTACAATGGTAAGTGCTTGATCATAATATGGTATCGAAGCTTTTCGACTAACGTCTTTTCAGATCTTCGTCAATTGTGAAAACAATTGTTTGGGTGGGGGTTCGTTACCGTAATCTACACGAACCCTCACCCCACCAATCTTCTTTACTCCGATCTGTTTTTCATTTCTCGCCGGCACCCACCCCACCACCAAGCTCATCCAAATCCCGGCCAAATCACAGCCGCAGATGAATCATTCCGGTCGCCTGCTCCGAATTCTTCTCTATTTCTTTTTGGTCCAGCCTCTCTCCGTCTTTTCCCGTTCCTTTGTCTCGTTCCAATTTTCTTCTTCCGCCGGAAAGAATGGCATCCGACCAAGTCATCTCTCCTTCATCCTCTGTTATTCCCTTCTTCCTCCTCTTTTCTATCTGAGCCAATTCGTTAACTACATAATTAGATTCACTTTGCTGCTCCGGTAGATTAATAATCCTAGGTTCACACATGCAAACAGTGGCACCATTTGATGATTTTTCTTGAGTTCGCACAGGTTTCTCGGCACTAGCCACATACCACTTGTCCACTACAGTGGATCCTCTCAAGTACTTAAGGGTAAAGTGCTCTTTTTTTAGTGACAATATTGAGTTGTTTAGATAATTATGTTTGAATTTAAATTATGTTAGGATATATTATTTGGTTTAGATAAATTTCTACCTACCATCTATTACTCTATAAATATTGTAATTGTGTTCAATATCAATCAATCAATGCAATATAATTATATTTCTCTATTATGATCCTAATATGGTATCGGAGCAGGAGATCCCGAGTCTTCCCAAAAAAAGAAAAAAAACAAATCAACTTTCTCCCTTCTTATATGCCACACTTGAGGAGGCGTGATATATATAAGAAAATATAGTGACACAGTTACTAACACCACGATGATAAGCGCTTGATCCTAATACACTGAATTATACATTCTTTGTTGGAACTTGATCACACAGCTCCTAGCTTGAGTTTTTATCCTTATCACGCGCGTACTCCTCAACCTCGGATCATCTCTCCACTTTGATCTTCATCCTTATCACCACACCGTCCAATCAATTTATTAGAAGATAATCTCAAGGGACAGGATAAATGTAAAAAAAAAAAAAAAAAAAAAAGTTGCTATTGATAGGTAGTATTTTTAAATAAAAGATTAGTTATTTGTTTTGAATTTAAGTTAGGTTTATATAATCATTTATCATTTTTTTTATTTATTTGAATTGTATTTATCTTTGACTTCTCTCCTATATATAGAGAAGTAGTGAATCCATTTTTCATCAATTCAATAAAACAGTTTCAGAGTTTTCCGTCTGTGCATTCTGGTTTTCAGAGTTTTCCGTCTGTGCATTCTGATTTTCTTTATGGTATCAGAGCCAGAGACGGGGGTTTGGATGCCTTAACATTGGTGAACCCTCCCCGATTCTCTTCCGCTATCATTTCAATTTATTTTACATTTCAATTTTTCAGAATTTTTCGAGAAAAAAAAGAAGGTCTTATGGGATAGAGGAAGAGGAAAACCGAAGATTTCACATAGTACATTTGATCGAAAAAGAAATCTGATTTATTTCGTACCCCTCAGAAATGGGTCAAATTCTACAGGATCAAACCTATGGGACTTAACTTAAGGAATGATATAAGCAAAAGAGAGGAAAAATATTCCAAAAAATGAAGTAGAAGGACCTAGATTCCATGAGGGGCAAAGATCTCTTGGTCTTATTATAAGATCGTGATTGGATCCGCATATGTTTGTTCGTGACTAAATTGGTCCTAGTTACTCTTCGGTACGGAGTGGAAGAAGGAAGGGGATTCTCGAACGCGGAAAAGGATCCAATCCAATGAATTCGAAAGAATTGAAAGAGGAGCCGTATGAGGTGAAAATCTCGTATACGGTTTCAGTAGAGTGGCGATAAGGGTGGCTTATCTCATCAACTTTTCCACTATCACCCAAAAAACCAAACTCGCCTTACGTAAAGTTGCGGAGTACGATTAACCTCTGGATTTGAAATCACCGCTTATATACCCGGTATTGGCCATAATTTACAAGAACATTCTCGTAGTCTTAGTAAGAGGGAAGGGTTAAGGATTTACCCGGCGTGAGATATCACATTGTTCGAGCACCTAACAACGATCTTCACGGACCAAGAACTACGAGATCACCCTTTCCTTACGGGGTGACGGAGGATCGTATCATTCGAGCCGCTTTTTTCATGCTTTTCCCAGGTCCGGATCCGGAGAAAGCCGCAATCAATAAGATTTCCCTAATCCTCCCTTCCGAAAGGAAGAGCGTGAAATTCTTTTTCCTTTCCGCAGAGGACCAAGAGATTGTATCTAGCCGTAAGAAGAATGTTTGGTATAACTAACGCACTTCTTGGTCTTCGACCCCGATCGGTGCAATGGGATGTGTCTATTTATCTATCTCTTGACTCGAAATGGGAGCGAGTTTGAAAAAGGATCTTAGAGTGTCTAAGGTTGGGCAGGAGGGTCTCTTAACGCCTCTCTTTTTTTCTTCTCATCGGAGTTATTTCACAAAGACTTGCCAGGGTAAGGAAGAAAGGGGGAACAAGCACACTTAGAGAGCGCAGTACAACGGAGAGTTGTATGCTGCGTTCGAGCATACACTTTTTGAACGGCCCCTTTTTGTGCTCTATCTTAGGGTATCCAAAAAAAAAAAAAATAAAAAATTCAAGTATGGTTCATTTTTTGTGCTGCATCTTAGGGTATCCAAAAAAAAATAAAAAATAAAAAAATAAAATTCAAGTATGGTTTGTTTGCTTCACAAATCGTTCCCTTTAGTCAAAAAAAAAAAAAAAAAAAAAAAAAATAATAATAATTTTTTTTTTTCCACGAAATACGAAACCTTTATTAAAATCGTATAAACCGAACTTACAACACGGTAAAACCCGCACTACAACACGGCCAAAAACCGCACTACAACGCGGCCTAGCCACACACTAAGCAACCTACAGAACAACAAGGCCGAGTAAAATAGGTCGAAATCGAGGGTGCTGAACAGAAGGAAATTTTCCGAAAGAAATAATTCCATAAGAAGGCGTTCAGACACATGGATCCTCTCGGCAACCTATTATTCGACAGACACCTACATGAAACTAAAACAACATCAAAAAACAAACCAACTAAAATAAAAATAACTATGTGCTAGCAGCGCCGCCGGAGAGAAAAACAAAGCAGCAAACTGAAGCCAAGGACCAAGATAGACGCCACAAGCACCCACCGCCATCGCCCGCCGCCCCCCGGGCGGAGAGCGAAGCCCGTAAGAGATGACTAACGACTCCGCCAAAAGAACGACTACCATAACCACCAATTAAGAGCCGGACATACGTGCGCCGAGGAGAAGTCAAAACCACAAACTAATGGACTTCGGAAGAGCCGAAAAAAGGTGCGTCGGTGTGGAGATGCCCTCCAAAAATATCGAAAATATGGACTCCGGAAGAATCGCCGGTTTGGAGATGCCCTCCAAACTATGGAAAGACAAACTCGGCCTCCGAACCCGGCCTCGTTTGAAGGAGGGTATTAGAAGATAATCTCAAAAGACAAGATAAATGTTAAAAAAAGAAAGAAAGATAAAGTTGCTATTGATAGGTAGTATTTTTAAATAAAAGATTAATTATTTGTTTTGAATTTAAGTTAGGTTTATATAATCGTCTATCATATCTTTTATTTATTTGAATTGTATTTATATTTGACTTCTCTCATATATAAAAAGAAGTAGTTAATTCATTTTTCATCAATTTAATAAAACAGTTTCAGAGTTTTCCCTCTGTGTATTCTGGTTTTCTTTACGATTAATTCGTATATGTTAGATTTAACACAAATGGCAGAAAAGACGAAAAACTAATTACTGTCAGAAACCATGCTTGCCTACTGTACTATCCAAAATTAATCAAACCAACACAAAACACAGATAACTACGTATTCATCGAATCATAACTTTTCAAAGGCGGCACCGCACCACACAATTCCTTTCCAATTCAGCTGCTCTAATAAAGTTACCGCCAAAGCAGATGTGCTCATTTCTGTTCAACCAAAATAACCCATACATTCACCATCGGTGTAAAATGGGCATAGAATATTATCTAGCAGAACGCCGGGCTTAATTAGTCAGAATTACATTGGTGATGGTTCTATTCATGACCACTCTCCAAACAAACACTATTAATTTAAGACGGCAGGCAAGGGTTTACGTTGTTCCTTTTTTAGATTATCAAGACCGACAGCCATTGAATTACCATCTCTTTCAAAAGTTTAAGCTGATGAAGAGATAGATAATTAAAATTATGCATGTATGGACCTATAAGAAAGGAGATGAACAGCTAGATAATTAACATTACGTGTGGGCTTATAAGAAGGGAGATAGAGGCGTGTGGACCTATAATAAGGGAGATAGAGGCCCGTGTGAGCCTATAAGATGGGAGATATACCCAACACTTGTAAGTATAGTTTTTTTTTGTTTTTTTTAGAAAATTGTGTTTAGAACGGGGTTTGAACCCAGGACTTTCCTCTCCGATACCATGTTTAATTATCATCATCTCTCCTAAAAACTTAAACGGAGGGTTCGTAGATAATTAACGTTATATTTCAATAACAGCAACTGTCAAAAGTATAGAAAATTTTAATTATGATAACTCAACATGCATGGCATCAGATCAAGCATAAGGTCTTGAGTTGAGTTCAAACTTTTCTGCAAACAATATTGGGCCTCTCAAAAATATATAATTGACCGATGATGCGTGTTGAAATATATAACATGTTGATTATCTGTCTTCCCGTAAATTTAAGCTTTTGAGGGAGATGGATCATTGATGGTTATTCAACCGTAACTGCACATGAGAAATTTACTATCTATTAAAAAGAGTGTAAATATTTCAAAACTCATAAAGAGGGCACAAGAAAGTTTGAAAATTATTATAAAGGGCACAACATCATTTATAATAATTTTTAAACTTCCTTATACCCCTTGTACAAATTTCAATATATTGCGAAATGGAAAAAATAATTATTCAAAATAAAACTATTATAATAACCCAAAAATCTACAAAAAAATGTATAAAAATAACCCTCTCTCGTGACCGCCCTCATCCCTCTTGATTATCTGGGGATGAGATCACCTGTATAAGTTGTGTGTCTAATTTTAGTGTCTAAGTAAAAACTACGTCGTCATAAAAATCAAATACACATAAAACGACGTAGTTTTTACTTAGACACCGAAATTGGACACATAACATAGACAAGTGATCTCATCCCGATTATCTGCTCTTGAAATCTATTTTTCATGAAAACACAATCTCCAACCACCCACGCACACCTTCTCCAGTAAAATTTTCTCCACCACGTACACCTTACCCCAAAATAAACTGTTTTTCTAGTAAATAATTTCTAATTTTTATTTTTTGCAATGGTTACAATGTTGTTTGAAATATGTGTCTTGTAATGCTACACATACCTTTTACAATGTTTTTGTAATATTTGATATATGCATATTTTGCACGTACATTTTTTGATATTTTACGCGTATGTATTTTGTACTATCATGTTTACCATTGTGTTTAATTTTTTTTTCATTTATAAAATTATAAAAAAAAAATTATAGTAAATTTTTTTCGTTTATAACTATATTATTTATCATGAAAAGCCGATTTTTGAGGGCTGAAAAAAATGAAAATGAGGGGTGGCGGTGACAGGGATGATTTTTTTTTTTATACATATTTTTTTAATTTTATGGTTTGTATTTTATTCTATTTTTTAGAATTTTTAGTTATTATGATAATTTTATTTTGATTATTTATTTATTTCCTTTGCCAATATATTAAATGTAAAAAGGATGTAAGGTAGTTTAAAAATTATTTTTTATATAATATTTTTCTTATGCTCTTCTTACAAGTTTTGAAATATTTGTACCCATTTTAATAAATAGTAAACTTCTCATGCTTTTTTTTATAAAAAATTTCCTTAAATTTTTTGAGGATTTGGTGCAACATACAAAAGCTAACAAATTCATGAGGCCTTCCGGTGGGTGATCTGTTAGCTAGTACAAATTATCGTACTTACTTCTTTGCATATATTTTATACACATTCAATTGAAGGTACACCTTTGTAATAATACATGTATTATGCGCATTGCGGGGCTGATTGTGCATTTTTGTGATTCACTTTACTCTCTTGGGTTAGCACAAGGAAAAGCATACCTCAAAAATGGAGCCAGGATGAAGAATTGCGAGAGGCTAAAAGGGATGGTTGTGGCGTCAATCATGCTAGACACCTTGCCTATTTCATTTTAAAAGTGTTTAATTATTATAGACTAAAGTAATGACATTTGTTGCAACTTTTTCTAAGAACTAGGCAATTATGTCCCATGATTTCATGAATAATTTAGATTGTTGCCCTACTGTTATGACTATGACTACTTAAAATTTCATTTGTCTTCAAATAATTTAAAAACCTACATTTTATTGGTTTAAATTACGTATTGATGACATGTTTTGTTTGTTTGTATTATGTTGTAACCCCATTATTCCAACACGTATGAATGTTGTTGGCGTATGATACGGAGTATGTACATTTGCCACAATTACGGTTATTAGTTGATTCACGAGTGTAGTGGGGCGAATAATATTGTCAACAAATGCCATTTCAGCTTTCGGCGTGGAACAAATAAGAAGTGTCACTCTGCATTGTAATTGACAATGGCGATTCATTGTTCCATGTCATAACTCGACAAACAATCGCACAATGTTAAAATTCCGGCATTTTGATATGTATTACATGGCCTCGAAAGTGTGAACTCAGAAAGTACAATGGTGTCACGATGGCGATAAGGACATGTCTTACACTTCAAATAGGGGAGCTTTGCGATCTACCCTTTACTTTGCCGGGCCATTTGTGCGATTACCACTCTTGTCAAAATACCACTCCATTTCGCGTTTTAGGTTTTTTGAACCAAACTAAACCCTAATTGGGAAGGAACCTATAGGGAAGGGTGTCCACTAAGATCGTGCACTAAAGGTGAAAAAGCGGAGAAAATCGCGAATCAAAATTGGTATTTTTGCCTTGGGTGGTATTCTCTCACAATTTGTTCGGAAAGTGGTGGTGGAAAATATCCTTCAAATAGTTACAAGTTGATATTTCATGTGTTACTACATGTTTTATGTTGCATTACTGCAAGTGTCTGAATAACCATAGAATGGCATAGAGCGATTAGTGCAAAATAAAAAGGGAGAATGACAAAAGGGATAAAAATATGAACACTGATGCAAATAAACATAGCATAATAGTGCATTTTTTGAAAAAGCAAACAAACAAGTGATCGAACATTCGGGAAGAAAAAATTATTAGCCACAACTTTTACGCAACAATAACATTTAAAACACTACTTTTCCATAGCAGCCCGCCTGGGGTTACCTGCGATTATGATGACCTTCATTTCGCTAGCGCCCACCAGGTAATGTGGGCGTTTGTACTCCCCTCGATTTAATACGCTTCTACCACGCAGGTGCCTCGCCGAGATTGGGACGCCGCTTCCAACCATCTTTAACATTTCGGTATCGCATGCACGAATGCGGTATTGGGTAAATTGGGTCATGAGTATGCGATTGCAATATGACTCGGTCAAGTAGCCGGATCAACAAAGCGATACAAAGGAAATCCGGTAACACCGATGTTGCTAATCCGTGAACACATGGGTAACCATGCGTTGCCACTCATTACAGCGCAAGTCCCTCTCAAAATTAACATACACCGCCCGGGATGAAAACACCTCAAAAATGGTATGGCGTGGAACTAATAACGTTGAAGCTTCGACCTATTTCCATCAACTTCGTACAACTTTGAGTCAATTTTAGGACAAATCTTGAGGTCCATGATGAACACATTTCACGCCTCTGCAATAACAATTACATGTAAAATTTAATTGAGGTAAACAATCGAGGATAATAAATAATTTGATTACGGTGCACATGAATTAAACCTGCTAGTTGCTGCCATGATTTTTATCTGAATCGCATCAATCATACTCAACACCGGAAGATGTCTTTCCTTAACCACCCAAGAATTGAATGATTCGTGTAAGTGAAGATGACATATTTTACCGTAGCGACATCCTTGAAATAAGCATTGGACCAGCTTTTCAGGTTCCGGACCGTCAAAGAAACCTGAGCTTTTTCCACAACAACGACATTGTGTCCATATATTGGTGAAACTCCATACGTAGAGGCATATGCGCATTTAACGAGCAAATCCACCATCGGTCCTCAAATCCATCACCTTTTTTACCCGCTGAAAGTACTCTTCATGTTAACTTCAAGTGGTAGATGCAAAGAAAGTGGTTAGACTCAGGAAAACTTACAGCTACGTGACAATTAACCCTGTGTTTCGGTCAGGACATGAAGGTAATCTCGTTCTTGTGTAAGGATTCTCGCAAGTGCAACAAAAACCACCTCAATTTTTCATAATCCTCTGATTCAACAGACATAACCTGCACCGGATACAACCCCAAAAACCAACATTGACAAAATAAACTTTACAACATATTCAAATATACATAAACAACATAAGGTTGCATAAGTTTGTACATACAAATAGCAATGAAAGAATAGTAAACATAGAAAAAAAAAACCTAAACTATCTATACAAATATGTAGTAACATTACACAACATTGCATAGAAGCGAGTCCACCGCTTCACACAAACACATAAATGTAGACACAAAAAGTCAAAAGTGTGTAACATGCACAAAGATTGTAGCAACTCTTCTTCCACACAAGACCACACTATTTGTGTTCTAAGATGAGATTCTAATCCCACACATGCAGAACTTTCCTTTGGTTAAGCTTACAAAACCGGTTGAATTCTTCAAAATTCAGAATATTGAAGAAACAATTCCAGAATATGTAGTAACATTATAAATTATGTAGTAACTTTGCTGAAAAATGTAGTATATGTTTTCATATGCACAGGTCGTAAACAAAGGAAATGGAATTCTGAGAAGATAAGGAACATGCATGGATACAAACGTACAATAGACAATACATTTGTAATCGACTTAATTGGAAAGCGAGAGATAAGCGTAGAAACTAAAGTCGAGTTCTATTTTCAACTACACTAAAGCGCCCGGTTACTACACGTATGTTACTATATCATGAAGAAGCGATGTTACTACAATTAATACTACCCAACATAATAAAACCGATACCATACGTCGAGGACACATCGTGATCTTCGATCAACTTGGCGTCACGTTTGGATGAAATCATAAAATCGCCGAAACCTGAAGACATACGTGCAAAAAAGCAAGATAGTTCAAAATACTTCATTTAAATTACACATACCATTATTACCATCCTTGGCGATGCTTGACCAATAGATGCCACTTTATTTGTACCGCACTTCAAATGTGCACCATCCGTATAAAGCCGTAAATTAAACCCTTTTTCGTTTAAACCGATGTGATTCTGATCTACATCAACACTACAAAAATTTGTCCATGACCACGATCTTTGTAAGCGGTAATTTATTGAAAGAATGCGCTCGTTTCCATACGAAACTCACTAGCCTTCCCTAACACCACCACAGCAACATCGTATGTTATTTTCAGGATGGGCGTGAGCGACCAGAATGACAAGCGGTGTAGTCATTGGCTTATCACGGAGTTGTGTCTATAATTTCGTTCGCAACAATAGGGAAGAAATGCGTGAATTTTTTTAGTTACATTTATGGGCGTTGCACAATTTCTTTAATCCATTTATCTTTTGGTTTCGTTCATTTTTATCTGTTTGAAATTTCATCATTCTTGGTATAAGCGAAAGCGGAAACCAGTTTGTATTGAATTTTTAGACCACCTACCTCAACCTTCCATTTAGTTTATCCCATCCTAAGTCAATCGAGCGGTTATGATAATTTCATAGCTGTATTTGATTATTTGCACATCTACCTCTTCACTTATGCATTAGCTAATTTTGATCGAACATCATCGTCAGTCAACACACACTGGTATGTTTATCTTGCATGGCATAATACACCTTCATATTCACATTTTTCAATTCAAACCAAGTGTTAGAATTCTGTCATGAATTATCTTAGAATTTACTAAGAACACACCGTCTCCTCTCGTGAACGAACACACAAAGCGAGCAACAACGCAAATTGACAAATTCATATATAAACACGTAAATAATGAATCTCGAGTCAGAGAAAAATTTTAGAGTGTTTTTGGAATAAACTAAACCCCTAATTGGGAATGGGGACCCGATAGGGAGTTGAGGACCTTAAGATCGTGCACATTTGTGAAAAAAATGGGATGAACGCATAAACTAACTTGTGTTTCTCATCGTACACATGCGAGAGAACTTGCCATTGGTTAAGCTTCAAAGACATGTTCATGTGTAAATAGTACAAACAGATTGTAGTTGTAATTCCCGATAATGTAGTAACATTACAAAACCAAATAGCTCTGTTCATTTACCGAGATCGAAACAATGCAAAATAGTTCGATGCCTTCAAAATAATGGTGCAACCGTCCATCGAATTGAACTAACAATCCATTTAAGTATTAAAATTCACCATGAGTTTTAACATTATGCATAAGCGGTAACAATCCATTCATAAGTTGTAAGAATCATTAAGGTTTAACAATCCATTGAAACAGTATCATGAGAAATGTTTGAGAGAAAAATAATAAACTCAATCGATCCATGACAACAACAAAAGTTCATACATGACTACGATTGCACACGAAATATAATTACCGTTGGTCGATAATTGCCCCACGTATTCATACAAAAAGCGGGGAAAATTGCGACTAAAGCGGCAACAAATTCGTGATGAACTTGCGGCGGATGAAATTGCATCGAGGATGAAAATAAGCATATGAAAATCGTTGATGAAAAATACCGTAAAAAATGCAGCAGATGGGCCTATCCAACAAGATTTAGTCATCAACGGAAATTTACCTTTTGAGAGAACAACCATCGAAGAAGAGAATACACTCATAAGTGGGAATGAAAATGGCGTGAAATGAGGAGAGAAAATCGATATGCGGTTACAACAACATATTTATCTCATTTATGACAATAAATATCGGATATTTTCGAAATCAATAGTAAAATATTAGAAATAAATCATTAAGAGGTATATTTGGAGCATTAATTTTGTCCTTTACAACTTTTGCATTTTTTTTTTGTCCTTTTCACATAAATAAGATATAAAACAGTCCTTTACAACCTTTTCCTATTTAAAACTTATTGTACCCTTTATAATAATTTTTAAATTTCCTTATGCACTTCTTACAAGTTTTGAAATATTTGTACCCATTTTAATAAATAGTAAACTTCTCATGCTTTTTTTTAAAAAAAAATTCCTTAAATTTTTTGAGGATTTGGTGCAACATACAAAAGCTAACAAATTCATGAGGCCTTCCGGTGGGTGATCTGTTAGCTAAGCGACACATTATTCCTTCATCTGTCTGTCCTATTTGTGAGGAGGACGATGAAATGCTTCTTCATGTTTTCAGGGACTGTCCGTGGGCGTACACATTTTGGCAGTTGAGTTTACCCCGTGAGAGCTGGAGCAAATTTTTTGGTGCGGCGAATATTGCAGATTGGTTACGCTTGAATCTTGTGAGGCAAGAGGAATTCCCTCTTGGGTCGACGGTTTGGAAATATACTTGGAGAGAGGCACTTTACGGAGTGTGGATGTGGAGAAACATGATCATTCATGGTAGTAGTGAGGATAGGCCTCAGGCTTCCGTATTTCTATCTCAGGTGGTTGAACGAGTTAAGAACTTGAGACTTGTGTGGCAGGACTTCGATTGATTGCTTTGATTTTTTTCTTGTATTTTTGATTTGATTTGTAAGCCGTTGGCCTCCCATCGACTTCAACGTAATAAAATGACCGTTTTCAAAAAAAAAAAAAAAGAAGCTAACAAATTAATCGAAGCAGAAAGTTTGCAACAATCAAGTAGAAAGCCATGACAAAGAATCAAAAGCGTAGGATCCAAATAGATGCAGTAATTTTTTATTTTTTTTGGGCTTAAATTAAGTCTACGGTATCCGGAACCAACTGGTTCGATTAATTCGAAATTCGACTTGGGTCATGCTCCAGGGACGGACCCAATGTGTTGAGAGGGGGAGGGTGCACGGCCCCCACTTAACTTTTATGTGCGAAGTTACTAAAACACCCCTCTAATAATATTAAAGATCGTGTATGTACAGTAGAACATCGATAAACGAATATTCGATAAATGAATAACCTCGTCAAACGAATAATTTTCTTCAGTCCCGACTTGGGCAAATGGGCTAAATGAATAACCTCGTTAAACGCATTAATGAATAAAAAAATTTGAGTCCTTAAGGACCCCATGTAAATATAAATGAATAATCGTTAAATTCCATATATATATATATATAATAAAAAAAATATTTCATCCAATCAACAATGTTCATATAAGATGTTATTTCTTCTCATAAAAATGCATCTAAAATTGTTTGTTTTTACCTTCCACCAAAATGCATCCCATCTGATGATGGCCAGAGTAGACCTCGCCACGTGTCACTCAAGGAGTGGCCTTGTAATAAATAAATGGAAAAGTATTAGGGCCAGGGGCCCATGTTAATCAAGCCTTACCCCAGGTGGGAGGTCTGTCCAAGTCCTTCCCGACTAGATCACCGCATGGTGGCTCGGTCATGACGGAAGGACCATGTCATGCAACCCAGGTCGAGACGGCCCGAGGAGCCCAGCGCAGGACGTCTGGGTCTTTCCTTATGTGGATAATTCGCACACGTGCCTATTAAGTAGGATAAGGATGGGAAGAATCCCATGATTATAGGACACTGATCTTACAGTTTAATACTATCTTAATTATCTCTTATAGGGGAGATTTACTCAAATCAATCCTTAGGGTTTAAGAGTCGCATACTTGTCCATCAAGAAAAGAGGCCAGGGCGAGACGCCCCCATATATAAACAACTCTAAGGAACTACGGAAGACTTGATTTCAATTACACACATTGGATACGTAGGAAACTCTCAGGCTCAGTCTAAATCATACCACAATCACCATCTCCATCGTAAAAGGTGCTTGATAAATTGTTCTAGAGTGTTTTAGACCCGGATTATACACTCGACGGTATCCAACATCGTCACCATCCTTAATTTTTTGTGATGCATGCACAACTTCTGGGATACTTTGCTTGTGTTGTAGCAAGTAATTTTGTATGATGACTACTGCTTGAAAGACTTCTTTTGATGACACATTTGGTATGACACTACTATCGTCTGGTTCAGGATCATTCTCATCATTTTGAAAAGAATAGAGGATAGATGTGCCACTTGTTATTTACTTATTGGCTAGACTAGATCTTTTGACACATCATTGTATCTAGTACTAGATTATATTGGGATGTGTGAGATTGTTATAACAAACTTGGTGATATAAGGAGTGTATGGGTGTAATGGATGATTTAACTAAGTAATACAAAAGTTATCTTCTTCTTTTCTTGGTATCAGAGCCTCAGGTATGGCGGAACCACCGCCGAGATCCGTCTCTCATCACCGTTGCCGGAGGTGAAGGAGGCTCAGCTGCACCTTTCATTGAAAGCAGGACACCAGCTCATATACCCTCTACTGAGGTTACTACCGAAGTCCATACACCCATCTCTGCAATTTCTGAAGTTGTTACCGGAATTCCAATTTCCGGCATGCCACCGCTTTCACAGTTCCATTCCACTGGTCTATTTCCATCTTTCACCGGATCTCTTCCATTTAATGCCGGTTCTTCTCTAACAGGTTTGAACCCAAGGTCCACTTTTCCTTCTCTAATCCATCCTTCTTTATCCACTCGATCTGCTAGTCCTACCTCTCCGTTTAATACTCCAAGTCCAGTACCCTTTACCAGTCACCTGAGCCAATCTACCACCGTCAAACTGACAAGAGAGAACTACTTACTCTGCGTTACACGATTCTACCCATAGTCAAAGGGTATAAACTTGATGGTTTTCTATTTGGAACCACACCTCGTCCACCTCAAATCCCAGGTCTTCCTGTGAATCCTGCTACTGCTGATTGAGACTCTGTTGATTCACTGCTCACTGGATGGTTGCTTGGTTCAATGACTGAACAAGCTTTGGTGGAGGTGGTTGGTTGTTCCACCTCCCATGAAATCTGGTTAACACTAGAGATACTCTTCAACAATCAGTCTGAGTCACGAATGTTGGAGTACAAGAGTGCTCTTACTAGAGCTGAAAAAGGGTCTAGATCAATGGCAGATTACTTAGCCACTATGAAATCATATAGTGACAGTCTCACAGCTGCCGGATACCCCATTTCCAAGTCTGAGCTGATACTAGCTACACTAGGAGGGTTGGATAAAGACTATGAAGCTGTTATTGTAAATCTCACAGCTAGAATTGGTTCTTTGTCCAACCCTCCTAGTGTAGCTAGTATCAGCTCAGACTTGGAAATGGGGTATCCGGCAGCTGTGAGACTGTCACTATATGATTTCATAGTGGCTAGGTAATCTGCCATTGATCTAGACCCTTTTTCAGCTCTAGTAAGAGCACTCTTGTACTCCAACATTCGTGATTCAGACTGATTGTTGAAGAGTATCTCTAGTGTTGACCAGATTTCATGGGAGGTGGAAGCACATAGAAGTAAATGTGCATTTCATCAGAAACATGGTGCTGAATAAAGAGTTGCAGATCAGATATGTACCATCTACAGATCAGATTGCTGATAGCTTCACCAAAGCTCTGCCAACAGTGTCATTTGAAGTGTTTAGGCACAAACTCAATGTTACGCATCCATATATTCGTTTGAGAGGGGCTGAAAAGAATAGAGGATAGATGTGCCACTTGTTATTTACTTATTGGCTAGACTATATCTTTTGACACATCATTGTATCTAGTACTAGATTATATTGGGATGTGTGAGATTGTTATAACAAACTTGCTGATATAAGGAGTGTATGGGTGTAATGGATGATTTAACTAAGTAATACAAAAGTTATCTTCTTCTTTTCTAGTTTGGACTCAATAATTTCTTTGTCTGTAGGCGATTCCATAACTGCATCATTCTCGTTAGGATAGTTCAAAAGATGTTCGATGTCCATCACATTTTTATAGCGTAATTTAGAAATGACATCACTTAATCCTTAGATATCTTTTTCTAATTGACCAACTTCTAATTCAAGAACATCAATTTCTTCAGACCGTATCTTGCAATGCCGGAAACAATTTGCAATTGTTTTCGCTGTCACATCAAATCTCGAAGCCATGGTAGCAAAATTAATAGCATCCAAAATGTTAATCTTTTCATGATTTAGTGAGCCAACTTCAAGGCTCTGCAAGATGCTAGAATAAAAACGACGCCGATAATGAACATTGAATGCTCGAATAATCCCAGCATCACATGGTTGAATTTTAGACGTTGTGTTATGAGACAAGAAAAATAACTCTACATTTCTCATGCCTTCGACTGGCTTTGGATGAGCTGGGCAATTGTCAAAAAAAAGTAAAAATACTATATAAATGAATAAATATTCATTTATCGATAAATAAATAAACTCGCTAAACGAATATTTTTTTCTGGTCCCGAGGGTATTCATTTATCGAGGTTTTAATGTATATTATTTCAGACAAATTCTAGTGTAATTGCTTATTTAGTTTAACTAGTTAGAAGTATTACTATTATACTTGAGGTCACTTGTTCAAAACCCAACTGCTGCATGTTTTTTAACTTTTTTTTTTCTTTCTCTCCTCCGTCCTCACTGTTGTTCATCGACGGTTGTCTCAAGCATCCTGGCAAACAAAAAAAAGAAAGGAAAACTTCTCTCATCAAACCACTACCTTTGACTCAATCTCTTAGGCTCAAGGGATCTGATAACATGTTGAGCTATCATCTTCCAAAAACGTAAGCTGTTGAGAGGTTGATAATTAACATTTTAGCTCCAACACTTGTTTGTTTGTTTGTTTGGGTGACTGTGTTTGGAGCGGGGTTTGAACTCAGGACTTCTCGCTCTGGCTCTGATACCATATTAGAGTTACGGTAATCGTATATTTTTCATTGATTAAATGATAGTACAACTGTTCATCAATAGGGATAAAACGGTAAATAAATAATGACTAGAAAACCCTAGTACGGCTCGGCCCTATGATGATGCTTGGGCCTCAAGTTTGTCGTGACTGAGTTCTACTTTAATACATCACATCCCCATCCCCCCCCCCCCCCTCCCCCACAACCACCTAACCACAGTCCCCGGAGAAATCTGCCGACCGCCAGATTTTGTGTTGGCTAGTTAACATCAAAACATTTGGTATTTCTAATGGATTAATGTTCTAATTAATATTTCAAACCAAAGAAGTGTTAACAGGGTATGATCTAGATTTTCGTTCATGAAGAAGTTTTTAACAAGACAGCAAAGTAATAGAAGACGAAATTTGAAGCGATGGAGATGAATCTCAAAAATGAGATAAAGTTATTATATTGTTAAATTTAGATAAATTATTTGAATAAATGATAATTATTTTATATTATCTTAGGATAAGATAAGAGTTTTATATTTAAATTAAATAAGTGAAATTATCTCATTTATCTTCTATATAAATGAGTAACATTGTATTATTTTTCATCAATCAAATAAAACCAAACAGTTCAGAGTTTTATATTTCTGCTGTGAATAGTTTTTCTTCATGGTATCGGAGATAGAGGCGAGGGTTCGTATGCCTTAACATTGTTGAACTCCCGTCCGATCCCTCTTCCGCTCCTAATTTTTTTCATTGCTACATGATCCTCAATTGTCCATCTTCTTCTATTTTCCTGAAAAATCTCATTGTCTTCCGATTCCATGCATCCGTTTGCTCTCGTGCATCATCTTATCACTTCATATCTTCATAATTCCCAAGCAAACAAACAAACAAACAAAAAATCCCACCGGGAAAAAAAAGGAGGAAAAAGAAAATCAGTCCACCGCACCACACGTCCCGGGTTTTTTTTTTTTTTCCTTTAGTCCATGATAATTTACTTGTTTCAATTTTATCAACAATTATCAAAAAAAAAAAAAAAAAAAAAAAAAACTTTTAATAAAACATCGTTTTGGAATTCGATCTCTCTCTTTATTTTGTTTTAAGTGCAGGTGCAGAAAAGATCCAAATAATCGGAGGCTGATATTCCAATCCAACAAAAGGGAAATAGCTGATTGAGTAGAAGGGCGAGCTATTTATTCATTTATTGAAATTCACTTGTTGAAATTATGATAATTTACTTTTGACTCCATCTTCAAAAATTGAGTCCAAAAAATATTAGTCCCTTGTCTGAGTCCAATTTTATTTTCAACAATTATCACAAAAAAAAAAACTTTTAATAAAACAATCAAAATAATCGGAGGCTGATATTCCAATCCAACAAAAAAAATACAATCAAAAGGCACATCGGAAGAGCCAAAATACGTGCGGCGATGAAGTCAAACTACACACTAATGGACTCCGGATGACCCGGAGTGGAGATGCCCTCCAAATGTATTACTACTATGGACTCCGGTAGAGACGCAGAGACGCTGGAGTGGAGATGCCCTCCAAAAATACCACAACTATGGACCTCGGAGGAATCTTCGAGATGGAGATGCCCTCCAAATACAACATCAATACTAATGGACTCCGGAAGACCCGGGGTGGAGATGTCCTCCAAATTATGTCTTGACAAACTCAGCCTCCAAACCCGGCCTTGTTGAGGGAGGGTAATAGAAGACGAAATTCGAAGAGATAGAGATGGATCTCAAAAATGAGATAAAGTTATTATATTGTTAAATTTAGATAAATTGTTAGAATAAAAGATTATTATTTTATATTGTCTTAGGATAAGATAAGAGTTTTATATTTATTTTAAATAAGTGAAATTATCTCATTTATTTCCTCTATAAAGGAATAACATTGTATTATTTTTCATCAATCCAATAAAACCAAACATTTCAAAGTTTTATATTTTCGCTGTGTTTCTGTTTTTCTTCACAATGGATTACCCTCAAAAACATCAATGGAAACAAATTAAAGAGAGGGAAAAAAAAAAAAAAATACATCAATGGAAGAAATTTGTGAAATTCAAATAACTTAGATTTTAAAACAGTCTGGAGAAATACCATTACTTTGATAGCTTTATTCTAACCTTCTAAATTATTGTAAAGTCTCACATCGGTAAAATAAGAGAATGTTCACCCCTATATAAATGTGAGACATAAAGGTCTTGTAAACTCGGGTTAGCCCTTTTAGACCAAGCGAGGACGGCGGTCTAAGCAGTTGACCGGACAATTATGACTCCTTTAGCGCTACCAGGCCCGGGTGCTGGGGCGTTCTGAAAAAGGTATCGAGGCGACTATCGAGGCGGAACTATGCGCCGCACCGCACAAGAAAGCGGTGTAAGGATGGCCTCTAGTTACCTCGGTAGGGACGATCGAGAAACGATCTCGGCCGTCTGGCGAGGACATGATCCCTTATAAGGGAGAATGTAAAGTCTCGCGATCGGTAAAATAAGAGAATGTTCACTTTATATAAGTGTGTGAGACATAAAGGTCTTATAAACTCGGGTTAGCCGCTTTTAGACCAGCGATGACGGCGGTCTCAAGCGATTGACCGGACAATTATGACTCATTTAAGCGCTACAGGTTAAAGTGCGGGGCGTTACATCTATAATCTATAACGGGTTCTATCATGATTTTTCTTCTCGACGAATTAAGATAAAGATTTTACTTTATGGTTTTTGGTTATGGGTTGTAAGGGCCGGGAGAATAGTGAGGAAGCTGAATGGTGATGACGGTTGCGCAGAAGAAATAAGAAGGGTACGTAATTAAGACTTTAAAAAAAAGAAAGTGAGCATAGAATAGTGACTGTCACTTAAGTGACTTGATATCTAAACTGAGTTATAAATTCAGTTATGTGAAAGTCAGTTGTGGTGAAGTGCAAACTGAGTTTCTTTTGAAGTCAGCTTTCAGTTTTGTCAGCTGAGTTATTACTGAGTACACCTGAGTTCCGCATTTGAGTAGTTGGTTACAAGTTTGGGAAAGTTAGTTTTGAAGCTGAGTTTCATCTGGTGGATAACAAGCTGGAGCTGGGGTCCAAATCTGGGGTATTTATGGCAATTAATTTCGACAAAGATCTTATGGTAGTTAGGGTGAGGGAATTGTGCCTATAAATACCAATATTGTAATCAATGCAGTGTGTGTGAGAAAATCCTTGTAACTTTCTGTGCATAATAAAATATCTCATTTTTCTGTCCGTGGAGTAGTCGGCACAACGTCGGAAACCACGTTAAATCACTGTGTTCACTTTGTTTCTGTGTTTTATCAATTTCGCCATACTTTATGTTTGCATTTCTACTATTTTATCTTTTCTAAACTGTAAATTTCTCGTATGTGTTTTAACAGTGAGGAAGATGAATGGTGATGACAGCTGCCGAAGAAATAAGAAGGGTAGTTCAGGCATTAAAAGAAAGAAAAGTGAGCATTAATTTTTTTAATGAAAACTGTATCATTTTCAGATGACGAGGAAAGGATAATGATGGATGTACATAATTACTCCACACAAATTGACACACACTCATTTTGTGACCACACATCAATGCCTAAAATTTTAAAAAAATACATAATACATGGACCACCAATATCACTTTCGGGAGATTTACGATACAAATTCCCGGTGCCTTTATCTTTTTCTGAGAGGAAAAAGCGAGGACATAATCCCACTTGATGCGGGGTGATTGGACAGACTCCTTAGAGCCAAAAAGACCATTGGCGAATGATGGTGAAGAAGATGATGAATGACCCACTAAGGCTCCAGGCTCTTAGCCGGCGATCATGGTAGTTGTCCGTTCGGTGGAGGTGTTGGTCTTTCTTTCAGGCTTCTCTTTCTACTCGGCGGCATCGGTCAATGGTGGCGGATTCCCGGCTGATTCCTTTCGCCATGGTTTCTCTCTTGATTTTAGTTCCGGTGCTTGCCTGGTTTCTTTGTTTGTTTCATTCTTTTTTTTTCAGGTGAAGTTATTGGCTCCATGGGTTTCTTCACCTTCTTATTTCAAGGCATTCTCATTGAGATCTTTGTTCTTGACATGTCAGTTGTATAGTTTGTGGTTTTCGTTTGTGTTGTCTTGTTTTCTTTGTGTTAGTCCGGGCGCTGCTCCAGCTGTGTCTGGTGTTTCCGTCTTTTGTTTGTATCTTCCGGCGTTAGTCCGGCTTTAATAAAATCTTTCGTACTTTCGGAAAAAAAAAACCACGTGCTTCCAGGTGGTGGAGGTAGCTTCCGGTGGTGGTTTGGTGTGTACGGAGGAAGAAATGAAAATGACGAGGTGAGATTTGTAAAAGACGTTGACGATGATATTTTGGAGTAAAACATATGAATTTAAAAGAAAAATAAAAAGTATTAAAACTAATCCGGTCTTTTGAAAAAATAGTCCGGCCTCACTGAAATTAGTCCGGTCCACTGAAAATTATCCCGGTTATTTGAAAACATAACCCGGCCTTTTGAAAAAATAGCCCAGCCTGCTGGGTATTTTAACGGATTATGATCGTGCGAATTAAAAATAGGGGTATAAACAAAAAATCTATTTATACCTTTCGTCAAAATATTATCAATTCTATGACCAGGTTGAATATATGTTGTTTGATCTCCCATTGGGGTTGCAATTGCTTACATACTATAAAACATCACTTGTCTGATGCATTTAATGCTTGGTGAACATCATATTAGGTGATACAAGGCGGAGGAGTAAGATGTGTCTGAACTTACCGTCTCTCACATAGTAAAGGTGTTTAAGAGCGAGTTAGACACATTTGACTAGCATCACCTATAAATACCTTTTATATAATAACTCTTTTGGACTAGGGTGATAATATATGCACTTCACATGTACCACAACACATTATCATCATCATTCATCATTGCGGAACCAATTTCAACAATTTGAAAAACACTTTAACCAATGGATTAAAAAATGTGTAGAGGAGCATCAAAGCATGTAGTGAAAAAAATATGTAATGGATATATTATTTTTTTGGACTATATAAGGTGGCGTGTATTCCCGACCCCACCCCACCCCTCCCCTTTACCCCACAATGCTTTAAAAGTAGATCTGATGTGGTGACAATCCTCATGTAAAAAAGAATAGCCAATTCAAAATATTGGGGCCCTCAAGATAAATAGAGAATCAGGTAAAATGACACATTTTGAAAAAAAATTAAGTAACAAGACACCCATCTATTTTTTATATAAAGAATGACAACTCTTATAATTTTTATAGGCTAAAGGACAAACAAAAATTAAAAAAAAAAATATGCACTGATGGACGGAGCAGGACGCCTGCTTCAATTTTATTTTTCTTTCCTCCCCGATTTTAAACAATCATATCTTTGATCTAGATATCCAAACACGATAAACATTTCACTGAATTTTTTATTTTTTCATGCTCTTCGCTTTAAGACTTGGTTCGATATAATTACATCTTTTTTGTGAGATTCACTATCGAAATTCAGTCGGTGAATTTCGACAATGAATCCCGAAAAGCAGTGAATTTCGACAGTGAATTTCGAATAATAATAAATTTCGACAGCGAATTTTCGGAAATCACGCCGGAATATATTGAATGTGGTCTCAAAATAAAAAGCATAAAAAATTAAAAAATTTAGTGAATTTTTTTTTTCAAATTTATAGTTCTAGATTGAAAAATATGAGAGTTTTAAAAAGATGAATGTGAAATTAAGTGTGTTTTTTTTTTAAGATGCATCCAAAATTTATAAAAAACAATAATAATAATTTTATTTTTTATGCAAAAATTTTAAAAATCTATTGATTAAACGTTTTTGTCTTTCCCTAAATCCCCCAAAGATAAATAGGATACCAAGAGACAATTCTACATGGCCAAACCTCCGATTGTATGACCAGACCAAGACAGAGGGGGCAAAACCCCACCCCACCGTCTATATAGAATATGCATGACACGTGTCATTTATCCCATGTGCCAATGCTACTTTTAAGGATGGGCACCATGCTTACCTCAATCAACCTGGCTCCTTCCGTTTTTTTAACCGTTAAGGCTCCGTTTATTTTGAGTTGTAGTTTTTTTTAGAGTTTTTTTTCTTTTTAGATAAAGTGATTGAAGTAATTGTTTTAATTTTGTATCTAGTTGATCTGAAATGATGAGAGATGATTTAATATTTTTTATTTGTAGTTGAAGATTTGATTGGTGTGAGAATTGTAGAAATGATTGGTGATGTGATGGAAAAAAACAATCTTGCAAAACAAACACAATTAATTTATTTGTTTTATTTTTATCTATCTCTCATTTTATAAATACCAATACAGTATTTATTATTTTTTCCTCCTTTAGCCTCTATTTCAATAACCTAAATTTTGGTACAATTTTCCATGTACAAGGAATCAAAGGTAATTTTGTTATTTTACATTCTATTTTAGACATATTAATCAATTTCTTAATCTGTGTGATTCTTTTCATTCCGACAGTTAAAAAAACGGAGGGAGTAGTATTTTCTATATAGGACTGCAATGCCATCAGTTTGACCTACTACATGTATTTTTGTCTTCCGATTCGAGCTCGTCTTGAGTTTGGTTCGTTAAGTTGTCATTAATCAAGTACAAATGAACAAATAACAAAGTACAAAGTAATATTCAAAAATGATAGTTCCAACATCATTAGAAGAACTCCATACAAATTCTATAAAATTACTCTAGAGTGTCTTATAGATTAATACATGACTTATCGTCTTATATGTTAGGGTTAGTTCACTACAAGAAAAATATTTTTTTGCTACACTATTGTTTGCCACACAACAAAAAAAATGTGTTGCTATATACTTACTTTTAACTACATGAGAGTGGCAAAAGAGTACAACCCAGTACTATTAGCCACACTTTTTTTATGTGTGTGGCAAAAACTAGTGTAGCAATATAGTGTTTTTATTGTAGTGGTTGCACGTTCTATATAACCAGGTTTCACGAAAATAATCAAACGTTCCTAAGTTTGCTCATGTTCGTTCGTTCGTTCGTTCGTTCGTTCGTTTATGAAACAAGTTAATAATCTTGTTAATGCTTGGTTACTTAAGCTAAACAAATGAACGAGTAGAAATATTAATGAGTCGGACACGAATTTGTTAATAAGCAGCTCTGTTAGTATAAAAACAATATGCATGATTTACTGCTGAGAAACTCATTGTCAGTTTTGGTGACTTGACCTCTATACTGATAAATAATCTGGTGGAACTAATCTGGGAAACTGAGACTGGGAATGATGGTCAGTTCAGTTAAGTATATTTAGTTATGTTAAAGTCTGTTTGATGAAATGCAATCGAAGTTTCTTCGTCAAGGCGTGATCGATTGGTCTGCTGAGTTTTGTTGAGTATAGCTGAGTTCTACATCTGGGCAGTTGGTTACAAGTCTGGGAAAGTCAGTTTTGAGCTGAGTTTCATCTGTTGAATAACAGCTGGAACTGGGGTCCATATCTGGGGTATTTATGACAATTCCGACAAAGATTTTTGGCGGTTAGTGTTTGAGATTTGTGTCTATAAATACCAATGTTGTAATCAATGCAAGAGTGTCTTTCACTTTGTGAGGAATAACTTGTAACTTTGTGCATAGTAAAATATCTCATTTTCTGTCCGTGGAGTAGTCGGCACAACGCCGGAAACCACGTTAAATCACTGTGTTCTCCTTGTTTCTGTGTTTTATCAATTTCCGCCATTCTATACGTTTGCATTGCTTCTGTTTTATCTTACTTAGCAAGCTTCTCATCTGTGTTTTCAACACCCACCTGGGGCATTGACCCAACAGCAGTGAAATTAGCCCAAGAAGCATCGGCTCTGCGCAAATATAGTAATAACATTTTATTAAATAGATGGATGATTTAATGTTGCATGAAAGTAACTAGACTAATGGCCTAGAATGAACATAGGACATACTTACATGGCAGAAACATAGCCATCAAGAAGAACATGCGTAATCATCCTCCAACTACAAAGGATCCACAGAATTCATGTCCCGATTCTCCATAATATCATATGGATCTTTGAGAGCACTTTTAATAATACCCATTAATGAATAATGCCACAACTGAAAAACCAACAATCAGGTCAAATTTGACACTAAAAAAACAATATTGAAGAAATTTTGGACAGATACACACAAAGAATTAATGCACAACATAACAAACAATGATGAAGACTTATCAAGAACATCAAGACCACTGAACATAGACCTAATGCTGAGACATTGAGCAGATCGAGTTCAACTTGTGGACCAAAACAGGGCATTGGACACCTTTATTAATGTTGGATTGGGGGCCGGGTTACTTGTTACTTAAAATAGCATCTCACCTTGCAAAATCTAGCTTTTGTATTAATTCGTGCAAAATACATCTTGCTTTAAGTTGCATCTGCTGTTGGGCCAGATTCAAGGATTGCAATAAAAGAACGCCCATTAAAACCAACATGGAGTACAAGCCTGGCCGTCGTACGTACCTAAATGGAACATGATCAGCTGGGAACCATGATCTTACTTTGTTCCGGAAAACTATACCGATGTACAAAAGGGTTAAGGGACATTAGTTTACATATCCAGCGCCACATAGCCTCCTCTAGTGTCAATCAAGCTTTTTATCAAACAGTAGTAAGCATCAATCAAGCTTTCTATCAAACACAAGGCAGGCACTCATTCACATGTGTCAGTGGAAATGCTTAGCAAACATTGACATGGAAGCAAGCACTAATCTTGAGATGGTTGAAGAGAACTTGACATACGTGGAAAAATCAGTTGCACCTTAGAATGGAAGATGAAGAAAGTCAAGAAGGAAGATGTACAACACATCTTGGTTTAGTGGAGCAATCACACTCCGGCAGAGGCGACATGAGAGCTAGAGGATGTAACGCCCCGTTTCTGGACATCGAGTCCATATATGGAAAATAAATGTTCGGCACGTATAATATTAATTAGATCAATATTATACGTAAGCCTCTACTACGTCGTATCGAGTTTAGCATTAACGGAGGCTAAAAGACTCGGATATATTTTATTTTTGAAAAGAATAACAAGAATAAAAATGCAACATTCTAAAGATAGATAGGTAACTTCAACAATAGAACTCCAAAACTTACAAACGTACGAAACTTAAGTGTTGGGCATCTCTAAAAATTTAATGGGGCGTGTTGAACATATAAAATATAATTATCTACTTACCCATCAGCTTAAGATTTTGGGAGATATACTAGTTCAACATCTTCTGGCTTGCAAGAGGAAAAAGATCAATTAGGCACAAAAGGGTCGAATGGAGATGATTATGGAGAAAATGGTACCAATTAAAATCGGGATGTACATCTTCCATGAATCCGCACCATAGTCACCAGCTTCAAACCTGGTAATGGCAAGGTTCAATCCCCTTTTTAAAAATCGTATCGTCAGCTTGATTTCGAAGAACGCAAACGGAAATTCGGAAGAAAACCTGAAAGCAAGTTGAAGAGGAGAGTTTGAAAGAAGAGAAAATCATGATGAGGAAAAGAGATTGGTATACTGATCATACGTGAGAACATGGACGGAACCAGGAATTGATGATCGGATGGGTTAAATGACTATATTTGTATGATCGGATAGGCTGGATTAAGGCAACTAACTGTTTTGGACTGAATTATATAAGGTTTTTGGTGTACAGAAAATAAAAACCGGGTGGGCGCACCACCTGTTGGAGAAAATGAGGAATTGAATTAAAATGTGAATTAAAAAATGATTTTATAATCATTTTATTCAGTGACTTTGTAAGCGTAATTCGGATATATTCTTGTATAGAATATATATAATGTTTTGTTAATTCTGAAAACTACGTGAGTCGTAGATGAATTCAGGATTTGGAATCATTCAATTCGGATAACGAGTGAATGAGAAATTAACGCTTTTAAAGTCGGGTGGTTGAAAAAATTTAATGTTGGAAGTGGAAGTTGAAAAGTTTCAACTTGTAAACCACATTGGGAGTTGAGAGAAACAGCCTAGTATTTATGTGGGAAGAATGTTGTGTGTAGTATAAGCTCCCAGAAGAAGGAGAGATATCGGGTTGGTTTTAGCGGTCGACGTTTCGCTAAAAAAATTACCTTGTAGCGCTGCGCCGCCGCGCCCCGCCCCCGTGCCCGTGCCCGAGACCATGGGCCTTCTTGGGCCTGGGGGCCCTAGGCCCAGGACAATATTAAATTTTTATACAAAGTTTAATTGGCTCAATACACATTCTGATGGGCTCTTATCTGAGTATCAGCTCGATTCAATTCGTGCAACATTCAGCTGACTCAGTTCGATTTATACATCATTAAGAAGCCTGCCTGCATTCTAGAAGCCTCTTCAAGGCTGGCTCTCCAACTGCTGAACTGATGAAGATGAAGGAACTCATCTTCAATTAATCTCATTAATCAGCCATCAATTCAGGCTTGATCAGCAGCCTATATAAACGTTCCTTTGCAAGAGTGGAAGTTACACTGAATCATAACACCAGCATACATACATATCATTCCTTCTGCATTTTTTTTGTTCTTGCATCAAGTGAAGAGAAAGCTGAAGCACTGTTAGAGTTCGCCGGAGTTCAGAATTTGTAGTACCACTATTCTGAAGGTAATCTGAGAATTTCGAAGACAACATCACGCAAGCCGGGGTACATCTGCAAGCAAATTTGTCAAGGAAAAAGTTAAATCTCTTACGAGATCGTACCATATCCTTTTATCTGTTCTATTGTATTTCTTTCTTTGTTTCTTGTTCTATCTGCTTCTTCAAAATCAATAAAATTATTGGTTTAATTCGGTTTGATACTTTTAATTATAAACGGGTGATAACACACCCTCTGCCCGTCCCTACGTGAGAAGATCCCCTTCAGTTAACGCAGTTGATGATAAAATGCAAAAATACACGTCGTTTTGTTTTTTTTTTTTTTTTTTTTTTTGGTGCTTTATGGTAAAGTGCGTTGGAGGGGGAGAAGTGGCAATTGGGTATCGGACAAAGATGACTCTAATAATTTGGTATAAATTATTAGAGTTTGTCATTATTTTCTTTTAAAAAAATGAAGTTATAATGAAGTGAACAGTAGTTTTATAAGGGGTGGCATCGGGTTAGGATCCGTCCCGTAATCTTCATATCCGATCCGACTGTGAATCGGGAATCTATTTTTCTTCCCGACCCTGTACCCGACAAGTGTCGGGACCCGACGATCGGGATACCCGAATGTTCGGGATCCCGTCGAGTCGGGAGAAGATATCCCGAAAAAATATCAACAGAGATTTTTCACGATTTTTTTTTCTGGTTGCAATTTTGAGTGAAGTTAGAAAAATTATTACTTTCGTTTGTAGCATTAATACTCACAACAAATACTTATATAAATAAAAATTAAACATCAATTTTAACTCCTAAATCATGATTGATCATCTGCTGAATCTCATTGCGACATCTTCAGCCGTCTATCGCTCAAGTTCTTATTTAGCATTCTCAGATACAAGGTGATAAAGTGAATTGAGAAGTGATAAAATATGAAAAAAGAAAATAATGAAAGTGAGATTAATGTGATTGAATAAACTGAATGATCTAAAACGAAGAAGGATTTTTTTTTTTTTTTTTTTTTTTTTTTTTTTTTTTTTTTTGTGCCTTATGGTAAAATGCTTTGGAGGGGGTGAAGTGGTAATTGAGTATCGGACAAAGATGACTCACGAGAAGCAGGGTAATTTTGGTATAAATTATTAGAGTTTGTCATTATTTTTATTTTAAAAAAAATGAAGTTATAAACTTATAATGAACAGTAATTTTATAAGGGGTGACATCGGGTCGGGACCCGTCCCGTAACCTTCATACCCGATCCCGACCCGACTGTGAATCAGGAATCTATTTTTTTCCGACCCCGTACCCGACAAGTGTCGAGACCCGACGATCGGGATACCCGAATGTTCGGGATCCCGTCGAGTCGGGAGAAGATATCCCAAAAAAATAACATCAGAGATTTTTCACGATTTTTTTTTTCTGGTTGCAATTTTGAGTGAAGTTAGAAAAATTATTACTTTCGTTTGTAGCATTAATACTCACCTAACTCACAACAAAGACTTATATAAATAAAAATTAAACATCAATTTTAACTCCTAAATCATGATTGATCGTCTGCTGAATCTCATTGCGACATCTTCACAAAGTGTGGAACAGGAAAAAATTTTGTGGTAGTGGCAGTATATAAACCGCAGAAGCTAAAAAAATCAGGAAAAAATAAAAATGTTGGTAGTGGGATTGAACTTACAACCTGTAATTATGTAGATCGAAAATGGTTTGTTTTAAACTACTAGAATATAAGGTCTTTTGTTCAGAAAAAGACACATATCATACTAATATTAACACTACTACTAATACAATAATAAAATTTGGGGGCTTGGGACCTATATGTGGGGGCTTGGGACCACCTGTGCCATAGGTTCATGTTCCACTGCATCTTCAGCCGTCTATCACGTAAGTTCTTATTTAGCATTCTCAGATACAAGGTGATGAAGTGAATTGAGAAGTGATAAAATATGAAAAAATAAAATAATGAAAGTGAGATTAATGTGATTGAATAAATGGACAAGTCGAAAACGAAGAAGAGAATTTTTTAGAAAAACACTATTTCGTTTTTGACGATTATTTCTTCAATTTCTATGATGTAAAATATTTTTTCCTCAAAAATAAAAATAATTATTTTTAAAAGATATATTTTTGCCTAAATATAAGAAAAATTATAAAAATAATAATTATAATATATAAAAGTCGGGTCGGGATCGGGATCCCGTTGGGTTTCAACATATACCCGAATCACATCCCGAAGTAAGTCGGGTCGGGAAGTTTCCCGAATAGTACGGGTCGGGAAGAAATTCGGGTTTGGGAATGTCGGGTCGGGATTCGGGATGGGTCGGGAATATGGGATTTTTTCAAGTACTCTAGTTTTATCAGAAAGTCACCCAGCGCAGTATCAATATTGGTCCAATATGTAAAAAAAATAGAGGAAAAACTAAGAATAGACAGTTTGTTCTGCACAATTAGAGGACCACCGGACCACAATACATTTACCGAATCTTATTTGTTCTGGACCACCAAGTCATACTTATAGCCGGATTTGAATGAAAATGTCAATTTAACGTTATTCTCAATTCACTTTATTTATTTTAGCCGGTCTGACGTCATCTCGGTTGTTAACTTCATGCGATCAGCACAACTATAAAAAGGTACACATCATGGCCGTATTATTAGAATCATGTTGCGACATTGCTACAAGGTATCTTGGGTGCATGTTAACTTCATGTGATCAGCACAACTATAAAAATGTACACATCATGGCCGTTTCATTAGAATCAAGTTGCGACATTGCTACAAGGTGTCTTGGCTGCATGTTAACTTTGTGTGATCAGCACAACTATAAAAAAAAGGTATATTTCGGCCGTTTTATTAGAAAATGAATCAGACCTGGTTACAAAGTGCGCCGGAGAAGATAAGTAATAATAATATCTGGCTGATAGAGAAATATGATGAAAAATAATTGGGCGTGAAAATAAAAAAATAAAATTTTTAAATACAAAATGGAATGAAATCAACCACTAGAGCTGTAACGCGCATCTTTTAGTGGAAGAGCCAAAACTTTACCAGAAGATGGCAAGGCAAGTGTTGTTAAATTGTAAGCTAAATTGAAATATAACAAGTCAGATGGACAAAATAAGTATTCTTAATAATCTGAGAGAAAATTACAAATACAGTAATGAAAAAATGAAATTACAAAACATAAAGGATATCTCTAAAAGGTTAAGGCGAGATGAACTCTGTCCTTATGACAAATTTGTTCCGGTATGTATCCACGGATTATGCAATTGTCTCTCAGGATTACTCAGTTTACCTGTTCAAAAGGGAGACACTGAATATGAGTATTTGTGTTGTATTTGTGCAGGAATATGCGTATTTGTGTTGTAGTTATGTGTTTATTCCGATTGCAGTAGAGGACCTTTATATATGGAGAATGAGAAGAAACTGAATTGAAGGCCATCAGGTGAAAGAACTCCACTAACACCTTTAATTCCATCAGTTTCAAGTAATAAACAAGTCCACTAACTTGTGTAGTTATGTATGAGTTGCAGATGAAGGGACTCAGCCTTTGAGTTGAACCGAACCGAACAAGTCCAATATAACTTTGTCCAAAAAATTAGTATTGCCTCATTCCCAATTCCCCACCCAAAGTCAAAGGTCAACAGGCTCAAGCGGGTGGGCAGCAGCGGCGCGCTCATGTGACAATATTAACAGAACATCGTCTAACTAAAACAATTCTGAACTCTCTATCTTTCCTTGGAGCTTATACCCTTTATCAACATTTTCCCCCTTAAATATTGAGAAAAAATTAGCACACTTCCCAATGTGGGAGTAAGGAAGTTGAACTCTTCAACTTCCAAATTTCAATACTTCAACTTCTTCAACTAACCAATTTCAAGTCTTGATTTCTCATTCATCCGATATCCGAATTGAATGATTCAAAGACCTGTATTCATCTAATTCACACGTAGATTTCAAGATCATCATAAACTCTTGATAAACTATACAAGAGTCTAATTAAAACCGACTCATAAAGTGGTTGTAAAAATGATTAAAAAATCATTTTAAAGTGATTAAAAAATCATTTCAATTTTTCTCCAACAGGTTGGCCCTGAAATTTTCAAAGGCTAATAAGTAGAACTAGTCATATGGACAAAATAAGTACGTCAATTTTCTTTGTGTAATCTGCGAGCGCCAAATGAAATTGCAAATGAACTATTATTTCTGTTTACTATATCGATTTCATATCTCACAATCATGGTATCAAAATATCACATAAATTTCAATAAATAAATAATATTTAAACCCTATCAGCCGTAATTTCCGATCGCGAAATTCTTTACAATTATTCACTACGACCTTAGTGAAAATTGACGGTAAATTTCATGTTTCACTGTCATTATTAGTTTCAGATTTAGCGGACACCGACGCCTTAATGTTTTGTTATTTTCATTTTTTTATTCGACAACTTAATTCGCTATTTACATCTCATTGTCACTCCTTAATTTTTTTTTTGGGCAAATGGTCCAAAAGGACATATTTTGGACTTAATAGGGCAAATAGAACACTAAGGGAAGTTATTTGTTTATAAGGACACAAAATTAGTACATAGACCAAACTACCCTTAATGGAAAAAAAAAAAAAGAGGAAGAAGCGCTGCCTGAATGTTTATTATTATTATATATATCATATTTTTTATTGAAACATTGTTGTTGTTGTTTGTGGTTTTTTTTTAAAGAAATTAGGGATAATGATACAATCTGGAATATTTTTAAGAATAATATGACAACTATATATTTTTTATAGGGAGAAGACAACCTGCATAATTTTTATAAGCGAGAATGACAAACAAATGAATCCCGAAAATCGGTGAATCTCCTAGTGAATCCCGAAATCGGTGAATTTCGACAATGAATTTTGAAAATTAGTGAATTTCGACGGTGAATTTCGGCGTGAATAATTTAAACAATGAATTTCAACACAAATGAATTTTGACAAATGAATAAATAGTTTTGTCGCTTTATGCAAAAGTTTCAAAAGACTGTCCTTATACTCAATTGATGAAATATTTCTGTCCTTCTCCCTCATTCCCCCTTTTTTTTAATCCCTTTTTTTTCTAGACGTTTTTTTTTCTTTTCTGGTCGGTATTTTTTTTTTTCTAGTTGTTTTTTTTTTAATGGCGTCTTTTTTTCTGGGCGTTTTTTTTTCCTTTCCCGGTGACCACCTTGATGCATTGACGCCGCGATGCAGAGACGCCTCGATGAAGTGATACCGCGATGCATTGACCACCTCAGATCCATTGACCACCTCGATGCAGTGACCACCTCCGATGCAGAGACACCGTGATGCAATGACCACCCCAGATGCAGAGACACCGCGATGCAGTGACCACCCCCGATGCAGAGACCACCACCGATGCAGAGACACCTCGATGCAGTGACCACCCGCGATGCAGAGACGTCTCGATGAAGTGACACCGCGATGCATTGACCACGCCAGATCTATTGACCACCCCGATGCAGCGACCATCTCGATGCAGAGACACGGCGATAAATTGACACCGCGACGCAGAGACACCGCGATCAAGTGACACCGCATTGCAGAGACATCGCGATATTATGACATTTGACGATGGAAAGACACCGCGATGCAGAGACATTGCGATGAAGTGACACCGCGATGCAGAGACATAGCGATGAAGTGACACCACGATGCAGAGACACCGCATTGACCACCGCGATGCAGAGACACCGCGATGCATTGATCACTGCGATGAAATGACACCGTATTGCAGAGACACCGTGATGAAGTGACACCGAGATGAAGAGACACGGCGATGGAGTGACACAACGATGCAGAGACACCGATGCAGAGACACTTCGATGAAGTGACACCGCGATGCACTGACAACCGCGATGCAGTGACCACCCTCGATACAGAGACACCGCGATGTAGAAACACCTCGATGAAGTGACACCACGATGCATTGACCACCCCAGGTCCATTGACTACCCTGATGCATTGACCACCGTGATGCATTGACACCACGATACATTGACCATCATGATGCAGTGGCCACCCCCGATGCAGAGACGCCGCAATGCAGTGACCATCCCCGATGCAGAGACACCGTGAAGCCGTGACCACCCCGATGTAGAGACACCGTGAAGCCGTGACCACCCCGATGCAGAGACACCGCGATGTAGTGACCACCCCTGCTACAGAGACGCCTGCAGAGATGCCAAGATGCAGAGACACCGCGATGCAGTGACCACCCTCGATGTAGTGACACGGCGATGAAGTGACACCGCGATGAAGATTGGGCAATTGAATCCAAACAGGAACCTTAGAGTTGATATCCATAAAAAAAAACTCAGGCATACTTTTAAGCAAAAGAGACCAGTGATCAACATTTTATGCAGTGACATCGGCAATCAACCCCGATGCAGAGATACCTCGATGAAGTGACACCACGATACAGAGACGCCGCGATGCAGAGACACCGCGATGCACGAACAATCGCGATGCAGTGACCACCCCGATGCAGTGACCACCTCCGATGCAGTGACATTTGATTTTTTGCGCATACAACTTTATTTCTGAAAATCAAAATTTTCTTCATAAAATCGACGCGATGCAGTGACATGTGATTGATGCATTGACATTTGACGATGAAGTGACATGTGAATTAGGGTTGTAAGTGCACCGAGCTACTCGTACTCGACTCGCAAGAGAGTTTGACTCAATTCAGTTTTTTTCGAGTTCGAGCTCGAGTCGAGTTACTAGAATAATTAACCGAGCAAATCTTGAGTTTTAAAATATAGTAATCTAGTACCTCACGGGCTAATTGAGCTTCTTTTAATAATTATTTAAAAATTTATATTTATTAAATTTATAATAAAATATTGTTTTTTTATAATTCAAAAAGTATTAGACAAGACGGGCTCAATCTTGTTATATTTTATTAAAAATTAAATGAATTCTAAGAAAATAATCAAACTTACAAGCCGAGACTAGATATATCGGGTACTTAGCGAGTCGAGCTTGAGTCCTAGAGAGTATCGACTGACTCGACTCGGCTCAAGTACACCCACAATATTGTGAATGACACTACACTTATTTTACAAAGTTACCAAATTTGTGTATCAAATTGTGTATGCAGTGACATCAATGTCGCTGCATCAATTCTCTAATTGTATATGCAGTGACATTTTACAAAGAAAAATGTCACTGCATCTTGAGTGACATTTTAGTTAGATGAAATTCCACAAAATGCATCTTATTTTCAAAAAGTAATAAAGATGTTGTTCCCCTATAAAAATGATGTTAAGCCACTAAGTACAAAGTGATGAAGGCATAGAGCCGTGAAAAGATGGGGCAAATGTTTGAATAAAAGCAGAAAAGTAAGCACATCAAATTATATACCAGAAGCATATACTATACATCATGCATACTAATGATATTGGAGGAATACAATCGAATTCACAATTGAGAAAACATCAAGATTGCACAACCACATGCCTTCACAATTAGCACAAAGGCACAATATATGCAATTTGATCATTCCCAATATTGCAGATGAACTGAACGCCTTCTTCATCCGTAATCTTCTCTGCTCCGTATCTCATTTGATCTCATCATGTTTAAAACAACATCACAATGATTAACCCTTTGTTCTAAGCATACCATGAAATGCCCCCAGGCCTCAGCAACCATTTATCATCCCTAGCAATTGTACACTCAGAGGCAGTACAATATAATTCAGAGGCATCCCTAGCAACCATTTTTCTTCCAATTCCACAACTTGCAAACTAAGCAAGTAAAAACTCAAGATACGAATTTGATGCCTGAAAACAAAAACAAATCAATAAAGAACTGATTTGTTCAACTATAAGTAGCTATTATATCTTCTTTGTTAGGTGTGATGCCCGAAAGACAATTTTTGTAATTGTTTTATTTAATAAATGAAATGATATTATTATTCATATTTATTATTCTCATAATCACCGATGTGACAATAGTATTTACACTACAGAAAACCCTGAGTATATCGTTTATGTAATCACTTAACTCAGTGTATGAGATATACACGGGAGGATTGAGTTAGTGAAGATGTACTTAAAATACAATTAGTCCGTAGTAAAGTTAATCGAGAGTATCGGGTCTCCCTTTAACGTACTATTAATGCGCCATAACACGATAGGTGTGATCGTCTTATCCGGACTTTCGGTTAGTGGAACCTAATGGGGCATTTATATATGATAGATATATCATATAAATTTGGACCGATTTGATCTCGAGTTCTCAATATAATTCCGTAATTGAGAAGTCTTATCGAATCATTAGATGATCATATTATGGATATATCTTAATCCCGAGGTGATCACGATCATTTGAATGAATCGGTATGAGGTTTGACTTGACGGTTAAGGATTACACCGAGTCCGTGATCCGAATTACCCATCTTGGCATTGTCTTTGGATTGAGTGAGTAGTCGTGTTATCACAGATACGGAATCCATTCCTTCCATTTATGGAAGTAGATAGACAGTTCCCTTATGAGTTAATCCTAGACATTGATCGATCCATGGGATTCATATTACACTGATTAGCTACCAGTGAGTTATTTGAATTATTGATCACTAGGGGTTAATGGTAAGTAAGGACAAGATGTTCGAAAAGGGTTAACGGTAACTTCCGATTTAGAATGAGCGATCATGGAGGATTAATCCATATGAAATGATTATATCGGTGGACACTTATTACTTTCTCGTGAGAGATAAATATAATCTTATAATCGGAGGAGTGCAGTCACGGGATTATGGTGGCATATTCCGTGATTGATTTATCGAATATAATTATTCTGTTCGTAAGATAATTATTTATTTGATTTATCGGAGCCGCTGATTATTAGTCCATGGTCCCCGACGTGCCTCCTAATATAGCATAGATATTCTCGGACGTCGAATCCTAATAATATTAATTTAGTTCATGTTGGACTTTATTAAAACGATATGTGAATTAATTGTTTAGTGGACTATTAAATTAGTTGGGCTAAATAATTAAAATAATTGGAAAAGACATTTTCCTAATCTTGGCAATTAATGTGTATGGCAAAATCATCAAAGTGACTAGGTCACAAAGTGATTCACGTCCATGACATTTTTATGGAAACAAGAATTGTTTTCTTGTGTATTAATAAGGCATATGCATAAAATATTTATTGGATAAATATTTATGGTAAATAATAAAGATAAATATTATTCTAGATTTGTTTCAGAATATTATGGAATTATCTTTTATTAAAAGGATTTATTTTGTTTGATAAATAGAATCCTTGGAGGCTAAGTTTTTCTCCATATATAAAGAGAGTCCTAAAGTCTAAAACACACAATAAATTTCGACTTCTCCTCTTAGAGAAGAAGTGATAATTTCGCCAAGGGTTTAAGGGAAAATCTTGGAGATTTTTCCGGGTAGCATATCGGAGGGTTCGAGTCGAGAATTCCTTCCACCGGGAATTGCTTGGATCACACGCACGGAAGATCGTGGTGCTCTTCACATCATTGTTCGATCATCCTAATAGCGGTTCTCCGACTTGGATTTTGAGATCCAAGAGGTATGTTCTACAACTTACTTGTAGATGTAGATTTAATGTTTTATTACGTGTATTATATGATCTAGATCCATAAATCGCTTCCGTTGCGATGATATTTTCCTAACAATGATGGTATCGGCCGCCAAGGGGATCTATATTTATTCGTATAAAATATTAGATCTAAGAGTGGAATATCGTGTGTAGATTGCATTATTTTCGTTTCTTTTAATTTTATTATTTTGAAAATTTTATGATGAATGCTTGTGATTGTCGTGGTTGAAGAGATGGATTGGGGTTGGTATTGTTTACCCGTTAGATCTATTGTAAACTCGTATAAACGATGAAAATTCGTTCAATATGAGTATAGGAAATTATGTAATTTATTTGTAATTGCAATTATAATTTCCAGAAAATAGATAGTTTTAGTAGCTGTTTCGTTTTTTCGTTTTTCCCGTTGATCGAGCCGTTGAAACGATGATCCCTCCGGTCAGAATCAAGATTAGAAGATGATGATCAACTCCACAAAATTTGGCGTCGATCAGAGTCCGTTACAATATCCGTTCGTTGCTGAGAAGAGGCTGCTGTAGCAGAAAAACGCAGGATTCACAGAAACCCTACCTGTGACTTCCTCGATTTTCTGGGAGAGTTTAGACCGTTGAAACGCAAATCCGACCGTTCAGATGGATAAACATGGAGTTTGTGACGTGGCATAAAAATTGAAGGTCGATCAGGATTCATCTCGATTCCCGATCGGCCTCGAAGTCACTGATGCGCTGCATTCAAAGTCAGATTCAGCAGCAAGTTGGGCGGCGCACTGGAAGAAAATTGACAAGTCAAAGATCCGATCCAACCGTCCATATTGGAGTTCGAGGAGTGAAGAAAAGATCTGGAAAGTTTCGTCCCGATCCGAGTTCGTTTGGTATGCCGATCGTCGAAGAGTTCGAACAGCTGCAGATTTTCTTAGAAAGTAGTAAACCCTAGTTAGGGTTTTAGTTTTTATTTTCTATTAGATTAGATACGAAGTGCAAGCGATCGATCCATCTCGGTGTTTAAATTTTCCGCAATTTTATTTTTTATGTGTTTGATCATAAAATAGATATAAAATCGGAATTGCCATGACATGCATCATATCATAAATCCACTCCATGCATACATGTAGAATTTTAATTTTGGTAATTAAAATAGGCATGTATACAAACTCGCGTAATTAGTTGAAATTTAATTAATACGTGGTAATTAATTAATTTAGTAACTAATTAAAGATCCGAGGACGGGTTATGAAATCGTTAGCCTTTCGGTGTGTGTTCTCGGTGAACCGCCTTAAAGCTCAAACGAGATCACGTTTTCGATTCGTAGTGTCTCACGAGATTGAATGATGGTAAAAGAACAATAAATCTTGGATAAAAGCGGTTCGCCTATAGGTTGGGTGGTCAATCGAGCTTGGCTCGACCGACTTAACTCTCCTAGTGTGATGTATGCACGGGGTCCGGCAAGACTAAGCTACACCGGAGAACGGAGGGGTGATTCCTTCCTATCTCAACGCGGCTCTCTTGACCCGATTTCGTCCGACTGTCACATATGTTCCAACGAATAGGACGGGTAGGCTTGCCTACGTTACCGACACCATTCGGAATCCTTGATTTTATGCGCTTTTATGTTAACATCAAAAAGACGTGGTTAGTTAACCCACCACCACTTCCAAAATATTGAGTGGGAGCGGGGAGGCGACAGCCAACCCCACGGCCTCTACTATAGATGCAAGTAAGTGAGAGAAGGGTGGCGCCTCGCGGCGCTTTGATTTCGTCCCCTACGGATGGTGTTCACCCCTATCAACATTCATGGCTTGGTCTCCGAAAGGATAGGATTTCTGGGTACTCGTCGGGTCACTGACCTATCCTACGACGGCACACTCGGGGCGTACCTAAGAGATCTGATATAATAGGTCACACTCATCAAGGGTATTTTTTTGATAAATACCTAGGCTAAAAAAGGAAGGTAGTCAATGAATAAAGGGATGTTCGATTCTCGTGGGATGTCTGATTCTCACAAGTTATTCATTGATTTAACCGTTGATCTCTTTGACCTACCCTACGGTGGCAGATCGAGATGCAAGGTTAAAACCTTGGAATGGTAGAGTAGACTTATTTTTAGTTTACAATTCCTAAAATTTAATATAGTAGTGTTAAACTTGAATTAATTTATGTCATTTTATTTACTGAGATTATATCCCTTACTAAATTGCTTAAATTTTATAATTGACTAGTATTGACTTCGTTAAAAGTGGAAAGTAACTAGGACGTTGAACTACTTAATCGATATTGCAATTATTTTTGGAAAGAGATATTTTCTCTTAAGCCTTTTAAAAACCAGAGTGACATATAAGTATGTCACTTATGTCATTCGTGTCAAACTTAGTTTGATCAAAGGTGGTTTCGGACTTTGAAATTCTTCTAGTGAATTTTGAGTGTATAGTAATTACACGAGTAATTTCTAATTGAAAAATTGGAAAATCATGAAGTATTACTAGTTGGACGATATTTGGAATCGATAAACTAGTAGGAGCTTTATGATTTGTTGTTTTTCTAGAACATTAGAAAAGTGTAACTAACTACACACGTAACCGTTCTAATTGAAAAACCGGAAAGTCATGAAATGTCGCTAGTTGGACGATATTTGGAATCGATGAACTAGTGGGAGTTCTATGATTTGTTGTTTTTCTGGAAACATTGGAACTATGTACGAAAGATTTTCTAATCGGAAAAAATCGGAAAATCATAAACAATAAAGCATTGCTAGTTAGACGATATTTGGAACCGATAAACTAGTGGGAGCTTTAATGTTATGATTTATGATTTGTTGTTTTTTCTGGTATATTAGACAATCCAAGAAGTCCCGACGAGTAACACTCGAAATAGATATCCCACGGTTCAAGAGTAGTGTCTACTCAAAGCGAACCGATAGTTCAAGATTGTTTCCATTCATGGAAAGTCAAGAATGGGAGAATATGTCTAAAAGTGTTAGTCACCTAAATCGAGAGAAAATTTTAAGGTGAACCGAAAATTAATTGAAAATCATAGGATAAGGACAGTGATTTTGGATCACCAACCTATGAATCCTTGGTGATTTTCTCTTAGGCTATGTTCTTTGGAAGAACGAGATAGTTGTGCATTAACGATTAATAGACAACGGGCGTAATTTTAGCAAAAAGTGGGAGTGTATATGAGGAAATGAATCTCGGATTCAATCCTTGGATATCGCAGAAGATTTATTTTTCTGTTTAAGATTCGTTGGAACGAAAGGATTTACCTTCTATTCGATAATTTGTTTGTCGTATAGAAAGTGAATATACCATTTGTAGTACGAATCCAAGACTCGGACTTCTGTTTGATAAAGTCAAAACCACTTAGAACTACTGAAATATGTATATAAAACACATCTTAAGAACTATTAAAAGCAATTGGTTTCTATATATAGATAAACGCTTCTTCATATTCCATAGTTAGTGCATAGTCCCTAAAAGACAAGACTCAAGACGGCTCAGTGGTGATTCCTTCTCGATCACGGTTATATTGTCTCAAAGGTTCAATGACTAAGTTTCCTTTCAATCGGGAAAGGATAATGGTTATAAAGAAGTAACATAGCTTGTTCATGACGACCTTCGGGTCTTATGAAAGATACAAGTTAATGGGAGCTTCCGAGTAGTGACTTTTGTCGATAACTATTCAAACACTCCGGTAAGTTTATCCAAAATATTTTAAGGTGTCTCGGATTCATCAGAGATGGAGTATTCTATACTAGAAATGGGCCATCACATAGTCTCAGAGGCGATGTTCGGCTCGCCTCATGTAGTGAAATGCTTTCACTAAGGAAGAAACCATTGAATTGCCTTACATAGTTGTAGATGTGCAACAATACATCGCTTAACTCAATAAAGATATTGGAAGTGAAATAACGGTTTACATTGAAATGTAGAACCGAGAAGTCTACCTAGAATGTGCTTTGGAATTAACGGATAATGAGTGGATTCGGTTCACCCAAATTCCGTCAATATAAGCATTTAGCACATGATGCTTGATGGTAGGACTGGGAATTTCACGTAAGCGTTCGGTCAGTGACCAAATCGTGATATATCTTGAAGAATTGAGAAAAAGGTTTGTTATAAGATTCTTGAAATCGGGAAGGGACAGTTACACTGTTGCACCCTTGCTGATAGAATCCATGAACAGTAAAACCTTGAACCTTGAAGTACGAATACTCAAGGTAGTTACTAACTGATTAAAATCAGACCACATCCAACATCGGTTGTTGGTGATGACACTAAATACTACTGAACTAAATCAGAATTTCGATCCACCAAGAAAATAGTGGGAGTATGGTTTATCCATTACCCATTACGGTTTCTGCGGACTTTGTAGTCTGAGGATCGATTGATGACCTATGGCTCTTTAAAATCTAACATTCTTATATATCATTATGTAAATAAGCTTCAGTAAGTATCAGGGAAAGTAGAGGACAGGAAATGAATACCAAATTCGAATCGAGCCACGAGAATCCATTCCTCCCAAATCAAGAACTTGAAGCATTCCACTTTTTGAAATCTGTTTGGGATTCCACGGATAACAAATTATTGGCAACTCTAAACTCCTCACAGATATATAAGATTTCCCAAATTAGAAGGCAAAAATCCGGATATATGATTATCTCGAAAGATCCAATATCTTCAATGTAGGGACATTCATAATCCAAATCGGGGAACACACCATTTATATGATTCTGTGAATATCCAAGACTTCAATGGCACATGTTGCATTTAAATTCTCTAAGCCCGTGAACATATTATTACTCAGGTCAATGATTCGCTAGTAGAAGCATTTATGGATGAATTATTGCAAAAAATGGAGACAGGGACTTCACCGGAAAGTCGATTATTCTTTAGAGAAACAACTTGAAGGTTTGACAAAGTGACCCCATCGTCGCCGGAATAAGTCCTGCAGATAATTGTCCCGGCATCGAGATGAAATAAGCTCGAAAGCGAATACTGCATTGTTTACCCTTCAATGGAAAACGACTTCCGATTACCATTGAGCTTGAAGCTCATAACCTTGGCGAAGCCATGGTTCGAACAACAAAGTCGAAGCTCACCAAGAAGAACAATGCCGATATTGTTTGTAATGCTTCATTAAATGGAAGTTTGAGACTCGCCGGAGCTTAGCAAGAAAGCGCCGGAGCTTCAAAATCTTCAAGCGGCGGCGGTGCTACAAGAGGCGGAGGAGGGAGCGATTTTAGGTGGAGGATGAGCAATTTGAGATTGAGATGTAGATTCTTTGTTGAACGGATAGATCCCCAGCGAAATGGGTAATTTGGTAAAAATAAATGAAATGTGTCCTTATAAACAAATAAGATTTAGGTGTGTCCTAAATGCCTATTAAGTATTCAAACTAGTCCTTATAAACAAATATCCATTTTTTTTATACCACGGCTTTGACACTTTCTAATTGAAGAACATAATAGACCGAATCAAAAACAAAAAAGAACATAATAGACTGCATTTAATCGAACAAACGGAAAGCTTAACACTTCCTTCATATCCTGAAAATCAAATGTCATTTGGAGCTTTTTTTTTTAATAGCGTAATCATTATGTATTATCATTCACAAATGCAAAGATGGATGTATACCCGATTCAATAAAAAGGCTGGTTTAACTAAAATTAGTACAGAGTTCAAAAAAAGTAAAAATTAAAAAAGAAAAAAGAAAAACTGAAATCTTATAATTACGACCATTCTTTTAAATTACAACTTCACATCGTCAGAACTCTCCGACCTCTCTTCGGATTTTTAAAGGGTTGACAAGAAATTGTTCTCATGAAACAATGGGAAATTAGGATAGTGCGTGTTGGAAGTTTCACAATTTCGACAATAAATCACGTGAGTAACGACGAAAGGATAATTAAGTGAGATCTTAATATAAAGATAACGAATAGATAAAAAAAAAATACGGTGAAATAATTATGATTTTTTTTTTTTAGAACAAATAATTATGAATTTAAGAACTTGAGTTTAATTAAGAATGTTTCAGTGAAAAGTAGTTAAAACATGTTATTTATGTCTTAAAGCATATAACACAATCCTATTCAATGTAAATTTTACGGTGCTTAATAACCACCAAACTCAATATACACATGCCAATCCATATATGATTATATGTTTGTAGATCAATTATCAACTATTAATATCAAGATTGTTAATTTAAAAAGTATGCGACTCGCCAAATAATTAAGAGAAATACAGGGTGCTGGCCATGTAAAAATAGGGGTTGAGCCCAATCCGTCTCATGAGTTCTTATTCAGAAACGGAATATTCAACATGTGACTTTTAAAGAAAACCTTAAAAACCCACATAAGTCTGAAATAATATTAGAGTAAATTCTCCGGTTAAATCATTCACATACTTCCTTCGACAAAAAAAAAAAAAAAAAAAAAAAAACATTCACATACTTAATAAATGATATTATGGAGCTTTTGGGTCTAAACATTCTCTTCAAAAACCTTATCCGAAATGTACTCACCCAGTTGAGCTTTTGGGTCTAAACTCATATATTGGAGCTTAGCTTGGATAGAATCTTGACTATCTATACCCGATGATTTTTGAAGAGCACATTGCTTTGGGAAAGGCATAGATAGGATCTCAAATGAATTACTTATAGTACAACCTTCGGAGTGATCTATATCCAATGGATTTGATTTTTCTATATCTGATATAGGAAGTATCTTTATAGAATTTTTTGTGGTTAAACACAAACGCGAGGAGTTTTCATGTGCTTCAGTAACCGTGGCCAATTTCATAGGATTTGCAATTACAGCATCCGGGCCAAAGTCCATTTTTTCCAACCTTTTTGGCATACTCATTTTCTGAGCTGCCCTCCAATTCTTGGTGCATACATTCAGCCACAACAATCTCTATGACTCCATCTCTCTTAATTGTTTTGGAGGAGGATGGAGGTTGTGCAGTTGATAGCAAGCCTTCATGGGCAAAAGATGCTAAAGCATCAAAGTTTGATCTAAATGTACTGCTTTCTCCCTCTTGCGGAGCCACTATTTTTTCATCTCCAAGCTTTGTTTTCCTCCTATATTCTTGAGCCTATTTTGATTGCCTCGGCTGAAATACTTGAGCCCTTCTTAATTCAGGATGCTTTACTATACAAGAGTGCTCATGGTGGCCTAAATGCCAGCAAAAGTTGCAGTAAGATGGTAAAGTTCCCTCAATAATAACTGTTTGCCAAAAACCTATTCCCTCTTCATTTTGAACCCATATTCGATCTGGTATCATATTAAGTAGATCTCTCTCAACCTGTACCTGTGCAACCGAGGGCCGTGTGAGGTTTGCTGTGGCCGTATCAATTCGAAGAGGCTTGCTAAAAGAAGATATTAACGAGAAGATGAAACCATGATTAATCAGATGAACAGGTAAGCAAGGCAGGGATATCCACACCGGAATAATTGATGGCTCTTTATCTACCTCAAACTCAGGAATCCACTTAAGGATTCTCATTGATTTACCTTCCACTTTCCAATTTGGCCTAAAGAAAATCCGCACATAATCCTCATTTAAAGCAAAGCGAAGAAAACATGTTTATTATCTAGAAGACCCTCAGAGACCATACCTTTGAAATTCTATTGAGATAAAAAAATTCTGAATCGACTCCATGCTGGGACGGCCTTGAGAGAATTTGCCGATGAGAGATTTATCTAATTGTGCTGCAAACTCTGTTTCTATTTCTTTGGGAATAGTAATAGCAGGCTCACCTTTGAAGATACTGTGACAGAACATATCACAGTATCACAGCGATTCACCAAAATTGGGGGTTTCAATTTACTGCTAAATTGTTGTGTTGCTGATTGAAAAGGCAAGGATTCTGTCGTTGTTGTGTTCAAAGCAGGAGCAGCCATGGATTAGAAGAAGAAAAGAGACTCCAATCGCTGAAAATTTATGGAAATGAATCCCTAAAATCGCCATTGCTGAGGTGTGGGAAGGTTTCCGCCTCCAATCGCCATTTTTCGTACGCCTTCGAAAAACAAAGTCATAAACGCCCTAATAGACCTGTATATAGGGCGTTTTGAAATGCCCTAAAAAGCCTTTTTTGGTGCAGTGAGAGAGTGGGAAAACGAGTTTTGGTATCGCCACGTAAAACTAGTAGAGTTGTTCGAGTCTTGTTTCTTGAGTGAGGTTTTCAATGCAAACCGAGCGTCTTTAGAATTTAATCATGTTAGGTCATTTAAATCCCGGTGAAGGGACAGTTGAACCGATCACATGGTAGTTAGGGGTAAAATAAAGAATTATACAATAAATATTCTATTGACAATCTAAATGGATTTATATTTTAGGACAAAGCCAAAAAGCGTAACGGACTTATATATGAGACAGAGGGAGTAGTAGATAAGGGTAAAGCTGTTAAAGTATAAGGACTATTATGTATTTTGTAATAAGTTCAGGCTTGTTATTGTGGTGTGTCTTATCCACTAGTATCTAGATTAGATTTGGTGGTTATTTATGTAATGACAATAGGACACTATTGTGCAATTCTATGAAATAACAAACTATCTCTCTTTAAGTTGGTATCGGAGCCTTATGGCTAACGCCACTACCGCCGCCGTGAGCTCAGCTCGGTGAGCTCTATTTCTTCATCAACACCAGTTCCAGTCAGCTCTGTTGCTCAACCAACAACAACATCCATATCTATTGGGTCTTTTACCACACAAGTGCCCCTATCTTTTGCTCATTTCACTCAGATGAACACTGCCGGAGCTGGCACCTCTTCCGTCTCTCTACCACTGCGGTATTCGACACCAGCTGGAGGTCTGAGAGCTTCTTCTCCACTAAATATGAATCTCTCAGGTATTGAAACCTCCTTACCTCGCACAAGTTTACCACCTTTTCCAAATTTCATGTCCAATGCTTCTTCCACACCCTGTTCTGTTCATACTGCACCCTTTGGTGCTAATTTGGCTCAAACATGCACTGTGAAGTTAAATCGTGACAACTACTTGTTATGGAAATCTACTATTTTGCCAATAGTTCGTGGACATCACCTTGAGAGACATTTGATTGATCCTAATGGATGTCCACCCCAGTTCATTATGAGTTTTGTTGATGAACCTGTCTCAAATCCTGCTTTTGATGATTGGGTAACTATGGATAACCTTCTAGTTGGTTGGTTCATGGCTTCGATGACTGAACAAGCCCTGGTTGAATTGATTGGCTCTAATACTACTTTTGAAGTCTGGAACAGGTTGGAGACCTTGTTTAATAACAGATCTGAAGCTAGGATCCTTGAATACAAATGAGCCTTGACTAGGATAGATAAAGGGACTAGATCCATGGTTGATTATCTTGATTTGATGAAAAATTACTCAGACGGTCTGGAAGCAGCAGGATGCCCCATTTCAAACTCAGAATTGATTCTCTCTGTTCTTGGTGGTCTAGGCAAAGATTATGAATCGGTTATAGTGAACATCACATCCAGGATTGGTTCACTGACTTGGCCTGGAGTTCAGTCTCAATTGGTTACACATGAAAGATTAATAGCTCGATTCAACCCAACTACCACTCTAGATGTTCTAGCACCATCTGCTAACTATGCTGCACAAAAGAATAGAGGCCTTAGACCTAATTCCAGGCCAAACACTACCTATAGAAATCAAGATGCTGGCAGAGGTAGAGGTTCTAGAGGTAATAGAGGTGGTAGAGGTAGAGGAAATGGAAGAGGTGGACAAAATCAAGGGGGACCAAGACCAGTATGTAAAGTCTGTGGTAGAACTGGACACATAGCTGCAATATGCTACTACAGGTACAATTCAGCCTATACTGGTCCACCAGTGAACACCAACAACAATGGCAATGCATGCTTTCAAAGCTTCAATTCTAGACCAAATGCAGCCTATGTTGCCTCCTCAGATAGCTTTGTGGATCCTAGCTGGTATGCTTATAGTGGTGCTACTTCCCACATTACATCTGATCTCAATAGCCTCCATCTGAATGCTAGTTGTGAAGGATCTGATACTCTTCAAGTTGGTAATGGTGAATCTCTAAAAATCACTCATATTGGTCAATCTATTCTATCTGCTAAGTGTAACTCCTGTCTGTCCATTAATCATATTCTTCGTGTTCCCTCTATCACTAAAAATCTCTTAAGTGTATCAAAATTGACTGCTGATAATCCTGTTTACCTTGAATTCCATTCTAACTCTTGTTTTGTGAAGGATCTGGCTACCAGGAGTTTTAGTGGAAGGAACCCTTAACAATGGCCTGTATCAGCTTCATGTTCCTCCAAATCTGAGGTCCCTTCACTCCAAAGCTTCAAGTGTTCAATCCAGTAACAGTCAACCTTCCAGTCATCTGAAGTATCTTCCAGCTGCAATTCTAATAAGATAGTTCATCAGTCTTTTGTTGGTTCCTTGTCTAGTAGTAATTATGCCAATGTTTGGCATTGAAGGTTAGGGCATCCCTCGGAGAGGGTTATGCACCAGGTCTTAAAAAAATGTAATGTGACTTTGAAAAGCAATGAAACTGTTTCTTTTTGTGAAGCTTGTTGTTTAGGGAAGCAGCATGCACTCCCATATTCTAATTCTACCAGTGTTTCTGTTTTGCCCTTTGATTTAGTTCACTCTGATCTCTGGGGTCTTGCCCCTATGCAGTCCACTTCTGGTTATCATTATTATATTCACTTTGTTGATGACCTAACTAGATACACTTGGATTTTTCCTTTAAAGCACAAGTCTGATGCACTGTCCATATTCTTACAGTTTCACACTTTTGTTCAAACTCAATTTCACAGGAAGATTAAGTGCCTTCAGACAGACTGGGGGAAGAATTTAGGTCTTTTGAACAGTCTCTCAAAGACTCTGGTACCTTATTTAGACACCCATGTCCTCATGCTCATGCCCAAAATGGGATAGCAGAAAGAAAACACAGATCTATAGTAGAAATGGGACTGTCTCTCTTAGCACAAGCCTCAATGCCCCTCAAATTCTGGTGGGAAAGTTTTTAACACTCTGTCAGACCTTTTAACTATTTGCCTACACCTGTCCTTGATCATCAGTCCCCTTATGAATATGCACAAGAAAAACCCTAGGTTTTTCTTTCCTTAATGACTAGAACAAGAAACTAATTTTTCTCTTCTTTTATTTAGTATGTGGCGCAATTTTCATGTGTCATTGTGTTGGGAGGAACTCTCTTTATATAGAAAATAACTAGTCAAGAGAGAGTATCATTTTCACACCACAATTACCTATTTCCATAAGGAAAAGATACTTGCCATAAAAATAAGAGATAATTCCCAAAAAATCAATCTCTTAATTTATCCATTAATTATCCAACAAATAGATAATTAATTAATTACACATGTGACATAATCTAGAAAAATTTCTTTTCCTAACTTATCACAAAAGTCGGCACCACAATTGTCATTAATTTAATAGAAAATATCTTTTCTATTTTACATATTATTTTTCAAATAAATAATATTGCATATTAATTAAACAGACCAACTATTTAATTTATTTTCGAGGTTCCATAAAACGAGAAAACACTCACGTGTTAGGAGCCAACCCGGGGACCATGGACCTATAACCAGTAGCTCCAATAAATTGAATAAAATATTCATCAAACAGAATATTTCTACTCAACTTAATAATTCCGGAATTACGCCACCATAAATCCAAAACTGAACTCTAGCGATTATAGATATAACTTATTCTCAAAACGTCGAGTCGATAAGTGTCCATTGATATAATCATTACATACAGACTAACCCTCCATAGACTATCCGTAACGAAGCAGGAATATTTCCGTAAACCTTCTTCAATACAACTTATCCTTAACGAACACATCAAACCCTATCCTGAAACCAGTAGGAGTATGCAATCACTTCAGGATTAAGGTTAATCCATATACGGTCATCTTGTGATTTAATACGATTTTCAATCACGGAATTATATGAGAAATGCAAATTAAATCGGTCCAGTCCTATATGACTACATTATATATAAATGCCCCACTTAGATAACCAATATCGACGGTCCGGATAAGACGGTCACACCATGAAGTGTTTTGGCGTATTAATGGTGGTTTAATCAATAGACCCCCATACTTTGATTAAATTCACCACGGACTAACATTTCAAGTGTATCACCATAAACTTAATCCTCGCGTGCGTCACACACTAAGTTATATGGCTACATATGATACGACTTAGGGTTTTCAGTAGTGTATTACTTACAAGCACAAAGCAAGTAATAAGATGAGAATAAACCTGTCATTTATTAATACTAAAAACAATTACATAAATTGTCTTTCGGGCGCTACTTCCAACACAGACTTGTGGCAAAAGGATTTCATCAAACACCAGGCATTGACTACTCTGACACCTTTAGTCCTATTGCTAGAGCCTCTACTATCAGGACTGTTTTGGCTCTTGCTGTGTCCCTAGACTGGCCTATAAGACAGGTGGATATCAACAATGCATTCCTTAATGAAACTCTCTATGAGTCTGTTTTTATGACACAACCTGAAGGTTTTTTTGATAGTACCAAACCAACTCATGTCTGTCATTTGAAGAAGGCAATTTATGGTTTAAAACAAGCTCCTAGGGCTTGGTTTGATGAGTTGAGAAAACAGATGCTCATCTGGAAATTTACTCAGTCTAAAGCTGATCCTCTTTATTTATTTTTCACTCTGGTAAAACCCTATTGTATGTTTTGGTTTATGTTGATGACATCCTAATTACAGGGAATGATCCAAGCAAAATACAACAGTTTGTTAGTTCTTTTCATAACAGTTTTGCATTAAAGGATCTGGGGAACTTACATCACTTTCTTGGCATTCAAGTGAGCAGGGACCACTCTGGTTTATATCTTTCACAGCAGCTACTCATCAAGTTAGTATTGGAAAATTTGAAACCATGTTCCACTCCTATGGTGGTCACACCTCTCTGAATAGCTCAGTCTAGCACTCCAATGACCAATCCTACTCTCTATAGAAGTACTTTGGGAGCTCTCTAATAACTCACCTTCTCCAGACCAGATCTCACCTATTCTGTTAATACTTTGAGCCAACATATGCAATCACTTACTGTGGGACACTGGCAGCAGGTGAAACATTTACTGAGGTATGTTAAAGGTACACTATATCATGGTCTGCACTTTAAACCTACACAACCCTTGCTTATACATACATTTAGTGATGCTAACTGGGGAGTGGACAAAGTTGACAGAAAGTCTGTTGCAGCTTACCGTGTTTATCTTGCTAGTTCTCTTGTATCCTGGTCATCCAAGAAGAAACAACAGGTTGTCTCTAGATCAAGTACTGAATCAGAATACAGGGCCCTTGCCAATGCTGCAGCTGAAACTCAGTGGCTTCTTAATCTTTTTTCAGAATTGAAAGTCAGCTTGGTCACCAAACCAGTTCTTTGGTATGATAATCTTGGAGCAGGTTACTTAGCTCACAATCCAGTGATACACTTCAGAATCAAGCATGTTGTGTTGGATGTGCATTTTGTTAGAGACATGGTTGTGCAAGGTGTTATGGATGTCAAGCATGTTCCTACCTTTGATCAAGTGGCTTATCTTATGACAAAGCCTTTGTCAGCAACTCTGTTCCATTACTACAAAACCAAACTGAATGTGGTGTCTACACCCTTCAGTTTGAGGGGGATGTTAAAGTATAAGGACTATTCTGTATTTTGTAATAAGTTCAGGCTGCTGTGTGTTATTGTGGTGTGTCTTATCCACTAGATTCTAGATTAGATTTGGTGGTTATTTATGTAATGACAATAGGACACTATTGTGCAATTCTATGAAATAACAAACTATCTCTCTGTTTAAGTAAAGCAAAGGAAAAGACAGTAAATGGAGCATTAATTGGAAATGATATTATCTCATATAAAAAGGAGCAAATTGTATAATTAGACAACCAAAATGGATAAATTGAGATGGAAGGAGTAATGATAAGTGATGAAGTACACACCTATTTTTTCAAGGCACAAAACAAGTTAAATTTATTTGAGTAAAACACATACAACTAGTTAGTACTATTAAGAAAGAAAATGAGACCAGTGTGAGAGAGAGGGGTTAGCTTTCTCTTAGATACAAGAGGTTGTATCTATCTCGACGTCTCAATAGCATTAATGACGCCATATATCCTCGAAACATGAATTGCTTGGTAGTACTCGAAAGGCTAACACACTCATTCATAAATAGGCTCCGCCATCACCGCCGCTGCCGCATAGTAATGCACCCATTTATACTCTCCATTAGAGATGTCGGGAGCTGATATAAATGGATGCTCTGGGTATTTATACCTCCACTTATAGTTCACTATTTGAGATGTAGCGTAGTTGTCTTGGTTTTCTAAAGGCTTCCATTCACCACTACCATCATCTATATCATATGGACAGTCTATGTCACCATACTCCCACGATTCTTCATCGCCTAATTGGCGGAGGTTAGTCGGAAGAGACAGCGGCATAATAAATGGAGAGTTTTCGTATTCCGGCTTCCCTTCATTTACTACTAGTAGTAATTGATTACTAGATGACTGCATAATTGGGGTCGTCGGAGAAGGATCTGTTGGCGGCGCCGGCGACTCCACAATCATCGCATTAGGATTATTCATACAATATCCCTGCAAACATTTTTTGTAACCTGCTTGTTTACACTCATCATCCACTATACAGTTCATGAATATTCCAGAATCCAAATCAGAAGAAGCAGTAGTAACTTCTTTCAACATTTCACTTCCCGTCAATCTCCTTCCTTCTACTTTTGCAACTTCACCTGTCAAATTAGCTGATTTTAATAAGTCGTGTATTATATTTATACTACACAATTAACATTTAATTAATAAATACAAGCGATCGACCAAGATCGGTCTACATATATATCATGCCAAAAAAATGAAGTGAAAAGAGGAAATTCTTACCGTACAAAATGACCCAGAAGAAGAGTATTATCATGGGAGAAAAATCAAGCTTCACCATTTTTCACCAATTAATATACTGGTAGTGTTGTAGTGTAGTACGTAGTAGTAGTATTTTTAAAACATTAACAATGAGCAGCTTTGATTATATAGCTCTGAAATTTACGTCTTGCCTGTAAATATATAACTACATAAATACAGATAATATATGTACTTCTGACTATTTTTACACTATACATACTACGATCGAGTCATAATTATATTGTTCAATGAATGCGGGGTCTGTTTTACACTTTTACTCTGTTAAAAAATAAAGTGCTTTTTGTTTTTGAGATTAATGAACTGGACTAGTGGCAAATATCATTGCATTATTTAATTTTCCTGGTATCTAGCGATGACAATTTCCATCCAATCGAATGGATATCTATCCGACCCTACCCATTAGGCTATTTTTAAGGGTATGAGTTTGACTTTTTAAAACCTACCGTAGATAGGGTAGAGTACGAATATGCATTCTCTACCCGTCATTATACTCACCCGACCTGTCATATATTATATTTTTTATAATGCATTATGTATAAAAGTTAATAATCTGAAGAGAAAAAAAAAATTGAATTAAAAAAATGAGAGTTATACTAAAGGACAAAAATAATGTCGATCAAAGAAGGAAACATGACAGTAATAGAATTTGTTTGGTAAAAAAGACATTTTTTTTAGAAGGTAAAAATGGACAATTTATAGGTGTCACGTACAGAAATGCCCTAAAATCAACTTTCAAAGAAAAAACTGGAATCATGGTAACTAAAGAATATAAAATAAAAATTCTCAATTTTTTTAAAAAAAAAAAGGTATTGTTAAATATACACTATCAATCATCATAATTTTTTTTTACCATAAATCATTTTTTTTTTCTTTTTTATATCTTATTTATACCCTTTCGTTGTAATTTCTAAAATCGCATTTTTTCTGCAACAACACGTCATTTAATTTGTCACTAATAATTGACACTGTGACACTAATGTAAATAACCAGTTTCTGACACTACCAATCTACACTATAACAATAGTGATGATAATCAGTTACCGACACTACTAATTCGTTCGCTTCCGTTGATGGGTTGAAATCAATTCGCCTAGGAATGATTGAGATAGAATTTTGAATTTTGAATCTGATAAAGGGCTCATTGCGGCAGGGGCTATTCCCGATACAACGAGCCCGACGAACTTTTTTAGGCTGGATTAGAATCGTTCTGGTTCGGGTCGTGTCGTTCAATTTCCACAAATACAATATAAAATTGCTAGATATTGGTGTGAATGCCCAAAACATATGTATTGCATTGAAATAAACCATCTTGGTTCATCGGATATTGCGTTGTGCCCAAAACCTTACACCTTAAGACTTTCGAGCATCCTCATCAAAGAGTATCTCTTCACATTTAATGCTAAACGGCTTCAAGAATTTTGCGACACATGTCAGAAATTTATCACATTTTTGTCGTATAAACTCAGACCTATATATTCGTTTTTCATTAACACATTAAATGTCAATATATAAGAATAATAAGTCAACATGTAATACATAAAAATTAACAGTTCAATGACTCTCTCTCGCGCACGCACGCACAGCATTCATCGTTATTTCAAGTCAAAATTTTAATACATTAATACAATCAACCTATAATCTGATCAAAAAATATTGATAGTACTCCCTCCGTTCCAATTTATCTGGGCGTTGCCAAAATCACGCATATTAAGGAGGTGAGTTAATATATTAACTTTTACAATGAAATAACTAGAATGTCCTTGGATATAATTAATGTGACCCTCTTTTTTTATAGCTAATAGCGTAATAAATAAGGGTAAATCAAGTAAAAACACAATAAATGTTGTATTGGAAATTGTACTGCCTCACATTTAATGGAACAAAATATTTTGGCAACTGCCTAAGTTATTGTGGAACGGAAGGAGTAATTAAAATGAATTCTCACTAAAAAAAATGGCCCAGCTGAGGAATATATAATGGAAAAACTAAAATCACATCTTTCCTTGTAATTTCTAAAAGCGTATTTTTTTTTTGCAACAACGCATCATTTAATTTGCCACTAATAATTGACTTTGTGACACTAATGTCAATAACCAGTTTCTGACACTACCAATCGACACTATGACAATAGTGATAATAATCAGTTACTGACACTACCAATTCATTTGCTTCGGTTGATGGGTTGAAATTGATTCACCCTGGAATGACTGAGATAGAATTTTGAATTATGAATCTGATAAAGGGCTCATTGCGGCAGGGGCTACTCCCAATACAACGAGCCCGACAGACTTTTTCTGGTCGGATTAGAATCGTTCTGGTTCGGGTTGTGTCGTTCAGTTTCCAACAAATACAAGATTAAATTGCTAGCTATTGGTGTGAATGCCCGAAACATATGTATTGCATTGAAATAAACCATCCTGGTTCATTTGATATTGCGTTGTGCCGAAAACCTTACACCTTAAGGCTCTTGTCTTCATCAGTATCTCTTCACATTTAATATTAGACGGCTTCAAGAATTTTCCGACACATGTCTGAAACTTATCACATTTTTGTTGTATAAACTTAGACTTATATATTCGTTTGTCATTAACACATTAAATGTCTATATATAAGAATAATAAGTCAACATGTAATACATAAAAATAACATGTCAATGACTCTCTCTCCCGCACGCACGCACGCACAATATTCATCATTATTTCAAGTAAAAAATTTAATACATTAATACAATCAACCTATAATCTGATCAGAAAATATTGATAGTAATTAAAATGAATTCTCACCGAACAAAATGGCCCAGCTGAGGAATATAAAATGGAAAAACTAAAATCGCATCTTTCTTTGTAATTTCTAAAAGCGCTTTTTTTTTTTTTGCAACAACACGTCATTTAATTTGCCACTAATAATTGACACTGTGACACTAATGTCAATAACCAGTTTCTGACACTACCAATCGACACTATGACACTAGTGATAATAATCAGTTACTGACACAACCAATTCATTCACTTCCGTTGATGGGTTGAAATCGATTCACCTAGGAATGACTGAGATGGAATTTTGAATTATGAATCTGATAAAGGTCTCATTGCGGCAGGGGCTACTCCCAATACAACGAGCCCGACGGTCTTTTTCGGGTCGGATTAGAATCGTTCTGGTTCGTGTCGTGTCGTTCAGTTTCCAAAAAATACATAATATAAAATTGCTAGCTATTGGTGTGAATGCTCGAAAAATATGTATTGCATTGAAATTAACCATCTTGGTTCATCGGATATTGCGTTGTGCCGAAAACCTTACACCTTAAGACTCTCATTTTCATCAAAGAGTATCTCTTCACGTTTAATATTAGACGGCTTCAAGAATTTTGCGACACATGTCAGAAACTTATCACACTTTTGTCGTATAAACTTAGACTTATATATTTGTTTTTTTTTTTTTGAGTTAATATATTCGTTTTACAATAACACATTATATGTCAATATATAAGAATAATGAGTCAACATGTAATACATAAAAATTAACAGGTCAATGACTCTCTCTCTCTCTCGCACGCACGCACAATATTCATCGTTATTTCAAGTCAAAATTTTAATACATTAATACAATCAACCTATAATCTGATCAGAAAATATTGATAGTAATTAAAATGAATTCTCAAAAAAAATGGCCCAGTTGAGTAATATATAATGGAAAAACTAAATTCGCATTATTTTTGCAACAACACGTCATTTAATTTGTCACTAATAATTGACACCGTGACACTAATATCAATAACCGGTTTCTAACACTATCAATCGACTCTATGACAATAGTGATAATAATCAGTTACTGACACTACCAATTCATTCGCTTCCGTTGATGGATTGAAATCGATTCACCTAGGAATGACTGAGATAGAATTTTGAATTTTGAATTTTGAATCTGATAAAAAGCTCATTGCGGCGGGGGCTACTCCCGATACAACGAGCCCGACGAATTTTTTCGGGTTGGATTAGAATCATTCTGGTTCAGGTCGTGTCGTTCAGTTTCCCACAAATACAAGATAAAATCGCCTACTATTGGTGTGAATGCCCGAAACATATGTATTGCATTGAAATAAACCATCTTGGTTCATTGGATATTGCGTTGTGTCCAAAACCTTACACCTTAAGACTCTTATCTTCATCAAAGAGTATCTTTCACTTTTAATATTAGACGCCTTCAAGAATTTTTCGACACGTGTCAGAAATTTATCACATTTTTGTCGTATAACATAGACTTATATATTTGTTTTTCATTAAAACATTATATGTCAATATATAAGAATAATGAGTCAACATGTAATACATAAAAATTAGTGTTATTTGTTTATAAGGACGTGTTTTAGGACTTAATTAGGCACTTAGGACACACTTAAAAGATCATTAGTTATAAGGACATATTTTATCTCAGTTTCCTAAATTGCCCTTCTATACTCTTCTTCCCTGCTGTTGTTTTAAAAAAGGACGAAAAAAATCCATCGCTGAAATGGACTCCATGGCATCGTACTCCATGGCTGATTCCGGCAAGAATTCCTTCCATGGCCGATTCCGGCGAGAATTCCTTTCATGGCCGATTCCCGTCGATCTAAGCCCCAAGCCAGAATTCCTTCCGATCCGAGCCTCGTTGCTTGGGAAAACTGTAAATTAAACCCCCTAATCTCATCTCCAATTATCCTGCTTAGTTGTCTTTCTATTTATCTGGATTCGTTGCAGCATATGTGTGTTTTTGTCGGAATTTCCTCTTTCTTTTTGGCTCTGAAAGTTGTGGTTTTTGTGTTGCGTTTTGATTTTAATATATAATAAGATGATAAATCCCTTCAATTCAGGCTGAGAAGATTGCAACTTTGCTCAAGGCTACCAATTTGACCGTGGAGTTTGCTGTACTTTTTGGCTTTTGTTTGAACCATGGATGAGCATAAAGTGCAACTGTCAACTCACCTTGAAATGTAATGAGTGTTTGTCATTGTCGCTTGGGAGATTGCAAGAATTGCAGCCATTAATGTTGACGGTAAGTAAAGTCCATGTTGCTTTAATTTCAATTTCCTTAATGATTGATTAATACTTGTTTGAAAATGTCTTAAAATTACCTGTATATAAGTCTTGCTTTTTGAAATGATTTAGCTTTTGTATCAGCCATCAACAGGTATCACGGTTCTTGTGGCATTGTTCTTTTAGGATAACAAGAAAGTAGAAGAGCAACTAGCACATATATCTCGTGATGAACAAGCTGCAAGAAGTGTTGATTAAAGACACAAGCAGACCTTCTATTGAGTTTTCATGAAGAACTGTGTTCGGGCTTTGGACGAGCAGCTCATAAAGTGAAGAAATGGACCTGAAATCTATCAGGATTAAGAGCAACAGTTTAGAATCTAAACTGTGGTGTTTTATCGGTGGACTTGTGTTCATTTTTTTTATGAAGAAACCAAATTGCAAAAACATTTGAATAAGAGATGATATCGAAGTACATCATATCAGCAAATTTGAACATTCATTTGAGCTACATTAAGACTATTTTGAATCCAAATTAACGCCAATAACAAGGCTGAAAATCGGGGATTTTTAGAGCATAAAATTAACTTTTTCGGGACTGGAATAGATCCTAAGAAATAGTCGGAGGGATATACCCTAAAAAACAATTGGATGACTCTAAAACATAGAGGAGTCATAAAAAATAAAAAATAAAACTTGGAGGGAAGTTGATTCCCTAAACAAAAATTAAAAAAAAAATTGGATATGTGGTCATCCGTGCGACCAACACATTGTGGGGACAAAACGTATTAAAAGGTATGAAGGGTTGTACCCTAACTAAATAAACTTAAGAAAGCAAAGGTATACGCTGATGGTGGGTTTGTGTATGATTTGGCGATGTCACTGCATAAAATGCCAATGTCACTGCATAAATTGTTAATGTCACTGCATAAAATGTTAATGTCACTGCATATCTGATTGCCGATGTCACTGCATAAATTGTTGATGTCACGCATATATGATTGCCGATGTCAGCTTTGCATAAAATGTTGATATCATTTGCATATATGATTGCCGATGTAAGCGCATAAAAATATGAATTAAGGTGAAAGATTTATGTTGATCGTAGTTTTATATCAAAAAGATATAACCATTTGAAGTCGATTTTATGAAGAAAATAAATCGATTTTATGAAATTAAGTCGGAAAAATATCAAATGTCATCACGGTGTTGTTTTCTCAAATGTCACTTTGCATCCGGTGATCACTTACATCTCGAAGGTCTCGGCATCGCGGTGGCCACTGCATCGCGGTTTCACTTCATCACGATGTCTCTACATATATGATTGCCGATGTCACTACATAAATTGTTGATGTCATTCATATCTAATTGCTGATGTCACTGCATAAATTGTTGATGCCACGCATATATGATTGCCGATGTCACTGCATAAAATGTTGATATCACTGCATATATGATTGCCGATGTCACTACATAAAAATATGAATTAAGGTGAAAGATTTATGTTGATCGTAGATTTATATCAAAAGATATAGCCATTTGAAGTCGATTTTATGATAAAAAGAAATCGATTTTATGAAATTAAGTCGGAAAAATATCAAATGTCATCACGTTGTTGCTTCATCAAATGTCGCTGCATCCGGTGATCAATGCATCCCGATGGTCTCTGATCGGGGTAGCCACTTCATCGCGGTGTCTACGATCGTGGGTGGCCACTTTATCGCGATGTCACTGCATAAATTGTCGATGTCACGCATATATGATTGTCGATGTCACTGCATATATAATTGTCGATGTCAATGCATCGCGGTTGTTAGTGCATCACGGTGTCTCTGCATCGAGGAGGTCAATGCATCACGGTGGTCAATGCAGCGCGGTTGTTAGTGCATCGCGGTTTCTCTGCATCGAGGAGGTCAATGCATCACGGTGGTCAATGCATAAATTGTTGATGTCGCGTATATATGATTGCCGATGTCACTGCATAAAATGTTGATATCACTGCATATATGATTGCCGATGTCACTGCATAAAAATATGAATTAAGGTGAAAGATTTATGTTGATCGTAGTTTTATATCAAAAGATATAGTCATTTGAAGTCGATTTTATGAAATTAAGTCGGAAAAATATCAAATGTCATCACGGTATTGCTTTATCAAATGTCACTGCATCCCGATGATCACTGCATCTCGATGGTCTCTACATCGCGGTGTCTCTACATCGGGGGTGGCCACTTCATCGCGGTGTCTCTACATCGGGGGTGGCCACTACATCGCGGTGTCACTTCATCGCGATGTCTCTGCATATATAATTGCCGATGTCACTACATAAATTGTTGATGTCATTCATAGATGATTCTTGATGTCACTTTGTATAAAATGTTGATGTCGCGCATATATCGATTGCCGATGTCCATTGCATAAATTGTTGATGTCACGCGATATATGATTGCCGATGTCATCTGCATATATGATTGCCGATGTCAATGCATCGCGGTGTCATTTCATCGTGGTGTCTGCATCGTGGTGGTCATTTACATCGCGGTTGTCACTCCATTACGATGTCGACTTTATCGCGGTGCAATGATGATCGCGGTGGTCGATATTTAAAAAAGAATAAATCAACTTATTCCGTCAAAAAAAAAAAAAAAAAAAAAAAAAAAAAAAAAAAAAAAAGAAAAAACTTTCAGCGTCCAGGTGAAGTAAAATAAAATAAAATAAAATAAAAAAGCAAAACACAACAGCAACATGAATTGTAATCTAAATTAAATAAACAAAGTAAATCAACATTCAGCATATGACTTCCGTTCCGGCTTTCTTTTCTTTTATTTTTTTTTCCCTTCATTAAGGGTATTTGGGTCTATCTACCTATTTTTTTGTCTTATAACTAAGTGTTTGTTTTGAGTGTCGCATTTTTCGCAATTAAGTCCAATATCGTCCTTTTGATAATTCCAAAAATTAATAGGTCAATGACTCTCTCTCTCGTGCACGCACGCAAGTACGCACAGTATTCATCGTAATTTCAAGTCAAAATTTTAACACATTAATACAATCAACCTATAATCTGATCAGAAAATATTGATACTACCTCCGCCCAAAAATGTAAGTCTATTTAGGTTTTTGGTTTGTCTCATAATGTAAATCTATTTAGATAACTAAGGAAACATTTATTACATTTTTCTTCTTTTACTCATCATTTATTATTTATCCACCAACTTTTCACTACTTTACAAACAATGAAAGGTCATTTTAAATTTTTTTAATCAAAATTAATGACACATAACAAATTAACCAACTTCTTAATATATGTGAAAAACCCCGAATGGATTTACCTTTTGGGACGGAAGTAGTTGTAATTAAAATGAATTGTCACCGAACAAAATGGCCCAGCTGAGGAATATATAATGGAAAAACTAAGCTTCACCATTTTTGCACTTCAGTGTTATGCAAGATGATTTCTCGTAGCAATGATTAGACTTCATTATATATTATAAACTTATGTCACTTTTTTTGGTGAGTAATTAAGTACACATGATATGAATTAATTATTATATTCTATCTTCATCTCAATGGAATAATAAATACATTATATTAATAAACACTTCTATCAAGATTGATATTTCTTTATATTATTATCAATTTGTTGATTCTCTTTATCACCTTATTGTGTTTTTTATGTCTTTGTGTGTTATGTTTAGACAAATCTTTGTTATAAGCTGCACAAACTTTATGGGATATATTAAAGTGTTTCGCGTTCAAGTATATAGATTAAGTACCTCGCACATTAGCATTTTAAATTTTTATAGATTTTTGTCCGGCAGGACAAAATTATCAAAAAACCGGGATAGAAGGAAACTGTAATTTAGTAAGGATAAAAGAAACAATTATGAAGTAACAAATATAAAGTAACAAATGTGGAATAGAGTAAATATGAAGTAACAATTGTGAAACACAAAGTAACATTAACATGCGAAGTAACAATTTTAAAGTAACAATTGTGATTTTTGTCCTTTATAATCATGAAAATGTTACTTTTGTCCTTCCAGGCCCATTTATTAATTTTTTTTGTTCTTGTGGCCCCTTCTCCCAAGTTTTTAATTTAGAAATTATATTAAATAGAGAATTAGGGGTAATGACATAGTTTAGAATATTTTTAAGTAACATGACAACCACATCTTTTTTACAGGGAGAAGTACAACTTCAATATTATTTATAAGCTGAAGGACAAAGCAAAAAAAAGAAAGAAAAAAATTTCGCGCATACATGAACCTGTACCTGGGATTGTTTTTTTTTAAATTCTTTTTCATCCTCTATTTTCAAACCCTCATATCTTTTGATCTAGATTTTCAAACGCGATGAAAATTTCACTGAATTTTTTATTTTCTCATGCTCTTCGTTTTGAGACTTGATTCGATTATACATTGTGTTTTCGTGAGATTCACCATCGAAATTCACTTAGTGAATCTCCCCGGTGAATCCAGAAAATCAGTGAATATCGAAATTGAATTTCGAATAATAGTGAATTTCAACAGCGGATTTTCTGAAATCACGTCGGAATCTGTTGAATTTGGTCTCAAAATAAAGAGCATGAAAAAAAAAAAAAAATTGGTGAAATAATTTTCAAATTTAGAGTTCTAGATTGAGATATACGAGTGTTTAAAAATGATAGATGACATAGAAAGTGTGTAGGTTTTTTTTGGGAAAAAAAGGCGCCAGAAAATTAAAAATAAATATATAAATAGTTTTGTCATTTATACAAAAGTTTCAAAAGCTGACCTTTTTCTTAATTGATGAAATGTCTTTGTTTTCTCCCTAACTACCCCTATATTAAATCAATGATCTTGATTAACCTAAAGCACGGTCGAGTATCCTGTCATGATACCCTGTTTTTCTTTTTCTAGTTTACAAGCATTGATATCTATTTTTTTCTTCACGTCGGGACTCAAGCGAAAAGTTTGGCAAACTATTGTGAAAATATCTCTATAGAACTTGTGGTTGATCAGAAGTTTTTAGAAATAAAAGGCCCACTTTTCCTCAAAATTTAATAAACATTAAAGCATACTCATGTTCTTGGATTAAAGGCTAGTCTTCTAAAGTATGTTGTAGTTGGGAAGATTGGGTACACAATCTTGTTTTTGCGGATGGGTTGTATACAAAAAAAAAGATCTTGGGTGAAGAAATCGTCAGGAAAAGTGACATTTTCGTTGCGACTAATACCTTTTGGCGTCGTATGTTACAAAGGTGGCGATGAAATGGTTTTGTCGTGACGAATTCCAATATCGTCACCAAATCATGTTCTCTTAACGAACCATATATTCGTCACAAAAGTTTTCAAAATATTTTGTGACGAAAATGAATATTAATCACCAAAAGGCTTTTCATATTTTTGCTTTATTATTATTATTATTATTTTTAAATTTATTTATTTTGAAAAAAAAGACTTCTTGTTACAAAGTGTTTGTTAATATTAAGTATTGAAGCAAAAAAGTTTTTTTATCCATTGATGACAAACAATGATTTAGTCATACGTTCCTTATTCTTTTGTGAAAACCATTATTGCATGAAAAGCATTTTGGTGGATTCAGATTCGTTACGAAAGATCTTGAAAGTTTTGGTGACGGATATCATGGTTCGTCTGACAAACATGCTTTTAATATTAGGAGAATTAGAGATAATGACAGCTTTTGAATATTTTTTAGTAACATGACAGCCGTATATTTTTTATTAGGAGAAGGACAAATTCTATAACTTTTATAGCCAAAAGGACACTAAAAAAATTAAATAAAAAAAACGCGCGACTGTTGTTCCTGTACCTGGGACCTTTCTTTTTTTTTTTTTCTCTTTCCTCACAGATTATCAAACACTTATATCTTTTGATTTAGATCTTCAAACATGATGAAAATTTCATTGAATTTTTTATTTTTTTATACTCTTCGTTTTTAGACTTGGTTCGATATCATTACATCGTTTTTCATGAGATTCACTGTCGAAATTCACTCAGTGAATCTCTCCGGTGAATCCCGAAAATCAATGAATATCGATAGTGAATTTTGACAGCGAATTTTCTGAAATCACGCCGGAATATGTTGAATGTGGCCTCAAAATAAAAAGCATGAAAAAATAAAAAATTTGGTGAAAGAATTTTTAAATTTGGAGTTCTAGATTGAGAGATATGAGTGTTTAAAAAAGATGGATAAGAGAGAAAGTGTGTAGTTTTTCTTTTTTGGGAAAAAAATGGCGCCTGAATATTAGAAAAAAAATTAGTTTTATCCTTAATGCAAAAGTTTCAAAAAGTTGTCATTCTCCTTAATTGATGGAATGTTGGTGTCTTTCTCCTCCATTCCTCCATTAATATTTTGATTTCACGACAAAATCCTTAATGCCGCCCCAACGTAACAAACGCCGCGAATATTTTCACAGTGAATTCCAGTTCTGACGAAAATGAGCACTTCGTGACAAATTTTTCATCATGAAATGTTACTATTTGTACAGCATTCCATAAAAAATCAAACATTTTTTTTCAAACAAAAGGCGAATTATTACTCTTTGTCCACCATAGCATAGCAACTAAAATTATATCCGCGAAGGTGTCCTAGGAAATGGAACTAACAAGATCTAAGCATTTCTTTAGCTAAGAGATGGGTAGGTTGGTTGCCTCCACACTTAGCATAAGAGAAACATGCCAAAAGAAGAACACATTGCTAACGAAAAAAGAAATATCCAATGCTAGAATTCAGTTTCTAGCATACAGTGAGAGAATCTGTTTCGAATGTGATGTTGAAGAAACCCCGTTGACAAGCTAAAAATTCGCATTATAAACTGCAAGAGCCTATCATATCACCACATCATAATTTCCTTCTAGTTCCTCAAGAAAGATTGAATATTATTTCATTCACTATCACGATCAATCCCCCAATCGTAGTCGTGTTACCATTGAAATCTACATCAATGTTGAATTGTACTGTGTCGTTATTCAATGGAATCCATACACACACCAAGCAGTGACGGACCCAAGAAATTATAAGATAATGTATATCTACTCACAAGCACGTCAAAGTATTGCAAAAAGTGTGTGTGTTTAATTTTTATCATTAGATATATGGAGTTGAAAAGTGTGCAAAAAAGTTTAGAGAAACAAAATTTATTACGCAAAAGGAAAATTTTGCGTATTTAATTTTTAGGAGGAAGGGCCAGAAGGACAAAAAAAATCATAAATTGGTTCAAAAGGACGTTACTACATGTTATGTGATTAAAAAGGACAAATTCATAATAAATGGACAAAAATACCCTTTTACACATTAAACACGTAGTGCTTATTTAGATAAAAGTGTAATGAATGACAAGAAAACAAATAATGTGACCAAGGAACAAGTAGTAATGAAATTTATAAAATGTCGTAACATCCAATGAAAATGTAGTAACAGCCAATAAACAAGTAGTAACAGCCTGAAAAGAAGTAGTAATAGCCTGAAAAAAGTAGTAACAGCCCGTAAATTGTAGTAACGGCTAATAAACAAGTAGTAACATCCCATAAAATAGATAAAGTACATCAAAAAATGTAGTAACATTATAAAATTAATAGTAACAACCCTAAACCCTAAACTGTTTCAAAATAAATAAATAAATAAATTCCAAACTTTCAGCTTCATCTTCTTCTCTCGTTCAAAAAAAAATCCAAACTTTCAGCTTCATCATCCCCAAATCGTTCAATCCTAATCCCCAAATCGGAATCCGTTGCTATCCAGTCCGTCCGTCCGTAGCCGGATGCCATGTTTATGGCGATAATTGATGCCGGAGATGAATAATTAAGCAATTGATTTTTCCGGCATCGGATGCCATGTTTTCCGGTGACTCGTCTTCTCTCTGGCACTCCTCAACCAAATCTTCAATCTCCGATGGGTAAACATTATCAAACAACCCATCAGTTCCGGCGACAATGACATCTCTCTCTCCACTGGGAAAAAAATCTCATCCGCCAAACTTGGATCATCGTTTTTCATAGCCAAAACCTAATTGATAAGGGCAATTGAAACAATGTTGCTGTGATTTCATCTGAAACACGATTTTTCCATCTCTGATTACAACGAATCCGCTATCTCCGATGTTCACTGCCTGCAATAGGTCGCCGTTCAAAGTAACAATGCAAGCAGTTGATGATCCTTTAGATTCGGTCTCGAAAAACGCCTCTTCAAGGATTTGCGTTGGATCAAATTGAACGCCGATGCTTTTAAGTTTTTTTGGAAGGAGGGTGCCGGCGTTATGATACGCAGAAACTATTGAGGCCATTACATGTAACATAATTAGAAAAAAATGGTATATTGGTAAGTTTACACATGTTTTGTCCTAATTAATAACTAGTTTCCTTAGAGCCCGATAAATAAATTAATCTGTCCTTCTGGACAAAAACCTATAATTTTTATCACAAGATGATATATGGAGTTAAAAAGTGGGCAGAAAGTTAGAAACAAAATTCATTCTGGAAAAGGGGTTCGAACCCCTGCCTCTTAAAAGTAAAAGAAGTGTTCCTGTACACCAAAGTATTTACACTTTGTTAATAAAAGGGATTCGAACCCCTGCCTCTTTGGCCACTTACTGCAAGGCATATGTACTCTCTCGTATCTAGCATCTTGCCAGAAATTTAAATAGATTGCTGTTTGAAAAAAGATAAATTAAAAATACTAATAATAATAATACAAATTTTGTTTTTATAAATTTTTGGGTGGTATTGAGACCACTCCACATTCTTCTAGGGTCCGCCCATAAGGCCATCCTATAGTCATGATGGCTGAGGGTACCACGGCTAAGCCGAGGGAAAGGCGCAAACCCCAAGTGTGTTTTGATGAGCCATAATTTATACAGCCTGCTACAATGATACCGATGGAAATGAAAAAATGAAAATTGGAATTGAATCCACCGCGCCATTTCGGATAGGTAAAGAGGAGAAGCGCGGTTTGCAAATCCAACGCCAACTCCTAGCAGAATCCGACCTACGAAGAGCATACCAAGATTTTCTGCGACTCCTTGAGTATTGAGCCAATAAAGAAAGCACAACCTAGCTCCGAGCACCATAGCGTTTTTACGGCCCCATACAACCGTATAACGACTAGCTATGAGGGATGCTACCTGCAGGGCAGAAAGGTAGAGAGAAGAGGTGAATGATGTTAGAGTATCAGCAATATAATGCGGCTGGTAGCCTCAAAGAATTCACTACCCTCTGCTTCGAAGCCTTCAACAGTTCGAATTGTTGGAGAAATGAAGACATTTGTATCATCATATATAGATCATCATAGCACATGTATTCTTCCATATATGCCATATGATGCATATTAATTATTTGTGCTGCACCTATAGCCGATTCTTTTTCAAAGGGAATGTCAGAAAAAAATCTGCCATGGTTGTAAATCGTAGCTTTCGCCAGAAATGGCCTTCATCAGAGGAGAGCCATACCTCGATCCCGTGCAGAGTTACATTCAAACAAGCAATGCAATGCCATATCATCTCTTGTGTATTTCCACAAATTTTACAAATGCGAATTCATATTATCCCGCGCTTTCCAAACAAAATGCACTTGTACATGGCTACCTCCCTCGCCATTTCTGCCAAAGCTAGATTAGTATCCCGAACGAACTGTTTATATGTCATTCTTTGAGTAATGCCAAATAAGAATGTCCTCATTTTTCCTTGGTGGGAGAAGAATAGCAAGAATTTAATCAGCTTCAAAAGCATTGAAAAGTCCCTTTCCAAAACAAAATACATTTATTAGTTTTTTTAATATGACTGGTCAATTTTTTTAACGACCCCCTTTTTGAAAGGAAAAAACGGTAATTCAAACATAAGCATGCTGAATCAAAAAGTAAATTGTTTAAATATGGCCGATAAGGTAACCCTAGATTGATACCATTTAACTATTAATCGAGATAGCGGGGCTGAAAGCGAGCTACACGTGAGTTCAAAATCAATTCGAGTTAGAATTTGATTCGACTTGATTTATTCGAACTCGAAATCAACTTAATCCCCTCAAAGATTAACAGGATATATAATAGGGGTCAGAGTCCATAAGGACATGTTTTAAACTTAAATGGTTGAGAATGACAGTTACTACACATGTTACTACATTTTTGTACATGTGTTTCTACATGATTGTCCTTCTCAACCATTTTAGACTAAAACATGTCATTTACAACCTTTAACCTTATATATATAATACCTGAGTAATGCAATACTCGACGCAACTACGCATGAGCAAACTCGAATAATATATACATGTATAACAAAAAAGGCATATATGTATATTTATACACATACTACCTCCGTCCTACAAAAAGTGTCCACTTTTTGTGGTACACAAATTAAAAAAATAATTAATGTGTTGTATTTTAAACACTAAAGGACATATATACCACTATTTTATACTCCCTCCGTCTCAAAATGTTTGGGACATTTCCTTTTTTAGCCGCTTACGAAAAGTCTAATTAATCCTTGGAATTTCGTTAATTGATGTAATATTATTAGGGTTATGATAAAGTGAAACTTAAAGTACATAAATGTAAAAAGTATTAGATCATTTGATGAAATTAAGGATAATTGACTTTTGGAATATGAAAAGTCAAACGTCCCAAACATTTTGAGACGGAGGGAGTAATAAATCTTGTTTTGGAATATGAAAAGTCTATATAAACATTAAATGGTGATAGGGTATGTCTGAAAAAGATGCATTAAATGATGCATTGATTTTCTAAATGAACATTTTTTATGAACAATTTAATTCCAAAAAATGGACACTTTTTGTGGGACATAAATAGTATATACTTACATATATGTTATTACAAGTCATAAACCCGTGCATTGCACGGGACCGTCGAACGTCAATGCATCGTGCAATGAAAGAACATCTAAACTCATAAATGTATGTTTTATAGCAATCAGTAAGCGAGAATGAAAGAAAACCAAAATGATATATCTTGTACATAAGTAATAAACTTGATCGTACACAATAACATCAATCATAAGTTGACACAATGAAATATTGTATAAAACCTACAACGACCAAGCCGCAACGACCAAGCTTTATTATCCACAACGACCAAGCCACTTAATCTTAAGTACCGGAGGAAAGTAATTGAAGATTTTGTTATGACGTAAAAAGATAAAATGATATTGAAGCAACAACAATATAAACTATTAAATATTAAAATATCGGGTTTAAATATAAGTAATTATGACTTTAAAAAAATTTACGTTGTATGTTTTTCTTTTATGCATGCGTTTGAAAGCATGAGCACAGGCTCACCTCAATCCACTTTCAGTATAAATACAGTTTCTGGAGGTTCTTTAGAATGTGGCGTTGGTGGAGCGTTGATGTCGGTCAAGTTATAAAAAATAACTCGATACCTAAATAACACACTAGCAAGAGAACTAGGTTCAATCGCAGTATAGTTAGATAGAGTCGAGGTCGATCCCACAGAGACTCGGCTTAAACGAAATATAACTTAACAGACTAAAAGCAAATAAAGGGTGGTCTACGACCAACAAATAACGCAGAAATAAAATTGACACAATAGAAACACAAAACCAACAAAAGACACAACGACACTAAGACACTTGTTTTTATAAGTTTTATAAATAATTGACAAACGGTATTGATAACGCTAGTAGTAATTACTCCCCCATGCTATGTAGATTGACGACGAGACAAAACAAGACATTTAAGATTAATTATTCGACTACGGAGTCATCCACTAAAATAGATCTAGCTCGGTTAGGCCATCTAGATCATCGTGTCTCCATTACGTGACTTCACATTTTTAGTCTCCATCTCATATAACCCGACACAATTCACGAAACTAGGGATGCCGGTATAAACCGTAACCTCATCTAAGCAACATTCCTATGATTAGGCGTGCATTTCTTAGACACCGATTCAATCTACGTCCTAAATAACAATCACTTTTGGGTCTCATGTTAAATTACGATGACAAATAATTAAGTTGATCAAGTTTAATTACTCGTTTGAATTACAAAGCGAGAGAACTGGCGTAGTCGAAGCCGTTCACAGACAAATCAAGAACATCACAGATCTTGCTACCAACGAGACATAAGCTCACTGCCAACAAGCTCAGATCTGAACCAGATTTGCTCGTGAAACGTCTTTTACGTCTCAGATCTACATAAACATGGGTTCGATAATTAACTACATCACGAAATCAATACACAAAAAGACTACTCCATAACGAAATAAATTAGATCTACGAATAAAGATTGCATAATTGAGTAGACATTACCCTCGAAGACGAGCGTGACTCCCACTCTTCGATACGATCTCTAACCGGAGATTCTAACGACTCCGTAATGAACGAACATAAAATAAAATAAAGAAAACAACGAACTATATTGATAAAAGTATTGAAAATAATGTATTTCTATGGTGTACATATGGCGTGTAGTATGCCTCTTTATTTATAGGTGTTCAAGCTAAATAAGAGATATACTTCAAAATGTCAAACAAATAAGAGATAACTCCCGCCGATCGCAAAATAATAAGGTGCGCCCTACTAAATGGCGTGTTCAAGTTGGCGCCACCTTTTGATTGGTTGCCGGCTTTTGTCATGCTTATCCAATCTTTATCTTCAATGCATCTTGATTTTCTTGGATTTATCTTGTGATTAAATTCTCCTTTTTGTATTTATCCTCCATAATTATCCAAATTCTGCAAAATAATATTTATCCCAAAATAAATCATATTTAAATAATAACGGATAAATATAATAAAACGGATAAATACCAAATTATATCTTATTAATAGATAAATACCAAGTTATATGGATAAATACCAATTTATATTTTATTAATCACATAACATTAAATAATAACTATAAACGTGTGATTTATCATAAAATATATATTATTCGTCCGATTTAAGGTCTACGTTGATGACTTTTACGGGTATAATTTGACCGTCATCAACTACTCCTCACTTAGACTTTGATCGTCCCGAACAAAGCATCAATAAGTCATTCCCCAAGACACATTTTCCATGGTCAAATCATACCTATACAAGAAACTCGAGTCAACTCATACCACTTATGCTCATAAGGTACCCCTTATTCACTACTCGTCATGAATCGAAGTGATGTGTGCATGTGCATTTGGTTTATTATATTCGTGGCAAGATTAAAGTTTATGCTAACTTCAAGTCTTAACCTACCAACATCAAGATTCCCACTTCTTAAGCCTCGTGAATGGGTAAAGACATGGTGCAATAAGCAAGAGCGTCATCCATAAGGTTTTGGACTTGGAGACCGAGAAAATTACTCAAGCCTCTTAAAAATTTGAATATTCTTTTCATATCTTCATATTTTTCAAATACTATCAATCTCAAGGAAGAAAACTTTTAGAGCATCCCCTATCTTAGATCATGCATAGCATCGAATTTTACCACAAGCGGGCTACTTTGGTAATGTTACTTTACAAGCCCAGTGTTTGACTCATTGTCAAAACACGAGATAATTCTCAAGCTTATTACTCCGCTTAGATGGCTAGAAGATAAGAATACATCAGCAGATAAATATCGACTCTAGGTCTGCATAACCAATCATCTACGCAATGTACACATAACTCTTCAGATTTATTATGATTTGTGCGAAATTCGTCGATTCAAATTGAGTAGGCAAATAATAAATAACTACTTGCACTAGTTGGCATGAATATCCTTAAATTTACATTCACATAAGCATAAAATGATCACGTAATCATGCAACTTGGTTCATTTCCTATTAATCCTATGTATAAGAACTCACAAATCTAAGGGTACGAGACAATTAATTTGGCATTTGTTTCAGAAAAATTTTCAATTTTCACCATTTCATTCAATCTTTAATTATAACATCTTAACATCATGGCTAAGTCTCCTACCCCCCACTTAAACTTGGCATTGTCCCCAATGACAAAGAAAAAATGAGATTTTAAGAAAAAGACTTAGCTCTGGAAACGGCTCTCAAGTAGATGCAGAATGTAGTTGTAGACCAAGCACGTCGTGGAGAAGCACACAAAAACCTGTTTAAGCAAACCAAACAGAAGCTCCACGAAACCGTTAATAACATGTCAATGGAGGTTATAAAATAACGTGGCAGTAATCAGATATAGAATATCCAAAAACAATTTAAGCCACTTTATTTCATACAACCAACGACATGGAAAACCAAAGAGTTAAAACTATAAAACTCACATGTCGGCTATCAAGGAAAAACCTCGTTTATTCCGAACTTAGAATCGAACTTGGCGAGATGAAAAAACCTTAGCGAATGCATGCTACTTTATTCAAACAAAACAAAAACAAAAGATAGTTTTTCAGAAATAGTTCTGAGTTTATAGTCGCCAGCTCGACTTAACTCAACGATGGTTTAAGTATAGGTGGGATCTTCAAGAGTGAAGACTTCCTCCTCCTTTCCTTGACCAAGACCAACATAATGTTTCACACGGTGTCCATTAACCACAAAAGTGGATTGGTCTTTAAGGTTCAATAATTCGACAGCCTCAGGAAGGGAAAACCTTACTCACTCTATAAGGGCCATACCATCGTGATTTTAACTTGCCAGGAAAGAGTCTCAAACGCGAATTGTAAAGAAGAACCAGATCGCCTTCCTTAAAGATGCGGTCTAATATCTTTTTATCATGAAATTTCTTCGTATGCGCTCCTTAAAGATTTTTGCATTCTCATAAGCTTCCAGACGAAACTCCTACAGGCGAGTCAACTCTAACAACCTTCTTTCTCCAGCTAAACTCTCATCAAAATTCAAAGATACGCGTAGCTCCACATAGCACGGTGTTCAAGTTCAACCGGTAGATGACATGCTTTACCAAAAACAATCTTATAAGGGGACATACCAATAGCCGCCTTATAAGCGATCCTATAAGCCCATAAAGCATCATCTAATCGCAATGACCAATCCTTTCTCGGTCGTATTCACGCTTTCTCCAAAATGCGCTTTATTTCTCGATTTGTAACCTCAACTTGTCCACTTGTTTGAGGGTGATAAGCGATAGCTAACTTGTGTCTAACCCGCACTTAATCATCAACTTTTCAAACGGCCTATTACGAAATGGCTTCCATTATCACTTATAATGGCTCGAGGGTTCCAAACCGCGTAAAAATATTTTCTTTAAGAACTTTAGTACAACCTTCGCATCGTTAGTAAGCGAAGCAATGGCCTCAACCCACTTGGACACGTAGTCGATCGCAACTAAGATATAGCGGTTGGACAAAGACGGCAGTAAAGGTCCCACAAAATCAATACCCCAAACATCAAAGAGTTCCACCTCTAGGATATTCTTGATGGCATTTCATTCCTTCTCGAGATATTTCCCGTCATCTGGCAAGAATGACAAGATCTAGCATATTGATGCGCATCTTTGAACAAGGTCGGCCAGTAAAAACCACATTGGAGAACTTTCGCGCCGGTCTTGTCTCCTCCATAATGTCCTCCGCCTCATAAGCGTGGCAATGTCTAAGGATGTCATATATTTCTTCTTCCGTACACATCTCCTAAAGACATTGTCGGATCCTAGCTTAAACAAATATGGCTCTTCCCAATAATAGTGCCTAAGATCCTTGAAGAATTTCTTTCTTTCTTGGGGGTTGAGATTTGGTGGCAGGTATTTTGCGGATAGATAATTCACAAAGTCTTTAAACCATGGTTGTTTCTTCTCCCTAACAACCTCAATACGCGAAGATATTTGCAAATGCAATCATCCTTTCCATGTATGGCCGTGATGGAGAATAGTTGTTCATCAGGAAATGCTTCTCCAATCTCGGTCATTGGTTCTTTATCCTCTATTTGTAAACGGGAAAGATGATCTGCAACCAAATTTTCAGATCCTTTCTTATCACGGATTTCTACATCAAATTCTTGCAATAGTAGAATCCATCTTAATAACCTTGGCTTGGAATCTTGTTTGGCTAAAAGATACTTCAAAGCCGCATGGTCACCCAAACACGACTTTAGATCCTACTAGATAGGATCCGAATTTGTCAAAAGCAAAGATAACAAACCGTAAGCTCTTTCTCAAGAGTTGCATAGTTCCTTTGAGCAAACGTTTAAAGTTCGACCGGCATAGTAGATGGGCCTAAAGATCTTGTCTTTCCTTTGTCCTAAGGCGGCACTCTACAATTTGTATCGCTTGCATCGCACATTAACTCAAAAGGTAGATTCCAATCAGGCGCAATCAAAACGGGTGCGATAATAAGCATGTTCTCTTAACTTATTGAAAGCTCTCATGCACTCGTTAGTAAACACAAATGGCACATCCTTGGCCAATAACTCAAGAAGAGGTCGAGAGATTAAGGAAAATCCTTCACAAACCGACGATAGAATCCTACGTGGCAAGAAACCCTCGCAATGTCTTAAGATTGGTTGGTGGAGGTAGTTTTTCAATCACCTCTACTTTTGCTCTATCCACCTCTATACCGTTCTTAGAAATACGGTGGCCAAGTACTATACCTTCAAGTAACCATCGATGACATTTCTCCCGCTTAAGCACCAGATTCGTCTCTCTCACATCTCTTCAACACTCTTGCCGAGATCGTGAGACATGAATCGAAATCATCTCAAATACGGAGAAATCATCCATAAAGATCTCCAGAAATCTTCAACCATATCAAAGAAAAGAGAAATCATGCATCTTTGAACGTTATTTGGTGCGTTGCACAAACCAAAGGGCATTCTATTGTGTTTAAGGTTCCATATGGACATGTAAAGGTGGTCTTCTCACGATCCTCGGGTGAGATATGAATTTGATAGTATCCCGAGTAACCGTCAAGAAAGCAATAAAATGCATGTCCACTCGGTCTCTAGCATTTGGTCAATGAAGGGAAGAGGAAGTGATCCTTACGAGTAGCATCATTCGGTTTCTAAAGTCAATGCATACTCTATGACCGAGAATGAGTCTAACAGAATTAACTCGTTTAACTCATTGGCTTGTATCTTGTAAAACCTCCTTCTTCGAACTACGTGGATCGGGCTAACCCATTCACTATCGTGAGATAGGAAAGATGATCCCATTTCCAACATCTTAATAATTTCATCCCTAACCACGTCCTTCAATTGTGGAGTTAGCCTTCTTTGGGGTTGTACAACCGCTTTCTTTGCAGGATCGACGGAGATTTTATGCATGCAAACACTCGGACTAATGCCTTTGATGTCAGCTATCGTCCATCCAAATGCTCCGCGATACTCTCTCAACACTCTAATCAGCTTTTCTTCTTGTATTTCACTCAAGGCAGAAGAAATGATAAGCGGCAAGGTCTCATCTTGAAGGAATACATACTTCAAATGTGCAGGCAGAGGCTTCAATGTCAGATTGGTAGGTGGTTCTTCTAACGAGGTCTTTAGCTTTTGACCAGTTAGTTTAAGTTCAAAGTACTTATGCCATGTTGGTCTGTGATAGTACTTCTCAACCTCGGTAGATTTCATCTCTTCAACATGTATAGGTGTACCTCTACTACATCCCGGCCATACCACTTTCTCTTCCTCACTCCTTTCATATGGCACTTCATCCTCTAACTCTAGGGTAGCCTCGAGGAAATCCTTAATATCCTCATATGTTGGAAGTCATTGACAAGTTTGTCAACGTAATCCAACATGAAACATGCATCCTCTTCATCATCGGGTGTTTTCATAGTATCAAGCACGTTGAATGCTATTTGATCTCCATTTACTCTTAACACTAACTCTCCTTTGTAGACATCGATAAGCGTCCTACTAGTGGCCATAAAAGGTCTTCCTAAGATTAGTGGCACTTCGTAGTTAGCTTCCATATCCAGCACAACAAAGTCGACAGGAAACACAAATTTCTCAACTCTTACTAGCACATCTTCAACCACTCCACAAGGTTCCTTAACTGAACGATCAGCTAATTGCAAAGTAATTGAAGTCTTTTTAAGGTCCTTCATACCTAGCTTTTGAAAAATGGATAGAGGCATCAGATTTACGCTCGCTCCTAGATCACACAAGGCTTTGTTCAAACATACGTTACCTATGGTGCAGGGGATGAGAAAACTTCCAGGATCCTTGCACTTAGCGGGTAACTTATGTTGAAGAATGGCTGAGCACTCCTCATTTAGGCAAATGGTCTCTAAATCTAAGAGTTTCCTCTTAGTAGAGACAAATTTCTTTCAAGAACTTTGTGTACTCAGGCATCTCGGCCAGTGCTTCAACTAGAGGTATATTGATGTGTAGTTTTCTAAAAATATCAATGAACTTCTTATACCTCTTGTTATCAACCTTAGGCTTAGGTTTGGGTGGAGGATAAGGTAAGGTTGAAGGATCGACATCAGTGAAAATAGGATACTTATTATTATAAAGCTCAACTCTAGGGCCAAGAGGGTTCCTTATAGGTTTCTTGCTCGTGCAAGGTTCCGAAGTGTTTGCTTCTTGCGTGGCTCACCATCCTTACTTTCTACAATTTCTCTTTCTCTTTCAAAGATGGTGGAGTTACTTCTTTCCCACTTCTAGTCATGATCGCATTCAAATCCTTAGGGTTCTTGTCCGTATTGCTTGGCAATCCTCCAGGAGGTCTAGTTGAGACTTGCTCAGCTAATTGTCCTATTTGGTGAGTGAGATTTTGGACTATGGCTTCTTGATTGGTCACCTTAGCATCGGTCTTCGACAATATTGGCTAAAGTTAGTGGCTAAATCAGCCATTGATTTTGAAAGTTGTCCCATATTGTCGATGCGAATTGACATTACTCGGTTTTTCTATCGCAGCTTCCCAACCAAAAGTTTTAGTTTCTTTGTGGTACATAAGTGGTAGGCGGTTTAGGCCTTCTCTCTGCATTAGTGTCGCTATATCGGAATCCAGGATGGTTATGATTAGGCTTGTACCCTCCCCGATATAATTGGCTTCTTCCGTATCAAAGATTCTCACTTTGAGGTGTCACCTCAATTCAGATCCCTTTCTACTCTTGCCATCCTCTCTTGCATGCCATCTACCTATCATGATAACAGCACAGTTGTTCTAAGATTTTGGTAGATGCACTATCATCAAATATGTCGTGGCCATCTTCACAGTAGCTATGTCATTGCCTCCCATTGACTATTCATCGCTATTTGCTCCATCTTTCCTTGTGCCTCCTCGGAGATAAAGAACAAACGCTCCATTCTTTGGAGGCGTCTACTCTAATTTTCTCGATTTCTCTCAATCCATGGTAAAAGTTTGCATTAAAAGCCAAAGAGAGATATCATGATGAGGACACTTCCTCATAGCTTCCTTAAAAAACGCTCCCAAGCTTGATCAAAACTCTCCCCAGTTGTTGCTTAAATCCTAAGATGTCTTGGCGTAACTTAAAAGTTTTTCCTAAGGGAAAATACTTATTCATGAATTTCTGGCAACAATTGTTCCCAAGTAGTGATAGATCCAGCCTCTAAAGAGAGAAGCCATTGCTTAGCTTTATCTTTCAAAGTGAAAGGAAAAGCTTAAGATTTAATGTTACCTCCTCCGGGATTAATTCACGGTTTCACGGTGCTAACGATTTCCAAGAAATTTGTCACATGAACACCAGGATCCTCGTTTTGGACTCCATGAAAAGTGGAATAATTAGTCACCATTTGGATCACATTAGGCCTAGGGTGATAGACTTCCACAGCATCTTGCGGTGCTACGATAGCAGGGATGAATTGCTCAATAGTGGGCGTTGCATAACTTTGCAAAGTGCGCCTCGCTCCTTGAACTAGGGCTTGGTTTCCATTATTAGCATTAAGATTGTTCGCATTATTAGCATTATTGATAATAGGATTAGGTACCTGGTTTGGATTGACAGGAATGTCTGCCATTTCTGTTTCAGATTCAGAATGCTCAGAGTGATCGGTGGTATGTCCTTCTTCCAATTCGTGCTCGCTTTCCTCAAGATTTGGATCCTCTTCTCCTTGCTTAGCCAGTTCTCTAGCTAACTTCTGTTTCGCCTTGCAAATTTCTCTATTCAGGATTATAAGGCTCAAGTGGTTCCTTCGATTTCCGAGTAGCGCACTATAAAATAAAAAAACAATAAAACAATTAAAAACTCTAAAGGCTAGGCCTTTAATTAGACTAAATAATAAAACGAAATTAATGAGACTCTATTCACAATATTTACTTAATTTACTTTTAATAAAATAAGCTATATTTGATTTAATGACACGAGTCGCAACGGCGCGCAAAAACTTGATGTCGGTCAAGTTATAAAAAATAACTCGATACCTAAATAACACACTAGCAAGAGAACTAGGTTCAATCGCAGATAGTTAGATAGAGTCGAGGTCGATCCCCACAGAGACTCGGCTTAAACGAAATATAACTTAATGGACTAAAAGCAAATAAAGGGTGGTCTACGACCAACAAATAACGCAGAAATAAAATTGACACAATAGAAACACAAAACCAACAAAAGAGACACAACGACACTAAGACACTTGTTTTTATAAGTTTTATAAATAATTGACAAACGGTATTGATAACGCTAGTAGTAATTACTCCCCGTGCTATGTAGATTGACGACGAGACAAAACAAGACATTTAAGATTAATTATTCGACTCACGGAGTCATCCCCTAAAATAGATCTAGCTCGGTTAGGCCATCTAGATCATCGTGGTTCCATTACGTGACTTCACATTTTTAGTCTCCATCTCATATAACTTCCGACACAATTACGAAACTAGGGATGCCGGGTAAAACCAGAACCTCATCTAAGCAACATTCCTATGATTAAGCGTATTTTAGAGAACACCGATTCAATCTCTCGCCCTAAATAACAATCACTTTTGGGTCTCATGTTAAATTACGATGACAAATAATTAAGTTGATCAAGTTTAATTACTCGCTTGAATTACAAAGCAGAGAACTCGACGTAGTCGGCCGCTCTGAGACAAATCAAGAACATCACAGATCTTGCTACCAACGAGACATAAGCTCACTGCCAACAAGCTCAGATCTGAACCAGATTTGCTCGTGAAACGTCTTTTACGTCTCAGATCTACATAAACATGGGTTCGATAATTAACTACATCACGAAATCAATACACAAAAAGACTACTCCATAACGAAATAAATTAGATCTACGAATAAAGATTGCATAATTGAGTAGACATTACCCTCGAAGACGAGCGTGACTCCCACTCTTCGATACGATCTCTAACCGGAGATTCTAACGACTCCGTAATGAACGAACATAAAATAAAATAAAGAAAACAACGAACTATATTGATAAAAGTATTGAAAATAATGTATTTCTAAAGTGTACATATGGCGTGTAGTATGCCTCTTTATTTATAGGTGTTCAAGCTAAATAAGAGATATACTTCAAAATGTCAAACAAATAAGAGATAACTCCCGGCCGATCGCAAAATAATAAGGTGCCCTAAATGGCGTGTTCAAGTTGGCGCCACCTTTTGATTGGTTGCCGGCTTTTGTCATGCTTATCCAATCTTTATCTTCAATGCATCTTGATTTTCTTGGATTTATCTTGTGATTAAATTCTCCTTTTGTATTTATCCTCCATAATTATCCAAATTTCGCAAAATAATATTTATCCCAAAATAAATCATATTTAAATAATAACGGATAAATATAATAAAACGGATAAATACCAAATTATATCTTATTAATAGATAAATACCAAGTTATATGGATAAATACCAATTTATATTTTATTAATCACATAACATTAAATAATAACTATAAACGTGTGATTTATCATAAAATATATATTATTCGTCCCGATTTAAGGTCTACGTTGATGACTTTTACGGGTATAATTTGACCGTCATCAAGCGTGTAGCAGGAATGTGTAAAAATGACCCAACAACTTATTTATGTACTGATCAAAACGCCGACGTCCATCAACCTATAAAATTAAAACATTTTTTGATTTATCATATTTTAGCAAGAGAATCGAATCGGGTTCGACAACTAATTGTTAACCTAAGTGATAATCTTTCATTACCGTTTTCAAACTATCTTGTAGCGACAATGGCGTAGAGCGGAGAAGAAACTCAGCACCCACACCAGTCAAGCATATTGGCAAACCACCAGTGATATCTAATATTTCTACCTGAATGCGATAACTGCAAACTAAAAATGAAAATGCAATGAGTATGTAAATTATAATATGCGAACAATAATGACTATAGCGAATGTCTATTTAAAAAAATATATCCATGAAATTTTTAAAAGCAACAAAATAGCGTATAATCTAAAAAAAGCACGGATCATTGATATTAGGTCTACGAATCAAAAGGGTCAAAATCGGAGCGGAAATACATGCCGGACAACAGAAAAATAAGGTAATGAATTCACCTTTAATTGTCATCATCATCATGATTCGTTCTACCACCAGCCGGCACTGTTTAAACCTGTTCTTATGACACTGAATCACAGCTCGGAAACAATTCAAGCCAGTAACTGTAACAAGAATTAAAAACTAAGAAGATGCTTTAAAAATTAGTTTAGGGGACGGTTGCACGGCATCTGGAACACATCTTATTTCCTTGTTCAACATGCACCTTCGTATTACATTTATTGCATGACTCATAAAACATATCATCAGTGGATACCATATCAATAGCAGCAACAATTCGAAAATGTTTCACCTGTCAAATTTCGGCGTTCGTTATAGTTGAGTAGTGACATAGAATGAATATAGCAAACGAAATAGGATTTTAGCTATATGAAATATGTAGTACATTAGGCACAAATTTGAACTCGTTTACTATAATTATCTTCGCATAGGCTATCAATACCAAGTTGTTGGATTGCCCAGTGAACCAAACGTTGAGCACAAACATCCCTTGTATACCTGTTACATTATATTACATGATCATTCCATAAGGAACGATTGTATAAATCAATCCACATTTATTAGCTAGTAATATATATAGATGACGATGCTGGATTTCGTCTAATAGTTATCCGGGCCGTTTAATCTAGGGTAATATGAACGATGGATGGTTTTTTGGGTGATTTTTAGACTGAGCTTGAGAGTTATTTCTCTCAAGTTGCCTACGTATCCTGTTATATTTCAGGAATCAAGTCATTCGTAGTTCCTTAAGGTTGTTTATATAATGGACGATTTATCCATTTCCTTGTCCTGCAAGGAATTATACTATTTTTATATTGATTTCCTAAGGATTAATACACGTAAATCTCTATAATTTAAGAATAATTATGGACATATTTGAATGTCAGGATCATAGTCTTTATGACATAAGATTCTTTCCTTATTTACCTTTAGTTATCCAGCACGTGGAATAATAGCTGGGGTTGCTCTGTGCGTCCTGCGCCGAGCCCCCAAGGCCACAACGGCCGAATTGGGCAGCTCCTCTTCACCAGGCCTTGGCTGACCTGCGGTGGCTGGGGGAGGAGTTTCTGCCGATCTTCCACCTGGGGTTAGGGACCTGCCCTTGGGTATGTGCTTGGGGCTCTTAGCCCTTAATGCCTTACTTTTAGAGGTTAGTCATTTATTATACGACTTAAGATGATAACACGTGGCGTAGTTCGGGTCGGCCATCATCATAAGCCCTCAAGATCTGGATGAACCACTCATTGTGAGGTCGGATCTGTTAGAGGTGTTGTTCGGCCACTGTCATCTAGACTTGTAGAATTTTACAATGGTCTTCTCTGGCAGGTGGCATAGTTACTGTTATGACGCTGTCATTCGTGCCCACGTCTTCTGAAGTGGAACGGTTTTTTATAACGCTGCTGCAGCTCCTTGTCTAGTGACTTCTGCGGCTGCTGCCTCTGCTTCAACGGCTTCTGTCGAGCTGCAACAGGTCAACACTTCTGTGAGGAATCTTACTCCCTCTATAGAGTCTGGGTAGAACTCAGCCTTTAATGCTTCTTAGGTTGTTGAACTTGCATTTCGTTTATGCTTTGTTGTATTTGTATGAGCCAGGCCTGCATAGGTCAGCTCGGGTCCCTTTAGGGACTTAGGAAGTTTACTTCGTAGAGTTAGCGAGCCCAACATGTGGAGCCCGAAATATTTATCTGACACGCGGACTTGCGCGAGTCCGACCAGTAGACTGGCTGTTTAGAGTTAGTCCGACCTGCGGAGCTCAGCTTTGCAAACGCATTGAGCCTGACATCCAGTGTTCTGAATTAAATCCGTCCTGTGGACTTTTTTTCTGAGGAGTCTGACCTGCGGAGCTCGGTTTGAGTCCCTCTGCAAACTAACTTTGTCCCGCGAACTCAATGAGCCTGGCCTGTAGAGCTCTGAAATTAGGATCCGTCCTGCGGGTTATTGCTTAAGTCCGTCCTGTGGACTGATTTTCTCACGAGTCCGACCTACGAAGCTGAGCTAGTGAGCTCATACTTTTGTCTTCCTGTTTACTGAGTGAGTGTGTCCTGCAAACTTGGTGAGTCCGATCTGCGGAGTTCAATTCAATGAGTATGACCTGCAAATTTTGTTGAGTCCGAACTGCGGAGTTCCTGAAAGTTGATGTCCATCCTACAGACTTAAGCAAACTTTTCGGGTCTGCCCTGCGGAGCTGAAGCTTTCGAGTCCGATCTGTGGAGCTCAAACTTTGGAGTCAGTCATATAGACTTTGGAGAAAAGCTTCCAATTTTTTCATTTACAATGTTTTAATATATGCAAATTTTGCAAGTATTTTGCAAGTTTTAATATATGCAAATTTTTGCAAGTTATCTTGCCTTAATTTTATTTTCAGCACTTACCTGAAGTACTCTGATCCGCAGTGAGGTGTCTTGCCCCCCAGTATGCCATGCATTAACTTATAGTTTTGGATGGCATACTTAGACTTTTGTTAAGTTTTTGTTCGGGTCTGTCCTGCACACTTAGTGAGTTTGGCTATTGCCAACTTGCTGAGACTGATCTGCAGAGATCAGTTCGGGTCTGTCTTACAGACTTAACAAATGCGGCTAGGTCCGACCTGCAGACTTAGTTGTCAGTCATGTTGACTTAGCGATTTTTTTCTGAGTTCGTTTTGCGAAGCTCAATTCGTCGGTCCTGCTGACTTATGAAATTTTTGCTGAGTCTGATCTGTGGAGATCAGTCGTCAGTCCTGCTGACCTATGAAATTTTTGTTGAGTCCGACCTGCGGAACTCAGTTCGTCAGTCCTGCTGACTTATGAAATTTTGTGGAGTCCGCCCTACGGAGCTCAGTTTGTCAACCCTGTTGACTTATATTTTTTGTTGAGCCTGACCCGCGGAGCTCAGTTTGTCAGCCATGCTGACTGATATATATATTTTAATTTATATTCTATATTTTTTTGTTGAGTTCGACCCATGGAGCTCAGTTTGTAAACCCTGCTGACTTATATTTTTTGCTGAGTCCGACCCGCGGAGCTCGTTTGTCAGGCCTACACTTCTATTTTTTGCTGAGTCCGACCTATGGAGCTCAGTATGTCAGTCCTGGTGACTTATATATTTTATTAATATATTTTTTCTTTTTTGCTGAGTCTGACCTGCATAACTCACTTTGTCAGCCCTGCTGACGGTTTACCCCTTTCCTTGTCCTACAAGGATTTATACTATTAATATTATTATTATTTCCCTAAGGATTAATACACGTAAATCCCTATAATTTAGGGATAATTATGGACATATTTGAATGTCAGGATCAGAGTCTTTATGACTTAAGATTCTTTCCTTATTTACCTTTAGTTATCCAGCACGTAGAATAACAGCCGGGGTTGCTCTGTGCGTCCTGCGCCGAGCCCCCAAGGCCACTACGGCCGAACTGGGCAGCTCATCTTCACCAGGCCTTGGCCGACCTGCGGTGACTGGAGGAGGAGTTTCTGCCGATCTCCCACCTGGGGTTAGGGACCTGCCCTTGGGTATGTGCTTGGGGCTCTTAGCCCTTAATGCCTTACTTTTAGAGGCTAGTCATTTATTATACGACTTAAAATGATGACACATGACGTAGTTCGGGTCGGCCATCATCGATACATATTCTGCATTTAGATTTTTGAAATTTACCAATCACTAACAGACATGCTTAAGTCTGTGCGGCAATCAAGATAAAACTTTGTGAATTTTGTTGTCTGTAAAACTGTTCCCACAAAACAACCGAGTGAGAAAATTAATAATTTTGTAAGTTGAAAAATTATGTTTACCACATAATATAGTTACCTTGATAGTTGTTCACAGACGACCCACATGCAAGTATGACTTTATCGTCACGTATACGACTTGCAACATCAAGTGCAAAGTGTCCCCACAATGTCATTCGCATTAGCGTCCGACTATTTTATGAAAGTTGCAGATTAGATCATTTGAAATTGTTATGAGTAACGACAACATTGAGTAACATATGCAAAAATGAAAAAAAAAACATTTCTTCAAACATAAATTGACGGTCGACATCAAACTTTTGTCCCATGAAACTTACGTCTTGTCGATGACCATAAGTTCACGATTTGGGTCGGCGAATTTAGGATATTGGCAGGGACCAATAGAGACAACGATGCACACAACATCTGCATGTTCATATTGTAATAAGCTACGTACGGGGTCATGAGACAGTACCATTATTATTATCTAAAATAATAACGAATGAACCAATTAATTGTCGCATTCCGTGCATTTTAGTAGTGATGTTGGAAAGCTTCCTCAGTGTGTACTTTTTATCTGGAATGCCTTCACAATCATTCATCATGTTTAAAATCCTCGTGTACTTGGTGAAAAGAAGTTGCATGTTCTTTGTGTTTGCAATGTCATATCCCAACCCAAGAGGGACAACACGTACACCGGTGAAGTAGTATACATTTCCTTCGTGTAAACATGTAGCAAGGTTGTTTAAACTTGTTGCATCGTTTATAATCCCTTGCATTAGATATATCTATCTCTATCTCTATCTCTACTATTCTAAAAGTGTGAGTGTGTTTCCCACAAAAAGTGTTTCTCCCCTTATTTTAAAGAATTAAAATTAAAATAATTGAAATAATTAAAATATAAAAATATCCTTGATTAAATTAAATTATAAAAACCGAAATTAAAAATTAAAAAAAAAATTATAAACGTGCTCTTCATTCCACATATAAAATATAAAAAACAATCTAAACAAAATCAAACATGATTTGAATAATTAAATCTCTATCTCTACTATTCTAAAAAAATATAAAAATATCTCCTTATTTTAAAGAATTAAAATTAAAATAATTGAAATAATTAAAATATAAAAATATCCTTGATTAAATTAAATTATAAAAACCGAAATTAAAAATTAAAAAAAAAAAATTATAAACGTGCTCTTCATTCCACATATAAAATATAAAAAACAATCTAAACAAAATCAAACATGATTTGAATAATTAAAATAATTAAAATATAAAAAAAAATCCTTGAATTAATTAATTTATAAAAACCAAAATTAAAAATTAAAAAAAAAAAATCAAACGTGCATCTTCATTACAAATATAAAAAATAAAAAAGAATCCAAACAAGATACTTGACTCAAAATCAATAAAAAATTTAACCATCGAACATGATTTGAATAATTAAAATATACAAAAATCCTTGAATTAATTAATTTATAAAAACCAAAATAAAAAAAAAATAAAAAATCAAACGTGCATCAATATAAAATATAAAAAATAAAAAAGAATCCAAACAAAATCAAACAAGATTCTTGACTCAAAATCAATAAACAATTTAACCATAGAAACGAAAAACAATCAACAAAATAAAAATAAAAATTATAAAAATTAGACAGATCCTTAATTCATAATACATATAAAAAAGGATCCTAAAATAGAAATAGGAAATAAAAAATCTTAAAACTACAGTAATAAAAAAAAACCCTTGATTTAATTAAATTATACAAAACGAAATTAAAAAAATTTATAAACACCAAAATGTGATGGAAACTACATTATTACTCAGCCCGTGCATTTTGCAAACAAATTAGCAATTGGAAATATTGATACATGATTCCTAGCCTAAAGATTGCAATTTACGATTCCCTAAAGATTGCAATTTACTGTTATTCGGAAACTATAATATTATTATTAGAAACATAAAATAACAAATACTCTCGATAGCAATCACAAATCTGAAAATCCGGAAACATAAAAACAATATGGTGAAAGAGACATCAACCACTTACGGCAAATATAACGCATTATATCTCCTTTCGACCAATATCCGTGAATGATTATGTTTTTTATTATCAATTTCATTATTGTCAATTTTATCGGAATACTATGAAGGTTTTTTTTTGTTTTTTTTTCGTATGAAGGTAAAGAACATGATATGCACAAACTAAGAAGTTAAAAGAGAAAAATATATTCTCAATTGACCAACAAGGAACGATGTAAGAAGATAAAAGTATCGTGAAAACTAGAATAAAAAGAAAAGCTGAATTGATATCTGCATTAAATCGCAATGGTATGTGGTGATTTATTGTATATATGGCTAGACCTTTTTCATTCTTATAAAAATATATACATATATCAGAAAGTAGAACATATAATGTTTTCATCACCGCATTTAAATGTATTCAAGTCTTTTACCTTGAACGGATGATATGCTACTATTCAACATATCGTTGTTGGCTTTCTTTACGAGTGATTTTCAATTATTATCGATCCAAGCTAATTTGTTTGTAATTATGTAATTTGCAAAATTATAAATGAAACACTTTAATTGATCATAATACTCAATCAATTGAACACTTTAAATGAACAATTGAACCAAGTATTCTTGCACATAATTTTTTTGAACGCTTTAATTTCTACCAAGTAATCTAACAAATTAACACTTCAATTTCTCACATAATTATTGCAAATTAATCATTATTTGTTCGAAATTGTGTTTCTACAAGATTTGAAAATTCAAGATCTTATCGGCAATGATTAGACAATGTATTCAAGTCTTTTATGTTATTTTGATTAGCAACAAAAAAACTTAATTACCCCACATGAAGAATTGATTAGACATGTACATTATATTATTGTAACCCCGAGCTATAAATTCATAGACTTGGACGACAAAGATTTCTTAGTGTTGTCGGCTTCTTTCCACAAAAAGAGACAAAACACATTATACTGCTTGAGCGCAACATCCAAAACATTCAAGAAGAAAAAAAAAAAATTACTAAAGGATCCTCAGACACAATCAGATGAGATCAAAAGAACCATACGATTCCATAATACTTTTATGTACAAAATTGTAGGCAAACAAAAAGAAGTGATGAAAAATATTTCCTCAACACCGGAATGACTTTAATTAATTGTGAAGGTAATTTCTATGATGATTTTGTTTTAGATATAATGTTTTTACCAACTAAATTGCATATGAACCTAAATTATCACAACAATTTCAGGTTGAGGAAAATAAATAATTGTACTCACTCGTAACGCTAAAAGATTTGAGCATGAAACTCCATCATTTTGTTGTGATAAAAGAATGATACAATTATCCCTCAAGATATCCTCGACGGTTTTATATATTATCTATTAACCTCTCAACTAGAATCATGTAAAGAATTTCGATAACATATTCGTGCATACAACAATAATTTTTCGTTTACATCTTTTGGAGTTAACCTAGATAAAGATTTGGCATCAAGAAGACGTGGAGTATACACACTTCAAGTTCAAGGACAAGTTTATTATAATCTACCAAATATTGTCCCAAAAGATAACACTCATGTGTACTTTCAGCAAAAGTCATAAAGGTCAAGAATATTTCTAAAATTTGGTACGACTCAGGCATACATTGCACAAAATGAGTGCAAAAAAGGACCGAATGGTTGGATCTGCTCAAACTGTGGCAACATTAGCTCAAAACAAGCACCAAGGTCATCTAAATTAATGTGTTTAACCTTAACCATTCAAAATGTCAACTAACAATAATATTCTTATGTGGATTACGTATCGAGTAAATTTGACAGCTAAATTTTACGTATGTTGGATTTGATGTATCAGAGTACATGAAGGCAAATTGCAAGATAATATAGCCAAATATCTCTATAAAATAAAATCTTTACATATAATTTTTTAGGTTATTAGGGGAAGGGGCTAGAAGGACAAAAAAAATCATAAATGGGTCCAGAAAGACATTACTACATTTTCGGTGATTAAAGAGGACAAATTCATAATAACGACAAAAATACCCTTTTACACATTAAACACGTAGTAACGCTAGATAAAGTGTAGTAATAGCAAAGAAAACAAATAGTAACAGCCAAACAACAAGTAGTAACAGCCCATAAAATGTCATAACATCCAATAAAAAAGTAGTAACAGCCAATAAACAAGTAGTAACAGCCTAAAAACAAGTAGTAACATCCTAAAAAGAAGAAATAACAACCCGTAAAATATAGTAACGGCTAATAAACAAGTAGTTACAGCCCATAAAATAAATAAAGTTACATAAAAAAATGCAGTAACGTTACAAAATTAATAGTAACAACCCTAAACCCTAAACTTTTTCAACAAAAAAAAATCCAGCCGGCTCCGGCATTCAAATCCTAATCCCCTTTTTCTCCTCTTTCTCCGGCGTTTAGCTCTAACCTGCCAAGCTGCCACCCCTTTTTCTCCTCCCCAAATCCTTTTTGTCCAAATCGTTCAATCTGTTTCGGGTGATACAAATCCGATCTCCTTGGCCGGAAATTGGACTCGGTTGGAGCATTGTAACTGGGTGATAAACAGATCCGACGGGCTGCTCCCTTCCGCCGGAAATCGCAGCTTCCTCTGCCGTCCATTCACAGAATTAGAAACCACCTGAAATTGCAGCTCCCTCCCTTCACATAGACGATTCCGGCCGCCGGGAATCGTCACCACCAATCGACGGGAAATTTCCGTCGAGTCCACCCATCTTCTGGTAGGATTTTGATCGGATATAAAGCAGCAACCGCAATTTCTGGTAGGAGTTGCTGTTGTTGATCAGTTTTGCTACAACTTTGATCGGTGTTGCTGCAATTTTGAACGGTGTTGCTGCTATGAGTATGAATGGGCGGAAGAAGAAAGGAAAAAAAAAGGGAAATTCAGATTTGTTTATAAAAATAAATAAGGGTAGTGTTGGAAGTTTATATTGTTTTTTGTCTTAATTAAATTTCAGTGTCCTTCAAGCTTGATTAATTAGTAGATGTGTCCTTCCAGCCAAAAACCTATAATTTATAATATGATGAACATACATACACAAGAAAACGTCAATTCTGAATAGTATGACAAATTGAGTATGCCAGATAGATCAGAAGAATACAAATTCACCTTAAAATTCAATGGAAAACTGGAATATACTTATGGTATCAATGGTACACCAAAGCTAATAGCAGAGGAGGTGCAAAAAATTACACACACATCAGTGGTACAATCAAAGAAGAAAATGAAAAAAAAAAAAACCAACTTAATGCAAGAAATGACAAAAGTCAACTTACAACAACAAATGACGAACACACAAGCCCAATTTATATCGATGATAATGAGCCAATTGGAACTATTAAGAAAAAAATTAGATTAAAAAAATCAAACAAGTAAAGGGCTAAGTGCGTTAGATTTGTTTATTTTATTTAGATTTCATTTGATTTGTTTCTTTTTTCCATTTGAATTGATTTGATTTGTTTTATTTTGTTGCTCGTGTGTTTGGTGTACAATATCATACATTAAATGCACATCACGTGCAACGCACGTGTTTTTTACTAGTCTCTTAAAAAGACCTAGTGTTATTCCATCTATCAAATGACCAACTTAAAAAGGCATGCAATACGTATGAAAAATGTACTTACATCTTTATCGATGAATAAAAGTATTTTCATTTATGTTTCTATAATAATGAATAGCACAAAAAAAAGGAAGGTTGAGCCTGTTGTATCCTTTACAAAGGTTGGTGTTTCTTTACAGCATCTTGGTTAAGCTATGAAAGACCTCAGCTTTCTGAATAAATGTTGTCTACAATTCACAATATGCTCAAATAGTATAAATTCGTAAGTGTTTTTTTTTTTTTTTACCGTAAAGAGGTTCTAACCTCAAAATCCCTGTTAATAATTGGACAACCACGTCTAATTTGGTAAAGCCAAGACATGGCACTCATACTATATCCAAAAAGATTTGAGCAGAAAGAACGCGGAACGAAGAATCAAAACCAAGGTTTAAATATTCTGAGTTATACAGTAAAAGGGATTCATGACAAACACCATTCTCTACTTTAGATGATTAATTTTAGTTTATATGCTTTCCTTATATCGGCAGCGCATAGCTAGCTAGAAAGAGGCCGGCCGGAACAGGGTGGGGGATAATTCATTTTCAGTATATATATATTTCAATTAATCAATGGAGACACCATAAGCAGAACCAGCCGAGAGGCAAATCGATCTAGGTTTGAAGCAGTTTGATGGTCAAGAAAATCAACAATCCTCACCTAACAATAATATCGATGACATGAGTACTAGGGATATTATATTGCAAAATCTAATGTTGCTGCTGCAGCTGATCAAACTGATTATGATGTGTCGATTACCATGGGAAGTCTCTTGACTACTGCTCAAAACTCGAACATTAATCTCGGAGAGGTAAACCGTAAATATCAGGTTGTTGGTTGCTGATATGCCGGCAAAATTAGGATTTTAGTCCTCTAACTTGGCATATTTTGGATTTTAGTCCTGCTACAGCTCCGGTAAGACAATTGGTCCTTTAAGTTGGCTTTTTTTTTTTGGATTTTAGTCCTATCCGCCAGTTTACGCTGACTGGGCACCGGAATCATCAAAATTAACTTATGTGGACGTCATGTCAGATGCCATGTCGGATCTACGTGGCGGTGGGTCCCATTTCTACCACATTGACTAGAAAATAAGACTTTCCCTACTTTAATTACTTTCCTCACCTCCACTTTTCCCCAACTATATCCCAAACTCTACAAATAAACCTGTTCCTCTTCCATCTTCTTCTTCTTGCAAAATCAAATTCATCTTATCTCCCTAAATTCATGAACCCTTAACCCTAAAATCCATGAACCCATGAAACCCACAATACCCGAACCCAATTGAGGCCTAATTTGCTGCTTCAATTTCGAATTTGTGCTCTTCGAACTGCGTATTTGTGCTCTGTGAATTCGAGATGGCAACGCAGGAGAAATTGGATACTCCGATTATTGGTGAGTGATTTATTTGCATGAGTATTGATAGAGTAGCAGAGTACTATCAGTACCAGCTATCGAACTGCCTGACAAAAACAGTATGAACACAAAAAAATGCCAAATAGTCCCAGAATTATCAGGTGGAATCATGGCTGCTCTGCTCTGTGATGATAATATTATGCCTTTTTGTGTGTCCTTTTGAGTAAATAAGGTAATTCTCAAAAAGGACTCTGAATTTCTGATCTTCTGCCTCTGTTTTCAATCCTTTTTTTTTCTGTCTCCCCTCCTCACACTCAATTAATCTTGTTTCTTCTTTCTTTTCTGGTAGTTAATAAATGATTGTAAGGGGTGTTGTGTAATATCCTAAGAGTGTAAGGGCCTTAAGGGTATTATTAGTAGAATTGGTGATGTGGCACTTATATATATATATGTTTTGTACTACTGCAGATTATTATTGAAAAATCTATCAAAGAATATTTTCTTCTCTCTGTGTTTGTTATCTTGGTATCGGAGCCAAATGTTGGTGTAACCATCGTACGGATGAGCACCACCACATCCATGGCGTCCTCCGGGTATAAAGAACCGAGCATCAACAATGCAACTACATGGGTATATCCTCTTTGTCTACAAACACTCAGACCTTGGTTGGATCATCGGTCGAAGCTCAAAACACTCAAGATGTTCTTTCTCCTGGTGTTTCTGTGGATCGAACTGGAGCTGCACTCACCGGAGCTAATCAAATGTCCATTGGAGGAGCTTCTAATCTACCTCCTTTGAGCTACATGCAATCTAGAATGTTTTCCAGCTTCAGCTTGCCTTCCTTGACCAGCTTCAGTCTTCCTCCACTATCTGCTTTGAGCTTTGGTCATATAAGTCCTGCAACAGGTATTCCTCCTTCCAGTTTTCCGTATGCTCCATCTATTCCCAGTCTTGGTAATCTTGGGATGAATCCTGTATCAAATCTGCCTTTTACTGGAAGTCTAAATCAGACCTGCAATGTGAAGCTGGACAGATCTAATTATCTTCTTTGGAAATCGACTGTTTTACCCATAATTAGAGGCCATAGACTTGAAAGTCATGTATTAGGTGATGATTCACGCAGTGCTTGATCTAACTCTCTCGTCGGTTTCACCATCACCCTTTCAAAGGCCCCAAACCGCAGAAGAATGGAGTATAACCGATCGCTTGTTGATTGGGTGGTTGATGAGTTCTATGACGTAACAAGCATTGCAAGAAGTTGTTGGATGCACTATCGCCAGAGAAATATGGGTGACACCTGGAGACTCTCTTAATGATCATGTGAATCCGAATGTTGGAGTATAAAAGTGCCATGACAAGGGCTACAAAAGGAGCAAAGTCTATGGTGACTATATCGCACAAATGAAGTCATATGTTGATAATTTGGTCGCCGCAGGTATCCAAAGTGTCCAAGTCTCGAGCTTATATTAGCCACTCTTGGTGGTCTAGACAAGGAATATGAAGCGACCATAGTAAATTTGATCGCAAGAGTTGGTTCCATGAATTGGCGGGAAGTTCACCCCAATTGCTAACTCATGAAAGGCTCTTCTTAGATTTAACTCTGGTGGTTCTGTGGACATTCAGGGAGGTCCCTCTGCTCAGTTTGCTAGTAGGTCCAACTCAAGAAACAATTCTAATACCAGATCTGGAAATCCCTCAAACTCCAATAACAGAGGTAGAGGGGGTAGAGGAAATAGAGGCAGAGGGGGTGGAAGAGCTTCTAGTGCAAACTCTAATAGACCTGTGTGTCAATTGTGTGGAAAGAGTGGGCACATTGTGACTGCCTGTTGGCATAGGTTTGAAGAGGATTTTGTACCTCCTAGCTTCAACAGCAGTTCCTCTAAACAAGCCCTGGTTGCTACTCCTCAAAGTACTGTGGATTCAGCTTGGTATATGGACAGTGGAGCTACAAATCACATAACTTCTGACATCAACAACCTGCATATCACTGGAGACTATTCAGGATCAGATAATCTTACTGTTGGCAATGGTGAGCAACTTCCTATCAAACACATTGGTTTCTGTACTATTCCTACACACACCAACACTTCCCTTCACCTTAAAAACTCTTTACATGTTCCCACCATTAAGAAAAATCTTATCAGTGTCTCTCAATTAACTAATGACTATCCTGTGATTATTGAATTTGATAATTCTTGTTGTTATATTAAGGACAAGGCAACAAGGACTCTGCTTCAAACAGAGCACTTAGGCATGGTCTCTATCAAATCCTGTTGGTTCAGTTCCAAGTGTCAAAGCTCCAATTCCAATGATCTCCATTCACTCCAAAAAACAGCCTGAATAAAGTTTGTAATGCTTTTGTCTCGCATTCTAACGCTTTAGAAACAAATTATGATGTTTGGCATAAAAGACTTGGTCATCCTTCAAAGGTCGTTTTGAAAATATTTTGAATGTGTAATGTGTCATTTTGAATGATCTTCCTTTTGTGAAGCATGTCAACTTGGAAAAATGCATGGTCTTCCTTATAATAAGTCCTGTTTTACATGCTAAGTCTGTTTTAGATGTGATTTACACTCGATCTCCGGGTCCTCGCACTGATCTACTTCCACTCTAGGTTATCAATACTATATCCATTTCATAGATGATCACTCCAGATACACTTGGATTTATCCTTTAAACACAAGTCCGATGTCGTGGTCTCCGCTTTTATCTCCTTTAAAAACTTGTGGAAAATCAGCCTGACAACCATTAAATGCCTTCAATCAGACTGGGGGGAGAGTATAGAGTCTTTGAATCCATTTGCAAGGAGAATGGAATAAGTTTCAGACATCCATGTCCTCATGCTCATGGCCAACATGGTAGGGCTGAGAGGAAACACAGACACATTGTAGAAATGGGGCTAACCCTTCTTGCTCAGTCTTCAATGCCTCTTAAGTTTTGGTGGCATAGTTTTGAACAGGCTGTCCAAATCATAAATGACCTTCCAACCCCTGTTCTTCAAAATCAGTCACCTGCTGAAGTTCTTCTTAAAGTTAAACCTGAATACACCAAATACAAGGTGTTTGGATGTGCCTGTTATCCTAATCTTAGACCCTATAATACTCACAAATTCAGTTATCACTCTGTGAAATGTGTGAATCTAGGTCTAAGCCCTCAACATAAAGGCTATTGATGTCTTGATAAGTCAGGGAGGATATATGTTAGTAGAGATGTGGTTTTTAATGAAGCTGAATTCCCTTTCAAAGATGGTTTTAGTCAAGGTCCCAATAGAGCTGTTCTGGTTGATCCAAATCTGGTTAACACTTTTCATCTTCCCTTTGAAGTCTCTCAGCCTAATGATATGATTCACAATGATACTTGTCTCAGTCCCAATGCCTCCTCTGACAGAGTGATGGAAATCAGTTCTACTAACAACAATCTGAACCATGATGATAATGAAGTCAGTCCAATTCCTAGCAACAGCAATTAGAATCATATTGACCTTGAAGTCACTCCTGCTCCTACCACTCAATCTAGATATTCTCAGAATTCTCCTATAATCAACTCCTCCAACTCTTTCTCCAGTTCCTCATCCTCTAAAAATGGATACCTGACTGATCCAGTGGATCATGAAGCTGAAAGCTCCTCAAGTCATTCTTCTCATATCATTCCTACTTCTGAAGCATCCTTCCCTAAACCTACTGGTCATCCTATGCAAACAAGGTCCAAAAGTGGTATCTTCAAACCTAAAGCCTATCACTCTTCTATTACCAATACCAACATTCCTGCTCATCTTGCTGAACCAGTAAGTGGTATCTCGATGCATCAAGAGTCCTCTGTGAAACATGCCATGGTGGAAGAGTTTCAAGCCTTGGAAATGTAATCACACCGGGATCTTGTACCAAAAGTTCCGGTGACGTAACCTTGTTGGGAATAGATGGGTCTTCAAATTGAAGCTAAAGCCAGATGGGAGTGTTTTGAAACACAAAGCAAGATTGGTTGCTAAAGGATACCTGCAGAAATATGGAATTGACTTTACTGATACTTTTAGCCCAGTGGCCAAGGCCTCTACTATTAGAATTGTTCTAACTGTTGCTGTGATGTTTAAGTGGTCTATAAGATAGGTGGATATCAACAATGCTTTTCTAAATGGACCAATTGATGAAGCCATTTTCATGCCACAGCCAGAAGGCTTTATAGATCCTGCAAAACCTGACTATGTGTGCAAGTTAAACAAAGCCTTGTATGGCCTTAAACAGGCTCCAAGAGCCTGGTTCAGTGCTCTTAGATCTCAAATGTTAGCCTGGGGGTTTGTTCAATCCAGAGCAGATACTTCCTTGTTCATTTTGCAGACTGACAAGGATATGATGTATGTGCTTATCAATGTTGATGATATACTTGTGACAGAAGCTCAAATAACTGCCTTGAAGTTCATCTCAATGCTAAATTCAAGATTTGCTCAAAGACTTGGGGCCTATAGCACACTTTCTTGGAATGCAAAGCTTACAGAGATGGAAGTGGATTGACTCTATCTCAGCAACACTATGCAAGTCAACTGTTACAAAGGCTGAATATGGAAAATATCAGACCTTGTAATATACCTATGTCTGTTGGTGCTCATTTAAGTCCTAAGGAAGGGGAACCTATGCAGAATCCACTACTGTATAGAAGTGCAATTGGAGGTCTGCAATTTCTCACCTCTACCAGACCTAATTTAACCTATGCTGTGAACTATTTGAGTCAATTCATGCAATCTCCTACCACTGAACATTGGACAGCACTAAAAAAGGTGCTAAGATATGTAAAGGGAACCCTACATTAATGCCTTTTCATTCCAGCAGTTGGATCAATACAGCTGCAGGGCTTCTCTGATGCTGATTGGGCTTGTTTTCCTTCAGATAGGAAGTCTGTGACAGGATATTGTGTTTTTCTAGGTTCATCTCTAGTCTCCTGGTGTTCAAAAAAACAGGCTGTGGTATCTAGGTCCAGTACTGAATCAGAATACAGATCTCTATCTAATTTAGCTGCTGAATTGGCATGGATTGGACAGTTGTTGCAAGAAATGAAGCTTAAACTGTCCAAAACCTCTGTTGCCTGTGTGTGAGATTTAGAGGCGATCACTAGCTCAGAATCCAGTGTTTCATGCTAGAACAAAACACATAGAGGTGGATGTTCATTTTGTTAGAGACAAGGTACTTAACAAGGAGCTGACAATCAGTTATATCCCTTCAGAGGCTCAAATTGCTGATGCGTTTACTAAAGCACTTGCTGTTAATCAGTTCACTAAATTCAGAAGCAAACTAAATGTGTTGGCTGGTACACATAGTTTGAGAGGGGGAGTTAATAAATGATTGTAAGGGGAGTTGTGTAATATCCTAAGAGTGTAAGGGCCTTAAGGGTATTATTAGTAGAATTGGTGATGTGACACTTATATATATATGTTTTGTACTACTGCAGATTATTATTGAAAAATCTATCAAAGAATATTTTCTTCTCTCTGTGTTTGTTATCTCTGGTTTTCCTAAAAAAATCAATCTGTAATTTCTTTTCTTTCTTTATTTTTCATTTCCATCTGATATTTCTTCTTTTCAAGTAGCCTTTCATAATGAGTCGGCTTGTTTTTTTTTTCTTTAATTTGTGATATTTAATTTTGATGTCTTTATCTGCATGTTTGGTAGTGGTTTATAGCCCACCTGTCTGTTTATTTTCCTTTCACCTGTATTTTTTTCAATCAATTTTTCTTCAAAATTTTCATTTATTTTTGTCTTCTAAAAGGCTGATGAAGCTAGTAAAAAGAAAATTTCATCACAAGGGAGCTATTCATAAGCAACGAAATTCTCAATTCTCAGTACTGTTTGATTTTAGGGTTAATGGGTTCATGAATTTAAGGATGAATTTGATTTTGCAAGAAGAAGAAGATGGAAGAGTAACGGGTTTATTTGCAGACAGACTTTGGGAAATGGTTTGGTGAAAAGTGGAAGTGGGGAAAGTAATTAAAGTAGGGAATGTCTTATTTTCTAGTCAATGTGGTAGAAATAGGACCCACCGCCACGTAGATCCGACATGGCATCTGACGTGGCGTCCACATAAGTTAATTTTGATGATTTCGGTGCCGGTCAACAGAAACCATGGATAAGACTAAAATCAAAAAAAAAGCCAACTTAGAGGACCATTTGTCTTACGGAGTTTGAGTTTGACTAATATCCAAAAATAAAAGCAGTTAGAATTAACTAAAATCCTAATCTTGCCCTGACATGCCTGCTGTTTGAATAGGTCATTTTAATTTTGCTTATTGTCTTGATTTTAGGGATTTTGGCGAGTCAATGTTCTTGCTTTACTCATGGTCATGCAATACATAACAATACAATTCACCATTGTGCATTATTTGAAGACGCTTGCATCCGGTTGTGATAAAATGGTGACGGATGGGATAAGTCTAAAGACCAAACTCAATCACTTTTTAGTTTGATCCATTGGAATGCCTGAAAATCAATGAAGGCTTTGTGGCTTCTCTCCTTCATGGCTTCTATTTATTTAATCTCCACTAATTCCTACTACTACTTTTCATTTATCTTTGCTAATATACTTCATTTCTCCTCACTTATAACTTCTTTCAACTTATTGAAGTAGTCCATTGAATTAAGCCTTGAATGAGCCTTATATGAGCCTGATACTGTGTTACCGATACTGTGTTACTGGTACTGTGTACCTTATATGATACTGTTAATGATATTGTACGTGTGCCGTATATGAGCCTTATATGAGCCAGATATGATATTGTGTCCCTTGAATTGAGCCTTAAATGAGCCTTATATGTGTGCCTTGAAGCAGTCGCTTGAATCAAGCCTTAAAATGAGCCTTATATGAGCCTGATACTGTGTTACTGATACTTTGTTACTGATACTATGTTACTGATATTGTGTTACTGATACTGTTAATATCACAATGTATTGTTAGTAAAATGTGTCATTGCAGGTGGTTTTGGCCCAGGTGATTGAAGGCTGTTGATTCAAAATTGTGAGGCAATGTTGTTGTTTCATCACAAGTATACAAGAAAAAATCAAGATCATCACATGACTAAGAGCCATATGTTGCATTTACATACTATTAGTTAGCTGGTTCTCGTAAATCTATGTTTTTTTTATAGAAATGACATGAGTAATCATTTCCTTGATGTAACTTAATTATCATATATGTTGATGTTAAAGTTGTTTATCAAATATGTTGTAAGTTTTTTTCCATTGTGATTGAATTGTGTTATTTGAAAATAAACAAGTTTTTTGGGTGTTAATGTGATTACATTATTGTCCAAATGATTTTTAGTTTACGGTTTGTTTCCGTTTTAATCGATAAAGGAATATTGGATGTCGGTGTTGTTGTAAAGCTTGCCGAGTCTATGATTTTTGGCTAATCCCACACTGCTATTGTTAATGGTAATGGCAATGATAATGATGTTACTGATACTGTGTTGCTGATACTGTGTTAGTGATACTGTGTTAGTGATACAGTGTTAGTGTAAATGCTGCGATTAAATTCGACTTTCAATAACTACGTCGAAAGGGTATCGTATGTGAGCTCAAAATGAAGAGAAAAAAAAATGAACTTTGGTTAAAGAATTTTGCAAATCGGTGTTCTAAATCAAAGTTACGGTCGTTTATAAGAAAAACGCTTCGATTACTGTAAATGTTTTTTCGGCTTTCAAAATTTGCGTCGGAAGTGTATCGTATGATATCTCAAAATAAAAGAGAAAAAAAAACATGAGTTTTGGTGTAATTTTTTGATGATCGGAGTTCTACGTTAAAAGTTACGGTTGTTTATAAGAAGGGTTAAAAAAACCAACAACATCAGCATCAGTTTGTTGCTGCGCACGTTTATTAGTAAGGGTATTTGTGTCACACGAAATTTATTTGTCCTATTACTATTAAAAAAAATGAGTGTGTCTTGTTTATTTATTTTGTAGGGACAATTATTGAAAAGGACGCATATTGGACTTAATTAGGCAAAAAGGACATCCAAAACAAACACTTAGTTATAAGGACAAAAAATAGGTAGATAGACCCAAATACCTTTAATGAAAGAAAAAAAAATGAATAGGCAGCAAGACACGCGAATGTGTATTGTTTCTCCGTTTTTTATTTTTATTTTTGTTTTGGGAACAGAAACAGACTTGTTGTTCTGTTTTTTTTTTTAAATTATATTCCCTGGACGCTTTTTTTTTTTTTTTTTTTTTTTTTTTTTTTCTGGACGGTGAAAGTTGATTTATGGTTTTTTCCATTGACCACCGTGATGCATTGATCACCGCGATGAAGTGACACCGCGATGCAGTGACCACAGTGATGCAGAGACACCGCGATCATATATGCAGTGACATTGGCAATCATATATGCAGTGACATCAACATTTTATGCAGTGACATCGGCAATAATATATGCAGAGACATCGTGATGAAGTGGCCACCCCTGATGCAAAGACACCGCGATGAAGTGGTCACTCCCGATGCAGAGACACCGCGATGCAGAGACCATCTGGATGCATTGATCACCGGGATGCAATGACATTTGATGAAGCAACACCATGATGACATTTGATATTTTTCCGACTTAATTTCATAAAAGCGATTTCTTTTCTTCATAAAATCGACTTCAAATGGCTATATCTTTTGATATAAAACTACGATCAACATAAATCTTCCACCTTAATTCATATTTTTATGTAGTGACATCGGCAATCATATATGCAGTGATATCAACATTTTATGCAGTGACATCAACAATTTATGCAGTGACATCGGCAATCAGATATGCAGTGACATCAACAATTTATGCAGTGACATCGGCAATCAGATATGCAGTGACATCAATATTTTATGCAGTGACATCGGCATTTTATGCAGTGACATCAACAATTTATGAAGTGACATCGGCAATCAGATATGCAGTGATATCAACATTGTATGCAGTGACATCAATATTTTTGTTGAACTTTTTGTCCCGAAATTAGGAAGATTTTTCAGGGGAAATCAAGCTTATGAGCCGCGTCGCGCTATATCGAGAACTTAGCTGCGTCCTTTTCAATAATTGTCCCAAAAAATAAAATATCATCCGGAAAAAAAGTGCATGTGATAAAACAAAAATTCATTGACAGAACATATGTTATTAAACATTATAAGCTTGAAATAGCAACATGTACATTTTTTTGGGGGAAGCAAACTGTACATATAAAACAAACAATAAAAACAAAATGCAAAACTTGTTAAAGGAAGCTTCAATGGATATATGGTCACAGTTGTGATGAGCGACACCGGTATAAAGATACTGATCTTTGGAAATGCAAACTTATTCGCAAAGCTTCTCCATGCTTTTATGAGGACATATGGCACATTCAGACGTTTTAAATATAACACAACAAAGATTAATCCCGACAATGGCAGATTCCTCGTATCTTTGAGAGAGACTCCATGGAGTATGTTCGACCATGATGTTTTTCTTTGAGAAATATTCTAGAAAAAAATTCATCTTTTTTTCAAAGAGCTGAGTTGACATAGTTCCAAGTTAAGTATCCCACGTAAACAATAGGATACAATCACAGGAACTGTTAGATCCCCAATTGCACTGCCTGAAAAAATTGCAGAAATGTTAGAAAATGCAAACACTCACAATAATTACACCATACAGAGCACAAGAGAAAAAATGCACAGAATACATATGCAGTGACATCGATGTCACTGCATCAATTCTCTAGCTGTAAAGTTTACGAGCCGAGTTGAGATATATCTAGTACTTAACGAATCGAGTTTGATCTTGCCTTTTTATGGCTCGATCGATCCCAAACTTTTGTAGTCGAGCTTGACCTCTAGGGAGTATAGATTCGACTCGGCTCGATTACACCCATAATGTAAATGCCACTACATTTATTTTACAAATTTACCAAATTTGTGTATCAAATTGTAAATACAGTGACATTAATGTCACTTCATCAATTTTATTCAAAATCATACACAAACCACCATCAAATTAATGTCACTGCACCAATTGTTTTCCAAATCAAACTCAAATTTATGCTATGTAGCATCATTGTTAAACAACAAAAAAAACAATGCTAAATATGGTGGATTATACTGTCAAACAACTCCTGTTCTAGCTTAAGAATCTGCCCATGTCCCCTGTTGTCTTTTTCCTGAAAAAAGGACAAATTGCATAAGGCCAATTTCTAAGATTATACTTGTACTATCACTCAGCTTCTTGACTATTTAATGTTTTGAATATAGAGTAGCGCATGAACTTGTCCATCAGCTCATAACTCTATCTCCTAGTTTCAGGTCTTCTCCAAGAACTTATGGGTGTAATAGCTACATTTAGGTTTAAATGGGTGACTCAGTGCCACACAAAAACCGATAGAAAACAACCGATTTATCCTTTTTTAATTACATACATTTATCATCCATGCCTTCATGCAATAGCCCATTTAATAGAAGGTGGAACATCGTATCTGCAACAAAAAAAACTAGTATTGCCTTTGGTATCAAAACAAGCAATTGCTCAAAACAGCTCAAAACATTCAATCAGAACAAGTTAACAAAGTTCAACATAACACTAGACAGACCATTAGCCAACGTAGTAGAAACATCATTTTATTCAGCTTGCCCTGTAAACACTGTAACTAAGAACCAAATCTCCAGGCCAAAAAATAGGAGGGAAAAGAATCAAAACCAGAAGAACAGAGCAGCAGACAAAACAAAAGCTAAATGGGGTTAGCAGAGATTCTTACCTATGTTCTTCGGCAGCATCGGCGGGTCCGGAAACTTCGAATCCAAATAACACATCAGCTCCTCCACTATGCCGGAAACCACGTCGGAGCCGTTGTACATCACCGACGAATCCATGATTTCGGAGGGAGGGAAGAGCACTGAAACGGACTTATAAAGGAGAGCAAAACAGACATAGGAGGTTCCCAGAATGTTTTCTGGACCGATGAGCTTCTGTGTAGATCTGAGAAAGTAAGAGGGTAGTATGGGGAAAATAAATGAAATATGTCCTTATAACTAATGGTCTTTTTTGGGTGTCCTAAATACCTAATTAAGTCTCAAAACACGTCCTTATAAACAAATAACATTATTTTATATTAAAAAATGGATTTTTAGCTCAATCACCGTTAATTTTATCAGATGTTTAAAAGAGGACGTAAAATTCTTATTATTTTTGGTACAACAACTTGAATTTGCACCTAAACCAATATAAAATTTGTGTTGTATAGGCGCCCAAACCTTTCCCGCCCAAAATCCACATTTGTACCCGTCACTTAACAGTCGGAAGTTGAACTCAATTCTCTCGAATTAAAAATAAACCCTAAACGGGAAACAAAGGTGAATCCAATAGCTCAAGTTTTCCTCATAATTCCAACTGTACTGTTTTGCTACTATGTCTTCGAAGCGCGGTGCCAACGCCGCCGGTGGTGACGAAGATGGAGCGGCAGGGGAGAACTCAGACGGCGGAACAACCGTGGCTCTTCAAAGAAAACGGTCGCGAAGAGTGAGCTTTGCTGAAAATACTTCCGTTCACTTCTTCGACCGCGATGAGGAGTACAATGAGGCGCTTGCTGTTGCTGACGAGTCAGCTGCTGCTAAAGTCGCAGAAAATGAAAACGAGGAGCTGAAAATGCTATTGGATTTTCATGCTTCGCAAAATGCAAAATGTGTAGACGATGAGGATAGGAAGGGCGGGGATGATGAAACGGATGATGACGACGATTTCTCAGGCTTGCCTTCATTTTTGAAGCCGATTGGATCGCCTTCCCCTGGAAGTACTATCGGCTCTGCAACCTCCAACGACGGCAAGTTTCCCTTATTAAACAATGGTGCTTAATGTTTGTGCGATATGCTTCTTATTTACACCTGTGCTGTTTTCTGGATATTTTGGGGTATAATCTTACTGTCGACTTTTTAGTCTCTTCTTTTGATTGCCTTTTATTTTTATAATTTAGGTATTTGCAGCATGGTATTTTGTAACAAACAGAACCAAAGCAAAGTGGAGAATAAGTAATTGAACATAATTTTAGTGAGGAAGGAGATTAGGAGGAAGCCGACTCATATCGTATTCATTCATGGTTTCTTCTGCCTTCGGATTACAATTTAAAACCACGAAAACATTCAGACTAAGCTGCCAACAACTTCTGCCAGCATATGGGTAATAAACATGTAAGATAGAACGTAGCAAGCGGTTCCAACGGTCAACTAGAAAATGCCTCATCTTCGTTCCTAACGGTAACCTAAGACTAGTAATGTTCTCCTCACAATAACAAAAAAAAAAAAAAAAAAAAAAAAAAAAAAAAAAACCTAGAATTCAGAAATTCATTGGATTCCCTTCCCCTTTAAACATTCCTTGGGCGTACAAGGTGGAAAATTGGGCAATTTAGACATCACATAAGCAGCATCTTTCGAGGAAGCTTGTTGTACATCTAAGTTCATCAACCTTTGAACCACGATAGAGTTATTGGCTTATTGCTCTCGGTAGTGCGAATAGATGGGGTCGTGTCAGGATCCATTATTATTTGTCCATCAGTAGTGATGAGAGGTTGAGCTGATGCTCAAATCTGGTCCCGACATACGTCTTTAGCATTGAAACATAGAATACAAGGTAATCTTGGATCCTAAGGGAAGCTTCAACGTAAATGCTACAAGGTTCATCTTTGGTTCAATTGGACAGGGAGCAAAATACATGGCCGTCAGCTTCAAGTTTCTTCTTAAGGTGAGAGATCTGTCTGGAAGGTTGAAGTTTGAGGCAAACTTTATCCTTTACTTCAAATTCTTTCTCCTCCCTCAATCCCAGTGTTTCATTCTTGCTTGGTCATTGGGAAGATTCTAAAATTTTTAAGTTTCTTGGAATCCTCAACTGTAGTGTACTGAGGAGGTTCAAAGTTTCCCAAGAGTAGTGAAGTTGGCATGTAACCATGCAATCCTTCAAAATGTTTAAGTTGCAAAGAAGTATGAAAATTCGTATTAGACCAGTATTCTGCTAAAGTTAACCAGGTCCTTCATTGCTTGGGTGGTAGGCAGAGCTGAAGTTTAGTTTTACTCTAACCAAATGCATCATCTGTTGCCAAAACTTGCTAGTGAAGATTTTGTCCTGGCTGTGAGACAGTGACTATATCCTTTGGTAGATCATGTAATTTGTAGATGTGGCAAAAGTACAACTCAGCCATCTCGTCTTCTATTTTCCTGTGTTAATAATGTGACTTGTGGAAATGGAAATGGTAGAGTTTTGAACTTTGTTCACTTTTAATACTCTTGTGTACAATGTATCTTATCTCTGTTTTGTTTTTTTTTTCTCTGGTTGTTGTTGTTGCTTCTATGTCAATGTATGTTCCGAGGATGCACGGGACCTTTTCTATGCATCTCTCTCTCTCTCTCAATATTGATATGTGGACATATTTCTATTTCTATTTGTTTTATTGCAGAAGATAATTTTTTTGGTCCAGTCTCTGCCAGTTTTATACGTCCTGGCCGTCTTTCTGATTCTGCAGCCTCAAATGACAACCATGAAGTTACTCTGGATTCGACATCTTTCTCTATGCATTTTCGTAGCCTTGCAAGATCAGATTCAGGAGCTGACTTAAGGACACCAACAGGTGTTTCCCTATCTAGCAATGCTAAATCAAATTTAGGTGTTGACTTGAAAACTCCAGCAGGCGTTCACTTAGCTTTCGAGCAAAAGTCCCCGACAAATGATACCGTTGGAAGTTCCATGGATTTGACTGTGTTGAAACCAATTTCTCATTCTTCTTCTGGGAATGTAAACTGTGGTAGTGGTTCAAGTGACATGAGTCTTATTGTGGACAATCCTTCCAAGTACAACTATGGGAGACATCCCCCTGAAATGGAAGCACTTTTGACAGAGGATGCAAAAAATTCATCCAGTGTTTCTGCCTCTCCCACTGGTGTTGCTTCATCATCACCTAGGGGCATGGGAAGTAAATATTCGACATCGAAAGTTAATGAGAGACTCATGAATATTATGGACAATGGAAATGAAGTTTCTTCTTTTCACAACAATTTGGGTAAGGGAAAAACTGTTTCTGCCTTTTCTCCTAAAAATTGCTTTTTATCCAGTACATCCAATACTTTTCCTTCAGAAAATTTGATCGATAACTCCAATTCCTTGCCTGGTCCATCCCCCATTTTGAAAACTTCATTACATTTAGGTATGCAAAGTACAGCAGATAATATTCAGTCTGAATCTCCGATGATGGAGTTGATATCCTCCTCAACTGCGAAGGTAAAACAGGTACTAACTAGTAATGATTCTCAAGTCAAGCTTACGTGTTTGGCGACTCCTGATGTCGGCTGCTCACCTGGCAAGGGAAGACGAATTACTGAAATGGGTTCTCCAGGCATGTATACATCTGTTGTCACTCCTCAAGATAAGACTGTTTCTTCTTTTCTTAATAAGAATGCAGTGCATGATGAGATTGCTCCATCAATCCAGAAAAGTATATTGAAACTGAAATCAATTGCAGCTTCTCCCTTTTCTTCTTTTCTTACAGTTAAACTTGAAATTGCAGATAACAGAGCATTAGATATTTCTAAACCTTCACCTATCAGTACGTTTTTGTTAGAAGAAATGAAAAGTTTTCATAATGAACATCTGGATAGACCTTTTAGTGGATCTGAGGGGCAGCTGTTAAGTGATCCTAAGGATAAACATGAGATAGTGCACCCTTCCCTTCAATATAGGGACCAGGTTGAGGACCCTTCAGGTGAAGGACATTCAATTGTTAATGTGAAGGATGACCATCTCAGACCAAAAAGTCTGACCGCAGCAAATATGGTTCCTGCTGCAACTGATTCTTTATTGCCTGAAGTTGGCCATGAGCATGTGAGAGAGAAGAAAGCAATTACTGCACCTCATAAGTTTTCTTCTCTAGATGATGTTCCGATAACTAAGAAGGTGTTGCCGGAAGATACTGGCCTGTTTCTTGACAATTCACTGTTGCGAAGTCGGCTTAAAAACCTTCAGATCTTCTTCATTGGTCATGAATCAGATTTGAAGGGAAGGGCTATCAATGCTAATATTTCTACATCAGATGTTGATGAGTCTGGTTCTTTGTCTCTTGGAAGTAGATTACAGCCTGGAGAAGTTTTAAATAGCTCCAATCAAACTGATCAGACTTTACCAGTCGATTTTAATTCTCGTCAGCTAAGCACTTTTCAAAATATTGAAACCGTTAGAACCCCGACTGAGAAACTGAATGATAATATCCAAAGTGGCATGGATAACTCTTTGTTTGGAAGTGACCATCCTGGAGGAGAATCAGAAGCTGCTGCATCAGTCCATAGGAACATGAAGGAAGTGATTGTCAGAAAGGTCTGGTTTGTCTCAATATCATTCTCTTAATCTACGCCTTGACAATGACATTTTTGAAAAAAAATTATGTCTCAGTTAGTAAGCTGAAAATTACAATTGTACCACCAGTCACTACTGATTTACTGTTATGATCAGACAGTGTAAACTTTTTACGGAGCTCTCTTCCCTTTCACATTTGCCCTGGAGACTAGTGCACTAAGAAACATTTTGAAATAGCTATTACAGTTTGTCTGCTTCTAATGCTCAGAACATTATGTATCAGAACCTGTTGGATAGCTTCACTGGAAGTCCCAGTAAGAATGGTCCTCAAGTAATAATCAGCAAAAGTTTAGGCATGCCTGAGGTGGAAAATGTTTCGTCTCCCGTCCATAATAAAAGCAACTCTCCGGGTCGCAAAAGGACGAAGAAACTGACAGTTGAAGGAAATAGGAACAAAGCTGCTGCATGCAGTAGGAGTCCAAAAATTCAGAGAATCAGAGACAATGTTGCTGGCCATGGAACACCTGTTGTTGGCCACGAATTGAAGCATTGGACTAATGTATGCAACCTTTTCTTTTAATTCTGCCTGGCTGAATTTGTTTAGGCTTTCTTCAATGAATCTATGCTTGTGATCCAAATATAAAATGGACTGATTCTTGATTCTGATGGCAGATCTATCCCAAGTTCTTGAAGGAAGCAGAAAATGTGTTTTGCTCTTCAATTGATAAGCTAAATCTTTCGTCGGTATCCCTTCTTACTCTAGATGACATACAATTTGTTACTCTTTTCTTGAAATATCACTACTACTACTTCTACCTCCATTCTGTAATATAGGTCCTTTTATAGGTTTTTACACAGATTTTGAATGTGGAGATGCCATAAATTTTCAGCAAAAAAGTCAAATATAAACTTTGACTATCATTAATGCAATAATTGTACAGTAATGAAAACTGGTTGGATGGATAATAAGTTAAGGCGGGTAAGATAAAGAAAAAGGTAATGGATCCTCTATTGGTATTCTTAAAAGACTTATATTATGGGACTAAAAGGAGAGGCAAAAAGACCTATTTTGCGGGACGGAGGTAGTACTTTCCTCCCCCTCATGTTCCTGTACTATTCTATGATTTTCCTTGGAACACAGATTGAGCTACTTGAAGATCACTTGGTTTGCCTAAGGAGATCCAAAGCTTATGGAATTTTAAGCAACAGGATCATTGATCAGGTGCACTCTCATGACAATGTATATAAAGCGATGAAAAATTCACACAAAATCACATATTATTTACTGAATGTTTGACATTGAGTGAATTTGTCTTCCTCCAGAAAAGAGCTTCTGGTGATGTGCTTCACTATGAAAGGTGAACTTTCAGTGCTTTACTTTTAAAAAGGAATTTCGACACAGTGAATAAATAAATGCAAAAGTTCAAAAACCGCCCTTCTACTCAATTGATGAAATATTTTTGTCCTTCTCCCTCATTCCCCCTTTTTTTTTTTTTTTTAAAGTTTGCATCTGTATGCCATCTTGTTTTTGAATTGATATTAATACTCAGCGAGAACTCTGCAGAGTATGTGAAGCAAGAAATTCACTTCACAAAATAATCCTTGAAAAGGGGAAATTGCAGCTTGTTCGTGCCAAGAAGCAGAAACTGCTGGTGGGGTTAACTTTTATAGATTTTCCTTATTTGCCTGATTCATTTGGCTCATTGTAGGCTGAGACAAATCAATTTATTTACAGGAGAAAGTACAGAAATTAAAGATTGGCATTGAGGAGTCTCAAAAGCTGAAAGTAGACTCCCTGTCTATAAGCATGGGACATGCTGAAGGTGATATTGTTGATTACCAAAATTTGGTACACTCAAAAAACAGGACTGAGGTATGTTTGCACTCTACTTTTTACCTGTTTGAATCATCTTCTTAAATCATTCAATGGATATTTCTTCTACAAATGGTCAAAAATTATGTAGTCATGATAATGAATGTTGAGTTTTAGATATAAACTCTAATCCTTGCTATCCTGGTTCATGGGTACATTTTACTCCAGCTATGCTCAAATCTATTATCTTTTATTCATTAAACAAAAATTATGCTTTGATGCAGTTGATATATCCTTTCTTGCTCCAAACCAAACAGATTTTGAAAATGGGCACTCAAAAAAGATAAACAATCTACGTATATGGCTGAAGTTTCAAAATTATATACACACAGATACGCGAATATATTTTCTATGTAGTTGCGCAAGTGTTGTCCTTCCAAGGCCTTTTTTTTCCTTTTTTTTATCTGCTGTCATTCAAAGGTGTCTTCTTGCAGTAGGCTATTCCAATCTATATTTGTGTCTATGATTGCTAGGGTAATAGGTTTCAACATGGAGTTGTTTCCTCTTTCCATTTTCATAATGCCCGTCAAAGGAGACTTTAAATTTTTTGTAGCCCTCATAACCATATTGTGTTCTTGCGGGAGCGCTAAAGAACCTGTATTCAGTCTAACATTGCTCCAATTTTATTCTTGTTTGCTCTTTTGAATCTGGATTCTCAATTTGTCTTAAGCTTCTGGGATGGTTGCTGTTTTTCTTTATGTTACCTAGAAGTGGTTTTTGCATTCTATTATATTCTAATATTCTGATCACGATTATTAGTATATGGACTGGTTTTGTTGATTTGTAAGTTCTCTACACTTATTTGTTAGAAACGCTTTGCTTTACATTTTCAGAAGAAAAAAATCAATACATTTGTACACATTATTGTGCAATGTGCCAATCCCAGGTTACAGGTGACAAAATTATGGCAATGAAGCAGACACTTGAAGCTTTGGATAGAAAAGCTTCAAACCTGATGAAAACACTTACCACTGCTCATAAGATTAAATTAGAGCCAAGCTGTGACATCATTGAGTCTGTTAATGATCATCTGATCAAGAAATTATGTTTCCGTGACATTCTCTCGGAATCAAAGGTTTCAAGTATTCACTCTCAATATCTGTGACATGATGACATTTTGTTTCTTCTGTTGCTGAGGTATTTGTCTGTTGTCTCATCAGATTTGGGTTGTCAATGAGATCAAGAGTAGAGAAGGTCATCACAATATAGTTCTCAACTACCTTGGTTTTATTAGTCAAAGGTAGGTTCAGAATAGATGAATATAATTTGTAGCTTTTGCATGGCAAGTTTTTGGGACTTGAATATGAAATGGTTGGATTGTTTCTCTTTATGGCACCCTCTCCGCAACTTGGGTACAGAAACCTTCACCTCTTATGATGATTTTGTCTAATGGATTTCTACATGTATTTATTACTGCAGTTTTAATGTTACCTTTGCTCCAGCATCAGACATGATCATATCTAACAGATTGGATGAGAAAATTATTAGCCAAGTATGTCCTTACTCCTTATTGCAGCAGTCATCGATATACTTTTTTTAACCTCATTTTGCTTTTATTTTGGGTGTCATAGAACTTTCCAAGTTTGGATGCTTGCACAGCTTTTTCCTTTGTCTTAAATGCTGAGACCACTCGAAAATACTTCAGTTCAAGCAGTCTGGCACAAGAAACCCAAGTAAGTGATTCTGTTCTCTCAAATCTGATTTGTGACTAGTACAGATCAAAATCCTTTCACACTTTGACGGCTATGCTAGAATGAGCACATATTTATCAACTGTGCTGTTTAAATCTTTTATACAGGTGACTACTGCAGTTCTTGGTAATTTGGTAGATGTAGTTCAGGAGATACAACAAGCAAAATTAGAGCTCCAAAATATGACACGAACAGCCTTTCATTGTCCCTCAGGTACATGAAAAGCAATCTTATGATCTTTCTCCCCTTGTCAATTATTCTTTTCTTATTTTCAGAGCTTAATATAAGCTTTTGATTTTTTTTAAGAATAGATCTTTAAATTGACATTAGTTTTTACATCTTGGAGGATAGTGTAAGAATTAAAGCAATGAGAAAAAGTATTCTTATTATTAGAATAAAAGCTCATTACAACTAAGAGACCATCTTACTTCTATTTATAGAAGAGAGGTCCAACGGTAATAAAAGGAAAAAGCAGGAAACACTGTTCCAACGGCTAGTTGGACAGTGTTTCATCTGCTAAAAACAAAAGGAAATCAGATGGGATTTAGCCACTAATTTATATGGATATTAGGGCTAAATTAAGGAGATAAAAAACTATATTTATTATAAAAGACTGAATAAAACTTATAAACTAACCATAGAAATCTTATTCTAACACTCCCCCTCAAGCTGGTGAATGTATATCAACCATTCCCAGCTTGCTAAGGAGATAATCAAAAGATTTCTTAGGTAGCCCTTTAGTTAGAACATCTGCCACTTGATCTTGAGAGTTGACAATTTTGAGTTTGATCAGTCCACTGTCCAGCTTTTCTTTAATGAAGTGCCTATCAACTTCAACATGCTTGGTTCTGTCATGTTGGACAGGATTGAGGGAGATATCAATGGCAGATTGATTATCACAGTGAAGTATCATAGGTGTCTGTCTCTGGATTTTTAGGTCATCCAGAATAATTTTCAACCATAGGAGCTCACAAACACCAATAGCAAGAGCCCTAAACTCTGCTTCAGCACTTGATCTAGACACCATTCCTTGTTTCTTGCTTCTCCATACAACAGGATTTCCAAAGAGGAACACACAATGGCCACATGTGGATCTTCTATCATCAATGCAACCAGCATAATCTGAGTCAGTATAAGCCTCTAGGAGTGTAGGACCACCTTTTTTGAATAGGATCCCCTTGCCAGGACAACTCTTTAGATAGTAAATAATCCTTTCAGCTGCATTCTGGTGGCACCTTTTAGGACAATGCATATATCTGCTCACAATATTGACAGCAAAGGCAATGTCAGGCCTTGTGTGAGACAAATAGATTAGTCTCCCTACAAGACGTTGATAATCAGTCTTGTCCACTTCCTCATCTTCTGGTGCAAGGTTGATTCCATGGGTAAAATCAATGGGAGTCTTCATTGGTTTACACCCTGTCTTGCCACAATCCCTCAGAATATCCAGAATGTTTGATCAGAGTACATAACTTCAATTCCTAGGAAATATTTGAGTTTTCCCAGTTTTTTAATGTCAAACTCTTTGCAAAGAAAGTTTCTTAGTTTTGCATTCCCTTCAGCATCATCACCTGTGATGATGATGTCATCAACATACACAAGGAGAATAGATCTTTGGCCTTGCAAATTCATCTTAATGAATAATGTGTGATCCCCTTGGCTTTGTTTATAGCCAAGACTTATCAAAGCAGTAGTGAATCTGCCAAACCAAGCCCTAGGGGACTGTTTTTGGCCATACAAGGCCTTCTTTAACTTGCAAACCTTCCCTTTCTCAACTTGAAAACCAGGAGGGATATCCATGAATATGGTTTCCTCCAGGTCCCCTTGGAGAAAGGCATTTTTCACATCATACTGATTCAATTTCCAGTCAAGGTTGGCAGCCAGTGACAACAGAATCTTGACTGTATTCATTTTGGCCACAGGGGCAAATGTGTCAAAGTAGTCAATGCCATGAGTTTGGGTATACCCCTTGGCAACTAATCTTGCCTTATATCTTTCCACAGTCCCATCAGACTTATGTTTGATGGTAAACACCCATCTACAACCCACAGTCTTAGCACCTTTAGGGAGATCAACAAGATCCCATGTTTTGTTTTTATCAAGGGCTTCCATTTTCATGGCTCTTGCCCATCTTTCATCAGAAAGGGCTTCTTGTAACCTCTTTGGTGTAGGACTATTCATGAGATTTTTCAGGAACTTTCTTTGTTTTTGAGAAATCCTGTGGTAGGATAGATAGTTTTTCATAGGATACAGAGGTTGTAGGGTACAAGCCCTCACACTTTTTCTTATGGCAATAGGCAAATCCTCAGGATTGCTATTGCTAGTTTCAGTTTCAGTGTTACTGGGGTTACATTGTTCTGTGATGGGGGAACTAGGTTCTGTGGACCCTTCCTCATTGGGAGTGGTGTCAGAACCCTTGTTTCCATCTACAGAAACAATATTCTGTAGTCTTTTCCAGTTTTTCCTGGTGTAAATGATAGGATCCTTTTCTGTGGTATCCTCATTGGACACACTTCCATCAGTGGTAGGTGTGTCAACAATGGGTACTACAGTAGGAACATGATCATCATCACCAGATGATATATAAGATGGATCAAGAAGAAAAAACTCCTTTTCATGATCAGTAGTAGATGACTCCCCCTGAATAGAGGACTTGTCAGAGTAATATGGACACATTTCATAGAAGGTCACATCTTTAGATATGATATACCTCTTGGTAGGAGGATGATAACACTTGTATCCCTTTTGAGTGTTAGAGTACCCAATAAAGATACATTTTAGAGCCCTGGGGTCCAATTTTCCCCTATTTGGAAAGTGGACATGAGTAAAAACCTCACACCCAAAGATCCTAGGTGGTACACCCTCAGATGTTAGAAATGAGGGAAAGAACTTTGTAAGAGCCTCAGATAGGGGCTCTGTTTATCTAGACTTTAGAGGCAATCTATTGATAAGATGAGCAATTTGTGAGAAACCGCTTCACCCTAATAGACTTGGGCACATTCATATGGAATGTAATGGCCCTAGCAGATTCAAGCAGTGTCTGTTTTTTCTTTCTGCCACCCCATTCTGTTGTGGGGTGTGAACACATGATGACTCATGTATGATTCCTTTTTCTTCCATAAAAGGATTGAGAAATCTGTTAAAGTAATCTCTTGCATTGTCAGACCTCAATCTCTTTATCTTGGTATCAAACTGAGTTGTAATCATGTTATAAAATACAGAAAAACATGACTTAGATCAGACTTGTGTTTGAGTAAATACACCCAAGTGGTTCTTGTGCAATTATCAATGAAAGTCACAAACCAATGAGCACCATTTACATTAGGTATAGTAGAAGGGCCCCATATATCACTATGAATAAGATCAAAAGGTTTAACAGACAAGTTAGATAAGGCAGGATAATGAACTCTTTGATGTTTAGCAAACTCACATTCATTGCATTTAAATTTTTCAACATTTGAACCCTTACAATGATTAGGAAACAAATGCTTTAAAATTTGAAAGGATGGATGTCCTAATCTCCTATGATACAACATTATCTTGTTACTATCAATCTTAGAGAACATAGATAATTGCTCAAAAACTTCCTTGTCTTTCTCCTGATCTTTAACATAGTAGAGTCCACCCTTGCATTTAGCAAGACCAATCCTCCTCATTGTTGTTAACTCCTGGATCAAACAGAAGTTAGTTGAAAATAAAACATAGCAGTTAGAGTCAGAGGTCAATCTCTTCACTGATACTAGATTTGCAGCCAAATCAGGTACATGAAGAACATTTTTTTAACACAACTGACTCATTCAAGATTACATTCCCTGTACCAGCAATTTTGACTGAAACACCATTAGCAACAATGATATATTTGCTAGTAACACATGGAATGTATTCAGTGAATGACTCAATAGAGGGTGTCATATGATCAGTAGCTCCAGAGTCAACCACCCAACCCCTAGTAACCCCTTGATTTAAGAGATTGAGGGAGGCCATACCTGAAAAAACCATAGAAGAGGATGGGTTTTCCAAGGTATCTAGGAACTTCCTCAATTTCTCAATCTCAGATTGACCAAGAGAAGGATTTAGACCAGTAAGAGCCTGATCTGTCCTATGAGAATTGTTTTCAGATTTATTGGAGTTCACAGCATGTGCCAGGGCATTGTTCTTGCCTGGTCTCCCATGCAACTTCCAACAAAACTCCTTTGTGTGTCTGCTCTTTTTGCAATGAGAGCAAAATAAATTGTCTCTATCAGATTTGACATTCTCCTTTTGAGGAGGATACTTCTTTTCTGGATATCCTGTTGACATATTAGTCTTAGGATGTCCATTTCTGTTCTGTCCAGCATAAAGTGCTGAACTCTCAGTATGTTCATTTCTGTTTTGTCCAACATAAAGAGCTGAACTCTCAGTATTGGAAGTGTCAAGCATGACACCCCTCCTACCCTCTTCTGTTCTTACCATAGACATGGTTTCATTCAAAGAAGGTAGTTCAGTTTTGCCAAGAATCTACACCCTTATTGGGTCAAATTCCTGGTTCAGACCAACCAAAAAAGAGAATATTCTTTCCCCTTCAACCATTTTTTTAAAGGTAGTAGCATCATCACTATCCTTCATTTTGATGCATTGATAGTGATCTAATTCCTGCCACAGTCCTTGGAGAAGACTAGAATATTCAGTGATAGATTTATTCCCCTGCTTAGTGTTCTGAATTTTTACCTTTATCTCATAGATTTGGGCTGCATCCTTGACCTTAGAGTAGGTTTGTTGTACATGGTCCCATATCTCCTTGGCAGAACTCAGAAACATGCAGGTATCACTGATCTCAAGGATCATAGTGCTCCACAACCAGGACATCACCATTGAGTCCTTCTCATCCCAGCTAGCAAACTTGGGGTCTGTAGGATCTGGTCCAGTTCCCAGTAGATGGCTCAGTTTGCCTCTACCTTTCAAGTAGGTTCTGACAAACTGAGACCATTTCAGGTAGTTTTTACCATTCAGCTTATAAACAGCTTGAATGTTTTGAAGTTCCCCAGAAATTATGGGGTTTTCAGAAGAAGAAGAAGAAGAATCAGTGGCTGCACTGGTTGCAAATGACTCAGCCATTGATCAAGAAGGAGCTGAGATTTTGTAATTTGAATTTTTAAAGAAATCCCAGAAAGAAAAAAGCCTAAAGCTCCGATACCATGTAAGAATTAAAGCAATGAGAAAAAGTATTCTTATTATTAGAATAAAAGTTCATTACAACTAAGAGACCATCTTACTTCTATTTATAGAAGAGAGGTCCAACGGTAATAAAAGGAAAAAGCAGGAAACACTGTTCCAACGGCTAGTTGGACAGTGTTTCATCTGCTAAAAACAAAAGGAAATCAGATGGGATTTAGCCACTAATTTATATGGATATTAGGGCTAAATTAAGGAGATAAAAAACTATATTTATTATAAAAGACTGAATAAAACTTATAAACTAACCATAGAAATCTTATTCTAACAGATAATGATATCTATTTTTAAATGAGAGAAAATCCTTCATCTTTTGTTAAGTTGTGTTTTTAAAGTAGTTTGTGTTGACATGAGAGCAAAAATTTGACCAACAAGATAGTTTAGACACATTGATGATCAACTGATAGACATAGTTCATGCCTCTAATCATGTCTTAATTTCTTTTGGCTTATTTTTGCTAAAAAACGCTAAAAGATGTCACTAAGCAAGCAAGGACGTGCCACATCATTTACCTTTTCTTTATTCTTACCTAGTTAGTAGGAAAAACAGTGCATTTGTCTGCCGTTGGTCCTCAGATTTGTTCAGCAATACAATGTTACATGCTATATGGAGGGCTTCCAAAGTGAGGTGTGGGCAAAGTTTGGCTTATCCAATAAAAGCAACATGCTTTACAAATATTAAACTATTATTTTTCGTATTGCTGTTTTCCACTTAGAAAGATGTACATCCAGGCATGTTGAGATTTTTTGTGTTTCCGAATGCATGGGAAAAACATGCCTCCAGTTTTGTACTTGTGATTGAACAACCTGAATAGGATTGTGTTCTTTTTGTTTATGAAGCTAGATTACAAATCCTGAGAACAACAAATCGTGATACACCTATTCTTCTATCATAAATGCTTAAAGAGTTTCTGGACATTCATAGTCGTACCTGCTTTAAATTTTATTGGTATTTGCCACTGTTTTCAAAAAGCTGCTCCTTGCTCTTGAACTCACCTATGTGCAACCGAAGCGTCCTTTTGTCACTTTTGAGAAACTTCTTTACTTCGTTAGTGATCATTTGTGCCTGACTGAAATGGCGTTGATGGGTTTTTTAATGGTATGCACTAGTGTTGGATGAGGTTGTGGTTTAATAAATGTCAGTCCAGAATGAACTCAAACTAAATGGTTAGATCTAACCTTCATTTTAGGACAGTGGCAAGCTTCTTTGGATTACATTCTTCCCAAGTTTCTGAATCATGACAAACCGTCTCCCAAAAAAATAGCCTGTGACGAATAATTGAATTCCAGAACATGGTGAACCGGAGTCTTTTTATGAACTCTGAATAAACAAGTGTTCCTGGGTTTCATCTGCATCCTTGCATAAGATGCAAGTGCTGGGCTGTAGAATACCCCACTGTTTCAGCATGTAGCCTTTTGTGTAGGAATACTCGTTACGGCCATCATGCAGTGCTGTTATATAATTTTATCACATTTTTAAGTCGTCTTATTATATGGGCATTTCTGCTAATAACGTTGGCGGTTTTTAAGATGCAGATGAACTGCTGGGTTTGCATACTTGTTTCTTCAACTTCAAAAGTGGGAAGAAGGTGATGTTGACGCTTGACTTGTCCTGTTTGAAGCGGTAATATCCTGTACTGTAATTCTGCATGAACAATGGTTATATCTGGCCCGTTATTGTTGCGGTCCTGCATTTATTACGTTATTTGATGTTAGAAATATTGATAAAATTTACTCCTGCCTCGTTTCATGTTTTTGATCTTGCTATTCCTTCCAGGGGCATTTATCCATCAGAGATTATTCCCTCTCAGCTAGCAACTGGAAACACAAGCAATGGTTCATCAGTAGAACCATTGATTGGTGAAATTGTGGAAGCTGTGAGAGGACTTAGAACAGGATACTTGAGAATATTGCGTTTGTGTAGACTAGTTTCCCAGGTGGTTCAGACTTCAAAAGCTTAGTTGCTCCACTTGTCACAGTAAGCGAGAAACAACTTCGTTTAAGGATCTGGCAAGCCTACCCGTAGTATCGCTGCAATTCTGTAAGTACGTAAACACTAAGGTTTCTCATCGGTTTAGGACTACTGTATGATGTTACTATCAATCCCCCCCCACACCACCCCCACAACAAAAATCATGTACTTTACCTACTATAACTTTGTTTTTGGTGGTTTTGAACATGGTTCAAATTTTTCGGATACGAAAGGTTAAGACACACTAATTATGCACCAGGCGGGGCTCGGGGTTTCAAATTTTAAGGTGTCCTTTTAAGTTCATCATCGATAGTTTCTTTCTGTAGTTCATTTGATATATATTTTTATTTTTCAGTGATAATGAAAAGTTTAACGAATTTAGAAGAAAAGATGGCTCAATTTTAGCACCATTTGGTTTGGTCCAAGCTTAATTGTTAGTAGTAAGTAAGTATGTGATCATCACATCGGGTTGAAGTAAAAAGTTGGCATTGAATAGCATGTGACATAAATAAATGCGTAAATAAATTATAAGATATTTTTCCAGTCCATTTGTATTCAAGACATGGTCGGGTTGGTATATCATCATTATTTAGAGATGAACATACATCACAACGTCAAGACTCAATAATAAGGCAGAGCTTTTGAGGTCAATAAGTGAGATGATAGTTTGTTAATCCATAAGTGAGATGTTTTATGATCAATAATTTTAAATATGTAGAATTTTGTTATTTTTAGAGTTTTACGCTATGAACTATACGGCTTTAGATTATATGTTATTATTATATTTCCAAAATATTTGACGTCGCATCGTAATGGTTCAGTGCATCGAGACCGTTTTAAATTTTTTTTCTTCTTTTTTTTATTTCGTTTCTGAAAGAAACCGTTGCATACATGATTTGAGCCTCACGATCCAGCTAAGTTAGGTTGTCGCAACAACACTCAAGTTGTTCAACCAGTATGTTATGCACCACGCTCCAGCTAAGTAAGGTTTTTTTTTTCGTTTTTTTCTTTGAAAAACGATCTATCTTTATTCAATAAGTGGAAAACCACCATCCCGGTAAGCTAAGTAAGGTTTTTCATTACAACACTCATATATTCTTTAACCAATATGGTATGGCATGCACCTAGGACAACACAGTATCAATAAGAGATGTTAGGAGTTAGGAAGGTAGCCATTATTTTCGGTTAAATTAGGCGTGACATCCGACTGAATATGAGTCGTTGAGTTACAATCATCATCATAAAACTTTGGTTACCCTAGTTTTAGGTTGGAAGAAATGAAGGACTTGAATTATATCTCTAAAACCAAATATTGTAATATCTATGTATATATATATAACAATTCATCCGTTTAATATTGAGAAACTTTACAAACTGTATGTGACGATTATGGAAGGTGGATTGACTCCTATATGTATGTTCATCTGGGATAATTCTTTTTTTTTTTTTTTTTTTTTTTTTTTTTTTGAGGAAATCTGGGATAATTCTAAAATGAATATTTTCTGTTGAAACGAATCTTTATATTAGCGTCATATGTGTAACAACATAAAAAAATATTTTTTATTTTTTGCCGCATGTGACATTCCTCTAATAGTCCCTACGTAAAAGATATTCTTTTTTTCTTTTTCTTTTTTCTTCTTGTTTCTCTGAATAAAGCCTGAGGTTGGAATCCGACAATAGAATTTAATATGAATCTTAAAGGTCTTATAAAGGAAGGGAAGCCTAGAAAAGCAATGATCGTCTAACGCCCGTTCCCGGACTTATCCGAATCGACGTTCGCACATATATAAATAAAATTTAATTCATTTATATATGTAAGCCTACAATCAATACAATCAAAGTGCGCGGAATTTAATGCTCGGGTAATAAATATCCATAAAGATACTAGAATACTTAAAAGGTACTTAAAAGTCGAAAGTGTATCAAAACAATACAATGAAGTCCTCGAAAGTCCAAACGAAATACTATGAAATAAGAAATAAAGATGAACACACGTCATCCCAAAGTACTATGAACAAAGTATATAAAAATAGTGCAACATCTCAAATGTAAATGAAAGTGCATAAATAAAAAGAATGAAATATCAAGCTTAGAGATCCTCCTAAGGAACATACTCCTCGTAATACTCGAAGTCCTGTTTCGCTTTTCTCACCCCAAGCACATATAACAAAAATGCACAAGGGTAAGTATATAATACTCAAGAAAGAAGAGAAATGCGTTTAAGCTTAGAATATACAAGACTTATTATTAAAATTTCAACTAAAAAGGCATGAGACTCGATTCTACGCATAAAGGTTACATCTCCCAATACGCCTAAATTTGTATCTACCTAGCTTATCTTTGTTACAACATGCTATCAAGGTGGAACGTGACACATTGAAATCTTGAGGATACAATAACCACGGAACGTATTGAAATCTTGAGGATACAATAACCGGTTCCGATAGTATGAACATACGGCGATGCCTATAGGCTGCAGCCGATAGGACCTCACTTTGATTGTCTGTTCACACATCACGCTATAGATCTTGAGGATCTACCCAAGACCACATGGTGTTTAATCTTTTATCTAGCAAGTTGTGTAGTATTAGGTGATTAACTAGCCCTCCTAGTTCATTTAGATAACACTCCCTTACCGACACCACTCATCATGATCAAAAGACCAATTCTAGCCTAAGTAAGGTTTAAAGGTGTTATAATAAAATAATAATACGTTTACAAGGGTTTGAGGTTGATTGAACAACCCTAAACGATAGTCGAAAGCCAAATTTAAACAAGCTGGAAGACCAGCTCCAGGTGGACGCCCGTCTGAAGGACCAGACGCCCGTCTGAAGTCCCTGGACGCTCGTCCAAAAATAGTGGACGCCCGTCCGGACATTCCCCTTTCAATCTCAGATCAAAATTTCACCTCAGACGCCCGTCCGAGGTATCCAGACGCTCGTCCAAGGTTGGACGCCCGTCCAGAAAACCGAACGCCCGTCCGACCTGGCGATTTTCCGTAAAATCAAACGCGATCCTTCATCGTTTTCATTCGGTTTTCAATTAAAACCCACTCTTTCTCAACCTAATCGTGGTCGAAATAATCTACCATCCATACCAAAACATCATCCATCTCATAGACATCAATTTAACGCAATTTAAATCCCCAAAACAACAAGAAATCAACACAATTACCACATATTCAAAAAATCGAAACGTAAGGGTTTCTCCTTACCTAAATGCAGACCACCAACCGAGATCAAAACTCGAGAGAAAAGTCTGCTGCAACACAACCAAACCGAAGGCAAAACGTCATCCTCTACACACGATTCCAACTCTTGAATTTGCTCGAGAAAAACGATCAACCCTCCCATTGATGGTTGAAGAACTCTTCTAGTCTCTCTCCTTTTCTTTCTCATTTTGCGCAGAGAGGAGGGGGAAACGTGAAAAACTGATTTCTAATTAGGTTTAGGAGATTAGTGTTAGGTTAACCTTAAATACCCACTTCCAAAATAAACCCTTTTTACTAAAACACCATTGCTTAACAAAAATCTGGTTTTTCTCTCTTATGTAACAAAATATATATATATAAATATACTTCAAATCGTTTAATTAAATAACCCGAAAAACCTGAATTTGTTAAAAGACTCTTTTACCCTTTTCTGAAAAGTCGGGATGTTACACTAATAGTCCCTACGTAAAAGATATTCTTTTTTTCTTTTTCTTTTTTCTTCTTGTTTCTCTGAACTCAATTAAAGCCTGAGGTTGGAATCCGACAATAGAATTTAATATGAATAAAACGAGAGAAAGGAAATAAGTAATCGATGTTTGACAAGAAGGATGGTCCTAAACGGGTATTACTATTACATGTTGGGTTGTTATGTTAGAAGAAAAGTCTACAAAATCTGCGACTAATAAATGTTAGAAGAATGTGATGTTTTTTAATTAGTCCTTTAAAATAAAAAAAAAAAAACAATACTATTACTCTTCTTCTCCTAAGGAGAGTATTCGTCATTCATGTATTTGTTATTGCTCTTCACAAGTAGTATAATTTAGAGTTAGTTGAAAGCAAATTCCACCCCCAATTTCGTCAAAAAAGAAGCCGTAAAGCGCACCCCCACCGAATCGTCTCCCTTTGGACAGGGGATCGTCTTCTTCATTCATGGATTGACACCATTCGATGTGCACGTCATGATCTTTCTTTTATATATGGTGGAGTCTTTTGTCTCTATAGGTTTTGGTTATTTCATCACAAAGATTGAAGATGTAAAACCTTCAAACATTGGGCAAAACAAACTCGTGAAATCCTTGTTTGGAATTAATTAGGCCTTGAAAGACAAGTGTAGCAGAGCACCACCATCCCCAACTCTTCTTGTTGCAGACCATTATGAAAATATGAGAGGTTTTAAATGAGTAATTTCTTACACTAATGTTGATTTTATGGTGTAAACATGGAGGATTTGGGAGGTAGTACAACTGCCGCACAGCCATGAGTCCTTTGTGAAATGATACATATTTAACACACGCATAAATAAATTCATATAATGCGTACATTTTACATTACCAAAATCTATATATAAAAAATAAAAATAAAAAACATTTTGAGATGTGGTTTAGGGTTAGTATTTTTACGTTGTATATATAATTTATTATTTTTGATTCAATTCACATGATGAAAAGTGCAGTTCATACACTTTGTGTCAGCTTTTAAATTTCCAAGCCGTGTGTGTTGTATGAAAAGTGCACAATCTTCATTAAAAAAAGCTGCAAAAATCCTGCTATGTTTAGCTGCGAAAAAATTTGAAGACAATAATACCTCCTCATCATCCCTTTGACTTATTATCAGGGTAAAATGGGGAATTCAATGAGTGGAACTTTTTTTTTTGTGAGTTATTGGGGTTGAGTTGATTCACACATACCTCATCTTTTTGTTCATCAAGTGGATGTATGAATCATGGAATGTGAGACCCTTATCTGGAACACCTCTTATTATTTCTTTATTATATTCTTTTTTTTTTTTTTTTTTTAAGCATTTCTTATTCTTATCATCTCTCTGACTAAAATATATATATAAAAAATTACACTTTTTGTTGGTACACACAGTTCCTAAACTTCCACGTGGTCAAGGTGTTTTACTTCTTACTGCTGCTCGTTCCGTTTTAAAATAACTGAGACGGTTGTCAAAAAATTTTGTTCTAAAATAAGTAATGCGTAATATTTTTCAATACAAAATTTAATACATTTTTTCCTTTTTACTCATCTTTTTTATTTTTTCCATACACTGTGCACCATCATTATTTACTCTATTTTCTATAAGGGTATTCTAGTCTTTTATCTAATCAAAGTCAAAACATTTAATTACTTTATTAATCTGTGTGATTTTGACAACCGCCTTAGTTATTATGTAACAGATGAGATGAAGTAACTCTATCATTACCCATACTACTTTTGCATGGAAAAAAATGTTTATAATAATAAAAAATTGCAACTTTTAATATGTATTTTTCTATATATTAAGGCCCTTTATTTATTTATTTTTTTTTTTGAAAACATTAAGGCCCTTTATTGATTGCCAATGAATATATAAAGCACATTTAAAGTTGTTTAATTAATTTGGTTGATGATATCTTAAATAAAAAATGGTTGATGATATATTGGACCTGTCCCTTTCTAACTAGTAGTGAAACTCAAATCCTAAAATAATTAAAAGCATGTAAACGTGTATAATAAACATTTGACAACTTCAACTAATAAACATGTCTTATGTAATGCACCATAATAAAGTTACTTGAGATATAATATATATATTATTGAGTAACTTATTATAAAATTTTACTTTATGTTTAACATCCAAAATTTATATTATCAGCAAGTTGCTAAAAATAGAGTACAAAGCGTTCCAGAAAATTAGCAAAGTCAGCAAAATACCGAATTACAATAGCTTTGTGCAACCAAAAGAGATCAACAAATACATTTTTATCGACTGAGAAAGCCCAGTACACATAGGCGGATCTACCTTATAGCAAATAGGGTTTACGGACCCCGTTAAACAAATAAAAGTTCTACATTTTACCTAAAGAAAGATATTTCAGACCCGTGAAAAAAAAAAATACTTGGAAATAGTTATGGACCCCGCTCAACGAAATTTCTGAATCCGCCATTGCCGTTACATCTCCCAAAAAAAAAAAAACCATATCACAACAGCTGCACTCCAACCTTGGACGAAAAGGAGAAAAGATGCACCTGCAAACCTGCACTTCATCCAAACAAATGAGCAGCCATGCTGCGTCAAACTCCAAACGCAAATTCCTACATTGTTTCTATTCTTAAGAAGCATCATTCATTGGGTTCGCCTTCCATTCTTCCCAAACAAGTTTCTTGAGACCATTAGCATTCGAAAGCAATGAAAAAGATATTCTTTGCACATCTCTTAACAAACGCTCCGGATTCAAAACAAGAGATCTAAAAATGATTTTGTTTCTTGTTTTCCGAATCACCCAAGAAATAATGCCAACTATTGCCGACCAAAACCGGGAAGCCAAACTCGATGGTGCTACTCAAACATTCATACGACAAAAATCATTAAAAGAAAGTATTTAGACCTGAGATCTTGCACCAGTTTAAGGTATGAGTCCAAATCAATAAAGACACATCGCAAGCGTATAAAAAAGTTAAGCATATTATCCATACATTATATGCACCTTCTTACCGTGTGATGGTTAAACTAAGTTATTAAACTCATTTTTTTATGGTACTCATTTTCTTGGATATAGTGCATTTTTTTGTACGGATATGAAATATACGTACATACTTTTTGTCTCTACTGAGACTTGAACCTGAATCTTCGGATTAAGGTTCAGATTTAGAACTGATACTGTTAAAGTGTTAAAATGAAACATTATGAATAGAAACGTAAAATTCATGAAATAAAAGAGACCGAAAGCATCTTTTATCTCCTGAAATAAATAACCACAAGACAAACTTATCTCACACAAATTACTATCTCCAGGTAGGTACAGCTGTCAAAAAATTAAATTAGTTATAAATCTAAAACATTTGAGGCAAAATATACAATGACCAGAAAACAAAGTCACGGTTCCTTTCTTTCTACAAGTAAGTAAACAGCATCATAATAAATAAATAAGCAAACACAATTCTTTCTGTAACCAATTTTGCCTTACAAAGCAAGCAACAGCATCACCCCCATTCCCATTCTATAATATCCACCGCAGCAGATTGAGCTCCAAAAAATTATTTCCCAAGTTTTCCCACAATTTTAATTAATTCATATGTAACCTGCATTTTTTTTTTCCTTTTTAAGTTACTAAAAAGTTAGTTTTTTTTTTTTTTTTTTTTTTGGAACTGTACTTTTATAATTATAATTAGAGAAAAGAATATCAAGTTCATGTTACAAAATAAATACCCCTAGGTAAAGTTTATGAGTAGTAATTTAACATCAAACAGAATTTTCAGAGTAAATAATATGGTTTTCTAATAATTTTACAATTTTTAGTTTTTGAAGAAATAATTTTACAATATTATAGTTATAGGAAGTTAAAAGTACATTAAAAATGATTTACAATTCGAGGCTAAAATAGCATAAGAGACACGTATATACTTCTTCAAATAGTGCATTTAAAGACGGGAAATGGTATTTGCATAAATATTTATTGTAATAGGTCTCAATAAAATGTATGGTATTGATTGTGTTGTGTAGGATATTGTGGTTAAAAAAAGAAAAAAGATACTAATAACGGAACATTTGACATAGCTATTAATAGATTGAGCAGTAAATCTAGGTACTACATGCATTCATTAAAGGTGTCACTATTACTTTTTTTATTAATCAGTGATAATTTGTTTATATACATTTTATTTGTTAGTATTTATATGGTACATATTATACTACTAGGCATGTTTTGATATAGCCGTAGGTTATTTACATGTTTGTTAGAGTGACGACTCGTTCATTCGGCAAGGGTAAAAAAAAGTAACCGATCGCTCAACACATCCACAATTTATAACTAAGTGAACGCGTAAGTCTCACTTGTCAAAAGAGTATATATATATATATATATATATATATATATATGGTTGGGTTCCCTTATTATACCATACTCATGGTTACATAATACATACGTATCATGCGATATCATTTATTTAATAGTACTTGCAGTTTATTGTTTGAGTCATCAGCACCATTATCTTTTTTTTGTTATTGTTTATTATATAAAGATCAAAAGCCCAAGTCTCAAACAAACCTTTATCTTAAAAAAATAATGATCGACCGCTATTTCAACACATCCACAATTTATAACTAAGTGAACGCGTAAGTCTCACTTGTCAATATATATATATATATATTTATTAAAATAAATGCACAAAAACCGAACTGATAATAAATAACATAACTTATCAGTCTCAAAACTGAAAGATGGAACAAGGAAGCATAACACCGTTGAGGCGGCGGGCCCTACCGCCGAGCCACTGTCAGAACAATACTCATTGCTGCAAAACTATACTACAACCCCATTACAACAAGAATGTATCCGTATTATAGCAGAAATCTCAAAATAACACATAATTCAATCCACTGATCAAAAAAACAAAATACCAATAACTACTTTACTCTGTGTCACAAGCTAAAACAAAACCAACAACATTTGAATGTAACGACCGACAACTTTGGGACGCAAATAATAAATGATAAATTGTCTTAAAATAAAAATCCGAATGACATACTCTCTAATATGTGTAAAAGTACTCATCCTCTACACGTTCTTCTCCCGTCTCAGCAGACTCAACAAACTCTTATGTTGAAAATGTTATGTAAGATGTGAGCTTGACAACTCAGTAAGAGAAATATAATAAAAAGGAATATATGAAAATATCTTGAATGTACCGCTATAGTTCTCTCTTGATGCATTAATGCTTTCATAATCTTTGTGAATTACACTGAAGTGAGTGAAGTGCAATGTAATGACGTTAGACTAATTCTATGGTATTACGAATATTTTATGCTCATGAAGGGGAGCTCCTCAAAATGCAAGTCATCGAGGAACAATCTCCTCAAAATGTAAATCATGAAGGGATATGCAATTAACTGGATTGTAATTGATTGTAATGTGATTTTAATCGGCATGTCATTTTGTTGCCCGTAGGTGGCTACTTATGTCCGACCCAACACCCCTTTGCTATTAAAGAATGGCCTCATAGTCCGCCCAAGAGAAGTAATAGCATGTAACAATAATGCCAATATCTAACCAATAATCAATTGATTGTGTAATGCAATGACTCGACTAACACTTCTATTAACACTTTTATGTAATGACATAAAGACATGTATAAGACACTATATGAAACAAAAGATCAAGTCGTTTGAGATGTGATGTTAAGATTAGATCAAATCATCATGTTAATTTGATTTGAGTTAATCCTTACTCTGATCAAGTTGTTGTGTTCTTTAAACTTGTGTTTCCCATTTTGGAATGTAGTGATAAACTTGAGCTCTTGCGTTTTTTCAACAACAAAGAATTCACACAAATTTTTAGTACAAAAACCAAAACCAAAGGAAACAAACACAAAACGCAATAATATGTAGCAGAAAAGTAGAGATGATATTTTCTACAAAATGGTGGAGCCCAAAAAGGAGAGGGCCTAACTCATCTTTTTGTGATAGAGACAGGGCCCCACCTCACAAGCCTTTTTTTTCCTAATTCTCTCCCCTCCCTCCTCTCTTTCTCTCTCCTTGCACTTTTTCAGCACTTTTTACCTTTTTATTATAGAAAAAAATAATATCTCTTTTGTCAGAACTCAATAGACTTAAAATAAAGCTAAGGCAAAGCATGGGTAAGAGACTTTGAAGAAGATCCTGTACACTCACTCCTATCATACACTGATTATTGTTGTAAAGATCTGATCTTTTTCATGTGGGATTGTTGTCTTCATGCTGATGTTTTACTGAGGTAATGAAAAGAAGTGGAGCTTAAGAAGAAAAGGCTTCTGCTTTTTTACTCTCTTTTCTTGTGTGAATTTGTGTTTTTCTTTTCTTTTTGTTTGCTTTTCTGTTAAATTAGGCAAAATTGTTATCTTGGAGTTTTAGTTTCATTTTTGTTGCTCCTTTTGGTGGTTTGAGTTTCTTTATTTTTAGATTTTGTAGACCTTTTTGTGGTTTTTGTTTTGTTTTGTTGTCTGAGTTTGCTTTGAATTCCTGACATGAGTGTTTTTAGTAGAGTTTTCTCCTTTTAGTGAAAATTGTATATTCCAGCTATGGCTTTTTCAATATTTCTTCTCTCATCCTCTTTCTTTGTTTGTTGAATTACCTCAAAGCTGTATCTGCTCTTGATGAAAGAATTTTGTTGATTTTTCTTTAAATTTCTTGATGCACCTGTCATTATTGTTGGGAAATGGTGTTTATTAGATTAGTGAAGTTGTAATTTTTAACCCCTCTAGTTTCCAGCTTAATCAAAATCTTGAAAACACATAATTGTTGTATTAGTGCAGAAATATGTATGAATATATCATAATTAAGAATAAACATTGTAGGAAACTTACTTTAAAAGGCTAATGTCACCTTTCAATTGTTGATTATACAGGAGTAGATAAAACTACTGTTTGAAACAATTGGATATGGTTGCTGAAGTTCTTCACCTTTGCTTCGATTCTTGATTCGTAATCCTTTAGAGCATTTTCCCTCTTCATGTCACTGAATATAAGATAGGATAATGCTATACCTTAAGCATCTTTTTGCTTCTTTTTCTTTTTCATGCTTTTTTCTTGTTTGCCAATCGAAACTCCAATAATCGAGATCTGGGCTTGAATTATAGATTTTAGGAGCCAAAATATTCAAAGTCATTGCAATGTTTGTTTGGCTACCAGCACATAATACACACACAGCTTCCACCTTTTTCTAATTTCCTTTCTTTTCCTCATTGTTACAGATAAATTCAGCTTGCATCGTCAATAGACGAAGGAACTAAGTTCGTAATTCGAGCTTGTGTCTCTGAAACGATTGAGTTACGGTGTAAAGTACATATTCTGAAAGAAGAATTTGCTAAAGAATGGGTTATATGTGTGAATTTTGTGGGGAGCAAAGGTCGGTTGTGTACTGTCGTTCTGATGCGGCTTGTTTATGTCTTTCCTGTGACCGTAGTGTTCATTCCGCAAATGCCCTTTCACGCCGTCATTCTAGGACACTTGTCTGTGAAAGATGCAACTTGCAACCTGCATTTGTAAGATGCAATGAGGAGAAGATATCTCTTTGTCCAAACTGTGATTGGAAAGGCCACGCCGGTTCAACCACCGGTTCAAACTCCACACATAAGAGACAAGCTGTTAATTGTTACTCTGGTTGCCCTTCTGCCGCTGAACTCTCGAACATTTGGTCGTTTATACACGATGTCCGTTCCAACGGTGGGTCCCAAAGTGAGATGGAAGTTAGCGCGATGAGCATCAATAACAACCTACCAGAGAACCAGAATACACAAGAGGGACATGTGAGTGTTGAAATGACTAATGATGGGGGTAAATTTGGTAATTTGATGGATTCATCAGCAGCTTTAGATGACAGCAAGCAACTCACTGCATTCTCTGCTCCACAAAAGGTGACATTACATAGTTAATGTAATGTTAATATTGATTATTATTGCACTCATGCCTAAAAGTATCATAGTTGATATTGGTTGAGATCAATTGTATAGCAATATGTAGTGTACTTTGCTGTTGTTTTTATAAAATAGATCCTGTTAATTTGTGCAGGTTTGTAGTCCTGTAATAAAAGGTCCCTCATTGGGTGAAGATGATGACGGCTTTTACGAGAATTTTAATATGGACGATATTGACCTTACAATTGAAAACTATGATGAGCTTTTTGGAGGGGCACTTGAGAATCCAAAATGGCTTTTCGAGAACAACGATATCGATGACTTATTTGACATGGAGGTTTCTGCTGCTGATTCCAACCGCCAAGACATTTATGCAGCTGAGGTTAATTTCCTTGTTATTTTATCTAAAAATCGATTCGTATAATATTTTGTTTATCTGAAAATCGATTTAATTTACATTACAGGGTGGTTCAGTTGGATGTCTTAATGGTAATAGTGCACAACCAGCTTGTAGCAATGCAGCATCAGGGGATTCAGTATGGAGTAGTAAAACAGATTCAAACCTATGTTTTACATGGCAAACTCAACATACCCTTTCGTTTTCTGGCATAAATGAAGATATTAGTGTGGGAGATTATCAAGACTGTGGAGCTTCTGCAGCCATGGGAGAACCTCCATGGTGTGGTAGTAATCAGTGTCTTGATACTTGTTTGCCTTCAACTAGTAACAGGAGTAATGCTGTCAAAAGATACAAAGAAAAGAAGAAATCCCGCAAGTAAGTCTACAATCGAAAATGATCACCTTTAAGCCACATTCATTACTATACTTAAGACTTGAGTGCATTAAATCATGTCTGTTGGTTTTTTTTTTTCTAAAAATGGCAGATTTGAGAAGAAAGTTAGATATGCATCTCGCAAAGCAAGAGCTGATGTAAGAAGACGAGTGAAAGGGCGGTTTATCAAGGCCGGTGATTCTTATGATTATGACCCTTTGGATGAAACCAGAAGCTTCTGAGTATATATATATATATATATATATATATGCCTCACACACCATATACCACACAACGGAAAGAAATGACGAATGCCATGTTTATATGGACACTTTTATCCCTCAGCTCGTAAAACACCGTGGACCCCGAGATGGTAAATTTAGCAGATGAAAGTGATCATTGTTTCCCTGGAATAGACTTTTACACTTCTTTGAGAGAAGGGTAATGATGTCTTTCTGGGGCTGTAGATTTTGTAATTTCATTATTATATCTTCTTTCCGATTTTCGCGTCTTCTTGCATGTTCTGGGGGTATAGCCATGGATCCGCAGAGAGAGACAGAGAGAAGAGAGATTTCTCAAGGTTGAAGCACTTGGTGGTTTGTATTGAATGAATTGTATTTGGGTAGTCTGTAATTATTACAGACAAAAACATCTGTAATATGAATCCTAGTAATTATTTTGTCTTTGTATTTATACCAGATGTACAGACAAATCATGATGTACTGTACATAACAACCATGAGAGAGCAACATTTGCTTTTCATTAATAAATAAATAATCCTCCTCATTTTCTGCTTGATATATACTTGGTGTTTACATAGGGTGTGATTCAGTTTAGATCGAATAAAGCAACTTTATATTACGATACGTACGTTATATTCACTTCATTCGATATGATGATACAAGTCTAACAAAGAGCATATCAATCAAACTTTATTTCATGAATACAAATCAAGTCGAAATACTGCATGTCCAAACAGAACGTTATTCCCTATTCGTGGGTTCGTTTTTATACCAATAAAAAGCTAATAAATCAATATACAACAAATAACCTACATTCTAAGCAATAGTATGTGTTTTTCCAATCTTAATTAAGTAAGGAACATGAACAAAACTCGAGGCAGATTTATGGGTAGTCACTCCGCAACACCATCTAAAAATTTCCATGTATTTGAAAACACGACATCTACTGAGCATGCAATGTGCTACACATCTCGCCTGATTTACCTAGCTCAGAGAGCCTGGATCCCACAGACATGCTACTGCGGGTCAAGCCGCCAGAGATGTTGTTGTTGCGGTGGTACCGACACCTGAAGGAACCGGCATGTGTTGTCGGCGAGCACAGACAGCTGTACCTTGCACTCGATGTTTTCGAAAGCCCCGTCGGCGTCGTCGGAGGAGAGGTTGTGGGCCCATGCCTTGATGCTTTAGTAAGTCCTATTGGGGATGATGGAGGAGATGGTAACCCTAGTCCAGTGTTGTTGTATTTATCCATTGTTATTGAAAGAGATGTCTCTTCCATTTTGTGTTGTTTAGCCATTCTTTTGTCTTTATGTCAAAGCCAATGAAAACTAAATAAATGAACTTATAAATTTGCTTTTACATAGCAAAAAAAAAATAATATCTTCATGTAAAATGAAAATGAAATTACTACAAAAGAATCCATGTAATTTTTAGTAAACAAAGAGGGGTGGTCCATCTCATTTAATGGCCAATAGAAAGTGATTTAACAAGTAGTAATGGACCACCCAAAAAAAGAACTTTCAGGCATGTCCATTAATAGCTGCTGTCCTAAAAACTTTACTGTTGTCAAAAGGTTTCTCAAATCCCATTATAACAGTAAAAAGAGACTGCGTTCTATTTTTTTAAATGGAAGACTTATTTGTTTTTTAGTGATATTTGTCTTATTATTATTATACATATGTTATAAATCTAACGGATCATTATATAGCGGAGCGGAGGGTGTGGATAAGAATTTCCTCCATCTCTTGGCCTAACTAATAAAAAAATCGTAATATATTGGGAACATGTACTTAAAGGAATTGTTACAATTAGGAGAGAGTCATAACTATAGACTCTCGATTCATGAAACTTTTTCAATAATGTCTGATCTTACATGTGGAGACATTTACAATACAGTATATGAAAATGTGTGATATAGATTCTATGTATACAATGTATTCAGTGTGGAAACAACACACAAAAATCTCCATGCATGTCTATAAATGTATATAAATGTCTAAAAAGATCGGATCTTTTAAATAAATCTAATGCATGTGATTCCAAAAGATTCAGGCTAGCTAGAATAGATATTTGATTATTCACTTCTTGACACCCATAATTTAAAAATGAATTCCCCATCCAATGCATGTGAGATATCATAATAAGTTCAAATCATAAAGACAGATATCTACAAATAACAAAATATGGAATTATTAACATTGTAAAAAATCATCAAAGCCTTAATCATTGAAAAAAAAATTGTAATTGCTAGGATAAATCATCAAATGGCTACGTACATTTAGGCCATTGATCAGTATGTGTATATATAGATATATATATAAAAATTGTATATATCAAATGGTTAGATGAATCAAGAGAAATGGATGCATAATTACCTGATAACAGCTTTTGTTCTGCAGAATTTTGATGTATTTGTTTTTGTCTTCTGAGATTGTATATTGAATGCAAAGAGGGAAGAGAAATGAAAGAAGAAATTAATATATGAATTTATTTATTTCACTCGTTTCCTAAAAAAATGCTATAGGCAGGCATTTTTTTTCCTTATTTGGGACCAATTCAACCAAAACCCGCTTATTCAAAGGTTCCAGAAATTCCTATTATTTATTTTATTTTTGGGTCTTAAAGAATAATTATAAGGCCTTCTTAAATAAAAGAGAAGAAATTTCGCTGCAAATTCTTTTTATTTTATTTTATTTTATTTTAAGAAAGCGATCAATTTTATTTCAGAACAAGTGGGAAAGCCCCCAAAGGCAATACAAATAATAATAAGTGTAGCAGACTACAAGAAAGCAGAAAGCTTAAACCAACTAGACAATCGGGCCCCAAGCAAGCCTTAAGTCATTTACTCTTTCAAGTGCTTTAGAAATGAACACGTGAATTGTTGGCCTTCTCGAATCAGGATCGCAGATCGCTCGTAGCAATGACGGACCCATAATTTTTTTCAGTGGGGGCCGAATTCTCACTAAAATATTTAGCGAAAATTTTTCTAGAAAAATTCACAAATGTTAATAAGAAAAAGGAGAAAACATAAATATTAAACACTAGAAAGAGAAAAATAAAACATAAATTACAAACTGTAGATGAAAAACAAATAAAAAAAAGGAACTCTTGACCTCATGGTTAGTACTTAGACACCATACCAATTGAGCTACAAATAGAATGTTATTAAAAACGTTCGAAAATATATACATACACATGTATTTAATATAATTGGAGGGGTATACTAGTAATTTCATACCGAAATTTGAGTAGGGGCCATGCACCCCCCTCCTCCATGCTGGGTCCGTCCCTGGCTCGTAGTATATGTCTCGAAACACGTAAGTCCAACTGTTTCCTTTTCCAAATTGACTTGAGTCCAATAGTGATATCCCACATCGGTAAAGTAAGTGAACGTCCACTAGGAGTGCACATGATTTAGGTCATGCGAATTTCATAAAAACTCAAACTCAACATTTATGTTGCGGGTTATAAAAATTTGAAATCATATTCAACTCAATTCAAATTTCAACCCACACGTGCGAGTTTCGTTAAATGCGGGTTGGGTGCGGGTTAGCATGACAATAAATTTTAACGCTCTTAGTGATGATTAATTGATTCAGTAATCTTTAGTTAACGGAGAGAAAGAAAATATACAACATTTAAAAACCAAATATAATAAAGGCATATAGCATAATTATATCATCCATAACCCAAAAACCAAAATAAATCAACATCATAGTTTACGGTCCATTGTTCACCATTGGTTTTGAAGAACAACAAAAACAAAAGAGATGAAATGATGTCGCCGGAAGAATGTGATGAACAGATGATACTTATAGATGATGTTACCGGAAAAACAAGATTATAACTGAACTTGTTTATGTTTGAATTGATGTTATGATACTGCAAAAAAAATATGGATAAAATGTTATTCTTTTGTAGACTTATAGAGTTGTAGTTCTATTTTCTTAGACAGTTAGACCCTTCGTTTAAGTGCATGAAAAATATTTTAAATGCCTATCTTGAAAAGAAGAAGATGATAGTTGAACGCTCGAACTTCTATATTCTTTAAATACCTATCTTGAAAAATAAAAAGTTAAAAACCGTTTTGTTTTTTATTGTACAACTCATACTCAACCCATAAGATGCGAGTCAAAATATATTAAAACCATACTCAACCTAAATCCATTTTTAACCCGCAATTGCGGGTTGAGTTAGGTTGAATTGGGTCGGATTGGGTCGGGTTGTGATTTTTTGTTCACCCTTTGCCCACCTCCATATAATGGGAGACACGAATGTCTTGTCAATTCGGGTTAGCCTTTTTAGACTAAGCGAAGACGGTGGTCTAAGCAGTTGACCGGACCATTTATGACTCATTTAGCGCTACAGGCCCGGGGTCTGAGGGCGTTACACTTGTTGGAAGTAACGCCCGAAAGACAATTTCTGTAATTGTTTTTATAATTAATAAATGACAGATTTATTCTCTTATTATTATTTGCTTCGTGCTTATATATTTAATACACTGCTGAAAACCCTAGTTGTATCGTATGTAGCCATATAATTTAGTGCGTGTCACACATGAAGATTAAGTTTATGGTGATACACTTGAACTATTAGTCCGTGGTGAACTTAATCAAAGTATGGGGTGATTAAACCACCATTAATGCGCCAAGAACACTTTATGGTGTGACCGTCTTATCCGGACTGTTGATATTAGTTATCTAAGTGGGGCATTTATTTATGATGTAGTCATATAGGACTGAACCGATTTAATCTGTATTTCTCATATAATTCCATGATTGAGAAATCTTATTAAATCACAAGATGATCATATATGGATTAACCTTAATCCTGAAGTGATTGCATACTCCTACTTGTTTCAAGATAGGGTTTGATGTGTTCATTAAGGATCGCTAAGAGGCGCGGTCCGAATCACTTTCACGTTGGCACTATTCTGGAATGAGTGAGAAGTGTGTCTCACAGATATGGAATCCATTCATTCACGCGGGAAGTAGATGACAATCCCCTTATTTGTTAATCTTAGAATCTGATCGATCCGCGGAGTTCATATTGGTTATGAACTAATTGATCACTAGTGGGGTAGAAAACATAGGCCCAAACCCATATAAGAGGAGGGGTCTCATCCCCAAAACCTAGGTTGTGAGGTGAGGGAAGTCCATCTCTTAATATGGTGGGTGAAACAACCACAAGTTCCCAATGTGGGACACTTTAACACGCCCCCTCAAGTGTGGGCCGGGCACACAAGGCCAACAAATAGGCCCAACACTTGCACAATAAAGGGTGGCTCCGATACCATGTAGAAAACATAGGCCCAAGCCCATATAAGAGGAGAGGCCTCATCCCCAAAACCTTATGTTAGGAAATCACTAGTTTAACGCAGCAGAATTTAAAATTTGATTTCCTTTTACTAAATCGTTCTTCGTTTAATGCAATAAACACGTTAAGTAGTTTGACGGTTACACCTTGATGATCTATAAGATCGTCGTTTTGACCGTCAACGGAGAGTAGTACAGTGCGCAAGCCGTCCACGCGTCCGGCCTCTATCGCTAATCCACACGAACTCCTTGCCGGAATCCTCCTTGGATTGCTATCGGAAAAACTCCGGTTGCTAGACTAACCTTTTTCCTCCCTCACAAACTCACTATAGGTTGCTCTCTATTTTACACAAGAACTTTGAGCTCTTACAATTGTGATGTACAAAAGAGCTTGACACCCACTTCCTTTATATAGGCAAAGTGGCACCCCATATGGTGTGGAGGAGAAGAAAACACTTTCCCAATAAAATAAGGAAAATCAATTAGATTGATTTATCTCTTTAATTATAATTAACTTTGTCAATATCTTATATTGAATATAATTATCTTATTACCATAAATCTATTTTTTCAAAATCAATTAATATCTTACATTAATATTATGGTAATCTTATTAATTAAAGTGCACAATCCAAGTGTATCTTATACACATCAATGTGGCGCCCCAATAGTCAATGAATTGACTTCCGGAATATTCTTTAATTAATATAACTTGTATATATAATTAATATCTTGTATTTTATTTATTCATAATAAATAAATACCACCATATTAATTTACCACTATAACCTTTATAGTCTAGAGATAAACTTTCCTTATTTGGTTATCAACTATAACCGCATTTTAATCCGATTTTAAGTTCATATGTGTGTGACCCGATAGGCTTCCGAATATGTTGGCCGTAGACACAAAGTGCAATTTACTAAAATGTCCTTCATACCTAACGATCACGGGATAGCGTCTAGCAACACACCGTGACCCTCAATTATCGGAAGAGTAAAAAGCAATGACTACTACCTTTCATGTGAAGCAGTTACCGTGTAATTTACAATCCTATCGCTATAATTATATCCATACGATCGTATCTCGAGTGTCAATACATTAACGATCGTATCTTATAATCTGGATATCAAGCTCTCTCGGGATAACACATTTACTCCCATTTTGCAAAGATTCTCGAGAGCCAGACATTCCTTATAAGAAGGCCATTTCAGATATTCAATCCCAATCATAGGATACGCGATTCCCGGACGACCAATCATGTATACTCCACATGCTTCAATATCATACCCAATCACTACCGCATGATCGCCCGTGGCTAGGAAATCTCAATAGTGTCAAAGCATGACAATCCACACCGTGATGCCATGAAGACTCGGTGCAAGGATAATTACAAAACCGCCACATAGTGTGACACTTAATGTAAGTGGGTCGGTCCTAACGTCGCATTCTCTAATACACGTCCACGTCACGGTCCAAGTGTCTCTACACTTCGATAGCGAGATCTATCCCTACCTTCTATAAGATAGAAGACATCCAATACGTCTTTGATCGATTATACTATCAATGTCCCATTTGACAGTACATAGGACTAGAGACATTTAAGTACCAAACTTGTTATAGTTATTAGAGATCTCATCAATCATAATCACTATCATGGTTTCTCTATCACAGATTGGTACTAGGGACGTTACTATACATGTACAACAAATAATATGAAGATAAACAATATATAATAACATAAGTGCTTTTAATAATCATAATAAAGATATTACATGAACTAAATAGACTGTAATTGACCCGACCCGGTCAGATCCGGTCCGACCCGATTGGGTTTAGGACACCTTTCCAACAGGTTAAGGGTAAATAATGATAAGATGTATTGAAGAAGGTTTACGGAAATAATCCCGCTTCATTACGGATAGTCTATGGAGGGTTAGTCTGTATGTAATGATTATATCAATGGACACTTATCGACTTGATGTATTGAGAATAAGTTATACCTATAATCGATAGAGTTCAGTTTCGGATTTATGGTGGCGTAATTCCGGAATTAATAAGTTGAGTAGAAATATTCTGTTCGATGAATATTTTATTCAATTTATTGTAGCTACTGGTTATAGGTCCATGGTCACCGGGTTGGCTCATAACACGCGTGTGTTTTCTCGTTTTGTGGAACCTCGAAAATAAATTAAATAGTTGGTCTATTTAATGAATATGCAATATTATTTATTTGGTAAATAATATGTAAAATAGAAAAGACATTTTCTATTAAAATAATGGCAAAAGTGGCGCCTCCTTTTGTGAGAAAATTAGGAAAAGAATTTTTTTCTAGATTATGTCACATGTGTAATTAATTAATTATTTATTTGTTAGATAATTAATGGAAAAAAGATAAGAGATTGATTTTTTGGGAATTATCTCTTATCTTATGGCAAATATTTTTTTCCTTATGGGAATAGGTAATTGTGGTGTGAAAATGATAACTCTTTGACTAGTTATTTTCCTATATAAAGAGAGTTCCTCCCAAAACAATTTACATTACAATTTGCGCCACTTTTCACCAAAATAGAAGAGAAAAATTAATTTCTTGTTCTAGTAATTAAGAGAAGAAAAACCTAGGGTTTTTTCTTGTGCATATTCGAGGATGTTCTACGGCGAGGATCGACGTCCACCAGTCGTTGCTATGAGATACAATCCGGAAGACTGCGGCTTCTCCCCTTTGGTCGACTGCATCCTCCTCTCCTTTTGGGTAAATCTTTAACCTTCTCATAGTTACGTTAATTATTTATGTGGTTCATATTGTGGTAAAATCGCATGCGAATTTATTTATAGCTTCCATTGTGCATGATCGAGCATCTCGATCGGTGTTGTGAATCAGATCTGACGATCCAATTATGGATCGGATCCGGATTCGGGTTTCTATATATCTAGCAACACCAACTTTGGGGTGTGAGGACCGAGAAGAACTCCCTTCAAATATCTCTTGGAACAATAGTCACCCAGACAAGGTGAGGCCCGGCACAATCTCGTAGGGCGTGGTGGAATTGTCACCTAGACAATGTGAGGCCCGGCACAATCTCGTAGAGCGTGGAGGGTGGATTCCACATCATGCATACAAAGGGGGCACTCGTAGAAGGTGGTAATATATTTGATGAATGCCATTAGGGAGTCATGGTTGACGTGCCAAATGAGGAAGTTATATCGCGTAGGACCTTTCAGACGCCAAATTGAGAGCCACGTGGAGGAAGCCTGATTTTCTGTTGTTCCCTGAAGCCAACTGTAAACCCACAAGGATGAGTCATCGGTGAGGAGCTGCCATGTCAGCTTTCCTAGCAAGGCATTATTCTTTACTTCCGTGTCCTTAAATCCAAGCCCCCCAAGGCTCTTAAGTTGACAGAGTTTATGCCATGCAATGGAATGAATTTTGCGTTGTCTATCCTCTTCGTCCCAGAAGAATTGCCTACAGATTTCATCAATTTCTCATGTGATGCCTTTGGCAGTTTGTAGTTTGCATCACATAGTTGGGTTACTTGGGTAGGGTCGAGAGAGAACTCTTGATCAAAATAATCTTGCCTGCTTTTGTGAGAGCTTTCATATTTCACACACATAGTTTCTTCCTCATCTTTTCGATGATAAAATTGTAAGAATCGTTTCTTCGATGAGAGTCCAATATATTTTTCAAAGTCGTTAGTATGCACCATATTTAGTTTCTGACCGATAATATGCCTCTGTTGGGGTGAGACATTTTTTGAGACTGTGAAATTTGATTTTTCCATGCTTATACGCTGCCTTGAAAATTTACAAAAATTATCGAGTACCTTTTGAATATTTTCAGCCTGGCTTTCAGAGGCTTCTACGAAAAGAAAGAGATCATTTGTAAAAAAAGATGTGAGATTGAGCAGGTTCATCTTTTTTAGGCGAACATGCTTCCAATTTCCGCAGCGGATTAAATCATCAATGAGTTGGCTCATACATTCCATACATTAAACAAAGAGGTAATGATGTGATCGAAGATGAGACGTTTTGGCTTGGAGTCCATTTATGTTATCATTTATCCCACATCGTTTCCATAGCAGATTTCATTAGAATTTTATTATCATTTATTAATAGGTTTTTTTATTTTTGTCCCACATCGGTTATGCGTAGTTTTATTTCTTTCATTATAGCCTATAAAAGGCTTTAGTTGTACTCTTTTTTATTCAGACAAATTTTGATATAAATATATTATATTTGAAGCTTTTAAGCTTTGGTGAGTTTTCTCACGTTGGTGTTTGGTGGATTCCAACACCGGTGTTTGGTGGATTCCAAACGGGACTTATCAAGGTTGTGAGCGAGCCTTGTGTGTGTCCATTATACCAAGGTTTTTGTTTACAGGTTAGCCAAGGGTCGCGGAGCTCGTTTATTGGTGCCTTTAGTCAAGTCCTCGGGCATTTTCGGATCTGATTCGGTCACGGATCACATCAGGTAAGGTGCAAGAGGGTTACCTTGTCTAAGACCTCTCTCTGGGGTGATAAGGTCAAGTTTATTATCGTTCCAAATGATAGTCAGCTTAGAAGTCGATAGATTGTCCATGCAGAATGAGGTGTGAAATCTTGTCTGAGAAGCCCATAGCATTCAGAATTGCCTGTATAAAATCCAGTCCACTTTGTCGTAGGCTTTTTTTTAAGTCGGTTATGATCATCATTAAGCCTTTTTCCTATTTTTTCGAAAGCTATGCAAGGTTTATTGGGCTATCACAATATTACCCTTACTACTTCCTTGAAGAATGAATGCATTTTGAGTGTTACTTATCAGGCTGTTCAACACAAGTCGCAATCTGTTGGTCAAAACATTCGAGATGATCTTGGTTGTCACGTTTGTCAAGGCAATGGGGCGGAAATGTGTGGGTTTCTCTAGGGGATATTTTTCGGAATTAAGAAGATGAGGGTTTCATTATGTTCCACCGAAAACCAGCCATTAGAGAAGGCATTGGAGACAAAATGAAAAATAGAGGAACCGACTTGAGGCCAACACTTTTTCAAGAACACAACTGGAATTCCATCCGGTCCCGGAGTTTTGTAAGAGCCCATTTGGAAGAGAGCTTGTTCAATTTCCAGCTCATTGATGTCTCTATTGAGAAGGTTGACATCGGAGGCGGGTAAAGGCTTAAAGTTTATCACCATATGGGAGTTGTCAATCTCATTGTCTTTGGTATAAAGGGATTTGTAGTCATATTCTGAATTTCCTCTTGATTGGAAACCCACGCCTCATTGGAGTGTTTTAAGCTTAAAATCCATCTCTACTATTGTTTTTTTTTGATGGATGTGAGATGATAGAAGTGTGTGTTTCTTTCAGGGTGGAGTCTTTTTGATATAAAGGCTTAAAGTTTATCACCAAATGAGAGTTGCATATTCTTTTTGTCTTAAGAGCACTCACGTCTGTGTCTTCTAAAAGATTCTTTACTTTGCAGACTCAAAAATCATTTTTCATTGCTTTACAGAATCTTCATAAAGATTCAACTTTATCAGAATCTCTATTATACAATATTAAAATAACCACAAACCATAAAAAAATAAGACAAGTGTGTGTGGAATCGGTGATAAATATTTTATTGAGACACATAACGAGTTAATAGAAGATTCGTACAATGCAATATTAGTTAAAGACATATATATTTCACTCTAAAATGATACTTGAATATATATATATATATATATATATATATTCAGGAAATATGTTTGAAAATAGTAAATAGATGAATCTGTAAATTTTCTTAATATTTTGATACAGTTGTATTGTAGTTGCATTTGAAAGGTTAGAATCTGTAAAATACAAATTTACCTTCTTTTATAGATTCTATGGCAAGTGCTCAAATTCAAGTCTAAAACGATAAAATCTTACATATGAATGAGGACAACGTCAAATTCAATTTTGTTTTGAATATATTTCTCTCTTAAAAAACTGTAAAAGAAAAATGTATTGTTTTTTTTCCCCACATTTTGGAACAACATATTGCCTTCATGAGAAATTTTATGATACAACAATTGCAAGCGTGTTTGTGCCAAATGACATATGGTATAACCACACATTTATGTTTACTTTAGGGTATGTAGTTAAATAGAGTAGAAATATGTGGTTATAATTATTTATATATACTTTCACAAATTAAGGTGTGTATAGTTAACTAGTGTTGAAATATGTGGTCGTAAAACATGTTATTTGGTATAACCATATTACGGACGTTGTAACATAAATTTTCTCAAATATTTTATGGTTTATTAGCAAAAATAACCATTTTTTACCTAATTATTCATGCAATTATGATACACTCAAATTATTATTAGCAATGACTACAAAATTAGGTTACATTGAACATAATTACCCAAAAAATTAGTACATTCGGCTTCATTCTTTGCTCAAATTTTTCTACAACACTTTTTCTCTCCTACACCATTGAAATACTTGAAAAGCCTACATTTATTTTCTCGTGCCTTGCGGTGCCATTTATATGTCTTTGTATATTAGTCGGGCCACACTTATTATAGACTCGTACTTGAGAATTCGTGTTGAAGTGTTTAATATGTTTTTTTTTTTTTTTTTTTTTTGAAAACATTTAATATGTTAATTAATTATCAACTTTCCAAACAATTTAAGTCTTTTGCAGAGATGTCCAGACGGTAATTATAACATCAACCTTGAACAACTTCTTCACATGTGATTGTTAGGCCACATGTGAAGGCAATAAAATTTGTAGCAACATGTGAACCCCTAATAAGGACATAAACCATAATTAAAACTTTATTGCAGTAATTAGAACAGAAAATTGCTAACAAATACAATCAGTAAACTTGACTATGAAGCTGGAAGTACAAAGACTCTCTATTACACAACATCGTTACATGGGTGACACGTGTATAAAAATACACACATATTGTCTTTTTCTTTTATTTTTTACAAATGACACTCATCCAACGATCTGATCAGATTAGATCAGATCAGATCATGCTACGTACTGTCAAACTTTTCAAAAGAAAACAACATGGACAGACAAGTTACAAAATGAAATGAAAACAAACTAAGTGACAGATAAACGTACACATTAGCTTGAAGCTGCAGAGCATGCATTTAGGCCATCCTTGCAATCTTTAGTAAGATCATTAAACGTTTCAATCTGGTTTTTCCCTCTAAGAAAAACTTCTGTATCAACAGATATTCTCATATAATCGTCGAATTCAACAGGGACTCCATTGTTAAGCTTCATAGTATCTTGATACCATTCACTACTCTCATTCCAAAGGTGTCTATATTCATCAAGAAAATGGGTAGTGTATTTATCCTTTAAAGGCTCAAAGAAATTCTTGTCTGCTTCGTTTGTTGCGATATAAAGGTTTCTTCCATCTTCAATCTTACTTGACAATGTTGAAAGCAGAGCTTCGGAGGACGTGTCTGCATCGAGATTAGGCCATAACTCTTTGTTCTTAGCTTTATCACCTCTTTCGATGTGAGCTGCGTCGTAATCCCAGTTCAAGCTTGCTGTAATGGCTGAAACAATGTCCAAAAGGCGTCTTGATTTCCAAACTAGATGCCATGGACGTTGGACAACGGATTCTGTCTCGCCTTCACAAACCCGATACCAGTAATTGTCCGGCTCAACGGATCCGAACTTTCTCATGATCAATGAATCTTTCACATCAATCAACTTCATAGGCGTGACATGCACGTCTTCGACTAGATGGAGAGTTAATCCATCAGTTTTGTACCATTTGTTCCAATCAGTCCAAAACTGGCTCTGATCGAGCACAGACGCCGACTCCTTCAAATGCTCGAAATCAAAGTAAAACCTGAAATCTTTACCTTCTTCATCTTGATTAGACAGAGTATAGATCTTAGACAAACAGATATTTAGCTCCATTACGAGTGTACGGTTAAGATACTGCGCTTCACCAAGAGCACACATGAAACTCCATAGAAAATGCTTCATATCCTTACACCTATCTCCACCTCCTGAATAAATCAGGTACTTACCTTGACTAAACGATCCCTCGGATTCAACCACGGGAAGCGAATCATTCACTGTTTCACCAACCTGAGGTAAAACAACATCTGTTTGTTTCTCCTTTTCTTTCAGAGGCATTTTCTCAAACACCTTCTGGTTCTCCCTCCTCTTTCTAGCATTCCCTCCTGAATGATAATCCCCAATCTTGACCACAATCAACGTGCAATTCTCAGACCTAGAAATATTGAAATTCCTGTAATCCTTATAAAATGCAGCTGCTTTGCCTTCTGTAGGTCTAAATCGCCACGCCATATGACAAGAAAAATCATCATCTCCGCGAACCGGTTTCCCAAATCGATAGAAATGTATATCCTTAAACTTCTCGATTGCAGTTCTCATCAACAAATGGAACACCTCTGTATCAGTACAATCAATTGGGTCATTCAATCTTCCTTCATCACATCCAAGATTGTTAGTATCTTTATCCATCTCCATAACATCCGCCTCCAAATCAATCACATCAGTAATGTTGATAAACGTAGCGAAAGCAGTCTGATTCGTTGTCATGAAATCCTCACCAGTCTTAACGACAGTATCATCAGATTTAAAAGTAGCGTCAGAAGTAGATGTTAAAAAGCTAGTGATCTTTGTAGTAGGATGAAATAAAGGATCTTCAGGTTGATAAGTAGCAGCAATCATAGTGAAAAGCAAAACACCAAAAACAAAAAGAGTGAAACAAAGATTCCCAATAGTTGAAATAGCAATTGGGCCTAAATTTTCTGGCTTGAAACTACCCCAAGATGTACCAGAAACCAACAACTGTGAACGATTCATAGTTCTTTTCAACACTCTTGAAGTGTAATCGGATAACATTGAACCATGGTGCCCTTTTGAAGACATCACTAAAAAGCAAAAAACAAAAACAAAAAACAAGAAAAAAAAAAAAAAAAAAAAAAAGTGGAGATTCCAACAAAATGAAGAAAAGTGGAAGGCCGGCAAAAGAAAATTTGATGAGGGTAATGGGTTTTTTTGGTTTTGTTACCTTGATTAGTGTGAAGAAATGTTGAGTAATGCTAATGGGGAAGCAGAGTTCATGCAATCAATCGCCATGTGTGCGTGTTTTATGGCTTCCACTATATAAGGCTACGTAAGTGCATGTCCAGAACACTGTCCCGATTTTTCCTTCATTTGTTTAGGCAATATGTGCAGGTAATTAAGTAGGTGATACAGGGAGGTTTTAACACGGAGACTCCGATATGGAGAGTGATTACGTGTGCAAGATAATCTGACCACACACAGGTTCATTCTGAGAATAAAGCGCGCGATCCATATTACGCTGCGCATTGGCGACTCTCTACTATGTTGGAGTCTTTAAGGTAGAAGTTCCCGGTGATACAGAGGTAGTGACTGGCCTCACACATTGTCAGTTTTTGTTTTTATTTTTATTTTTATTTCTATTTATTTTCGATAAATGAATAACCTCGTCAAATGAAAAAATTTCTCTGATCCCGACTTGAGCAAAAAAGCTTAAAATAATATTCGATAAATGAATAACCTCGCTAGACGGATATTTTTTTCTGATCCCGAGAGTATTTATTTATCGATGTTATACCGTATACATGAAATTCATTGTGGGTGACCGCCACCGGTACCAAAAGAGTGGCTCCGGCTAGAGGTGGGCAAAATAATGCCAGAATCGCCGGTTTTTCTAACCGCGGTTTGATTTAACCACCGCCGGTTTTGAAAAACCGGTGGTTTATCGTTCAAAACCGGTTGTTGCGGTTTGGGCAGTTCCGGTTTCTTCCTGTTCGAGATCACTGTTCCGCCTACGGTTTTAAAATTTCATTTTTTTTTCTTTTCATTTTTATATAACACTTATTATTTTCACTACAATAACAAATTATTATTATTTTAATTATAATTATTAAAGCGAATGTAATATATATATTATTTTAAATAGATTTCTATTCGGTTTTAAAAATAATATTAATATTGTGTTATTTTATTTATATGTAAATAATGTTATTTTAAAAACTTATGTTGTTTTTCTTATATGTAAATTGTGTTATCTTTTCAACGCCAGACTCAGTAATTTTTCTTTCACGTATTTTTATGTGTAATCGTGTCGGATATGACAACACATATAAAAAAATCAAAAGCGAATGTAGTTCTAATTGTTTATGTTTTTAGTCTTTTATAGTTTGTTGTAATGATTTTTATAGTTATTTAAGTAGGTTTTAAGTATACTTTGATTATAAATGTTGTTTTATAGTTTGTTATAGTTTTTTTTTTATAGTTTGTTATTGTAGTATTTTATAGTACTCTTATGTGTTTGTATTACATAAATTTCATATAATCTTTTAGGTTTGTATATGGTTTTTTTTAGGTTAGTATATAATTTTATAGTATTTTTTAGGTTTATAATTTTTTAGGTTTGTATATAATTTTTAAGGTTTTTTTTTTTTTTTATAGTTTTTATGGTTTATTTGTTTAAATTGTTTTTATTGCCGTTACATGCATCCAGAAAAAACAAAAAAACAAAAAAAATTGTTGGGCCGGTTAAACCGGCAGTTCCGGTTCCGGCCGGTTTTACCCGGTTCCGGTCATCCGGTTTGAACCGGCGGTTCCGGTTCCGGTTACCAATAACACAAACCGGCGGCAAACCGGCGGTTTTCGAACCGCCGGTTCCGGTTTCGGTTTGGCCACCTCTAGCTCCGGCCCTGCAAAACATAATAGAGTATTACGAGGGTGTAGCAAAACCACTCAGGATCCTATGTTGTGAAAATGATGTTGTATCTTGTACTGTGTGTGTTAAAATTGAGTTTGACAGTTTTTTTTTTTGTTTTTTTTTTTACTTTGATGAACTTACCCTTTTACCCCCTCTCCTTTGACCGCAGCACCTGCTGTGTTTTCACGCACAGCATGGATCCAATCACGCAAAACATAGCAAACAATGTGGGCCAAAGCAAAACATCGAATTGGTTTTTGCAACATCCCACAATGCTTTGAGATTTACTAAGGTCGTTGTGGCAGTAACATTTTTGTTTTTAAAAATACAAATTGTTGTTTCGAAATATATACAAATTGTTGTTGAGGTCAAGGGTTTAAATCTTGGCCGAAACATATGTTCCCTTGAATTTCTTCCACGTTTCAAAAATCGAATTCAGCTTAGTGGTAAATGTCAATATTGCACTTCTTCCAACTCCCTCAAAAAATTAAAAATGTTGTATCTAAGACATGTATGATATCATTTTTTTGTATTTTTTTTGAAACGATATGGTATCATTTCATTTTTACTGTTTTTCATGCAGTATGAGTGTGAGGTGAAAGAGAGAATATAGATGTATCATGAGTAATACTTAATATGTTTTTTTTATTTTTATAAAAGTTGTATCAATTAGTTTCTCAGGTAAAAATATGGGGCATAAATGTTTTGATGGTTTTTCTATCACTAATAATTGGTGCATTAGTTTTAAAATAGTTCATTGAAGCTTATTCCCTATTCATACTTTGTTTTTTATATCTCATAAAAAAAAGTAATGGTAGACAACAAAAAATTATCTGACGGATCTTAACACGATCTTGGCACCTCGATTTTGAGGGTGGAAGATCGTGCCATGGCATCCGTTAATAATAATTTATTATTGCTCTCTATCATTACTCAAAAAAAATTTGGACCGTCACCGGTTTCGACCTATAAGCATGCATGCAAGCCGCTAGGGAAGGCAATCAGTGGCGGAACCAGAAAAAAAATTCGGGGTGGTCTTGGTATATAAACTGCAAAACTAAAAAAAAAAATCCGGGAAAAAAATAGAAAATGTTGGTAGTGGGATTTGAACTTACAACCTAGAATTATGGAGACTGAAAATGATTTGTTTTTAAACCAATAGGATATAAAGTCTTTTGTTCAAAAAAAACACATAACATACTAATATTAACTACTACTGTCTGATAATAAAAATTTTGAGTGACTTGGCAGATCACCCTAAATATATAAGGTGGTTCGCCCCTGAAGGCAATAAATTGGAAAGTGTACTTCATTTATCATTACTTATGGGATGATGACACCTTCTTTATACTAAAAATGGAAAAATGCCAATTAACTCTCGATCCTACGAAATGAATCGAGATGTTAATTAGGTAATCTAGTGATTCAGATATCAAAGCCTCCACATTTCAGTTTAAGGTTCAACTGTTATTTAAAACACACAAGCTCTTTACCGTTAGGACATGAATCGGGATCTTATTTACTCCATATATACTGCTAGTACTAGCAGGATATGTGATTGTTTGTTGACAACATCTTAACTTTAAACAATGGTTGATCGTCTTAATAACACATGTTTGATTCTCTTTTAAAACGTCATTTTAAAGAGTTCTAGATCAGACATTTATCTATAGGTAAAAATCGGACTCTTCGCATCTACCATCCCGAATCGAATTTCGGATATTATAACAAAAATATATATATAAAATGCACACATTTAATTTGACTTTATACTCTTGAGAGAGCTTGAGGAGATTGAAGTCAACTTGTACTCCAACTCACAACTCAGATAAAAAAACATTAGTTTACTCCTCCCAAAACGTAATGGGATCTCTTGTCGATAAAATTTAATTATAAACCTTTGTTTTATTCACTGTCTAATTAGTATATAATATTATTAACCCCCACATGTGTCTTCAGCACTTGAGTCAACTTTTGCTAACCTCATTAATGTCTCTTTTTTTTTTTTTTTTTTTTTTTCTGACGGAGTTCGAACACTAGTTTTCATGCTATATTAAATCTCTATTTTATTTATGTTTTTCTATATATAAATAATTAATTATGTACCGGTGGATTAGCACATGAGGTTTATTTATTTATTTTTGTTTTTCTTTGTTTTTTTTTGTAGTACTTGTTCAAATCGGTCGTTCGATTAGTACGGTAGGAGGCTTTCAAGAGGGGGAGCTACGTGCGTGGCGAGGATCTGGACCACACGGTTTCTGAAGTGGAATACACATTGCCCGTGTGTGAAATTGTGTGGTCCAGATCTTTGCCAGCGTGTAGACAGATTCCTCAAGAGGAAATTCCGCAGATGATAATTTTCCGTTCAAATCAGTAGAGGGCAGAGTGATAAGGTAGTTGACTTGTTGAGCCGCTTACGGTAAATAGCATAAATCTTTTAAAAAATTTATTTTAGAGATTTCAATATGTAAAAATATCATTTCAGCAAATACTCTATTATTTAATGTAAAGTACAGATTCGGAAAAAATTCTTTACATCTACCGCATCCATATAATGTATATTCTTTACTTTATATTTATTGTATTATGTAAAATAGAGAATCTGATGTATTTCATCTTAAATGAAGATTCCGTAAACTAGAAAAACGTGTATTTTTAAACCGTAAAAATAAAAGACTCGTTAAGAGTATATATTGTGATTGCTCTAAAGTCAAGATAAAATAGAGTAAGAGTGGAAGGAGAAAGGGTTAATGCAAAATTGTTATATCTAAATCACTGTGCTAAATGGTAATTGTTTTATCAAAAAGTTAGTATGATGTTGATAGGTGTAACATAACATGATTTTTTTTTTTTTTTTTTCAATCTCCTCCAGTAATTTATCAAAGAGAAACAGACTTTTCTCACATTTGATACATTACTAGATAATCTTTACAACTTTTGCTTATTTAAGGAAGAAGGTCCGCATGTACCAAACAAGACTGATATACTATGTAGTATGTATGTACTCTCATTCATTTTGTGATACGCAAAAGACCCTTCTAACACGGAGTTATAAGTCTAGGGTAATTCTGATGCAGAGGATTTATTAGAGCGAGCAGTTAAGATCTCGACTCGATTATCATTAATAGAAATTTACGATCGAATTGCCATAAGTCTAAATCAATAGACAAGACATCATAAATCAGTACGGATCAATGTACCCTCTCCCTCTCTCTCTCTCATTGCAGAGGATCCGAATTCCTCAAAACATTTTGCGTTTTTAACCGGTATACATCTAAAGTTAGCAGTAAAGATCAGGATATGTTCAAAGAAACAAAAATGACAGATATACAAAACTCACGGTCAATCACACAAATCATATTGATATCAATTGGATTGCTTTTATATAAGCTTTTTGTAAATCAATCTCTAGATACCTATCATTGAAGTTGAAGAAAATGGGCGACAACATTTCAAGAAATTATAAAATCAGGTCATTGTAGGCCTTCTTATTTTATGTCAGATCGAAACAGACCTGACATTTTTTTTAAATGCCGCATTAAAATTGTTAGAAAGAGCCCGTGCAACCTTTTTGCATGCCTGCGTGCAAATATCTACCATTTATATATATATATATATATATATATATTTTAACTTTGCTCCACTTATGTTGCATTCCCCCTTTCCATTGTATTTTCTCAAGGATCCGTAGGAAAATACAACGAGGCTGTTTTTTTGGCTGTTACATTCCAACGGACTCCGTTACAATTTGAACAGGTCCGTTGGAAAACGCGGGACTTAAAAAGAAATATCATGTCTGACCCGACCTGAAATGAAATAAAGGGATGTACATTGACCAGAAAATACAATTTCTCCAACATTTCGATATCTCATGTCTCAGACCAAAAATTAAACCCATCCACGACATTTCATCTTAAATAGCCATATACCATTTTCACAACTCATTAAAAAGATTTTTAAAAAAAATGTCATTTCCTTTAAATCTCCAAGTCAGTCAACTAGCTAAAATAGCCACTTCTTCATAAGAAAACTTGCACTTAAAGGCATCCATTCTGCTTTCCAAATACAACTACAAGGGAAATCCCGTGTCCTTTTTTTTTTGTCTTTCTATCCAGCCAAAAAAAAAAAAAAAAAAAAAAAAAAAACACGTGCACAAAGCAGAAACTTTCTTACAGGGCATGATTAGAGTTGTTAAAGATGTACAACACCCCTTTCAAGGTCGCAAAAATCACCTCAGGGATTCAGTAGGAAGCGTGCACCCCCTTCTTCCTAGCAAAATCTAACTCGGGAACATTAATTTGTACAGTTTCACCTTCATATATATATATATGTTCTCGAATAATATTCATTACCTGTTAAATCTGAATCATCGGGAGAGCTGAGCTGTAAACGGTTGGTTAAAAATGGTCAAACGGATGAAACCTCAGAAGCAGTATCAGTACAAGAAGATGCACTTATCTGTATATGGCTCATACTAAGTTCCATGTTCCTGTGCACCATGTCCTTGAACAATCTCTTAGCTTTATCATTACCGTCCATCTGTGTAGCAAAATCACAAACTATTCTCTCAATCACAGAAGATGAAACCCGCTTCTCTCGAGAAGACGACTCTCTCAGTAAATCCAAAAGCATTCTCGCGTTGTCCTGAGCTTTGGCTGTACCCTCTGCAGTGAGTCTTAAAAGTCCTGGTATCGCTCCTTCATCAAGAATCAGTTCCCTGTATCTATCTCTGCTGCTCCGGCACAATGACAGCAACACCCCAACAGCGTGTTCTGTGCTGACAAGAGAACCGTCTTCAACTGTTTCGACTAGGGTTAAAATCGCGTTCTTGGTATTGGTTATGGCTTCTTTTCCCTCATCTGAATTCGAAAGAATCTCAACAAGTGCTGTAGTTTTTTCAGCTAACTTGGAATATTTCTTGCATTCTTTGAGAAGGCTGATTAGAGGCGGAACTGCAACGGGATCGATGACGAGGATTGGTGGTTCGGCGGTGGTGGAGAGATTATAGAGAGCGGTGACGGCATCAACTTTACTTTGAACACTTCCAGAGGAGAGAATGTGTACAAGATGGGGCCCAACTCCAGCAGCTGCTATTGTGGGGTTGTTGGAAGCGGCGGCTGATAGTGTCAAAATAGCAGCAGTTGCTAATTCTCTTAAATTGGCATTTTGAAGTTTTAGGAGGTCGACAAGAGGTGGAACGGCGCCCGATGTGACGATTTCGATTTTGTTTCTGGTGATGTTTACAGGAAATAGAACACTTAGACAAATGGACAAATTACACTGAGCAATATAATCTGAGAAAGGAAAATAAGATAACTAGGCCTGAGAGAAAAAAATAATTGAAAACCATAACCGAAACAAACCAGAAAACATCTAAAACCATTACCGAAACAAATGAGACTTAGAATTTGTCGGTAACACACGACATATGATGTCAAAACATGTAGACAACCATAGGGATTTTTTTGTACCCCTTCAGACAACTGGAACTGCTACTATCAATCGAATACAAATGTTTTTTTGTCCGTTTATTTCTTAATTTTCACAATAAGGAGGGTTTTTTTTTTGTTCACTTATTTCAATACATGTGGTATTCGGTTAATTTGGAAGAAATTTGAATAGGAAAGCTTTCTTTTCAAAAGTTAGTGAAGATAAATAATGGAACTTGCAAGCAAGCGTGAAGTTTTCCGAAGAGCAAGGTAAAAAGCTTGAAGTCTATATTTATGGAAATGGGATGGACAAAGAAGCATGCATAATGGAGCACAAGTACACAAAGTCTTTATGCAACACATTAATGAAGATAGTGTCTTTACTACGCTTCATGTAATCTGCTAAGAACGTGCTGAAAAGGTATCAATAGACCATCATTTATTATACATGTTTCAATACAAAGTTACTTTCTTGTCTTGCTTTACAATCATATAGTTAGTAGCTCAGATTCCTTAAACAACTTGCTTTCCTATAAAAGGAATACATTTACTTCATTATCATTTACACTAGTGCAATCATTTAGGCATGAATCCAACTTGAAATTAACAAGCCACCCAAAATATTATAAGCTTCTGAAACTCAGCATGAGCTATCGAAGGATCCTCAAATATTACCAATGAAAAAAGAAACTGGCGGAAAAAAAAACACACTTAAACGTGCATAAGCAGGTGAATCTTACCGATAACAACAAGACACCAAAACTGTGACATAAGTGATCTAATTCAAGCAGTTACAAATTATTACATGCTGCTGGAACTTTCAACAAGATGTATATTAGCTTCATGAGTGGGTCAACTTCTTTCACTGAAATGATATTGCTAAGAATGGGACTCAAACTCGGGTCTTATGAGCATTTTATTTAATAGCAGGTAGTAGGGCATTTACTTTATGTATATTCAACTTTGACTAAGTTACATGCAACATTCTATAATTCCACAACAAGGCCTAAATTACCTTGAATACAGCAGGCTAACATATTGTGACTTACCATGAAGGATATATGATTTGAATATGATACAAAAGAAAATTATAATGCCTCAAGTTAACAAGTAAACATCTGTACTGTGAGAATATGGAAAGAAACAAATCTGATGCCTAGTCAAATGACACCAAAAGGATGAAAGGCTTAAAGGCTCCCCCCCCCCCAAACATGCACACCCACACCCACACACAAAAAGAAGCTCAACATGTCTAGACTAGTTACCTTGATCTTTGAAATATGCTTAAAAAACATAAAATATTTGTGTATTTATTAGGTTCCACTTCAAATATTACTTATAAGGTTGATGTGCAAGACTAAAACAAACTCGTTATATCATGATGGAAGCAGAATTCTCACCTCTACATGCTGGTCTGGAAAAGAATAAAGGTAAAAGAAAGGAAAGGAAACAAGTTTCATCCAATTGGATTTCAACAATGAAAACATAGGTCATTTGTGTTGTGAGACCATCTCCAACCCAGTTACTTCAAATTTAGCACCAACCCACATAACAAGTGCAATTTATGCACCAAACTCCATCTGCAACCCATATGCTTCAAGTTTTGCTCTAATTCCACTCGGTCAATTTTAGCTCAGATCTATTAAGCATATTTCAAGAAAAGGGAACCTGTGCTACATGTGATTAAAGAAGCTTAGATTACTCTAATCCAACACAGCCCGTGTTGAATGTGTGTTTACGCCTATAAGTGAATGGAGTCACAGCACCATAACAGATCAGCATCTTCTCCGATACACAGGCAAACAAAACACTTAATGTTCATTATCGGTAGCTTTCCTCACTATATCCAAAAACAAAACACTTATTGAAAACATTGAATGTTCAAAAATAAACAATGATGTGTGCCATTAAATTCCAACTGAAACATGATTAAAATTAAATCAACAAAAAAAATAGTAAAAAGTATGCAGCTTAGTTGGTACCTTTCGTTGCGGACAGCGAGATTGAGGAGCGCGAGAAGAGCAGGTTCACGAGCAGCTGGTAGATGAAGCATAGTGACAAGGGGAGAGATGACACCAGCGGCGGCCAATCGAGAACGGATTTTGGAAGATGTTTTGGACTTCCGAACTAATCTCCGTATGTCTTTAGCGGCTTCGATGAGGGAGTCTATATCTGAACTGTTCAATAGCTTCTCAACGACCGCTTGCTCTGCATTTGGCTTCTTGTTCAGTGCAACCTGAAACTGAGCTTCATCGTCCGGTGCTGCGGTTGAAATCGCCGACGATGACTCTTCCATTTTCTCTTGGGTTCTCGTACTTTCCCTCGTCTAGAACAAAGGGATAAATTCCGTAACAAACACAAAAACAAAAAAACAATTAAAAAAAGAAAATAGTCAATTGGCAATAAATAAACTTTTGTTTTTCTTTTTAAGGAAAACCAACATATGTTTTAAGGCAAATCCATCAAAGAGGTGAAGAGTGCATCCTTCGTTGTAACACTATATTTGGCAAAAAAGTGCAACGACGTTACCAGTAGTATGTTTCACGAAAGCAAACTGACAAGACGCAAAGGACATTGAGGCTAAAACACAGTCACGCCAGATAAATAAAAGACAAAGAAGCCTTCCAAGAAGCGAGCATAGCGTCCGAATGGAATATGAAGCGATAAATACTCAAAGATCATAGACGGGAAACCCAGCCCATCTGCCTCCGCTAGAGCCAACAAAATCGCACGTATTTCCAATAGCTCCGGAATATCACCCGGATCAATATGGAAAGAAAAGGCCGCAACAATAGACCCCAACGAATCTCTGTAAATCAGCCCAATACCCGAGCCTGCAGCCTTCACAGAAGTATCCGAATTACACTTTCAGGTGCCCAAAGGGCAAAGGGGGACACTCCATGCAACCGGGAGTGGAATCCCAACAGCCACATCCTAAGAACTGGCCATCACCTGAACATACTCCAACGCCGCTGTTACAGAAGCCGAAACAACTCGAGAGGCGTAGATTGGCGTCCCCTAAAAAACCGCGCTACAACATGCCTTCCAGAGATTCCATAAAGTCATACAGAACTTAAACACCTCCGCCTCCGATAACTGGACCACAAGGCCCCCAAAGAACTCCCGAAACCCAGCTGACTGCCGATCAATCTGGTTTGCCAAACGACGATGCTCTCCAAACCGCTATAGCACAGTCACAGTCGAACAAGACATGGCGCATAGACTCCTGCTCCCAACCACATGCAAGACAAACATCATCCCCAAGCCGACGCTTAAGGAGATTCATCACAACTTTTTCTTGTTATAAAACTAATATATATATATATATATATATATATATATATATATATATATATGATGTAAAGAGAAACAATAACAGTTTTATGGTGGTCCTCGACCATCATAGCAAATTTATTCCACTAACATATCTTATTAAAACCGAAAAAATATGAGTTAACAAAGAATAATATATAAAAGTGATCTTTATTTAATCATAAAAGTTCGCAAAACGGAAAAAGCAAAAGCTTGTAAAGTAAGCTACTACATCTTCTAATCCCCAGGCAAGCCGAAACTCCCTCGATCTTTTGAGTACTTTCAATAAAAAATATATAAGATTGAGGTCGAAGCCACGACACTTATCCTCATTTAAAGTTTGCTTCCAAATTTGGTGAGGTCAGTCCCGAAGAGCGTGAAGAAGGGTTTACTCTCCAGAGTTGCATACGACGGATGGCACAATTTGGCGACGAAACAGCAAATTGCCCACGAAAGAGAATTATGTCATAATTGCCACAATAAGAAGATATCCTCACTTCCATATTTTGGCCCTCATTCGTTAGCTGGAAGTCATTGTAAAGTCCTACATCGGTAAAGTAGTAGAATGCTCATTCCATATAACTGTAAGACATAAAGGTCTTGTCAACTCGGGTTAGCCCTTTTAGATCAAACGAGGACAACGGTCTATGCAGTTGAACGAATCATTTATAATTCATCTAGCGCAACCGGGTCTAGAGGCGTTACAGTCATATCCACTACTCAAAGGGTATTTACAATCTTCAAAGCTGGACCAAATGATTTCACCATTTGTACCTGAAAGCCGCATTCCAAAAAAAATCCAACTATACAGATACTTCTACAAGTGTAAGAATCATTTCTCGTAGGTTGGCAAAGAACGTCCCAAGTAATAGATTGACACCTTCCGTTCCCTTCGGTATTGCCCGAAAGAATTGCTGGCGGGATAGTTGACAAGGAGCTCTGAATAAGAATAGTTTTACCTATCTTAGAGAGAGCGTTGGATTTCCACGTCGTCGTCGGCTTCTTTTCAATGTTCTAAAACTCGCTAGGCGAAGTCGGTGCGCTACGGGGCGCCTAGGCGGCGCCCAGGCGGTTTTTTTATTTTTTTAATAATAATGCTTGTCCCATATAAATCTTACATCATATGATCATAAAACATAAAAATGAAGTAAAAATGTGTCAAAAGATTAAAGAAACGACTAGCCAAAGCCCAAAGATCTTAAATCAATGTCGAGTTCATCAACACTCAAATGACTCAAAACAACAAACAAGTCTAAGAGTAAGAAGTCAAGTCAAGACTCTCAAGTTCAATCTTCACATTATAAACAAATTAAATCAAAAAAATACATACAAATTATGAAATTAATCAACTTTCTTTTATTGAAGACTTCAACAAAATGTCAAAAAAAAAAAAATCTACTAATTGTAAATTGTTTACTAATTTTCTTAATTTGTTAGTCATTACTCATTACTAGAATCATCAGTCATTATTTACTACCTATTAGGTATTGATTAACAAAAGTAAATAAACAAATTGATAAAATAAAAAAAAGGATTAAAATAAAAATAAAAAAAGAGAGAGAACCACTCACCTCCGGCGGTGGTCGGACATCGGACGGGCTGTGTATAGGCCGGTGGAGGTCGGCGGTGAACACCTTGGCCGGCGGCGTGAAGGGGGGAGGGGATCACAATCGAAGAAGAAGAAGAAGAAAGGGGAGGCAGGCGGCAGCTATGTGTTTTTTTTTTTTTTTTTTGTTAGAAATGTTTTTTTATATATATATATATATGTCAAGGGGACCCTAATCGCCCAGGTAGCCTAGGCGGCGCCCAGCAGAGATCGCCTAGGGCATATTCGAGACGCTCGGGGTGCGCCCAACGTCTAGGCGATCGATTTTGTCGATTTTTATAACACTGCTTCTTTTATCATTTTATCAAGGAGATAGCCCTAAGAACTTTTCGTAACTTGGGAATGGATGAGGAGAGCCCCAAGATACTTCCCCATATTGATCGTAGTATGCTGCATCTTAAGCTTCCTCCCTATGCTTTGGCCTAAACCGGCACTAGCATTCTTGGAAACATGGAAGGTAGATATTTGTGTACTAAATTGCTGGCCCGATATATACGACAAGAATCTCCTCCATGATCTGGGCTTCATCAGTCATTTAGCTAAGGATTTGCCAGTAATAAAGAAAAAATAAATAGGGGACAATGAATCTCCTTGACGAATGCCCCTCTCTGAGATGGTTAGATCCAATTTGGGTCCATTCCTTAGGTTGATCCTCCATAATCCCCTGTGCAGTTTCGACTAATTGTCTTCTCTAGTGTCTCGGTTAAGTTGATAACAAAAGTAAATGCTAACAGAGTTGGGGGTGGTTATTAATGAATTGGTTAGTCCCCTCAAAACACCTTCATTCCGGGAGAGTCAGTACACTCACTAGCAACATATTGATAGCCCAAGAGGCTTTACATCACTTTCGACATAAAAAGAGTAAGAAAGGGCATATCGACCTAGAAAAGACGTATGATAGTGTCAGTTGTTTGTTAGTGGAAAAAATCTTGACAGCTCTAAAACTAGTCCACTTGATATAGACCTGAAAGAATACATACTTACCTGTGTAATCTTCTTCTGAAATGCTGTGGTCTATGTTTCTTTGAATAAGTCACTTCAACTTGAGGGTGTTTATGTGGACTCGTTGCAGACTATCACAAAATATTTTTATTCTTTTTTTAGAAGAAAAAAATATTTTGTTCTTATGAAGATCACAGTAATGTGTAAATTACAGATGAAAATTCCGGTTGCCATATCATATTTGTTGCAAGACGAATGCTATCTTAATTAGACTAATGAAGATTTATCACCAATAAAAACATATGATGAAAAAACTTTTTATAATTTTATTTTCTCTTCACATCGAATGCAGAAGATGCTTGATAATCTATCAGGCAACTTCAAGTATACTATTATTTCAATGCAGAAAAAAAGAAACTACGATGTCTGATCAAAAAGGCTCGTAAAGGCCTATTGTATGGCCATCAAGACACCTCAATGCCGCCACCTTCCCATGAGTCTCATACTTGATCCAACCATCAAGCTCTGCACCCAAACCCATCAGTTTCGTAACAGTAGCATTTATATCAGTCACTGTAAAGGAGAGAAGTGAAGAGTACTCCTCCTTTCTCGGCATCATCACCATATTACTATCGGGTGTTCCTGTAGTTGTTGTTGTCGTTGTTGGGGCTTGCATGAGGGCAAGCTTGAGAGGGCCAGGATGAAGCTCAAGCTCTGCCCAACGAAGAGTGCAGACACTGATGTTGAATCCTAAACCCTCTGAGTAGAGCTTAGCTGCTTTTGGAACGTCCTTGTGTAACTGCAGAATCCATCTCAATGTAGTCGTCATTTTATTTGGTGCCGGCTGTAGATCAAATCATCAGGTGGCTGTCACTGCCTGTGTGCCTCGAGCAGCAAGTAGCGATGTTGTGGAGTAACTAAATAAGAAGCAATGTTAATATTTAGGCACAAATATATTTCACTTGGACAATGTCAATAATAAACTTCACCGCTTAGGGAAATATCCTATCCTACAATACATACCTACATTTTGGATTGCAATGGTGTTTCTTTTTGCTTTACGGTTAAATCCTATTGTGGTCATCCCTATGAGCATTGCAAGCTTAGGGTATTTATCTAGTTGGCAAGTATAAGGATAAAAAACATGCCCCACATTCGTAAACCTGAACATGAAAACCTATCCAAGAGAATAAATAAATATTCCTCCAAAGTGGCAAGTAAGAAGTTTTTCGCGTCTTAGGGTCACTATATTTTCACATAAAATCTGAAAATGTGACTTCCTGAAAAATATTAACAACAAGCCACGCGCAAGCTTCAAAGAGTGGAAAGTAAAGTATATTAATAATACCTATGTTGCAGACCAAGCTCAAGCACTTGACTAATCAGCATTTTTGGATAGAAGAACAACAGCACGAAGTTGCAGCAAAGTGATGTTTCAGGCGTATGAGTTTGTAGTTCAACTAAGATTTATAACAGACACTTTGTAACCAAAGGTTAGTTAGACTGTTAGAGGTAGTCAGACGTAACACGTTTTTCATTGAGCAATATTGTAGCAAGTTTTCAAGAAGAGTACTTCATATATTCAATGGCATCCTTTATGATTCTCTATTTGACTTAACCCAAAGTGTCTGTTCTTATGCATAAAAGTCTAAAGCTTTTCTTGTTTATATCCAGTGTTCAACATTTTTTTTTTTTATTTTTTATTTTTTAAGATCAATGTCACTGCATCAACTTTATTCCAAATCATACTCAAACCCAAAAGAAACAGGTAAGTCGATAGTTGGAGAATCAATGACAGAAGATTTTCCAGAACATGGAGCTACAACAGCTTCAGCAACAACATTATCAACTACTACATTGCTAATTAACCTATCTGAAAGATCCACAGCAGGAGCAATAGCAGGTTCACTAGAATGCTTCAATTGAGTATCAAAGGAAAGGGGTAAATTCAATACCTTGGACTAGTGAATAGAAGCATTAGCAGATTCAAAATCAACAAATAGACCCAAACCCAATACCAATTGTCAAATATTTAAGTGTTAAGACATCAAATTCATGTAAGAACATTCAACATTCAACACAAATTGAACACACAATTACACAAATCAATAATTTAAGTTATACTTGTATATTTACTTCTTCCATCGCATAAAAAAATTAAAAATAATGGAAAACAAGGGCCAAGGGGAAAAAATTACTTGAATTGAACTTGAGAGTTGAAGAACAATTGAAATCCAAACATATGTCCGGTGACCGGAGGTGTGCGGTGGTGGTCGACCTGGAGCAGTGGAGCCTTAGCGTCTGGCTCTCCCTGCTGCCTGCGTGTGGACCGACCGGAGAATGAGGTTGGAAGGGGAATTCCGGCGGTAGTTGCAGGTTGCTGGGCTGGGAGTGGGGCGGCAGGCTCAGGCTCTGGCTCTGGCTAGGCAAAAGGTTGATTAGAGTACAGGCTGAAAGTTTTGGCTGCAATGAAGGGAAAAAAACAAGGGCAAAGAACAAAATAAGATACAAAATGGGATACCAAATGGAAAAAAAATGATAAAAACAGTTCTCCCCACACACATCGTTTTGCTTAAATTAATACTAATAAAAATAATAATAATAATAAATGGATGTAATCAGGGCAAAAAAATCATGTTGGGAGAGTGAACTGAAAGGTATGCCAAGTGGGTGTTATGATTTTCACACATAGTGGATGTGTGTAGATTAGACAGACCCGATTCAGTTCCAATCAAAGGTCGGACCCGGATTTCGGCCATGCCCATAACCGGTGCTCCACTGTTTCACTGGTCCGTGGGCCCACTGCGAGGCGTGATTACTGATTCTACCTGCTTTTAGGTTCCATCTGACTGGCCGGCCGAATCCCATGATTCGATGAGCCCGGACGAAGCCGGCATGGTTGAATGGCGGAGGACCGAACCAGCGGTTTTTCTTTTTTTTCCCTCCTTTTCCTTTTTTTTTTTTTTTTTTTTTTTCCTTTTCCTTTTTTTTCCTTTCCTTTTCCAAGTTGAATCCAACGTATATATTATTCAAAATTTTTGAATAATATATTTTTATACCATAAAATGTTGAAAAATATATCTTTGATAAAATATATTAGAATACTAGTGTCACACAACATACTAATATATTACTTTTTATTATAACTTTTGTAATGGTGTTCTTAATAAAACAACTTTTATATACATTTTTTTCTCGATTCATTAAGATATAAAATCAACTTATATACATAATATTATAAGTATAAATAATCGTAATCATTTATATGAAATATAAGTTTAATTTATCAAAGATGTGGCGTTATATATATATATATATATATATATATATATATATATATATATATATATATTTTTTTTTTTTTTTTGAATTTTTCGTTTTTTTTTTTTCCTTTTTCTTTTTCCTTCAAAATTTGCCCAAGATTCCAATTTCCAATTTGACCAACGGTTGGCAACGGATATATATTCGAAATTTTGATTTTATTTTATTTTATTTTAAAATATCACACACTCATCACAATTATAAATACATATTTATTTCATCACTTTTACCCACAATTCTTTTCTATCTCTAATATTATAACTCACATATTATAATATTATCTACCATTACAATATATTTGGATAATGATTTGAAGTTGTTTGAATAAATTCGTTTCTTTATCACATTCGAAATATATTATTTAAGAATATCAATCATTGTATTCCGCTTTTCATTATTTTTTTGAAAAGAAAATGTTCTTGATGAAACTACGGGAAGTGAATCATTCAAAATTTAAGGTTGTTTGTAACGTTTGTGAAAAACGCGTATCATTACTGGCGTGGAATCGGGCTTGGTTCTTATATCACGACATTTACGAATAAGGCATTCGAGGAATATGAAAATTATATGCATGATGCGCGGATACGTCGAGAGACGGGTAGCCGGGTAGGATGTGACATGTAACAACGCCAACACGCACGCGTTATGAAAAATCGATGTAATATCAATGTTGAATGTTGCTTGTTGTAGTGTTTTGTTGTATTAATTTAGTTTTATCAATAAGCAATTCACGTAGAATAATCGGTATCCATCATTTATGTTTAATTTATCCATCGTTTATTTTATATAGATTGGTTGAAATTAAATATTATACAAGCCATGTGTTTTTTTTTAAAACATACTTATGAAATTAAATATTATATATAGTTTAATAACCAATTAGAATTTATTATTAATTTTAACGTAAGTTATACAAATTTTGCAAAAAAAAAATTGTTTTTTTGGAACCGTGATTGGAACCGTAATCGGGCAGTGATCTCGAACCGTCGACCGGGAACCGTCGAGACCGGACCCGGACCGGGAACCGCCAAACCCGCGGGTTCAGGAACCGCGAACCGGCTAGAAAATGGAACCCGCGGTTCCGGTTCCATTTGGACCGAACCGGAGGTCGCGCCACGTGACCCGAACCGGGAGGTCGTCGCTTACATGGACCCGAACCGCCCGGAACCGGTCACGTCTAGTGTAGATGTGGCATGGATTGATCGCATCCATACACTTGGTATATCTCTAAAATAACTTCTTCACCATAACTCTTCTCGGGCAATAGTGTCTATTTCAAAAAAAAAAATCATGGTAATAATGTCTTTAAAGTTTGTTCTTTTCAGCGGAGTATACACATCATTCCGCCAATGGATATAGGTATTATAATACATTTTTTATATACAATACATGTACGATAGTTCATTTATGCATACAATTTTATCATACACAAATAGTATAAAAATCTATATTCATACGTGTATCTTTTTTTGGAGAAATAATCATTTCTTCGTATTAGGCAATTTATTTTAATTAAATTAAATACATATATTACACAGATTTTTGTCTATTCAAATCATACAGTTTAGTGTTATAGGTGCTATAGACACAATCTTGCAACATGGGAAATACCGTGGAGAGGGAATTTTGAGGTGAAGTGACGGGTTAAACGATAAGAAACACACGGTTTAAACGATCATAATTAAATTGTGGGATTCATATTGAACCACACGGTATCTCCACACGTGTGGAGACACCACACAAGTATTCTCAATTTTATTGTCATCTCCGTTTTACCCTTGTCTTTCAATTTTCTAAAACACTTAACTCATTTCTCTTATAATAAAAAAGTCGACCGTCGGCGAGGGCTGCGCTTTCCGGCGAATTTTATATTTGCTGATCTTGATTCCGGTGACCTTCACAATACTACTGAAGGTCACCCCATTTATGTAAGAAATTTGTCGCTTGATGCCACTGTTAGACAACTTGAGAAAGAATTGAAGAAATTTGGGTCTATTAAAAGGGAGACCCAATTGTTCCGCAAACGTGATTCTCATGTTTTGTGTAGCTAGACCTGGTGATGTTGTCCTTATTCCCACACCTTACTATCCCGGGTAAATTCAACCTCTCTACCAGAAAATTGCAAAATCGGTCCCCTAACTTATACGAAAGTTGTCTCATTAATTTGTATGTAATCATGTTTGATAGGCATCTTAAATGGAGAACTGGGGTTGAAATAGTGTTAACGGTGATTTTTACGGTTTATATGACTTTATTTCGTAGCAATTTCCTTCGTGTTTTACTGATTTTTATAGAAAATTAGGTGTTTAAGTGAAATATTGAAAGAATGTGTATGGAAATCATTAAAGTGCAAAATCGAGCTAATTACGTGGTTTTATTGGTGTTTTCTATCTATATGTATGATTTTACATTTTGCATGTTTTTGTCGTGTTATAGGTACAACTTGCACGGCATATGATGAGCTAAAAAAGATATTCAATTGAAGGTTAGATAGAAGGAGAAAGATGCAAGTGAAACTTGGAATGAAGATTTGGAAAAGCCGAACGAGAGTTCAAAATTATATAGGACGGGCGTCTTGTCGAGCTCGGCCCGACTCGAAGATTTTACAAAGTTTGGACGTGCGTCCAGAGTAGCAAACGGGCGTCCAACCGATCAGATTTGCGTTCAGAAGAAGAGTAAAGGATAAACTTGGAATTATCTTCATTTTATTTTATTAGGGTTTAAGACTTAAACCCTAAGTCGGCTAAGCAGGTTATAAAAGGAGGCATGCAGCAGCACAAGAAAAAGATATACATACACACCTACAGCCGCAGAAACGGAGAAGAGGACACTCGGTCGACCGAGTGCCCCTGCTCGGTCGACCGAGCCACGTTTTACTTTTTTTTATTATTATTATTTATTTGGTCTTTCTGGAGATGAGTAGAGGCTGAGGCCAGTTCGAGCAAGCATGTGAAACCGTTTCTGCAACATCTTGATCTCAACTTTGGGATTGTTTTGTGAGTTTTTATTAAAGTTTGTATCTTTATTATGTTTATGTTTATCTTATGCAATTATATCGAGAGATGCTTGCATGTTTGATGTTTGATATTGATGAGAATCGTTATTAAACCCTAGATCACCGTAGTAAAGATTAGATTTTTAACCTAAAAATAACGAAAGTTGTTAGGTTAATTTCTAGGTTGCTAGATTGAGAAATCTTACACCTTGGTTATGGGAGCGTTAATCTTTAAGATTGAGAGATGAAAGATTAATAGGCGAATTATCTACGAGAGTAGGAATTCATACCTTTGATAGGTAAACCATATCTTTATTAAATCTTCACTAAACGATCTAGGGTAGAAATCGAGAGTTGCGGGATAGGTGGATCAATGCTTGTTCTTCGTTAAAATTAATTGAAATTATCTTTGTGCCTTGTCTTCGTTGCTATTTTAGAATTTTATTCTTCTTTTTAGTTATAGAATAGATTTATTTAGTTAGTTTAGGTCCGCAACTATATTTCCTGGCTTTGGATTGACAACCCTCTGTCCAGTTTATTGTTTCTTCGTTTTCGTTTTCGTTTTTAGTTATTTTTCGTGACAACCTTGAGAAAAATTAAGAACTAGACCAACCTCGATTCCCTGTGATTCGACTCCGGTTGTAACTACTATACTACGATCCCTGCACTTGGGGTAAACCGGATTATTTTTTTATTACTTGTTATTTTTCATTAGATAAAATCCGAGACAAATAGTTCCAATAATGTGTACAAGCATGAATGGGTTCAGAAATCAGAATAACAATGTCAGCTTTAGAAGAAGCCTATGAAGAAGCCCAGAAGCAGAATTTAACAGCAAAAGGAATCGTATTACGACATTATATGACGAATTATATTATGTATTTATATTAGTAAGGATAGTTTGGTCATTTTGGATATGAGAGGAAGCACTGGAATTGTACTATAAATATTGTACCTTTCTGTTGATAAATGATATGAAAAATATTTTTCCCTAATCCTTAACATTGTATCGGAGCCGAGGTCACGAAATCGAACCCTGGTTAGAACATTATTTAAAAAGAAATTGTGCAAGTGTTTGGACAAATTGCCCACACTTGAGGGGGTGTTGGAGACAGATTGCCCACACTCTTGAATGAAAATTGTGCAAGTGTTGGACAGATTGCCAACATTTGAGGGGGTGTTGGGATAGATTGCCCACACTCTTGAATGCCTAAAGAAATAAAGTTGCGCCTTTACTGGCATCAATTGGTTTTAGTAAAACGGTAAGCGCTTGATCTTAACATGGGATTTTCTTGAACCAACGGAAATATGCCCTTGACATTATTCATGAAGCAGGTTTACTTGGGAGCAAACCAGCCGATTTTCCTATTGAGCAAAACCACAAGTTAGCTCTTGCCACCGGTGAATTGTTGAGTGATCCTGGGCCCTATCGGCGGTTGATTGTGAGGTTTATTTACCTTGGGGTGACCCGGCCCGACTTGGCTTACTCCCTCCATGTTTTGTCTCAATTCATGCATGCTCCTCGAGTTGATCATTAGGAGGCCGCACTGTGTCTCGTTCGTTATTTGAAGAAACATCCTGGTCATGGTATCTTGTTGCGTTCTGATAGTTCCCTCATTCTAGAGGGTTGGTGTGATTCTGATTGGGCGAGTTGCCCGCTTACTCGGCGTTCTTTGAGCGGATGGTTCGTGTTTCTTGGTCTTTCGCCCATATCTTGGAACTCCAAGAAACAAACTATTGTTTCTCGTTCTTCTGCGGAAGCTGAATATCGGTCTATGGCATCTCTTACATGCGAATTAAAGTGGTTGAAGCAGTTGTTGGCTGACCTTGGGTGCGGCACCCTTCAGGGATACGGCTCTTTTGTGATAGTCAGTCGGCGCTATATATTGCACAGAATCAGGTATTTCACGAACGCACGAAGCACATCGAGGCGGATTGTCATTTCATGCATGATGCTATTACCGACGGATTGATCCTTCCTTCCTATGTGCCCACGAAGCATCAGTTGGCGGATATATTTACGAAAGCGTTGGGACGTCAGCAGTTTGAGTTCCTATTGTGCAAGCTGGGCGTTCGAGATCTTCATGCTCTACCTTGAGGGGGGGTATTACAACATTATATGACGAATTATATTATGTATTTATATTAGTAAGGATAGTTTGGATATGAGAGGAAGCCCTTGAATTGTACTATAAATATTGTACATTTCTGTTGATGAATGATATGAAAAATATTTTTCCCCAATCCTTAACAAATCGTGATAACAAATCCATCAAATCCATTGGGCACCACCACAAATCAATAAGAGTTCAATCATCTATACAAGGAACTCACTCTGAGCACTGAACTATATTAAGCTGCTTTGGAGATGAGAGGGTTTTAGATTTCGTTTAGCAAATGGCAGAAGCTGAGATTGGAAAGAGCATTGGAACAATATTTTTTATAAGAGAAAAATGGGTTAGGTGTGTTAGAAAATTGAAAGACAAAGGTAAAACGGAGATAACAATAAAATTGAGAATATTCCGTCGGAATATTCTATAGTATTTGCCTGAATTGTTGATTGAATGTTTGTGATAAACCTCAGGGAGGTAAACAGTATATTAATAAACTAGAGGACAAACGCTTCAATAGGCAAACCACGATGGAATAAAAGGGTGTTTACCCCTAATTGTTAATAGGGGTGGCAAATTTCCCGATCCGTCCCGAATCCCATCCCGAAAAATTCTGCTCCCGAAATTTCGGGATTTTTCCCTACCCGAAAAATGCGACAACGGGATCGGGTATAAAACTTAATCCCGTCGGGTTCCCGATCCCGACTAATATATATATATATATATATATATATATATATATATATATATATATATATATATATATATATATATATATATATATATATATATATATAACATTTTTCATCCACGATATAAACATAAACATACTACACTATCTGCTTCTGCCGTTTCTCACTTTCTCTACACCTCTCTTCTGCTCTCTAATATACCAGAGTGTTCTCCTCGTCACAAAAGTCACCCGCCTCCACCGGTCGTCGACTTTGTCGCCGTTAGAGCTGTTAACGATCCGAGCCGAGTATTGGTGGTTCGAACTCGAGCTCGTTTAGCTCATGAGCTCGTTCGTTTGATAAACGAACAAAAAATTCTATTCGAGCTCGGCTCCTTTAAAAGATGAAATGTTCGAGCTCGGCTCGTTAGACATATTTTTTTCCTTTTGGCTCGACTTTGGCTCGAATTCGGCTCGAGTTCGATTCGTTAAAATATAAAACATAAAATGCAAATGTAAAAATAATATGTTAGACATTTTTTTTTTCGTGGAAAAAAAAATGTTAGACATTAAAATTACATATATTACACAACTAAAATTACTATAAAAATATCTAAATATTATATAAATCAAATCTATAATATCTATTAGATGAATGAATTATCCTCTTTTGAGTCAGGGTTACTGTAAATTGATGTATTTATATAAGCATGTTCGCGAACATTATATAAGCACGTTCGCGAACATAATCGAACGTTCACGAACCAAGCTTGAGCTCGGCTCGTTAAGCAAACGAGCCTACAGTCATATTCGAGCTCGGCTCGTTAAGCTAAATGAATAAACGATCACGAACACTAACGAGCCGAACACGAGATTGTTCACGAGCGGCTCTGTTTGTTTAACAGCACTAGTCGCCGTTAACTCATTTTTCCGCCCCCACCTTATGAACTATTATTTGGATCAAGTAATTGTTGTCATTTTTTTATATTAACATGAATATTTTTTAACATCATATATTCGGGACATTCATTTCCGACCCGACGGGATCCCGAATATTCGGGTATCTCAATTGTCGGGACCCGATGCTTTTCGGAAAGAAAAATTAAATCTCGAATATTATCGAGACGAGTTTCGGGTAAGAAGTTTACAGGTCAAGTCCCGACCCGATGCCACCCCTATTTGTTAATGGGAAAGTTCTTGGATAGTGAAAGAATTTATACTGAAATAACTCGTGGGTCGATCGAAGCCGTACAATTCAAATCCAAATATTAAATTGTGTAGTTCCGATTAACCCACGAATTACTTCAGTCCATAGGAAAAGAATATCCGTTCCCTTGTTAATGAAGGTTTTTCGAATTCGTCAAGAGAGTCAAGACTCAAAGTCTCCATTTCCATTGATTTCCACAAATGCTTCAGCAGTGATGTCACCAAATAAATAAAAGTTAAAATAAAATTAAAAAAAACAAAAAATTTCTTGTTTTAGAGATTTCAAAGGGTTCGTTTGAATATGAAAATTATTTCACTTATTCCCTCTCACTAATTCATAGGGTTTGAATTAGATAATTTTTTACTAATTCTTTTATTTCGTAAGGTATGACTAATAGCAGGTTTTGAATTTAAGCAATCAGGGGTTCTCACCAACATCCATTGGTATAATATTCGAATTTAAACTTATATGTTCAAACAAACTTTCAATTAAAATCCATTCACTAAATAAGTTTTAATCAAATAATCCATATCCAAATCGACTCAGATTTTGAATGTCAACAGAAAATTTTACATCCGCAAACGTATAGTTAATGAGTTAAAAATCATTCTTGAACATCATAAAATTTCATATTCAAGTAGTACTATCACAAAAATAAATATGAATCATTTATATTATGAGATAAAAATAAATATTAATTATCAAAAAGGAAAAGCTCATTCATCAGGCAACGTTATTCTCCTCAATAGAAGTTAGTGAAGGCTGCCAGTGAACAATATTCCGTGATCTCCCTTTCCTCCCGTCGCCTCGCCGCCGATTCGAGCTTTTTCCGGCAACTTCTACCGGGACCGAGCTCTGTTCCGACGAATCCGAACCAGAACCATCCTTCGCATCAACTCCAAAAAAACGCACACCACGATTTCGCGGCTTATTTGTATCATTTTCATTAGACTGATTAATCATAATACCTGATGATCTTTTAACATCGGTATCCTCTGAAAATTCACAGCTAGAAAGGCTATTTTCCCCTTCAGATGAGGCAAATAAAATACCGGAATTAATCGCAGTCGGTTTCCTAATTCTCCGTCGGAGTTTCTTCACCGTTTGACGAGGAACAACGAAGTACTTCTGACCTGGAATAAGTATATCCTCCGGCGGAACAACCGCGTCCCATGGCCGCCGGAATACATCAGGCCTAGTTAAAAAAAACGACGGATACTTCTCGATGATCCGCTCCGCCGGAATCGCCATATAATACTGCTCAATTAAGCCGCCGGGATGGATAATCCTCAACGCCGCCGGAGATGTGTCCGGACCTGCAGAAACGGAGGTAAGTTTTTGTGGCATGTTTCTTTTAGAAGTGAGCTTCGGCTTTCCGATGCTAAAAATCTTGTCCAGCATTATTCTTTGTGATTAGCGTCTGTGTGAAAAAGATTTAATCTGCAAAATAAATGATAATTTGGATTGGATTTTATATGTATTTGATTATGACACGTCGACATTAACAATGGCCTGCAGTAATCACGCGTCACGTAGCTTTTCTTTCAAGAAATAAATTTTTGTTATTAAATATTATAATTAATCACTGTAATATTAGTCCAGGAGAACCGTTAAATTATCTAGAAGATAGAAGGAAAATGCTTAGCATTATTATGGTGTAGTAGAATATTGGGAGTTTGATATTTCAAATAACCAAATATTTATTGAGATAAAAGCCAGACTGTGATTGTTCGACACTAAGTCAATGTTTTGTTAGGAGCATTATAGACTTAAGAAAATACAGGTATAAGTCATCCTATTAGTCGTAAGTTAACGTCCCGTTTTCGAATAACGAATCTTTATTCGAAAAAAAAAAAAACGTTCGACACGTATAATATTAAATAAATTTAATATTATACGTAAGTTTCTACCACGTCGTATCGAGTTTAGCAAAACAGAAATTAAAAAGAAGGCTCGGCAAAAACCATAAAATGCTACTAAGAATATAAATTCAAAAACACTAAAGATGGAAAGTTTAACTTACAACAACGAATAGTTTACAAATACGATTTCTTAAAGAAAAATGTTGTGGTATCCCGTAAATTCACGAAAGGGCATTTATGTCATTTTTTGGGTATTTATCGAGTATCGTATTTTTCCCAAACAAATAAGATATTATAAGTGTTATATTACAAGATTATATCACAATTAGATTAATATAACACACTTGGATTAAAAACTATACATCAAATTTCTTCATCATCTTCAACTTTTGCACTAATGCTTTCATCACCATTTATACACTCCATCTTCACATCATACTCACACCACCATCATTTCACTTGGTTAAACCTTGCACTATTACACTTCAAACACTTCACCTCCCATACCACACCCACTCAAACACTTACATTATTTCCATAACTCCCATCTTGCACATTAGCATAAAAGCAACACACCTCACTCACTAGCATTTTCTCTACACATTTTCTACCCATAACTCTTGCACCATTTTCTCTCATGTCACAAGAAACACTTCACAAAAGCACTTGCATTTCTCTACAGACTTCACTTATCAATTCACCACCAAAATACACCACCGATTCATCTTGCATTTTCTTGGTGATTGAAGAAGATTTTGGTTCATGGTTGTTGAAGTCAAGTTTTGGTTCCATAATATATTCTTAATTCAAGATTAATCCTTGATAGATTGTTCAAGCCAAGAGGATCTTCAAGAGGAAAGCTTACCACCATCTCAAGAATCTCTTGCTTTGGGTATGTTTAAGAAAACTCATCCATCCAATTCCTAAGCTCTTAGTGTTCTTGGTTATTTAAGTATTTAGATGTTGTAGTAATTCACTAGAATATTATCTTGTTGTAGACATTGAAGAAGAGGCTTAGAGCTTTTGGCTTTCTTTAAACTAAGAGCTTGAATTCAAGTTTGGCTTGAAGATTTTGGAGCTTTAACTTGAAGTGCTTTGAGGTAGAAAGATGTTCTCATTGAATCCATCTTGTGTTGATTCTTGTTGTCAAGTGGAAATATGAATTATAGACCTTATACCTTGATTATAGACTTTACACCATGTTTTAGATCTTGGAAATCATGTTCTAGGACTTGGTAGAAGAATTTAGAGTCTTTGCATGTGTAGGATGTTTTGCCTTGAATTGGAGCCTTAAATCTTGTTGAAATCTTTAATTCCTGTTTTAGAACTTATATATTATGTTTAGACATGTTTTATGAAGGATTTGGATAAGTTTTGAGTGATGCATGTGTGAGATTTCCCTTAGAAATGACCTTAGAAAAATTGTAAATTTTTGGCTGTTCGGGTGCTCAGGAGTATGCTTGAAGGAGACAAGCACACGCTTGTCCTGAGCAGGGAGTTTGGAATTTATTTACTGGGAGCTCAAGAGCATGCCTGTGTAAGACAAGCACACTCCTGGTCTGAGCAGAGAACTCAAGCGCATGCCTGCTAAGCACAAGCGCACTCCTATACCCTGTTTTGTGTGAAAAACGTATTTTTTACCCTTTTTTAGCATGTTTTAGTGTAGATACCTTTTGTGGATTGTTGTAAAGTTAAATGTGAGTTTTCTAGTGACTTTGGCTCCGCACGTTACTTACGGGAGCATTGGAACATGAAACGTTTGGCCTTACGAGGTGTTGTTCCGGAATGACAACACCATACTTGTTATATGACGAAGTTAGGGGTTCGGTTTCTAGTGGATTTGGCTCAGCACCTTGTGGAGACCCTCTGCGGGGTGAAACTCGGGATCATTGGAAACCTTATACCTTAGCATCGTGGATATTGGATTAGAATCCGGTATTTCTGTGACATGTGCTAGGTAGCGTAACATAGAGTCGTCTAAGGTCTAGTAGTCCATAGAAGCCTTTTTATGTGCAATGAACTTAGGTGGTTAGTTTAAACGCTTAAATACGTATTTGAGAGTCTAAAAGATAAAGCATACTAGCCCTTGGTGAGGCACGTTTTATTTTCGCAACCGGGAGTCGGACTCCACTTGATCCGGGATCATGCCATATGAGGGGTTGAATATGTCGTTGTGCATTCTCACCATGCAAAGTGCCCTTGGACTTTTATGCAACACATAACCTTGCCTTGTTGAGTTTTACTAGCCGGGCTAGTAGAGGGAAGTGAGATGTTGAACATACGTGGCTCGGTTGTTACATACTCGCTATTGATATCTCGTGCTATGATTCCGTTGAATATTTATGTTGTTGTTGTTGGATTCAAAGCTTCTGCTTCCTACTAAGTACGTATGTACTTACCCCTACTTGTTTGTTCCCACCCTGAGAAGGTGATACAGGTTTCGAGGAGGTTTTCAAGTACTTCGAGGAGTGACCTCGTGATGATCGGGCTGATCCTTTTTGTTGCTACTTTTATCAAAATTCAGCTATGTATTGTAATAACTGTCTTGTTCCTTAGTTAAGTGTTGTAACCTTTTGGATTTGTGGATTATCGTTGTACTCTCAAACTTTAAATGTTGTTCGGTTTCGACATTTGGTTTTCCTGTTCTACCCCTAGATTTGTACTAAATCCCGAGTTGTTTAATTTCCGCAATTATACTCTGATGTTGGATTTTTATAAGGCTTACGTATATAATTCGGTATAAATACGAGTTATATACGTGCCGGGCGATCGTTTCCGGATAATGACTCGGTGTTCGGAAACGGGGCCACAAATGTACAACACTTGTGTTACATATAGTCTCAAAATAAAAGTACAACAAATATCTTGAATAGACAAACAACAAGGTCTAATACATCAGGAAAATAAAAGCACACCAAGTAGCTATTGACACGTCTGCTCTTTCCTAAAATTCAGGATATTACATTAGTTTTCACATAAATTAAGAAAGTGTTGAATGTTGTAAATTTGGAGGTTAAATGTCTAAAACATCTCTTGACTATCATTAATATATTACAAAAGTTGTTAAGTAATGAAAAGTGGTTAGATTGATAATAAATTAGGGGTATAATAGAGAAAAAAATAATAAATATTACGTGGGTAATGTAGAATGACTTATATTATGGGACAAATCTAGAAAAATACAGGGGTAAATACACTTTACTTACCCGTTGTTTATCATTTAAAGTCTTTACCCCCTTATGCTTTGATAATATATAGTTTACTCTCCTATGCTTTGCCAAAAAGCCTTTAATCGAATTTCCGGCCATTTCAACGCATATTCCGACAAAAGATACTTATAGAATAATGTGTTTCCTGATTTGCCCTTTTCTTTCTAACATTTCCTATCGATCTGCTGGCTGTCGTCATACATGCAATTCTAAAGAAGAAAAAAAAAGAGAGAGGAGAAGATAAAAAAAAAGTTCTGCAATTTCAGGGGATTTTGGGCGTATTTTAAGCAAAGAAATTCTATTTGTTTCCTAGCCAGAGAAATGCCTTTGCAATTGGAATTAGTTAGAGGGCAAAATGAATGTATTCAATTACAGAGCACTTTTTTTCCTGAAAGAACAAAAAGATGATACGTAAGGAAGGCAAACAAAGGATCAAGATCTAAAAACCCAGCAAGGAAAGGAGCTTTTCCATTGGGTTTCTGATGCAAGCTTAACTCCAAAAGAGGCTAACTAATTATGAGCTAATTAGGTATTTGATCTAGGTTAGTTTGTACAAAATTCTACATCTGGTAATCTTCTCAATTAATAGCTTGATATCTTCAAAGAGGACTTTGCAAGCCACCGGGTAATCTGCATCACCATAGATCCCATTTGTAAGGACTTTGCAATCAGGGGCGGACGCAGGATCCTGGGTAAGGGGGGCGATACTATGAGCGAGTGTAAATTTTTAAGGAGGGCAAAAAAAATACACAACATACATAATAGTGTGTTTTCCGGATCTAAGGGGGGCGCTTGACCCTCCTCCTCCTTCTTAAATCCGCCCCTGTTTGCAATCAGTCACAATACAAACATTCTCTCATTCCCTTCCAGAAATCGTTGAACCCTTTTCTTTTTTGGTGAATGGCAAGTGCGACGACAACCAGCGGATGGGAAATGTTAGAAATAAAATGGCAAATCAGGAAATACATTATTCTATAAGTATCTTTTGGCGGAATATGCGTTGAAATGGCCGGAAATTCGATTAAAGGTTTTTTTGACAAAGCATAGGGGAGTAATGTAAAGTGTCTTTTCCCAAAAAAAAAAAAAAAATATAGAATGATTTATATTTTGGGATAGAAATAATACTACTTTACTTGGTCAATGAAGTAAAAGCAATACTATCAAATTTAGTTAAATTGAAGTATTGTTGTATTTTAGTTTTTGTTGATAACATTTTGTAAAAAAAATGTTATACAAACACAACATAACCTTTGGTATAATTGTTATGACGTGCAGTTTTTAAAGTTAATTTCTTGTTTTTGAACCAAACAGATTTGTGAAAATTCTTTTTCTCCTCTTGGAGAAACGTAATAAAATGATCATTTAAACAGTGTATGACATGTTACGTGACATGAATTATATTATATTAGATCTACCTAACATAATATCTAAACGTTTATTTCTTAACTATTTGTTCTTAATTCAACAAACAAAGATTTGTCAATTCCAATAAAAATATTGTCGCTTATGTATCATATATCTATTTGAATTTTGTGTCTTACAACGTACAGATGTTGAAGTTCACAATAGAAAGAACAAAAAAGAATGTTTCTTCAAAACTATTTGGTGTAACATAATTGTTTGCACATACAATAGATACCAGCCACACATCCGGTCACATATGGAACTCGTCAACACGTCATAATTTTTTTTTGGGAAGGAGTTACAAGGACAAAAAAAATTAATAAATGGGTCTGGAATGACAAAAGTAACATTTTCATGATTATAAAGGACAAAAATCACAATTATTCTTTAAAATTATTCTTTTGGTGTTAATGTTCTTTGTGTTTTATGATTATTCTTTCATATTTACTCTATTCCACGTTTATTCTTACATATTTATTCTTTTATTCTTATTAAATTCTGATTTCTTCTATCCCGATTTTTTGATAATTTTGTCCTTCTGGACAAAAATCTACAATTTTTTTATTCAAAAAAGTTTGTGATTTTTTTATACAAAATTCTATCCGTGTCTGATTTAAAATTTAATATTGAATCAACAGAGTTTAACCACGATTCAATAGTACTGTTGTTGGTGGTTTAATGTAAAATAACAAAGGCGAGATTTTGAGAAGTTTTCAAAAAGTCTAGAATGACGTATGAAACTTATGTGAAAAAGTCTTTATTATATATCATTCTTTGTTTTTGTTTTTGTTTTTGTTTTTTTGTGGTTAATGAGTGATTTTTTTCCGAGTAGCTTTTTTAGGGCTTTTTTTTTACAACTTTCAACCATCTCTAGGCCCGGTCGGAAGATTTGTATCCGGCCGGAAGCATAATTAAAGATTGTTATATTTTATTATTTGTTTCTGACGATGCTGGATTTTGTCATGTATAATTTGAGGTCAATTTAATCTAGGGATGATAGAATCAAGGATGGTTTTGGGGGGTGATTTTAGGGTTTTATGGTGAGTCAAGAATATATCTTGGATTGCCTACGATATCCTGTGTATTGTCAGGAATCAGCCCTACGTAGCTTTCTGAATTTGTGTATTTATAAGACACGCCCGCTTTCCGCCTCTAAACTTAAGGCGGTTTGGTCTATTGACATAAATACCGCTTTAATGGGCCTTTGCCCTTGCCCAAGTAACCCAGCTGGAAAATTGGGCTTAGGAACCTGGGTTGGAGCTCTGATATCGACTTGTATGACACCGACATGGGTGCTCGAGTTGACACACTTGCAAGATCTGCTGGCTGCGGTGGTGATCACTGATTCGTCTCGTATTCGACCCGATGTGGATAATATACTTGGACTTTTCCACATGCCAGCTGGACCAATTAGATAATTCCACGTGGAGGGGTGAAATCCGTGATCGTCATAAGCCCCCAGGATCTGCCTCGAGCTCTTGAGGTCAGGTCTGATCTGTCAAAGGTGTATCTCGGCCACTGTCATCCAATGCTCTGAATTTAAATCTGCCCTGCAGACTTACTTCCTGTGGAGTCCGACATACGGCCTTTCCATGTCTGCTTTGCAAACTTTTTTATCTTAGCATTATCTCATCACTAGGACTTATAACGTGTGGTTAAGTTGACATCGACTTCGATGCCGTGATTTGTCGAAGGAATGATGAGATGTCCAACTTGGGGATCGTCTCGGTCGAGGTCGACTTCTCTCGAAGAATCGATTTGCCTGGATTTTGGAGTATCGGCGCATGCGGATCTCGAATGTTAGTCTAACGATCTTGAGACTTTGCTTTAACGCCAAAAAAGATGCTTCTTCTTAGTCTTTGCCCTTTTTAACCATCGTTGTCGTTGGCTTCCATCTCAGTAAAAACAATTAGCCGGTCATTTGGACTTGGCTTATTCTTTCCTTGAAAAATTGTTACATTTTTCCTTCTTTTCTTTGGTCTTTGAAGTAGACCATCTTTCTTTATTGCGCCTTTGGCCTTATTTGCACATCGGCCTCTCTCGTGTCGATGCATATATGTCGATATCGCCTCCAAGTATCATGAGAACCTTAGGTTTGGATCATATTTGGCGATCTTTGTGACTAGGCTTTTTGTTATAAATTTGAAATTTTTACAAGTATTTGGTGTCAAACACTTTTGTTGCATGTCGATTCCCATTCCTTTGCTCGCTTTTTCTCGAGTATTCAATGTCGACTCGTTGTTGCCTCCAAAGTATAATGCAAATTCATCATCTTCGTTATACTTTCAGTAGTTCCATTTGTCGACCATATGTAACTTGTCTTCCATGCTTTAGCATTTTTTGGACTTTTCTTTGTTGTTGCGTGGTAGAAGAGATGCCCTTGGTTGTCTCATTTCGTTTGTCGGAATCGATGCTCTTTCGGGTCGTCGATAGATATTTCCGCCACGATGTCCTAGTACTTACCATCTAATAAGATTTGTAATACGTAAATGTCGCTCTGGATCTCGATTGTCGTGGTGTTTCTTTGTCGTTCATGACTCATGACACATGATCGCCGAGAGTTTTGGACTTGGTCCGAACTCGATGCCTTAGCCTTTTGGTTCCATGGAACTTTTAGCTTCACCTGGTCGTTGTCGATCGAAATGATCATGTTGCCCGGCCTCGATGCCCAAGTAAATTTCTCTCTTGGGAGTCGATTACGCATTGCGTCGACTCGGACTTCGATGCCATTGCGTTTCGTCCTATTAGGACTTAAACGCGTGATTTATCGACACTTGAAGGCATCCGACTTGCGGATCCTCGTAGGCCGTTGAGTAGATCTTTGCGGAGTGAATCCTCGAGATACGCCAGGCACTAGTCAAAAAGTCGCAATAACCATAGGGATAGTTCCCGAAATAAGAAGGCTCGTCGCCCCGCCATGCTCGGCTAGGAGAGTTCCAAAAAATAGCTCGACCCGCCTTGATTCGGTAGGGTGAGTTCCAAAATAAGATAGCTCGACCCGCTTGATTCGGTGGTGAGTTCCAAAATAATATAGCTCCGAGGTAAGATGCGAGTCGAACTCGGACTTATTCTGATTCACTCATCGGTGAGCTCCAAATATGACGTCTAGTTTTATTTTGCTTCAATTTTTTGCGATATGTTGCTTGTCGCTTTTTGTTGTCTGTCTTTCACGATTCGATCCACAGGACTTTTGAATTTTGAATTTTGAATTCGACCTTTCCTTTGAATGTTGTTTGTGTTGTTGAATATTTGCCTAGGGTGTAGTCCTTTGGACTTAATTCCTTGCAAAAGGCGCCTTGTGGGGGTGTAGTCCTTTGGACTTAATTCCCTGTGGCCCCTCAAAGTGTAGTATGAGTACATGACTCATGGTACACTTGGATATGAGTCGACCTAACTTAGCTACTTATCTTGCCTTATCGGCTTGACTTGGCTATCTGGTCGGAGCTCGAATCGATTATCTTGCCTCGTCGGGCTTCGACATGGTCGATTGAAAAATCCTACTCGACCGCCGCACTTCGTGGTGCTTACGAATCTGGTCGAATAGGGTATCCATCGTGGGATCTTCCAACCGCTTAGCATCGTGGCTTCTTGGCGGTCGGGAGTGATAAGCTCTGTCGGTGACTTGGCTTTTTCAACTGCTTTTATTTCTCTTGCATAGTGTCGAGGTGATATAAGCCTTCGCATCGGTGACTTGGCTTTATTCACCATATTATTTCGACTTCGCCGTGTCGAGGATTTGTAGTTGTGGTTGACTTTTGCCTCTTTTATCTTTTAATCACATGGACTTCTTTTGCTTTAAGGTGGTGAATTTTTTGCCTTTGCCATTTTGTATCGTGGTAGATTTGCAATGTGAAGAAGTGTAAATCATAACAAACACAAAAGCGTCTCGAGGAAAGACATGCTTATTAGAATATTTATGAAATTGTCACATGGACTTATTACAAGACATAAAAATGTAAAAGCAGAAGTTAATTGAGATAAGGCTTAGCTTATTTGGTGTAGTCTGTTGGTATCATGCTTAGATGGCGGCGGACTTACGTAAGGTCGCGCCGAGCTCGAATATTATGCGAGGCGAGCTCGGTCTTATTAAAGATGCGCTCAAGTTGAGCTTCAAATATGGGGCCGAGCCGACTGCGGTTTTATAAAGATTCGCTCAAGTTGAGCTCTAAATATGATGCGAGGCCGAGGCTCGGTCTTATAAAGATGATGCCGAGCGGTCTCGGTCTTATAAAAGATACGCTCGAGAGAGCTCCAAATATGATGCCGAGCCGAGCTCGGTCTTATAAAAGATACGCTCGAGAGAGCTCCAAATATGATGCCGAGCCGAGCTCGGTCTTATAAAATATACGCTCGAGAGAGCTCCAAATATTATGCCGAGGCGAGCTCGGTCTTATAAAAGATACGCTCCAGAGAGCTCCAAAATGAGATAGGTTATTTAAGTTGTAAAAGCGTAAATAAATTTCCATGACGGCTCGTGCACTGGATAGCTTGTAATGAGAGAGCTCGTCTTGGGAGATTAACACTCGGCTCGGGTTTGAACTGAGCTCATCCATTAGCCTGACTGCCGAGCTCATGTTGAACTATCTAATCTTTGCATCTTTCCGGGAGCGATCGGGCATCTAAAGCGACCCGATCGGTACTGAAATTTGGAGGGTTTGTTCGTCCCTCCTTCCTCCTCAATCTGATGGTGGAAATTGTGTTTCACTGTTTGATTAAGCGGCTATAAGCCATCGATCAACCTGCTTTTTCTTCTCGGTTTTAGGATGCGTGAGCGTCCTTTTAACAACGATCGGGCATCGGAGAGAACTCCGATCGGCATGAAACTTTTAGGGCTTGTTCGAACCCCTTAAACTTAAATCGACCGGAGGATATCGCGTTTCATCAGTTCGATTAGCAGCTATACCCCTTTAAAGTTTTATTTGTGTGTCTTTGTGTTTTTGGTGGCACAATGGCGACTTTCAGATGAAAAGTACGCATTGAAACGGCCTTTGATCTTCATGAAATTTTGAGGCTTTGTTCGGCCCCTTTATTCTTTGATTTGACCGGTGGAGATCGTCTTTCAACCGCTCAATCTACATCCACGGCCGTAGATCTAATCTCTTTGTGTCCATCGCTGCGTTTATGGCGGCGCAAAGCAGCATCTTTCGGCGGCTTTGTGCCTCCAAAACGACTCCGATCGTCACGAAATTTGGAGGGCTTGTTCGTCCCTCCTTATCCTTGAATCTGAACGGTGGGAATCTTGTTTCAACGGTTCAATTTTCGCAATCAACCACCGATCGGATGCGTTTTTGGCATTAAATTGATCACGAACCACCTCCTTGATCCATCACCGATAAAAGACCCTCCTTCTAGCGCCAATGGCGATCTTGGATTTTTCATGTATAATTTGAGGCTAATTTAATCTAGGAATGATAGAATCAAGGTTGGTTTTGGGGTGATTTTAGGGGTTTTATGGTGAGTCCAAGAATATATCTTGGATTGCTTTACGATATCTTTGTGTATTGTCCAGGAATCAGCCTTCACGTAGTTCCTGAAATTGTGTATTTATAGGCACATGCCTTCTTCCGCCCTAAACTTAAGGCGGTTTGGTCTATTAGCGACATAAATCTTTCTTTAATGGCGCGCTCGCTCGCCAAGAACTCCACCTGGAAAATTGGGCTTAGGAAACTGGTTGGAGCTCGATATCGACTTGTATGACACCGACATGGGTGCTCGAGTTGACACACTTGCAAGATCTGCTTTGCGCTGCGGTGGTGATCATTTGATTCGTCTCGTATTCACCCGATGTGGATAATATACTTGATTTTTCCAGCACGCCAATTTGGACCAAATTAGATAATTCCACGTGGAGGGGTGAAATCTCGTATCGTCGAGCTTCCTAAAAGACAAAACAACGTCCTTACTCACCTCTTAGCAAGAAAAACCTTAGTTTAATGCACGTGTGAATTGTGATTACTTATTATTACTCACATTCGCATGTAATTCTTGTTGTTTCCGTAGACTTTGATTAATAAAAGATCCTTTAACCATTCAAAAAATAAATAATAATAATTCAAATACTCTATCCGGCCAAGTCAAACAATCCATTTATTCACGTTAACCCATCAATTAATTTTAATCAAATTAGCTTTTTTGCATGCTTTAGTTTTTATAAGAAGAGATCTTTATTAATAACAAAGGTAGCAAAACGCGATACATCGAAGTTCTGGGGGAGGCAAAAAGAATAACACAACAACAGGAAGCAAAAACAAGCAAACGAGGTCTAACTTCAATCAAACTGTAAACTCCAAGCCAACTTGAGAATTGAGATTCTTCACTTTCTTGATCGACTGCGAAATGAGGACATAAATAGGTGGACTGACACTCTTGTCTTGAGTCATGGACCGTCTTATTTCGCCAATACCAGATTATATAAAGTTATAAACAATGTCTCTAAACGCGCGTATAATTCCAATCATTCACAGCTGCTTGCTTGTGAACAATGTTATGATCAATCCAAGCTTGTGGTAAAGAAAAACAGAATACGTAGTTAGAAGAAAAACCTCTTGTGTTTTTATTGAATGAATGAAACTATAGGAGTACAAGTGGTATTTATAGTAAATCCCTAGACTACAAAATAAAGATAAAAACAGTCACTATAGATAATTCTAATTTTAAAATAACTTCAAATAACAAACTATTTAAATTAAAACTTTATCATAAAACCTATATCTTCTTTGAATTTCATGTTTGAAATTATCTTCTTTCATGTGGGTCGGTAGCTGGGTGAAAGAACTCTTCCCATTTGTTTGAGGGGATCACATCTTGCCATAATTTTCTCGCCCTAGATCAATCCCTTAGAGCATGGATGGGTGTTTTTTTTGTCTTGTTGACATACGAGACAGGCCAATGTTGAGCTCAAGCATCGTTTCCATAAGAAATCCATTATCCATGATCGGTACCCCCCTTGTCTAATCAACCAAAGGTGGTAGCTAGTTGTATCGAACCGGCCCTTTGAGTTTCCACGGTGCTTCCCACATAGCATCAGTGCTCGTATGACCGTCGGATGTACGTTAAAAAAGTGAAATTGGCGTTTCAGGCAACTGTAGCATCACAATTTTTTTTTAGGTGTGTCAGACCCTCTAATTTTTTTTCGAGTAAAACGTCCAAATTTGGAAGAAGTGGGTCAAAAACGTCCAAATTTGTACGCATATCGTCTAATTCCATTGATACGTCATTTAACCTTCTAAATCACACAAAAACCGTCCAAATATACAAAAACCGTCCAAATGTGGGACGGAACCGTCAAATTCGGACGAAAACCGTACACTTTTCAAACCTTTTCATCAAATCGCCCAAATTTGGACGATGTAATCAAACGCACACCGTCAAATTTGGACGATTTGATGAAAGGTTTGGGCGGTTTAAATCCACTTTCAAAGAACCTTATCAAGTTTTATTTACTTTTTTCACCTACTCTTTCACTGACCTCTGTCTTCACCGTTTAATGCACTCCAAAATCACCATTGTTGAGTTTGTGGTCCTTCAAACGAAATAAACAATAAAACAATCAATACAGGGGTTGTTTTGCAAAGAAATGGAGTAAAGATTCATTCACCAAGAATTATTTACTATTGAAAAAATTTATATATCGTGTTTGTTTTTATTGTTAATTGTTCACATGAATGTATTATGTTAAAAGCGCGTTTAATTAAGCGTGTTTGTTTTTATTGTTACTTGTTTTTAATGAAAAAATTTATTTATCGTGTTTGTTTAAATTTGTGTTCAATTAGCGTTGTGTAGTATGTGCGGTATTTAGGGTAGAGAAATGATTAATTTTGATGTTATTTTTGATAATGGAATTGATATTTTGATTATATACATTTTTCGTTGTTGTTGAAGCAAGCGTGTTTTATTGGTTTGGTTATTAGTTGATTATGTTGTTGTTGTAGAAAGATGCCAAATCCGCCTTGAAAATATATGGTATCTGCTTTACGGAATTTTGTAATAGTATGAGAACATTTTTTAAATTAGCGTATGATTATGTTAATTAAAAATTGATCCAAACGACACACTCATTGTTGTTTGAAAAACCAAAAATCAATATCTCGCTTTGAATTCTATAGTACGCCTCGGCCTGACGAGGTTCTTAGAATTGCATGCTTTCCTAGGGTGTTTTCGATTCCTTCGAGCATTTGTGTCATGCCTAATCTCCAGGCTTTGTATTGGGGCTCTGGTAGGTAGCTCGTAGAAAATTTCATTAGTCCGCTCGATAGAGCATATTTTCTGTCCCTCAATGACTGGTAATCCTCGGCGGAAGTGAGGCACCCTTTAGATCGAAAATATAAGGTCTGTTCCGCCGGCTCCGTCACGGCCTCTCTTTCTCCTCGTCATCATCAAGTATTCTATGGCGTGGTAAAACCATAATTTATGCTTTCTTACCCACGACGTTACAACACAACAGAACACAACGATTATAGACCAAAAACAATAAATGGATGAATAGTATATGTGTACATATATGTATATATTTGCATATGTATATACATATGTATGTATAGATGTGTCTATATATGTGTATGTACTTGTATATATGGGTATATATATGTATATGCATGTGTGTTTAAGTGTATACATATGTAATCTATATACGTGTATACTTATGTACATAAATATGTACATATATATATGTAAATGTATGTATATATATGTATGAATACATATGTGTCTATATAAGTGTGTATTTATGTACCTATATATATATATGTACATAAATATGTGTGTGTATATGTGTATATATGTATGAATACATATGTGTCTATATACGTATATATAGACACATATGTATTCATACATATATACACATATACACACACATATTTATGTACATATATATATATAGTTGATAGAGGATTGAAGATTTTACACACGAACTTTATAATATTCGCAATCCCGTGATGATGTTGTACAAACTCCACACGATCTCTCCCCCTCATGAAAATGTCATCCAAAGCGAATACATGTTTCGTGATCAAGTAATTGATGTGTCGAGTGAACGTGGCTATGATTGGGGATTTATTGCAAATATCATTAGTCAGCCATTGGACTTACCGTACAATGAACAACGTATGGGTCGGATGTGTGCATCTATGAATGAAGCTGGAACGTCTAGGCAGAATGTAGATCAGACGACCCACACACAGTATGGGCAGTTTATGCGAACTAGGATGCAAGCACCGATGCAACCGGGCCCTACTATCGGCGGATCTTTCACGAGTTATCTGACTGCACCTTTGCAACTGAACACCGACCGTGGTCACACATTTGGTATGGCAAGTGTCAATCGCGATAGAGGTGCTCATTTCGGTCCTGGAATGGACCTTTCCCAAATTCCTCCATGTCCACGTCTTTGAGGCGTTTGGACCGATAATCCGGATGTATTGTTCATCGGTAAAGGTATAGAGACAAGGAGGATATGAAGGATAAAATGAGTTACCACGCGACCGAGGCATGACTATATGTGGAAACTCGTCGAGTCGCATCAGAAGCGTTAAAACTACGATGTTATACTTCCGACCGATGCGAATGGAAGGTTGTCGGTAAGAGGTTGTTGATTTGAATGTGGGCGCAAAGGGACGGACAACGTTGCATGATTTTTGAGATAACCGCGATACTGAAACCCACACTTGTGGACTAGAGCAACTAACCGACAATCACAGGCAGGCCAAGCCGGACCTATAGAGTCGTTTCGTAAAGGGATAGCCTCATAAAACTCGGCAATGGATTCACGACAAAAGTTTTACAAGCCGAGGTGAAAAAACGTTCAACATAGACTGAATTATCAAAGGGCCTATCAATGTGATGTAAAGCATTGGGCGATCGGCGGAAGCGTTGAAATGTCGTATTGTAAATTATACGCCTACTTTTACATGTTGGAGGTAGAGAATGAAGGAACCATTCTGAGACATTGTTCCCGATGCGCTTAGCGAGTTCAAGTATTGTTTCATGGCATTAGGATCAAGTATTGAGGGTTTAAATCTCGTCGGCCAATATTAGTTGTGGACGGTACACATCTTAAAACAAAGTGCGAGGGAACTTGTTTGTAACGGTGGGGTTAAACGGCGGCGACCATATCTTTCCGTTAGCTTATGCGCTGTGACCGACGGAGAGAGCCTTCATGCTTGGACCTATTTCATGGTTAACTTGAAGTCGATAATTGGGGAACGTACTGACTTGGTTTTCATTTCAGACAGAGGTCCAGGTATAATTGGAGTCGTTTACGAATATTTCCAAGCGCTTACCATAGCTACTGCTACCACCACATTGTCATGAACCTGAATAAAAAATTTGGTAGCACGGGATATTGTCCATTCACCTTCTGGGAAGCAGCTTATACGTATTCAGAAACGCGCTTCCAAATATTATTCCAGAAGATAATAGACATGGATGTCGACCCAACCAAACTCAGTATCGCATTACCTACAGGAGATTGGAGTCGATAAATGGGCCAGATCACAATTCCCCAGTACACGTTACTCAATCATGACAAGCAACTATGTTGAAAGCTTCAACAATGTGATCGAGGATGCCACGTAAGATGAGTATCGTGAATCTCTTTGATTACATCCGGGCATTGTGTCGGTGGCATTGCGAGAGAGAGAAAGCGCGGAATCTTGCCGCACCGTCTTAGCCCCTGAACCTGAAAAGTTCTTGAATGATGTTGCTCGTGCCAGAAAGAATTTCACACTGCATAGTATCGACCGAGCCCAGTATCAAGTTGGAGACATCGATTCTAGTGAGAAAGTGAATATGCGTAAGAGAGAATGTTATTGCGGGCGCTTCGAGGACTAAAGTTACCTTGCGTGCATGCTGTCGGTCGCTATAAGTCACCGTTGTGAGAGTCCCTATGATTATTGTTCCCATTACTACAGAGTCTGCTGTTTACAGCGTACATATGAAGGGCGTGTTTTCCAGTTCTGTGGAGGATGATTGGATTCTTCTTTGGACCGAAAAATAAACCTTCCCTCACTCCGCCGGAGCCTAGAGTGAGGAAGGAGGGGCTGTCAAGGATGGGAGCTAGGCGGGGCCGACCTAGGACCTTGAGGATTCCTTCTCAAGGTGAGCCTACAGTGCTAGGGCGAGCGAGAATGCCAACAGAGAGTACAACTCCAGGTTCCGGTAGAATTGCTCGAGTGCGGTAACCCTGGACATAGAAGGAATAGATGTCCCGCTCGTGCAGTTGTTCCCAATTGAATAAACCTTTATTTAAACGATTAGAGCGAATGTGAAAGTAAACAGTGGTACAAAAACTGCGAGATTAACTGTGTAATTTTTATATCACATTGTGCTTCTCATAGTATTTGCCTCTAACTGTGTAATGAATGGTTATTTTATCCTTTGTATCTATCATTATTTATCAGCTAAAAAAGCTGCAAATTGAAAATAATAAATTTATTAAGATTATCAATATTAAGATTATCAAAATCCATTGAAAAAAGATTAGCACTAGCACTCAAATATTATGCATTACAATTGCGAGAAAAAAGATTACTCAACACGAAATATTATACAACAAATATATAGTCGTCATCATGACCGTATGAAACATCATCGTCAGCATATTCCGGCACCCCGGCGGACCTAACGCACATAGCTGTGATGAGATAGGGAAAAAATATATATCCATCGCTGCGTTGTCATTTGCTATATCTGTCGAATCACGGAGAGAATATACTCCGACGTCAAAGTATGATGTAATGGATGCGTGCGCGCAAGTGCATACAAATCAAATGAAGGTAGGTGTAGTTCACCGTGCCATACATATTGGTGGCCAAGAACATAATGAAGAAAGGAAGAAATCGACCGCGCGCCATGACCAGGGTGAAAGGCGGGTACGCCTCACACGTTCACGAGATGAGTCTCCCAAACAAAACAGCCATGTCACGCTCTAGTAATTACGGAACATCGGGAAATAGAAAGAAATCCAAACCCCGAGGATTTTCGGAATGTCATACTCGTTGTTGATCCATGCATTATTTAAAAGCAGCGGGAACGCCTCGAACAATGACGCACCTTTCATTGATCCGTGTGGTAGATAGACAAGCATAGAATTCACGCCTGATAGACCGATTCACGTGTTGAAAGCTTATTGGCATCACGGGGACACCATGCCAACCGTTATCTCGAAACAAGTTTGCAATCAAAGTAGGAAGACTATCTATGTTCAATCGCCTCTCCGAACTACGACTCTTGCCATCCGGTTAGTCACGTACTCACGCCTCTCCTCTTACGTTCTAAAGCGGCTTATGAGAGATCGCTCATCCAACGACAAATCAATTTCCTCGTTGGAAATGAACACGAGAGCATGTGGGTTAGCCATTGAAGGAACACTAGATGAGATAATGAGAGAGTAAAATAAATGAGAAATGGGAGAGATGAATGGTTGTTAGAGGATTTGTGAATATAATGCGAGGATTTGATGGCGCTTGATCTCTTCGCTATACACCCCCGCCTATTTGGTAAACCGCCACCTCAAATAGGTAGGACGATCGTTCTCATGTCCCTCCTCAAAATTGCGTACTTCCGTTTCTATGGATGACGGTATGGCGTGAAAAGCCAGACGTGTAAAGCATCTGAGACACCCGGACACGGTTGGTGAAGAGCCTTCGCGTGATCGCCGCCGGAACATATGTGCGTAGGTATTCAACTTGTCTCACGCCAGTTCCACATGAAGTTATTAAACATATCTTTGTCCCCATGGATAAATACGGACGCGTTCCAAGTCTTCGACGATATAAAAAATCGCCGGTATTATAGTTCCGGGTCGTGCGTGTGCCATTAGTAAACCATAAATTGTATAAACGAGCCATGCGATAAAGCGTTTTCGGCGTCTGTTGCGTTGCTCTCATCGCGAGATATGATTTTGTGCAACGTTACGGTCCCCACGCACTTACTTAATTCGCATGTCTCCAAGAAACATCGCGATACCGCGAATCATCATCAATACCTTCAAGATCTCCAAATCTATACCCCATAATCAATCCAAACTCCTTCGCCCGAATCTCACTCTCTTACGACCAATCATAAAGTGCGGTTCGTCGGGCGCGATCGAGATATAACATTTGGAAATCAGAAATACTATGAGCCGCCTTTTGAGCGCCTGATTTTCACGATACCATGCGATAAATTGACCGAAGACCGATTCTTCTAGTCTATTTAACAAAGCACGGTCTTGGCCGTCGGAGGATACCTCACCAACTCGGTTTGTAGGCGTTCATATATAGCTCTTTACGAATGAAATCTCAACTTTGCTTTATCGATCGACATATCACGTGGATGAATGAAATTTCCGTGAGTACCCATTGTGGAAAAGCTGCGAGTGATTTATAAATACACATGATTATATAATTGCCAAACAAAATATATATATACATATGCATGAGTGTGTTTGTGTGTGTATATATGTATACATATCTTATTAAAGCATGAAAAAACACTTTGTGTTTATTAAATATATATTAAATATGTATATATACATATTTAAATATATAAATATATATATATATACACACACACACACACACACACACACACACATATATATATATATATATATATATATATATATATGTGTGTGTGTGTGTGTATATGTGTGTGTGTGTATATATATATTTATATATTTAAATATAATATATAAACATATTTAAATATACATTTATATAAATAGTCACACGTACAAATTTAAATATGTGTTTCTATTTATGTGTGTGTATATATATATATATATATATATATATACATACATATGTGTGTGTGTGTGTGTGTGTGAGTATATACATATACATATACATATATATATACCTACATATGTTCACATATATGCATATATGTGTATATGTATACATACATACATGAGTATATATGTATATATATATTGTGTGTGTGTACATATGGTTATAAAGTAAATAATATTTATTTATTAGAAATAGAAAAACACTATATATATATATATATATATATATATATATATATATATATATATATATATATATATATATATATAAAAGATTGTTCTCAAAAAATTGGTAAATATGTATATCTATATATATACACATATATATACATATACACATACATACATAATTCACACACACACACACACACACACACACATATATATATATATATATATATATATATATATATATATATATATATATATATATAAGATTGTTCTCAAAAATTGGTAAATATGTATGTTTTGTTTTGTATTGTGTTACATTGTGTTGTAACGTCGTGGGGTAAGAAAGCATAAATTATGGTTTTACCACGTCATAGAATATTTGATGATGACGAGGAGAGAACAGAGGCCGTGACGGAGCCGGGCGGAGCAGACCTTATATTTCGAGCTAAAGGGTGCCTCACTTCCGGTGAGGTTTACTGTGTCTGCCGAGACGAGGAAAGATGCTCTATTAAGCAGGGCTAATGAAATTTTCTACGAGCTACCTACCAGAGAGCCCCGATACAAAGCCTGGAGATTAGGCATGACACAAATGGATCGAAGGAATCGAAAACACCCTAGGAAAGCATGCAATTCTAAGAACCTCAAATCCGAGGCGGCGTACCATTTGAATCGATCACGAGATATTGAGTTTTGGATTTTCAAACAACGATGAGTTTGTCGTTTGGTTCATTTTTTTTTAATTAACATAATGTTAGCCATAATTTGAGGGGCATTTTTATTGTTCCCCATGTTAGCCATCATTTCAAGGGCATAATCGGTCATTACCAATACTACTACCATACTATCATAGATCGCGATGCATTATCAAATCAAAAATAAACAAGAATATAACCAAATTATCACATATTTTGAATTTCACACTAACCACAACAACATTTATTCAAAGTTTTCAAACACATGAAAGATGCGAATGTAATGAATTTAATCGGGCATTTATCCTCCTACAATTCATATACATGATTGAATAATTTAGACAAACCACATATCCATTAATTTCATCCCATTAATCTATTTTTAGACTAACTACATATACATTTGCTTCATGCACATCAATTCATTCGGCCATTAACAAAAAAATCGGCCATTAACAAATGCTAATCAAACCATTCACAATTGCACAATAACGATCCACAGCCTCAATTTGGCCATTAACAATCACAATTAACAGAGACACAAGTGCAAGCAGAGCATGAAACATCGGGCGTTAACATGTTTAATGAGCATGAATCAACAAAGCATGAAACATCGGCCATTAACAGAGCATGAAAGCGGCCATTAACAGAGCATGAGTCTCATTCGCCAAACACTTTACAAATGAGAAGAAGCATAAAAATCAAAGCCGTAAACACTCACATTAAGTTGCTCGAGCTATGAGAAGAGGAAAGCGACCATGGTGAATCAAGTCTCTGTAAAATCGCCAATTTTCGCCTTCTTCGCGCGTTTTTGCTCACGAAATTTGAATGGGGACGAAATGAAATGAAGAAGACGACGATTAGGTTTAAAAGTGATTTAAACCGTCCAAACCTTCATCAAATCGTCCAAATTTGGACGGTGCGTTAGATTACATCGTCCAAATTTGGACGATTTGATGAAGCGTTTGAAAAGTGTACGGTTTTCGTCCGAATTTGGACAGTTCCGTCCACATTTGGACGGTTTTGTGTATTTTGGACGGTTTTGTGTATTTTAGAAGGTTAAATGCGTATCGATGGAATTGGACGATATGCGTGACAAATTTGGACGTTTTGACCCACTTCTTCCAAATTTGGTCGTTTTCTTTGCGAAAAAAAAAATTAGAGGGCAGCACTTTAAAAAAAAAATTGTGTTCTTCTGATTCGCGCAAACGCAAATTTCACCGTTAAAAAATGATACGCATTCTCAACTGTGAACTTATCGCCAAACTCAGTCTTCCAAACGACAACGTCCTCTCTATTGTCAAATCCTTCCACAAGGGCATGGGCCGCTTGCAATTCCAATAAAAATATTGTGGCTTATATATCTTTATCTATTTGAGTTTTGTGTGTTCCCCAAAAAAAAAAAAAAAAAAAAAAAAAAAAAAAAAAAAAAAAAGAAAAGAGGAGGAGGTTTCTCCAAAACTATTTAGCGTAACAAATTTTTTTTTATTTATAAACCGGATCTTCATTAAAATGAAAAAAATATGTACGACACACGACTAGCGGTTCAAACACTTATAAATGTATACATAGTAAATTACAATATAAAAAACCTATCTATGCCATACTATTTTAATTTATGGCCCCGCAAACAGCTTGTGAGGCTAACACCTCCACCGGAGAGCGTTGAGCGCCCGTTTGTGGTTTCGCCAATACCAAGCTCCCATCATGATCTCTCGATAAATGAACCTCTCCTCCATCGAGAAATATCATTCTTCCCGTGCATATCATGGAACACGTAAACACATCATAATTTTTTTCTATTTAAAAATGTTTATAAAGATTTTACAAAATTTAATCAGGTATGTTTTAAAATTTAATGTTGATACAACGTTTAACCACGATTCAATGTGTAGTTGGTGGTTTACTACGCGCGAAATTTTGAGAAGTTTCTCAAAATGTCGGGTGGAAAAGGACCATATGAAACTCGGGCGGAGAAGTTTTAATTAGTCGTATATCATTCCTTGTTTTTTGTGTGCTTAATTGGGGATTTTTTTCGAGTTACTTTTTGGACGGCTCTCTTACAACCTTCAACCATCTAATCCTTCTATAAAAAAAAACCATCTATTTGGCATGATCGGAAGATCTATCTCTAGATAGAAGCATAATTAAAGTTTGTTGTACTTTATTATCTGTTTCCTTTTCCTTTGATAAAAGGCAAGACTGAAGAAAATCAGAATACTGTTTTTATTGAATTGATAAAAATACTTACAATGGATCTAACTTATATAATAGATGAATGATAAGAGATAAACCTAAATATTTATTTTAATTACCTAAATATTTATTCAAATATATTTGAATAATTCAAAAACAATAAACAATTTGTATCTGTCTTTATCTTTTATTACCCTCCCTCAAATGTTGTCGGGGTTGGAGGCAACGTTTGCTTGTCAACAAAGAATATGATACGGCTTTTCGACACCCACGGCTTGTAGCTCCTGACTCTTAACTCTTTTGGCTTTTAGCATGTGGCTCTCTTTTTTTGTCGAAAAACCTTTTCGATTTTTTTTTTTCTGATGACTGCAACCATGCTTACCATTTGCACCGTCCAATGGAGGGATCTATCTTCATTGTTGAATCTAAATAAATCAATAGAATGGATGCCAAAAGAAATAACATGAGATAAACTTATTTATTTATAAATAAAACTAAAAAATGAAATTCTTTGAGTAAGCAAATATCTGCTGCATCGCTTGTGTTATGATGAGACGTGGGATAAGGTACAAAAGCTGGTTAAATATTTGTAATCGATGAATGGAAAAATGAGAATTTTTTTTATTTAAGGGACTCCTGGGAGGATTTTTTTTGTGTGTGTGTGTGTTTAATGGAAGCTGAATGGGTGGGATTGCATGGGTGATGGAAATGGTCAACATGATGAGGTTATATGTCTCTGGTTGCTATAAAGAAGATATGTATTCCTGGGAAAGAAGTTGAATGGATATAAAAAAAAATCATTGCGTATTGATTTCCCCCCCACCAAAAGTGGTGGAGAAGGATCGGGCGAGAGTTCACCAATATTAGGGTACTCGAACCCCCGCCCCTAGCTCTGCTACCGTGAAGAAAATCAGAATACTCGAATGTAGAGATTCCTCTCGTTGGAAATCCTCGCTGTATTGGTCATATAACCTCTCTGCCTCGGTCTCATAAAACTGTGGCGCAACGAGTTTAGCTACGTCAAACTCTGGATAGACATCCGAAGCATGATTCACCGCCAGAGTGTAACCACCCATCATGGCCATACGCATTAACACAGTCAGATCCTCGTCGAGCTCCTTCGACTGGCGATACTCGAGGATGGCGTCTCTCTTGGCTTCCTCGACCTGGGAGGGAATCTTCTCTAGTTCGACCTACAGCGCATCCCTCTCCTTCCAAGTCTGCTTAACTTCGGCCAAAGAGGCATTGTGCTCCTTCTGCATCTTCTCGAAAACCACTCGTCAGGCCAGTACAAACCCCATTAAAGTCCTGATAGCGTTGGGGCCTAATTGAGAAACACTTATCTCATAATGGTGTAGAATTGCTACGACGGCCGGGCATAGTGGAAATCTCAATCCACTAGAGAGTTGGGCTTCGTAGACTGAACAAAACCCTTCCGGAGGCTCGTCGGCGTATTGATGTTGGCCGGAAGGGAGTTGTATTTCAAACTGGGGGCTAGCAAGACCAAACTTTTGACAAATTTTATCAATATCATCAGAAGAAAAGGCAGTGAGACAGCCTTTAGGACCCTTTCCATCCATCCTAGTCACTAGTTTCTTGGGTTCTCTAAGGACACCGGAAAGTGGCTGGAGAGGAAGATCAGAATGGGTAGACGGTGAAGCTTGGTTATGTGCCAGTGATTCACTACCTCCATCTGACTCTGTGGCACTACTAGACATGAGAAAATGCAGGAAAAAGAGGAAGGATACAAGAAATATGCTTACTTGGAATTTGGAGTTTATGCAGGCAAATGGGCGAAATGATTTCTTCTCTGGTCTCTCTTCCCTTTTTTATGCTTGCAAGAATCTTAAAGTGATTTGAAAGGACGTGATTGAGGGAGTTATAACCCCCTACAAATCGCGAGAATCAAGGCAATGACATTATGGTTGATGGAAGACGAGGCGTTAGTGCGCCATGACGTCATGCCACGAAGCTATAATCGGTTAGGGTTGCAGGTGGTGGGTTTTTCCCGCCCAAACGATGATCCAACTCAAAGACGATTCAAATGGCAGATTTGATCTCGGACAACGAGAGTCGCCTCTCACAAGTCTGGGGGGCTTATGACGATACAGGGTTTCACCCTTACACGTGTCGTCTAACGGTTGATCCCCACGTCAAGAATAAGTGTCAAGGCACGCATGTCGATTCCCAGATTCGGGGATAATACGATCGACTTAAGCAGTGTAGGACGAGGGTCCCATCTCGACCACCGTAAGTCGGTTAAGTCGAGATAAGGGACATAGTCCGCACCAGCTACGAAGGCCCATTATCAGCATGGTAACTTGGGCAAGGGGCAAGGGCAAGGCCCATTAAGGTTAAATGTGACAATTGCCTAGACCAACCTAATATTAGGGTTAATGCATGCATTATCACTAGAAATACCACGTTCCAGGAACTACGTAAGGTTTGATTCCTGAACAAATACAGGATATGTAGGCAATCTAAGACAAGCTCTTAGACTCAGCCGCAAACACCAAAATCTACAACTCGTTCTTAAGCCATTAGGGTTTTGGGTGTTCATCATTAGATTCATCAAGACCCGGATTAATTAGGTGACATAATTTGTCATCGTCAAAATGGTTTACCACATCACCGGAGGAAGATGGATGAGGATAGCATTCGGATACTATTGAGAAAAAAAGACATTTGTTTAAAGACGGAAAAGGATCGGGCGAGGGTTTGCCATTGTTGTGGCACCGATCCGTCGCCCCCGCTTTGATACCGTGAAGAAAATCAGAATGCGCAGGACGGAAGACTCGAACTTTTGTTTTATTGAATTGAATTGATGAATAAAGATTACAATGTATCTCTTATATAGTAGAGAAATCATACGAGATAAATCTAAATATTTATCCAAATATAATTTGAATAATTTAATTGAGCCAAATAAATGATTTTTTATTCAAAAATCTAATTTATTTTGAGGGTATATTATCTCTATCTCCTTTTTCGATCTCCATTCGTATCTTCTGATTTTATCTTCTAAATATAAACTCTTTTGTGTGCTTTGTTTTTATAATTTTCGAGTGATTATTTTGTTATATTTTAAACTTTTGGAAGAATTAGCCTTAAAAAAAAAAAAAAACTTTTTCAAGAAAAAAAATACGATGTCAAACATTATTATCATGATAAAGAATCTAATCGACCGGAATTAACAATCATAGCTCCACCTTTGGAGATAACCTTATCCCATTTTTTTTAAAGTAGTGCTAAAAGGGCTACAACGCATTAAGCCATACATGTTTTACAAAATCTTTTATAGGGGGATTTGGGAAAAGCAGGTGTGTTGACCAAAAAATTTTTTCAAAAAATTTTTTTCTTCCGTTTTAGTTTTTGAACCAAACTAAAACCCTAAAGGGCAGGGACTTAAGACGCATGAAAGAAATGGGAGAAAATCGCGGTCAAACTTCACTAAAATCCAAAACACCCTTTTTCCAAACTTTTTTTCCAAAACACCCTTCTTTACTCATTATCTTTTTATATCATTGATTGTTATGAAATTCATATCATTGAATTAATCATACATCATTAATGATATAAAAAATATTGTGAAATATGTTGTAGTTTGAATTTTCAAACCAATTCATTTTTCTCTTTTCAATTCATTGCATTATAATAGTCTAATTTCAAAATCAAATTTGGTACATAATATTTTAGTCCCCTAACTATATAATTTCGTTACATTTTTTGGACACTCAACGGATTCGATGTTGAGTCAAATGTTAATGTTTTAAAGTTGTAACAAAAAAATATAATTAGGGGACCGATAAAAATATTGTCGCTTCTATATCTCTTCTCTCTGAGTTTTGAGCCTTACAACCAACAGATGTTGATGTTCACAATAGAAAAAAAATTCTCCGAAACTCTGTAGTTGTTAATTTCTTATTTTATTTCTCTTTTAGATAAAGAGAGGCCAAAAGGCCTAATAGAGGAGTTTACGTTCGATACTTTTGTTTCTTAAATTATATATTTTAATGATCATTTACATTCGAATTACCTTTCAAATTAATGTTATTGTAACAAAACGATGTTTGATCTGAATGGATGTACCCATGCAATACGAAAGAACATAGCTCTGCATGCGAAAAACGATGTATGTTGTGCCTATAAAAGTCACTCAATGCAAACATGAAATCATTCAATGAAAAAGCTTCATTGGTAACTCTTTGAGTGATTATGGTGATAAACAAGTTACTATTTAAATCAAATGACGAGGCTAGATCTCGTCGAGAAGTAAATACAAGCCAAATAAATAATGGTGACAATGAACAATATTAAAACCCTAGAATAAAACCTAAACACGGTGATGGTGTTTGGTTATTTTAGAGTGAACCTAGAATAAGTGGTATCCCAAGTTGCTTACGTATCATATAATTGTTCATGATTCAAGTCTCTCGTAGTTCTTTGGGATTGATTATATAAAGGACATCTCCTCCCTGGCAATCATGTGCCGTGTCCATCAAGGACTCTCGCCGTGTTAATCCTTTTTTTCGTTACGAAAGGATACACACACCCATTAATTTCGCCTTAAGCAGGGTTCGAAGCCTGGTCTCCCCACTGGGTATCCACCCCAGTGGAAACCACTAGGGCAATGTATTTTTGTGATATCCCACATCGGTAAATTAAGTGAATGCTCACCCCCATATAAGTGTGAAACATAAATGTCTTGTAAACTCGGGTTAGCCCTTTTAGACCAAGCGAGGACGGCGGTCTAAGCAGTTGACCGGACATTTATGACTCATTTAGCGCTTCTGAGCCCGGGTGCAGGGGCGTTCTGAGAATGGTAGCAGAGCCGACTATCGACGGAACTATGCTACCGCACCGCATAAGAAAGACGGTGTAAGGATGGCCTCAATTACCTCTGGTAGGACGATCCGGGACAAGTCTTGGCCGTCTGGCGAGGACGCTTGATCCTTTATATAGGGGGGAGAATGTGATATCCCACATCGGTAAATTAAGTGAATGCTCACCCCCATATAAGTGTGAGACATAAAGGTCTTGTAAACTCGGGTTAGCCCTTTTAGACCAAGCGAGGACGGCGGTCTAAGCAGTTGACCGGACATTTATGACTCATTTAGCGCTACAGGCCCGGGGTCTGGGGGCGTTACAATTTTGTACGTGTTAATCCCTTTAATTTAGGAGATAATCACGGACAGTTTAAATATTAGGATCAGAGTCATAATGTTTAAAGGATCTTCCCTTAATTATCCTGTATTATAAACACGTGCGTATTTCGAATCTCTGTCGACTTGCATCGAGCTCCCCAGGCTGTCTCGGACTGAACTGCCCTGAACCTAGCTCCATAACGATCTGACCGACCAACGGTGATTTGATAGGGGGAACATGACTGATCTTCCACATGGGGAATTAGACCTGTTATTGGGAACGAAGTGGGCTCATGACCCTTAACACTATACTTCTTTGTCTTCATTCAATGATTAGTCAATTTGTGTCGGTACCCTTAAAATAAAAAAAAAAAAAAAAAAGTATGTGCCCACTATTGTGTTCATCCTTAATTGTAGTCATGCATTATTTTTTTTAAGTTGCGAACATGACTCGTATGAAGTTGTGGGAATTCTTATCTATGTTATGAAGTTTGATTTAACAAAATAATAATTCTCAAAACGAGGAAAATAACCGGGGTAATTGGATTTTTAGAAAGCTTCACTTAAGAAAATGTGTATCCGTGCCTGCAATCAAGATACATGTATCTGATTTAAAAATCTAGTTTTTAAAAATTGCATATTCTGGCCAAACACTTATCGCGCTGAGTATTCGGCATATATGTTGTGTATCGATATCGAATACGTATCAGACACGGAATACGATCCTACGCGCAGTTATCTTGGAATAGCTATTCATTTGATGCAATAATTGAATAATGCCAAATCAAGTAAATATAAAAACCCACTCGGATCTTTTTTATAAAAAAAAAAAAAAAAAGAAAGAAAAAAAACCCACTAAAAAAAAGTAAATATAAAAACAGTAAAATTTCGCAATAGAGTTTAGGGGTGGCATCGGGTCGGGACCCGACCCGTAAACCTCCTAACCGAAACCCGTCCCGATAAGATTCGGGATTCAATTTTTCTTCCCAAACCCGTACCCGATTAGCGTTGGGTCCCGAATGTTCAGGATCCCGTCGGGTCGGGAATGAATCTCCCGAACACATGATGTTAAAAAATATTCATGTTAATAAAAGAAAATGACAACAATTATCTGATCAAAACAATAGTTCAAAAGTTGGGGCGGAGAAATGAGTTAACGGCGTCATAGTCGACGGCCGGTGACTTTTGTGAGGAAGAACACTCTAGAATATTAGAGAGCAGAAGAGAGGTGCAGAGAAATTGAGAAACGACGGAAATAGAGAGTGTAGTATGTTTATATTTTTAGTATTTAGGGATGTGTGTATATATATATATATATGTGTGTGTGTATTCGGGTCGGGATCGGAAACCCGACGGGATTGAGTTTTATACACGATCCCGTATTTTTCGGGTCGGAAAAAATCCTGAAATTTCGGAATCGAGAAACTTTCGAGACGGGACCGGAATGAGATTTGGGATGGGTCAGGATTTTCGGGAAATTTGCCATCCCTATAATTAGAGTTTGGAGTTTGATTGGATCCATGTTTTTAACCGACAATACCTTGGCCCAATTTGGTGCTTTTTATTTTCTCAACAACCCAAATAAATAAGGGATCCCTAGCGTCCAATATCTCCTTCATATCAACGCCCTTCGTCTCTGCCAGATCTCATCTGAATTATCTCGCCGGTCTTGTTTGTCTTCGCCGCAACCGCACGATGGGTTCCAAGAAACCTGACTTTGGCGACGGTGCTAGCCCTGGGTTTGCCTTCTTACATATATGCTACTATTCCTTATTATATCGAGCAATACTTTATCCTAGTAGAAATAATTCTCCTTTTGCTGATTGTCCGTTTAATCTTCTGTGCAGGAAAATTTTCATCGGTGGCTTATCGAAAGAAACTACCTTGGGTTGGTTTTCATGTTTATTTACCCTATTTTTTCTTTTGTTAATATTCTTATACTAATTAATTGAGAATTAGGCTCTTTTTTTCTTTCCCGAAGGTGTTATTTATTACTTGTGTAGATTGATTGATCTTTTGATAAAATTTCTATCTTTTTCCCAATCTTTTTTTGCTATAGATGAATTCGTCAAGTATTTTGGGAAGTATGGGGAGATTACAGACTCGGTGATTATGAAGGATAGGCACACCGGTAGGCCAAGGGGATTTGGTTTTATTACTTATGCTGATCCCGCTGTTGTGGATACTGTCATTACTGAGACGCACATTATTAACGAAAAACAAGTGAGTGATTTGCTTTCTCAAGTTCCTCTTTTTATGTTATTTTTTCATTAATGGCCTGGCATATTTAGAGCACAAAGGATGTTAGAGCAAATGTAGCTGTTTTAGAGACCTTCAATTTAAAATGTGTAAGAATGGACTGTGTATTGTGTGTAAAAGAAAAATAATAGTGACAAAATAGATGGGTTTTTGTGTGGCAGACTCCACAACAGAGTCCAATTGTGGCTGGTCCAGTGATGGGCTTTTTTTCTATCTAACAAATTTTATCCTATTACACCATCTTTTCAGTCAATATCATTTGTATAATCCATCTATAATTCATATCCAATTAAATTTAACCACTTGGCCTGAACATGACAGCATGACCTTTACGCTTGCTCTTATTGAATGAGAGGAATAGGGATTCGGTACTGATTTATGATTATCTTGTTTTATGCTTTTGGTCTGTGGTTGCCGAGAGTGGTTGTCAATTTAATACCCTTTAAAGTAGGTACATGAACTTTTCAAGATTATATTGTTGCTTTATGATGTTTGATTGTAATAATTTCTATTGCTCTTTGGATATTGTCCGTGTGAGAACTTCAAGAATCCCTAGGTCGAATGTAAAACTTCTTTACATGAATTAATAGCTTCTTTATTTGTAAGTGGAAACTTGATGATGTGTTGCTCTTCTTTAATTCCATGTCCGTATTTTCCTCAAATCACCTGTAACTTGTAGTGTTTCCTTAGGTTCAATTAAAGTTAGAATCTGGATGTCTAGTGTTCACTTTTGATTTCTATTTTCTAAATATAAAGTACGGGGAATTTAGTTTATATTTTTCAAGCTAGTCTACACTCTACAGTTCTAGTTGGTGATATTGCTAACTATATTTGGGAGATGCTTTGTTTGTGCTCTGATGTTTTCAATGGGAAATGAACTCTGGGTGGTGTTCTCAGTTCTGAATATGATGTATTGGCGGTTTAACAAATGACTGGCATATTGTTATGGAATGTTTAACATGAATTCTTATTCCATTCCCTTAACCCAGGTTGAAATCAAAAGAACAATTCCCAAAGGGTCTTCTGAATCCAAAGATTTCAAAACAAAGAAGATTTTTGTTGGTGGGATTCCAACTTCTATCACTGAAGGTAATGCATGAAGTCTGTGCGATTGTTGATTTTTTTTGCAAATTGTTTGTCAGTACTGTATGAGTATTCTTTTTTTTAATCCTTTTAATACTTATATTGCCTTTTTATTGGACTTTGGTGGGATCCAGATGAGCTAAAGACTTTCTTCTCCAAGTACGGAACAGTGACTGAGCAAGAGATTATTCGGGATCATGTCACAAAACGATCCCGAGGCTTTGGGTTTGTTGTGTTTGAAAGCGATCAAGTTGTTGATAAAGTTCTATCTGATGGTAATATGATTGACATGAATGGTACCCAGGTAATTTGCATCCAGTGTTCCCGGGTGATCTCATGTGTACCTAGTCATAGCTTTTCCATACAGAAGCCAGCTAATAAATATTTATTTTATAAATTCTTACCGTGTGGGAACTGTGAAAAACAGTGTATAGCTCTACACTTATTTATCCTGTTTACAACATGTGTTTCACTAATTTGCTTGTTAATTGAAAATGGCAGTGGGATATCTGATTGTGGTTGTCTGCATATAGTGCTAAGTTTCTCACTTGACTATACTAAAGAGAAATCTAGGTTAACATGATTCTGTGTTGTAGGTTGAGATCAAGAAGGCAGAACCAAAGAAACCTTCAAACCCAGCTTCTGCTCCTGCTTTTCCTAGTGAATCTAGGGGCCGTCCATATAATGATTACAGTGGATTTGAGGACTCTTATAGCGGTTTTAGAGGTGGTGGCTTTGGCCCTGCTCCTTATAGGTCATTTGGTGGCGGTAGGTTTGGCGATTACAATGGATATAGCGGTGGTGCAGCTGGCGGGTTTGGTGGTCGCTATGGCGATTTTCCTGGTGGTGATTATGGTGGTAGGTTTGGTGATTATGGCGGATATGGGGGTGGTGGTGCAAGTCGTTATGGTTCTTACGGCAGAGGGTTTGGTGAGGGATATGGCGGGGGTGGATTAGGTGGCTACGGCCGAGGAGGTGGTGGGTATGGTGGTTACTCCGGTGTAGGGGGCGGTTACTCTGGTGGTGCTGGCCCTGGTGCTGGATTTGAATCTGGTCCAGGTGCTGGTTATGGAGGTGCTGGAGGACTGTACGGGGGTAGGTCAGGCTATAGCGGCAGTGGTCGTTATCATCCTTATGCTCGGTAGATCTCTCCCTAGATACGTCTTCTAGGTGTTGCACTCAGGTATATTGGTCATTGCATTTCATCTACAAGAAGCTCATGTTGGATAGTTACATTCAGAGGACTAGCATGGAGATTATGTAGAAGAATTGCATCTATGTTCTAGTAAACCAGAGGACTAGCCAGGAGAGTATGTAGAAGATAATTTCAAGACTATGCTTCTATGTTGTAGAAAAACCAGAGGACTAGCGAGAAGACTACGTAGAAGAAAATCATCAGTGTCTGGTTCTATGTTCTACATACAGTTTTAGATACTCTTATGATTTGTTTTTAGTCGGGTTATTATTTTGTAGACTATTAAGTAAATTTTTTTGCTTTTTCCAGTTTTAGATATTCTGCATCTGTCTAGAGTCTTATCAATGTTTTTACTAGGTTATTACTCTTGTCTCGATGCTTAAGTTAAGACTTGTTGTTTTCACTTGATGTACTTAAGAAGCGCATGTCCCTAGACGCTTACGTTTTGTTTTAGTGGGTGTTTAGTGGTGTGAAGCTCCTAAGATGTCTGAGCTTGCAAGAATCTTTTTTCTTTTGGTTGTTTCTTTAGAAATATAAGCATGCTGTCGGAGGGGTCTAAGAGTTCACCATACTATTATATATCTATCTATCGCACTGAAGCTTTAGTACAATCATCATTACATGTTTAATGTTGTATTTAGGATATATATGACCATTGTTAAAAGAAATTCCTTTGTAACTTAGGTTTGTTTCTTCTTGTCTACCCTTTTTTCCCATCCAGACTGGGAAATTCTTACCCTAACCTTTTGCTATGTATCGAATGTTTAGATGCATAACGTGTGTACAAAAAGACATAATATTCCATCTTTTTCATACACACGTCATACATGCAACAGCTCCAGCTCTTTGTTTGCTTTGATAGGAGAAAATAGAGGAAGTTGTGGGATGTTTGCACAGAATCCTACTTTTGTTCTGTAATTGTGTGTGACTGGACTTGTCCAATTCCTATGGTAGATATTTGAGAGATCAATCAGGCTTATACAAGATATATACATCTTTGCAAATGTAATGTATTCGGAGTGCAAGTTCGTAGGCTCTGTTATTTCCAACTGAATTCGTTGATACCACCCGGTGTTTGTGTATGTGCTATGTCATGCCATTGCCATCACTTTATCTCTTTCTTTGAGCCACAGAAGGCCTCAATGCAATCGAAATATCGATATGCATCTTTCTCAATAGACGTGCTGTTGTAATAGCATGTATCTAAGTGGGATTTTTTTCCTCCTGAAACGAAATTACCTCATCTAGAGGACACAAACCAACACGCACATGGTGGGACTCGAAGCCAGGACCTTATAGTCATTGGTCCTCCGTTTAACTACTTGAGCTAAGCCTAACCAAATCCAAAACCAACTAGGTTTTAACAAAAAAGAACCAACCCAAAATATTTGGTTTGGTTTGGTTTGGTTTTTGAAGGTGGGAGAAGAGGCGTTGCAAATTTTTTTTTGGGGGGAGGGGGGGGGGGTGGGTGGGTGGGTGGGTAATGTAATGTAATGTACATGTTATGCTTTCGCATTTTGCAGTTGCAGTTGCAGTTGCAGTTGAATTCAGTTGGCGGCTGCTGGTAATGTCGGAGAGTTTTATCTCAAATATCTACTGATGTTGTCATGGGAGATTGTATTCCTCTGTTTGGTACAAGCATACAGTGTTATTTTTGTCTATTATTATTTTTCCTTTGCTAGAGTTTTTTCTGTTTAATAAAGTAAAACCCCTCTCATTTTTCCTAGTGAAGTCATTGTATTTGTAGTTGTAATTTTTTTTAACTATCTAAATAAAAAAAAATTGATGAATCTTGATTTTTCCTTTCGGTGGGAAGGAAGGAGCACACAATATTTTTCCTTTCATTCATGAAGCTTGAATGCAGAGACTCGTTGTGTACTTTGGGGGTGAAAAAAAAAAAATGACCCAGCCCAATCCTAAAATGTACCTTGTAAAATACGAAAGAATTCCCGAGTTATCATGAGCTATGCCATTTTGGTTTGTAGTGGTATGAGTGAATTTATCATTGGATAAATAGAGAGATAAATAAAAAGAGTTTTAGATGAAAGAATAATGATAGAGTTACGTTACCCGAGTTACCCTCGTCACTTGTGGTTGTGAGTTTTTCATTTAAAAATTCAATTAATTTTCTTATTTAAAATCTCAGTTACTTATCATGTGGCGTATTGTCTGTAAATATTGTTGGAAAATAATGTTATTAAATTCATACTGTTGTTTTTTAGCATAGAATTAAATTTAAAACTACAAACAGATTATAGATTCTCAATCAAATAGACAGTCCCGTCGGTCATGTTAAAACAATTAATTATGCTTCAATCTGTTTTATATCTTACACCATTTCAATATCACAATCGTCTCTTTCTTCAGTTGTTGTCGCCTTGGTTGTATTTTCTTATGCCTCCCCGAAAATTACACTTTTTCTTTTTCTTTTTCTTTTCTTTTTCTTTCCAGAAATATTCTGGGTTTTGTTGTTTTGATTTTTTTCTTTTTTCTTTTTTTGGAATAAAGTCAAAGTTTGTGTGGATTTTATGCAAGCTTTGATTTTTGGGTTACGGATTTTATGTCTTCTGACACTTTGGGGGTACGAGATCAGGGAAAAGAGGATAGATTCATGAATTCTATCGAGACGAGAATTGGGCAGGAAGTTACGAGACATGCCCTGAACCGATTCTAACTCGACCTTGAGTAGAGATTAAAATAAAAAATGTGTTACAAGATTCTGAAATGAATCCTATTTAAGGCTAGCATTATTGTCGGAACAATTTTGCTTTAGCATAACTGCTTTGATAATGATGTGTTTGTCAGGATGCATTAACATAAGAGTAATGATACAAACATAACCGTTGTAAAAAAACGAGTGTCACAACATATATCCACACCGTTCATTCCTAATGTATTCATTATGATCATTGGTGTAGATAAACGTCATGACACTCATGTCACAATGGTTGTGCATGTATCATTACTTTTAACATAATTACTATGGAAATAACAATTGTCTCTATGTTAAGGCTTTGTTATCGACGATTATTTCGATAAGTATTAACAATAGAATTACACCGACAATAACAATGTATGTCAAGACACATCGATACGTTGAGGTGTTGTCCTCGTATATGTTGGGGATAATATTTCAAAATTGATGATATATCATTGGATTAGAGTAACAATCCTTTCAAGTGACGGAGTCAAGTGAACTTTTAAGTGCAGGTGTTTTTATGACACTATTAGCAAAACGACACAATTTTGAAAGGAAAAAAAAATCTTAAATCTAGGATTAAATCATATTCATAGTGTGAAAATGTGGTTATATCAGTTACACTTGAGAAAATCGTAACTCTATTCGGCTAGGTGTTCAATTCATGTTTTCACATTTAGACTTGTACTTATGTGAAATTGAAGGCATATATCGTCGTACTCGGGTACATACCCTAGTGGTAATCCACTAGGGTCTAACCTGGCTCCCAGTGGGGAGGCCCAGGTTCGAACCCCGCTTGAGGCATAGTTTATGTTAAAAATCAAGCGCTTACCGTTCTACTAAAACCAATTGGTGCCAGCACGCTACTATATTTCAAGTGTTGGCAATCTGTCCAACACTTGCACAATTTTTCAGTTTAGAGTGTGGGTAATCTGTCCCAACACCCCCTCAAGTGTGGGAAATCTCTCCCAACACTTGCATTTTTTTAAGGGAGCGTCTTTTCACACAAAACATGTTTTACACATTCCAAGGGCGAGAGTGAGCTTCGTTTTGACATTTAACACACATATCATTCAAACCCAAATTGAGTCAAGAATTGTGTATTATTCAGACCATGTTACAAGCCTGAAACATTATGTTTTCCAGACCAATTTTTGGTCTGAATAAAGAGACATTATTATATACGCTTGAGAAACAATATTGACCATTTTACAGGCCGAAAAATAACGTTTTCCGCTCCTATTTCAAGTCAGAATAAGATCACGGTGCTATGAAAATTTCGAAGACGTATCAGACCATTTTAGAGGCCGAACATGTAATGTTTTCGACCACGCGTTAAGTCGAATAAACTAAATTATTCCGACCACATTTGAGTAGGTATAACCCTATCTCAAGTTAGAATATAAAAACGTCACTATAAAAATTTCGAAAATGTATCGGACCATTTTAGAGGCCAAACATGTAATGTTTTCCTGACTACGTTTGGGTCAGAATAAACTACATTGTTCTGACCACATGTGGGTAGGTATAATGTTTCATATTCTGACCGAACTCCGGTCAGAATGTAGGCGCGTGTGAAAAGGACAAAATCGGAAAGTAATTGTTGTGCGATAAAGACAAAATCATTGTATTTAAAGACATTTAAAATACATTTCAGGGTTTTTTAAATAATGTTCCATGTTAAAGATCAAGCGGGGTTCGATCTCGTGACATCTGGCTCCGATACCATGTTAAAGATCAAGCGTTTACCGTTGTACTAAAATCAATTGGTGCCAATAAATGCGCTATTTTATTTCTATACATTAAGAGTGTGAGCAATCTGTCCCAACACCCCCCTCAAGTGTTGGCAATCTGTCCAACACTTTCATACATTTTTTTTTAAATAATGTGGGTAACCAGGGTTCATCCCTCAAGTGTCGAGGCCCTAAAGATGCACAATTTTTCGTGACAGTGTGGATAATGTTAAAGATCAAGCGCATCCCTCTAAAATGTAGGCGCCAATAAATGTGTTATTTTATTTCTATACATGCCAATAAATGCGCTTATTTTATTTTTACATTAAGAGTGTGGGTAATCGTCCCAACATCCCTCAATTTTTTCAAGAATGTGGTAATCTGGCCCCAACATTGCTCAAGTGTTTTTCAAGTGTTGGTAATGAATGTCCCAACATCCCCTCAATTTTTTCAAGAGTGTGGGTAATCTGTCCCAACATGCACAATTTTTTCAAGAGTGTGGGTAATCTGTCCAACACTTGCACAATTTTTTTTAATCTGTCCCAACATACCCTCAAGTGTAGGCAATCTGTCCCAACACTTGCACACTTTTTTTTTTAAAAATAATGTTCCAACGAGGGTTCGATCCTATGACCTCTGACTCTGGTACCATGTTAAGATCAAGTGCTTACCGTTGTACTAAAACCAATTGGTGGTAGTAAATGCACAACTTTATTTATTTATCATGTAAGAGTGTGGTCAATCTGTCCCAACACCCCTCAAGTGTTGGCAATTTGTCCAACACTTGCATATTTTTTTTTCCCAAGAGTGTGGCAATTTGTCCAACACTTGCATAAAATTTTTTTCAAGAGTGTGGGCAATCTGTCCCAGCACTTCCACAATTTTTTTTTATAAATAATGTTCCAACCAGTGTTCGATCTCATGACTTTTTTAAAATAATGTTCCAACCAGGGTTCGATCTCATGACATCTGGCTCCGATACCATATTAAAGATCAAGCGCTTACTAAAACCAATTGATGCCAGTAAAAATGCTACTTTATTTCTTATCATTGAAGAATGTGGACAATCTGTCCCAACTGTTTAGGATGTGTGCTTTTGTGTCTTTTTTTCGTCTCAGAAAAAAAAAAAAAAAAAAAAAAAAAAAAATTCGTCACGACATGCGTGTTTAAGGAGTACAGAGGTAGCTGTGGGTTGCCCCTGGTAATAAATTAAATTAAAGAAGCCCATTCGAATATTTTTTTCTTTTCTTTTTTTCTAGAAACTATACATTTGTTGGTGGGACGTGTAGGTGTACATAAAAGTGATGGTTTTATACTAACTTTAATGCTCCCCGCCCCATTTACTTCCATTTTTTTTTTTTTTTTTTTGGGGTAGTAGTATACCCAGACCCGGGAAACTTTTAGGTAGTGTATACCACGTGTGAGTCACATACTACATTAAGCACAATCAGTAGCGAGGATCGTAACTACACACCACATAAACAATTCTCGTAATCGATCACGTGGTTTACAATTGTCTTGCCACGTATGAAGATGTCTTCACGCAGTGCACACACTACCTAAAAATTTCCCCCCGGACCCAGAACCATGAGTCTTACTATGAAATGAATAAATGGTTTGCAGAGAGCAGGGTCATGAACTGCGTGCCTTTTTTTTATAGTATTATTATTATTATTATTATTATTATTATTATTATTATTTTTTTTTTTTTTTTTTTTTTTTTTTTTGTGTTCGATTTAATTCATAACGATTACTATCATTTTTAATTTGAATGCTACTACCTTCTTCGTACTACATCTGTCCACAAAAAAAATTCCCTTTTTCTAAAAATAATTTGTCTCGTAAAGTTGTAATACATCATTTAATATATTTTATCTGATCACACTTATCCTGTCATTTAATATTTGAATGTTTATTTCATATTTGTGAGTCAATCGTATTTAAAATATACCACATTGATTATTTTTAATCTGTGTGTAAAACAAAAAAAGGGCAATCATTGTGGACGGATGTAGTAATAAATTGTGGACGGATGTAGTAATAATCACTTTGAAGCTTTTCAATTTTTCATACTCCCTTCGTTTTTTTATATGTCTCCGAGAGAATATTCACTCGGATTAGGAAAATAATTAATAGGTCTAAGATATAGTATTGGAAATGTATTTTTTTATTGGAGATTTAAATACTTTGTTGGTTAAAAAGTTTTTAGTATTGGAAATGTTTTTTTTATTGGAGATGTAAATACTTTATTGGTAAAGCATGAAAAAAATAAATAAATGATGCATTGAAAATGTAAAATGACAGATAAATAAAAACAAAATAAATTTTGAAATATTACAGATAAAAAAAATGGAGGAATACATATTATTAAAAAGGTGGATGATTGTAATCAATTTTAGAATAAAGTTTAATCCTACATTATATCATTTGAATATCACTAATACAATGAATATAGAGTTTAAAAACCATAAATTAGGGGTGGATGGAGTATTGTATTATTGAGGCTCGTATCCAGTTAATGGAAATCCATACATCGCATAGGCGGATCCAGCTTCCCTAAATGGGATGCGCGGATCTCGTTAAAAATTAAAAAAAACTCTACATCTTATTTGTAGAAAAATATTTCAGATCGTGAAAAGACATACATGTATAGACATAAGGCAACACTTGTTAAATATGTGAAAAGAAAGAAAAATTAGTCTATTGACAAACAATCATAAAATATTTGGAAAAGTCATTGGTCTAAAGAGATTGAATGTCTAAAATACAGATTCATCATCATTTACAGATTATATACTTCAATTGTTCTTAATGTTGGGTATGGTTGGGTGATGAGGTAAAGTGACGTTAGGTGAGGTAAGTGGAGATAAGATTTAGAACGAGAGTAGTGGGGTATGTTGGGATTGTGGGGTAATGTAACGTAGGGCAAGGTGGGTGTAAAGGTAGGTGGAGAATGGTGAGGTGAGATATGGTAGGGTAGAGTGGTGGGTATGTTGGGGTAGGGTAAGGTAATGTGTGGTGATGTAAGATGGTCAGGTGGGGTGAGGTAGGTTAATGGGTGGGGTAGGGTGAGACGAGTGGGGTTATCAAAATGGGGTGATAAGATGGCGGTGAAGGGTAAGGTGATGAATTGCCGAATCGGGTAAGGCTTCCCTAGCTCGAGAGATTTTATTGTGCAACGGTTGTATCTTAAAATTTTATCGTGTGTGAGATGTTAAAAATGAATGGTTGTAAGGTATGCCACTTGATACAACATTCATACAACGGTTGTATTTTAAAATTTTCCGCCCCTGCCTCACCAATGTAACGCTACCCCACCCACCCACCTCACCTTACTTTATGCCCATAACCCACTGATGATGCTGAATAATACACCACCGGTAAAACTAGGCCACGTGTAATCTAAGGGTGAGTTAGGAGAGAAAATATGCAAGGCAAAGGCTGATAAAGATGGTGTTTTTGGTGTTATTTGGCTGAGTCCAAGAATGTATCTTGGATTGCCTACGTATCCTGTATAATGTCCAGGAATCCAGCCTTACGTAGTTCCTGGAAGGATGTATTTATAGGCACATGCCCTCTTCTGCCCTAAACTTGGGGCGGTTTAGTCTATTGACATAATTACCCTTAAATGGGCCTTGCCTTCCTGCCCAAGTAACCTGCCTGATGGTGGGCCTAGGAATCTGTACTGGAACCCCTGGTATCGACTCGATGGGAATCGACATGGGTGTTCGAGATCTGACACTTGTAGAATCTGCCAGTTGCTGCGGTCTTCACTGGCACGTCTCGTATCGATCCGATGTGGATAACTAACACAGACTTTTCCACAAGTCAGCCGGACCAATCAGATAATCCCACGTGGAGGAGTGAATCCCCGTATCATCACCAACCCTGTCATACCTTACCCACCATCCATTCTACCTTACCCTACCAACCACCGTCAATCGATATGTCAGTTATTTTATTTTATTTTATTTCACTTTTCTCAAACAAACATGCCCCTATGCTTTATTCATTTTAATAATACTTTGGCATTTTGTAGGTTACAAACATGTTATTTATTTGGTATTTATAGTATTCATATGTGGTTTTCTTCAACATGCTAAGGTAAATACCATACTATTTTTCTTTAGGAATAATAAAAAGTGTTATTTGTTTATAAGAACGTGTTTTGGTACTTAATTAGGCACTTAGGACATCCAGAAAAGATCATTAGTTATAAGGACGGATTTATTTTATTTTTCCACGTCTACCCTTCATATATACGATGTTAATGCATATTAAATATTTGTCTTTTAAAGCACATTCAAATCCTCTTCATAATCACAAAACCGATTCTCGATTCGCTCGCTCTCGATTTCGATTCTTCATAATCACAAAATCGATTCTCGATTCGCGATATTCAAATATTGATTCGCATTATGCTTTCAATTCTGATTCTTATGCAATTTCTGCTCGTGTAATCGGATTGTTCGCCGCATCTGCTCTTTTAATCGGATTCCGATTATGCAATTTCTGCTCTTGTAATTTTGTTGTCGATTTGTGCATCAGAGTTTCGAAAAAATCAACCAGCTTCGTTGTTCATCTTGTTCTTCAAATTTTCTGGTAAATTTTTAGATTTTTGCGTGCATTATGTTATTGATTTTTCATATTTGTCTGATGCTTTTCGAGATTTTGTTTATTACTCATGTTTGTTGTTGATTTTGTTCGTGCATTCTGTCTGCAAGTATTCTAAGTGGTCTATAAGTTTGAATTATTTTGTTTCTTGTTTGAATTAGTTTTTCTTCTTATCTGTGTTTGTTCAGTGAGTCTTCATTTTTGTTTTTCTGATTTGGCTTGTCTTATGTTTGTTTATAGTATGATTGATGCAGTGACTTCTTGTAGTAGTCATTATTCTTCATTGTTACATTTGTTCTTTTTTAATGATTTTTGTAATCTATGTTATTTTTGTGTGTATGTAGTGAATTTTAGTCGTAGTTAGTGTTATTTGAGAGTACGTTTGTTCTTTTTGAATGATTTTTGCATTATATGCAGTGTATTTTCAGATGGAATTAGTATGTGTTTTCTTTTAATGTGAGTGTAATGTTTCTTTTTGTAATTTTGTGAATATGCTTTATATGAATTTTGATTGCATTCCAAATAGAGTTATTTGAGTTTCACAATGTTGATATGTCATGTTCTTTTTGCTTTGCAGATTGTGTAATGTTTTTTGGGATTTATTCTGTTTTGAGGAGAGACAGTGGTATATTTCCATGTTGTTGAATGAATGTTGTAATCAGTGTATTTGAATTTCAGTTTTGATGTCTATATACCTGATTTCGTGTATCTGATGACATTCATACATTATCATGATGATGATCATTTTTATGCAGTGACATTGCCTGCTATGTATTGACATACATCTTTTTTTTTTGTGAACTGTGTTATTTTAGGTGATTTTATTCAATATTGTTCCAATGTATTTAGTTATCGTAATGATATTGAATAATTATTGATTGAATGAAGTTATTTGGAATGCGTATTCATGATGTAGTCGTTGCGGTGACATCCTTCTCCATTGCGTTGACATAGTCCTTTTTTTTCCTGCGCAGGTTATATTGTGTTCACAATGTTGATTCTTATGTGCACCTATAAGGAAGAGATGTGTGTTGTCACAAATGATGTGATTGATAGTACGTTAAAGTATATTCATGATAGACTTTCAAATCGGTGGGACGGATTTGAAGGATATGACTATCAGTTTGTATTATGTGTTGCTTGATGATCCCAAGTGGCTGTTATGTTCCGATGATGATGTGCAGTCCATGATTGCTCTTCTTTGAATCTTACAAATTGCTAAGCGTGTTAAAGTGGAGGTTGTACGGAATGATGTTGTTGGTTCTTCATCTTCGTACAATCATGGTAGTTGTGTTGGATCTGAGGATGTTGTTGATGATGAGGGTTCTATGATTTCGTCTTCGACTGATAGTAATGTGTTGAGTTTTGGTTGGGACAAAATTGTAATCAAAGAAGGTCAATTGTTTGTTGGTGGTGCGGATGATTTTAGGGAGTGCCTTCAAAAGCTGTCTATACAAACTGGTTTTAAGTATGTGTACAAGAAGAATGATAGTTGTAGGATTTATGTTGTTTGTGCTAAGATGAATGAAGCAAATTGTAGTTGGTATGTTCGTGCTTCGGTACAGAAATCAAGTGGATTCTTTTATGTAACTAAGTTGTGCAATGTTCATACTTGTGGTACTTCTTTGAGATCTTTTGGGCGAGATCATCGTGATGACTTTCGATCTTCTTTCAAGGTTGTTCTTCGTAAGGTTCATGAAGACTCGAGTTTCTCTCACATCGACGGCGACTTTTGGCCGGTACTGATCATGGTCGTGCAGTTTCTTATGCAGTTGCTTGGTCTGCTTTTAACAAAGCTAAGGATTTGTTATATGGTGATGTTAAAACCTCATTCAAAAGTTTACCTGGTTATATTAATAGTGTGCGTGAAACGAACCCTGGTTCTGTTGCTATTTTATAGGTGCATCCTGAATCTCGTCATTTTCAACGGATGTTTATTGCGTTTGATGCTTGTATTCGTGGGTTCAAACATTGTCGACCAATGCTCTTTCTGGATGGGGCTCATTTGAAGTTTGATCAGTCTGGCCATTTGTTGGGTGCAACTGGGAAGGATGGTGATAATGGTATGTCTTATTTTGAGTAACTGTTTATTTTTTTATGCAGTGACACTTGAGGTTATGCAGTGACACTCTATTTTATTATTTGAGAGTTGGTTTTTTTATCACTTTCCATGTGGCATTGCTTTGATACCTTCTTTTTTGAGTTCCTGTATCAATTGTCTCTGCATTTAGGTTCTGATTTTTATGTTATGACTGTGTTTTTGCACTTTCTTGTTTTGGTATTGAGATTTTTGTTGCAGTGACATTGGTTTTGTGTTATTTTGTTGTGATGTTCTGATTTGATATTGTTCCAGGAATATATCCTCTCGTGTTATGGTGTTGTTGATTACGAGGATTTCGATAATTGGAGATGGTTCTTGTTGCATTTGAAGAATTTGCTTATCCCAGTTCGTCGGATGACGTTCATGACTGACAGGAATCCTGGACTATTGGATGCTATACGTGAAGTGTTTCCTGATGCATTTCATTCTTATTGTATTTACCATTTGAAGTGGAATCTAAAGACTTGTTTTAGTGGTAAATATGTAGGTAAATCTTTGCGTGAGAGAATGGTCCATTTGTTTTACCAATGTGCTTATGCTCCGACTGTTGAAGAGTATGAGAAATGCATGGCTGATATGTTAATTGAAGGTGGAGAGCGTGCAGAAACGTTCTTTTCGGATTTAGATCCGAAGAATTGGGCCAATGCTTATTTTGAAGGTTGTCGGTATGGTCATACTGCTTCTACTTTGGCTGAGTCGTTTAATGCTTGGATATTTAAGGAGAGGCACCTTCCTGTGTTGAATATGGTAGATGGCATTCGTATCAAGATCATGACAAGATTCTCGATAAGCGTCTTTCTTCGCCGCAAAGATCATTCAAGTCTTTGATCTGTCCAAAAGTTGATTCTATTTTGTCTAAGCTGATGGATTCAGGCAGTCGCTTTGGTGTTGCTAGTTGTAGTTATTATAAGTATGAGGTTTTTTCATCTCCGCCGGCAAGTGTTAATTTGGATATCCGTGCTTGCTCATGCAAGGAGTAAGCGGTGGAATGGTTATCCGTGTATTCATGGATTGGTCGTGATTAGAGTCTGAGTTTTCCTTTGAATGAGTACGTGGATCCTTGTTTTTTGACACAGTCCTATGTTGATTCATACGATTTTGGAGTACAACCAATTCCTGGTCCATTTTTGAAGAATAATTCTGAAGATCTTATTGTGCTTCCACCTGTTCCGAAGAAACAGCCTGGTAGGCCTCGGACGAAGCGTCTTCGATCTCGTGGTGAGAAATCAACTCGTGTTATCCAATGTGGTCGTTGCCATGCGTTTGGCCATCATAATAAGAAGGGTTGTTTTGCTCGTCTTAATCAATAGTTAATCTATTTTTCTGGTTTTGTAAGCGTTGACTTTTCGATTTAATAAGCATGATTTGTGAGATTTCCCTAATGCAGTGACATTAATGTTATTACATTTTGTATGCTCATTGAGTGCCAAGAGTTGTAATTCATTTAGTTGCTATTGTATTCATTGTAAAGATCTTATTATGTAGTTATTGTGAAGTCATTTGTATTTGTTTTTGATACCCAATTTGTTTGTGATGTTTCTATGTTTGTGTTTCTTTAATGAGTTCATTCAAATGATTGTTTCAGTGAGTGCAGTGACATCAGTGTCACTGCATCTTTTGAAGAAGTTTTTTGTATAGAAATTCTAATGCATTTAATTCCCTTTTCCACATAAAATCTTAACATCAATCCATAAAGAATTAGAAGTCATTGCACAAGAACCTGAAGCATCAATCATTTCCAGTTTCTTAAAACACAATGAACCCTCAAACATGAATTAGTAATTATGAACCATTGAATCTTTTGTATTTTATAAGATTATATACAATGAGATTTTTTCTTATACTGAATTTGAATTCAGTAGTGCTTCTTTTTATTCCCCTATCTGTTTGCTTTATTTGTATCTTTGTATTTGATTTTTGAATGAACTGAAATGTTTTTGTTCTGACTGCAGTGACATCGTTGTCACTGCATCTGAAATAACATGCCTTTTGAGTGTTAATTCCTTGTCCTGCTGTTGGTTTCATGCACTCACTTGAATCTTAAAAATTTGTGCAGAACAATTAGAACTTTTACTAGCATTTTATGAAAAAAATGAACCATCAAACATATTTGATTTGTGTATACAAAATGAAGCATTAGTTATGAACCATCTAACCAAAATGAAGTATCAGTTATGAACCATCAATAGAAACCCTTACTGCCTTATGATAGTGTACTCTTCAACTACATCATACCAATGATTGACCATCAACATAGCAAAACAAGCTGAATAGTCAAAACAAGTAAAATTACGGCTAATTTAGTCCCGTATGTGAAGTCTGTCAATCACTAATGAATTTACTACCATTGCCTTGAACTGCTGCACTTGTTCTGCTGCTAGTTGTGGTGGAATTTCTAAATCTTGTGCTAGCTTGTAGATGTAATATGACACGTAAAAAGGCACGACGATCCTCGCATTACATTTCAATGATTCTGTTATTATTGTGTATCCTTATTTTTGGTCATTATGTTAAGAATTGCATTTAGACTTACATTGCATTATCTTTTTAAGGTAGGTTTGCAACCTTTTCCACTTTCGTTGCTATTATCGGTTGCTGGCTGTTTGGTTCAATGGCTTGTGAAAGCATCTCTAACTGCAAAATAAGACCAGTCCATGTGCAATGTTTTTGTTATATTACATGATTTTTGTGAAGAAGATGCAGTGACAGTAAATTCAGTGATAGAAGATGCAGTTTTTATCATGATTTCTTTGATAACTTACTGTAATTTCACAGTCTTTGATGAATACATCGGGTATGTCTGGCTTCACCGCTGCTGAATGATGCATTTTCCATGTTGTGTCTCCTAAAGTGTATGTTAGGAGTACCCAGTGGTATGGCCTTGGCTCTAATCCCATACAGCATAACGGGAGAAAAACTTTCTTTCCTTGCTGTATTATTTCCAGCATCTCGATCGTTTTCTCATTTCTGTATGTCTTGTCTCGCTCAATCTCTTCAAATATTGCCTGCACATTGCATTTTCATGATATTATGAATTTGAACTGGAAGCTATTTATTCAAATCAGTTTGTATGCCTACCCATGTTCCTGCATTGAATATGTGGTAGTTCGGCTTAACTAAATTTGCACGTTTTAAGAGCTCAATGAATCCTTGAACCACCTGTTGCAAATCTCATTAGGCTAAGTTAGTTTATTTCTTTATCAAATAATTCAGTTTCATCAAGTAATGCAGTGTGAGTAAGATTGAATTAGACTAAGAGAGATGATGATGGTAAGATGGAATTAGACTAAGATGCAAATGTGATAGAAATTTTACCGTTTAAATCTATTTGTAGCTCATTGAGAACTTCCATTATCGAGTCAACGTTCACATATGGGTAGTCTCCGAATGATTTTGCCCATACTACAGCCCTGCATTTAGTAATTTATTGTTAGTATTCATTTTTTCAAGAAGATTTATTTTGTATGTTGTTGTTAAGTTATTTTTGCTTACTCTTGTCCTTCATTGTTGTTTAACTCTTGAATTCTTTTGACACTTCCGGGAGAATTTGTTTTCCACACTTGTATTTATCTTTGTCTTTGTGGATTATGATTTTCCCTTGAAACCTCGGATTTTGCTTAGGGATGTAGTAATCTTTCCCTTTCCCTTTCTGGTCATTCTTTGGCTTTTTCTTCTTTTCTTCGGCATACTGAAAATCTGGATTCTCTTTCTTTGTCCTCTTTCTTGCATTTTTCTTCACCCCCTTTCAATTGTGAAATCTGGGGTCCGTTGATGAAAGTACTGAGGTCGTAGTCGTGTAAGGTGTTTTTCAAGTTTTGTGCAAGAAGAGTGTGTTGATCAAAGATCATCCTCGTTTCTTCCAAATTTTGTGTGACCTGGTGAGTTGCAATGTTGTCAATTTCATCTTGTAATTCTTGATTCTTTTTTTCCAGTTCTTCAATTTTTGTTTCTTCACTCTGTATCTTCTCTTTGAGGCTTTCATTCTTCTCTTTCTCACCTTCAAGTTCAGCTTTCAAATTCCCGATTGTGGTCTCCCTTGTGAATAATGTTTGCTCAAGTGTTCCCACTTTTTTCTCGTAAGCTCCTCGCACAGCTTTTTTCTGCTTTTTCTTCCTCTTCCAACATAGCAGCCATCTTTTTCTGTGAAGCACCTTGTTCATTGTAACTCTCCAACATGTTGTTGATGTACAAATCCTTTTCCTTTATGTTCTCTTTTTGCCTGTTAATGGTCGACATTGCAAGCTCAATCTTCTCATTCAATTCTTTAACTTCAATCTCCAACTCAGTTTTTTCAGCAGTAGTGACATCTAATGTCTCATTGATGTCCGAAAGCTTTGCTTCAAGTTCTTCATATTTCTTCGAGATATCCACTTCTGCCTGCTTCAAGTCTTCCACTTTTGATGCTAGACTTAGATTCTGATGTTGTAGCTCTTCAATTCTTTTCTTCATCATGCCAACACATGCTTGATCACTCTTGTCTTTTGCCTGCAAACATATTTTAAAATACAATAATTAGTAAATCAAGTTCCTTCTTTAGTATAAGCATTGTTTTCTATTTGCAGTGACATTGTGTGATGCAGTGGCATTATGTAATGTCACTGCATTTTGGTCTTTTAGTAGTTTGTAGTTGTCAATACCATGGCTTGCTTTAGTTCTGCAATTTTGATGTTTGCATCTTCTACTTCTCTTGACAAGGTGATGTTTTTCTGTTTTATCTCTTGAACTTCATCCTGCACATCCTGCACCAGTTGTAGCAAATGTGAAGTTTAAGTGCAGTGACATAAATTTTTATTGATTGTCTTTTGTGGTAAACATGGAAAAAGTAGGTTTACAATTGGTGGTGATGGTGTTGGGGTCAACAATCTGAATGATGGAGTTCTTCCATATTTATTTGTAGGTTTGTGTGCTTGTTTAGGAGTGTGTTGTTCTTGTACCTCTTCATCTTGTTGTTGTGGTTGCATTTCTTCCTCATTGGCTTCATATTGCCAGTCACTTGGTTCTGTTTCCATTCCATCCTCTCCAGATTTGATATCATCACTTTGAATCTGTTTCATTCTCTTACGGTTGCACCTCTTCTTCTTCTATTTCCATGGTATCCTCTGCACATTCATGTTCATCACTTTGAGTTTCTTTCATTCTCTTCGATGTCTTGTCTTTTCCTTTTGTTTCCATGCTTTCACGTCCACGATCATGCTCTTCATGATCATCGGTTTAATTTGTTTCATGCTCTTCATTATCATCACTTTGTAATTTCTTTCATCCTCTTGGTTGTCATTTCATTATCCGGATCCTTTTGATCGCTTTACGCCTCTTGCTTTTTTCCCAAGCTTTGTATGAGGAGGAACTCGGTCAATGTTGAGTCAATTCTTGACAAAGATTGAATCGTTTCAATTTTGCATTATTAAAGTATTTAGTTATTTCTTTCATCATGGATTCACATACAAGTATTCTATGTTATTAAATAAAGAACTATAACAATAATGCGAGGCGATTGCATTTCATTGCGATGACATGCAATAAAAATGCTGATGACATGCAATAACAATGTTGTGACCATTTCTTGATCTTCAAAATTTAGATAGAATTACATTCTTAATATTTACCTGATGTTCTCCCATGTTTTGCAGCTTTCTTTTTGTTAGAATGTCCTGCAGTTTTCTTAGATTTCACTTTTTTATCCTTGGAATCCATGTGTGTGCCAAACTTTTCTTTCCCTGTTTTGCTCTTTTTTCTTTTTTCTGCTCGAAAAGATCTTCTATGATTTCTGTGTGTTCGCAGAACCAGTACTGTAGCACACCAGTGGATAAATATGGATTATAATGCAGTGACATTGGTTTCCAATTAAATTTTGTAAAGAAACACAATTATAATCAGATGGTGATTGAGTGCACATACCAGTAGGAACACAGTGCATCCGTTTACATATCTTAGATGCGACCATTTTCGATTAAGCCCATTCTCCAGTTCTTTCAGTATATGAGATGACCAATCAAATGAGCTTAAATGACTCAAGTCATCGACATAGTATAGGAATGACCATGGTATGTTACGCCTTACGATGTTGCGAAGAAGGCTCATTGCAAGTAGTAGAAGACAAAGTAGTTTCACCGTGTCCTCAGTCGATGTTGAATCAGTTCTTTTACCTTTTCCTTTATTAGTTCTTTTTTGGTAAGACTTATCTTTATTCTGTTAACACCAGAGAACAATCTTTTTTGAATTGTTATGTCCTTTTTTGAGTTATTGCTCATGTCCCCTACCTCATTGTTTCCATCTTCTATTGCAAATATGAGTTTCACATCATTTCTTGTTGGCATGTGATATTCCTTTCCAATCTTGAAACCCCCCTTCTTTTGGTTGTATGCCATTATCAGCTCATCCAGCATGTCATTCTTCTTTTTGTGCATGATAATCCTTTTCTTTTCAAATGCATCAAACAAATGTTTGAATGGAGTTTTCTTCATTACTTTCCGATGCTCTTCTGTTATACTTCCTTTTATTCCTTCGAATATATCGGTCCATCTTGTTCGGTGTTGATCTCAGATTGTTCTCTAGTCTGTAAAAACCAAATTAACATGGGTTAGTCAATGCAGTGACATGTAAGTTTTTGTGTTTTCCATGGAATGATAATGGATTGATTTGGTATTTGAATCTTATGCCTGCAATCTTATGCCTACACTGCAGTGACATTACATGATGCAATATAAAGTGGTCTCATTATTTATTGGCATGAAATTCTACTTCTTTTTATTCAATGACATGATGTTTTCAACCTTGTTATGCAGTGATATCCGATTTCTCCTTTGAATAAAGACAGATGCTTCTAATTTACAGATCTTCCTTTATTGCTTATGTAGTGACATTATACTTCTCTAGTATTTACTTCAATTTAGTTCCACTCATCTACAAACAAATCATATTTGTATCACAATGCAGTGACATTACATGATGCAGTATAAAGTGGCCTCATTATTCATTGGCATGACATTCTACTTCTTTTTAATTCAATGCTATGATGTTTTCAACTTTGTTATGCAATGACATCAGATTTCTCCTTCGAATAAAGACAGATGCTTCGAATAAAGACAGATGCTTCTAATTCCTTATGCAGTGACATTATACTTCTCTAAAATTTACTGCAATTTACTTACACTCATTTACACACAAAACCTAAGAAAGCGATCTTTCTTTGTGATTTCATGTACTGTAAAATCGTATTTTTGTTGCATCTTGATTTGTTTAGATACTTACCCATTTTTCTTCGATTTTCGTCTTTGTTGCACTTCTCTTTCAATAAATTACTTGCTTCTTCCTCGCCATTTTTGATCGATTGTATTAATCAATTACTTGCTTCCTCCTCGCCAGATTTCTTCTTCTAATTTCGCTTGTTTCTGCTTGATTTTTATCCGATTTGGCTTCGAATGAATGATCTTCAATTTTGTTTTCGTTTTTCTTCCCAGCGGTCGTGGGTCGTTCCGTTTTCCTTCAGTTTTCTTTTGAAAAAGCAGAGGTCGTGGCTCGTGGGTGTTTATTTTGTTAGGGCTAAATTGGTCCATATATTAATTTTTTGTCCTTATAACTAAGTGTTTGTTTTGAGTGTCCTTTTTACCTAATTAAGTCCAAAAAGCGTCCTTTTCAATAATTGGCCCTAATAAAAATGGCTAAATTTATTGATAAAAAGCTGACCTCATCGTCTCTAATTAAATTCTCTATATTACAGATTCAAACATTAATTTTTATTATTTGATTATTGGAACTTATAACGAGTTAATACAAAATTTGTACAATGTAATTGTTGTTATGAGATTAAGAAAATAATAGAAGAAGAACAAGAGAAAATACAAATTGTATAGAAGAAATAAAATTGCTTGAGTCTTATTCAAAGATATAAATGTATTTATAGTAGATGTGAATACAATAAATGAATAGAATCGTTATATACAAAAAATCAATCAGAATCAATCAATATACAATCCAAAATATTTTTTTTTAAAGGCAATCCAAAATATTTTATTACATAATAATTGTCATTATTGTAATATATTTATTACTGAAATCACCGGCGGATCCAGTGTACCCGGGGGGTCACGTGACCCCTACTCAATTTTAAAAAAAATTAATAATTTGCGAAACGATATCGTTTTGGTAAAAAAAAAAATCAATTTTGACCTAATTACCCGCCCAACCCGGTTCCAACCCAGATTTTTTGACCGAATTACCTGCCCAACCCGGTTCCGACCCGGAAATTTTGATCTAATTACCCGCCCAACCCGAATTTTTTTTAGGGTCACTATATTTTTATGACGGGTGACCCTACTGAATTTTTTTTCTAGATTCGCCACTGACTGAAACCTATAACAAGTCAATAGACGATCCTTCAAAGTAATATCTGTCGTGATAAATATTATCAACCTAAAAACAGTACATATTTTTTTAATGAAAACGATTACATAATAATATAGAGTCATCAATGATGGCATATGTATAGATCCGCGATTTTTTTTTTTTTTTTTGAGGGAATAAGTACTTTTATTTAATAACATCCGCCAAACAAACGGTTAAAACATCACCAGGGGCGATGTGTTTCAAGATGTCCGAGCATTAAATAACAAAGCATGTCTAGCTAATAAATGCGTCGGGATATTTCCCACACGTCGAACGAAAGAAAGGAAAACCGACACAAAAGTAGAAAAAAAGGTCAAATAATACTATACCAAACACCTGTGAACTGTAAGATCAATTCCCGGGTTGCAAAGACGTGAACTGTAAGATCCGTGAATTTTTAAGTCATCGGATGTTGAATATGATGTACAAAATAACTTATCATATTTGATTGAGTTGTATGTTAAAAAATCTACGGGTATACTATTATTTTTATATTTTGAGTGGTGTAGTATTTTATTTTAATTTAAATTTTTGTTTTCTTTTTCGAGAGGATCCTGGTTATATCGGTAAAATCAAGATTTACCAGCAAAGGCTCTTATTTAACGAGTTTATTTACGGGTAAATTCATTAAGCATTTAGCTTTCTTGAAACTTTGTTTACTCTCAATCAACAGAACACATATTGCACCCAATTTACTTGAAAATCAAACAAGCGATTCACTTCATACGGCGCTGCTGATGCTCTCAATCCTCTCAAGGTACACGTTTACACTAGTCAACTTCTCAGCTTCATGATCACATCATAATTTTTCTCTTTTTCTACCTATCAAATGATCATGTATCTATTTTTCATGAATTTTGCTCAAAGGATTTTTTTTTCTTTTCTTTTTCTTAGAACTGTGATTTTCAGTTTTAATTCTAGTATTTTCTTTTCCTTTGATCTGTATTTACGAACGGTTTACTATGCTTCCAGATTTTTTTTTTTTTTTTATTAATTTTTTTTTGTGTGTGTGGAAGAATTTGAACCGGTAGCTTTTCCAGTTAATTTTACTATTATATTTTGGGTGGCTTATTCTTTTTTTGTTATTTCTCCATTTACTGTAAATAAGTTTCTTGACGAAATTCGAAGCTACTGGCATCTTAAGGTTTGCATATAATTAGCTTGTATTAATATCTATGTTGTATGCAGGTTGTTCGTTTGAATTTGAGGTTGTCAGCATATATCTGATTGGAGCATAAGATAATTACAAGGAAGAAAGGAACTAGGATAAAATGAGTGGGATTGATCATATAGAAGCTGTATTTAAAAACTACGGTGTAGTAGTTGGGGCGATTGTTGCAGTACTAATCCCTATATTGGTGTCTAGAGTAATATTCCAGAAGAAGGGGAAACAGAGAGGCGTGCAAGTGCAAATTGATGGTGATGAGGGTCTAATAATGCGAAATGTTCGATCAGCTAAACTGATTGAGGTCCCGTGGGAAGGCGCCACGACTGTGGCAGCTTTGTTTGAGCAATCTTGTAAGAAAAATTCCGATAAAAGGTTTCTGGGATCGAGGAAGTTGATTGGTAGGGAATTTATCACCGCGAGTGATGGGAGGAAGTTTGAGAAGCTTCATTTGGGGGAGTATCAATGGGAGACTTATGGTCAAGCATTTGACCGTGCTAGTAATTTTGCATCTGGTCTTGTTAAAATAGGACATGACTTGGAAGCTCGTGTTGCTATCTTCTCTGAATCTCGGTCTGAATGGCTCATTGCCTTTCAGGTGATTTACTAGTTCAATCTGCATACTCTGTTATCACTGAGTTATGATGTTGTTAACGTTTCGTTTATGTTATGTCTTCAGGGATGCTTCCGGCAGAACATTACTGTTGTTACAATATATGCCTCTTTGGGGGATGATGCTCTTATACATTCACTGAATGAGGTGTAACTTCAGACCCTGATCAATCCTACATTTGTATCGTCTTTTGCAAAGTTAAAATGTTTTTATGTTTCCGTTAACTGCTATTTGGCCTTTTACATCTATCTGTACGAGTAGAAAACAGTTCTTATTGTCTTAGTTTCTTAACAGACTCAAGTACCAACTGTGATCTGTGATGCCAAGCAATTGAAAAAGTTGGCTGCAGTTAGCTCAAACTTGAAAACCGTTCGGAATGTCATTTATTTCGAGGATGATGGTGCTGCAACTGATAACAACTCAATAAATATTGACAACTGCAGCATTTTCTCTTTCTCTGAAATCGAGAAACTTGGTAAAAGTACCCCTGTTCAGCCAAGACTGCCAATCAAGGAAGATGTTGCTGTTGTCATGTATACGAGTGGTAGCACAGGCCTGCCAAAGGTTTGTCAAGAGCTCTGATTTCTGCTTCTCATTTTCTATATTTTTTGCCCTTGACGATTGGGTTAATCCTGCTTGGCTTTAGCGTGTTCTTTGTTTAGCTCAAACCTTAGTCAGTATTCAAGTTAGTTTTTTTCTTTTTTCTTTTTGGCAACTAAACAAAAACTAGTTGCTATCGGCATACAAGCTTTAGTCTGCAGATCTATTCTGAATACATTTGGAAGCCCTGGGCCAAAGTTTGAACATATAATCTTGTCAGCACAAGCCTGACAGGTGAATGTTTTATGGAAGGCTTACCGAATTGTGTTTGATAACCAGAATAAATGGTCCCTTTTTGCTTATTGCATTCATCATTGTATTTAGTGCACAGACGTTTACACCATATTCTTGAAAATTTGAGATGGCTGAAGAGGTGCCGCTCAGGCAAACCAGAAAAGTTGATCGTATTATTTTGCCAATAAATCATTTGTCCCCCTTTAGTGTGATCTTATTGTTCATCAAGATGGCAAACAAACAAAAAGACGTTATCTATGCGTCCGTGTTAAAACATTTTAAGGATCATCATTTACCTACTACCCCTGTCCCATAAAAAGTATCCACATTTTGAAAATGAATTGTCCCATAAAAAGTGTTCATTTAGAAAATCAATGCATCATTTACTGCATCTTTTCCAAACATACCCCTATCATACATTTAATTTTGTATACTCTTTTCATGTTCCAAAACAAGCATTTATTATGAAATAGGGGTAAATATGTCTGTTAATGTTTAAAATACAACACATTAATTGTTTTCTTATTCTGTGTGCACCACAAAAAGTGGACACTTTTTATGAGACGGAGGTAGTATGTTATTTGAGCATTTTTGTCTCTATGGATATAATTTCTGTAGACAATCAAGAGAGATCTGTCCCGCTATTCCTATTCTTTGCATTTTTTGCTGCTTTGACGTACCCATAATAAGGTTGTGTCTTTTTGTGAAATGGCATCTTTATGTTTCTTAAAGAGCCGACTTTTTGCTACCAGGGTGTTATGATAACTCATGGAAACATTGTGGCCACCACAGCTGCAGTCATGACTCTCATTCCCAATATTGGAAGTAATGATGTTTACTTGGCCTACTTACCTCTTGCTCACGTTTTTGAGCTGGCAGCTGAGGTAGTGAACAGTAATTCTTTCTTTCAAGGTTTAGTTTTGACGATTTCATGTTTGTTCTAACCTATATTGGTTTCCTAGTCTGTCATGCTCTCTGCAGGTGCCGCTATTGGTTATGGTTCAGCATTGACATTGACAGATACCTCTAATAAAATCAAGAAAGGGACAAAGGGAGATGCTTCAGTCTTAAAACCTACGCTACTTGCATCAGTTCCTGCAATTTTAGACCGTGTACGGGAAGGAGTTATAAAGAAGGTTTGAGCTAGACATAATTTCTCTTTATCTTTTTCTGTAGCTATAGTACGGCGTTAGAGGGGAATGTCTTGTGCAGCAAACGGAATTGACCCCTTCTGATCAGAGGTCATATGTCCAAGCTTAGTGATAGTTTCTTGTTGAAATATTTGGTTAGACTGTGCATTAGCCCAAAGTGGCTTGATCCTGCTTTGGTGCACCAGGGATGAATATTTACTTATCCTACTAATATAACGATAGCGTGTGGAGTAAATGACTTTTGATTGCTGACAAGAAATGTGCCGACCACGCCCAATGGGAGTAAAGCTTGAATGTTGTACTTACATGAAATCTGTACAGGTTGAAGAAAAAGGTGGATTCGCAAAAAGACTTTTTGACATTGCTTTTAAGCGCCGATTGGCTGCTATTAATGGAAGCTGGTTTGGTGCTTGGGGATTAGAGACTATACTTTGGGATATCATCATATTTAAAAAGATACGATCTGTCCTTGGAGGAGAAATTAGGTTCATGCTTTGTGGTGGAGCTCCGCTATCTGGAGATACACAAAGATTTATCAATATCTGCATGGGGTAATGTTTTCTGCAACTCTTGGATAGCATACCTAATTCCACATCCCTTTGCAGTGATTTAAAGTGTAAATTAATCATGCCGGCTTATTCATTTTGTCCTGCTCCTGATTTCCTACATTATAGTCATCTGTTGGTTCTTTTGAGACTAATGTTTGAACATGTTTTCCTATAGGGCTCCCATTGGTCAAGGGTATGGCTTAACCGAGACTTTTGCTGGAGCAGCTTTCTCAGAGTGGGATGATACTTCTGTTGGACGTGTCGGTCCTCCTCTGCCTTGCTGCTACATTAAGGTCTGCTAACTGTGTAACATGAATGATGTCCCGAAAAGTAGTTATCTTCTTAGTTTACTGGAAAATATATAATGTATAGCCTGTTGCGCTATAAACCATCGTTTTTATTTCCTAATCAGATCTAAATTTTGTTTTTGATATTAACCATCCTGATAACATCTTAGAGTGTAGTATTCAGTTTGCGCACAATGAGAGTTAAGGAGAGATGTTTCATAGAATTGGTATTGTTCATCTTATCTGATAGCGTTAGCTCTTCTTATATTGAGTGGCCCCTTGCTGCAGCAAGAAAAAGAAATACACTCAGTCGACAAATGCCATAAGAAATTTATTCTCCATTTATCTCAAGGATTTGATGTTATATGTGCATGCTTGCGCTCCCTAGCCCTTCACTGTTGGATTATCATATTCAGCTACTAGATGACTGTAATTCTGCTTTAAATTATGTTTAGTTCCACAAAAAATGTCCAAATTTCTCTTTGTTTAGGAGGATTTGTCCCTTCCTATTCCCGTAACCCTCCCTTTGTCTTCTATCCATTCAAAAGGAAAGGCAGAGAAATGAATGTGTTGCTTGTTGCCTCTTTTTACCTCGATTTATACCCTATATAATGCCAAAAAAACTGTTTTTGCAGCTAGAGTCTTGGGAGGAAGGGGGTTACAAAACAACTGACAAACCCATGCCCAGAGGAGAAGTAATAATTGGTGGATGCAGTGTTACTGCAGGTTATTTTAACAATGAAGCCAAAACAAAAGAAGTATATTCAGTAAGTCTATATTTTCAGTCTCGTTCATTTATTCTGCAGATTGCATCATTTCCAATCACACAGGAGCCTGTTACAGTTTTTCATTTGAATTCCTATGAAATTTCAATCTTGCATCATTGGAAATTTAATACTGCGATACAGGTGGATGACAAGGGCATGCGCTGGTTCTACACAGGAGATATAGGAAGATTTCACCCTGATGGATGCCTTGAGATTATTGATAGGAAGAAGGATATTGTTAAACTTCAGCATGGCGAGTACATTTCGCTGGGCAAGGTAATAATATTTATTTGTTTCTACATCTCAGTAGTGCAGCGAATTTCATGTTTTATCAACAGTACCTATAAACGACAATAAGTCTCACCATTGTTGGAAACGAGGTTTTGATAAGTGGGTTGTGGAAAACGAGGTTTTGGTATGCCTAACAACTAGGTGGAGTTGGATACGGGTTGTTTGTAATATGTTCTATGCGGGGAGAACATGCCTATTACAGGATATTTATGTGATAGTCTTCGTATGTGTTCATCTTTTTTAATCCTTACCTAGGCTTGGAAGTACATGTAATCATAATTTTCCAGTTTTCGATCAGTTAACTTGACATATAATCACAGGTTGAGGCAGCACTAGCAGCAAGCAGTTATGTCGATAATATAATGGTATACGCCGACCCTTTCCACAATTTCTGCGTAGCACTTGTGGTCCCATTGCGACAAGCTCTTGAGAAGTGGGCTCAAGAAGCTGGAGTTGAGTATGCTGACTTTGCCGATTTGTGTGAGAAAGCAGAAGCAGTCAGTGAAGTTCAGAAGTCACTTTCAAAGGTTTGTTCTCTTTTCTTAGTGCATTCAAATGTGCACTTAGTATTTGAAGGACTTGAAAACGTGTCGTGGTAGAATGTAACAGTGTGGTGATGGGAATACATACACAGGTTGCAAAAGAATCGAAATTGGACAAATTTGAAATGCCAGCAAAGGTGAAATTATTACCAGAACCATGGACTCCAGAGTCTGGATTGGTTACAGCAGCCTTGAAACTAAAAAGAGAACAAGTGAAGGCAAAGTTCAACGACGAACTCAACAAGTTGTATGCTTGATTGATCGAGTTTCTTCTGTTTTACTTTGGGTTTATTATAAACCCATGGACTGCCACGCATCTAAATGTGCAAGAGAAGGCATAGTATGTGCTCTGCCTTACTAATAAGACTTGAATTTCATGATTTTCTTCCTTCTTTTATAGTTCTGTATTCGTTTCACTAGGCAAAGACTTCATTTTACGCTTCCTTTCTTTTATGCTCACCGATTTTGGAATGTAAACGTTAAAATCACATTTTCTTTGTTCTAGTATTGGAGACTTTCTTAATCGTCCTACTGTGGAAATCTCCCTTAACGGGCTCTTGTTTATTCAAATCACTGGTATACAAAAAGACTTGAAACATCAGCTGCCTGATCATCCCGTTAGCTATCTCCAACACACTCTCACCCTTCATTTTCTCATTGAACATAATCTACCGTGTTGGCTTCTTTATCTGTAAAAAAAAAAAAATATCTTTCTGTGTGGAAAATGCAGAAATAACATTAATGTTTGACAGCATTTGACAGCATTTTTCATTGTTGCTTTCCTTCTTTAGTAGTAGCTAATGAAGGCCTTAAGAAGAGGTAAAGGGCAGGGCCAAGAACTGGTACAACTGATATCGGAAGAAGCCAAGAACCTTTCTTTTCCCTGCAACAACGAGATACAATATATAGATATAGCCATTCTCAAAGAATTCTTAAAAGACAGGAAGTAAGTAAATGTAAATGTGATCAAGACTCTTACCATTTCCGTACAGTCATATCATTGTATACCCAGAAAGGAGCAAATGCTGATAGCAGACTAAAATCGATACTGGTGGCATGTATCTGAAAATGTTACCAAATAATGTTTAATCTTTTCAAACAAGTAAAATATGAAAAAAAAAAAAAAAAAGACAAACATTCATTTGCATATTTGATGATACTCACAAATCTGCTGCCTCTGAAGTACTGATAAAACTCACTCCATACATTCCCATTGGATGAACAAGCATATGCTATTAGACCAACCCCTGTAGCCATTGCAATCTAAAGCAGAGTGAGTTAGGTTATTCGTACATCAAATAAATTAAGGCTTAATCAAATAAATCATTTTTTCTTTACTTATTTATATCAGTTAAATATTTGTGTAAGGCTTCTGCAAAGAGGCTAATGATACCAAAGAAATAACTTTACGATTCGTTAGGTGTTCTTACTCCAGCAGTAATTTTGGATTCCAAGACGTTGAGAGGCCATCTTTTCAACTCATCTTCTTCAACAGGTGGAGGCGGCGGTCTCCAGAGAACAAAATAGGGTATAAGAGCATATGCACCTCCAAAGCATGAAAGTATAAGAAACGGCCAAACAGGTACCCTGCTTTTCGAGCTGCAAAAGTGAAAATTTAACAGGAAACCAAAGAACACGTGTTTCAGATAAATGTCTGGCGTACATTTAAGAAGCTACTTGACAGCATTGTACGTGTATAATGAGAAAAAAAGTAAAATGCCAATCTAAAGTAGTAGGGAGTATATTTTACCTTCGTGCAGATGGAAGTAGCAGCATACTATATAATAAAGGATACAATCCCATAATGTACCACAAAGCCACAAGCACTCCATTCATTTGAAATCCATCATCTCCACTCAGATTAAGAAGCTTTTTCAAGAAATAAAAATCCGTTGCCTGCAACAAGCAAAAGCCCGTTTCTGCAGAGCATCAATCTACCAAACTGTGAAACATGTTCTTGTATTTACATACCACCACTGAATATTCACCAACCCTCATACGGACATGCACTTAGAGACCAGGCAATTTGATGGCAACTAAAATAAAAGCTGTAAAATACAAGTTGGTGTGCAACGAAAAATCACGCACAAGCATCCCTCTAAACAAACTGCTGCCATATAAATCTCAGATAAGTATCAAATTAAAACCATAAAAAGACCCCCCACAAAAATCTCTAGGTTTTAGTGACAACAAAATAATTCTTTTGCCAAGAAACTTTTTGCTTTATGACTGCCTTCAAGTACTTGTCATCAAATACTACAAAGGAAGTTTTACTCTAGACTAACATTTGCCTTGTAACAATCAGCGTGTATACATCATATATATACATATCATCTTTTCAATGGGAAAAAAAGGTATGAAAAAGTATGTAATACCCGACAATGGAAAAGTGGAAAACATTACCACGATATAATTTGAATTGGGAGAAACATTACCAAGATATAAAGTTGAGACATAATGGACTTTGTAACTTGATTAACCGTTTTAGGCTAAATAAGGACGATGAGCTTAAATAGTATGTCTCTAGGGCATTGTATCAAAGTTGACTATCAGACGGAACAGGGCGAGAATGTAATATCCACATCATGGAAAAAACCGTTTTAGGCTAAATAGGGACGATGAGCCTAAATAGAATGTCTCTGGGGCATTATAAGTGGTATCAAAGCCGACTACCAGACGGAACTAAGTGTCATGCGCCCTTTAAGAGGGCGAGAATGTAATATCCACATCATGGGAACAAAAAAGGAGGAAGCTTCATAACTTGGTTAACCATTTTAGTGTAACTGAGACGATGGGTTAAGGTAAAAGTAGTTACTAGATCCATTTTGGCTCAAGTAGCACCGCTAAACTACAAGGCACTCCAATGGCACTAGTCATTATTCTTAAGTTTAAAAGTAATGAAGATAAGGGCCAAATGAGCTGAGCATTTGGCATAAAGTAATAGTTTATAGTTCATACTAGTTCTTTTAACTTTAAATGTTCTTGATTTCACTCATTTATGGTCAAAATAGACCACGTACCAATGTAAAATTTGTAAATCAAACAAAAGAATGTCAATCAGAATTCTTATTCTAAAATAACGTGGAAACATAGCACACACAAAAAAAGAGGAGAACTTGAAATGGAATGAGAATCGAGTGATACCGGCGTCTGGTTAGGCGCAAGAACGACTACATAGTACATAAGTCCAGCCCAGAACACAAAGAGCAGTAACGACGTCGTCCAGTCCCTTTCCTCGCCTCCCCCACCATCACCTCCGCCAACAACTACCTGCTCCTCCTCCCCTAAAAGGGCTTGTTGTGGGGTTTCATCAGTGTTTAAAGAACTATAACAAAACCACCTTTTGAGCTTAGAGGGACACATCTTGATAGCAAATTTAGTATCCACCTTTTTGGGGAAATTTTGGGTGGAAACTGGCTTTGAAGATGAAGTTAAAGCATTGAGCTTAGTGGGATTTTGAAATGAGTTTTGGAGAGTTGAGATTGTTGGGAAGTTGCAGGATATGAGGCCTCTGTTCGCCAGCATTTTCCTTTTCTTTTCTCTGTTTGGTAGCCAGAATGAGGAATGTGCATCAAATGAACATTCACAGGGGGTCAGAAAATCTTGGTTAGTATCCAAACGAACCGAATTGAATCAAGTATTTAGTTACCGAACCACATATACTTCTTGAAATCAGTTCCAATTCTTCCGAGTTCAGCCCGCATCGAAAATCGAGCCCACAACTGGAAACGAGATGCTCGATGCGTGCTAGTATCATGAAACACACCAGTATCTTTGACCATAAATCTATATCTATCTACCCATATTATTAACGGCTAAGGGCAAAGTTTTCTAAAGGTGGCCACATTAGTGTTTTTTGGTATAAGAGTGACCCCAGTGGTGTATTTACAAATCCCTTTAAACTGTTTTTAGGGTGTACTGTTCATATTTAAACCCACATTGAACTTCATTTAATACCCTCTATCCTTTTATTCTACTAAGCTTCCCTTCATATTTGAAGGGTCTGCTAAATGAATAGTACACTCTTTATCTATCCACTTATCTATTTTTTTATCCAATAAATTAATTTCACACATCAATATCATTTATATAATAATGTGTTATGTATCGAAAGAATGACATGTGACAAAGTAGTAGTATCACAACGGCAATATTTAATCTGTCCAAATATTTATTTTTTTTATTTTGAACTCTTTTGTGTACGGATACGACATCTTTTTTATTTTTTTTTTTACCGTTGTGCGACATATTCAAATGTCATTTCCTATAAGAAGTATACTACAGACATGCAAATAATATTTTTCCATAGATGAAAAAAAAAATGATATCTCCTGACACAATTTTTTTTATTTCGAAAATAACATACGACAATTTTTTTTATGAGCGGAGACGATAAATATATTGGTTTTTCTGAAAAGAATGTCAACTATTAAAATCTCACATCGTAGGTATAAAATATGTCATTCCGATTTCTATAAATTAAAAAATGTGCTGATAAGATAAATTAATTAGTGTGAGAGTTGAGTGTGAATAATAAAGAAAAGTAGGGTGTTTTTAAGATAAATATATATGAAGTCTTATTGGAATACGTTGTTTTATAGGGTGTTAAAGGTGAATGGAGCGTAAAATAAGATAAGGTTTTGGGAATGAAATAAGTTCCAGTTTACGCAAAGGTTTGTCATCTCTAAGGATTCAGATTTGTTGGTATATGCAAGGGTTGCCACGTGGAGGGGGTGACTTAGGCATTTTCCGTTCCATAGATCATTTACCAAAATATACTAAATTTGACTTCGATGGTTCTCTATGAAAGGAAAAAACAAAAAGCCAAAAAAAAAATAAAAAATGGGGGCAGACTCTTTGTCCGGCCGAAATTGGGGCGGCGTTCCATTGTCCGCCTGTTATTCTGCTTGTCTGCTGGTGAATGGCTATGCTTTGTGGTCAATACATATGTTTTGTATGCTTTTCTTCTCACCAACACCGCCGGAAATGGTTTTGGAGGCATGATGATATCACTGTTCAGAGGAGGAGGAGTAAAAACTGATGGTATACCCTGTTTACTGGAAAAAAATAAAGTGGGTGCTGAGTTTATACCGTGTAATAGCAGAGAAAGCTGTTTCCTTATGGATTAGACCTAAATAGGTAGGTTTCATTACAAATTCGCACTCTATTATCTGTTGGGTATCATTTATTGAGTCTGATGGTTCTTAAAATGTATTCTCAGATCTAAAATCAGCTTAAATACCCCTCATTTGTACAACACTTCTCACGAGTTCATTGCAAGTTCAGGTGCATACCATTTCTTCCTCTCTTCCCATGAAATTTTACTGCACTTCCACCTTATCCTTGTATTTAATGCATGTTTATTCTGTGCATGTGCTGTATAAATGATCTAAAGTTGGGTTTTTTGGGAGGTTGCTTTGTCCTTACCTCTTTATTCACCTTACTACATTCACACTGTAAACAGTGAAACCTTTTGTTCTTTTTATTAGCTCATATGCGGATCTTTTGGTTGTAATAAGTGCTGTTGGGTTGTACTTGATCTTTATAAACAGTGTTTATGTACCTTTGTAGTCATAAATGTTGTATGTTATCTTGTGCTCATTTATGGTGTTTTTTGGCACCTTTAAGTAACACTTTTGTCCTTTTTTTATTAGCTAATGTGTAGGATCTTTTGGTTGTAATAAGTGCTGTTGTTTTGTGCTCATTTATGGTGTTTTTTTTGCACCTTTAAGTAACACTTTTGTCCTTGAGGTTACATATATGTTTGATTTTCTGTAGTTACATATATGTTTGATTTTCTGTAGTTCAAGGAACATTCTCAGTCCTTATGAGCAACACAAGACTTCAGTTTATGCTTTTCCTTTATGAGATTACAGACTTCGTTTTTGCAAACTTTGTCTAGGGCATTATATTGTTCAACTTTAGTGTTTTTATTTTTCCATCATGTAATATTGGTATTCAATACTGATCTTAACCGTGGGATATGGTCTGAAGCTTTTTGCACTATAGCATTAGCTTGCTTTCTTCTGAATATGTTGCCTTAGGTCATGCCTGTTAGGAAAAGCTGTCGATGGTCAGCTTGTAGTTACTCTAAAGTTGAAATTCTGCACTTGCATTACAATATGTCGACTTTAATTAATACTCTTGTCCTTCTCAGGTTACATGTATATGCTTTATGTTCAGTGGTTCTTAGTCTGTCATTGTTCAAAGAACATTCTCAGTCCTTATGAGCAACACAAGGCTTCTTTTTTGCTTTTCCTTTGTGAGATTATAGACTTTGTTCTTACAAGCTTCATATATTGCGTTAAATTGTTCAGCCTTCGTCTCTCTCTTTTTTATTTTTTCTTTCACCTGGCTCATGTAAGCTTTTCATATAGAATTGTTTAGTCTAATTCTCATGTAAGCTTTGGTCATGCAAGATATTATCTTCCACTCTGTATACTTATTGTTTAAAGATGAAAGCATGCTCTTATGTTTGGTTTTGTCTTTTTCTGTTGTGGTTTAGATTAACAGAGAGGAAAAATCATCAGCCAAACAGGATACCGGAACGCTATTCTCGTTCTGATGGCTGCTTTTCAGGTGTGTTAGTTTGTCTACTTTCGCTTTTCTTTATTTCTTGGTTCGTTTCGTAAGAATCATTATAGTTTATCTAGTTCTGCTTTATTCCAATTTCTCATTTCACACTTTCGCACAAGGTTCTGTCCGATTTTGGTTTGTCTGTTAGTGTTTACCAATTAGGTCACTGGTTAGGCTTGTTATCGGGTTTCTTTTGCCAAGTATATACAATGTTAAAAAATATGCCTAACCAAAAAACCCCTCTGTTTCTAAATGTGTGCCCTGTATTTTCACACGGTCATCTTTATGTTGTTTTGTCACGTGCAAAAACGGCTTCTTCTGTTACAGTCCTTATTGCACCGACCTTCTTCGAAACAGAAAATAAAAATACAACAAAACATGTTGCCTACAAAGAAGTATTGTTGAATTAACAGTATTAATGTTTATTTTTAGCCTTATGAAAATAACTGTGCTTATTTGTAATGCAACATATTTCTTTACACATATACTTACATGATTGTTACAGCTTAGTATTAAATGTAAATATAAATGCCATCCTTTTTTGTCTTTCACATAAAAGTGGAACAACAACCGTCCACTATCTGATGCTATTCAAGTGACTGCTGACTCAAATGACTGGACTATTCTGGTTCAATGTTTACACAAGTCAGAACAAAATTTGTCTCAAAATGGTTCCAACTACAGGAACTACATTTTCGCGGACACACAGGTTCATTATATTTATTCAATCTACATTATTACCTGATGTATGCAAAAAACATATAAAATTACCGTTCAAAATTGACAATACTTTGTCTGTCCTTGTTATAGGGTACGCTAATATCTGTAATGACCTATGAACCAGCAATGGCAAGGTGGGCCAGGCTCTTGCAACCATACAAAAGATACTACATATCCAATGCCAGTGTTAAAGCGGCTAATTTAGATTTTCAGATTGGTGAGTATGGATACGACTAGACTTTGTATGGTAGAACTCCTGTTGACCTCGTGCGCGAGCCTATTCCTCCAAGTATTCCTTGTGCATTCGACTTTATAAGTTTTGAAGACATGTACAAGCACGCCGACACTGACAGAAGCATTGGTATGCACAGTATAGTAATCTTGATTTTATTGTCGTTGAACAAAAAAATAGTTTCTGCAACAATTAATTATTATTCTCCTACGATGAGGTGCAGTTGGCAAGAAACAAGTACCTGAGAAAATTGTTTGTTCCTATGTATTACATATACTATCATTATACTGATTCTTTTAATGTCTTACTTACGCACAACAATTAGGGCCTTGGTCATTGCTTCGTCACCAATACCTCATCCTTCGTATAATTCGATCCGAGAGTACATCATAATTAATAATGAGTAAGTGCAGTCCTTTGAATTATTGTCTTTTTAGCTACGTATTTCTTGCTGCTGACACATAAATTTATTTTAACGTTATGCGTTTGTGGGATGATACATTGGACAATGAAGAGTTCAATGTTTCAGCAAGACTGCCAGAGCCAACCATCATTGTTGGTGTCAACTTAAAAATCACTATGCATCATGGTTTGGTCTAATGTTGGAATATAATGTTCTCGTATATTTATTTTCACAATATTTTTTTACCTTAAGTTTCCAAATTGTCTCATGCGTTATACATAGGTCTCTCTGTAGCAACAAAGAAAACTTCATTCTTCCTGAACGATCCACCTTTAGCAGAAGGCGACTCATTGCTTGATTGGTATGGGTTCCATTTTTCCATTCTTTATCTACATTTCGAGACTCGTACCATGAAAAGCCTTTAGGTTTCCCTTCATTCAGAGTGTTACACTTTTACATAAATGCTTATACTCTTTCCCTTTGGGCAGGTATGCTGGAAATGCTGAGGTAATAAAAAAGTTTCATGATGAGAAAACTTACATAGACACTTACAAACAATTGCCTCCTCCAGACGACACATTGCTTGTTACCCTGGCAGACTTTGTGTCGAACATTTCTGTGGTATGTCAGTGTTTCCAGTAATTGATGTTTCCCTTACTTCTTGCACCACACATTTATACATTTGTTCTTTTCTGGGGAATCATGTTTCAGACAAAGGCTGCATGGGTTGCTGCCAATATGTACATGCAGCCTGCGCAAGAGAAACTATGGTACAATTCTTGTCAACATTGAGGTAGATCTTACCAGGCACCAATAGGGTGGGAAACAACGTGCACATCGTGCGGCAAGGCGACAAAAATTCAGCCTCGGTATGTCTTTCGTGTTTTTACTGCTCTATTAATTTAATCTCAAAGCCTGACATGTTCCATCTATAAAATGTAGGTCCCATATTGGAGTGTTCCTGAATGATGATACAAAGACGGTTGCTGCTACCTTGTTCTCGCCGGAAGCAGACAAATTGACTTGGTTTACAGGACATCAGATTAAAGAGGCTGCTGATAAAGTATGTACCCTCTTCTTCATGTTAATGCCATGCTTATTCAAGCCTGAATAATAACATCTTATTAGCTTTGAACATTAAAAACTTTTTTTATTATTAATTATGTTAATTGAATTTTATAATACTATACAACACATTCATACAAAAAAGGTTCTGCGTGTAGTGTAAGTTCTATGGGCACATTACGGTTTGCTAACATTCTACTGTTTCTAAAAAATTCGCCGTTTTTTCATGCTTCAAGTTCAGGTATTCCTTGATTAATTTTTAATGTCCTGAGATACGGACAAACTTAGGATATCGACAACATTTGTTTCGGTGGTCTATAGAGTGTGTAATATAAATGAAACTAAATTATTCATTTACTTCACTAATGTATTACTGCTTAAACTGTATTCCTCTTTTGCTTGCTACGCTGACCCAAAAAAAAAGGTTCTGCATGACATGTTAACCATTCCATATGTATGCTTCTAACAATTAGATTCATCTTGACATTTATTTTGCTGTGCAGAACAATCCTTTGACAAACGTTATTGAAGGAAAAATCCACAAAATCCCTGTCATTTGCTTCGTGAAATGTTATGACAAATTGTATGGAGGGAATGGTGAAATAACCTATCCAATTGTGAAAGTTTACACTCAGGAAGAAATTGCAGCGTTAGAGACACGAAGACTCTTGAACCACTGCCGCCTGTTGATATTGCAACACAACAAACTACTGCACCTGCAATTGTGATGAAGGAACAACAGTTCTTCAGTCCAAACACAAAGCTGGCTATTGAGGAAATTGCAAACACATCTACCGGATTGGCTGCAACTTCTGCATCCTCTCCTTCTCCCAAAAGAAGCATGTTGTTCAAAGCTGAATGTCCTGAGAAAGTTGTCATGGATCCACCTTCTGCAACTTCACCGCCAACTGTCCATGAAAGTGCCTGTTCTACTGAAAATGAAGCTCTGCAGAACCCAGGAAAGAAGGTGAGGGGCAAGGAGATAGAAAAATAAGACATGATAAGAAGTGGTTAGTAATCCAGCCGTACTAGACCTTGTGAACTTTTGCTCTACGTTTTTGTGCTAAAAGATAGTCTGCATATTAAAACCATTAGTTCCGAGATTTAACTAAGCTAATGACATGATAATATGCAGCTATGTTCTTCTTTCGGATAGTTATTGTTGTCTTTTGCTTTCTGCCCAACACTTAACTTATGTTGCATTCTCTTTGGGCATCTTGTGCTTCAGATAGACATATGTTTTTCTTTATGTATTGTAAAATATTATGGATCCAACTCCAAGGTTGTAAGGAAATAAATCGGCTGGTTATGTAATTATCCCTATATATAGCTACTTGTTTTTAGTTACTACATTAAGGTCTTTACTACTTACTGCATTACTATCATGCATGTACCATTCCCAAAACAATAGAATAAAACATTCATGCTATCAACATTGTGAACGCTGTTTCGATGGGCAGCCGTGTCTTGCACGACATCAGCCCCACTAGTAACTAAAATAAAATGATAGCAAAGGGCGGATTCTTTGATAAGGAAACAATATCAGGTAACTAATACGAAAACTTTAAGTGCAATGCAACAAAAACTTTATCTCACTGTTTATTTTCTTTCGGTCTATATTTATTGGGAAATTCTTCTATGGTGAGTCCATTTGAGGAGTAAAACATGTGGATGGATCTGGATCACATAGTTTCAACTCAAATTCAAACTGTGTGGTCCAGAATCATCCACGTATGTCTATGGTGTAAATGAAGTGACTAGGGAAGAATTCCCCATATTTATCTACGAGCAAATTATTAAATGCATAACTGTAACTGTACTACTCTATATGGGTGTATACCTAACTCTTTTCCGGTGCAGCCACGTCATCACTTAACCTCGTGATGACACAGTGTCATTAATTTTTATTGCTCTTTTTTCAATTGTTGATGAAGCGTATACAACACCCTTTAACACCAAAAATCTCATCTCCTAATAAAACACTCATAAAAAACATCTTCATTACTCTAAAATATGTTTCATTCCAACAAATTACACCCTTTAACACCAAAAATCCCATCTCCTATCTAACATATATCCATTTCCTGCAAGCCAACAAATTAAAGTGCATAGACGTGGAAAACAAATGCAAAGCACCACCTCTTCACTTTTTTTTTAATTACAGAGTGCACACTTGTCTCTAATTAAATAATCAACCAATTTATGTCTATAAATATAGTCACCCAACAGAAAGAAATGAGTTTCTACTAATTAGATTTACGGTTTATTTTCTTGTGTTCTTGGTTGGTTTTGGTGTTTGATGTGGTAAGGAAAGATGAAATGATGTGGAGAGAGAGGGGAAGGAGACTATTCCCTTTAAGACTCTCCCCAAAATTGGGGTGTGGGTTAACAAAATGCTGGGATAGGGGGCATAAAAGGGAATCCATTGTGGCTTCAAAGGTGAACAGGCACCCTAAAATCATTTTGAAGTGCTTAATAAATGCACCAATGTGGACACTCTGCTTCCTCATTTTACAGCATCGATCAGAATTCTTTTAATCACTTTGTTTGACTTCTCCGAAGAATGTTAAAGGTTTGTTGAGTAAATTTTTTTTTTTTATAATATATTATTTGTCTTGTCTTTAATTTAATTTGTTGCTTAATCAAGCAAAGAGTGATTTAACCTGCATCTTGGCAGGCAAACCCTAGATGCGCGGTGTGCGTGAGGATGAATGATGTTAAACAATCGAGTTTGCTACTTTCTGTGGTATCAATACTTTTGTGATTATCAGTATGACGCGAAATTTGCGCAAAATATAATATAATAGCTGACTGAAGGTTATGATTTTGTTGTAGTTTCATAATTATATATCAATACTTCTCATGTGCTTTTGATTTCTAATGATATTTTGTTATCATGTAAACGCATCGGTAACAGATTTTTCCCATGGAAAAATCTGATGTGTTGCAACATTAGCTAGCAATAGAAAATGATGCCATATCAATGTTGTTACTAATTGATATTCATTTCTTAATTACATGCTGAATAATGTTTGAAAAATGCATCTCTTTCTTTCTTACCTGTGTTTTTCCCTGATCATATTCTGTGTGAGTGTGTTGTACATGTGCCCCAGCTTTGTGGTGCATGTGGAAAGTATTCTATGCATTTTGATACTACTGCTTTTTGGAAAGCATCTGTTGAAGTTTTTCCATTGATATTTATGCTTGACACTCAAGAAAACTGCTTTAAAGGGACGACAAAGTCGTCCCTGTCAATACCTTTTTTGTGTCAATACCTTTTTTGGAACTTTATTGACCCCACCGTGCCAGCTTGGATTTCCACGTGGCCAGAACTCTTTAAAGGGACGACAATGTCGTCCCATTAAACTGTTTTCAGAAAATAAAATGTTATAAGGAAAAATATATAAGATTTTTGGTTTATAGGGACGACAATTGTCGTCCCTTTAAAGGACATTAATTTTTTTTTAATAATATTATGTTATATGAAACATTTATAATTTTTTTGTTTGTTTGTAGGGAAGACATTTGTTGTCCCTTTAAAGGAAATTAAACATTTTTCGGAAAATAATATGTTATATGTAACAATTATAAATTTTTGGGTTTGTAGAGACGACATGTGTCGTCCCTTTAAAGAAAATTAAATGTTTTTTTTTAATATAAAACGTTGTGTTAATAAATAAGATTCAGTTTTTTATAAAATTCTTATTTGAATGGACGATAATGTCGTCCCTTTAAATAAAAACAAATTTTTTTGAGGTAAAAAACAATTTTTTTAATATACATATTCTAATAAACATTGCGTTAAAATATAAAATACAATATTTTTTTTTTATAAAAATTCATTTATCGAACGATAATACAGGTGATTCTAATAGTACTATCTACTATAGATCGTCAGTTTGTTTTCGAGCGATTGATTTGAATCTCGGGGTTTGTCACCGAGCGATTGAACTGAATCACGAGATCCGTTATCGATTAAGTGATTTCAAATCGATATCTTTCTTTACAGATCATCCTGATAGTACTCTCTACTATAGATCGTCAGTTCGTTATCAAGCGATTGATTTGAATCTCGGGGTTCGTTAACGAGCGATTGATCTCAATCCCGAGATCCGATATCGATTAAGCGATTTCAAACCGATATCTTTCTTTACAGAGCATTCTAATAGTACTATCTACTATAGATCGTCATGTCGTTATCGAGTGATTGATTTGAATCTCGGGGTTCGTTAACGAGCGATTGAACTCAATCCCGAGATCCGTTATCGATTAAGTGATTTCAAACATTTTTATATAATTTTATTAATTTCTATAATATGTAATTTATAAAATTATATTGAGTAGTGATTTCAAACCCGGGGCTCGTTAATTAGTCAATTAATGATTTCAAACCCGAGGATCGTTAGATATCAAAAAAAAAATCCTTTAATGGGACAACAATGTCGTCCCAAAAAAGTCATGTCGTCCCATTAAACATTCAACCTAAACTAAATCGGGCAGCCTCTCTTCTTCTTCTTCATTTCGCCCCTCCTACATTTTTCCGAATTTCAGAAAATCCGCCCCCCTCCTTCAACCACCCGCCCCTCTCCTCCTCCGGTCACCACCCCTACCCCCACTCTTCCTCCGATCACCACTCTTTCAACCACCCGCCCCCTCCTTCCTCCTGCAAGTGATGTATTATTTTTATATGATTAAATATACGTTATATTATTATGTTTTATCAACGAATTCTATATAAAATATATGAAATTATGATATAATTAGTATGAAATGTTAAACTTTATAATTTAGAGTAGTTAGTAGTAATAATAATAAAAAAGTTGTAATTTTGTATCGATTTTAGTAAATCGGAGTGTCAGTGTCGATTACGTGGGTATTTGTGGTATTTTATTGCGATTTATAACCCGAGACCCCGAGAATCGACATATTGAAGTTTAATCATATCTCTGGAATGATTTAGAGAGTGCCACGAGCTTAAATGGTCAATTGAATAGCTTTAAGTGGTCAAGTGGCCACTCAATCTCTGGTTAAGTGGTAATAGAAATGTCTTTTCGACAAACGAATTATTTCATCAAAACGATATTTTCGAGAAAAAGTGTTCTTCACGAAAGTTGTAGATTTTACCGAAAGCTTTCCAATGCAATTTAAATTATGAAGATTGGAGGTCTACAACTTAAACGGTGATCAAGTGGCTAATCGATTTGGGTTAAGAAAAATCCCGAAATAACCGGAGGAACACGAGGTTATCAAGAAGGCGTTATCTGAAGAAGAGTCCTTCATGAAAGTTGTAGAGTTTCTCGAGACCTTAATTTTGGCATTTCGTTTGCAATTTTTGGAGGTCCAGAATTCGAGATATGAATTTTAGAAGTTTAATAATTATATATAAAAAATAAATATCTTCTGCTGCGCATCGCTGATTGCAATCAGTAGTGGAAGCAATCATTAGTCCGGACCGATCCGGCTTAATCTCGGACCGGTCCGGCCAAGGACTTCATTTCTATAAATAGGAGCCTCATTTCAACAGACGAGGGGTACCAAAATATATATATAATCTCCTATATATATCTTCTCCTCCTTCTTTTCTTTTTATTTTTTAGTTGTAGTTGTAAATAAGGCCTTACGCCGTAATAATGTAGTTTTAGTATCGTTATAATGCTCGGGAAAATCTCGGAAGTCGGTTTTGCTGAAGAAGTTGTAATGTCCGGAAAATACGATTTCTGAATCAACTGCCGTATTCGGGTAACTTTTCTTAAGTATTTATGTTTGTTTTTATATTTTTCGTTGTTATAATGTTTTTAGGCTAAATATAATACTGGCCAAAACTATGTAATCGGTTTTATTTCGATCTTTTCGTAAAGAAATGTTGTTAAGTTAAAATGATTAAAATTGAGTTAATTGAATCTTTTTCTATTTTGATCGTATTCGTATTGACGTATTTAATCGATCTGAGGAATTCATAATCTAATTATGAATTGACGCCTCGTATTTAGGATATGAGATAAAAGATAGAAAAACCGGAGGGTAAAATTGGCCGTGTGAATAACGTGATAACGGAATCCTATTTCCTACCCGGGGTAGATTTGTTTTGGGAGAAATGAATTTTATTATAATTTGTACTCGAGATCGTAATAATGTTAAATCATCAGTTAATTGAAACTTAAACCGGAAAGTTAAATCGTCCGGCTTTGACAACCGGAGCCTTTTAAATAAAATTGACCGCTTGACGAACGGAATGACTCTTTTTATCTAAAGGTAGATTTGTACTCGGGACCGCATTCGAAAAACCGTAATGATTGTGGACCTTTGGGTGATGCAATGGACATATGACAATTTAATACGCTTGTGTGAGGAGGAATTGTTTACCTCGAGTGCACCGTTTCATTTACTCAATTGGACCTAAAATAAAAGGAGAGATCGAACACATTTCATTTAATCGAAAGATCGTATAAACCAATTATATAAGTTTTGGCCGATTCTCTAAAATTATTTGTTTAATATTTTGGTATCTATATATACTTATATCTATATATATAAATTGCAGTTTATATGAGATCTATATATATTTATGTATTTATATATATCATGTTAGTATAGTTTTTAATTTTCGTATTTATTTTATGTTGACTAGAATAGTAGTGATACGTGTTATAAAATTGCGGTTTAGATCGAGTTAATAATGACTCTTTGGTGTTTAACCACACTTAGAAGAATTACCAAGTTCCATGTGGATACGATACTCGACTCACCATACTAGCACTACTCTGATTTGATCCGGTTTGCTTGCCGGTTAGGATCGTCTAACCCAGAAACGTTTGTCGATTTGGCGCCGTTCTCGAGGATAAAGTTTAGGCATTGTCGACTTTTGGCGCGCCGTTGTCGGGATAGGTTTAGGATGCATCGACAGCGGCGGCGCCGCAACAACAACATCTCCAACCACAGCTCCGCCGCCACAGCTCCAGCCGTCATAGCTCCGCCGCCACAGCTCCAGCCGTCACAGCTCCGGTAAGCCTTTTTTTTTTGGTCAAATTAGTTGCTTTTATCTTTATTTTGTCAAATTAGTTCAATAAAAGTGGTATGTATATGTAATTTAATTTATTTTGTCAAATTAGTTTAATTTAATTTAATTTATTTATGCTTTATTATTACACTATGTTGTATTATGCATATGTAATAATCAATAAAAGTGATTGGTGAATGGTGTGTAGTGAGTGTAGTGTAGTGATAATTTTGTAGTGTGTGTAGTGAATGGTGAATGGTGTGTAGTGAGTGTAGTATGAAACTTGTCTACTTAGAGTTATGAAACTATAGCCCACAAGATTATGAAACTAATGCTTGCTTTTTTTGGTAGTAGATGTACTATATAGTTGATTTACTTCACAATGTTAGTGTATAAAGCGTGTGATTGAGTAGTATATGTGTGTGATTGACTAGCATTTTTTCATGTATATGTTCATGTTGAGATTGATTGAGGCTTGATGGTGAGATTGATGCTTATGGTGAGATTTATCGGTGTAGAAGGACTTGGATATAAATTTGGTATTTTTCGATTGTAGTAAACTTTGGTATTGCTGATTTGGTATTGTAGTTTTGAGAAGTTGGGAAATTTTTGTTAGTAGTAATGAAATTGTCCATATTGATGGTTTGATCGTGCATAAGGGTGCTGTTCCTACCCAAAATGGTCCTGAAAATGGCTCTGTTTCAGAGACCATTGTTATTGGAAATATTGATCACACTTACACTTAGAGTGAAAGTATTTTAAGTGTTAAAAGTCTTTGTTTCCTTGTTTGAAACATCTTAGTGTATAAAGCGTGTGATTGACTAGTATATGTGTGTGATTGACTTGAAATTTTATTTCGTCAAGTAGTAGTGTATTAAGTAGTGTATGAATCTTGGCCATGTATATGTGTTGGAAAAGTGTTGAAGAACATGATGATATGTCTAGCATGATGATGAAGAACATAAACTAGTTTTGTCTAACATTGAAGAACTATGAGTGGTAAGTGTTAAAGACTTAGTTTAATGAAATAGTATTAGTTTTTAATGAAAAAAAGTATACTATATTAAGCGATTAATAAAAAAAGTATACTCAAGATGAAAAAAAGTATACTAATGATAGTAAGTACTAACTTTTTCTTGTGCCTTAAGTGAGATACTAACTTTTTCTTGTGCCTTAATGAAAAAAAGTAAACTAATGAAACTAAGTATACTATATTAGTATGAGAATATCCCTTGAAATGGTATTAACACCTAACACATATGATACTAACTTTTTCGTGTGCCTTAAGTGAGATACTAACTTTTTCTTGTGCCTTAATGAAAAAAAGTATTACCATTTACCACCTAACACATATGGTACTAACTTTTTCTTGTGCCTTAAGTGAGATACTAACTTTTTTCTTGTGCCTTAATGAAACTAAGTATAATATATTAGTATGAGAACATCTCTTGAAATGGTATTAACACCTAACACATATGGTACTAACTTTTTCTTGTGCCTTAAGTGAGATACTAACTTTTTCTTGTGCCTTAATGAAAAAAAGTGTACTAATGAAACTAAGTATACTATATTAGTAGAGAACATCCCTTGAAATGGTATTAACACCTAACACATATGGTCCTAACTTTTTCTTGTGCCTTAAGTGAGTGATGGGAGTCAACTTTATGTGATTCCGGTGCATTTTCTACCCCCGTTTACCACACGTTTAGCATGTTTTTGGGTAGTTTAGACCGTTTTCGGGGTAATATCGTGAGTTTATGGCACGGGGAGTAAATCCGTCACTTTGATGGTTTATTACCCTTTTTTTGGTGATATTAACCCTATTCCCGAGCACTTTTACCCTCCGGAATTGATTGGTTGCTTTGGTCGTTCATGATGTTGTAGGGTGTTAGTGTCTCGAGGACCCGGAAGGTGATGATTCATGGTGAGAAGCATGATCGAGGCGATATGAGTGATCAAAATAGAGAATATATGAAGTTTCGGAACAATTGGGGGTCAAACACGCGTTTGAACCCCCCAAACTGGCGTTTCAAAAGCACGATTTTGGACAGAGTGCACCTGCCCCTAAACGCGCGTTTCAAGACCCCCCATAAACGCGCGTTTCAGTTGAAGAACAAGCAAGAGCCTACCCAGAAATGAAGCGAAACGCGCGTTTGCCCTATACGAAACGCGCGTGTTTGACCAAGTGAAACACCGGTTTACAGCAGCTAATTGAAGACGAAAACCTGCAGATTTTTCCCCACCTATAAATACCCCCTTAGACCATTTCTTCAACTACTTTTACACTCTTAGCAAAACCCTACCCCATTTTAGCTCGAATTTTGTATTAGCTTAGAATACATTCTCTTAGCTAAAATTAGTATAATCTTAGCTTAATCTTTCCATTTCCTAGCTCAAATTTCCAATCTAAACACTAAGTCACCACCTTTTAATTAGTTCTTCAAAGTGTATTTTTTGGATCTCAAATTCGAAAGTCTCATTTCTATGGTATATTTCTTCTCTCTTTCACTCATTATGTCTTTAGTTTACTGTTGCTTTTATGTTTTAACTAGTATAATGAGTATCTAATCCCTTTTCATAGTCGAATCATGTGAAATTTAGTGAAATCACCCTTTGGGTGATGAAATTGGGAGTGAGTAGTGCTTTTTAATGTCTTATCTCACTTGTTTCATGTCTTAGAACTTGCTATAACATCGGTAGATTGGATTGTACTCCTAATTTAGTAATCACACACATCAACCTTACATATGTATTTTGCGGGAGACGTGGGATAAGGGGTCCTAAGATCGCGGCGTAGACTCGGCTTAGTTGTTGAGCCCGAGCCAATGCGAGGTTACTCGTTTTAACGTTTAAGCGGCTCTAGTGCATAACATGTCTTGTTAGTGAATCTTCTAAAGGGAAGGGTAGTTAACATGGCATAAGGTGTTAGGAGAGAGTTGTTCACTCAGCATGTGCACGCACTTATTTTTGAGCCCCTGAGGCCTGCTTGACCATGTATGTTCTTCCTTTCTTTGATTGAAACTTTGGGATGACGTGGAAGCTTTTAGTTTTTTATCTAATGCATGGATGTTCTATTTTTCAATGATTCTTTTCTATCCTTCCATTGCATGTCCCCGTGTCCCCCTCTGTATGCTTTGATCCCGTTATTGTGGCATGGCCTCGTCATTTTACGCACCCGCTTACCCTATTGCTTGCTTTCTAGCACGTGGACTCAGTCCCGTGTATGCGCTTTCTTTGTTTCTGTTGATCCCGCTTTAGGTTTCGGGATGGATTTATACGAGGATGTCATGAGTTTCGAGTTATGAGTGCGCCTTTCTCCAGGGTTTTGATAAAAAACTAAGTCTTTTCCTCTTTCTATCTCTCACACACTAAGGACAGTGTTTCGTTTAAGTGTGGGGTGGGAGACTTAGCCGTTTTCTTGTTTTTGTTGTTAAATGTGCTATATATGTGGTATGCTTAGCCTATGACCGGGCTCGAGTCGATTTTGGGCAATTTTTAAAAATTTTCAAGGGTTTTTAGCACCGTGTTGTGTGTGTTACTTTCACAATCAAGTGGTAACCACCTTAGTGGGGACCCCGAATGTGTGCACTGCGGTTTGATATTATCGTGAGAACGGAGTATTAATTCCGCGTATAGCTACGCTTGTGCACAATTTGGTTGCTACTACCTCTCATACCACTAGTCTCGAGGCGATATAGAAAGGTTCACCTAAGTAGGATACGGGATGACGGTCCTGGCGCTTCTTTGACCCGACTAGAGCCAAATAAGCCTAATCCCGAACATTAGACCCTCTTAACCCCTCTTAGCCTTTGATAGAATGGTCTGACCACCATTCGTTTTGATAGCCGTTTTATAACTTAGTCAAAAAATCTTAACCCTGAGCCTTTTGTTTGGTCACGTTTCCCTTGATTACCCTACGAGTGGATCTAGTCTTTTACTAGGACACACTTGCTAAGGCAAGTGTGGGGTGGTTGGGTAAGTGATATGTATGAGTGGGTTAGTTTTTCTCTTGTTAAGGAGCTATAAGGAGTGGGGGGGGGGTATTTTGTTTTTTTTTTGTTGTTGTGGGTTAGCCCTAAAATCCCAATAGAAGGGCCTTTTAGAAAGAAAAAAAAAGAAGAGTTCAAAGTTCAAAAGTAAATATTCTATCTTAGTTCTCAATAAAAGATCAGAGTATATAGAAATAAAGGGTTGGAATCAAAGTGATGAGCTAAAAAATGACCTTTATAGTGTTAGAGTTAGGGGTAGTTAGATAGGCATTAATGTACTCGATCTCGCCTCATGACGCTTGAAAAATAGTCGAGTTTGGCAATGAGTTCGGATATATTGGTGTTCTATGGCCCCGAAAGTACTTAAAGTAATCCAAATCAAAGAGGATGTTTGTTTTGTTTGGTTGAAGTGAGGAGAAGTGATACACTTGTTGATTAGGTCACTCGTATTTCTTTTTCTCCAGTTCCCAAATTATCCTTTTCGATTAACCGGAATTACCCTAGCCTAACGTTATAACCTTTAAAGTCCTACCCGATCGTGTCCAGACTTAGTGACCTTGATTAGTGGAGAGGCTAGTTGGTATGAGACGGTTGGTAGACCTTTGGTCGGGATTCAAGACCCGACAATCATTTTGGGCACTTGTGTTTAGCTTGGCACCACACACACTCCATTTTTCTTGATAATGTTACACCGGTGTGTATATGTTCGTGTTTCTTAGTTTGTGGTTACTTCGAGAATGTGAATAGTAGCACCTACATCACAAAGTTGAATCCCTTGGTTGGTTTTAAAACGCGTAGTTTACTCGAGGGCGAGCAAAGGCTAAGTGTGGGGTGGTTGATGGGAGTCAACTTTACGTGATTTTAGTGCATTTTCTACCCCCGTTTACCACACGTTTAGCATGTTTTTGGGTAGTTTAGTCCGTTTTCGGGGTAATATCGTGAGTTTATGGCACAGGGAGTAAATCCGTCACTTTGATGGTTTACTACCCCTTTTTTTGGTGATATTAACCCTATTCCCGAGCACTTTTACCCTCCGGAATTGTTTGGTTGCTTTGGTCGTTCATGATGTTGTAGGGTATTAGTGTCTCGAGGACCCGGAAGGTGATGATTCATGGTGAGAAGCATGATCGAGGCGATATGAGTGATCAAAAAGGAGAATATATGAAGTTTCGGAACAATTTGGGGTCAAACGCGCGTTTGAACCCCCCAAACTGGCGTTTCAAAAGCACGATTTTGGATAGAGTGCACCTGCCCCTAAACGCGCGTCTCAAGCCCCCCCTAAACGCGCGTTTCAGTTGAAGAACAAGCAAGAGCCTACCCAGAAATGAAGCGAAACACGCGTTTGCCCTATGCGAAACGCGCGTTTGACCAAGTGAAACGCCGGTTTACAGCAGCTAATTGAAGACAAAAACCTACAGATTTTTCCCCACCTATAAATACCACCCTTAGACCATTTCTTCAACAACTTTTACTCTCTTAGCAAAACCCTACCCCATTTTAGCTCGAATTTTGTAATAGTTTAAAATACATTCTCTTAGCTAAAATTAGTATAATCTTAGCTTAATCTTTCCATTTCCTAGCTCAAAGTTTCACTCTAAACACTAAGTCACCACCTTTTAATTAGTTCTTCAAAGTGTATTTTTTGGATCTAAAATTCGAAAGTCTCATTTCTATGGTATATTTCTTCTCTCTTTCACTCATTATGTCTTTAATTTATTGTTGCTTTTATGTTTTAACTAGTATAATGAGTAGCTAATCTCTTTTCATAGTCGAATCATGTGAAATTTAGTGAAATCACCCTTTGGGTGATGAAATTGGGAGTGTGTAGTGCTTTTTAATGTCTTATCTCTATTGTTTCACGTCTTAGAACTTGCTATAACATCGCTAGATTGGATTGTACACCAAATTTAGTAATCACACACATCAACCTTACATATGTATTTTGCGGGAAGATGTGGGATAAGAGGTCCTAAGATCGCGGCGTAGACTCGGCTTAGTTGTTGAGCCCGGGCCTAATGCGAGGTTACTCGTTTTGACGTTTAAGCGGCTTTAGTGCATAACATGTCTTGTTGGTGAATCTTCTAAAGGGAAGGGTAGTTAACATGGCATAAGGTGTTAGGAGAGAGTTGTTCAGACCTGAGCACCGGAATTAGGAGCACGCACCCGTGAAATTGAATGCGGGAGTTCGTTTGTTATAATGCACACTCCCGGTTTTGTCTACCCTTAGGGTTGAAACTAGCTACTTTGATCATGGTTCGGCTATGTCCCTTAGTATAACGTTAAAACAAAAACCGAGTAGTTAATCTTCTTTCTTCCTTTTCTATCATTAGACTCGTTAGTAAAAATCACCTTAGTGTCTTTGTAATATACAAGCACTTTAAAAAGATTGATAACCTAGACTAAGTAACACGTTCGCTTTGGTACTCACAAACACTTTTCCTTTGGGTCGACCTCGTACTCCTGCAGCTATGCTAGCAATCGACCCGGTACACTGCCGGTTAGAGAGTTAGTTCGCCCACGGTTTCGAGTCTTTATAAATTGTTTTTGGAGGGTGAATTTTAGCTCAATCAGTGAGATACTAACTTTTTCTTGTGCCTTAATGAAAAAAAGTATACTAATGAAACTAAGTATACTATATTAGTATGAGAACATCCCTTGAAATGGTATTAACACCTAACACATATGGTACTAACTTTTTCTTGTGCCTTAATGAAAAAAAGTATACTAATGAAACTAAGTATACTATATTAGTATGAGAACATCCCTTGAAATGGTATTAACACCTAACACATATGGTACTAACTTTTTCTTGTGCCTTAAGTGAGATACTAACGTTTTCTTGTGCCTTAATGAAAAAAATGTATACTAATGAAACTAAGTATACTATATTAGTATGAGAACATCTCTTGAAATGGTATTAACACCTAACACATATGGTACTAACTTTTTCTTGTGCCTTAACTGAGATACTAACTTTTTCTTGTGCCTTAATGAAAAAAGTATACTAATGAAACTAAGTATACTATATTAGTCTGAGAACATCCCTTGAAATGGTATTAACACCTAACACATATGGTACTAACTTTTTCTTGTGCCTTAAGTGAGATACTAGCTTTTTCTTGTGCCTTAATGAAAAAAAGTATACTAATGAAACTAAGTATACTATATTAGTATGATAACATCCCTTTGATGGCCAAAATAGCGACGGTCCAACTTTAACCGGCAGTGTACCGAATCGAATGCACTATAGTAGCAAGCAAGGTCGATCCCATGAGGAATCAATCGAGTACCAATGTCATTTTCATACTTAGTTTAGGTCAACCAAAAGAGTGGAACAAGTGATAATTAACACCAAGATGTAATATAAACTAGAGATAATAAGGAAGAAAGCATAGCCAAACCATGATCCAATTGATTAGTTTCACCCCTCTAATCGACTCATTGGGAATGAGTAAAACCGACCTACCAACCAATCATACTCTTGATGTGTTTATGGGTGCAATATCCAATAATGGTGTGTAGACGCCAATGCAACAACCTACCACCCTATGCCCGGTTCAACAGTCCGCCTTTAAGGATTTAACTGACCAAAGCATGATTAACGCTCTAGAGACGCCCAACTCACATTGAAAACCTCACTCAAGAAACCGAATCTAAACAACTCAGTCGATTTTACTTGGCGTTTCCAAAACCCATTTTCCCACATCATCTCGCAAAATACATATATTAAGACAATGTGTGAAATCATGAATCAAGTGATCAAATCAATTCAAGCATTAAGCACAAGTTTTAGAACACAAACCCATCAAAAGATTCAACTTTAACAACTACCCATTCCCAATTTCATCAATTAGAGGAGGATTTCATCAATTTTCACATGATTTAGCTATGTAGATGTTTAGCTACTCATTATAATGAAAGAAACAAGAATTAAATATGAAATTAAAGCCATAAAACTGAAAATGAGCTTGAATTAAGTACCAAAATGCAGGAAATCTGAAGTTGCATCAATCTTCATCAAAACCATTGTCACTTGGGGAAGAAGACCTCAAAACACCAACAAGAAAGAGAGAATCTATGCTAAATTATGTTTAATCTAAGAGAAATAGTGAAAGATGAGCTAATCTAAGGTGAAGGAATGGAGGAATGGTGACTCTAAGGGTTTTTGGGGAAGAGGACATATCAGAATATGCAGGAAATTCGCGTTTTGTCTTTGAAAAACGCATAATGAAATTTGCTGAAGTTCGGCTCGACAGATGGTTCGGTACTAGATTGTCTTCAGTAAATTGACCATAACTTTGAGTGTAGACCTCTGATTTGAGTGATTCAAGATGCGATGGAAAGATTGTTCAAAGATCTACAAATCTTGTGAAGAAGTCTAAACCGAATTCTATCTCTAAGATGGGTCAAATGTCACTTTCATTCAGCTGTGAGTATAAATGCTTGAGACAATTGATCCGTAAGAACTCCGTGGCTTTGAGTACACGCTCTTTAAGCCTCATACTTCATCGTCCGGGTTTACGAGTCACCTATTTCCTGCATCACAACATTCAAACACATACCGAGCATAACTCCGCAAGATAACTAGGGCTCGAAAAGGGTCAAAATACCGTAAAATGGTGAGGTTTTCCATCTATTTGACGGTTTGCCTCAAAGTGAGTGTGCAATGTATTTTGCCCTATAAATGGTCTAAAACTACTCAATACAAGCCAAAAGTGTCATAAATGGGGGTTAAAACATACACTGAATCATAGTAAAGTTGACTCTTATGGTACTAACATTTTCTTGTGCCTTAAGTGAGATACTAACTTTTTCTTGTGCCTTAATGAAAAAAAGTATACTAATGAAACTAAGTATACTATATTAGTATGAGAACATCCCTTGAAATGGTATTAACACCTAACACATATGGCATTAACTGTTTCTTGTGCCTTAAGTGAGATACTAACTTAAGTTGTTGTGGTATGTCAAGTTATTGTGTATCAGTGATTTCAAATGGAACTAGACAAGTCATGGTTGTATATTGACAGAATGAAACCCGAGTTTTTTAAAGGGTTGAGTGAATTCATTAAATACGCACGGCAATTTCTTAACGATGAAGGTAAGATTCGTTGCCCATGCAAAAAGTGTTTCAATTGGTTTCGAAACTTTGGAGGACGTGTATGATGAATGATGCTATAAATCTAATATTCTTTTAGTAAGTTCATTCAAATATACTTGAATTTAAAATTTATATAATACTAGTGATTTACTTATACTACGTCAACATAAATGTGTTTTTTATATCAATTTTTTTTATTATATTCAAATACTTGATCATATAGGTGAATGGCTTGCGCGGGATCGGCAGGTGGTTCTCAACCACCGCACGAGCATCCATTTAGGCTACCGGGCCAATGCGAGGACGGTAATTAATTAACTTTCATTTTTTTGTCTAGTATGATTATTCTTATTCGTTGAATTTTGACACGATACTACTGGATCATATTGATAAAGTGATACCATTCTCCGAAAAAAGACGGGGTGAGCGTGGACTGCCTTACCCCTAGGGCTTGCTCTTTAAAGTAATCTGCGAAGGATTTTGATTCAGGGAAATTAGCTTGTTTTACGTCCCGACATGGCGAAAGATGGAAGACCGACTTAAACAATTAATTATGGTACTTACTTAATCAAATTGTTAACACTTTCAAATTGTAAGCATTATATTAATAGATACCAAAAGTACCGCGATGCCGTTTTTTTTTGAGAAAATGGAAGGGAGGGAGGATGTAGATGAACTCAAGAAAGAAGGTTGCAGGGCCTTGTCCCGACCCAGGATGTGTTTTCACGGCCAGATTGGGAAGAAGTGTTTCTAAATATGTAGTCGCTTTTAAAGTAAAGCTTTTATTCTATTACTTGTGTTATGTAGATTCGATTATTATTACTTATTCTTTGCTTATATATAATACAAAAGTACCATGGGATAGGTTAAGAAAGGGAGTAAATATTAGGAAATAAATCCCTATCCGTAGTTCATGGGATAGGTTTTGAAGTATTAGGAATAAACTATCACTACATTTTTTGAATTTTCATAACTAATACTTTTGTTTTTTCAAGGGTAATGTGAGCTGAGTGAAGATCCTTTGGGGCAGGATCCTATCCATGTATGGGCGAGCAAGCATAAGAATGCTGACGGTTCGTTTCTCAACAGTGATGCGGAGGCTGCTTATGTAAGTGATATACGTTGTATACATTTCAATTCAATACGTTCACATTTTCATTTTCCTTATCTTAACTGCCAACGATATATGTTGTGTTTAGATGAGGTTGGAGGAATGGCGTGCTATGATTGCACCAGGTCGACCGATGACTTTTGAAGATGAGGAGGCAATCTTTCAGGGCGCCTTAGGAACTAGGCGAGATTATTTGATTGGCCTTGGCCTACGCAATCTTCCGTATCCAATTCATCACAATCGCCCCGGTCTTGACATCGTCATCTTCTTACCACCAAGAATGCAATATGCAGATTGACCAACTTAAAAGTCTCATGATCGGTTGGTGAAGTTAACCAAAAAGCAGACCAAGAGAAACAAAAAACAAGGGGCTCTTCTCAAATTGTTCTTTGAATAATCTTAAGGCTAAGCAACCGGATATGCAAATAGAGTTAGCTCATCATCTTCCGATGAAGATGAAGATGAAGATGATGAAGATGATTCTCAAGTTGAAGATGATGATCTCAAGAGGAAACTATTCTTACTTTTGGCGACAATGTATTTTAGTAACATTTTTGTTTAGCATTTTTTTGTTGTCGCTTATAAACACATCATTATTGAGGGTTTGATGTAAAAGCATGTGAGGCCAGCGAAAAAAAAAAAAAATATAAAAAAAAATATTTAAAAAAATACGTCGTCCCTTTAAATGTATTTCTGGAAATTTTATAAAATTATTTTTTTTCCCCAAATATATTAAGGGACGACATGGGTCGTCCCTTTAAATGTTTTCTATAAAAAAAATTGTTTTTCGTATTAAATTTTATTATGAAAATTAAATGTATAATCTTTTAAGGGACGACATTGTCGTCCCAAAAAACATTTTTATAAAAAAAATAAATTTGTTTCATAATAATAAATATTTTTTGTGAAATTAAATAAATCACGTTTATAGGGACGACATTGTCGTCCCTTCAAATTATGTCAAGTCAGCACGTTGAATTTTCTTAGAAAAGTTTGTGCCACGTCAGCATTCTTTTAAAAGGACGATTTTGTCGTCCCTTCAAATATGTTTGTTGTTTAAAGGGACAAAGTAGAATGGACGGATTTATAGGAACGACGTGTCGTCCCTTTAAACATTTATTGGGACGATAATGGCTTTAATTAAAGGGACGACAAAATGTCGTCCTTTCTATGACAACATTAGCTAGCAATAGAAAATGATGCCATATCAATGTTGTTACTAATTAATAGTCATTTCTTAATTACATGCTGAATAATGTTTGAAAAATGCATCTCTTTCTTTCTTACCTGTGTTTTTCCCTGATCATATTCTGTGTGAATGTGTTTTACATGTGCTCCAGCTTTGTGGTGCATGTGGAAAGTATTTTATGCATTTTGATACTTCTGCTTTTTGGAAAGCATCTGTTGAAGTTTTTCCATGGATATATTTATGCTTGATTCTTGTTGACATATGTTGCTTAGAATTGAACAACCTTTGTTATTGTAATTTTTTTGTTGGACCCTTTTCTGTTTTGTTGGATCCTTTCTACCTTGTTTCAAGCTTGTTACTTATTTGGTTGTGATTCCAAATGTTTTTCCTCTAAAAATTATTTTCAACATGTTCCTTCCTTACAATAAATAATACAGTTACAATGTAATAAAACCCATAAAAATAAAAATTAAATCATATGTTTACGCATTCAAATGATTCAATACTAATTCTTTTGTATTATCATTGGTTACATTTTATGCTGGGCCTGCCGTGCCTTGCACGGTGTTCATACTCATACAATTTATCAATCATTTATCTATAAACATTTTCTCATAATATAAATTTTTTTGCCCTACCACATCATCATGTTATAAACCATTACATAAACCTCTTACAACTTAACAAAACCTTTTTATAACATCGGCCCTCTTTATAAATATTTATTATTTCATAAAACAAATTTAATTTTTTTCTTAGAAATATTTACAACATTATTACACATAATAAATAAAACATAATTACATATAAGTGTGAATGGCTAATTTAATACATCATTTTTTTTTTTGTTTCACAACAACAGCTGCTCAACAGACGAGGGAATGGAAAAAAAAAAAAAAATCTCAGAAAAAGAATAAATAATAAAGAAATGAACATGTCATTTTCAGAACATACAAAAAAAAAAAAAAAAATCCAACAGGCACATCACAAACCGATTCAGGCGGATGAAGCTATGTTAAAATCCAACTTTGCTTTGTCAGCAATGGTAAAAACCTTTTTTTAAAGCTTTAAAAAAAATACAAACCCATCATTGTGGATGCCGTTACGTAGAGTACCTTTAATGGAGGTTTAATTTTTTTTTAAAGCTTTTACAACAGCTTTTCTACTATTGAAACTATGATGACTCAGCAAAGCATTAGTCAAAAGCTTTAAGAAGATGAACCGGTTCAAACTTGATAAAGCTGTTCATTCTGTTTATATAAACATTTATAACATGATGACGTAGTACTATAAAAGACTTTATAATTGTAGAGAACGTGTTTTTAGAGAAAATGTTTATAAGTTGTATGACGTGACGTACCAATAAAGCTTTATGAGTGGAGATACTCATAAATGCATGTGATACTAGTTGGTAACCCAAGTGTTACAGTACCACGTGATCATTGTGGCCGGATAATTATATATCCTGGATAATTACTAATACGGTACCTTTAAAAAACTACAACATAGCACACGCGACTTTATGATGTAAAAAAATCTATGGAGAATGACAGAAATATTTTATCAATTGAGTAGAATGAAAGTCTTTTGAAACTTTTGCATAAAGGAAAAAAACTATTTATTATTTCGTCGAAATTCACTGTGTTCGAAATTCAATTTCATTTAAATTTCTTGCCTTAAAATTATTGGTCGAAATTCACTAATTTTCAAAATTCATTGTCGAAATTATTTGATTTTGGGATTCATTATCGATATTCATCGATTTTGGGATTCACTAGGGAGATCCATTGATTTTAGGGATTCACATGTCATTCTTCTCATTATAAAAATTATGCGATTTAATAAATTCTCCTATAAAAATATGTAATTATCATATTCTTAAAAATATTCCGATTGTGTTTTTATCCCTAATTTCCTAAAAATCTATTGTTTACTACGTGTATTGTGTGTGTGTATATATATATATATATATATATATATATATATATATATATATATATATATATATATATATATATATATATATATATATATATATATATATATATATATGTATATATATATATATATATTTATTTATTTATTTTTAGAAAAAATTTTTGCGACAATAATAGGTGTATATATTTTCCAATGGACATCTACAAATATTACAGGTTATATTTTTTTGATTCAATTACAGGTTATATTTATAACATTAATTATCGCGCATAATACTTATAACAAACAAGACATAATTGTTTTTCTTTTTGTAGTATAACAAAGAAGAAATCGAATTTGCACAATATAAAGTTCAGAAGATGCGCACATAATACAAAAATGAAAATTTCAAGATCAACCAGCCACTGCCGTCCGCTACTAAGACGCGTTTTATGAAATAAAAAATAATTTATGACAATTTTCGAAAGATAATTAACTTCATGTGATCAGCACAGCTCTAAACACGTGTGTCTTAATTGATCATTCTATTACAGTAAAGTTCAGATATGTTAAAAGATCTTTTGATCAGGTTTTATATTTGTGTAAGAGTTAGACTCTAGATGCACGACCTACGAGTCGATTTCCGGATCAGTAGAATCAGTTGATCCAGAATACTAAAAGCTTTAAGCGAAGAAGTTGAGTCATTGCATAAGACAAGAAGATAAAATGGAATCAAATTAGTGAAAGGAAACACACATCTTTCATTGGAAGAGCCAAAACTTCAAAAAGGTGACATGTGGAGTTCAATTGTAAGGCAGAGATATAGAATAATTTGTCACAAGGAATAAATATGTACTTTATTTATTTTTATTTAAGAAAATGGATACATGTTTTGATTTTAACACTGAAACCCTTTTCAATGGAAAATGATTAATTTAGACACATAAAATTATCCACACACGTATACAACTATCTGTTAAAGTGTTTCACATTGGGAACTTGTTGTTGTTTCACCACCATATTAAGAGATGGACTTCCCTCACCTCACAACCTAGGTTTTGGGGATGAGGTCTCTCCTCTTATATGGGCTTGGGCCTATGTTTTCAACATGGTATCGGAGCCACCCTTTATTGTGCAAATGTTGGGCCTATTTGTTGGCCTTGTGTGCCCGACCCACACTTGAGGGGGCGTGTTAAAGTGTTCCACATTGGGAACTTGTTGTTGTTTCACCACCATATTAAGAGATGGACTTCCATCACCTCACAACCTAGGTTTTGGGGATGAGGCCCCTCCTCTTACATGCGCTTGGGCCTATGTTTTCAACACTATCAACTATAAAACAGACCTTTTTTTCTCAGCTATTACATTATGGTAGTGGGAAAATTTATTCAGTGACTCACTATTAGGAAGCTGCCTCTAAATGCAAAGATTTGGACCACACAATTTCACACACAAGCGAGGCTGTGTATTCCACCTCGTGAACCTCGAAGCTGTGTGATCCAGGATCTGTCGCGTAGTTAGATTCCTCTAGAATCTCCTCTGAGAAGAAACGGCCCGTGGTAGTGATACTAAACAATGTCCTACAATAACTCGCTTTTCCACACAGTGAATGAAACGGATGGGAATGTGGATGGGTGGCTTTTTTACATCCCCGTTGACAACAGAACACTCTCTCCTCTATAAAACAACAAAATTCCCTAAAAAATTAAAAATAAAAAGCGACACTTTTAAGTTTCAAGATATGAAGGTTTTTTTTTTAATTTTAAATTTATTTATTAAGTAGCAATTTCAAGATATGAGATTTTATTTATTTATTATATTTTGAAGAATATATGAACTTGGATTCCAGCAAATAAAAAAATTCGAACTTTTTTTAACAGAACATTGACACATGTTTTGCAGCGGTTTTGTTTTGTTTTTGTTTTTGTTTTGTTTTGTTTTGTTTTTTTCTTTTTCTTAAAGCCGTCGGTATTTGAAACATTCGATTTGGGTCGTATCTGCAGAGTCTGACTCTTACTCAAGAGTAAGGCCTGACCAAGAGCCCTTTCAACATGCGACTCAGAAAAGAATCAAACCGGTGACATCTCCATATATTCTCAAGTTACTTACTACTTGAACCAAACTACTTGATTTGACTCATGTTTTTTCAATTGATTTTTGGAACCATTTTTTTTAAATGAGTATTTTATTTATCGCCTTTGTGAATGTTAGGATCAAGTGCTTACCATTGTACTAGAACCAATTAATGTCAATAAAGACGCTACTATATTTATTTATACATTGAAGAGTGTGAGAATCTCCGATCTCATGAAATCTAGCTCTGATACCATGTTAGGATCAAGCGCTTACCGTTGTACTAAAACCATTTGGTGTTAGTAAATGCGCTATTATATTTCTTTATACATTGAAGAGTGAGAATCTCTCCAACATGGAACATGGAAGGTGGATGTGGGTTGTCACATCCCTGTTGACAGCAGAACACTCTCTCGCCTCTATAAAACAACAAAATCCCTATAAGAAAATGGGGGAATGAGGGAGAATGACAGTCTTTTAAAACTTTTGCATAAATGACAAAACTATTTATTCACTGTCAGAATTCACTTGTGTTCGAAATTCACTGTTTAAATTCACTGCCGAAATTCACTGTCGAAATTTACTAATTTTCAAAATTCATGTCGAAATACACTGATTTTTGGGATTCACTATCGAAATTCACTGATTTCTGGATTCACTGGGAAGATTCACTGATTTTCGCGATTCACTGTTTGTCCTTCTCGCTATAAAAATTAGGGGGAATGAGGGAGAAGGACATAAATATTTCATCAATTGAGTAGAAGGACAGTTTTTTAAAACTTTTGCATAAAGGACAAAACTATATTATTCATCGTTTAAATTCACTTGTGTTGAATTCATTGTTTAAATTCACCGATTTAAATTCATCATTTAAATTCACTATTTTTCAAAATTCATCGTCAAAATTCACTAATTTTAAGGATTCATTGTAAATTCACTATCGAAATTCACCGATTTGGGATTCACTAGTGAGATTCACCGATTTTAGGGATTCAATTTGTTTGTCATTCTCGCTATAAAAATTATCGCGATTGTCCTTCTCCCTATAAAAAATATGTAGTTGTCACTTATTATTTAAAAATATTTGATTGATTGTCATTATTATCCCTAATTTTCCATAAAAATTATGCGATTGTCTTCTCCTTATAAAAATATATAAATTGTCATATTCTTAGAAATATTTCAGATTGTGTCCTTATCCCTAATTTTCCTATAAAAAAAAACTGACCCTTAAGTTTCAAGATATGAGTTTATTTTTATTTCTTTATTATATTTTTACGGACCCATTCACACATGTTTTTTCAATTGATTTTTGGAACCATTGTTTTTTTTTATAATTTTAATTGGGTATTTTTTTATTGCCTTTGTTTGACGAGTCTTCTATTTTTTTCTTTTATCTTTTTATGATTTATTTTCACATTGTTGTGTTATAATTTATATTGAGGTTGATGAAGTTATTGGTAAACAAAATTGATAATTGATGTTTATTAACATTTGTTGAAAACTTATATTTTCATAGTAAAAGTGGGAAGTTGTTTTTAGGCATTGTGCTGAAAAAATGATTACAATGTCATATATACTATCACAATGTTGTTTTTTAGGATTTTGTTGAAGTTATTTCGGGTAAAAAAGATATTGTAAGACTTTTTAAGAAATTGACTGTTGTAAGGGTAAAGAAAGAAAAAGCACTAACAAATATTGTTGCATCGGAAAATGTTCTCTTCACGTGAAAAAAAACCATTTGTTTTTGGTGTGACAACTCTTCAATAAGAACGGTGGGAGTATGCTTTAAGGTAAATATGACAAATGTATAAAATTTTGGCATTAATATGATCCCTGTAAAAAAAGAAGTTGAAAATATGATCAAAATATCTATGTTGAGAATGCCAAATTTCAATTTTCTTTACATGCCCAAGGCCAATTTTAACTACTACATCCATCTCATAAAAATTATTCATATTTTATTATTTACGCTGATTAAGAAACTCAATTAATGTGTTGTGTTTTAGTAGTAATAGATATATATACCTCTATCTCATAATTAATGTTTGTTTTGGAATATGAAATTAACATACAACAATAAATGTTAGGGTAAATGTATGTTTGGAAAATTATCTGGAGAGAGAAAGATGTATACTCTCTAATGCTGGTTTATTAAGCGGATTTTGGGTAGAGGCTGTAAGTACAACTCGCTACTTAATTAATAGAAGTCCTCACACAGGGATCAAATTCAAAATACCATTTGAGATGTGGCCAGGAAAGCCTGATGACTATTCAGTTCTAAAGGTTTTTGGAAGCACAGTTTACTACCATGTGAGTGAAGGGAAGATGGAACCAAGAGCCAAGAAATGAGTGTTTGGTCATCAGCAGAAAACAGAGTTATTCTCAGCAGAGATGCAGTTTTTGATGAAAATTCTATGCTCAGCTCATCAGTGAGAGAGATTGCTGAGTCTGAAACCAATGCTGAATCTGAGAGAGATAACAGTAAGGTGGAGCTTCAATTGGAGCCAGTTGAGACGCAACACTCATCTGCTCCAAGTCAACACTCATCTGATCTGGTTGCTGAACCAGAGTCTGATCCAAGCCAGTCAGCTGAACAAGGGTCAGTTGAGCATCAAACATGGAACATTGGTCTGCAGAGTATAGCTGTCAGCAGAGCTAGAAGATCAAATGTTGGGGTACCTCCCAAGAGGTATGGTTATGATGATATGGTTGAATATACACTTCAAGTTGCAGAAGAAGTGGATGGTTTTGAACCTTCTACTTACAGGGAAGCAGTGACATGTTCTAAAACATCTTAATAACTTGCTACCGTGGGAGATGAAATGGAGTCATTACTGAAGAATCAGAATTGGGATCTAGTTAAACATCCAGTTGATAGAAGAGTTGTTACTTGCAAGTGGATCTTCAAGAAGAAGGAAGGAATGTCTGAGATAGAAGAAGTTAAGTATAAGGCATGTTTGGTTGCAATAGGGTTCAGTCAGAAAGAAGAGGTGGACATTGATGAAATATTCTCACTAGTAGTCAAATATACTTCAATTAGAGTGTTACTAGCAATGGTGGCACAACAGGATCTTGAACTTGAGCAGTTAGATGTGAAGACAACTTTTCTACATGCTGAGGTAGATAAAGAGATATACATAACTCAGCCAGAGAGATTCCAAGTTCCTGGGAAGAAAGATTGTGTGTGTAAGTTGAAGAGGTCCTTGTATGGACTAAAGCAGGCTCCTAGGCAGTGGTATAAAAGGTTTGACAGTTACATGATCCAACTTTGTTATAGCAGAAGTCCATATGACTGCTGTGTTTACAACAGTCAGCTGAGAGATGGATCATACATCTATCTTGTTTTATATGTGGATGACATGCTGATAGCTGTAATGAAGAAGTCTGATGTTCAGAATCCGAAAGACCTTCTCAAAGCTGAGTTTGAAATGAAGGATTTGGGTGCAGCCCAGAAGATTTTGGGGATGGAGATCTGGAGTGATAGAAGTCAGAAGAAGCTGTTTTTATCTCAGCAGGGGTATATATAGAAGATTTTGGCTAGATTTGGCATGTTTGCTGCAAAGCCAATAGATACTTCTATGACATCAAATGTTCATTTATCTGTTTATGCTTCACAATCAGCAGAAGATAAGGAGTACATATCAAAAGTTCCCTGGGCTAGTGTAGTTGGCCGTCAGATGTATGTCAAGGTGTGCACTAGGCCTGGTCTGGCTCAGGCAGCCAGTGTTGTCAGCAGGTTTATGGATCAACGTGGAAAAGAACACTGGAAATCTGTAAAAATGATGTTTAGGTACCTTCGGGGTACAACTGATGTTGGTCTCATTTATGAAGGTGATACTCAAGGTCTGGTCACATGGTATTGTGATGCTAATTATGCAGGTGATGTGGACAACAGAAAATCAATGACTGGTTATGTTTTCACATTGAGGAATTTAGTTGTCAGCTGGAAAACAACTCTTCAACCACAGTGGCTTTATCAACTACTAAGGCAGAATATATGGCTCTTTCTGAAGTAGCCAATGATGGTATCTGGTTGAAGGGACTAGTCAGTGATTTGGGGCTACATCAGGATCAAGCTAAGATTTATTGTGACAGTTTGAGTGCAATTTATCTTGCTAAGGATCAGGCTCATCATGAGAGAACCAAGCATATTGATGTGATGTATCATTTTTTGAGAAACGAGAAGAGGGTTGTAGTGAGGAAGATCAACACCAAGGATAATCCTGCTGACATGTTCACTAAACCAGTTCAGCAGAGCAAGTTTCAGTTGTGTCTGGATTTGCTGAATATTCAAAGCTTATAATCTGGAAATCTGGAAGCTCAACTGAGGGCAGGTCAGCTGAGTGGATTCTATGGAGAAGTCTGGTACAAGTACATCTTGGCATTGATGAATGCATCTGGTACAAGTATATCTATTTATGCAATCTATTTGACTATGAATGAGAGTTCAAGTCAAGGTGGAGATTTGTCTACAAAGTGACTTGATCTCTAATCTAGTGGAACTAATCTTGGGTCAGCTGAGAATGATGGTCAGCTGAGCAAGAGTGTTAATGTTTGTGAAAGTCAGCCGGTGAAGTGTAGTTGAGGTCTTTCTGGGTCAGCAGACTGCTGAGTCTGCTGAGTTGATGAATGCTGTTGAGTTCTACAATCAGGTCTGCTGATTACAAGTCTGGGAAGGTCAGCCGATGCCGAGTTTCATCTGGTGGATAATAACTGAAACTGGGGTCCACATCTGAGGTATTTATGACAATTCCAACAAAGATCTTATGGAGGCTAGGGTTTAGGAAATCGTGCCTATAAATGCCAATGTTGTAATCGATGCATTGTGTGTGAAAAACTTTGTAACTTTGTGCATAGTTAAATATCTTTTTTTTTTTTCGTCCGTGGAGTAGTCGGCACAACGCCGAAAACCACATTAAATATCAATGTTCTCTTTGTTTATGTGTTTTATCAGTTTCCGCCATTGTTTATGTTTGCATTGCTTCTGTTTTATATTTTTTAGAGTGCATGTTTCTCATATGTGTTTTAACACTTCTAGACCACTGAACATGCTAATTTGGATTTCCTTCTTGATCAATAACAACTGCAACATTGTCATTATATTGTATTATTATACCGTTGTCTCGTTTCACTCTGCCTTGCACACGAGGTACTCCTAAATAATTTCCAAGGGATGTGGTGTGTTGCATTCCCAAACTTTCTGAAATGCCGCTTTGATAGCAGTGCCCACATTATTCGAGTTAAGGAACCAGGATTTGGCAATACTAATTTAATGTCCCGAACACTTGCAGAATTTTCTAAGAACCTCCTCCGTAATCCGAGCCTGCTGAACAGTGTCTTCCTTGAAGAGAAGTAAGTCATCCACAAAGAAAATATGGGATAGCGGGGGTCCATGCCTTGAGATTTTCAGTGGTTTCGAATTCCCATTATGCACTTCCATATTTTTTCACTTAGGACTTTCATGGATAATACGAAAAGGTAAGGGGCTATGGGGTCCCCCTGGCAAGTCCTCTTCTGGGAGAAAAGGCATCAAGTTTCGTGCCATTCCAAAGAACAGACAGATGAGCAGAGGTGATGCAGTGCATTAAGAGGGTGATGAGTTCCTCTTTAAACCCAATCGTATGCAATAGGTTCTTCAAGAAAGTCCAATCCACTCTATCATAGGCCTTCTCAAGATCGATTTTCACTATCATATATCCCTTCTTTCTTTCTTATTCGTATGTAAGACGTGCATTACCTCTTGTGCAATAATAAAATTGCCAGTACTGCTTCTACATGGAATAAAGGCACATTGAGTAAAGTTTACCGGGTCACCAACACAAAGGCGTAGACGGTTCCCCAATATCTTATGGTAATTAATAAGCTTTGGGACATTTACAATCGCAATTGGTCTGAATTTCGAAAGAAAAACTTCTATAACGTAAAAGAAAATTAAAAAAAAAATGATATTTTTTTGAGGGGGGGGGGACCCAATTACGTAAATCAATAGTTCAAACTGCACTCAAAGGTAGGGCATTTCCCATTTTTATAGAAACTTCTGTACCAGAAACAATTTGTCTTTTCAGAGCTATCGCCCTAATAAAAAATATATTCTTGTAGTACGACCCGTCCCCGGCCAGAAATATATCGAAATAGTCTTTCCTATTCTTGCCCCTGACCCGATAGCATGATACATTTTGCAATGTAAAAACATAAAAACAAAACTAAATATTAAAATTATTGTCAAAAAAAAAAAAAAAAAAAAAAAAAAAAAAAAACGGTTGTTGGGAGGTAAATAATTAACATTTTATATATTCGACACGCCCCCTCAAGTGTGAGCCTATTATATCTTTTAAGAAAGGCCCAACACTTGTTTTTTTTTTTCTTTTTGAGAGGTAGACGATTAACATTTTATATATTCAACACGCTCCCAAATGTGAGCCTATTAAATATATCTTTTTTTAAGAGAGGCCCAACACATGTGAGCCTATTAAATATATCTTTTTTTAAGAGAGGCCCAACACATGTTTTTTTTTGTTTGGAGCTGGGTTTGAACCCTGAACCCCATACCATTTGAACTACCATCTCTTCCAAAATTTAAAGCGGCTGGAAGGTAGATAATTAATATTTTATATATTCAACAAGGTAAAGTCTGTTGACCCCAGACGGTGACGAAATTATCAACTATATAATCAAAGCTCATATCGCTGCATTGAAATCAAATGAAGTAGCAATACTGAAGAAAGATGGTGAAGCTTGCAGCTGATTTATTTGCCATTATATTCTTCTGTGTCATTTTGTATGGTAAGAATTTCCTAATCATAAATTGTTGCTTTAAATCAATATACCAAAACTATCCTTACTAAATCAATTCACAAATCAATATTTTCCATAATCGTAATATATCGTAATATTTTTGTTGATAGTGTTTATACTTATAATATAATCAAGAGATATTTTGAACAGGTGAAATTTCAAAAACACATGGAAGGAGATTAATCTTGGGAAGTGAAACAGTGCTGCTGGAGAAATTTACATCAAAAAAGTTAAGTTTGGATTGCACCATTTTGAGTTGCGAAGACGATATTATTTGTGTGCCACACGGTTGCTCATGCATCAAAAGCTCTTGTAGCCCTGCAGATGAGCCTGAGACTGAGGATGATGATACGCAAACCACCACCGATCCTCTTCTTCCAGCATTCCAGCAGTCTGCGAATGAAGATGAAGACGAAGACGAAGACGAAGACGAAGACATGACTCAATCAACTACCCAACAACAAGATGCAAGATCAAGGCCTAATGAAGACGAAGACCAAGACGAAGACGATCAATCAAATCCAACTCCCACAACGGCTGGTGATCTTGAAATTGTGTGGTCTGAGTATCAAAACTTTCCATTTCTACCATCTCCCGATCAGTCTGCCTTCGACAATTCGCGTACTCAATTTGTCCATTATATACCACGACCACGGCGCCATAAGGCCCATAAGCGTAAGCGTAAGCCCTCAACATAGCATTGATATATATATATTGTGACAGATGGATACAACTTTTTGTATCTCAGAAAATATGGCAACTCCTCATCCATCAACGATACTCCTCAGAGTGTGATACATCTGCACTTGGTCTCATTTTTCAATTTTTTTTTCCTAAAAAAAAAAAAGTTCAAAAAAAAATGAGAATCAATCAGATCGATTGCATCACATAAAAAAAAGAATAGCCGCGCGCATTAATAGTTTTAATCTGGGTTACTTAACCCGCGTCCATATTTAAACATGTACTCTTCCTTTCAGCATGTTTATGTTTGACTTTGAAATTAATTAAAAGAATTTCTGTAAGTTCTCTAATTAAACTGGCTCTTGTCTTGTTGTCTTTAGCTTAATTCTGCAAGTTTTTCTGGACATTTTGTGCCTTGTTAAAAAAATAGAAGTAGTACTTCATGGCTTATTGTTTTTGTCATACAGCTACTCAAGATCGATTCCGTCACTAGTCATAATCTCTTCCACATAAATTTGTACCGAAAATGACTTTAGACTACACAAATACTTATAAAGAAAAAAAACAAAGCACAAAACTGGACCTCACAAATACATGTTCGGGGGATGGGTGGGGATGAATAGGTGTGCCTAAATCATTATTGTTTCAAGATTGGGGAAATCGTTAGGCATGAACATGTGTTTGGAAGAATTAAGAAGTACTATAGTTACATCGTGTTATTTTGGGTTATATAGGCTTGAATATGTGTTTTCGAGGCGTGTGTTGTACATATTTTTTAGCATAATGTTTAATGAATATCCGGTATTTACCAAAAAAAAGATTGGGGAAATCGGGAAGTTTTTTTCTTTTTTTATTACACTCGGGAAGTTCTTTTCTAGCGACTCCATTTAAGGAGTAAAACACGTGGGTGAATCTGGACCACACAGTTTCAACGGCTAAATTACAATTTTGGTCCTCTAACTAGACATGTTTTTCAATTTTGGTCCTGATTTTTCTCCGGCGACAATTTTAGTCCTGTAAGTGGTCTTTATTTTGCAAAAATAGTCCTGAACGCCGGAAAGACCACTTACAGGATTAAAATTGGTCTTTTCCGGCGACAATTTTAGTTCTGTAAGTGGTCTTTCCGGCGACACTTTTAGTCCTGTAAGTGGTCTTTCCGGTGTTCAGGACTATTTTTGCAAAAAAAAAGACCACTTACAGGACTAAAATTGTCGCCGGAAAAAAATCAGGACCAAAATTGAAAAACATGTCTAGTTAGAGGACCAAAACTGTAATTTAGCCCAGTTTGAACTCAAATTGAAATTATGTGGTTGAGATTCATCCACGTAGTACAACTTCTCAAATGGAGTCATTAGATAAAAACTTCCCGGGGAAATCATGCGTACGAGGTGTTACAATCAAATTGAATACCTATAAAAAGATATTAACATCTACAATGATAAAAATATGATGGTATCAAATACCCCTAATATCTCCCTAATAGTATAACACAAAAAAGAGAGAGCATGTCAATATGCTAGAGCGGTCAGCTGACCACAGCGGACAACATGGCAGTATGCCAAATCTGTCTACCGACCACAGGGGACAGCATGTTGAAATTTGGAAAAAATCAGGCTATGTCAGATTAGAAATTAGGAAAAAATCAGGCTACGATGAAATTAGGAAAAATTCAGGTCCCCGTGGGATCCGATTCTTTTTTCCAGGTTATGATAGATCTAATATTTTTTCTTAAGTAACACGAGAAAAATTTACTTGTTTTGGAATCAATCCGTATAAATTTACACATGCTCAACACAAGCAACGTGAGAATTGATCGAAACATGGTAAAACACCTTCAAATTGTGCAAATTTGCATGTTTTGGGTTTCAACATGTGCAAATCTGCACCTTTTGGGCAATGACGTAACCAAGAATCGATGTTTGAGTGAGTTAATTGACTATATTTGTATGCTCGGGTGAGTTGGATTACTTAAGACAACTAACCGTGCTACATAATTATATAAGTTTTTTAATGTAACGAAAATAAAAACCGGATGGACGCAAACTATCCCTAGTTCCATCCTTACTTTTGGGCTAAGCACGTGTAAATTTACACATTTTGAAGGTGTTTTACCAATGTTTAAGTCTCACATGGCTTTGTATTGAGCCCATGCAAATTCCAAAACATGCAAATTTACACGTGCTACATGAAAAAATGTTAGATCAGGCATAAACTGAAAATAAAAATTTAGATCCACATAGGGACCTGATTTCCTATTTTCTTGTATTTTAGTTGTGACATTTTTTATTCAAGTTATATTTGATCTAATATTAGGAAACAACACTCTCCTGTAAATATTATTTACGTGAAACAACATTTTCCCGTAAATACTATGACATGGTTGAAAGTTCTGCACAAAGAAAAACCTAATTTTGAATTTTCGTAGGGCTATCCTCTTACGATCAGATATTATCATTGAGAAAGTTGTTTCCCGTGCGTAGATAATATATGAGCGTAAGAGACAACCTCCCCTCAAATAATACGTGAGGGGCAAGCATTTCCACTCACATGTTATCTACGGGGTGAGCCTCTTATATACTCAGATATTATCTACTTTATTGGCTTGATTCCATATACTTTGAGGTACGTAGGAGCGCAGTCTCAACGGCACATCTATAAATCATCCACACATTCTTCAGTTTTTGTGGTTGAATTTCTCCTAAAAAGGATTCAATTATCCGTATAAATAACTCGACAATTTCTTAGCTTCGTCGATACATAATTGGACCTTTTACTCTTGATAGTACTAAAAGTTGTGATATAGCTTAGCGACCATCAAATTTTTAGCGTTGTTGCAAGAAGGATCAATCAGTTGATATCTTGCAAATTACAGAGTACTTTAGGATTAGGCCCTTTATTTTTATTGTCGCCCACAGCAAACACGAAAACGAGAAAAAAAAAAAAAAAAAAAGAGGAGAAAGATGGAGGTCGACAGCAGCGAATTGATCAAGGACATCATCAATTAGATTAAGGAGAGCAAAATTGATCAGGGTCTTCATCTTTGAAAAAAAAAAAAAAAACAACAACAACAACAACAACAAAAAACAACTCGAACAGGCTTTCAGCCACTACCAAAAAAAATTAAATAACAACCATTCTTGTTGACATGAACGGATTAGGAGGGATGGTAGCAGCAATTCAAGGCGGAGGAGCCGGACTTGAAGCAGCGATGAATCGGGCTGAGCTAAGCTCGGATCGTGCAAACAAGACAACCTTAGATTAATCAGGTTCAAATTCCGGTGGACAGCGGCGATATGGGACGGCCGAACAGGCTGGTCTCTCGAATTTGACTTCGACACAGTGGCAAGGAATACTTGACACTTTGAATTTGGCCAAGCCAATAGAACGATTAACGGGTGAGGTTTCATGGATCATTGACACAGGAGCAATGAATCATGTGACGGGTGTGTTAGGCACCTTGAGAAACGTCAGGACGGTTGAAAAATGCCCGGTAGGGCTCCCGGATGGTCGGACCTCTCATGCTACCCATGAGGGTAGCATTACATTGCCCGGAGGATTAATTCTTGAAAATGTTTTATTTGTGCCTAACTTGGCGTGCAATTTAATGTCTGTAACTCAGTTGATGGATGAATTAGATTGTCGAGTACAACTCACCCCCACATTGTGTGTTATGCAGGACCGAGCGACGAGGAGGCTGATTGGAGTAGGTGAGCGCGATGATAGACTTTTCTTTTTCCGGGGTGTTCCACACGTAAACGTTATGGCAGTTGATGGAAGAAATTCTATGGATCTCTGGCCTAAGCGGATGGGTCATCCTTCGGAGAAAGTGCATAAACAATTTCCGATTGTGAGTAAGTCGAGTAAGTTAAATAAAGATGGGTGTGATGTCTGTTTTCAGGCTAAGCAATCTAGGGAAAGTTTTCCCCTTAGTGATAGTAGAGCTAGTAGAATTTGTGAGCTTAATTATTCATTGTGATTTGTGGGGACCATATGATACTCCTTCTACATGCGGGGCCTCGTATTTCCTTACGATTGTTGATGTCTACTCTAGGGCTGTGTGGGTCTATTTGCTTTACACTAAAACAGAAGTTGAGACTATTTTTTTAGATTTTATGTCATTGATTCAGTTTAATGTGAAAATTCTTCGTGTTCGGAATGATAATGAGACCGAGTTTAAACAGTTGCTTCCACATTTTAGGAAGGAAGGAATTATTTTTGAAACCTCGTGTGTGGGGACCCCACAACAAAACGGACGGTTTGAAAGAAGAAAACATCAGCATATTCTGAACGTCGCTAGGGCCTTGCGTTTTGAGGGTCATCTTCCACTTAAATTTTGGGGTGAATGTGTGATGACCGCGTGTCATTTAATAAATCGTACTCCATCTAGTGTATTGGATATAAGACACCGTATGAGTGTTTGTTTGGAAAACCACCTACCCTTGATGCGATACGTGTGTTCGGGTGTCTATGTTACGCACATAATCAAAAACATAAATACGATAAATTTGCAAACCGAAGTAGAAAGTGTATATTTATAGGATATCCGTTTGGAAAAAAGGTTGGACACTTTTTGATTTGGAAACCGAGGAAATATTTGTTTCAAGAGATGTGAAATTTTGGAGCATATTTTTCCCATGACGGATCCTACCCCTATTTCCTCTCATAATTCTCCATCTTTCGATCGACATGTTAGAGGATGAGTTCGAATTTAGTGATGCTGAGCCGCATAGGGAACAGCCAGCAGACTTAGCCGGTGACATTAGTACTTGTGGCACTAGGTCGGGTGAGGTCGGAGACGAGGTAAGTGAGTTACCCATGGATGGTGAAGGGGTTACCGAACCACCTGCGGACGTGATAGAAGAGTTGGGCCAAGGAAAACGAACAAAAATGCCTAACTCGAAGTATATGGAATTTGTGACGCATACTGTGGTGGATAAGAAAAGTCCGTCAACGCAATCATCTATCCTCTTACACATTTTGTTAATTATTCCCGGTTTTCTGACACACATCGGAGGTATCTAGCTGCTGTGGCTGCAGGTAATCCACCCTGCTCATTTAAAGAAGCAGTGAAATATGAAGGTTGGCGAAAGGCCATGGCTGAAGAAATACGTGCCTTGAAAGATCAGGTCACGTGAACGTTGCAAGAATTACCCCTGGCAAGAAAGCCCTTGGGAGCAAATGGGTGTATACCGAAAAATACGACGAAAATGGCAATCTTTAGCGATTGAAGGCACGGCTAGTCGCATTTGGAAATCACCAAATTGAGGGAATTGACTATAACGAGACTTTTGCTCCTGTGGCCAAGATGGTGACGGTTCGGGCTTTCTCGCCGTGGCAGAGGTTAAACGGTAGGAAATTCATCAGATGGATGTACAGAATGCGTTTTTACATGGGGATCTGGATGAAGAAATCTATATGAAGGTACCTCCTGGTTTTGCTCAAACACGGCCGAATATTGTGTACCGAATGCGCAAATCGTTGTATGGTTTGAAACAAGCACCACGGTGCTGGTTTGCAAAATTGGCTTCCGCTCTCAAGGATTATGGTTTTAGACAATCCTACTCCGATATCATTACTCACTATTTACGTTTGTTCGCGGTTCGATCCGAATAAACATTTTGGTGTATATTGATGATATGATTATCTCCGGTAACGACACTACCGCCTTACAGTTCTTTAAGAATTATTTGGGGGGCTGTTTCAAAATGAAAGATTTGGGTGGCTTGAAGTACTTCCTTGGCTTGGAAGTTGCTCGTAATCCCATTGGTATTTTCTTGTCACAACGGAAGTATACGTTGGATATCATTGCCGAGGCGGGCCTATTGGGGGCCCGACCCGTGGATTTTCCTATGGAACAGAACCATCAGCTTGCAGTTACTCAGAGCCCATTAATTGATGACCCGGGCAAATATCGTCGCTTGGTCGGACGACTGATTTATCTTGGTGTTACGCGTACAGATTTGGCGTACTCGGTTCATATTTTATCGCAGTTTATGCAAACCCCGCGGATTGACAATTGGAATGCCGCCTTGCGGGTTGTGCGTTATTTGAAGAAAATCCCGGGTCAAGGGATCCTTTTACTAGCAGATAGTCCGTTACGGTTGGAAGGGTGGTGTAACTCAGATTGGGCAAGTTGCCCCATTACTCGCCGTTTCGTAAGTGGTTGGTTTGTATTACTTGGCACTTCCCCTGTGTCGTGGAAGACGAAGAAACAGGCTACGGTATCTCGATCCTCAGCTGAAGCTGAATACCGCTCCATGGCTTCGATCACTTGTGAGTTAAAATGGCTTCGCTAGCTTCTTTTTGATTTGGGTGTCATTATTCCTACCAGGATTTCTCTTCAATGTGATAGCCAGTTTGCTTTATACATTGCTCAAAATCCGGTGTTTCACGAGCGGACGAAACATATAGAAGCTGATTGTTCGTGACGCAATTACGACTGGCCTTATTGCTCCGACCTACGTCCCTACGCAGTCTCAACTGGCAGATATTTTTACCAAGGCTTTGGGGAAACAATAATTTGAATATTTACTACGCAAGTTGGGCGTTCGAGATCTCCACGCTCCCACTTGAGGGAGGTATTACGGATTATTATTATTATTTATATTTAGTTTGGCTATATTGTCATTAAGGGCGATTAGGGAATTATAAAATAACAGGGCTACCTATTGGGGTTTATAAATATGTGTTAAATTGATGAATGAATGGATGGAAAAATTATTTTGAACACCGTTAAAATTTATCAATTTCTCACGTAAATTTGGTCAACGACCGCCCCTTCCTTTTGGCCTAATGGTTTATGTTTTGGTTAGCCTCGTTAAAATATAGTCCCTGTGGAATTAACCTTGACTCGCTACGTGGTATACTACGATTGACCTAGTCATTCTTGCTAGTATCGTGTTTGATAGAGATCAAAACACCAAAGAAACATGTAATTCTTCATCGTCGTATCAATGAATCATCACTGAAATTCTTCACGTGAGTCGGATGATGGAATTCATCCTTCCTGCCATTTTTATTTTATTGAAATCCCTACCAAATTACAGCAACGCGATTTTGCATTGTTTCATGGCTAACACAATCTTCGCATCACAACAGCTTCGTGGAATACACAGTTTTTTTTTTCCAACTGGATGATTACATGGAATAAACGCAGGCAACCGATCGCATCAAAACAACTTCACGGAAAACACAAGAATTATTTTCAGCCGATTGAGTACAAGGAATAAACGCCGGCAGCCGATTGAGATCAAAACTATCAAAAAGTGGCATTTTATACGATATTTAATATTAACAAGGTTGAGATGATAGTGAGCAAAGAAAGGCTCGAATTGATACAATATAATGCTAAAAAGTGTATCGTAAATAGGGATAAAATATGGTAAAATGAAACATCAAATTGACTTATATCACCCATTCGGACAAAACAAATTTACATTATAAAATCAATATCATCCCGTTTCAGCGGCAAAATTGCAATTTTAGTCTTATAATTTAGCACATTTTGCGTTTTAGTCCTGTTTTACTCCGATAACGATTTTAGTTCTGTAATTTGGCGTTTTCTTTTAACAATTTTGGTCCCATCTCGCCGGAACCTATTGACATGGTAAGAAATGTGGCCAAAATTGCTTACATGGCAATAACATCTTGCCATTTCATTCTAAAAGGATGAGATTGAAAGAATAATTTCATTGATTGTGTGTTGTGTGAATACATACAAATGTATAGGTATTACCAGAACTATCCAGATCCTTTACAATGTGAACATGATAAATACAGTAAATACAAAAAAATTATCTCCATTGATATATTCCTATAATATACTCTAATACGCCCTCTCAAATTGGTCGACCATAGGCAAGACAAAGTTTGAACCGAAAATACTGAAAGGGAATGCGGGGTAACAGTTTAGTGAGAGCATCCGCTAACGGACCAGAGCTAGAAATATGAGCCACGCGAAGAATTCCACGTTGAACTTGATCGCGAATAAAGTGATAATCCATAGCTGTAAAGTCTCGCATCTGTAAAGTAATGTCCTGCTCACCCCTATATAAGTATGAGACATAAAGGTCTTGTCAACTCGGGTTAGCCCTTTTAGACCAAACGAGGACGACGGTCTAACCAATTGACCGGATCAATTTTGACTCATTTAGCGCTGCCAGACCTAGGTTTGGGGGCGTTACAATAGCAATATGTTTCATGCGAGAATGAAAGACATGATTGACACTGAGCTGAGTGGCACCCACATTGTCACAATAAATGACCGGAATCTGAGAAGAACATTAACCAATATCATGTTGTAAGTATGATACCCAATTTAATTTAGCAGTAACAGCAACGGCCTGATACTTTACTTCAGTGGAAGAGCAAGCAACGGTAGACTGGTTTTTAGAACTCCAAGAAATCAATTTTTTACCAAGAAAAACCAGATAAGCGCTAGTGGAAGAGTAATATTTCTTGTTACCACCACAGCCAGCATCAGAAAAGGCATGTATCTATAAAGAATGATAGCGGTACAATTAGAGGACATCATAAGAAGTTCCAGAGAGATAACGTAAGAGACGCTGGCGAGTGAATGACGGTAGGAGCATTCATGTACTAGGACAATTTATCAACCGTAAAAGCCAGATCAGGTCGTGTGAACAGTAAATACTGAAGACTACCAATATGCTGACGATAGGTAGAATGATCATCATAAGGGGCAGCCGGCTGAATAAAAAGCTGCGAAGCATCAGAAGGCATGGGAGTAGTAACTGATGACCGAAATAGTGAACGTCCAACCTTAACCAGCAGTGTACCGGGTCGGATGCACCATAATGGAAAGCAAGGTCGTATTCCACGAAGAATCAATCGAGTACCAAAGTCTTTCATGTACTTAGTTTAGGTTAATCAAGATTGTTCATGTTTAGATTATACAAAAGTTGTATTAAAACTAAAGATAATAAGAAGGAAAGACATAGTCAAATCATGATCCAATTGATTACTTTCGCCCCTTTAATCGATTATTCGGGAATGGCATATCCAACCAACCAACCTAACGACTACATCGACATCACTCATGGGTGCAAACTCCTAAAGTGGTGCTAGATGCCATGCAACAACCTAGTACCCTTTGCCCGGTTCAACGGTTTGCCTTTCAGAATTTAATTGATTGAAATAAGATTAACGCTCTAGAGTCGCTCGATTAACAACCGACAAACCTTGTCACCTAATCGAATCTAAACAACTCATTCAATTAAGCACTATCCATTCCTAATTGCATCATTTAGAGGGGGATTTCTTCAACTTTCACATGATTTAGCTATGCAAGTATTTAGCTACTCATTCTAAAGCTAGAAACAAGAATCAAGCATGAAATTAGAGACATAAAAAGAATAAGAAATAATTAATTACCAAAATACGGAAAAGATGATGTTACTTCAATATTCATACAAACCCATGTCAATTGAGGTAGAGGAGAAGACTTCCAAAATGTCAAAATTATTAAAGTTGAGCTAGAATCTAAGCTAGAATATGCTTAATCTAAAGAAATTTGGTGAAAAAGTAAATCTAGGGATCAAAATTTGTAAAAGTCGGCGAAGATGAGCTCTATTTAAAAGTATAAGTATGAGAGAATGTCTGTGAAATTCTGTGCAAAAATGTGTGTGTGTGTGTGTGTGTGTGTGTGTGTGTGCGCGCGCTGCGCGCTCACAAATCTACAGAAAAAGTGCTTTTAGCGCGCGCATAACCCTTTTCAACGCGAACTGATTGAGCTGGTGGACATGGAACTCGATTATGTTGACTCTTCGGCGTGCGCAGAACCTCCTCAGCGCGCGCTAAAACTGGCTTTAAAGTTGTTGTTTCTCCTTGGCATGCGCAGAAGGCCTTGATGCGCGCTGAATCTAGCATTAAACTTGTTGATGCTTCTGTTGGTCTTTTGGCACGCGTGATGAGAGACAAATTAATGATCATTATTACGACATTTTATCCCAATATTGATACCACTTTGAGCATTATTGTACCAATTTAAGTCAATAATTACTTAATTTTATCCAAATATATAAATAGTGGTTATTATATAAATTATCGTATTTTTATAAGTTTTGTACCGGTTTAGTAACCGGATTGTGTCGTGTCGATTTACACGGGTATTTGTGGTATTTTTATTGCGCATTTATGATAAACCAATACCCCCGAGTAACGACATTTATTTTTGAAGTCATGATCATATCTTATGAAGGTTATACGAGAGTGTCACTGCTCAAGTCAGTGTTTCAGTGGTAATCGATTCGATTTAGTGGAAATCGGTAAATATCTTCGACGAACGAATGGCCCATCAAAAAGACATTTTCTGAAGAAGAGTCCTTCATGAAAGTTGTAGATCATTCAACGAGCTTTCCAATGCCTCTTAAATCATGTCATTTGGAGATCTAACTCAAGAGATATGAATTTTAAATTTTATTTCAAAATATAAAATTATATCAGAAAATTGGATAATTAAGGGTGATGAATGCAATCATTAAGCCCGGCCTTGTCCGGCCCTTACCCGGCCCAGTCCGGCCCCCCCTTTTTTAGGCTATATATACTCCCCCATTTCCATTTCTTCTCCTGCCCTCTCTTTTCCTCCTTCGTTTTTTTTCTTTTCTTCTTGCATTCTTGTATACACTTATATATATATATATATATATATATATATATATATATATATATATATATATATACACACACACACACACACACACACACACGTCCCAAAATATATATATATATATCCATATATATATATATATTCCATCTATCTTATTTTCTTTTTACTTTGGGCCCTTATATATACATATGTTTATGTATGTATATATATTTTTATATATATAAATAAAGTAGTTATAAATCACAGATTGTAATGGCGGAATAATTATCGAAGATTGTTAAAATCGAAGCTTTGTTATACTACATCTGGTGGAAACGAATTCGATTCAAAGAAATTGTAATCAGTAATATATTCTAATATTATTATGTTATTTCTTATTTCTATTTCTATTTATATATTATATATGTTAATTATGTTAAGCTAAAAATATATCTAGCCAAGATATGAATCTGAATTAGTTAATCTTTTTGGTAAAATGAATGATCGACTCTGGTAATAATGATTAAAACCAATTATAATGAATCTCTTTCTATTTGTGACTTAATGAAAGTAAAAATTGAATTAGCCACTCGATTTTTTACTAAAGCGTAATCTAATGAATTGACAACTCGCGATTAGAATACGAGATCGTAATAGAAAGACCGGAGGGTAAAATTGGCCGAGTGAAAGCGTGACAACGGAATCCGATTTCTACCCGGGAAGATTTGTCTTGGGAGAGATAAATCTTATTAAAATTGTGCTCACGATATTATTACGTTAAATCACATGTTTAATTGATATCTAAAAGCGGCCGTATGACAAAACGGGAGTGACCTATGCTTAAGATGACATTGAATGAGAGGACTAGACATATGACAATTTCATACGCCGTGTAAGGAGGAGTTGTCTAGCTTAGGAGTAGACACCGGTTCATACATAATTGACCTCCTTGCATCAAGGAAAAGATCTGCATCTCATTCAATTTCACTACAAAAAGATATTGATTCAGTAAAGTATTCTTGGCTAGATCCAAAAATATATATATTATCTATTTTTATATTTATATATTTATTTACTGCTTTACTAACAATCTAACTAATCTAACTATCTAACCCGAGGAAAATGGTAAAAACTGCGACTTAGATCGAGTTAATAATAGCTTCTTGGTGTTTAACCACACTTTAAATTATGCCTTCATTTCCCTGAGGATACGACCTGACTCACCAGACTAGCACTACAATTTGACCCGGTACACTGCCGGTAAGGATCGTAACACCTAGAAAAGGTCCATCAACGCGCTTGAACATCTTGACGTGCGTTGAAGTTGTTTTCTCCAAAGAATAGCATTCTGCTTTTCTAAAGCATGCGTTGAACCATTTAAGTGCGCGCTTAACATGCTAAACTTCAAATTCTTCACTTTTCTTCATTCCTTCCATTCCCGAACTGAAGGGAAAATGGACACAACGAAGAGAACATCCCGCGAGACATATAATCGATTCAACTCTAGGTGTAGACAGAGATACGCACGTTGGGTGAGTGAGTACCAAAGAAAGACACATGGGAGATAGTTGGATTCTAGCTTATGATGAGTGTAAGGATGAAGCCAATGATAGCATAGACAACCAAAAACACGCAATTTTTAGAAATTGGGACGTTGGTGAAAGATACATTCATATAGGGAAGACATGAAAAGGACCTTCGTGGGAATACGATTAAATAAATAAACAGCAGCGGCAAAGGCATAAGACCAATAAATTGAGGACAAACCGGCATGGTGTAATAAAGTGAGACCAGTTTTCACAATGTGGAGGTGACAACGCTCAGAAATGCCATTATGCTGAGGGGTGTGAGGGGGAGTAGTGAACTGAGAAATTCCATGGGAAGAAAAAAATCACGCAGACCAGGCATCAAAGAATTTTTCCACAATCGACTTGAATCGTTGAAAAACAGACAATGCATCATATTTATGCTTAAGAGGATAAAGCCACATATAACGAGTAAAGTGATCAACAAACAAAAGATAATACTTGTAACTATCTGTAGAATAAACATGTAATGTCCATACATCAGAGAAAATGATTTCAAGGGGCCGGGAAGAACGAAAAGTAGAAGCAGTAAATGGTAAGAGATGGCTTTTCTGACAGAGACATGCATCACAATGAGAAAGACTATACAAACTATCAGTTGCCAAAGGATGTTGTTGCAGAATATGATAGAGAATAACAGAAACAGGATGACCAGGTGATGCCAAGTCATAGAGTTAGTTTTATGTGTACAAAAGGAAAAAATGGGAGTAGTGGACCACAGGTACATACCATTTTGAGCTGGCCCATGGTTGAGCCATTTGCCTATCCGAATATCTTTTACAAGAAAAGAATCGGGGTAAAAATTCAACAGAGATAGAATTATCAGCACGAAATTGAGAAACATATAATAAGTTCTGAGTAAGTCCGGGAACACATAAGAAATTACGTACATAAATGTGACAGAAGAAGAAAGTAATGATGTTGAACTAGTATGTGTGATGGGCAAGGCACTGCCTATTGAGAAAATTAGTACTGTAGTACCGGTTTGCTAATTTTCTGAAATCGAATAACATGAACTTGTAGAAATAGAATGCCAACAAGTTGAACAAATAACATAGAAGAATTTATTCATATGTTCATACTACTGCAACACATTGAAGGAAAAATGCAGAAAACAATAATTAAAAACAAAAACTTATTTGTTAGACTGAGACGCGTAGAACGATGTCCTTAAGACTGTATTGCCCCGATTATATGCCCATGGTTATGGCAAGAATCCTTCCAAGATACGACAATCTTTACCTTGTTCTGATTGTGGCACTTCAATGCGAACAAGCAGTCGAACCGATTCAGCCTTGTTATCTCAGATTTGTGCTTATGTTGAAAATGTGTTTTCTAATGTTTTGCAGAATTCCGTTGTGACGCCCCGTCCCGGATACCGAGTCCTTATCTGGAAAGAACGCCCGGCATGCATATATTAACTTTTTAAATCGTCAAAAGTAATATATACATAAGCCTCGTAACAATCAATCAGAGTAAAAGCGGAATAAATTAAAACTAAAGATAACTCAGAAAAGATTATCAAAGAACAAACAACGGATCACCAGTCCCAAAATCTACGACTAAGAAAACTGAAACGACAAAACAACGAAATAAATGTTGTTTAACTTATTACATCCAAATTTGAAATTGAAAAGATACTAAAGCCTATCTCTCAAAAACTGAATAATAAAATCGCATAAAATAAAAGTCCATAACATCATAATCTCTTGAGCTCAAACGTCGGCTCCATCATCATAACCGTACTCATCATCATCCTGACAACCACCTTCTCGGGGTGGGGACAGCAAATAAACGAGGGGTAAGTACTTACGTACTTAGTAAGGGGTAGAAGAAACGGTTATACAATATATTTATATAATATACATCAAGATAAGGTCTACAATCTCTACCACATAGGTTGCATTAAAAGTACACTCCCCTCTGCTAGATCTGTTAGCACCATCACGAACAATTATTTATGTTACATTGTAATTCAAGGATACAATGCCCGAATGATGGGTATGCACCGGAACATATTCAGCATCTCATATGGCACGGATGGTTCCGTGTGGAACATTTCTCAAAACCCGAATATTGTCCGTTACGTATGAGAAATGATTCCATGCTGCGAATCATAAATGTGCCTCACCAAGAATTACAACGTTTTAGCTTTTAGACTCATCACATATGTTTATTACGTAGTTAACCTAACACCTAAGTTCATTCCACTTAAAAAACCAGGACATCTAGTCTGCAGGCAATCTATATTAACTTCTAAAGACGTTGTAAAACGATCAATGACTACTAAACCAATGACCCGCAGAGTCTAAACAACCGCTTTCCTGGCTACCACCTTCTCCCGCAGAGGTCTCGGTTAATGGCGATTGATCTTTAAAGACTGAAGTCGGAAGTTAGACTCTGCGAAATAACATATAACGCCTCAAAGGCAAGCATCCCAATCGATAACAAAGCTTGTACACGAGTATACCCATTATATCATTCATCCATTCAAACGCTTACATATTATATAATTACATTATATCAATTTAGATATATATTTACTACGTATTATTTTATTAGTATCTTTCAACAAACAAAAGAATACATAAATCTGCAAACAATTTAATAATTCACAGCACTAACCCAAAGTAAATAAATTATAATATTAAGATGGTATACAACAGCAATGCAGCAGGTCTACATATCTTATATTATATTTTCAAGAGAAAAACCGTCAATTGATCCGCTTTTCACTCAATTATCCGTACATGACCCGGTTTATATACATGGGAAAAAAAAACCTCCGACAAAAAACAACCCATGATAGAATAAAAACAATTTATCCCACGTTCTCCATTTGACCATTTGACCTGGACATTGGCAGTTTTGAACTCCTGCAATCGTAAATGAGCCGGACATCTCCTTCCGTTCCCTGCCACGATCTCCTTGCACAACAAAAACCTATCCACGTTCTTTTTCCTAAAAGTCCCCCCCCATGATCCCTAACCTCCACTTTCGAATCTATTGCAAAATTTTCTTATATCATACAGGAGCTACGAATCCCTTACTCGCTACTTCTGCTGCTGTTGCAAATTCGTCCAGCCACATCTCCAATCCATGAAAGCTTTTACCGATCCCGAATGGAATGGAAGGAGGAGCAGATGTGGTCACACAATTGGAAGCCATAACTACTCAATTTCATCTCGGAAGCCATAATCCAGGTTAATATTTTCTAATTTCATCTATCTTTTTACCCTATTTCATTTTCATAATTTTGTCACCCTCTCACGTAGGAAAGTAGGGTTTTTTTGGCCGATTGGCGATTCGTATGCACTCGGTGAAAAGAAAGTCGGATGATGAACAAGTATTTGAGCACTCCACTACAATGGGTTCAGAGGTGGTTGTGTCTGAGGCGGAGAATTTCATCTTTGCACGCCTTTGTGGGAGTTACTTATGTTCTGTCATGTACAATTGAATCCACTTAACAAAAAAAGTATTTCACATTGATGTCTTTTTGTTGAATCTTCGTTGGAATTGATGTCATTTGTCCTTAGGTCTAAAGGTGTCTTCTCTTAGTTGTTTATATTTTTGTAAATTGTTTTATGAGTTGGTTTAGGATTCGAAACCTCGGCTTATTGACTTCTCAGCATCTTTTCCCTTCGTAATGATACCCTTGATGTTTGGACGTAAGTTGTTTCTTTCTTTTTGGATAGATGTTGCATTTATGTGGTTGGTTTTGTGTAAGTGGACAACTTAATGGTCTATTAATCGAAGTGAATTTTGCTGGGAGCTATGTTTGAGCTGCAATGATATGAATTTTGCTTTTCAAACTTGAAGATGCCTGTGATAGAATCTGTATTTATGCTGGAATTGATGTGATTTCGTATTGTTGCAGATACAAGTTGATGGTCATAAACTTGCTGTTTTTTCTGCAAGTTATCCTTTTGTGCTTATAATCTGTGTATAAATTTGTTTCTCTACTTTTTGCGTTTTGCTTATTACAGGCATTTGATAGGGTTCTTCCTCTTCCTTTCATTAACCATTTATACAGCGACCAAGGTTCCAAGCCGATCTATCTCTCTCTCTCTCTCTCTCTCTCTCTCTCTCTCTCTATATATATATATATATATAGTAGGAAACCCGTGCGATGCACGGAGGAACGTAAACACTGAAAATAAATTTTGCATATATCTCTAGCATGTTCAACAAAAAAACAAATAAATTTTTAAAAACGATATCAAAAACATATGTTTAACAAAGATTAATCTTGGTGGAAGGAAAAAAAAATTGAATAAATTAAACTGTTACTAACTTCAAACCACACCGATTCTTCAACGGTGTTGATGCCATGCATTCAACTTCCAACAACACCCCTTCTTCCTTGAAACCATCTATTTTGTATCTAATAAGAAAATTCCATCGCCATTAATATTAGCACACTTCTGTAATTGGTACCATGTAATGAATGAGCAGTTACTAAGTCTAAGACAATAATGAAATAATACATAAAACAACCAATAGCAAATTTAACATGTCAATCTACCTAATAGTTGTCTATTGAGTAAGTCCTTCTATGATGCACACAAATAAAGTCTAATTAAACCTCCATGATAGCAACAACAACAAAGGGTGGAGGAACATAAATTATCAATGCATTAGCCTTCGTTTCAGTGTTTGCTTCCTCAACGTTGTTGAAACTGGTAGGAATAGATATTTTGTCCCTCTCTTTTTTGGCTGAACCTGCCAACCTATTCAAGAATGTAATAAGATATTAAGATGGAAAAACAATATAAACAAAAGAAAGAAGTAAGAGACAAAATCAAGAATTACCATTTTAGGGGTCGTATTTAGCTGGTTGATGTCTGAAAGTTTCCGTTTTCCAAACATTCCCCTTTTTGGTTTAACTATGATCATCTGAGTTGTTCTTTTCGCGGCATGAATTGAGTATTACTCGTTAAGGAGCACGTACTGTGTGCCAGAAAAATATCAAAAAGACAAAAGGTTCAACAACAAAATAAATAGAGGACACCATGGACAACACAGCGGCAACATACACGCGCGTGCACGCATCGACACACACACACAAAAAAAAAAAAAAAGACTTCAACTGCTAAATAAATAGACAACCGTTGGCAGATAAAAGCCATGAAGATGAATTTGCATTGAAGGGTCCCAAAATTTAAGTTGATGCAAGCAAGTTCTTGACAAAAATGACTCCGTGCACTTTCAACCCGTCCAAATTGTGACTATCATATAGTAAAACAGTTACAGGTGAATGTGAAAAGCGAATGTATATTTCAATAGATATATCTAATAGGAATGACTAAACAAAAAAGAAGGAACCTCAACTAATATAGATATCCTCAAAGAAGGAACCTCAACAAATAGCTACACAACTAAACAATGAAATTGCCAAAATGAGGCGAAAACAATATACAAACATCTTACAAAGAAAGTGTTACTACCTTATAGCTTGCGCATCACAGTGCCTTTTTAGTACCATGCAAACATAAATTATAGAAGTAAAAAATTGAACATTCACAAATTCATGTTAAGTAAAACCTTAAATTCTATAGTGAATGATTGACGAATTTTATTTCAGAAATTTTTGTTTGATAATCTATGCCGTCAAAAGTTAGCCATTTACACAAAAGTTACCATTATGCATGACTGCAGAAAAATTATTGTGCATTGATAACCATTGAAACCCAAAATATTTAGAATAGTACTGGCAAACTGACACCACACTTTTACACAACTGATTAAAATAATGGGCTATCTTGCCTGTAAATAGATAGATAGATATCTCAAATAGACAAAAATGCAATTCTGCTTCTGTGTTTGAACTTATGCAAATGGAACAATCCCAAATCCCTATTAACCAAATATGCCACAAAAGAATATAATAAAAAGATGAAAATAAATAAAAGAGGTATAAAACTTAATAGTATGGACAATCCTAGAATTCTTTTTTTAAATACCTACAATTGTTGTCGCTTAAAACGTTTTGTGACTGCCGCCAGAAGCTATCAAGTGAGATACCTGTCAATTACGAAAGTCGAGAAAGAAGACATTATGGTGGCAATTGAATTAACGAAGCTGACCTGGAAGGGGAAAAAAATATAAAACGCTACCGTACTCATACAAAGATAAATGCCAGGGGCAATTATCGATTATTTGGAGCATTGAAAACATAGAGCATGAGTAGCAGTAATGAAAACAGAGAACATTTAATACAACATGACAAACCATCAAAATACAATACCTGTTGAAAATGGCCCTCACTCAGACTTACACAAACCTCCCACCTCTCATTCCTTCTCTGTAATCCTGCATAAGATGCACACTCCATAAGTGTTGGACCTAATATTGATAGAAACATTCAAGTAGGAGAAATATAAGAAAAAAATAATTATGAGAATAATAAGGAACCTTGGGAGGGGATGGGGTCTATTATTTGATGCAGATTGCAGATACATGTCACATTAATCAGCAAATGATTTGACAGGAACTTTCTGCCCATTCAACTCAACCTTTACTGTCTTCCCCAGGCATCCTGCTAAGTCAACCACTCGTTTTTTCATCAGAGCAACAACATCATCTTCAAGATGGGTCATGTTGAACTCTGCCAAGTCAGGCTTAAAGCTAACTTTAGTCCAATTCTCGGTTTCCTTACATTTACTTATAACTGGTTGAGATTTCTTTCCCATGTTATTAGAGGAAACCTACATAGAAAAGTATGCAATGGAAAGTTAACACACAAACTTAAATAACCCATTCTTCAACACAATTCCAAATAACTCTCACAACAAATTGTGCATAGTTGGAAAATCAAAACAGTAAAATTTAAAGATAAATAAGTAAACCATAAGTAATCCGAAGAAGTATTGAAATGACTAAATAAAATCCTATAAGTGGCTATAAGATGCATTACCATCACCTCAGAAAAACATAACCATTCTGGTAATGAAAGAAAATAATAATGATTCATTAAAGAAGTACAATTAAGTTGTGAACATTAGGCATAAATTAATCCAAAGCAAAAAGTCAAGAGCTTGGCAGAATCGGAGGTGTGGTCAATGAATTTTAAATAACGACGCACAGAGCCCATCAAACAAACAATATACCTGAAAGTGAGACTAATTTCCAAGAGCAACTTCTTAGCTTACACATACAATTGACCCAATTAAATTTTGAATCCCTGCACCCATAGAAAAACAAAGACACTGAGATTTAGCAAAGAGAGAAAAGCAATTGAATAATCACAATAATCGAATGTACAGATTAACACCATAGCATGCAACAGCCATCTTAAACAGTCATCGATCTTTGACGGGTGATTTCTCCGTGTGGTGGGAAAGTCGTTGCTTCGGGTGTCCGGCATCCGGACTGTGGAAGAAAACCCAAACGAATTCCAAAAAATAAAAAATAAAAATAAAAAAAACTCAGACAATAAATTACTGAAATAGATTATAAACATCAAATCACCGTAGTTGAATTCTTCAACGATTTTGCAGGGATGATTTCTCCGTGTGGTGGGGAAGTTGTCTTTGGGCGTCCGAGGCGACATAGGAAATAAAAATTTGATTTCTGAGAGTTGATCGAAGAGAGTGGGGGGGGATGAGGGGGGAGTGGATGAAAATTCAGGGCTGATTTTTTTTTGGCTTAATAGGTAGATGGATGGTTTGGCGAATTAAAACCGGTCCAGAAGTGGGAGAGAATGTGGGATAGTAGGAATAGACATAGAAGAACGTGGGAATGGAACAACTGATTTTCTGATTTTTTTTTTTTTTTTTTGGAAACCAGATACAGGTGATGGAGAACTGATGAAGAAGTGAGGGGAAAAAAAAATGTGGGGCGGTGGAAGTAAAAGGAGCGGGAAGAGTGAGGCGGTGTAAATAAAGAGTGGGATTGGGTAGTTTTTTGTGGGAGAGGTAGTTGTAGGAGGGGTGGGTTAGTTTTTTAATAAGGTTTTTTCTTTTATTTTTAGCGGGTAACGGGTTTTGAAAGCGGGTTTCGTGTGTTTTTTAAGGTCGATTAAGCGGGTAATTGGGTTAAATCCCTTCATGTATATATATATAGTATAGATATCTTATAATATCTTATATTATATATCTTATGATTGCAGAAAGTTTACGAGTCTTTTGATCAGGCGTTTGAGGGCAGATGGACAGTGTCAGAAAAAGAGGATTATAAAGGTAAAACATTGTTTTATGTATAGACTTATCAATATCTTTCGTAAATTTTATGGATTTGTGCTCGGTACTTTTAGATTGAGATTGAGGATTGAATATGTCGTTGTGTTGAATTCTTTACTTGAAATGCAGCACAAAAAAATCATTAAGAATTTTTGTTGTCCTATCGGTAGAAGGAATTCAGAAACGCCAGTATCTTTGATGTCTGCTCATTTGCTATGTTTTATCTGTTTCTAGAGAAATCGCAATCTTGCTTTCGTTGCACTTCAATTGGAACTTGAATAGAACTAAAGAGGAATGGTTTACAGACGAAGAACGGATTCGTAAAGCGATCGGGTTTCTAACTGGTCCCGTTGTTTCTGAACCGTCAAACCAGGAATCAATTCGGTGTAGAATTTGTTTTGAGGATTTCAATTTAAATCAGATGAGTGCAGCAGCATGTGGGCATCTATTCAGCAATGTTTGCTGGAATTCGTATATTAGTATTTCGATCAAAGATGGTCCGGGTTGTTTGTCTCTTCGGTGCCCCGATACATCATGTTCTGCTGCAATTGGTGAAGATATGCTGAAACTGGTTTCGAAAGAGAAGGATGAAAAGAAATACATGAGGTACTTGATGAGATCCTATGTTGAGAATAACAAGAACTTGAAGTGGTGTCCTGCCCCTGATTGTGATAGCGCGATTGAATACGTATCAGGAAGCGAGAATTTCGATGTCAAGTGTGATTGTTCATATAGTTTCTGTTGGAATTGCTTAGAGGAAATCCACCGTCCTGTTGATTGTGAAACCGTAACAAAATGGAACTATAAAAACAGCAACGAAGACAAAAACATGGAATGGGTCTTTGCAAATTCGAAGCCGTGTCCAAAATGCAAAAAGCCGATTGAGAAGAATCAAGGTTGTATGCATATATCTTGCACAGCTCCATGTAAGCATGAATTTTGCTGGCTGTGTTTAAGCCCATGGAAAACACACAAGTCGGGTATCTACGCGTGCAAAAAGTATAAAGAAGAGAAAAAAGAAGGCAAATTTACTGAAGAAGAGAAGAAAAAAATGGCAGCTAAAGAATCAAAAAAAAGATACACATTTTTTCCAAAGATGGGCTGCTAATGAATCTTCAAGAAAACTATCCCTCTTTCATTTGAAGAAACTGGAAAACGGACTACTCGAGAAATTATGTGACATTCAAAAAGTTTTCATTACAGACATCGAGTACATAACGAAAGCTTGGGAGCAAATTATCGAATGCAGGAGGGTATTGAAATGGGCTTATGCATATGGATACTACATACCAATCGAGGACAAGGCGAAAAAAAATGCTTTTTTGAGTTCACACAAGGCGAAGCAGAGGCTAATCTAGAGCGGCTACAACAATGTGCAGAAGAAAATGTGATGAAATACGCAAACGTGAAAAGCCCTTCACCGGATTTCATCGATTTGAGAGAGAAATTAATTCGAATGACAGAAGTGACTCGAAAATACTTTGATCATTTAGTTAGAGCACTTGAAAATGGTCTTGAAGACGTAGACTCGAGAATCGAAACAGTTGATGATGAATAAGATTTTCATTTCTCTTTACATTGTTGTGTTCAGTGGATGTTGTTTATTTATTTTGCAGAAGTTTTATTTAGATTTATTTACATTCAATTATGAAAAATTCTTACTGTCAGGCAAAGAAAATTGTATTTTTCCTTTTAAAAAAAAAAAAGACACTGCACATACATTGTAGGTGAATTTCCCTGCATTGCATTGGTTTAGTCTTCAAATTTTATGTTCTTCCGTGCATCGCACGGGTTTCCTACTAGTATTATATATTTGATTATGATGATACATATTATTATAAATCATGTTAAATTGTGTTGTATCACTCGTTATATCTGAATAGTTATGGTGGTAGCATTATCCATTTTTATTTGCCCAAAAGAAAAGGTAATATACTATATAGACTTATGGGATAAACCATTTTCATTTTTCCTACGTTGAGGGGAGCATTCGTTGGGAAAAACTTGTGAACTAGAAAGTTTCGTTTTGATACAAGTGCAAATGAATGTTTTTAATATTAGAACATTTACCCTTATAAAACACGTGCCGGTGATTTATTGAAAAAGCACCAGTACGATGTAAAACCGTATAATAAAAGGTATGATACAGATTTGATACCTTAAATTAATGATACTTACCTTTTTACTTATATAAAGATGATTTGTATACGAGACAAAGTATTCGTTTTTCACATTCTTATTATACTTGTATTGACAATTTTTTGTTTCAAATATAGCCAAAAATCGGTACAAAGTAAGTTAGAGGTGATTTTGATTTTCTTAGTGCAAACCTTTTTTTTTTTTTTTTTTTTAGACAATTCTTAGTGCAAACTTTTAATTTTATTAGCTGGTGCAAAAGTACAATATTTAAAGCTTAACAAAATGAAGATCGTTTGCGTATATTCACTTTATTATTATATTCTCTATGTTTTTATTTGAGGGAATAGTCAAAAGTTCAATTTTTAATACAAAATAAATAATAATGACACACTTTTTTTTAGTTGCAAAAAGCAAAAAAAAAAAAAACAAACGGACAAAATTACTCTTATGATGAAGTAGCACGTGACACAGATGCAAAAAACTGTTGCATTACATTCCTGCTTTTTTTTTTTTTTTTTTTTTTTTTTAACAACCGTAACTTTTGTCGTATAACTTCGATCATCAAAAAAAATTCACCTAAATTCATTTTTTTTTTTTGCTCTTTATTTTGAGATCTCATACGATACTCTTCCAACGTAAATTTTGATAGCCGAAAAAACATTGCATTAATTGGAGCGTTTTTCTTATAAACAACCGTAATTTTTTATTTAGAATACCGATCATCAAAATTCTTTCACCAAAGCTTTTTTTTTTTTTTTTCTTCATTAAGAGATCTCATACGATACCCCATTCGACGTAGTTTTTGAAAGCCGAATTTAATCACAGCGTTTACAGTATCACAGTAACAGTTGTAGTTCAAGGTTCAATAGCATCACGTCTGATCTAAAAATTTAAATATAATATTAGTAATTTCCAAAATGCAAAAATATGGTTATAATGAACATATAGGACTTGTCTCGTCTACTGCAAAAAAAAAAACCATCAACATGTAGGAAGAAGCATCAGCAAGACAAAATGAAAGCTCCGAAAATAAACTAAAGCACCAAGAAAAAGTCTATTAGCTGCAACAACATCAAGTACAGCATTCTCCAAGCTCTTTGCACTCCCTCAAAATGGAAGCTCTGATAGGGAACACGCTGCTCATTCTTATATATCAACTGGCTAGGAACTTTAGAAAAGTCTATTGAACTTGTTGCCTTTCTTCATAAACTCAAATAACGGAGCTGCATTTTCTCTATTTACTTCAATTGCTTCCGCATTGAACTGCAATTTGTATTAAAAATGAGAGAATGAGCCTCCAGTCGTATCGATGATCGATGATCAATATCAATATCAGATCACAAGATGTCGTGATCACAAAGATCGTGATCACAAGATGTCGTAATATAGTATCGATGATCATAATATCAAGATGAATAGGATGAATGTGAAATATTGTTTCCAACTCTTTGATCTTTGGAGTAGTATATAGTTTAACAGTGGTCATGTGTTGAGATCGGAATCGGCAAAATAGTTTCTTTTCCAAAAAAAGCCATAACTCTACGCCTCAAATCAGCACATACCTTCCAATGTTTACCTTTTTTAACATGACTCTTCTCTTTTTATTCCTCATCTTCAGTGTTTACACTAACGACAATATCAGTATCACAATATCAGAATCAGTATCATAGTAATAGTATTACAGTAACAGTATCACAGTATCATTATTACAGTATCAATATCACAATATCAGTATCACAATAACAGTATCACGGTAACACGTTTTATTAACAACACAGTGACACCATTCCATTACCATTAATAGTATATGATTAGCCAAAAATCATAGGCTCGGCAAGCTTTACAACAACACCGACAGCCTATATTTCTTTATGGATTAAAACGGAAACAAACTGTAAACTAAAAATCATTTGGACAATAATGTAATCACGTTAACACCCAAAAAAACTTGTGTATTTTGAAACAACACATTCAATCACAATTAACACATTCAATCACAATGGGAAAAAAATTACAATGTATATGATAAACAACTTTAACATCAACATATATGATAATTAAGCTACATCAAGGAAATGATTATTTAAGCACCTAAAAATCTCGACAATGTTGATTGGTACCATCATCTTATTCTCCAACTCTACACCAAATGGTTTAACATTTTCTCAATAAAGTCAACCTCTACACCAAATGATTTAATATTTGTACCCTATCTCAATTCACATATCATTACCAAGGAGCATTAGCCTCTTTTTGAAACATTAGCTAGTAGATCTCCGCCTTCGGTTTCAATGCGTCGACCTCAAAGACCATAACACACAATAAAATATATGATCACCAGACAAGATAACAATATCAATACCACTTTTATTTCCTCCTTAATCTCTTTGGATTTTCTAATAACATGAGGCAAATACGATTTCAAGACAGTTGCTTTGTGCTTTTTCAATAAACTCAATTCAAAATACCAAACCTTTGTTCTTGAAGCTCCATTTTTGCTGATAATGGGCATCATTTGAACCCAGTCCAGATGTATCATCCAAATAGTATTTTGCTTTGCTTGGTTCGAGTTAAGGTAGCTTTACTAGAAGGGATGAAGGATTAATTTGCAGGGGGACTAAGACAATAAAAAAAGTCAATTAATCACAAAAACACATCATTCTACAGCAGGACAATAACAATATTATACACATCTACTGCAAAACTTCAAGGATACCATAGGGACAGGGACATAAATTTAAAAACACATTCAGTTCAAACACATTAACACTATCACCAACAGAATTCATGAAAAGAAAAGGATACACAAAACAAAAATCCCAGAAATTAAGAAAATAAATTTTAAAAAAAAATCTAAGTAGAAACCTGGGGAATCTCTATGACTATTGGCTCAATGTCGTCTCCTTGCAATACCAGCAGACGACGCCAACAAATTAGCACTTCGTCCACCATCTATATTTCTATCTATCAGGTGGTGTTATTCCCAGCTCCAAAATGAGAATTAACAAACCCATCTGCTGATATGTAACAATTCACCGAAACTTAGTCAAAAGATTAAAAGAAAATGAATCTGATTTACTCTTAATACGGTGAGGTGTGAAAGAATATCTGAAAAGGTTATTTATTTAGAAAATCCGATGGGATTTGAACGGAAGGCTTCGGCGATGAAGTTTAGCGAGGAAGAAGAAGCAGATTGTGTAAAGAAGGGGTAAAATAGACCATGACAATTAATTTTGTCCTTATTACAACTAAATAATTTATAGTGGATCAGAACTTAATAAACGCCCGAAACATGGATTTAAACCTAATTTTTCCTTTTTATTTTCAATTTTTTGAAAGTCTATGTTTTTCATCCTCTTGTTTTCTTTTTGAAAGTAGTACTGTCTTATATAAAAAATTAGTATGCAGTAGGCTGTATGAAAAAAAGATATTAAAATTAAAAAAAGGACGTAAAATAATAAAAATGGTTGGGATGAGAAAACGCACTCACATTACACGCTACATTACATTTCGTTTGGTTGAATACGTAGTAATAACGCGCTGCCATGTCTTCTCGACCACTATCTTTTTTTCTTGTCCTTTTTCCTCATTTTAGATTAAAAACAGTCTTTTACAACTTTTAACCTAAAAATTTAATTAAAACAAATAAAATTTCACCATTGGTTTGCAAAAAGCAATACAAGGAAGTTGTACGCATAGATTAATAAACGACAATTGATAAAGACATCATGTCAAATCTATTTTTTTTTTAGTATTACAGTGATATTTAGCATCTTTTTTTTTTAGGGTTATATTTAGCATCTTGAACGTTGAATTTAAGTTTAAAATATAACTTTACTGAGCTCGAATGTTTATTTTCGACGACTGAAAAATCGAACATAATCTAAAATAAGATGTTACGAGAAATTCGTTGTGGCGTCTTTAATGATCGACTTAACAAATAAAAAGCCAAAATTTTGAGAATATGATGTTTCATAACATGCCACTATTTGTATTTATTATTTAACGCGTATCGTTATTCACATTTTTGGATTTCAATGTATGAATTGATGTCATATTCAATTAAGTGCATATGGCCAAATATTCACACAGTATACCTAATTTTGACTACTTTTAGAGCAACCCCAGTGAGGCAAATGTAGAGATATTATTTATATCTTTTTGTGAAGAGAGAATAAGCATTTGGGTATATCTCAAATAATGGTAGTAAAGTAGACAAAATTTTTTGGAGGTTATCTAGTCTATTGTCTTCTTTGGGAGAGCCAAGAAGACAATTGTCTCTCTCAAAAAAGGCTCCAAAGCCTTTATTTTTCAGGAAAAACACATGACATTAATATTTAATATTATTTTAATCAATAGATTATCACCATTACAATATCACATCATACACAAATTAATCTCTACAATCCTTCTATATTATTACTATTACAACATCACATCACACACAAATTATCTCCACAATCCTTCTATATTTATCCTCCACTTATATTTCTTCACATCATCCAAACAACAACAATCAAAAGGGTTGTCTCCCAAGTGTCATTAGGGCTGCTCTTAAGGAGGTGTGTGTAATGCTATCTTACTCTTTGGACCGGCAATACGGGAAGTTATTGTGTGGTGAGGGAATTTGATGTGAAGTGACGGGTGAAACGATTAAAACCACACAGTTTAAATACTGTAATAAAATCACATGGCCTCAGATACACACACACACGGTGTCTCCACACAATAACTTCCCCAGCAATACACATCACGCCAAGAAAATACTGCTTTTTTTTGGATAATGAGGGAGAAAGACACAAACATTTCATCAATTAAGGAGAATGACAGCTTTTTGAAATTTTTGCATAAAGGACAAAACTATTTTTTTTATTATAATTATTTTTCTTGGGCCATTTTTCAAAAAAAAAAAAAAAAAAAAAAAAAAAAACACACACACACACATTTTTTTCTCATCCATCTTTTTTAAACACTCATATCTTTCAATCTATAATTTTAAATTTGAAAATTCTTTCACCAAGTTTTTTAATTTTCATACTCTTTAGTTTGAGACCACATTCAACATATTTCGAGGTGGTTTCAGAAAATCCGCTGTCGAAATTCACTATTGTTCGAAATTTACTGATTTTCGGGATTCACTGAGTGAATTTCGACAGTGAATTTTACGAAAAACGATGTAATTATACCGAACCAAGTTTCAAAACGAAGAACATCAAAAAATAAAAAATTCAATGCAATTTTCACTACGTTTGGTGATCTAGATCAAAAGATATGAACGTTTAAAAATCGGGGAGGAAAGATAAAAAAAAAAATCCCAAGAAAAAGACGCGGATTTTTTTATTTAGATTTTGTCTTTCGGGCTATAAAAAATATAAAAATTATCCTTCTCCCTATAAAAAATGTGTACTTTCATGTTACTCAAAAATATTTTAAAAGTTGTCCTTATCCCTAATTCTCTATTTTTTTTTGTTTGAAGCCTCCGGTATCCGGAACCCACTAGTCCGACTAATCCGGAGTTCGGCCCGAGTCGTACCTGCAGAGTCTGACTCTTACTCAGGATAAGACAGGGCCAAGAGCTCTTTCAATATGGCGCCTCAGAGGATAATACCACTTTGTCATTAAATATAAACCATTTTCGATCTATTTATAAATATATCTGTAAAATGCCTAATACTACATTACAATAATGCAATAGGTGTAATGTGTAAAGTAAGTAAAAAATTGGATTTTTTTTAGGCAAAATAAAAATGGTTATGGATATTTATTAAATGTATACTGAAGAAAGATGTTAATGATATTTTTTAATATTTTAAATGACATATATTTAAAGGCGGAGGGAGTACTCTGTTTCACTAAAAAAAAAAAAAATTAAAGCAATTTACGAATTTATTTGTGTCAATTTCATGTTAATATAAAAATACTCATTAAGATGATTATTATAGTTTTAGTGGTGTCTACCATAATCGTAGAATTGAAGTCCATTGACCAAACAGACTATCAATACATTTTTTTTTATAAAAAGAATCTATAAATAATTAATTCGTTTGACTCGTTATTTATTTTATGTTATAAAAAAGAGTTTTATTTTTTATTTTTTTGAGTGGGTTATAAAAAAGAGTTGACTATTGCTAATCATCCTTGAGATGTCAAGATAATTATTTTCTTATATTATATAAGAACGTATTTAATGGCATCATACAGTATAATACTTGAAAGTTAAATATGATTATTTGACATCTGAAAAAATCAAATCATTTATATAGAAAGAATCGAAGCTCGATTTGATGTCAAGAAAATAGATTCTATTTGATAACAATGTATATTTGAATTAACACCTCTGGTCATCTGCAACTGCAAAGTCCACCTATGTTTTTGACAAAATTGGTTAGTAGGTGGTAGAAGAAGAATTATTCAACGATGGCTAGCAATTGAATAACCCTTTGGATTAATGATATGCATTTTTTCTTTAGAGTTTTTGACTGGTTCATTCGCATTCTATTTGTTATAAACAAATAAATAAAACCACAAAGATCTAAGTTTAGTGCGTGTTAACGAGCCGAGTCGAATCGGGTGTCAGATGTTCAAACGATCAAGCTCAGCTCAGTCATAAAGAAAATTTGTTCATGCTTGTGGTCGAGTTTGGCTTGCTACACATACTTTTGTCTTCAAGCTCGAACTCGGCTCGTTATGATATCAATAATCAAGTCAAATAAATAAATAACAAATTTAAAATAATATTCAAACATCATAATACCAACAACATTATGAAAACTCTATAAATATTCTATAAAATTACCTTAGAGTATTTATTAGATTAACACGTTGCTTATCATCATATGAGTTACGATTATGTTGTACATTGATTGATCCATATAAGCAGATTCACGAACATATAGAACCGTTCGTGAGTTTGCTCATGTAAACGAGCTTATAATTTTGTTCAAATTTGATTCGTTAAGCTAAATAATCGAATGATCATAAATACTAACGAGTCGAATACAACTTTGTTCGTGACCAGCTTTGTACGTTTATTTTTGAAAACGTTTTGTTTATGTCTGAGAAGTGTCAATTTTGGGAGCAAATCCAAAAGTACATGTAGGTAGCTTTCCTTCCCCGCCAATTATATTTATATACCTTGTGCTTTCAAACAAAATAAATCAAATTATTAACCCTTCTAAAAATAAAAAAACAAATTATTAACGTTTTTTTAGGGGATTTATTACCAGTTTTTTTTTTTTAAATTTTTTTAAAGGATTTATTACCAGTTAAGTCACTCGAATTTCATTCGAAAGAGGCATAGCTTACGTCATTTTGTTTATTATAATGCCTGATATAGTACATAAATTTGCCCGGTTATCAATAACTTTATATGTGTTGGTGGTAGTATCGTGTGTGGAGTGATTTACGGAACAAACTCGTAATTCACGGATGAAATTACGAATAATTAAATGCAGAAAATAATTAACTCGTAATAAAATCTTAGTTTATTATGTAGATCTGACAAATTAATGCAATTATAATGTAGATCTAATAAATTAACAAAGCTATATGATAGATCTAATAAGACACAACTATTACAATATAGATCTAACAAAATAAGCAATTGAAATACTGATCTCGACTTAAAGCAATATAAAATCAAGTGCTATGCAGAAATAAAGACAAAACGGCGCGAAGTTATAAAACTCTTTCCTTAAGACATAAATTGCTCCAGATATACGTGCACGGTAAGTAGAATCGCCTCCCAAGATACAACGGCTTACGCCCTGGATTGAGAGGCACTTCAACAATCCAAGCTCCGCGAACTTACAACGTGCTCCGACTTCTTCGACTCAAGAACTGTAACTATATGTTTGATAGTAAGTAGTGGAAGAAGACACAAGAGGAAAATCGAATGCTTCAACCTTCATCATCGGGTTTTTATATATAGTGGAGAGGAGGAGCCAATGCTTGAATGTGATTGGTCGTACACATCATCGCCTTTTTCCCATGGAAAGAAATAAGGGCCGAAAATAATTAATTAAAATTGGCCAACTATTTCCACAATTCTGATTGGTCGGATTACATGTCTTCTAAATTCGATTGGTCCGATGATTTAACCACTCGACTTTTCCTCAATAAAAGCAATTAGCAGTAAAATAATTAAATTAATTTCAAATTAATTTAATTTTAAATAAATTATTAATTTAATTAATTAATTCCAATCGTAATTCATTTCACATTATTCGAACCTTCCAACCGTCTCACGATTAACTAATTAATTTCGTTAATTTCAAAGGAAATTTTGTCCAAAAATTAATAGTAACACCCGAACCGAATCGAACCGAACCGAGCCGCCGGCGGCGGCGCGGCATGCGGCGTGTGGAAATATCTAAGTCTTCCCTCCCGCACAAAAAGTGCCTTGCCCGCTTGGGGCACATTTATAAAAGCATACACTATTTCTTATATATGGAGCTCAAGTCTCCCATATATTTTCAATGTGGGATATTGAGTTGAGGTACTCCTTCAACTCTTATCTCCAACACATTTTCAACCAACTTTAGGCATTAATTTCTCATTCACCCGATATCCGAATCGAGTGATTCCAAAGCCAAACATTATCTACTCCGTGAGTAAAATATTTAGACGTAATAAGCTCCCGGTGAATCTCACCGGAGCGTATCCGAAATTCACGCTAAAGTTGACCATTTTAACCCCATTTCATGGGATATCTCCAACAATCCCCCACATGAATGAAAATTAATGCAAATGCAAATGCAGACTCTGAAGAGAAGTCATACGGAAAATATTGCATCGTGAGAGGTAGCTTCGGCCTTGAAACCCGCTTTAGTGATGTCTTTATCGGATTTACTCGGCTAATCGTGAACTAGGTCTTGAACTGTTCACCCTTTAAAGTGTAAACCAAGACAATAGCACTCACACAATATTTCCCTAGCACATTTCGGTTCTCGTGGGTGTGTCCGTCTCGGCCCCAGACAACACTTGGTTTCGTAAAGTGCTTTTAGAATTCAAGCCTCAAAATTCTCATAGAAGCGGCCCCACTTCGCACTTACATAGGTGACCTCCTATCAAGGGTATTACCTTTACTACCCCACTTGAGTATCAAGATATAGAATCATTTAAAGCTTTGCTTAACCTCACACTCTCTCGCAGACAAAGACTTTTATTCTCTCGAGAATGGGTAAGTGCTAGACTCATTCCACGTAGCTTAGTTGTCCCTTTTGAACCATGATCTTGGATCTCCCGTCCAGCATGGTTGGGTTGCTACTACAAGGAAACATGCGTAATAGGCTTCGGCCCCATTCCGGTTGTCAAAATTGACATCCGATCTCTAGCTAAACCTTTGTAAAGCGGATCCGTAAGATTCTCCTTCGATTTTATATAATCGACGGAAATCACATTATTAGAGATCAACCTGCTTAATGGTATTGTGTCTCACGGCGATGTGTCGAGACTTACCATTATACATACTACTTTGTGCCCTCCTCCTATCGCGGATCGACTATCGCAGTTGTAAGTCGATAAGACCACAAAGCTTAGCCAACACGGAATATCCTCTAGAAATTCCTAAGCCACTCTCGGCCTTCTTCTCGGCCTTATCCAATGCTATGAACTCGGCTTCCATTGTAGAGCGAGCTATGCACGCTTGTCCGGTAGACTTCAGATACAAAGAACACCACCAATCGTGAATAAGTATCCACCGGTGGACTTCGACACTTTCGCTCTCGATATCCGTTCGCATCACAAGATCCTTCTAATATCAGCTGGATATCTTGTAAATCGTAATCCTGCACTCATAGTGTACTTCATGTACCTCAACAACCTATTTAAGGCTTTCCAATGATTATGATCGGATTACTCGTGAACCTACTCGGTTTATTCATCGCACATGCTAAGTCCGGTCGTGTACAATTGGTTATGTACATCGACTTCCAATCACTGAGAATATCTCAATTGATCCATTGTGTTCACCTCGATTCTTGTCTAAGTGCACACTTAGGTCAAGAGGAGTGCTCAGTGGACTTTCATCAAAGACGTTAAATCTTTTCAAAACAGACTCAATATAATGAGTTTGTGACAACCAGGGCCGGTCCTACGTTTTGAGAGGCCTTAGGAGAGAAAAAAATAGGGCCTATTAACACGAAAAAAAATTTAATTCTAAAAATGATTTTTTTCTAGTATTCAAATTCATTTCATCATTTTCATACCTAAAACATACATATATATATATATATATATATATATATATATATATATATATATATACATATTACTAAATATTAATTCAAGTATTCAACAATTCAACAACGCTTCTTCAAGCACATTTGGAGGCGTAAATCACTAATCAAAGTATAATCGTCAATTTCATCAACCGATTTCCGCTCAATCGATATTATGGCCAACCCATTCAAGCGTTCTTGAGTCATCGTGTTAGTTTCAAGATGGGTCTTTATTAGCTTCAACTTCAAAAACTCCGTTCACTGGGATGCAATCGTTACCGAATAGTCAACAATATCCGTAAACAACTTGTGTGTTTTCATAACTTAGAGGACTTGTCTTCAAAAAATTCAAAATTTCGAGAGGTTCATCCACATCTTTGGGCAAAACATGTATAAGAAGTTGTAACTCATAATACAACTCTTCCCAATCAATATCCTCATGTGCACCTTTTGTCAACATTTTATTGGGCTTTTTATTGGGTTTTTTTTTTCTGAAACATTGGGCCTTTATAGTTTTTTTTTTTTTTTTTTTTTCGGGTATAAGCAAGACATATATGTCTGGGGTCCCCGTGGTGGCATTGGGCCTAAGCACCGCCTGCTGGCTTGCCTATGGTTGGGCCGGCCCCGTGACAACGCCACCCATCGGGTAATCTAGAGATCTTAATCCCTAGTATCACATCCGCAACTCCTAGGTCCTTCATATCGAAGTTCCTTGTCAACATCTTCTTGGTATTCATGATGATATCATGAGTACTTCCCATTATCAAGATGTCATCCACATATAGACATACTATAACATAGGCATTAGTGTGTGTTCTTAATGTAGACACATTTATCACACTCGTTAATCTTAAATCCATTTGACAACATAACATTATCAAACTCGATATGCCACTTTGTTTTGGTGCTTGTTTAAGCCTATACAAAGACTTAACGAGTCTACACACCTTGCTCTCTTGCCCTGGAACAACAAACCCCTCGGGTTGTTTCATGTAAATTTCTTCTTCCAACTCACCATTCAAAAAGGCAGTCTTCACATCCATTTGATGGATTTCCAAGTTATTGACTGCAGCTATAGCAATGAGAACCCTTATATAAGTGATTCTCGTCACTGGTGAGTAGGTATCAAAAAAGTCAAGGCCTTCCTTCTGTCGGAACCCTTGGGCCACCAACCTAGCCTTGTACTTATCGATAGAACCATCAACCTTTAACTTCTTCTTGAAGATCCACTTGCATCCGAGTGGTTTATTTCTGGTGGAAGATCAACCAACTCCCAAGTGTGGTTTTGCATGATGGAATCTATTTCACTATTTATAGCTTCTTTCCGTAAAGGAGCTTATGGAGTGTACATAGCCTCTGTGATACGTCCGGGGTTCGTTTTCTACCATATAGGTCGAGAAAATCGGGACCATAGGACTTTGAAGTCCTCGCCTTTTACTACGACGAGGTTCCTCGTGTTCTTGAGGATCACCTCTTCTTCGCACTCATAAGTCCGCTTGCTCGTGCTTGCTTCTTGTTTTTCTTTCTCCTCACAGGGAAAAATATCCTCAAAGAACACAGCATTCCTAGACTCTATGATGACATTTTCATGTACATCGGGACGTCCGATTTATGTACCGTAAACCGATAGGCACTACTATTGAGATCATATCCAATGAATATACAATCAATGGTTTTGGGCCCTATCTTCACTTGCTTTGGTTTAGGTATTTCAACCTTAGCCAAACACCCCCACACTTTCATGATTTTGTAGTTAGGCTTGTGACCTTTCCACAATTCATACGGGGATTCATCCTTCTTCTTAGAAGGAATTTTATTAAGAATGAAGTTCGCTGAGAGGATAGCTTCCCCCCACAAGTTCTGAGGTAAACCCGAACTAATCAACATAGCATTCATCATCTCTTTCAGAGTTCGGTTCTTGCGCTCAGCAATACCGTTTGATTGAGGTGTATATGGTCTTTGTCGCTTGATGAATGATGCCGGCGCCAGAGCAAAATTCATTAAACGGTGCATCATATTCGCCACCACGATCACTACGGACATTCTTTATCCGTTTGCTAAGTTGATTCTCAACTTCATTCTTATAATCCTTAAAAGCTTCAAGAGCTTCGTCTTTGCTTCTCAGCAGATAAACATAACAGTATCTGGTACAATCATCAATAAAAGTAATAAAGTACTTTTTACCGCCTATAGTTTGCACAAATTTTAAGTCACATATATCAGTGTGAATTAAATCTAGAGGTTCTGTGTTCCTTTCAACCGTTGGAAACGGTGCTTTAGCTAATTTAGCTTCAACACATATTTGGCATTTGTGATTATGATCAATTTTTACGTTGGGAATTAAATCTAGATTCATCATCTTTCGAATCTATTTATAATTAGCATGTCCTAATCTACAATGCCATAAACAAGAAGACTCAAGCAAGTAAACGGAAGCGGTAGTCATATTTTTAGCCTTTTTCGGCACAACAGATTTGGGTACAACGGTCATTACATTCATTTTGAACATACCATCTACCAAGTACCCCCTCCCAACATACATATCAAACTTGGATAAAACTACTTTATCCCTACCAAAGACCATCTTGAATCCATTCTTCACCAGAAGAGCACCAAAAACAAGGTTCTTCTGCATGTCTGGAACATGCAGCACATTGTTGAGTGTGAGTTCTTTGCCATAAGTCATCTTCAGTATGACCTTTCCCACACCTTCAGCCTTCGCAGAAGCAGAGTTTCCCATAAAGAGTTGTTCGCCCTCAACAACCTTGTACTCAGAGAACATCTATTTCAGAGCGCAAACATGGCGAGTAGCCCCTGTGTCAATCCACCATTCATGGGTATTCCCGACTGTGTTGCATTCAGAAACCACAGCCGACAAGTTCATCTCCTGCATGCCTTCAGCCACCATTTCAGCAAGATGGGCATGTGGCTTAACCTTTTTCTATGACCTGCATTCACTTTGGCGATGCCCTGGCTTTCCACAGTTGTAACAGCTTCCAGTGAACTGTTGCTTGACCTTTTTATTGTCTTTTGGACCTTGATTAGGTTGCTTACGCTTTTTGCCTTTGTTGCTCACTTCGACCAAGTTCGCCTTGGACTGGCCCATCAGAAAGCTTCATTCTGACCTCTTGTTCTGCTCCTCAATCCGCAGACGCGTTGCTAGCTCTTCCATAGTCATCTCTTTCTACTTGTGCATCAAGTAGTTCTTGAAATTCTTCCAAGAGTGGGGAATTTTTCCAATCACAGCAGCAACCTGGAATTGTTCACAAATCATCATTTTTTCTTCCAGGATCTCAGAGATGATTACCTGTAGCTCCTCAATCTGACTGACAACAGTCTTAGAGTCTACCATCTTATAGTCCATGAATTTGACCACAGAAAATTTCTTCGAGCCAGCATCCTCGATTTTGTACTTTTTCTCCAAAGCCTGCCACAAGGATTTAGCAGACTTCTGTGAGCAATACACCCTATAGATCGAGTTCTCCAAAAAACTCAGGATGTAGTTCTTGCACAGGAAGTCAGAGTGCTTCCAAGCATCCAAAGCCGTGTGAGGCATGATCTCCTTCCTTCAAGACACGAGGATCCTCGGGCCAAGATCCGAGCCAAGCCAAGAGTGGTCGGATAGAACAAAGATCTCTCGTTGCCACCTTTTGTAGTTCAAGCCACCAAACTTTTCCGGTTTTTCCTCGAGGTCCGGAATTGTTTCACAGCAGCAAGCAGAGAGTACAAGCAGAGGTACTCCCTTGCTCAGTTGTTGCCATTTCTGTAAACATAGAAGATCGACAAATCAAGTTCTGTTCGTTGTTCGGAGGATTTTGCATCACTAAACAAAAAGAAAATTTATAAACCCTAACCTATATGCAAAACTAACTCCTAACCGGCCGAATACCGGGTTGTTGATAGTAGAGCGAGATAAGTAAGGGGTCGATCCACAGGGAATTGGGATGTTGAATCTAATCTTGTTAATTCCTTTCAATTGTTACTTACGAAAACAAATAAACAAAAGAACAAACATATAAACACATAGAACAGATAAAATAAATCTAAGCTATAAAAACTAAGAAAAACATGGAATCAAACATATACAAACCGAGTGATTTCAATCCAAGTTTATCTCATGATTTTAATTCAAATTGTGGTTTCACCTTTAAATGAGATACAAATTCCTAATCTCTTAGTGAATCTGTTTCTCAAGCTATGAATTCCTAATCCCTTAGTGAATTCAATTATCGATCTCTCCTCTTCCGAATGTTGAGACCAATTTCCATACAAAACGAAGGTGTAGATTCAAGTTAACTCCCGTATTTTAGAATCTAGCAACCTAGATAATCAACCAATTAATTTGTCACGAATTAACGATTAAAGATCCTATCTTTCTATGGTGATCTAGCGTTTACGCAACTCTCGTATTGTAAAACACCAATAGCAAACTGATCGCTCGATCTAATTCACATGGCATCTTAAATTGCATAGAAAAATACAAAATAAATCAAGATCATGAAAATAAACGAAGATTGAATAAATCAAAAAGATGAACTCACATAGTTTATACAACGGTTGATCTCCATGAATCAACAAACGAAAATAAACGATCCTAATCTAACCGGATCACTCCGAGCACAAGGCTCGGGTGACCGCCTGAGACTCCCAAAGCGCGGCCGCTCCTCACGTTTTAGTGTATGAGAAATTATGTATGTATTAGGGTTGGGGATATCGCGCCTTTTATAGAAAACAAAGTCGGTTTGCTTAAGTCGGCCAACGGACGCTCGTCCGTTTTGGGTGGACGCCCGTCCAGAATGCGATATTTCAATCCTGATCCGATTTTCTTCCTCCAGACGCTCGTCCAATTCCTTAGACGCTCGTCCACACTGGATGCTAGTTCAGCTCCCTGGACGCCAGTTCGGCTGGATCAATCAACTTGATTTCTTTCCTTAAATCTTTTATTCTTCCATAAATCCTTTTGATTCTTTCTCCACTCGAATTTCTCTCTTTAAGATCATCTTTTCCATAACCAATGTGTATCTACAAATTAGGAAAACATACCAAAGCGTAACATAATTCCAAAATCATATAAAATCACAATTTAAGCACCTAATTCGTTACGTTTCGCAATTTAACTATTGAAAACATCATTTACTCAATATTTCAATATAAAGCTCGTTTTCTATGAAAAACATCCAAATATGGGGGAAATTGATATCAAATATATCCTTATAAAACGTATAAAATCACCCTTAACATTCGTCCTCAAACGAACGTATATGTGAAGAAAGAGTAGAAACAGAGTTATCAGTTTGGCCTCAACCAAACTGAAGCAAGATATAACTAAATTAAACAATCTAGCAGATCTGTAATTTAACACGTAAAAAATATCCTCTAACACACGAACTAAAATTTGTCTTAAGCTTGTTGGTGGTAGTGTCGTGTGTGGAGTGATTTACGGAACAAACCCGTAATTCACGGATGAAATTACGAATAATTAAATGCAGAAAATAATTAACTCGTAATAAAATCTTAGTTTATTATGTAGATCTGACAAATAAATGCAATTATAATGTAGATCTAATAAATTAACAAAGCTATATGATAGATCTAATAAGACACGGCTATTACAATATAGATCTAACAAAATAAGCAATTGAAATACAGATCTGACTTAAAGCAATATAAAATTGAAGTGCTATGCAGAAATAAAGACAAACCGAGGCGAGTTATGAAACTTTTTCCTTAAGACAAATTGCTCCGGTATGGTGCCCACGGTAGTAGCAACTGCCTCCCAAGATACAACGGCTTACGTCCTGGATTGAGAGGCACTTCAACAATCCAAGCTCCGGCGAACTTACAACGTGCTCCGACTTCTCTTCGACTCAAGAACTAGAACTATATGTTTGATAATAAGTAGTGGAAGACACAAGAGGAAAACTGAATGCTTCAACCTTCATCATTGGGGTTCTTTATATAGTGGAGAGGATAAGCCAATGCTTGAATGTGATTGGCCAGAACACATCATCAGTCTTTTCCCCATGGAAAAGAAATAAGGGCCGAAAATAATTAATTAAAATTGGCCAACTATTTCCACAATTCTGATTGGTCGGATGACGTGTCTTCTGAATTCTGATTGGTCCGATGATTTAACCACTCGACTTTTCCCTCAAGAAAAGCAATTAGGCAGAAAATAATTAAATTAATTTAATTTGAGGCCGAAATTATTAATTTAATTAATTAATTCCAATCAGAATTCATTTCCACATTATTCTGGAACCTTCCAACCGTCTCACGATTAACTAATTAATTTCTGGTTAATTTCAAATGAAATTTTGTCCAAAAAATTAATAGTAACACCCGAACCGAACCGAGCCTGAGCCGAGCCGAGCCGAGCTGGAGACCGCGGCGGGCGCGCGCGTGTTGAAATATCTAAGTCCTCCCTCATGCACAAAAGTGCCTTGCCCCTTGGGGCACATTTATAAGAGCATACACTAGCCCTTATATATGAAGCTCAAGTCTCACATCTTTCCAATGTGGGATATTGAGTTGAGGTACTCCCTTCAATTCTTATCTCCAACACATTTTCAACCAACTTTAGGCATTAATTTCTCATTCACCCGATATCCGAATCGAGTGATTCTAAAGCCAAACATTATCTACTCCGTGAGTAGAATATTTAGACGTAATATGCTCCCGGTGAATCTCACCGGAACGTATCCGAAATTCGCGCTAAAGTTGATCATTTTAACCCCATTTCATAGGATCTCTCCAACAATATGAACTTTTAGCGACAGTAAATTTTTTTATTTTTAAAGAAGAAACGACATTACATAAAAAATATGGTATTTTTCATATCAATACAATCGATTTACACAGATGATTATAAAGCTGATGAACGACATTTCAAATGTTTTGTTGACAATTCGTTGTGTTCTCGAGTGGTTTGAACTCATGAAAATCAAATTTGCATTTCTGGATACGTAGAGAGTTCGATTCTCATCTTCATCTCCATCTCCGATAAAGATATCATTTCTATTCCTAAAAAGAAATGAGAAAGAGAGTGTGCAATTAACTCATACTATATAAAATCAAATTTTCGTCAATAGATCTTTTATGTTGTGACATGACGTTAAAAACACGAAGGTTGTGTTTGTTTTGGTTGAAGTTTTTTGGAGTTTTTTTTAGATAAAGTGATTGAAGTAATGATTAGAAAGTTAAGATGTTTTTTTAAAATTTGTGTAGATTATGAAATGATTGGTGAAATAAAGTAGAATAATGAATAAAATAATGGTAAAAAATGTAATAAAGTTGATAAAGTGAAATGATGAGAGATGATTTAATATTTTTTATTTGTAGTTAAAGATTTGATTGGTGGGAGAATTGTAAAAAAATGATTGGTGATATGATGTAAAAAAAACCCAAAAAAACTCTTGGCAAAATATCTTTAAGGAATGAAACAATATTCTCTTACATTACTGATAAAATTATTTAAATATAATGTATATCCATTATAATTCATTATGTAAAATTAGTTACTACCTCCGTCCAACGAATGTCTTTTTAAAAAACTAAAAATCTTAGTACACAGTAATTTTTTTTTTCCAAATTTACCTTTTTTTTTACGAAGAAAGGAAACTCCAAATTTACCCTTTAAATTTATGTTTTTTTACCATCGACGATTTTGACCGAATTTCAGACAGAATGTTAAAAGTATTCATAACTCAATATTAGTCAGATAGTCTTTCTGACTGGTATTGGATATAGAAAACATTCAAAATTCTGACTCGAATTAAATTAGAATAATCATCGTTTTCTAACTCAAATTAGGTCAGAATAATTTGCAAACTCGCTGATTCTAACCGAATTTCAGACAGAATATTAAAAGTTTTCTTGACTCAATTTTAGTCAGAAAGTCTTTCTGATCGGTATTGGATATGGAAAACATTCAAAATTTTGACTTGAATTGAATCAATATAATGATCGTTTTCTGACTCGAATTGAATCAGAGTATTTGCTTTGTGGAAAAAATGTTCCCACAACAAATATCCAATTTTTTAAAATGTATTGTCCCACAAAAAGTTTCAAGTTCAAATACAATACATCATTTAATGCATTATTCCATACTTACCTATATCATTATATTTAATATTTCCATATTTATTTCAAATTCCAAAAAAATATTGATTATGTGATAGAGTATATATGTCTGTTACGGAGTATTACTTAAAATATAATATATTAATTATTTTTTTAATATGTGTACTAGGACGGAGGTAGTACCGTATAATAATAATATTTATCCATTACCATCGATGTTGTGTTGTGGTAGATTGGATTTTATGTCGATACGTCCGAGGTGCATTTTCCCGATTTATCTACCGACCCTGTTTCCGTAAACTCGTGATTTGGATGCACCTTCTCTCTTCTTCACAACGACCATCTCTATATATAAGTAGGACATTTGCATCACAAGTATGTTCATTTTTGCTCAAGCATAGTACACATCACTTATCAAGCTTTCCTTTTCACCTGCTTTCTTGAGCAAAGGTACTAGCAGCATTTTTCATTCATTTTTTTTTCTTTGTTTATTTCTTTCTCTGTTTGATTCTTCTTCGTTTCACATATCCGTATGCTGCTTTTGTTGAATTTTGCCCGTCCCTAGTCGCTGTGTTTTTTCAGATCTGATTCATTTTCGCTTTTAGAAACTTTAGGTAACTATTTTAGCTTGATGAATGAGGATCTTAATGTTTTCTGTAGATATAGAATGCATCTCTGACTCTCTGTTATTATGATCTGCTGTACTGGTTAATATCCTTACTCAATTTTGACTAAATTCATTGTTCGTTTTATGGGAGAATGGAGGTGCTTCGTTGACCTCAACAAAGGAGAACTCCTTATGATTTAGTCACGTTTCGAAACGTGATTTTGAATTATAATTTGCTGGCATATTTGTCTAACGGAAGTTCATGTAATGCATAGTTTCATATTGTGATTGATGTGTGTTTGTGTTTATGTGAGAGAGAGGGAGAAGTATTTGTGTAATCTTGAATCGGTGATTGATGTGCAATTGCTGCAGGTGACGGAAAAGTTGCCATGTGCTTGACATGCTACTAAGTGTTTGTTTGTGTCTGATTGTTTTCTTATAGAATTTTAATATTGATTGTGTACGTCTATGAATGAGTATAGAATGTAGTGATAATTTAGAACAGCGGCTAATTACATTAGTTGCTTTTGGAGACATTCTTTTGAGAGTCTTGTGGCCTAGTACAGTTCAGCTTTTGGGTATGCTGACTGGATGTTTGTGCAGTATGTGATGCTAGTTCATGGATAATCAGTGTAGGGTCATCCTAGATATAAAAATGATAGATGGACGGACAACTTTTGTGTTGCAACTTGAGTCATGCCCATCATATGGTGCCATTGAGTGGATGTCATTGATTGATGACGGACCCACTAATTGATCAACGACATCATATGGTGCAATTGGTAATAGTGGATCCTAGTGATTGATGTAGGTCATGCTCATTGATCAACAACTGTCGATGATAACTGTGTGACCATGGTGTGGCACAAGGGGTGTGCTTGTAACACCCTTGTTCTTGCTCTCTGTGTGTATGTATGTATGTATACGAGTCTGTGTGTCAGGAAGTTGACTAATGTGAGGGTAGTGTGTGATCATGCATGTTAATTGATGATCAAAATGTTCCGGGAGGAGTGAGAATGTATACGGATAATATTCATGAGGCATTGTCTTCCTGAAGTAGTTGTCTAAAATATTCATTGATCAAAGAATCTTTGCGTATAAATTAAGACAATCAAAACTAGAAGGAACAATCACAAATTTGTTGGCTATGGGAAGTTGTGAATATAAAATCTACATGAGTCATATAGACATTGTGAAGTATTATATCAAGCCATACTTGTGGCGATGTTTAACTCATGTTTGTATAACGTAGATCCATTATGCATATTTTAAATAGTTTTGTAGGTTGGTTTAAATCACACTAATTGTATTTTGTCTTTGAACTTCAAATGGGACAGGAGTATAATATTTATTACAACATGGCTCCAGCAACAGCAGAGAGTATAAAGTCAAGAGGTATGATATTCGTGTTTTACACTTTATTCGAAGGTCGTCTGCCAGATAGTTGTATGAATGGGTTATGATTTTTGTTCTTGCTCCTTTCTTTTTCTTTTTCTTTTGAGTTCATTGTGAACTTCTTATCCTATTATATTGTTGTGAACAGTTGTGTACTATTGAATTTTCAAGTTCTTTTTGACATTAAATTATGGTTCAGCTGTTGTTCTAGAGCATGACCTAAAATCTATTGCTTTTTCCATAATGGTAAACCATTATTTTTCCTAGAATCTATTGCTTCACTATTTCCATGGATCTGGGGATGGGGTTGTACACTTTCATGAATGCTCTGCCTGTCATGAGGAAGCGATAAAACCCTTCTGATGATATAATGATCTAAAATCTAAACCTTCATCATTTGATGTTTACAGATGTTTGCATTGTTGGTGTTGCCCGCACACCGATGGGTGGTTTTCTTGGCACACTTTCTTCGTTATCATCAACTAAACTTGGATCTATAGCTATTCAAAGTAAGTTCACGTTTTCAGTCATAATGATAAGCTTATCATGCAATCCAACTCTCAGCATTTGTCACTCCTCTGTTCTTATTGCATGTCATCTTGTAGATGCCCTTAAGAGGGCAAATGTAGACCCTTCTCTTGTACAAGAAGTTTTCTTTGGAAATGTGCTCAGCGCGAACGTAGGGCAGGCTCCTGCTAGGCAAGCAGCAATAGGTGCAGGAATACCCAATACAGTGGTTTGTACTACAATCAACAAAGTATGTGCATCCGGAATGAAAGGTATGTATTATCTTTTTCCAAAACAGTGGTCATTTATTATTAAACAGAATTTTTTTTTGCGTTTTAATGTTCAAGGGTTTCACATACTATGTGTCCTTTCAATCATGACAGCTACCATAATTGCTGCTCAAAGCATACAGTTGGGCATCAATGATGTAGTTGTTGCTGGAGGCATGGAGAGCATGTCCAATGTCCCTAAGTATTTGGCAGATGCAAGGTTTGTGCTTCCCATGAATCATAATCATTCACAATTTTCACTTGATATTATCCTTTCTTGTTACTGATTTTTCTTCACAGAATGGCACGACTTGTGCATTTGTGCCCAAGAAGATTCCTAAGCGACAGTTTCTAGTGCTTGTGGACTAGATTTATACACTTTTATTTGAATTTTCACTTCTAGATTATCCAAATGAATGTGCTCAATTTCTCCAGTGCCATCATTTAAATATATGTATATAGGATTGTGCGAACTCATCGAATTTCCCTGGGAATATTTCACTTTTGATACTTAGGATATCAGTTTCTTGTTCAACATCTTGCAATATTTATATCAATGCTTAATAAGTTAGGGGTGTGCATCTGCATTCTATGTTCTCTTTGCCGTACTTAACAATAAATCATGAATATACAGATCAAAGTTTCAGCTTTAGTTAAGCTAAAGTTTTTGCTTGATTGTGGCGGTGTATTTGCAGGAAGGGGTCTCGGCTTGGGCATGATACACTTGTTGATGGAATGTTGAAAGATGGTTTGTGGGATGTTTACAATGATTGCGGCATGGGAGTTTGTGCTGAAATATGTGCCGAAAATCATGAAATTTCAAGAGAACAACAGGTTTGTTTAATTAATACTTTGTCAAAGTTTTCCTGGTTGTGATGATTGCTAGACTGTCCTTTTTTCTATCTACTTAACTATGTAGATCGACATGTTACTGTTTTGTTCTAACTTCTAAGTGTATGAGTAACAAATTGCACTTCTTCGTAACTCAAGCTTTTAGATGAGATGACAAATTATCGTGCTATTAAAGTAGGTGATCAGGGGATTGGATCTTGATTCCCCATTTTCTATAAAAGTACTGGTAACTACTGCTGAAACACGTGTTCTGCATTTGTGGTGATACATGAGGGGCATGACGAAGTATACAAGTGTTCTGCTTGGAAAGGGCAATCTTAATATGGTTTTGTTTGCATATGATTTTGTTGGTTCTGATATTACAAAACCTTTAATTTTTCCTTTCTTTAACTTACCAAAAATAAAAAATCTAACTTGAATATCAAATCAGGATGATTATGCTGTTCAAAGCTTTGAGCGAGGCATTGCTGCTCAAGAATGTGGTGCATTCTCATGGGAGATTGTTCCAGTAAGACTATACGACCTTTTTACCATGTCAAGTACACTCTTGATTGCAAATCAGCCGATCACCCATGACTGATTTGATGCAGGTTGAAGTGCCTGTTGGAAGGGGAAAACCTTCGATTGTTGTTGATAAAGATGAAGGTCTAGGGAAGGTAAATTCCCTCATAGATGGAAGATCTTATGTTTGTAATTTAGGTTTCTCGTCTAAAGTTGTTTCTTGGACTTTCACTCATCCATGTGGTCCTAAATTGTAGAACTTGAAAATCGAGAGTGAGAAAGTTGGTTACATTTCATGCTGTTCCTATTCTTAATATCATGGGCAATTAAAGGGCCAGTCATGCAAATAAGAGCATTGCTCATTTTCAATTCCATTATATGGACAAAATATATTTTAGCGTCCAGATACAAAAGTGCAAATGACATCTCTTGGGAATATAGTTTTGTGGACCCACCATTGCTAGAAGATTAGAAGGATAAAGCCATAAGTGGACTTAAGCTTGAACTAATCAATGTGATGGTGGTGAGTGTTCTTATGAGGTTACTGAGATTCTGCATATCACCTTGTTTTCGCAGCTTGATGCTGCAAAATTGAGGAAGCTCCGTCCTAGTTTTAAGGAAACCGGAGGTACCGTTACTGCTGGCAACGCTTCCAGCATAAGGTTAGTCTTCGTTACACCTGCCTCTAATTTTTTTATTTTTATTTTCTCTCCAAGTTTCCCTGGTTTTCTTAGAAAAAACTCAAAAAAGTACATATATTAAAGTATGTTTAGTATATCTGTCTCTCTGTTTATATATAGGCTCACAACAGCCCTCGGCCTACTTGTACCTTCTTTTTTCTATCATTAACATTGTTGAAAAAGTTCAGGATTGTTCACAACATTTTTTTTATATAAAAAAAAACCTAGTCCCCGGCATGAAAATCCTGGATTCGTCACCGAGTGCCTTCCAAGCTACTTCTGTAATTCTGGATATGCCACAAAAAATGCAACGTCTTTGTTTTGACTTTGCACTCGTTGCTTGAGAATTGATCTGATTTCATTTGACTTCTCACCATGATGCTAATATTTCGGTGCGACTTTTGGATATATTTTCAACCATTTTGCATGTACGTACAGTTTTTTCATCACTATAACTAATGCTAGTAAAGCTGCAAAAAAAAAATCAATCGATTTTCTATGAAGGTTTTTATCTGAAAATGTTCTACACTTCATGGGGTAAGTTTACGAAAGTTGTTGACAGTCATTGACAATTGTAAATGTTCTACAGTGATGGGGCAGCTGCTTTAGTTTTGGTCAGTGGTGAGAAGGCTCTTAGCCTTGGTCTAACAGTAATTGCCAAGATCAGGGGGTACGCGGATGCTGCTCAGGTACGACACAATTACTCTGCCTGAAGCACACTGTAACGTTTTGGTTCAACTTTTTTGATTCTGCATAAGGCAATTGATTTTGATTTTTCTAATTTGTAGGCACCTGAACTATTTACCACTGCTCCTGCACTTGCAATTCCAAAAGCTATAGCAAATGCTGGCTTAGAGGCTTCTCATATTGACTACTATGAGATCAACGAAGCCTTTGCGGTATTCTGAGTAAATAGGCCATTCAAACAGCATTGGTTTTATATTTCCTAATATGAAAATATGAACCGTGATTCATACAAATTGGTTATGCAGGTCGTGGCTCTAGCAAATCAGAAGCTCCTTGGACTTAATCCTGTAAGTTCTTTAGCCTTGCTGAACATTTGAGATAATCTGTTCATTTCCTTTATTATTCAAGATCAATACAAGTAGGTTGGAAAAAATATTTGACACAGATAAATGCTTCAGTTTCTTCTTTTCTCAAATGGATTTCCAGTCAGTTACTGTTCGTCTGACCTCAAGATTTTGTTAGTTTAATGTAAGCTCATCTTGTTTTATTCCTTGTTTTGCAGGAAAAGGTTAACGTACACGGTGGTGCTGTAGCATTGGGCCATCCTCTAGGATGCAGTGGAGCCCGTATCTTGGTCACACTTCTGGGGGTAGGAGCTCAAACATTCTACCTACCTACCTTTATATTCTCATATACAACAGTGTTATCATATTCTGCTAATATGATGATATTTGCAGGTATTGAAACAAAAGAACGGAAAGTATGGAGCAAGCGGTGTTTGTAATGGAGGAGGAGGTGCTTCAGCCCTTGTTGTAGAGCTTCTGTAAGCATGGTAATATGAATAACCGATCAGAACCCTTAATTTTCGTAATAACTCGGTTATGAAATCATACAATATTGATGGCAATTAATAATATCATAGCTTTTGCAGGATCGTTATATTGTATGAGGCGTGATCCTATGGCGACTGCAAGCAAGCAAGCAAGCAAGCAAGCAGTAATGGGAATATATTTATGAGCTCTCTATGTAGTGTTTGTTTTCCTCGTCAATAATGTAATATTTATTCGCTTAGGTTTGAGAATTAAGTATCGTTGCAATAAAAGAAAATACAAGTAATATCCGTCTCTTGTTTAAGTTGAAGTAGTGGCTAAATGGAAGTGCACAACTGTACTGTGGTATTATGTTGTAGTATTTTAGTTTCCGGTTAAGAGTTATGATTTTGGTAATCAAAATGAAATCTGTTAGTTTTTGAAATTGAGCTTTTTGCATCTTCCCTTTCTGTTTGGCAGCTAAAGTTGTGTCCACTCATGCCAACTGTCCAAACACAGAAAACGATCCGATCTAACTAACTAATTCCGCCTTGCTACGAACAGACAATTTATACCGCCTTGCCGAAAAACTTCAAAAGGAGAAGTAACATCCATTATGAAGACCCAAAGAATCTGGATTCTTTCAGGGCTAGTCTCTGGTACAGCGTCTGCTCGTGCCTTAACAATTCCATAAACATCGACTTTCTTTCCATTGCTTTCTTGTATGTATCAGTCCCTGACTGTACGATTTTCAGTTTGTTGCCCTTCTGATTCTCATCCTGCAATGTAGAACATAAACCAATCAACCGTATCAGTGAAAGTCGTGGTATGACCAAAGTTCACGGGTTCAAAAAAGCCTTGTGTTTTGTAGGCTTAAAAGGTATGGCCCTTTCTCTAACCCAACATAGTGATGATGCTTCAATGTGCCAGGTGGACAAAGAAGAACTCTTCAAATGTGTTCTAACTTAGCTTCTACAGCCAAAATATTCAACTTGTGCACTCACAAACCAGCTAAAAAGTGTAGTGTTGCATCTTGTTGTTATTTGTTTCAATATGTCAGAAATCTTACCCGATATTCAATAGCCAAGCTGCCACATGTTGGTCCAAATGTTCCATGCCTCAACTCTTGTTCAATCAAAACCCAAGGCCTGGTGCAAGTCCATATAATACACATGCTAAACATGCCATCAAAGCAACTAAATATGTGCACTTTTTTTTCACAAAGCCAAAAAGCTTATGACGATTCAATCAAACTATACTAGTGAGGACTGCAAAGTTTTTACTTGCACCTCTCAGTTCACTATGACCCAATACCTTTGAAGTTAAACCGAATATCAGGTACAAGATATCACAGCATTCAAGAAGTATATGAAAGTGATTCTACACGTTTGGCACCAAATCGAAAGCACATGGGGATATGCTATAGTGAGCATCAGATTGCAGAATGCTGCACATGGGGATATGCTATAGTGAGCATTAAACGACATTGCTTCAACTACCATGCAATATAAGGAAAACAAACAAATCATCAGACAGAACATAAGTAAAGCCATTGATTCATACCTTCCCCTTAAGGATACGATTAAATGTCTGGGATTGGCCAAGAACTCATATACTTTTTTAAGCTCCGCTCTGGAATCCAACACAATCGCTGCAGTGGAACAGGGAACTGATGATAGACGTGGAAATACATAAGCTTCCGGTGAAACAGATGTGTGTTCTCTTATGAAGTGATTAATAGAAGACGGAGTGAGGTCACTCTCCAAGTTTTCAATTAAGAAATAGCAAGGGCCAACAAATCTTATTAACTCATCCCCACCCATATCTTCGTCTGTTACTATGCTTTCAGATGTAGACAGTCCAAGAGGAGAGCAGATGGCATCTGTACTGCACAACGAGCCACTAAGTGCAGATGCAGAGATTTCAGGCAAAAAGCAGCGCCCTTTGGAATTAGTATTCATTTTCTCCTTTGCCCTTTTAAAAAACGAAGCAATCTTGGGATCGATCTGGGAGGTACTAACCAATGTGCATATGTTTACAATACTTGTAAGGGTTAGATTACCCCTCTTTGGACCGTGTGTCCAGCACAAGACAAAAGTGCATGGACATTCCTCTTCCCCATTCTTAAAAGAATGTGTTTCATGGTGTACCTAGAAATCCAGAACGAACACGTATCAGCTTACAAAATCATCATAAGAGCAAAATCGATAGATTTCTGCACTGTTAGCTCTCTCTTAATCCAGGAGACATCATTTCTTGTAAAATCATCATAAGAATTCAGCAAAATTGATAGATTTCTGCACTGTTAGCTCTCTCTTAATCCAGCCAGGTAACGTCATTACTTACAAAATCATCATAAGTATTAAGCAACATTGATAGATTTCTGCAGGAAACTTCATTTCTCACACCATACTCTCTTAACACGTAAAGCTTATCAATGAAATCTTCAAAATATTATGGTAGAATGCCTTAAAACTGGAAAAACAACATTGCTCTTTCCTTCAAATCAGAACTAAAGAACAGCAACAGCATTGCTCGGCAACGTACAAACAAAAAATACATCAAACAGAACAAACAAACAAAAAAATCACTAAATTCGAAAAAAATGTACTGCTGCAGTTGAATGTACCATTTAGGCTTACCGCCTCGATAACAGCATCGTAATAGCGGAGATCATCAGCTGCAGTTGAATAAGCAGCACAAACCGTCATGCCTGGATGCACGTTGGAGCATTCATTGTCCTGCACTTGCTTCGACACCGGCCGGAACAAGTTAGAGAGCTCATCCAGTTGAGCCTCAGAAAGAAATTCACCGGATGTGTATTTAACGTCCCAATAATCGCTAAAACCCAGAAACTTCACCGTCAATGTATGATCGTCGTCGGATAAGTCGATTTTGACGGTGTACCAGGCATCATCGTCCTTCCATTTGAATTCCATGTCGTACAGCAATGCTTTGACGTCGTCGTCTCCGTTGTACTTTTTATTCGGGTCCGTTTCGGGGCGCCTAGTCTTCCTCGCCATGATTGCTACTACTTCTGTTTTCAAATCAAAGACGAGATTTGTTTGCAGTTCAGGGAATTCAATGCTGTATTTGGAAAGGTCATTTGCGTTTCTACTTGTTTTAAATTTTCGGGGGGAATTGTTTATAAGGTTAAGGTCGTAAAGAACGATATTTTTAATCTAAAATGGGAAAAAGAATAAAATGTAATGTACGCGAAGAATACGCGTGTTTTGTCCTTCTCACCATTATTTTTTTTTTTTGTTTTTTTCTCATTTTCAGATCTTTTTGTCTTCCAGCCTACTCTGCTTGTTTATATACTATTTTTTCAAAAGTTTTTTTTGTTAAAATAGAATTTCAACAAAAGTTTTTTTTGTCTATATAGTATCATTTACACTTTCTCCCCACAAAAATATACAATACCAAAATTACCCCCAACCTTAAAAAAAAAAAGGGAAAGGTTTCAGCAGCTTCTTCCTCGTCGCATTTGATATCAATTGGAGAAGAACAGTTTCACCTTCTTCCTTGTCGTCACCTGCATTTTTTCTTTGATTTTTGTCCCATTTTGTCACCAAAAAGGGTGATAAAAACACCAACAATTCAGCTCAAAAATCAGCCGAAGAACCCAAATCAGAGAGCATAAAATCAGAGCAGAAAACAGAGGAGAAAGTAGCTCAGCCGAAAAACCCAAATCGCCATTGAGGTATGGGGTTTCATGAGTTCATCTCCATTTGTCTTGTTTTCTTTTCTTGATGTTAATCACATTTTCGATTTGGGTGGCAACAATTTGAACAATCCGTGTAGAAAAATTCCATCTTTCTTCATTTGTTCAATTCAGATTTTGTTTTTCGTTCTGCTTTCGATTCTTGATTCTACATATTTATGGATTCGATCTGCATGATTGGTTCTTGGATTTCATAGCAATTTGTCTCATTGAATTTTCAGATCGTCCAAGAACCCAAATCGCCATTGAGGTATGAAAAATATTTGAATGAAGTGAATGGAATTGAAAAATATTTGTTTCCGGTTTGTGAATTTGGTACTTAGAAATGTAAGTAAATTTGGTGCTTGTGAATTTGGTGCTTGGATTATAGTTGGATTATTGTTAGATTAAAGTTGGAATGCTTGTGAAGTTAACCTTTTCTCATGTTTTGTTGGATTAAAGTTGTTGTTAAGTTTGAGACAGTAAATTTTTCAAGAATCATATAAATTTTTCAAGAATCATGTTGTTGAGTTCTTGACTTTAAAACTCTTATTGGAACAGGATATTGTTAATGGCTAATTCGGATGCAGATGTGGTGTGGATACAAATATGTTATTTTGTTGAATTTGAAAAGAATGATAAAGGATTCTGGACAAGGAAATTTGTTGGAGAGGACGAAGAAAACATTACAGCAATACTTGTTCGAAAATCTATTTTATATGATGAAATGTACAAGAAAGTAGTAGAGGAGCTGAAAATTGATTCTATGTTATATGAATTGGAGATGCGATGTGAAAACCCTATACGGTCCGATTATCCAGAACCACCATTTAAAATTGATTGTGATAATCGTGTGAGGTGGCTTATGTCGTATTTTGATAGAACAAAGCTAAGCATAACGTTGAAGAAAAAAGCTTTTGAAATTCAAGAACCTTATGTTGTGAAATCATGTGCATCTGCAGAATGTCTTGAAGGAAGTCATAATGTTGTGATTGATGATAATGGTTCGGATGCTTACGGTCTTGGCAGAGAAAGTCTTGAATCTATCGTGTAATCAACCCTGATCACAGTAATTGCCTTGATCGAACCTCAATCTATCGTGACATTATGTATAATCAACCCTGTTCACAGTAATCGCCTTGATCGAACCTCGATCTAACATCTTATATGTGTAATCAACCCTGATCACAGTAATCGCCTTGATCGAACCTCGATCTATCGTGACATTATGTGTAATCAACCCTGATCACAATAATCGCCTTGATTGAACCTGTATCTATCATGACATTATGTGTAATCAACCCGCATCACAGTAATCGCCTTGATCGAACCTCGATCTATCGTGACATTAGTAATCGCCTTGATCGAACCTCGATCTATCGTGACATTATGTGTAATCAACCCTGATCACAGTAATCGCCTTGATCGAACCTCGATCTATCGTGACATTATGTGTAATCAACCCCACGACAAGAATCGCCTTGATCGAACCTCGATCTATCGTGACATTATGTGTAATCAACCACGATGACGAAGAATCGCCTTGATCGAACCTCGATCTATCGTGACATTATGTGTAATCAACCCTGATCACAGTAATCGCCTTGATCGAACCTCGATCTATCGTGACATTATGTGTAATCAACCCTGATCACAATAATCGCCTTGATCGAACCTCGATCTAACATCTTATTATGTTTAATCAACCCTGATCATAGTAATCGCCTTGATTGAACCTCGATCTATCGTGACATTACGTGTAATCAACCCGAATCACAGTAATCGCCTTGATCGAACCTCGATCTATCGTGACATTATGTGTAATCAACCCTGATCACAGTAATCGCCTTGATCGAACCTCGATCTATCGTGACATTATGTGTAATCAACCCTGATCACAGTAATTGCCTTGATCGAACCTCGATCTATCATGACATTATGTGTAATCAACCCTGATCACAGTAATCGCCTTGATCGAACATCGATCTAACATCTTAATTATGTGTAATCAACCCTTATCACAGTAATCGCCTTGATCGAACCTCGATCTATCGTGACATTAAGTGTAATCAACCCTGATCACAGTAATCGCCTTGATCGAACCTCGATCTAACATCTTATTATGTGTAATCAACCCTGATCATAGTAATCGCCTTGATCGATCCTCGATCTATCGTGACATTATGTGTAATCAACCCTGATCACAGTAATCGCCTTGATTGAACCTCGATCTATCGTGACATTATGTGTAATCAACCATGATCACAGTAATCGACTTGATGGAACCTCGATCTATCTTGACATTATGTGTAATCAACCCTGATCACAGTAATCGCCTTGATCGAACCTCGATCTAACATCTTATTATGTGTAATCAACCACGATCACAAGATCGCCTTGATCGATCCTCGATCTATCGTGACATTATGTGTAATCAACCCGAATCACAGTAATCGCCTTGATAGAACCTCGATCTATCGTGACATTATGTGTAATCAACCCTGATCACAGTAATCGCCTTGATCGAACCTCGATCTAACATCTTATTATGTGTAATAAACCCTGATCACAGTAATCGCCTTGATCGAACCTCGATCACAGTAATCGCCTTGATCGAACCTCGATCACAGTAATCGCCTTGATCGAACCTCGATCTATCGTGACATTATGTGTAATCAACCCTGATCACAGTAATCGCCTTGATCAAACCTCGATCTTGAAGGATGAAGGTTCTTAGATCTAAACGAGTTAGATCTACGCGCAGCGGATGGATCACGACTTATACATCATAATACATAATTAAAGGACTTAACTACTACAAGGGGGTTAAGATCATGTTACCAATAGTAGGAAGAGAAGCCAAGATCTTCCGATGTGTTCTCCAAACGGCGGTTGGTGGACACCCTTCTTGATACACGAACCTCCTTGATATGCAACACCAAGAAAAACTCCAAGTTTTTCTTCTTCTAAAACCCAAGACAAGAAAACTAATTTTTTCTCTCTTTTTGCTATAGTGGTCGAAATTATGCCAATGTCTAAGGCTTGGGAGAACTCTCTTTATATATGAGAGTTTCATTGTCCTCCAAGAATTAGATAATTATTACATTAATCCTTTTTCCAAATAAAAGATAAATAAAATAATTATCCCAAACAAATTAGGATAAATCATATTATTATCTATTATTCCATGAATTATCATTTAACAAATAAAAGATAAATCACATGTCAAATAATTATCCAAGAAAACTAATTTCCCTCTAATTATTCAACATTATTGGCGCCACCTTTAGGGTCAAAAAGCCCACATAAAATTTTTTATGTGTATTATATTATTTAGCCTAACTAAATAATATACATGCATATCAATTAATTAATTTCACCAATTAATTATCATCAATGAGGCCCAAATAACAAGATTACTAGTCCAATTACTAGAAAGCACATGGGGACCATGGACCTATAACCGAGTAGCTCCAATAATTAATTATTCATCGAATAGAATAAGTACATTAATTATTAATTCCGGGATTACGCCACCATAAACCCGAAAATCGAACTCTACCGATTATAGATGTATACTTATACTCAACCCATGTAGAGTGAATAAGCGTCCATTGATATAATCACTACATACGGATTAACCTCCATAGATCGTCCATTCTCGGAGGGAAGTCTCCGTGAACCCGACTCGAGAATATCTTATCCTTATTTACCATTAACCCCGATGATCAATTAGTTCACATATCGACTAGTGATCAATTAGTCTAATATGAACTCCCGGGATCGATCACTTTCTTAGGGCTAACAAATAAGGACTGCCTCTCTACTTCCCGCATGAAGGAATGGATTCCATGTCCGTGAAAATCGAACTACATACTCATCCGGAGATAGTGCCAATGAGAAGTGGCTTGGAACACATATTTAAGTGAACCGTAACTAACACATCAAACACTACCCCGGGACAAGCAAAGACCCGTGATCACCTCAGATTAAGGTTGATCCATATATGATCATCTAATGATTTAATAAGATTCCTTGATTACGGAATTATATCGAGAAATTGATTAAATCGGTCGATCTATATGAACGCTTATCATATATAAATGCCCCACGTAAGTACCTCTACCGGCGATCCGGATAAGACTATCACACCCTAAGGTGTTCAGGCGCATTATTGGTGTTTTAATCAAGAGACCCTAAACTCGATTAAGTTCACCACGGACTAACAGATTTAAGCATATCTCCACTAACTCAATCCTCACGTGTAATCCATACACCGAGTTAAGTGGTTACATACTGAGATATACTTAGGGTTTGCGCAGGTGTATTACTTTACAAGCACAAAGCAAGTAATAAGGTGAGATAAATTTCGTCATTCATTATTAAAAACAATTACACAAATTGTCTTTCGGCACTACACCCAACTGATCTAACATCTTATTATGTGTAATCAACCATGATCATCTCGCCTTGATCGAACCTCGATCTATAATCATTATGTATGTAATCTACCATGATCACGAGAATCGCCTTGATCGAACCTCGATCTATCGTGACATTATGTGTAATCAACCATGATCACGAAGAATCGCCTTGATCGAACCTCGATCTAACATCTTATTATGTGTAATCAACCCCGATGTGTCGCTTTGATCGATCCTCGATCTATCGTGACATTATGTGTAATCAACCCTGATCACAATAATCGCCTTGATCTACCCTCGATCTAACATCTTATTATGTGTAATCAACCCTGATCACAGTAATCGCTTTGATCGATCCTCGATCTATCGTGACATTATGTGTAATCAACCCTGATCACAGTAATCGCCTTGATCGAACCTCGATCTATCGTGACATTACGTGTAATCAACCCTGATCACAGTAATCGCCTTGATCGAACCTCCATCTATCGTGACATTATGTGTAATCAACCCTGTTGACAGTAATCGCCTTGATCGAACCTCGATCTATCGTGACATTATGTGTAATCAACCCTGATCACAGTAATCACCTTGATCGAACCTCGATCTATCGTGACATTATGTGTAATCAACCCTGATCAAGTTCTTCTGCAGCTGGATCTGACAAGTTGGAAATGGTAAGCTTGTTCAAGCTCAGTTCTTTTTCTAAACATTAAAAAGTTATGTATGATTCTTCACTGTCTGATTTGCAAAAGCTTTTCTTTTTTTGTATTTTCATATTTGTAGCTTTGTATTAATTTGTTTTCTTGCATTCTTGACTTACTTGTGGTGTTATAGCCATTAATTTTGGATGCTGACTGATATGGGATTGTGAAACTTTAATTCTTTTATGTATGTTCAGGGCTAATATTCTCACTTTCTGATGCTATGTTCTCACTTCGTTTATTTAATCTTGTTTCAAATAGCTTTCTGGCTTTGTGAATAATTTTCTTTAGCTTAAATACACATTTATAGTTTTCTTCGTATGGTTCAAACATTCTACAAATTTTGATGTTTAGTATTTAAATCAAATAATATAAGCTAAGCATGTCAAACAATTAGAAGTATGGCATCTGAAAACGGAATGAAAAACAGCAAATGAATTGGCTCAAACCAGCAAGATTTCATGCAAATAGAAATGTTGTAATCTACATTTATAAATGGCTCCACTTCTATGGTGGCCTGCATTTTTAAATTCATTTACACCAAAAATATAGATGGAAGCTAACCACAGCAACCAAAAATGTATCATAAGGTGCTATCTTCTAAGTAGTTCATTCAAATCAGAAATAAGATACAAATCCATAATGATTTGGTGTTTTTTTTTTAATATAATGATTTGGTGTTGTTCACCCCAAATCCATACAATAACTAGTTTTCAAATCAAAATAGCATCAACTTCAATTTGATACACTTCCACAAGAGCAAAGTTACATCTTAGTAACGACTTCTAGATAACCTCCGGCGTAGGAGCTATTTTGCACTATCCGTTTAGCCAACATACCAATTCAACTGCAAAAGAAAGCACAAAAAACAAGCTAAAGCTTCAATGAATATCAAAATTTTCTCAGTCAACTACGTGCAAGGTTTCTATATATAGTTACAACTTGATTAGATCTCTTCAATGTATGTGGAACATTATCCTACAATCATGTCTCATGAATCATGAACAAGTAAAAAAAAAACTGCTTATATTTAAAGAACATAAGGCCATGCACAACACCAAGACATGAGCTGCACTTTAACTTGGTAAATCACTCATGGCAAACACAACAAACAATGGTAATCTTCTATATTCACACACCTGGAACACACGCTGGTTCCTGCTCTCCTTTAAACACCACCTACATCTATCAATCAAGTGAAAAAGACTTCCTTTTGGGTTCCGCGAAGCCCCAAATGGATTTCTCTTTCAATGACGAATCAGTAGATATAAAATCATAAGAAAGAACGTCAAGATTTCTATTTTTAGATTAAAATTCCACACATTTATTCCAAGTGCAACCTAATTTTCATGAAAATAGGCACACTCTTGTACTTTTGGCAGTTCCTTAAAACTTTGACACCGTATTTCCTTCTTAGTCGTTCAATTTAGCACACCAGCAAAATCCAATATTTTTATAGAGTTTGTCATCAAAGTAAACTAGCAAAAAAGGGTAAAACTTAAAAGATCAACCTTCAAGCAAGTTGGCACACCAAAAGCATCCAACTTTTCTACTCATTTAGCATTTCTCAACTCAATCAAAGTCTTACTCCACTCTGTATATTCACTTTGTGTATGATCAAACTGAAACACGTTTTCGAATACAGATTATAGAGCTAATTAAAAAATGTGTCTCACAGACTTAAAAAATAATTCACCATGAACAAACTTTTTCAAGTCTTTGTATAAACCAATACATACACTTGTGATATAAGGGGGTAAGCATGAATTAATTGAGCTCAATCTCAGGAATCAATGCATAATGGCCAAATTCTGATGGTCCACATTCATCCTTTAGGTGTAATGCAGATAATTTAGGGTACTGATCAAATACTCTTGGTAACAAACATGAAATACCCATACAAAGCAAACATGATACAAGTCTCAAGCACCATTATATCTATATAATTACCTCTTCCGTAGCTCTTAACTCTTATTTTCACAAAAAACCTATCAGCAAATAAGAAAAACATCTACACTTGTACCTTTTTCGAGACTTTGATCACATTTGTGCCGAAAAATCGAGCAAATATCAGAAACTTGACATTTGCCGTAAAGTTAATGCTCTTCCGAAAAAAATTAATGGGTAGGGGTCGTTACTTCCTCTACCAGTGTCCAATTGGAGTCAATAACCCCTTGAATGTCCTCATGGTCTTCGACTTTCCTCTTCGATTCAACGGCCATCAAGCGGAACCGGCTGGCTGCGATAGGGGAGGAGGGGGTGTCCACTTGCGGTTTTGTCGGAATGAATTGGAAACGAAGGGGAAAATAAGCTGCCACCGAAAGTGATATGATGGGGAAAACGAGGGTATTTTTGTCATTCTCCTTGAATGCGTATTTTTCATTTTCTTAGAAACGGCTCCGCAATGCGGAGTACCATTTTGGCAAAAATTTAAAATCTTTCACAAATGTACTAAATAAACAATTTTATTTTGTAATAATTATAATCAGTTGAGACCGGGAGAAAGAAAATATAAAATCAGGTCACTTTAATCTCTTTATTTCATGTTAAATCGGGTTAGACTTGATATTTTTTTTTTTTAAGTTTCCTGTTGAATTTCCAACAAGCTACTTAAAATTCCTGCAGGAAGAACTGTGTGCCTCGTTGAATGTTAAAAACGGCCCAAACTCAAGCCCACATCAAAATTTCACTAAGCTCATTCAAAAATTTCATGAGCTCGTTCAATGTTTAGCTTAGTGTTACTTCGCCTTGTGGACCTGAAGACGGCCAGCCTTCGGTGACTGGTGTGCCTTGGGTATTGCCGGAATGTGAGTCAGCACCGTGGGAGCTTTGTGATTGTGTCCCACCATGGGACTGTGATGCCGGCTGAACATTCTTAAGTGTACCCTGTAAATTAAAGAAAGACAATGAGTTTAAATTTATGTTAACAAGATAACTCAATGGAATTCGTATTTAAGGATTAATTCATACCTGTATCTGAGCCGCATTTGTATCATGGCCTCGAGGTGTCTCGGTCTCACGGCTACCTTGTGGACCTGAAGATGACCCACTTTTGATGGCTGGTGTGCTTTGGGTACCGTCGGGATGTGAGTCACCACCCTGGGATCCTTGTGATACAAATGTCCCACCTTGGGACGGTGATGCCGGATGAACATTCCTAAGTGAATCTTGTAAAAGGGAAGGGTGTGAATTTAAATATATGTTAACAAGATAGATGAATTTAGATTTTATTTAGTAGTTAATTCAAACATGTTGCTCCGCCGTCTTTCGTATAAAGTTGACAAACTTCGTATGTCGTTCTTCGACTATTTTGGTAGTTGCTGCCGCAGCCGCTCTCAGACGTCTCACTTCAGCCTTCACTTCACTTAACTCAACCTTCACTTCACTCAACTCAGTCCTCGAAAAACTTAACTCAACCTTCGTTTCTCTCAACTCAACCTTCACTTCACTTAGCTTGGTCCTCGCTTCTCTTAAATCAGGATTAGTTTTTCCAACTCTTTTTGGACTATACGAGTAAGTACAGGTGTTAAGGGTGATTTTATATGATTTATAACGTTATATTTTGTAATGATTTTATCGTATTCGTATAATTTGCATAGAAATTAAGGGTTTAATCGAATTATTGAAGCGGATGAGTTTTAAAGTCTTTAAGTGTAAACTTGAGCTAATTTCGTGATTTTATTGGTAATTATCTATGGTTTTACACTTTGCATGTCTTTGTGGTTTTGTAGGTCATAAACATGTCATAATTGGAGATTTAATGGAAGGAGGAAGATGCAAGTTGAGGATTGGAATGAAGATTTTACGTTTGCCATCCGTCGAGCATGGACTAGCGCCCACCGGAGCTACTCAATTCAGAAAGCATGATTTTTACCCAAACGAAGCGTTCAAGTCACGTCAGCTGACGCGTGCAGGAATATTGACGAACTCGAGAGAGAAATTTGATTCAGAGTTTTGAAGATTTCAATGAACGAGCTTCCAAATTAAAGAAGGACGGGCGTCTGATCATGACTCGGCCCGATTCGAAGTTTGCATTGAAGGTTGGACGGGCGTCCAGAAGGGTTGGACGGGCGTCCACGGCCGACTTAAGCATAGCCGACCTAAAATCTTATAAATAGCGGCGCATGCCCAGAGAACCCTAAATGCGAAGCGAGGTAGAGAGGCTCGGTCGGCAGAGCCTTGTGCTCTGTCGACCGAGGTTAGTTAGGTTTTTTTATTTTATGTCATTTCTTCTTGTTCGATTCATGAGGATGGCTTGTCTTGATCAAACTTGGAGCAAGCATGTGAAACTTTTCGAAGATCGCTTTTATTTCTTCCTTTGGATGATTTTGTGAGTTTTAATTAAAGTTGTTTCTTTTCTATGATTATGTGTTATGCAAATTTATATCGAGAGATGTTTTGCTATTGATGTTTACTATTTGGGTCGAGTCGGTGTAAACATAGATCTTTATAGTAACCATAGAAAAGATTGGATCTTTAACCTATAAGTAACGAGAGTTGATTAGGTTGAATATCTAGATTGTTAGATTGAGAAATCTTGCACCTTGGTTTGAAAGCGTTAATCTTTAAGATCGAGAGATAAAAGATTGATAGGCGAACTTTTCTAAGAGATTAGGAGTTCATACCTTTGATAGGTGAATCACAATTTTAGTTAAATCATCATAAGATAATCAGAGAGAGGAAATTAAGGGTGGCGGGATGGTGGATCATTGCTTGTTCTATGTTTAATCGCTATAGTCATTATCATGCTTTTATGAGTTTTACGGCGATGACAATCCTCTCGAGATTAGCTTTGTTATTTTAGGCTTTAATAGTAATGGTATCAACCTTAGGAAAATTAATGCCGATTCCTGAGATGACTCGGTATTAATCGGACTACAGGGGTATGGGATTTATAAATTTATTACTTGGATTTTTCATTGCATAAAATCCGTGGCGGGGCTATGACGGAGGAAGCGGATAGGATACATGATGTGGAGCTTTAACATCCGCGCTCACGAGGACGGCGATGCAGAGAGCCAGGGCAATGTGTCTCGGACTAGGGGCATGGGCCGGAACATTGATAGGGGCGGGGCTATGACGGAAATTACGAGGTGGAGAACCGCCTGTGAAATCTTCTTGGCGGTTATAAGAATATCATCGACCATTCCATCCCGCATACAGAAAAAGAAAAAAAAAACACAGTTTTAGATACAACATATTAAGAGTATTGCTGACAATGTAGATTGATACAATTGATAATATGGTACATACCCATGGACTATCGGTTTTAGAGACCAGTGTTTTGTAATACACCCCGCCGTCACTGCATTTCCATCTCAAAAAACTTGGAAGAGCATCAGCATGTTCTACTATCACTATTGCATATTTCCTGTACTCTATAAGTCGTGGCATGGCATGAAAAGACCACAACTGTAACGCGTATAAACAACTTGCTACCTATGGCTTATGCGGTTTCCTATCAACTCTGGGTTCAAGTTCCCTACAATCCTGTACTATCTTAAACCAATTCCAGATCAAAACAAATACTCCCCCCATGGAAAAGTCTCGACAAGTTGTAGGTCCTCGACGATATAAAAGATCTGGCTCGGTATTACCACTCCCAGGTCGTTTCCGATTATTAAGCCATAAATAAGGTACACTAGACCCATCCGGAATACAGTTTCATGGTTATGGTTATGGTTACTTCGAAACGCTGCTTCAATTTTTTCCAACGTGACACTCGTGGTGCATTTACTAAGTTCACAAGTTGGTGCAAAACACATCGAGTGTTGAGGCAATTCAACGTTCAATTTTCCAAATGTGTATCCCATTATCATTCCAAACTCTCTTTTTCCGTCGTCGCGGTCTGGATAAACCATATGGAAATAAAAAAATGCTATGAGCCGCCCCTTGTACTCCCAGTTCTTACAAAAAAAATCAATAAACTGACCGAACATTGTTGCCTTCAATCTATCAAACAATTTACGACCTGGTGCAGCTTGTTCCAATAAGGTTTGTAGTCTTGTAAGAGGATCATTTTCCGCATGGAACCTAATTTGGGATTCAAACCAATTTGCGGGCGGATGAATCAATGCTCCATGGGACCCAGCAGCGGAAGGCTGCGAGTGATTATGAAATTGTTATATAAGTATATACATATTTAGTGTTGCGTTGCTTAGGGGTAACATACATATATATAAATAAATAAACTTACATGCATATATATATATATATATATATATATATATATATATATATATATATATATATATATATTTATATATATATATATATAAAATGGTATATAGTTTTTTATATATATGTTGACATGAATATATACATTCTCTTTCTATATATACAATAATAGTATATATCTAGATAACACGTTAGAAATTAAGTGTACATATAAGTTTATATATATACCCTCAACAATATATATATATATATGAGAAATTAAGTGTTTATATAGTTTAGTATATATATACACACATATATATATATATATATATATATATATATATATGTGTATATATATATATATATATATATATATATATATATATATATATATATATATACATACATATACTTATATATATTTGTATTTGTGTGTGTGTGTGTCTATATATATATATATATACATACATATATATATATATTTGTATATATATATATATATATATATATATATATATATATATATATATATATCAATTATTTTACACATGGTTACTTTTTTTTGAATGTCGTTGTGTTGTGTTGTAACAGTAGACGGGGTTAATAGAAGATAAGAGTATTTTTACCAGCGTCATAGAATATTTGATAATGACGAGGGAGAACAAATGCTCGACAGAGCCAGCAGAACAAATCTTAGACTTTTGATCTAACGGATGCCTCACTTTCGGCCGAGGCTATACCAAGCTGTTGGGAACGGGAAAAGATGCTCTATTAAGCAGACCTAATGAAATTTTCTACGAACTACGCTTTATAAGGAGACCCAATACAATGCATGGGGATTAGGCCGACACAGCGGATCAGAAAGAATCGAAAACACCCTAGGGAAGCATGCAATTCTAAGAACCTCTCGGTTCGAGGCGTACCATAAAATAGGTCGAGATTTTCATTATAATTTCAAACAACATTTATTTATCGTTTGTTTCACGTTTTTAAGTCATTGATTTAGGGGTTATAAAATTATGGACACTAATGTAATTGCCCGTAACGGTAATTTGTTCTGATAAGGCTATTTCATTCTATACATTTATACTATCTAGGGACCGTAATAAAAAATTAAGGCTTCTCATTCTACACATTATACTATGCAAGGACCGTAATACTAAATAAAATAAAATAAAAAAGCTCGTTTCATACTACACATTACAATATCATTCAAACTACACATTACAATATCATACAATAATATATTCAACCTAATAAGTTTCCAATTCCATTAATTCTAATCACAAAATACTCATTCAACCTACACCTTACAATATCATCAATACAATACCTACTAAGTATCCATTAATTCTAACCACAAAAACCTACACATTACATTATCATACTATCATACATTTCTATAATTCTAATCACAAATAATCGATCATATATTTTCATGAATTTTGATCAAGAAAAAAATGGAAATTTAACACAATAACACTGAAATTGAAATTTAACACAATAAAACTATGAACGGCTTACTAAAGGTGTGTCTCTTTCGTCGATAATAGCCCTGTCTGAAACCCTTCCGTTTGAATCCGTTGAATTTCGACCTTGTGCCCTGTTGGAAACTACAACAAAATACTCACTTGGAATCAAACTTCCTTTAATAAAAGGCCCTGCAAATAAAATAAAAACAAATAAACAACAAAAAGTCAATATTTAGGAGAAACAAGAAAAATGAAAACTTGAATCAATATTTAGGAGTTTAATGTTCCATTACCGTTTGAACCGGGATTAGTAGCAGCAGATGCTAAAAGAACAAATAAAATGTAGTGACAATACCCAGATCCAAAAGTCAGTGAAATTGCAGCAAGTAAAATATAATCCTTCTGAAGCCAACATATTTTCAATCATAATATCAAAAGCATAAACCAACCATGTAAATTAACTTACTAGAACATCTATCTAGTACTCCTTAATCCACTGAATCTTGCTTCAAATAAAGAAGAGAAATCAACTTCATGAACTTTCTGATTGTACTTCATTATATAACAAGTGTTTTCTGGAAAATATATCTTCAAATTCCAAGAACAAATATAGAGACTTTTCGAGAAATCATGAGTGTGATATTCTGATTTTCGGGAAAGGCGTGTCATTTTGCGAAAACGAAATATTATTATTCTGACTTCTTTTATTGGAATTAAGTTTATGAGATATATATATATATATATATATATATATATATATATATATATATATATAAAGGAAAAATCTGATTATTTATTATACGGGAAAATAATAAGAAATTATTATTTTGGGATTATCTATTTAAGGAAAAATACGTCACATTAGTTCTCATAACCAAAAAGAAATCAGAAAATTTCCTACGTTCATTGAAACGGCGTGTGAGAGCAAATTAGGGCTGAGAGAGAGTTCTTCCAGTTTCTAAGTCGGATCTCAATCGTTTTCAGATCAGAGTAGAGCAACGAAATCATCGTGAAGAGAGCGTTGATTCAACACCAGAAAGTTGGAGTTTTCTTAAAGTATGTTTCGAGCCCTAGGGGCGTTCTTGTTCGAGTTTAATGTATCTAAACTCTTGAATTCGTAGTTTTGTTTGGTTAGAAGCTTGTGATCGTATCTAATTTAATTATGGATTGATCACATAGGTTTCTATAGAAAAGTTCAAGTTTTGCTGCAGTTTTTCTGAGAGTTTGGCTTGGACTAGCTTGCTTGAAAGGTAAGAGGCTCTTCCTAGAAATTATTATGGTTTAGAGTGGTTAGATCGTGTTTTGATGCGTTTTTGTATCAAGGTTTTGACCTAGATGATGTTTATGGATTAAGAGATGTTAGTATATGAATAAGCTATGTTTTTCTAATAAAATCCGTGTACAACATGTTTGGATTCGAGTAGGGATCGTAAAGGGATGAAAAATCAGGTTTTTAGGGTTTAACAGCGTTGAATGCGCACGCATTCCTGTTACAGGATTGCCTAGTTAGTTACAGCAGGTTGAATGAGCACGCATTCGTGATTCAGGATGTTACATCATTTTCACAGCAGGTGCAATGCTCAAGCATTCAAGGGAATGCGCACGCATTGTTGGTTCAGGTTCTAAGGAGTTGCTCCAAGCATGAGCAATGCATACACATTGCAAACAATGAGCACGCATTGGGTGGGCAGAGACTTTCAGAATGTCTTTGGTTAGGGGATGCGCACGCATTCTATAGGGATGCGCACGCATTGACCCCCAGTTTAATAAAGTGTTGTTTAAGCTATGTTTGGGATTTTAAACGTTGTTTCATGATCTAATAACATTAATTAAATATGAACAAGCCTCGATTGAGCTTCCGATTCGTTTAGTTTCGGCACCGGATGTACTCTTAAAGGGAGTTGAAGTTCGGATCCGTCGGAAGGGCATGAAAGGGCTTGTGCTTTGATGAACTAGAGTCCATCAATGTCTGCGTACTTGATAGGATGTGATGTCTAGCTGTCTAAGTGAGGGAGTAGAGTTGATAAGGTGAGTTTTGTCTTGAAAACACTTAGGTGGCTAGTTAAGTCACAATAAAGTTACATATGTGATAGTAAAAGATAAAACGTCACCTATTCTCGGTTAGGCACTAATTCATATCGGCGATGTGATACGTTCATAAAAGGTGAACAACGCTACTGGCTCATAAGGCTGAAGGGTAGTGGAGGAAATTCATCGAACGTATATGCATACCGGGGAGACCCCAGAGCTATCAGGTGCTATTCACCGTTAGTTAGCAAGTATATCTTCAGGCTGATAAACGCCATGCGTAGTGCCCTTGAGTGATGACGTAACCAAGATAAGTTAAGTTAGAAACGTATAGTCATGACATGTCGATGGACATGAAATGAACCCTAGATTGAGTCGGTCTCGTAAAGATAATATTTTAATTATAAACCTTGATTAATTTGTAGCTTCTACCTCTTATTAAGTACTTAGCACCTCAAATGCATTGTTTTTCTATGTGTTTGGGGGAGATAAGATGAACAGGTTGATCCAGAGATCGATGAGGACTTTGACGACAACGTTTAAGGACGTCGAAGTTGAAGAGTTTATTTATTTTGTTTTCATTTATACTTTAGACTTGAAGTTTTGTTTGGAAACTTTGTACTTTCTTTTTAGTTTCTATTGAAGGATTTTGTACGTTTGGTTACGTTTGGTTTTCCAATGTATTAAATGATACACTTCTCTCTTTAGATATTGAGTTTCTATTCTTAACATTTGTTGGAAAAATTTACTCGAGTTTTTTGCTTCCGTTTTGCTTAACTTGATACGACGTAATAGAGACTTACGTATAAAGTGAAATTTATTTTATTTTATACGTGCCGAACTTTCCTTTTCCGGATAAGCACTCGATCCGGAAACGGGGCGTTACAATGAGAAGTTATTTTATTAAATGGAAGGAAAACAAAACAAAGCTGTGGATTTTCAGAAATTGTTTTTTTTTTTTTTTTTTTCTGAGATACAATAAGAAAACAGAGAAACACAATAAATATCAGAACTTTCAGAAATTAAGCAAAAATAATGTAAGTGAAACAATCCAAAAAATGAAGTATAGCCATCAAGCTTTTGTTAGATATAGTGTGCCCGAAAGATAATTGTTGCTTGTCCTTACGGGCAAGTGGGAGATTGTTGGTAGTAACGCCCGGATGACAATTTATGTAATTTTTTTTATAATTAATAAATGACAGATTTATTCTCATATTATTATTTGCTTCGTGTTTATAAGTAATACACTGCTGAAAACCCCAAGTCGTATCATATGTAGCCATATAACTTAGTGTGTGTCACACATGAGGATTAAGTTTATGGTGATACACTTGAAATATTAGTCCGTGATGAAGTTAATCAAAGTATGGAGTCTATTGATTAAATCACCATTAATGCGTCTAGAACACTTTATGGTGTGACCGTCTTATCCGGACAGTCGACATTGGCTGTCTAAGTGGGGCATTTATATATGATGTAGTCATATAGGACTGGACCGATTTAATATGCATTTCTCATATAATTCCGTGATTGAGAAATCTCATTAAATCACAAGATGATCATATATGGATTAACCTTAATCCTGTAGTGATTGCATACTCCTACTTGTTTCAGGATAGGGTTTGATGTGTTCGTTAAGGATCGCTAAGAGGCGCGGTCCGAATCACTTTCGCGTTGGCACTATGCGGATTGAGTTAAGAGTGCGTGTCTCTGATTATGGAATCCATTCCTTCTGTGGAAAGTAGAAAGACAATCCTCTTATTTGTTAATCCTAGAAAGCGATCGATCCCGGAGTTCGTATTGGTTATGAACTAATTGATCACTAGTGGGTTAATGGTAAATAAGGATAAGATGTAATGAAGAAGGTTTACGGAAATAATCCCGCCGTTACGGATAGTCTATGGGGGGTTGATGCGTATGTAATGATTATATCAATGGTCATTTATCGACTCGACTCGACATTTTGAGAATAAGTTATATCTATAATCGATAGAGTTCGATTTGGATTTATGGTGGCGTAATTCGGAATTAATAAGTTGAGTAGAAATGTTTGCATGCGATAAATATTTTATTCAATTTATTGTAGCTCTTGGTTATAGGTGTGAGTCCCGGGTTGGCTCCTAACACGCGAGTGTTTTCTCGTTTTATGGAACCTCGAGAATAAATTAAATAGTTTGTCTATTTAATGAATATGCAATATTATTTAATTGGTAAATAATATGTAAAATAGAAAAAATATTTTCTATTAAGATAATGACATAGAATGTGGCGCCCCATGTGATAAATTAGGAAAAGAAATTTTCCTAGATTATGTCACATGTGTAATTAATTAATTATTTATTTGACGGATAATTAATGAAAAATAAGAGATTGATTTTTTGGGATTATCTCTTATCTTTTGGTAAATATCTTTTCCTTGTGGGAATAAGTAATTGTGGTGTGAAAATGATAACTCTCTTGACTAGTTATTTTCCTATATAAAGAGAGTTCCTCCCAACACAATGATTACACAAAAATTGTGCCATCATCAAATAAAAGGAGAGAAAAATTAGTTTCTTGTTCTAGTCATTAAGAGAAGAAAAACTTAGGGTTTTTCTTGTGCATATTCGAGGAGGTTCTACGGCGAAAATCGATGTCCACCAGTCGTCACTTGGAGATTCAACTCGGAAGATCACGGCTTCTCTCCGGTTGGGTAAATCTTAAACCTTCTTGTAGTTAATTAATTAATTATGTGAATTAAATCGTGGTAAAATCGTATGTGAATTTAATTCGTAGCTTCCGTTGTGCATGATCGAGCGTCTCGATCGGTGCTGTAAATCAGATCTGACGATCCAATTATGGATCGGATCCGGATTCGGGTTTCTGTATATCCAGCAGCTTTACCTAAAGCTCGAAACAGAGAAACAAAACAAGAAAATAATTATTGTAGATAACTGAAAATAATAGTTGAATCAGCTACCTTTCAACCTTGAATCCGTTCAAACCCTTCCCGTTTCCATTTGAATCCGTTGAATTTCGACCTTGAAACCCTTCCTCTTTCTGCGTCTGCGTTTTTTTAAGTTTGATGTGTAATGAATGAGAAAGAAGGAACGGTATGCAGCTGATAAGGATTTCGATTTCCACAAGGCGAGTTCGTTCGATTGGATTGGAAGCTTTCAACGAGGACGTTAAACATTCTACAATGACGCAATTTTTTATTTTCTTTACAGGGAAAAGAATTTTATTAAAACCAAAATATGCCGAGACGGCTAGAGAAATATGTGCAGGAGAAGAGGTTCTCCGGCATTTACAACCATTTAAGCATAAACCTTTCTTAGCAAATAAATGGGCATGGTATTCCGTTCCATCTTAACCTAAAAGAATGAGCAAATCTGTCTTCAAGGTCTTCTGTAAGCCGTTTATGAACTAAGAGAGAGTATCCTTAAAAAATGATGTCAAAGAGACCCCGACTAATGGCCACGATCATAGCATGCTAAATGGACAATGCCTTCTCGAGAGTTGGATATGAACACATCCCTAAGCGATGAGAAAAAGAATGAATAACTGTGCTCTCATTGTTCCTAACAAGTCCTCCGACTACAAGTAGTCATCTTTAAGAGTAGCATCCACATTAAACTTAAGCAAATGCGAAGGGGGAGCGGCCCAATTAGATGAAACCACTCCTCGACTTGTGTCTATCGGGTTGTGCAAGCTGTCATACAAATCCATAGTTTCAGAGTCAACTTGGGCTAGAATGTGGCGAACATGGATAGCTTTTAAGTCATAAATCCAAGAACACCTTGGTTTCCAGATGTGCCAAAGGAATTTATCACCTTTACATCAGTAAATTCATCCTTGGTTTTGAGCAGTAAAGCGGAGAATCTAACATGGAGCTAAAACCGAAGGTTGAACCATTTTTTTCCCGGTATCGAATTCTTTCCAGAGTGCGTTAAAAATATGACACTCAAAATGACAATAATAAACTCTTTCGGCAAGATCAAAGCAAATAGGACAAATGTCATTACCATTAAAGCGTTTAGAGAGGTTCGCATAGTAGGCAAAGTTTTACATAATACTAGTGGCAAATATGAAAGGGATAAAAACATTTTTGTCCACTTATTTTATTTATTTATTTTTTCCCCAAGGACGAAAGCTTTTATTACCAATAACCCGGGACTAACACAAACCGGCACTACCCGGTACTTACAACAACCGGACCAACCCGGTACTGAAACTTCCGGCACCGGGCCGGAACCACAAACACAAAAAAAACAACAACAACAACAACGCCAACTAAAAGACAGAAAGCCAGGGAGTGCTGAGACAAAAGAGAAAAAATCTCCGGAAAAATTCCGATAAGCTGGCCAACAGACACGGATTCCCCGGGTCCATCCATCAATTGATAACAAAACTAAACACAAAAAAGAAAGAGCGACAACAACAACAAACAAATCCTATCTCCTACAACTATAAAGCCACCATCGCCACCAACCCCGTAAACACCGCCACCGGAGAAGCAAGACACGGCGACCACCACAGGAGGCAGCGCCATGGTGAAAGCAGCAGCGATCGAACCAGCGGAAGCAACCAACAACTACAGCAGCGGGAAACCGGCGGAGGAGCCAACAGACGACCACCTCAAACTCGATAAAAACCACGAATCGACCACCTCAAAGATCAATAGAAACGAAAAAGCGTCATAAGAAGCCCGATCTACGATCACCGGAGGAGAGCGGATCCAAGACCAAAAGGAGAAGCGGCGGCCGACCCACGAAGGATCTAAAGGGAGAGAGATAGGAGAGGCGACCCATGACCACCGATCGGCCGCCCGGATCCGAGAGCTCCAAGCAAAACCAAAAGGCAACCATCACCACCGTCATGCGAGGAGTACAGTCAGTGGGATGAAGATGAAGGCGAGAGGTGATAGTCGCGAATCAAAGCTCCATGGATGAAAGGCGAGAACAAAGAGTGAAATAAAACAAATATTTACAAAGATTGGCGACGCTGGCGGGGGCCCGCCCGGCACGGAGGCAAAAGCACGGTATTTGGGTTTCTGAGGGGAGTGGAATAGGAAAAAATCTCGTCCACTTATTTTATTTATTTTCATGAACCCTAGACCCATCCTTTATTTATGAAATTTTTTTCCTCTTAACTACTCTCTTTTTTGTGTGTTATAATTTGTATGCATGTGTCAAAAGTCTGGGGTCCGTTTGCAGCCGGGGATTATTATTGACTGTGAGCTAGCTTAGTTGGGGATCAAGATGAACGTTAACACATTATAATTAGTATTTTCTTAATCAAAATAAACCAGTTGGATTTTGTACGTATTTTTTTCGAAAAGACAATTGCAGAGTAAAGGTTTTCCAGATTCAGATCGAGGTTCAGGTCTTCTTTTGTCAGTCAAGGATGATAGAATGTGTTAACCTTCATCTTTTGTATATGCATCTTTTCAGTTTTAGATCCCAGTTGAATGTGTTTTTTTCCTAGAATGTGTTCATCTTTATATATGCATCTTTTCAGATTTGATTTCTTTTTCGATTGTTTTTTTTTTCTTATCCTTAATTGCAGATTTGACACAAGTTGAGGAAAGGAAAAGGGGAAAAGTTTTGGAGTGCAGGCGGCTCATTCCTTCTATGAATTCAGGAATTGAGCAACCATTTCATCGCATCATATTGTTCCTTCGGTGAGCCACAAAGAAGATCACTATTCAACACTACTTTGCGATGAAATTGAGCCACAAAGAAGATCACCATTCAACACTACTTTGCGATGAAATGGTTGCTCAACAATATGATGCGATGAAATGGTTGTTCAATTCCTGAATTCATAAAAGGAATGAGCTGCCCAGACCCAGAACTTTTCCCCTTTCCCCTTTCCCCGCAACTTGCTGAAATCTAGCAATTAGAAGGATAAGAAAAAAAGAAAACAATCGGAAAAAGAAATCTGAAATTGAAAAGATGCATATATAAAGATAACACATTCTAGGAAAAAAAACACATTCAACTGAGATCTAAAACTGAAAAGATGCATATACGAAAGATGAAGGTCAACACATTCTATCATCCTTGACTAACAAAAGAAGACTTGAACCTCGATCTGAATCTGGAAAACCTTTACTCTGCAATTGTCTTTTCAGAAAAAAAAAAAAAGAAAAAAAAAAAGAATACGTACAAAATCCAACTGGTTTACTTTGATTAAGATAATACTAATTATAATGTGTTAACGTTCATCTTGATCCCCAACTAAGTTAGCTCACGGTCAATAATAATCCCCGGCTGCAAACGGACCCCCGAGACTTTTGACACATGCATAAAATCAATGAGTAATAAAATCACCATAAAATCACTGGTTAAGACATCTTCAATCCTTTGCCACTTTTTTTCTTACACCATTTTGTAGAAATGGTATTTTATACTTAATACCTTTTACCATCTTCAACAATTTTACACAAAATTCCTAGACACCGAGATTCGACAGAGGTTTGATTACCATGTGCAGCATTTAGTGCATCCTTGGATGATGCATTTTTCATTATAAAAAAAAAAAAAAAAAAGGAGGAGGAAATGTGTTGGAATGAAGACGTCATTAGTTTCAAACATTCTTTTGCCTAAAAATAATTACGAGCATTCTTTTTATTTTGACAAAAGAAAATTCAACAAACTTACAAACAAGCAATAGAACGTGACACTCATCCAAAATGCATACTAACGACGATAAACCTTCCATCTTTGATGAGAGCTTATAATAGCTTTGGTAATCAATCCCCTCGAACACTACCTTAAAATCATCAATTGATGGCAAAAAACAAGAGTGTGATAAATATCAAATTTCGTACACAGATTATGAAGAATATCCCGATTCTCATTTCGCCCAAGTCCACCCCGTCAATGTCCAACATTGAACTTAACCATTCTAGTGGCCGGAATAGTCATTTATCACCCGATCTTTTCTAGAAACATTCAAATAAAGAGTAATTGATCATTTAATTATTGAATTTACTTGTTTACCACGTTCTACATCAACTCCTACAAAAATGATGAAAATGTTTTTAAAATGTTTGTTCACTATTCGAGAATTCAAGTCAGGTTTATTCAATCTTGAATCTTATCGAAACAAACTATTTGTGTTTGTCCTTTTGGATCTCAAACCTTATTACACTAAACTATTCAAGAAAAAGAAAATCGAATAGACCTCCGACCGCATACGACTACAAAGTCATTTATTAGTCAATGAATTACGAATAAATCTATTAGTTTAATCGTGATCAATAAAATGAGATAATTTAAGTTACATTTTTAGGTGGAATGTCGATTAATATAGTCCTTTTCTTTTTTTTCCAAAACGAAAAGTATGTAACAAACTAGTACTGCCACAGTTACACCCACACACCACTACAATTCACACACCGACACTCCAGAATAACGTGACACTGCCTTTTCTTTTTTTTTTTTTTTTTTTTTTTTTTTTTTTTTTTTTTTTCCTTCCATTCATTAGGGCCACAAATAATTGTCCCATTTCTTCCAATTCAGTTTTTGTCCTCCACTCCTCTACCCCCACCCCCCTTAAAATATACTACTTTGTAGTAAAAATAGTAAGCCCTTCTTATTATTCTTATTTTTTTAATGATTCCATGATTGTCGGTCGGTATCTTTTTAGAAAAAATGATTATTGTTTACCCTAGAACAATTTAAAGTGAATATTTTTACATTATCAATTATAATGTGATTTATTGGTGTATGTGTTATTACGAAATGTGATATAAATTATATTTTGACTCAATATATTCTGTCAATGATAATCATAAGAGACTTAGTGATACGGTTCTTATGATCCGTGATATAAAACTATTCCTAATTCAATATATTCCGCGCGACACCATTTTTTATTTATTTATGGAACATAGAATTTTTTTCGCTAAATAAAAAAATTAAATACAACTACACCGACTTTGACCCTTAAAAAAAACTATACCGACTTTGCAAAGTCCGTTAGATAGAGTTTCACTTCGTCGGAGAAATGAATTCAAGAGAGAAGAAAATAGTAGTATTCGGTAACAAAGAACATAGCTTTACAAAATGAGGGTTAAACTTCACATTTACAGATAACTTGTTTTTTAATCAATGAGGAAAGGACTATAGTCTATTATCATACGACCATAACGACCTAAACTATTAAACTATAAAACTAATAAACTATTAAAACTATCAAACCGATTAAAGTCCGGTAGGACTCGAAACCGATGAAGAAAGACAATAACCAGCACTAACCGACACATTTTATCGTCTTTTTTTTTAGGAAACACATATTATCCTTAATCATCAGCTTGCAACTTCTCTTAAACACATAATATACTTACAAATATCATATTTACAAATTTAAATATCATATTTTTTTATTTAACAATATCTTTATACATCATAATGTCTATTGCATTTTATGCACATTACAAACAGAGAATTTGTAATTCTAACCTTAGAATTATAGTTAAAATTATTAAATGTGTAATTCAAATAAAAATAAAAAGACAATGATTCCATTGTGCTTTTTTAATTGTAAATATAAATCTGTAGAGTTAGAAACTTCATAATAAGGATTCAAAAAAAAAAAAAAAAAAAAAACTCCATGATAAAAATTTACAAGTATTTACAGAATGTGCTACAAATGTTTATCAACATAAGATGTAAATAATAATAATAAACAAATTCTTTTTCTCGAAAAAAAAAAAAAACAAATTCATAACAATACTTTAAAATGTTTCTCAAAAAAACAATACTACTTTAATTAAAATGAAATCAATCGATCTTTATTGGACACTTAAGTGTAATCAAACTCACTTCAATCATCATGTAAATCACATCAAAACACAACATAATTACACTTTGTAAAACAAAACATAAATACACAAAAATCCACAACAAAACGACACAAAATGAGTAGTATTAGTGTCCAAAACAATCCTTTTTAATTTAATCTCCAACTAATTAATCAAATCAAACACTTTCCAAAAACACCAAGAAACAAACTCAGAAGAACCACACCATTAATCTTCAAAGAATAACTTGAGCTAGCCGTCTGATCCGCCGGAATCCCATCATCTTCCGACGCGTCGTCCGGTCCGGGAGCACTTGCAATGTCTTTTTACCCTTAGAACCTTTAGGTGCAGGGGCAGCTGGGGCAGCTGGAGCAGCCTTAAATAATTCTCTAGGCAATAAGACTTTATCAACTTTATACACGGCTAATGGCTCTTCATCTAGAATTGTTCCTGTAATTTTAGCAGTAACAACTTTAGTATCCAATTTCACATCTTCACCATCATTTTGGACTGTTATATCATACTTGTTTGCTCCTTCAGTAGCTAAAGTATTGACCAATCCATTTCTTGATTTCAACATCCCTAAAGATTCATAAATTGGTACTCCATGGAAGAGCAACAATGAAACTTGCTGGTCTTTGGTTAAATTCTTGAACTTTGGCATAAACCCTTTAATGGCATCATCAATTGGGCAGAAAACTGTGATCCCACCTTCAAGATTTTGGGTGAAAGTTTCTTCAGCCCCTGAAGTTTTTAGCAAATCTGCAAATGCAGTGCACCCCTGTTTTCTCATCAATGAAGTTAAATTCAGATCCGCCGGTCCGGAGGTCGGTGCTTCGGCTACAGGGGATGATAATATACTGCTAATTTGAATTACGGAAATGTTGTAAGGAAGTTCTTCAACAGATTTGACGAATAGTGATGGGGTTTGGCTATCTTCAGCAGTGAACGCTACTTTTCCTCCTTTTCCGTCGGTGATTGTTACGTAACCGGAGGTACCGTCGGCGTTGCCGGTGGCTTGGAAGAGAGTAGAGGTGGAAGTGGTGCCTTTGGTGATCTGATGGAGTTTTTTAGCACCGAAATAGTCGGCGAAAACGTGTAGTGAAAGAACGTTTTTGAGAGTGAGGAGATTGTAGTGTTTGGATAGAAGATCAGACATGGCGGCATTGTCGACGGCGCAGACAGTGATGGTGTCGCGACGGTTGATTTCTTCGGCTAAGTGGGTGGTGGTGAGGTAGTGGTTGAAGGTGGAGAATTCAGGGTGTTTGGCTAAGATGCGGGTAATGTTGTGGGCAGTGACGGTGGTGGAATAGAGGAGGAGGAGGAGGAGGAAAGTGAAGGGTGGTGGTGGTGGTGGTGGAAGCTGCATGTTGTGGGAGAGAGAGAGAGAGAGAGTAGACAGAGTGTAGAGTGTGTGTGTGGAGATTTTTGGGGTCCAAGTGAGGGGAAAACAAAGGTCTTCGAGTATATTGGTGCAACACTTGTTTATATAAATTTTTTTTTTTTTGAGGAAGTTTATATATAAATATTGTGTTTTTATTTTTATTTTTAAAACAACGACTTTCATATTTATTTCTCAACAAAAGTGAACATGTACAAGATGTTTCAAACTACATAAGCACGAAAAACAACAGACTTATAGGAAAATAGAAAGACTACATCAGAATATGTCTCAAGTCAATCTCAGATTTTTTACTCGTTCCACCATTTGGTCAATGAAGACATGAGGGGTGGACGATTTTGTTGTTACCCGAAGGAGATCAAATTCCCCCATCTCCAAATACCACTCACGATCTCTCTCCACGCATAGCGTCATTTCAAAGATCTACAAGAAGAGTACAGACAAAATCGTATACAATCCTTAGGCTCATTCGATTGAAAGAAATCCATGTTGGTCGACTCATCATTGAACTTTCTCCAAATAACTCTTGGCCATGGTTAGTCTCGTATCGCATGTAAAGCTGATTCTTCCGCTTCTCCGCATAGATTACACATGCTAGAATTAGCCATGTGCCGATGGTAAAGAAGCTCATTAACTGATAGGGCATTGTGACACAAGTTCCATATAAACTGGTTGCCACGACTTGGGCCTTTGAGTCGCGGATGTCTTCCCGTATTTTCTCCTCCTTGCCAGCGATGGTCTCTTCAAGTCGTAAATGATAGCGAGCTCATCGTATACATCCCACTAGGGTGATCTTTCCAAATGGGGACAGAATGGGACAGGTCAAGGCTTGCATTAATTAAGTGAGCTGCCGATTGAATGCTTCTCCAAGTGATGGAAGCTCCTGCTTCTCCAAGTGATGGAAGCTCCTTGTTTACATGGAAAAAATATCCCCATACTTTGCACGAAGGACTTCTACCCAAAGAGCGTCCTTATTACTAATAAACTCCCAGGCTAGTTTAACAAGAAAAGCATAATTCATTTCTGTTAAGCGACGGAACCCTAAACCACCAGCTGCTTTGGGAAGACAGAGCTTGTCCCAAGAAATAAGATGCATCTTGCTCTTGCTTTCTTCCGAACCCCAATAGAAGTCCCTACATATATGTTCAAGTGGCATAATGATCCCAATCAGAATCTTTATGGTCTGCATGAAATAAAAGGATTGGGATGACAATGAAGTCTGAATCAAAATAGCTCTCCCCGCACGTGATAAATATTGTGTTTAGATTATTACTAATGATTTACAACCCTCAAGTTGGGAAAATACTTGTGTGACGAGGGAATTTGAAGTGAAATGACGGATGGAACGATCACAACCATACAATTTAAATACAGAATAAAACTGTGTGGTCTCTATGGTGTCATACGGTGTGTCAACACCGTGTAGAGACACCACACAAATATTTCCTATCAAGTTGAGTGATGTTTGTGTTAAGGGTGAATTTATACGATTTATATTGATATATTTTATGATAATTTCCCTCATGATGTGATCCAGTTCATGCTCGGAGGATACATCATTCATGCTATTTATGAATATTATTTAATTAATTAGGAGTTGGTTTTATTTTATATTGGATTTTCAAGACTTTATTTATTTGTTATTTATTAGCCAATAGGAACATTTCGTTTTACACTAGATAGGAGGTAAGCGCATTTTCTAGTGGGATTTTCTCCCACATTGCTTTTAGCACAGTTCTTTTGGTTTGTAGCGCATATAAGGCAAACACTAGCTTTTTATTTGGGACACAATTATTATATGAAAAATCAGTTTATTGAGTTTTACTCAACCAAGTCGTGAGACTTGAATATCACTTCATGAGTGAGAACTTTCTTCGTCGTAGAAGGTTCACCCTTTGAGGATTTACCAAAGCATTGTGAGCATTTGTTGGGTTCTTCGCCTACGATTTAGTTGGATTACTAGGTCTAGGATCATTGGGCTCGTCATTGTTCCCCTTAGTTACTTCTCACAGGCAAAACATCGGATCTGGTTCCAACGGAATCACATCGATTAGTATCGAGCTCAAGCCAACTTCGGTGAGCAAATATCCCTTTTATTTTGTCTTCCTTTATTCCAAAAAAAAAAATCGTTCTTCTTGTTCTTTTTTTTTTTTTCAGTCGCCACACCCCCCCCAAGAACACAAGCAATCTTCAAACCTTCATCCCAAGAACCTAAATTTTTTTCCCAGACCCGTTTTTGTATCAGTTCGATCCCTAACCAAAAACCCTCCAAAATTCTAAAATTTTACCACATCTCCAACACATCTCGATGTACATTTTTTGTCTTTGTACCCAATCCAGATTCGACACATACCTTGTCTAAAACTGCCGATCAATACACACGATCTGCCCAGAAAAACTGCACCTGTTAATCGTCGTTTGAATTCGATTTTTGTGGTCTATACGATTCGGAATCACCCAAAACTTGGTGATCTTATGGTAAATTCTCCGATCTACAACTTTTGTCTTTTGAGTTTTCCCAAATTCGTTTTAATTTGGTCACAATCGGCACCTTAAATCACTGCTTCATTCTGGAAATTTATGACAGATTGCACCAGTTTCTGAAAAATGATTGTTTGAGCCACTTTTAGACCTCCGAAAAATCTGAAATTTTGACATCATTTAGAAAACTCTCTGTTCTACAACTTTTGTCTTTTGAGTTTTGGCAGATTCGTCTTAGTTTGGTCATTAAATACGTGAGTTCCACACCTGGGTGTGAAAATTTTCACACCGTCAAATTTTCTTGATCATCCGAATTCATTCCGTCTTTTGAGTCCTTTCCTTTCTTGTCTTTAATAATCGCATTTAGAAACTTTTCACCCATTATTCCACTCATCCCCATACCTTTCAACCTATTCTCGGTCCGAAAACCTAGTGTACCGTCTAGAGAGTCGGTTTTGATTGTTGTTTACTTTTCGCTTGCTTTTACGGTTCGTTTGACAAGGGTGTTTTATACGACCTAGAAAGAGGGAGTGAAAACACATGAGTTTGTGAGGTCTTTTCTTTGAGACAATGATGAGAAAGAGATAATAGTGTGCAAGGTGATGTTGAAAGCGATTTTTTTCGTACACGTTGTTGGATTGGTGAAAGGCTATGCTCTATGATTATTGAACTGATTGTTGTGCTAACTTAGTTGAAATGCACGTATGTGATTAGTAAATTATCCATTCCTACCATACCCTATCCTCAACCAGTATCGTTGACATGTTTGAATGATGTTGGTGAAATGCGGGTTACCCAGCGAGGCCTTAATCTCCTTCAATCTTGGTAAACTCGATGGTGTAGTTTTATGTGATGTAGTCCCCATGCACATCGACCATCTATTACTTGGAAGACCTTGGAAGTTTGATAGAAGAGTTACTTATGATGGGTATGCAAATAACTACACCTTGCGCCATAAGGGTAAAAGCTTACGCTCGTTGCGTTATCCTCAACGAGGCTCACAAAGATAAGGTTCGGTTCGCTAAAAACTTTGCAGGGCATGTAATGGAGGAAAACGATCGTTTGAAACTTGCATCAGAACAAGACAAAGAATTGATTGAAGAGAAAACCGAGGAGGTTGTGAGTACTCGTGAGGATGAGTTGAACAAGAAGGAAGGTGAGAGTGTGGTGGCGGTGAATGAACCTGAATTAGTGGGTGAGAAAGTAGAGATGTCTGAGAGTCTATTGTTGAAGAAGAACACGAGGAGTTGATTTTGAATGAGGCACAAGAAGGCTGCGGTGTTACTCAATTCTTGTTCCGGCTTTGTTGCATCTTCTTTGCGGTACATGATGATACGCCAAATGAAGCGGACACGGGTTGTTAGATACATCCAATGCAGCCCGTATCTCGCCTTTGATTTATCTTGATCGTGATCACATTGGTGGCAAACCAGAGCACACTTTTCATGATCCTTTTGCTTTGCGCGTGTTGATGATTATCCAACATTGAGTTGTTATGAATATGTTTGAGCCACTCGAGCGTCATCGACATTTATATCAACCCGATGTACACTTTTCACGTTGCTTTAGTGACGCATGGATCGAGATATCGGCGTGCCGCTTCATTTGAAGTTGTGTAATCGCGACGTTATTTGATCCCGGTATATCATTCTTTGATTTTTTGCGGGTTGTTCAAGAATGGTGTGTGTTGCGTACTCAATTTTACGATGTCTATTGATTCGAGGGCGAATCCTTTCGAACCGGGAGGAATGATGTGATCGATTCATGCTCGGAGGATACATCATTCATGCTATTTATGAATATTATTTAATTAATTAGGAGTTGGTTTTATTTTATATTGGATTTTAAGACTTTATTTATTTGTTATTTATTAGCCAATAGAACATTTCGTTTCGGCCAATAGGAGGTAGCGCATTTTCTAGTGGGATTTTCTCCCACATTGCTTTTTAGCTTCACAGTTCTTTTGGTTGTAAGCTTTATATAAGGCAAACACTAGCTTTTTATTTGGGAGACAATTATTATATGAAAAATCAGTTTATTGAGTTTTACTCAACCAAGTCGTGAGACTTGAATATCACTTATGAGTGAGAACTTTCTTCGTCGTAGAAGGTTCACCCTTTGAGGATTTACCAAAGATTGTGAGCATTTGTTGGGCGTTCTCGCCTCACGATTTAGTTGGATTACTAGTTCAGGATCATTGGCTCGTCATTGTTCCCTTAGTTACTTCTGGGCAAAACATCGATCTGGTTCCAACTGAATCACATCACCTCATATTTATATAATTTGCATAAGAAACGAGTGTTTAATGGAATTATTGAGTAAATGAGGTTTTTAATGAGTTATTCGCAAAATAGGTTAATTTTGGTGTTTTAATTTTGATTTTATGATTATTTGGATGATATTACGTTTTGCGATGTTTTAATGTGTTATAGGTACATGTTTGATGCTCAAATGATGATCAAAAAGAGATAAGAGTCGAATTACATTGATGATAGAAGAGATAAAGATGAAGATTTCGAATTTGGATCCAGCTGGACAAGCGTCCAAGTCCCGTCCAGGATGGACGGGCGTCTGATCATCCGAACGAGCGTCCATGAAGGTGACTTGATGGACGAGCGTCTAGAATAGTGAACGAGCGTCCAAGACAGGAAAGTTGATTCAGAGAGTTTGGACGCTGAAGTGGACGGGCGTCTGAAAGAAGTCCAATGCACCTCGGACGGGCGTCCAACAAGACGGACGGGCGTCCATACGCCGACTTTGGCCAAACCGACTTTGTTCCCTATAAATACTTGCTGTTTTTCCACATCATTGATACCATATACTCATTACTCAAAACCCTAAACCTAGGGGCGGCTTTAGGCTGCGTTTTTACACTTTTTATGATTCAAATTCTAGATTAAAATTAGTAGTTTTTATGTACTTTTCTTTTACAATTTCAAGTTGCAATAGGATGTTTAGAGGCTAAGCCTTCATCAAACGAGCATTGTGAAGCCTATCCTACACGTTTTGATTCCGTTTCTTCCATTATATTGTAAGTTTTTATCTAAAGTTGCTTCCTTTATCATGTTTTATATTGTTCATTGCAATTATATCGAAAGATGTGCATGTTTGATTGTTTTATGTTGATGAAAGTCATATAAACATTAGATCATCGTGATAAGGAATAGATGTTTAATCTATATAACGAGAGTTAATAGGTTAGATTTCTAGGTTACAAACGTTAAAGTTTACACCTTTAATTAGTAAAGTCGTTAATCTTTAAATCGAAAGATATAGATTAATAGGTGAACTATCTAAGAAATTAGGGTTCATGTTTTAGACAAGGTGAAATCACAATTTGGTTAGAAAGCACAATATAATCGAGATAGGAGTTGATACTTGTTAGGATAGGTGGATCAATCGCTCGTTTTGTTCGTTATAATTTGAATTTAATCCCTTAAAACTTGAGTTGTTTAGTTTAGTCAAATCTTCTTATTGCATCTTAGGTTTAGTTGTAGTTTAAATTGTTCGCAACCCGTATTTTCCCTGGCTTTAGATTCATTCTTCTGTCCAGTTTTACGTTCGTGTTATCTTTACTTTCAGTCTCGTTTAGCTTTATTTGCTGTTTAGGTTAGTTTTCGTGACATAGTTAGTTAGACAAAAACTAGGATTAACAATCGCCAGTTCCCCGTAAGATCGACCCGGTATTAACCTCTTTACTACGATCCTTGCACTTGAGGTATATCGGATTTATAAATATTATTACTTGTTTATTTGCATTTAGATAAATCCGTGAACAGTTTGCATGTTTATTATTAGGATGATGATAACATAAACACTCCGGCATGAGTAGGGTGATATGACTTAATTTTATATATTTATGTATTTGATGGTAATAAGTTTATATAATTATTAATGAGTCTTACATCATTATTAATGCTGTATAAATTAGTGTTTGAGTGATTGTACACATAGCAATATGCTTACTATTAAGAGTGATGCTACAACGATTGCGATATAACTAGTGACACGATATGTTTTTATGTAATTTGATTATGGTGTAACACAAATTTTTGAATGGTCATGGTGTAAAAAGTATTTCTCACCCGTTGTGACACAGATATTATAGTAAAAGCATGTTAAAGCATGTTAAACATGTAATATACATGCGTAGTGTAATAATGCTGTGTTTTTTTCTCTCACCACTATTATTTTTTTTTCATTCTTTTTTTACCATTTTCAGTATCTTATTTTATCCTTCCTAGCCGGCATTCCTTTTTTATAAAGGAAATGCTATTACAATGGTTGTATCGATCTTAATTATATGATACAACACACTTTTTGAATATTATTTAGTAGTGATTGAGTATGATTTAGTCCATCATTATTAATGATGTAAAAGTATATTGTGTCCTTCACTGTGTCACGATCATTGTCGTAGTAAAACTACCTAAATGTTAATGCAAAAACAACACTATAGGATTAAGGCAGAAAGAACAAGGTCAATGTAACAACAAACATATACAATGATAGAAAGATCCTCATTCAGACTGTCGTCTCCACAATCGCTTTTTATGCCATTCAATCTTCTAAAACTCCCTCGAGGAGTGCTTGATTAGCTTGAAAAATTATGTCGACAATTCTTATGGAATGAGCACAAATGTTGTATATATATGTTTGTTGTTACACTTCATTCCTTGGGATGTAATATGTCGTCCCAAATGTTGGGGGAGGGGTGGCTTGGTCTTTGATGACTTCGTTTGGTCAACACATTGTTTACGGACAGATGGGCGGGTTTGTTCCGAGAGTCTCAATCGATCTTCTCTATGCATGCCAGCCAAACGTGCGTGGCAGGTCTTTCAAAAAATAAGATTCCCATGTTTAAAACTCTTACGGAAAAATATGGACGCCCACTCAATCCAGCAAAGCATGATTCCTCACACATAAGGCATAGTATACGTAGCACCTCTCATCTTCTCAATGAGGCGAATTCTTCTCCAACGGGCAACCTGATAATGTTGGAGGCCATTATAGTACGGTCAGTCGGTCACCATATGTCGATTATGCGCAATGCGATATGTGTACACCTCATACTACATATATGAATGTCTGGAGTAATCTTTGGACCATTCCGATGAGAGGAAACATTCTTTTATGGCACATGTGACATAATGCTCTTCTAACTCGGGAATTTTTATATGATCGACATGTAAGCGATGAACCTTTTGTCCCTTATAGGAGGCAGTCGTATAAATTGCTTTACATGCATGCATGCTAGGCTGCGATTATGGTCCACTTTTGTTGCAAGCAATTCCCAACGAGCTTTCTTTAATAACTTCACTATGTTGCAATGAATTGATAACAATGTGAGTAGTACAAGTACTATTCATCTTGATATCGATAATTAGCGATATATCTTTTTGAAAAACAAACTATGGAATATGATATTGGCGAAATCAAATTCTCCATAAGTCAAGCAATTGCTACCCAACAGGGGCTGACGCGTGCCCTCGGATGAAGGGCGATACAATATTGGTTTTTTTTTACAGTCCAACAAATACATTATGTTTGAATAATAAAGATAATAAAGGAAATTGCCCTCAATTTAAACCTATGATTTATGATTTATCCCTCTTTTTTTACTTTGATATGACAATAATAATATAATATAAAAATAAGGTTCGCTTTACCGTTTATTTTTTATTATTTTTTTCATTATAATAATATTTCTTAAAATATATCACTATGGTGATGTTTAGTTAAAATAATTGTTAAGTTAAGCAACCAAATTATGTGACAAGACCGAAATATGGGCGAAAATAAATGTTAAGGGAGCCGGAGTAGATAAAATACATCTTATATATACCAGTGTATTTTTCCAACTCAATAAAGGTGACTGCCTCCACCTTCCAATGTACATCGCCCCTGCTTCCCGCCGATACACGTCTTTGTTTCTCATGTTCTTAAGCGTGTTAAGAATCTTAGCTAGATTGACGAGAAATATGATGTAAATAGCGTTTAGTCCTTTTTTTTAACTTCTTAACACTTGTACTATGTATACCTCTATTGCAAAATATAAGTCAATTTAGACTTTTCACACTGTTTAAAAAATTGGTTAGGTTGGTTATGTAATATTAATTTTAATAATAAAATCCCAATATTACTTTTGATTGTAATTACTACAATAGCTGTAAAGTATTGAAATTAAAGTGGATAAATATATAATAAATGAATGTCATAAGAAAAAAATATAATAAATATTTTATTGATTTTTTAAATAGATTTATATTATAAGACAATTTAAAAAACTAAATGAACTTATATTTTGGGAGGGATGTAGTAACTTGTTTCGGCAACTTCATTGCAACATAGAGTAACCCTTTACTCTTGAGGCAGGCAGGCAGGCAGGCAGGCATGTTGTAAGCTTTGTTAACTTTTAAGTGAAATTATGACCTTGTCTTCAAGTAAGAATCAATGCATGATCAAACCCTTTATACAAGCAACTTATTAAACTTTTCACACATGAATATGATAATATATATATATATATATATATATATATATATATATATATATATATATATATATATATATATATATATACATACATATACTATCATGATTAATTTACTTTACCATTAAATCCTTAAGCTAATTAATTATAGAATTATTTCTTTTCTAATTAATGAATTTGCAACATCAGCATCCAGTGACAGAGCTATATACAACCAAGGGGGACAACTGATCTGGAAAAATTACACTAATATATGTACAAATCATATCGTTTGTCCCCACTTAAAATTTTTATTTGTTTTTTAAAATTTTATTGCCCCCCTTTTACCTGAGATCATGCGTCTGCCCCTATCAGCATCGGATGATTTTATGGTACATAAAAGATTTGTAATGTTGGTAGATCGAATGTCCCTCTCATGCATGTAAACAAATGTGAAGAAGAGACTTGTCCTTATATTAATTAGCAATGTACGTAGGGCCAACTTAAGGGATTTTTTTTTTTTAGTCAGAGTCCGTAAGAACAGATTTTAAACTTAAATGGTTGAGAAGGATGATCACTAAAAATATTCTTATATTTTTATACGTGTGTTCTTATATGTATTCATTACGTGTTTCATTCTTCCAACCATTTTAGATTAAAATATGTCATTTACGACCTTTAACTTTTTCTTTTTTTTTTTTCTCTTTTAAGGTTTATTGAATCCTTTTCCAACTTATGTTTCAAACAAAACTGCAATACTTCTTGAATGATCTATCATATGAGTTTCACTATTATCGAATTTTTTTAACCAACAAATATTCTAACTTCATAAGTATATTGTGTTTGTATCCCTAAAAAAAAGTATATTGTGTTGTATAAGTATCACTTTCATACAAATACCCTATGCTATTTAATTAATTGAAGAGAGTTAAGTCGTAGCTTCATAACATTGAGGTTTGAAATGGCGTTTATTAATTGTTCACAGACATTTTATTGTACGATCATTGTAATAATATTTTTTTTTTTGAACAACCAAAATTAATTTATATTATCAGCAAAATGCTAAAAACATATTACAAAGTGTTCTAGGAAATCATCGAAATTCTAAAAGACAACGAAATCAAGAAATAGAAAAAGAATTGAAAGTTTTACACCTCCATGAAAGACCAAAATAGATTTCAAAAAAGACCATATCAAAGCATATGCACAAAATTTGAACTGCACCTGTGAACCATGCACTTGTTTTCCCATGCTCTCAATTCGATCCATTCCTTATATAAAAAGCAGCTGCAAAGTTTACACCTCCATAAAAGTCCAGAAAAGATTCCCAAATAGTCAAGAGAACAGTGAGAGAAGAGGCATAGCCGTTAGAATGAAAGGTGGAGAATATTTTTCATCTATCTAGTACAAGATACATCATCAAGATAATATAAAAAGTACAAGACAAAATCTATCATGATGGATAATTACTAGACACACCTCAAACTATCACAAAACTACAAAGTAGTCCTCATACTTTGACATCCCCCCTCAAACTGAAGGGTGTAGCAATAACATTCAGTTTGGTTCTATATAGGTGAAACATTGTTGCAGAAAGAGGTTTAGTCATAAGATCAGCCACTTGATCATAGGTAGGTACATGTTTGACATCAAGGACCCCTTGCAACACCTTGTCTCTAACAAAATGCACATCCAACTCCACATGTTTTATCCAATTTGTGTATCACCTGGATTATGTGCCAAATAACCGATTTCCAAGATTGTCACACACAAAGAACGAGTTTGTCAACTAGCCGCACTTTTAATTCGACGCGAAGATTCAAAAGCCATTGTGTTTAATTTGCAAAGATTAGCTAAAGCCCTATACGGATTCGGTGCTTGATCTAGACACAACATTTGTTTCTTAGATGACCAGACACAAGAGAACCAAACTAGATATATACAATAAGCAACAAATGATTTTCTATCAACTTTATCAACCCCCAATCAAAGATCACTAAAAGTATGTATAACAAGAGGTCGCCTACGATTTAAAATGCAAGCCAAAAACAGAGTCCCTTTAACATACCTCAACAAGTGCTTCACTTGTTGCCAATGTCCAAGTGTTGGTGGATGCATATGTTGGCTCAAAGTATTAACAAAGATAGTGATGTCCGGCCCGGAAAAGGTTAGGTATTGTAAGGCTCCCAATGTGCTTCGTAAATGGTTGGATTGGTCACGGAGTATCAGAACGAAGCGATCTTGATAGGTGTGAGAACCATAGGTGTAGTAGGGCATGGTTTGATTTTCCAGTCCTAATTTGATAAGAGGCTGCTTGAGCATACACATCTTTGAGACAAATATATACCAGTGGGATCCTCTTCACTTGAATACCAAGAAAGTGATGTAGATTGCCCAGATCCTTCAAAGCAAACTCTGTTGTGCAAGGAGGTAATGAAGCTCTTTGTATTTGGTCCGAGTCATTACTGTAATAAGGATGTCATCCACATACACCAATACATACACCAAACTCTTTCCAGATCTGGAGTATAAAAAGAGATGGATCACTCTTGATTGAACAAAGTTCCAGAGAAGCATCTGTTTCCTCAATTCCTCAAACCAGGCTACAGGAGCTTGTTTTAAGCCATAAATTGCCTTTTTGAGATGGCAAACATGTGTTGGTTTGGTCCTATCCACAAAGCCTTCAGTCGTTTCATAAAAACGATTCATATAAAGTACCATTGAGGAAGGCATTATTAATATCTACATCTTAAGGGCCAATCAAGAGAAACAAATGTAAGTGCCAAGACAGATTCGATAGTAGATGCTCGAGCCACAGGACTAAAGGTGTCGAATAATCAATCCACGGTGTTTGATGAAACCCTTTGCAACAAGCCTGGCCTTATGCTTGTTAATGATCCCATCAGATTCAATTTCGTTTAAATACCCATCTGTTATCAACCAGATTATGAGCTGCTGATCTAGGAACTAAGTCCCAGGTGTGATTGTTAATCAAAGCATTATATTCTGACTGCATAGCCTCCTTCCAAACTGAAGATTGCAAAGCATCTGACACCTTAGTTGGTTCTGGTGCAGGCACAGAACAAGATGAAGTGGCAAGGAAGGAATAAGTTTTAGGTTTAAATATGCCACTCTTGGCCCTAGTTTGCATAGAATGTTTGTTAGGATGATGTGGTGGTGGGACAGGACTAGGGCTAGGGCTTGGACTTGGAGGGCGGAAAGGATCAAACTCGGGAATGATGGAGGGAGACACGAGAGATTCCGAGGAGGTGACACGAGAAGGTGAAGGAGAAGAATGTGAGTAGATAGGAGAATCTTGATGAGGAATAGAGGATGTGGATCTGTTGATATGGTGAACTGGGAGTGCCAGGCACTGGAGAATGAACATTAGAAGATAAGGAGGGACTTGAAGAATTAGGATTAGAGGGCTGAATAGGTGTAGGAAGAACAAGTAGAGGATCTAGGAAGGGTCGATTTAGAGGATTTGAGGTTTTCAGTTGCAGGATTAGAAGTCTTTTGATAAGGAAAGAAGTTTTCATCAAAGGTAACATCTCTAGATATATATAATCTACCTTTTGGATCAAGACACAGGAAACCTTTGTGAGAAGGACTGAGACCAAGATGAACACATTTCAGGTGAGTGGCGAAATTTTCTTGATTGATAGGGCCTAAGATTTGGAAAACAAGCACACCCAAACACCCTAAGAAGAGAATAGTTAGGAAGTTTGTTGAAAAGACATTCATAGGGAGACTTGTGACCAAGAATAGGTGTAGGAAGGTAGTTAATGAGTCTGACAGAGTGTTGAAAGCTCTCCCACCAGAATTTAAGGGGCATTGAGGCTTGAGCTAAAAGAGATAAGCCCATTTCAACTATGGATCTATGTTTTCTCTCTGCTATGCCATTTTGGGCATGAGCATGGGGACAGGGGTGCCTAAAAGATGTGCCAGATTCTTTTAAATGCTGTTCAAAGGACCTAAATTCTCCACCCCAATCTGTTTGTAGGCACTTAATTTTAGTATGAAATTGAGTTTGAACAAAGGTATGAAACTGTAAGAAGGCAGACAGTGCATCAGATTTGTTTTTAGAGGAAAAATCCAGTATATCTTGTGAGATCATCAACAAAATGCACATAATAAGTAAAACTCGATGAAGAGTGAAATTTGGACCCCAAAGATCAGAATGAACCAAATCAAAAGGCAAAGTAGAAACAGAAGTAGAATTAGGATATGGGAGAGCATGTTGCTTCCCTAAACAGCAAGCTTCACAAAAAGATACATTATCATTATTTTTCAAGGTCACATTACAAAGCCTTAAAACCTGATGCATAACCTCTCGGAGGATGTCCTAGCCTTATGCCAAACATTGTTTGAATTACAACTAAGCAGAACCAACAAAGGGTGATTAACTACTTTATTGGAGGAAGAGTGGAGATGACAGATGAGATACTGGAAAGAGGATCGAGACTTGGTTGAACACTTGAAACTTTGGAGTGAAGGGACTCAGATTTGGAGGAATGTGGAGCGATACAAGCCATTGCTAAGTGTGCCTTCCACTAGAACTCTCTGGTAGCCGATCCTTAACAAAACAGAATTAGAATGAAACTCAAGATATACTGGAGGTTATCAAGTGATTAATTTGGAGACACTAATAAGGTTCTTAGTGATGGAAGGAACATGAAGGATTTGGTTTATAGAAAGATTAGAATCAAATTTAGCTGGAAGAACAGTTGACCTATATGAGAAATTTTTAGAGACTCACCATTACCAACTTGAAGTGTGTCAGATCCTTCATAACTCGTGCATTCAGATGGAGGCTGTTGAGATCAGAGGCAATGTGAGATGTGGCACCACTATCAGCATACCAACTTGGATCCATAAGGTTATCAGCAGAGGCAACATAAGCAGCATTTGACCTTGGATTTGAACCTGAGAAACCTTGATTGCCATTGTTGTTATTCACAGAAGGACCGGTATAATCAGAGTTATACCTATAATAACATATAGCAGTTGTATGGCCAGTTCTTCCACAGACTTGACACACAGGCCTAGGACCTCCTTGATTCTGAGCACCTCTTCCATTACCTCTACCTCTTCCACCTCGATTTCCTCTAGAACCTCTTCCTCTACCAGCATCCTGGTTACCATAGTTGGAGTGTTGCCTGTAATTAGGTCTAGGTCCCCCACTCTTTTGAGCAGCATAATTAGCAGCAGGTGATGGAACATCCAAGGTTGTAGTAGGATTGAACCTAGCCAGCAGTCTCTCATGAGTAACTAACTGTGACTGAACCTCAGGCCAGGTGAGTGAGCCAATCCTAGAAGTAATGTTGACTATGACAGATTCATAGTCTTTACCAAGACCACCAAGAACAGAGAGTATCAGCTCAGAATTTGAAATGGGACAACCGGCAGCAGCCAAACCATCAGAATAGGTCTTCATCAGGGCAAGATAGTCCACCATGGACCTAGTTCCCTTATCTGTTCTTGTTAAGGCTCCTTTGTACTCGAGAATCCTAGCCTCAGATCTATTATTGAACAAGGTTTCTAGCCTGTTCTGGACTTCAAAAGCGGTGTTACACCCAATCAGTTCAACAGATTGCTTGTTCGGTCATTGAGGCCATTAACCACCCAACTAGTAAGTTATCCATAGTCACCCATTCATCAAAAGCTGGATTCGAAATTGACCCATGAATAGGACTTACCAGAAACTGAGATGGACAGGCATCAGCGTGAAGAAGGTGACTCTCAAGATGATGCCCACGAACAATAGGTAGAATGGTGGACTTCCATAGCAGATAATTATCCCTGTTCAGCTTGATAGTGCATGTCTGAGATAAGCTTGCTCCAAACGGAGTTGCAGAAGCAGATCTTGAAACACCAGAAGGATGTGCCATAAAATTTGGAAACGGTGGTAAACTGGGACGCGGGTAGGAAGCATCAAGCCCAGGATACTGCATGTTGAAGGGAGATGAAGATCTTAGACTCCCAATAGTTGTAGAAGATGGTGGTGGCTGAACAGAAGAAGAAGAACCTGCACCACCGGCGTTGATCTGAGAAAAAGAAGATAGAGACAATGGAATTTGGGTGGTTAAGGATCCAATGGAGATGGAGGTGGTGGTGGTTTGAATAGGAGGACTCACGGAGCCGAGCTCACGGTGGTAGTAACAAGCGTCGACCATTGTAGCTCGATACCAAGTCAAGAAACAGTGTGAGAGAAGAGGCATAGCCGTTAGAATGAAAGGTGGAGAATATTTTTCATCTATCTAGTACAAGATACATCATCAAAGATAATATAAAGAGTACAAGACAAAATCTATCATTTGGATAATTACTAGACACACCTCAAACTATCACAAAACTACAAAGTAGTCCTCATACTTTGACACAAATAGACCATTTCAAAACATGCACTAAGTTTGATCTGCACCTGTGAACTTGCACTTATTTTCCCATTCATCCAATTAGATCCATTTACCCGCAACCAAAACTTTTGAAAGTTTGTTGATCCAGCCATAAGGGATACCAGTCTACTATTTTAATTACACAACTCAAGTAGCTGCGTTCATCGGATTCGCCATCCATTCTTTCTAGTCTAGTTTCTTGAGACATTTAGCACTCGAGAGCCAAGAAAAAATTAATCTCTGCACATACCTAAACAAACTTTTCGGGTTTAATACAAGAGAGCTAAAAATGATTTTGTTTCTTGTATTCCAAATCACCCAAGAGGTAATTCCAACAATTTCCGACCATAGACGTGAATCCAAACTCGATGAAGCTACTCCAATATTCATATGACATAAATCATTAAAAGAGAATGCATTGAACCTTGTTATCTTGCACCAATTAAAGGTATGAAACCAGATCAATAAAGCCACATCACAAGCGAAAAAAAGATGGTTAATCGTTTCGTCGAACTTGTGACAAATCGGACACAAAGAGTCTTGAGCCGCCACACCGCGTCGAATAAGATTCGGTTTTGTTGGTAACCTATTAAGACTTGCCTTCCACATAAACAAATTCACCTTTGAGGGTAGTAGTTTGTTCCACCCAACCACTTGAACATTAGATCCGAAGCTATTATAAAAAAATAGCAATTCTAATTTTTTTTGCAAAAAGGCCACAGAGAAATTGCCATTTGAGCTGAAATTCCATTTCAATTTATCCATGGGACCTGCATTAACACAAACTAAACAAATTAAATCCTCCAACTCGCTCACTTCTTCCTCCTCAAAACCCCTCAACCTTCTCTTACACTCCCAACGAAAAGAACACCTAGCACCGTCCCTAACCACAACATTTACAACTATACCTCCTTTGATTGAAGAAATCCTAAAAAACCTAGGATAAACTACTTTTAAAGGAACATTATCCACCCATATATCCTCCCAAAGCCTCACCCCACTACCGTCCCCCACCACCCACCTTTCCGAACCGAACAAATCAACACCGGCCCTTTTAATATTATCAACCACGCCGACTATACCTCTCCAAACCCCCCCACCCCCCACCCGCATTCTATCTAAACACCAAACATCCTCCGAACCGTAAATCAACACTACCACTTTTCTCCACAACGCATCCGGTTCCGAAAGAAACTTCCACCACCATTTACCACTGGCGGATCCAGGAATTTATTCCAGTGGTGTCACCGGAGTCTAAAACTACATTTTTTATCCAAAAAAAATTTCAGTGGGGTCACCAGAGTCTAAAACATCAATTTTATCGTAAAACAACGTTTTTAACAATAGCTACATAATTTTAATACTAAACTTTTTTTTTTTTCTTTTAAAAATTCGGTGAGGTCACGCGATTTTGGCGATCGCGTGGATCCGCCCCTGCCATTTACCAAGCAACGACCAATTTTGTAACCTTAAACTACCCATCCAATGCCACCAAAAAACTTTGGAGCTTGAATTTTTTTTCCAATCAACCCATGCAATTTTATGTTTACTGTTTCCATCCCCGCGACCAATTTTGTATACAATGATACGTGAGAAACGAAATGATTGCAATGCATTCATAATTAACATGCCTAATTACTACAGCTTATAGAGAGTTAAGGATAAATATATATATATGTGAACAAAACTTTCATGACCAATTTTATCATAAATTTGGATTTAAACAAATTTATCTTAAGAAACTACGGTATATATCAAATTCTGATGTCATTTTATCCATCTAACTTTACAAGTTAAATAAAACAAAAGCATATAAAGAAGAAAAATATAAACTAATTGTACTACTATCTGATTCATGTTGTTTTGTAATGATATTCATGGGAATGTTAATTACTAATGATCGATCTTTAGTTGAGAAATAGATCCAAAACCCTACTGAAAGGAATCTTTTTTTAATTATATAAGGTGTTGTTTGTTATTCTATTATATCCAATATCATTTGTATACTGCAATTATTTTAGTTTTATAAAAATGATACTAAAAGCCAAAGCTGGGCTCATACGTACATTGTCCATTTCCCCCCGGAAACGTTGGGATAAATAACGAAAATCAATAAGTGAATTCCTTAAAGTTGTAAAGATTGATTATATCTTGTGTTTTATATATATATATAGTAGTCCATTTGTGTTCCATGACATACAGTCCATTTGTGTTCCATATATATAAAAATAGTAGTTTTGTAATGATTCATTTTTATTTTTTTGGAAAATAATGATTCATTTTGAAGCTCTTAATTAGGGATACTGAAAACTGAAGAGGGGCATGCATACTACTGTCTAAAAAGAGGAGGGGAAGTTTTTGGGTGATGAGGGAATTTACGGTGAAGTGACCCGTGGATTGATCGGAGTCGCGCATTTTACATCCATGATATGAACTTTTTGGGAGATATTCCCACACTCTTGAATGAATAAAGAAACATAGTGCGCATTTACTAACACCAATTGGTTTTAATACAACGGTAAACATGTTGAAAGATATTCCTATACTCTTGAATGAATAAAGAAATATAATATCGTCTTTACTAAAACCAATTGGTGTTAGTAAATACTCACTATATTTCTTTATTCATTCGAAAGTGTGAGAATATCTCCCAACAGAACTGTGTGGTTTCGATTAACCTACGAATCACTTCACCATGTGGAGTGAGTACCCAAGAACTTCTCGAGGAGGGGAGGGGGGGTGGGGTGTTGAGAAAAATGATGAATGATGGGGGCAAATTATTGTCGGTAGAGGCATACCTTAATTAATATAAGTTGCCAGCCAGCCTAGCGTTTTAATGGAAGTGGATTCATAATATATTAATAATTAATTAATAGACAGCCAACTCATACGTACGTGCCCATTCTCTTTAAGCTTGAATGAGAATATTTCTTGGAATTTTTTTATAATATAATTTCACTAATTTAATGTTGGTTGATGTATTATGTGATTGTTACACTAGTATACATTCAACAACCTTATGATCTATGATTTTATTTTTCCAAAAGTAACCAAGCTCGAGTCCGAGCCCAAACAATAAGTTTTATTTAGCAAGTTAGACTCAAACATGATATGTAAATTACTAAATTATTTATAAACCGAACAAAATCAAACCGAATTATGAACTAAACGAGCAAGTTAGACTCAAACATGATATGTAAATTACTAAATTATTTATAAACCGAACAAAATCAAACCGAATTATGAACTAAACGAGTTCATATACAAACATGATATGTATTTTTTGGATTAATTAGAATAAGTTTTATTTAGCAAGTTAGACTCAAACATGATATGTAAATTACTAAATTATTTATAAACCGAACAAAATCAAACCGAATTATGAACTAAACGAGTTCATATACAAACATGATATGTATTTTTTGGATTAATTAGATTCGTGTACAGTGTCAAGATCAAACGCTTACCGTTGTACTAAAATCAATTGGTGACAGTAATGGAGCTATTTTAAGAGTATAGGCAATCTGTCCCAACACCCCCTTCAAGTGTGGGCAATATGTCCCAACGCTTGCATAATTTTTTTTAAATAATGTTCTAACTAGGGTTCGATCTCGTGACTTCTGGCTCTGATACCATGTCAAGATCAAGCGCTTACCGTTGTACCAAAACCAATTGATGCCAGTAATGGATCTACTTTATTTCTTATCATTTAAGAGTGTGGGCAATATATCACAACAAGCTCTAGTGATAAAAGATAGTTGTGTCAAATATCAAGAGTTGTGCACTTATTACTTTGCATTCGCATAACTTATCATAGCATATATAAAATGTTGTGGTAAATGATTTGTACTTACTTTTGAGAATCGGATTCGAGTATCATCTCCTCTATATTGTAATAAAAATTCTTCCTCCCATTCAAAATTTCCTTAATAAAAAAATGCCAGTAGGAGGTGGAATGACAAAAAGATCTATGATAAAAAAAGACAAGAAAAAAAAAAATAATGGTTAGAAGAAGGAAAACGCAGCGCATTACTACATTTGGTTGTAGCAACATGTAAGTAACACATGTAGTAACATGCTGCGTTTTTGTCTTCTCGACCACTATCTTTTTTTCTTGTCCTTTTTCCTCATTTTAGATCAAAAACAGTCCTTTACAACCTTTAACCTTAAAAAAAAATCGTTTTCATATTTGAAGGAAAGAGGCCTAAGGCCTAAATAGAAATGGGTCAGCCCTCATGTGGCATATGTCCATCACAAAGTTGAAGTATAAATGGGCCAAGATCCATTCCATCAATTGTAACCCCAAGATTATGCACATGTTAAGCCCACCATTTTCCAATATAAGATCATTCCCAAATACACACATTTCATTTATCGGGCCCGAAAATTAACGACGTCGCGCTTTTTTATACATGATGCGTTGTCAAAGACATCACACATTGTATTTGTAAATTGTATTTGTAAATGATAAATCTATCAATGACACCACACTTACATTTTCTTACCACACCTAGAATTGACTTTTTGGAGGTCGGTACTAGAATCTATATTGATTTTGAGACGGTTGATTATATTACTAACATTTGAAAAGTCAATCTTTACTTGGGGTGAAAATAGTCGTCAAATGTTTTTGTCACACGTAAACCGTGATGCCATTGGTATTTGCATAAATCAGTGTGGTGTTTCAAATAAAATAACATATGGATGTGTGGTGTCTATTAATTCAGGTTTTTAGATAAGTCAACTGGGGTGCCACTAAAGCCAACCCTATAAATCATATTGTGAAGATCAACTAAGAAGAGGATGAATTGAGCCAAACTCTTTTAAGATAAATAAATTTTTGAGTGAAAGACTAACTTTATTCATCAATATGGATTATGTTGACCGTTGAAGTCAATTGTGTTTATGTCAATTAAGTACATCCCAACAACTTCAGTTTTGAGAGAGTTTATAATTGAACATTGATTAATAATAGGATGACGAGAATGCAAATAACCATTAAGTTATTATTCGTTATATAATAAATATATATACAAGCTTGACACATCATTCTTATTAGTAACCCGACCCATTTGCCACATAAAAGTTTCAAGAGTGTTTTTACAACAATTTAAAGGAGTATTATTACACTAATCCACACTATTTTATCACGTAAAGTGTGGATGATTCTTGGACGATAACTCCATATGTAAAGTTATCTAATGTGGATGAATTTAAATCACATCGATATACTATGAATTGAAACTTAGATCATGTAACGCCCGCTCCCAGAATCTGGCGCTTATCAGGAAGAGAAACGTTCTGGCGCGTATAACGTTAAATAAATCTAAAATTATATGCCACCTCTCACGTCGTCGTATCAAAAATAAAGCAACGGAAGCCCAAAAGACTCGGGTATAAAACATAAATGCTACTAGAATAGAATACAAACCATCTAGGTAAAAAAAAGAAGGAAAAGCAGACAACAACGATATAAAACTTACAACGTCGATGCCTCAAAAGAACGATACCAAACTAGTCTCACAAACTTGAAATAAAAGTACAACAAGCTTATAAGAGAATCTACAAGATAAACCGTACAACCTTTAAAAGAAAAGTGAAGGAAAACATCGAGTGACTTCAACGCCATCAAAACGCGTCATTGAACTCCTCGACGAGAGCTCAAGGCTAACTCGATCAACCTGTTCGTCTTCTCACCCCCAAACACATAGAAAAATATGCATTCGAGGTAAGTACAACGTACTCATGAAGAAAGAGAAGCTATGATAACAACTATAGTTTATAAAGAAAAGATAATTATTTAATTAGTTATTTAAGTGAGACCGACTCAATCTAGGGTTCACTTCATGCTCATCAACATGTTGTGACTAAGCTGTTTCTAGCTTAACCTATCTATGTTACAACCGCGCACTCAAGGGCACTACGCGCGATCCCCCCGCCAGTGAGTCCCTCAGACTTAGGGTCTTTGACTCTGAGTTCTTCCACCTTGGGAACACTCTTTTGCAACATATTAGTGGATCACACCAATACCCACGAAGTCTAGAAAAGGTAGACTCCGATAGCACGCACACCTCAAAGCAGAGTCCCTCCGCACTTCAGGGTCTTTTGACCTCACGAAGTTTCTCCACCTTCAGAGGTAGCACATGCATCACGATTTAGCCTGGTGCCCAGCCAAGAGAGTCATGTTGTTTAATCTTTTACTAGTCACATACGTTGTTTATTAAGTTATTAACTAGCCACCTAAATGTCTTCAAACAAGCTCCTCACATCTCCTACTCTCTTCCTAGACCACTAGACACGGACAAGTCCTAGCAATTACATGCATTGATGAATGCTAATTCATCAAAGCACAAGCCTATCATGCTCTTCCGACGGATCCGAACTTCAACTCCCTTTAAGAGTACATTCGGTGTTTTAAGCTGAACGAATCGAAGCTCAATTCAGGCTTGTTTGGGTTTATACAATATTAACCTATCATATATAAAGGTTTCATAAAGATAAATCATGCTTATAAGTGAACGACAACCAACAAAGAAAGAAGGACAAAACAAGCTAGACGCCCGTTTAAGACCCTGGGCGCCCGTCTCGAACGCTACTGGGCGCCCGTCCACTATACCTGGCGCCCATCCACCTAAAAGCAGTTTCAATCTCGAATGTAAAACAAGACAGCGCCAGGCGCCCGTCGAGAGAGGCCAGACGCTCGTCGAAATGTACTCAGCAGACGCCCGCCCAAATGAACCAGACGCCCGTCCACCTGGTTCGACCCAAACCCTAGAATCATCATCATGCGATTTCCAGATCGTTTCCAAACCAAACATCAGCAAGAACAACACAGAAAAACACTGAAAACTACATCTAGACATACCATAGCACTTATGATCAATGCTCAACCCAACAACTCATCTTTCTAGTACCAAAACACTTTACAAAAACATCTAAACCTTATAAAAGACAATTGAGATCATAGGGGTAGTTCTCCTTACCTAAATGCAGCCACCAACCAGATCAAAACTCAGAGAAAAGCTGCTGCAACACAACCAAACCGAAGGCAAAACGCATCCTCTACACGCACGATTCCAACTCTTGAATTTGCTCGGAAAAGCGATCAACCCTTCCTTTGATGGTTGAAGAACTCTTCTAGTCTCTCCTTTTCTTTCTCATTTGCGCAGGAGAGGAGGGGAAGCGTGGCGATTTCTAATTAGGTTTTAGAGATTAGTGTTAAAGTTAACCTTAAATACCCACTTCCAAAATAAACCCTTTTTACTAAAACACCCTTGCTTAACAAAAATCTGTTTTTTTCTCTTATATAACAAAATATATATATATAAATATACTTCAAATCGTTTAATTAAATAACCCGAAAAACTGAATTTGTTAAAAGACTCTTTTACCCTTTTTCGAAAAGTCGGGATGTTACATTCTTCCCCCTTAAAAGTTTCGTCCTCGAAACTTGCCAGAACCAACACCACTCTCAACTTAGATACCGGTTTATGCACCTTCTAGTTCACTTTCAAAAACACACCAAAGTTATCTCCAACCTGATTTGAACCTTAGTAATTTCATCGACAAGACTTTGAGATTTTTCCACACAACTAATCTTGCACTTTGGACCCAAGCACCATTCTATCTTATTCACACCTTTCATCTACCTTATGCTCAACTCTACTAACCTAACTTCTTAAACTCCTCCTATAACACTTTGTCCCAAAAGTCATGCCAATCCTCTAGTTAACATGTAGTATTCTTCCGGTTTTTGTCCATTCATCACCCTTACGAAGTTTCGGACTTACACAAAAGTTACTCCGATCTATACATTCGCCTTACCCTCAAGAAACTAACTATTAACTTAAAGAACTTCAATTCCGCCTTGTTATCAATTCGAAGACTAAACCATCTATAGCACACCCAAACCATAGATTTAACTTCAATCTTTACTAGTCTCCAAAAGGTAACCATATAAACATCTTCTACCAACCTTATAAGGCTTTCCTATAGACAAGAAAGCGACTTTCGGCGGTGAGTTTATCAAAGAACCATAATTTTATAGTCCAACAATGAATATTGGAGTTGTGAAAGAGTTTATTTTTAAACAACACATCTATAAGAAACAAAGTTTTAAACTTGTCCTCACTTTGATTCCAGAAGGAAGGTAAGAATGGTTATGCAAATATTTTGAAAATTTGAAACTACTAAGGGAGATAGCAAATAGGAAAATCTTGAGATGTATAACACAAAATGAAGACGGATTGAACTTGGTTCACATGCATATAATAAAACATTTGCTTAGATAATGCAAAGTGGATGATATATAAAATTTGCCTATATGAGGGTACTTGTGATAAGTCACTAAAAACAAAAGTACTGACATTGAGACATTTATCACAATTTAGAGGTCATTCTACAAAATCCAGATTGGAACATTTTCCTTTCTCTTGAAGTAAGTGGTATGATTGAATGCAAAAGAAAGACAAACTTGCTATTAAAGAGTTCAATAGAAAGGTCTAGAAGTGGAAGAAGTCTCAAATATTATTCAAATATGTACATATACATATAATAAATATATATAAAAATTTGAAGAGGCGAATAATATTCTTTCGAAAGATTTCATCTTTGAGAATCCAAGTAAATTGGTGAAATGTTGCGAAAGGGTCATGAATGATAACGTGGAAAAGAAAGCAAAAGAATTGAAAATGCATAATCTATTTCTTTCAACAGCCGTTGCAGTTAAAATATTATTTTTGAAAGAGGGGAAACATCTTCTCCAAAGGTTCAAAGATAAAGGTAAACCGGAGAAGTGCTTCGTGAAGAAATCATAAGTGGCATTGAGTAAGGAAAACACAAGAGTTTCGAATAGTGCATGTTTTGTGTCGTTCAAAGATTCACACAATAAGGACTATTGTGATTTTGTTAAAAGGTTTTGAATTGAAGGGAAAGTGTTCAAAGGATAAGGACAACCCTTTGTTCTTAAAATAAAAAAATCAGAAAGTCATTTCTTCCAATTTGAAGAAAGAAGGTTTAGAATAAAACAAAACAACTTAACACTTTGTAGTAAATTTTTTTTTCTTTGTCGAGGAAAACTCTTAACAAAATAAGTTGCATGCTAAAATCCTTTATCAAACGTAGCTTTTAAAAGACGTGCATGAGTTGTAAAGGAGGTTCAACTACTCGCTTATTCAAAAACAAAAATTTCATAGGGAGTAAAAGATGCATTATCTTGAAAGTAATTATCGATAGAACTTTTGAACACATGTATATAATTTTTTTTTAAAAGTAGCCTGGAGTTACTAAATAACACTTTGGTAAGGAATGATTGTTCACGTATTCTTACCGGAAGACAAAGGATTATGTAATTAAAATGGATGTTTTGAGAAAGTTTGATCTTTCCACCTATTTTGAAATGTATAAAATTCTAATAAAAGAGTTGAGTCTTTAAACAAAAGTTTTTTCGCACCAAAACATCGTGCATGGGATGCATTGAAGGTAATCACTAGGATGTAAAAGTGTATTGACCCGAATTTGCTAAACATGATGCAATGAAAGGGTATGCGATTGCGATTCAAATAGTTCAAAGGATGAGAAACTCATTTCCTTTAAATCAAGCATTTGACACTATGAAAACATCTTCATAAAAAAAAACATCAAAGTATGCGCACACTTGAAAAATAAAACTTCGCCATGGAAGAACTCTTACCGAGTTCAAAAGTTTCAAACGGATGATCCAGCTACCACATTGGTCACAAATAGTATGCAAGGGGAAAAACATTTGAGATTAGAGGTAACTAAGTGTGAATCCAAATGATTATAAAAAGTACCTCGTTAAAGAAAACATGGGATTGGAAAGTCACCATGTAAGTGTTTCTTGTCACAAAAGGGTATTAAATCTACAACACTTAATATCTACTCACTAAACTTCTTATTTTGGATAACAAGTAAGTTAGGGTCTTATGCTTCAAAGCCTTCCCAACACATACTACCCCACACCTAAACTTCCAAGGTGAAAGAATGTTGTATGGCCTTTCATGAACAAGTACTTAAAAGGGTTTTAAGAGTTTAAGTACATACATCAACCATGAAATGATTGACTTGCACAAAGTAACCCAAATTAATTTTGAACAAGATGTAAAAAAAGAAAAGTTGTAGGTATACAAGCTTTACATATGCTACACAAAATTCAGAATTTATGGAAAAGCATAAGTTGGTTAAAAATAATTATTTTCGTCAAGCTGCCTCTTTATAAGCTGTCAAAACTTTCAGAAATTTAAAATCTGCATTAATTTGCAGATTGAACTCAAACTAGAAAGAATTAGCACTTGACTCCAAAACAAAAATTGCAGATCAGAGAGTTTTCTACAACATATCAAAAATTCAAGTCATTTGAAGATGTTTAGCTTATTCAAAACAGACTCATAAGTAAGAGTACCGCTGCAGAATTTTCTGAACAGAGTACTCCTCCTTGTTAAACAATCTATGAACAACCCATATTGAAAACTAAGTTGATGCCAAAATAGAAAATGTAGATAAGGCAATTTCCTAAGTGACTGCAAATTTATAGAATTTTTGAAACATCAGAAGCAATATTAAAAGACATATAGAAACGTGAACAAAGTTGTTTTACTCGTTTTGCATAACACCAAAATACAAAATCAAGGTAATGATTGAATCAAAAGGTCGCAATAAGAAAACTTTAACTCCTCCAAGAAAAGAGCAAAAGGAGAAAAGTCTAGAAGCTCCAAAAGAAGAGAAGGGTTCTGCTAAAGATCCTAGAAGGAACACTAGAGGGCATCACATAAAGGATGTGAGCTTGGAACTCTAACTAACCTTTGCCTAGGAAGACTCTTCACCTGGTCCTAGTGAAACTTGACCAAGGTCTAAAGATTCTTAGTTTTACGATTTGCCACCAAGAACAAAAGAAGTCAGAAAGGTTCTAAAAGATCTAAGATACCTTATCTTAAAAACAAAAGTTTAGGTCAGCAAGGAAACTTCTATGAATTCCTGCAATTCTGAAAGATCAAAGAAGTCAGAATGGTTACTAAGTAGTCTTAAAGGTCTTATCTTAAGGAAGGGAAGCCTAGAAAAGCAAGGAACGCTTCTCTCTGATACCAACTGTAACGCCCCGCTCCCAGATACCGAGCCCTTATCCGGAAGAGAACGTTCGGCGCGTATAACGTTAAATAAATCTAAAATTATATGCCAGCCTCTACGTCGTCGTATCAAAAATAAAGCAACGGAAGCCCAAAAGACTCGGGTATAAAACATAAATGCTACTAGAATAGAATACAAACCATCTAGGGGTAAAAAAAAAGAAGGGAAAAGCAGACAACAACGATATAAAACTTACAACGTACGATGCCTCAAAAGAACGATACCAAACTAGTCTCACAAACTTGAAATAAAAGTACAACAAGCTTATAAGAGAATCTACAAGATAAACGTACCTAACCTTTAAAAGAAAAGTGAAGGAAAACATCGAGTGACTTCAACGCCATCAAAACGTCATTGAACTCCTCGACGAGCTCAAGGCTAACTTCGATCAACTTTTTAGTCTTCTCACCCCCAAACACATAGAAAAATATGCATTCGAGGTAAGTACAACGTACTCAGTAAGAAAGAGAAGCTATGATAACAACTATAGTTTATAAAGAAAAGATAATTATTTAATTAGTTATTTAAGTGAGACCGACTCAATCTAGGGTTCACTTCATGCTCATCAACATGTTGTGACTAATCTGTTTCTAGCTTAACCTATCTATGTTACAACCCGCACTCAAGGGCACTACACGCGATCCCCTCAAGCAGAGTCCTCTGCACTTAGGGTCTTTGACCCTCTGAGTTCTTCCACCTTGGGAACACTCTTTTGCAACATATTAGTGGATCACACCAATACCCACGAAGTCTAGAAAAGGTAGACTCCGATAGCACGCACACCTCAGCAGAGTCCCTCCGTACTTAGGGTCTTTTGACCTACGAAGTTTCTCCACCTTCAGAGGTAGCACATGCATCACGATTTAGCCTGGTGCCTAGCCAAGAGAGTCATGTTGTTTAATCTTTTACTAGTCACATACGTTGTTTATTAAGTTATTAACTAGCCACCTAAATGTCTTCAAACAAGCTCCCTCACATCTCCTACTCTCTTCCTAGACCACTAGACACGGACAAGTCCTAGCAATTACACAGACATTGATGAATGCTAATTCATCAAAGCACAAGCCTATCATGCTCTTCCGACGGATCCGAACTTCAACTCCCTTTAAGAGTACATTCGGTGTTTTAACTGAACGAATCAGAAGCTCAATTCAGGCTTGTTTGGGTTTATACAATATTAACCTATCATATATAAAGGTTTCATAAAGATAAATCATGCTTATAAGGCTGAACGACAACCAACAAAGAAAGAAGGACAAAACAAGCTAGACGCCCGTTTAAGACCCTGGACGCCCGTCTGAACCTTACTGGACGCCCGTCCACTATACCCAGACGCCCGTCCACCTAAAAGCGATTTCAATCTCGAATGTAAATAAAGACTTTGACGCCACGCCCGTCGAGAGAGGCCAGACGCTCGTCGAAATGTACTCGAGCAGACGCCCGTCGGTGAACCAGACGCCCGTCCACTGGGTTCGACCCAAACCCTAGAATCATCATCATGCGATTTCCAAATCGTTTCCAAACCAAACATCAAGCCAAGAACAACACAGAGAAAAACACCTGAAAACTACATCTAGACATACCATAGCACTTATGATCAATGCTCAACCCAACAACTCATCTTTCTAGTACCAAAACACTTTACAAAAACATCTAAACCTTATAAAAGACAATTGAGATCATAGGGGTAGTTTCTCCTTACCTAAATGCAGACCACCAACCAGATCAAAACTCGAGAGAAAAGTCTGCGCAACACAACCAAACCGAAGGCAAAAGCATTTATCTCTCTACACGACGATTCCAACTCTTGAATTTGCTCGGAAAAACGATCAACCCTTCCTTTGATGGTTGAAGAACTCTTCTAGTCTCTCCCTTTTCTTTCTCATTTGCGCAGGAGAGGAGGGGAAGCGTGGCGATTTCTAATTAGGTTTAGGAGATTAGTGTTAAGTTAACCTTAAATACCCACTTCCAAAATAAACCCTTTTACTAAAACACCCTTGCTTAACAAAAATCGCTTTTTTCTCTTATATAACAAAATATATATATATAAATATACTTCAAATCGTTTAATTAAATAACCCGAAAAACCTGAATTTGTTAAAAGACTCTTTTACCCTTTTCTGAAAAGTCGGGATGTTACATAGACCTTCAAATTTATCCTCATTTAATCATTTAAATAAATGGAGTTACCATCTGAAAATTTCTCATAAAGCGTTTCGTCTCTTTCACTGTTGTTCAGTGGATGAGTCGGGTTTATTTTGTGCCTTGACTTTAATACCTTCTTTCCTTCTAGTTTCCTCAATCCACAAACAAAAGCTCGGAAATTTCTTTGGGATGGGGGGTGTGGTAATTTTTGTATGTAATTTTTTTCTACCATATCAATTTTTTTATAGATAAAACTTAACTAAATCTTTTTGACGGATCCATGTATCCTGTTTAGAAATATATGGCTCCGCCTCCTGTCCTCAATGGTCGATACACATTGTCTTAATTGAGGTCGGCGGACCATGTTAAAATGAAAAAAACACTTACATTTTATATATAGAAAAAATATTTTGGATTTTGTGAATAGAAAATTTATTTTGAAATAAATTACGACATACTGAACAAATTATTTGAATCCGTTCCTGCTGTCTAACTAAAGATTCAAGTTAAAGTCATGATAATCATATTAAAGTCTTCATCAATACATATTGCACTCCAAATCTTCAATGTTGGATGACTACGGCCCAGTGATGATTACTATTTAGCAACCGGCAGGTAATATTCAGTTAGGTGTGTACCCTTCTTTTCCAAGTAATAAAATAGGTCGTTAACGACACTTGCGCATCAAAAAATTGTTCAACGAGATCTAAAAATGTTTTTAAGAGTAAAAATAATAATTAACGGGGTCCATAATTTTTTTCTATAGGTAAAACTTAAATTTTTTTTTTTTTTTTTGGCGTGGTCCGTGGACCCCGTGGTGGAAAGAGTACCTCCGCCTCGGGTTAACAATGAGAAATTTTCTCTGATATATTTGTGCGGTGTGAACGTGTTTATTTAAACCGAAAACAATGTGTTTTTTACGGATACGAAATACATGTTACACACCATTTTAAACTCAAGAAGGAGTCTTGAACCCGATTTATTGCCCCAGGATTTACCAGAATAACAAAATAAGAAAACTCGGGAAATTACCCCCTTTTTTGAGGGATAAAGAAGTATTTATTTTTCACAATCTGCGGAAATAGCTAAAGAAACATTATGGGGAGGAGAGATAAAAGCATATAACATCCTACGGCGATCCTCAATAATTATTCCCCTGGCGAGACGTCTTCATCATTTGCTAGAAGACGATGGTAAGTGGAGAGAGAGTCTCCTTCGAATGACTTGGAAATACCCCCACGTAATAGCGTAAGCGATGGAGTGGTATAGCTAAAGCTTCACCAATCTCCACGTCGTACCTTGCTTCTAATTTTTTCAAAAAACTCTTGATGATTCTGCCTCGGTTGTCTCTAAGAACTCCTCCTATTGTTGTCGTTGTGTCATTAAATGCCGCGTCGACGTTAAACTTATATAAATCACCCTAAGGAGGTTTCCAAACTTGGGCCCACTTTTGAACGACCAGGTTAGTCCCTTGGCGAATCACAGCCCGATAATAATTTTCAGCTTCAACATGAGATTTGTGTAAGCAAGAATTAATATGAATGTCCTGTCCCTCAAAGATCAAAGAACAACGTGTTTTACATATATTCCAAAGAAGAGTTACTAGTTGGGCCACATTGAGCTCGTCTTGAAAATTTAAAATCTCTTCCAGCAAATCCGAAAAGGAACAAGCTCGTACAGAGCCTAGACAATCGCCGAACGGGGATTGATTTCCAGAAAGCTTTAGCAATAACACTCAAATAAACTATGCCAAGCACTTTCTTTGAATTTATTACACACTTGGCACCATCCATCGCCTATTCCTCTTGTTTTTAAGCCTACAGCCATAGGCAAAGCATTGTGCATCAACTTCCACATGAAGTGAATAATACGTGGCTTAATTTTCATCTTCCATAGCCCATTCCATAGCCTCCGATTTCCATGGGAACTAGAAGGTTCCTCTCTCATGTTGCTGCAAAATTTGATATCATAGGCTAAGATATAGCCCGTTTTCACCGAATACACGCCATTTCTTGAAAAATGTCAAATCAACTTGTTCTACGAAGGTTGAGTAAGTAAAGGAATGGAGAGAATCTTCTCAGCTTCGTATGGATTGAAGAGTTTACGAACAAGACTTTCCTTCCATAACCGTGTTGTAGGGTTGATGAGGCAGCTAACTCGTGAACACACCGCATTTAAGTTTAAAAAACACACCTTTTTCCTCTCCCCTTTCCAGTCAATAATATAATCTATATTCAATAAAAGACTGCCTTTTACTAAAACTCTAAAGTCCATATTTTTTTTGAAGTCTCCGTTAGAACAGTCTTTTTAAACAATAGTCTACATATTATTTTATTTTTGAGAAAATATATATTAATAACCCTGAATAAAAGGGTGTGCGTATATAATTTTGATTTCGTTTCGAAACCTACATAAGCACACAACCTTCTCAAAAAAACAAAAAAAAAAAAAAAAAAAAAAAAACAAAACAAAACAAAAAAAAAAAATGTACCACACTACATTTTGAATCAAAATTCCTGAATCTTCCTATCATAACGATAATGTAGCATGACTATCATATCATACAATCAAACTTCGAGCCAACAATTATCTATATCAACAATATTAAACCAAATTTTCTTTTCCTTATCAACATTTATCCTTAAGCTTTTATGCATTGTTTTCGGTTATGGAAATTTTATTCTAGTCCGGCTTGAACTCTAACATGAAGGACCATGTCCAATAGAATTTCTACATGTCAAGGTGAATCCTGTATTTATGGAAATAACTACCATAAATTGCTGATTTGTCACTTTTTTTAAAGAAGAAAGTAAATGTGAAATAGTATGAGAGGACGATGATAAAATTGCTCTTTGGGTTAATATATGAAATAGGGGTTTCCAATGTTTTTTTCATAATCAACTCAATCGATTCAATGCAAAATGAAGTGTAGATAGGATTCTACAATTAAAAATAACTGGTGAATACCAGTGTTCACTATAATCTGGCATAATCGGATTAACCGGCATACCAGTGTGAGCTAGACTATAATCTGACATGAATATCAGTTTTCGAACCCCGTTAAGAGAAAAAAATGGTTTTATTTAAACAATACATAACCTATCACGACTCAACATTACAACTACATTGTATTGAATCCACATTTGAAAACAATCGCTTTTTCATCACAATCTACATTTAAAAGATGATTTCTTTTTTTTCTGATAGTATTTAAAAGATGAATTATCGACCTTTTTAAATATCAATAAAAATGCAATGCTGCAAATAAAGAGTCGTTTTAAATTATCTATCTTGATGAACACTAATTTAGGAAGAAATGAAGAATTTTTCCATTGACGCGAGTCACGTGACATCGTTATTGTTACATGATTTAATTTAAAAATAAAAAATAATTAAGTAACATGATAAACCAGTTGAATTGACTCTTTCTCCCCTGTTTTCTTCGTTCTCCCTCTTCTCCCTGAAAAGTAAAAAAAAGTAGTTGTTCCTTTTTGTACCAATCTGATACAGAAGACTACAATATTACTTCTCCGGTTTGGTTCTTTTCACAAACACCTTGTGTTTATTCCATCTGGTTTCTCCATAGTTTTGTCCGTCGATCTGTAGTCCAAATACTCGGACAATTTTAGTTTCCAGCAATATGTAGTGCTCGGTTCTACAGGAGGATGCTGCAGTCTGGGAACTTTTTTGGTGGTTTGTTCAAAAACCCTTTTTGGTAAATGCTATGTTTTAACTAGGGATACAACTGTTTCTTATGTTTGAGCTGTGGAATTCATCAAGATTGATTCTTTTTGTGCTGTGGCCATCTTATTTTCGTTTGCTATTCTCAAGGTATTTGATGCTAAAAGTTGGAAGTATGTACTAGGATTTTTTGATGTTTTAGTTTTTGATGCTATAAATGGCTTATATTAGGAAAGCAAGAATTAAGGAAGCAACTTTTCGAAGATTTCTGTCTTTTGTTCTATTGACACTGTTTGGAGCATTTTTGGTATTTTTCCTTTTGAAGATTAGCACTATTTCGGATTTTGTGGGCATTTATTCCACTGAGAGTTATGGAAGACTTGATATCACTCTCAACTATACACAATTCACCCCAAAAGTAAGCATTCCCATACAAACTGAGTTGTCTATTATGTTGGAAAAGAGAAATCAATTGCCTCCCAAGAATTCAGATTTGTTTCCAGATCTAGCTAAGGATCATATAGTCATTGTTTTGTATGTTCATAACCGGCCCCATTATCTCAGAATAGTTGTTGATAGCCTTTCAAAAATAGATGGGATCAATGAAACTTTGCTTGTTGTTAGTCATGATGGGTATTTTCATGAGATGAACAAGATCATAGAGAGTATCGATTTCTGTCAAGTGAAACAGATCTTTGCTCCTTATTCCCCTCACGTGTTTCCCGACGGTTTTCCTGGAACATCCCCCACTGATTGTAAGGACAAGGACGACCCGGTTAAGAAAAAATGTGATGGAACGCCTGATCAGTATGGGAATCATCGGTCACCAAAGATCGTGTCTTTGAAGCACCATTGGTGGTGGATGATGAATACAGTGTGGGATGGTTTAAAGGAAACTAAGCAACATTCAGGGCATATTCTTTTCATAGAGGAAGACCATTTTATTTATCCTAACGCGTACCGTAACCTTGTGTTACTCACAGAATTGAAGAATCTGAAGTGTCCTGATTGCTACGCCGCAAATCTTGCGCCAAGTGATGTGAAATCTAGGGGAGAGAAGTTTGAAAGCTTGATTGCAGAGAGAATGGGAAATGTTGGTTATGCTTTTAACCGGACCGTGTGGCAGAAAATACATAGAAAAGCTAAAGAATTCTGTTCCTTTGATGATTATAACTGGGATATAACAATGTGGTCAACCGTTTATCCTTCTTTCGGGAGCCCTGTTTTTACACTACGTGGACCTAGAACAAGCGCTGTTCACTTTGGTAAATGCGGTTTGCATCAAGGACAGGACGAGAGAGAAGCTTGCATTGACAAAGGTGAGGTAAATATTCTTGTTGAAGACATTGATAAGTCAGCCAATATCAAGAACGACTGGCAAGTGCAGGTCTACAGGAACCAACCTGGATATAAAGCTGGTTTTAGGGGCTGGGGAGGATGGGGAGATACACGGGACCGTCAGTTGTGCATGGATTTTGCTAAGATGCACCGCTTATAATTTGCATAGCATGTACACTTTGTTTGGAATGCTCTGAGATGTATTCACTAGGCTAGCTAAGTTAGTTTTTTTTTTTTCCCTTTCATTTTCCTGTTGAAGTCCTTGTCAAATGCATAATCTGATAGTGGATTATGTGTATCACACATATTAGTGAACTTGTAAGGTTTTAGCACTTATGATATATGTATTTGATTATAATCCAAAATTTGATGTATTATTACACCTCAATCAGTAGTTCAACTCTTTCATTTCCTTTTATATCACATTACATTGGTTGTATCCTTCTCTTTATGCATCAGCACATGTCCTTCAAACCAAATTCCCGGGGTGATGATTTTTCACTTTTTGTGCTTCTTTCGTTCTTTCTTTCTTTCTCTTGACTGTCATTCTGCAAAGTCGTAGGAGATGGAATCATTTCTACGTATGCAAAACTATTTCCACTTTTCAATACGTAGTAATTGTTCTTGCTTTTACAGGTGATTGATTAGTTGGTTCATGTTTCCTTGTTACTGATATTGTTGGAGCTATACACATATATGCTTCTTCTCTTTTGTTGATTGGATTGTACCTTCTTTTACCTGTATCGATGCTTCCTTTTTCAATAGGGCAGGGCGTATAGAGAATTTGTAATCATTGCCCGATTAATGAAAGGTTTGGAGGTGCATAGTTCTTGATTTGGTTAATGATCAAATACAGAGAAAGCTCCTGGTATTCAGATTTTGCATTGGCTTAATTCTGGAGATTTTCCGAACATATTTACAGATAACAGCTGCTTTAGTTGGTCTTCTCCATTGATATATATATATATATACACACACTTGTGTAATAGGCTATAATAACATGTTCAGCAACCAAACTACCTTTTGGAGATGATGGAGGCCGTGAAAATCCTAAGGATGTGTATGGTGAAGCGGGGGTGAATTCCGAGAACCAAATGGTTAACTGTTGTCTAACTATGAAAATTAGATTGATGTATGATTGAGATTTACTGATTTTCGTTTGGACTGTGAAGGCTTCTCTTGCACGTTGGACTGTGTTTGAGGTTACCAAAACATTACTTGTTAGTGTTGAAATGTTATGAGACATGCTCTAATGTTTGTTTATGGGATGGGAACAAATGTATACTGTGTAATTAGGATTGCTAATTACATGCTTTGAAAAGTCTCTATATAAATCTGTGACATTACAAGAACTTGTTAGTGTTGAAATGTTATGAGACATGCTCTAATGTTTGTTTATGGGATGGGAACAAATGTATACTGTGTAATTAGGATTGCTAATTACATGCTTTGAAGAAGTACAAGAAACAAATAGGCTCCGTTTGTTTTGGATTGGAGTTTTTTTTGGGTTGTTTTAGATACTAGTGGATAATAAAATACAATAAAAATAATTGTAGTAATGATTAAAAAGTTAAAATGTTTTTTTTGAAATTTGTGTAGATAAATAAATATGAATTGGTGAGATGAATTGAAATAAAATAATAATAAACAGATAGTAAAGTAGATAAAGTGAAATGGTGAGAGATGATTTAATATTTTTTTTATTTGTAATTGAATAAATGATTGGTAAGAGAATTGTAAGAAATGATTGGTGAAGTACTATAAAAAAAACTCCAAACAAAACTCTAATGAAAACAATCACAAGCATAATGTATCAAAACTCAACAGAGGTTGTTACCTTGCCATTAACAGTTGTGTATTAAACACCTAGGACCCTGTTTGGTTTCAGGTTGGGTTGGATCCATTTGGATCTGAGTCAATATTTTATTCAATCCACTATCTTATTTATCATTATTTTATTTATTTTATTATAATTTCTCTCACTAATCATTTCACTATCAACAAATAAAATAATATTAATCAATTCATTTTATTCACAGATTATACTATTTAATCATTACTTTATCAATATAATATTTCATTAAAAATTCTCTCACTAATCATTTTTCATCTACACAAATTTCAATACAACATTCAACTCAGCTTCCTTCCTAGCTGTACCAATCCTCAGCACAGTGCTCTTGTCCTGTACAATGCACATTGCATCCACAACACATGTTAGACAAATTTGTATCGGCAGTCAACTTGCTCAAGGAAATCCAATTACAATGGAAACTGATATACCCGGGTCAGAACGGGGTCCTGTTCATCCCTATTGGGCCTATACTCTTGGCCCATCCACATATGAAAATGGGCTTTACTCTCCTCCGCCGGCATTCATTCATCACGACCATCTCTTACCCGCTAGCTACAAGCCGGGACCTGTCCGCCAACCGTAAGCCGGATCTTGTCCGCCAGTTCAATGTCAGATCCATCTTCTCAATGTGATTTCTACCCATACTGAGACAAGGCACAAATGAGTCGGCGCTCGTCATTCTTACCAATAATCGATGGTCGTTATCGCTTGCTGCCTATCATCATTCACGTCCGTCGTCCTTATCAATCCAATTTGGATGTAACGGTACCGCCAATCGTGACGGTGGCTAGGACACTTGTAATGCATACGTAGTTAACTTAGCTATGTACTCTCGGTTGTTTTGTCAATGAGCAGTGACCGACTTACTTTTTAGCCTATAAATATGGGATCACATTGTAATAGAAAAGGATGATCAATCTCTCAAGCTTTAAGCTATAATATACTACAAGCAGAAACTCTGCCAATTTGTCGACAGATTCACTTGTTCTTCATAAACATTTAAACCGCCACCACTGTTCTTGAACACCACCGTGTCCTCACCGTCGAAATCACCCATCACAGCCTTATATCCACAAGATAAGCACTGTTACCGCAAACCTGGTGTTTTACGCAACATCAGAAACCATGCACACAAAGAAACTATTCAGTACCAAGTTCCAATATGTGACACCTCAACTGCCTCACCATTTGGTAAACTCAGCTGTAACTCCATGAACAATCTCAGCCTGCTCAAACACATCTATCGATAGAACAAGCTACATGATCTGTAGCTCGCGAGTCAATAATCCATGAAACAATGTCTTTACCTTGCACCTCCTTGTCATTTTGTCTGAAGTTTGATGTCATAATGCTGGTCTGATTGACAAAATGATCTTTCTCTGACGTCTTATCAAAGTTCAGCTGATCCAATGACTTAGCCAGTTTCTGAAGTTGATAAGTAGTTAGACCTAGACCTGCTTCATGTTCCTTGTCATGTTGTTCAGATACCTGACTCATCTCATTTCCTCTAGTGTTATCATCCCTCTATGTAAAATTCACCCTCTTTTTAGGTTTCTAATTTGGTGGGTAGCCATTCTTCTTGTAACAAGATTCAATGGGTGCCCATTGAATCCACAGTATGACTGTATCTTGGTTCAAAGTCGCGGTCTCGGTAACCGATTCGGAGACCACTGAGTCACATAAATCGTCGCGTACCAGTATCGTTTCGGACGAGACGAGTTTTCTCCCATATAAAATGTTTTGAAAATTTTGAAAAAATTCAAAAAAATAAAATAAATAAAACACAACATCAAAATGTCCCAAAACAATCATCAAGATCATTTCTTTTGATTAAATACAACAAAATATGCGCTGTCGCGTTACGTTTTAACATGCTTATTTGTGGTTGTTTGTTGTTTTAACATGCGTATTTGTGGTTTTGATGTTTGGTTTTTTTTCTTTGTCTGGGTAATCAGCAACATGGATTTAATTAGGTTTTGTATGCTTAAAAAATTGACGAAATTTAACCAAAAAATGGAGGAGTTGTGGTGAATCAAAGCTCTGTTGTGGGATGTGAAGTTTTGCTATGATAATTCTGTATGAATTTTTTTTATTATAGAGAGGCTGGAAAGCTGGATAATTATGTGAGTTGTTTTGATTTTTGACAATCGACAAAGTCACGGGTGTACTATTTCTTCTGTAAAATGGTAAATAGCAAAGACTCTGTCAGCTACTATGCTTTTGGAGTGAAGTTTATTGTCAAGATTGGCTGAATATTGTATAGGGTTGCTTTTGCTTTATCTTTTTTCAAGGTTCCAATCGAATCACTAAAGTTCCCACTTAAATCGGATTGACTCGGCCGATACGTACCCGATTCAAGTCTAAACCGAGATGAATCTGTAACTTTGTACCGTTATGCTCCGAGTCGGAGCCGAGTCGGCCGAGACTTTGAACTAGCACTTTCTTGTAATTACCCCTCTTTGATTACCTTCCCATATTGCTTGTCACTTATCACCATTAAAATCTGTATTGGATCTGTTTGCAAAAATTGCAGGTTGTGTATTCAGTGGATGATTGACTGAGTACTCCAGCTGCCTCTCATGTTGAATACTCATAGAAAAAGATTCTATGATATTGTGGAGAGGTTTCATTAGTAGATTTGAGACTTCATAGGTGCAAATGACTCATTCAGCCCCTTCACAAAACGAATCAGTATTCGCACTCAATATAGTGTTGGGACATATTGCCCACACTCTTAAATGATAAGAAAATAAAGTAGCGCATTTATTAACACCGATTGGTTTTAATACAACGGTAAGCGCTTGATCTTAACATAGTAGCAGAGCCAGAGGTCATAAGATCGAACCCTGGTTGGAACATTATTTAAAATGAAAAAATTGTGCAAGTGTTGGATAGATTGCCAACACTTGAGGGGGAGGGGGGTGGTGGGACATATTGCCCACACTCTTAAATGATAAGGAAATAAAGTAGCGCATTTATTAACACCAATTGGTTTTAATACAACAGTAAGCGCTTGATCATAATTAAACAATGATGATTTAACATTTTCTGCCAACTTAAACAATGATTCATAGTTAATAATATGTTATAAATCTCACTTTTTACAGTGGTCGTATGGAAGTCTACTTGACTGGTGATTCTGGGACACTTGGTGCTACGGTGTTTTCTCCACTTCTCGAAAAACTGACTGAATTCACAGCAGATCAGCTTTTTGAAGCAGATAATAAGGTATGGTATTTACACATAGTTAATTATTTAGTTTTGCATCTCCTATCTGTTAATTGTGTTTCTCTCCATGTAGTTTAGTTAGAGTAATCATGTGTTGTTTGACATGAAAATCTGGACATCTGAAAATCATGTGTTATTTCCCTTTTTGTTAGTCTCTCTATTGCAGGTGAGTGTAATAATTTTCGTCTATTTCATTCTTATCTAGGTAAATTCATTGCTAAGATGGTAGGTTGTTTACTTGCTTCGATTGTGTTTTATGTTTCTGTAATTGCATAGGGAAGATGGTTATGTTTAAGCCTTCAATGTAGGGTTCTTTGGATTATTTTTAGCTTTTTGGACCATATGTTGCTTACATATTGAGTCTTTATACATTGGTCAACTGATGCATATTGTTGTTTTCTGGTAAAGTATAATTTTTTGGTCAATTTGATTTCTTTTGGTAAATTATCTTGGTAAGTTTGTCCCAGCATTCTTAAAGGGTCTACCTACAGCCTGTTGGCTATTACAACAACCTTTTGTTAGATTTTTAGACTTGTAAGGCTATATAATTGTCTTGTCTTCCGTTCACTCAAAAGTGTATTGTTGGTTTTTGTTTTTTCATTATTATTGTTATTATTATTTTGTGTGCTTGCTCACTAATAACTTAATAACAGAAAATCTGGACATCTGCATTTATTTTAGAGGGCCAACCATTGATGAAGGAAATAAAGGCAGCTATACTTGGAAAGAAAGTTTTCTGTTTTCTAAAGTTTTTCATAGCTGACAAGAACTACACAATTCTACAATTGTAAACAGAAGAAGTCGTTCTTGCCTCTGAAGCTATTGAGGTGCACACATATGATCCTCAATCACTAACGGATGTGGTACAACAACCAACAAAAGAAACAACCCAGTTTTTAGCCCCAAGACCAAAGTTGTCCTCGAAGAAATTGCTGATTCAGTTGAGTTAAAAGACAACACATGTATCCAACCTCCACATTCCAAAAGAACCTTAATGTTTGGTTCTATACCTACAACGATCCCAACAACTACTCCAGAGAAGGGGGCTGGATCAGTTGAGATTCCACCTATGGTTCATGAAGTTGAAAGTCCAATAAAAAAAGATGAAGAACAAAGAAGAGAACAAGGAAAAGGCAAGTTGAGAGTTGGTGTATGTTTATGTATTAATAATGCAATCATGGTTGTTTTGTAAGCTTTTTAAAAGCAAAACTTTGATGTAGTGGGGAACATAGTTAATATATTACCACCATTATCTTTTGTCATCAATAATGTTTAATGGTGTAGTAATATACAAAACTAGGAGTGCTTACAATGACTGTATTCCAATATCTTTTGTAACTTATGATAGCTAAACTAATGTTTCTTTTGAATTATATAGCTTCATATTAATAAAAAGGGTTAATTCCTTAAAAATATAGTTTTTTTTATACTTATTAGCCCCATAAGGACATAAAGGAATCTGTTGGACTTATAAGGACACATTTTATTCAGCTTACCTAATTTACCGTCCATAGTTAAAAAGGTACTCTGCAATAGCTTCGCCTTCTTTTGTGACATCAATGTCGTAGTCTGAGTATGCATCCGTCTCTTGTAATGCGTATGTCAATTCATCTTCCATCTTAACATCCCTTTCTACTTTCTTTGCTACTGAAGGACCTGCTGCATTGCTATCTTCTTCGTACAAGCTAGATATATCTCCTCCACTGCTATTCACAAAGTTTCCATGACCTGCATCCCCACCCCCACCAGAAACACTCACGGGTGCAACTACTTCAGAAGAGAGATTTCCAGTCAAAAAGTCGAGAGCTTTCTCTTTTGTCCCAAACCTCTTAACAACATCTGTTACTACAGAACAAACAAGGAAGAATGAGAAAAAAAACGATATGAGTAAAGACAATCTCGATGATTAACTAACAGATCTAGGCAGAATGCATTTAAGACCTTTAGCCTCCTCCATCTGTCTGAAATTTTATATTCTGAACCATTGTTAACCTTCTGCTAGTGATTTTCAACTCATCCATCACAAACATGGTTCAAAGTCGCGGTCGCGGTAACCGATTCGGAGACCACCGATTCACATGAATCGTCGCGTATCGGTATCGTTTCGGGCGAGACGGGTTTTCTCCAATATAAAATGATCTAAAAAATTTGGAAAAAATCTCAAGCCGAGTCACTGTTGATATCGGATTGACTCGGCCGAGTCAGGCCAAGTTTTGCCGTGCTAGGCAGAGTTTTTCCGAGTCAGGCCGATACACACCCGAGTCATGTCTAAATCGAGATGAATCCGTAACTTTGTAACGGTAAGCTCCGAGTCGGAGTCGTCTCGGACTCGGCGGAGACTTTAAAACATGATCACAAAAGCCAATGACAACCCAAAGGTTTTACAATACATAATAACTATATTTTATGATCCCCGCTGGGTTCAAGAAATTATAAGACCGACCAATTTCTATTTGTCAAGTATTGAAAAGATTGTTCAAATCAACCGACAACGGCATAATGTTTAATTACTAAATAAAAATGATACTCTAAGATTCAGCTAGATACCCTCCCTAGTTAAAAAGGGACATGTTTTGGTTGTTGCCATTTCTCATTTTTGAATGTTTTACTGATAATTGGAAGAATATGTATGTAATGATTGATTTGTCAAATTGTGAAATTCTGTGTGAAAAATGATGAGAAGTATGTTGCCGCTACAGTGTGAAAAATACTTTGTGATCTAATCGAGGCTGTTAATGTGGTGGTGGTACCGATACCTGTAAGACACGATCCCTCAACTTTCTTGGTGAGTTGGCAGCCGTATGCATTTTCATAGGGGCCATTTAAAAATTGTGCAGGTTTCTTGCTTGCTTATAATTATGTTGATGATAAAAGAAGGTTATGTAGATTTATGGCTCGTTTGGATTGATGGAATGAAATGAATCTGTTGGAATAATGCAATGGAATTGAATGATATCATTCCATTACCTTGTTTGGTAGGCAATGGAACTCATTGTAGGATTTATTTTTTCATTCCATTCCGACTATTCCATTGAATTTTGGATGGAATGAAAATCATCCATTTTCATTCCGTTGGAATGAAATCATATTCCATTCCTCCGTTGCCAAACAAGCCAAATTGATATAATGTAATGAAAAAACATTTCATTTCATTCCATTACCGCAATCCAAACACGCCATTAGAGTTTCTCCGTTGCCAAACAAGCCAAATTGATATAATTAATGAAGTGACATTGATGTCACTGTAGATGTCACTGCATACATTAGACAATTAATGAAGTGACATTGATGTCACTACATAAATCGATACAATAAGACGTCACTGAATAAATCGATACAATAAGACGTCATTGCGGTGTCTCTGCAATGCGGTGTCACTTCATCGCGGTGTCTTTGCATCGTGGGTGTCTCTGCATCGGGGGTGGTCACTGCATCGCGGTGTCACTTCATCGCGGTGTCTCTGCATCGCGGTGTCGCTTCATCGCCGTGTCTCTACATCGCGCCATCGCGGTGTCACTTCATCGCCGTGTCTCTTCATCGCGATGGTCATAGCATCGGGCGTCGCGGTGGTCAATGCATCAGGATGGTCATTGCATCGAGGTGGTCATTGCATCGGGGTGTTCAATGCGTCGTGGTGGTCATTGAATCGCGGTGGTCAATGTATCGGGGGTGGTTATTGTATCGCGATGGTCAATACATCGGTTAAAAAAAAAATCTTGAATAGCGTCTGGAAAGAAAAAAAAAAAACCTGAACAGTGCTTGGAAAAGAAAGAAAGAAATTAATGACTCATTTTTATATGGGCCAATTATTTAAAAGGACTGATTTTCAACTTATTAGGGGTAATAGGACACTCCGAAATCTTATTTAGTTATAAGGACATTCTAATTTCAAGTGGATAAAGAGGAAGAAGGAAAAAAAAAAGCAAGAAAAGAAAAAAAAAAAAAAGAAAGCGCTCAAAGGGGAAACCATATTCTAAATGTCATATATTTTGATCTAAAACTCGGATCATAATAATTTTTTCACTAAAATTCATATTTTTTCTTCTTCTTTATTCTAAAATCAAATTTGATATTTTTCCGAATAAATTTCATAAAATCAAATTTTTTCTTCATAAAAATTGACGTGACGTATTGATCACCGTCATGCATTGACCACCAACCCGGATGCATTGGCCACCGGGATCCATTAACCACCCCGATGCATTCACCGCCGCGATTCATTGGCTACCATGATGTATTGACCGCCACGATCCATTGGCAACCTTGATCGATGACATCTCATTGTAGCGATTTATGCAATGGCGTCTCATTGTAGCGATTTATCAATGACTTCTTATTGTAGCGATCTACGCGGTGATGTCTTATTGTATCGAATTATGCGATGGCGTGTTATTATTGTAACGATTTATGCGATGGCGTGTTATTGTAACAATTTTGTATACCTTTGGTTGTAAAAATATGCATTTAAACCAAAAAAACAAAAAGAAATACGAGTTATTTTATTACAAAGTTATCGAAAATTTAAACCAACACTAATCAAATAAACCAACATCAATCAAATATTTAAAGATAACAAAGAAATAAAGTTACTTTTACAAAGTTATCAAATGTGTGTATCAAGTTGTATACGCGGTGACATCAATATCATTCAGATCGTTATCTAATTGTAAATACGATCATCAATGTCATTCGCTTCAGGACATCAATGTCGCTGCAAAAGTCGTCAATGTCCCTGCAGATCATACATCAATGTCATTTGCGTAAGTAAATCAATGTCGCTGCGCATACGTCGTCAATGTCGCTGCATAAAACCTAACAACTACATCGATCCACTCTGCTCTTGTTTTGCATTTCTCCAAATGTGGAGCTTTTAATATGGATAAGTACAAGTTTGGCGAAACTACAAAGACTCTTCACTATGACTCTTGTAATGGCGCGCGTTGTTTGTGCCTCACGATAATTGGATTCATTGTGGAATCCTCAATTCTTTAACACGATCTTGAATGTTTAGCTTAATGTCACATCATTCATCATGATCATCGTGGACGTGATATCATCATGCGGACATCAATGATATCATGCGCATGATCGTAAAAAAAAATCATCATGTCACCGATGTTTTTTTTTTTTTTTTTTTTTTTTTTTTTTTTTTTCTTTTTTTCTTTTTTTTCCCTCCAGCACTTCAGTTTTTTTTTTTTTTTTTTTCCCTTCCTTCCTTCCTTTTTCTTCTTTATCCATTTGAAATTAGAATGTCCTTATAACTAAATAAGTTTCCTTCTTAAAATTAAAATGTCCTTATAACTAAATAAGATTTCGGAGTGTCCTAAATGATCATTAATTCTCTAACAACGGCCTTATAACTAATTTACACTTTTTATATTTATGTCTTTAACGAACACGTCGTGCCCTTGCACGGCGTGAGAATTGCCACTAGTAAATATTTATAAAAATTCCCAAATAATCTCGGAAAACTTCTTATCTTAATGTTCAATAGAATGACCTAGACAAAAACCAACCCTAAGGTGTCGTCCGCCATAACCAATCCAAGCTGCTTTGTCGCTTCCATCTTTCCATGGCAAAGAAGAAGAAAGCCGCCACCGCTTCCACAGCCATCGCTACCTCTCCTGCTACTTATACCGCCCACACCAAAGAGGCGATTCATGACCACTGTGCCTTCTTTGACAAGCTGGTAGAATTTATCCCAGCCAGATTCTACCTCCCTCAAAATGACGATTCTTCGGATCACCCGAAAGCCTACTTCCATGGCCTCTCTAAACCTGCCAAGGCCTCCTTGAAACTCCAATCTAAGAAAAACCTTAAACAGGCACGCCGCGATCGCCATGACCCCGAGAAAATCCCTCAGTCTTCCACCCTCGATCAACTTAAGCAATCTCTTCTACCTCCCGCAGATGAAGTGGAAGGCAATCTCGAGGACGAGAAATCTGTTACTTACGAAGAATTGCGTCAGAAATTGCGGAGGAAGATTGAATTATTGAGAGGGAATCGTGGAGAGAGACCTAAGGAGTATAGGGAGAATAAAGTTGATAGGAAGAGGAAGATAGAAGATGTTGGTCAGAATAAGGAGGTGGTGGCCGGTGATAAGAGCGTGAATTCAGGAAATAGTGATGCAGAGCCTGTAATAGAGTATGGGAAAGTGAGGCTTTCTAATGACAATGGTGGAGAGCATAAGAAGAAGAGGAGGAAAATGTCTAAAGAGAAGGAATTGGAAAGGGCTAGGAGGTTGGAAGAGGTGAAGAGGGAGAATCCAAAGGTAGCTGAGAAGGAAAGGTGGAAATCTGCAGCCATAAAGGCAATGGGTCAAAAAGTGCATGATGATCCCAAGTTGTTGAAGCAGAGTATGAAGAAAGAGCAGAAGAGAAAGGAGAAGAATGCAGAGAAATGGAAGGAGAGAAAGGAAGATCAAGATAAAGCTAAGGAGGCAAGGCAGCAGAAGAGAAAGGAAAATATAACCGGAAAGATAAAGGAGACTAAGATGAGGAAAATCGCCAAGCGGGAGAAGAAGCTTATGAGGCCGGGATTCGAAGGACGAAAGGAGGAGTATATCACTAAAGATTAAGGTCAGGATGATAGAGTGATAGTTTTCATTTCAATTACTCAGTTTGCTGTTTTGTGTGGGATTTTTCATTGAGGATAATGTAGCTTTTACTTTCACTCTTCCGCTTATATTTACTGTGACTTCTACTTTATGAATTGCTGATTGCTGAAGTTGTCTAAGTTGTTTTGATTGTTTGTGGATTTATAAGATGTTGCTTGTGATTCTTGGGAATCAACTTATATCATACTAATTGCATCTCATCTTGGTTGATGTAAAATCAATGTAATTCCTTCTCATGGTAAGTTTGATAAACATGTGTAAGTAACAAGCTTGAAACTTGTAGTATTGTAGCTACATCTTTCCCGTGAGAGAGCCATTACTTTTTTTGTATCAGTGTCGTATCTGTCATTGGTTTTGCACATAAGCAAAGCTTTATGTTATAGTTTTTTTGGGTTACTTGTGTAGTGACAATTGGGAATTTGCATTGATCCGAAAATGACGATCATGTAAGTGCATGCTGGTGAAATCAATCACATTTGACATTTTGAGGACTATAAACCTGCATCTGTTATTTTGTTGATGTATAGATAAAGTGAATAATGATGTTTGTAGGTTCCTTGTTCTGATACGAATGACGTAAATGAATAGTGCGGTTCTGTTTATGGAAATCGTGTAAGGTTTAAGATTTTTTGCAATAACATGTGTGGAAAATCTCAGGCCTTCTCCAGTGATAGTATTTCTTTCGCTATAGCATGAAATCGATGCAAATATCTACTCCAACAGAGTGCTATTTGTTGCTTTAATGTAGCTCATTTCAAAGTTGAAGCAGTATGGTTCTTACTTCTTGCGCTATTCCCCCTTCCTCCCTCTCCCCTCCCCCCTTACCCTTTTATTATCAAACACTACCCTATTTTGTAAGACTCCTTTTAAGTGCAGAATTTGAATAATACTGTATATTCTCGGAATATTCTCTTTTAGTGCAACATTTGGGATGTAATGATTGGAGATGGCAGAAGATATTTGATGTAAAAATCACATCCTTTTGATGGGATGATGCAAAAATTGCATCTAACCCTTGGAGTTGCCCTAACAATTACTGTAAAGATGTAAAAAGAGATCTCTTACTCGTAGAACGCAGGTGTAAACTTACTGCATAGGTTGAGGTTGTTAGAGTGTACATGAATGCTCTCTGATACTTACTGTAAGAGTTTTTGCTTCAAAAAGATTTTGTCTTGGCCACAAATAATCTCTGTATGCAACCTTTAATTGTCTATGAATGTGTTTTCCCTACATTGGAGTAGTCTAGTTTCTGTAGGTTGCATTGTGATTAAAGTATCCAGTTTGCACGTTACTCCCTGGCATTCCAATACTTGCTCCCTAACTGGCCTTTCAATGATTCTTCCATATGTTCTGCTAATATGATCGATATATGAGCCCATCTAAGTCAGAATCATTCTTTCTTCTGAGGGCCTTTTAATCATACTTGATGATAGTTGCAGCAATTTTGTAGTGGTTATAAGAACCTGTTGGTTCTGGTGTTTATATTTGTCTGGATATATCTTAAGGACATTCGCCGTGTGTGGAAGAAGCCATATTCTGCCCAGTGCCCTCCTTTCTGCTTTTGCTTATAGAGCTTTCGATCATGGTCTTTTTTAAACCCTCCTTTCTGCTTTTGCTAAGTTTCTGCCTTTAAAACGTGTCTTCAAAACTGGGCACTTCAGCAAGTTCTTGTTCAGTTTCATTCTGTTATCTCTTCTTCTAATAGGATGCAGCTGTGAAAGATGGTCAAATTTTCCTAGATTCATTGTATTTCATGGCTAAAGGGGATTTGTTTTTTTATGAACTAGCAGCTAGTTTCATGCACAGAGGGAGATAGATTTGATGCTGGACAATGGAAGCATAGCTTTTTCTTATAAACATGGCATTCTGTAAACAGGATTTAATGTCTTATATTTGTTAAGTCTTGTGATGATGTATTGGATTTGAACCGTCTCCTTGAACCGAAAGCTTCCTACGGCGGCGGTGCAGAGGCATTGAACCACTTGCAAGTTAGTAAACATGTGGTTGGGGAAAGTAAATGAAAATAGCTGCACCATCCCGAAAGCAGAGTCAGAGTGGGAGTACTTTTGTATTGCAGGTTATATATTACAGTGATGTACGTGTCGAGGATGACGTAGGAATACTATATTTGTTGCCATGTCGGAGCAAATTTTTTTTTTTAATAACGAATACGAATATAGGGAGAGAAATATTCCGATGTATATATCATGGGGTAGAGATTCGCAGGACTGCTTGTCGGAGAAGTTACATACACCAATGCATATTGTGTGATCAATGATGATCGACCTTGAGGCCTAATAAATAAATGTCTTTATGAGGTTGTTAATAAAGACAGAGGCCTCTGTACGTGGCCTCCCTTCTCCTAAATCCAAGAGACCCAAAATGAAGAATAATACAAAGATCTAGTCCATCTAAATTGCAACATTCCTAATTAATATGGGCAAGTAATATGTACTACATTCGTCTTAAAATTTAAATAAATCATTATATGATACAAGTCATTAATGATATTCGAATTACAATTTAGTCATTTCATTAGAAATCATGACATTCATTCATTCATTTTTTAGTCCGCATAAAAACTTTTAAACCTGACTTATGATTTGAAATATATTTTGAAACACAAAGTAGTACTGTCGCGAATCCAATGCTTTTTGTCAATAACTATTTTTTTAATGTTGTCCAGTTGTTTTCCATGTTATGGTCAATGACTATTTTAAGTTAACACCTAGTATTATATTTTATTTTAATATAAAGATTCCTTTGAATTATTTCCTTTAGAGTATCAAACTGCCCCATAAAATAATGAAAGATTTATCAATAGTAAACTCCAATTGCTTTGCTTGTCAATAAAATGATGATAATTAACTGTGTAAATATGAAGTGAAGTCCCCTCTCTTAATTATTCTCTTTGCGTAATATATACATACATACATACTTAGATATCACAAAGCAGAATTTTGCAAAGGGTTGATGGAGTCTACAAGAGCTCTTCATATGGAGCTCTTCAGATTTAATTATGTTTTGTGTTTGAATGGTTTTGTTTTGTTCACGTACAGCTGAAATGCATAACAAGTGCTATATATGGCGATAATGGAAGAAGCTATTAAAGATGTGCATTGCAAAACATTTCCAAAAACTTTATGTATTTCTGACATGGGTTGTTCGAGTTGGCCTAATACGATCTATGCGGTTTCTCTGCTCATGGAGACCGTTGACCGTACATGTCAAAGTTTAGGCCGCGAATCGCCAGAGTTTCTAATACATCTGAATGATCTTCCAAGCAATGATTTCAACACCATTTTCAGATCTTTTCCAAAGCTTCAGGAAAAACGTATGGGTCGTGGGTTAGGGGCTTGTTTCTTGACGGGAGTGCCCGGTTCATTCTATTCTATGAAAGACTTTTTCCTCTTCAAAGTCTACACTTCGTTTTCTCATCTAACTCATTACACTGGCTATCTCATGTATGTGTAATAATGTGTAGTATTCTTCCCCATCCTTATGCATATCTATCAAATTAATCCTCTCATTTTCATAATCGATCGATCTCACTTAATATACGTTTAATTTTCTCTACTCTTATGTATAGGCTCCTGAAGAAGCATACGATAATATAGGTAACATCTACATATCGACTAGCTACAAGCCCTCCAAACGTGGTGAACGCGTACCTGAAACAATTGAATAAGGATTTTTCAACTTTTTTAAGATGCCGTGCCGTGGAAGTATACGTTATAGCTGCAGGTGGATGCATGGTTGTAACACTTGTAGGAAGAAGACGGGAAGATCCGGGGGGATTGGGAGTGTGAAGGCATGTTTGGACCTCTATCTAAAGCGATCAATGATATGGTTCACGAGGTACGTAGAATTATATATTTATTATTGACTACGTACATGAAATTAACCTGTCCTAGTCCTAGTCCTAATTTCCTGGTGTTTGTTTGCAGGGCATAATTGAGAAAGAAAAATTAGATTCGTTCAATATGCCTTTCTACAAGGCATCGGTGTCAGAGCTGAAAGCTGTGATCGAAGAGGAAGGTTCTTTCTCAATCATCCGCGTAGGGATATCCGATCTCCATTTGCACGAGGATAAGATATGTACACCAGTTTTTTCAAGAATGCTGGACTGGATGCTGCAAACGCAAAGGCTTCTCGAGCTATATTAGAACCCTTGCTATCTAGTCATTTTGGTGAAACTAAAATGGATGAAATGTTTACTAGACTTGCACAGATTGTCAGTGATTGCATGTCTAAGGATATAATGGAGGAGACCCTTAATGTTACTCTTTTCTTGACAAGAATAAGTGACCCTTAATTATTGTTTTTACATTATATTGGATGGATGCTACAGACATGAGACAACATTAATTATTATGTTACTTAATATGTATGTATGAAAAGTTGAATAGTGAAACTTTTGAATGAGACTGCATAGCATTTCTTGAGGGAAGGTTCTTGTGTCTAACTCCACATGCATGTGAGAGGTTATTAATTTATTATTTTCCCCTCTATTATTTTTTACTTGGTTAAAGTTTCCGGTATCCAGAACCAACTGTCCCAACTAATCTGCAGTTCGACCTGCCTGCCTGTAAAATCTAACTCTTACTCAGAACTGATACACTTTACCCATGTTTTATTATTTTGGGTAAAAGAACTTTTGCCCCTCCTGTGGTTTGTCACTTGAAGCTTTTGCCTCCTTGTGGTTTAAAAATATATGGTTCAGCCCCATGAGGTTTTCTACAAACTATCACATTAAAATTCTAACAAATAAAAGAGAATATTCCGTCTCATTTTTTAAAACTTATTCCACTTTTACCCTTACTTCAACCCCTTATTAAATAAACCTAAATCCCAAAAAAGCAATTCCCCTCTTTCTTTAGTATTTGACTTCACATATCGCCGGACTTCATTCTCCGGTGCCGATCAACGCAATTCTTCATCTTATCAAACAGACTCCCACCTGAAGCATACTCCAATAACACATTATGCATCTTTTCACCACTGTCGCAATCACCATAACACTTAATAATTTCTGGGCAATCCTTGAATTCATCCAAAATCGATTTTTCATTCGTCAAAGATGCAATTTGGGACAATCCACAAGACTTTCCTGCCATCAACTTACTTCTTCCATCTGGGCTTATCTTTCTGCGTTTTGCTAAATTAATAGTGCCGAAACTTCCATGACTAAGAATTTCACCACGAATCCACTCCATTACAGAGTGTTTGAAAACTGATAGCTTTGTGGATTTTGAAAAAACAATTTCACCACGAACTCACTCCATTACAGAGTGTTTGAAAACTGATAGCTTTGTGGATTTTGAAAAGGAAGTTTCGGCACTGTTAATTTAGCGGTTAATGGTTAATGAATCGTTGAATTAGCGGGACTGGGATAGATGTGGATTTGGGATTATGTAGATGGGGATAGGATTTGATTGGAATTGGGAATTTTGTGAATCGATTTGTTTAATGATATGATTAGTTGGGGGTTGACGATGCCGGATTTTGTCATGTATAATTTGAGGCCAATTTAGTCTAGGGATGATAGAATCAAAGATGATTTTGGGGGTGATTTTAGGGTTCTATGGTGAGTCCAAGAATGTATCTTGGATTGCCTACGTATCTGTGTATTGTCCAGAATCAAGCCTTACGTAGTTCCTGGAATGATGTATTTATAGGCACATGCTTCTTCTTACGCCTCTAATCCACAGGCGGTTTGGTCTATTGACATAATTGCCCTTTAATGGGCCTTGCTCCTTGCCCAAGCAACCCTCTGGATTATTGGGCCTGGGAACCTGGTTTGGAGCTCGATATCGACTCGTATGACACCGACATGGGTGCTCGAGTTGACACACTTGCAAGATCTCTTTGGCGGCGGTGGTGATCACCGATTCGTCTCGTATTCGACCCGATCGCGGATAATATACTTGGACTTTTCCACATGCCATTTGGACCAATTAGATAATTCCACGTGGAGGGTGAAATCCCGTATCGTCATAAGCCCCCAGATCCGTCTGAGCTCTTGAGGTCAGTCGATCTGTCAAAGGTGTATCTCGCCCTTTGTCATCCAATGCTCAATTTAAATCGCCTGCAGACTTACTTCTGTGGAGTCCGACATACGGCCTTTCCATGTCTCGCTTTGCAAACTTTTTTATCTTAGCATTATCTCGTCCCTAGGACTTATAATGTGTGGCTAAGTTGACATCGACTTCGATGCCATGTTGTCGAAGGAATGATGAGATGTCCAACTTGGGATTTGTCTCGGTCGAGGTCGACTTCTCTCGAAGAATCGATTTGCCTGGATTTTGGAGCACGGCATGCGGATCTCGAATGTTAGTCTAACGATCTTGAGACTTTGCCTTAACGCCAAAAAAGATGCTTCTTCTTAGGCTTTGCCCTTTTTAACCATCGTTGTCGTTGGCTTCCATCTGTATAAACAATTAGCGGTCATTTGGACTTGGCTTATTCTTTCCTTGAAAAATTGTTACATTTTTCCTTCTTTTCTTTGGTCTTTGAAGTAGACCATTTTGCTTTATTCATGCCTTTGGCCTTATTTGCACATCGCCTCTCTCATGTCGATGCATATATGTCGATATCCGCCTCCAAGTATCATGAGAACCTTAGGTTTGGATCATATTTGGCCGATCTTTGTGACTAGGCTTTTTGTTATAAATGCTTGAAATTTTTACAAGTATTTGGTGTCAAACACTTTTGTTGCATGTCGATTCCCATTCCTTTGCTCGCTTTTTCTCGAGTATTCAATGTCGACTCGTTGTTGCCTCCAAAGTATAATGCGATTCATCATCTTCGTTATACTTTCGTGTAGTTCCATTTGTCGACCATATGTAACTTGTCTTCCATGCTTTAGCATTTTTTGGACTTTTCTTTGTTGTTGTGTGGTAGAAGAGATGCCCTGGTTGTCTCATTTCGTTTGTCGGAATCGATGCTCTTTAAATTTGTCGATAGATATTTCCGCCTCACGATGTCCTAGTACTTACCGCCTAATAAGACCGGTAATACGTAAATGTCGCTCTGGATCTCGATGTCGTGGTGTTTCTTTGTCGTTTCATGACTCATGACACATGATCGCCGAGAGTTTTGGACTTGGTCGAACTCGATGCCTTAGCCTTTTGGTTCCATGGAACTTTTAGCTTCACCGGTTGTCGATCGAAATGATCATGTTGCCCGACCTCGATGCCCTAGTAAATTCTCTCTCTTGGGAGTCGATTACGCCCGTCGACTCGGACTTCGATGCCATTGCGTTTTCGCCCTATTAGGACTTGTAAACGTTGATTATCGACATCTTGAAGGCATCCGACTTGCGGATCCTCGTAGACCGTTGAGTAGATCGCTGCGGAGTGGATCCTCGAGATACGCCAGGCACTAGTCAAAAAGTCGCAATAACCATAGGAATAGTTCCCGAAATAAGAAGGCTCGTCCCGCCATGCTCGGCTAGGAGAGTTCCAAAAAATAGCTCGACCCGCCCGATTCGGTATGGTGAGTTCCAAAATAAGATAGCTCGACCCGCTTGATTCGGTAGAGGTGAGTTCCAAAATAATATAGCTCCGAGGTAAGATGCCGAGTCGAACTCGGACTTATTACGAGACTCACTCATCGGTGAGCTCCAAATATGACGCTAGTTTTATTTTGCTTCAATTTTTGCATATGTTGCTTGTCGCTTTTTGTTGTCTATCTTTTCACGATTCGATCCTCGTGACTTTTGAATTATGAATTTTGAATTTCGACCTTTCCTTTGAATGTTGTTTGTGTTGTTGAATATTTGCTCAGGGTGTAGTCCTTTGGACTTAATTCCCTTGCAAAAGCTATCTTCATGAGGTGTAGTCCTTTGGACTTAATTCCCTGTGGCCCCTCAAAGTGTAGTATGAGTACATGACTCATGGTACACTTGGATATGAAGTCGACTAGCATCTGCATCGCCTTATCGGCTTGACTTGGCTATACGGTCGGAGCTCGAATCGATTGTCTTGCCTCGTCGGGCTTCGACATTGTCGAATTGAAAAATCCTACTCGACCGCCGCACTTCGTGGTGCTTACGGCCGGTCGAATAGGGTATCCATCGTGGGATCTTCCAAGCCGCTTAGCATCGTGGCTTCTTGGCGGTCGGGAGTGATATAAGCTCTGTCGGTGACTTGGCTTTTTTCTTTGTTTTATTTCTCTTCAGATCGTGTCGAGGTGATATAAGCACCGCCGGTGACTTGGCTTTATTCACCATATTATTCCGACTTCATCGTGTCGAGGATTTGTAGTTGTGGTTGACTTTTGCCTCTTTTATCTTTTAATCACATGGACTTCTTTTGCTTTAAATTTGGTCGAAATTTTTGCCTTTGCCATTTTGTATCGTGGTAGATTTGCAATGTGAAGTTGTAAATCATAACAAACACAAAAGCGTCTCGAGGAAAGACATGCTTAGTAGAATATTTATGAAATTGTCACATGGACTTATTACAAGACATAAAAATGTAAAAGCAGAAGTTAATTGAGATAAGGCTTAGCTTATTTGGTGTAGTCTGTTGGTATCATGCTTAGATGGCAAAGCGGACTTACGTAAGGTCGCCGAGCTCGAATATTATGCCGAGGCGAGCTCGGTCTTATTAAAGATGCGCCGAGAAAGCTCCAAATATGATGCCGAGGCCAAGCTCGGTCTTATAAAGATGACGCCGAGCCGAGCTCGGTCTTATAAAAGATACGCCGAGAGAGCTCAAATATGATGCGAGGCGAGCTCGGTCTATAAAAGATACGCCGAGAGAGCTCCAAATATGATGCCGAGGCGAGGTCGGTCTTATAAAAGATACGCTCGAGAGAGCTCCAAATATGATGCCGAGGCGAGCTCGGACTTATAAAAGATACGCTTGAGAGAGCTCCAAATATGATGCCGAGGCGAGGTCGGTCTTATAAAAGATACGCTCGAGAGAGCTCCAAATATGATGCCGAGACCGAGCTCGGACTTATAAAAGATACGCTCGAGAGAGCTCCAAATATGATGCCGAGGCCGAGCTCGGTCTTACAAAAGATGACGCCGAGCCGGGCTCGGTCTTATAAAAGATAACGCCGAGCCGAGCTCCAAATATGATGCCGAGGTGAGCTCGGTCTTATAAAAGATAACGCTCGAGACGAGCTCCAAATATGATGCCGAGACGAGCTCGGTCTTATAAAAGATATGCTCCAGAGAGCTCCAAATGATGCCGAGACGAGCTCGGTCTTATAAAAGATACGCCCAGAGAGCTCCAAAATGATGCCGAGGCAGGCTCGGTCTTATAAAAGATACGCCGAGACGAGCTCCAATATGATGCCGAGGCGAGCTCGGTCTTATAAAAGATACGCCGAGACGAGCTCCAATATGATGCCGAGACGAGCTCGGTCTTATAAAAGATACGCTCCAGAGAGCTCCAAATGATGCCGAGACGAGCTCGGTCTTATAAAAGATACGCTCCAGAGAGCTCCAAAATGATGCCGAGACGAGCTCGGTCTTATAAAAGATACGCTCCAGAGAGCTCCAAAATGATGCCGAGACGAGCTCGGTCTTATAAAAGATACGCTCGAGACGAGCTCCAAATATGATGCCGAGACGAGCTCGGTCTTATAAAAGATACGCTCCAGAGAGCTCCAAATATGATGCCGAGTCGAGCTCGGATGTAGGGCAAGACGAGTCCGTAGAGCTCGAATGACGGTGCTCGATATCTCGAGTCTTTATGGTGCAATGCGATTGTGATAAAAACATTACACATATAATAAAGACTTACAGAGTATATAAGAATTTAAAATAACAATCGTAAGAACCTGGAGAGCTAAAGAGCTCGGCTCGATCCTTGGAGCTCGAGAACTCGCTTCGCGGATAGCTAGATACGGTAGACAACTCGCAGCTTTCTGAGGCGCCACAGCAGTGTCTTTTTGGTGGCAATAAGACCTCGAAACGGATTCCGATCGGTACGAAATTTTGAGGGTTTGTTCGTCCCTTCTTCTTCTTCAAACTGAACGGTGGAATTTGTATTCCAACGGCTCAATCTTCGGGAATAAGCCGCCGATCTGGCAGCTGCTGTCCAGAATCCTGCTGCGTTTCTGGTGCCTGCAGTAACTTCCTTGCCACGATCGAGAAATCAAATGAACTCCGATCGGCCTAAAATTTTGAGGGCTTCTTCGGTCCTCATAATTCTTGAATCTGACCGGTGGAAATCTTGTTCCAACGGTTGAAACTCCGTCAATAAGCCATCGATCTGACTGCGTTTACGGGGCTGTTGCGTTTTGCTGTTATAAAGCAGCAACCTTCCGGCGACGACGATCGGGTATCTAAACGGACTCCGATCGACACAAAATTTTGAGGGTTTGTTCGTCCCTCTTTATTCTTTGATTTGACCGGTGGAGATCGTCTTTCAACTGCTCAATCTCTGTCACGAAGCCGTAGATCTAATCTGCTGTGTCCATCTGCGTTTATGGCGAGGCAGCAGCATCTTTCCGGCGGCTTTCGCCTCCAAAACGACTCCGATCGTCATGAAATTTTGAGGGCTTGTTCGTCCCTCCTTATCCTTGAATCTGAACGGTGGGGATCTTGTTTCAACGGTTAAAACTCCAGCAATAATCCGTCGATCTGACTGCGTTTTTGGTGCTGCTTTGCGTTTTAGTATCTGAGATACTTTCCGGCTTCGATCGGGCATCTAAACGGACTCCGATCGTCACGAAATTTGGAGGGCTTGTTCTTCCCTCCTTATCTTTGAATCTGAACGGTGGGAATCTTGTTTCAACGGTTCAATTTTCGGCAATCAACCACCGATCAGACTGCGTTTTTGGCATTAAATTGATCACGAACCACCTCCTTGATCCATCACCGATAGAAGGCCCTCCTTCTAGCGCCAATGACGATGCCGGATTTTGTCATGTATAATTTGAGGCCAATTTAGTCTAGGGATGATAGAATCAAAGATGATTTTGGGGGTGATTTTAGGGTTCTATGGCTGAGTCCAAGAATGTATCTTGGATTGCCTACGATATCTGTGTATTGTCGGGAATCGCGCTTACGTAGTTCTCCTGAATGATGTATTTATAGGCACATGCCCTTCTTTCCGCCTCTAATCCAGGGCGGTTTGGTCTATTGACATAATTGCCCTTTAATGGGCCTTGCTCCTCGCCCAAGCAACCCCTACAGATTATTGGGCACGGGAACCTGGTTGGAGCTCGATATCGACTCGTATGACACCGACATGGGTGCTCGAGTTGACACACTTGCAAGATCTGCGGCGGCGGTGGTGATCACCGATTCGCCTCGTGATTCGACCCGACGCGGATAATATACTTGGACTTTCCACACGCCAATTTGGACCAAATTAGATAATTCCACGTGGAGGGTGAAATCTCGTATCGTCGAGGGTAAAAATAAATACGATTGGAGAACAAAATCTGCAAATTGACCCATACGATTTGATGATCAAATTGACACATCCTTTTCAAATTCCAATGCTTTGATGATCAAATTGACCCAGAATTTTTGGAGAATAATCATCAAAGTAAGTTGACCAAGAATTTTTCTCCATACTTTGATGATCAAATCGACCCATACTTTACCAACAACGTTTTTCCAACGTTTGATGATCAAATTGGAGAAGCCATAATACCTGATGCTTCGAAGAATTCTGCAAATTATGCTGCAGATTTAGAGAGATCTAAGCAATTTGCTGCTATTTTTTTATATTAGGAACGTGAGGAAACTCGGGGAAGAAGACGATTTGTAGGGAGTAAGGGTAAAGGTGGAATATGATTTAAAAAAGAATATTCTGACGGAATATACTCTTTTATTTGCCTAAATTTCAATTTGATGGTTTTTGGAAAACCCAGGGAGGTGAACTATATATTTTTAAACCATAAAATGACAAAATCTTCAATTGACAAACCACAGGAAGACAAAAGGTCTTTTACCCTATTATCTTCCCCAAATATTATTTTATGATAGATAAGACTGAAGAGTGGTATCATTGGTATGGCTGTACAAATTGTCATGTTTTTCTCATGGCTGCTGTACAGTATGGATCCATGAACACAATTTATGAGACTGGACATACCGTCCAGTCGTCCACTGCAAGAAACAGGGCATTTAAGTGCAATAGAAACGCCTACAAGATGATACGTGTGTGTATATCTATCATCCGTTTGCAAATACACCACACAAAAATCTTCCTCTTACGTGAAGGGAGATTTTCGGATGGTGACTCCACACGTGGAGACCAGGGGCGGATCCACGTACCCGGGGGGTCACGCGGCCTCATTGGATTTTTTTTTTTAAAAAAAAATTTAGTATTAAAACGATGTAGTTTTGTTGTTAAAAAATGTCGTTTTATCGATAAAAATTGATGTTTTAGACTCCGGTGACCCCACTGAATTTTTTGTTGGATAAAAGATATAATTTTAGACTCCGATGACATCACTGGAATAAATTACTGGATCCACTGGTGGTGGAGACTACACATATATAGCCCGGATTTTCTCTACAGTCGTTTTACAGTTATGTGAAGGATACACATTTATATTTTATAATATTTCAGAAGGTGCGTATCATTCACAACAAAGCATCGTAAATTGCAATACAGAAGATCCGGGACTCGATATACACATAAAAATGATTGGAAAAAGCTATGTCCATCGCACAAACTCAGAATGGATTTCTATACATCCATCCTCACAATTCATTGAGAGAAATATTTTTACTACTAAATTAATGGTGTGGATGGTGTTGTGGATGATATTCATGGAGATTGATGTAGTGGATGTAGCAGTCCCGAAAATGATTACTATAACATAAAAGAACGTGAAGTTTTTGTATAGTGTGTACCTATACACAAAGAAACACAAAGAAACCAAATTAAGTACCATCTTAGGGACTTTAAAGTCATTACAAAAAAACAAAATAGTAGAATGGATGCAAGTAGAGGATAGGAAAACAGAACAATATAATGGCACATGTATGTGGCAGCAACTATATATATATATATATATATAATGCTCCATGTCTTTCCATAAATGCCCTTTTAAATCTGCATAAGTTCTTGAAAAGTCTTCATGGCAGTAAGTGGGAGGCCTAGCAAGACAGTAGTACCCTTCCCTTTAGAGAGAAAGAGGGCCATTTCTTTTTCTGGCAAGGTAACACAGCCTGTTTGTGTGGGCTCACCCCACCCAAAATCACTAGTATTGAATGAAAGCCTGGTCCATGTTGTGACTAGCAGACTTGCACTCAATGTTGGCCTTGCCCTTGTCACTTCAAAGTAATCTATGCTTGATCTTATGTAATCTTCACTCACCTTCTTTATTGTTTCTTGCACTAGTTTCACCGCGTACGACAACGGCTTCCCCGTTAGTTCACCCGCCGTCGTCATTACACTCGGTATAACGATCGCGTTTCCAAAGTAGTTTTTCGGTAGAGGCGGGTTGATGAGTCTCGACCTTCCGTCCACCGCGAATAGTAGCTTCGTCATCTGGTTAGGTTTCATTTTCAGAGCCCGAGTTCTGGAACGCCACACCAGCGCGGTTAGCACCGTGAAAGTCGTGATCTTCTTGGTTCCGTTATGGTCAAGGTCTTCTTGTGTTGTTGTTGTGGCTAGGTTTTTAAGCCTTTCGATTTTGGCAACGTCGAAGGCGAAGGACTCATATGTCATTTGCTCATTTTGATAGAGGAGGTTTGTGTTTGAGATGTCATCCATATCCATGAATTCATCATGTGGGAATTGTATGATAGGAGGATTTCTTGAAGCAAGGAGTGATCTATCAAGATAAGGTGTAGATTTTAAAGGTAAACCCGTTCTGGTTGTTTCTGCCCATGAATTAATGAACTCCATAGCAGCCACCCCATCAGCCATGCAGTGGTTCAGTGCTAGTCCTAGTGTAAATCCTCCACACCTAAACTTTGTTACCTGTAAATTAAGGATTTAATAGTAACATATAATGATAAAAATAATATATAAAGTATATAACAAATAACAAAACATATAGAACCGGATGTGTTATCATAACTGTGGCAGCTAGCACGCTTTAAATTGGGCATTGTTAATAGACACTTTCAATATATCAGATATACACCTATGCAAAAATTAATTTTTATGTTGAAATGTGTTATTTCAACTCTCGAAAAAGTCGAAATGTGTTATTTAACCATAAAAGTGAATTTTACAAAGGTGTAGTCTTAATATATATTGAGTGTAGTGTCGCCATTAACATCTTGCTTTAAATTAGGTTTGACTTTAGAGAGATCGAAATCAGTTTACATTCAACTTGGAGTGTGTGTCCCAAAAAGAATTTTGATGTGGTGTTTAAATTGAATAATTCTTCCTTGGTCACTCAATTTGCAACGTACATATACATAGATGATTCTAGACCACACAGTTTAAATTTAATTTAAAATTATATGGTCCAGAATCATCCACGTATATTACTCCTTAAATATCCTCACCTTAAAATAACTTTCCTTAAAGATTGTCCAAGTAAATATCTGCCGACGCCGTAACAAAAGCTTTCCAAAAGTAGATTGGTCCATGAAAACAAAAAACAATACTAATATAATACTCAGACTTTCCAAAAGTAGATTTGGAGTAACGACAGAAACAAAAATTTGTGATGGAAAAGTTCGTTTCGTTTCCCTTTGGTATTTAAGGTAGGGCGAATAGGAAGAAGACCTTTCATTTATTCTTTCACTAAATTATTACTCCATGTTACCAAAAGGAAAATGCTATGTCCACTACACAAAAGTATAGTGGATTATGTTGTGGATGATCCTGTCCACAGATTGGAGAGAGAAATAATTTTTTTTTGTGGATCCTGACTAAATGTGTGGTGTGGATGATGTTGTGGAGGTAGTTGTAGTGGATGTAGCACCACCGTTACCAAAAAGCACTTTTAACACTAATAATAAGCATATAATAATATAATAATAATAATAATAATAAAAGGAATTTTATTTGTTGTCCCAAATCTTACCTAAACTAGAAGCTTCTATTAGATCACACAATAGATTAGATAAAGATGAAACAATTTTTAAAGTAAAGATTTCATTGACATATATATAGGAGATTTATTGGTATATATATATACGTGCCAGTTGTAATTCTAATGTTGAATTAATAAATAAATAAATAAAAAGATAGATAAGAGTGACCCCAATAGACATTTTATCCTTCTCCCTAAATCTTATATAGGGAAGACATCCATACTTTATCCCCACAATAGCACTCCATTTATTTCCTATCTATTTAAAATTTAAAATTAAGGCCCCTTTAAATATAAAGGCTCTATAAACCTGAATAGTATTTCCTTTTATCTATCCACTACATGCAAAAGACAGATTTGATTACACTTTCTGGAACAAAAGTAATTTTATAGTTAAATTAATTAGTTGAGATGTGAGAGAAAATTAATTTTGAGGAATGGTATAGGGAGTGTTACTGGAGTATGTTGTTTTATAGGGTATTAAAAAGGTGAATCTGGAACGGAAAAATAAGATAAGTTGGGAGTGAAATAGAGTGTACCACTGGGGTCACTCTAATCGGGGTGTCCTGTGTAATTGAGCCCTCTAAACCAAATATTTGATTTAAGGACTTGAGTTGTGTAAAAATTATGATGTAACAAATATTTTTAGGTTAAACTATATTTACAGGTGGACGAAAGAATATAGAAGTTGGTTAAACATTTTTTTTAAATTAAATATATGTATTGATTTGAGTATTACTATATTTTTTTTAATTTAAGTAAAATAAAAATATATTTAAAATACATTACAAAAATATAAAAACAGGTCCTAAAAAATTATTTCTAAGAAGAGTCCTGGGTCGTGGCCTTGTTGGCCCATGTCCAGAGACTCCCTGTTCACTATGACCCAACTATTAAAAACACGAAAAAGAAAAAGAACTTAGATCCATATCATATTCTCTTATGCATTAAGTAGAGTACGTCTATATAAAACCTTTTTTATTTTACGAATAAATACGACATGTTAATTTGTCCATTTATCTATGACCGGACTATCATAAAATTACTGATATAAAACTGATTCGTTCCCCCAAACAAAACATTTTATGACTGAATGTATAAAACCAAACTTAGGCCATATATATCCGTTTAAAATCGAACCAAATACTTTCTTCGTGGAGATCGTTTTAATAAAGTGATCATTTCGGGAAAAAGAGAAAAAAAAAATCGAACCAAATACACCACTCCCCAGAACACATATGGACAAAGAGATATTGCCTTAAATGATGGGCAGTGACGGTGTGCCTACAAAATACAAGTTGAACTGCCCCATCTTTATTACCACGTACAGCATCTCAATATTACAAAAACGATTGGTTTTATATCCTGTTGGAGGTTGTTGCAGGATTTTCGACACGAGCATCAGAAACTTGTTAATTTTTTTTCCTTTCATATATATATTTTTGTACATATAATTATCTGTCAATATATAAAGTAATGGGTCAATTTCTCTCTCTCACACACATATATGTTATGAAAAAGATTATATATCCCTGGATATTTATAGTAGTAATAAAAGCGTGGATGCGTAGTGCGGCCTCAAACCAAAGTTCTGGATGTCGTGGTTCGATTCCGTAATGGGGTTGATTCCGATTGATAACACCTTGCCAGTCAGAGGTTTCAAAGACAGTAATGTTGAAGTTTCTTTGAGTTCTCGATTAACCTCTCCTCACTTTCCTGTGGGATCGGGGGTGAGGGGACCCTTAATGGTAGGGTTTACCATTTTTTTTTTTTTTTTTGTTTTATGAAAAATATTATCTACTATTTTTACATACTTTTTATTTTATTTTAAAGGGTCAGCCACCTCTAAAAAAGGTGGAGCATGTATGGTATATTGATACTAGGAGACAAAAGATACCGAGCAGGTTGCATGATTTTAATCAGATCGTGTCGAATTAAGTAGATTTTGCCTATATGTGACTAGAATTGTACAAATAAAATAAATAAATAATAATGTCTAGAATAAAGTATCCACGCACAAAGACACAAACTTTTTTTTTTGAATATCACAAAGACACAAACTTAATCTAAGGGTTGATATTAATTTATTTTTCCATTTCTTTGTTCATTATAAACATTCTATTGTTTGGATCATTTATGTGCATACTTATCTGGACTAATTCTGTGTTTAAAAAAAAAAAAACTTTATCTAATATAAAATACAGTTGAATCGATTAAGTAATTTTATCCTAACCCATAATCATTCAAATAAAGTCCACTAGATCACCTAGCTTCAATTTCTGGTTCTATCATATATTTTTTAAAATTAAAGCTCTTCTTGTGTTCGAGACCAACTTACCATACTCCAGACTCTTAATTACTCGAAAAGAAAGGTATATCTCAAAGCTTTTAACATCAAGAAAAAAACTTACAACCCCCCTCTCTCTATATATATATACACATTAATCTCAATTCTCAAACCAGTAGTTACTTAAGTTAAAATATTCTTTAGTATACAATCATATTAATTTGATAACACTTTTAAATGAGTCAATTTCAGTCTAAATATGTACTAACCCCCACCCCCCAACAAAAAAAAACACCAGACAAGGTGAAGTTACAAATAATGATCGATTCGATGCATGCTTTCGAAAAGCATGTGCAGTTTTTTTTTTTTTTTTTTTTTTTTTTTTTTATTGAAAATGATGGAAACCATAATATATGGATGACCTACCTAATTAAAAAAACCCAAACTAAGTACGTAGGTAACAATTAAATAATAAAAATTAATAAGCATGAAATAAATACACATGCATGTATGTATGTACGTATGTACGTACCTGAACAGTGAGGAGAGGAATTTCAAGTATGTTTTTAGCCCCATCAACACTGTGGATAAGCTGCTCCAAAGTATATGGATCTGGAATAGTAGTTATATCTCCTAAAATCTCCATTTTAACCTCTGCTTCTGCCTCAACAAATGGCACCCCTTCCATTTCCCCACAATCTACTATCAGTTTACCCTCTGTGCTTATTGTTAACCTCCCTGCAAATGGATAATAATGCTCCAATATTCTCTCCAGCCCTTTTCTTATCACTTCTCCCACATTCTTCTTCTCTTCATTCGGTTCCCCCGTTTTCTCGGGGCCGGCGGTGGCGGTGGCGGCAGGGGGCTTGAAACAGTACAATGTTTTGATAATCACAGCAATATTCTGGTCAAGGTTTGAGAGAAAATAAAGCCCTTTTGGAATTTGATTTGTGGTAATTGTGGTGAGGGGATTAACTAATATGGGGTTTGATTTTTTTATCCCAAGAATCGTTCCACCTTCCATAGTAATAGTCCCCATTTTTTTTCCCTTTAAATTTCTTTGCTGCCAAGAAATTAAAGATTTTGGAGCTGAAGAGAAAATATTCAAATAAAAATATGTATACAAATAATGGGAGGCAAAAGGACGTTTGGTTATGGCTTGTGGAAATTGATCTGTTTTGTTTAAATGTGTTACAAATGTGCTGACTTTACTTACTTATATAGAGAAGAGAAGTAGTGTGCTGTAAATTATTAAATGAATTAGTTTCTTGTTGGGTCAAAGTTATGGTAATACTATTGAAAGTTAAGTTATACCATTAATGCGTGGGACAAAAAAATTCTACTGCATCATTTTCTATTTCAAGATTGATACTTAAAGCCCTTGCCCCAATGTTTCAGAGAAAATATATTTTCAGGTTATTTTAACACCTCTTATTTTATGTCTGGTCAAGTAAGATCTGATATATTTCTTTAAGTCTCCCGTTAAAAATTCAACGGGCTGGGGGAAAATTCAACATGACGAGGTTGAAATTCAACGGGCTGGGGGAAAATTCAACGGGGTGAAGTTGAATTTTTCAACGGGGAACTTTAAAAAAAAATGTCAGGTCTGACTCGACTTGAAATTAAATAAGAAGTGTTAAAACGACCTGAAAATGTATTTTCTCAATATTTTCTATTTCGGTTTCTTGCCCCAATATTTTAAAAATTATATTTTAGAGATTTAAAAATTTTAAGTTAAAAAAAAATAGTTATACATGTAGCATCATAGTAAGCTATATATTATACGGAACTAAGTTGTTAGTAGGTTCATTAAGATTAAGTAGTGGTGTTAGACACATGTGGGATTCTGAGGTGTTGAAATAATTATTGGGATAGTGTATCGTGTGTGGAGTGATTTACGGAACAGATCCGTAATTTACGGATTAAATTACGGAATATTAATCTAAAATAAATCATGTGAATAGTGCAATAAATATCATCATGCATATCTGATTCAAATAATAGACAATAAAGGTAGTATGCACAAAAGAAAGGACTAAGACAAACCGAGGCGAGTATGAAACTCTTTCCTTAAAACAAATTGCTCTGGTATGGTGCCCACGGTAGTAGCAAATGTCTCCCAAGATACAACGGCTTTACGTCTCGGATTTAGAGGCACTTCAAAAATCCGAGCTCCAGCGAACTTACAGAGTGCTCCGACTTCGCTTCGACTCAATATCTAGATCTACATGAATGACTAGATCTATATGACACTACCTTTGTGGTGGAAAAGACAGGAGAAAACTGAATGCTTCAACCTTCATCATTGGGGTTCTTTATATAGTGGAGAGGAGGAGCCAATACTTGAATGTGATTGGCCAGAACACATCATCAGTCTTTTTCCCTTGGAAAAGAAATAGGGGCCGAAAATAATTAATTAAAATTGGCCAACTATTTCCACAATTCTGATTGGTCGGATGACATGTCTTCTGAATTCTGATTGGTCCGATGATTTAACCACTCGACTTTTCCTTCAAGAAAAGTTATTTCTAGCCGAAAATAATCATGCAATTTCAAAATTAATTTAATTAAATTAATTCCGAACCGACTTAATTAAACAGAATTCGTTTCCACATTATTTTGGAACCTTCGGAAGGATGCAGGTTCTTAGATCTAAACGAGTTAGATCTACGCGCAGCGGATGGATCACGATTTATATATCACAACACATAAATAAAGGATTTAACTACTACAAGGGGGTTAAGATCATGTTACCAATAGTAGGAAGAGAAGCCAAGATCTTCCGATGTGTTTTCCAAACGGTGGTTGGTGGACACCCTTCTTGATATGAGAACCTCCTTGATATGCTTCCAAGAAAAACTCCAAGTTTTTCTCCAACCGGGTGGAGCTAAGGATCGAACTCCTTAGCCTTTTTTCTCTATAAATTTCGTGGCCCTCTCTTGCGCCAGGAACAGGAGAACTCTCTTTTATAAGTAAAAATCAAGAGAGAAAACCTATACCCAATCGGTTTAACAAAATAAAAGAGATAATTCTAATTATTATTATCCAATAAAAATAAGAGATAATGACAATCTTATAATAAGAAAATATAATTATCCTTATAGTTAAGAGATAAATAATAAATAAATTATTTTCTTTTATTTATCCAATTAATTATTTAACAAATAAATAACTAATTACATAATATGTCATTATCCAGGAAAACTAATTTCTTGGAAAATCCAAGACATATTAGCGCCACACTAAGCTTCATTGAGGCATGAGAAAATGTCTTTTCACGTGTATTATATTATTTAAATTTCAACTAAATAATATTCATGCATATCAAATTAAAGCTCAACGATTAATTAATTATCAATGGAGCCCAAATAACAAGATTATTAGTCCGAATTACGAAGCACATCGGGGACCATGGACCTATAACCAGTAGCTCCAATAATTAATTATTCATCGAACCGAATAAGCACATTAATTATTAATTCCGGGATTACGCCACCATAAACCCGAAACTGAACTCTACCGATTATAGATGTATACTTATACTCAACCCATAGAGTGAATAAGCGTCCATTGATATAATCACTACATACGGATTAACCCTCCATGATCGTCCATTACGAGTGGGAAGTCTCCGTGAACCCGACTCGAAATATCTTATCCTTATTTACCATCAACCCCGATGATCAATTAGTTCACATATCGACTAGTGATCAATTAGTCTAATATGAACTCCGGGATCGATCACTTTCTTAGGGCTAACAAATAAGGGATCGTCTCTCTACTTCCCTTGAGGAAGGAATGGATTCCATGTCTCGTGAAAATCGAACTACTCACTCATCCGGAGATAGTGCCAATGAGAAGTGGCTTGGAACACATATTTAAGTGAACCGTAACTAACACATCAAACACTACCCGGGACAAGCGGCAGACTCGTGATCACCTCAGGATTAAGGTTGACCCATATATGATCATCTAATGATTTAATAAGATTCCTCGATTACGGAATTATATCGATAAATTCAGATTAAATCGGTCGATCTATATGAATGCCATCATATATAAATGCCCAGCGTAGTACCCTCACCGACAGTCCGGATAAGACTATCACACCCTAAGGTGTTCAGGCGCATTATTGGTGTTTTAATCAAGAGACCCTAAACTCGATAAAGTTCACCACGGACTAACATTCAAGCATATCTCCACTAACTCAATCCTCACGTGTAATCCATACTTTGAGTTAAGTGGTTACATATAGATATACTTAGGGTTTGCGGCAGTGTATTACTTTACAAGCACAAAGCAAGTAACAAAGATGAGATAAATTACATCATCCATTATTAAAAACAATTACACAAATTGTCTTTCGGCACTACACCTAACAATCTCCCACTTGCACGAAATGACAAGAAAGCGATTGTTTTAGAGCACACCCTTTCTCATCTTATTCACAACACTCTCCCACTTGCTCTAAAAGCGGATGAGACATATCCATCAATGCCGTACCCTCCAAGCACTCGACTTGGTATCACGATTAGTTAGGTTGTCGACTGAGAGGCGATCTTTAGGATTGAAAGCGTTGTCGGTCCTTCCAATCAAAGCGGTACTCTCTCAATATGCTTTTGACCTCTGGTGCGAGAGAAGATCCTTCTAAGCTATCTCTTCACTTGTTTTCACAATGAAGTGATATCGGCTTATCGGACATGGAATTACTCCCTGGACTAAAAAGGAAATTCTAAGCACTATGAGTAAACACCGAGCCCGAGATCAACGTAATGATCATCCTTAATCGACTACAAGTCGAGAATCGATTGTAATCAACCATATTCAAGTTTGCATCTGAATATACAAGCATATGATTCCTCGTTCTCTAAAGATACTTGAGGACATACTAAACCGCTACGTATTGCTCGAATCCAAGATTCGATTACTATTGACTTGTGATAACCTGACTTGCCGTTATCCAAGAGAGACTCTATCCCATTTTCTCTTTATCCGAAGATTTAGAGAATCATTCCTGAGAGGTAGGGTAGGACAACTCTCGATGAATCCTGCAACCATATATGCATAATCATCTTATTTAATAAGATCGGTGGGATAGCCAATGACTCATTCTCGTGAATTTGATCGAATCAGATTCTTAGAACATAGTCCAATTCTCTCATCCAGAGAATCTTGGCATGTCAGTTTCCGACTTCAAATAGCACACACATGTTGTTTCCAACTGTTTCAGTGTTATCATTCATGAACACTAATACTACTATTTTACCAATATTGATACCCAGTCTACAAAAGACTTATCAATATTCTGGTCAAGTCCACATATTTTAAAACATGCGACTTTTAATGACCGAGAGGTTCTCTTACATCCACAAAGGACATAAGTCCCGACAGTCAACCTACCATTTGTTCTAACCAAGACCCTACGTTCGAATGAATCGGACTCCGCTTTACGGCAAGAAAGTCTCGAGGAATCACACCCTATTTTTCGCTTTAACGAAATCTAGCAAGGCGAGTGGTGAGAGAGTTCAAGGTGCAGTTAACTCTCTACTATTTAGGGAATCACCCCTATACCACTCGACTTTTATTTGAAAGTTAAACTTTCCTATTCATTCGACTCTTTTCGGCGTAGAACCAATTACTCCCCTTTGGGCTGAGACACTGGTGGTTCTACAAGAGGGTGAAACGAAGCTGAGTACCAATACTCCATTCACAGGGATAAGGTTTTCGAACCAACCTCTCGATCGAGAATCTATCTGACCCACAAAGAGCCACAGGTTATCAATCACCCCAAAGAGACTATAAAGTCCACACAACCATAATGGGTCAATGGTTAAAACCATACCCCACTGCGTTCTGGGTGGATTGACATTCTAATCTAGTAGTATTTATCAGTGTAATCACCAACAACCGATGTTAGACGTGGTCTGATTAAATCAGATAGTAACTTTCTTTGGGTAACCGTACTCAAGGTTTAAGGTCGTTATATTTATAGATTCTATCGAAGGCTTGTGACGATTCAACCGTCACTTTCGATCTCAAGAATCTTATAACCAACCTTCACTCGACACATTAAGGCATTTCACGAACGGTCAAAAATCGAGCGTATCATAAAAATCTCGATCCTACCTTCAAGCATTAAATGCTAAATGCCTACATTTACGGAAGTGGTGTGAACCGAATTCACTCCTTATCCATAAATTCACTAGCATCTTCTAGGTAGACTTCTCGGTTTACATAATAATGTTAACCGTTATTTTGCAACCAATTATCTTAATCGAGTTTAGGTGTATTGTAGTACATCAATAACTATATAGGGCAAGTCTATGGTTTCTTTCTCGGTGAGAAACATTCCACTTTAGGAGGCGGTGAGCATCGGTCCAAGACTATGCTATAGCCTATTTATGAGCATGGAATACTCTATTCTTTGCTAAAATCAGAGACTCCTCCTCGTATTCTTTTGATAAACTAAATCGCGTTTCGAGTAGTTATCAGACAAAATGTCACCACTCAAAAACTCCCACTAGCTTGTGTCTCTCACTAGACCCCGAAGGTCATGACGAACAAGCTATGTTACCCCTTCAAATCTATTAGCCTCTCCCGATTGAAAGGAAACTTAGTCATTGTTCATTTGAGATAGTGTTCCTAGACTGGGAGATAGGAATCACCCATAGCCAGTCGTCAGGTCTTATATATAGGATATATGCACTAATTAATAGATCTTGAAGAATCGTTTATCTTAATACGGAAACCATTCGCCTATAATAGTTTAAGACGTGTTACATATACCTTTTCAGATTTCTTAGTGGTTCGACTTTATCAAACAAAAGTCGAGTCTCGGATTCATACTACAAATGTCATCTTCACTTCTACATGAGGCAACAATATATGGAGTTGAAAGTGAATCCATTTGTTTCAACGAATCTGTAAACAGAAAAATAAATTTTTCTGTGATATTCAAGGATAGAATCCGAAATTCATTTCCTTATATCACTCCCACTAAGCTGAAATTACTGCCCGTTGTTACTCTATTAATCGTTAATGCACAGCTTCTTCCAAAGAACTAATTATATTCAAGGGGTGTTATTAATGTCAATTTGATGTTAGTCAAAGTATTAACTACTCTCCTTAAAACGTGTTTTTGTCGCAAATGCGACAGTTAAATAGGAAACGGAAGGAGGAGTATTATATTCCCTTCGTTTCGAAATAACTGAGGCAGTTGCCAAAAACACGTATATTATGAGTGAGTTAATGCTTTGATTTGAATGTCAAAATGACTAAAAAACTCTTAGTCTATAATTAATGCAATATTGCATTTATTTTTTCACTCTTTAATAAATAATGGTAGATGTAGACAAAAAAAACACAATAAATACTACATTAAAAATATAATTGACTCAATTATTTTAAATCAAATCTTTTTGACAAGTGCTCGGTTATTTTAATGAGAGTCAAAAGTACGTTTGTTGTGGCTTTTGGGAATTCTCTGCCTTCTTTTCTTTTTTCCCTTTTTTTTTTTTTTTCTTAGAGAAGATAAAATTTTCTACTACCTTTTTTGAATGTCACAAACGTGCTAGCCTTTTCTTACCCTTGTTTTTTAACTGCAGCATAGACTTTTCTTACTTAGGAATGGTATGTTGTGTCCCCAAGACATGGCCTTACTTATGAATGGCATGATGTCTCCATTATATGACATGATGGTAAAGAGATTGAGTGCTTTAAAATGACAGCTGGAGTGCGGAGGTTCGTATCTGTAAAAGGGATTTCTTCTTCAGCTCTTTGGTATAATAACAAACTTATGACTTTGAGTCACTAGATTATCTGATTAACATCTGGATCATCTTGTGGGACAAGAAGAGTGAGAAAGTTAGGGTTTAACCAATTTTTTTTTTCTCTGTTGGTGGGTCAAAGTTATGGCCATATTGAGAGTTAGGTTCAAGGGTAGTACATCGTTTTCTTTTTCAGATTTGTTGAAAACATTTCTTTTTTCAGAATTGATAGTGAAGTTATAGAGAACATATAACATGGGAGGTTTTTATGTAAGGGGAGTGGTTTAAAAAGAAAAAAATAGGGGAAAAATATGAATCAGGACAGTGGAAGTATAAATTGGGTGATAATTAAGGACAAATCAAACTGTTCATAACCCCAAATCCACCGTTTGCTGCAGTGAAACTAACCTTTCAAAAATAACGTTGAAAAAATATCAAATGATGTGTCTAAATAAAGGGGACGAAAAAAGGAAAAATTTGATGAAAAAATTACAATTTTTTGACAATTAGATCAGAAGATATATTCATTTTTTTAAGTTGAATACAAAAGAATTTAAATCACAGTGGAATAATGACATGTTTTTTTTACCCAAATAAATATTTCATTGTCCTCTTTGCATATTTTTATGTTCAAATTGTTATTTTTAACAATACACCCTTTATGTAATGCCCTTATATCATTTAATATTTCGACCATTTATTCATATATAATATATTATAACATGGGGATTATGAAAATGCACTTAAATCATTTTGCTTAAAGCTCGCAGTATCTTGTACTAGAAGGTAAAGTTATAGAGTTCAAAGAGATAAAAGATGCCGAAAGACAGGACCTAAAAGCCATGGACGTCAAAAAACCGTATCATCTTCTTCGTGGACGGCAAACGTTGTTTCTAACCCCGACAACGTTTGAGGGTCGTAATAGAAGATAAAATCATAGTGTTCAAAAAGATAAATGATGTTGTTTGAAAAATATAGAGTTGTTATATTTTAGATCATATAGGAGTTGTTTAAAATAAATGATCGAAGTTGCTTTTAAATTTATACTAGGATAGAGTTTATTTTAAATAACTATATAAGGAGATAAATGCCAAGCATTGTAGTCATTTATCAATCCAATAAAACAACAAGTTGGAATCTTTCGTTGTGTTGTGATTTTTTTATTCTAAGAACAATGACCCATTAGTTATGAGTTAGTAGAATCGATCGCTTCTTAGATAATTTAATACAACATAATATATTTTACCATAAAATGTGATGTCACACAGCGGGGTCATTGATAGAATATAAGAGGAAGTGAGATACCACATATCCATTCTTTTGGACCACCCAAAGCTTTTTAGAGAGTGCGACTATATATGTTACCTTGATTCACCCAAATTTACCCCTCTGTGTGTATTTCTTAGTTTGGGTTGTTATATGTAGAGATATATTAAGTTTATTTGAAACCGAATGAGCCCGATGGAACCGATACAAATCGAATCGTTTAGATGATTTTTATAACTATGAAAATCGAACCAATAAAAAACCGAACGAACCGATATGAATTTATTTGATATATATTGGTTTTATAAGATAAGATTGAAAAATTAAACTGAACTGATAACTAATATAATATATATATATATATATATATATATATATATATATATATATATATATATATATATATATATATATATATTAAGATGTGCACTTATACATGTGAGAGGGTAAAAAGAGACACAAAATAAATTTAATTAAAGCGTAAAATAGACACTAAGGAATCTTATTTGGTTATAAGGACACAAATTAGGTAGATAGACTCAAATACCTTAATGAAGTGGAAAAAAATAAAAAATAAAAAAAAAAGGAGGAGGGAGATGGGGAGACGCTGAAGGTGGTGTTGTTTTTTTTTTTTTTTAAACACACGTGGAAGTTTTTTTTTTTTTTTTTGAAACAAACGCTGGAAGTTTGGTTATATATTAATTAATTAATTTATTTTATTTTGGAGGTTGTAAAAAAAAATTCTGGACCGTAATTTTTTTCCATTGACCATCCCGATCGATTTACCATCGCGATGCAATGACCACCGCTACGCATTAACAACCGCGATACATTGACCAACACGATGAAGTGACCACCCCGATGCAGAGACACCGCGATGTAGAGACACCGCGATGTAATGACACCGCGATGCTCTAACAACCACGATGCAGTGACACCGCGATGCATTGACCACCCCGATGCAGTTACCACACCCGATGCAGAGACACCGCGATGAAGTGACACCGAGATGCAAAGACACCGCGATGCAGAAACACCGGATGAAGTGACACCGCATTGCAGAGACACCGCGATGCATTGACCACCTCAGGTCCATTGACTACCCCGATGCATTGACCACCGCGATGTAGTGACACCCCTGATGCAGAGACGCCGCGGATGAAGAGGCGCTCGATGAAGTGACACCACGATGCATTGACCACCCCGGATCCATTGACAACGCGCTGCAGTGGCCACCCCGATCGTGATGACCACCCCGATGCAGAGACACAACGATGTTGTGACCACCCCCGATGCAGAGACATCGCGATGTTATAACATTTGACAATGCAGAGACACCGCGATGTAGAGACACCGCGATGTAGAGACATCACGATTAAGAGACACCGCGATGAAGTGACACCGCGATGCAGAGACACCGTGATGACGTGACACCGAGATGAATAGACACGGCGATGAAGTGACACCGCGATGCCGAGACACCGCGATGTAGAGACGCAACGATGCATTGACAACCGCGATGCAGAGACACGGCGATGCAGTGACCACCCCGATCGCGAGACACCACGACGCGGTGACCATCCCCGATCTGAGTAGACGCAGTGATCTGAGACACCTCCGATGCACTAACAATCGCGACGCAGCGGTGACACCGCTTATGCATTGACCACTATTAACGAGTTGAGCTCGATCTTGTTATATTTTGTTAAAAATTAAATGAATTCTAAGAAAATAATCGACCTTACGAGCCGAGTCGAGCTATATTGAGTACTTAGCGAGTCGAATTCGATCTTGCCTTTTTATGGCTTCATCGAGCCCAAACTTTATCAACATTTTATGCAGTGACATTGGCAATCATATATGCGTGACATCAACTATTTATGCAGTGACATCGGCAATCAAATATGCAGTGACATCAACATTTTATGCAGTGACATCGGTAATCATATATATATATATATCGCCCTTCAAAAGACTAAAAACTACATAAGTAAACACAAAGAAATTGCATAGAAAAGTAACTACAGTGTTCATTAGCTGCGTTTCATTGTTCATTTTATTTTCAAAAATTCAGTTTACGAAATTTGGTCTCGGAGACGGAGAAAAAAAATGATGAATCAAGAAAGTCAAGAAGAGTTTTCTCAAGAAAAGACAGACACCAACAATGTGAAAAGACAAACACACATGGTAGAGAGCACCTCATTGAATTACAAAAATCAAGACAATAACATGAATAAAAGGTTCGGTACATCTAATATGGAAATATATATACACAGAAAGTAGGAATATGGTTTGGTTTCTTAACTATATTGTCGAGGACCATGAACTCAAAACACCATTTAACAGAAGTCTTCTTACAACATATTCCAAAGCTAGTTTGTCTGATGACATAGCTCGTATCATCCTAGTGGGCATATAATCAAACCATCCAAAGAAATATGCACCTATATTGCAAAAAGAAACTAAATATAATAGCACATCCATGTTCAGCAATCTAAATATTAAAAAAATAGTATGACCGAGACAGTAAAAAGACATAAATACAGAAATAAGGTAGTTGTAAGCAAAGACTTAATAGCATCATTGGTGTCAAGTTTACTTAAAAAGACCTGCAAAATCCTGCAATTTTCCAAACAATTAAAACTAGTACAATATGCAATATATAGAGTGGTATTAATTAGGCAATTACTAAGAATGTGAATATTGAAACATCGGAGGCTCAGATTATGAATCCACCTCATTCCCATCAACCCACCTTGACTCCCCACCCCCACCACTGTTGGTCCCCACCAATCTCACACCAATCTCTTCTTCTTCTTCCTTTCTCATTCCGATTCTCCTCTCTAATGCAATCCCAGAAACGAATCGTCAAAGTAATGAAATCCCACCTCCCACCCAAAAAAAAAGAATTGATTCTAAGTTTTTCTCTTAAAATCATTTCTTTTTTCACCAATAATGCAGATAGTCAACTGGGATTTAATTGGTTGCTTTGCCTTACAAGTTAGCTAGAGAGTTTAATGTCCAGACAAAGACTATTCAAAGAGTCGAAATTGATCGATCAAAACAAGAAATGGTACAATTCTCTTTTCTCCTTTCAGACAACAGGGGGCGGGGGTGTGGGTTAATCAATGACACTCCTAGGATTATATCGGAAGCTCAGATCGGAGAGAGTTGTTGAAGCCGGCCGAATCGACGGAGAGGCAGTCCGTTGACGCATTGAGATGTCTTTTTCTGCTAAATTGAAAAAGTGGAAAAACTGTGTTAAATGATGTAAAGGGTGATAGTGGAAAAACAATTGGAATGTGTCCTTATAAACAAATAAGATTTAAGGGTGTCCTAAATGCCTATTAAGTGTTGAAACAAGTCCTTATAAACAAATATCCACTTATACATCTACTATGAGCGTAGTATATTAAAATTCGTCTAGTGTTGATACTTTTCTTATGATACATCTACTATGAGCGTAGTATATTAAAAAAAAAATGAGTAAATTTTTTTTATTAATCAAGATCCGCCAAACAAGCGTTCAAAATGTCACCCGGGGGCAAGGAGCCCCAAGATGTACGAGTAGATACAAATAAGTCATGTCTAGTTAAAAAATACGCAGGGGCATTCCCAATACGTCGAATAAACAAAATTTAAATTTGGGGTCTATATACGTAAATAAATGTCATACAAACCAAATAGAAGACACAAATTATGCTTAAGTTCTAAGGAGAACTCATATAGAATGAAATATCATAACAAATGACATAATAAACATAGTAATCCGTATCATAGTATCGCAGAGTATAATAAATAGCTAAAGATAGCAAACTACAGCGAAAAATACGAGGCATAATAAATCGCAACAATACATCGCAACCGTCTTCGCTATGTCTTTGACTGATTTATTACATTCATCGTGTAATTTTGTTGTGCCGGTAACATTTTATTATTAAGGGTAACTTACAAAAATGTTTACAAAATAGCCACCAAAAAAACTATACAATGCACGTTTAAATCATTGATCATGATGATTCAAACATTAACTAAGATGATTAACACTATAATCAATTATTTAAACATATTTTATGACTATTTTGTTGTTTCCGACTATTTTGTTATTGACATAACAATATTACACTTTAAAAACAAACACCTTTTTATTTTATTTTAAAAACAAAAATCCCACACATAATGGGAAATTTTTAGGTAGTGTGTCTCACGTGAAGACACATCTACGCGCAAGACAATCATATCATGTACGAGGATCGTAACTACACACACCACACAAACAATTTCGCAATCTGATCGATCCTGCATTTATGATTATGCTTGAAGTATGTATATCTGCGTGACACACTACCTAAAAATTTCCCACACATAATACCTTGTAGCATTGATTATGATAAAATAGACTATGTTGAATGTTTTCCCTTTTTTCTTCCCTTTTTCCAATGGATACTGATACTGTACAGTCACCTCATTTTTCACTGCTCACAGTGACAAAAGTATCCTTATCTTTCCGAAAAGGATTGTCGACTTTTAGTTGACACAATTTTTGTGGTGTAATTTCTTAAGGAGAAATGAATTTTCGTTTTCCAAATCCTTCTAAGAAAAAGAATAAATCGTTTTCCTTATCGTATGATTTGGTGAAACAATAAATGCGTGAATTAATTTTGTTGGAAAAAAAAAAATGCGTCAATCGGAATTCAAGAAAAAAAAAAAAAAAAGAAAAAGCATAGTAAGTGAGCATTTCAGTGTTAAGTGACTTGAGAATATCTAGGAAGTCACTACTATTAGTTCGATTTTCCTCCGAGATCAAGTGTTGAAAAAAAGATTAGTAGGGCCAGCACTACACTGAATAAGAATCAATTCTGCGCATGCATGACGGGATTAGTCGAGACAATAACCAACGCAGGAACTTTAAGAAAAAAGGAAAAAAAAAAAAAAAAACAAAAGTAGCACTTGTGTTCCCACTCATTTGTACCCTAGAATTTTACGGTACATAAATGGGTTAAATGTTTTAAAATGTTTATCATAAAATCTAAAATATTTGTATTCAAAAAAGAATCTACAATATCTTTTTTAAAAGCAGAATCTACCATATTTATTGATTAACATAAATGATAAGTTGTATTAAATGACATACGTACATTAGAATTATTTATTTTTACTTATTTTCGCATAATACACGTTTCAAAAAGGTGAGAAATTGAAGATTGTAAAGTAAATCATCAAAACTCGTTTTGAAAAGCCTTTCAATCCATTAGCAAAAGGCTCTTATAATATCTCACGTAACTGGAAATTGAATAAATTTGACGTCAGCAATGCCTTGTTGAATGGTCGATATGTAGCAAAAGATGACAAGTTATATACTAGAAGAAGACTAGAGTGTTCCCGGCATTAATAAGTTTGGTGATCAAGTGCGCCGGGCCTTTAACCCTGTGGGATTGGTACATATACTGCTGATCGATATACAAATTATACAGGCCAATTTCAAACCCAACTGTTAAGACGTTGACTTGTATTAAATTAGATGTTGAAAATTAGTTTCTTTTATCTCTCACTAATATTATTATGTTTGATTTGATATATATGCCGATTGAACACGTAATTCATCTCCTCTCCATTCCCCATTTGATGAGCAGCATTATTACGTACGAATATTAAACCAATAATATCAACGTACGTTGTAAACAATAATTAATACGAAAATGAAATTTTTTTTTTATATTTTTTTTTATTTTCTTTATGTAAACATTAATACGAAAAAGAATATGTGTAATAGCATGGGACATGCAAGTAGCCCCAACGCTATTGATTGCATATCTAGTCAGTGACTAGTGACCTCTCCCTAAACAAAACTGTTCGGTTATTTAATATTGCTTTCTTCCAGGGTAGACATGCCCCACTAGTTAATCCATGTTCTTTTTCTTTATTTTCTTAGCAATTCTTTTATTTAGGAAATTGTGTTGTTAATTAATGTATAAAATATACCATAAAATGTTGTTTTTTATCTTTTCAAAAAAATATATTGTTTTATTATTATCAAATTACATAGTAATAAGAACATGTATATCGTACAATGTCTCATGATCTATGTTATAATAGTATAGTTTAAAAATGTAAATGTGATTATAAAATAAATTATTTTTAGATTTATGAAATTATAAAATAAATTATATAAAACACATAAAACTTGAATTACAATTTTTTTTGAATATAATTTCCAAGCCGTGTTTTTTTTAAATATAGTTATGAAATAAAATATTATATATAGTTTAATAACCAATTATAATTTATTATTAATTTTAACGTACCTTATACAAATTTTCTAAAAAAAATATTGATTTTTTTGGAACCGTGATCTGAACCGTAATCGGAACCATGATCTGAACCGTCTGGACCCGGAAACCGCCGAGACCCGAAACCGGCCCGGAGAACCGCCAAACCTGTCGGTTCTCGAGACCCGGCAGAACCGGCTAAAGATTGAAACCGGCGGTTCCGGTTCCATTTTGGATACGGAACCGGAGGGTCATGTCAGAGGCACGGAACCGGCCACGTCTATGCCCCACACACCCACAGTTTTTTTTATTTGGTATATCCGCGTGATAGGAATATGCTTATTTCAACCGTAAAATGTCTGTTTGCATGTTTTTTCGATCTAAATGATAAATATGATAAAACATTCAAAGAGACTTAAATAGAATATATAAAAAAAAATTCTTCATACAAAGATCCCATTGGCCTATTAAATATTTTTTTAATAAATGAAAGCTATTAGTATATTGCATATAGGATATAGCAGAATATTCAAATTACAAAATGGCAAGAGGCCTCACAAAATCAATTAGGGAGAAATAAATCCAACACAGAGAAAATAAACTCCAATAAAACCTAAAAATTTCAACAAAATGAGAAGACTTTTCTTAAGTAACAGATCAAAATGGGTTTGAGTCGCAAATTTTCTTCAAGCATTCCATTTGCTATCGCATTAATTTGCAAGGATCCACCATGTTACTTATAACCCACGTAACCTGTCCCACGATTTATATATATATATATAAATAGATTGAGAATCCCCTTAAAAAAATCACTCTAAAAAAACCATGAAAGCGCAAAGATTAACTCATTGTATATCGCAAGAGCTTCACCAACAAACACATTATAGCATCCTTCAAGCTTTTTAGAGGAACTACAAATAATTATCCCACGGCTGTTACGTCAAATTACGGACATATCCTCACCAAAAGCGTTTATTTCCATGGCATGTCCAGGAATATTAGTAACTTGTTTTGAAATTGCACGGAGATAGAATCTGCTTCCGCATTAGAATGAGATAAAATTGAACTCACGTGCTCATCTTGTCTTTCAAAAACATATCCATTCCTAGTTTTTCAAATATTCCACATGAGAGGAAACACACGAGCAATCTCCTCAGTGTCCTCCAACTGCATTATTTCATCAAATACGTCTACTATTGTAACGCCCCCAGACCCGGGCCTGGTAGCGCTAAATGAGTCATAAATGGTCTGGATGGTGACCACTCGATCAAACCCTAATCTGGATGGATCTGGTAGTTCTCAAGAACTTCAGAGGTCGAGAGGAATCAGTTCTGGGCAGAATTTACAGAGTCAGGGGGAACAACACGGTCCAGTGGGAGTAGGAGTTCAGGCTACGCTTGCAGCGGGGACTTTTCAGACGACTCAACCGATAGTGTCAGTTACCCTTCTAGCTACAGGTGGCTTTTCTGTGGTATCTGAGCTTTCCAGTTCATTAGTCAGTCAGCCACCAATCTCTCAGGTTCAGATGTCATTGCCTCAATCCTCAGGAACCCTATCACCACCACCCCCCTTTGTGCCTTCACCACATGCTTCTGGCTATCCACCTCAACAGCTTGCTTACCATCCACCATGGTCTGCTTACCAAGCACCACCTATTTCTATGCATCCAATCTACCTCCTCGGCGATTTCTTGTATCCACCTCATACTTTTGAGGCAAAGACTGACGCAAGATCCTCGTGTGTACCGATTACTCAACCACAGTGAGACCAAACCCGCCTTACTACGGTTATCAGCCATTCCAACATGCTCATGTTGATCAGTTCCTTCGAGCACCCGCAGGCTACCCCCAAGTTACAGCAGCCTACCCACCGGCATACCCTCCAGCATACCCTCCAGCTTACCAAGCCCCACCTAATGTAGGTTACCGTCAGGCTTTACCGACATATGTGCCACAGGGTGAAGAAGTCATGGATGATGCAAGACTTTTTAATGAGGTTCGAAAGAACAAGGCAATTCTTTTCTATGGCAATAAGAGCCCAGTTGAATCAGAAAGATGGTTGCGCGATGCAGAAGCACTGTTCAAAGGAATGAGGATACCAGGAGCTAAGTGGGCTAACTTGGGTAAAGCTCTTTTGATGGGAGCTGCTAGAGACTGGGTCAATACGATTGAGAGATCTCTTGGTGAGATACACCATTGGCAGCAGTTCCAGGAGGAATTTTTACAAGAGTACTTCCCTATAGCGAGTCAGTCGGAGAAGATGGACCAATTCTTGGACTTGAAGCAACTTGAGATGAGTGTAATGCAATATCAACAAAAGTTCTATGAGCTTGGAAAGTATGTACCGGAAGTCATGAACAGTGAGAAGCTGAAGGTGTCAAGGTTTATTAATGGGTTGAAACGGGAGCTACGGATTGGTTTGGGAGGTTACAAGCCAGACACTATGAGAGAGTTGTTGAATAGAGTTTGAAAGGGTCTTGGCTCAAAATTCTGTGATCATTGGAGAGGAGCTTTTGAGGGCGTGTCCAAATCATGAATATACTTTGGAAATGCAAGTACAATTATTTTGTAGAGGCTTGCATAAATTGTCAAGGATAAAAATTGATTCGGCATGCCATGGATCACTTATGATGAGCACGGCTCAAGATGTTTATAAGGCTATTGAAAGAGTGACAAGAAATGAGAAATTGTGGGATCCTGGCCCAAGTGAAATGGAAGTTGCCATTGGGAATGAGAAGATTTCGAATGAGGAATAAATTTTGAGAGAAATGACGGTGATAAATAAGAAGATGGATGAATTACAAGCGGGGAAGAGAGAGTTGAAGTGTAGAAAATGTGATGATGTGACAGTTGGTGTTTTTCATATCGAAGAATTATCAAACTCCGATGTATCTACACAAGAAGAAATGAGTTTATTGAGACAACATCGGATTTGAACAACACTCACACCAATGTTTTTGAACCACAACCTTTTTACCAACAAGTTCCTACTCAACAAGCCCATGTTCAACAAAGTTCTCAATCAACGGAGGATGTCTCTCATTTGAAAATTTTGATGGAAAACTTGATCGGTGTTGTGTCTACTCAAGCCGCCATTATGCAAACAATGATGACTTCTATTGGTATGATGTCTCAAGAGGTTGGTACTTTGAAAACATCTATGAGTGGGCACGAAATGAGAATGAGAACGATGGAGGCATCAATAAGAGTTATTGAAGACCTATTAACTAGGGAAGGCGAGAGACATAGTAGTAGACCACCGGGAGGATTACCAAGCAACACCGAGAGAAACCCGAGAAAGTCATATGGGCATAATGGAGGAAGCAATGAGGTTGAAGAAGATTTGAATGATGAGAAAGAAAAAGAATTAAGTGAAGAAGAGGAAGAGATCGTTGATTGTTTCTTGAAAAATAATGGCTATGTTGAAGTAGAGAAAGAAGAAGAATGCGTGAAAGTCCCGAGAATATTGAAAAATCCAAGATTGAGTGATTTGAGGACTTTATTCAATGAACATGTTGGAGAAGTAACTGTTGATGACAGCCCGGCACACGCCGGAAGTGTTAAAAGAAATTCTAGGCGTCTGTCAAGGAAAGAAAAGCAAAATGACATCAATTGGCGACCATCCAATGAACAAACATTCAAGGAAGCTTCTCCATCTCAACCAAGCGACAAGGGTAAGGGAGGTATACATTCTAACCCCACTTTAATTGATCTTGAATCACTTCCCTATCCCCCTCGAGAGGAAAATAAAAAAATGAAGTTGGATAAAAAGTATGCACATTCTCTTGACATTTTTCGGCACTAACCATTAATATCCCTTTCATTGAAGCACTCACGAATATGCACGTTCTCTTGACACTCTTCCACCCCTACCTCTTCCAGAATTGTTGTACTAAGGTTTCACTTCTGAATTGAAGTTTGCACCTCTAGGAGTTAACTGAGTGAGATTAGCAGCAGAGTGAGGAGAATCCAGACTAGTGCATGGATTGAATCTAGCCAAGAGCCTTTCATGAGTCAATAATTGGGACTACACTTCCTGCCAATTCATAGTCCTAACCCTAGCAGTAAGACTGACTATGGCCGCTTCATATTCCTTGTCTAGACCACCTAAGACAGCCAAAATCAGTTATGTTTTGGACACATGGTGACCTGCAACAACTAGTTTATCTGAGTAGGACTTCATTAATGCAAGATATCAGCCATGGATCTGGTCCCCTTTTCAGTCTTGGTTAAAGCATTTTTATACTCAAGCATCCTAGCCTCAGATTGACTGTTAAACGGTGTTTCTAAAGTAGTCCAACCCTCAAATGAAGTAGAGCAGCCCATTACCTTCAATAATGCATGTTCAGTCATTGAACTTAGTAACCATCCTATAAGTAATGAATCTGTAGATGTCCACTGATCAACTGCTATGATGTTGTGCCTAGCAACACCTCCTTCAAACACAATCTCATGAGGCTTCGGTTTGGTGTCCAATAAGAATCCTTCAAGTTTATATCCTCTAACAATGGGCAAAATTGTGTATTTCCAAAGTAGATAGTTGTCTCCATTAAGCTTGATAGTGCAAGACTGATTTAGATTACCTGTAAATGGAGGCATGTGAGGAATCCCAGATGGAGTTGTAGATCTGAGCAGAGATGTTGAAAGATCTGGTGCTGAAATTGTAGGAGATAGCGCCATTTGTGGTGAAAAGGTTACACCAGACGTGGCAAAGGGAGGCATGATAACTCAAGAAGTAAAACCAGCCGGAAAAGTGGTCGGAAAAGATGGTAGAGGTGGATAGCTTGTCATAAACATCTGAGTATATGCTGGAGTTGCAGAAGTTGGAGCTGCAACTGTGAGATTTGAGCTACCAGCAGCAGTAAGGCTTGGATTGGTGCTTAAGATAGATGAGTGAGACACCGGAGCTACTGCTTCCGGCGGGGCAGCGGTGGTGTTCAAGGCAGAGGTAGCCATCGCTCCGATACCAAGTTAGAAAAACAGAGCAGATAATGATCTGAAGTTTTTCATTGATTTTTCATATTCATTTCTTCCATGGATACAGATACATATATGTTGCAGCTAAGGGAGAATCTACTAACTACCAATCCTTATCCAACATAATTTAACAGCATGTCAAATAGACTAATCTGAGACACACACACACACTATCTAGGTGGATAGTCTAGATAATGCCACATGTCATCATACTAATTAGCCACATATCTTAACACAGACCCATAGAATGAAGAGCCAAAGTAGTGGGTAAAGCATCATGCTGAAGCTTCCCTACAATCCAGTTGTTTATTTCTAGGATAGTCCAGTTTTTAATCTCCATCGTTGAAACATGTATGTAAATAACTATATCTATTGGATATATTTGTGTACTTTAACACACCTAGTTTTTTTAACCCGTCAAACCAGTAAAGAATTCCATAGCTTTTTCTTACACACACAGACACACACACATATATATAATAAAATAAAAACAACCAAACATTACAGGGCTGATGTGTTTAATCTTGAAGGAAATTAATTTCCAGAACAAGTGACCTTGAGGGAAATGCTTTTTGTTGATTACATGCAACAGGTGGATATTGTGGGAGCTGCACCACTTTTGTTTGATCTATAAAATAGCCGGTAGTACATATGTTGTAATCTTGATACGTTGTTGTGAAGCCTTGATGTTTTTTAATTTGACTCCGACCCGATCCCGATCCCGATCCCTAAATTGAGGTTTTTTCCTCACAATAGGTCACGAAATCTATGAATTTAATCAATAATTTGACTACTTTTTATGCAATCAAATAGTTGCACCGGAGTATTTCCTTACATAAAATAATGCAAACTTTCATTTCAAATGCCTTCTAACCATAGTTTAGTTACACGCTATAAAGTTTGTACTGCACATACTGATACAAGCTTGAAAGAGGAAACTAAGAAAATTACAACAATACCCCCTCACCACCACACTCCATATAAATTTATGCCCCTGAGTGACAAACCCCATTTCCTGCCCCTCCCCCTCCCCCTAAATTATCTATTTGATTGCTTTGCAACCATTACTAGTATTACAATTTGTGCTGCTTCTTCCTTTACTCACTCACCACTCATACCCCAAAGTGTCAAATACAAACTACTATTATGATTTATTAAAAATTATAAAAAAAAAAAAAAAAAAAAAAAAAAAAAAAAAAACCTCTAATAAATTATAAGTTAATTATAAAATCTCTTATTAGGCCATTTTGATGGTGACTTACTACTTCTGAATAGTCGGTCAGTCTGCTCTCTCTCTCTCTCTCTCTCTCTCTCTCTGTGTATGAGAGTGAGAGTGAGAGAATCATCATGTTTTGCCAATAATACCCTTGTGCTCAAGCATATCATAAACCTTATCTACCTTACTTGCATCGACGTTGAACAAGCTGTATGCATCAGATTTTTTCGTAATATTCCCACTGAATATACCGATTGTCATTGTTTCCAGCATGTTGAGATAGTGACTCGGCAGTATTCTCATCTCACCACATAGCCGTTTCTCCTGCGTTACACCAACCAACCGTTAGTGACATCATACCAAATTTACCGTAACACCCCACTGTTATGGAACCACACGCATTCGACCGTCTATCTAAAAGTTGATTCTACAGCATCTAATAGACTTATGAATGATCGAATTCGTATGATGTCACAGTAATGTGGTGCCAGGGGAAAGGCGGGTCGAGTTTTACTTACCGTTTCAGAAAGTAATTCAGCCCCTAAAAACCCAGTAACATCCCAATCATCCAATGGATTTGAAACTAGTGCTGCAACACCAAAAGGAGGGGCTGATGATGGTGAGGAGTCCAATAATGCCCCCGAGTCTAAAATTGTAGCCCCTCTAATGGCAGCCCCACGAGGGCTATTACTGTCAATGTCACCCCCTTTTAGGTGATTAACTCTCTGCAAATATTTCCCACTTGAACTAACTTGGGGTCCACCCTCCTTCACTCTACATGACATTTCTTCAGCCTCCCTTTTCATCTTCTGTTCTATATATCTTTCTGCATCCGACGATGTCAGACATCCAGCCGCTGAAGCTTCCTGTAACGAACCCAACATGCAAATATTTTTTTAAGGGTCGTTACGGGATGAGTAATGCTATTGTCACAACTACTCTGACACGACATGTGATCTAAAAGCGACATTTTTTTTACCCGTAAGGTCACGATGACAATAATAAGAAGATAAAAAGAAACCCATGGAGATGTACAAAACCTGAAGATATTGTATTTTTTTCAAAAGTCGATGCTCCTCAACTAAGGTCCTAAGCAATTCTTCATGCTCCTCTTTTGAATGAAAGCGCATAAACACTCTGTAATTGTTACATATATTTTTTTCTTCCTGCGAAAGTCCTTTTTCGAAGGGATCAGGATAAAGCAAATTCCTTTCCAATATGAAATTCTTCCTGCGTTTTCTCTCGTCAAGCCTGTCAAAGATAAATCATTTGATGTGAAATTCACATGAGGCAGAATCAAAAGGATGAATAGAAGAATTTTATCAAAACCAAAAAAAAAAAAGGGCAGCTTTCAAGAAATATAGCAACCTTTTAGCATAAATGCGCAATACTCTCAACTTCAATTCCCGTTCAGCTTCAGTATCAGTCTCTTTGAATTCCATATCAGCCAGTAAAGTCTCGGCATCATTGTCGTACTCTATTTCAAACTCTTGCCTCTTGGCATTATAACCACTAATTTCAGTAACCACAGGAGACTCGTCAGCTGAGGTACGAAGCTTTTTCTCCCCAACGCTCCTGTCTGCTGCATGAGAATCTGCACAACATACAAGACTCCATCAGAATATGAATACGTGAAGAAGAACGACAAACAAAAAGCATGGTTAATACCTTCCGCTTTAATGCCATCACGACTGTCTTTAGTCTGAGGGATATTGGACGCCCTCTTGAGTCCTCCCATTGATGTGTTGCCAGCCCCCAATACGGCTTCTACATCCAACACATACGAAAAATGAATCCTGGCACTTAAAATAATACTTCCTTCCTTCTCATATAAACAAAGTTTCTCAATATTTTAAGGTTAAAAATTACAATGACAAGTTACATATTAATAGTGGAAAAACAAAGAATATGCATCAGTCATGAAGTACCAAGAACTACGAAGGTTAAACATCTACAGATGCAAGTGGTCATACACTAATTGTAATACAACGCCAAAAAAGAGAAAACTAAATAAACCAAAGACGATTTGAAAAAAGAGCGCTAAACACCACAAGTGTACTATAATGTAAGAAGATGGTTGTTTAACAAAATTTTACTCTTTCAAAAAAAGAAAAATAGCTATTCTCTGGCTTCCATTTTTTGTAGCCCCTCGTTTTCCCCTTCCCTCTGGTCTCTTTCTTGTGAAACTACATACTCATACACACTTCTACTGCTTTGTATTTTCACTGTTAAGAACACTATGATATGTATGAAACATACAATATGTAACCATGGTATATAGATTATTTTTTTTGGGTCGAAACCGGATATTTTTATTAATAATCAAAAACTTTACAGGAGATAATGCTTTACAGAATATACAATCTTTCTAGTACTAGTCCATAAAGTAGAAAAAAAAAACTCAAAAAATTACATCCAACCATGGTATATAGATTCTAAGGGAAAAACCTGATGCTATGCTCGAAGAACGTCCTAATGGACTATCTTTCTTTTGATCTTCCACCCTGACAAAAAAATGAATGGATTAAAAGATCAGGAAAATCAATCAACTGCTTTGGCAGCATCCATACTTAGAGAGCAAGGAAAGGTTCAAATTTACTTGATTCTTGCTGAGAAATTTAATTCTTCCTTGACATTAACATCTGCAGGAGCAAGAAAAAAAATCGTGAATCATCCAAATATAGTTAACTCTGAAATACTACATTGATTGCGAAAAAGTGGTAATACCAATGACCACCTTAAAATAAATGCGTGTGTATATATATATATATATATCTGCCTTCTGGTCAAAGAAGCAATATATCTTTGTAAGATGTATAATGATCAGCGAAAGCTTTAAAACAGAAACTATAACGAACAAACCTTTCTTGATTTCTCCATGTTCCCTAGCCATTGCAAGGAGCTCTTCTCTATTCTTGCCCATAACATGAGACATGTCCTATGAAGATTTACGATGACTTGACATGTTACAAGAAAACAGCCATCAAGAAATATGTAGATTCCAATTGAAGGCACCGTACCGGAAGGGGGAAGCATGTAGAATTCATATAAATGGTATTGTAATGATCGATACACATTGACTTGCTTTTTGTCCCAACATGTTCAGCAACTTCCGCCCAATTTCCTAGTCCATACATTTCAATACCCTAGAGAAAAAATAAATCCTGATCACATACTTATCTCCCACGTGTGGAACACAAAATGTGTAAATAACCAAAATGTGAATGGTACCAACAGAAAAGGGAGTGATAAACACAGCAATGTAGTGTCGGGGTTTTTTTTTTTTTTTTGTGTGTGTGTGTGTGTGGGGGGAGGGATTGATGATCCCATCAATAAGTACCTCTAATAGCAATATCTCCTCATCAGCATTCCATTCGGGACATATGAGGGGAAATGATAAATTATCCTGCAAAGAAAAGCGAAGAAAACCTAAGAAGCTGACCAAGGCCAGAACACATTATCAACGAAAATTATTTGCAGCAGGAGAGGAGTCCACAATGTTTAGAAAATACTTGTTTTGGCACAAATGCAATATTGCCTAAACAATGGCCTATGCAAAATTCACAAAACTGAACTATTATTTGCTTGGACTGCATCCGTGATCTATAACTTTGGCCGATTTACATACAAAACCTGTGCACTTTAAAAGCTTTGTAACGTTAGACCAATTACTGTTTGGGTGTACTTAGATTGCACAATTTGAATAAAAATGTCTACTTTACCCCTCCCCAAAATAGAATTCCAAGTCCCCAAACTAGTTAACTTCTTGATCTGTCAGATTATTACGAAAAATACCAAGTCTCCTCCTGCTTTCCCTATGGTTTCCTTTCTTTGGCTTCTATAATAACTCTATGTAAGGCAAATTTCATGTCGATGCACCTGACCTAAGATATATTGATGACTAAAAAAGTAAAAAAAGCACAACATACAAACAAACAGGTTACTGCATAAACAGAAAACGTCAGTAAATAATCAAGGTTTCCAATAGTCAGCAAAGAATAGTCACATTGGGAGAACTCTGTCGTCCCATAATGAAAAGCAAAAGTGGCGATGTCCATTAAGTACATTTCTTTCTTTCAAATGGTGCACACCCCGAATAACTATTCTATGCAGGTCTAAGACTAGCAGACTGCATGTTATATTGCTTAGCAAGGAATAAATCTCAGGCAGGAAAAGGACAGGCAAATTGGACTCGGATACAAGCTACGACATCCAAGAATGACATATGACTCAGCAGAGTAACAAGATTCACAGCAGAACTCAAATAAAATACAAAAATACTATAATTTGATAGAGCGTTACCATGACCCTGTAAAAATGGTTGCTCTTGTGAGGATGCACCTCAGCTCCAACAGAAAAACACTCCACACAAAGGTCAAAATCAGAACACACTGCGCATTTAATGCGTATCTTCCCAGATATATCCTTGTTGCAGTAATTACAATGATATAAAGCCTTCTTCCCTTCCGTCCCACCATGGCCTTTATTCAAACAGGGGTAAGAAAATCAACAAAGACAGACATTTTAAGTTGCTGAGTATAAACATGACTACTATTAAACAAAACCTCACACACTGTACAATGGATCCATGATCAACAATGGAACTAATGTCAGCTGCTGACTTACAGCTAGAAAGAGTGGTTGTACTCCAATGCCAACGTTTGCTTATCCAAAAGTTACGAACTTTTTCTAAATTTGAAATAATCCAACTTGATCCCACAAAAGATAATAATGTTAATAACACAACTAATGATAATGACAACGATTATGACAAATAATAATGGTGATGATGATCATTAAAAATACTGATGATGGTGATGGTGATGGTGATGGTGATGGTGATGACGATGATCATAAAAACACATTGCCTTCCAAGAAGTGAAAATTTCTCAAAAACATATGAGAAACCAATAGATTGCTAAAGTATTTAACTTTTCAAAACAGAAAAAGCTAATAGCACAAGTAGTACATGCGGAAGCTGGCTCTGAATTGTCTGCATTGGAGGTCGTCCTCTTCCTCTTAGACCTAAAGAAAATAACATATACATAACATTACTGAAATTCTGGAAAAATAATCCGAAGTTACATAAGGATATATACTATAAAAATGTGCTAAATTAATCCCACCTCTCAATTTTCCCTTAGAAAAAAGTCAAAATTTCCGTTTGTCGAAATATTCAACAGTTCACTAATAGATAAACGAATAAAGAAAATTACTTTTTAACTAATGAGTACAACAGATAGTACCTTTGGCCAAGATCTTCATCGGTGGGTTGAGTGACGGCCCGAGAGCGACCCATTATTGATCCGAACGGAGCAAATTAGGGCTCCGTCTCTGCAAAAGAACAAAAATTGGAAGCCTGCAGAGCAAAACTAGAAGCCAATCGAATCATACATTGAGGATTTTTACGGTGCAGCTGGGGTTATTGTACTCTGAAGCTGGAATTATGTGAGAAGATTGGAATTGGATGAACTCGAAAGAATGATAGTAAAATTTAGACACGAAATTAGGAATGTACTACTATTTTTTATTTTCTTTAAGAAATTAAATGTCTCGGTAACAAGATTTTTTTTGTTTTTTATGCGGTAATAAACTTTGTAGTTAAAAGATTGCGAAAAAAAAAAAAAAAAAAAAAAAATAAAATAGGGATGATGATTTTCTGGGACAATTTTTTCTTTATAGAAAAAGACAATCAGGACATACAGGTTGAAAACATGTGGAAGAAGTGGAAATTCCTCGCTCGAATCCATCAATTACTGGGTTGATTTGCAATTCAGAAAGTGTATTCATTCCTATTTAGGTAAAGAGCGATAAAAAAAAAGAAAAATTAAAATAAATAAAACTAAGATTCTCTACTCTATTAACTTCTACTATTATGTTTAATGGAATGTGGTTATTATTAAAATTTAATTACATTGTATTGTGATTTTTTGTAATTGAGTGTCGGAAACATATGAAACGTAGTTGTGATTTAGGGTACTTGTGGTTTAATTGAGTGGTGCTTGTTGTAAAAAAAAGGTTTAGTGGAAAATAGTTGGGACTTGATTTGGAACTTGTTATACTGCAAATTTGGATGTTGGTCTGTAATGGAAAATTTTGACAGTATTTTGGATTATAAAGGTTAAGTTGAAGTATTTATATCATGCCCCAAACATCAAAGAAAATGAATTTATTCGTTAATCATATTGTGTGTGATACATACACAAACTACATGATGAGAGGTTATGACTATCATCAACACATTCAACAGGATAGAGATCTTTCATAGCAAAAGATAGACAATGACATTTCATTGTATGGAAAATAATCTGATCACAGTATTTATTTTCAGTTTTCTACCTGTAACTAATCCTAGGATATTATCTACTCCTAGTGTATTAGCTTTGTTCTTTAGTTAAAAGGCTGATATTATGTCTAATTAATATAGCCGTTGGGATCAAGCCTTATGACTCTTTTCTTTTATAAATAGTTGTAATAGAGTTTGAAATTTACTAAGCAATCAACTCCTCTTTATTTGCTATCTTCTCTAAACTTCTATATGGTATCAGAGCTATAAAAGCCAGTTTTATTGAGAGCTTGCAACAATCGTTAATAATACTATATATCATCAATCGAAGACAAATCTTTTGAAAAAAGCACAAAGCAGCGATGGATCAAAAGTGAGTCCCCTAAAATAAGGCATAGTACATCACAAGTGCATCACCAATTAAGACTTCGAATCGATCTCCATTCAAGCTTTCTCGATAAAGCCGCACATCCACATTGAAATTTAGTAACCATGGACAGGGGTTTCCACTTTACATCCGAAACCGGATTTAGAGTACTACCTTGGGAATGTCGCCAAAAAATAAAAATAAAAAAATTACAATTTCACGTAGACTCTTCATGACAGTGACACATCTGACATAATCCATCATCGATATCCTTCAAGTTCGCAAAGCAAGCCTCGTAGTCGTAGGTAAAGCATTATGAATAATCTTCCATGAGAAATGAACTTGAGTTTCCATTAGGTAGACGGTAGACCAGAAGTTACGTCCAAACGACAAAGAGGCCGTGCCGGAAGATGATTGACATTGCAACTCATAAGCCAAATGGTACTAAGGTTTGACAGAATAAATCTCATTGGTTAAGAAGTGCCAAATTAATTTATCCTCTCTTTCCTGCATAGATAATAAGGTGATTGGATATTCATTGCTTTAAATGGGTTGAAAATGTCATAGCCGAGCTTCGTTCTCCATTACATGCTTATTATATGGATTCATAAGGCAACCAACCCTTTGGTTTGGTAGCTCCTTCAAAGTAGGGTGTGCACGAAAATATGATGGAGCATGAATCCAACGACTCTCTAAAATGTTTCCTAACGCGGGAGCCTTGTACCTATATATAACTAGGTTGAGAGACGTCTAACCCGTGAAACAATATATAAATGAAAAGCTAGAGTTTGCAGCGAGGTGTGAACTCGTAACATCATGATCTGTTATCATGTTGGATTACCACATCTTCAAAAGTTTAAGCTCATGGGATGATATCATGTCGGATTATCACATCTCCCAAAATCTTAAGCTCATAGAAGATATATAATTAATATTTTAGATATTTCAAAAAAAAAAATCGTAATTAATAATGTTTTAATATACTTGGAACCAACAAATGAAATAGTAATTCAAATGATTTCTTGGTATTGTTTATAAGTACATAATTTTCATCCTTACATTACAATTTTACGACAAGTTTGGATCGTCTGGCGGAATAGTATATTAGTGATGATATAATATGAATGCACAATGTACAAACAAGGACAATATCTCAAATTCTTTAAAAAAAACACAAAATTCGTAAAATATTTTCTCTGAAAACGACTATCAAATCAAATTTGAAATTTTTAAAACGCAAGTTGGAAATTTAAAAGGTGGATGATGAACATTTTCGTAAAGCAAAAGGAAAATAAAAGCACTTATACTCCTCCTCAAATAATAATACCCCGCCCGTTCAAAAATAAAAAATAAAAAAAATAACCCCTCCCCTCTCCCTCTCCCCCCCCCCACCCCCGCCCTTATGATATGATTTTTTCCGCGCAATTTAAGAATGTGGGAAAATATAATAAATCTAGGTATCCGCGGCTCGAGGTTGAATGATAAAAGTTTCATTTGTTCGGTAATAAAATAAAGAATATTAGATATTGACAATATCTAGGAATATTCAATATACTATCAATATCCTAGATTTATTTAATGTTATAATCAAATATATATTTTATTAATAGGCGCCACTTTCCTATAAAAGGAAGTGGGTGTCAAGCTCTTTCAGACATCAAAATGTGTAAAATAGAAAGCATCCATAGAGAGTGGAGAGAGGGAAAAAGGCCGGTCTAGCAACCAGGAGTTTTCCAATAGAATCCATGATGGGATTAAATTATAGGTAATCACCGTCTTATAGGTAAAAATTTAATAAACGTTTCACTGATATTCTTAAACATTTTATAGGACAAAGACAAATTAAAAAAAAGGCCAAAAAAAAAGTCTTATATTTTGGGACGGTGGGATTATATATGTTTTATACACTTCTCCCAATATTTTTATTTTTGTCTTCTCATTATACTAATAGAATTTGATATGGTATTAAAAGAGCACTTACTTAGAGGATCTTGGTCCTTACTTAGAGCACTTGCAGTAGAATCTGTAAGAGATGATAAATTTGTATTTTACAGATTCTAACTCTCCAGATCCAGCTAAAATGCAGCTGCATTAAAATCTGTTAACATTGTCTGTATTCAACAGATTCTGGATAGTATACTCTATATCTACCGTAATCTGGATGAATTTACAGATTCAAGTTTTTACTATTTTCAAACATTTTTTAAATTAATATATATATATTACCTAAGAGTGACAAAAATTTGTTTTTGACGAATATTTCATTGTATGGATCTTCTATAAATATTTAGAAGATCCAAACAAATGAATATTTGTCTAATGTAAATATCTATCACTGTAGGAATATAGAATAAATTATATATATATATATATATATATATATATGTGTGTGTGTGTGTGTGTGCGCGCATGTTTGTTTTTCAAAATATGTCTTCTTTTTTTTTTATGGTTTTGTAGTTATTTTAATGTTATGCATGTAGAGATTCTAATGCGATAGTAGCCAGTATGTAGAGATTACAGAAAGCGAGATAAAAATGTTGTTAGAGTACATAAAGTAGAGAATACATTAAAAAACACAATGATCTGAGTCTTTCTTAGTATCTATAATAAATATAATACTTAGTCATCATATATGACAATTTCTAAATGATTTACGATTAATATTTAGAGTTTCTCCAATGGTATAAAATGAAAAGCTTTAAACATTTTCAAAAGGTTTGTAACCATTGGAGTGTGTAGGAAAGAGATTTTGCAAAAGGTTTGTTAGATTATTCACAATAACAGCTGACAATACAATGTGAAAAGAGTGTGAGACTCAAAGTTGCAAAGTATTTATTACTATGGCTCAATTTAACACCATGGGAAAGCCAAATATGTGAAGGTGGGAGTGGGTCTGTCCCCATCCACTCCCACTATTGTGCACAAAAACCAATGTAAAAAAAGTAATATTTTTCTCTTTCTTTATTTCTGCTCATTTATATTTAAAAAAATTAATATTTTGATTGGGTGAGAGCCATTATTTATTTATTTTCATTGATCGTGAGAAGTGAGCTATAGTGCAACATTACAAATTCTTGAAGTGGATGTGTAGTAAAGTTGACAACTTTTCTCATTTTCAAGGTTATTTTACCCGTGACTATAGTGGATACTCTTAGTATCAACCGGTGCATAGGTGTTAGATGTAATTTTTATTTTTATTTTATTTTATTTTTGCATTTTTTTGGAGATGTTTGTGTATAGTAGAAAAAAAATTGTGTTTAGTGGGTCCATGCTATAAACCTTTTGAAAAGATTTATGTATTGTGGAGAAAATATTTATAGGAAAAATGTTTATAAGTTGATGATATGACATAACTATAAACCTTTAAAGATGATTATGATTGGTCATTGGTGATACTCTTACTTCTACCTAATACTCTGTATGTTCTTAAAAGCCCCTAAAAAATGTTCTTAAAAGTTAAATAACATGTTTTTATTAATTTCGACTAACATACACTTACTTAACTTATTTTCCACATTTTCTTCAATTTTCCCAATTCCCCTCCCTTCTGTACCTTAATAATATCTTAACACTTATTTCGATTCATCAAGATCGAGTCAGAATCCTCTAAAGTATTAGCCTTTGTTGATCTTTCAAATACTACATTCGTCACATAAAAAGTGTCTATTTTTTGTATTTCACACAGATTAAGAATACAATGAATGTGTTGTATTTTAAGTATAAATAGACATATATACCCCTATCTTATCATAAATACTTGTTTTGGAATATGAAATGATTATAAAAAATTAAATGTTAGAATAGGAGTATGTGTGGAAAAAATGCATTAAATGATGTATTGATTTTTTAAATGGACACTTTTTGTGGGACAAATGGTTTTTAAAAAGCAGACACTTTTTGTGGGACGAAGATAGTACAAGTGATATAACCACACGCTCAAAGTAAGAAAATAATCTAGGCGTAGATTTTTTTTCTTTCAAAACTACGTCATTTTGTTGATAATGTCTAAAAAACTTGTATTTAAGAGATTACTTAAAGCTAATACTTGAGAGAATCCTTGGTAGATGAAGGTCTTCAAATAACAATTATTTTACAAATTGTGTTATCTTTCATCATTTATCCCTTAAGAACCATTTGGTACTTTTCCGTCGTTACTCGTACAATTCATCGTCAAAATTAACAAGTGAATTTCAATGGTGAAACTGCCAACACTGACTTAATTTTTCATTATTTCATGAGATCAAACATGTTTTTTTTTATATTAAATATATAGGTATTAAAGTCAAAATATATATTAATAACATAACCTTTACTCTACACTAAATATGATGACTGTATCTAGTATTCTAGTCTATTGGTAAAATACAATTCATTTTATTCCCTAAAAAGAAATACAATGCATTTTATGGTGATAACGAGTTGGATTCTCCGGTAAGTTATTGGGTGCACCCGTTATATGCGGAGTGCATCAATGTAACAAACTGTACAACTTTTATTATTAAACAGAATTCAAACTGTGTAGTGCAGATTTGTTTATCGGTCAATTAGGTATATGTGGATATATCACACAAAAATTTCGCGGACTCCTCCTCTTCCATAACAGAATAAAAGAAAACTAAAGGTTAAATACTAACCTTAAAGTCCCCATTCCCTCCGTCCTATAAGATGAGTTGAGATGTTAATTTGGTAACAAGGCCGTTCCGGTGTAATCAGATATCCTAGGCCAAAAAATTTAGGGCCCTCAACCCTGTGAAAAAAAATAATATATTACAACTATTTTTGAGGTATATTATGTTGATGAGCGTTATAAAAAATGTAACGAATTTGATTAGATTTTTTTCCAGTGAATTCAACTATAAATTTGGGTATTACCGGTTTTTTTAGGTTGAGTAAAAAATAAAAATTGCCTAAAATACACTACTATTACATGAAAATGGAGCCCTAAAATTTCAACTTTCGGCTTGGGCCCTAGGCCGCGGCCTTGTTGGCCTGCCCCAGGACGGTTTTGTTAGATAACCTAGTCATTGGTTTGCTATTATTATACCAAACAGATTGAAAATAATGGTTTTTTACTGGATTCAAACCTCCTCTACCCCACCCACAACCACACACAAAAGGAAAAAAAAATACTATCAATGAAGAAATGCAAACTCCGTAGAAGAGTTTGAAAACAAATTGAAAACAGAACAAAACTAAACAGAAAACTGAAAATGTAAGCTGAGGAAGAAGAAAGGAAATTGCAGAATTTTATTCATATCTTTCAATTGAGTTTACAATCAGTTGTTCTACTATATATAAGCTGTGTGTCATCTAATAGTTACAAGCTCAGACGGTTATTTGGTTGTTGGTTAGTTGTAACTGACTCTTAACTGTTTTCAGCTTCAAGTGTTCGACCAAATTCCCACTGAGCATGAAACCATATTCACTTCACCCCCCCTCAAGACGGACTGGGGAAGCTGTGGATGTTAGAAATAGAAAGATTCTGTAGAATGTGGTTAAAAATGGGACCATCTAGGGGTTTTGTCAAGATATCAGCCAATTGGTTGTTTGTCTTGACAGATAGGAGCTTCACAAGTCCGGATTGAACTCTTTCTCTAACAACATGGCAATCAATCTCTATATGCTTAGTCCTCTCATGGAAAGCAGGATTGTGGGCTATGTGGATAGCACTCTCTCTTTATCCTGATACATAGAAACAGGAAATTTGCATGGAATGGATAGATCTTGGAGGATGTAGGTGATCCATTGTAGTTCACAAACACCTAGTGCCATAGCTCTATATTCGCCTCCTCTCTTGAACTTCTCTCGATTGTGGGTTGTTTCTTGGACTTCCAAGAGACTAAGGCAGTCTAAAGAACATACAATATCCGTGATTGATCTTACGGACTCATGATGTGACCACCCCAATCGAGTCTGTGAAAGCAGTGAGTTTGAGATCATTGTTGGAAGGAAAAATAAACCTTGAAAGGAGAGAGCTAGCTTGACATATCTCAAAAGTCCATTTCTTTGCTTGTAAATGATTGATTGTTGGTGCAAACTAAGAACCGACTTAATTGATGAACTTGTATGAAAGATCGGTCTTGTTATAGTCAGTCTGAAGCTTTCCAATGAGACTTCAGTATAGTGTGTTATCTGGAAGAAGAAGGTGAATCCCCATTCATTAGGTGAGTCTTGCTTTGCATTAGAGTCTCTTGAGTTTGCATCCGGAAAAACCATATTCGACGAGAAGGTTAAGAGCATATTTTCTTTGACAAATAGAAATCTCGATTTTGATCTAGCAACTTCTAATCCCGAGAAAATATTTTAGCTCCCAAGATCTTTGATCCGGAAAAGTTTATGTAGATAGGTCTTGAGCTCATTTATCAAATCCATGCTTGTCTTTGGCAAGTACTATATCATCCACATAAACTAGTATAGCTTATGAATTGACACCATGTCTCTTTGTGAACATCTTTGTAATCATATTTGGATTGGACATAACCTAGGTCTTGTAATGTTTGTGGTAAGTTTGGAGTTCCTTACCTCTTGGCTTGCTTTAAACCGTATAAGGACTTGATGAGCTTACAAACCTTGCCTTTTGGTGCTTGAAAACCCTGAGGTAGTGCCATGTATACTTCTTCATTTAGATCTCCATGAAGAAAAGCATTGTTTACATCTAGTTGATGTAAATGTAAACCTTTTGCAGCAGCTGTGGCCAGTAGAATTCTGATGGTGTTCATCTTTGCAACAGGAGAAAAGGTCTCTTCATAATCTATGGCAAAGGTTTGTGTGTATCCCTTAGCAACCAGCCTGGCCTTGTATCTTTCTATAGTGCCATCTGTTTTATGTTTGATCTTGTAGACCCATTTACATCCTATAGGCTTCTTTCCTGAAGGTAAGTCCACTATCTCCCAAGTATTGGTTTGGACTAATGCATCAATCTCCTTCTTCATGGCCTCTTGCCATTCTGGAAATCTAACAGCCTGATTGTTAGTGGTTGGCTCTTTGTTGGCATCCACATTCATCACAAAAGACCTGTATTTATCAGAAAGATTAGTATATTCAACAGCTAAATCTAGAGGATATGGTGTGACTTGTGCCTGATTACAGACATATTCTTTGAGAAAAGATGGAGTTTTCTTTTCTCTTGTGGACCTTTTGGTTTCAGGTATACCAAAAGGATGGATTATAAGAATATCCACATGTGGGATGCTGTGAGATGATGAGTGGTCATATTCATCATCACAAGCATGATTTTGAGAATCCTCATGATTATCATTGTGATCTGTTGTAGGAGAAGAACTGCACATTTGAGAATCAGCATTAGAATTTGGGAAAACACATTCAGATGCATAAGGAATATGAAAAGATATGTTTTCTGTGGATTGAATCTTTTGAGTAATAGCTGGAAAAATGTGTTCATGAAATACTACATTTCTGGACACAAAAATATCCCTTGAATGAACATCCATCAAGGTGTGCCCCTTTTGATTTGGGGCATATCCTAAATTAATACAAGTTCTTGCTCACAGCATCAAATTTTGTCACGCCTCGTGACAAAGTGGTAGAAAAACAAACTGACCAAACACTTTTAGGCGTGTAGTGCAGTTGTGTATTGTGTAACGAGAAAATATGGTGCCCGATTGTTTAAAATCGGTGTAGCGAGAATGTTTATTAAGTAAACAACATGTAAAACACAGTATCCCCACAAATTGATAGGCAATCGAGCTTGAAATTTTAAAGCTCAGCAACATTGAGTATGTGTTGATGTTTTTTCTCTACTACACCATTTTGTTGTGGTGTCTCAACACAACTAGTTTGGTGTATAATGCCTTTCTCATTATAAAAATCATTAAAGTCAAATTCTGATCCATTGTTAGATCTAAGTATCTTGATTGAATGACCAAACTGAGTTAAAGCATAATTGTAAAAGGCAGTAATAACAGATCTCACTTCACTTTTAGCTTGTAACAGATAAATCCAAGTATATCTAGTACAATCATCTACTATAGTAAGAAAATAAGACTGATTATGAATGGTAGGATGTCTATAAGGACCCCAAATATCCATGTGTACAAGGGCAAAAGGAGTGTTAACACTAGAAGTACTCAATGGAAAAGATAGTTTCTTCTGTTTTGCTAATGGACAGACATAACAGACATTGTCTTTACATACAGATACATCTGGACATAATCCATGTATAGTAGCTATTCTGTTATTGGACAAATGACCTAGCATATAGTGCCATAGCAATTCAGTAGGAATTTTATCACATAAAGGTACTTGAGCACAGGCTGCCACATGTGCAGGACAGTTAACAGATTGCAAAACATATAATCCTTGTTTTTCTTTAGCTAATCCAATCATCTTCCCATGTTGGTCCTGCAACACACACTGGTTGTTAGAAAAAATAGCAGATACACCAGACTGTTTTGTGAGTCTGTTTATAGACAAAAGGTTGTATCTAAAATTTGGGACACAAAGTACTTGAGACAGAACTAGATGTTCAGTGACTTTTACTGTGCCTATAGATGTGATTGCCAATTCCTGACCATTAGGCAAGGTAACAGTGACACCAGAAACTCTTTTACTAGTCATAAACATGTCATGACTGTAATTGATATGATCTGTGGCCCCTGAATCTACCACCCATTGGACTGGACTGGTTTTACCTTGAACCTCTGTAGAATCTTGTTTGAAGTTTGTAGTGAAAGTTTGTGACTTGATTAACGACAAGATTGTCCAGAATCGTTCTAGACTCCATCAATTTCATCGGTTGAGACACTTGATTCTCGAAGAATAGTGTCTGAGACTGATTTGATTCTGGAACTGGAGTGTCAACAGATAGGTCTTGCTCATCCTCTTGTTGTACCATATTTGCCCTAGCTTTGCCTTTGAATCCTGGTGGGAATCCATGTTTCTTGTAGCATTGATCAATAGTATGGCCATTGTACCCACAATAAGAGCATTGTACTTTTTTCTTCTGTCCTGCACCATTTGGACCTTGTTTTCTGAAATTTGATTGTCCTGTATTGGATCCTTGAAATCTTGAATAAGTGGAAGGATTATTGGCTTGATGTTGGCCTGATTGACTAGAGCCTTGAGCTTGGACTGCCAGAACCATAGCCTCTGAATTCCGGGGATGCCCCATAGCATATACAGCTTGTCTTTCAAACTTGATAGCCATAGCAAAAGCTTGTTGCAAAGTTGGCAATGGTGTGGACAAGAAAACCTGTGATCTGACTGGAGCAAAAGAATCATTAAGGCCTTTCATGAACCGTATCACACTAAAGTATTACATTGACTCCATACTTTGAACAATTCATCATTAGGAGCTGGTTTTTCAATCGTACCATCAACAAATCCAAGTTTGTTCTTAGTTTCTAACATCATTAACATGGATCTAGACCAAGAATGATAGTTATGTGCATCTAAAGGAGGTGAAACTAGAGGCAAAGAAGCATTTTCATTCGGATGGAGATAAAATTGACTAAAAGAACTTATCTCGGACCTCTGGCTTCATTGATGATCATTGCATTTGATCTTTATTCGTTGCCATTGCACAAACACACAAACTGCAAAAAACTCTCAAGATTTTGCACCGGATGAAGAATTCTCTCAAGATTCTCCTCTAATCAAGATCATGTGCGCTCTGGAAGCAATCATATCGCTCTGCTATCATGAAGAAATGCAAACTCCGTAGAAGAGTTTGAAAACAAATTGAAAACAGAACAAAACTAAACAGAAAACTGAAAATGTAAGCTGAGGAAGAAGAAAGGAAATTGCAGAATTTTATTCATATCTTTCAATTGAGTTTCTGATCGGTTGTTTTACTATATATATGTTCGTGTGTGTCATCTAATAGTTACAAGCTCAGACGGTTATTTGGTTGTTGGTTAGTTGTAACCGACTCTTAACTGTTTTCAGCTTCAAGTGTTCGACCAAATTCCCACTGAGCATGAAACCATATTCACTTCAATCAACAGTGACCAAAAAAAAAAAAAAAAAAAAAAAAAAAAAAAAAAAAAAATCAGAATGCTATGCATGTTTCCTCAATGAATAACCAATAAACCATCTGTACATTTTTGGAACCCCTGGACAGATATTTGCTTGGTAACACATTCATAACAATCAAGATATTCAAAATAGCCTAGTTTTGACTAAAATACCTAATATTGTTATCATTATACAATTTACATACCACATAATAAATTAACAAAATTAAATAATTGTAGTGGAGCGTTCATTCACTTCATTGTCCATATTCGCTAATGAATAATTGTAGATATTTTTTTTGTTAAGAATTGTAGATATTTTTCTATCGATTTTAAAAATTACCTTGGAAAGTATTACATGAATCTGTAAATAAAATGGACGAAAAAGGCTTTTTAAAAAGTTGACGAAACTTGTTTGAAAATAATTTAGGAAAGAGAAATAATAGTTAAAATACTATTTGCCATTAAACATATTTATCGTGCCATTATGGCAAAATCTCAAAAATTTACACCCATAAAATACATATATAAAAATAATATTTTTTATAACAAAATCATATACAATAAAAATCAATAATAAAATATGAAAAAAGAATATATATATATATATATATATATATATATATGTGTGTGTGTGTGTGTGTTTTTTTTTTTTTTTTTTGCCTCAAAAAGAATATATTTCTTTTTGGAGGGGAAATAGAATATCTTATTATGCATTACTTATAATGCACACATATTAAATTTCAAGATTATTTAAATTAAAAATTGACGATTAAATCTATACAAGAATGATGTTAGAAATTTAATGTGATGTCTAATAAAATGTGCCAATTACTTTTCCCATCACCAAGCAAAATTCGCCAAGTTGTGGTCATTCTATGGAAATAAAAAAGATATCATCATAAATTAACTTTTTATTTATATTTGTAATAATTAACTTATTTAACAAAAAAAATTATTTCATCCTCCCTGTTTCCTTCCCGTTATTTATTTAAAATACTTTTACGTTTCTTGTACAATCAAGATACTCAAATTAACCTTTAAAGTACAATAAATAAATAAAAAAACATAACCTTACTTTCTATAAAATAATCATTTCATTATCTTAATAAATCACAAATACACATATATAATTTTTATTTTTATTTTAACTGCTCTAAACCTCTCACACACACTCAAATTATTTGTATTTACTAAGTTCAACAATACTGCAACAGTTCTTTTTTCAGGAGCTAATTTTTCTGCCGGAATCTTATTATCATCGGCCGGAATCTTTGAATCATTTGTGTATCAGCTCCGATTTACAATTATTCGTATTTTCTGTTTGTTTTACCAATTTTTTTTATTTGCTGGGTTTGTTTTTTAGATGGAACCCATTTATGGATTCTTAGATTTGATCAAGATCTGAAGCAGAAAAGGATCAGCTCAGCTTTTAGACATCTGGGCTTTCTTAAATTCTTGCACTTGATGAAATCTCTGTAAGTTCTGGTAAAGTTGATGAATTTTTTCATTTTTTGGTTTTAAATCTCTTGTAGCTCAGATGTGAAGTAATGATGTATTTGAGTTATAAATTTTTGTGACTTGAGCTATTTTTTGATGAGATCTTAGGTTTAGGATTTGGTTGACTTAGCTGTGTGAAGTTGGTTGTTAAAATTCTCTGTTTTTGGAAATTTGGCATTTTCTTGACTTTTTGTTGAAAAAATGTTGATTTAATCTGACATTAAATTTAATTGGATAAGTGAAAAAATCAGTAATGGAGTGGATAAAGTGAGCAAAGTTTTGATCTTTGGATCAACATTGGAGAAGATTAGTTCACTTTTTATTCTCCCAAATTTAAGGTTAGCTGAAATAGTGGATCTTCCCACTTCACACCAAGTATCAGAGTAAAATTCTAATTTTTTAACAGTATGTCAAGCTTGAAGTTGATTATGTAACCAGTTATTGGAAATGATTGAAACTGACTCATGCTGAGTTGTTAACCTTATTGAAATGGACATCTTTTGTCTGTTATGTAACTGTATGTCTTTCTTGTTATGTCCTTTCCTTTTGTGGATCTTGCATGTTATCTAGTGTGTAATTCAATAGCATGCTCAGATTAAAAGGGAGGTGAAAGATGTAATGGGACTAGTGGGAAGCTAAACAAAAGGGAAACCATATAGTGTATGGTGCGACAGAGGCGCATTAACAATTTGTATAGTCTACTCAACATGTTGTAACGTGTCTAGGTTGGTGCTGAAGAATTTGTGTTGAAAAATGTGAATTTGGCGGTACATAAATTGAAGTGCTTCGTATGTGATGTATAGAACAATTTTTTGGGCTTCGACTGCGTTTATATGGGATTGATTTTAGACACCTAATACCATGAATATCTGTTTTATTCTTGCAGAAGTTCTGCTGAAGTTTTTCTTTTATGATCGGGTTATAGACTGCTAAATTTATTTGGATCCTTCACTTTGAGATGGACCCAAGTATAGAGGAAGCCGTGACACTGAAAGCCTATGCCGAGAAGCGATTTCTTGAAAGAGATTACGTGGGAGCCAGGTACTATGCTTCAAAAGCTCAAACATTGTGTCCTCAATTAGAGGGCATAGCTCAAATGGTGACAACATTTGGAGTCCATGCTGCTTCAGAGACGAAAATCAGTGGAGAGCTCGATTTTTATGCCATTCTTGGACTGGATCCTTCAGTTGACAAGGCTAAGCTAAAGAAACAGTACCGGAAGATGGCGGTGTTGTTGCACCCTGATAAGAACAAAACCGTTGGCGCTGATGGAGCATTCAAGCTTGTTTCTGATGCATGGACACTTCTGTCTGATACTGCTAAAAGGAATTCCTATGATCACAGAAGAAGTTATGGTGCGGCGCATGCCACTGGCGTCACCGGTTATGATACGTATTCCAAGTCGACTTCCGCCTCTCATGGAAGTCTTGATACATTTTGGACTATTTGTACTTCTTGTCATGTTCAGTATGAATATCTCCGAAAGTATGTGAATAAACGGCTTTCCTGCAAAAATTGCCGAGGTGTTTTTGTTGCTGCTGAAACTGGAGTAGCCCCAGCCAATGGTTCTTTCCCATATTGCCCTTGGACTTATGTTGCTGAAAATGGTTATGGAAGTCATGGGTGTACGTATACCCCTACCACTACGTATAGTGGTATATCTGGACATCATTCTGTACAAGGGTCGGAGTATGCCTCTAATATGTCCTTCCAGTGGAATTCCGGTAATGACTTGTCTGCCGGAGCTTCAGATCGTAGGGTCTCATCTATACCTAAGGGGGGTGTTATTTATCAAGAAAAAGCAAAGGCAAATAAAATAACATCGAATGGAATGTATCATTCTGTTGTCGAAACAGTTGACATAGCTTCAAACGGGTATGCTTCGTACACTGAACCACCCGTGCCAAAACCTACCAAACGGCCCTATAAGCAGAGAAGAGTCGACTCAGAAAGCTCGGATAAAGTTGCTAGTTTGGAATCTACAAAACCTGCCACTTCAATGACAGCAGCCAGTGGAAATGGAAACTTGAAAACTAATTCAAAACTTTCCTTACCTTCTGATAATTGGGCACGGCATTGTGCAGCGGCTCCTGCTTTTGACGCGAGACAATTGCTAATCGACAAAGCTAGATCAGTCATCCTTAAGAAAGTGAAGGAGTATAAGATTGAGGCAGCTGCAGCAGAGGTTGAGAAGAAGAAAAGAGCTGAAATGGAAGTTCATAGAGTACCCAATAAAAGGTCTGGTTCGGGACAAAAGAAAGGCGGTTCAACAGCAATAACAGTTCCCGATTCAGATTTTCATGATTTTGATAAGGACAGATCAGAGGAATGCTTTCAGCCAAAGCAGATATGGGCTCTGTATGATGAAGAAGATGGTATGCCGCGTCTATACTGTTTGATTCGCGATATCATCTCAATGAACCCTTTTAAGATCTATATCAGTTACCTAAGCTCCAAAACTGATGCTGAGTTTGGGTCAGTAAATTGGTTGAGCTCGGGTTTTACCAAGTCATGTGGAAATTTCCGGGTTTTTAGCTCAGATATTGTTGATCAAGTTAACATCTTTTCTCATCTGTTGGGGAGAGAGAAAGCTGGCAGAGGTGGTTGTATAAGAATCTACCCAAGAACAGGAGACATTTGGGCTGTCTATCGCAATTGGACACCGTATTGGAACAAGAAAACCTCGGTTGAAGAAAGACATAAATACGAAATGGTGGTAGTGCTTGATGACTATTCTGAAGAGCTCGGTGTACGCGTGGCTCCTCTTACTAAATTAGATGGATACAAGACTGTATACAAAAGGAACCCCAACACGGACGCCATTAGGCGTGTTCCAAGAAGAGAGATGTTGCGATTTTCCCACCCGGTGCCTTCTTGTTTCCTCAAGGGTGTCCCTAACTTGCCTGATGGCTGTTGGGATCTTGACCCTGCAGCAACTCCAGATGAGCTTCTTCTCAAGCCACCCGAGTTACAAACCGAAGGATCACGTTCTCAAAAGTTTGAGTCCAATCATGCAACACTATATGATCCAATTCCAGGAGGAACCAGCACACACATTGCCCAAAAAAAGCCAATTCAAACATCTAATAAGACTGCTTTTCCAAATGATTGTCCTCAAATGTTTACATGACTGATGCCCCACATACCCTTAAGTCCAGCTGGAAGCCCTTGCTAAGGGTACATGTCAGAGCTGAAAGAAACAACAACATCAAAGCAGAAATGGGCATCTTCCAGCATTTTAATCGCTTACCGTAAATGGTGTCCAAGGAAAAACAAGAAGATTGAAGCAGAAAAGAAACTGAATTCAAAGCTCCTGTCTTTATTCATTACTCTAACAGAAGTTGCAACTAAATTTGTATAGAGTTAATACGGCATGAAAGACGAAACGGTTTTACAATAGTTGGGAGAATCAAAATAGATTTACATCATTCATCTCCTATATCACCTTTTAGCTGTATCTGTATTTGTTGAACTTGTCAGGAGAAAGGTCTGCTACATTAACTGCCTGTTTTACAAGACTTTTCATATTAATTCAACTGTTTGAACAGTTGATTTCTGTTAAATGCTTCGCTTTGGTTCCCATTAATCGCCGGTTTCCTCTCATAATTCCGGTGCATCAGGTTCGTGTAGATTGTACTTTTGTTGGGTAGGATGTATTCTTGCATACTCCTAAATTGATAAACTTGATTTTGAATATGACTGATGATGTCTTGTTGGGGGAATTTCTGCATACTGAGTTGATGTTGTTGTATCATTGCATGTATACAGAAAAAAGAAGTAAGAAGAGAAAGATGATTCGGTATACCGTTTTTCAATCCGTCGAATAAATTACGGTAAATTTAAGTTATGATATTTATTTTTTTTAAGAGTTTTAATTATAGATTTAGCATTGTCGGTTAGGTCCTTAACCGTTAGTGTATTTCCAATCACCATGCTTGCAAGTATCCAGTCGCCGCAGCTTCTACCATTTTAAGGAATGACTGCCGAGATTTCCAGATTCCCCACAAGAGGCGGGATGACACGAGCGGTCCCAACTTTGTCTTCTTTTTCCACTAGAAACTCAAATAAGTCCAATATACTTGGGATTTGTTAGTGAAGAAAACTTAGAACACGTGCAGAAACGTAAAGACACGTGCGAATGATACAATATTTCTCCGATATATGCGAGAGAGAAATCATAATTTAAATATAAACACGATAAAAATAAAACTATAACTAAAAATAACACTAATATTTAAACCAACTCTATATTGACATAGGAAGATTATCTTTCTTTTGAACTCCAATACTATCTCTGATGGTTTTATCTTCTATTACTCTCTCTGATGATTTATCTTCTAATATCCTCCATCAAACGAGGTCGGGTTCGGAGGCTGAGTTTGTTTGGTGATCATATTTTGGGGGCATCTCCACCCCGACGGCTTTTCCGGAGTCTTTTAGTTGTAATATTTTTGAAGGGCATTTTTATTCCGGCGCATGTCTTTTTCGGCTCTTCTGCGAGTCTATTAGTATGCAGGTTTGACTTTCTCGACGCACATATTTCTTGCTCTTCTGGGAGTTTTGTTGTTGTTTGTGAAGCCGACTTCTTGGTGCACGTAATCCGTAATCCGTCTCTTTTAAAAGTCAAACGATTTTTTTAAATTATAATTTTTATGACATCTGCCTCTAATTGCGATTACTGCAGAGTATTTGCATTTTTTCTTCGATAAGACCTGAAAATAGACATAACATGGATCTCACCTGAAAAATAGACATAAAATAGATTGTGACGCACCGTTTCCGAACACCGAGTCCTCATCCTGAAAGAACGCCCGACATGCATATATTTTTTTTAAATAAAAAGAATATATATGTAAGCCTGTTACGACATCGTTATCAAAGTAAAGCTGAAATAAATTCTAAAGAAACGACTCGGAATATCTAAACACAAAACAAATCTACCAGTTCCACAATGCGTCTAAGAAAGAACTTAAAACGACAAACAACGAAGTAAATGTTGTTTACATCTATTACACATCCCAAATGAAATGAAAAATACAAGTCTAGAAGCTCTCAAACAAATAAATCTTTAACATTCTCAACAACATTATTAAAGTGCATAAAATAAAAGATAGCATGCTTCATCATAAGTCCTGAGTTCATAGGTCGGCTCCATCATGGCTGTCATCATAACTGTTAAGATCAAACGCTTACCATTCTACTAAATCCAATTGGTGGTGGTAAATGTGCTACTATATTTTCTTATACACTTTAACACGGCCCCTCAAGTGTGGGCCCATATCAAGGCTATGCCAACTAGGCACACAACAAGCCTGAGCCAACTAGGCTCACAAAGGCCAACTAGGCCACCCAACACTTGCACAATATAATTACGGAAATTAATGTTTGCAGCGGGGTTTGAACCCAAGACCTTCTGCTCTGCTACCATGTTAAGATCAAGCGCAAGGCCTAAATAACCGTCTTCCGGTGCCCGCACCTTCTTCCCACAGAGAGTCTAAGTTGTGGTGCTGAGTCGAGACTACCATAAATCAATTGTAAGACTTTGTCATGTTCCAAGTAATGTCCCAAGGGAACACACACATCATATATATAAGCATTGATTACAAAACAAATGAGAAGAAAAAACTCAAAACTGTTCAAGGCCCAAGCCTGAAATCAGAGGTCCACACCTCTGGTCTCTAGAACATTTTGTTTGGAGAACAACAGTTGCACGTGTGCACCTACAGCTAGAGCCCCACACCTCCAGCAGTTTTCCTGCTGCAGGCCCGCGCCTATAAATAGAGGCCCACCTCCTCAGTTCTTTGGAAATTTCTATCTAAAACAAAATGGTGCGGTGTGCACCTAGCCACCAACAGCATTCTGAGCCACACATCCGGCGATTTTACGCAAATTTCTGGTCGATTCATTTCGATTTTCAACCATTTTTACACAATTCCACCACCAAACATCATCAAACAACCTCCGAAACCTGCATAAGATCTTCCTAAACAATTTTAACAATATTCCAATAACAAAACATGAACATAAAGCCGATTTAGAAAACCCTATTACCTTATAATTTCAGAAAAAGATCCAAAAGCAAAGCAAAGGGGCAACAATCAGCAATTCTTCGATTCCTACTCGTTTTCCTACAAACAAAAAAGGTTGACTACGATTGCTAAATAATTCTAAGCAACCTAGAACATCCAACTCAAAAATTTTACGAAGAACGATTGAGATTCAAATTTTGGGCTTAAAACTGAAAATTTACGAATTGTGGAAATGTTGATCCCAAAACGATCCCGGCGGCGTGATGATTATCTTCCTCTACTATGGTCTGCAAAACCGAGAAGCGAATTAAAGACGATCAAAAGGGAGATTCATGGTTGTCAAGTGCCGGGAGACACGACATGAATCCACTTTATCCACTTTCACAAATAGTTTAGTGAACAATACTAGAAACATAAAGAAAACCACTTTAGCGTACATATTTACTGCATAGAAAACATGCGTACTTACTATATTGGTTTATCTTGCACGTACTTGTTAAGTTACATTACTTACTTGATCACTACTAACCCATATTTTACTTGTCTGCTACCCATAACATGTCTGTGTATTGTCTGTCGTGTTCATGTTTCCTACTGAGCATGTCTGACTGTATTGTTTAGTTTCATGTTTCTTACTGACTGAACTGAGGGTCTGATGCAACACGGGTAATACGATTAGCCATACATCCAACGTGGGTCTGGGTCACGGTACTTTTGTAATACATCGTCTTGAGAACAACATGGGTTATACGACTAGTCATACATTCGACGTGGGTCTGGGTCACGGTGCTCTTGTAGCACATTGCAAACTGACTAACCATAAACACGTACGAGCAACATAGAGCACATAAGTTCACGTTAAAGTCCCCATCTAACCTACTAGAGTATTCCAAGACCATAGCCACACCATACTTCCAACCTATCTCCACTCTCATGAAAACCGAAATGCATTAAACGGCTTACAATGAAGTAATAGAAAATAGAGTAACTTTCTGAAAACGCAGTTTGGCAAGTACCCGGAAACACATAATTATGTCTACTTTGTGCAGCTAATCATAAACAATTCTAAAACAACTTAAAAGGCATAATTTTTAAACTAAAAACGAAACCTTTTGATAAGACAAAACTCCTTACCTTAGACTTCGGGGTATTCCCAACAATTTACTGTTCTACGAACAACTTCTACAAAACAATTAAATCTAACATCAATTCTATATCAAAAACTACGATTTTACGATGATACGGTAACGAATCTAATTATTGAAGATAGGCTGAACTGAAGTGATTAGATTGGCAAAAATACCTTTCTGAAAATATTAGATTGCTTGGATAATATTATTGGCATCATTGTTGTGATCGTTTTGACTATTTATATTTGCAAAACGGATCGATAGAACCCGTTAAAAGCTAATTCTTTCTGTTGTTGTTGATGTTGCCGACGGGAAAAAGGGTGCGCAGCTTTTCCTTCAGCTTCTGAGTTCTGACCATATGTGTGCTTTCAGAAATTGGAAAATCAGGTTGTGTCAGACCTTTGACTTGCAAATCAGGTCAAGTCTTTTCTGACATTGAAAATCAGGTAAACGTAAGGTTCTCTACGTTTAAACGTAAGGAACCCTACGTTTAAACGTAGAGAAATTTGAATAATTGCAACTCCTAATTTATCGAAATAAACTACGTTTAAACGTAGAGAACCTTACGTTTAACAATTAGGTCCTGAAAAGTTTTGAATAACTCTCTCTCTCTCTCTCTCTCTCTCTCTTCTATCCCCTTCCAAATCCCTACGTTTCTCATTAGTTGTTTTACGTCTGGACGGCGATTTTGCACCAAATATTCAGATTTGCCACCTCTGCTCTCAAGCATAATGGATCAAAGCAATATAGAAAGTGTAAGTGCATTTAAAACGTTTTATTGTTTTAGTGTTTTATATTTTCCAAGTTTTAGTGTTTTGTAGTGGTGATTAGCTTTGATATTTGGTTGGCCTTGTGGTGATTAGCTTTGATATTGTTGGTGATAGAGGGGATTAGCCTGAAAGTAAGGGAGTTATTTTGAAGAAGACGATTAAACTGGATTTTCTGTGTTTAGGCTGGATTTTCTACGTCTGGACGTAGGTTTTTTTTACGTCTTTTCTACGCCTGGACGTAGAAAACTGCTCTTTAGTCCTCTTTTGTATTTTTGGATGCAGATTTTTCAAGTTTATAGGGTTTAGGTTAGTCTTGATTGTAATTTGATAAAAACATGCAATTTGTGGCTAGGTAAGTTTACATTTGGGACATGGAAGTTGATAGTGTATGAGTATGGTGTTACTATGCATTTTTTCATGTATATGTTCATGTTGAGATTGATTGAGGTTTGATGGTGAGATTGATGGTTTGATCGTGCATAAGGGTGTTGTTCCTACCCAAAATGGTACTGAAAATGGCTCTATTTTTCAGAGACCATTGTTATTGGAAATATTGATCACACTTACACTTACATTAATCATTTAGGTATTGGTAGCTCTGTTATTTCTTCTTTGGTAGTAGATGTACTATATAGTTGATTTACTTCACAATGTTAGTGTATAAAGCTTGTGAATGACTAGTATATGTGTGTGATTGACTTGAACAATGCTATTTGTTAACAGTTGATTGGCCGTCATAGAACTGATGTCTACAAAGTAAAGGAAAATTTGACATGGACTTTTAAAGGGAAAAAGACCAAGCTCTCGGATCTTCTTGAGATTCACATGAGAAGGATCGGATTTGAGGAAACATTGAGAGGTGGGGCTTTTCAAGAATTCATTCAAATGTACGAGCACTGGAAGTTTTCCGCCAAAGTTTTGCAATATGTATGTTTCAGTGCCGTTTATCCGAATGTGGCCGGTGAGCTTCATTTTAGATTTGGTGAGACGACCGCGAAGTTCGGTAGGCGGGAGTTTTGCATGATTACCGGTTTTAGGTTTGGTGATCTCCCGGACGCTCCCGATATTTATTCCAGGTGTTTTCTTTGAGGGACATACGGCCACATCCATCATCCCGACCCAAACCGATCACCATACCGGATATTGAGAGATGGTTATTGGATGAGGGTGAGCAACCTGAAGTTCTCTACCGTGTAGGTTTAGTCTACCTTATTCATGGGATTATGATGGGTCATGATGAGACTACTAAGGTACCTCGTGAGACCTTCTATTTGGTCGAGAATGTACAAGGCTTAAATGACTTTCCATGGGGTACTTGGTTGTGGGATCAGACTTATAGAAAGATCTGTCGCATGATGAATACATACAAGGAAAGTGCAGAAGGTAGGGTGACGATACAAAGGTTATACATGCCTTACAGTTTTGGGCTTACGAGACCCTCCAGGACATTGATGTTCCGACTATTGCTGCCACCCTCAGAGCTCCTAATCGGCTCCTCGGATGATGAGATGGAGTTTGCAAGACTACCCTCCGCGATGGAAGGGTTGTTGGCGAAAGCAAGTAAGGTAATAAGCTTAATAAACATTTTCTTTTAATTATATCCGGTATGGTTAAACATTTTGTTATTGTTAATTCTAATGAAATATACATTGTTTGCGAGCCGTGTTATAGGATATCCGGCCGCAAGGAAGTTGATAGGAGTTGATGCTAGATAGGGCATCCACGTCACGGAGATTAATGAGCCCCACGTGTGATCACTCGGCCTGTACCAATTGCACGGCCACCTCCTAGACGTCTATCTACTACACAGCAGCCATGCTCTGCTACACAACAGTCAGCCTCTACTTCACATCCCTCTACTTCACAACAACAGCCTCTACCTCCTCATCCACGACATGTGCCGCACAGTTCATACACTGAGATGATATAGGCGGAAGAAGATGAATTTGATGAAGAAGATGGTCTTTGGGCTTTATAAAATTTGTGAAGAGAAGGATAGATAATGAAATTTGAATGACATTCGGGAGGAATTCACCGCGAATAGCGAGAACCGGCAAGTAATTCGTGAGGTTATACAGTGGCAGAATGAGCATGGGGCGATACTTCTTGAACTTAAAGGGTTGATGCAAACGCTATCTTCCAGAGATCAGGTAAAAAATTATTTCATTGTCAATTTCTTTATGCGATAAATTTAGTTGTATGTATTATGATACTAACCGGGCAACATATTTTCAGTCTACTCCTCATCGGCCTCCACCTTCTCCACCTCCTCCACATGATAGTGACCGGGCCACATCTTCTCAGTTTTCCCCTGATGGGTCTACACAGGGTCATCGTACTGATCAGCATACTAATCAGTCTCCACCTGGTCAGCATACTCATCAGCCTCCACCTGGTCAGCATACGCATCAGCATACTCATTCATCTCCTACCCTGTCCGCCGACGACCCGATGATGATGTTCGGGTTTGATAAGATTCTTGAAGGCATTTCCCAACCCGGGCAAAATGGAGTGCTGCTGGAAGGAGTTCAGAAGGAGGGAGTCGAGAAGGATTTCGTCGACGAATTATTCGTGAAGGATCCTTATTCGGGTAAGCATTATGTTATTTATATCTAATTATTGATTAGTAGGTTATTTATATTGAAATTTGTATTATTAACATAGATATTGTTTGTTATCGTGAATTGATGAGAGTGCCTATTTTGATGCAGATACTGTCAATGCTACTACCGAGGCTACGACCCCTCCCGAGACTACGACCCCTACCGTGGCTATGACCCCTCCCGAGACTACGACCCTTACCGTGGCTACGACCCCTACCCCTCCCGAGGCTACGCCCCTTCCCCCTCCCGAGGCTACGACCAGCCAGGCATCGGTTGTGGAGCCTGAGATGGATTATAGTAAGTTATTTGATTTTTAATTTCGAAACTATAAATTATATTGTGAAAAACTATCTAACTTGATCATGTATTGAAATTTGTTTAGCTGGTGTCCCAAGTGTTGTACAATTGGGTAAACGAAAGGCGGATGATGCAATTGACAGAAGATTGACGACCCGTCAGACTACTAGCCGACCACGGTATTTAACTGATGGGTCTCACATAGTCAATATGCCCGGTGATAACGTTGTGAGATGGACAGCGTTGAAAAAGTTTCCGGACGAGCTGGAAAACAATTTCACAACGTGGTACAAACAAGAACATCCGCCCCCAATTGAGATTCCGACGGGGTACGCAGCTGGTTTCCGCCTTACAGAATTGTTTGGCAAAGCGTGGTTCACACGTCTCCATGAGCCTCTTAAAGAGTTAGACCGAGAAGTATATTCTTGTGACTTCATTTTCATATTTCTGATTTCATTATCTCTAACTTATTTTTGCATCGCGCACAAAGATGTCGATGAAATATCTGGACTGATACAACGGCAAATGGAAGCACATCCAGGATGCTTTCAACCGCATACGGCCATTGCATACTCTGAATTAGCCGCCTTTTGCGGGCAAGGTCATGTAGATCAGGGAAAGCCGCCAGAGACAACGGACATTCCAGACTTTGTGGATCGGTACGTCAAGCAATGGGATGAAAACACCGTGATCTACACTCCCTGGGCCATTAGTTATGGTCACTGGGCAGCTGTCGAAGTGTCTATTCCCCACTGGAGGATTAGGGTGTGGGATTGTCTGTCGGGGAAGCCGTATAAGGCTGATGTGAAGAGAAACATCAAAGCGTGGGGTGTTTCGTTTAGGAGATTGTTGGAGACGGATGCTCGTCTACGTCAACTCCCACAAATGGTTGATCCAGAGAAGCCTCTTTTTGATGTCAGAATAGTAAAACCTGAACATGTACCACAAATGCCAATTCCGTAAGTGTTATAAACTTCAAACTATTTATTATATTATACAGTTTACACTATTCTAACACTATTCATATTATACAGGGGTGACCGTGGGGTATACACGGTCAAATTCATTGAGCATTTGTTGCACAAGGAAGACTTTACTCTGATCCATCATGACAATATGCCGTTGCTAAGAAAGAAACTTTGTGTACAACTATTTAATCAAATAGTAGATATATAGGTATTTTGACAAACTTTGTGTAGGAATTTTTGGTGTATGTTATATTTTTGGTATTTTGTTGTATGTTGGTAGCCATTTATATTTTGGGTGTATGTTGTTTTGATGAGTATTCAATCTGTTTAAAAAATAACTCAACTTAAAATGCAACATTCAATTTGAATTTCTCTACGTCCAAACGTAGAGAATGTACGTCCAAACGTAGGGAATGCAACATTCTCTACGTAGGAACGTAGAGAACCTAGTCCAAATGTATGGCTGCAACATTCTCTGCGTTTGAACGTAGATAACCTACGTCCAAACGATATTAGAGAAAACCAAAACCATTTCAAAAAAAATTCCTGATTCTACCACTGGCCTTACCATTAGGGACCAGAACACGATTTTTAAATTTTCTCATAAGGTTTAGAGCTGGAAGCCGCAATCCTCCGTTTTACGCCTTTGAAGAGTTCCTCCCTTCAGAATCCCATATCATTAATTTTTGTAGCTGCCAATAATCTGTTTAGCACAGTTCTACATCAGCCAGATATTACTTTTTATCTTTTTCTGCTGGAATTTTGTAGCAATGTCACAACTTTAATATTCTACTTAATTAAACGGCTAGCCAAGATGCAGTTTTGATTTGTAACAAAGGAATAATATATTGCAGACGGTGTTTCACGTCGATTCTCGATCACTTAACTTATTTTGAAGCAGTCCACACCATCTCTAACAATTTTTGAATAATTTATAATTAAGGCAATGTGTGATACTTATTCAAAATCAAATTGGGTTATTAAAATGATGGGTAAAGGAGGAGAAAAGAAAAATGCTAGCTATATTGTAGTGTAAAATGACAGATAAATAAAAATAAAACAAATTCTTGAAAAGTAATAGTTAAAAAAAAACGGAGGGAGTGCCCGTCTAATTTTGCTAGGAAATGTTTTTTCACACAGCCATTCGTCTTATTGCACAGCAATTACTTTTCGATTTTGCCTTTAATTTTTTTTCACTTACGCGCCTACATTCTGAACGGAGTTCGGTCAGAATGTGGAACATTATACATACCCAAATATGGTCAGAACAATTTAGTTTATTATGACCAGAACGTGATAAGGAAAACATTAAATGTTTGGCCTAAAAAATGGTCCGATACGTTTTCGAAATTTTTATAGTGATGTAGTTATATTCTGACTTGAAATAGGGTTATTCCTACTCAATTGTGATCAGAATAATTTAGTTTATTCTGACTTAAACGTGGTCAGAAAAATATTACATGTTCGGCCTCTAAAATGGTCCGATACGTTTTCGAAATTTCCATAGCGCCGTTGTTATATTCTGACTTGAAATAGGAGTAGAAAACGTAATTTTTCGGCCTGCAAAATGGTCCGTATTGTTTCTCAAACGTACATAACAATGTCTCTTTATTTAAACCAAAAATTGGTCTGAAAAACATAATGTTCCGGGTCTGTAACATAGTATGAATAATATACAATTCCTGACTCATTTAGAATCAGAATAATACGCGTGTTAAATGTCAAAACGAAACTCACTCTTACCTTTAAAATGTGTAAAATATATCTAGCGTGAAAAGACAGCTTCATTGCCATCATGTGTTGTCTTTAATGTGTTTTTAGATAACTTCTAGGAATGGTTATTAACATCTGTACTACTTTGTGCTATCTAGCTTGTCTCTTTGTTATATGTTTTTTTTTTCCTTTTTCTATTAATGTTATAATCAATTTGCCAACTGTTTTCCTAAAATGTTGTAGTAGCTCTATTGACTCTTTCCGAATAATTAAAGTCATGGCATATCGCTAGATATATATTAATAATGATGGTTAAATATGAGAAAATACTACGGTCCAGTTGTATAAAAAACCTGGACAATCCAATTTATCATTGAATTAACATTAAAATAAATATCACCGTTCGATTTATTTGATATACCGTAAGATATTGTGTATAATTTACTCTGATGGATTAAAACATTGCGATTGTTTTTTTAGTCATCTTCGTTCTTCCCTCCTCTTTTGCATTCTTCACCTCCTTCATCCAACCGCCTCCATCTCCAAGTTTCCTCCTCCTTCCGCCACCCTTTTCTCCTCCTCATTCTATTTCCTTCTCCTTCTCCCTCCCTTCTTGTCTTCTTCCATGGGACGAAATAGAGCACCATCTCCACCACATCCGGCGCCCTTCACTTGGCGGAAAACTGCGAAAGCCACATCCTTTTCACCGATTCAAGAGCCCTTAGACCCACTATCACCTTATTTTGCCCCTTCTATGGACATTTTCGACCAATCCGCCACCGGCTCTTCTGAAATTGCACGAAATCCGCCATAGGCCCGCCACCTCTGCGCCCCAACCACTGCTCCGTAGCAGATTTGTCTGTCAACATCCAGTACACACCGGACAACCTCTCCCTCAACCAAAATCCACCACATTCACCACCCTACCATCTGTTCGATGATTGATCAAAAAAATTGTGTCTTCTGAGGTTTCATCACAGTTTTTGTTTTTTTTTTTCCAGCAAAAGAGGATATATCGTCCCTCTGTTCAAGACGTCTTCAGGTTTTTATTTTTATTTTTAAAGATGATTTAACAGCTTAAGAAGTAGATTAGGTGTATTAAACTACACATTAGTTGTGGTGTACAAATAAAATGATCTAACGGATATAATTAATAACATACGTTTTCAAAGGTTGAGATTACAAACTGGATCATCCGGTTAAATTATATAACTGGACCGTAGTCGCTCTCTTAAATATGAATTTATCATCAATGATATATTTTTTTTATTCAGCATTAATGGTAAATTAAATAATTGAAATATTTGGGAACTTAACGTGTCACATACACAAAAAAAAAAATTGCCAGGGGTTGAAACTTAACAATAGAGATAGTTATAGTTGTTCTAATTTGTTAGGAAGTTAGTACCTAGTAAGTAAATCCACCGCGATATTTTATACTTTACACACACACAAAAATCATACAAAGGAGAAGTTCTTGAAATCATATAAAGACACACATGTTTACTTTCATTTCTTGGAGCCTATAAGGACAACACACTAAATTTAATGTTGTCCTTATAAACAAACATGTTTGTGTCTGTATTATCATATTGCCATGGCACACTAAATCTAATGTAACAAGTTCTTGAAATCATACAAAAACACACGTTTGTTTTCTCTCTCTCTCTCTCTCTCTTTTTTTTTTTTTTTTTTTTTTTTTTTTTTTTTTGGAGGGAAACAATACTTGTTTTAGGAGAGAGGTATTGTTAATTTGTACTACTTACGTCCCAAAATGTAAGTATATTTAACATTTTGGATTTGTCTTAAAATATAAGTCCATTTAGATAATCGATGAAGCATTTATTACATTTTTCTTCTTTTACCCCTCATTTATTATACACTCACTCACATTTAATTACTTTGCATTAATAATGGCCAAAGGTCATTTTAGTCTTTTTCATCAAAATTAATGATATATAACCAATTTAACCAACTTTCTTGATCTGTGTGAAAAACTAAACGGAGTTGCATTCTGGGACAAAGGTAGTACCTCTGTAATCAAACAATAGTACTTCCTAAGATAAGGGAAGAGTACTCTCTCATTAGTCTCATATTAAATTAGCAAGTCAAACAATACTTGTTTTAGGAGGGAGTACTACATGAGACTCTTCCCACAATTCGTTTTTTTTTTGGGGGGTGGGGGGAGGGGGCACTGGTTTATATCTGTAATAAAAACCGTATTAATTTGACTTGCTAATTTAATAATATCACGAATGATTAGAGTCATTAGACTAATATATGCCAAGTCATTCGCGGTGTGCTAAATTAATTAAAATATAATGAAGCAAATAAACCATCAATTATTATCGATAATTTTTACTGAAAGCCCTGCCCAATTCCGACCGATTGCGCTCTCAAATGTCACGGTAAAAATTATTTCCAAAGTGGTTGCTAACAGGCTGAGATTGGTGTTGCATAAACTAATCAGTCAATCACAAAGTGCTTTTATTCCGGGTCGTGGTAGCACAGGGAACATCTTAATTGTGCAGGAAGCTTTACACAGTTTTAGGAAAAAAATGGGACGCACAGGGTACATGATGCTTAAAATTGATTTGGAAAAGGCCTATGATCGGGTCAATTGGAATTTTGTGCAATCCACTATTAAGGCTATTGGCCTGAGTGATAGAATCGTACGACTTATCATGCATGGACCGTCTTCTTCAAAACTGTCAATTCTATGGAATGGTAACAAGTTGGAGCCTATCACACCTAAACGAGGGCTTTGCCAAGGTGACCCACTTGCACCTTATCTGTTTGTTTTATGTATGGAAACGCTTAGCCAACTCATCGAGGAATCTGTGGGAAAAGGTGATTGGAAACCGGTTTGTTTAAAAAAGAATGGACCCCTGATATCCCACTTATTCTTTGCTGACGACCTCTTTCTCTTTGCCGAGGCTTCCGAGAAACAAGCTATGATTATTCATCAAGTGCTGGAAGCGTTTTGCAAGGCATCGGGCCAACGAATCAGCACTACTAAATCGAGTTTCATGGTATCCAAAAATATATCTCCCCAACAGCAAAGATCAATCGCGCAAAAGCTGAAAATGGTGTACACGAGCAACTTTGGCACCTATTTGGGTGTCCCTTTGACTCAATCCCGCAAGAAGATTAAGCCATATAGCTTCATCTTGGATAAAATGAGGAAAACGTTATGTGCTTGGAGAATGAAAGCTCTTACAAAAGCCGGGAAGACGATACTCATTAAAAGCTCACTATCAACGCTTCCTAATTATGTAATGCAAACAACCGCAAGCTCCCGAAGGCCATCACTAGTGCGATTGAAAAGGTGTGTCGTCAGTTCTTTTGGGGCGAAGAAAATGGCAAGAGAAAATTACATTTAGTGGCGTGGGGTCAACTTTGTAAACCGAAAAGTGAGGGGGGGTTTGGTTTCAAAAATATTGAAGCCATGAACGTAGCCTTACTAGGAAAGCTCACATGGCAACTCTTAACGGATGATTTCTCCCTTTGGGTTTCGATCCTTATAAACAAATACGGGAGCCCCTTTGAGAAACCAAAACTCGATGCCTCTACGACTTGGAAAGGGATTTGTGTAGCCAGCAAGGTCCTCCAAGAGGGTTTCGTGGTTGCTAATAATGAGGTGATTTGGCACCCTTCCACAGAAGGAAAGTACACTGTTAAGAGTTCTTATAATGGGCAATTGGATTGTCAAGATATCAACAGAGAGATCCTTGGAGGTTGATATGGAGTTTGAAAGGCCCCATGCGATACAATTTCCTTCTATGGCAGATTGGTCATGACAGCCTCATGGTGGGAAGCTTCCTATTCCATCGGCGAATTGCTTCTACACCAGAATGCAGCCTATGCAATCACCACAACGAAACTACCCTCCATGCCCTTCGCGATTGCGATTATTCCTACTCAATATGGCGAAGTGTAGTCCCGGATGGGAGCAGTTCTTTGCAATCCAGAGCCCGCAAAACTGGATTATTAGCAATCTTCGAAAGGCTGACAAATGGCCCGATGTGTTTTCGTGAAGTTTGTTATGGTATTTGGTATTGGCGTAATAAGGTCGTCCATGATCCAAACTCGGACAGGCCCCGTCACAAGTTTTCATCTCGAAGGCGATTAAAAGAGCAAAGGACCTTCGTTTAGCTTGGGTTATTGAAGAATAGCTTGTTTCAAACAAAATTTCCATTGTTTATTTTAGTTGCTGATTAGCTGATTAGCACTCTATTTCAAAATTGTTTGCCACGGTGGGGGCTATTCCCATGCGTTATTTAATAAAGATCTCTGTTTCAAAAAAAAAAAAAAAAAAAAAAAAAAAAAAAAAAAAAACAGTAGAGGTAGTATGGATAATCTCAGATAATAAGCATTAAAAATACTAGCTAGTTTAGTATATATATATATATACTGGGAATTAAGCATGAAGAAATCTGCAATGTTCATAGCAACAATAATATTTGGAGGTGTACGTAGTATTGGTCTTTTTTGCTATCAATATAATTATGTGCCATTTTGGTGGTTCAGGCCCCCTTTTTTATTATAATAATGAGTTTGATGATGCTCTTGCTCTTCGGAAACTTGATGAATCACCCAGCAGCTCCGACGACGACACTAATATTGCTCTTTCAGGTTAATTTAATTTAATTATGTTTGATTTATAAAAATGTATCGTATATATGATTCGAAATTTGTGTATTCCTTTTATATATATATATATATATATATACTACCTCCGTCCCAAATTAAGTGTCCTCTTTTTAGTTTTCACACATATTAAGAAATGTAATTAATGTATTGTGTTTTTATACTACATTGACATATTTACCCCTAAGAAATAATAAATGTTTGTTTTGGGTTGTGAATTGAGTGCAATAAATAAATATTTGACTAGGTATCTTTGGAAAATAAACATTAAATGACGACGGTAATATAAAGCCGACACTTTTACGACAATTTTTTTCTAAAATATGGACACTTATTATGGGACGGAGGTAGTATATATGAACATACATATTGCAGGTGGTGGTGAAGGAGAAATGAAATTGGAACAGAAGCAACCGTTGATGACGACTACGAAAACACCGATTTATATTCTTCAAAAAAAAGAGTACACCACTTTATGCAGGGAGCTGAATGTGTTGAAGGAGGACCTTGTAGAGCGGATAACACCTGCGATGATTTTGATGAATGTGCTTGCATGAGAGTTTTGGACAAAACATAAACCAATGCTTTAGAAATTAATTAAGTGTCTTTTTATTTAATTAATGAATCACGACGTCATCCATCATTTCATCTATATCTTATATCATATATCATATCATGCGTCGTGTTTTTCTCAACTGCTGATATGTGTCGTGATTGGTAGCTTCTTTATTTTATTTTTGGAGGTTTTGCAATTGCAGTTAAAGGTTCAAAATATGTTTTTGATGACATTAATTATATGTACTTCCTTTTGATTTTATGTTTTTGTTCCTTGTTTTGACATTAATTAATTATGTGTACATCACAAAATGAACTCTGAATTACATTAAAACATTGCATAATTGTTGAAGTATTAAGTATTAAGTCCAGGGACTGTTTTGTTATTATCTCTTTGTGTTAATCTTATCTAGATTATATTATGTAAGTGGCACCATTAGAGAGTGCCACCTGTCTTTGCACTTGCTGATTAAAGGTGTACCAACACTGTGATTTCCAATCTATCAAAAGAATAATATTATCTTCTAGTTTCTCTTCTTGGTATCAGAGAAACCTCTTCCGGCCAATAGCCACCGTTGTTGGTACAACTCCGGCAAGGAGCAGCCAAGCAGCCACCTCCATCACTAGTTCAACCCCAGCTACCACTCTTTCTGGTAGCTCGCTCACTAGCTCGATCCCAGCTACTACATTTCCCTCTCTTCCCTCTTTCGGTCAAACCTCCATGTTTCCGATCTTCAGTCTGCCTCAGACAACCAGTCTCAGCTCACCATTGCTCTCCAGATCGCTCCTCACTCCACCGGTGACACTCCCCACAGTTCCGCATGAACCACCGTTTGGAGGAAATCTGACCCAGAGCTTCAATATCAAGCTTAGCCGTCATAACTACCTGCTATGGCGTTACTCTATTCTCCCAGTAATTCGAGGACATCGTCTTGAAGATCATGTGTTTGGAACCAAGCCCAAACCACCGGAATTTGTTTTTCCTACTGGTATGGAAAATACTGCAGCTGCTGCCGTTCCGGTGAAAAATCCGGCCTACGATGAGTGGATGGCCATTGACAATCTTCTCCTTGGATGGTTACTTGGATCGATGACAGAGCAGGCCCTCCTTGAAGTAGTTGGATGCAGTACAGCTGCTGAGGTATGGAATACCCTTGAAATTTTATGGAATAGTCAAGCAGAGTCCAGAATTCTGGAACTCAAAGATGCCCTCACCAAAACCGAGAAAGGTGCTCGTTCTATGGCAGATTACCTTGCCCTAATGAAAAGTAACTCAGATGGACTAGCTTCAGCTGGATACCCGATTTCTCAATCTGAGCTTATTTTGGCCACTCTTGGTGGTCTCTCCAAGGAGTATGAATCAGTAATCGTCAACATCACATCCAGAGTGGGATCTTTGACCTGGCCAGAAGTTCAATCCCAGTTGCTTACCCATGAACATCTGGTAGCTCGTTTTCACACTTCTCCTACACCGGATATCACTCAATCAAGTGCAAATGTGGCCTATCAAGGTGGAAATAGAAATTTCAAACCTCAGAGGGGTAGAGGTCATCAGGGATTAGGAAGAGGTGGTCGATCCAATCGTGAGGCGGATCGTGGTCCGTGGCGTGAGCGTAAATCGAACATCGCCCCAAACCAACTTGCCGATCCGCTTCAAAATGGGTCATATGGCGTCAGAATGCTGGCACAGGTTTGAAGAAGGCTTCACACCACAGCACCAAAGTTCTGGAAACACAGGGCAAAGCAGGCAAGTTGCAGCATACCTTGCCTCTCCTGAAATGGTTGGTGATCCTAGCTGGTATGCAGACTCAGGAGCCACAAATCAAGTAACCTCAGACATGGGAAATCTCCAAAGCAAATCTGAATATGATGGTACTGAATCTCTTATGGAATAGACTGCACATAGCTCGCACTGGACACTCTGTTATAGCTCCTAATATGCATCTGCATAACATTTTGCACGTTCCTCACATCACCAAAAACTTACTTAGTATTTCCAGACTTACAACTGATAATAATGTTTTTGTTGAATTCTATGGTTCTAAATGTTTTGTGAAGGACAAAGCTACAAAGAAAGTGCTTCTGAAAGGTGTTTTGGAAAATGGCCTGTATCGGATTCAACCTCATTTCAGTGAAGATTCTGTCTCTATGAAGAGCTCCCCTCAATCCATGTTATCCATGCCTAATAGTTTAATTGCCTCTGTTGGCTCTAGTAATCTTAATGCTGATGTCTGGCATAGAAGATTAGAATACCCAAGTCCTAGGGTTTTGAATAAAGTTGTATCAGTCTTGGTTTGCATATTGATGGTACTGTTTCTTTTTGTGAGGCCTGCCAATATGGCAAATTGCATGCTAGTCCTCTTTATAATTCAATGAGTCATGCTACTACTGCTCTTGAACTTGTCCACACTGACATATGGGGTCCTGCCCCCTTGCATTCTGTCTCTGGTTATGTTTATTATATCTCCTTTGTTGATGATTATAGTAGATACACCTGGATATATCCTCTAAAATCCAAGTCTGAGGCCTTAACTACTTTCACTCAATATAAAAAACTTGTTGAGAATTTATTTAACACAACCATCAAGACTGTCCAATCTGATTGGGGGGGAGAATATAGAAGTTTTGAGTTCTTTCTCACTAATCATAGAATTAAATTTAGACACCCTTGTCCATGTGTCCATGGACAAAATGGTAGGGTGGAAAGGAAGCATAGACACATTGTTGAAACTGGGCTAACCCTTCTTGCTCAAGCATCTTTACCCTTGAAATATTGGTGGGATAGTTTTCTTCATGCTGTTTCTCTCATCAATGTTCTACCTACTCCTGTTTTAAACAACAAATCACCATTTGAAACTCTCTACAACAAGAAACCAAACATGGACCTCATTAAAACCTTTGGTTGTTCCTGCTACCCCTACTTAAGGCCCTATCACACTCAGAAATTCCAATATCACACTCAGAAGTGCATATATCTGGGCCTTAGTCGCACACATAAAGGCCACAAATGTATGGATAAAAATGGTAGGATCTATGTCACTGTTCATGTTAGTTTCAATGAGTTAGAATTTCCTTATAAGTCCTTGCACCCACACAAAGACCGAAGTGGTCGGGTTTTAGTCCTAATGAGACATGTTGCTCCTAGTTTTGTTATTCCTGCAGGTACCAGGTTGCAGAACACCATTCCAGAAGCATTACAAGAGCCTGAGCATGATCCTGATACTATGGTTTCACCTCATAATCCAGATATTGTGCCTTCACCTCATAGCACCCACACATGGCCTTGTCCTGACTCTCCTGCACAACCTCATGACACACACTCACCGGATATATCCAGTGAGTCTAATGTTCAAGACCAGATGCATAAGTCACCCTCATCTAGTGAGTCATCACCATCTCCTCCTCAACACCAAATGCAGACTAGAGCAAAGAGTGGCATAGTAAAGCCAAAGAAAATCTTCACCCTTACTACTCAAGTGTGTCAAACAGATACAGCTGAACCAGACTCTGTCCAAACAGCTCTTTCTGATCCTAAGTGGTGCAAGGCAATGTCTGAGGAGTACCAAGCTCTCTGCCAAAATTCTGCCTGGGATCTGGTACCTCCTCATCCATCACAGAATTTGGTTGGAAATAGGTGGATCTTCAAGACCAAATTGAAACCAGATGGTACTGTCTTGAAGTACAAAGCTAGGTTGGTTGCAAAGGGGTTTCACCAATAGCATGGCATAGTGTTGGGGAGATTTTGCATCATTAAAACAAAAAAAAAATTATAAAACCTATACTACCATGCAAAACTACCTCCTAACCGGCCGAATACCGGGTAGTTGCTAGTAAAGTTGGATAAGTACGGGTATCGATCCTCAGGGAAAAGGGATATTGAATCTAATCTAATTAATTCTTCTTTATTAACTATTCCTAAACCTAAACTAAAGCAGAAAAGTAATCGAATGACAGAGGATTGTTAGTCCAAAGCCAGGAAAGATAGTTGCGATCAACATAAAATAAATCTAAACTACAACTAAGAAAACGAATAAATCTATCTAACGAACATGATAACGATCAAGCGATCAAACATGGAACAAATCATAATCCACCATCCCGCAACCCTTAATTTCTTTCCTAGATTATCTTATAGTGATTTAATTCAAGTTGTGGTTTCACCTATCAAACGTATGAATTCTACTTTTTGTAGATGAATTCGCCTATCAATCTCTATCTTTCGATTTACGGAGATTAACGCATCATAAAATAAACCAAGGTGCAAGATTTACTAGATCTAGCAACCTAGACATTCAACCTATCAACTTTCGCTTGATATAGATCAAAACGTCTATTCTTTCCTATGGTGATCTCGCTTACACCGACTTTCGCCCCACGGTAAACATCAATCGCAAACATCTTTCGATATAAATTTGCAATAACAAATAATCATAGAAAAGATACGAACTTGGAATTTAAACTTACAAGATATCCAGAGAAAGAAAGTAAAAACGCTGCAGAGAAAGATATCCATGGTCGCTCCATGTTTATTCAACCTCAAAACATCATCATGGTTCAAGAAACGAAGGAAAAACAAACAAAATAAAAGACTTAATCTAACCCGATCACCGAGCACAAGGCTCGGGTGATCGCCTTGAAAGCTCCTAAAGCGGCCGCATGCCTGTAATTTTCGTATGAAAAATCGATGATATTAGGGTTGGAATCGCATTTGCTTTTATAGACTTTTAAGTCGGCCGCCATTCTGAGAACGTGCGTGGCCGGACGCCCGTCTCATCAAATTGGGACGCCCGCCCACTTTTCGAACGGGGTTGGGCCGCTCGTTTGGACAGCGTCTGAACTCTCTGTATGTGAACTACGATTCTGGACGCCAGTTCACATCTTCAGACGCCCGTCTAGCTATGGACGCTCGTTCCTTAATCTTGGACGCTCGTCCAATAATGATTAAATTGATAATTCCATCTTTATCTTGATTGATCTCTTTCCTTATCTCTTCCAATCTTCCATAACTTTGATTGATCCTTTCTAATCACGAATTTAGCTCTTTAGGATCACCTTTTCCATCATCAATGAGTATCTACAAGAGGATCAAAACATACCAAAGTGTAACATATTTCCAAAATAACATAAAATCATGATTTAAGCACATAATTCGTCACGTTTTGCAATTTAACTATTAAAAACATCATTTACTCAATATTTCAATATAAAGCTCGAAATCTATGAAAATCATACGTATGTAGGGGAAATTGATATAGAAAATATATATAAAAATCACTATAATTTAGCCCTTAACAACACCCCCACACTTATCTTTTGCTCGTCCTCGAGCAAAACAAAACAAAATCAAGCTCGAGACAAATAAACATCTATACAAATATAAAGTATATTCAATAACTTAGAAGTTCACCCAAGTGAGTGTGTGCATAGCCATAATAAACTTCCACTAAGTTCCACAATTTGAAAGTTATTCAAACCAAAACTAGCCCGGTTTCCCATCTAAGTTAGAAATATTCAAAACTATAATGAGGCACTTTACAAAACATACATATCCCAAAAAAGAAACAAGAGAGAATATCTAAAACATTTACGATGGACTCAGAGGATAATCCCTACAACATATCCTTGAGTTTATCTTTGGGGATAAGGTCGACGATAACTAAGTCGTTACTTATTCATAATAATATATTCCAATATTTTCACTTTTTCTCACTTTTCTAACACACATCGTAATAAGCTTTTGCCCTCATGTGAGAATAGGACATTTCAAGATAAACCCCTACCTTACTCCAATCATAAGGCAAACTATAAACCTGATCGTCGTGAGCTTTTGGTCATCATAGTGGAATAGGACATACGTGGTACACCCTACCTCACCCAAATCATAAAACCACTTCCGACACACACAATTACAATTATGTTTACTTAGAGATTTATGGTGGCGTGGTGAAAAGATTATTTTCTAGTAGCATGCACTAATCGAGCATAACACCTCAAGTAAACAATTTATTACTATTGCAAAGACTTAATCACGTTTCACTTATCACATTCAAACTTACAGATATTCATAGTATGTCATACTTTAATCCTAGAATACAAACTACTAAACTTTTCGAGAATTGTACATAAGCAAAGAAACATGCTATAATCATCAAAAATCTCCAACTAAAATGGGGTAGGCTTTCAACATTTAGCTCATCATTTACTATGGCATGTGAAAAGAGTGTCGGGTGAAACAACTAAAATTACTAAATATCTGAGAATATAGCAAAATGATATAAACTCAAGCAAAGATATGCCTTTGTCTACTCGGGATATAACAAAAATTTGAAAATTAAGCACTTTTCATAGAAATACTAAAAATATGAGCAAACAAAAGTAGACACATAAATCATCTATCCCTTCCCCACACTTAGATTGCAACTTGTCCTCAAGTTGTGCAGAAATAAAGAAAAGGTAAGAGTACTTTAGCGATTGGATGCTTGCAATTCGGAGGAACCAACAAGAACCAGGATTGCTTGCATAGCTCGATGAAGATCGTGGAGCATCACAGACAACCGAATACATCGTGAAAGTGCACAATCGCTATAGAAAGTATCCTGCAGACTTGATCAGTGCAAAAAGAGTCTACGGGGAAAAGATTAGACTTATACAAATAAAGCACATAAGGAAAAGAATTTATAGAGATATTCAAATTATGCTCACATAAAGATGGACACATACACATGAAAATATCACAAACTCGTGGCTAGGTGCAACTACATGAAAATATACTACAATGCAGCCTACATGATAAATCCTAAAAATTAAAATAAATAAATAAAAACGAGGTAGTATTACGGAAACCGACAGTTAACTACGCTCAAGAAAAATAAAAGAGAATAGAAAAACAATGTAACTAGATGATATGCAACTAAATGATATGCATCTAAGTGATATGCAAAAATAAAAGAAAATAAAAGAAAGAAAACTAGCCCACTCATTTACAACATGACATGTATATATAAACGCGTCTACCAAATAATGACAAAGTTACGATAAACGATCTGTCTTTGTCCATTACATGTAGTGTAGACGCGCTTTAAGACTCGTCAAAAGTGATAGCATTATGGAAAACCAACAGTTAGCTATACTAAACAGATATAACGCATAAGGTTTCCGATGGTAGCAACGGAAAACCGACAGTTACTACCCAAATGAGTTATAAAAAACAAAGAAAGCACGTAAGTCTTAAAAGCTAACAAGATTCATCACAACGGTATGTAGCATACGGAGACCGACATTAGCTACTAATTAACATGAAGACCAGTTATAGCTTACGAGAACCGACAGTCACTATAACTTGCATGAATCATGTGGAAATATTACCTCGGCAGTGCGACCTCGTAGGTGCTCTTATGCCTCTATTTGAGGACATGTTCAATGATCTCTATTTCGTGTATTATATTATTTGTACACTTTATTTATTTGTAAAAAACATATATTAATTGTGATACATATAAACAATTAATATGTCAAACTCTAGTTTACTTTATGTCATAGACATAGCTTTTACTTTTACTTTTGCATGCTTGCCGCCTTACATCTACATACTCAAGTGGCCGCCCAAGCTAGCTAGCTAGTCTCTCTCTCAATTGTATCTATTTATACACCTTTCATATCAATGAATAAACTAAGTTGAAGTTTACTTTTGTGTGTATCACATTCTCAAACTCTCTTCATGGTAGCGAGCCTTCTTGAGTTCTAAAAATCCATTTGCAAAACTCAGTTCTTTTTTCGAGAAAATGTCAACATTATCTCGATGTTTCATCTTCTTGATGAGACTCTGGTGCCTCGCAGATGGGATAATCGAACACTCTTCTTTTACAAATCATAAACTTGATGGTAACAATTACTTGCTATGGTCAAGGTCTATGAAAATGTATATCTCCGGCCAGGGCAAGATGGGATATCCATGCAGTTCCAAACACCGCTCTGGCTGAAACCCGACCCCAAGTTTGAAGCATGGGACACGAGAAAATAACCAAGTCATGACCATCCTCACGAGGTCTACATGACAAAGAGATCGATGAGAACTTCATGATGTATGACCTTTGCTAAGGAAATGCGGGACAATGCCGAGACCTTTACTCAAAAAAGGACAATACATCCAAGTCTATGAACTCGAAGCTCAGATTCAAAATTGCGAGACAAGGGGATATGTCGTAACTCAATACTTTAATCAACTATCTAAGGCATGGCAACACCTAGATATGTTTGAAACTCACCCTGGAATGATGTTAAAGATCTTGCACTCTTTAAAGACATTATCGAGAAAAGAGAGTATTCAAATTCCTTCTTTGGTGAATTCTACTCTTGATGATGTCGAGGTAGAATTCTTGCTACTAAACCTCTTCCAAATCTCAAATCCATGTTTTTTGAGGTCAAACACGAGGAAAGCGAGGAGGAAAGTGATCTTCTTTGAACCCCTCTGTGACAACCCTGAAAGTGCCACACCTGGCCGATCGTCGGGAACCTGCCGAGGCTCTTGAGGCTTACTGGGAAGCTTCTTGATAAAGCTGGGAAGGCGTTTCGTGACCCACCGCAAACGCACTAATCACACCAAGGACACTTCTTTGGAAGCTACATGGCAAGCCTAACTCCTCCAAGACCTCAGGACACCGCCAAGGAAAGTCGAAAGGCATACATAAGTGAGGAAGAAGATGACAACAAAGTTGAATGCTCACTTTGTCGCATTCAAAGCCTTCCTAACTCAACAAAAGGGAGGTAGTCACTCTCCGACATAGCCTCTCATGCCAGTCTGAGGTAAATTCTACTCATCTATTAGTAATGAAACTGGATTGTTGACTCTGGGGCCTCATCCGTATATTTAGTAATAAAAATCTCATTACTCAACTTAAGCCATGTCCCCAAATTCACAATATTAAGGCTGGCATGGATCTATCTCTAGTGCAAAAGGTTTTGGTCGGTGCAACTTACTAATAAGATAAGCTGCAGAATGTCCTATTTGTTCCAAAATTAGATTGCAATCTCATATCACAATAAACTTACTAAAGATTTGAATCTGGATTTGTTGTTTTTAATGAAAATCAGTGCACATTCGGGATCATTCCTCAAAAGCGTTGTGATTGGGACTGCTAAACCTTGCTCAGTCTCATTTGTGGTCAACCTGCCAAGGCATGTAAGATCAAGATCGAATGAATCTCGCCTGTGACTGCACTCAAAACCTAGACAATATCATGTTATGGCATTATAGACTAGGACATCCAGCTTTTAGTTATTTAAAGTCCATAGATCTGAATTGTTTAAAGGTTGTAATTTGAATGATCTTCAATGTGATATTTGTCGATTTGCTAAACTCACCAAATCTGTGTATGCAAAATTACCTTACTTACCTTCCACACCATTCACCTTAATTCACAAAGTGGCGTATGGGGACCTCAAGAGTAAAAAGCATAACAGAAAGAGGTGGTTTGTTACCTTCATAGATGACCACACGAGAACCACTTGGTTATTTTTAATGAAGGATAAGTCGAAGTTGGACCCATCTTTCAAGAATTTTACAACATGGTCTTCACTCGGTTTGACACTAAGATCAAAATCTTGAAGACTGACAATGCTCTTGAATATTATGAGTCTCATCTCGGTAATTTCTTGATGGATAAAGGGATTATCCATATCGTAGTTGTGTTGAAACCCTCAAAGAAATGGGGGTTCTTTGAGAGAAAAAACAGCATCTGCTTGAAATGGCTAGGTCTATTATGTTTACCACAAATGTTCCAAAATATATGTGGGGTGAAGCCATCTTGACTTCCACATACTTAATCAGCAGACTTCCAAAGCAGGTACTAAGCTTCAAAACCCTATCAAAACCTCTTTGGACACACACTCCCGCCCCATCTTATTTCCCGATTACCTCCAAAAATCTTTGGTTGTCTTGTGTTTGTCTATATCCATGCCCAACATTGAAGCAAACTTGATCCCAAAGCTCACAAGTGCATATTCTAGGATATGCAAAGGCGCGAGAAAGGAGTACAAGTGCTACTCTCTTTACGAAAAAGATTTTACAATTCTATGGATGTAAAATTTTTTGAAAGAACTCCCTACTACAAACAAGTCCTTTGAGGCGATCAGCGATGGAAACTGATAGAAATTGACCTAAACCCTTCCTTCAAGCAGACTCTTAACCTCAAGAACTCTACTAATCCTCAAGAGGTGAACTTGATTACCTAACGACTCTCTACGACCTAATACTCCTCAAAGAACCTCCTGAACAAGAGTCTCACCGACCCAGAGCCTGTTGACCCTGAGCCTACTGACCCTCAGCAATCCACAGATCCTCAGCAGCCTGCTGACATTGATGATAGGCCTATTGCTCTTAGGAAGGGAAAGAGATCATGCACTGATCACTCTATTCATTCTTATTTATCTTATGATAAGTTATCTCCTGCCTTTGCCATGTTTTCACAGGACCTGGACTCTCACTCTATTCCTAAAAATATTCAGGAGGCCCTTCAAAATGATAAATGGAAGGCTGCTGTTAAAACAGAGATGACAGCACTTCTGGATAATCATACTTGGGATTTGACACCTCTCCCACAGGCAAGAAAGGCGATCGATTCTGAGATGGTTATTCACTATAAAGTACAATGCTGATGGCACTATTGACAAATACAAAGCCAGGTTGGTAGCCAGGGGATTCACTCAAACTTATGGCATTGACTATAAGGAAACTTTTGCACCAGTGGCAAAACTCAACACTGTCAGGGTTCTGATCTCTTTAGCTGTCCAACTTGACTGGCCTCTTCACCAATTGGACATCAAAAATGCTTTTCTAAATGGGGACCTCACTGAGGAGGTTTATATGAATGTACCTCTGGTTTTATCAATCCTCATACTCAAGGCAAGGTGTGCAACCGAGGAAATCTCTATATGGTCTCAAGCAATCACCAAGGGCATGGTTTGGAAAATTAACAATCGTGGTCAAAGCTAGCTGGATATCACCAATGCAATCCCGATCACACTATGTTCATCAAGACAACCAACCAGGAAGAGGTCTATTATTATTGTCTACATGTGGATGATATCATCCTCATTTGGAGATGACTCTACCGAGATCCAACATTTGAAGACTCTGGCTGCAAAGGTGTTTTGGTGAAGGACTTGGGTTTTCTCAAATATTTTCTTGGCATGGAAGTAGCAAGAAACAACAAAGGCATTTGTCTCCCAAAGGAAATATGTCTTGGATCTGAAGAAAAGCGGCATCTTTGGGGTGCAAAACTGCTATATCCCTGTAGACCCCAGGTCATACCTACGCTACATGGTGACAACTTCTTTGTCGAGGAAAGAACAATATCAAAGACTTGTAGGAAACTCATCTACCTCTCCCATACAATACAAGACACGATATTGCATATGGTGTCGATCTGGTTAGTCGGTTCATGCCTTTGCCCTCTTGAGCAACATTGGGATCTTGTGTGAATAGGATCTTGAGGTATTTAAAGTCTACTCCTGGCCAAGGGTTACACTTCACCAAGTCTGGCGATAGATCCATCAAGGTCTACACCGATCTTTGATTGAATTTGGATGCCACATAGATAGAAGGGTCGACCACAGTGCTCATTTCCTATGTATGGGGCAATCTTGTTACTTGGAGGAGCAAAAACAACCCATGTGTGTCAGAAGCGATCTTGAAGCCGAACTCGAGCACTTGTCTTAGGCATTTGTGAAGCTCGTGGCTCAAAGAGTACTTACGAACTTTGACCTCTTGACAACCTATCACACTCTGCTGTGATAATAACTCAAAGACTATGCATGGCAGAGGATCGATCCATCATGACAAAACCAAACATGTGGACGACATTGTGAGACATTTTTGAAGGAGAAGATTGATGCCAAGATTATTCAACTCCAAGTATGTTCCTCAGCGTGATCGAATGTCGATATCCTTACCAAGGCTATTCCACCTCTTATGTTTCAGACTATGTAGCAAACTTTTTGCATTAACATATCTGACTTGATTTGAGGGTGTGGAAATATTACCTCAAGAGTGGTGACCTCGTGAGGTGCTCTTATGCCTCTATTTGAGGACATGTTCAATGATCTATTTCGTGTATTATATTATTTGTACACTTTATTTATTTGTAAAAGACATATTAATTGTGATACATATAAACAATTAATATGTCAAACTCTAGTTTACTTTATGTCATAGACATAGCTTTTACTTTTACTTTTTGCATGCTTGCCGCCCACATCTACATACTCAGTGGCCGCCCAAGCTAGCTAGCTAGTCTCTCTCTCAATTGTATCTATTTATACACCTTTCATATCAATGAATAAACTAAGTTGAAGTTTACTTTTGTGTGTATCACATTCTCAAACTCTCTTCAAATCAAAATATAAGGATAAGATCATTTACTTAGCATGAATTCATAGATGAAAAGGTATAACATTCATATTCAGGACATCTATGTAAGAAAAAAATATAGGCCATGAAGCTCGAATGTAAGCAATCCATACTAAATAAAAGCATTAGGAATGAGATCAAGAAAAACTGGACTACTTTGGCGGCGTCAAAGACAACTGTGACGGGCATTCACCTCAAAATACGACTTTGGACGGCGTCAACCAAACAAACGCTCGGTTGACTTGAAAACCAACCGGACGGGCGTTGAAAGTATAGACGCTCGTCTGGTTCTTTAAAACGCAAGCAGTCGAAAATATTTGAACGGACTAACGCCCAATACTTTCAAGCGCTCGTTTACTGCGGTAATAAAGAATCGGGACGGGCGTCCAACAGAGAAGACGCTCGTCCAATAACAAGAATGCAAAGCAGGAACGCAGAAAATAACACAGCAAAACCCTAATATTCCAATTCTAAACACCAAGAACGAGGCAGCCACATCAAATTCAAGCACAGACGGTTAGATTAGGAAACAACTAAACATATAAACTTCACGTAAAACAAGTTGAGTAAAAAACTTTTGCACATTCTTAACCTAACGGTCATCGAAACACGGCAAAATAAAAACTCTCAACTTGGTATACGCTACTTTTATTAAAACGAAAAATAAACGTAACAAAATCGAGAAATAACAATACTAGATTCAACATGACACCTATTCCCCGGCAACGGCGCCACTTTTGTTGGGGAGATTTTGCATCATTAAAACAAAAGAAAATTTATAAAACCTATACTACCATGCAAAACTACCTCCTAACCGGCCGAATACCGGGTAGTTGCTAGTAAAGTTGGATAAGTACGGGTATCGATCCTCAGGGAAAAGGGATATTGAATCTAATCTAATTAATTCTTCTTTATTAACTATTCCTAAACCTAAACTAAAACAGAAAAGTAAACTGGACAGAGGATTGTTAGTCCAAAGCCAGGAAAGATAGTTGCGATCAACATAAAATAAATCTAAACTACAACTAAGAAAAACGAATAAATCTATCTAACGAACATGATAACGACTGAAGCGATCAAACATGGAACAAATCATAATCCACCATCCCGCAACCCTTAATTTCTTCCCTAGATTATCTTATAGTGATTTAATTCAAGTTGTGGTTTCACCTATCAAACGTATGAATTCCTACTTTCGTAGATGAATTCGCCTATCAATCTCTATCTTTCGATTTACGGAGATTAACGCATCATAAAATAAACCAAGGTGCAAGATTTACTAGATCTAGCAACCTAGACATTCAACCTATCAACTTTCGTTTGATATAGATCAAAACGTCTATTCTTTCCTATGGTGATCTCGCGTTTACACCGACTTTCGTCCTACGGTAAACATCAATCGCAAACATCTTTCGATATAAATTTGCAATAACAAATAATCATAGAAAAGATACGAACTTGGAATTTAAACTTACAAGATATCCAGAGAAAGAAAGTAAAAACGCCTTGCAGAGAAAGATATTCATGGCTGCTCCATGTTTATTCAACCTCAAAACATCATCATGGTTCAAGAAACGAAGGAAAAACAAACAAAATAAAAGACCTAATCTAACCCCGATCACCCGAGCACAAGGCTCGGGTGATCGGCCTTGAAAGCTCCTAAAGCGGCTCATTGTATGCGTGTAATTTTCGTATGAAAAATCTGATGATATTAGGGTTGGAATCGCAGCTGCTTTTATAGACTTTTAAGTCGGCTGCTACAGTAACCGTGGCCGGACGCCCGTCTGTCAAATTGGACGCCCGTCCACTTTCTCGAACGGGGGTTGGACGCTCGTTTGGACAGCGTCTGAACTCTCTGTATGTGAATTACGATTCTGGACGCCAGTTCACATCTTCAGACGCCCGTCTAGCTATGGACGCTCGTTCCTTAATCTTGGACGCTCGTCCAATAATGATTAAATTGATAATTCCATCTTTATCTTGATTGATCTCTTTCCTTATCTCTTCCAATCTTCCATAACTTTGATTGATCCTTTCTAATCACGAATTTAGCTCTTTAGGATCACCTTTTCCATCATCAATGAGTATCTACAAGAGGATCAAAACATACCAAAGTGTAACATATTTCCAAAATAACATAAAATCATGATTTAAGCACATAATTCGTCACGTTTTGCAATTTAACTATTAAAAACATCATTTACTCAATATTTCAATATAAAGCTCGAAATCTATGAAAATCATACGTATGTAGGGGAAATTGATATAGAAAATATATATAAAAATCACTATAATTTAGCCCTTAACACATAGACTACATAGAAACATTTAGCCCTGTGGCCAAGGCTGGCACAATTAGGGTTATTCTGTCCATAGCAGCAAGCCTTGACTGGAAAATACACCAGGTAGACATTAATAATGCCTTTCTCAATGGCAGATTGTATGAGTCAGTGTTTATGCCTCAGCCAGAAGGTTTTGTTAGTCCAGACAAGCCTGACTATGTTTGCCATCTCAAAAAGGCCCTCTATGGCCTCAAACAGGCTCCTAGAGCCTGGTTTGATGAATTGAAGCAGCAGTTGTTGCAGTGGGGATTCACTCAGTCCATGTCAGACACTTCATTATTTATTATGAAGCACAACAACACCCTGCTATATGTCCTGGTATATGTGGATGATTTTTTTATTACAAGTAACAACACAACAGCAATCCACAAGTTCATACAACTCTTAAACAGCAGGTTTCCTCTCAAAGATCTAAGTGAGCTGAGTCATTTTCTTGGCATGGAGGCTACAAGAGACAAGTCTAGTATTCTTATTACACAGAAGCATTATCTGAAACAGCTGCTCCACAGGTTAGGGATGGAGTCTGTTAAGCCATGTCCTACTCCAATGGTAACAGGCCAGACCTTTCAACCAGATGCAGGCACCCCTATGACCAATCCTTCCTTGTATAGAAGTGTTATTGGAGCTCTCCAATACCTTACCTTTACTAGACCAGATGTGGCATTTTCAGTGAATACTCTGAGCCAATTCATGCATTCTCCCAGAGACACACACTGGCAAGCCCTCAAAAGACTGCTCAGATACTTGAATGGTACCCTAAGTCATGGACTGCATTTTAAATCCAAGGGAGATCTGACCATCACCAGTTATACAGAAGATACGAAGATAATATGCACGTGCATATCACGTGCATCACCAGTCATGGGGATCCGAAGGTACGTAGTAGATCATCATTAGGATGAGCTTTGAAAGACGGTGGTAAGGGCAACCAAGGGTCCTTATATATCAACATTATCTTCATTTCCAATCCTCCGTTTTAGACCTTTGAAGTGTAGGTTTCGTTGCTTATGCCACATTTAAAAAAAACATTAGTATATTTTACTCTCGTCCCGGACCCAATAAGCATTTTATATGATATAAAATGATTTAAGACTCCAATGTAGGGAACAAAATATTTGAAATAGCAATAATATGATTATACTAGATATTAGAGTACCCACAATGGTGAGTTCAAGGACGGAGCCAGAAAATAAAGCTCAGGTGGGCTAGGGTCCCTTAACCGGTGTATGTCTAAGCAGGAACCAAGGCCAAGCCATATCGGTTTGCGCCTCGGGCCACAACAAAATCATGTGTATTCCTTCCGGTAGTAATACATGCACAACATATATCACCACATATGATCCCACCATTGATTATGGTGGGATCTAAATCAATTCATGTGTCCCACACTTTAATCAATGGTATAATCATGTGTAGTGTGCACATTCTACACCTTAATTTCTAAAACTATATACGTTTAGGGCTCTGAATTGTGGTGCTCCAAAAAAACAAAAAAAAAATAATAGTGGTGCCACGCCTAAAAGATATCTACTAAATTCTTAAAAATTACAATTTTTAGTGAGAACTCAATCCATAATTTGATCAGTTTTTTTACCTATGAATACATTTATGCTCAGTTTATTGGTATTATTTAGTGGGCTATGGGTTAGTTGGTTGTGGGCTGTTTGGTTGGTTATATATAATTACTAGGTATAAGAAAAAGGTTTGGGTGGTCTTAGCACACCTAAGCCCACACTACACGTCCGTCCCTGGGTGAGTTTATCAAAAGCTTTAAAGTTTTAGAATGAGTTTATATCCATTGGAGTATGATGACTAGGCAAAGGTTTTTGGGAAAATGTTGGTAAAAATCGATCGGTTCATTTCCTGCAACTTTTTTTAAGTTTATGTGTAGTAAAGAAATAATTATGTGTAGTGAATCTATGTTATAAAGCTTTATAAAATGTTTCTTGTCGTAAGAAAAATGTTTATATATTTTTATTTTTTTTGAATATGTCCAAAAAGTTTTTAAAAGGTACTATATGAGCAGAGATGCTCTTAGTATCCATTAGTTGCCGGCCGCCAGCGCTATGCTAACGAGGCAATTAATAAATAAACAATCAAAAACATATAAAGATTTCGACCGGATTACGTAATAAATTAAGCTATAAATAGAAACCCAAAAACAATAGAGAAAATCTACCAGAAAACTAGCAAATTAAATTAATTTTCTCCAGAAAACTAAAGCAACCATGCAGAAATCTGCATTCATAACATTAATATTTGGAGTATTGGTGTTTGCTTTTGTGTGCCACTTTGGCCATTGTTCCCGTTTTGATGCTGTTGAACATAGTGCCTCCCAATCCCATACTACCACAGCAACTGCTATTTCATCAGGTAATTAATTAAGAGTTTTAAGTTTATATATGGTCATTTTGTTTATATATGGTCATTTTGTTTATCATCATGGGGTCGATTTCTCTTTGTAGGAATTTCACTTAAGAGGGAGCTAGCTATACGTGGCGAGATCTGACCACACTTGATTTCGAGGTGGAATACACAAATGCCCTCGTGTGTGGAAATTGTGTGGTCAGGATCTTTGCCACGTAGACAGATTCCCTAAGAGGAAATTCCTGTGATATAATTTTCCATCATCATGAGCTTAAGCTTTTAGGTGAGGTGATAGGCTGATAGTTCAACATTTGATTTGACTGCAATTGGATGTTGAATTTGTTAGGTGTAATGTCCGAAAGACAATTATCTAATTGTTTTTATGACAGAATTAATAATTCATCTTATTATATGTATATATGCTTATAATTAAGACACTACAAAACCCTAAGTACTCGTTCATGTAATCACATAACTCGGTGTATGGCTATACACAAGAGGATTGAGTTAGTGAGATGTACTTAAAATTAACTTAGTCCGTAGCGTTTATTAATCGAGCACGGGTCTCAAGATTAATTTGCTAATAATGCGCCTAACACTTTAGGTGTGATGACGATCTTATCCGGATTTATCGGTAATAAAGGTACCTAGTGTGGCATTTATATATGATGATAATCATATAGAAATTTGAACCGATTTGATTTGAGTTCTCGATATAATTCCGTGATCGAGAAGTCTTATCGAATCACAAGATGATCATATATGGATTAATCTCAATCTCGAGGTACCGTGATCACGCATAACCGCTAGACTATGGTAGAGTTTGATGTGTTAGTAAGGATCACTTCAAAGATGTGGTCCAACACTTCTCGTTGGCTCTATTCGGGATGAGTGAGTAGTACGTGCTATCACGAGATATGGAATCCATTCCTTCCTCGGGAAGTAGATGCAGACGATTCACTTATTTGTTATTAATCCTGAATCATCGATCGATGGCGCGCGATTCATATTATATTAGTTATGAACTAATTGATCACTAGGGGTTAATGGTAAATAATGATAAGATGTTTCGAGAAAAGTTTACGGAGATATCCCGAATCGAAACGAACAGTCTATGGAGGATTTATCCGTATGTAATGATTATGTCAGTGGACGCTTTCGACTCATAGTTGAGTGTAAGTTATCTATATTCGGCAGAGTTCAGTTCCGGGTTTATGGTGGTGTAATCCCGGAATTAATAGATTGAATATTATTGTTCGGTCTGACGAATAATTTTATTTAATTTATTGTAGCTACTGAATATGGGTCCATGGTCCCCGACGTGGCTCATAACATAGCATATGTTTTCTCGTCGTTTCACCTCAATTATAATTAGGGGACTTGTTGAGAAAGACACATTTTAAACTTAATGGGTCTGCAAGGACAAGGTAACACAAAAAACATGTATGTTTTTGTGTTACCTTGTCCTTGCAGACCCATTAAGTTAAAATGTGTCATTTTCAACAAAAACCTATTATAATTAAATAGTTGGATTGGACTATTTAATTGATATGTTGATTAATTGTTTAGTTGTACTAGATAATTAAATACATGGAAAATACTTTTTTTCGTGGACTCGGCCCAATATTGTGTGTGAGGCGTGGACACCCTATTTGTTGGGGTGTTGGCCGAAATTTTCCTTATTATTATTATTGGAAAATTTGTTTTCTTGATAATTATAATGTGTGAATAATTATTTATTTGTTGGATAATTATTTAAGGAAAAGAATATTAGATAGTATATTTTATATATCCTAATTTATTAGGAAAATATTAGATTTATCTTTTATTGGAATAAGGATTATTATAATTGATTATCCGTTAATTAATTAAATCCTTGGAGGACAAGGATTACTCTCCTATATAAAGAGAGTTCTCTCAAGCCTTTTGACATCACATATAATGCGACATACATGAGTGTTGGAAGCTTAGAATTTTCGGCTTCAACACTAGGGTTTCGAGTTGGGGTAATCCTCGAGATTATTCTGGTAGCATATCGAGGAGGTCCGGCGGCTTGAAACACCATCCACCTGGTGGTGTTTGGAGACACACGTTGGGAGACTTTGGCTTCTCAACTAGGCTCTCAACTAGCTCGGATTGGATAAACCTTGTTCTTGGTGTTTTGCACCATAAAAAGGTTGGTAATCTAACCCCCTCGTAGTTTATATCTATTATATTTATGTATTTTGGTTGACTAGATCTAGATGTTGTACTTTCCGCTGCGTAATCGGGTGGATCATTGATCCATCCGGCAATATTACATCCTACAAGTGGTATCAGAGTCTTTGATCTATCAATCAAAGTATGTAAATTTTAGATCTAGGAGTGGAAAAAGCATGTTTAGATTGTTTTTTGTTTTTCGTTTGCTTTTCTATATGCATCGAAATTTATTCATGTATGTTGTCTTGTGATTGTCGTGGTTGAAGAGATGGATTGGGGTTGGTATTTTTTACTCGTTAGATCTATTGTAAACTCATATAAATTCGTTTATATGAGTATATGAAATTTTGTAATTTTAGTTTCCTAGAAGTAGATCTGTTTTGTTTCTGTTAGGTTTTTTATTTATTCCCAGAGATTTAGCCGTTGAAACGACAATCCCTCCGGTCAGAATGAAGACTATCGGAGTCCATCTCGATGTCCAATCGTTACAATAAAGTTTGCTGCTGTGTCGTAAAAGCACTGCACTCCCAGCTGTCAGTTTGTCGAATTTCTGGAAGAGACTGGACCGTTGAAACGAAGATCCAACCGTTCAGATTAAAGTAAGAGGAGTGAAGAACAGGTCCATAAATTTTCATGACGATCAAAGTTAGTTTGGATGTCCGATTGTCGATAAAATGCGGCAGCAGTAGATTAGAATATAGTAAACCCTAGTTAGGGTTTGTGTTTTTTTAATAGGTTAGATACAGGGGTACCAACGATCCATCTCGGTGTTTATTTTTTCCGTTATTTTTTCGTGTATGATCAAAATTTTGTGATAGAAACCGGAAAATTGCCATGACATGCATCATATCATGATTCCACTCCAATGCATACATGTAGCTAGTTTATTTGGAATAAATTAGGCATGTATAACTCGTATAATTAGTTAAAAGCTTTTTTAATTAATATGTGGAAGTTAATTAATTAAGTAACTAATTATTAAAACCGATGAACCGGGTTTTGTCAATCGTTACAATTTTAGTGATGGATTCTCGGTGAATCCCACTTAGATAAATCGTTGAGTTTTCGGTGAACCCACCTTAAACAGAAACGAGATTACGCTTCGGTTGACAACATAGAAATCGGAAAATCATAGTACATGGGTTCAGAAATGGTCTAACCATGGTTGGGCGAGTTCAACCGAGCTTCGGCTCGATCGACTCCCCACCACGTGTGATGTACGTTACAGTGGTTCGACAAGACTCAGCATAGCCGATAAGCCTTCAGGCTAAGCGGGCTTCTCTTTCCGGATCACTGAATCATCATATATGTTCCAACGAATAAGACGGCGTAGGCTTGCCTACATAACCGACCCTGTTCGGAGTACTTTGATTTATTGTTTCTTATTGTCAAGACCGAAACCATAATTAGTAAACCCACCACTTTTTTCAAATTATTGAGTGAGAGCGGGGAAGGCGACAGCCATCCCCACGGCCTCTACTATAGATGCAAGCACGTGAGAGAATGGTGACACCTCGTGCCGCTTTGATTCGGCCCCCTTCGGATGGTGTTCACCGCTATCAAAATTCAAGGCTTGGTCTCCGAAAGGATAGGATATGGGTACTCGCCGGGTCACTGACCTGCCCCTCGTAGGCATACTCGGGGCGTACTCTGAGATCTGATATAGTAGGTCACACTCTTTATGGATATTTTCGAAATATCTAGGCTAGAAAAAGGAAGGTAATCAATAATTAAGGTCCGGGATGTCTGATTCCCGCGAGATGTTCGATTCTCGAAGCTTAATCATTGAGAAAGATTGTCTCGATTTAACCGGCCATAAGATCGATATCGACCCTCTCGGACAGTACTATGCGAGGTTAAATCCTTGGAATGGTAGGATAAACTTTTTCTAGTTTATAATTCCTAAAATAAAAATCTAGTAGTGAAAATTTATTTTTTGAATTTAACTTTATGTCATATTTTTTACAACTAAATCTCTAGGCTACTAAACTGTCAGTAATAAGACTTCATTGAAAATGTGGAAGTAACATGTACGTTGTAATTATCAAAAGAATGCAGTTAGTTTTTCGGAAGAGATTTTTACTTTGAGCCTTCAAAAACTTAAGTGACATAGTATAGGTATGTCACGGATGTCACTCGTGTTGAACGAGAGACAACCATACATAGTTTACAAAAGATGATATAGGACTATCACACAAATTCATTTAGTGAATTTTAAAAGTGTAATTACACAACAAATTTCTAAATTGAAAAATTGGAAAATCATATACATAAGGCGTTGCTAGTTAGACGGTATTTGGAACCGATAAACTAGTGGGAGCCTTAGTCTTATGATTTGTTGTTTTTCTGAATCATTAGAAATGTGTAATAGACTGCACAGGAGTTTCTCCATTTATCGGAAAAAAAAGAATAAAGCGTTTCTAGTCAGACAGTATTTGAAAGTGATAAACTAGTGGGAGCTTAGTTCTGAGTGATTTTCTAATCTTTGAAAAATCATAAATACTAAGTGTTGCTAGTTAGACGGTATTTGGAACCGATAAACTAGTGGGAGCTTTATTATGATCTCTCAAACCATTCGAACAAAGTGTTGCTAGTTAGACGGTATTTGGAACCGATAAACTAGTGGGAGCTTTGGTCTTATGATTTGACGATTAGAAAAATCGATAGTCCAAGCAAGTAACACTGAACATCCCACAGTTCAAGAGTAGTGTCTACTCAAACGAACTGCTAGTTCAAGACTGTTTCCATCTAAGAAAAGTCGAGAATGGGAAAGAAAGTTTATACGTGTTAGTCATCTAAACTAAGTAGTTTTAAGGCTAAACCGGAAAATTAATATATTGGAAATTCGAGGATAAGGAAAGTGATTTCGGATCACTGACCAATGCATCCTTAGCAATTTTCTCGAAAGCTAAAGTTCTTTGGAAGAACTAGGTAGCTTTGTATTAAACGATAAATAAAATAGACAACGGGCAGTTATTTCAGATAGACTAGTGGGAGTGATATAAAGAAATGAATCTCGGATTCAATTCTTGAGTATCACAGAAAATTCATTTTCTGTTTTCGGATTCGTTGGAACGAACGTATTCATTTTCAATAGAATAATGTGTTTGTCTTATTGACGATGAATATAACATTCGTAGCACGAATCGAAGACTCGGATTTTTGTTTGATAAAGTCAGAACCACTAAGCATTGCTGAAAATGTATTAGTAACACATCTTAAAATATATAAACGCGAATGGTTTCCGTATTTCGATAAACGCTTCTTTCTATTATATTAATTAGTGCATATTCCCTAAAGACAAGATCTGAAGAGTGGCTTAGGGTGATTCCTATCTCCCAGTCAAAGGAACACTGTCTCAAAGGAACAATGACTAAGTTTCCTTTCAATCAGGAAAGGGTAATAGATTTAAAGAAGTAACATAGCTTGTTCATAACAACCTTCGGGGTCATATGAAAGGTACAAGCTAGTGGGAGCTTTTAAAGTAGTGACATCTTGTCTGACAACTATTCGAGACTCCGGTAAGTTTATCCAAAATATTTGGAGGAAATATCTCGATTTCACTGAGAGATAGAGTATTCCATACTGAAATAGGTTATTGAGTAGTCTTGGATGATGCTCGGCCCGCCTCAGGTGAAATGTTTTCACTAAGGGATACACCATAAATTTGCCTTATATAGTTATTGATATACTACGATACGCTGCTGAACTCATTTAAGATATTGTTTGCAAAATAACGGTTTACGTTGTAATGAAAAATCGAGAAGTCTACCTAAAATATGCCTACGCATTTATGGATACGGAGTGAATTCGGTTCACCCCACTTCCGCAAATATAGACATTTAGCACTTAGGGCTTGAAGGTAGGACTGGAAATTTTGCGTACACTTTCAGGTCGTGAAATATCTTAATGCATTGAGTAAAGGTTGGTTATAAAACTCGTAAAATCAGAGAATGACGGTTATACTGTCAAACTCGGTCTGATAGAGTCTATAAATAACAACCTTAGATCTTGAAGTACTTGTACTCAAGATGTTACTAACTAATTTGTTCAGTCCACATCCAACACCGGCAGTTGGTGATAACACTAATAAAAACTACTAAACTAGATCAGTATATCGATCCACCCCGAACTTAGTGGGAATATGGTTTGTCCATTGCAGGACCTTACGGCCTATAGGGTAGATTGATGACCTATAGTCCTTTGTGGGCTGTGTAGGATCCTGATCATAGAGGTTTGTTTAAAAGCCATAACCCTGTGAATGGAGTTTGATACTCCAGTTCTGTTGAAACTCTTGCAGAACCACCTGAGTATCTCAGGCCTAGTGGGAGTAATTGGAACTACACGGAGAAGAGTCGAATGAATAGGAAAGTTTAACTTTCAACGCAAAACTAAGTAATTTAGGGGTGATTCCCTAAAAGGTAGAGAGTTAACCAGACCATGATCTCTCTTACCACTCAGTCTTGCTTGATTTCGTCAGAAAGCGGGAAATAGGGGTGATTCCTTAAGACTTTCTTGCCGAACAACGGAATCTGAACTCATTCAGAACAGAAGGGTTTTAGCTAAGAACAAATGACAGATTCGTTACAAAGCAGAAAATAGGGGTGATTCCCTAAGACCTTTTTGCGAGACTAATGGTATCTTAATTTATTCAGAAAGTGATAAGAGTCAATTTGACTCGGTCTATATATACATTTTGTGCCTCGTAACGACTCATTTAGGTTATTTCCGGGAGTAATCGGCTTAGTTTTGATATAGTTTTTATATTTTGTGGATCCCGAGATCTAGAGTTATAGTCCGTGATTAACGGGGTTATTCCGGTAATTTTGTACATTTTCGGTCTTTCTCGGTCACCCCAAAGTCCCGTGGGGGTTATATTTGGTATGCTTTTGATCCATTTTCAGGTCTTAGGTGCTCGAGAATGTCGTAGAATGTGAGCCGGAGCTTCGGGATCAAGAAATCAAGTTTTTTTGGTGGAAAAAGGTGGTGAAGTGCCGCTTTGTCACCATAGCTCCCTCCCGTAGATGCGTTTTTGGCTCAGAATGATGCTGATACATTTTGTGAAGAAAAAAAACTGACAGGCGCCCGCCTGTCAGTACAGGCGCCCGCCTGTGGGAGACTATAAAAACTCCACTTAGTGGAGAGTTAGATGATCATGCATTCATAGTTTTCTTTCAGCATTTTTTTAAACTCGTTTTTGAGACTTTGATAAGCTGTATAAACTTGGATTTCATGCTTTTGGATTAATTTCAAGTACAAATTGTTCGTTGATCGTTGTATATTGTACGGATCTGAAGACGGTTTTCTGTTTCGTTGATTTTCGGTTATTTTCATCTATAAGAGGTATTTCCAATCTTCATATCTAGTTCAATTACTTATGTTTAACTTGGTTACTAGTGTTTTTATGGATAGAATGATTAGCTAATCTTCCTATAGCCGAGAAATGTTCCGAATGCTTACTCTCGAACCCTAGCTCATTCCCGGGAGAACTTGGACTACTAACCTTGATTGACATTGATCGAAGGATGTCATCTCCTAATTCCGAACCTAGGCGCCAATTTCAACAACCTAGCTTCCTATATCGAGTTCAACAGTCCGCAACCCGGATTTAACTGACTCGATACGGTCTACGCTCGAATGAGACGCTTGTTAACAACAATATAAACCTTACGCATGAAACCGAATCTAAACACTTAGTCGGTTTTACACGGCAATCCTAAAACCCCTTTTCCGCACCTCTCTCGCAAAATACATATGTAAAGAGAATACGTAAAATACGATTATTAAGTCGCGAATTCAACAATCGTCAATAGGCATAAGTTTTAGGACAACAATCAATGTCAGAATGAACTACAACACATCACAAATTCTCCCAAGATCCGAACTAAGGCTCGATTTTAACATTCATCGCATAACTCGGCTATAGGAAGATTAGCTAATCATTCTATCCATAAAAACACTAGTAACCAAGTTAAACATAAGTAATTGAACTAGATATGAAGATTGGAAATACCTCTTATAGATGAAAATAACCGAAAATCAACGAAAAGAAAACCGCCTTGAGATCCGCATACAATATACAACGATCAACGAACAATTTGCACTTGAAATTAATCCAAAAGCATGAAATCCAAGTTTATACAGCTTATCAAAGTCTCAAAAACGAGTTTAAAAAAATGCTGAAAGAAAACTATGAATGCATGATCATCTAACTCTCCACTAAGTGGAGTTTTTATAGTCTCCCACAGTGGGCGCTTGTCTTGGCGCTGGCGCTTTTTTTTTTCTTCACAAAATGTATCAAGATCATTCGAGCCAAAACGCATCTACGGGAGTGAGCGCTTATGGTGACAAAGCGGTCGCTGTCACCTTTTTTCCACCAAAAAACTTGATTTCTTGATCCCAAGCTCCGGCTCACATTCTACGACATTCTCGAGCACCTAAGACCGAAAATGGATCAAAAGCATACCAAATATAACCCCCACGGGACTTTGGGGTGACCGAGAAAGACCGAAAATGTACAAAATTACCGGAATAACCCCGTTAATCACGGACTATAACTCTAGATCTCGGGATCCACAAAATATAAATACTATATCAAAACTAAGCCGATTACTCCCGGAAATAACCTAAATGAGTCGTTACGAGGAACAAAATGTATATATAGACCGAGTCAAATTGACTCTTATCAACTACCCCCTACTTAGCGTTTGCTCGCCCCCGAGCAAAATTGAGCGTTCTAAACAGAAGTAGAGTCAATATTATAAATATATACAACGAGACTACGCATTACTCAGTTAATACACTAGTCGAAACGCGAGTATCATAAAACGTTAGTTCTACCTTGTGTTGAGCAATGAATGTGTGTGAAAGAATAGCTTCTTCGACATCGATTACTACAACTGGTTTAGATTATAGACGAGTAACGAACCAAAACTACACCATAAGCTTATAACTCGTAAACATCTCCACTAATCGAGGTCAACCGATGTTCAAAGTACGGTCAGGCAGGACTTGTACGGTTATAACGTTTGGCTAGGGTCGGGGGTAACGAAATGGAATTTGGGACTGGAGAAAGAGAAGTACTATTGAGCTTACTTAACACGACTCCCGTCTACCATTTCATCAACTTCGGAACCAAAACTGTACAACCCCGATTACAACGATGCTCCAACCAAACTATACTTTTTTTTTTTTTTTTTTTTTTTTTTTTTTTTTTTTTTTTTTTTTTAATCGTAAATCCGAAGTTGATTATCTATTCCACCCCAACGCCTCGGCAGTTTCTTGGGAGGATTCCGCACAATCGAGGTGTACACACACCAAGATTCGCCGAAACGAGGACACCGTGTAGTAATGCCTTTTAAGGCGAGAACCACGGCTTAAGCCGTCTGGCACAAAGGAATGGTTAATAACCAACCGAGGCTTCTAAAAAAAAAAAAAACTCACAATATTTACTCAACTCCAACCAATACCCCACTAAACTCGTACTTCCCGAACATATTCAAAAATAACTTTTCACAACCCAAAATTTCACATATTCAACATAAAGCTCAAATAGTAGGGTGAAAAAGGAAATGTAGATCACAAAGAGCTTTAGGGTTCGGTAAATACGGGCTAGTAACAAAATGGCCGTTTCGGGTGGGGATCTAACCACCCTAACAAGGCTTAGAGGGGGTACGATGGATAATGTACAGGATGGCTATATATGGCAATGATCGGGTCAAAAGAAGCGCCAAAACCGTCATACCATACCAAACTACCGGTCGACCTTTCTATTTCTCCTCGAAGTTACTAATATAAGTTCTAGGTAGATAGGTCATACAACAACTATAATCGATCACTAATCGAGTTATCGAGGACGTCGAAGCTATAAGTGAAGTCGTGACGGTTCATTTTTCTCAACACACGATAAAAGCTATAACGTAAAATGCACTCGAGTATTAACACATGTCTAACTACGCAATGCGAGGGATCGTTATAAATATTGACAACATTGGTACTACAAAAATTTGAAAAAACTCGTATTTCATCTAAGGGGCGATCAAAACTAAGTAACGACTCGGGAAATTTAAATACCGGGGATAACAAACAAAAGGCGTAATAGGGCAAGCCTTCACCCCGTAAATAAATATATACAAGAAAATAAAAGGCGCTATACGGGCAAGCCTCCACCCCCTACTTAAAAAGTGACACCGTCCTCGGTGTCTAAATAGATACAAAGGAGGGAGAAAGGCTTAACTTTAAACCCGGCAAAAGGCGTTTCATCCAGATCGTGACATCCGGAAAAGGACTCCCAAGGTATCTGTATGGTTAGTACATACACTACAAAAATAACACATATAGATATCGGGGACGTCACCGTTATTAATAACTAAAAATATATACAAACATATATAAACATACATTTAAAGAAAAAGTTATAGATTATAAAAGGAAATGGAAATAACTAATATCCGAAAAAGGTTAATCGTATGTCCAAAAGAGTATTCAAATGCCCCTCCGGGCTAACCGAAATGAAAGAACAACAAAGTACAATATTTAAGTTATAAAATGAAAATGAAAACAAAGTACTTCCGAAGTTCTTAAACAAAGTTGTAGTTCATTCTGACATTGATTGTTGTCCTAAAACTTATGCCTATTGACGATTGTTGAATTCGCGACTTAATAATCGTATTTTACGTATTCTCTTTACATATGTATTTTTGCGAGAGGGTGCGGGAAAAAGGGGTTTTAGGATTGCCGTGTAAAACCGACTAAGTGTTTAGATTCGGTTTCATGCGTAAGGTTTATATTGTTGTTAACAAGCGCCTCATTCGAAGCGTAGACCGTATCGAGTCGATTAAATCCGGGTCATGGATTGTTGAACTCGATATAGGAAGCTAGGTTGTTGAAATTGGCGCCTAGGTTCGGAATTAGGAGATGACATCCTTCGATCAATGTCAATCAAGGTTAGTAGTCCAAGTTCTCCCGGGAATGAGCTAGGGTTCGAGAGTAAGCATTCGGAACATTTCTCGGCTATTTCTTTTAATCGTTTAAACTTCGTAGTGTGATAGAACCGTAATAGTTATAGTGAATTAGTTTGATAATTGTGACGAGAGTTACTTTTTGTTCCGTGTTAAACAAATTGAAAGGTTATCGATCTAAACTCGAGATGAAGCTAGCCGAGGTACTTAACTCGTGTCCCTGAGGGATACGACCTTGCTTGCCAGTTTATATTACAACCGACTCGGTACTCTGCCGGTCAAAGTTGGTTACCATATAAAACGGCCATCAGAAAGAACCTTTGGCAGGATGTCTGCCATAGCTCATATCCTTTGGGGATTAAAGCAAACCTCTAGGTTATTTCAAATTCATATATTTTAATATGTGGACTTGACCATTGATAAGTCTTTCGTAGACTGGGCTTCGATATTAGTAAAGTAGTATGTAGATTAGTGTTTGTGAATGGTAACACTGAAACTGTTGGAAACAACATGGGTGTGTTATCTGAAGTCAGAGTCTAACATGCCATCGGGCTATTTTCTAAAAGAATTTGACTGACTCGAATTCTCGAAAATAAGCAATTGGCAATCCCATTCATCAATCTCAATGGTTAAGATGTTCTTGCATAGAGGAATGCAACATTCAACGATGTAGTCTACCCTACCTCTCAGGAATGATTGTCTAAACCAGCGACTGAATACTAAATGGGATGTTTAGTGAATCCTCATGTCTCTTCGGGAGAATGAGGAATTATATGCTAGTATATTCAGGCGCAAACAAGAATATAGTCATAACACTAATTCTGGCTTTAGGTCAGATTGAGGATGATCGTTAAATCAATCTCGGTCTCGGTGTTTACTCATGTGATAAAGTATTATCCAGTAAGCCGATACTACCTCATTGTGAAAACATTGGAGAGGTAGCTCATAAGGATTATGCAATCACTAGATGTCATAAGCATATTGCATTCGTACCTTCGGATTAGATGGAAAGGCGACGTTTCAATCCCAAAGATTGACTCAAGCCGCCAACCTACTTGATCAGTGTACCAAGTCACATGGTATTCGGATTCTAAGTATGCGCTGGGTCACTGACCTACCCTGTGGCGGCACACTCCGGTCGTGCTTAGAAAGATGAATTACTAAGATGGGATTGGAGGGTATAAATCTTGGGGATATGTCTCACTTGTTTTGAGCAAGTGGGAGAATGTTGTAGATATAGATATAGAGGGTGTGCTCTAAAACAATTAATCCACTTGCCTTTCGTGCAAGTGGGAGATTGTTAGGTGTAGTGCCCGAAAGACAATTATCTAATTGTTTTTATGACAGAATTAATAATTCATCTTATTATATGCATATATGCTTATAATTAAGACACTACTGAAAACCCTAAGTACCTCGTTCATGTAATCACATAACTCAGTGTATGGCTATACACAAGAGGATTGGGTTAGTGAGATGTACTTAAAATTAACTTAGTCCGTAGCGTTTATGAATCTGAGTACGGGTCTCAAGATTAATTTGCTAATAATGCGCCCAGAACACTTTAGGTGTGACAGTCTTATCCGGACGGTATCGGTAATAGGAGTACTAGTGGGGCATTTATATATGATGATAATCATATAGAAATTTGGACCGATTTGATTTGAGTTCTCGATATAATTCCGTGATCGAGAAGTCTTATCACATCACAAGATGATCATAAATGGATTAATCTCAATCCTGAGGTGATCACAGACAACTGCTTAGACTAGGGTAGAGTTTGATGTGTTAGTAATTAAGGATCACTTCACAGTATGTGGTCCAACACTTCTCGTTGGCTCTAATCTGGGATGAGTGAGTAGTCTATGCTATCACAGATATGGAATCCATTCCTTCCCTCGGGAAGTAGACAGACAGTTCCCTTATTTGTTAATCTTAGAAACTGATCGATGGGGCCAGTTCATATTATATTAGTTATGAACTAATTGATCACTAAGGGGTTAATGGTAAATAAGGATAAGATGTTTCGAGAAGGGTTTACGGAGAATCCCGAATCGAAACGAACAGTGTATGGAGGATTTATTCGCATGTAATGATTATGTCAGTGGACCCTTTCGACTCATAGTTGAGTGTAAGTTATATGTATTCGGCAGAGTTCAGTTTCGGGTTTATGGTGGTGTAATCCCGGAATTAATAGATTGAATATTATTGTTCGGTCGGACGAATAATTTTATTTAATTTATTGTAGCTACTGGATATAGGTCCATGGTCCCCGACGTGGCTCCTAACATAACATATGTTTTCTCGTCGTTTCACCTCAATTATAATTAAATAGTTGGATTGGACTATTTAATTGATATATGGATTAATTGTTTAGTTGGATTAGATAATTAAATACATGGAAAAAACTTTTTTCGTGGACTCGGCCCAGTATTGTGTGTGAGGCGTGGACACCCTATTTGTTGGGGTGTTGGCCGAAATTTTCCTTATTATTATTATTGGGAAATTTGTTTTCTTGATAATTATAATGTGTGAATAATTATTTATTTGTTGGATAATTATTTAAGGAAAAGAATATTAGATAGTATATTTTTATATATCCTAATTTATTAGGAAAATATTAGATTTATCTTTTATTGGAATAAGGATTATTATAATTGATTATCCGTTAATTAATTAAATCTTTGGAGGACAAGGATTACTCTTCTATATAAAGAGAGCTCTCCCAACCCTTTTGACATCACATATAATGCGACATACATGAGTGTTGGAAGCTTAGAATTTTCGGCTTGAACACTAGGGTTTCGAGTTGGGATAATCCTCGGGATTATTCCGGTAGCATATCGAGGAGGTCCGGCGGCTTGAAACACCATCCACCTGGTGGTGCTTGGAGAGACACGTTGGAAGACTTTGGTTTCTCAACTAGGCTCTCAACTAGCTCGGATTGGATAAACCTTGTTCTTGGCGTTTTTCACCATAAAAAGGTTGGTAATCTAACCCCCTCGTAGTTTAGATATATTTATGTATTTTGGTTGACTAGATCTAGATCTTGTACTTTCCGCTGCGTAATCGGGTGGATCTTTGATCCATCCGACGATATTACATCCTACAGAATTATCATATACATGTATCTATATGTTATCTCTCGAAATATATAAACTACATGCATATTATTGCAGGGGAAGGAGAAGGAGAAATGAAAGGCAAAGCAACAACAGCAGCAGCTGCAAATAATATTCAACGACGTCCGAAAAAGGTTCACCTAATGAAGGATGCAGAGTGTGATGGCGGACCTTGTAGACCAAATAACACTTGCGATGATGACGACATATGTACTTGCTCTAGAGTTAATGGACGAAACATATGTATAGACTGACAAATTAACGTGTACGCGACCCGATCCAACATCATCCATCAATACATGTCGTATCGTATGTATCATGCATTAACATGATTTGCGTGACTAGCATTTTCTATTTTTTTAATGTTTTTACATGTTTATTGTTCCCCATGTATTATGCACGGGTAATTGACTAGTGTATATATATATATATATATATATATATATATATATATATATATATGCAATTGCTACTTTCTTTATTTCGGAGGTTTTTGTGGTCGAGTTTCAGAATTTGTGTTGATGAACACGTAATTGATTTCTGAATCGTGCGATTCATTGTCTGTTTTTTTTTTCGCGCGTAAAAAAAAAGAGAAAAAAAGGAACGGGGTAGTAAGTGTACTTCGAATTGTTGATTAATCGTCAGAGATGGCTTAGAACCAAAAGTTCATCATCTAATCGATCTTTCCGTTCAAATACTCTGTGAGAAGAAGAAAGACCAGGTCGTTATGACCATTAACAATATTAGTACGTAATATTTGTATACTTCTTTTGAATTTTTTTATGTTTTTGATTTGTTAATTTGAACGAAATTAAATTTGATATACATGTTCTATTAGCAAGGGGAGAAGCTATCGGGACTTTATGCTGTCATCTTTGAGATTGATTGTTTGCTATGTGTTAAAGCGTTATCGAGGCCGTCGGATAATTTATCTGTCTTTAGTTGCTTAGTTTGCGATTGTCTTGCGCTTTTGTCATCCTTTTGCTTCTTCTTCCTTCACTTTTGTCAAGCGTACTGACAATTTTCCTACGCATTTATTGGTTAGGCACGGGTTAGATCATGTTAGTCGTATTGACTAGAAAACTGCACGTCTCATGATGTAATTTCTGCCGCTATTGCGAATTTGACTTAATGAAAAGTCTAATTATTTCGAAATAAACAAAAATTGTTATATCTTTTTATATAAACAAAATGTTTTGGGCATGCGTTTAACTAATCCCCTAGTCTTAATTTCTTTCTCATGCCTCACTCAGCCAAAACTCTTATTGGGGTACTCGTCTTGGCTTCCATATTGAAGTTGCTTCCTCCAACGAGACACACACACATATGTATTGTAGAAAATCTAGGCACAAGCTCATATAAGAGGAGGGACTCATCCCCAAAACCTAGGTTGTGAGGTGAGGGAAATTCATCTCTTAATATGGTGGGTGAAACAACCACAAGCTCCCAATGTGGACACTTTAACACGCCCCTCAAGTATGGGCCGGGCACACAAAGCCAACAAATAGGCCCAACACATTGGGGTACTCGTCTTGGCTTCCATATTGAAGTTGCTTCCTCCAACGATATATTGTAGAAAATCTAGGTCCAAGCACATATAAGAGGAGGGGCCTCATCCCCAAGACCTAGGTTGTGAGGTGAGGGAAATCTATCTCTTAATATGGTGGGTGAAACAACCACAAGCTCCTAATGTTGGACGCTTTAACGCGCCCCCTCAAGTGTGGGCCGGGCACACAAAGCCAACAAATAGGCCCAACACTTGCACAATAAAAGGTGGCTCTGATACCATGTAGAAAAGATAGGCTCAAACCCATATAAGAGGAGGGGCCTCATCCCCAAAACCTAGGTTGTGAGGTGGGGGAAATTCATCTCTTAATATGATGGGTGAAACAACCACAAGCTCCCAATGTTGGACACTTTAATATATATATATATATATATATATATATATATATATATATATATATATATATATATATATATATATATATATTGATAGAACATGTATCTAAACGTATAGGGCTGGTCATGCATTATTTCTCGTCTATGAATATTCTGGGATGGCCAGGCTTGAATAAAACGTGTCTCTAAAAATATAGGATCAATCATTGGAAATACTTGTGTGGTGGGGGAATTTGAGGTGAAATGACGGGTGAAACGATTAGAACCATACAATTTAAATACAGAATAAAACTGTGTGGTATATACGCTGTCACACGGTGTCTCCACACAGTGTGGAGACACCACACAATAATTACCCGTCAATTATGTCTTATTTCTCGTCTTTGAATATTCTGGGATGTGATATGCCGGCCACTCGCGATATGCTAGAAATAAAATATAATGAATCAAATAATAAATCAACATATTAATTAAACAATAAAAAAAGAAAAAAAAAACATATGACGATATTTACTATATGAATATAAACAGTGAATCACCCAGCGGCACCGACGACGAAACTACTATTGCTGTTTCAGGTTTGTTAATTTAATTTAAGTGCAAATTAGTTATAAGGCCGTCGTTAGAGAATTAATAATCATTTAGGACACTCCGAAATCTTATTTAGTTATAAGGACATTCTAATTTTAAGAAGGAAACTTATTTAGTTATAAGGACATTCTAATTTCAAGTGGATAAAGAAGAAAAAGGAAGGAAGGAAGGAAAAAAAAAAAGATGAAAAGCTGGAAGAAAAAAAACGCTGGTGACATTGTTTTTTTTTTTTTTTTAAGATCTTGATGACATTGATTTACAAGCGGTGACATTGATGGCTTATGCAGAAATGACATTGATGTCCGATGCAGTGACATTGATGAATGATGCAGGGACATTAAGCTAAACATTCAAGATCGTGTTAAAGAATTGAGGGATTCCACAATGAATCCAATTATCATGAGGGCACAAACAACGTGTGGCCATTACAAGAGTCATAGTGAAGAGTCTTTGTAGTTTCACCAAACTTGTACTTCTATCCATATTAAAAGCTCCACATTTGGAGAAATGCAAAACAAGAGCAGAGCTGACTGATGCAGTTGTTAGGTTTTATGCAGTGACATTGATGACTTATGCAGTGACATTGATGTCTGATCCAGGGACATTGACGACTTTTACAGTGACATTAATGTCTGAAGCAGTGACATTGATGTCTGAAGCAGTGACATTGATGACTGTATTTACAATTAGATAACCGATGCAATGATATTGATGTCACCGCATATACAACTTGATATACACATTTGATAACTTTGTAAAGTAACTTTATTTCTTTGTTATCTTTAAATATTTGATTGATGTTGGTTTATTTGATTAGTGTTGGTTTAAATTTTCGATAACTTTGTAAAATAATCAGCTGTATTTTTTTTTTTGGTTTAAATGCATATTTTTACAACCAAAGGTATACATAAATTGTTACAATAACACGTCCACCGCATAAATCGTTACAATAACACGCCACTTGCATAATTCGATACAATAAGACATCACCGCATAGATCGCTACAATAAGAAGTCATCGTGATAAATCGCTACAATGAGACGTCATTGCATAAATCGCTACAATGAGATGTCACTGATCAAGGTTGCCAATGGATTGCGGCGGTCAATACATCATGGTAGCCAATGAATCGCGGCGGGAAATGCATTGGGGTGGTTAATGGATCCCGGTGGCCAATGCATCCGGGTAGATGGTCAATGCATGACGGTGATCAATACGTCACATCGATTTTTATGGAGAAAAAAATTGATTTTATGAAATTATTCGGAAAAATATCAAATTTGATTTTAGAATAAAGAAGACGAAAAAATATGAATTTTAGTGAAAAAATTATGATGATCCGAGTTTTAGATCAAAATATATGACATTTAGAATATGGTGTTTTTTTTTCTTCCCCTTTGAGCGCTTCTTTTTTTTTTCCCTTGCTTCCTTTTTTTCCTTCTTCCTCTTTATCCACTTGAAATTAGAATGTCCTTAAAACTAAATAAGATTTCGGAGTGTCCTATTACCCCTAATAAATTGAAAATCAGTCCTTTTAAATAATTGGCCCTTAATTTAATTTAATTCTGTTTAATTTATAAAAATGTAGATACGATTCGAAATTTGTGTATTCCTTCGTTCATATATATACGTTGATATATATTGATCGACCGATCAATTATGATGTCATTCAAATAAACTGTATTGTATAGTGTACTGTATAGATGAACATATACATATTGCAGGTGGTGAAGGATAAATGAAATTGGAACAGAAGCAGCGTTGGTGACGACTATGAAAACACTGATATATATTCTTCAAAAAAAAAGTGTACACCTTAACGCAGGGTGCTCAATGTGTAGGAGGAGGACCTTGTAGAGCGGATAACACCTGCGATGATTTTGATGAATGTGGTTGCACGAGAGTTTTTGGACAAAACATGAACCAATTCTTTAGAAATAAGCGACTTGACGATGCTGGAAATCGTCGTTAATATATTTGGGGCCGTTTGACCCTAGTGACAATCTGCACAAACTTCAAGAACGCTAAGAACGATAAAGTTGGGGGTAGTTTTTGGTGATTTGGACTGGAATTGAGATGTTGTATCTCAAGCTGCCTACGTATCCCTTGAATTAGTCAGGAATCAAGTTATCGTAGTTCCTTAGGGATAGTTTATATAGAGGGGCTTGTGCTCTAGGTCTGCGTGGGTCGTGTCCTTGGTAGACTTTAATTTCGTGTTCCCTAAGAAATAGATAATTATAATTTAACCCCCTTAATTATAGGAGATAATCTCAGTTATTTGAATATCGGATAGTGGCCTTTATGGCTAAGAATTCTTTCCATGTTTATCTGATTAACCATGGACGTGGGGACTTTAGTCCGAGATCGACTCGGGCCGACCTATGAGGTCCGAGCTGAGTTGACTGACTTCTTGTACTTTAGCCGACTTGTAGGGGTCGGGAAGGATGGCCGAGCTGGGCTCAGCTCGGATTCTTAGAGCTTCTAGCCCTTAAGGTGGACTTTCTCTGTCTTCATTTGTGGTTGGATCACTATGGGGATGACACGTGGCGAGGTGCTAATCCAACCTCCGTCATAAGCTCTTCAGATCCAAATTGAACCACCGAGGTCGGCTCGGATCTGTCTTCAGTTGTAGCTCTTCGGCTCGATCATTCAGACTTGCGCGCAATTTCAGGTGGCAGATGGAGTTATGACGTTGTCATAACTGTCCCAGGATTCGAGGCGTTGTTGCCCACTAACTTGAATTGGGACGGTTCCCAAGACGTCTTGGGGGTTATAACCTCATCAAATCAATCGTTTCTCACTACCTTTGATATTAGATCAGAGGATTGGAACCCGGCTACTGGTTGTTCTTCTTCTTCAAGTTATCTTTTCTTCGATTCTTGGCAAGTAAGTTGTTTTCTGTCTTTTCTTGCATATTTATTTCGTTAAATCACTAGGTGATTTTATTTGGGTCCTTGCTTTAACCCTAGAACCATAAATGGCAGACGACGAAGTAGTCATAGGCAACGAAGGTATCCCCTTTATTCTATCTCATGGAGATGTGGATGAGATCTGCGATTTGTACAAGATAGATAGGGAAAAGTATGCACCTGGGTTGCCCTCTGATCCTCATATTTTCGCACACGACCCGCCCGGAGGGGTTGTGCATTGTTCACAAAGAGTACTTCATGGTGGGCCTCAGGCTCCCTTTTTGCCTGTATATTCTTGCCGTACTTCGCTATTACTAGCTAGGGCTCTCTCAAATAGCCCCCAATGGTGTCAAGGCCATCATTGAGTTTGCCATCTGGTGCCGGTTAATTAACTTTAAGTTTTCGGTACAGAGGTTCAGGTATTTCCACCACCGTGTGGGGTTGAAGGACCACCCAGACCGGTACTACTTCTCCCGGAGAACCGGTCGTTCGAGTTATGTCTCTATTATCCCTAAGGGTGATTCGTCTCACAAGCGGTGGAAGGAACGATTCTTCTTTTTCTGACACGAAAATCATCAAAAGTTAAGTCGATGAAACTCGGGGGAGTTAGATAAGGACGAACGTCCTAAGCTTGATGAGAAACTAGTGGAGAAGATCCACGAGTCAGGGTACTCCATTGAGTGGAAACATCTGTACGATGAGCTAATCGTGGCAGCTCGGTTGGAAGACGCAGGGCCCAACCCCTACAAAGCCCTTAGTAAAGCTGAGTGGACTTTCTCTAGGGTCTTTCTCTTTGCAGCTCTTGTTTTGTTCTTATGCTTGCATGTCTGATCGACTAACTAACCAATTGTTCTATTTTTATTTGTAGTGGCTGATTTTGCCGAGCTATTGGCCGGCGCTGAGAATGAGGCTACGATCACCCAGTCAAGACCGAGCTTCGAGAGGACGGCGAGTGTGGAGCCTCCTACTCAGCCTATAGACAAGGACACTGCTTCGACGGTGCCTCCCTCCTCCTCATCTGTCTTGAAGGAGGCTGGTTTGACGACTCATGACGCCTCTATCCTGGGAGAAAAAGAAAGAGATGGCCTGCATCTCTGAAAGAAAAACAGATCTTGGGTTGTTGACGGACCTCGGGAGAGGCTGGCCAAGAAGGACCGAACAGGTTCGCTCCGTGCGGGAGTTCAGGGGCGAGGAGGCCCAAAAGACTCCACTTCTGAGTGAGTGGCTTAGCAGAATGTCGGATGAGAAGTTGTACATAGTTGGCTTCAAACCCATGGAATTCGTGAGTTTCTCTTTTTGCTTTATGTCTGCTCGGTTATCATTTTTGACGCTTGTTGTCTGTTTTGTTCAAGGGACTCTGGTCGGGCAGAAAGTCTTCCGAAGATTAGGAAGGGCTTCTGCCGATATGGCTGATCAGAAGAAGAAGATAGGCTACTTGTGAGATGGTTGAGCGAAGCTAAGGGGCTCCGTGGAGTCCAAAGACCAGGAGATTTCAGCTCTCCATGAGAAGCTCTAGACCAGGGAGGCCGAGCTGAAGGCACTAGCAGACGACCTTACTAAGGAGAAGATAGGGAGGAGCAAGCTATGGCCGAACTCCAGGCGAAGCTGGCCAATCTAGAAGATGTTGTTCCAGCTCGGGCTGCCGAGGCTATCCAGACCTACAAGGCTTCAGAGGACTTTGTGCCTTGAAGTTGCTGCTCATCCATGTCCTAAACCATGGGTACACTCAGGGCGTGGACAAGGCGAAGGGTCAGCTCCCTGACCTTGTTGTCGACAACCTTCCCAAGAAGGTTTATTATAAGCCGGGGATGAGCAAGGTCTATGATGAGCACTTGAGGGAGTTCAATGCAGGAGTGGACATTGTGTCTAAGTATTCCGGCAAGACTGATGTTGCCTCCAGCTTGGTTCCTCCTTCCGAGCAGCAAAATAATCCGACCCTAGATTTTAGATTGATAGGGTTTAGGGATTTTTCTTTTTCTTTTTGTTTCAAAATTTCAGATGTACTCTAAATTTTTGTTCGGTAATGGAAATGCTTTTTGTTAATGCATTTCTTTTGAATAATTTATGTTTACTTTATTGTTGGTAGGGTATGTTGTCCCCCAGTAAGCCATTCATTAACCTATGGTTTTGGATGGCATACTTGTGTTTTTGTGTGTTTGTTGTACATGTAAGGCCGAGTCCGACATGTGGGTCTCAGACATTCGTCTGTCTGATCTGACAGGGTTCAGATAGTCGTTATTGATGAGTTTACTAACCTCGTGTTGGTTTTTGGCGAGCTGGCCAGATCGGACTGACTTCCCACGTTAAGTTTACGGCGAGCTGGGTCAGATGAGAGTGATTTCCCGCATGAAATTTACGGCGAGTTAGGCCAGATTAGACTGACTTCCCGAGTTAAGTTTACGGCGAGCTGGGCCAAATGAGACTGACTTCCCGCGTTAAGTTTACGGCGACTGGCAGATTAGACTGACTTCCTGCGCTAAATGTAGGGCGAGTTGGGCCAGATTAGACTGACTTCTCGTATTAAGTGTAGGGCGAGCTGGGACAGATTAGACTGACTTCCCGCGTTAAATTTGAGTCCGACTTGGCGGGACTCGGATATTATTGAATTTTGCAAAAGAATGCTGCCTTGTAGGCTAATAATAGGACAAAATGAATAAGATCATATTGAAAAGAAAATGCGAACAAGGTGCTCATGAACACCATTTATTAAAAGAAAATTGTTTGGGAACCGAATGAAATTGCAAGAAATAAAAAGCGAGTGGTAGTTGCTCGGAACCTGACGAGCTCGTTAAGCCAAGATCACTCCCTTGTTTTTTTATTGTGGCCGCATAATGATGTATTATTTTTATATGATTGAATTTACGTGATTTTATTACGTTTTGTTGACAAATTCTATGTAAAATATCTAAAATTATGATATAATTAGTATAAATTATTAATCTTTGTAGTTTAGTATAGTTAGTAGTAAAAGTTAGTATTTATAGTAGAAAGTTGTAGTTTTTGTACCGGTTTTAGTAAATCGGAATATTGTGTCTATTTTACACGGGTATTTTGTGTTTATTTCATTGCGTAATCCTAAGATGAATCGAAATCCCAGTATCGACACTTTTGAAGTCAATACAAGTCGGTGAAAGGAAGTTATAAAGTCGCCACCGATATAAATGATCAAGAGGAATAATTGTTTCAATCTCAAAAGGACGATAATACAAATGGCTCATCGAGAATACGTTTTCAAGAAGTGGTCTTGATGAAAGTTGTAGAGAATTCAACAAGCTTTTCAACGGAAGTTCGATTATGTCATTCGATATCAAGAATTCAAGTTACGATTTTTAGAGTTAATCGTGTAATTATATATAATTATATATATAATTACACAAAGACAAGTGATGATTAAGGGTAACATGCTTGCACATGTCGATAATAAACTCAGAATGATTGTCATTATTACACCGACCGATCCGCAAGTTTTCGTGGACCGGTCCGGAAGGAAGAAAATTCTATAAAAGGGGGATCGAGGCTCACTTTCACTTTGTACCAATATATATATACAATATTCTATATATATTCTCTCCTCTTCTTTCTTTTTCTTCTCCTTTCTTAGTTTGTAAATAGGCTTTATGCCAAAATAAATTAGTAGTAGTAGTACGGTAGTAATGCTCGGAAATTCTCGAAGGTTCGGTGTTGTCAAGTCGTTGTAATGTCCGGAAAAGACGATTTCGAGTCCGCCAGCTTGTAATCGGGTAATTTCTATAATAATTATGTTTATGTTTGTTATTTTCTTCTTTTAGTTTTTATAATGTTATTAGGCTAGATCTAATAACTAGCCAAAGTTATGTAATCGTATTATTTCGATCTTTTCGTTAAAGGAATGATGTTAAAATAAAATTGACTAAAATTGAGTAAAATGAATCTTTTTCTATTTCGCTACGTAATGATAACATATTCGAATGAAGTAATCAATCATGATGAATACCACATATAACCTGGCGATGAACTCACCGCAGAAGTCGATATGAGTAAAAATAGAAAAACCGGAGGGTAAAATGGCCGCCGTCTGATTAACGGAATCCTATTTCCTACCCGGGGCGATTTGTCCTAGGAAAGATAAATCTTATTAAAATTTGTACTCGAGATCTTAATAATGTTAAAATCACGTTTAATTGAAACTACACCGCTTGTATTAAATCGATCCGCTTGACAACCGGAGCCTCTTGAATAACATCGCCATCCGACAAATGGAATCACCTCTTTATCCGGGGTAGATTTGTACTGCACTGCTTTGACTAACTAAGTTTAGCATGGGGCGCTTGTGGACATTGGACTGATGACAATTTGACATATGACAATTTCATACGCGTGTGAGGAGGAATTGTTGACATTAGAGTACACCGCTTCATTCACTCAATTGGACCTAATAAAAAGGAAGATCGAACACATTCTATTAATTGAAAAGATCGAATAAATTGATTACATATACTTTGGCTAGTCTAGTCTATAAACTATATATTGGTATCTATATATTTATATATATATATATATATTTTACTATTTATGTACATCTATATATATTTATATATCTATATATATTATATTAGAATAACTTTTAAATTATGCATTTATTTTATGTTAGTTAGAGTAGTAGTAATCTGTGTTATAAAATTGCGGTTTAGATCGAGTTAATAGTGCTTTCTTGGTGTTTAACCACACTTAAAAGAATTACCACTTTTTTTCCTCGAGGATTCGACACCGACTCACCACTTTATCACTACAGCTTTGACCCGGCACATCGCCGGTTAGATCCGCTCTAACCTAGAATAGGTCCGCCCTTTTCTTGACGCCGCTTCTAAGGTCCGGTTTGGTGACGCCGCTTTTCCGCGCCGCTGCCGGGAGACAAAGTCGCTAATTTTTTTGTGTCTATGGTTACTACTTGTATTAGCTTAAAATTCTCGAGGATAAACCCACACTCTTCTTATCACATTTCTTTTTTATTTTTCGTTGGTATCTACTTTCTTTTAGTACCAATTTTCTTCTTCTTTAAAACTCGAGCATTTTTCTATTTTAAATTAGTTGATGACCGTAAGCTGTAAAGCCTCACTTACTCCTTATAAGCCCGATATAAACGCTACTTAAAGGCGCTATGGATAGAGAGTAAACGTGGTCAAACCACCTTAGACTCCTTGGAAAATCTCCAACGGAATCATCTTCTAATAAAAATAAAGAAATGGTCAAACTAGTGATGAAACAAACGAACAGAGGCTAGATCATGCTTTAGTGGCATGGACAAAACCCGTTAATATTAATAATAATCGTAATAATAATAATAGGAACAATCAAGATCGGAACCGTAATAATCGTAATAATCCGCCAAACCCGAGACCTATCTCGTGATCAAACCGTAAGGAGAAACCGCACTAATAATCCCATACTTTTACCGAATGAAGGAGCGAATAATTTCAAATTAAGTCTCATCTTTTGGTTTAATTGACGCAAGAGCCCAATTTCTAGGAGAAGATGATGAAGATCCACATCATCATCTCTATCTGCTTGAAGAATCGTGCAATACACCCAAAAGTCAAGGTGCTCATAAGGAATTAACGAGGATGACTATGTTTCCTTTTTTTCTTTAAAAAAGAAGAGCCCGAGATTGGTTTATGTCTCTTCCACACCACTGCTAACTAGTTGGGAGGATATTCAAACCGAATTTCAAACAATATTTCACCTGTGACGGAATTTGGAATTAAAGGTCGAGGTTGCTAATTTTAGACAAGGATCCAAGAAACACTTGGGAATGCGTGGGAAAGGTTTAAAAATTGTTAAGAGCTTGTCCCGATCATGGTTATTCCTTAGATATGCAAATTCAACTTTTCTCGTCAGAATTAAGAAAAGATTCACGCGCATGAGATGTAGATCATGCATGTGGTGGTTCGTTAATGATGAGTGAAGCTCAAACAGCTTTTACTTATGCTATAGAAAAGATTTCCAAAACAACAGAATGTGGGAAACCGGTTCTAGCACTAGAAAAGTAGCTTTGCGTAAGGATGTACGCCAAATACGGAAGTTCTAGCACATTTGGAGAATTTAAGTAGAAAGTTTGATGGATTACAACAAGGTAAGAATCAAAATTCGTAAAATAGTACTCCAATCGAATACTCAAATCATGATAATGTGTCATTAGTGGATAAGAACCAACAGATATTCAAAAGAGGAAGTGAGTTTTCTTCAAAGAAAGATAGGAATTTGAACAATGCATATTCAAACTCATTTAATGCTATTAGAAGAGACCACCCAACTTTTTAGATGGTCCAAAACCCTAGTAAGCCAGACAACCGCCAGATTCAGCTCAAAGATAAGAATATGAATAATAATCAAGTTTATCAAGGAAATACATCTAATCGAATTTACAATCATTACCAAGATCCTATCCTCAACATACCACTCAAAGTATACCAAGAACTCAAAGTTCAACTCAACCTCGCAGGGGTTGAAAAATGGGAAAACTCGATGGAAAATATGATGGGTGTAGTATCTACTCAAGCTAAGAATATGGAAACAATGATGACTTCTATAGGTTCACCAAGAAGGACATGAGTACAATGAAAACATCTATGAGTGGACATGATACCGTAATGAGAACGATAGAAGCTTCATTAAGGAATATGGAAGATCATTTGAGTAGGAAGGTGAACGTAATAACAAGAGACCTCCCTGAGGATTACCAAGTAACACCAAAGAAACCCAAGAGAGGTAAATGTTGTAGTTACGAGAAGTAGGAAACTCTATGGTAGTAATGGAGTAGAAAACTTCGGGAATAATGAAGTAGAAAATGATTTAGATAAAAATGAAGAGACTAAAGATGAACTTGACTTTACGGATTGAGGAAGAAGAAATCATAGAGAATTTCTTGAAAAGGAATAGAAGTTTGGAACCCGAGAAGGAAGGTGAAAATGGGTAAAAATCCCTAGAATTTTGAAAGACCCCATGGATAAAGATTTAAGGAATCTATTTAAGGAACATGTTAGAGTAGAAGATAAAGAAAACAAGGATGAGAAACAGAAGAATCAAGGAGTATGAAGTAGAGATTGATTCAGTGGAACAAATTAAAAGAAAAATTCAAGAACTCAAACATGGCGATCAAGTAATACTCCAAAGGATAAAGGAAAAGAGAGAATGACTTCAAACCAAAGGTTATAGATTTAGAGTCTTTACCTTTTCCACCTAAAGATCAAATTAAAAGATTAAGACCGATCGTAAGTATGCTCGCTTCCTTGATACTTTTCGTCATATTCATGTTAATATCCCTCGTTATCGAAGCTCGATAAATATGCCTCGCCTATGGAAAGTTTTTGAAGGATATACTATCAAATAAGAAAAATTAGAGGAATATGAGAATATATGCCTAAATGAAGAATGTTCTCGCACTGCAAAGATAAGTTACCACCTAAACTAAAAGATCCTGGAAGTTTTACGATTCCGTGTGAAATTGGAGGATTTTTGTTTAAGAAGGTCTTATGTGATCTCGGGAGCTAGTATAAATCTCATGTCTTATGAGGATTATAGAAAGCTAGGCATAGAAAGCTTACTAAGATCGAAATGACTCGCAAATGGCAGATGGATCGATTAAGTACCCTAAGGGAATTATTGAGGATGTATTGGTTAAAGTAGACAAGTTCTATTTTCCAAGAGACTTTGTAGTTATGGAAATGGAAGAAGGATTTTCAGCACGCTTATCTTAGGACGCCCATTTCTAGCTACAGGAGAACTTTAATCGATGTTCGTAAAGGAGAATTAATTTTGAGAGTCAATGAAGATGAAGTTGCTTTCAATATTTTCAAAGCTATGAACCATCAATACACATCACTGTAATCATGTTCTTTTATAGAAGATATTCATTCTGTCTATGATAATCGGGCTACCAACTTTTGAAGATAGATTAGAAGAATGTTTAACTTTATCTATCTATAAAGAAGATGAGGAAGACATTGAAATGAAAGAGATAATCCTTTCTCTAGATAAAGGAAGTTTTACTTTTAAACCACCATGGCATAAGTATTTAGAATTAGAACTAGAAGGACCGGCCTAAATCATCAATAAGATCCGCCTAAGAATCTGGAATTGAAACCGTTACCTTTAAATCAAATATGCTTTTCTTGAAAATGATAACCTTTTACCGCTTATTATTTCATCAACTTTAACGGAGCAACAAGAAGATCAATTACTAGGAATGTTGAAAAAGCATAAGAAAGCTTTTGGATGGACAATTGCCGATATTCAAGGTATTAGTCCGAGATATGTGTTCATAAGATAATTCTAAAAGAAGATGCTAAACCTTGTATTCAACCGCAACGCCGCCTCAACCCGAATTTACAGCTTAATCGTTAAGAAAGAGGTTATTAAGCTATTAGAAATGGGAATAATCTTTCCTATATCGGATAGTGAACGGGTAAGTCCAACTCAAGTTGTACCAAAGAAAGGAGGTTTCACAAGTGAAAGAGAATGATAAGAATGAATGGATTCCAACAAGGGAAATTACAGGATATCGAATGTGCATTGATTTTAGAAAACTAAATGATCATACTAAGAAAGATCATCATCCACTTCCATTCATAGTGCAAATGTTAGAACGCTTAAGTGGACATAAGTATTATCGCTTTTAGATGGTTATTCAGTTATTTACAGATATTCATTGCGTTAGGAGATAGGGAAAAGACTACTTTCACATGTCCTTATGGAACTTTTGCGTATAAAAGAATGCCGCTTGGTTTATGTAATGCCCCGCCACGCTTCAAAGATGTATGATGTCTATATTTTCTCGATATGGTTGAGAAATTCTTAGAAATTTTTATGGACGACTTTAGTGTTTACGGAGACTCTTTTAATGGTCGTTTGTTACACTTAGAACGAGTGTTACAATATTTGTGAGGATACCAATTTAGTGCTTAATCGGGAAAAATGTCATTTAATGGTATCGTAAGGAATTGTACTAGTCATAGAATCTCAAGTAGAATTGAAGTTGATAAAGCTAAAGTCGAGGTAATCTAAAAATTGCCTCCACCGCTTAATCTAAGAACGTTAAGAGGATTTCTTGGACATGCAGGATTTTATAGAGATTTATTGCAGATTTTTCAAAGATAGCAAAGCCTCTAAGTCATTTGCTTGAAAAAGAAGTATCTTTTAATTTTGATAGTAAATGTATGGAAGCATTTAAGACCTCAAAGCTTAAGTTGATTATCGCACCAAAGATTGGTGGCACAGATCGATTTACCTTTTGAGATTATGTGTGATGCAAGCGATTTAGTTGTAGGAGCTGCTTTTAGGTCAAAGGTATAATAGAATTCTCAAAGCTATTTACTATGCATCTCATACGTTAAATGCAACCAACTAAACTATGCAACTACGTAAAAGAACTGCTAATGTAATTTTTGCCTTAGATAAGTTTAGATCGTATATTGTTGGCTCTAAGGTAATAGTTTATACTGCACTATTCAAAGATTGAAATATTTAATGAGTAAGAAAGATGCGAAACCACGCCTTCTTAGATGGATTCTCCTACTTCAAGAATTTGATATTGAGATTAAAGATAAAAAGGAAGTGAGAATGTAGTAGCAGATCATCTAAGTAGAATGGAAATCGAGGAAGAAATAGGAAATGAAATTAAGGATTCGCTTTCGATGAACAACTGCTTAGAATCGATATGCCTTCAACCATGCAGCTTATTAAAGAAAAGAATTCCTTCTAAGGAAAATTCACCTTGGTTTGGAGATATCATTAACTACTTAACTCTGTGATTACATTCCGCCTCATTGACTTGGCAAATGTAAAAGAAGTTCTTTATGACTTAAAATTTTATTATGGGAGGAACCAGATCTTTTCCGTAAATGTTCGGATGGAATAATCGTAAAATGTGTGCCTGATAATGAAATTTTAAGTGTTTTATCGCTTTTTGTCATGATCGTGAGCAGGAGGTCATCATGGAGGTTGGAAAACCGCTTTTAAAGTCTTGCAATGTGGTTTTTATTGGCCTACACTTTATAAAGATGCGTATACATATGTTAAATCTTGTGAATCTTGTCAAAATGGGGAAATATCTCGAAAAAACATGAAATGCCTATGCAACCTATTTTAGAATGTGAGTTATTTGATGTTTGGGGTATAGATTTCACGGGACCTTTCCTATATCGTTTGGAAAAAGATTTATTCTAGTAATGGTAGATTATGTTTCGAAATGGGTAGAAGTCAAGCTCTTCCCACTAATGATACCAAGGTTGTCATACGATTTCTTAAAAAGAACATATTCACTAGATATGGCATTCCAAGGCGATCATTAGTGATAGAGGTTCGCACTTTTGCAATCGACCATTTACTAAATTAATTGAAAATATGGTGTAACGCATAAGTTAGGAACGCCTTATCATCCGCAAACCAAAGGGTCGCAGAGGTGTCGAATAGAGAGATTAAAAGAATCATAGAAAAACAGTGGATTCAAACCGTAAAAATCGGGCGCTTAGACTAGATGATGCGCGCATGGGCATACAGTAATGCCTTTTAAAACTCCAATTGGTCGTTCTCCTACAAATTAGTCTTTGGTAAATCTTGTCATCTCCCAAGAGAGTTAGAACACCGAGCATTCGGGCTATTAGATTTTTAAATTTCGATCCTAAGGTCGCCGGTGATCATAGACTACTTCGGCAATGTAATTAGAAGAATTTCGCCTTGATTCATATGAAAATGCTCGATCTACAAGTGAACGCACTAAATCCTTCCATGATAAGAGAATATATAGTCGTGAGTTCCATATAGGTGATCGAGTGTTATTGTACAATTCACGCTTAAAGTTGTTTCCGTGAAAGCTTAAATCAAGATGGACAGACCATTTAAAGTAACACGAGTTTATAAATCTGAGTCGTTGAACTAATCGATGGGAATACAACTTTTATAGCCAATGGTCACAGTGGGTGAAGCTATTTTTGGAAGGTGAAGAAGTCTCTCTCATAAATGAAGTGATGTTGCTTGATCGACCTCCAAAGACTAAAAAGCAAAGGTTTTAAAAGTGAAAGTATCAAATTACTGTGTTTTATCTTTACTTTTATATGTCTAAACTAGTTTCGCCTTTTACCGGATAGACGTAAAAAGAACTGGATGTCTTTTTTAGATAGATTAGAGTTTTTGTTTTGCTTTTGAAGTTTGGTTTTAATAGAGATATCGCTTTACTATAGAAGTTTTAGTTTTTGAAAAGAACAAGCAATTGTTGAGAGAGAAAAATTGAAAGAAGTTTGTAATGGTACGTCGAGAAGCTCGATAAAGAGAAGGGCTAAGTTTTTAAGGAAGTGTAGAATCTGTGGAAAGATTGAACACAATGGGCGATGTGGGAAAAATATAACTCAATCTCGTGAATGAGTGTTTGAATGTAATTAAGAAGGAACGACAGTGGTTAACCGAAAATCCCGATGGACTTCCAAGACTTAATTCAAACGCTACATTTCTAGGATATAGTTTGTTTGAAAGGTATGTTAGAATCCTGGAGTTTGTAGAAATTGAAGAATTAGAAACCCCGTAAGTTCAAGTCTTTTTCTTTTAGTTTTATAAAAATTTTTTGCATAACTTTGAAAATTTTATAAAATTGATCTTTATAAAATTAAGGAGTTTTATAAAAGTTTTATAAAAAGTTCTTTAAGTTTTTAGATATTTTATAAGAATTAATAGAAATTTATTGAATTTTTATAAAATTTTAAATAAGTTTTATAAAGATTTTATAAATTTTGAGAAATTGTTATAAAATTTATAAATTTTATTTTAAAGTTTTTATTAAAGTTTTATAAGTTTTTATATCAAAAATCCAAAAAATAAAAATTACTTAAAATTCAAAAATTGCACACGGACCGATCCGCCCTTATCGTGACCGGTCCGGTTCGAAAGTTAACCTAAAAGGACGGATCTTTTCTTCTTCTTCATTTCTCTCTTTTTTTCAACAAAGAAATCGCAAAGATCATCACCCCTTCAACTCGAAAAATTTTATTTTTCTCCTCAAAAATACAAATTAAACTACACCATTACATACATTCTTCCTCTTTACTCTCTCTCTTTAACACAAGTGAAAAATTTGAAAAAGATCGAACACAAGCTCCATTTCATCCCGGAGGCTTATAACGACTTTTCCGGCCACTTTTCACTGTTTTGTTCACTATAAGGTATAATTTGTTTACTTTAGTTATCAATTTCATAATTTTTATAATTTTTAGATTTATTTTCAATCTGTTTTGAATTTTACGTGTGTTGTGACATTTTATTTTGTGTTGTTTTTTCGTTGTTTTTATTGTTGTTTTGTCAATTCAATATCGTAGAATGGCCTCATCCAAATAAAAATCTCTAAGAAACGAAAGCCTAATATTCCAATAGAAGTACCGGTCGTAGAATTAAAAGATTTAACACCGGAAGAAGAATCTGTTAGTTTTGCTGCTACAGCTTCACCTCAAGCTAAGAATGCTTATAAAAATATCTATAGTAAATGTGGAGTTGTGTTGGAAAGAGGCTTAGATTTTGATGACTTAGGAGAGGAGGTTAGGCGTATTTTTGCGAGACGCCAATGGTTGGATTTTGCAGCTCAGAGGACAGGAGAGATCAATACTACCTTAGTGGCAGAGTTTTATGCAGTTTTGTCTACTTTGACACCCACTGAGGGTAGTATGATAGAGTCTATTCCCCTTAGGTCTAGACATGTTTCTTTTAGTCCGGAACTGATTAATGCTGTTTTAGGGGTAGAAGTTTTTCCAGATGAAGAAGATTATAGAGCTGTTTATAGATTAGATGATCCTGCTATGTATGAGCAGATTGCCTCTAGAGCTCAGAGGGAGTTTGATGCTACAGCAGAATGGGTGGATAACAGATTTAATTATGGGAAGTGTTTTAGAGATCTGAGGGCAATCAAAAGATTTTTGAGCCATACTCTCTATCCCACTACCAAACACACCGCCTTTGGTAAAGAAGATTTATGCATTACTTGGGCGATGATTCATGATGTTAAGGTGGATGTGGGGAAGATCATGTATAGAAGGGTTTTCGAGTTTATTGTTACTGCCAAGGCAGGGAGTCACATGTACTTTCCTGGCTTTATTTCAGATTTATGTCGTAGATCAGGAGTTCCTTTCCTGTCTAACGACAAGTTGATGATGGCAGATGAGTCCCTGATAGGCCCTAGTCTGAGGAGGTCTCCAGAGGGTTCGATAGACTCGATAGTTAGACGTAGTACCCTCCACCACCCCACCAATTCCACCTGGCCAGTGATTTTCATCTTTTTCTCGAGCAAATGCAGACTTCTCTCCCAAACACTATTACATACGATATGTTTCAATCCTTAGTATCGATGTAGCCCGAGGACAAAGCTAATATGGCTTTGTTTCTTTGAGAGAGTAGGCAAGTGGAGTGATGATTTACGTAGAGGATGCCGAGACACGAGCAGATGCATCTTGATCCTTCTTTCGATAGAACCGCCTATCCGCCTGGCCAATCTAACCCATATACGTTACTGTAATGGATAGCACCTATTCCACCATCTCGTAGCTTTCATCATATGCCAAATCCTTTTGAAAGCCGCCTAGTGGTCGTGGTGTCTTTTATACAGTTCTCGTGGTGTCGTTACATCTACCGGGAGGATTTTCGGATTTTGCAAGGATGACGATGAGTATGAGTTCGTTGGGTCTCGGCTAGCTCGATTCGACCACGACTACGTTTCACAAAGAAGAAACGCCATCGGTTCCAAGTATGAATGATCCATTTTTACATCGCCGACGATGATGATGAGTTGACATTGTTTGATTTTAAACAACTTTTATTATTTCTAAACATTTTATGACTGCTTATTTTATTTTCAGATTTTAACTTTAGTTGATAAGTTTGCTACTTTAATAAGTTTTCGATTTCATTAATCATATTCTCGTCAGAGTCGTAAATTTATTTTTAATAGTATTTAAATATTTCATAAAAATCAAAAATCTAAAAATATATTTATCATTCGCATGTCGATTCGTGTGTCGCTTTATCCGTATCGGTGAGATAATATTTAAACTACCTTTATAGCTTCTCAAATAGCTTGAAGGCTATTAAGTTGAACAAAGAAAACTTGAATTTTACAACCTTCATACGGTAAAAATATCTTAAAGCCGGACCGGTCCGGTCAGTTTCAGGACCGATCCGGGAGTAAAAACTGCTTAGTCATGCTGAAAGTGTTAGTATGCATGCACGTGTACTCTAATTTTTATCCATTTAAGGACAGAGAGGTTGAAAGTAAAAATTTGCCAATTCACTCACTACTTTCAATCCTCTTCTTTTTACTGCATCTGTTTAAACTAAAATGTCAAACCGATCTTCACCATCACCAATTCATACGATCCGGAGGCAGTTGATGTTTTTGTCCCGGAGTCTAGCGCTTCAAATGTTAATTTGTTGGTGAATGCGAGGTTTGCAAATTCTCCTATATTGATGGAAAGGGTATCAATTTTGAAAAATTGATCGCTCGAAGGATTTAATTCGTAATCAAGGATGGAAAAATTTGTTAAGCATCCTCGAGGAAGAATTAATGTTTCTATTGTTAGGGAATTTTATTCACTCTTTCTCATCACATTACGGTAGATCCGTCATGACTTATATCCATTCGTGGTACACTTATTCACCTGTCACCTCATATTATCAATCATATCTACGAGATACCGATTTTCAATCAAATCCATAATCTTCATTATGAATATCAATGGGCATTAGGGAACTCTTGTCATGTTGTCAACTATGTCACGGAAGCTTTTCCGTATTTATTTCAGAGTTCGATCAAAATTACGACTCTACCACTTCCGCCACCGCTTCATCCGAGAGCATGGAAACACTTCATTAACTCACGAGTCTATCCGACTAGTGACTTTGCGTGGGTTAGTGATAGTGAGATACTTTTGTTATTTGCGTTGATAAGCGGAGCTCATGTGACCTGGGGATTTTGATTTTTAGGACGGCAAAGAAACTTTGCGGTGGAACGGTATAATAATGGAAGGCCGATGCCTTTTGCTTGGTTAATTTCAAGGTTATGTATTCATTTGAACGAAGTCCCCAAATTGCTTCGATGAGATATATCCGCCTCGTGATTGTCGTAGAGGATTGCTACCGGCAGAGAACTGGTTGTTCGCCAACTATTTGAGATAGTTGTTAGTGGTTTTATTTAATTTAGTTTAAGTTTGGTTTTGCTTTAATAAGTTAGAGTTGATTAAGGTTAGTAAGTTAATAGTAAGTTTGTTTTATTTTTATTTTATTAGTCTGTAATAGTTTCTTTTTGTTTAATATATATGTTGTTTGATTTTAAATATACGTGTGTTATCGATGTTTATAACGATCATCTATAATTTTAATTTAATTTTCGAACCTACTTTTCATACTCATTGAACATCGACGATGTCACTGTAAGTGGGAGTAGAGTTAGGTTTGAAAATTCATTAAAATTTTCGAGAAAAATAAAAATAATTATAAAATATAACCTTTTTCATATAAATTAGTACTTTAATTACTTATTTCTTAGTTTTAATTTTTCTTGAATAATTTAAGTTGGTTAATATATGAATAAAAATGATATAATTCGAGAGGATTAATTTTTGATTTAGTAAAATATATTAGATATATAATGAATATGTTTTATATCTTTTATAAGATTTTTAAGATTTTGAGTATGTATAACTAAATAATTTTTATCAAATATTTCTTTTATGGAATTATTCAAGTAATTTTTATATTTATAAATAAATTTTTAGATAATTTTCTTTTTAAGATTAATTATGAATTTGGAATCAAAATTAGGAATGATGATTTTTTTGCACCACAAAATATAACTATACCAAATAAATTTACTACCGAATAAAATTTCCAATTTTGACCCCACCTCGCCTTTTAAAGAGTGATTAAGACCTCACTGAATTTAGCCATTTTGATTAACTAGAAATTTCCGAACCCTTAGCTTGTTTTGGTCTACATTTCTTTGACATCCTTCGAGTTTGTCAGACGCACTTATGAGAGGAGATGATGATGAGTAAAAAGTTAAGAGTTGAGAAAAATGGTATATGATTGGAATGAGTTCGAGATATGTTAATGTCCTATGAACAATTTATATTAGGAACAAAGCACCATTTTTACAATGTAATTAATCAAATATCGTATCTTCCCTATCTTTGATCGACAATATAAAATAAAATATATCGGTAGTAGCTACCAATGATTTGAGTGCAGATAGGGTGTTATCTAAACGCCCCATATCACTACAGGTATAAAGCTCCCGATAAAATTCGAATCAAAAGATCTCAAGAATAATTACGGGTTTAAGGAAACCGACTCGTAATTTTAGATCGAAAGAGTAGTACTCGATCAATCTTGATGAAGCAATGCTTGTAAATTTGATTATTTACACACACTCACGCTTTAGTTCTTAATGTTAAAAAAAAAAAAAAAAAAAAAAAAAAAAAAAGAGAAGAGAGAAAATCTGAAAAATAGTTGGAATAAAAGGATGTTACTAATCGTAATCGTTTTTGATCAAGAATGTGAAGACGAGTGACGCATTTACTTGCATCTTTTCTTTTGATTTCCTTTTCTATCTTTTCGATTAAACCAATGTCCTATCCTAATATATTAAGCCAATATGTCTTCTATCTCGACTTAGTTAATGATTCCGTAAATTGTAATAATCGAGATAGAAAGTATTTCTAATATTTTATTTATATTTCGAATTATTGCATGCATGTTTCCATCTAATTCATATTTGATACTTAATTCATTTAAGTTATATAATCTCCTTTCTTAAATTTCTATAAAATTTATAAATTATATGTTTGTAATATTGATTTATATATATTACTTTTAAAATTTTAATCGATCAATTATATTATCTCGTTATTTATATATTATCGCTTATTTTTGCTTAGAGGACGATCAAAAGCTAAGTGGGAGTAATTTGATGTATTATTTTTATATGATTGAATTTACGTGATTTTATTACGCTTTGTTGACAAATTCTATGTAAAATATCTAAAATTATGATATAATTAGTATAAATTATTAATCTTTGTAGTTTAGTATAGTTAGTAGTAAAAGTTAGTATTTATAGTAGAAAGTTGTAGTTTTTTGTACCGGTTTTAGTAAATCGAATATTGTGTCTATTTTACACGGGTATTTTGTGTTTATTTCATTGCGTAATCCTAAGATGAATCAAATCCCGAGTATCGACACTTTTGAAGTCAATACAAGTCGGTGAAAGGAAGTTATAAAGCGCCACCGATATAAATGATCAAGGAATAATTGTTTCAATCTCGAAAAGGACGATAATACAAATGGCTCATCGAGAATACGTTTTCAAGAAGTGGTCTTGATGAAAGTTGTAGAGAATTCAACAAGCTTTTCAACGGAAGTTCGATTATGTCATTCGATATCAAGAATTCAAGTTACGATTTTTTTAGAGTTAATCGTGTAATTATATATAATTATATATATAATTACACAAAGACAAGTGATGATTAGGGTAACATGCTTGCACATGTCGATAATAAATCAGAATGATTGTCATCATTACACCGGACCGATCCGCAAGTTTTCAGGACCGGTCCGGGAAGGGAAAATTCTATAAATAGGGGATCGAGGCTCACTTTCACTTTGTACCAATATATATATACAATATTCTATATATATTCTCTCCTCTTCTTTTCTTTTTCTTCTCCTTTCTTAGTTTGTAAATAGGCTTTATGCCAAAATAAATTAGTAGTAGTAGTACGGTAGTAATGCTCGGGAAATTCTCGAAGGTTCGGTGTTCTTTCAAGTCGTTGTAATGTCCGGAAAAAGACGATTTTCGAGTCGGCAGATTGTAATCGGGTAATTTCTATAATAATTATGTTTATGTTTGTTATTTTCTTCTTTTAGTTTTTATAATGTTATTAGGCTAGATCTAATAACTAGCCAAAGTTATGTAATCGTATTATTTCGATCTTTTCGTTAAAGGAATGATGTTAAAATAAAATTGACTAAAATTGAGTAAAATGAATCTTTTTCTATTTCGCTACGTAATGATAACATATTCGGAATGAAGTAATCAATCATGATGAATACCACATATAACTGGCGATGAACTCCACTGCAGAAGTCAGGATATGATTAAAAATAGAAAACCGGAGGGTAAAATGGCCCGTCGATTAACGGAATCCTATTTCCTACCCGGGGCGATTTGTCTGGAAAGATAAATCTTATTAAAATTTGTACTCGAGATCTTAATAATGTTAAAATCACGCTTTAATTGAAACTACACCGCTTGTATTAAATCGATCCGCTTGACAACCGGAGCCTCTTGAATAACATCGCCATCCGACAAATGGAATCACCTCTTTTATCCGGGGTAGATTTGTACTGCACTGCTTTTGACTAACTAAGTTTAGCATGGGGCGGTTGTGGACATTGGATCGATGACAATTTGACATATGACAATTTCATACGCCGCCGTGTGAGGAGGAATTGTTGACATTAGAGTACACCGCTTCATTCACTCAATTGGACCTAATAAAAAAGGAAGATCGAACACATTCTATTAATTGAAAAGATCGAATAAATTGATTACATATACTTTGGCTAGTCTAGTCTATAAACTATATATTGGTATCTATATATTTATATATATATATATATTTTACTATTTATGTACATCTATATATATTTATATATCTATATATATTATATTAGAATAACTTTTAAATTATGCATTTATTTTATGTTAGTTAGAGTAGTAGTAATCTGTGTTATAAAATTGCATGTTTAGATCGAGTTAATAGCAAAGCTCTTTGGTGTTTAACCACACTTAAAAGAATTACCACTTTTTTTCCCTGAGGATTCGACACCTGACTCACCACTTTATCACTACAGTTTGACCCGGTACACTGCCGGTTAGGATCCGTCTAACCTAGAATAGGTCTGTCCTTTTCTTGACGCCGTTTCTAAGGTCTGGTTTGGTGACGTCACATAACAGCTCCTGGCGACCTACAGATCTCCTTTGATTTCGACCGAGCCCTCTGCGTAGGAAAATCCAGACTAATATGAGCCCGGGAAATCACAGCTCAGAGTTCGATAAGTGCGGTTCTTCCCAAGATGATGTTGTAAGATGAGGAGGCCTTGATCACTACGTAAGTGACCATAAGAGTTCTGCCATTTGATTCGTGTCCAAAAGTAGTGGTGAGCCTGACCATACCCATGGGATGCACATGAGGACCTGCGAATCCAAACAATGTCACCGAGACTGGGCTCAGCTCTGAATCCTTGAGCCTCATAGATTGAAAAGCTGAAAAATAGGAAACGTTAACAGCGCTTCCCGTGTCCACGCAAATTCTCTTAACCAGATTTTCATTCACCACAGCCTCTATCACTAGGCCTTCATTGTTGATGACCAGGGGAAGGGGGTCCCGAGGGCCGTAGGTTACTTCCCGAGCTGGTCTCTGAATTCGGTAACTCCCAGACGAACCTCCAGGTCGGTCACCCGGATTGTTTTCCCCAAACACATTGTTGGGGCCGCCCGCGATAGTATTGATGGTGTTAATAGGACGATTATCTATCTGTCGTTCACGTCCGGAGATTGGTCTCGTCTTCTCTGGGGTTTTCCTTGTCGACCCCTATCTTGACAGCCTCTCCGCCTGAAATCTCTGTGATCTCACGGCTCAGTGTTCTGAGATCGATCTATGACCTTGTCCAACTTCCCTTCAGTGATTACTGCATCAATGTCCCTCTGAAAGTCTGTACAGCTGTCTAAGTCATGCCCAATATCTTTATGATAGGTGAAGAACTTGCTATGGCCCCTCTTTTCCGGGGGAGTAGTGGTGGAGTTCGAGCCAACTCTTTTCTTTCCATGATCGCGAGAACCTGCTCACGTGTCCTGTTCAGTGGGGTGAAATCCCTACGCTAAAAAACTTGCTTTTTTTTCGACCGCTCTGAGGCGGAGTTGGCTGCGTGGTCCTATGACGGCTTTCTTTTCTTGTCGGATGGCTCTTCTGCCTTTTTCTTCTTGTTTTCTCCTTTCTCTGACTGTCTGTTCAGCCGGTTCGCTTTCTCTCCTTGGCAGTGCTTATACGCCACCTCCATGCTTTCTTCCATCGATCTGGGACTTCGCTGTTCAGCTTGGCGTACTGCCTCCCTTCCCGTAGTCCTGCCAAAAAAGAGGTGATCAGAATGCGCTCGTCGGTGTCTTTTACTTGGGTGGATTCTTCGTTGAACCGTTTTAGGAATTGCATCATTGTTTCATCTCTCTTATATTTGAGGGTGAGAAGATGAGTATCTTTCCTCTAGAAGGGTTTGGCTGTGATAAAGGCGTTTAAAAACATCTTTCCCAGCATCTCGAAGTTAAATCCCTACGCTAAAAAACTTTCTTTTTTTCCGACCTCTCTAAGGCGGAGTTGGCTGCGTCGTCCTATGACGGCTTTCTTTTCTTGTCGGATGGCTCTTCTGCCTTTTCCTTCTTGTTTTCTCCTTTCTCTGACTGTCTTTTCAGGCGGTTCGCATCCTCTCCTTGGCAGTGCATATACGCCACCTCCATGCTTTCTTCCATCGATCTGGGACTTTGCTGTTCAGCTTGGCATACTGCCTCCCTTCCCGTAGTCTTGCCAAAAAAGAGGTGATCAGAATGCGCTCGTCGGTGTCTTTTACTTGGGTGGATTATTCGTTGAACCGTTTTAGGAATTGCATCACTGTTTCACCTCTCTTCTATTTGAGGGTGAGAAGATGAGTAGCATTCCTCTGGAAGGGTTTGGCTGTGATAAAGGCGATTAAAAACATCTTTCCCAGCTTCTCGAAGTTGGAGATCATCCTTGCGGGGATATTCCGAAACCATTCTCGAGCTCGTTGATGAGCGAAAAATTCACCCACTAAAAATACATTTATAAAGACTCGCAACTGTGGGTAAACTAACTCTCTAACTGGCAGAGTACCAGGTCGATTGCTAGGATAGCTACAGGAGTACGAGGTCGTCCCAAGAGAAATGTGGTTGTGAATACCAAAGTGAACGTAAAACTTAGTCTAGGCGGTCAAAGTTTAGGTGGAGTGTTATACTAAAAATAGAAAAGAAAGAAAATTAAACTACTTGGTTTTAAAAGACATAGCCGAACCATGATCAAAATAGTTAATTTCAACCCCACGGATAGACAAAACTGGAAGTGTGCAAATGAACTCTCACACTCAATCTCACGGGTGCGTGCTCCTAATTTCCGATGCTAAAATCAACAACTCTCCTTCAACATCCTATGTGAGGTTAACTAATTCTCCTTTAGAAAACCGATTAATCTAACATGATTAAGTGTCGTGAGACGCTCTGTTTCCACAGAAAACCTCGTTAATGAAACAAGTCCGAAATTACTCGGTCGACGTTATTACCCCGATACTCATCAACGTACTACACCGAACATCTTAACGAGAATGTGTCAAAGCAAAGAAACGAAGCTTTACCTAATCCATGGTCTACCCGAAATACTTCGTGAAACAACTTGTCATCGCTGGCTCAAGAACCACCCGCACTTCATAGTTCAACCCCGGGTCTAACACTAAACTACACTAATCTAAACTACCACATTCGAATTATTATATTGATAATAATACATCGATGAGCGCGGGCCTGAATTCACGACCTAAAACACGGTATGTTTTACCTCCCGATTTTAGAACCCTTTTTCCCACACCACTCTATCTAAACAACTCTTCAAGAGTGATGTGTGTGATATTTGACCTTTGTTGTCAATCTAGCCCAAATCTGTTATAACAAGTTCTAAGACGTGAAATATGTGAGATATAACAATAAAAAGCACTACACACTCCCTATTTCATTTTCCAAGGGTTGATTTCACCAAATTTTACATGATTCGACTATGTGACTTACTTTAGCTATTCATAACAACGGAAATATCAACGAAATAAAAATATATATATATCTAAATACATACATATATATATAAATACTAGTATATAGATATATATATGTATATATAAATATATATATATAAAGAAACAAAACTAAAGAAAACAAAACAGAAATAAAATGACTAAAGTTTATATAGATATACGTATAGATATATATATAGATATATATAGATATAGATATATATATAGTATAATGTATATATTTATATATATTTATACTAATTGCATAAAAGTAAAAGAAAACAATAAAAACGGAAATGAAATTATATTAATACGATAACTAGTCGGGTTATTACACCGACATTATAACTACATATATATCTAATTTATAGGCCCCCAACAACATAAAATAAAGAAGGGAAAAGATGGAGAAAGGAGGAAGAAGGGGCAAAGCGTTGCTCATCCTTTGAAGGCTCAGTATATATAGGTAAAGTCCTTCCCGGACGGTCCTCCGAAAGGAGCCGGACGGTCCTGAATCATGATTGCAAATCATTACTCTGCATGTGATCCCATGTGCAGCGTATGTATATATAATTATATATAATTATATATTAAACTTCTAAAATTCATATCTCGAGTTGTAGACCTCCAAATGACGTGATCCAAATGTCATAATTAAGCTCTCGGAAAACTCTACAACTTTTATGAAGGACTCTTCTTCAGAAAATGTCGTTTTGATGAGCCATTCGTAAGTCGTGTCGTTTTCGGGATTTCTACTGATATGAACCGATTAGCCACTTGACCACCATTTGAGTTGTAGAACTCCAATTTACGTGATCCAAAGTGCGTTGGAAAGCTTATGTGAAGATCTACAACTTTCATTAAGAAGTCATCCCCTGAAAATGCCTCTAAGCTGGGTCAAATCTTAATTCGAAAATATGTAACGATTAAGTACTTAAGAAAAATTTGATCCATTTGAACTCGTAAGCTTGTGGCACCTTCTTCTAACCCTCTAAACACCTCTTTTAGGGCTCAAAACATGTCGTTACGTAGGATTTTGGTCTACTTATAATCCTGCAATAAACCACCAAAATACCAAACGTAAATCTGACACAACACACCGGTTACTAAACCGGTACAAAAACTTATAAAAACTTATAAAAACACGATAGTTTACATAATAGTTACTACTTATATATTTTTATGAAACTAAGGAATTAAAGACTCAAACGATATAAAAATACTCAAAATGATATCGAAATGGGGTAAATTGTTATCAAAATAATAAGTGAATTTTTCCGTTATCACAACCCCCCACTTAGCTTTTGGTCGTCCTCGAACAAAATAAGCGATAAAAGAAAATGAATGAGGAAAAATTCATAAAGATAAGATATGAATGACAATAAGATGGTGCAACCATTCGAATCATAACTACACTTTAACCTTAATATAAATGTATAACAGAGTGAGTGTGTGACAAGCCTTTTCAATTTCCACTATCCTCTCTTGAATAATTCAAGCAAACGCACAAATATCCATTCAGACAATCCTAATGACTTTCCTAGGTATAGGCAGTAACAGTTCCACACAAAGTCCTCCCGTGTACTCATTAGGATAATCCCTAAAGCATATCATTTAGTTTATACTGGGGATAGTCAGAAGTTAACTAGGTTGTTATTATTATTATTTTTTTTTTTTTTTTATTTTTTATTGCTTATGCCCTCATTCCCAGCAATAGGATGTTTCGTGATAACACCCTAGCTGGACTAATATCATCAGGCAGTCGGGAGCTTTTAAGCCTCATAGTGGTATAGGACGTTTCGTGATAACGCCCTACCGCACTCAAATCATTGGTAGCTACAACCGACATATATATAGTTTATCTTATTTTGACATTCTTTCTATCACATTCAAACCTTCAGATATTCACAGTACATGTTCAGAAGTTAGGTACTAAGTTACTGCTATTTCTAGGATAAACCACTAGGATACTGAATGGATACAGTTTAAAATTTTCGCTTCAATATCAAAGGCTTACGTGAAGGAATTCATGGTACACAAATAAATTTAGGCTAAAATGCACTTACGGTTCAAATTAGTTATACATATCCAAATTGATCATTACAGCTTTAAATCCATGAAATATATACCTTATACAGATTATTCTAATCAACTAAATAATGCTCGAAAAAGATCAAAAACTAAGGGTTTAAACACTTACTGCCATTTCTAAACCAACCAGACTCTACCCCCCACTTACGATTTTGCATTATTCTCAGAGTGTAAATAAGATAGAGAGGAAGACTTAGCTTATAAACCAGGCAGAAAGGTGCTATCGAATCCCGTAACAGCCATGAGAAAGCACAACCCGAATCCCTATACAAAAACAATCAAAGCAAAGCAAACACGGGACATGGTCCTCGTGCACAAAAAAATACATCGAACAGGATATGGGAATAATAAGAAAATGGCCCATCACGTCGTAAAAATCGATAGACAATATAGATAGCAAATCTCATAAAAGCTTTAGATGGAAAAATAACCCACACGGGTAAAGCATGAACATCTAAGCATATACGTATCATATGAGCATATATCATAGTCAAGTCACTATTCCTAGATTCATTTTTATTACACACGCTTTATTAAAGCGGGAATACTCACCACTATACTACAACGACCAGAAATTTGAAACAGACTAGATCATAAAATGAAATGTAGTGAGAGAGTATTGAGTCTTTTATACCCAGATTCTCAAGGGTTCTATAACCTAAGTCCAAGAAATGATACATTTGAATTTTTTCTTTAATCTCCCTCGGGATTTTCGGATAACCACCTAATCGTTCCCTGTTAATAACATTCAAACATTCATCCGGAGACTTGGTTGTGATTTGTGTTCATCTTTCATACAGATTCTACATTTCATTCAGACTAGTCTTTATTCAAATTATTATTATTATCGGGCTGCCTCCCGGTAGCGCTTTTGTTTAACGTCGTTTGCTCGACAAGGTGACTCTATACAGACTCAATCAACCAAAATCCGAACTCAAGAAGATCAACACTTTATAAAATTAACAATGCGAGAACCATTGAAATTAAATTGTCTAGAAACGCACCTCGCTTGGCCCTCGATGTTACCTCCTCCCAGCCGTCGAAACTTCTTTTATCATCCTGTCGAACCATCTTCTTTTGAAAATTACCATAAAGCTCATCCATCGGGGAGTACACAAACTGGACCGCGGAAAATTCATCCTCACATAGTGGACGAATGTAGTAATCCGGGACCGATATATCGCCTATTACCAACTCTCCCGGTGGCTTTACTAAAGATGGCCAATCAATCTCTCGCCTCTAACTCTGTCATCTCCAAATCTTGCACTTTTTCTTCGCGAATCGAATTATCAACCCCATTCTCATCCCGAACTTTTTCGGTGATAACATTTTCATCCCTAACCACCTCTATTGCACTTGTCTCTCCGCCTCTTTCACATACCTCACTAATTCAATCAATTGCCCCACCTTGTCTTGAAGATTTCTTATAGCGAGTCGTGATTTACCTTGAACTCCTGCATGTCCAACAGTCGCTTCTTCCAAGATCCGGTTCAATCGTTCTAATTGCTCTATTTGACTGTCGGTGAATTCTTCTTGTGGCATGGGGCGATCGATCATATTGACTTTGATTCATCGGAGGTGAGTAGTAGTCTTCTTGCCATTCCGCATAATCGATCGTGTGGTGAACCAGTTGAAGCTATCAACGATTGAACATGAACACCGTAATCTTGATAAGCACCCAGGGTTAGGACAACCTCGTAATATGGTGGCTCATTGCTCGAATAACCATAATTACGGTCCTGGTATGTATTAGGGCAATTATAGGACCAAGAACCTTGATTATTCTCTTTGTTGATATTGAGGCTGAGGCACGAACTGTTGTTGATAACATTGTTCAGGTGCCTGTGGTTGGTAGGAGTATTGTTGTTCAGGTGAGTAGTATTGATTGAAAAATCCATCCATTTAAGCTCAAACTGCAAGATCTCAGCAAACAACAAGAAAACAATAATTTTTTTTTTTTCTTTTTTCTTTTTTTTCGTTTTTTTTTTTTATTTTTATAAAACCTAGGCCCAAGCCTTCGGTTCACTTACAAGATATCACAACAATATCACACATTTCCCCGGCAACGGCGCCAATTTTTTGATGAGCGAAAAATTCACCCACTAAAAATACATTTATAAAGACTCTTGAATCAGGTAAACTAACTCTCTAACCGGGCAGAGTACCAGGTCGATTGCTAGGATAGCTACAGGAGAGTACGAGGTCGTCCCAAGAGAAATGTGGTTGTGAATACCAAAGTGAACGTAAAACTTAGTCTAGGCGGTCAAAGTTTAGGTGGAGTGTTATACTAAAAATAGAAAAGAAAGAAAATTAAACTACTTGGTTTTAAAAGACATAGCGAACCATGATCAAAATAGTTAATTTCAACCCCACGGATAGACAAAGCGGAAGTGTGCAAATGAACTCTCACACTCAATCTCACGGGTGCGTGCTCCTAATTCGATGCTAAAATCAACAACTCTCCTTCAACATCCTATGTGAGGTTAACTAATTCTCCCTTAGAAAACCGATTAATCTAACATGATTAAGTGTTTGTGACGCGCTCTGTTTCCACGAGAAAAACCTCGTTAATGAAACAAGTCCGAAATTACTCGGTCGACGCATTACCCCGATACTCATCAACGCATTCACACGAACATCTTAACGAGAATGTGTCAAAGCAAAGAAACCGAAGCTTTACCTAATCCATGGTCTACCCGAAATACTTCGTGAAACAACTTGTCATCGTTGGCTCAAGAACCACCCGCACTTCATAGTTCAACCCCGGGTCTAACACTAAACTACACTAATCTAAACTACCACATTCGAATTATTATATTGATAATAATACATCGATGTGTGGCCTGAATTCACGACCTAAAACACGGTATGTTTTACCTCCCGATTTTAGAACCCTTTTCCCACACCACTCTATCTAAACAACTCTTCAAGAGTGATGTGTGTGATATTTGACCTTGTTGTCAATCTATTTCAAATCTGTTATAACAAGTTCTAAGACGTGAAATATGTGAGATATAACAATAAAAAGACTACACACTCCCTATTTCATTTTCCAAGGGTTGATTTCACCAAATTTTACATGATTCGACTATGTGACTTACTTTAGCTATTCATAACAACGGAAATATCAACGAAATAAAATATATATATATCTAAATACATACATATATATATAAATACTAGTATATAGATATATATGTATATATAAATATATATATATAAAGAAACAAAACGAAAGAAAACAAAATGTAAATAAAATGACTAAAGTTTATATAGATATACGTATAGATATATATATAGATATATATAGATATAGATATATATATAGTATACGTATATATTTATATATATTTATACTAATTGCATAAAAGTAAAAGAAAACAATAAAAACGGAAATGAAATTATATTAATACGATAACTAATCGGGTTATTACAACCGACATTATAACTACATATATATCTAATTTATAGCCTCAACAACATAAAATAAAGAAGGAAAAGATGGAGAAAGGAGGAAGAAGAGGCAAAGCGTTCATCCATGAAGGCGCTCAGATATATAGGCAAAGTCCCTTTCCGGACCGGTCTCGAAAGGAGCCGGACCGGTCCTGAATCATGATTGCAAATCATTACTCTGCATGTGATCCAGTATGCAGCGTATGATATATATAATTATATATAATTATATATTAAACTCTAAAATTCATATCTCGAGTTGTAGGCTCCAAATGACGTGATCCAAATGTCATAATTAAGCTCTCGGAAAACTCTACAACTTTTATGAAGGACTCTTCTTCAGAAAATGTCGTTTTGATGAGCCATTCGTAAGTCGTGTGTCGCTTTCGGGATTTCTACCGATATGAACCGATTAGCCACTTGACCACCATTTGAGTTGTAGAACTCCAATTTACGTGATCCAAAGTGCGTTGGAAAGCTTATGTGAAGATCTACAACTTTCATTAAGAAGTCATCCCCTGAAAATGCCTCTAAGCTGGGTCAAATCTTCGTCGAAAATATGTAACGATTAAGACTTAAGAAAAATTTGATCCATTTGAACTCGTAGTTCACAAGACCTTCTTCTAACCCTCTAAACACCTCTTTTAGTGGCTCAAAACATGTCGTTACGTAGGATTTTGGTCTACTTATAATCCCCGCAATAAACCACCAAAATACCAAACGAAATGACACAACACACCGGTTACTAAACCGTACAAAAACTTATAAAACTTATAAAAACACGATAGTTTACATAATAGTTACTACTTATATATTTTTATGAAACTAAGGAATTAAAGACTCGAAAGATATAAAAATACTCAAAATGATATCGAAATGGGGTAAATTGTTATCAAAATAATGTTGAATTTTTCCGTTATCACAACCCCCACTTAGCTTTTGGTCGTCCTCGAACAAAATAAGCGATAAAAGAAAATGAATGAGGAAAAATTCATAAAGATAAGATATGAATGACAATAAGATGGTGCAACCATTCGAATCATAACTACACTTTAACCTTAATATAAATGTATAACAGTGAGTGTGTACAATGTTCCTTTTCAATTTCCACTATCCTCTCTGAATAATTCAAGCAAACGACAAATATCCATTCAGATAATCCTAATGACTTTCCTGTATATAGCGAAGAATAGTTCCACACAAAGTCCTCCCGTGTACTCATTAGGATAATCCCTAAAGATATCATTTAGTTTTATCATTTGGGGATAGTCGTGGTTAACTAGGTTGTTATTATTATTATTTTTTTTTTTTTTTATTTTTTTATTGCTTATGTTCTCATTCCCAAAGAATAGGATGTTTCGTGATAACACCCTATCGGACTAATATCATCAGCGTCGGGAGCTTTTAAGCCTCATAAGTGGTATAGGGACGTTTCGTGATAACGCCCTACCGCACTCAAATCATTGGTAGCTACAACCGACATATATATAGTTTATCTTATTTTGACATTCTTTCTATCACATTCAAACCTTGAGATATTCACAAGACATGTTCGAAGTTAGGTACTAAGTTATCGCTATTTCTAGGATAAACCACTAGATAATCGAATGGATACTGATTTAAAATTTTCGCTTCAATATCAAAGGCTTACGTGAAGGAATTCATGGTACACAAATAAATTTAGGCTAAAATGCACTTACGGTTCAAATTAGTTATACATATCCAAATTGATCATTACACTTTAAATCCATGAAATATATACCTTATCTGATTATTCTAATCAACTAAATAATGCTCTAAAAAGATCAAAACTAAGGGTTTAAACACTTATCGCCATTTCTAAACCAACCAGACTCTACCCCCACTTACGATTTTGCATTATTCTCGTGAGTGTAAATAAGATAGAGAGGAAGACTTAGCTTATAAACTGTGCAGAAAGGTGCTATCGAATCCCGTAACAGCCATGAGAAAGCACAACCCGAATCCCTATACAAAAACAATCAAAGCAAAGCAAACACGGGACATGGTCCTCGTGCACAAAAAAATACATCGAACAGGGATATGGGAATAATAAGAAAATGGCCCTGTCACGTCAGAAAATTCGATAGACAATATAGATAGCAAATCTCATAAAAGCTTTAGATGGAAAAATAACCCACACGGGTAAAGCACAGAACATCTAAGCATATACGTATCATATGAGCATATATCATAGTCAAGTCAGCTATTCCTAGATTCATTTTTATTACACACAGTTTTATTAAAGCGGGAATACTCACCACTATACTACAACGACCAGAAATTTGAAACAGACTAGATCATAAAATGAAATGTAGTGAGAGAGTATTGAGTCTTTTATACCCAGATTCTCAAGGGTTCTATAACCTAAGTCCAAGAAATGATACATTTGAATTTTTTCTTTAATCTCCCTCGGGATTTTCGGATAACCACCTAATCGTTCCCTGTTAATAACATTCAAACATTCATCCGGAGACTTGGTTGTGATTTGTGTTCATCTTTCATACAGATTCTACATTTCATTCAGACTAGTATTTATTCAAATTATTATTATTATCGGGCTGCCTCCCGGTAGCGCTTTTGTTTAACGTCGTTTGCTCGACAAGGTGACTCTATACAGACTCAATCAACCAAAATCCGAACTCAAGAAGATCAACAGCTTTATAAAAATTAACAATGCGAGAACCATTGAAATTAAATTGTCTAGAAACGTACCTCGTTTGGCCCTCGATGTTACCTCCTCCCACCGCCGAAACTTCTTTTATCATCCCGTCGAACCATCTTCTTTTGAAAATTACCATAAAGCTCATCCATCGGGAGTACACAAATCGGACGCGGAAAATTCATCCTCACATAGTGGGACGAATGTAGTAATCCGGGACCGATATATCGCCTATTACCAACTCTCCCGGTGGCTTTACTAAAGATGGCCAATCAATCTCTCGCTCCTCTAACTCTGTCATCTCCAAATCTTGCACTTTTTCTTGCGAATCGAATTATCAACCCCATTCTCATCCCGAACTTTTTCGGTGATAACATTTTCATCCCTAACCACCTCTATTGCACTTGTCTCTGCCTCTTTCACATACCTCACTAATTCAATCAATTGCCCCACCTTGTCTTGAAGATTTCTTATAATGAGTCAAGATTTACCTTGAACTCCCGCATGTCCAACGATCGCTCTTCCAAGATCTGGTTCAATCGTTCTAATTGCTCTATTTGACTGTCGGTGAATTCTTCTTGTGGCATGGGGGCGCACTGATCATATTGACTTTGATTCATCGGAGGTGAGTAGTAGTCTTCTTGCCATTCCGCATAATCGATCGTGGTCGATGCAGTTGAAGCTATCAACGCATTGAACATGAACACCGTAATCTTGATAAGCACCAGGGTTAGGACAACCCTCGTAACATGGTGGCTCATTGCTCGAATAACCATAATTCTGGTCCTGGTATGTATTAGGGCAATTATAGGACCAAGAACCTTGATTATTCTCTTTGTTGATATTGAGGCCGAGGCACGAATCGTTGTTGATAACATTGTTCGGTGCCACGTGGTTGGTAGGAGTATTGTTGTTCGTGTGAGTAGTATTGATTGAAAAATCCATCCATTTAAGCTCAAACCGCAAGATCTCAAAGAAACAACAAGAAAACAATAATATTTTTTTTTTTTTTTCTTTTTTTTTTTTTTTTTTTTTATTTTTATAAAACCTAGGCCCAAGCCTTCGGTTCACTTACAAGATATCACAACAATATCACACATTTCCTCGCAACGGCGCGCCAATTTTTTGATGAGCGAAAAATTCACCCACTAAAAATACATTTATAAAGACTCGCAGAATCGTGGGTAAACTAACTCTCTAACTCTGGCAGAGTACTGTGTCGATTGCACAGGATAGCTACAGAGTACGAGGTCGTCCCAAGAGAAATGTGGTTGTGAATACCAAAGTGAACGTAAAACTTAGTCTAGGCGGTCAAAGTTTAGGTGGAGTGTTATACTAAAAATAGAAAAGAAAGAAAATTAAACTACTTGGTTTTAAAAGACATAGCCGAACCATGATCAAAATAGTTAATTTCAACCCCACGGATAGACAAAAGCTGGAAGTGTGCAAATGAACTCTCACACTCAATCTCACGGGTGCGTGCTCTCTAATTCGATGCTAAAATCGAACAACTCTCCTTCAACATCCTATGTGAGGTTAACTAATTCTCCTTTAGAAAACCGATTAATCTAACATGATTAAGTCTTTGTGAGACGCCTGTTTCCACGAGAAAAACCTCGTTAAGGAAACAAGTCCGAAATTACTCGGTCGACGCGTTACTACCCCGATACTCATCAACGTATTTACACCGAACATCTTAACGAGAATGTGTCAAAGCGAAGAAACCGAAGCTTTACCTAATCCATGGTCTACCCGAAATACTTCGTGAAACAACTTGTCATCGTTGGCTCAAGAACCACCCGCACTTCATAGTTCAACCCCGGGTCTAACACTAAACTACACTAATCTAAACTACCACATTCGAATTATTATATTGATAATAATACATCGACGAGGCGCTGGCCTGAATTCACGACCTAAAACACGGTATGTTTTACCTCCCGATTTTAGAACCTTTTTCCCACACCACTCTATCTAAACAACTCTTCAAGAGTGATGTGTGTGATATTTGACCTTTGTTGTCAATCTAGCCCAAATCTGTTATAACAAGTTCTAAGACGTGAAATATGTGAGATATAACAATAAAAAGACTACACACTCCTATTTCATTTTCCAAGGGTTGATTTCACCAAATTTTACATGATTCGACTATGTGACTTACTTTTATTTATTCATAACAACGGAAATATCAAATGAAATAAAAATATATATATATCTAAATACATACATATATATATAAATACTAGTATATAGATATATATGCGTATATATATATATATATATATAAAGAAACAAAACGAAAGAAAACAAAACAGAAATAAAATGACTAAAGTTTATATAGATATAACGTATAGATATATATAGATATATATATATATATAGATATATATATAGTATACGTATATATTTATATATATTTATACTAATTGCATAAAAGTAAAAGAAAACAATAAAACGGAAATGAAATTATATTAATATACGATAACTAGTCGGGTTATTACAATCGACATTATAACTACATATATATCTAATTTATAGGCCTCAACAACATAAAATAAAGAAGGAAAAGATGGAGAAAGGAGGGAAGAAAGGGCAAGAAAAGCGTTAAATCCACAAGGCTCTGATATATAGGCAAAGTCCTTTTCCGGACCGGTCCTCGAAAGGAGCCGGACCGGTCCTGAATCATGATTGCAAATCATTACTCTGCATGTGATCCCACGTATAATGTCAGATGTATATATAATTATATATAATTATATATTAAACTCTAAAATTCATATCTCGAGTTGTAGACTCCAAATGACGTGATCCAAATGTCATAATTAAGCTCTCGGAAAACTCTACAACTTTTATGAAGGACTCTTCTTCAGAAAATGTCGTTTTGATGAGCCCATTCGTAAGTCGTGTCGTTTTCGGATTTCTACCGATATGAACCGATTAGCCACTTGACCACCATTTGAGTTGTAGAACTCCAATTTACGTGATCCAAAGTGCGTTGGAAAGCTTATGTGAAGATCTACAACTTTCATTAAGAAGTCATCCCCTGAAAATGCCTCTAAGCTGGGTCAAATCTTCGTCGAAAATATGTAACGATTAAGACTTAAGAAAAATTTGATCCATTTGAACTCGTAAGTTCGCAAGACCTTCTTCTAACCCTCTAAACACCTCTTTTAGGGCTCAAAACATGTAAAAGTTACGTAGGATTTTGGTCTACTTATAATCCCGCAATAAACCACCAAAATACCAAACGTAAATCGATGACACAACACACCGGTTATTAAACCCAAGACAAAACTTATAAAAACTTATAAAAACACGATAGTTTACATAATAGTTACTACTTATATATTTTTATGAAACTAAGGAATTAAAGACTCGAAACGATATAAAAATACTCAAAATGATATCAGAAATGGGGTAAATTGTTATCAAAATAACAGTGAATTTTTCCGTTATCACTCGTCCTGTTAGCAGTGCAGGGAAGGCCTTGCACTTTATTTCGTCCGGAGCACAATCCAGATTCATACGTGTCAGGTACTGAAAGAAGTGATCCTGGGGATCCTTTGTTCCATCGTAAGGTTCTAACTTTGGCACTCTGAACCTTGCGGGTCGCATATAATCGTCTATCTACTCGGTGAATGGTGATATGAGGGAGAGATCCGTAGATATTTTTCCCATGATAACATCCACCTCGGCTCTAGCCGCATCCATAGCACGGGGGTCTATCAGTTTCTTCCCCAATTGGAAGAGGACGGGTGGTCGTCCTTCTTAGCCCTTTTAGGATTTGGAGGGGGTGTTTCCTGTAGGGATTCCTCCCCCCTCGTACTCCTCTTCCTCTTCTAGATCTTGCTCTTGTAAATCTTCTTCAAGAGGGTCTTCCTCTAGTAGATCTTCATCCTCGTCATCCTCTGCTATGCCGGCGTCGAGGATTGCCTGCTTAGTGGCGGCATCCATGGCCACCAACTGATCTACCAACGCCTGGTGGGTTGTGTTCAGGGCAATGTCTTCTTGCCCCTGGCCGTTGGCATCGGAGGCTGAAGCATCGTCGGCGTTGTTGCCATTAGCTACTTGTTGTCGTGTAAGCACCATAATGATCTTGAAACCTTAAGCCAAATAGTCAGTAAGAAGCCCTCCTTCTAGCTCCAATTGACGATGCTGGAAATCGTTGTTAATAAATTCGGGGCCGTTTGATCCTAGTGACAATCTGCACAAGCTTCAAGAACACTAAGAACGATAAAGTAGGGGCAGTTTCTGGTGATTTGGACTGGATTTGAGATGTTGTATCTCAATCTGCCTACGTATCATATGAATTAGTCAGGAATCAAATCATCGTAGTTCCTTAGGGATGGTTTATATAGAGGGGCTTGTGCCATAGGCCTGCGTGGGCCGTGTCCTTGGTGGACTTTAATTTCGTGTTCCCTAAGGAAGAGATAATTATGATTTAACCCCCTTAATTATAGGAGATAATCTCGGTGATTTGAATATCGGATAGCGGCCTTTATGGCTAAGGATTCTTTCCATGTTTATCTGATTAATCATGCACGTGGGGACTTTGGTCCGAGATCGACTCAGGCCGACCTATGAGATCCGAGCTGAGTCGGTTGACCTTTTTTACGTTAGCCGACTTGTAGGGGTCGGGAAGGATGGCTGAGCTGGGCTCAGCTCGGATTTTTGGAGCTTCTAGCCCTTAAGGTGGATTTTCTCTGTCTTCATTTATAATTGGATCACTATAGGGATGACATGTGGCGATGTGTTGATCCGACCACCGTCACGAAATTTTTTTAACTAATGAATCACGAAGTCATCCATCATTTCATCTTATCATATATCATATCATGCGTCGGTTTTTTTCAACTGCTGATACATGCCACAATTGGTAGTTTTTTTATTTTATTTACGGAGGTTTTGCACTTAAAGCTTCATTCTAAATATGTATTTTGATGACATTAATTATATGTACTTCCTTTTGATTTTAAGTTTTTTTTCCTTGATTTGACATTAATTAATTATGTGTACATCACAAAATGAACTCTGAATTACATTAAAACATTGCATAAATTCATGGGGATCGAGATAAGTTTGATTACATAGTAAGAGTACCGTGACAACCGACTTGATTATACACGGAAATTAAGCATATGTTTCTTTTCATTTTCCGGGTACAAAGTTTGTGGCATATGCCCAAGCATTGTTAGCCACGGGATCAGCAAGATGATCATACAGATTCTCAACCGGGCCTTTTCCGGTAACAATTGCCTGAACAAAGAATCCAAACATCGAGAACATTGCCAGCCTACCATTCTTGAGTTCCTTTACCTTCAACTCAGCAAACGCCTCGGGGTCGTCGGCCAAGCCCAATGGGTCGAATGATCCGCCTGGGTATACCTTGTCAAGTCCTTCTCCAAGTGGGCCTCCACCAACTCTGTAGCCTTCGATCAAGCCCATTAGCACAACTTGGCTGGCCCAAATAGCAAGGATACTCTGGGCATGGATGAGATTTGGGTTGCCAAGATAATCAAGACCGCCTTCGGAGAAGATTTGGGATCCGGCTTTGAACCATACGGCCTCGCCGAACTGGACTCCGTTCTTAGAAAGGATTTCGGGGAATACACAGCCCAATGCTCCAAGCATAGCCCAACGGGAATGGATTACTTCAAGCTCACGGTTTTTAGCAAATGTCTCGGGATCAGCTGAAAGTCCAGCAGTGTCCCAACCATAGTCACCGGGGAACTCACCGGTTAAGTATGAGGGGGTTTGTTCAGAAAATGGGCCCAAATATTTAGGACGGTCAGGGCCATACCTAATTCACAAATTTAGACTTTTATCAACCAAATTGTAATGTACATGCAGTTTCACTGTCATCACGAGGTAATATAGGATGAAATTGTACGTAATAAAACTACAAGAATCAACCATAAATACAGTATAAAAAAAAGTCACAAAATAAAGCATTTTTTTGTAGAGTGATTTCTTCATTTGTGGTTTGTGTTCCATTTTCAACAAGAAGGTTCAACATTTTGTGTATCCAAGTTATGGAGGTGCATAGTCAATTCGATTCTCGTATCCAATTTTTAAATTGCAAATTTGCTCCACGTGTGGTGTATCTTAGAAATCCATTGTCGGATACATACATATCAGATAACACGGCCACAAACAGAAGAATCCGTGCATCATCATAGGGGTAAAACAAAGAAAATTAGTGTTATCTCCAAGATAAAATGAAAGGGAAACAAACAAACAAAAAATGAAGAGAGATTACCAGATACTTTGAGGGGCACTTTTGACGGTACGCCTCATGGTAGCACGGCCACCACCAAAGGTACCAGCCTTCCTAACAAGCTCATTCTGTGATTTCAAAGCCGTCTGGCCAGCAAATGCAGACTGTTGAATTCCTGAAGTTGCCATTCTTTTTTTTCTCTCTCTTTCTTCTTTAACTTCACTCTTTTATTTTTTTTTATAAACTCTTCAGTTTCAGATGCTTGACATGAAATGCGTTGTAACACTTGTAATTTTATAAGGCAACGGCAGATTTGTTGATTCAATGGATTAGGATATATGTCCACCTTAGCAGCTTTTGATTGGTTGATCCAGATAGGGATTCCCTCATAAGATTTTTTCCTTTCACAAAATGAGGCTATTGTTTAGCCAAATAGCCATTTGGACATAGACAAATCTTGTTGCCCCAACATGGTCCCCTCTCTCTTTGGGGTGTTTTAGGCTTCCACCACGGATTTTGAATGAATATTGACCCCAAAATACAGAAAATTTGTTCTACACTAAAAAGAAACTAAAGTGAAAAGTTCTTTTAAATTCATTAGAAACACTCGTCAAAGAAAGATTTCAACTTTGATCCGTATTACTCTACACATTTATTTGTTCGTGGTTCAACGTATCATTGTGAAACCAACAACTTAGGCAAGAGTAATTCAAAGAAGTTGGCCCAATAACATCAAATAATACGTCAAAATGCAACTCCCTAAATACCGTTACAAATTGCTCACACATACCCCGAATAAATCAGGGTAACCAAAAAGAGGAAAACAATTACTACTACTAAGCATTACTTGTTTCGGTTAAAGAAAACGCCGCGCATTTGTTCACCTTACTTATAGCCTAAACACAATAGTATTCAATTACTACAGCTTTTTACATGAGTAATCAAAACCATCAAGAACATCCATGCTACATACCCCTACGGAATGAATGTCCGGCTCCAGCATAGCACACATGAATTCGAGACACAAAGCTTAACATGTGAGTGATTCCTGACATTTTGTTAACATATATATATATATGCCTACTGCTACACGTAGCATTTCACTCCATCGGTATAGGAGAAGACACCTCATCAACTAAACTAACCTCACCATTACTCCCAAGCATGATTGCTGTAAGCATCAACTTGCCAGCATCAGGAAAATCCTTGTGCTGCATCAATATCGCTTCCACAGATGACACTGTATCTTTTCCTCCATATTTAGGTTCCGAATCGTCTTGCCTTAGTGCAAGTACTTCGTCAAAGCTACCCTCAAACGTGCTTGCATCTGGTCCGTAGCACCTTCTAGAAGCCTGGAAAAGAATAGTGTCCCCTAGAATTCGTACGGTTTCTTCATCGCTCCACCCTTCCATGCTTGATAATTGATAGATTTTCTCCCAATCATCTTGATTTGTCGCGTTCCTCCAGCATTCCTCTAGCAGGCTACTATTGCTTTTGATAAAGGAGGAGCTTGTCCAGGCAAATACGTCAAAAACTCGTAAGGCAAGCAACCTATTCTGACTTTTCAGGCACAGCTCTATGAGGTCTATGGGAGCAAGTAGCCGATGTTCAATGCCTTTCTTTTCATCGTCGGGTAGGGCTTCCGATATTTCTTCCTGCAGTGTTAAACAATGCAAGATCTGATGAAAAAGCTAGATATGTACTTTTATGTTGAAGCACTCCTACAACACACACAGGCACAACTGCAACGATCACGTAAAGGTAGAACAGATATCATATCGTAATAACCTGAACTTTCAGTACATTCAGATCGGCTTCTATGCGCTTCACCTTTGCGATATAGTTTGCATCCTTTCCTGCCAGATTGTAGAGATTTTACACCGGATTAGTACGTTGACATATGGAAAGGCTTATGCATGGATATTATGGAGAGGCCAAAAGCAGAAATGACCTGCCATTGCAGCTATCTTTGAAAGATTTAAGAAACGCTTTCTCTGTGCCAAGGTAATTTTATTGCCTGCATCATTAGAATCAGGCTTGCTGTCAGCTGGAACTAAGGCATCATCTCGGGAGAGAGCTAGTGCGTGTAGAGTTTCAGAGGCAGGGGAAAATTGATTCAGAAAGATTTCATGAAGCCAGAGGAGATCATGATGCTGCTTCAAGTAGATAGATAGCTCTTCAGGAAACTCTTCCCCAAGTCTCAGAAGCTCGGAGAATTGTTTCTTGGCGTACAGTTGCTTGAAAACAAAATTGCTAAAACCACATGTGGGCCCTACGCTATCATGCTGCATGAAAAGGGACTAGAGTGAAAATAGAGAAAATAAGACAAATAAAAAAGTGCATTCACAGCTGACGTGAAAGAAAAGAGCTGCTAATAAATTTCAGAATTATGTTTCTGTCACCTCTTACGCTTGGAAATCAGATTTGCTTTGTTAATCAAGAAACAAAAGCCGTGTTATTTCAATGAAAAGATACATATTCCAATGAGTCTGCATATATGGTTCTAAAGAGACAGAAAATCAAAACCTCTGCAAATATGTTTGTTGTCTAAATTTCAAGACCATTTGATAAATAGAGGTTTTAAATTGTTTAATGCGAAAACCATACTAAAAACTATATCTTGATAAAACAAATGAAGAATATCACTCAAAACTGCTATCCTGACTACTTGAGCAAAATGTAACAGAAAGGGGAACCTCGGATAAGCAGAAAAGCAATAGCTAATGCCAAGCGGCTATGAACAAGGGTCTGGGTCGTCTAATATCTCATCTTGTGCAAATACAAGAATGATGTATTTACTAGACCTTATGTGGTCCAACCCCCTTCTAAAATCGCATGCATCACGCAGACTTTACTGCTTCAAACACGGTTAGTCAAAAACTTAACAGGATGCTCCGTGGCTTAACAAGTAGGGTAAAAATAAAATTATATATAAAGGACAAGAGAACAAAACTAAATATTAGTTATGTACCATGAGGCTTTTAAGGAGCTCTGAGTAGTTTAGATCGCTGCATATATTCCATAGGATTTGGTATCCTTCATGCCGTTTGGCAATGGGTAACAATGTAGAATACATCTTTTGAAGAATATCCTCATTCTCTTCTTGTTTTCTATCACTTTGACCCTGGAAAATAAATAAAGTCAGCACATACATGAGAAGGGGGGAAGGCATGTTTTCCATCCTAAACTTCAACTGTCACAAACTGCTTTTAGTTTAGTATATAGTAAACATAAAAGCAATGAAGCATGGATCGCTGCATATCACTCCGATCATTATCATTATGTCCTTAGTAGATTCTTCAAGGATTCAGCAGCTTATCATAAATTTCCAAAAGAATTATGGGTATTCTATGCGAAAGCTTAATGTGGCTTCTCCAAGATGTTATCAAAGAACCGAGCACGACAGAGAATAAGATTTTAAGAATATCCGGTTAAGCCAAGAATGTGAACAAGATGCTGAATGTACAAGAGAATGCAATAGGATTGAGATTCATCGCTAACTTCCCTAATTTCTTCTTATATCAATTTACGGAATACCGTATGATATGAACAATGAATGTTTGCCTAAGTCATAAAGTCAATAAGGAAACCAATAGATAACCATTTGGTTGTAAGTAGTAGTATGCTTCCCAATGCTGGTGTAGCAACAACCTACGATAGTCAATGCTTTCCGTATAAAGATATGACAATAAATCTGGTTCTCAAGTCTAAGGATATGAACATACAAAGTCTACAGCAGACTGTTAAGGATAGCAACGTGGAAACATGTAAATAAAAATGATGCAAAATACAAAGAACAGGCTCATGAGAGAAAACTGACTTGTATTTTTGCCAGGGAGAGGCCTTTCACTAGCTTATATAGGGATTCAAGAAGTGCGTCCTTCCGTTTAAAGAAATCATCTGATAAACTTTTGTGGTCTTCATTACGTTCAACTTTTGCTGTGATAGCACCAGAATGTGACTCAAGCAACACATCAGTAATTTCCTCTAAATGTGAATAAAAATCCAATCTTGAAGTGTCATCAAGTGAATATGTTTCATTTACTAGCTGAAGCATGAAAGATGCAATGCTCCACAGGCCATTGCGCACCACAGTTTGGCAATACCAGGGTGTTAAACCCTCAAGCGGAGGATACCACAAATGATTCTCATTTCTGTAGCGTGTCACAGTTTGAAGAAGACTAACACATGCATTTGAGAGCTCACAAGCTCTTTGGATCTGAACAGTGGATGACAACTCAGCGCCAATAATATGAAGTAGTTGTTTGTCCAAGCAATAAAATAGTTCTTCGATATCTGAAATCTTACTGTAGAATACTTCTACATTATCCCTGTCCATGAGAAGTACAGTTTTCCTCCGTGCACGTTCACCAACCAATTGGATGAGATCCCAAAGAGCACCAGATGCTTGAGCTTCAGATGAAGAATAAGAAGAGTCGGCAGCATTTGCACGCCTCTGATATGTTATGCTTTGCAAATCCCTTAGTTGAATCATTCCAGCCAGCTTTTCTCCATGTTCCAGTATAATTTGCAAAGACTGTCCTGATTCCAGAGAACAAAGAGCATTCATTCAGTGCAAAAATAAAAAGGAGGTTGTAAAAAATGTGTCCTTAGACAAATAATGATACACAAAGGGACAATTTCTAATGGTTACTTTCTATGGATCACAATAATACATCACATTTTATGCTGCAGCAGATTGCAAAGCTTGATCATCCTATCTAGACGTAACCTCATTTCTATTGAAGCTTAGTTAACTATTTTCTTTCCCTATCAGCCTTGATCATTCGAAAGGAATGCAAACTACTGCCATTTTGCCGTATGTCTTCTTCTGAAATAGAGTTTTCTGCAATGACTATTGCTCTCTCCATTCTTGATCATGCTTTCCTAAATAGTACTTGTACTTCCTCAGTCCTTCCACTAACAAAATCATTTCCTACGTCCTAACCTTTTTAGGAGCCTAGGAGGATCAAATGATCATCTCATAGATGCCTTAAGAAGAAATACTATCAATTCCCTCGTGCAGACTTTCAAAGTTGAGTACAACAAGGGATTTAACTAGACGTGAAAGCACAGTATTATAGATGAGATACGGATTATTATGCACTGTATGCCAAAATCCTATTAAGCTCAAACTCCAATATGCCTAAATTAACTACGAACTTAACATAGACAGGGGTCACATAGCCACTACAGGTTTAAAAGACAAAAATTGCTAGGTTCATTTTGTCACTAAAAAATGGAAGTGTTCTTCAAATGGCAATGAGCTTTACACATGTATACCCAGCAAACCCAAGGAACTGGAATCATCAAGCTTGTGTTCAACGAGAATGATCTGCTCTACTCCTAATCATTATCCACACATCAAACTCCTACCATTACCAATCATTTTGTTAATTGTTTTCTCCTTCATCTACCAATGAAAGGGTCAGGAAGGGAGCATCCCTGTGACTAAATCAATAAATAAAGGAAGAGCAAACTGAGCATACTTTGTCTAGAACACAACTCTTCATGGCACTTGGATAAAGCAAGGAACTGCAAAAATTTCTGGTGTTTCTGCTGCTTTTCTAATAGCTGTGACGACACAAGAGACAAAGCTACAACCTCAGCACCCCTGGTTGTCGTCCAATGCTTTGCTAGAGTATCCACAAGAGATTTGCTTGTCCTAGCAAAAACATTTGTTTCCCCTTCTCTTTCAAACGCACCCGAATTCTTTAGCTTATCAAATGCACCAGCAACCTCCCCAGACACGAGGAAAACCTGAAAAAGCTGATTCAACAATAGTTCTGATTCTTCATCCTGAGCATTTCGACGCGCAATGCCAGTTAAAGGGGCCCGCGGTCTCTCTCCAACATCCCATGCCTCTGAACTAGCCCTTCTAGGAGGAAAATTGCCGCCGAACAAGAAGTTCTTGCTCTCCTCCTGTAGCGATCTTTCGTTTGAACTCCCTTTGCGAGATAAGCTTCTTTCAGGAGGTTCAACTCCACCAAGCAACACAGCCCTCTCAGGAATTGCATATATTCCAACTCTATCAGTAATTACAGCCCAAGATTCATCTTCACCGTCATCTGGCGAAGGGATAACTGAAGCATCAAGAACTTTACCAGCATCATTTGGCAGATCAAATCGATAGAGGCGGGTTAAGTTTCTCCAGTAATATGACACTGTTGCCGTTCCATCACCAGAAAGTATGATAACAGAACCAGCTGGCTTTCCACCGATCTTCAATCTCATAGAAAATAGCAAATCGTCATCTTCAAATCTAGCTTTAGGTATTATTACCTGAATTGGGGCTTTTTTCTCCAAAACTCTCTCATCAGTTGGTCGAATACCTTCTGCAGATACAGTTACCCCAGACCTATACTGCATGGTCAGGAGGGAATATTCGATGTAGCTTGAACTCGTGCTCCGATCTTTACAGAATATAGCAATTAGAATACTTATCACCTTTTCACCATTATCAATCTCCAAATCAAGAGGCAAAATCCTTTTCTGACCAGCTAAATCCTTTTGGATGCCCAGATTGCCGTCACTGCCAATTATCTCCTGAGACCACAGTTTCGATACATGATGACCAGCATCAAGATTAATGGTCCAGCATTGTATTTCACGGTCAGTTAAAAAAAGGAACTGCCTCCTGGTGTCATTTCCAGTATGCATGAAGTTCCAAGTCAATGACCTTGGGTATCCCTTGCTTTCAACACTTTGGTAGCTATCACTGCCTTGAAATGAAATACTTTTGCGTTGTATCTGAGAGGGCTTGCAATAGAACTGCCAAAGCTCACCGTTAGAACTACAGGCAAGAGCCAAGCAGCAATGCTGATCACCAGAGGCAGGAGAGGCAATCAAAGAATTAAAATAACTTTGCCTACTCTGGGGGGAAGCGGGTTTTCTATAACCAGGTGAGGAGTTCGCCGCTGACTCTTCTATAGAACCATAACTAATAACTGGACTAGTATTGCAATTAGAATATATATCTGGCCAATATAAAATAGTCCGACTTTTTTTATTGCACAGAAGAATACCAACTGAACTTCCTTGTGCAACAACCTTCTCAGTGGTACTGTTGGGACTATCCCAGTTGAGGACACAAACTAACCAATTATTAGAACTAAAAGAGCTTTTGTTAGAAACATCCTTTCCGAACACACTAGAAGGAAGATCAAGAACTACGCATCTCCTTGAAGCATTTTGAGATAGGTAACTCCAGATAAAGAACTTGCTTCTGCAAATAATCCAAGCCAGAGAAGTTTCCCTATCCATTCCACCAGAAACACCCATGTCACCTGCCAGAACAAGCATTAACTACTTTAGAAACATGTGTCAGTAATTGACCCACCTTGTTGGCATACAATACTAACCATGTGCATGCTTTTGCTGAAGGATAGCCTGTTGCTCATCACGTACCACAGAAGGGAACTCTCCAACATGCACAGGTTGAATCTGACTTAGCTCGTCTCCTTTTTCATTATTGTGGGTCAATGAAGTTCTACAAACACATATAAATGGCAAGGCTGTTAAATTTAATGGTAATTTGACTGGCTACATGTAAAAAAAAGGAAAAGGCCAAATGTCAATGTCACATCCTTAAAACGGTTGTGACACCCACCAAATAAGAGTGACCTTAGATGAAGAAATTGCAGGCAATAAAAACAGAATCCTACCCACACAAACCACCGCACACAAAAATATCAATAGTAGCAACAAAAGTATATACCGGAGGACGCCTGTAAAATAATTGGGTGCGTTCGAGGAAGAAAAAAAAAATCTGAATGGGTATAAATAAACAGATAAAGTGTTTTCACTTCCACAAGTATTTATCCTACCAGCATGAGACATTTAGGCAGTAATTAAGAACACAAGTGACACAACAGGGTCCAGCAACGCGTGTGCATACAGAACATGTTCCCTTGTCAAATTCAACAAGCACACATTCTTACAAAAGAGTAAGTAAAGGTAAATTACATGAAGAGCCATAACGTTTAGCAACATAGAAAAAGCTCGTGATTTGAGCTGAATGTGAGAGAAATTGATATTAATCCTTAAAGACAATTAAATATGAAAATAACACACAAGCCTACAAACAAGAAAGAGAATGGAATCCGTGAGGGTAGGGCTATTTCTGGCCCTATTACAAAGTGCACGCAAAACATAACTACTGATTTATTCAAAGGCCAAGTGGCCAACTAAAATTGGCAGAACTTCTTACTTCTTTTAAGAGCTACAAACCACATACGGTTATGTTGGCGGAAAATTTCCAAAACGTTATGCTAAAACTTACGCATTCATCATAAGCATGCCGTCAACAACAGGGCAAACCATATCCATATAAATTCATCGAATGAAATAGTCATATGCCGCTAAGTTGCAAGGGTGTTACTTTCTTTAGCCGTTGAAGCATCATCGCTTTGAAATTTTCAATTGCAAGTATGTTCTTATGAAAATCGTAACTCCTTCCCCTAGTGGATGCACTGACTCACAAAATATCTTCAAGAAGATGCACCATAATACAACTGAACCAACAGAGGCTAGAAACAATCTGACCTCTTCTCGGTATTCGGATTAACATTGAAATTTCCTAATATTTTACCCGCTGGGCAATCAAATCAAAACTATCAACCTTACAAATACATAAAGGTCCATTATATGTAAAGCTTCACTCCCCGAGCACTCTCAAAACACGCAAGTGCAGAGAAAATAGAATAAAACAGCAGTAATGATGTTTGATGCTAAGTATAAACAAGCTTCCGAGCTCGAAATTTCACCAAGGGCAAGCTAAAAACAGCATGAATTCTGAAAAATCCTTAGCACCAAACAGTTTTTTTATATTTCAATATCAGAAAATGAAGTGAATTCAGAAACCTGGCTAGGACGGAGAGACGAGATGCCCAAGGAGCAGGAGTACCAGTAGAAGGTCGATTCGGAACCGCATTGCTATCATGAAGTGGCGTAGCCGGCGAAACTGGTGAATCGTTTAGGGTAAGATTGGGGGATTTCGCCAGCAAACTTTTGCTGGTGTTGGCATTCCGATACTGGAAGTTGGATTTCTTCGTCGCGGGAGAAAACATTTTTTCCTATTTCACTAACTGTCTGATACTCGGTGTGTGTCGTTGATTTAAAATGTTGAATGCTGCTACATACTAGAAGCAATGAATTATCTAGAGGGTTTAAAGGGTTTAAAAGCGGGGTTAGTCTTCCCTAATCACTCAATTTACACCGTGGTCCAGAATCATCACTTACTTCTCAAATATCCTCCTCATAGAAGAATTACCCTTAAAAGCGGGTGCGGACGGGAACTTTTTAGGCTTTTGTTTTGCGTTTTTTTAGGGTTTTTTTATATACTAATTGATAATAAAACATTCATTAATTAAGAGATAATTGAAGTAATAACTAGAAACTTAAAATATTTTTTTGAAGCATAAAGTATATTGATCTAAGTGGTAAGCTAGACTATAACGTCTCATGGAGACTAGTTTTCGAATCCTAACGATAATTGAAGTAATAACTAGAAAGTTAAATGTTTTTCTGAAGCACAAAGTACATTGATCTAGTGGTAAGCTAGACTATAACGTCTCACGTGGAGGTAGTGTTCGAATCCCGTTAGGGCCAATATATATATATATATATATATATATATATATATATATATATATATATATATTGTTGGAAAGGTCTCAAAAACCAATCGGATCCGGACAAGATTGGTCATTTCTGATCTATTTAGTTCATTGTAATAACTTTATTATGATTAATAAAAGCGCTTATGTTATTATATATTGTTTATCTTCATATTGTTTGTTGTATATATATAGTAACGTCCCCTAGTATCGATCATGTGATAGAAACCATGATAGTGATTATGGTTGATAAGATCTCTAATCACTATAACAAGGTTAGTACTTAAATGTCTCAGTCTTATATATTATCAAATGGGACATTGATAGTATAATCGACTAACATGTATTGGATGTCTTCTATCTTTTAGAAGATAGGGATAGATCTCGCTCATCGAAGTGTAGGGACACTTGACCGTGACGTTAGCGTGTATTAGAGAATCGCAGACGTTAGATCGACTCCACTTACATTAAGCGTCACACTATGTGGCGGTTGTGTAATTATCCTTTTGACCGGAGTCTTCATGGCATCACGGTGTGGATTGTCATGCTTTGACACTATTGAGATTTCTCCTAACCACGGGGCGATCATGCGATAGTGATTGGGTATGATATTGAAGAATGCGGAGTATACATGATTGGTCGTCCGGGAATCGCGTATCCTAAGATTGGGATCGAATATCCGAAATGGCCTTCTTATAAGGAATGTCTAGCTCTCGAGAATCTTTGCAAAGTGGGAGTAAATGTGTTATTCCGAGAGAGCATGATATCCAGATTATAAGATACGATCGTTAATGTATTGACACTCGAGATACGATCGTATGGATATTGTTACAAATGATAGGATTGTAAGTTACACGCGAATCGCTTCACATGAAAGGTAGTAGTCATTGCTTTTGACTCTTCCGATGATTGGGGTCACGGTGTGGTGCTGACGCTATCCCGTGATCGTTAGGCATGAAGGGCATTTTAGTAAATTGCACTTTGTGTCTACGGCCAATATATTCGGAAGCCTATCGGGTCACACACATATGAACATCGAGTGGGATTAAAATGCGGTTATAGTTGATAACCAAATAAGGAAAGTTTATCTACAGACTATAGACTATAAAAGGTTATAGTGGTAAATTAATATGGTGGTATTTATTTATTATGAATAAATAAAATACAAGATATTAATTATATATAAATTAGATTAATTAAAGAATATTAGGAAACCAATTTATTGGCATATAATGGGCGCCACTTTTAAGTGTATAAGATACACTTGGGTTGTGACTTTAATTAATAAGATTGCCATAATATTAATATAAGATATTAATTGATTTTGAAAAATAGATTTATGGTAATAAGATAATTATAATCAATATATGATATTGACAAAATAAATTATAATTAAAGAGATAAATCAATCTAGTTGATTTTCCTTATTTATTGGAAAAATGTTTTCTTCTCCTACACACCATTAGGGGCGCCACCTTCCACTATATATAGGAGGTGGGTGTCAAGCTCTTTTGTACATCACAATTGCAAGAGTTCATAATTCTTGTGTAAAATAGAGAGCCTTCCTTAGTGAGTTTGTGAGGGAAGAAAAGGTTGATCTAGCGAACGGAGTTTTTCCGATAGCAATCAAGGAGGATTCCGGCGAGGGGTTCGTGTGGATTAGCGATAGAGGCCGGACGCGTGGATGGCTTGCGCATTGAACTACTCTCCGTTGGCGGTCAAAGCGACGATCTTATAGATCATATGAGGTATAACCGTCAAACTACTTAACGTGTTTATTGCATTAAACGAAAAACGATCTAGAAAATGAAATCAAATTTTAAATTCCGCTGCGTTAAACTAGTGATTTCCTAACATATATATATATCCCAGTATCATGTTGTTTGAATATGACCTATTTTGGTAATGCTTATGCCAGTTTGAATGACAAGGAATGTCCCTGGTCAATTACTTATGTTTTGGAAAATGCTAACATTAAGGCCGATGTTAATTACTGCAAGATGAAAGCTTTTCAAAAGCTATCAACAGTGAAGAGGCCTAATGAATTAGCATTTAGAGGTCCAGTAATTGACATAAAGTCTAAAATATTCAACAGGGATAATGTTGATGTGTGGCACTGTGGATTTAAAAAGCCCACTTTGAGTCGTTGTCTTAGTGCTCGAGCTGATCATATTGGAAAGCCCAAGGCTATAACATGTGGACTTGGAGATGCATTTTCAGATAGTAGATCATCTTTTAGTCATTTGGAGAGACCCAGTATTTGCGACAGGCCCAATAAGCCCAACACTGTTTGGAACAATTCCTAGGTTTTCGTACAGGCCACCTGTCAGGAGACCAGCTGTATTTTATAAAAAGAAACCTTTTTTTAGGCAAAAGAGAGAATCAGAGAGGAGATTGTTAACAATTCATGACAAACTTACAATTGAAAACGTAGGTGAATGTAAGCTGTTGAACAATATAAGTCAAGGGACTAGTTCTGACCAAAGGCTTGGACATGATATTAATTTGTATGGAATTAATATTAAAGGAAAGGTTCATCTTCAGGTGTGTGAGGCCTTAACAGGTCTCCATGTGTTATGGTTTTTAATTGTTGATAAAAAACCTAAAACTACTTCATCGGAAAATTTGAAGATGCAGGATGTTTTCGACATTTATGCTGATGAACCTTCTACTGCTATGATTAAAGAGGAGTTGACTGACAGATTCAGGGTATTAAGGAGGGGAGTTTATTGGCTTACAAAGGAAGGATCCACTTCAGGTGGTCAGAAAGAGCATGTTGTAAAAGAATATTGCAACAAAAAAAATACTAGTTAAATATGGAGGTGCAACCACAGGCACTATTGATAACATTCATGAGAATCTTTGTGTATTTACGTCTTTGCGAGTTCATTGAAAAGCACATTTAGCGAAGAATGATGAGATCTGTGAGAATGTATTTTTACAGTTAATTTATCAATTTTGTTTATCAACCCCAACGACAAAGAAAGATCGTGAATCTAAGAAGTGTTATATGATATATAAGCTCATAAACCATGGCTGGCTTAGTGTGTTTAATAAAATGGTTCTTTTATTTCTAAAAGTATTACATTTCATTGTGCCCATATACATACATATATATATATATATATATATATATATATATATATATATATATATATATATATATATATATATATATATATATATTCTGAAATTTGTGTAAATAAAAAAAAAGAGTAGTGAAAGAAATTAAAATAATGTAGTATAATGAATAAAATAATGTTAAAAAAATATATATAAGAAAAATGAAGTGAGAGAAATTAAAATAATGTAGTATAATGAATAAAATAATGTTAAAAATATAATAAAATAGATAAAGCGAAATGATGATGTTTTTTTTAAATTTGTGTAGATAAAAAATGAGTAGTGGGAGAAATTAAAATAATGTTGTATAATGAATAAAATAATGTTAAAAATATAATAAAGTAGATAAAGTGAAATGATGATAGATGATTTAATATTTTTTTATTTGTAGTTGAAGAAATGATTGGTGAGAGAATTGTAAAAAATGATTAGTGATGTGATGTAACAAAAACCCAAAAAAACTCCAAACCAAAATACTCAAAACAAACAAGGGCTTAGGGGTCTATCCGCACCCCAGTTTAACGATCGGCATCTTTTTTTGATTATTTTTTTCTACTTTCATCACCAAACATATTCTTGTTTTTATTTCCGGCACCACACTAGAAACGTGAGCGTCGTTGACTTTCTTTTTGGATATTAACGTCAGTGGACTGACGTTATTGAGTAGTGACACTTTTATAACGTAAACGTTGATGCCACTGACTTTGGTTTTGAACAGCAACGTCAGTGTCACTAACTTTGGTTTTCAATCGCAACGTCAGTACCACTGACGTTATGTTCATTAAAAATAATTGTGATGCCGAAGTATTTTTTTATGGTGGTGGGACTAATAGGGTGTCAGTAGTAAAATGAGGGTGCTGATGGAACCACATTTTTTATTCATATGTATATACACTATGATGCATTTTATCGATACATTTTTTAAGTTTTTCACATAGCATGAATACGTATGGCGAAAGATTGATAAAAATGTGTCGTTAATAAAGATGATCGTTGTACTTAGGTATATACCCTAGTGGTAATCCACTATGGTCTAACCTGGCTCCTAGTGGGGAGTCCAGGGTTCGAACCCCGCTTGGGGCGTGTGTGTGGTGTTATCCTTTCGTTTCCGGAAAAAAAAAATAAAGATGATCGTTTGAGGACTATTAATACCGTGTACTATTTGATTCCCTCGGTTTGAGGACTATTGTTCAAGAAGATCATTTTCAAAACAAAAAAATAATAATAATGTATGGCGAAAGATTGATAAAAATGTGTCGTTATCAATTAATATAAGGTACACGGTTACACTTCTACAATGATTAGTGTGGAGGTTGTAAAAAGACAAAGAAAGGTAGATCTACATGCAATAGAGGGGAAAACATGGAGAGAAAAAAAGTGAAGGTAAGATCTCCTTTCATTCGGTTATTTTGTTCTTCATAGGTCGCTGGAATCTTGTTCTGCTGGATTTCGTCTGGGTGAGGTTTGTTATCCCATATGGTCTTGTTTCGGTGAGGCAGATCGGCCATGGTTTCAGTGTCCGGCGGCCATGTTTTGGTACTTCCGGTCTGTTTTGTCGCTTTCCATGTAGTTTTAATGGTGTTGGCCGGCGGCATGTAAAGGAGTCTGACGATTTTATTACCTGGCCGTCGCGAAGAGTGTTATTGGTGAGGAAGGACGGTGTTGGTGGTTGGATTTTGGTTGTTGATGTCTTTGAATGTCAATAGTAGTTATTTTTATTTTCTTTTGTCTTCTATAATTTGGATCGGGTCAGTAATAGTATTTTTTTCGGGTTATTGTTTAGTTTTTTTATTTTAACAACGATCTTTATTATTTATTTCTCAACAAAACCACCATATACAAAATGTTCCAAAGTACTATAGCGCAAAAACAACTGTAGGAAAAGAGAAAAAATTACATCAGCCTATATCCCCCCAAGCCAACCTCAGATTTTTCGCACGTTCCACCATTTGGTCAATAAAGACGTGAGAGGGTGGACGATTGTGTTGTTCCCTAAAGAAGATCAAATTTCTCCATCTCCAAAATCCACTCAAGATCTGTCTCCACGCGTAGTACCATCTCAAAGACCGGTGAGTAGAGTCCAGACAGTATTAGTTTTGTTTAAGTGTGTTTATGCCAAAGACATGGCTGACTATCATCTTATGTTACCAAATCAAGTTATGTCTAATGAGACATAATTTGGTGGAAATTTGGTTATGCCATCCTTTCTTTTTCTTTGTTTGTGGTGGTGGTGTCCAACATTTAGGCCGACGATGATTTGGAATTTATCCGGCTATTCATAAAATCCCACATTGGGAAATTAGCAGAAAGCTCACCTCCATATAAGTGTGAGACATAAAATATCTTGTCAACTCGGGTAAGCCCTTTTAGACCAAGCGAGGACGACGGTCTAAGCAGTTGACCGGACAATTTATGGCTCATGTAACGTTACCAGGCGCCAGGTCTGGGGGCGTTACAGAATGTTATCAGATCCGACTATCAGACGGCCCTAAGCGCTGCACCATATAAGAAAGATGGTGTAGTTGCCTCTGGTAGGAACGATCCAGGACCAGTCTTGGCCGTCCTGGCCAGGACGCCAGTCCCTTCTAAAGGGGTGAGAATGTAAAATCCCACATCGGGAAATTAGCAGAAAGCTCACCTCCATATAAGTGTGAGACATAAAATATCTTGTCAACTCGGGTTAGCCCTTTTAGACCAAGCGAGGACGACGGTCTAAGCAGTTGACCGGACAATTTATGGCTCATGTAGCCTTACCAGGCGCCAGGTCTGGGGGCGTTACACTATTTTCAGCCGATAATCCGGCTGTAATATATTTAATAGTCTTAATGAAATACTTTCGTTTCGAGGGAAAAAATGATTAGTGTAAGGGAAGGGAAGTGTATGATCTACATTTTGATGGGTGTATTTTTGTTACGGTATATTGCTATCCAAGAATGACAAATTTAACACTTTTTTTTATTTTAATTACAAGAAAAATATATCAGTGTGTCTTTTTCATGAGAAATCTATTTGTATCTAATAATAACACGACGTGTGTTTTGATTTATATGCAAAACACACGTATCAAAGCATTGTCGCGGTATCAAATGTTTATCTTTGATATGATGCAAGTGATTTCCATGTTGAGGGCATTACATGATAGAATTTACCATGTTTGAAATGTTATTGTTGTTGTTTTTATTTTATTTTATACAAAGCTGGTTGTTCATATAAATATTAATTCGACAAGACATACCAATTGATGAAGGTTATCATTGTATTGATTTAGAACACATGTCGAAATATAATTGAATCATGTTATAACTCCACAATAAAAGTAGAGAATAAGATTTTGAATTATTCTAGAAAGGAATTTTGGCTTTTCTGTACAAATAATTGACATGGCCGGCTTTAAATCAAACCTTATTAAACTTGTTATGTTTTGCCTTACATCCATCTTCATGTCGCTCGGTTTTTTGGATTCATTTGAAGACTTTCGTCCTCAACTAGGCTTGCGTCATGAAAACCCTTGCAGTGTGGCACCATGTATTTTATCAAATGTTCTATCGGTCTCCAATGAACGTAAGCATGACATAAGTCATTGGTGCACATGATATACCTAGCTTTGTGGTACGTACTGTATCTTGTACATACCTAAAAGAGATGTACAAATAAGAATTAATACCCGAACTATGAGCTTGGTTCGAAGTAGCCTTGTGGCATAGATGGCGAGTCCTGGATAGAGTGGGCCTTTGGTTTAGCTTCACTCTGAACAATGTCCTTTTATCTCATGATTAAATTTTTTGTGATTTAACGTTTGAACATTGAGACGTCTTGAATCTTTACCGTATGTGCTTTGCATGTATGTACCAAAGCAATACATACACCAGTCACCAATCATTGGATGTAGAACGCTTGAAACCTCTTTCTATATTTAGGGAATGTTTTATGTTTTATCAATCGCTCTTCGTCGACGGTCTTTTATTATTTTATGAAGCCTCTAATGCTCAAGAATTGTTGAGATGGAAAAAGTCAATACTGTATGTTTTGTTAGGGTTTTGGGGCAAAAAGTAAGTATTGCCAAGTGTATTGTTTTTTGGGTCTCTTATAACATGGCTGATCATGTGGATTCCAATAAAACTCCGTTTCGTTTATTAGGATACACAAGTTACGACTGATGAACATCGACTTTCTTCTCGTAAAGCTTAGGGGCAAGTATTATTAATCAATAAAGACACTGGCATTGTGTTTGTTTAACTAGTTGTATAAATGATGTCGATTGATATGATTAGTTATTGAGAGTTTTTTTTTTTTCGAAACGAAAGATATATATTAAAACAATAAATAAACAAAGTTTACAACCAGACAAATGCCGGAAACACACCGGACAAACACCAGTTTGCTACTTGACACCACTACCTTACTAGAAAAAGAAAATAAAAGGAACTTGGAGAGAACTCCAAATAGACCAAATTCCGTCTCACACATGAGAACTTGATTGGGCAAGATAATAAAATGGAAACACTCCGTCACATCGCGGACGTCCATAACCGCAGCGAAAACTAAACACCAATCAGCAGCAAAGGTAGAGACCGAGGCGCCCGATGAGCACCGAGATCATCCGAGACTAACACACATACAACAAACACCTGAAACTAACGTTAAAGTCCAAAACCGCCAACAACCACCATCAACATTTCCGCTGCCACCAACATTGCTGCCGTCGGATAAAGAGCCAAAGCTGGTCCAATCATCGCCACAAACCATCAAATTCAGCACACAAGGGATGAGGACCCCAAAAATCGGCGATGAAGGTCCATGTTCATAGACATCCATGGTCAACCAAAGCCAAGATCTATCCTTCAAAATCACAGACTGCCAAGCCGTCATGAAAATCCCCTCTCCGGTCAGCACCAAGAGATCCAACTGGAAGCCGAAAGAGCCCAAAACAGCAACATCGAGGGCTGAAAGCACCAGATCAATTCCGGAATACCCTTTCCATATGAACCACCGTCGACCAAGAAAGCTTTATGTCAGGGGATGTGGGGTCAGAAAAGCTAAATCGCCAGAAACGCCGCCACCCATGTTGAGAGAAAATGTGGGCTGCATCAGATCTAGAATTGTTTTGGAGATGAAAGAAAAAAAAAAGGAAAAAAGGATGCAAGCAAAGAGACTAAAAAAACTTTAACAACAACTAAAACAAGACCTAGCACCGGCGCCTGAAGAGGGAGCAGAAAGGAGGCGGGGGGTGATCTTAGAGAGAAGGAGGAGGAAAACTGTTTAGAGAGAAGGTGACACATACCCTATTGAGAGTCTTTATTTGCACAACATAAAATTTACCATACATCATACTAGAATCAATTCTTAAAAATTGATTGGGGAGCAAAAAAAAAAAACGACTTTTTGTAAGTGTACTGTGAGAATCGAATTTTGTCTCTAAAATCAAATTTCAAAAGACCAATTCTATTTGCGTGGTGTATTTTGCAAGTTAATTTTTATCTGTTCAAAACCGAGAATTTTTTATTAAAGGAAAAATATATGCACAAACCCTAAAAAGACACTATACAAAAAAAAATCAAGAACTAATTATGGCACGCTAGCCTTAATTCCTTCAAATTACGAATCGTCTGTGAGATGAACACCATTCTTGGAGGCCTAAAATATACGGTTTATTACGTAAAAAACAGATGTCTAAGATAAACTATCTAAAACGAAATCTCCAAAACCCAATACTCAATATTATGTTTCTTGTACATGTTCCCTCAATATTATCAAGCTCTCTACAAAAAAAAAAGAAGGTACTCCCTCCGTTTTTATATATATGTCGCAGAGAGAAAAATCATACAGATTAAGAAAATAATTAATATGTGTATTGTAAATGTATTTTTTTATTGGAGATATAAATGTTTTGTTGGTAAAGGAGTTTTTAGTATTGGAATTGTGTTTTTTTGATTGGAGATGTAAATATTTTGTTGGTAAAGGAAGAAAAAATAATAAATGCTGCATTGAAAATGTAAAATGACAGATAAATAAAAAAATGATAAAAACTGAAATGTGACAGATAAAAATAAACGGAGGGAGTAGTTTGTAAGTTTTTTCACATAGACAATTGTATAGTACTACTAGTAGGATATATTTATGTTAATTTTTTTATAATCTATATTAAAATGATCCCTTCTTATAAAAAAAAAGAATGAAAAAAAAAACAAAAAACAAATACGAGTAAAAACCCGATATTTTTGAGGTTTTTTTTTTAACCGCCTTTATTTATTTATTTTATTTTTAAACCGCCTTTTCTTTTTATCTCTCCAATTTATTTTATTGTCTCCTCGTCTATAAATAAACCATTTTTTACGCAGCAGCAAATTATCCCGTCACTCTACTGGGTGATCGAATCTGTCGTCGAAAACCCTAGAAAACACCAGGGTTGCGAGAGTCTTCCCCTACCGTGGAAGAGAAATCTGTTGAATATCGTCAATTTTATAGAACCTGAATCGTCTTTATTTTTTCTTACCTGTATTCTGATTTGGAGGCTTTTGTTATATGTAAATAAGAAGGCTAATGTGGAGCGGAAACCCTCAAGATATGCAGCAGAGTATTATGCCGCCGGGAACCGGTGGAAATGGAGTCGGTGGTCAGCCGCCGCCTCTAATGCCTCCTGGAACTGGAGGAGGGTTAGGAGGACCTACTGGTGCTCCTGCGCCTCCTCCGCCCCCGCCACCTTCGTATACTGTCTTGCCAACTGAGGCGCAGCTGGAGGAGAAAGCGAGGAAGTGGATGCAGTTAAATTCCAAGAGATATAGCGATAAGAGAAAGTTTGGTTTCGTGGAGACACAGAAGGAAGATATGCCTCCAGAACACGTGAGGAAGATTATTAAGTGAGTCCTGCTTCTTATTTGATTTATGATTATTATGTTATCTTAGTAGCTTGAATTTGAAGCATCAGAGAATTAGCTGGGAAGGTTCTTGTTCTCTTTATTTTTTATTTTCTTGAAATTTGCTCTTTTTTTTTCTCTCGTTGAAATGAAGCATCATAGTTGGTAGAAGCCTAAGGATGTTAATGTTTTAAGACTAAGGTGGAATTGGAAAGGTAGGGGGAAAAAGCAGCATGAATTTTTGTTAGCTGATCTGGTTTTCGTGCAATTTGTATGTATTGCGTGGGTGGTTGTTCTAGTTATTTCAGAGTATGTGGGATGTTGGTGATGTTCATGGATGAACATTAGCTCATGTATTTCTATCATGAAATTTGAAGCCAGTAGCCACTTGCCTTACTTTACGTTAGGTTTGTGCTCCACTTTGCTACTATGATCTTTATTTATGGTTCCATGCTCACTTTGCTTATTCTACCAGTTTGTCAAGTGTTTTTCTAATGATTCTGGATATCTGAGTCTTCTACTTTGGTTTTCTTGTTTCACCACTAATATTTTTATATATCACGCGCCATCTATTTGCAAGTAATTATCTGTAACATTATGAATATAAATTGCTTGTATTTACTCGATTCTCATTTATTTTCTGTTTAGAAACTCACTATTTCATGACTATGCTTTGGCCATCATAATGTTTGGTCTGGCTAGTGCCTCTGTCTAGTTGCTGTTTGTGGCTTCATCATTTTTCCCTCATTTGTTATCTGCTGCTTTTAAACATTTAAATTAAATTAAATCTCAGGACATGTATTCTTTTCTTCCATATAAAAGTATCCCTTAATGACTCACAGAAGCTGAGTTATTTTTGGGTGTATGCTTTAAGGATGCTGAAAGTACCATAATTGCAGAACTGCATTTTCTCTTGCTGACTTGGGATTGATTTATAGATATGCTGCTTGTAAATTTTCCATTGGCAGTTGGTTGTATTGTTGTTTTATGCAAGCTTTACTGCTATGGACTTGTCAGTGTTGTGCATTTTTATGTTTCCATTCATGCGCTAAATTTGCTAAAGATTTTCTGGATTATTGGCTTTACTCATTGGTATACTTGCATTCTTGTCTTTGTTCAGGGATCATGGCGACATGTCTTCTAAAAAATACCGTCATGACAAGCGTGTGTATCTTGGAGCTCTGAAATTTGTTCCACATGCTGTCTACAAACTTCTGGAGAATATGCCCATGCCTTGGGAGCAGGTACTTGTCTTTTAATTTAGACCGAATTGTAAATATTATTTTGGATGTTTGGCAGAGTATAAATTTACTCTCTCCTTATACCTATTCACTGGTCTTTAATAGGTCCGGGACGTGAAGGTACTTTACCATATCACAGGTGCTATCACATTTGTGAATGAAATACCCTTGGTTGTGGAACCTATCTATCTTGCTCAGGTATGTCAATTGTTGCTGCAGTCTTATGTTTGGCTTTTTTCCCTGTCTTTCTGTACCCTTCTTTTAGATTAGGCATTGATGAATACTGTATCTCAATGTTTCACGTATCTTACTTTCCAATGGAAAATTCAAATGCCACGGAATTTTTTCGGTGTCATGAGTTTTCATCTGTGGTGACAAATTGGAAATATTGTAAGCTATAAATATTTCTTTCAATGTTTTCTACAATTTTTTCTGCTTTTTCCCCTCTTGGATAATACTTTTCTCATTGATTTGATAGTGGGGAACAATGTGGATTATGATGCGAAGGGAGAAAAGAGACCGGCGTCATTTCAAGAGAATGCGTTTTCCGCCTTTCGATGATGAAGAGCCTCCATTGGATTATGCTGACAATCTCTTAGATGTGGATCCTCTGGAGCCAATCCAATTAGAGCTCGATGAGGAGGAAGATTCTGCTGTCTATACTTGGTTTTATGATCACAAGCCTCTTGTGAAAACTAAACTCATTAACGGTCCTAGTTATCGGAAATGGCATTTATCCCTTCCAATCATGGCAGCACTTCATCGTCTGGCTGGGCAGCTTCTGTCTGATCTGATTGATCGCAATTACTTCTACTTATTTGACATGGAGTCTTTCTTTACTGCTAAAGCTTTGAACATGTGTATACCAGGTAGATATATATGCACTTTACTTTGACTTTCATTCTAGATCAATGCATCTGCTTGACTCACTTAATTATGCCGTCTTTTTCCTTAAAAATCACTTGATGAATGTAGGTAAATTTAAACATGTATTGGATGTGTATTCACATCTTGGTTCCTACTACTGGTTTTGATTTCCAATTTTTGGTGACTGACCGACTCATCTTGCTGCAGGCGGTCCCAAGTTTGAACCTTTGTATCGTGACATGGAAAAGGGAGATGAAGATTGGAATGAGTTTAATGATATTAACAAGCTCATCATCAGGTCACCTCTCAGGACAGAATACAGAATTGCTTTCCCACATTTGTATAATAATAGGCCGCGAAAAGTGAGGCTTGGAGTATATCATACCCCAATGGTAATGTATATCAAAACAGAGGATCCTGATTTACCTGCATTTTACTATGATCCTCTCATTCATCCTATAACAAGCACTAACAAGGACAGGCGGGAGAAGAAAGTTTACGAGGAGGAAGACGATGATGATTTTGCATTGCCAGAAGGGGTAGATCCGTTGCTTAATAGTATTCCTATCTATACTGATACTACTGCTTCTGGCATCTCTCTTTTGTTTGCACCACGCCCTTTTAACATGAGATCTGGTAGGATGAGGCGTGCTGAAGACATACCTCTTGTTTCAGAGTGGTACAAGGAACACTGGTAATGATTTTTTGTTCTTCATATCGTGAATTGTTGCTACGTTGCTATTACTTGATTTTGAAGATTATGTACACCTTTTTTTTTCTGTTGCTGTTTTGCCTTGTGAAAAAGACTGATTAGTATTTTTTCCCTGTGCAGCCCTCCGTCGTATCCGGTGAAAGTGCGCGTCAGTTATCAAAAACTGCTGAAATGCTTTGTGTTGAATGAGCTGCATCACAGGCCGCCTAAAGCTCAGAAGAAGAAGCATTTGTTTCGTTCTTTGGCAGCTACAAAATTTTTCCAAACTACTGAACTTGATTGGGCTGAAGCCGGGCTCCAAGTTTGTAAGCAAGGTTATAATATGCTTAATCTGTTGATTCATAGGAAGAACCTTAACTATCTTCACCTCGATTATAATTTCAACCTGAAGCCTGTGAAGACCCTTACCACCAAGGAGCGTAAGAAATCTCGCTTTGGTAATGCCTTTCATCTTTGCCGTGAAATCCTTCGGCTGACAAAGCTTGTAGTGGATGCCAACATACAGTTTCGTTTGGGAAATGTCGATGCCTTTCAGTTGGCTGACGGGTTGCAGTACATCTTTTCACATGTTGGTCAGTTGACCGGTATGTACAGGTACAAATACAGGCTTATGCGACAGATACGCATGTGCAAGGATTTGAAACATTTGATTTATTACCGATTCAACACTGGGCCGGTAGGAAAAGGTCCTGGATGTGGATTCTGGGCACCTATGTGGAGGGTTTGGCTGTTCTTTCTTCGTGGTATTGTTCCATTGTTGGAGCGGTGGTTAGGCAATTTACTTGCTCGACAATTTGAAGGTCGCCATTCCAAAGGAGTTGCTAAAACTGTCACTAAGCAGCGTGTTGAAAGTCATTTTGATCTTGAGCTGCGCGCTGCTGTGATGCATGATGTTCTTGATGCTATGCCCGAAGGCATTAAGCAAAATAAAGCAAGAACAATATTGCAGCATTTAAGTGAGGCTTGGCGTTGTTGGAAAGCTAATATTCCGTGGAAGGTGCCTGGTTTACCAGTTCCCATTGAGAACATGATTCTCAGGTATGTAAAGTCAAAGGCAGATTGGTGGACTAATGTTGCTCATTATAATCGTGAACGTATTAGAAGAGGTGCCACTGTGGACAAAACTGTGTGTCGAAAGAATCTTGGAAGGTTGACCCGTCTTTGGCTCAAGGCGGAACAAGAACGTCAACACAATTACTTGAAGGATGGTCCATATGTGACACCAGAAGAAGCAGTGGCTATTTACACTACCACTGTGCACTGGCTGGAATCAAGAAAGTTCTCGCCGATCCCTTTTCCCCCTTTGTCATATAAGCATGATACAAAGCTTCTGATCCTCGCTCTTGAAAGGTTGAAAGAATCATACAGCGTGGCTGTGAGATTAAATCAATTACAAAGGGAAGAGCTAGGTCTTATTGAACAAGCTTATGACAATCCTCATGAGGCCTTGTCTAGGATTAAGCGCCATCTCCTTACTCAACGTGCCTTCAAAGAGGTTGGTATTGAGTTCATGGATTTGTACAGCTACCTGATTCCTGTGTATGAGATAGAACCTCTTGAAAAGATCACTGATGCATACCTGGATCAGTACCTGTGGTATGAGGGTGACAAGCGCCATCTATTTCCAAATTGGATAAAGCCAGCTGATTCAGAGCCTCCACCACTGTTAGTGTACAAGTGGTGTCAGGGCATAAACAATTTGCAGAGCATCTGGGACACCAGTGATGGGCAGTGTGTTGTGATGCTTCAAACTAAATTTGAAAAGTTCTTTGAAAAGATTGATTTGACCATGCTCAACAGACTTCTCAGGTTGGTGCTTGATCATAATATTGCTGATTATGTGACAGCTAAGAACAATGTTGTGCTGTCATACAAGGACATGAGCCATACTAATTCATATGGACTTATCCGTGGTCTTCAGTTTGCTTCTTTTGTTGTACAGTACTATGGTCTAGTGCTGGATCTTTTGATTCTTGGCTTGACCCGTGCTAGTGAGATAGCTGGTCCTCCTCAGATGCCTAATGAATTCATAACTTATTGGGACACTAAAGTTGAGACAAGGCATCCCATAAGGCTGTACTCTCGCTACATTGATAGGGTGCATATATTGTTCCGGTTCACGCATGAAGAGGCACGAGACCTCATCCAACGGTATCTTACTGAGCATCCTGATCCCAATAATGAGAACATGGTCGGTTATAACAATAAGAAATGTTGGCCAAGAGATGCGCGGATGAGGCTCATGAAGCACGATGGTAAATATTCTTTGTTTTGCCTTCCTTTTTAATTGCTTGAAATGCTTGTACACATTTTTAATTGTCGTGGAAATGATGTTAATCATCGGGTGACTTTTTTTTATTTTAAATTTCAGTCAACCTTGGGAGAAGTGTGTTTTGGGACATGAAGAATCGTCTTCCTCGAAGTGTCACAACACTAGAGTGGGAGAATAGTTTTGTATCTGTTTACAGCAAGGACAATCCCAATCTGCTTTTCAGTATGTGTGGCTTTGAGGTTCGTATACTGCCAAAGATAAGAATGAGCCAAGAGGCATTCAGCAACACTAAGGATGGAGTTTGGCAGCTGCAAAATGAGCTGACAAAAGAGCGTACTGCAATTGCTTTCTTGCGAGTTGATGATGAGCATATGAAAGTGTTCGAGAATCGTGTCAGGCAGATACTTATGTCATCAGGTTCTACCACGTTCACTAAGATCGTCAACAAATGGAATACAGCGCTAATAGGTGATTCTCTTTTACTTGGCTGTTTACTAGTTATTCATAATTCCTGGATCTAGCTGACATGGCATGTCAAATGTGCTACTGCAGGACTCATGACATATTTCCGTGAAGCAACAGTGCATACTCAGGAGTTGCTAGATTTGCTGGTCAAGTGTGAAAATAAGATTCAAACACGAATTAAGATTGGATTGAACTCCAAAATGCCTAGCAGGTTGAGTTTATTCTGTCGTCTATGTGATTCTTGCTAGCTTAGCTTGAGTGTATTTTGAGACGTTTTCCCTTGGCAGGTTTCCTCCTGTCATCTTTTACACGCCGAAAGAAATTGGAGGGCTAGGAATGCTGTCGATGGGGCATATATTGATTCCTCAAAGTGATATTCGGTATAGCCAACAAACAGACGTAGGCGTGACTCACTTTAGGACCGGAATGAGCCATGAACAGGATCAGTTGATTCCGAATCTTTATCGTTATATACAGGTAAATGGTATCTTCTATTGAGAGTTTTAAGTATTTGTTCTGCTCTTCTCTGACGTCTTCAATTATTTTGGCAGCCATGGGAGAGTGAGTTCATTGATTCACAACGAGTTTGGGCTGAGTATGCATTGAAGAGGCAAGAGGCTCAGGCACAAAATCGGCGTCTAACTCTTGAAGATCTTGAGGTACGTTTTAAATCTGATTAACTACCTGTGTGGTAGCTATTTGGACTGTCTTGTGACTTCTCTAGCATGTTTCCTCCTCGGACCTGTTATTGTGTTTTATTATCTCCTTTAATATTACAAGCGTTCACTGATACATGCAATACTATTTTTTTAATTTTTAACTGTTTACGATTCTTTCTATATACAGGATTCTTGGGACCGTGGGATTCCTCGAATCAATACTTTGTTTCAGAAGGACCGGCACACCCTTGCATATGACAAAGGGTGGAGGGTAAGAACAGATTTTAAGCAGTACCAAGTTTTGAAACAGAATCCATTCTGGTGGACACATCAGAGGCATGACGGGAAGCTGTGGAATTTGAATAATTATAGAACTGATGTAATCCAAGCTTTGGGAGGTGTGGAAGGAATTTTGGAGCATACATTATTCAAAGGAACATAGTAAGTCACTGACCCTCATTTTGTGTTTTAGTTTTCTTATCGTAACTTATGGTATGGCACATAGTTACTGCTATTTTTTCCTTGAGCTGTAGTTGATTAAAAAATATCATTGTATATTGCTGTCATATTTAATGTCATTTTTGCTTATTGTTGTATGCGTGCTTGTAATCTGCGCTTCTTACAGATGCAATAGATTGTTCGAGTAGCATATTTTTAGGTAGTTTTTGTGCTAGAGAAACAGAAACCTATGTGCCCACTCTTTTGGCGCTTTTGATGACCATATTTTGCTTCATTTTTTTTTTTTTTGGGTAGTACCTTTTTTTTGGAAGTAGGGAGTGTACTGTCTGATAAACACCTATATAAGTAGATATATATTAAAGAGATTTTATCTAATTCTCTTTTAATTATATCTATTATATATCTATAAGTGTCTGTTTGTCTTCCAGCCACTGTATTAATGGAGTACGCCTCAACTACCATTTAATAGGCTGCTGGAACTTTATTACCGTTACAGCTGGTTACTAGAACCAAGGATCCTTGTATTTATATGCCTGTAAATCTTATGTTTTAATCTAAGAAAGCATTTTCAGCTTTATTACTTCTTCTTCTAAAATCTACAACCTATGATGTCAGTATTTGACTTTGCATTTTGCTTACTACTGTATCTATCTGTTTCAGCTTTCCTACATGGGAGGGTCTTTTCTGGGAGAAGGCTTCAGGATTTGAGGAATCTATGAAGTATAAGAAGTTGACTAACGCGCAGCGATCTGGGCTCAACCAAATTCCAAATCGTAGATTTACACTGTGGTGGTCCCCTACCATAAATCGTGCCAATGTCTACGTTGGTTTTCAAGTGCAACTGGATTTAACTGGGATTTTTATGCATGGAAAGATACCAACTCTAAAGATATCTTTAATACAGATATTCCGTGCTCACTTGTGGCAGAAGATTCATGAGAGTGTTGTGATGGACCTTTGCCAGGTCTTGGATCAAGAACTTGATGCGTTGGAAATCGAAACCGTGCAGAAAGAAACAATCCATCCTAGAAAGAGTTATAAAATGAACAGCTCATGTGCAGACATTCTCCTATTTGCAGCTCATAGGTGGCAAATGTCAAAACCTAGTCTTGTGGCAGAAGCTAAAGATGTGTTTGATCAAAAGGCTAGTAACAAATATTGGATTGATGTGCAGCTTCGTTGGGGTGATTATGACTCTCATGACATTGAGCGTTACACAAAGGCAAAATTCTTGGATTATACTACTGACAACATGTCTATCTATCCTTCGCCAACAGGTGCGTATTCATGTACTCTGTAAACTCACATTATCCGGTGTTTATTTGACTAATGGCTGGCTGACCTATTCCATCTTTTTTCTGTGTAGGGGTAATGATTGGTCTTGATCTTGCCTATAACTTGCATTCAGCCTTTGGAAACTGGTTTCCAGGGTCAAAACCACTTCTAGCTCAGGCCATGAACAAGATTATGAAGGTTCTTTGATTCTTACATTTGCTATTGAAGTTTACTTTTGAGTTAAAACTCATATTGTAGTCTTATTTACCGAAGTGTTTGCTGGTTTTTTCTTGCAGTCGAATCCAGCACTGTATGTTCTTCGTGAACGGATAAGGAAGGGCTTGCAGCTGTACTCTTCTGAACCAACAGAGCCCTACTTATCTTCCCAAAACTACGGAGAGATCTTCAGCAATCAAATTATATGGTTTGTCGATGACACAAATGTTTATCGTGTGACCATCCACAAGACTTTTGAAGGAAATCTTACAACAAAGCCCATTAATGGCGCCATATTCATCTTCAACCCTAGGACTGGGCAGCTATTTCTGAAGGTATATGCTTTTCTTGGATTGTTAGTAAGCCATTTAACTTGATTTTGTCCTGTCAAAGTATACAGCGTGAAATCGGTGTAATTCCTCTTGCAGGTCATCCACACAAGCGTATGGGCGGGTCAGAAGCGTTTGGGTCAGCTGGCGAAGTGGAAAACTGCTGAAGAAGTGGCTGCTTTGGTCCGGTCTCTGCCCGTTGAGGAACAGCCGAAGCAGATCATTGTTACTCGCAAAGGAATGTTGGATCCACTGGAGGTCCATTTGCTTGATTTCCCCAACATAGTCATCAAGGGAAGTGAACTTCAGCTACCTTTCCAGGCATGTCTGAAGATAGAAAAATTCGGTGATCTCATACTGAAAGCTACCGAGCCGCAGATGGTTCTGTTCAACATATACGACGATTGGCTGAAAAGCATTTCATCATATACAGCTTTCTCAAGATTGATCTTGATCTTACGTGCTTTGCATGTAAACAACGAGAAAGCTAAAATGTTATTGAAGCCTGACAAGACGATCGTGACTGAAGCACATCACATCTGGCCGTCTCTTACTGATGACCAATGGATGAAGGTATCAAACACCGCTTCATCATTAGATTCCTTGTAACACATGCTTATTAACCCTAATCTGTCTATGGACACTAATGTGACGATTATGATTGCAGGTTGAAGTTGCTCTGAGAGATCTTATCTTGTCAGATTATGCCAAGAAGAACAACGTCAACACATCTGCGCTCACACAATCTGAGATCCGTGATATTATTCTTGGAGCTGAGATTACTCCTCCTTCACAGCAGCGGCAGCAAATTGCAGAGATTGAAAAACAGGTGCTGCATTTATACTTCTCTGAGATTGTGATGTTTCTATTTATATTGGTTAGTCTGTCAATAACGCGTTTTAATGGTTTTCTTTGTTTTTCTGTTCACAGTCTAAAGACGTGAATCAGCTAACCGCGGTGACTACTAAAACATCAAACAAGCACGGTGATGAACTGATTGTTACCACCATCAGTCCTTACGAGCAGGCCACATTTGCATCCAAAACCGATTGGCGTTTGAGAGCAATATCTGCGACAAATCTTTACCTCCGTGTGAATCACATCTACGTCAATTCAGAGGATATAAAGGAAACCGGGTATACTTACATCATGCCAAAGAATGTGTTGAAGAAGTTCATATGCATCGCGGACTTGCGGACTCAAGTTGGAGGATACTTGTATGGCATAAGCCCACCTGATAATCCTCAGGTGAAAGAAATCCGTTGTATTGCGATTCCACCACAGTGGGGGACCCATCAGCAGGTGGAGCTTCCACACGGTCTTCCGGAACATGACTTCTTGAATGATTTGGAACCTTTGGGATGGATGCACACTCAACCAAACGAGCTTCCGCAGCTGTCACCTTTTGATTTGACAGCTCATGCAAGAATCCTGGAGAACAATAAACATTGGGATGGAGAGAAGTGCATAATTCTGACCTGCAGTTTCACACCTGGTTCCTGCTCGTTAACTGCTTATAAATTGACCCCGTCTGGTTTCGAATGGGGACGAGCTAACAAAGACACAGGAAGTAACCCACACGGCTACCTGCCTACTCATTATGAGAAAGTTCAAATGCTGCTTAGTGACCGTTTCCTCGGCTTCTACATGGTAAGGATACAATCATCCAAAGGGATACCTTTTTTTTTTTTCTCACTTTAACAGCTTGATTTTATTAGATTCTGCAAAACTGTTTTTTTTTTTTTTTTAACTGTATTTTTTCTTCTTTTTTATTCCGTGCAGATACCAGATAGTTGTCCATGGAATTATAACTTCTCCGGTGTGAAGTTTAATTATTCGATGAAGTACGGGATAAAGTTGGGAATGCCGAGAGAGTATTATCACGAGGATCATAGACCATCCCATTTCTTGGATTTCAGCAACTTAGAAGAGGGTGATGCAGCTGAAGCCGACAGGGAGGATACATTTACTTGAGAGAAGAAAGGTGTTGTGTTATATATATCTATTTGCATTTGCAACTTTTTCATGACACCCGGAATGGTGGATATGGTAGTATGCATGTGAGTTGTACGAATCTTGTCATGCATTTTGTTGCAGTTACTTTTTTTTCTGTATCGTAAACTTGGACGGGGGACAAAGATGTTGGTTGGTAGAGCCTTTAAATTCTTAGGAAGTGATGTAAGAATTTTAAATTTTTGCTCTTGTATGTAAAGCTGCCGGATAGTTTATTTGCATTGGGCTATGTCTACAAAAAGCTTGAACTATGTCCATTTTTATAAAAAAGAGGGTGGGGGGGCACTTTTTATATTGAAGTTGTCATTGATAAGCGTCTGGTATATAAAGTCAGCAGCGTATTAGTGCAATAATACTGTGCTTTACGCAATGTCAACATTGGGCAGCAAACTACTGGAATGCGCCCGGTCACCTTTATTATACTGTAATAATAATCTTAAATAAAAGTATGGTATTTGTTGATAATTTAACCACATAATTCTTCTTGTGGTGGTTAATGGTTATTGTCTTCTTTCAAATATTCGATAAAATTTGGCACAATGGTTCTATATTAATGGAAAGCTTGACGCTTCCATTAATAAACGTTGCTTAAATACTCGATACATGTTCTTTCCAAAAAAAATAAATACTCGATACATGTTCTTTTTCCACACAAAAAAAGAAAAAGAAAAAAAAAGAACTCAATAATGTAATGTAATAATACAAAATTAGCATAAAAAAAAGAGTGATAACCCTTGTGAATTTGTGCTTTGAAATGCTTAGGGAAATAATGTAAAGAGCTGACTAAGCAGAGTCCACAGTCATTGAAACCCGAAAAATGAGAAGCCGTGCCGTGTCAAAGGGGACTGGCTGGCTTCTAGCCTTGTACCATACTCCTCTTCTATCCCCTTTTAACGTATACGTATCTGTATATTATTCTATTAAAAAAAAAAAAAAGTTTGTCTTGGTTTTATTTTGACTTCATAGAATGTAATGTAATTTCCCATTAGCTTGTCGTTTATCAACTAGTACTGTCGTATGTAAAAATATTGTCATATACAGTAATCACTTTAAAAATACTTTTGTAACGGTAACAATTTCTTTCATAGAATAATAGTCTGAGACAACACGTATTACCATAGCGAGCGAGTGTGTCGTAACAAATGACGTAACATATATTGCATAATTAATTATGCAGACTCACCATAATTCACGGTGTGAAAATAGGTTGTATAATTCGTTATAACACAACCATACTAACAGTAACATTAGTTGAGAATACATCATTTTTGTATGATTCTTTGTAATGAATTACAAAACCGTTGATTTTCCTTGACATTGACATATTAGTAAGGCCAAGAGACCAACCATTTCAACTTGTAAATATAAAAATAAAAAATAAAGACGTAATATATAATCCCATAAAGCAAGGATTTTTGAACCCATCCGTGTGCACAAGACTTTGACTGTATAAACAAAGAATACTACTACTAGTATACTGTACTCCTAAAAACACACATCTTTCAATTCTTCCATGCACATTCACTTCACTTGTTTTCTGCAATTCTAGATTTTTACAGATCAATATGGTATTAAATATATACTTCTTGGATCCTTAAGCTAAGTAAAGGGTTCAAGAATTTTTGCTCATTTGGGACACTAGATTTCATGCAAAAATCTTATTTATTCAATTCAACTAACTAAATAAATACCTTCATTGTCTGTCAATTATAAGGTAGCTAGTAATCCTGCACCTTCTTCCTCTGTCTTTTTTCTCATCCATGCCATGGAAGCAGCTGCAAGCCCAAAGGGTTCCTCCTCTGTTCATTCAAGTCCTTATTCATCTCCCAATGTTGGAGCCTTGTTAAAGATCAAAGTCATTTCATGGTATATGGATTTTGGCTTTTTATCTTCTCATTTTTTTCCCAATTATAACAACACTAATTAATGCACCGGATCTCATCATGTTTGTTTACAGGAGCCAAAAGACTGGTTTGCCTGTTACTATTCGAGTTCGCATAACTGGTAGAACTTTTTGCCTGCACAAGGTAATTAAGGGGTAACAACAAACCCAATAATACTTTCTACAATGTACAAAATCAGATGATGATGATATATATATATATATATATAATACACTTTTTGATCCCTTTTTGTTTTAGTATGTTTTTTTCATTTACGTTTTTGAATGTTTCATCTTGACACTTTTACCCCTAAACTATCCGTTTGTTTTTTTAGTCCGTTATTGTTGCGTGTCAATTTTTTATCGGTAGGAGATTGCCATACCTTCAATAGTGATTGTTTAACACCTGACACTTTGGACTGAAGTTGTAAGAAAAAATGCATTCATGAGGGGTAAAAAAGTTGAGATGAAACATGGAGGATCAAAGTGCCGAAACAAAAAGACCAAAACTGTTTACATCCCTTATATAAATTCAGTCATTCATATGCAGTTTCACCATTGAATTATTATGATTGTTCATTATATGAAGTATAAAGGGATAAATACACTTTTGTGGTCCCTTTCATTTCACGATTTTTTCACTTCTATTTTCAATGTTTCATCTTGACACTTTCACCCCTCATATATGCATTTTTGTTACATTTTCAGTCCAAAGTATCACGTGTCGAAAATCTAGCGTTGAAGGTACGACATAATCCAGCCACGGAAAACTTGACACGTGACAAAAATGGATTCAAATAAAAGTGCCAAGCATTGTCAAATAAAAGGGACCAAAAGTGCTTTTTTTTTTCTTCTTTCATGGATCAGGAGGACTAAAGGCTACATTTTTTTACAGCTTCCATTGTTTACAAGGAGTGGATATTTCAAGAAGAAACTAGATGAAACAAATGAAGTTGAATTACCAGATAATTTCCCAGGTGGAGCTGATACATTTGAATTGATTGCACTCTTTATCTATGGTTCCTCAACACTAGTAGATCCATTCAATGTATCCGCCTTACGTTGCGCCGCAGATTTCCTCGAGATGACAGAGGAATTCAGCGTTGCAAATCTCTGCGAACGGTTCGATATTTACTTGAACCAAGTGGTCTTACAGAGCTGGGATGATACTCTAATAGTCCTCCAAAAATGTCAAAAACTCCTTCCATTAGCAGAAGAGTTGTTGATCGTTAGCCGTTGCATCGAATCCATTGCATTCATGGCTTGTATGGAAATTCTTGATCCTGAAAGGAGGAGAGAGAAGCCAATCATAAGTCTAGAGGGTTTAAGTAACAAGAAATGGAACGACGAATCTGTTAAAGAGATACTGATGCAAGAACTCTGGATTAAAGATCTTATCGCTTTGCCATTCGCGTTCTTTAAGCGGATTATAGGATCTTTAAGAAGACAAGGAATGAAAGAGAAATATGTTAGTCCATTAGTACTCTTCTATGCAAATAAATGGATCTTTCGCGATGAAAATCATGATAATAAATGCTATATGATTCAAGAAATTGTTGATTTGTTGCCAATAAGGAAGAATGCAAGTAAAGCAATACCAATAGGGTTTTACTTTTCTTTGCTTTCTAAAGCTATTGAATTTACATTAAAGGATGAAAGTAAAGAAAAACTGCAAAATCAGATTGTCTGTCAGTTGCATTTAGCTGAAGTGGATGAATTTCTCATACCAAAAAGTGAAGTAAATGGTTTTTCTTTGTCTGCTGAGGTGGATATTATGAAGAACATATTTTCAACTTATGTGATGCAAGGGAATGCTTCTTCTGTAAACTGTCATAGTGTTGCAGAATTATGGGATATGTATCTGACCCGAATTGCTATGGATCCGGATTTAAGCTCGAAAAGATTCGTGGATCTTATTGAAACCATGCCCACATCCAGCAGGCAAATACATGATAATCTCTATAGAGCCTTGAACAACTTCTTGAAGGTAAGCTTTTCTTTCATGTACTCAAGCATGTCTTATCACTTATGAGCCCATTAGTCTAATTTAGGAGTAATCGAGACAAGTCGAGGCTATACTCACTAGAGGTAAAAAGGGATCGAAACTTGACTCAAGCTCGATGAAGTTACAAAAGGTAGGATCGAACTCGACTTGTTTAGTACTTGAAATAACTTGATTTGACTCATAAGATCGGTTATCTTTTGACATTCATTAGCCTGAACTCGACTCGTTTGACAACCCGATTCAACTTATATTTAATCATTTACAATATATTACTTTTAATAATAAATCTTGAATAAGAAAATGATAAACAATCATTAAATTAAGCTCGGTTAGTTCACAGCTACTCGATTACTAGACTCTGATGCTTCATGCTTGAGATAGACTCAATTAATTATCCAAGCAGCTTGAACTCGAAAAACGACGAATGTAAAAATATTTGGCCAAAGTGTGTGATAAAAAAAGCTGTAGTATATCCAATACTGGTGATCATTTGTGTTCCCCATTATCATGATTAGCCCAAAGTCACCATTAACAAAGTGATATAAGATCAAAACACTGTATCAAGATAAGAGCTTTAATTAATTATTGTTAAAAATATGTATAAACAAGTGTTTTTGCAGGCACATCCAAATATATCAGAAGATGTGAAGGCCAGTATATGCAAGTACCTCAATTGCCAGAAATTATCACAACAAGTCTGCATTGAAGCAGTTCAAAATGAAGTAATGCCATTGAGGTTAATCATCCAAGCTCTATCTGTACAGCAACTAAACACACAACAAGCCATAAGAGAATGCTCAGATTCATTCAGATACACAAGTGAATTATCTGGAACACTATCAAGCTCAAGATATGCAAACAACAAAAGCCAACAATTAAGAGAGAGCCCTTTTCTTGAAAGTAGCGAAATAAGAAGAAGACCGCTTAGTGCATTGCTACAGAAAGAGGTTGAAATGGAAAACCAAGACAGGATTTCAAGACAGGATTTTGAATCGACAAGCTTTAGGATTCAGAGTTTAGAGAAGGAAATAGTGTGTTTGAAGAAAGCCCTTGATGTTAAAAACAAATCAAAGAAGATTGAAGCTTGTGGGAATGGGATTAAAGGCAGAGGATATAGTACTAGTACTAGCTGCAGGAGGAGAAACCATAATGCACATGTGGGTGGTACTACTACTAGTACTGGGATTGGCAATGTGAATTTTTCTTCTCAGAGGAATTTCGCCAGTAAGCTGTTGGGCATGATTAGAAGGTTGAGTTTTCTTGGTAGAGGAGAGGTAAAAAAATATGGGTAATGGTAATGGACCACCTTCTACAAACCCAAAAGAGTTGTGATTTATTATACTATGATAATATAAGCCATATCAACACAAAACATTTATACAATATATGGAAACGTTTCTTGTGATTTCTTTTGTAACAATGTAACAGTTATAAAGTAAACGTATTTCATATCTGTTGTCATTTGTTTTAGTTTTAGTCTAGCTCTAATTGCTTTAGTTTTAACAAGTTTTAGTTTTACATGTATGAAGAATCCGTTGGGCAAATTATGGTCGTAATAATAAGTGGTTTGGTATAAAACTTATCTTTTGGAAAAAATTAAAAAAAACACATTCAACTTATACCTCATTTTACGTTCAGAAGATATATCTTAGTTCATTTGAGTTTGACTTAAGCTCCAACTATAGAGTAACAAGCAGAAGCTGCAAAAGTGAAAAATAAATTACAGTTTTGTTTATCAAAGAAATAAGTTTTATACTAAATACTTCTTCCGTTTTTTTTTTTTATCTGTCACATTTCAGTTTTTATCATTTTTTTTATTTATCTGTCATTTCACATTTTCAATTCAACATTTATTATTTTTTCTTCCTTTACCAACAAAATATTTACATCTCCAATAAAAAAAACACAATTCCAATACTAAAATATTTACATTTCCAATAAGAAAATATTCCAATCTGATATTTTTCTTAATCTGTGTGATCTTTCTCTGCATGTGGATATATAAAAACGGAGGAAGTAAAAACAAACTCAAATACTTGATCCTAGTTGATTCGACTCGATTCGGCTATATTTCTCCCTTTCTAGTATTTTTATTTTTTTTTAGAAAACGAGTTCTTTATTATAAACCAAAAAATGAACCTTCACACCCCTTTCAATTTTGATTTTGATGTAATGCGTTAACAAGACTTTGTGGTTTAGCATTTGATCACACGGAGCAGGCCGTTCCGGCCCAGCCCGGGTCATATCAGGGCTTTTATACGAATTCAACAGCTAGGGTTTGGCAGTCGGTGGCTGCCGCCTTCTAATCCCTATAAATTCCATGGCTCTACCACTGTCCATAACCAAGTCTCTCAATCCTTGTCTCTTCTGCTCAGTATACGCTTCGGATATGGTTTTTGCCCTTTTGTTTTGAAGATCAGGATTCGTTTTGGTGAGAATTATCATCGTCTTTTTATCTGTTTATCATCAAAAGTCACATTGATTCAATCTCGTTTTTGTTTCGTATTGTTTAGAGTGCATCTGAATTCTTATCCTGCTATCCGTGATCAATCGATTTTATAAGATATTTGTTTTATCGACGGTTTCATTTAATTAGGGGCGAGCTTTTCATGTGCTTGTATAACCCTAGTGTAAATCGTCGAAAATCAATAGCGACTCTTGTTGAGAGACTTTGATCTTTCCGAGAGTTGCTGGTTGTCATATTCCATTGCCTTGGGTAGCAGAGTCTCTGCTTTTACCATTTGGGACTGGCCATGAGAAAAACATTCCTTTTTCTTGATTGCTTCTGCCTGTATTTTTACGTGAAAAGTTTGTTTTTAGTTTTGAATTGTAATTATTTTCCTGGATTCGCCTATGATGAGATCTCACACACCAAATACCATCTTTCGGGACTGAATGGTCTTCTGGCCTTGATTACACACTCTGCAATTCTGAGGCTTATTCTTACTGACATCTTGAAAGACTAGTTTTGTTTTAACCTTTTTAGCTACATTGTTTTCTTTTCCATCGTAAAACACATTATCTTTTCTGTTAAAAATCGCTTCTAGATCCCATTTAGAGTTGATAGTAGTGCACTTCATTCCAGATTTGTTATTCTTGTTGGGTAACCTTTATGTCTACTTTTTGCAGCTTTGGATATGATTTCAGACTTGACGCTTCAGATGTGGTTATACAGAAGATAATGTATTTTTACATGTTTATGATTTAGTTTCACAAATGATTTTATCTGATTTTTTTGTTAGGATTGCATCTTGTCCTGGTCAATTTTGTCAAACAATTCTTCGTTTTTCTTCAAATTTCAGTTATATTCTTTTCGTTTCTGACGATTTATATTAATTAGGGGCGGGCTTTTTCCTGTGCTTGTATAATCCTATTGTAAATCGTCAAAAATTAACAGCATTCCTTGTTGAGAGACATGATCTTTCCGAGGGGTGCTTGTTCTCATATTCCATTGCCTTGGGTAGCAGAATCTCTGCTTTTACCATTTGGGACTGGCCATGAGAAAAACATTCCCACTTTTTCCTTTATTTGTTATTTTCTCACAATTTTTCCTTGTAATTATTTTCTTGAATTTGCCTGTGAAGAAATCATACACACCAAACCATCTTTCGGGACTGAATGGCCTTTTGGCCTTGCTGATACACTCTGCAATTCTGAGGCTTATTCCTTTATATAATTATGACTTTCAATTTGTAATGTCCCTTGTGCTTATGGACGGTCTAGTGCTGCATGCATTATTATCCAGCAGCACTTAACATATTCATAAGCTATATTTATATTGAGCCCTCCTTGTCTTTCAAGTTTTTTCTTTATTCTTTTGAAGAAAACACTATCCATGTGTGGCTCATATTTTTTAGTCTTGTTACACTATTTTTGTGAAATACTACTATATATATATATATATTTCTTGATTTATTAAGACAATTGTTGGCATGTATTGTTTTTTTTTTTTATAAAACATTGTAGCAAAAGCATTGTTCTCATTTCCAATTGCTTGTCTTTGTGTAAATTGGGCTTAAAATGTAAAGCCAGTGTGTGAGTTTTGGATATATGTGGATCAACATGATTTTGCAGGTCTTCAATTGCTCAACATGCTCTGTGTTTGTGTTGTGATCATCATGAAATTAATCTGTGTATGGAGATGAAGAGGACTAGGCTTATCTTCTTTTGCTGTTGCCCTACTCTTTGTGTGGAATCTTGCTCATGCCTTGCAAGAAAGGAACTGAAGTGTATCAAGATGGTGGAATAGCATCTAATATTGAATTTTACTGCATTTTAGCCTTCGTCATTTTTTGTAGAGATGGATAGTAGATAGGTGTGGTAATATGCTTTGTTTGGTTGGTTGAAAGCCTCTGTAATATTTTGTATAAATTGTATTTGGTTTCATAATGTAATGAAAGTCTTTTTATCTTTGTCTACATGCATTGAAAAAAATTTGTACATAATTTCCATTGAATATAGAATGACGTACAAAATGTTCTTACACGTATGAATTTCAATTTTCCCAATAAAATTACTTACTTCATACCAATTTTAATAAAGATATTAAGCCCCACTGCTGTAAATCGAAGGTTATATGAGGCACTAAAATATATATTTTAACAAAAAAAATTCTATTGGCTAGGTCTACCTCTTTGTATTAGTCAAACTAAACTCAGAAAGACGATCCGAAATTGAACTTCTGATTAATCGAATGGATTCTGATACTTGGGGCTTTAAGCACAAAAAAGATTTTATTGGCACCACGCTTTTACTTCTGGCAACACAATTATTTCAAACACTCAAAAATTATTTTAAACATCGTGATTATTTTTCATGAAAATAACGTCGTGTACTGGTGAGTACCGTCAAATCCATTGAATTGACACTCGTTTTAACGTTAGTCGTGTGGTGCGGGAAGTAAAAAAATTTATGTCGTATAAATAATATTGAAAAAAAAAATCAGCCCACCCGACCAAAAATTCCTCGCTCCGTCCTTGGATATTGGGTTTGATGGTATGTCATCCTCTGAGGGGTCGGATTGGATTTAGCGTTAGGCATGGAGATTATCGGCTAAAGAACGTATCAAGCATTTCGTCCGGTGGTGTTTACACGATTGTCTCTCAACCAATTGCAATCTCACTAATCGCAATGTCGAAGGGACAACTTGTGGTCATTGAGGAAGGGAGGATGAAACTTTGAGTTATATGCTTTTCCACTCTTTAGTTCCACTGGAAGTTGGGTCTCGGTTGAATGACGAGGTTATTATCAATGGTCTTTATTCGAGTACGAACTTTAAGGGTAGGTTAGCTTTGATGATGTGGAAGGCTCGAATGTCCTACCTTGGTACCTTAATTTTGATGATGTGGAAGGCTCGATATGCTTGGATTTTATGAACGGGTTCCCATAGATATCGGCCGAATTCTTTCTTCGTTTCACGCAGAGGCTGAGGGATTTATGTTGGCTTTGCATTCAAATGGCCCATGCTGATCCATCCCTGCACAAACGGTATGGAGAACCCCACCCTATGTAACGATCAAATATAATATGGATGTTGCAGTGCTAGATGATCAATGTAAGGCAATTGAGTTGATTTTCTAGGACCATGATAGACGAGTCTTACATGCTAATATCAGAATTCTCCGACTCCTTATATTTTGTGGAGGCCGTGGAATTGACTGTTATTTTGTGGGGGGTTGCAGTACACGAAGCAACTAGGTTACCGATCTTTGGTTTTGGAGAGCGATGCCCGTAACTGTATCCAACTGAGTGCTGAACCAAACACAATATCTATCGGCTTTGGGCTGCATCGGTCTCGATTGTTTGAGAGAATGTCCTTGCACATTTGTTTGTTAATAGAGTATTTTTTTTTTCCCGAAAAGACAAAAGATTTTATTAACGCTGGAAAGTAATGATACACAAAGCTAGAGAATGCCAAGCAAAAACCGGAACAAATCCAGGAAACATAAAAACATAAAGAACTAAGCCACCAAATTACACAGAATAAAAAACCGAATTGGCCGTCAAAGCAAAGGCTCCTCGGAGCGCTTTGACAAAGATGAAAGCCCCATGGAGGCCAAAACAACCTAACCGCCAAGGCCGGCCCTATAGTGAGGCCGGCGAGACCCGGGTCTTAAGCCCAACGGTGTCGGAGGGCCCAACGTGTCGGAGGGCCCAACGGTACATGTTTCGCTAAAACAAAAAAAAAATCGTATAGATTTAATTCGATCCAATCTAATATAATATGTTAAATTTTCTTTTGATAAAGGCGTAATTTTTTTTTACTCCAATCGATAAAGGTCCTAATAAAAAAATTTACTTGGCCAACAAAAAAGACATACAAACAAGTTTTATTAATTTTTTGTATTTACGAATGTTAAAAACGCGATAAGTGTTGGAAAAAATGTAGTACTTTGATTTGTGGAGAATTAAAACTCTAAGAAGCACGTTAATAACGTTGTATTTTAAGAGATGTTTCGTCCCACAAGATTTGTCACTAAAGGATCAAATGAAAATCTCTTTCAGGATCTAATCGAGGGTGTTTGATTCAAACAAATGACTTGTTTTGAATCAAACCGAGGACACTCTCGATGATCTTTGTCAAACTTATGAATTTTCGTCAGCATACTTATGCGCTTTTTTATAGGTTGCAAGCATTCTATAAATGAATGAAGGCGACTTCTTGCACGAAAGGGTAGAGTTGTCACATTCACCGGATGAAAGCGACGCAACCCTTACACGAAAAGTAAAGTACATATCAATTCAAAAATGCATGTATCGAAAATACATATCTTCACGAATCGACATACATTGGTTTAGGTTTGGGCGTTGCCTCTCGACCTCGCTGAAGGACGCGCGCCTCGACTCCACCGCGACGCGTGACCGGCGAGTCGAAGCGTTCGTTCGCGATAACATTAATTTATATGACAACTCGTATGCAAACGATAACCAAAATATTTATTTTAGGAAAAATATTTAACAATAAGTATATTTTAAAAAAAAAGCTTCAACTAAAATTAAAAAATTTCGACGATGGCCTTGCCTTCAAAACAAAACGAGGACCGGCCCAGCGCCCAGAAATGTTTATATGGAATTCTCATGTTTCAGATGCGGTTTGCTTATACTCATCCGCATCTATTTATCTCAAGTTGTCAAAGTCACAAGTGTCTAGAGTACATTTAAATAACAACTAATCTTGAATTAAAGAGTGTACAGATTCATTCAATAAATTTTCGTATGCGGGTTTGCTTATAATACTTATTTGGTGCAATGAAATGTTTTGTTCCTTATTTAAAAAATAAAAATTACTTGTGTTTCACTTCATCAATCATTATTTACAATTCTCTTACCAATAATTTTTTAACTATAAATAAAATAATATTAAATCATCCTCATCATTTTTATTATTTTTTTTACTATTATTTTATTTAGTATACTATTTTATTTCAATTTCTCTCACCAATCATTTCTTTATCTACACAAATTTCCAAAAAACATCTTAAAATTTTAATCATTACTTTAATAATTTTTATTATATTTTATTATCCACTACTATCTAAAACAACTAAAAAAAAAAAACTCCAACACAAAACAAACACGGAGCCTTAATGGTCTTCTCTATGTACTACCTCCGTTTCAAAAATATAAGTCATCCTACATATTTTCACACATATTAAGAAGTGGTTGAATGTCATAAATTTGATGGTTAATGTCTAAAATGCATTCACTATCATTAATACAATAATTGTTAAGTAATGAAAAGTTTTTAGATTTATAATAAATTAGAAGTAAGATAGAGAAAAAAATAGTAAATATTGTATTAGTGATATAGAAATGACTTATATTATTGATAAAACTAAAAGTGAACTTATAAATTGAAACGGAGGTAATAAATTAATAATCTAAACATTTCCTGGAGTGTGTTTCTAAAAAAAAAAAAAAAAAACATTTTCCGTAGTATTTTAGTCTTCTTCAAGAGGGAAGTAAAAATAAAAAATAAAAACAACACAATCAGCATATAGTAATACTTCTAAACTAAAGTGAACGAGTACAGTAGTTGAAGAAGAGGTGGCGGACTTGGGAAATAAATTGAGCTAAATTGTAATTTTCCAAAGGTAAAATCCGACCTACGTTACTAACCCCTTTTCAGTTTTTGATGCTCTTCTCCGTCCGCTCTTTCTACAAATTCTCTTTTCCATAATCCCTGTTTTTTTTGTTTTTTATTATAAGCGTTATTTGTTGCCGGCATATCACTATACGGCTCTGATTCCGTCTTTCCCTTTTACTCGCTGTTCCAGCTATTGAAATTCAAGGTAAGATGCTGATTTAATTTTGTTTCCTGGGTTTATTGATTATATGACTGATAGTGCATTTTCTGCTTAAAAATCCTGGAATTACTGAGGAATGATCTTTTTTTTTGTGATTCTATTACTGACGAAATCGGAAGAGAAAGCTTGGATGTCGATCAAATGCTTTTTTAATTTTTTTTTACCTTTTTAACTGATCAAATGCTTTCAGGGAAGACATTTGCTGAGCAGTGTTATTCAGGAGTTGTTGATATGAATAATAGTGGATTGTAAGGGCTTTTCACAATAAGGTTAGTTTTTTTTTTTTTTTTTTTTTTTTTTTTTCTTACGTTTTTCTGTTGACATCCCGGAAATTTTACGAGATGACATTTTTTACCTCTAGTTCACTTTTTCATTGGTGGAGATATTAGGTTTGCTTACCTATGTTGATGCTTGTGAGTTAATTTCAGGGGTAAGGGTTTTGTAGCTCTTGAATTGTCAGCATTCAAATTTCGTAAAAATTTATCACGTTTATATTTTTTCATTCGTATTTTAAAACTTTGATTGTCACTTTTCATGTTCCCGATAGCGTTCATCTCAAGACAGGGTGGTTTGAGAGTTAAGGGTTCAATGTGGTTTTAAGGTTGTTGTTTGTCTGAGCATGTTGTATGCTTGTAATTTCAATGACTACCTTGAAGTTAGCACAGAATATGATCACTTTCTTGAAGGTTTTTCGTACTTATAGTTACTAGGTCAAAGATCTTGTTTTTGTTTTGTTTTGTTTATTTTGGAGGTTGCCTCCTGCTTGAACATTTCATAAGCCAGTGCTTTTTACTCCCGAATAAGGCGTTTGCTTAAAGTGATGATCCGGTGTATGGAAATATATGCATCTCGTTGTGGAGGGGTTCAATTTAGGCTTATTGTGTGTAGCATTACTTTGTACTTTTCTAAAAAGTTGTTTCTGTGACTCGAACTGCGGCTTCTGTCATGTATCCTCTTCACAAAAATCTCGTTTTCCACTTAATTGTATCTCATTTGTGTTGGAAATTTAGTATGAGATGTTTAGCTATGGAACAATCCAAACATTGTGGTACATGAAATTGTTTTAGGTTTTATTTGGTGTTTAATTCTTATGGTCAATATGTTGGGTTGTAATGGGATGCAGCAAGTTTTTGTCTACTGCAGTCAGCATCAAGATTATTTCTTTCTCAAGTATTATGTCATATTCTTTTTTATTTCAATTCTATCATCAAAAGTTGCACCCTTTTGATTATTAACTAAGCATTTGATTTTGTTCAGATCCACATTAAGGCATTTGATTGTAAAGGTTACCCCTGATTTGATGGTTTTATAGAGCGATGGGTACGGCAAATGGAATTATCTGTGAACAGTTGCAGCAGCTAAAGGAGGAACCAGGCACTGAAGGTCTTGACTCAAAGTCCAACAAACAAGAAATTATATCGCATGCCTCACATGTGGACACTTCTTCAAATGAACTAGAGAAAGTGGAAAGCTTGAAGAAGGAAAACTTAATATCCCCTGCAAGTAAAATAAATGGTGCCCATTTAAACACGGATGCGGATGTATCACTGAAAGATAATGACATTCAGACCTTCAAAGAAGAGATACCCACTATCCAACAGAAAGATAATGACATTCAGACCTTCAAAGAAGAGATGCCCACTATCCAACAGAAAGTGAGCTCAGTGGGTGGGATTAATGAGCTGCGGTTAGACCAGGTCCCTAAAACGCTGGAAAACGATACAGATCAACTGAAGCAACATCCGTCAGATGCTTGTGAAGAAGCAAAACCTGTAGTAGTTAAACAAGAGATAAAAGGATCAAAGTCAACCCATATCTCTCAGAGTGTCGATCATGGATCGTGTTTATCACCAAAGAAAGAGTTGGATTTGGTGGAGCAGAGCCGGATTTGTGATGGTGAAACCCACACGCCAGTTCCTTTGCTGAAACAGCAAGTTGAAAGTGAAACAAGAGTTTCACAATTCAATCAAGTGTGCATAATACCTTCAAAAGATGGTTCAGAAAAGAAACAACTTGTTCCCTATACAGGTCAAGGTATGGATGCCTTCCTTTCTGCCTCTCCGTCTGATCAAGAAATAGTAGCTCTAACTGCTCGAGCCGATAAAACCTTATATAAGTTGCAGCCAAGAAGAAACCACCTTGACATCGGAGGACAGCCATTGAGCTCTATGCCTGAAATCGTTTCACCGGTTTCAACAGATGATGGATACAATTGGAGAAAATATGGTCAGAAGCTTGTTAAAGGAAATGTCTTTATTAGAAGCTATTACAAATGCACGTATTCTAATTGTCGAGCTAAAAAACAAGTTGAGCGATCCCATGACGGGCCTTTAACAGATATCAAGTACATTGGTACACATGAGCATCCTAGACCTTATAACCCCCAATTATCTTCAGTTGTTTCACCTGTTCAAGTTAAAGTTACAGACCTTTCATTCACATCTAAATTAAAAGGTATCTTGAGCTTTCTGTTGTGTCAAAATTCAGTATTTTCGTCTTGGATACATAAGAAATTAACAAATTTGTATCTTATAACATGTGACATTTTAGCTGAGGATGCTGCTGTAGTGCCTGCGGATATATGTCAACCTGTTGAGCCACCAGTAACCCCAAGACAGGACGGGACTGCTACACCAAACCCCAACCATGAAGAATTTGCAGATTCTCAGGTGCACAATTTGCAACATAGTGACGGTAATGGAGGAAGTCCGAGATTGAAGAAACAGTAATCTGTCCTCCAATGGCTTTTGAAATATTTCTTTATAGTTTATAGCCTTTTTCCAGTTTGCACCCCTGTTAAATGGCAAAATACAATTTGTTTACAGGAAGAGGGCGAGTCTGTGTGCGGATGATAATACGGTGAGAATGACTTACTGTGAATCTCGCCGCATTGTTCAGACACCTAGTGAGGTTGATTTTATAAATGATGGTTATCGCTGGCGCAAGTATGGACAGAAACTAGTCAAAGGCAATCCAAATCCAAGGTAATGTCTATGTCTTCTTGCAATCTGTGGTTGGTATAGTGCATGAATACGTAGGTTTGTCAAGTGGCATTGCTTGTTGGAAATAACATTAAACATAATCAATTACATTTGACCTGGAGGTTTTATTCTACAACAAGCATTTAGTTTAGGATTGTATCAGTTTTTAACAGATTTAAGTTGAAATACTACTTTCTTTCTTTACAAAATCTCTATTCACATTGAATTGCATCAGAATATGCCTCGCCCCAATCCAGACTGAGTATGCCTCACCTATCATGAAGGCGTCGCTCTAACAACTATGGCTCTAAATAGCTAACATTCGTTTTGATTACTATTTTGTACCAAGAAACTTTATTACATCGCAGTGCTGGTGTGGCTATAGGTACCACGTTTGTCAACTAAGGGCCAATTGTTACATAAAGGGTTAGCTTTATAGCCAATACACTTGTTAAAAAGAAAAATGCCTCATTTTTTGTTGATTGATTTGATTCTTGCTTAAAAAGAAATTGTATCAAATGCCTCCTTTTTCTATTTTTTGCTTTCTAGCCATTCGTTGATACTCTGGCTAGAAAGAAAATGTCTTATGCGGCGCATTGATACACTTGCTTTTTGTAGCCTAATCCAACTCAATATAGACCTTAAACGATAAACATGTAGAGGGAGACCATCGGAAAAGATGTGAAACTGTAGGGACTCAGAAGGGTAAGCAATAAATGATGAAATCCATGTAACCGTCCCCACCTTGTTGAACTATTTAAAGCATTTGAAAGAGATGGTAGTTCAACACACCTAGTATTCGGAAACTGAGGGCTTTCGCACTGCTGTAGTAGTATCTTGTTTTGCCATCTTGTCAGCTTTACTTCCAGGAAACATTTACAGGATTGACAAGTACTCGCTTTTTGTGACACTTTTGTCATCAACAAATACATATCATGTGAATATACTTGTTTGTTTGTTTGTGATAAGCACTCGCTTGTTTGTTTTTATTTTTAATTTTCTTAACAAAAGTCAATGTAAGGGTGATATAATATTTGGTGCTCATATATGTGCACCGATTTTCTTTAACTAGAGATTCTGATGCAGATGGTTTTTAGTGGATATGAATAATTTGAATCTCGAATTCATAAATTTACCGTGTTTTACAGTATCATCTTACAGCAAGTGCTCTAATACGTGGTGTTTGATTTTTATTTTATTATTATTTTGGACAGGAGTTACTATAGGTGCACAAGTGCGGGTTGCCAAGCGAAGAAACATGTGGAGAGGTCTTCTCATGATTCAAAAATAGTTATAACTACATATGAAGCAAAACATGATCACGACATGCCGGCTTCTAAAAACATTAATAATCACAAGATTCCTTCAGAAAGTGGTGTTAATTTTACTACTTCCATGGACAGAAGAGAGTCAATATCTACTAAACTTGGAGGAGACCACAATTCTATGGAAATTGACAAGGATGTTGATGTTGGTGTTCAAACAGATTAAGAATTGGAGGGGGATTTAGTAAGATGAATTCATTTGACAGCTTTTATATATGGTGTTCTATTATTTGGTACACTATCTTTAACCTCTCTTAAAAAAAAAAAAAAGGTTACTAAATAGGATTACACATTTTTATGTTACCTTTGTATAAATAATTTGGCTGGCTTTAGGATGGAAAATGGCTATTTATGTTAAGCATTTTATATCTACTATGTTGTTTATGTTGCTTCTCACGGGAAACTTTATGTATTAAGGAGTTCTATTTGTATCTAATCATCACGTGACACGTGTCGTGTGTTGACTGGATACAAGTGAATCTCCTTACCTTATTAAGGAGTCTCTGTAGTAGAATTTAATTACCTTACCCTACTCTTTTTTGTCCAATTCGCTATTGTATTGCGCAAATTTCTAATAGGTTGAACGTTGTATTAATCTTATGATGATTTTGTTTTCAATGCTCGTAGTTATGTTACAGTTTTGCACACAATGGTAGCAGAAACAGATCAAATTCTGATCGTTCATCTTCGATGATTGACAACGTAGTCATAGTTGTGTGTGTGTGCGCGCGCTTTGGTTCATACAATGATAATTTGAACAGTGTATATTCATGCTAACGAGCCACAGGTGTAACAAAAACGTTTGAATTATATATAAAGTGATGAAATACAAACATCTTAAGTTTCTGGCTTTGTTTATTTCTTGTACAACACTAGTAAGAAGATATTAAACCGCATGGTTGATTGTTAGATGCGCATATACTAGATACAAGATTTGCCTGAAAATAAAATTGCAGGGGGCAAAAAAAAAAAAAAAAAAAAAAAAAAAAAGGTCCCACCGAGATTTGAACTCGGGTTACTGGATTCAGAGTCCAATGTCCTGACCACTAGACCATGGGACCGACTGATGTTCTTTTTGGACTATTAAATTATATATATATAATAAACCATACGTACCCCGCACAATATTTTTTTGATAACGTAACCAGCACATTATATTGTATATATATGGTTAAGTATAATGTTTTAAGGTTAAAATTTAAGATTAATATTTGCCATTATATACACACATATTTTTTTAACAACATTATATTGTAATTATAAGTATAATTTAAGGTTAAAATTTAAGATTAATATTTGCCATTATATACACACACACATTTTTAACAACAAATTATCATATTTAATGAAATTAATTAATTTGAAATAAAAATTTTTTTTTTGACTTAAAGAATTTTTTTACTAAGCCAAATCAAAAACTGCGGCAGAAATTACATCATATGGAGGAGTGTATCCAAATCAACTCAACCAATCGCAAATGTGACATATTCCATATCAAACCAGCAAATACGTCAGGAAATTACCAGTACGATTGACAAAAGAAAATGATGAAAAAACAAAAGACGAGGAAAGCGCAAGACAATTATGTGCTAAGCCACTAAAGACAGACAAATCATCCGACGGCCGCGTGAGTGCACGAACACACGACCAACAATTAGTCTCAAAGGTAACAGCTGAAAGACCCAAACTAAATAGCATCTTCCATTGCCAACAGAATCACCTGCATCTTCAGCATCTCAAGGCCCCGGGTCAAAGTGAAATGAATAAACAACTATAATCAAACCAATCGCATATCGGAAGATCATACCAACACCAGAACCCGACTCCGTGACAGAATTATCAGAATTACACTTCCAACTACCCATAGAGGGCGCACCCCATATTATCGGGTGAGCAAGCCCCTTGGACTCTAAGTGAGACGAGCCCATGGCCTGCCGGAACTTCGCGGCTCTGGCTACGGATGCGGAAACCACACGAGAGACATAAATCGGTACACCATCAAAAACCGCACTGCATCGAGGCTTCCATAAATTCCAGAGTAACATACATAAGGTAGAAATCTTGTCCGTAGTATAACGTGCTACCACTGCTCCAAAAAACTCCTTAAAGCTCGATCCCTGATGCAACTACCAGCTTCCAAAGGCGAGGCGGTCCAAATCTCTCTAGCATAGGCACACTCAAAAAGCACATGTCGTAAGGACTCAACATCCCTACCACATGCCAAACACAGGCCCGAACCCATGTTACGCTTGGCAGGTTGTTCCCCAATCGACAAACAGTCATGCAGACACCGCCATAAGAAATGATGCACTCGCGGAGGCACATGAATCCGCCAAATAGCTCACCACAATCTATCCGGCCCTGAAGATGAAGTCGCATACACATAGTCAAGCAATCCACCGTACAAGCTCAACACGAGATAATAGGCCGGCTTCATTGTATACCTGCCTCTGCGATCATAATACCAAATCAGTTTGTCCGGATGCCAAATTCAGTTTAAAATACTATGATTATACGTTCATCCCGTAATCAAGATTTGAAAGAGACGGGAAGTTCACAAAATTAAAAAACATTTCACAATTTTCCAATACAAATATAACTAATTTGATTTCAGAAGGATTTGAAACTGATACCACCACTCAAGCTATGCCTCGTCGGCCTGTATTTATTTATTTTTTGAGAAGATTTTTGTTTAATTTTTAAGAAACAAAGAAGAGATGAAAGTTTAGTAACCCATACCGGTCTACTCCATCCAATGGCTTCCATTGCAATACCCTTCTTCTCGCTCTCTCCTTCTTCTTCACTCCCGCCAGTTCAACGATTCGTTCGTCGTTTTTATCTTCATAGCAAGAAGCAAAACAATTGCTCATCAAATTTTACAAATTTGTGTAGAAATATCTCCGTCGTAACCGCTGCTGTCGCTACTGATTCCGACAGGTTAGCTCGGGCTGAGGCTGTTTCGGAGGATTCTGAACGAATATCAGATGTGGAACAAGCTCAAGTCGTTCTTCCGACGAACGAGTCATCGGAGAAGCTCCTCAGAATTCGTCACACTGTAAGGATAAAAATGCTTTTGTGAATTGTTGATGCTCTTTGTGTTACACATCGACAAATTACAGTAACATTCAGTGAGAGCTGCTTACTTCACTTTTTTTAATAGTAAAGAAGTTTTGTCATGTTGTATTGTATGTTTACAGTTGCTGGTTTTTTTTTTTTTTTTTTACAATAGTGGATGAGGTATTGCTTTTTCAATCTTTTTTTTTTTCCATGAACAAGCTGATTGAAGTTCTGTTTGGATGTTCTTTCGTATTTGTAAATACGGAACAGAGGATTATGATCATACTTTTAGTCATATGATTCTGTATTTGCTGTTAATAAAATTTCTTAGTGAGTTGCATTTATGTGTTCCTGCCTTTTGTGTCGTTTCTTTCGTTCCTTTCTCACGTGGCTAATATTATGTATCAGTATAACCGTGTGATGTGTCTGCTTCATTATATCTTGTCTAGCAATACTGAAACTCTCAAATATTATGTATCAGTAAGTATAGCTGTGTCTGCTTGGTTATACCTTGTCCACCATCTGTATCTGCTTAGTAACGAGTGTGTATCTCTTGTCTACAGTGTGCTCATGTCATGGCCATGGCAGTTCAAAAGCTATACCCCAATGCAAAAGTCACGATCGGTCCATGGATTGACAATGGTTTCTACTATGACTTTGACATGGAGCCATTGACGGATAAAGATCTGAAAAAGATTAAAAAGGAAATGGTAAGCTGGTTAGTCTTTCGTCCTTCTTTTGTTTGAATGTTGAATTTGGAATTTTAGCATGTTCAAAAGATTTTATCGTGTTTAGGATCGTATCATCGGTCAAAAACTACCTCTGATTAGAGAAGAAGTTAGCAGAGACGAGGCCCAGAGAAGAATATCTGATGCCAATGAACCCTACAAGATTGAGATATTAGAAAGCATTAAGGATGAATCTATCACCATCTATCATATTGGTAATGATCATGAATCCATCAGTTGCCTCATGTTCCTCTTCCTCCTTTGCTTTGTCTTTTCAGCATAATTTTTTTATTAGTTGTATGGTTCAATGATAAATCCAAATTTTTAACGCCCCAAAACTGCGGACTAGGCCTGTAACTACTTAGACCCGTCATCCTTTGCTTGTCCTAAAAAGGTTAACCTGAGTTAACAATTTCATTATGTCTCACCCTTATATGAAGGTGATGTTTCTCCCACATTCTCATTGTGGGATATTACAAATTTGGTCAGGAAAGTTGATAATGCCGAGTCTAATAAACTTGAACTTGGAAGTATTAGCTAAACTCATGTGTTCTTCGTTTGGGACATAAGGCCTGCTTGTATGCGTGTTCACTGATTTTAGGTTTTGTAAAAGGTGAATTGTTCCATGACCTTGTTTGAATCGGTTTTTTTGTCCATAGCTTATAGATTGGTTTAAGATAAACAAAAAAGTAGTGCAAAGATGAATAAATAATGAAAAAGGAAAGTTGTATGTGGGATTATGTATTAAGAAACTGGTATTAATCATTCTTATCGCGTTATCATCCTTTTCATTGTCAATCATTTTGTACTTCAACCTTCTCGTCACACCCTGAATTTTGAAATACCTTGCGCATCCGTCAATTGTCATTCATTTTAGAATTTGGATATTTCAAGGCCTTGGCTTAAAGTGTCATGGTGAGAAATATCTGCATGAAATCATAGATGAGACCAGACTTCAAGTGTCTTTTAGTTGTAAATACCAGAAAAAAAATCTGTTATCTTCAATGGTGACAGTGGCTATGACCGTAATGACTATATCGTTGGTAGTGGTTTAGTGACATTGCAGGATAATTTGGTAATATTGAGTTTATACTTAATGGTTCTACTTTTTTTGCATATTCACGAGGATTTTCAACTTGCTAATCACAATTTATTTTATTCCGGTGAGGCTTCTTAATCGTAATCATCAAATATGGCATTTTAGCTATGCCTTAAAGAAATCTTAGATTCGTAGACCTTTAACCAATTTGCAATCCGGTCTAGAACCTAAATATTTTTTCGGAATCTGTATTTCTGCCATGTAATGTTGTTTCTGACTGTTTTGTTTTGCTTGTTAGGCAATGAATGGTGGGATCTTTGTGCTGGTCCTCATGTTGAATCTACCGGCGACATAAATAAGAAAGCTGTTGAGCTTGAATCGGTTGCTGGTGCTTACTGGAGAGGGGATGTGAATAAGCGTATGCTGCAAAGGATTTACGGAACAGCATGGGAAAGTGCGGAGCAATTGAAAGCGTACCTGCACCTCAAAGAAGAAGCTAAACGACGTGATCACCGTCGACTCGGCCAAGATCTTGATCTCTTCTCTATACAGGTAAATATCTATATGTAGGATTGTAGGCAGGATAAGTGGTACTTGCCTTCAGTGAAAGCTGAAAATTTCAGTAGGATTTTGTCAGTTTTACTATCAGAAGATTTCATTCATATGAAAATTGCAGGATGATGCTGGGGGAGGCTTAGTTTTCTGGCATCCCAAGGGTGCTGTTATAAGGCAAATAATAGAAGATGCTTGGAAAAGAATTCATGTCCAGCGTGGTTATGATCTTCTATACACTCCACACGTTGCTAAGGCTGATCTTTGGAAGGTTAGTGGACATCTTGATTTCTATCGGGAGAATATGTATGACCAGATGGACGTAGAAAAAGAGCTTTATCAGCTTCGACCAATGAATTGCCCGTACCATATACTGATGTACAAGAGGAAATTACACTCGTACCGGGATTTTCCTATCAGGTTTGCAGAACTTGGGACAGTATATAGGTACGAGTTATCTGGCAGTCTGCATGGCCTTTTCCGAGTAAGAGGATTTACACAGGTATTGTTTTCTTGCTGTAATCAGTGCAAAATATTCTACATTAATGTTACCTTTTGTTTTCCCAGATTACGTTTAATTGGGACATACTGTAGTGTTCATACTTCAAATATCGAAATAGAAGTGTTTAAAATATATAATTGATTCCTCCAAAAAAAAAGAAAATATAATTGAAGGGCTAAATTGGTCAATGCTTCTGTATCAATGAGGATATACAATCTTGGAGAACTTCGGTGTGCCGGATGTGTTACTTTGACTGTGGGACGCATTAGTGTAACTCATAGAGGAACTGATCTTAGAAATCACTTTTCTTGTTTATGCTTGCTATAGAGCTATCCCTGTGTTAGTACTTGGTAAAATTGAGAGGGAGGCCAAAGATTACAAAGAGTGACAATTCTGAAAATATTGTCACAGTATTTGATAAAAAAATGTTTCGGAATAATATCCTCATGTTTTTGTGTCGTGTCTCTAGAAGACGACTGACCCCTAGGATAATTTCTAAAGTGAATAGTGGTTTTGGTGGATCGAGCCTTTTTGCATGCATTATTATCTGGGACTTGTTTGAGCTCTTTGCTGAGTACATTGTTTCTTTTTAAATGCACCTTTCTTCATCTTCAATTTGAAATTATTGCAGGATGATGCACACATATTCTGTTTAGAGAATCAGATCAAAGATGAAATCAAGGGGGTACTGGATCTTACCGAAGAAATACTGCTGCAGTTTGGTTTTGACAAGTACGAAGTGAACCTGTCAACGAGGCCAGAGAAATCTGTAGGAGGTGATGACATCTGGTTAAAGGCAACCTCCGCGCTCGAGGAGGCTTTGGGTGATAAAGGATGGAGTTATGAAATAGACGAAGGCGGTGGTGCCTTCTACGGTCCAAAGATTGATCTTAAAATCCAGGATGCGCTTGGAAGGAAGTGGCAATGTTCAACCATACAGGTTTGAAATGCAAATTAAAATGAAAATATCAGGACTACTTTTGGGTATTGTTCAACGGTTGCAACGAAATAACCTGAATTGTCGAACTTAACTGTTGCAGGTGGATTTTAATTTACCAGAGCGGTTTGACATTACATACGTTGATTCAGATCAAGAGAGAAAACGGCCCATCATGATACATAGAGCAGTTCTAGGATCTCTGGAACGGTTCTTTGGTGTTCTCATAGAGCATTATGCCGGTGATTTCCCATTATGGCTTTCTCCAGTTCAAACTCGAATTTTACCTGTTACAGATGCGGAGGTGCGTATATGATACATTCTTTTTCCTGTCTATACTTGTTGATGCATATTAATATGACTTTGATGCTTATTTTGTAATACAGGTGGAGTATTGTAATGAAGTGACGAGGAGAATGAAAGAAGCAGGTATTCGGGCTGAAGTTAGCAGTGGAGAGCGTTTGCCAAAGCTAATTAGGAATGCAGAGAAGCAGAAAATCCCGTTGATGGCTGTGGTGGGACCGAAAGAAGCAGAAACGAAAACGGTGACGGTTAGGTCTAGACATGGTGGAGAGATGGGGACTATGGTAATCGATGAATTCATTGCCCGTGCAAACTATGCTGTTGAGAACAGGGAATTGTTCTCAAGTGATTCCATAAAGTAGCCGTAGAGGCAGCAGGGCATATACGTGCAAATTGGTATTGTATTATGTGAAAGAGAGGGCTGTTGTTACAACCGCTGCAGACCATAAAATCACTCTCGAAAGCAGCAGGGCCGTAAAATTTGAATGCTTAAAATTTTTGCTTATTTTTGCACACTCCACAATATAAAATTTGATTCACAACTTCAATTCTTTTGAATACTTTGGATTTTCTTTTTACCTTCTTTCACCGTTACGAAATTATCTATTTAGAGGATAATTATCCACACATGTATATGATGAGGCTCGAACCTGTGACCTCTTAGCTAGGGAATCGCAATAGTTTTGATTTCAGTCCATTCACTTTGCAGACCTTAATATTGTACGTTACTCCATCCGTTCCATAATAACTTATGCAGCTGTCAAAAACACACATATTAAGGAGGTGAGTTAATGCTTCAATTTGAATGACAAAATGACTATACAACCTTTAGTGTATAATTAATGCAATATTGTTTTATTCTCTCACTGCTTAATAAATAAGGGTAATGGTAGGAAAAACACAATAAATACTGCGTTGGAAATCTATCTGCCTCACATAAAATGGAACAAATTAGTTGGCAATTGCCTAAGTTATTTTGGAACGGAGGGAGTAATACACGACTATGAAATGTGTATAATTGAACATGTTGGATACATTAATTATTAATATCATCTACTCCCTCCGTTCCGAAATAACTGAGACAATTGCTAAAAAAAAATTGTTTCAAAATAATTGAGACATTTTCATTTCCTATACAACATTTATTGTGTTTTTTCTACATTTATCTTTATTTATTAAGAAATGAGAGAATAAATATAAAGTTGTATTAATTACAAACTTAAGAGTTTTTTTTTAAATCATTTTGGCATTTAAATTAACGACCAACTCAGTTATTTGGTATTGGAGGGAGACTAGGGAGTACTAAAATACAAATCTTTGAATGAATAGTACTCAAATTCGGGTCTGGATCGTATGCCGTATTAAGTTTGCCGTGAATTTTACTGTATTGCACCAGATGCCGACACGTGGATGGAGCAAATCTGATCCGTTGATTTTTTCTTTTAACATCAGTTAAATATTTATTTCACTTTTCAACCTTTTACCCGCTCGAACATCGCGGGAACATCAGATTTTCAATCACTTTCGCAGCTTTCCTCCATTGCCGAGAGGAAACCCATTTCGCAGCTTTCATCCCGTTCCTCTCTGTTACGAATTTCGCAAAAATGTGAAGCAAAAGTCCCTCTCTGCATCTGAGCGTTTGAGCTGAGAAGCGAAGAGAACCATGGAAGGGGTAAGATTGTTTAACTGATTTTATTTCTTTGTGTAAGATTGAAAATCTAGGGTTATTATAGCTTTTATTTGTGAATTTAAGGTGTAGTTGTGAACTTAGGGGGTAATTGTGAACTTAGGGTTTAACATTAATTGCGAAATTGTTATTTATTTAGTAGTAAGAAGCTTTAGGTAACAATATAAGCACTCAGTCAAATATGAAAGACTTATAATACCATATTATTTGTTACTTTATGATCACTTCACCGTTGAAGTGCTTGATTTCAGATGACTATTGCCTAAGTTACATGGTTATAGAACTATAGATTGTTCACAATTTTTTTTTTTTTTTGGGTTGATTGATGGTTAGATTGTGGGAATTCAGTTACCAAGTTCGCTGTTTAAATGTTTTTCTTTTCTATTCTCACCTGTAATATGATAATTTCATTCAATACAGGTACTTAATGACGGAAAGCCCAAGATTGGCATGGAATTTACAGAGGAGCAAATGGCATACAATTTCTACAACGCTTATGTTGGGAGGGAAGGCTTTAGCATACGCGTGGATTATAGAAATGTGGACAGAAAGGTTAAGGATAGAAATGTCATCACGAATAGTAGGTTTGTGTGCTATAAAGAGGGATACAGGGGACCTGACAAGCGTGACTACAAGTGCCAAAATCCCAGGCCAGAAGTAAGGGTTGGATGCTCAGCCAGGTTAGCTGTAAGACTTAACAGAGAACTCGGCAAGTACACAATATATGAGTTTGATGAACACAACCACGAGCTTGCTCCTCCACTAACTAGGCACATGCTTAAGTCTCGGAGAAATGTGCATGATGCTCAAGCGGAAGAAATTGATCTTGCTGCTGACTCCGGGATTGGATTAGGAGCTTTCTTTGAGTTGTTAGGTCGTCAAGTTGGCAGAAGAGATGCATTGTATTTCCTGAAGATTGATCAAAAAAAATATTTGAGGATTAAAAGGCAAAAAGAATATTGGGGAATGGTGAGCACGGTAGGGTTTTGAAGTACCTACAAGATAAAGCACTTGAAAATCCCTCTTTTTTTATGCATTTCAGTTGGACAGTGACAGCCACATCACTAACATCTTCTGGGCAGACGCACAAATACGGATAGACTACACTTTTTTTGGGGATGTGGTGAGCTTTGATACGACGTATAAAATTAACAATGCACACCGACCTTGTGCAGCATTTGTTGGCTTCAATCACCATAGAAAGTCCACTGTTTTTGGTGCAGCTCTTATGTATGACGAGACAATTGACTCGTTTCGTTGGTTGTTCGACACTTTTCTTACGCTATGAACTATAAGCATCCAAAAACTATCTTCATAGATCAAGATGCAGCAATGGCCAAAGAAACTCCCGAGTGCATGCCTAACACCTTCCATGGTCTTTGTATATGGCACTTGAGTCAGAATGCATTGAAGAACGTCCCTCATGGGAAGGTAGACGGTCAAGGTGTGCATTCCATACTCAGCCACTTTTATTATGATGTTGAGACTGGAGAGGATTTTGAGGCTCTTTGGGATATGATGTTGGATGAGTACAATCTTCGTGATAACAATTGGGTTTTAAACAAACTTATAGTTGTCGGGAAAAATGGGCATTTGTGTGCATTAAGGATCAATGGACTGCACGGATCCGTAGCACTCAGCTAAGTGAGTCCTTTAATTCAAAGTTAAAAATGTATTTGAAGAGTGACTTTGATATGCCACAATTCTTCCATCATTTTGATCGGACTCTCAATGACATACGGTACAAGGAATTGGAAGCGGAATTTTCTCAATCTCAAACATGTCAACGCGTTAATGGCCCGATGCGAATGTTAAAAGGCTTCCTCAATGACTTACACAAAGACAATTTTTGAAGAGTTTCAGGAAGAGTACTTTAGGTCAATTGAGAGCAAAATAAAAGGTCAATGTGTTGTTGATGATGGTGGCTCGATTGAGTTCACGGTGGAATATGAAAAAGATGTGAGGAAAGTTGTGAAAGACAATGAAGGTAGGTTAAGTTGTTCTTGCAAGCTTTTTGAAAGGCAAGGTATAAATTTCAGTAGCTATGAATGATGATCCTGTTTGTCGGAAAAAAAACAGACCACTTTATACATTTAGGTGTTATTCTTCTTGATTTTGTTGAAAAAGAGAAGTTAAACCAACCGAATTAGTTGAATTTGTGTCGTTGCTATTCATTCTTCTACCTGATAATGGAAATATAATTTTGTCATACTTGTAGCAACAACAAAAAATATTGAAGCAGAACAACCTGAAGAAGAAAAAATTTGGCAAAAGGACAAAATATATTTGTAGTAAAATATAATCTGTAATGTTAATGTCCTAAGTTTTCAAATCATACCATGTGTCCGTAATATAACAATATTTCAAGCGATCATTGAACATAGTATAGGTAACTTTACTGATGTTGATGCAACCTTTATATATACATAATCTGAGATATAGAAACATAATTTCTTCCCAAGAATCAACAATTATCAACGAAATAAAAAACAAGTGTCAAAAGTAACATGTAAATGAAGTGTATACAAAGCATTTTGAAACTCCACAGAACAATCTGTAGCATAAACCATAGACTTATTCCAAGTGTATATCTAAAAAACATAACACATTTCTTACAATCTCAAAAAGAAAATCCCAGCAACTAGCGTTAAGAAAAGAACTCATGTCTATGTGAATGATTTAAACATTCATTACATCGATGACATCGCGAGGTCAAAGAATGTTTATATGTGATTTGATCTTGGCATCTCAACTATCATCATCATCAATGGATTCCTCGAAGCTCAACCAACGGAAAGGAGTAAGTCATAGTTCCGGTGAATACTCCCGCCAACAGAATTTTCAATGGGGAGTACTGCTTTGTCGACTAACCATAGTTCAACAGCCTGATGGTATAAGACCATAAGAAATTATTTCCCATGAAAACCATACAGAATGGAAAGCTTTACACAGAAGACAATGATTGTTTTGTACAACCTTAAATGTGGCCTCAAAATGGTCACAAGGGACATGCCCACACTTAGGGTATGCTTTGAGTGCAGCGGCTTCGCTATATGCTCCTGGTGCCCCCTAAGAAGCAGAGGAAAAATAATTACTCAACAAGAACTATACCATAAAAAATTAGAAGAAAAACGACATATAGTCCATGCATATAAGTGTATCATATACTACTTGATAAGCAACAAGCCCTTCTGAAGCATCAAGACAAGATGAAGAAAGATTTATGCAGATAAAGGCCCTGCATTTGGTTCAACAGGAATGCCAAATAAAAAAACTACGTTTCAAACACAAAACCAACCAATAAACCCTACAAAATAACAATTACACAACTAATAACCCTAAATTCAAAATTACCCGATTTCACCAATAAACCCTAAATTCACAACTTCACCTTAAATTAACAAATAAAGGCTACAATAACCCTAAATTTACGAAGGTACATAAACAATCAAAATCCATTAACAAAGCTTACCCCTTGCATTGTTTACTTCGTTTTCAGTTCAAAATCATGGTGAAAGATTGTGAATTCAGCCCGAGATACAGAGCGGGACGACGAGCATCATTTTGCTGCGAAAATTCATATGACTTGACAGTATCTTGCCCGAACAGCTGCAATTTGTGAATGGAGATGAAGAATTTGCGATGAAGAACAAGAGACATATGTTTTGGTAGGTAAATGGTTGAAAAAATTGAAATGCGTCGAAGAATTAGCGATGAAAAATTAAAAGTGTAAGAAAAAAAAACGCGGTCCGGATCCTTTCTCAAATCTGGTGCAAAAAAAAATTGACTTGATCCGGATCCATTCAATTCCTCAAAGACGTGTCGGCATCTGGTGCAATACAGCAAAATTCACGATAAACTTAATACGGCAGACGATCCAGACCCAATTCCTCAAATTGTGTTTGCGTCTGACGTAAAAAAAAAAAAAAAAGAGAGAGAAATTTGTTTTCGATGGTTTGCGCCAGCAGTTATGTCAGCATTTTCCAGACGCTAGCAATCTGCAAGCTAGCTGAGCTACATATAAATTGAATTCTACCACATACATTCAATCACCATAATTCTTGCACCTAACTTCCATTATTGAAGAATTTTCCGTCCTTGAAAAGGTTTCTGTCGATTTCCCAGCGTATTAGAAGGTGTGATTTTCTGCCTTGATTGTAAGCTCAACACCCTGTATTCCCTGCCTCTTTCGATGATCAGTTTGTGTTTTGGATTAAGTATGTATGACGAATCGGTCTCAAAATTCACGATCAGTAATAGTATACGGGGTTTTCTGATTTGTTCTTCTTATGTTGTATTATGTGACAATTGAATTTCGTATATTTGCCTGAAAAGGTTTTTTTAGCATGATAAGGATCCATTAGGAAATTATTCTTAGCCCTCTAGATTTTCTTCTTTGCTTTTAAAATTTCTGTATTTATTTGCTAAATTCTTTGAGCTTATGATTCTAAGTGCGATTGCATTTCTGTGGCCGGCTCCGTTGATTTTATTTAACCTCTGCTTTCGAGGGGTGAAGATTTGTAAGCTATAGAGATGTTTCAACTTCAGTCATCACCGTATTCGTTTAAAATAAGCTTCATTTTGTTACATTCACATTGTGTATAGAGTTTTCATCACGGCTGTTCTTCAAATCCATTTGAGTCTGCGTTATCAAAATAATCGAGGAGACGAAGTTTGCTCAATTTTCATGTCACCATGACACCATGTTATAGTAGTTTATAATTCGTCAAAGTGCCTAGAGTTTGTGCTTTTCTTGATGATGTTAATGTGTCTTTTATTCCTTCAATTTGGTCTCAAGCTGTGATGGCGCAAAGTTTTCTTCTTCTGCTCAGTATTTTTCCGGCTGTGATCTTGAATTTACTGGTGTTACTATTGATTGTTGGCCATTTTTGTATTTCCAGAGTTAATGGGTTTGAGGCATGGTAACGCCTTATAATATAAGGTATAAGGTTTGGGAGCATGCATTAATCATGAATGACCCGTCCCTTTCTTAAACCCTGCATAGGCAGGATGCTTCAATTCGCTGAACCCTGCATAGGCAGGAAGCTTAAATTCACCAACTGTCCTTTGCTATATTGAAAGTTATCTTTATTGTGATCAAAATTTTCTGTTATTCAAAGAATTGTAATTTTCTTCTCTCCTTGGTGCAACAGTGATTTGTGCCTTCCACTACTTAATAACTAGTACCTTACCATAGTTTGCCTATCTTGGCTAACTCTATGTACTAATATTCATCTTCTCACCGTGTATGTTATATACCGCACTATTGTTATTTTTTTATTTTTGTTTTTAAGTTTGGTCACCCTTTATCTGCATAATCCCTCTACATCCTTCTAAGAATTTGTATGGCCTATCACAGTCATCTTCCTCAGTTAGGTAAGCATTTCATACAATAAAGATGGAGCAAGAGGACAGACAGTTCTCGGTAACATGGAGAGGAAAGATCTTCACACTTAATATGAACCCAACGGAAAATCTGAAGACACTTGGGGACAAGTTACAAGCACTCACCAATGTCAAGGCCGAGACTCTGCGACTCATTGTTCCAATGAAGAAGAGTTCGCAGTTGATTTACCCTTTCTCAGATGAGCACTCTCATGTTTCCTTGGAATCTGCTCCCATTCATGAGGTTAGAAATAATTGCTTGATATATTTTATGAATGTGATTTAGTAACTGGTGTGATGTGGAATATGCCAAGATGTTTTGGAAACGGTTGTTAATTCAGCAGAATTTTCTCTAATCCTTTTAGCATTTTATGCGAATTGAAGCACAAAGAGGTGAAGATTGACCTATCACTGAAAAAACGCACTTTGATAGTTAGTGTGCTTCAGAGAGCTGAATTTCGGACTTCCATATCAGTCTTAGAAGTCCTGATGAGATGGGGACAATAATCGTAACTCGCACTAACTTCCTTACACTTGATGGATAGACAGTGGCCAAAGATAAATGCACTCTTTTTGTATGCTACTTCCAAACAGAATAGGTGTTTGTACCTGCAATCCCTGATATGTATGCCTGTATGTATGTCTGCGGTTTTTAATCCTTCTTTGTGTTTCCCTGATTTTTGGCTGGTTGCAGGGAGTATCAATTAGGATGATGGGAGTACTTGAAAATGAGGTGGATGAAGTTATACAAAACTCTAAGGCAGACCTACGAATTGCTGGATTTGATGAGGAGGACAAGAGAATGAGGAGGAGAATGTCAAATGGCAGAGATTCTTGGCCAAAACTGCCTCAAGGAAACTACCTGTTTTCTGAGTTTCGCACTCTCCATCTTCCTGGGATAGAGGTATGCTTTCCCTATTTACTCACTGCTTATCATCCATTATGTATGAAAGTTTATGGTGTCTTTCTGAACAAGAATTTCGAAATTTTCTCTTGTGCGACAAAAATTCACTTTCTTGCTTTGCTTTGTGTGTTGTGGATAGAATGGTGGAAACCTCTTACCTAACTGAAGTTCTTTCACTTATGGAGAAAGGGAATAAAAATGTAAATTAGTGTCTGGAGTACCGATTAAAAATTTACCTTTCTTCTTTCCTTATATTGCCAACACCTAATTAGTGAATTGTCATGGCCAGTAACATGTGCATGATTTGATCAATTAAATGTAATAAGCTAGAAAAGTGACAACTGCAATATATTAAGTTGTCATTGAACCTGAGAGGACTAGTTGAGTAGTAAGAGAAAATAGGGGTCAAAAAGTTACTTTCAGCCGTAAATTTTTAATTCTGACATGTTTGCAGCTCAATCCACCGGCTTCAGAGGCTTTAAAGCTAATGCATAGGCTTGCTGCAGATCCTGGTATTGTGGCTATAATGAACAAGGTGCGGCTAGCATTTCTGTCATCTGAAGTGCTTTTTGTTCTTGATCTATCCTTTATATACTAACGGTAGCTGTTGAATATCTGATGGTTGGTTTACTTACAGCATCGCTGGCGGGTTGGAATTATGACTGAGATGGCTCCAGTTGGTTATGTTGGTGTAAGCCCTAAGTGCATCCTTGGATTTAACAAGGTGAATATCGTTTTATGTTGATTTGATTTATGGATCTGATATTTTAGAGAAGTGAACTCAGGACTTCAAATCTCATGACCGTTGGTTTTAGCTAATTTTCGTGCTGCTTAATAATTCGGAATCATCCTGCCTTTTCGCTCCTTCTCTAAAGTTGTATTATTTTTAATTTACTTTGCAGAATCATGGGGAGGAGATCTCACTTCGCCTTCGAACTGATGACCTCAATGGTTTCAGGAAATATGAGAGTATAAAAAAGACTCTCTTACATGAACTTGTAACTCATTCTTTCCTTTCCTTTTTCATGCTTAGAGAATTCTGCACCATCCTATCATGCATCTGCGGTGCACATATGGTGTGGTAAGATGTTGCTAATTTTTTTTTGTTTTGTTTTAATGTTCAGGCACACATGGTACACTCTGAACACGATGCAAACTTTTATGCTTTGGATAAACAGGTTACTGATCTGCTCTGTGTAACCCTGCTCGAATTCTCTTTTGCATTTGTTATATATTCTTTTCACTGTAATGATGTTTTTCGATATGAATCTGTTCCCGGCAGTTAAATGAAGAAGCTGCTACTTTGGACTGGACCAAATCAAAGGGTCACACCTTGAGTGGAGCTGGACATTCTCATTACTTTGAAGAGGAGGACACTGACAGCATGAGCTCATCATATAAGCTTGGTGGCCAAGCTCCTGCATTTTTTAGTGCTCGTGAATCATCAGCAGCTGCTGCATATCGACGTTTTGCAGATGCCTCCGTCAATGCTATGAGAATGCCTAATATACAAGAAGAACCTGATCCTGATGACTCAGAGTATACTACATATGAATCTAATCCTATGGATGCCAGTGGGATTGCTGATGACAAAAGTGATACGTTTGATATACCCCAGAATGTTCGTAACCATGAATCCGTTACTGCTGTTATTGAGGATGCAAGAGCCAAGGAATCTGAACAAAACTTGGGTTATAGAGAAATTAGAGGGCCATTTGAGCAATACCACGATGATCCCAAAACGCAGGAGGAGCCCGTTTCCGACTTCATGGAAGACCATATAGCGATGGGGGAAAATAGCGTAGGAGCATCAGATAACAATGACAACCAAAAGAATGAGAATGTTACTTCATTGGTAACAGATCTTGATGAATCTGGATTAAGAAATGGAAACATGGACACTCAGATGGTAGTCAGTATTGGTGTGCAGTCTGAACCCGACCCTGACGAGAATTCCATGATTATTTCTGAGAGATTGTCTCCTATGGTAAATACTGATGACGAGCCTGATCCAGATGACAAGGAGCTTCAGATAATCCAAGACCCTGTCTCTGCTATCTGTAGTCGATTGCAGAATGCCAGAGAGATGCTAAGATCTGAATTGAACTTTTCAGAAGCTTCATCTGTCTTGGAAAAAATAATAAAGATAATCAAGTAAAGTACTACTTTTTTTTTTATATTCATATTTTTGTTCTTTATGGCAGCAGTAAATATTTTGTGTGACTAGAATTCACAAGTTCATGTCGCGGCCTTCCCCGGACCTGTATATGCGGGATACTTCCATACACTGTGCTGCTTTTTTAGTTGATTACAAAACTGATGTCGTTGTTTTAATGCTTTCAGAAATGCGATTGAGCACCCAGGGGAAACTAAGTATAGAAGACTGCGAAAGGTGCTATTCAACTGTCCCTCGAATTGAAATTTAGTGGGTTTTCGCATATGCTTTAATCGTTGCTAATTTCTCTCTCATTCATTGGTTTGTTTGATTCAGGCAAATCCTATTATTCAGAGGGATGTAATACGCCATAGAGGTATACTTTCTTACAGCTTTTATGTTTTATTGCTTACTGACAATCGAATAATCAAAAAGGTGGTTTGATTGTGATAAGCTTTGTGTTCATTCAACATGAACCTGCTTCCTTACACACACACACACACACAGAAACCCAGTGAAAACTTGACAACATGTGTTTAGGGTAATATAATTGATAGCTGCTTTGATTGCACAGGTGCCATGGAAATATTAAATGTAATAGGATTCAGCGAGGAGACCGTATATAATGAACAGGGAAATGCAGAAGCTTACTTGGTCTTAAAGAGGAATGATCCAGGTTTATTGTGGCTTGCTAAATCCTCCCTGGAGGATTCTGGCAGTTAGCATTTCAGGCTCGATGCAGATTATGCGATTGAATAAGATATTGTGATTTTCTTGAATAGGCAGCAGCAGCTATAATTATTCTTGCTTGTAAAAAAAAGTTGTCTATTTATTGAGATGTAATGTAAAGGATATTATGAGGATTTGATTGAAATCCTGAGAGACCATGTTGTTGTTTGTAAAAAGTGTTGCAACATGTAAAGGACAATAAGTTGAAGCCCTGTTTTTTAGGGGAAAAAAAGGTTGAACTGTTGGATTTAATGTAAAATAAAAATGTTTTTTTTATTTGATGGAAAAATTTCTACCTTAATCGGAATAATCTTATATAAGCCTTGGTTAGCGCGAGTTGTGCTGTCGTGATTTGAAAATGTTTAGGATGATCATATGTTTTGATCCAGAAGATCTACGATAAATCGATAAAATGAGCTAATAAATTAATAAAACGAGTTAATCCAACGTCAAAGATACTATCGTTCTCATATAAGAAAAGATGATTTTGTAACGTCCCGTTCCCGGATACCGAGTCCTAATCCGGAAAAGTGCGCTCGGCACGTATAGCAATAAATAAAATTTAATGCATACACGTCAGCCTCATCAATAATCGGAATAATCTTAAGCGCAGGTTTAAAAGATAACTCGGAAATTAAAATCAAAAACAAAACAAACGAAACGTCTCCCAAAAACCGAACCAGAGTTACAAGTGTTGTTCTACTAAAAGCCGAATCAAAAGAGAAACTAAACATCCAAAGAACATCATCCAAATCTTAAAGTACAACACCCTCGGAACTCCCTTAACAAAAATAAATTAAAAGGAAAGATAACAAAACTAGAAAGAAACACTGGGCTCCAAGCATAGCCCCCGCTCATTCCTCGTCCTCCGGATAACCCTCAGCCGTCTCGTCATCCTCCGGATACTCATCTAAAAGAAAGAAGGGACAAAACACAGAGAAATAACGGGTGAGTACAAAGTACTCCATAACATGAATAGGTTCCGCACTATCAACGTTGCTCAACCAGTAAAAAGGCGTCGCCGTCTTTTATTAGCTTTTCCGTTATTAACCTAGCTACCTATCACATTGCGTTCATGGCACAACATGAGGTCCCTGGGGTTTCTAGCTTAGCTCGCTATTTGTCACGCTAAGGTTGGCAAGGACACAAACGACCGGTAATTACGCACACCGGTTACGATTACGACCTACTAGAATTGCGTCTCGAGTAGTACGAACAACTTGTGTTCGATAGTGCGCTAACCTGTGCATGTACTCTCGTGGAAGTCCGGATGACCACAGAGGCACACATCACATCAGGCCATATACACATCGACGGAGTATAAACGTGCCTTACGCAAGCCTCCCAAAGCATTTAATCTTTTAGCTAACATATATGTAGTTTATTAAGTGTTTAACTAGCCACCTAGTTCATTCACATAAAAGGCCCCTATCATCTACTCAAGGTCCTAGACCACTGCAGACTCTAACCCCTAGCATATACATTGACAATGACGAACACTAGCTCGTCAAAGCACTAATTCCGTCAAGGCTCTCCGTGACGGCCCCCTACGAACGATCACGGTTAGTGAAAACTCCGTAAGTTGGGTTTTATCGCGCGTGGGAACTCCTTCAGGACTTAGTTCAAGATTAAAGATCGATTATAAAGCCCGGACATGGCGACACCACCAAACGGCTCAAACCAACATTTGCCCAACTGCACTTCCTTTATCCGTACGGATGGATAAGTTATCCGTACGGATGACCAGTCTATCCGTACGGATAAATGCCCCTACCGTCCGGATAATTCACAGTATCACCAACACTCCAAACCAGTGACTTATCCGTACGGATAAGCCTTCTATCCGTACGGATAGCCCCAAAATCCTGCGCACTAAAACTGCGCAAACGTACCTGCACGATTTCCACCCCAAAACCAATTCAAGCTCCAACTTTTATACACCAAACAACAGTAAAACATGTATAAAACATACAAAACTCCAATTCACTGATTGGGCCCCTAAAATAGTACGAAGTCTAGCCACGTTACCTTTTGATTGCGTGGTTCTACGATTCCAAGCCCTCGAAGCACCAACAAGCCTTAATCCTTGAACCGGAACGAAATCACAAAACGTTTGTATCGGGAGAATCACCGCGATCCACCGAACCTTTTCTTCTATTGCCGTCTGCACAAACGAGCCACGGATCACACACCAAAAATCCGACCTAGGGTGAGCCTTTGATGGAATAGGCGCCCTCTCTGTCTCAGCGCGTAAGAAAGAAAAAACAGAACTGAAGAGAAGTGAGGGTTAATTCTATTCTCCCGTTTAAATACCCCGACACCTTTAATTCCCGTTTACGTCGGCCAATCAGAATATTTCCTTTTATTCTAATTTCTTATTCCTTTATTCAATCCTTTTAATTAAATAAAATCATAAAACCCCAAATATCATTAAAAGACAAAATTGCCCTTTTCGTAAAAATCGGGGTGTTACAGATTTAGAGAAAAAAAAGCCGATTCGATATTTCAAAATGAAAATGTGTGGTTATCCAATAACTTAAAAACATAAATAAAACCCCTTCAAAAAAAAAAAAAAAACCATATCTATTTGATGTGCTACATCATGTTTGATTTTCACCAGAGAAGTAACGTTAAAGACCCATGAATCAAACTGAAGCGGCTCCTCTGCTGTGAAATGAACACAAAGACGGCCGCCGCGACTCAAAACGGCATCGTTTGAAGTAAAACGGCGTCGTTTCGTTCTGAACTTAAAAAAAAAAAATCAACGCGACACCGTTTTTGCCCGAAACGATGTCGTTTCGGGCTCACAGCAGGCGGCAACACGGCAGAGGATCCCAATTCGAATCAAAACATTCATTTCGGGCTCACAGCACGGGCAAAGCAGGCGGCAACACGGCAGATGATCCCAATTCGAATCAAACATTTACTTCTGAGTAAGGATTCCACATATAAGAAAGGGAAAATACTTGCGTTGAGATGAGATTTTGAGATGAAGTGACAGATGAAACGATCAGAACTATATAAATTAAATACATAATGAAAATGTGTTGTTCATATTGAACCACACGGTGTCTCTACACGTATGAAAACACCACACACCACACAAGTATTTCCAGAAAGAAATGGACGACCTTTAGCCCTAATAGCATCACATCACTTACGTGATAAGATGTTAGACCATTGTCACAAAGGCGAAAACCTAAAGACGAACACAATACCTATGTTATTAATGATATCACAATAAATTCTACCGTGTCACTATACTTTATTTTAGGTTCCACTTTACTAATGTCTAAAACGAACATTTGATTTTTGAGAGATTGAATATTGAAATTACATTTAATTTCGAATATATATAGATATATATGATGTCGTGTCAAGTAGTTATTTAGAAAGAAGTTCAAAATGACAGACATAAGTGAAGAAAAAGAAAAAGAAAAAGAAAAAGTGAAGGGTTATAAGTTATAATCAAACATTAGCCACTTTATGTCTCTTTTTGTTGAGGCGTATCTTTCTCAATCAGATTTCTGCTATGGCTTCCCTGAAGCTCTTCTTTCCTCAGTTGTTATTTAATCCAAAAAATATCCAAACCAGAACCTATAATAAACCAGGAATAGTATGCGGCCTAAGAAAGTTTGGACCAAGAACACGTATGGGAAGATCAAGGGTGTTGTCCACAGAGACTATACAAGCTGTTCATTCTTTGAAGCTAGCCAAGTCCCCTGATAATTTAGCTAAGGTTTTTGATACCAGAATTAGCAGGCTCCTTAAAGCTGATTTGATGGACACTTTATTTGAGTTGCAGAGGCAGAATGAAGTCCAATTGGCCTTAGAGGTGATATTGATACTATCTCCCACACTTTTTTTTTATGCATAATCGATTAGTTATTCAGAAATCCCACTTTTCATTTGCTGTTTTATCCTAACCCTAGGGATCTTTTAATGCGTTTGTGCTTTTATTATTTGGTGACTGGCTATCCGGTGCGGTGCCGAAGAATTTCTGGTTTATATAGTTTGCTTAATTGCTCATGTTGAAGATTAAAAGCTTCAAAATTATCAGTGTTTATGTGGTTTACGTATGCTTAAAGATCATATGCTGCAGTTTTTCCTTGGATGCTTAGTTTTAGAACAGCACTGAATGCTGAGAGTTTGGCTTGATTTAGGTGAATATGGCAGAGTAAGCTGGAAAGTATTGTTCTTTATGCTTGAGATCATCTTTTAACTTAGTACTTATTAAATTAGAACAATGAATTCCTGTTTGAGACATGAAATACTTCAAAATTTACACAAAAAGCGTAATCGTATTGCACAAAAGGGAAGTTAACATTAACTATGTGAATCACCTTGGGAGATGAGTTTGAAATGATTACTCTTTTTCACCTTTGGTTAATAACTTAGTATTTACTTCAAGGAAGATTAAAAAAAAAAAAAAAAAAAAAAAAAAAACAGTGATATCAATCCTGACTCTGTATATTCATCTTTCAGATGTGCTGTCTAAATGTATAATGTTGGTATATATTTTTTTTTTCTGCATTATTTTCTGCCATGGAATACTGAAATTTGCATACTGTAATGGAATCCTTTTTCGACGCTCAAACAAGTTGGGAAATTTAGGTGGAGTGGAACCCCAGCTTTTCTTCTTACATAGAGAGGGATATTTTTTGTTAAATAGTGAAAGTCTTACTCTTACAAGCAGACACGTGGTGTACTCTTAGTGAAATAATGTTTAGCTTCTCAGATTCTTTGAAGGCTGAACTCCTATCGTATTGATTTAACTCTCTTGTTGTACAAAAGCCAAGAGTGTACCCATATTTTCTTTTGTGAAATGATTGGGAAGTATATTTGGTCAATGCACTTTCGAGTAGGAGTGTGATCCAAGATTTCCTGTGTGTGAGAGAGAGGATTGTTCTTTATAATGTCATAGCTTCACACATGGTATCATCCTTTGATTTATACGTAGAATCCGCTTCCTGTAGCAACTAGGAATCCATCCGTTTATCTTATCAGTGTATTTGACCATTTCACGTTCAATATTTATTGTGTTTTCTGCTTTTAAATTTCAGTAGGTTACTTGGTTTTCGATTTTCCTACCACAAATTTTACCTTCTAAACATCATACAGGTCACCCAATTTTGTTTTCTGTTTTCCTATCTACATTGTGCATCCTACCTTACATGAAATCATGTCTTAGGTATTCACTTTTATGAGGAAGGAAGCGGAGTTCGAATCAGAGTCGTCTCTTTTTAGCAGCATGATCTCAACCTTAGGAAGGAACAATATGGCTGAATTGGCTGAACAACTTTTCTTTGAGATAAAGAATAGGGAACAAAATCTCGACAGCCACATATACACTGAAATGATTGGAGTATATTTTAGAGCTGATATGCCTGACAAAGCATTGGATATGTATGAATCCATGAAGCTCTCAGGTTGTATTCCGAATGAACTGACTTTTACCATCTTGATAAAGAACCTTGAAAATGCTGGAAGAAAAGAATCGGCTGTGGCAGTAAAGCGTGAGTGTGCTAAATATATGGATTTCCCAAAGCAATTTATTCAAGAAATTGAAAGGACATATGTAAGTCAAACACTTATAATCCCTCCCTTTTGCTCTACTTTGTTCCTTTCCGTTCTGTGCGCGTGTGGAAGTATAGCGTGTTATACCAAAGATGTTAATGTGTTTTATTACTTGTCTTCAGCCAAAAAGAAGGTCTATCAGAGTTGTATGATGAAGATGTGTAGAAAGTTTTGATCTTTTGGAAAGGATTTCTTTATTGGAAGAGAAAGCTTCAAATCCTCTGGGTTGAACCGAATATTGCTGTAAAACCAGGCATCTGATATGGATCTTTTTAACATCGACCATGATTATTCTGCTCAGTTGTCTGTTAGGTATTTCATAAAGGATTCAAGTAGTCATGTCCGTGCCCGTGTCAGTGTCATATGGCGTTTCGGTGCCAGAGGCATCTACAAGTGATGAAAGGAACATTTTCTTGTGGAGGTGAAAGAGAAATTTTGAATTCTTGAAACAAAATCTGGCATGGTTGAAGGGGAAGGTGACATTAGAATAATGAACAACCCAGTGTCAGTATAAAATGTATTTTTGGTTGATTGACAAATTATATTAGGTTCTGCTATGTATCTTTGTTACATTTAATAATTACTTTCTGATACAATTTCATACCTTTTTCATTTAATTTAATGCATTTTATGCAAGCAGTTGTTTGTTAACTACAAATTTTTTTTTTTAAAAAAGAAAAAATGTACAATGTATTTTTTTCAAAATAAGCTCAATATGTTTTGGATCACCACAAGACCAAAACCGCATTTTATGGGCATTAATCTTTATTTCCCAACAACCCTCCACAAAAGCAGCTAACAGAACTCCATTGTTTTTTTTTTTTCATCTTTCTGATTTCTAATGAAAATTAATCCTGCCCTTCACTTATAGAATTTCCAAAAGATACTGTCTCAAAAAAGAAAAAGAAAAAGAAAAGAAAATTGGAATTAAAAAAAGAAGAAGAAAGAAAGGAAGAAAATAAAAATTGGCAGCATTGCATTGGGAGGGGAGGTTGCAGAAGGTGGCGGCGGCGGGTAGAATTGATGTCTTCAGATTCAAAAGCCATGGTGGTTGATGATGGTGTGGAAGAAAGCGGGGATGAAAGGGAAAGTGAAAACATAAGGATGAGCATGAGTGAAAGCTCTCTGTACACAACAGAGGATGAAGCTGAAGACGACGACGAAGAACATAAGAATAAGATACAGCTTGGCCCTCAGTGCACCATTAAAGAACAACTTGAGAAAGATAAGGTACACTTCCCCTACCCCCTTTTACAATTGTCTAATTTAAAATTTTAGTTTCATTACAAAATCATCACAACTAATAAACATAATATATTTTTACACCATTAATCATGATGAAACATATAACAATCAATATGTCAAACACCATGATTTATGATGTATATGGAAAAGTGTCTGAAGCACAGGCACCGCTGCACGGCTAATGCCAAAAGTATGAAACAACCGTTTGGGGATGTGTCAACACCTTGTCTGTCACGTGTCAGATGCGTGTGTTGTATTAGAAATGTGTCCGACACTGCGCATGACTATCAAATTGAAGTGTCGGTGCTGCATAGCTTGTGACTGTTTCTCGTGGAAGTGAAACAAACAATGCTTTTACCTAAATTTCGAGATGTCACGACTCACCCTAAAAAAAACACACTTCCACTTTCCGTAATCATCAGCAATTATTATTGCCTTTGCAATCAAGTTTACTATTATTAGCTTTACATGGTTGCTTCTAGAACAGTAGTGGAATAGTTTCCCTTACCTGGTGAGGTGAAGTGATGTATACGATGATCAGAACCACACAATTTATACAGTATAATATAAATTGTGTGGTTTTGAACGTTACATAGGTCGTAACTTATCTCGAACAGCAAAATTCAAAGTAATTAACTAATTTCTCTTAATTAGACAAATGATTAAACAACTAAAGCGCTTGAAGATGTTCAAGTCTCACTATTATGTATGTATGTAGTCTATGTATATATGCATTTTCTTCATATTTTATTGATTACTGTTGAGAATTGGTGTGATATACAAATAGGACGACGAGAGCTTAAGAAGATGGAAGGAGCAGCTGCTAGGTAGCGTTGACGTGGACAACGTAGGAGGTTGTGGTTATATATATTTATTATTACAACAGTAATGCCGTTCTTTAATTTATAATAAATGATTATGACAGTATCGTTATTTTATAAAAATAAAAAAAAAAAAAACTTATAATAACGGTGTTGAATGGATGAATGGATGGATGAATGCAGAAGTGGTAGAGCCAGAAGTGAAAATCCTAAGTCTGGCCATAGTGTCACCAGGTAGAAGTGACATTGTCCTCCCTATCCCTGAAGATGGTAATCCACAAGGCCTTTGGTTTAGTTTGAAAGAAGGTTGTCGTTACAGCCTGCGTTTCTCTTTCCGAGTTTGCAATAACATTGTTTCCGGCTTTCGATATACTAACACCGTTTGGAAGACCGGCGTCAAGGGTAATTACGTCATATAATTTCCCCATGAATTTTATAGCTTCAAAAATAATAACTAAATTGTTTGTTTTGGTGATATTACATTACATGCATGCAGTGGACAGTAGCAAAGCAATGATAGGAACATTCAGTCCACAGCAAGAGCCATATACACATGAAATGCCAGAAGAGACAACCCCTTCTGGTTTTTTTGCTAGAGGAAACTATACTGCTAGATCCAAGGTAATTAATTAACTACCTCTTAATTTTTTAATTTCCTGCAACTCTTAATAAACAAGTAAACATGATGATTAGTAGTAATTACTTTTATATATGATAACTTTGCTTATTTGTTACTCTATACATCTTGTTGTTACAAGTAGTTTAATTAGGTGGTCCTTTTTTTTTAATTTTTTAATTTTTTAATTTTAATAATACAGTTTTTAGATGATGATAATAAGTGCCACCTGGAGATCAACTACACATTCGATATCAGGAAGGAATGGGCAAATATAGAAGATACCTCTACCTGAACTCTGTCCGCCATTTTTGTCTTTTGAGCTATCCTATATATTCTTCACCTTATAGTATTATGTATTGCAAAGAAAATATATATATATCTATATATATATATATTTTTGTCCTTTGTAATATGAAAGCGATAATCTCTTGTTTTCATGTTTTTTAGCTGGATTTTGGCAATTTAATTATTCAATGTTACAGCTAAAAATGTGTACTGTACTACTTTTTTTTTTTTGAGAATCTAAAAATGTGTAGTGCTGAATGGTGGAAAATTCACTACCTAAAATCATATTTGTTGAATTCACTACCTTTCAAATAAATAAATAAATCCAGTTGCGGTCTGACCGCAAATGCGGAGATCTCATTTGGCTTTTCACTACCTTGCTTCACACCATCATTTTCATGCATGTACTTGTAAAGAAATTTAAAAATGAAAAAATCACAACCAGATTATGATTAAGTAAAAATGGTGTGCAGACTGAGGAGTAGATCTATCATTACCCTATGTGTTATTTCATGAACCTCGCATTATGCACAACAAAATAGTTGTATAATTGCCTTGGGCATTACCCTTGACAATACTACTAGCCGACCGGTAGGTCTTGATTTTAAAATCTCAGTGAACATTATTGTCTTTTTTATACTACCTCCGTTCCAAAATGCAAGTCTATTTAATTCTTTTTATTTTGTCTCATAATATAAGTCCATTTAAATAACCAAGGAAATATTTATTACATTTTTCTTCTTTAACCCTTCATTTATTATCTGCCCACTCACTTTTTACTAATTTGCATTAATAAAAGTCAAAAGTCATTTTAGATTTTTTCATCAAAATTAATGACACATAACCAATTTATCCATTTTTTTAATCTATGTGAAAAAACTCAAACGGACTTACATTTTGGGATGGAGGTAGTATTAGTTAAGTGTTGAAACTCTCTCAACTTTAATTTAAACCTACACTCAAAAGGATATATTGAAGTGTATAAACCCGTGCAATGCACGGGAGAATGAATATATTTTTTTTCCACAAACGAAAGTTTATTGAAGAACTAAAAAAAAGTGTAAAATGCACGGGATGGTGTAAAATATGAAAATGAACTAAATAAGAGCATGTTAAAGGGTATACCAAGAAAACGTCACTAAAGAAATCATTATAATCAACACCTTCCAAAACCACATTTAGCATCTAAAGAACATAGTCAACATACAATATCACAAAATTGAAACAAAAGTATGCATAAAAACACACAAAAGAGTTGGTGATTATTAGGACATTCCACACGAAGAACATCCGTAAGGAATAGAGATAAACTCATCTATAAATCATTACATAAGATCCAGTCTATATTCGCACATAAATCATAGGAAACATCCCATATTTTTTTATCATCAACAAAATGTACCTATAAAAGGTCTGCTACCAAAAAAATCTACTACCTTAGCCTCACAACATACTAAGATAACTAACAAATTTATGAATAATGTAAGTGAAAAAGGAGCCAAATAAGAATGTCCCTACTTGTCTTTCTACTGTTTACAACACCCACTAACTTTATGCCATTTACAACATCAATTAAGTAATTTGAATCCCATGCCAGCATAGTAGCACTTCCCAACCACAAACCACTTTTTCACGGTGCCTAAGCTTCCATCTGCAAGAAGATCAACACCTAACCACTCTATGCTCTAATCTGTATAGAAAATGAACACTTCTACAGGCCATGGGATCTACATAAAATAAAGTTCCACCACTTCGAAAATCTTGACAGTGGCCTGAACAAAAAGATGAACGAAACTGAACCTTATCGCTCATCAACAACATCACGTACACCGTACATATGTAGTAAAATGATATACCAAGAAATCGTGGAAACAACAGGATAAATAAAGAATTCTTTTGAAAGGAAGTACCTTCAAATACAACCCGATACGATGATTATAGTTTCCTGATCTGATGCCTCTATAAAGACAAAGTAAAAACACTAATAAAATGAGATGGTAAATTATGAACATCAATGGATAGGCACTTTGTGTTTTCTCTGCTATGATGAGTGCTCATGTTCATGCTTATTGAAGCATAAACCGTAAAATTCTGAATTGTTAACGATATCTCTTATGGTGCCTAGCTCCTCCATCTAAAAAAAAAAAAAATCGAGTCAATTGGAAACATGATAGAAAACATGTCTCCTCTACACACAACAAAAAAAGAGGAGTAAGATTCAACAGTACAACAATGTATGTATGAGTTGGCAAACACTAAAGGTTCACCATGTTTACAACATTCACCAACATAATATGCACCGAATCCCTGCCTTTACTTGAAGAGCCAAAGTAGAAAAGCTACAATATGAAGTACAACAACAACTACGATCATGATGAATACTTGAGAATCGAAGAAATTCAGAAGTAGAAGCAGCACCTTTGTTTTCAAGTTGTTGACCCCTCTTCAATATGTATGTGCGATCCCATTTATCCAATTATTTCAGGTGAATCTTTGACAGCTTATTTCTTGTCATAAATCTACCCAAACGCATTCTCAAGATATATACACAACGACTGGGCTAAAATTTAAATTTTGAAATAGGCCAGCGTTATGCAAAGCTACACAAAATCGAATAATGACCGACCACTTTTCTAATATTTTAGCTGAGAATAAGAACTATTTTGTTCTTCAAACATGCATGATATTTCATAATTACAATGAGTAACAAGAAAAATAAATTACATAGAAAACCACGGTTAAAAGATGAAAGGTCTGGATATTTTTGATTTTTTTTTTCCTTTCAAAAACCCAGAAACTATACAAAGGGAGATTAAAAGAGATACCTGCTTTTATTTTTGTTCGGCTTCTGCCTGTTCTGTTTATTGAAGATAGGCAAAGCCAATCTTGCTCCCCCCCCTCAGTTTTAATGCCCAAAAAGCTAACACCAATTTCGTATTGTGGTGGTGTTGTGGGTGTGAACTAGGGCTGTAAATGGATTAGAAAGCCTACTTCGTGAGTAAATTTCGAGATCGGATCGAGACAAAACTCGATTCGACTCGGTTTAAATCAGCTCGAATTCGATCGACTCGACTCGAAGATTAAACGCTCGATACTCGATTAACGTGATACTCGACTCGACTACTCGCGAGCAAGCCCAAATACATATTTATATAAGCATATATGAATATTTATGCATATATACATACACATATAATAGGAAAAATTAGTTTATAGTCCACTTTTTCCCTCTTAATTAAGTGCTAATCCAACTTCAATTTTTTAGTTGCATTAAGGACAAATAAATTCCATCGGACAAATATACCCCTATTTACTTAGAAAACAATCTTAATAACAAAGATTGGGTTGCAGCTTGTATCGTAAAACTCGCCTCTTAATAACTTGGATTCCACCGTATCAAATGGAAGCCAATTACTTGGATTTCTATTTTCCCACCCCTTGAAGCTGGGTGGCCATCACCATTAAAGCTGGAAGGACCAGAACAGAACAAAACGAAACAGATGTAGAACATATTTTAAACCCAAAACAGAACGGAGCTCCATTTGACCATTTGAATTCTAACCCAAAAGAACAAACACTTGTGTTTGTTGTCGATCAATTTTATACCCTCGACGATGCAATTTCGGGATTTGCTACAGCAGCGGGAAACCCAATTTATGAGGAAATTTTAGAGGTCAATAAATATACCAATTCAGAAGAAAGCTGGGGCAATGAATTTGATACAGAGCAATCACTTGTTGAAGAAATTGAGCAAAATGAAGGAAATTATGACAACAGAAATGGTGGGCTTTCTTTTGGCGAGATGCTGTCAGTTTTAGACCTTGAAGGTGAAGCAAGTGTAGACGTAACATCGGGCTTCGAGGTTGTTTTGGGACAAAAAATACTATTGACAATGAGGCACACAAGGTGTTCGACAAAATGTCCTAGTCGATTCGAGCAGTTCTACTTGATAAACCAGTCACCTCAAGTCATGGGCATCGTTTTCGATCATTCAGCGAGAGTGCTATTGATGCGGTAGAAGTGGCTCTAGCTCGACTCTATTCAAGCAACTTGACTTCCATATTGATGCACTCATCTTTGTTTGTGCTAACTACCTATCTCAACAACTTGGCTCAACATCTTGGAGAGAGTAAGAATGTCGTTATATATACTGGTAATAATGCTTTGTGTTTATTCGATCCGGGTGGATATTCTTTGCTCCAAATGGATTGTGATCCCTTTGGGTTTATTGGTGAGCAAAGGGATTTTTGTTTAGTAACAAATGTGGTTGATATAATGGTTGAGTTTATTATTCCTAAGGACATGATTAAGAATGCTTATGATTGTGGTATTATAGTCCAGAATCATGGAACAGATGGAGACTGTGTACTGATACTGTGTGCCTTATATAATATTGTTAGCTGATGATGCAGGCCTTTTTGGATAAGATTGATGAAAGGTTCGAATCACCAACAGAGTCCTCTGAAATTGCATTGGGAAATGACTATTGCAACTCAGCTATGGCAGATGCAAATGCAACTGCAGATGTAATAGGAGTTGATAAATTGCTACAGCCCAAAGAGATTGATGGTTACAAAAGCATTACATCGACAAATTATGAAACAGCTTCTGATGAGCAAAAGGAAGCCTGTAAGGTGTTCGTTGAAATGCCCGATCCATTCCAAGAAGATAAAATGGACGGAAGAGACGAATCAATTACAGAAAAGGCTGCTAAAGGTTCCGAGAATTCAGCTCACTTTGTGCTTGACGATTTACCCAAGTCGGTTCCAATAGCATTCTCATCTTTTTCTCTGACTTAGTCAAGTTGATACCATACTCTCTGATAAGATAGGCACACTGACTTGCAATTCAATGGAGTTCATTAAGTGCTCCATAGTTGAAACTGCGTATGGACGTGGTATTATAGAAGTGGAAAGGGCTATGGCTAAAAAGAACGGTTCTCCTCAATTGTTTAATGGAAAGGAAGATGATGAAGATTCTCCAGATGATACGAGGAAGTACTAGCACCGTGTGCCTTATATGTGCAAGATATGTGTGCCTTGAAGTAGTCACTTGAATTAAGCCTTAAATGAGCCTCGACATCGCATCGCGATATTGTTAACGATCATCGTCATCGATATTGTTCCGATCATCGTCATCGATATTATTATCGCATCGATACTTTATGCCTCATATGATACTGTTAGTGATAATGTATGCCTTATATGAGCCATATATGATATTGTGTCCCTTGAAAAAGGCGAATGGGATACGTCTTTCGAAGGATTTTTTAAGAATGCAGCTATTTATGAACCCAAGAACAAGTGGCCTAATGTGATTGAGCCCAAGAACAAGAAGAGGCCTAAAAGAAATGATCCTAAAGAAAAAGTAGTATCGAAACATGCTCCAAAAAGAAGTAAATATAAGTGCTTGAACTGTAAGAAGACATTCAGTTCATATCAAGGACTTGGGGACATAGACGCTTGCAACAAAAACCGAAAGGAGAGTCCTTTTGCGCAGGACATCGCATCGATATCTGCGATCATCGAGCATCGTCATCGCGATCATTGTGTGCCTTAATACAATAGATAGGCCTAATTCAAGTGATTAACTGCTGAACATGCATGTTATAAACACCACACCTTAATCAAGTTAATCTATGATATTCCTTTTATCAATCAAAACCACATAAACTTGACATAGGCTTAATAGTTAATCACTTGAATTAAGCCTTAAATGAGTCTTATATGAGCCAACTATGTGTGCCTTGAAGTAGTCACTTGAATTAAGCTTTAAATGAGCTCGACATCGACATCATATCGATCATCGATACTACTCGATCATCGAGCATCGTGTTAGTGTAAATGCCGCAATTAAATTCGATTTCAAATACTACGTCGAAAAGGTATCAAACGCGTCTCAAAATGAAGAAAAAAAATATGAACTTTGGTGAAACAATTTTGATGATCGGTGTTCTAAATCAAAAATTACGGTCGTTTATAAGAAAAAGCGCTCCGGTTAATACAAATATTTTTTCGTCTTTCAAAATATACGTCGGAAGGGTATCGTATTTGGGCTCAAATTGAAGAGCAAAAAAAAACATGAATTTTGGTGAAAAAATTTCGATGATCGGAGTTGTAAATCAAAAGTTACGAGTGTTTGAAAAAAAAAAAAAAAAAAAAACAAACAAAACCTGCAAGACGCGGAAGATTTAATACATATGCGCGTCCTCTTTAATAAAATGGGTAATTTTTTGTCGTCTGAAATTGTTTGTTCTTTTTGCAACTAAAAAATGAGTATGTCCTCTATTTATTTATTTTGTGTAAAAAAAAGGACTTTTATTTCTTTTATCTCATATAATATTATAAATATGTTTATGTATTTTTATATTTGTAATGAATGTAATTATGATATCAAATTCTAATTTTTTCATTATTTTATATCTTTTGTATCATGTTGTTCATCAAATACTTTATATTAATAATCTAGTTATGACTCAATAATTATTCTTTGCATTTTAAATAAGAAAATTCATATAATAACCATTCAAAATTACATTTTTTGCTATTACCATGTGATAATTTAAATTATTTTCGAGTTACATTTCATAACCTATTAGACTCATTAAGCTCGATACAAAACTTCATTTCTAGTTTGTAAAGAAACTTCTTGAATCTCATTTCAGCTCGAGTTCAAAATACTGTGACTCGAACTCGGGCTCGATAATATTTTACAATACTCGACTCGTTTAGAGCAATACTCGATTCGACTCGGCTCGTTTATTCCTTTAGTGTGAACAGACAAAAACAAAAACAAAAGGTAAAAATAAAAAACAAACAAACGGGAAATGCATAAATATATAATTAAGGAAATTTATTTAAAAAAGTGCAAGAGTGATAATTCGCTTAAAACTTTTGATTTGAGTGATTACGGTTAAAAGGGTTTGATTTTGTGTGTAAAATGGGGTTTTAGATGTAATAGCTTTTTAAATGAAGAGAGGTTGACTGTTCTTTTAAATGAAACTTCTATAAATTAAACCCAAAACATTGAATTCACACCCACAACACCACAATCCCATAAGATACTTCAATTCTGAAGAGACGAAGTGTGTTTTTCATTCAGTAAAATTCCACTTACACACAGGAAAAAGAATAAGAAAGAAAAAAAAACCCTCCCCTTTTACAGAATTGGCTGTGATCTTTCGATCCTGGACTTCCATTGGAGTGGGAGTGTAAGCAACAGGGCAGCCTCCTCTTAATCATGAATTAAAGATTAAGAACTGATGCCGTAGGTAATGTCGTGGCATCGACATGTTCATCTATCAAATCATCATCCTTTGACTCAAAAACCACCGCCTGGACCTCCTCATTGGCGCCATGGAATTCTTTGTCTGATGAAGCTGCTGATACAATTTAGAGCAGCCGGATTAGGCGTTTCAATAAACTTTGAAAAAGAAATAGGTTTAGGAAAGGTTAGGAAATAAATGCAGTTTCACTCTGATGCAATATATATCGGATGAGATCGAGGGATTTCAAGGGAGAAGTATTGGTCAATCGTGGGAGAACGTGGGAGTTCTGCTTGTCAACTGTGCCGGTGGAGAAACAGTTTGATTTTTTTTATTTGAAATGGGAGTTACGGGGAGTGGGAGGAGAAATGGAGTTGGAGTGGTTTGGGAATGTTGCGTAAAAGTTACTGAGGGATTATGTGCCGGGTCAGGAGCGGGTGATGGGCGGGTCAACTGACCAAAACCGGGTCAATTGACGGTTTTTCTCTCTTAAATATTAATATAGATAATGTTAATTATCAGCGTTCAATCCGCTTAAACTTTTGCAAGATTGATAATTCAATGGTCTAAATGTTTAAAAGGTTATATATATATATATATATATATCAAATTTGACATGTTCAAATTCCCTTTCTTTTTCGTGTGTTTTGTACTACCTAAAACTTATTCGTGAATGTATTTAGCAATCGGCAGATGTACAACTGGAGGAGCACACCCAATGCAATCCACCTAATAAAACCATCAAAAATGTTATTGTTGCCGACAAATTCTTGATTTTACTCAAATCACTTATTGAATGAAAGGTTACCAAAGATAAAGATACTTTAATCTTATTTTTATTGGTGTGGATGACAGCTAAGATATAAGTTACTGCTAATATTATTAGAAATTCACACCATTAACGAATAGTGCGATTCAGTAAACAAATTTAGATTCGATTTCGAATTAATGTTTGTTCCTTTACTAAGTTGAATGAATCAAACTTAATCATATTATTCTGTTCAGTATGTGTATTAAACAAGCAAACACAAGTAAGCTTGCAAATGTTATATAGTTTTGCTTCGCAACCCTATATATATACACACACACATACACTCATCCGAATTTCGCTTCACACTTGTTGTATATACCCGTCTTCTTATTATTCTCGTTCTCAAATATCTAGTTGGGACAAGTTTATGAAATAAGAAGACATTCAACCTATTTCTCATTTCATATTTGGAAGCGTGAGCTGAATAACATCGATAAAAATCGTAAAGAGCGAGATGCTTGTTTGAGCTTGGCTCGAGCTTGATTAAAATATTAACAAGAAAAAGATCAAACATAAAATTTAATTTGTTGATTAAACAAACAAACTCGGATTCGTTCATGTAGTAAATAAAAATAAACTCAAATATATTGGAATAGATTACGTACTTTACTTCAGATAGTTTAAATCAAACTTTAATCATATAGTATGAAAGTAAAATAAGGATGAAAGCAAATTTTTTTTTTTGAAAATGAAACATTTTTATCAACCATAAGCATGAGTACAAGAAGAAATAACATCCGAATAGGAATGAACCCCATTTGACAAAAGTGGGAATGACTTAGACAGTGTTTATTTATAAGATAAGTGAGACATTTCTCAAATGTCTAATAAAAAAAAAAGTGACCGTTTTGGAGGTAAGATAGGGACTCCCTACAAACATCCGTGATCTGACCAAAGCCTGAGAGGTCCTCGTCTTTAAACGGAGGCTATTAGCCATTATTTTGGAGTCACTTTCCATAATGAGACTTCTCTATCCATAAGCAAAGGCAAACGCATGTCCATGGAAGACGGTTATGTCTTCACCAAAATCAACCGAATAAGCGCAACCCAAATTCAGTGAAAATCAACTTAGAATAGAGCCGGAAGAGTCTAAAAAAATACCACATACCATTAATTGATTGTCTTTTAAGACAACATCATCGTTACATTTAACACTCCGTGTTGGTGGGGGCGTCCATAAAATCAAATTATCTATGGCAGGATGGTCATGAGATGAGATGTAATATATATTCGCGTGATGTGATATGCAAGAGTCATTGCCTGCATTATGAGGGAGGAGATAGTTGCCGGTGTATTTTTGAAAATCCAATAGCATACCGCTTTTACATGTACCAAAAGAGAAAGAATGCTCTAGTACAAGAAATTTCATCGCCCCAATCAAACAAAAATTTATCACATCGAAGCATTTATGACTCACAAGTTTTTCCAGTCTTAGCTAATTTTTTTCCTTTGTTCCAAGGTGCTTTAACAATGATGCAATCAAATAAACAATGGTTTATAGTTTATTCTCCTATATCACAAAGAGAGCATAACCGAACCACACCATTTTTTAGTCACCGTATTAATAGAATACAATATTCTCTTAAAAAATTACAATTTACTTTTTTTATATATTTTTTATGGAAACGAAAGATTTATATTAATAAACAAAATAAACAGAAAATAAAACGGACACACGCCGGGAAAACACCAGAAATAGATCCGGACAACCACCAACAACGGCTGGAAACTGCTAATCGGAGAAACCGAGAAGAAAAGCATCATGGGGCTTGCCCCAATCACACCAAATTCTGTCTCCTCATAGAGAACTTGATTTGGAAAAACAACAACATAACAGACATATGCCATATCTGGGGCAACAAAGGCCTCGTTCATCGAAAGAAACTTCATAGGACTAAAGTTAGCAATAGCCGAAATAACCGGCAACCACCTAACAGACCCAGAAACTAAAAACATAGAAAAACAGCTACAACAACTACCACCGGACAAGGCCGGAAAACACCAAGAGCCAAAGTCGCTGCCATGAGAACTGGTAGAAAGCCACCAAACCTTTTTCAGTAAGCAAAACCAATACTGCCCGTGACCTTCAAAGTGAAGGCCAGCCTTGACAACCCAAGGTCAATCCACCACCGGAACTCTTTTGTCAAATCTAACAACCAAAGGCACATATCAGACCGGAGAAAAGAGCATTGGCGCCATCGCTCATGGAATAGCAAGAGTCACCACCAAAATCATCAAAAACAGTAGCAACCATCCATGACCGGTTCCGATTGATCCAAATGGACGAAATCACCATAAAGCCCTGATCTGACCTTAAAACCAACCTGTAAATTGATGAAGATTTCTCCCGAAATCACCAAAAAGCAGTGAAAATTGACTTATCCTAAAAGAAACGGAAGACTAAAAACGAAAGAAACATAAGAAAAGACAAGAAAAAAAAATTATAGAGGAAGGCCACCTCCGACGAGTCGCCGGAGGGACAAACGTGCTAGCCGAAAGTGTAAGCAGTGAGTAGTTTTTTGAGAGAACATTGAGTAGTTTTTTTTTGCATGGTTTAGGTTTTTTTTTTAATATTATTATTTAAAATGATTTTTTAATCAACCAATATATATTGCGAACAAATTTCATTTTCTTTTTCGAAGAATAAAATTTCATTTCCGAAATTGATATTAATCTAAAAATTCATGTGACAATTTTTTTTTTCTTTCAATTACTCTTGTTATCCTCTCACTTGATTTTTTATATTAAAAAGACGAAGTAAAAAACATAAAAAAAGACGAAGTAAAAAACAAACAGCTCTCCTGGTTTACTTCACCAGCTTCTACCAAGTCCAAGTGTTGCTTTCACTCCCAAGACTGCAAACTCTTCTTTATATTTGTCTCTTTCCTCCCTCTGCTTCCTTCACTGCATCATCACAGACACACTTCTTCTTCTAGAATCCCTCTGCCCAGGTTAGTAGTATTCACATCCCTTCTCCTCCGTTCTTCTTTTGCGTCAATTTCTTCTACATTTTGCTCAATTATATGTGACTTTTGGTTTCTTGTTTAGATCTGCATTTCTGTAATTGTTGTACCGCATTTTTGTTTGATTAAATGAAGTGGGCTCTGTTAAAAATTACATTTTTTTTTTGTAGATATTCTGTCATGGGTGCTCTTCAATCAGCTGTAGAATTATCGTTTTTTTTTGTTTGGTGATTTTATTACTCCATTATTTAATTAGTGGAAGCTGCATTTCAGTTGAGTCCATTCTTTACTAGTGAAATTGACTTTGAAATGTGGGATTAAGATCTTGAAATTGGATTTGAATTTTGAGTTTAAATCCACACACCAATTTAGTAGATCTTTGATTTTTGAAAGATGTCGCTTGATTTGTCTAGAAAATGTTTACTTTTGGTTAGTTGAGATTGACAATTGTCATCAGATTTCATTGCTAATGTGGATGCAGGAGAAGATGGGTACCAAACAGACTCTGATTTTTGCAAGTGCATTATTGATTTTGTGTTGCACATCAGTGTATGCTCAGAAGGGTAGATCTGTAATTTTCACTCCAGCTCCAGCTCCAGCTCCAGAGTATGTCAACCTCACTCGAATGTTGACTTTTGATGGTCCTTTTCAAACCTTCCTTAACTACCTTGAGTCAACCAAAGTTCTGGATACTTTTCAAAACCAAGCCAACAATTCTCAGGATGGGATTACCATTTTTGTCCCAAAAGATGCAGCTTTTTCCTCACTCAAGAATCCATCTTTAACTAATCTTTCAAGTGTTCAGCTAAAATCCCTTTTACTTTTTCATGCATTGCCTCATTTTTATACTCTTTCTGACTTCAAGAACCTAAGTTTGATTAGCCCTGTAAGTACTCTTGCTGGAGGACAATACACTTTGAATTTGACTGATGTCTCTGGGACAGTGGTAGTGAACTCAGGTTGGAGTAATACAACTATTAGTAGTGCTGTTCATTCAAGTTATCCTGTTTCTGTGTTTCAAGTTGATAAGGTTTTGCTTCCTGAAGCGATTTACGGTACCAATATCCCGCCGCCACCTCCACCTTCTCCGGTTGCACCGTCCCCTGTAGCAACCCCTGCTGCAGATGCTCCTGCTGGAACTGGTGGTGCTACCAAGCCTAAATCGACGTCGGCTCCGGCATCTTCGTCCAAAAGGGTTAGAAGCTTTGGTGTTTTCTGTTACATTGTCTTGGCGTTTGGAGGGATGGTATTTATGTCCCTTTGAGAAGGGAGGGATAGTTTTGTACCCTTTTAATTGTTGTTGTTTATTTGCATAAAAACATTCATTCTTGGTGGTTCATTTTTCCAATCTTTTTTCTTTTTTCATATCATATTTTGAAGGGAGCTTGTATTGATACTATATATGTAGCTTGTGATGATGCAGAACAATTGTTGTGGATGGATTATAGTATAATAGTGTAACCTTTTTTTTATTTTCTTGGCAATTTGGATTTGTCTTTGAATTACCATTAAATGCAGCCTAAGGAGAAAAAGATAAAACGCTGTATGCTGTCATCAATTATGTATAGTTACTAGGTGAAACACAAATTGTTTATTAAACCATATATCTAATTCCAATGTTTCAATCCATGTTAATTTATTCATATTTTCACACATTCAAAATCAGCTAGCTAGGCCATGCACTTGTGTGTTCATACACTGATACGTGCTGTTTTTTCACACCCTTTTATCTGAAATTACCCTTTTACCCCCCCCCTCCCTCTTTTTTTTTTTTTTTTTTTTTTTTCAAGTAGCAATTTTATTGAAATTTAAAAATATTTTTAAGCTCACGGCCGAGTTTCATAACTCTTAGTTTTTTGAATGATAAAAAGGTTTTTGTAAAAATCACAAGCCGAGTTTCTTAACTACCCCTCTCCTTTGATCACGGCACAGCAGGAGATCAAAATCTCATTTTTTAGGACTTAATTTGATTGTTGAAGAGTCGCATCGTAGCACATTTTTATGGCCAAATCAGTATTACAGTTGCAGGATTGAAAAATGGAGGTGACGCACTCGCCGTCCGGGCAAAAGATATCTTCAAAAAAGCACTTTTGTAAATGATTACAAAAACAAGTCTTACCATAGTTGCCACAATTATCCTCTTCTTGACAATCTTGACCGTCACAAACAACACTTGGAAGCTTCCTTGGCCTTGTTCCCATGCAGCTTGCTCTTACCACGACTCCACTCTCCTTTTGCTTCTTCAACTTTATGGGGATCAGCTACTGCAAACAACAAAACAATCAGTAGTACAAGGGCTTGGGCTCGCGGATCCTGAAATTTTATTCAACGGGGTCTGTAATTTTTATAGAGTAAATATTTATTCTCACGGGGTCCGAAATTTTTGGCTTGGGCTCACGGAACCAGAAATTTTATTCAGCGAGGTCCGTAATCTTTTATAGAGAAAATATTTATTTTCACGGGGTCCGAATTTTTTTTTTCTATAATTAAAATATAGAACTTTTTTGTTTTTAACGGAATCATGAGCCAGTTTTGATAAAGGTGCATCCGCCTACTGCTTAGGAGGGGGCTAAGCCCATCCACACCTCCCCTTCTCTTAATAAATAGTGTGTAAATTCAGCCCCCGATGAACAAGCCCACAAGACCAACAAATGATTAGCCCACTTGTAGCCATCCACTTAAATATTTACAACCTATTACAACTCTTCCATTATTGATTCATTTCTATTTTTTCTTACAACAACATAAATACTTTATGGAAAATTAGGGATAAAGACACAATCTGAAATATTTTTAAGTAACAGGACAACTACATATTTTTTATAGGAAGAAGGACAATGCATAATTTTTATAGCGAGAAGACAAACAGTGAATCCAGAAAATCGGTGAATCTCCCAGGTGAATCCGAAATCGGTGAATTTCAACGGTGAATTTAAAAATGAATCCCGAAAATTAGTGAATTTCGACGATGAATTTTGAAAATTAGTGAATTTGACAATAAATTTAGTCGATTGAATTTAAGCGTTGAATTTCGAACACAAGTGAATTTCGACAAGTGAATAAATAGTTTTGTCTTTATGCAAAAGTTTCAAAAAACTGTCCTTCTACTCAATTGATGAATTATTTTTGTCCTTCTCCCACATTCCCCCAATACTTTATCCATCAGTACTTAAAAAAAGCTTATATATATCATATTTCATTTAGGGATGGATGTTTTGTATACAATATGTGTTTGCCCATCTCTTAAAAAACAAAAAACAATAAATCCTGATTATGTCCTTGAAAACAATATTATTGTTTCAATAGAATCACCGGATCCTAAAACTATATCGTTTTAATTAAAAAAAAAGGAAATTCTCGAATCTCAGTAGAGTCATGTGACATCACCCTTCCCAACATAGATCCGTCCCTGATATCCCCTGAAAATCTACCGGGACCACGTGCCCTCGATCCCAAATTCCCAATAACATGAGCAACCGTAGTGACATCAAGATTGTCTAGACAAAGTAGGTTACTTAATTTGATATGTAGTAATCCAAAAAATACTTTGATAATACATATTCTATAAGAGCACCCATAATAATCTAAATATTCACGTTGTCAAGGTACCTTTTTGTCAGATATTCACAATGTGGTTAAAATAAAAATTACAATGACTCCAAAAGTGCCAACGCAATTGAGGTGAATGGCATTATGAACGTTACTCTGTTGACTTTCTCATTCACATTCTATACATTCTCTCTCCTTCTATTTTATTTTATTTTATTTAGGAAATCTCTTTTCTCTTTAACTATTTATCTACTTTACCAATTCCCCGTCTTCTTTCAACCCTCTTTCTTAAGAATCAATCAAGCTCAGACAATTTACACTCAGACAACAAAGACTCAGACACTGATAATGTTGTCCATATGCAACAAAAGATAAACAGATCGGTTCAACATTCAAAAATGGAGTGATAAGGTTGGAAATGGAGTGATAAGGTTGAAATTCAGAAAATCCGGAAATGTTAAATAATGAGTTTATCTGAAGTCATAATCTTTCAAACAGAGTGATGGTTTATCTTAATAGTTGTGTATCTCAGTTAATCCGATTGCTTTACTTCGAATGAATCAGGATAAATTAGGGTTGAATTCAAAACGAGTCTGTAGTAATCAAGACTCATGGACTGCACTGTATAAAATCATACAAGTTTCGATAAATTGAAAAACATAAAAAACGGAGGAGCTTTTACCTTCTTCTACATTGGTTTTTTTCTTCTTCCGCTTTGCCTTTGATTTCTTTATGGTATCAGAGCCAATTTCTACACAAACCAAACAAATCATAAATCACAAATCATACAAATCAACAATTTCACAAAACAAACCAGACCAACACAAATCCAGTGAAAAACAATAAATCAAGCACACAACAATCAGCTTCAATCACCTTCAGTCCCTGGCAAACAAATCTCACAGCATAAAAACATGGCAACAATTTCATTGAACGTCAGCAACTTCATCACCTTGAAGTTGACTCAAAACAACTATCCACTATGGAGGAGCAAGCACAGCCCTTGCTGAAAGCCAAGACTTAGTAGGACATTTGACTCGGTGAGACACTGCACGGGATTCGATTTGTCAAAACCACAGAATCAGATGGTACAGAATCAGACACACCAAATCCAGAATACCAAAAATGGAAGAAGTCTGACAGATTGCTAAGAGGTTGGATCATTGGATCACTCTCAGAAGAATCACTAGGTATAGTGATTGGTCTGGACACAACCCTTGCAGTATGGGATGCTCTAAAGAATGCTTATGCACAGGATTCACAGGAAAGGGAATTTACCCTCAAACAGCAGCTAACCTACCTAAAGAAAGATGAAGACAAGACCATTGTAGAGCATATAAGGAGCTTTAAAAGGGTGTGTGATGAATTTTCTTGCCATTGGCAAACCAGTTGGAGATTACGAAAGGTATACTTTCTTCTCACCGATCCCAGGTCCCGATTATGAAACCTTCACCACAACTATGCTTAAGACACAAGACCTAGCTACACCGAATTGGTGTCCCACTTACAAAACCTAGATCGGAGGAGAAGCGGTTCTCGCCATTCACTCCCACACACACCACACAACAGATGGCATACTATGGCCAAAGCTACCCAGACACAGATCCAAGCTACAGCCCTACACAGGACAAAATATGTGCAGTGCGAGACATGACAAAGCAATGATTTGAATCCTCATATGGAAGGGGTTTGAGCACAACAAACCCAGGAAACTACTTTAACAACAACACTCAAAGAAGACCTCCACTGCGTGGAAATGAAGATGACAAATGAAGAAAGAAAATCTTTGGAATGACATGTGCAAGATCTTGTGGAGTCATGGGCCATATAGCAAAGATATCTTTGGTGGGTACCCAAGAAGGATCGGCAAGCCAATGCACTCTCCAAGCCCCATTGCACTCACCTGGACACCTCTATTGCGACCTTTGAATGGACCGGTTGACACAGGAGCTTCCCATCATATGACAGTAAATCGGGTATCTTTGTATAACATTCAAAAGCAAGAGTGGTTCAGATTCCATCATAATAGGAAATGGCACTACACTTCCTATCACTGGAATATGACAGTCACTTCTCAAACAAAAACACACTACACTACCATTAAAAGATGTCCTACTTGTACCACAACTCACAAAAATTTACTATCGATCGATCATCAACTCACACTCATGACCAACTTTGTAATTTGTGAATTTACTAATGATAATGTTCTTGTTAAAGCACTGCAGACAAATGGGAAACACGACTACGAGGGGAAGAAATGGTGATCTATATGTCTGGAAAATGTTCTGAACTACACTACTCCAATAGATTCGAGATCGAGGACAAGTGAGCTATGGCACCAAAGGCTGGGACACACTTACATGAGGGTATCTGGACCTTAAAGACTAAGGGTTTAATATATGTTATTGGAAAAATAAAAACATATCACATTTGTGAAAGTCATCAATTAGGAAAATGAATAAACTACCTTTCTTTGATTATGAAAGTGTTAGTCTTAGGAATTTGAAATAATACACTTTGTGACTTGTGGGGTCGGCTCTATAAAGTCCATTGGTTTTTTCTTATTATGCTAGCTTTGTAGATGATTTTTCAAAATTTACTTGGCTTGTTCCTTTGGTTCATAAATCTGATTTCTTTGAGGCTTATATCAACTTTGAAAACTATGTTACCAGACAGTTTGACACAAACATTAAAATATTTCATTCAGACTGTGGTGGTGAATTTGTTAATACCAAAATAAGCACTCACTTCAAGGCACATGGGATTATACACCAACTGTCCTATCCACATACACCTCAACAAACAGGGATTGTAGAAAGGAGACATTGTTTCATAGCCATCTGCCCCTATTTTTATGGACTGAAGCCTTTTCCACAACAGTGTACATCATGAACAGAACACCATCCACTGCCCTAGATTCCGAGTCTCCAAACCACAAACTGTATAACAAGGACCCCATCTACTCCACACTCAGAGTGTTTGGTACTAGGTGTTACCCTTACACATGGGACACAAGACACAATAAATTTGACCCTAAGACAGTCCCATGTGTCTTCATAGGATATAGCATGCAACACAAAGGCTACAAGTGCTATCATCCTCCAACTAGAAAAATCATCATCTTAAGACATGTTGTCTTTGATGAGTCCCTGTTTCCCTATAAACCATAAACCAGTCACCCATCAACCACTCCCCAACCTAATTTTTTGAGTACCTTTGAAGATTGGCTCCAATCCACATCAGGTCACACACACATCATTTTCATCCTCACATTCCTCAAACCACAACTTCCCCATCAGTCTCTGTTCCAGATATACCCATACACAATCCTGAAAGTGCATCCACACCTGTCCATCCCACTTCTCAACCTGATCTAGACAGTCATCTACAAGAACATCTGGACTCAGACACCACAGACACCACTGTGGACACTGATACACAGTCTGAGTCTATACAAGATACTGATCCAATTATCACACCTCCAACATCCCCAATTATCACACCTCCTGCATCTCCAGTCCACTCTCCCACTGATAGCATTGACCTCCCATCACCGTCACCCTCACCAGAAACCAATCTCCTTGGCACTCACACCATGACTACTAGGGCTCAGCATGGAATCCTAAAACCTAACCCCAAATATGCCCATACCATCTCCACATTTCCTACTATACCTAGGGAACCCAGAAATGTCACAGAAGCCCTTAAACATCCTGGTTGGAAAGCTGCCATGTTAGAAGAACTATAGGCCCTACATCAAAACAACACCTGGGAACTAGTACCTAGGCAACCAAATATGCACATTATTGGCTCCAAATAGGTTTTTAAAGCAAAACTTAATCCTGATGGCACTTTGGAAAGACTGAAATCTAGACTTGTGGCTAAGGGATACAACCAAGTGGATGGTGTGGACTATACAGAAACTTTTTCCCCAGTCATAAAACCTGGAACTATCAGACTAGTCCTTGCAGCAGCACTAAGCCAGCAGTGGGTTATTAGACAACTGGATGTCAAAAAAGCATTTCTCCATGGCTTTGTGCATGAAGAAATCTATATGTCACAACCACTAGGTATGACTGATCCTCAGCATCCTACACATGTGTGTAAACTCAAGAGGGCCCTGTATGGCCTCAAACAGGCCCCCAGGGCCTGGTTTGACAGGTTCAGCTTTTATCTTCTTACATATGGTTTCTACTGCAGTTTGGCTAACCCTTCACTATTTGTTTTCCACTCAGATTTTGGTTCATTATTTCTATTATTATATGTGGATGACATGTTATTGACATGATCTAATCCTCAACTTATATTTTCCTTCATTAACTCACTTCATTCTGAGTTTGCTATGAAGGATTTGGGCACATTACACCATTTCCTTGGGGTTGAGATTTTCTATGCAGGTTCTACTATGCATTTGACACAGACACATTATGCCCTCACCATACTGGAAAGAGCAAACATGGTGGACTGCAAACCTATGGGTACACCTCTGGAGATTAAACCACAGCAGGGCAATGATTCAACTCTCCTTGCTGATCCTACTTACTACAGACAATTGATTGGTGCACTTCAATATCTAACATTCACCAGGCCAGACATTGCTTATAGTGTCAACAATGCATCTCAGTTCCTACAAGCACCAACACATGCTCACCTCAAAATTGCTCATAGAATTCTCAGATATGTCAAGTCCACCTTGTCACTTGGATTGGAATTCACATCAGATCCTCACATGGTTCTCACAGCCTACTCAGATGCAGACTGGGCAGGTTGTCCACTCACTAAAAGATCTACAACAGGCTTCTGTACATTCCTAGGACGCAACCTTGTTTCCTGGTGTGCCAAGAAACAGCACACCATCTCCAGATCAAGCACTGAAGATGAATACAGAGCAGTGCCCAACACAGCAGCATAACTGACATGGTTACAATATCTCACACAAGACCTACGCATTTCTCAGTCTCAGGTCCATACTATCTACTGTGACAATCTCAGTGCTCTCTACCTCACTTTCAACCCAGTGTTTCATGCCCGGACAAAGCACATTGAGTTAGACTATCACTTTGTAAGAAAGAAAGTGGCCCAGGGTAAACTCATTACTAAACATATTCCTAGAAAACATCAAGTGGCCGATCTGTTTACCAAGCCAGCCACCAAATACCTCCTTCATCACTATCTCAACAAACCGTGCCTTCGCCCCAGGCACAGTTTGAGAGAGGGTATTAAGAATCAATCAAGCTCAGACAATTTACACTCGGACAACAAAGACTCGAGACATCGATAATCGTTGTCCATATGCAAAGACAAAAGATAAACGAATCGGTTCAACATTCAAAAATGGAGTGATAAGGTTGGAATTCGAGAAAATCGGAAATGTTAAATAATGAGTTTATCGACGTCATAATCTTTCAAGCAGAGTGATGGTTTATCTTAATAGTTGTGTATCTCAGTTAATCCGATTGCTTTATTTAGATGGATGAATCGGATAAATTAGGGTTGAATTCAAAACGAATCAGTAGTAATCAAGACTCTGTGGATATGATTGTATAAAATCATACAAGTTTCGATTAATTGAAAAACATAGAAAAGGAGGAGCTTTTACCTTCTTCTACATTGGTTTTTTTTTTCTGCTTTTTTTTTCTTCTTCCGCTTTGCCTTTGATTTCTTTACTCTTCACCTACATTTTTCCATTCATGTTTCTCCTTTTCACTCTTAATTCTTTGCTTCCCAGTGATTTGTGGGTAAGTAAAAACATCTGTTGATTCAACCATTTATGTGTCCTCCAAAAGTTCCAATTTTGATGAGGAACAAATTTTTTTTTCCTTATTCAAACTCGTTTGAGAGTGTTTAACACGAAAATATTGACGTGGTCTTTTCTATAGCTATTCCAGTCCTTAACCGACAGTATATCGGGTCAAACTGTAGTGCTAGTATGGTGAGTCAGGTGTCGAATCCTCAGGAAAACAAGGTAATTCTTTTAAGTGTGGTTAAACACCAAACATCTATTATTATCTCGATCTAAATCGCAGGTTTATCATACGAGTCACTATTCTACTAAGAAACAGAAAATGAATTCATAAATTAAAACTAAACTATTATAATATATATCAATACATAAATATATATAGTAATACATAAATAGTACAATATATATATATATATATATATATATATATATATATACCAATATATTAAATACTTATAATTATTATAGAACTAGCCAAGATATATGTAATTGAATGATTCAATCTTTTTAGTTTAATGGATGTGCTCGATCTTCCTTTTATTAGTCCAATTGAGTAAATGAAGCGGTGCACTCACGAGGTTAACAATTCCTCCTCACACGGCGTATGAAATTGTCATATGTCAAATTGTCATCGATTCAATCTCCACAACGCCCGTATGCTAATCTCGGTTAGAAATCGAGCAGTGCAGTACAAATCTACCCCGGATAAAAGAGGTTATTCCGTTTGTCGACGGCCGATGTTATTCAAAAGGCTCCGGTTGTCGGCGGATCGATTTAACTTTCGGTGTTAGTTTCAATTAAACTGTTGATTTTAACATTATTACGATCTTGAGCACAAATTTAATAAGATTCATCTTTCCCAAGACAAATCGCCCCGGGTAGGAAATAGGATTCCGTTGTCACGCTTTCAAGACGCCAATTTTACCCTCCGGTTTTTTATCATTTATCTCATATCCTAACTTCTGCAGTCGGTTCATCGTTTAGGTTATATGTTGCGATTCATCTTGATTAATTACTTCAATCCGAATATTATCAATACGTTGCGAAATAGAAAAAGATTCAATTAACTCAATTTTAGTCAATTTTACTTAGATGACATCCATTTACTGAAAAGATTGAAATAATACGATTACATAACCTTGGCTAGTTATTAGATTTAACCTACTAACATTATAACGATTAAAAAGATAAAAATAAAAATAACAAAAATAAATACTTTAGAAATTTACCCGATTACAACTGCTGAATCAGAGATCGTATTCTTCCGGACATTACAACGACTTCAGCAACATTGAACTTCCGATAATTTCCGAGCATTATAACGATACTACTATTTATTTATGGCATAAGGCCTATATACATACATACTACTACTAATTAAGAGATTAGAGGATATATATAAGCTAGTATATATATATTGGTACCCCCTTTTTGTCTGCAAGTCTGCTGAATTTATACGCCAAATTTTCCAGGGCCGGATCGATCCGAGGTGATGCCGGATCGATCCGGGAATAAAAATATTATCCACTGGATTATTCTCTGCAGGATCACATGCTAATCATCATTATGTTTCCAATCGACAAGCCGGATCGATCCGAGGTTATTCGGATTGATCCGGGTAGTTTTTCCATAACTCGATCTCGAAACTCGATAAAATCATAACTTGAAGCTCTGGATCTCCAAATGTCATGATTCAAGAAGCGTTGGAAAGCCCTTGAAAATATCTATAACTTCCATGAAGGACTCTTCTTCAGAAAATGCCTTTTGATGGGCCATTTGCTCATCAAAAATATAATTCGATAATAAGTATCACGAACCGTTGATCCACGAACTTTAAGTCTCGTAAGACTTCCTTACTTCCTTCAAAAGATATGATTTTACTTCAAAAAGTGTGTCGTCACTCGGGGTCTTGGTTTACCTAAAAATCTGCAATAAAATACCAAAAATACCACGAACTGACACGTACACTCAGGTTATTAAACCTCAGACAAAATTTATAACTTTTTATTACTTTTACTAGATTTTTATAGTATTTAGATTTATTCATTACTATTAATATTTCATAAGATTATCGTTATAATTTCTTATATTTTATATAGAAAGAGTTAATAAAATATATAAAACATCGTAATTTTTATCATATAAATGTTATACATCAAATATGATGATTTTTTGTTTAATCATAATCATCATTTTTCCCTTCAAAGAACAGGTGACAGATCCACTAAAAAAAATAGGTGACAGTTGAGAGAGTTAGATTTTTGGTTTGACTGAACTACTGAAGTTGATTTTTTTCATGGTTTTTATTTGTAAGAGTGTTTAATTTAATAGTAAAATATGTATTTATTATTATTATTTAGAATTTGGTGTTAAATGATGTTTTCCTAAAAATACAACTGTGGGTGATGATAGGAATGAGAATGTCATGTAGGATATTTTGGAAACTTTTGCAGTAAAATGACATTGTAATAAGAGAGAGTAATTATGGTTCTTTATATATCACAAGCGATAACATCTATAGATGAAATGAGTCTACAAAACAAAACATATATAGATTTAATTGCAGTTCGATAAAATATTTCATGGATCATAATCACATCGATCACATATATACCGTGAAGGATTTATTCAAGATATAATTAAAAAGGTGCATCTTAAGAACATTAAATAAAAAAGCATCTATCAAAGAGATTATTAGGTAGAAAATCCTTATTGCATCGCACTTTGGATAAATGACATATGCAATAAAGACTTTTCATATATCTTAATTAGGATTACCTATTAAATGCCAATATGGTACGACCATTTCGTCGTTTAGCGGCGCTTCTTTTTTTTTTTTTTTTTTTTTGATGTGTGAAGGGAACGACGTCGTTTAGTGATGGATTGAGTGGATTGTGAGTTGCATCCACCACCGTCCTCTCTGGCCTCTCATAGCTCTCCTTCTCCACTGAACCCACCACCGCCTCAGCACATAGGTGTTGGCTGTAGGGGAAGCTCCACTAAGCGTATGTACCGACTGGATCTTAAGATAGTATATATACGCCCCATGCCTGACTGGTATAGGCTTCGGTCCTTCCATTTCCACTGTATCGACTATTTCCCATTTGATACCTGTAATCGCCAAAGCTATTGCCGGAAGACATTCTGACGACTGGTAGGTCCATCTCAATTTCCGGCAGGTCCATCTCATTTTCCGGTAGGTTTTTCGCTCTTTTCTCTTCTTCTACGTACACCTTCGTCGATTCGTGCTCCGGCTGGTATGTCCTTATTCTTTCTTCGTTCTCGCCTTATCTTCATCGACTTTCCTTCTCCCCATTCTCGATTTCGTACGGTGGTTGGGTGTATGTATGTCATTTGTGCTGCTTCTTTATCTTGAATTCTAATTCCAAATTCATGAAATTTAATTGCTGGCTATTCTGAATCCTTCAATTCCAATGGCTCTGAGACTGTCTGGAATTCTTATGGGTAATTTGCATCTGGTGTTTCAATTGTTGCTCATTATCGATTCTTCTTTTTGGTCTTCTGCAGATTACATAAGTCCGTCCATAATGATTAGGTAAGTTGTCTCTTCAAATTTCAATGCTTGGCTTTGCTTCTATGATTGTTTGCTGCTGTGTTTTTCCCTTTTCACATGATTCTATGTTTTGTTAATCTATCATCGGTAATTTTTTTCTTTTTCGGTGCTTAAAAATGTAGTTCTGATTAACCATTTCAATTCTTTGCAGATGACTGTTTTCTTTTCCCAACATCAATTCTACACAAGAATTTCCATCGTAATGTTCAGACTCACATGATTAGGTAATCCTGATTATTATTTTTATGTATTTCGACTCTGAATTTCTATGGCCTCTTCTTACCATGTAAACTTTTGCTGTATTCTATGGCTTGATATTTGTTTCTAGCCGCAACAAGCTTGAATCACTTTGATTTCGTTAGTCAATTGGAAGTCATCAGGTATATATGGCATAATGCTTCTGGGATTTAGAGTGAGAAGAACATATGCAAACAGTAGGTGGAATAAGCCGATAATTTCCTTCCTGTTGATTCGTTCTCTCCTGCTAATTCTCGGTTACGTGATTGTGATTTATCTGCTGAGAATTTGTCTTGCCGTTTTAGTCTCGTTTGCTTTCTGTCGTGTTTTTGGGTTTTTGGATTTGTGTTCCGTTATGTTAACATGAATATTTATTGGTTGAATTTGTTTGAACTGTTGGTTTTGAGAAGGACATGGATCGGCGCAGAAAGGTGGAAAAGCCAAAGGAGGAGTCTCCGACTAAATGAGATTCGGATCACAGACCAATGATGCGAGGCTATATTACTTATGCTCTAACTTTGCTAACTTAAACTATGACTATGTTTCAGGTTCGTATAACTTCCACCTTCTGTATTTAAAGAATTCAACTTTAAGGAGTTCGTATCATAGTTATTTAGCCTATCTTTAGACGAGCAGCCCTATCATCTCCGTGTTGTGTTTGAGACTAGAAGCCTAAATAAGCTATATGTGAAACAGGGGAAATGCTCTTTCGCTGAATAAAGAATTTCTCGGGCATCATAGTTGTTTTGGGAATATTTATATGGACGACCAGAGGATTCGTGTATGCTCTCTGCGTTATAAAAATAGTAGATTTATCTTACGCCCGATAACTCTTTATTGGATATGCGTCTGCTATTGGCTGCCTTTGACATGGGATGGCATGTTCTCAGTTGGAACACCAGTTTCAATGAATTATAACTCTCATTGGATTTGATGTGGTAGAAAAGATTAAGAGAATAAGAGTCATAAGTGTGATGAGGGACGGATCTCCCGTCAGAAGAGAGTGGGCTCATTGCCGCGCACACTTAGATCTGTAAAAGAAAAAATTCTGAATCCGTCACTGTGTGTGTGAGACATTGGATGAGAAGTGTTTATGCACCTAACACAGAGGTAGTAGTAACATAATAAGCAACATAAAATAACCCATGAACAATGCATAATATCCCTCCAATAATAGAAAGTGATGGTGGGTGAAACCGCAAGAAGCTCTTCACTTGTTATTTGATATTGTTCCAATTACCAACATACCCAACCGTACTGCCAATATGATCCTGTAAATACAAATAAATAAATATTAAACAATAAGAACACTTACATTGAAATAATTATATGCAAAAAGTTCTTATCAGCAACGCATTTTTTTATATGGATAGATTACATTTCATTTGACAATCAATGAATACTACTTATTCACATATATACCATTCATCCAATGATATGATATTTTTTAAATTACATATCTGCTGAAAGTTTGTTTTGCTGTTTTGAATGTTCAATCATCATGTGTGTGTGTTTTGTTTCTTTTTATCTCCTACTTTTAGTTTATGAATACTGTAAGCATTGTATGAATACTGTATAATTCTGTTGCATTGGGGCTTGCAGTTAGGCACTCAGGGTGATATGCCATCAAGAATACTAGCTGATGCCACAACTAATTCTTTTGGATATATTGGAGCTTGTTTACTTTTCTAGAATATAATTTTGTTTCCTTTCTAAGAAACATGATACGACTCGGACTGATGGCCATGCTTTTGCAGCTTATCGACGTTGGGTACTTCGTGTGCCTTGATTCCTTCCTTTCATTATTGACTATAATGCCTACACGAGTTGTAATGATGGTCTGGAAGCTTCTGAGAACTAGGTACTTTCTCTGGTTTTCTCCTTTCGATATCTATCATTTATTTTATAACAATCGTGGTAGGTCTCTCTTACTTTTCACTGAAATTTTACAGCCCCAGGAATGCACCATCATTCAACAAGAGTATGTTCTTCCACCCCACTGCTTTCTGTTCAACTACTGTTTCATAGAACCAAAAAATTAACCACTCGACGCACACAGCAAGCTACTACGCCCATAATCCTTTGCAAGCGTCTCAGAGCATCCTCGTTCTCAAGTAACATACGTAATCTACTTCCTCTGCAGTATGAAATGTAATTCTCAACATGACACAACTAGCATTTAGAACTAACATGTAGCTTATACCAGGAATTTCCCTCACCACCAGTGGGTACTCCTACGTGGCGGTTGATCCAAATATCTCCCAAGCAAAAGAATTTCGAAACTGGTATTTTTGCAACTACTTTTACTACTTACTGTGACTACATTGCGCTATGAAATATAATCTAGCAGATGCTACAATTGCGTACAAGCAACAACATTTAGGATTAACAACAACATGGAGGCCATACATCATGCAATATCACCACTAACCACAACACACCAGATTCAAGTTAAATTGTTCTCTATTCTTATAAACCATTTTACAAGTTCTCTTTTCTGCAGAATGCATGGGTCGAGCTGCCGATGAGCATAACAGACCTTCGACAACAAATATGCTATATATGGCGTGCCCACAATGCACGCATCGCCAAAAGTCATACTTAAAACCTTGAAGCAGAAAGCTTTCCATCACTTTCAGCAACAAGTTATCCCCTGGAGTCTGCTTACATAATGTACACGATAAAATCTTGATGCTTCCAACATTAAAGCTCTTTGAACGATACCATAAGTTGTTTATCCTATTTTGATGGATACTTCATACTTTGAGGTTGAACTAATGTACTCTTTTCCCATTTATATTTACAGGTTGTCTTATTCAAAGTTCAAATGATCGAGTCTGTGTGTGCGTGAGCTAATGAAAGAAGGTTATTATGCACAAACACATGATCTTCTCATCTTCTTTTGTGCATCATCTTATTTGTACATAATTGTCATTCCAGCATATGTGTAGGCGTGAAGCCGTCAATCGATCAAGGAATGGAGAGGAAACCCTTGGAGAGATTGAGCAACCGCTTCCACATTCTGATACAATTGATTTCATGCGAACCACCTTCGTTTCCATGGTATGTCTTCAATAATTTCTTATACATTCATAAAGCTTTCTTTGAATGTCCCAGAAGATCTACAATTAGTTACTTACCCTTTTTTCTTCAGAAACCTAGAGATTTTAATTTGTTTCTTCATGAAAATTGCAAGTCCAAGGGTATTTAGGCTGCTGGGGTTGTTTTTCACAATAACATTGTGAATCATATTCAGTATAATCATTTATACATGTAGTCAAATTTTCGAAAGCAGTGATGTTAGTATGACCATAATTTTGTTATATCTTGCGCCTTCTTGTCAAGTTGCGGGTCTGTTCTGTCTTTATCCTCGTTGGCGTCTTAGGAGTACGAGGCAGGACATCTATGAACTGTTTCTGTGTTTGATGAATTAAAATTCTTGGCCAATAGGTGTTAGTACCGTTCTTTTTGTTATCTAAGTGCATTTCTTTTTCGTAGCAAAACTTTTGACTCTTTTCTGTCTCAAGGCCATGATTTGAGATCAAGGTATGCAACGAGCAGAAGTCATGATAAAGGGTCCTGGTCTCGGAAGAGACGCGCACTCCGAGCTATTCGGAGAAGTGGTATATTATTAACTTTTATACGGGATGTAACCCTATGCCACATAATGGATCGAGTGTAAGCCGTAGGACAGTTTTTGATTTGTGGTGTTTCTGTTTTTTTATTTTATATTCATGATCAAAAGAACCTGCTGAATCCCCCCCTCCTCCATGACAATGGGGATGCCTTGTCTCTCTTTTACAGTTGATGCAGATAACATAACCTTATTCGATCTGTTCCAGCCAGAAACAAATGTGTTTAATCATTTTGAAAGGTGAATTTTCAATTCTTTATTATATATATGATCATTTTCTGATGTTGAAGCACTAACCTAGCAATCTATGATCGCTTCATTGCATGTTCAAGCCATTTATTACCGAGAAGTTATTTTCATTCTTGATACACACAATGGTTTTCTCGCAGGTTTGACATAGAAGGAGACAATGATACACAAATGAATTTCACATCCCTTGACAATCCTGCCATTCAGCCTACTGTTATACCATCTCCACCTGTACAAGAGGAACCTCAAGAATGTAAGCTTAAATATTTTTATAGCAATAGATTTCATAAGTTTGTTGCATTGAATCACATGTTTGAAACGGATATATAATAAAAGTTTGAAACCTTTTATTTTAAATCAAAGATTCAATATTTTCTGACTTTAGTAAATAAGAGAAACGAAAAGCTCTTCGTTGTTTGCATGCGATACTACCAAAATTTCAAGTTGGCTAAGTCGTCTTTATGTTAATCCTTACGTGCCTCTTGAATCCACTCTTCTCCTATTTCCTTTTGAATACTGTTGTAATATGACAGTTCTGCAAAGTAATCTATATATTAATGCTTGCACTTTCGGTTTTCTACCTTGCTTGCTGTTCACCACCTTACATATTATAAGTTCACTTATTCACGGCTGTGGGATAATTAGTTGTTTACTCTGATTTCTACGTTTAAGCCATGAAAATTGTAGAAGACTCTTTTTCTTGCAAAGCTTCTTTTTGTAGTTGGAGTATGCTTGTAAATCTGGCAGGAAGCAGTCAATACAAGTTCTCATGTTCCTTCTCCCCATCACAGTAAATAGGTAACGATTTTATTCTCTAATCGGTTTTTAGGGTTTGGGGAATTGGGGTGGGTGGGTCTGAGTTCATTTTGGATTATATTGCTGGGAAATGTGTGTTCTTTGGATATGCTTTAAAGTTTGATCCTTTTCTTGTTTGTTTTGGAGATAAAGTCCAGCTCTTCTCGTAATAACAAGAAGGCCATATGCTTGTAGAAGCTCATCCAGTCTTGCTCGTCTTTCTTGAATTTGAATATTGTAGTGGCACTATAATTGGTTGGTTTATGCTTTATAAGAAATTTGGTTCTTGGTTCGATACAATTGTTCGAAGCAATTATAATTGTTAGATGTAATTGTTTTGATTGAATCTTTCAGGTATCATGTCATGGCAAATGGAATGAAGAAGATGCTGCCATTTTGGTGCCGGGTGATATCATTAGTATCAAACTTGGTGATATTATACCAGCTGACATTACAACATAGGTGACTACACATTGGTTTAATCCGTGCCTTAATGGATACTATGTGTAATTTTAGACGAAAATAGCGAGTTTGGACCTTTAATATTGTAATGTATTACTCTTATGTGTTCTTAGAGATGAATAACATTTAACATTTCATATATTTTGAGTTTCTAATCACCTTTGGACTTCCCATTTTGTTCTATAGGGACCACAAAAGGACGGCATGACGGTGCAAGCATAGAGAGTTCTGAATAATCTTTCTTACAGGTATGCCACTCATTTTTCTGAATAATGTAAGAGTTCTGTATTTAGCTTCTTCATCCAACACTTTCTCCTTTTTCAGATTTAGCTCCTAAAGATTATCGACAATCCTTCGAGTTTCAGAGCTTGAATGAAGAAAAGAGAAACATAGATTTGGAGGTGCATACAAGCAAATTATTAACATAGTGTTCTTCACTGTGAGATACAACATGCGGTTGTTTATTCATGTGATCTTACGTATAAACGGAACATAAGTATGTAATGATAAAAATAATAGTTTTGTTATGTACATTAAAGCGTATGACATGGTCTACAAATAAAGCACCACACAAACAAACATCCTTAAACGACCCCGAAATAAACTTACAAAGAGCGAGGCCCACGTGCAAAGCACAATGCGCTGCCTAGTAAGAAAGATTATTTCGGATTGATAACCTAACATTATCATTCGTCGGACTCTGCAGGGTATTGAAGCAGCTCGTCATAGCACATTTTATGGCCAAATTATCATTACATTTGCATGATTGATATGTTAAGGACGGACACTCGCCATCTGGGCAAGGGATTGTGTCGCAAAGTGGTTCCAAAATGCACTTTAGATCAAAATCACAAACACAATTGTCACCATAATCACTGCATTTATCATCTTCTCGACAATCTTGACCCCCACAAGCAACAGTACCCGGAAGCTTCCTTGGCCTTGTGTTTTTTCCAAGCTTGCTGATACCGATCCATTCTGCTTTACTACTTGTTTTTGCTGCTTCAACTTGATGAGGATTAGCCACTGTTAATCAATTATGAGGCTAGTAATTAATAAAGAGATTTGATATGTCACAACAAGCATGGTAGCGTATCACCAGGTGTTGAATCACAAAACATAGCAAGAAATGTTGGTTTGCTACGTCTCCAAGATACTTTTGTTGGGAATAGACTATGTCATTAGCAGTAAGCCGAGGTGGCGATGTTCATGCTCGCTCAAGCTCGTTTGTAATCGGGTAGGCTCGCTCGGCTCGTTAATGTATCGTGTGTAGAATGATTTTCTGAAATGGATCCGTAATTAACTTGAGTAATTACGGAAAAATAAATCTGTAAAATAAATAACTTCGAAAATAAAATTCGCTTTTATTAAGTAGTTCTAATAAAAGAATTATTACACTACTGATCCGACCGAAGCGTTAAGAAAATAAAGTACAATGCATAAATAAATGACTAGAGATCAAACCAGGCGAGTATGTTTGCTCTTTCTTTAAAACCGATTGCTCGGTATAGTGCTCACGGTAGTAGCAAGCGCCTCCCAAGATATCTGGCGACTTACGTCTCTCGGATTGAGGCGGTTCAACAATCCGAGCTCAAGGCGAACTTACTGAGTGCTCCGACTTCTCTTCGATCAAAAGCTAGATCTATATGAGAGACTCTTTATGGTGGAAAGACTAGAGAAAATTCGATACTACAACCTTCATCCTTGAGGTTCTTTTATGTGGTGGAGAGGATGGTAAATACTTGAATCGATTGGCGAAACACATCCTCGGAATCGAGATAACTTTTTCCTTGGAAAAGTTATTATGGCCAAAATTGCTTAATCCCATTAGCCGACTTTATTCCACAACACGATTGGCGGATGGCGTGTTGTCGAAATCACGATTGGTCGGATTACACAATCACATGCCAAAAATATAAATTCATTTTGTTTAATTTCATAAAGAAATTTTTCCAAAAAATTAATTGCAACATCCGAGCCGAGCCGGTAGCTGTACATGCATCGAACTATCAAGTCCTCCCTCTGAACAAAGTGCTTTTTTGCTGGGAAGACACGTCCAATAAAGTCACGCTGTTTGTTAAATATGGAGTTTAAGTCTCTATTTTTTCCAATGTAGGAGAGTTGAGTTGATCACACCTTTAACCCTCTCTACACACATGTTTTACACAAACTTTACGCACTAATTTTTCATTCACCCGGTATCGAATCGAGTTATCCAAAGCCAAACATCATCTATTCTAAGTGAGTAGTACGTATTTTTAGATGTAATAAGCTCTCGATTAATCACACCGAAAAATATCCAAAATTTGTGTTAAAGTTGAATTATTTCAACACATTCTAAGCCCCCCGTTTAATAAGATTTATATCTCCAACAAGTTTGAGATGTAATGTTATTCTTATTGTGACTTGTAACAATATATTTTTGATAGTAATCGATACCAGAACATCGGGCGGATCCATGAATATGTTTTAGTAGGTCATCGGAGCATTAAACTATATTTTTCATCTAAAAATTTGTTTGATGGAGTCACTGAAACTTAAAACAACATTTTTAACAACAAAGCTATATCGTTTTAATATTTAAAAAAAAATCTCGAATCTCGGTGGAATCACGTGACCCACGCGAATATTACCACCCATCCATGCTTGACACGACGGTGCGTAGGCGGCCTTGGGTATTGGCCAAAGATGCCCGACCCTCCGGAAAATTTTATTTTAGGCGTCATTTTGAGAATTGTGTCTTGAAAAAAAAGGGCCTTATTCTTCGTTATAAAGTGATGCACAATGCTCAAATCAGACCTTCAATTTTAACTCAGAATTAACTAATATACACAATCCAACCGACTCTATTACGTCTATATAATATTAATAATAATTTTTTTTTCAAAAAAACGGATCTTTTGTTTTTTATTTTCGAAATGAAAGGATTTTATTAACAAACAACAAACAAAGGTTACATCCGCACAAACACCGGTGTTAGGATCAAACGCTTACCGTTTTACTAAAATCAATTTGTATTAGTAAATGTGATATTTTATTTTTTAACACACAGTTTTTCTACGCCTCAGTCGAATCATCTTACTCTTGAGGATGCTAGTACACCCCAACAATCCCCCCTAGCATCTGCAACCGTGGAATCATTACGCAGTGACATGCCCCATCATCTGCAACCACACGATGAAATCATTACAGCAAAGATGTTGTCGCCGGTATTGAACGGTGACCTTGCTCCGATACAGTTGTTAGGATCAAGAGCTTACCGTTCTACTAAAACCAATACGGAGCCATGATTTTGATTTGGGGTGGGTTAATGGACTATATCGAGTTCGTCGGGTCATTTGGATTAAGAATATTTTATGGATCTGAATAGACTACACATATTTTTAGTGTAATATTTTTTTGTCGGATGGGCTTAGCCCCGCCAGATTCTACACACCTCCGTCCCTAACTAAAACCAATCGGTATTAGTAAATGTGCTACTTTATTTCTTAACACAACCTTTGTTTTTACGTGCCTCGGTCGAATCCTCTTACGCTTGAGGATCTTTGGTACACCTAACAACGAGAACAACACCGGCAAACCACCGGAAAACTACCGAGACAATGGAAACAACAACACGGAAAAACAAAAAACAAAGG